>JAZARR010000250.1:0-2770000 GCA_037389465.1 Baylisascaris procyonis
GAAATGGTACTGCCCTTCGAGCCGGTATATTATTTTGCTGTATTAGTCACCACTCAGGCTTAGAAGAATCGGCAAATGTTCGTACACTGCTATAGACTAGCCGATACTCAGCCACATAGCGTCATTTGCTCTCTCCTTTTCCATTTTACTTAAACATCACATTCTTGCCGTAACTTTTATATGTTTAAGTAAATTACTTTCTTTCATCTTTCTGTCGATCAAGCAATACATTTGTCAGTGCATATTATGGCTAGTAATTATATCCAACAACACGGCCCAATTTTTTTAGGGGGGAGGGGAGGGGAAGGGGTTATAGCTCTTATTTGACATCAGGCAGTATTGTGTTACTTCGAATAAAACTCGGCAAATGCAAGTTTCATGAATTTTTATTGTTTCATTGAGAAAGAAAGATTTTTTTTTCGAAATTTTAGGGAGATAAATCCTGCTTATAGAGTTTCAAGTGAAACAATTTAACCTGCGCATATCATTATTTCAACCGGTTGGGCATGTGTTAACGTAGCAGCAACTTTTTTTCTAATAATTTCAGATTGGCAAACTGTGGCAAACTGAAATATGCAGTGCATTTTTAGGCTGTCTACAAAAAGACGGTTGTTTTAAAGATTTCCTATATAGAAATTTTTTTATGATGATCGAGGTTTGACGTTTGTTTATTTCATGTCGTTTGGGCCTTTCATCCTCTCCATCTGAAGTCTGAAAACTTATTTCGGCTTATTCAGCATTTCATCCTCATGCTTGAATGCTTATGCGGTTGCCATTCACTTGAGTAATGTTTCTTTTTTCTTCGCTCATTTATGTTAAACGTAGTGTAATGGAACAAGATACTGCAGGTGCCGATAATCGATATACCAGAATACGGTAATTTGGCGGCAGTATTCATGTGCAAGAAGCTGAAAGTGGAAAGTCAAAACGAAAGGGAGAAACTGGAGGAGGCGAAGAAAGAGGTCTACCTGAAGGGATTTTATGATGGTGTATGTCTTTTCGTTTATTCAGACTTATTCAAAAGCATTGGTTGTCTAATTTTGTGAGTTTGTGATTGTCCTTAATGCCACACACTTCGGAATCAGGATGAATACAGGGGCCTCGTAAAGTTTAGCAGTCGCGGATTGAGATGGCCCCATGCCCAGACCATTCTCCTCTACTTCAGTGGACATGGAATGATGTAGAAAACACTTCAAGAACAGTCCAGGGATGGCTGTTAGCAGCGAGGTCTCCCTTTGCCTATTAGATTCCGAATAATCTAACTTCCATCACCCTTCTTGAGTAGGGACCCTCGAAATTCAGCAGATGAGTCTGTGTTTTCTTGGAGAAGTGTGACCAAAACATGCCTTGCCCAAATCCAATATAGAGTATTTAGTCACCATTATTGGTAGCTGTTAGTTCTTTGCTGAGATGGGGGAGGAGAGGGCGTTTCCCACACTTCTCGAAAACTAAAAGTGTTAATTCGGACGTGTGTGCATCGCCAAAGTTTACCGCTTTTCTGGGGTCGCACGTTTCACCTCACCGTCCACTTCTCCAAGCTGGATAACCATTGAAGAACGGTTTCAGGTCTCACTGAGTTTTATGCGACCTGCAGTTTCATTGCGTAATTTAAGTGAATAAATAATTTGATGATGTAAATTAATGTAGAGTGGTACATGCAAAATGAATGATTGGTTTAGGTGATGTTGGTTGGCAACTATGCAGGCCAAAAGACAGCAGAAGTAAAGAAGAAGATTCAAGCGGACATGATGGAGAGTGGAGAAGCAGCGAGGTACGTAGAACCGGAGAAGAGGGTGGTCTCGAGGTCTGGGGATGAATGCGTTGTCGCTCTATGCGATCAGTGGTATGTTCTTTTATCTTTGTTACACTTTTCTACCACTATTGGATTTGAATCGAGAAAAGGAGTTCCCTTACGCTCCGTCAATGCAACAGAAAAGGTTTCCCTAAAACGGACGAAATATGGGGGTCGGAGTCAAGGAGATGAATATCTTCACATGCGCTCGCCTGTCCCCTACTTCCTCAATGAGGTTTTGCTTATAAACGTCTGACCAGTTGTTTTCTATTCTATTATAACTGTTGCGGCCTTGCGTCGCCGGAGTCGGATGTGCTCGAGTTATCGTACTTCGAATGCTGAGCGCGCTGCTCTTGAATATGGTTTTGAAAAAATATTGGGAGCTTCCGTTTGCTTTTCTATTGCGATGCTTTTTGTGCCAAGAAATGTTAAGGTGGCCCTTATAATTGTTATTTTCATGGCCTATGGCCAAATAGGACATTTTTTAGGCGATAGATGCCGCTTATATTTCCTTTTAATTCAAATCTTTATTCGATGCGCTCCTAAACGTTGCTAAGCTTACTTAATAAAAGCGACAGGTAATGGGCGAAGATACCGTGGCATTGTTGCACCTTTTCTTTAGAGTGGTCGGTTTCTAATCCAGAAAAAAAGTGCATATTTCCATTTTCATAAGTAACCCAATACTTAGGATGAGCTTAAAAACCAAGAAGGTTGCTTCCGTTCGCTATTGAGGAGAATGCTGAGCAAAGATCCCTGATAAGCTGATACAGGCAGATATTGCCAGCTTATTTCCATGAGCAGTTCGTTGGACGGGGCACCTGTAATGTACGAAGAAGCTCAGATAAACAAACTGAAAAATTGAATGAAATATGTTGATAACGGAGGTGGGATCAGTTGCTATAAAGTCTGTTTTTCCCGTCTGTGCACTAATTATAGCTTGTGCAATGTGTGCCCCTAAAAATGCTTCTGCTCGAAAGTGAGGCTGAAGAAATCGTTGCAAATTGTGCACCGTTTGCGGGAGAAAGCGTTTGCTTTCTGGAAGCATTACGATCATTGGTTTTATCAGCAGTTGTGTTCATACGAAACAGAAAGTATTGTACATCAAAAGCGAGAAAGCTTTTCTTGAGGTCTGATCTAAATAAATCAGTGCAGCTTAGGTGGTAAAATGTTAAGTTTTAGTTCAGTTAAAATCCGAAGCAAAATTTTTTTTCAGCGTAACAGATGAATAACGTTTGTGGCTTTATCGATGCATTGAAGCTTTGTTTGTAACATACAGAGTTCACGTACTGAAATGTTGTTAAGGTATTTAAATTATGGTGATGAGACATGGAAGGCGGAAACGAAACAAGCTCTCTATCAGCTTGAGACCTACAGCGAAGAGGTGAGTGTTGTTTCCCCGCGAAGGCTTTAGCTACAGCAGACTGTTTGTTGGTAAGGTGGAGCTGTTGGTGGGGACACTGTTGTTGTGGTGGCGTAAACGCATAAAGTGAAATGAATAAAAATACTGTACGTTTTTCTGCGTTGGTGGATGTTGTGGTTCTTTTTTCGACGTTCGTGCTTCCATTCATGCTGACTTTTTTTGTTGCGCTGAAAACATGCATAATGAGAAAATGCCTCTTCCTTTCGGAAAGAGCAAGAATTTTCGAGGTTTACTCATCATTACAAGAATAGCCTTACGCAGTGGGCTTCTTGGGATTTCTTTGATACATTCACTATAATTGCAGCACATATTCCTGTGGGACAGGAAACCGGAGGCGGTTATTCCTACGGTTATCCTACGGTTATAAAATTTTTGCGGGCGTTCTGATGTCATATATTCAACCGAATTATTTTTGAGAGTAGTGTAATAAATGTTCGTCGTAACGCTTGCCCGATAAGTCATTTATTGAATGCTTGTCTTGCACACTTCAAATGACCAGCAACGTCATACTGATAAAAGATATCTGTATCACAGAGTTGCATCTCGAATCATTGAGGTCAGTCTTTGAGGCACGATTGATGTTCGTAAAGATGGTAATGCAGCACGGGCTGCGTATTTCTTGGAAGGACGGCAAGGCAGATAAGAAGGATTTCACCTTGTGTTATTTTACTTGCTCGATAAAATGTGCTATATCGCAGCTTGGAAAGCATTGCAGATGTTTGAAAGGGATGACGATCAAAGGGAGCATCAAGCACAGTACTTATTATGCGGCTATCCGGTGAAATAGCTCGCAAAGTTAAAGAGGCCACATGTCTTTGTTGTTCATCCTTACTCTAGATAGTTCTTTTAGAGTGACCTGAATGCAAAAATGAAATGATTTTTTAAGGTTCGACGGAATCTGGAAGCGACGATAGACTGGCTTCATGAGCATGCATGTTCGCGTTCATATGGCCTTGGATCAAGATTGCCTTGGGATCCGCAATATCTCATCGAATCGCTTTCCGACTCCACTATTTACAATGCCTACTACCCGGTTGCCTATCTCTTGCAAGGCGGAGTGATTGATGGCAGTGTTATAGGTCCACTTGGTATTCGGTAGGTTTGCTCTGTTTCCAGGTTTATTTTCATTGTACAAAATGCTGTTTGTTTTTGGATGGGGCTTTATATATAACAGGGTTGATAAGAATAGTTCGATTCGAATATTCATAGAACTTCACGTACATGGATTTATCCTAGAGTTAATCAAGCTATCAGCCAAAACGAATTTTTATTCCGTAGGTGGGTCATCAAGTGGAAACGTAAATAAATAATTGCTATTATTACTATTGGGGACGTATCAAAATGACTGGCAGCCGTGTTAATGACTCTTGGTGTTGTCATTTTACGGCTGTGTGTTCAAGTCCCTTGGAATAGGTGAATTCGGTTAACATGAATTGCTTCCGGCAAACATACTTCGTTAACGAGATCCAAGCCAACAACTTGGCATTTTGAATGCTAGCTTGAAATGGAGATGATTGGACAGTGGACATATGTGTTATGGAGGTATTATATGGGTGTTAATAATTTTCTGGGAATGCCAGAAAAATAGAAGTTTATCTCATGGGATCTTATGTGCTGTTTATTCCTCAACAAGAAAAGTGATTGTGCTCTATGCAAAGAACTGACTGATGTTGAAGTGTATGTGTGCGGTTAGGATGCATTTAATTCGTGTAATCAATTCAAATACTTTTATAGAGCGGAGGATATGGTCGATGCATGTTGGGATTATGTTTATTTGGGTGTTCCATACAGTAGTGTTACGATGGCGGTGCCCGAAGAGAAGCTGGCAGCATTAAGGAGGGAATTTACTTATTGGTATGCTTCACGGTTGAACTTCGTCTTGTTGTTTAGTCAACATACCTTTTGTTATAAACAGATTATAGCGTGACTATGTTCAACGAAATGTCTGCTGTTGTTCGCTGTGACGTAAATATGGTAGCTTTTTAATATAGTCATGAAATTCTAGGGCTTTCCTGATTGCAATCCTCACGATTGCAAGGTTTTCCCAATGATCTAAAACTGAAGCTTGCAACCCTGAAATGCCCTTAACGCCTTCTAAATACTCTATTGCCATAAGGTTGATTCAGGTTGCTGATAATCAACGTTAAATATTTGAGTAAATTTCTATGTTCCATGTTTTTCATCATTTTTTGTTTTAGCTCAGTTTGCGATATGCTGTTCAAAAATTCTGATATGCCATGTTTCTTAAGGGCATACCATTTGTATTTTAATTAAGAATTTTCCGGCTATGCGTTGATTAGATATTGTGACATGAAATTGGTGAATGGAGATGTGGTCGTGATTTTACTATATTGAAAGGAAGCTATGCTTTATGCTACTCAAGTTTGCATTTTAACGATAGTACTTTTTTGTGAAACGCATCGGGCTTTATTCTCAATTGGAAATTGCCCATGCCCATGCATAAATGCTCTTCATAAGACTTCTAGTAATCAAAATCATACTTCCAAATAAAAAACATAATGAGCCAATTTTAAAGTTTTATTATTTAGGTACCCAGTGGATATGCGTGTATCGGGCAAAGATCTCATTCAGAATCATTTAACCTACTTCTTGTTCAACCATGTTGCGATATGGAAAGACCATCCTCAGTTTTGGCCTAGGAGCATCCGAGCTAATGGCCATCTACTGCTCAACAATGAAAAGGTTGCTTAATCGCTGGTTAAATTTTGGACGCGTGTTAAATACATCTGTTAAAAAGATAACTTAGAAGATGAAAGATCTTAGTCTTCTTTTATGGAATCTGTTGTACATATGAGAAGGATGCTGTGTCGGAGGGTCCTGTACCTCCCACACACCATCCTTTTTAGTCTCGTGTCCCTTCTATTCTTTGAGGATATATATGTTGTTGTCTAATTTTTGTGTTATAGTTATAGCTATTCAAAATAATGCATCATTACAGATGTCTAAACAAACGGGCAATTTCTTGACGCTTTATGATGGTATACAAAAGTTTTCTGCCGATGGAATGCGATTGTCACTCGCCGTAAATTGCAGTTTTCATTTAATTTTGTTTCATTCATTTCTTCGCAGTATTTCATTTCACTAATTGCTCATTACAGGTGCGTGAATTAGTTCATTAAAGCGTTGGGCACATTGGACTTAGGTGGTCCTTTCACCTGCAAGGTCAAAAAGCTTTTGGTCGGATAAAATAGCTTGAGGGTTGTTCCAGCGCAAGAGAGTTCGTGATTATGATGCTACTGAGCGGAATATTGGGAAAATGGGGGAAGCCTTGTGTCAGTTGCTTTGGCTGAAGCACAGTCTAGAGCGACTCTCGTCCTCTTTTGTGAAGAACTGAGCCTTTTACTTCATATCAGAAAGATAAGAAGTTTTGATTGATGATGAAAACACCCTAAAGAAATGTTTTCAGGATGCAGGTGATTATGTAGAGGACGCTAATTTCGTGTTTGCAATGGCGGATGCGGGCATTCTGCGTCTTTATAATTTGATACAGTGGGTAAAGGATATGGTTGTATTACGTGATCAGAATGTTTTACGCACGGGCACAACGCGATCTTTCGCAGATAGAGTGTTCGCAAACGAAATGAATAAGGCAATCGCCGATACAGCACGCAACTATGAACTCACACTTTTCAAGGAAGCACTCAAAACTGGCTTCTTCGAGTATCACGTATCATCTTTTATGCTTACTTCGGCTAACATATGTTACTTTTCAGGTAGTGCGTGTCCGTTGTGTTCCACTTACGGTGGAAAATTCCGGAAATCGGCAGACTTTTGTATCTGAAGTTTTTTCACTCTGATGTTTGTTTTATGAGCAGATGGTTTGTCACATAATTTTGTTGAGGTTCATCATTGAAATGAAAGTGGGGAAGTAATCACTATAATACCTTACCGTGGAACTTTAATAAATTTGTTAGCACGAAACACCGCTTAATTTTAGAGGAGCAGAGCCTACCGCAGTTTTTATGCAAGCAAAGCTTTTTGCAGGCATATCGTGATAAATATCGAGAGCTGTGTGGTGGTGACAGTGGAATGCACATCGATTTGGTGTTCAGATGGATTGAAACACAGGCTATCATACTATCGCCGATTTGTCCTCATGTTGGAGAACAAATATGGCAGATTCTTGGAAAGGTGATCATTGTTAAGTTTGTTAAACTCTTCTATTAGAAAGCGGAAACGAACATTAAATTTTATTAGGAAGTGAAGTAGAAATATTGCAAAGTGAATAAAAATGGTTTTGATTTTTAGGACTAAACCACGAGTGCACTTTTTTATTTAATAGGTAAATGTGTTCTTTGAGACCGCAGCTCTAAATCATCCGACTGTACTCCCAGTTAGTGATTTCATTGATTTTTGAGAGTTTAATTATTGCATTGGTGGTTGGTAAGTTGAATTTGATCAAAGCACAGAATTTTCAGAACAATTTTATCGTTTGCGAGAAATGGCCACTGGCTGATCCAGCCAATGATACCATCGCAAAAGAAGCGGAATTTATGGATGATGCTATCAAGGTAAATTGAGTTAAAATCGATGCCATATTGAAACTGCAGGATGGGTACAGATGGTTGCGAGTTCACATTAGGCCAGTTTAATATGAGTAGTAAATTCTGAACTTTTATTGCCAGAGTACAGAGCAAATTTTTAATTCTGATATAGCGTTTAATTTTTTCGGTAAGTGAAATTGAAGTTGAGAGAAAGACGAGAGGGTGAAATAAGCTAGAGGGTAGGGGAAGCGATCAGAATCATCAAGCCTTGAAGATTGATTTCATGGAATTGAGATGTTGATATTGTGTTGCTTAGAAGCTGAGGGCATGTGCAACAGTCCATTAGTAGGATACATTTTTTATCTTTATTATTTTTTCTATGCATTTTATAAGAGTTTATATATAGCAGTCGTTTAATGGACACTAGTCTTACGCTGATGAAGTGCATTGTCCTTAGAAGAGAATATCTTATAAACTCGATTAATTTTAAGGAATTTCGAGCTCGTCTCAAAAACCATACGAATCTGAAGAAGAAAAACAATTCGATAGTGGACGGTCCACCAGCGGAAGCAGTAATCTATATCGCAAAAGAGTACCCAAGCTGGCAGCGTGAGGTGCTCTCCGTACTCAATAAGCTTTATAAGGTGGTTTTATGTTTTCTTCTATCGTTTTGAAAGGACTGGTAGAATTGAAGCATCGCAACTTACCGTGCGGAAGGTTTAAAGCTTCAGGTAGAGGAAAGCTACACCATTTGTAATTGCACTATCGAAAGTAGTGCAACAAATAATGGCCATGTAAGGTATCTTATAATAAAGGATGATTCATGTAGTGTGTCATAAAAGTCAGTAAATTGAGCTACATTCTAAGTCGGTTTTTTCTCCGTGAAAACGTGGGGAATGAGAACTTATAACTTACAATATTTTGCCTTAGTGGCAGTCGGGTTGGACTGAAGAGGAGGCAGTGTGCAAGAGGAGGAGGGAGAAGGAAGAGCTATCGAGTATCAGCCTCTCTGATCACTTTCTTTGTTCCGAGTTTGAACCTGGTTTTATGGGGCTTCTTATGTTGTTCAGGAAGGTAACGGTGTTCTTCCCGAAAACAAGGAGATATCGCAGCGCATTCTGTCGGTTGATTCATTGAAGAAGGTTGCCAAAAAGACGATGCCGTTTGTGCAGATGATTAAGCAGAACCTATTATTGCATGGACCTAGTGCTTTGGATATGGCATGCAGATTTGATCAAGTTGAGGTGCTCACTGAGGTAACAAATTATTCTTGTCTTGCGCTGATTTCCATTTTTGTTTTTAAATAATGCATGAAATGTTTGAAGCTTAGATATTTTTTGAATAATGACTGCAGAATTGCTACACAGTAATAACAAAAAAGGAACTATTTAAGTAGGACGGTTGCGATGAACTTAGCATGATAATAAGCCCAAGCAGTTGAGAGTAATGCAAAATAGGTGCCTATATCAAATTTTTGAAGATCATCTATGGAATTGCGACAATCTAGGTAATCTCGAGTACGTTCGGTAGAGTAAGCTGCAAACGATAAAGAGTCTAACTGTAACATCTTTCATATAGTTCAAAGCAAGGTGTAATATGACGCACAGATCATTACCTTCATTACGCTAGTGAAGTTTCCAAGGCGAAAGCGATCATTAATCGCTGTCATCGTGCACATGTTTTTTGTTTGTGATAATTGGTTGCGACTCTAACTTTAAAACATTTCAATGAGAACTAACTAAATTTCAATAACTAAAGATGATGTGTTGATGTTCATATCCTGCATCGATCACGCCCTACTACGATTTCGTTTGAACTTCCTGCCAATGGTATTTTGCATTCGCCTATCCTTAAATTTTTGTTTTTACCTGTTGCGATAGTTTTACTATGCAATGCTTTCGAGCATTTTTCTCGACGAAGGCGCTGAGTCATTTACCGCATCGATGGGAGATGGGCCTACTTAGGTAATTGAATATATCTCTAGCCTGCCACAAACGAAAGTGAGCCTGCTCCGGCATTGTTTTATTTGTCAGTGAAGTTATATGTTCTTTTGGAAAATCTTTTGTGGTTGGCTATTGAGCCACATTGATGAAAGCTATTTGATGAAATGGTACTCCAGATTGAATTCGTTCGGACAGGTGAGCGTGTGCAAGTCTTTAACTCCTTCTCTACATCCTTCTTTTTTCTTGACCATTTTCATTTGCAGAATATGGATTATATACTGTCAAATTTGGACTTGGAAAAAGTGACAATAAGAGACGTACGTGAGCCGTGTGTGGAATCGAATATCGTTGAGATGACATGTCCTGGACGACCAGTGATCATGTATTCAAATGCCAGAGTAAGTATGCTTATTGCCCATAATATTAGGAAGTGATACTTTGAAAAGGCATTAGTTGATGCTGCGGAGAGCACCAAATACACGGTGGTAAGGATTGGTCTTAGCGACAGCTTTACCACTTTACATCGTAATCAAGCATCTTTCCGTCATTCGATTGCACAAGTAATAATTGGAATTCAAATGTAGAAAACCGAATTATGGTTCCAATACTGTGGTTCCTTTTCTGTTTATATTGCAGTTGAAGATCTCTGTTTGTTTCATATAGAATGGAGTTTATATACTCCATATATTAAATGGTTTATAAATCTCACAGCATGAATCGACAGTAGTTTCTCGCAAAAAAAAAGATTCTTTGCGCTTTTCAGAATACTGTTTCGAATTATTCGTGCTGTCCTTTGCGAGAAGTGCAATTGCTAGTAGATTAATAAGGGATATAATGCTCGACATTTTGCCCTTATCGTTTTCGATAATCGGAACATGAGAACTTCAAAACGGCTTCTATTCACTAGGCATCCCAATTATTATGACATTGTGAATGTGTGTGGTTTAGCCTGGCCTAGAAGTAACGATGCGCAACGTAGACAAGTGTTCTGGATTTTTCGAGATGATTATTTCGATCGTCGATGATGACTCGGCGGCAACCGTTGCACGTCGTTTGCGTAAACTCAACAAGAACATCAAGCGTACGTTAATTGGTCCTTTTGCCTCTTTTCCTGTTCTTGCAGGATTTCGTGGGTTTATTTTTGCGAGTAGTTTGTGGGACAGCGGCATTGTATTACATTCCTAGAAGAAACTTTCTGCCAAAAATTTGTGGCGGGAGTTCAAAGTCGAATTTTACAACCTTCATAATTGCAATTCGGGAGAATATTTTGTATGAAAGGCATCTCTAATTCGCATCTTTTTATTTTATTACCTGTACGGTATGGGTCTCGGTGGTCCGTGAAAGGTATTGGCAGCTGCTAGGTTTTCACTTCTTGCCTATCCTTGTTTACCCTCAAATCGTTCTTGAAATTTCATAAAGTTGCGCATGTCTGCTTTCTATTCTATTGTTGGGGAAAATCGGGTCTTGTATCATATGACTTTGTGTGTGAACTGTCCATCGATCGTTATGAAGATCTTCATTGTCTTGTCAAAATCCGATAATGCTAAGAGAAAGAGCTACTCAAGAACTGCGACGAAGTCATGTGAGCGTGGTCGCATGAAGTACAGTGGATTTGTGACTTCTATGCTACCAAATGGAAGTAGAGATATCGTTGTCCTAGCAGTCGGTACTGGAGCGCAACGTGTATGATGACCATCCAAAAATGGAATTTATCACAATTTTTCTCCAAATGCACTGTTCTGGCAATGGTTTCTGTTCGGCTGTTATTTTTGTTTTAGTTTCTCCTCTCAGTTTTGATATTATTAGGGACCAGAACAAAAATTTCTATTTTTTCCTTGCGCTGGAGTTGAAAAATTTCACTTGGCGAAATGGGGATTTTAGGACGCGAGTAAGTGCGATATATACGGAGATTTTTTTCTTTCGGGGTTCGGACCATTAATTGCTAATGGCATTTTTGTTGGGGCTAGCACGTTCTGATTTTCAAGTTAACTCCATCCTGCTATTGTTCTTGAGCTGATACAAATGGTCTTGGAATGCTGGG
Organism: Baylisascaris procyonis; assembly: GCA_037389465.1. Taxonomy (NCBI): domain Eukaryota; kingdom Metazoa; phylum Nematoda; class Chromadorea; order Rhabditida; family Ascarididae; genus Baylisascaris; species Baylisascaris procyonis. Next base: position 11,702 of record JAZARR010000250.1, read on the forward strand.
AGATTTTTCTTTTTGTCACAATTAATTTTGATTAATTGTTTCCTTAATAGATTTTCACAACGAGTTTACGCTTTCAGCGCGTTATTCGATAACGATTTGGCGCTATAAAGATCCAGTGGCCGGTGATCGCAAGATGATGAATTTTCTTGAGCCACGAGTGAACAACGAAAAAGTATCGGATACTGGTTCGTTCTTGTTTGTGATCGAGATTTATACCAATTGCCTGCATAAGTTACCTTCTTGCGAATATTCGTTTATACTAGTGTAGGCCGTTAGGATATTCGATCACCTAATGAAGACTACAACAAGCTCGTTGTTGACACAATAGTGATGACGTCCCAATATGTACTTCTGCTAATTTTTTCCGCTTATTTTTTAAAAACAGCTGATTTTTTTTTGTTTATGAAACGAATCACAGATGTTCAGCTTTCCAATATGCGAAAAGCGATTTTTTCCAGCAACCTTTAAAGTCGATGTCGATGCGAAACGAATTACAATCCACGATAACGGCTCTTCATTCGACGTTGGCGAGACGCTCATTTACAGCGTTGACGAATGAACTCCGCCTATATCGCAGTATTTCGCTTTTGCCATGAGTAGACTGAAGTTTGGGGGACAGAACGTGTAAGGATTAGTTCTAGTAACTGGGCTGAATATAACTGTCTTCATGCTGGTGGTCTGTGTTCTGTTGATGAACCGGCTGCTTGTGTAGATATAATGTTAAGGAGCCAAATTAAGCTACGTTACTGTTGTGTGGACAACCACAGAAGGGATGGTCTTTCTTACGGCAACGAAGGGGAAGTGGTTACAGATAGCATTTCATATCCCAAAAAATGGTATTCACCGTATCCGAAATTTATTCTTACCAGCTGTTTGACTGCTTAATTTAGAAACAAAACATGCAATTCATGTTTAGGATTGTCCGTTAAAGTTTAGTGATTTGCCTGCATTGATGTCTTTCCTTATTTTGACAGTGATCGGCTTTTATCGGTGATATTTTTGCTGCAAAAATGCGGAATGGATAGGAAACTGGTTTCGATCCGACCGGTAAAGAATTTTTTATAATGCAGTACCACAATTTTATTTCAATCATCATCCCGCTCAACTGAGTTCCTACCAGATCACATAAAAATGACATTTTTTCCTTCCTTCTCATGTTCGTTCTTCGGTTGTTCTGTTTGGAACTGGCGATCGTTTTCTTCAAGTCATCTCTCTGTACGTCGTCTTCAAGATCCCGGTACATCTCTACAACCTTATACATGGCAATGATTTCATGGTCAGTTGGAAGTTGTTCTAAGCTTTTGCCTTAAGCGTTTCATAAGTCGAGTCCTTTATTTTCATTGCATATTATTAGTGATTTCGTTCGAAAGTGCCTCGAAAGGAGTTTAGTTAAGGAGATCACGAGGCTATTTCAAGAATATTTTTGTGTTGGAAGTGCTTAGTGGAATCTTGTGATGAGCAGAAGTAACTTTTATTCGATCGAAATTACATCGTCTTCTTTGTTCCCAATCGATAAAAGAAGAAGCGTAGTTTTTATCTCCATTCTTTTGAAAACAAAATGAATTAAAATTTACCCCTTATGTTTTTTGCGCTCTTAAACATTTCCATTGTAGCTAAAAATTTCTCTTGCTGTTTTTTCCAGAATTTATATTTGCGAAGATTCGAATGTTCTCCAGAAAGATCCACTTTAGTTCTGTTCGCCGGCATCGTTTTTTCCCACCAGCTAGCGTAAGGCTCCGAAAAGTCAAAAAACTGCTTCACATTATGAGATTTCACCTGTTCTTTTTTGTTTCTCTTGGTTTCTTAAGCCTTTCAAGTTCGCTCATTGGTTTATGTTGTTTTTGTTGGCGATTCTCTGACTTAAGCAAAGATTATATAGTATCTGAATTTAGCAAAACCATTGCGAGTATGCGGACATCGATCATCTTTCAATTGGGTTTTTATGAAGGTCTTGTTTTGTTTTGCTGTTGAAAGTGTTGTCGCAAATATGCTTTCCATTTGTTACTGTTCATTTTATGTCTTATAGTTGACTTTCTTGCGGGGAAAGCACGAGTTGTTTGTATTTGTTTGCCGTCACTTTTCCATTTAAAGCAACTACACTAGTAAACAGTTTTTTGGAAGTCATCTTTGCAACCACTCATCATCGACTGTATTTACACACAGTTGGCGGTAAGCGCTTATATGGCTGTTAATCTGTGTTATGCGCTTCTGTTGTCTCATTTTCTATCGTTTATCTGCGTAGGGATAGCAGGTGGGCATGAGTTCAGGACAAGACAGATTTATTTAATGATACGTCAGGATGAGCGTACAATGCCGCTCATCCTGACGTATCATTAAATAAATCACAAATGTAACAAGAATCCTGAGTATTACACAAGGATGATGCCTGTCGCAGGGCAGGTTATCGGGGAACAGATTATAGAACGTCTGTCGGCGGACATGCCTAATAGGAAGGTGTAGATCCAACACGTTTTATATTATTTATAACAGGTTTAGAAGTTTCCGTTCTGCCGCTTTTTAGAGTTGGAGCTTTTCTTAGGTCTATGAAGCTTCTGTTTGACGTGTTGTTTATTAAGCTGGTTTATCAACGATTCCAACGATAGTCCACCTCATCGGAATATTTGCCTGCGCGTGGAGCGTTTACTTCCGACAGTGGGTGTTGCCTGGAGACCAATGCCAAATCATGAGGTGCTTAAGGCCAATAAGAAGGACGCAGATACAATATCGTTGCTGCAGCGGGTTGTGGCTGCCTCGTCGGGAGCAATCATCACCTCGCTTATGAGTTCATCTTTTCCCCTTTCTTCGCCTTACTTGGCTTTTGAAAGCTTGATTTCGTTGAGTATTGTCAAACCATTAGACAGTCGTTACGGTAAAAAACAATGCTGCGACCCATAGTGGCATAATGGGATCCCTCAAAGGTGCTCTCGCTTTTCATTATTTTCCAAAATTTTTGCTTGCATTGGCTTGCTGGCAATTGGAGTCTTGCATACATACTTTCATATATGTGTGTTTACGGGCGAAGCGTTTCTATAATAAGTCAATACTCGACCAGCCTGATCACTACCCACTTACAACGTTAGTAAAATTTAAGTATTTGTTAAAAGTTCACCTCTTTAGTTATTAGGCAACCAAAGGAAGCGTTCTTCGGTCGATGGGTCGACAAGCGGAAGCTTGCACTTATATTTTGTAGAACCACGAAAAGTGTGTAAAGAACAAGCATAACTATATTTTCCAGTTTCACGCTGTGTTTTCTTGTAAGGGAGCCATGTGGCGGTTTCATGTTTTGTTTATGTGTGTATTCATAAATGTCGTTCAGGTAGTGTGAAGTAATGCACTGGGTGTTATTCACATCTTAGCCTAGCTTTTAACACCCATCTTCATCCTAAGTTATCGTCTTTTGCTCATACGAGATTTGATATGCAAGCTTTTGCGCTGGTTTTGACGTAAAAGACGATTTTTTTGGCTCAGTTTTTGCTTGATTGATGACCTTATATTAGATCCTTGGAAATTCATTGATGCGTTTTGTATTATTGTTTTTTCTCTTCGAATTTCGAGGGAGGAATTGATAAAGCGAACCAAATAGCAAAAAATGCATGTTGTGCTAACTGGCCTTCTTGATGTGCTTTTCCACTCATTCCATCTTTCGTGTAACCGAGTGATCAGTTGAATGGCCAGTGCCGGCCACATCAGCAGATTATGGCAATTATTCTGATGTACTTACTTAATTGTTTGTTTAAGTGACTCCAATGGATGTGGTGAAGATTCGATTGCAACAGCAGAAACATCCGTTCGTGAAAGGGACATGCTTCCTCTATAGCAATGGCCTAATGGATCATCTTTGTACGGCATGTGCAGATGTCAATTCAAGTCAACTATGCGAATGGTTTGCAAGACCCGGCAATTTTACTGGCACAACCGTAAGTTATTTTTATTTATTTTTACTTATAAATGAGGGGAAATATGATGTGTCTATCACATTTGAATTATTATAACCTCAGTCGATCGTTCATGGAGTTTGTAGCATTGACCAATTGTATGTCGTCAGATAGGTTTCAGTTGAGCCCGGTCAGCTGTTGAGGCACTAGAAATTATTGGTGGAAGCAGTCGATGAGCGCGAGCTTCTATTCTTATTGATCCTATTGCTCGTCCGTCTTTGCTGCTAGTCCAATCGGTGATATGGGGATGTTGGGATCTAGACCTGAACATTTTTGGCGCTTTTTATTGAGGATCGACTAAAAAATAGAGTGTAAAATGTTTGAATGCCTCGCTTTTGAGTCTATGGATTCTATGGCATTGAACTGCAATACCATTAATTGCATTCATCTGCGATCGTTACAGAGCTTGTTGGAGCATTAATGAGATTGAAAAATGAAAGAAGAAGAACGTTATCTAGGGTGGTCTGAGAAATGAATCATAACAAAACACTAAAAAGCAAATTTTAAAATGAGCTCGGTTGGGTAGATGTGCTGTATTGACGAGGGTGACGTCCGGAGGAGGAGAGATTGCTAAGAACTTCAACATGCTGGATAGTATGATATGTGCTTTTGCCAGTCGATTAGTTTTCTACGGTGGTAGGGGAGATTTGGGTAAGTGTATCGGTTATCAGAAAGTGTAATTCTATCTACAACTGTAAACAAAGAAGAACACTTGTGCCTACGGGAGTGAGTTCCGTTTCATTGATCATTGGGACATATAATGTCGCCCAGTATCTCCGATGAAGTAGATCGGTACGAAAAGACTGTATCTGCAAATATTTTTTGTTTCTTTGGCTATATTAAAGTAGTTTCTGGATTCTCTGTTCCATCGTTCCATCTTCCTCTTCCCGCTTCCGATCTTCCAGAAACGGCTGTTGGGAACAGGTGCAAGAAGATGCGATTCTGAAATTTAGAGATCGCGAAGTCCCATAGAAAAATACAGCTTCAAAAAATGCATGACTCGATGTTCTTCACAGAAAACAAATTCAATTTCCACGGCAATTTTTTAACTCAATTTTTTCTGAGAGCAACATAAGCCGTGCTATGAATTGTTGTGTATTCGTTGAAGGGATTCGTTACGTGGCTTATGCTGTCAGTTCTATAGTGTCCAAAATACTTTATTTTAAGAGGAGATTTAGGTAGGGACGAAAAGTTTTATCTGAGGTTTTTGGCACATGCCATTATTGAAAAGTTAAGATGTAGACTGAAAAAGTAAAATAGAAATGTTTGAAATACTAGCAAGTTTGGCCGAAGCGCTCTGAAAAATAGGCTGCGATATTTTTCTTGGGACTATTGTTGTAACGTTTTTCAAACTTAGGGTGTTCCTGTTTCAGGATGCTTTTATTAAAATCACGAAGACTGAAGGAATACGATCCTTATGGAGCGGTCTTTCCCCCACCTTGTTAGTACTTTTCATCTTGTTCTTCAATGTATTTGCCCTTTTCATCCAATCTACTCTGATATTTAATCATTTCTGTTCGCGAAATTTCATTCCATTCATTCTTTCAGCTCTGCTCGTTCGAAGTGTTTAGGTAGGCACCAAGCACGTTGCAGTACTTGATATTGCTGTTTGCTGTGTCCTTTCCACTACAGATGTGTTCATAGACGTACTTAATATCTCCCATTATCAGTATGTATTTATGGTTTCAGCTGATGGCAGAGAGACTTGCGAGAGGTCATCAAGTGAAAAAACCCCTTTCTTTCGCCGATTGTTTCTTTTCATCTCCCCTTTCTCTTTTAATATTACCTTTCCCATCTGGTTGTGGTCTCATTCCGGCTACAAATCGCAGTTACTCCCTCTTTCCTTCCAATTGGAGGGTGATGGAAGAGGGTAAGTTCATCTCTGTAAATATTTCATTGTTTGCTCACGGTGGTCCTATGTTTTTAGTGACTGCTTTGTGAATATTGGATGCGCTTCCCATTTTGGTGCTTAGTAATTGTAATGATTTTCAGAATAATGGCCATACCCGCTACTGTTTTATATTTTTCTATATACGATGCTTTATTGTTGTGGTTACGTTCGAGGTACGGCTTCGACTCGCTGTACGTCCCGATGTTAGCGGGTTCGGCTGCACGTACTATATCGACAACGGTAGTTTCACCCCTTGAAATGATTCGAACAAAAATGCAGTCCGAACGACTCACATACTGCGGTTAGTTTGAAATTCACGCCGTTTTCATTACATTTCTCTGATTCTGATATGTTTTATCCTGAGAACCTTTATTTTTGAAAAGCTCTTATTTGTTTATTTGTTGTTTTCATTATATATTCCCTTTTTTATATGTATTAACCCCTATTTTTTAAATATTCGATGACCTTTTTATTTTTCTCGCTGAAAACCTTATAGATTATTTTGAAAAAAATTTTAGAGGTTGGTCTTGCAATCAAGCGTTCGCGCCAGTCGGACGGCTGGATGGCGCTTTGGCGTGGCTGGGCACCGACATTGATGCGAGATTTGCCTTTTTCGGGTATAGTTTCCAATTTCTATCACTGATTTCACTTCACCTTCTCCTCTCACTTTTTGCTTTCTATCGATTGTTCTTACTTTTAACTCATCGTTTCGTTTATTTTATAGTGGACTCGAAGAGAGTGATTTTTATTGGTCATTAAGGTGTTTTGCAAAGCGAGTCATTTTTGTTTCAATAAACTTGGGGCATCTGATATTCAAGAAACAAATAGGTCTGATTCGTATTAAAACAGAATTTGAGTGAATAACCTGTACAGCGTTATGCAGTATACCGTTATTGGTTTGTTTTGATGATTTTATAAGCCCTTTATGTTCACTATGTTAGGGTGAAGCCAAATATTCAGGGGGGGGGATACATGGAAAAAGCAATAGACCATCGTCGCTGAAAACGAAGAAAGCATGAAGAAGGTGAAAAATCTTGACCGCACAGGTAAAAAATGTAAAAATTTCGGTCGTGCGGGTGTGCCATCTTTTCATCGTTTCTACATTTTACTGCCCAGAAGATTGCTTAATGTGCTTGCTTATCAAATTGCGCATTAGAAATATGCAGCGAAATTGAAATGTTACAGAGAAGTTTTAAAGCTATTTTTATTCTTTCTTCACTTCTCATTTGAACTGATGCAAACTAACGCTTTGCAAGAGGATCGCTAATTTTTGCTGATGAAAGATAGCACTGATTGAGCTGCTGACACAGTTTCCTGCATTGGGCTTGGAGATAGTCTTTTCGCCTTTCCCTTGGAGGGGCTGCTTCTATTTCTTTCTTTTTTATTCGCCAAAGTGACTTACCTTTATCGCTTTCTTCCTGTTTCTTGCTTCCTTCCTCCATCACTTCAGTTCTTGATTAACTTATAGGCAGAAGGAAAAGGCTATCGTCAAAAGATTTATCAAACATCCCTTCACAACTTGCAAGCTCAGTTCTCACACGCAAAAATGGGTGTGCAGAATTAAACCTGCGAAGCCAAAATTTTTGCCTCGATTTTGGGAGATTTGTCGGGGAGGATATGCCACCTTCTATGCAGGTAGATGATCAAACGTTGTGTGGTAGGATTTTTTTCCTCTCTCTTTTTTCAACCCTTCCCCCCAACCCGCCTGCTTTACCGTTCTTCCTTTACCTCTGCGCGGCAGCTGTGCAGCGATCGCTGTTAATATTAGCAGTAGTAGAGATGTGGTTGTTTTTGTTCATAGATTTCGTGAAAGATAAACCATTGTTTATCTTTCAGCAATCTACTGGACAGGATATGAATACTTGAAAGAAGAGTCACTGAGACGGCTGAAAAGGACGGAGACATCCTTCATGATAAGCTTCTTTTGTGGTGCTGTTTCGGGTTCCATAGCCGCGTTCTTCACCACTCCTTTCGATGTTGTTAAAACACATCGACAGATTGCCTTTGGCGAGGTATGTTGTATGTACAGTATGCTGTTATGCTGCTTTTGCAAGTTCCTGCAAAAATGCTTACTGAGATAGCGCTGATGTATAGTTTTCCTGTTCCATCCTAATTTTAGATCACGAACCATTGAAAGTTCACATAATTAAATTTGGTGGATGTGATTTGCTTACATAGAATGATCTCTTAAATGATCTTTAAGGTCATTTCTGCTGCACGTTTTAGGGTCAGGCTGCAGTCATTCAAATTTTGTGCCCTTGGCTTGGGGATTCACCTTAATTTAGGGTAATCAAGTCAGTTATTTGTTGTGCAGTGGGCAGCAGACGGCAGATGAGCACGGCTTGTGTTGGTGAATCACCTGCTGTCCATATTGTCGTCAATCAACATAATACACGGGATCACTAATTATTTTGGGCTTTCGTCAGCGTTATCTAACGAGGGATTCGATGGAGGGGTGCAATTTCTCGTTGAAAGTGATGGCGTGGGGGTGCTTTCCAGATCTATATATTTTGGTATGGGTAGGTGTAGTGTAAGTGGGTGAAAAGTGTGTATATATGCGATTTTTGACACTTAACGGTTTCCTCGGCACTTGGCAAATCGTCGGAGTTGCAGAAGAAATGTTTGTGGTAGCAAATCGAGTAAAGTCTGAGCTCTATCCAGCAACAGCAAGCAGTGCTGTTAGTGGTCGAGATGGATACAAGGTGCGGTGTAAAGGGAGTGTGTGTATACTTTTTCCCTGAGATGGTGAAATTTACTATTTCGTTTGTACATGCATTCAATAGCGCAGTCGTTTACGCTTTCGAGTGACAGTAAGTATAAAGACGAAAGAAAGGGGCGGGGAGGTGGAGTTCAAATCTGTCTGGGTGTGTGCGTGTATGGTGTTTCTTTTATGTGCAGTATAGAGGGGAGGGAGGTTCCATTTGGCATGTGTGTGGTGTGCGTGTGCGTTTTTGGGTGGGGGAGGAGGTCCTCGCTGTGCTATGTGTCTGCCAAGAGAGGAAAGTGTGCGTGCGCGTGTATATTTGTGTGCTGTGTGGTACGTTTCTGTTTGTGCGTGGTATAGAGGCGGGGGGAGCGAAGCCCCTTTTTCGATTTTGTTCGGTATGTGTGCTCCGGAGGGAGGGGGGCTTGTGGTGCGAATGGTCTTGCGCTGTGTGGTGTGTGCGTCTGTGCATGTGTGCGTGTCGGTATATGTATGCGTCCGCGTGTGCATGCGGTGCATCTGTGCCTGTGTGTACGTATCTGTCTCTCTCTGTGTGTGTGTGTGTGTGTGCGTTCCTGCGCTCGTCTCCATCCGTTTGTGTGCCTGTGCGCCCGTATCTATATACATGTGCGTGCCCGCGTCTGCGTGTATCCGTGCGTGTTCTTGTCTGCGTGCGTCCATGCATATATGTACGTGCGCGGCCTATATCAGCCCTCGCACGTCTGTCTGTGTGTCCGTTCTTGTCTGTAAGAATGTGCCTGTGCGTCCATGCACATCTGCGTCTGTGTCTCATGCGTTTGTGTATGCCTACGTCTGTCTGCGTGTCTCCCCCTGTGCGTATCCGTGTCTTCGTGCTTACACCTGTGAGTGTCTGTGTCTGCCTGTGCTTGTGCGCCCGGCTGCAAGCATAAGGCCAAGGATAAGCCTGAGCCTAAACCTAAGGCCAAGCCTAAGCTCGAGCCTAAGCCTAAGCATAAGCCTAAGCCTAAGCCCAAGCCTAAGCCTACGCCCTAAGCCTGAGCGTAAGCCTGAGTCTTAAGCCTAAGCCTAGGTCTAAGTCTAAGCCTAAGCCTGAGCCTAAGCCTCAGCCTGAGCCTAAGCCTAAGCCTAAGCCTAAGCCTAAGCCTCACCCTAAACCTAAACCTAAGCCTAAGCCTAAGCCTAAGTCTAAGTCTAAGCCTAAGCCTAAGCCTAAGCCTAAATCTAAGTCTAAGCCTAAGCCTAAGCCTAAGCCTATGCCTAAGCCTAAGTCTAAGCCTTAGCCTAAGCCTAAGCCTAAGCCTAAGCCTAAGCCTAATCCTAAGCCTAAACCTAAGCCTAAGCCTAAGAATAAAGCCTAAGCCTAAGCTTAATCCTAAGCCCAAGCCTAAGCCTTAGGCTAAGCCTAAGCCTAGCCTAAGTCTAAGCCTAATCCTAAGCCTGAGCCTGAGCCTTAGCCTTAGGCTAAGCGTAAGCCTAAGCCTAAGCCCAAGCCTACGCCTTAGCCTAAGCCGAAGACTAAGCCTAAGCTTAAGCCTAAGCCTAAGCCTAAGCCTAAGTCTAAGCCTAAGCCCAAGCCTAAGCCTTAGGCTAAGCCTAAGCCTAAGCCTAAGCCTAAGCCTAATCCTAAGCCTAAGCCTGAGACTTAGCCTGAGCATAGGGCGAACGCGGAGCCTAAGCCCTAAGCCTAAGCCTAAGTCTAAGCCTAAGCCTAAGCCTAAGCCTAACCCTAAGCCTAAGCCTAAGCCTAAGCCTAAGCCTATGCCTAAGCCTGAGCCTAAGCCTAAGCCTAAGCCTAAGCATAAGCCAAACCTAAGCCTAAGATTGAGTTTAAACCTAAGCCTAAGCCTAAGCCTAATCCTAAGCATAAGCCTGAGACTAGGCCCGAGCATAAGGCTGATGCAGAGCCTAAGCCCTAAACCTATGCTTAAGCCTAAGCCGGAGTCTAACCTAAGCTTATGCCTGAGGCTAAGCCGAAACCTAAGCCTAATCCTAAGTCTGAGCCTAAGCCTAAAACTAAGCCTAAGATTGAGCTTAAGCCTAAGCCTATGTCTAAGTCTAACCCTAAGCCTAGGCCTGAGCCTTAGCCTGAGCATAGGCCGAACGCAGAGCTTAAGCCTAAGCCTAAGCCTAACCCTAGGCCTAAGCCTAAGCCTAAGCCTAAGCCTAAGCCCAACCCTAAGCCTAAGCCTAATCCTAAGCCTAAGCCTGAGCCTAAGCCTAACCCTAATCCTAAGCCTAAGCCTAAGCCTGAGCCTAAGCCTAAGCCTAAGCCTGAGCCTAAGCCTAAGCCTAAGCCTAAGCCTAAGCCTAAGCCTAAGCTTAAGCCTGAGCCTAAGCCTTAGCCTAAGCCGAAGACTAATCCTAAGCTTAAGCCTAAGCCTGAGCCTTAGCCTGAGCATAGGGCAACGCAGAGCCTAGCCCTAAGCCTAAGCCTAAGCCTAAGCCTAAGCCTAAGCCTAAGCCTAAGCCTAAGCCTAAGCCTAAGCCTAAGCCTAAGCCTAAGCCTAACCCTAAGCCTAACCCTAAGCCTAAGCCTGAGCCTAAGCCTGAGCCTAAGCCTAAGCCTAAGCCTAAGCCTAAGCCTAAGCCTCAGCCTAAGCCTAAGCCTAAGCCTAAGCCTAAGCTTAAACCTAAGCTTAAACCTAAGCCTAAGCCTAAGCCTAAGCCTAAGCCTAAGCCTGAGCCTAAGCCTAAGCCTAAGCCTAAGCCTAAGCCTAATCTTAAGCCTAAGCCTGAGCCTTGGCCTGAGCATAGGGCGAACGCAGAGCCTGAGCCTAAGCCTGAGCCTAAGCTTAAGCCTAAGCCTAAGCCTAAGCCTAAGCCTAAGCCTAAGCCTAAGCCTAAACCTAAGCCTAAGCCTAAGCCTAAGCATAAGCCTCAGCCTAAGCCCAAGCCTAAGCCTAAGCCTAAGCCTAAGCCTAAGCCTAAGCCTAAGCCTAATCTTAAGCCTAAGCCTGAGCCTTAGCCTGAGCATAGGGCGAACGCAGAGCCTGAGCCTAAGCCTAAGCATAAGCCTAAGCCTAAGCCTAAGCCTTAGCCTTAGCCTGAGCATAGGGCGAACGCAGAGCCTGAGCCCTAAGCCTGAGCCTAAGCCTAAGCCTAAGCCTAAGCCTAAGCCTAAGCCTAAGCCTAAGCCTAACCTAATCTTAAGCCTGAGCCTAAGCCTTAGCCTAAGCCGAAGACTAATCCTAAGCTTAAGCCTAAGCCTGAGCCTTAGCCTGAGCATAGGGCGAACGCAGAGCCCCTATCCCTAAGCCTAAGCCTAAGCCTAAGCCTAAGCCTAAGCGTAAGCCTAAGCCTAAGCCTAAGCCTAAGCCTAAGCCTAAGCCTAAACCTAAGCCCAAGCCTAAGCCTAAGCCTAAGCCTCAGCCTAAGCCCAAGCCTAAGCCTAAGCCTAAGCCTAAGCCTAAGCCTAAGCCTAATCTTAAGCCTAGGCCTCAGCCTTAGCCTGAGCATATGGCGAACGCAGAGCCTGAGCCCTAAGCCTGAGCCTAAGCCTAAGCCTAAGCCCAAGCCTAAGCCTAAGCCTAAGCCTAAGCCAAACCTAAGCCTAAGATTGAGCTTGAGCCTAAGCCTAAGCCTAAGCCTAAGCCTAAGCCTAAGCCTAAGCCCTAAGCCTAAGCCTAAGCCTAAGCCTAAGCCTAAGCCTAAGCCTAAGCCTAAGCCTAAGCCTAAGCCTAAGCCTAAGCCTAAGCCTAAGCCTAAGCCTAATCCAAAGCCTAAGCCTAAGCCTAAGGCTAAGCCTAAGCCTAAGCCTAAGCCTAAGCCTAAGCCTAAGCCTAAGCCTAAGTCTAAGCCTAAGCCTAAGCCTAAGCCTAACCTAAGCTTAAGCCTGAGCCTGAGCCTTAGCCTAAGCCTAAGCCTAAGCCTAATCTTAAGCCTAAGCCTGAGCCTTAGCCTGAGCATAGGGCGAACGCAGAGCCTAAGCCCTAAGCCTAAGCCTAAGCCTAAACCTAAGCCTAAGCCTAAGCATAAGCCTAACCCTAAGCCTAAGCCTAAGCCTAAGCCTAAGCCTAATCCTAAGCCTATCCTAAGCTTAAGCCTGAGCCTAAGCCTTAGCCTAAGCCGAAGACTAATCCTAAGCTTAAGCCTAAGCCTGAGCCTTAGCCTGAGCCTAAGCCTAAGCCTAAGCCTAAGCCTAAGCCTAAGCCTAAGCCTAAGCCTAAGCCTAAGCCTAAGCCTAAGCCTAAACCTAAGCCCAAGCCTGAGCCTAAGCCTAAGCCTCAGCCTAAGCCCAAGCCTAAGCCTAAGCCTAAGCCTAGGCCTAAGCCTAAGCCTAAGCCTAAGCCTAAGCCTAAGCCTGAGCCTTAGCCTGAGCATAGGCCGAACGCAGAGCCTGAGCCCTAAGCCTAAGCCTAAGCCTAAGCCTAAGCCTAAGCCTAAGCCTAAGCCTAAGCCTAAGCCTAAGCCTAAGCCTAAGCCTAACCCTAAGCCTAAGCCTAAGCCTAATCTTAAGCCTAAGCCTGAGCCTTGGCCTGAGCATAGGGCGAACGCAGAGCCTGAGCCCTAAGCCTGAGCCTAAGCTTAAGCCTAAGCCTAAGCCTAAGCCTAAGCCTAAGCCTAAGCCTAAGCCTAAGCTAAACCTAAGCCTAAGATTGAGCTTGAGCCTAAGCCTAAGCCTAAGCCTAATCTTAAGCCTAAGCCTGAGCCTTAGCCTGAGCATAGGGCGAACGCAGAGCCTAAGCCTAAGCCTAAGCCTAAGCCTAAGCATAAGCCTAAGCCTTAGCCTAAGCCTAAGCCTAAACCTAAGCCCAAGCCTAAGCCTAAGCCTAAGCCTCAGCCTAAGCCCAAGCCTAAGCCTAAGCCTAAGCCTAGGCCTAAGCCTAAGCCTAAGCCTAAGCCTAAGCCTAAGCCTGAGCCTTAGCCTGAGCATAGGCCGAACGCAGAGCCTGAGCCTAAGCCTGAGCCTAAGCCTAAGCCTAAGCCTAAGCCTAAGCCTAAGCCTAATCCTAAGCCTAAGCCTAAGCCTAAGCCTAAGCCTAAGCCTCAGCCTAAGCCCAAGCCTAAGCCTAAGCCTAAGCCTAATCCTAAGCCTAAGCCTAAGCCTAAGCCTAATCTTAAGCCTAAGCCTCAGCCTTAGCCTGAGCATAGGGCGACGCAGAGCCTGAGCCTAAGCCTGAGCCTAAGCCTAAGCCTAAGCCTAAGCCTAAGCCTAAGCCTAAGCCTAAGCCTAAGCCTAAGCCTAAGCCTAAGCCTAAGCCTAAGCCTAAGCCTAAGCCTAAGCCTAAGCCTAAGCCTAAGCCTGAGCCTAAGCCTAGGCCTAAGCCTAAGCCTAAGCCTCAGCCTCAGCCTAAGCCTAAGCCTAAGCCTAAGCCTAAGCCTAAGGCTAACCCTAAGCCTAAGCCTAAGCCTAATCTTAAGCCTAAGCCTGAGCCTTGGCCTGAGCATAGGGCGACGCAGAGGCTGAGCCCTAAGCCTGAGCCTGAGCTTAAGCCTAAGCCTAAGCCTAAGCCTAAGCCTAAGCCTAAGCCTAAGCCTAAGCCTAAGCCAAACCTAAGCCTAAGATTGAGCTTGAGCCTAAGCCTAAGCCTAAGCCTAATCTTAAGCCTAAGCCTGAGCCTTAGCCTGAGCATAGGGCGAACGCAGAGCCTAGCCCTAAGCCTAAGCCTAAGCCTAAGCCTAAGCCTAAGCCTAAGCCTAAGCCTAAGCCTCAGCCTAAGCCTAAGCCTAAGCCTAAGCCTGAGCCTAAGCCTAAGCCTAAGCCTAAGCCTAAGCCTAAGCCTAAGCCTAAGCCTAGGCCTAAGCCTAAGCCTGAGCCTAAGGCTAGGCCTGAGCCTAAGCCTAAGCCTAAGCCTAAGCCTTAGCCCAAGCCTAAGCCTAAGCCTAAGCCTAAGCCTAAGCCTAAGCCTAAGCGTAAGCCTATGTCTAAGCCTAAGCCTAAGCCTAAGCCTAAGCCTAAGCCTAATCCTAAGCCTGAGCCTAAGCCTAAGCCTAAGCCTAAGCCTAAGCCTAAGCCTAATCTTAAGCCTAAGCCTGAGCCTTAGCCTGAGCATAGGGCGAACGCAGAGCCTGAGCCCTAAGCCTGAGCCTAAGCCTAAGCCTAATCCTAAGCCTAAGCCTAAGCCTAAGCCTAAGCCTAAGCCTAAGGCTAAGCCTAAGCCTAAGCCTAAGCCTAAGCCTAAGCCTAAGCCTAAGCCTAAGCCTAAGCCTAAGCCTAAGCCTAAGCCTAAGCCTAAGCCTAAGCCTAACCCTAAGGCTAAGCCTAAGCCTAATCTTAAGCCTAAGCCTGAGCCTTGGCCTGAGCATAGGGCGACGCAGAGCCTGAGCCCTAAGAATGAGCCTAAGCTTAAGCCTAAGCCTAAGCCTAAGCCTAAGCCTAAGCCTAAGCCTAAGCCTGAACCAAACCTAAGCCTAAGATTGAGCTTGAGCCTGAGCCTAAGCCTAAGCCTAATCTTAAGCCTAAGCCTGAGCATAGGGCGAACGCAGAGCCTAAGCCCTAAGCCTAAGCCTAAGCCTAAGCCTAAGCCTAAGCCTAAGCCTAAGCCTCAGCCTAAGCCTAAGCCTAAGCCTAAGCCTAGGCCTAAGCCTAAGCCTGAGCCTAAGCCTAAGCCTGAGCCTAAGCCTAGGCATAAGCCTAAGCCTAAATTGAGCTTGAGCCTAAGCCTAAGCCTAAGCCTAATCTTAAGCCTAAGCCTGAGCCTTAGCCTGAGCATAGGGCGAACGCAGAGCCTAAGCCTAAGCCTAAGCCTAAGCCTAAGCATAAGCCCAAGCCTTAGCCTAAGCCTAAGCCTAAACCTAAGCCCAAGCCTAAGCCTAAGCCTAAGCCTCAGCCTAAGCCCAAGCCTAAGCCTAAGCCTAAGCCTAGGCCTAAGCCTAAGCCTAAGCCTAAGCCTAAGCCTAAGCCTAAGCCTAAGCCTGAGCCTGAGCCTTAGCCTGAGCATAGGCCGAACGCAGAGCCTGAGCCCTAAGCCTGAGCCTAAGCCTAAGCCTAAGCCTAAGCCTAAGCCTAAGCCTAATCCTAAGCCTAAGCCTAAGCCTAAGCCTAAGCCTAAGCCTCAGCCTTAGCCTGAGCATAGGGCAGAACGCAGAGCCTGAGCCTAAGCCTGAGCCTAAGCCTAAGCCTAAGCCTAAGCCTAAGCCTAAGCCTAAGCCTAAGCCTAAGCCTAAGCCTAGGCCTAAGCCTAAGCCTAAGCCTAAGCCTAAGCCTAAGCCTAAGCCTAAGCCTAAGCCTAAGCCTAAGCCTAAGCCTAAGCCTGAGCCTAAGCCTAAGCCTAAGCCTAAGCCTAAGCCTCAGCCTCAGCCTAAGCCTAAGCCTAAGCCTAAGCCTAAGCCTAAGCCTAACCCTAAGCCTAAGCCTAAGCCTAATCTTAAGCCTAAGCCTGAGCCTTGGCCTGAGCATAGGGCAGACGCAGAGCCTGAGCCTAAGCCTGAGCCTAAGCTTAAGCCTAAGCCTAAGCCTAAGCCTAAGCCTAAGCCTAAGCCTAAGCCTAAGCCTAAGCCAAACCTAAGCCTAAGATTGAGCTTGAGCCTAAGCCTAATCCTAAGCCTAATCTTAAGCCTAAGCCTGAGCCTTAGCCTGAGCATAGGGCAGACGCAGAGCCCCTAGCCCTAAGCCTAAGCCTAAGCCTAAGCCTAAGCCTAAGCCTAAGCCTCAGCCTAAGCCTAAGCCTAAGCCTAAGCCTGAGCCTAAGCCTAAGCCTAAGCCTAAGCCTAAGCCTAAGCCTAAGCCTAAGCCTAGGCCTAAGCCTAAGCCTGAGCCTAAGGCTAGGCCTGAGCCTAAGCCTAAGCCTAAGCCTAAGCCTTAGCCCAAGCCTAAGCCTAAGCCTAAGCCTAAGCCTAAGCCTAAGCCTAAGCGTAAGCCTATGCCTAAGCCTAAGCCTAAGCCTAAGCCTAAGCCTAAGCCTAATCCTAAGCCTGAGCCTAAGCCTAAGCCTAAGCCTAAGCCTAAGCCTAAGCCTAATCTTAAGCCTAAGCCTGAGCCTTAGCCTGAGCATAGGGCAGAACGCAGAGCCTGAGCCCTAAGCCTGAGCCTAAGCCTAAGCCTAATCCTAAGCCTAAGCCTAAGCCTAAGCCTAAGCCTAAGCCTAAGCCTAAGCCTAAGCCTAAGCCTAAGCCTAAGCCTAAGCCTAAGCCTAAGCCTAACCCTAAGCCTAAGCCTAACCCTAATCTTAAGCCTAAGCCTGAGCCTTGGCCTGAGCATAGGGCAGACGCAGAGCCTGAGCCTAAGCCTGAGCCTAAGCTTAAGCCTAAGCCTAAGCCTAAGCCTAAGCCTAAGCCTAAGCCTAAGCCTGAGCCAAACCTAAGCCTAAGATTGAGCTTGAGCCTAAGCCTAAGCCTAAGCCTAACCTTAAGCCTAAGCCTGAGCCTTAGCCTGAGCATAGGGCGAACGCAGAGCCTAAGCCCTAAGCCTAAGCCTAAGCCTAAGCCTAAGCCTAAGCCTAAGCCTAAGCCTCAGCCTAAGCCTAAGCCTAAGCCTAAGCCTGAGCCTAAGCCTAAGCCTAAGCCTAAGCCTAAGCCTAAGCCTAGGCCTAAGCCTAAGCCTAAGCCTAAGCCTAAGCCTAAGCCTAAGCCTAAGCCTAAGCGTAAGCCTATGCCTAAGCCTAAGCCTAAGCCTAAGCCTAAGCCTAAGCCTAATCCTAAGCCTGAGCCTTAGCCTTAGCCTGAGCATAGGGCGAACGCAGAGCCTGAGCCTAAGCCTGAGCCTAAGCCTAAGCCTAATCCTAAGCCTAAGCCTAAGCCTAAGCCTAAGCCTAAGGTTAAGCCAAACCTAAGCCTAAGATTGAGCTTGAGCCTAAGCCTAAGCCTAAGCCTAATCTTAAGCCTAAGCCTGAGCCTTAGCCTGAGCATAGGGCGAACGCAGAGACTAAGCCTAAGCCTAAGCCTAAGCCTAAGCCTAAGCCTAAGCCTAAGCCTAAGCCTAAGCCTAAGCCTAAGCGTAAGCCTATGCCTAAGCCTAAGCCTAAGCCTAAGCCTAAGCCTAAGCCTAATCCTAAGCCTGAGCCTAAGCCTAAGCCTAAGCCTAAGCCTAAGCCTAAGCCTAATCTTAAGCCTAAGCCTGAGCCTTAGCCTGAGCATAGGGCGAACGCAGAGCCTGAGCCCTAAGCCTGAGCCTAAGCCTAAGCCTAATCCTAAGCCTAAGCCTAAGCCTAAGCCTAAGCCTAATCCTAAGCCTAAGCCTAAGCCTAAGCCTAAGCCTAAGCCTAAGCCTAAGCCTAAGCCTAAGCCTAAGCCTAAGCCTAAGCCTAAGCCTAAGCCTAAGCCTAAGCCTAACCCTAAGCCTAAGCCTAAGCCTAATCTTAAGCCTAAGCCTGAGCCTTGGCCTGAGCATAGGGCGAACGCAGAGCCTGAGCCCTAAGCCTGAGCCTAAGCCTAAGCCTAAGCCTAAGCCTAAGCCTAAGCCTAAGCCTAAGCCTAAGCCTAAGCCTAAGCCTAAGCCTAAGCCTGAGCCTAAGCCTAAGCCTAAGCCTAAGCCTAAGCCTCAGCCTCAGCCTAAGCCTAAGCCTAAGCCTAAGCCTAAGCCTAAGCCTAACCCTAAGCCTAAGCCTAAGCCTAATCTTAAGCCTAAGCCTGAGCCTTGGCCTGAGCATAGGGCAGACGCAGAGCCTGAGCCTAAGCCTGAGCCTAAGCTTAAGCCTAAGCCTAAGCCTAAGCCTAAGCCTAAGCCTAAGCCTAAGCCTGAGCCTTAGCCTGAGCATAGGGCGAACGCAGAGCCTGAGCCTAAGCCTGAGCCTAAGCTTAAGCCTAAGCCTAAGCCTAAGCCTAAGCCTAAGCCTAAGCCTAAGCCTAAGCCTGAGCCTAAGCCTAAGCCTAAGCCTAAGCCTAAGCCTCAGCCTCAGCCTAAGCCTAAGCCTAAGCCTAAGCCTAAGCCTAACCCTAAGCCTAAGCCTAAGCCTAATCTTAAGCCTAAGCCTGAGCCTTGGCCTGAGCATAGGGCGAATTCAGAGCCTGAGCCTAAGCCTGAGCCTAAGCTTAAGCCTAAGCCTAAGCCTAAGCCTAAGCCTAAGCCTAAGCCTAAGCCTAAGCCAAACCTAAGCCTAAGATTGAGCTTGAGCCTAAGCCTAATCCTATGCCTAATCTTAAGCCTAAGCCTGAGCCTTAGCCTGAGCATAGGGCGAACGAAGAGCCCCTAGCCTAAGCCTAAGCCTAAGCCTAAGCCTAAGCCTAAGCCTAAGCCTCAGCCTAAGCCTAAGCCTAAGCCTGAGCCTAAGCCTAAGCCTAAGCCTAAGCCTAAGCCTAAGCCTAAGCCTAAGCCTAGGCCTAAGCCTAAGCCTGAGCCTAAGGCTAGGCCTGAGCCTAAGCCTAAGCCTAAGCCTAAGCCTTAGCCCAAGCCTAAGCCTAAGCCTAAGCCTAAGCCTAAGCCTAAGCCTAAGCGTAAGCCTATGCCTAAGCCTAAGCCTAAGCCTAAGCCTAAGCCTAAGCCTAATCCTAAGCCTGAGCCTAAGCCTAAGCCTAAGCCTAAGCCTAAGCCTAAGCCTAAGCCTAAGCCTAATCTTAAGCCTAAGCCTGAGCCTTAGCCTGAGGATAGGGCGAACGCAGAGCCTGAGCCTAAGCCTGAGCCTAAGCCTAAGCCTAATCCTAAGCCTAAGCCTAAGCCTAAGCCTAAGCCTAAGCCTAAGCCTAAGCCTAAGCCTAAGCCTAAGCCTAAGCCTAAGCCTAAGCCTAAGCCTAAGCCTAAGCCTAACCCTAATCTTAAGCCTAAGCCTGAGCCTTGGCCTGAGCATAGGGCGAACGCAGAGCCTGAGCCTAAGCCTGAGCCTAAGCTTAAGCCTAAGCCTAAG
The DNA here is from genome assembly GCA_037389465.1 of Baylisascaris procyonis. Lineage (NCBI taxonomy): Eukaryota > Metazoa > Nematoda > Chromadorea > Rhabditida > Ascarididae > Baylisascaris > Baylisascaris procyonis. Next base: position 30,932 of record JAZARR010000250.1, read on the forward strand.
CCTAAGCCTAAGCCTAAGCCTAAGCCTAAGCCTGAGCCAAACCTAAGCCTAAGATTGAGCTTGAGCCTAAGCCTAAGCCTAAGCCTAATCTTAAGCCTAAGCCTGAGCCTTAGCCTGAGCATAGGGCGAACGCAGAGCCTAAGCCTAAGCCTAAGCCTAAGCCTAAGCCTAAGCCTAAGCCTAAGCCTAAGCCTCAGCCTAAGCCTAAGCCTAAGCCTAAGCCTGAGCCTAAGCCTAAGCCTAAGCCTAAGCCTAAGCCTAAGCCTAAGCCTAAGCCTAGGCCTAAGCCTAAGCCTGAGCCTAAGCCTAAGCCTGAGCCTAAGCCTAAGCATAAGCCTAAGCCTTAGCCCAAGCCAAAGAATAAGCCTAAGGCTAAGCCTAAGCCTAAGCCTAAGCCTAAGCGTAAGCCTATGCCTAAGCCTAAGCCTAAGCCTAAGCCTAAGCCTAAGCCTAATCCTAAGCCTGAGCCTTAGCCTTAGCCTGAGCATAGGGCGAACGCAGAGCCTGAGCCCTAAGCCTGAGCCTAAGCCTAAGCCTAATCCTAAGCCTAAGCCTAAGCCTAAGGTTAAGCCAAACCTAAGCCTAAGATTGAGCTTGAGCCTAAGCCTAAGCCTAAGCCTAATCTTAAGCCTAAGCCTGAGCCTTGGCCTGAGCATAGGGCGAACGCAGAGACTAAGCCTAAGCCTAAGCCTAAGCCTAAGCCTAAGCCTAAGCCTAAGCCTAAGCCTAAGCCTAAGCCTAAGCCTAAGCCTAAGCCTAAGCCTAAGCCTAAGCCTTAGCCCAAGCCTAAGCCTAAGCCTAAGCCTAAGCCTAAGCCTAAGCCTAAGCCTAAGCCTAAGCGTAAGCCTATGCCTAAGCCTAAGCCTAAGCCTAAGCCTAAGCCTAAGCCTAATCCTAAGCCTGAGCCTAAGCCTAAGCCTAAGCCTAAGCCTAAGCCTAAGCCTAAGCGTAAGCCTATGCCTAAGCCTAAGCCTAAGCCTAAGCCTAAGCCTAAGCCTAATCCTAAGCCTGAGCCTAAGCCTAAGCCTAAGCCTAAGCCTAAGCCTAAGCCTAATCTTAAGCCTAAGCCTGAGCCTTAGCCTGAGCATAGGGCGAACGCAGAGCCTGAGCCTAAGCCTGAGCCTAAGCCTAAGCCTAATCCTAAGCCTAAGCCTAAGCCTAAGCCTAATCCTAAGCCTAAGCCTAAGCCTAAGCCTAAGCCTAAGCCTAAGCCTAAGCCTAAGCCTAAGCCTAAGCCTAAGCCTAAGCCTAAGCCTAAGCCTAAGCCTAAGCCTAACCCTAAGCCTAAGCCTAAGCCTAATCTTAAGCCTAAGCCTGAGCCTTGGCCTGAGCATAGGGCAGACGCAGAGCCTGAGCCTAAGCCTGAGCCTAAGCCTAAGCCTAAGCCTAAGCCTAAGCCTAAGCCTAAGCCTAAGCCTAAGCCTAAGCCTAAGCCTAAGCCTAAGCCTGAGCCTAAGCCTAAGCCTAAGCCTAAGCCTAAGCCTAAGCCTAAGCCTAAGCCTAAGCCTAAGCCTAAGCCTAAGCCTAAGCCTAAGCCTAAGCCTAAGCCTAAGCCTAAGCCTAAGCCTAAGCCTAAGCCTAAGCCTAAGCCTAAGCCTAAGCCTAAGCCTTAGCCCAAGCCTAAGCCTAAGCCTAAGCCTAAGCCTAAGCCTAAGCCTAAGCCTAAGCCTAAGCCTAAGCCTAAGCCTAAGCCTAAGCCTAAGCCTAAGCCTAAGCGTAAGCCTATGCCTAAGCCTAAGCCTAAGCCTAAGCCTAAGCCTAAGCCTAATCCTAAGCCTGAGCCTAAGCCTAAGCCTAAGCCTAAGCCTAAGCCTAAGCCTAATCTTAAGCCTAAGCCTGAGCCTTAGCCTGAGCATAGGGCAGACGCAGAGCCTGAGCCCTAAGCCTGAGCCTAAGCCTAAGCCTAATCCTAAGCCTAAGCCTAAGCCTAAGCCTAATCCTAAGCCTAAGCCTAAGCCTAAGCCTAAGCCTAAGCCTAAGCCTAAGCCTAAGCCTAAGCCTAAGCCTAAGCCTAACCCTAAGCCTAAGCCTAAGCCTAATCTTAAGCCTAAGCCTGAGCCTTGGCCTGAGCATAGGGCGAACGCAGAGCCTGAGCCTAAGCCTGAGCCTAAGCTTAAGCCTAAGCCTAAGCCTAAGCCTAAGCCTAAGCCTAAGCCTGAGCCAAACCTAAGCCTAAGATTGAGCTTGAGCCTAAGCCTAAGCCTAAGCCTAATCTTAAGCCTAAGCCTGAGCCTTAGCCTGAGCATAGGGCGAACGCAGAGCCTAAGCCTAAGCCTAAGCCTAAGCCTAAGCCTAAGCCTAAGCCTAAGCCTAAGCCCAAGCCTCAGCCTAAGCCTAAGCCTAAGCCTAAGCCTGAGCCTAAGCCTAAGCCTAAGCCTAAGCCTAAGCCTAAGCCTAAGCCTTAGCCTAGGCCTAAGCCTAAGCCTGAGCCTAAGCCTAAGCCTAAGCCTAAGCCTAAGCCTAAGCCTAATCTTAAGCCTAATCCTGAGCCTTAGCCTGAGCATAGGGCGAACGCAGAGCCTGAGCCCTAAGCCTGAGCCTAAGCCTAAGCCTAATCCTAAGCCTAAGCCTAAGCCTAAGCCTAAGCCTAAGGTTAAGCCAAACCTAAGCCTAAGATTGAGCTTGAGCCTAAGCCTAAGCCTAAGCCTAATCTTAAGCCTAGGCCTGAGCCTTAGCCTGAGCATAGGGCGAACGCAGAGCCTAAGCCTAAGCCTAAGCCTAAGCCTAAGCCTAAGCCTAAGCCTAAGCCTAAGCCTAATCCTAAGCCTGACCCTTAGCCTAAGCCTAAGCCTAAGCCTAAGCCTAAGCCTAAGCCTAATCTTAAGCCTAAGCCTGAGCCTCAGCCTGAGCATAGGGCGAACGCAGAGCCTAAGCCCTAAGCCTAAGCCTAAGCCTAAGCCTAAGCCTAAGCCTAAGCCTAAGCCTAAGCCTCAGCCTAAGCCTAAGCCTAAGCCTAAGCCTGAGCCTAAGCCTAAGCCTAAGCCTAAGCCTAAGCCTAAGCCTAAGCCTAGGCCTAAGCCTAAGCCTGAGCCTAAGGCTAGGCCTGAGCCTAAGCCTAAGCCTAAGCCTAAGCCTTAGCCCAAGCCTAAGCCTAAGCCTAAGCCTAAGCCTAAGCCTAAGCCTAAGCGTAAGCCTATGCCTAAGCCTAAGCCTAAGCCTAAGCCTAAGCCTAAGCCTAATCCTAAGCCTGAGCCTAAGCCTAAGCCTAAGCCTAAGCCTAAGCCTAAGCCTAATCTTAAGCCTAAGCCTGAGCCTTAGCCTGAGCATAGGGCAGAACGCAGAGCCTGAGCCCTAAGCCTGAGCCTAAGCCTAAGCCTAATCCTAAGCCTAAGCCTAAGCCTAAGCCTAAGCCTAAGCCTAAGCCTAAGCCTAAGCCTAAGCCTAAGCCTAAGCCTAAGCCTAAGCCTAACCCTAAGCCTAAGCCTAAGCCTAATCTTAAGCCTAAGCCTGAGCCTTGGCCTGAGCATAGGGCGAACGCAGAGCCTGAGCCTAAGCCTGAGCCTAAGCTTAAGCCTAAGCCTAAGCCTAAGCCTAAGCCTAAGCCTAAGCCTAAGCCTGAGCCAAACCTAAGCCTAAGATTGAGCTTGAGCCTAAGCCTAAGCCTAAGCCTAATCTTAAGCCTAAGCCTGAGCCTTAGCCTGAGCATAGGGCGAACGCAGAGCCTAAGCCTAAGCCTAAGCCTAAGCCTAAGCCTAAGCCTAAGCCTAAGCCTAAGCCTAAGCCTCAGCCTAAGCCTAAGCCTAAGCCTAAGCCTGAGCCTAAGCCTAAGCCTAAGCCTAAGCCTAAGCCTAAGCCTAAGCCTGAGCCTTAGCCTGAGCATAGGGCAGACGCAGAGCCTGAGCCCTAAGCCTGACCCTAAGCCTAAGCCTAATCCTAAGCCTAAGCCTAAGCCTAAGCCTAAGCCTAAGGTTAAGCCAAACCTAAGCCTAAGATTGAGCTTGAGCCTAAGCCTAAGCCTAAGCCTAATCTTAAGCCTAAGCCTGAGCCTTACCCTGAGCATAGGGCGAACGCAGAGACTAAGCCTAAGCCTAAGCCTAAGCCTAAGCCTAAGCCTAAGCCTAAGCCTAAGCCTAAGCCTAAGCCTAAGCCTAAGCCTAAGCCTAAGCCTAAGCCTAAGCCTAAGCCTAGGCCTAAGCCTAAGCCTGAGCCTAAGGCTAGGCCTGAGCCTAAGCCTAAGCCTAAGCCTAAGCCTTAGCCCAAGCCTAAGCCTAAGCCTAAGCCTAAGCCTAAGCCTAGGCCTAAGCGTAAGCCTATGCCTAAGCCTAAGCCTAAGCCTAAGCCTAAGCCTAAGCCTAATCCTAAGCCTGAGCCTAAGCCTAAGCCTAAGCCTAAGCCTAAGCCTAAGCCTAATCTTAAGCCTAAGCCTGAGCCTTAGCCTGAGCATAGGGCGAACGCAGAGCCTGAGCCTAAGCCTGAGCCTAAGCCTAAGCCTAATCCTAAGCCTAGGCCTAAGCCTAAGTCTGAGCCTAAGGCTAGGCCTGAGCCTAAGCCTAAGCCTAAGCCTAAGCCTTAGCCCAACCCTAAGCCTAAGCCTAAGCCTAAGCCTAAGCCTAAGCCTAAGCGTAAGCCTATGCCTAAGCCTAAGCCTAAGCCTAAGCCTAAGCCTAAGCCTAATCCTAAGCCTGAGCCTAAGCCTAAGCCTAAGCCTAAGCCTAAGCCTAAGCCTAATCTTAAGCCTAAGCCTGAGCCTTAGCCTGAGCATAGGGCGAACGCAGAGCCTGAGCCTAAGCCTGAGCCTAAGCCTAATCTTAAGCCTAAGCCTGAGCCTTGGCCTGAGCATAGGGCGAACGCAGACCCTGAGCCTAAGCCTGAGCCTAAGCTAAAGCCTAAGCCTAAGCCTAAGCCTAAGCCTAAACCTAATCCTAAGCCTGAGCCAAACCTAAGCCTAAGATTGAGCTTGAGCCTAAGCCTAAGCCTAAGCCTAATCTTAAGCCTAAGCCTGAGCCTTAGCCTGAGCATAGGGCGAACGCAGAGCCTAAGCCCTAAGCCTAAGCCTAAGCCTAAGCCTAAGCCTAAGGCTAAGCCTAAGCCTCAGCCTAAGCCTAAGCCTGAGCCTAAGCCTGAGCCTAAGCCTAAGCCTAAGCCTAAGCCTAAGCCTAAGCCTAAGCCTAAGCCTAAGCCTAGGCCTAAGCCTAAGCCTGAGCCTAAGCCTAAGCCTGAGCCTAAGCCTAAGCATAAGCCTAAGCCTTAGCCCAAGCCTAAGCCTAAGCCTAAGCCTAAGCCTAAGCCTAAGCCTAAGCGTAAGCCTATGCCTAAGCCTAAGCCTAAGCCTAAGCCTAAGCCTAAGCCTAATCCTAAGCCTGAGCCTTAGCCTTAGCCTGAGCATAGGGCAACGCAGAGCCTGAGCCTAAGCCTGAGCCTAAGCCTAAGCCTAATCCTAAGCCTAAGCCTAAGCCTACGCCTAAGCCTAAGGTTAAGCCAAACCTAAGCCTAAGATTGAGCTTGAGCCTAAGCCTAAGCCTAAGCCTAATCTTAAGCCTAAGCCTGAGCATAGGGCGAACGCAGAGACTAAGCCTAAGCCTAAGCCTAAGCCTAAGCCTAAGCCTAAGCCTAAGCCTAAGCCTAAGCCTAAGCCTAAGCCTAAGCCTAAGCCTAAGCCTAAGCCTTAGCCCAAGCCTAAGCCTAAGCCTAAGCCTAAGCCTAAGCCTAAGCCTAAGCGTAAGCCTATGCCTATGCCTAAGCCTAAGCCTAAGCCTAAGCCTAAGCCTAAGCCTAAGCCTAAGCCTGAGCCTTAGCCTGAGCATAGGGCAGACGCAGAGCCTGAGCCTAAGCCTGAGCCTAAGCCTAAGCCTAATCCTAAGCCTAAGCCTAAGCCTAAGCCTAATCCTAAGCCTAAGCCTAAGCCTAAGCCTAAGCCTAAGCCTAAGCCTAAGCCTAAGCCTAAGCCTAAGCCTAAGCCTAAGCCTAAGCCTAAGCCTAAGCCTAAGCCTAAGCCTAAGCCTAAGCCTAAGCCTAAGCCTAAGCCTAACCCTAAGCCTAAGCCTAAGCCTAATCTTAAGCCTAAGCCTGAGCCTTGGCCTGAGCATAGGGCGAACGCAGAGCCTGAGCCCTAAGCCTGAGCCTAAGCTTAAGCCTAAGCCTAAGCCTAAGCCTAAGCCTAAGCCTAAGCCTAAGCCTAAGCCTAAGCCTGAGCCAAACCTAAGCCTAAGATTGAGCTTGAGCCTAAGCCTAAGCCTAAGCCTAATCTTAAGCCTAAGCCTGAGCCTTAGCCTGAGCATAGGGCGAACGCAGAGCCTAAGCCTAAGCCTAAGCCTAAGCCTAAGCCTAAGCCTAAGCCTAAGCCTAAGCCCAAGCCTCAGCCTAAGCCTAAGCCTAGGCCTAAGCCTGAGCCTAAGCCTAAGCCTAAGCCTAAGCCTAAGCCTAAGCCTAATCTTAAGCCTAAGCCTGAGCCTTAGCCTGAGCATAGGGCGAACCTGAGCCTAAGCCTGAGCCTAAGCCTAAGCCTAATCCTAAGCCTAAGCCTAAGCCTAAGCCTAAGCCTAAGGTTAAGCGAAACCTAAGCCTAAGATTGAGCTTGAGCCTAAGCCTAAGCCTAAGCCTAAGCCTAAGCCTAAGCCTAATCCTAAGCCTGAGCCTTAGCCTAAGCCTAAGCCTAAGCCTAAGCCTAAGCCTAAGCCTAATCTTAAGCCTAAGCCTGAGCCTTAGCCTGAGCATAGGGCGAACGCAGAGCCTGAGCCTAAGCCTGAGCCTAAGCCTAAGCCTAATCCTAAGCCTAAGCCTAAGCCTAAGCCTAAGCCTAAGGTTAAGCCAAACCTAAGCCTAAGATTGAGCTTGAGCCTAAGCCTAAGCCTAAGCCTAATCTTAAGCCTAAGCCTGAGCCTTAGCCTGAGCATAGGGCGAACGCAGAGACTAAGCCTAAGCCTAAGCCTAAGCCTAAGCCTAAGCCTAAGCCTAACCCTAAGCCTAAGCTTAAGCCTAAGCCTAAGCCTAAGCCTAAGCCTAAGCCTAAGCCTAAGCCTAAGCCTAAGCCAAACCTAAGCCTAAGATTGAGCTTGAGCCTAAGCCTAAGCCTAATCTTAAGCCTAAGCCTGAGCCTTAGCCTGATCATAGGGCGAACGCAGAGCCTAAGCCCTGAGCCTAAGCCTAAGCCTGAACCTAAGCCTAAACCTAAGCCTAAGCCTAAGCCTAAGCCTAACCCTAAGCCTTAGCCCAAGCCTAAGCCTAAGCCTAAGCCTAAGCCCAAGCCTAACCTAAGCTTAAGCCTGAGCCTAAGCCTTAGCCTAAGCCGAAGACTAAGCCTGAGCTTAAGCCTAAGCCTGAGCCTTAGCCTGAGCATAGGGCGACGCAGAGCCCCTAGCCCTAAGCCTGAGCCTAAGCCTAGGCCTAAGCCTAAGCCTAAGCCTAATCCTAGGCCTAAGCCTAAGCCTAAGCCTCAGCCTAAGCCTAAGCCTAAGCCTAAGCCTGAGCCTAAGCCTAAGCCTAAGCCTAAGCCTAAGCCTAAGCCTAAGCCTAAGCCTAGGCCTAAGCCTAAGCCTAAGCCTTAGCCCAAGCCTAAGCCTAAGCCTAAGCCTAAGCCTAAGCCTAAGCCTAAGCGTAAGCCTATGCCTAAGCCTAAGCCTAAGCCTAAGCCTAAGCCTAAGCCTAATCCTAAGCCTGAGCCTAAGCCTAAGCCTAAGCCTAAGCCTAAGCCTAAGCCTAATCTTAAGCCTAAGCCTCAGCCTTAGCCTGAGCATGGGGCGACGCAGAGCCTGAGCCTAAGCCTGAGCCTAAGCCTAAGCCTAAGCCTAAGCCTAAGCCTAAGCCTAAGCCTAAGCCTAAGCCTAAGCCTAAGCCTAAGCCTAAGCCTAAGCCTAAGCCTAAGCCTAAGCCTGAGCCTAAGCCTAAGCCTAAGCCTAAGCCTAAGCCTAAGCCTAAGCCTAAGCCTAGGCCTAAGCCTAAGCCTGAGCCTAAGCCTAAGCCTAAGCCTAAGCCTAAGCCTAAGCCTAATCTTAAGCCTAAGCCTGAGCCTTAGCCTGAGCATAGGGCGAACGCAGAGCCTGAGCCCTAAGCCTGAGCCTAAGCCTAAGCCTAATCCTAAGCCTAAGCCTAAGCCTAAGCCTAAGCCTAAGGTTAAGCCAAACCTAAGCCTAAGATTGAGCTTGAGCCTAAGCCTAAGCCTAAGCCTAATCTTAAGCCTAAGCCTGAGCCTTAGCCTGAGCATAGGGCGAACGCAGAGACTAAGCCTAAGCCTAAGCCTAAGCCTAAGCCTAAGCCTAAGCCTAATCCTAAGCCTGAGCCTAAGCCTAAGCCTAAGCCTAAGCCTAAGCCTAAGCCTAATCTTAAGCCTAAGCCTGAGCCTTAGCCTGAGCATAGGGCGAACGCAGAGCCTAAGCCTAAGCCTAAGCCTAAGCCTAAGCCTAAGCCTAAGGCTAAGCCTAAGCCTCAGCCTAAGCCTAAGCCTGAGCCTAAGCCTGAGCCTAAGCCTAAGCCTAAGCCTAAGCCTAAGCCTAAGCCTAAGCCTAAGCCTAGGCCTAAGCCTAAGCCTGAGCCTAAGCCTAAGCCTGAGCCTAAGCCTAAGCATAAGCCTAAGCCTTAGCCCAAGCCTAAGCCTAAGCCTAAGCCTAAGCCTAAGCCTAAGCCTAAGCGTAAGCCTATGCCTAAGCCTAAGCCTAAGCTTAAGCCTAAGCCTAAGCCTAATCCTAAGCCTGAGCCTTAGCCTTAGCCTGAGCATAGGGCGAACGCAGAGCCTGAGCCTAAGCCTGAGCCTAAGCCTAAGCCTAATCCTAAGCCTAAGCCTAAGCCTACGCCTAAGCCTAAGGTTAAGCCAAACCTAAGCCTAAGATTGAGCTTGAGCCTAAGCCTAAGCCTAAGCCTAATCTTAAGCCTAAGCCTGAGCCTTAGCCTGAGCATAGGGCGAACGCAGAGACTAAGCCTAAGCCTAAGCCTAAGCCTAAGCCTAAGCCTAAGCCTAAGCCTAAGCCTAAGCCTAAGCCTAAGCCTAAGCCTAAGCCTAAGCCTAAGCCTTAGCCCAAGCCTAAGCCTAAGCCTAAGCCTAAGCCTAAGCCTAAGCCTAAGCGTAAGCCTAAGCCTAAGCCTAAGCCTAAGCCTAAGCCTAAGCCTAAGCCTAAGCCTAAGCCTGAGCCTTAGCCTGAGCATAGGGCGAACGCAGAGCCTGAGCCTAAGCCTGAGCCTAAGCCTAAGCCTAATCCTAAGCCTAAGCCTAAGCCTAAGCCTAATCCTAAGCCTAAGCCTAAGCCTAAGCCTAAACCTAAGCCTAAGCCTAAGCCTAAGCCTAAGCCTAAGCCTAAGCCTAAGCCTAAGCCTAAGCCTAACCCTAAGCCTAAGCCTAAGCCTAATCTTAAGCCTAAGCCTGAGCCTTGGCCTGAGCATAGGGCGAACGCAGAGCCTGAGCCTAAGCCTGAGCCTAAGCTTAAGCCTAAGCCTAAGCCTAAGCCTAAGCCTAAGCCTAAGCCTAAGCCTAAGCCTGAGCCAAACCTAAGCCTAAGATTGAGCTTGAGCCTAAGCCTAAGCCTAAGCCTAATCTTAAGCCTAAGCCTGAGCCTTAGCCTGAGCATAGGGCGAACGCAGAGCCTAAGCCTAAGCCTAAGCCTAAGCCTAAGCCTAAGCCTAAGCCTAAGCCTAAGCCCAAGCCTCAGCCTAAGCCTAAGCCTAAGCCTAAGCCTGAGCCTAAGCCTAAGCCTAAGCCTAAGCCTAAGCCTAAGCCTAAGCCTAATCTTAAGCCTAAGCCTGAGCCTTAGCCTGAGCATAGGGCGAACGCAGAGCCTGAGCCTAAGCCTGAGCCTAAGCCTAAGCCTAATCCTAAGCCTAGGCCTAAGCCTAAGCCTGAGCCTAAGGCTAGGCCTGAGCCTAAGCCTAAGCCTAAGCCTAAGCCTTAGCCCAACCCTAAGCCTAAGCCTAAGCCTAAGCCTAAGCCTAAGCCTAAGCGTAAGCCTATGCCTAAGCCTAAGCCTAAGCCTAAGCCTAAGCCTAAGCCTAATCCTAAGCCTGAGCCTAAGCCTAAGCCTAAGCCTAAGCCTAAGCCTAAGCCTAATCTTAAGCCTAAGCCTGAGCCTTAGCCTGAGCATAGGGCGAACGCAGAGCCTGAGCCCTAAGCCTGAGCCTAAGCCTAATCTTAAGCCTAAGCCTGAGCCTTGGCCTGAGCATAGGGCGAACGCAGACCCTGAGCCTAAGCCTGAGCCTAAGCTAAAGCCTAAGCCTAAGCCTAAGCCTAAGCCTAAACCTAATCCTAAGCCTGAGCCAAACCTAAGCCTAAGATTGAGCTTGAGCCTAAGCCTAAGCCTAAGCCTAATCTTAAGCCTAAGCCTGAGCCTTAGCCTGAGCATAGGGCGAACGCAGAGCCTAAGCCTAAGCCTAAGCCTAAGCCTAAGCCTAAGCCTAAGGCTAAGCCTAAGCCTCAGCCTAAGCCTAAGCCTGAGCCTAAGCCTGAGCCTAAGCCTAAGCCTAAGCCTAAGCCTAAGCCTAAGCCTAAGCCTAAGCCTAAGCCTAGGCCTAAGCCTAAGCCTGAGCCTAAGCCTAAGCCTGAGCCTAAGCCTAAGCATAAGCCTAAGCCTTAGCCCAAGCCTAAGCCTAAGCCTAAGCCTAAGCCTAAGCCTAAGCCTAAGCGTAAGCCTATGCCTAAGCCTAAGCCTAAGCCTAAGCCTAAGCCTAAGCCTAATCCTAAGCCTGAGCCTTAGCCTTAGCCTGAGCATAGGGCGAACGCAGAGCCTGAGCCTAAGCCTGAGCCTAAGCCTAAGCCTAATCCTAAGCCTAAGCCTAAGCCTACGCCTAAGCCTAAGGTTAAGCCAAACCTAAGCCTAAGATTGAGCTTGAGCCTAAGCCTAAGCCTAAGCCTAATCTTAAGCCTAAGCCTGAGCATAGGGCGAACGCAGAGACTAAGCCTAAGCCTAAGCCTAAGCCTAAGCCTAAGCCTAAGCCTAAGCCTAAGCCTAAGCCTAAGCCTAAGCCTAAGCCTAAGCCTAAGCCTAAGCCTTAGCCCAAGCCTAAGCCTAAGCCTAAGCCTAAGCCTAAGCCTAAGCCTAAGCGTAAGCCTATGCCTATGCCTAAGCCTAAGCCTAAGCCTAAGCCTAAGCCTAAGCCTAAGCCTAAGCCTGAGCCTTAGCCTGAGCATAGGGCGAACGCAGAGCCTGAGCCTAAGCCTGAGCCTAAGCCTAAGCCTAATCCTAAGCCTAAGCCTAAGCCTAAGCCTAATCCTAAGCCTAAGCCTAAGCCTAAGCCTAAGCCTAAGCCTAAGCCTAAGCCTAAGCCTAAGCCTAAGCCTAAGCCTAAGCCTAAGCCTAAGCCTAAGCCTAAGCCTAAGCCTAAGCCTAACCCTAAGCCTAAGCCTAAGCCTAATCTTAAGCCTAAGCCTGAGCCTTGGCCTGAGCATAGGGCGAACGCAGAGCCTGAGCCTAAGCCTGAGCCTAAGCTTAAGCCTAAGCCTAAGCCTAAGCCTAAGCCTAAGCCTAAGCCTAAGCCTAAGCCTAAGCCTGAGCCAAACCTAAGCCTAAGATTGAGCTTGAGCCTAAGCCTAAGCCTAAGCCTAATCTTAAGCCTAAGCCTGAGCCTTAGCCTGAGCATAGGGCGAACGCAGAGCCTAAGCCTAAGCCTAAGCCTAAGCCTAAGCCTAAGCCTAAGCCTAAGCCTAAGCCCAAGCCTCAGCCTAAGCCTAAGCCTAAGCCTAAGCCTGAGCCTAAGCCTAAGCCTAAGCCTAAGCCTAAGCCTAAGCCTAATCTTAAGCCTAAGCCTGAGCCTTAGCCTGAGCATAGGGCGAACGCAGAGCCTGAGCCTAAGCCTGAGCCTAAGCCTAAGCCTAATCCTAAGCCTAAGCCTAAGCCTAAGCCTAAGCCTAAGGTTAAGCGAAACCTAAGCCTAAGATTGAGCTTGAGCCTAAGCCTAAGCCTAAGCCTAAGCCTAAGCCTAAGCCTAATCCTAAGCCTGAGCCTTAGCCTAAGCCTAAGCCTAAGCCTAAGCCTAAGCCTAAGCCTAATCTTAAGCCTAAGCCTGAGCCTTAGCCTGAGCATAGGGCGAACGCAGAGCCTGAGCCTAAGCCTGAGCCTAAGCCTAAGCCTAATCCTAAGCCTAAGCCTAAGCCTAAGCCTAAGCCTAAGGTTAAGCCAAACCTAAGCCTAAGATTGAGCTTGAGCCTAAGCCTAAGCCTAAGCCTAATCTTAAGCCTAAGCCTGAGCCTTAGCCTGAGCATAGGGCGAACGCAGAGACTAAGCCTAAGCCTAAGCCTAAGCCTAAGCCTAAGCCTAAGCCTAACCCTAAGCCTAAGCTTAAGCCTAAGCCTAAGCCTAAGCCTAAGCCTAAGCCTAAGCCTAAGCCAAACCTAAGCCTAAGATTGAGCTTGAGCCTAAGCCTAAGCCTAATCTTAAGCCTAAGCCTGAGCCTTAGCCTGATCATAGGGCGAACGCAGAGCCTAAGCCCTGAGCCTAAGCCTAAGCCTGAACCTAAGCCTAAACCTAAGCCTAAGCCTAAGCCTAAGCCTAACCCTAAGCCTTAGCCCAAGCCTAAGCCTAAGCCTAAGCCTAAGCCCAAGCCTAACCTAAGCTTAAGCCTGAGCCTAAGCCTTAGCCTAAGCCGAAGACTAAGCCTGAGCTTAAGCCTAAGCCTGAGCCTTAGCCTGAGCATAGGGCGAACGCAGAGCCCCTAGCCCTAAGCCTGAGCCTAAGCCTAGGCCTAAGCCTAAGCCTAAGCCTAATCCTAGGCCTAAGCCTAAGCCTAAGCCTCAGCCTAAGCCTAAGCCTAAGCCTAAGCCTGAGCCTAAGCCTAAGCCTAAGCCTAAGCCTAAGCCTAAGCCTAAGCCTAAGCCTAGGCCTAAGCCTAAGCCTAAGCCTTAGCCCAAGCCTAAGCCTAAGCCTAAGCCTAAGCCTAAGCCTAAGCCTAAGCGTAAGCCTATGCCTAAGCCTAAGCCTAAGCCTAAGCCTAAGCCTAAGCCTAATCCTAAGCCTGAGCCTAAGCCTAAGCCTAAGCCTAAGCCTAAGCCTAAGCCTAATCTTAAGCCTAAGCCTCAGCCTTAGCCTGAGCATAGGGCGAACGCAGAGCCTGAGCCTAAGCCTGAGCCTAAGCCTAAGCCTAAGCCTAAGCCTAAGCCTAAGCCTAAGCCTAAGCCTAAGCCTAAGCCTAAGCCTAAGCCTAAGCCTAAGCCTAAGCCTAAGCCTGAGCCTAAGCCTAAGCCTAAGCCTAAGCCTAAGCCTAAGCCTAAGCCTAAGCCTAGGCCTAAGCCTAAGCCTGAGCCTAAGCCTAAGCCTAAGCCTAAGCCTAAGCCTAAGCCTAATCTTAAGCCTAAGCCTGAGCCTTAGCCTGAGCATAGGGCGAACGCAGAGCCTGAGCCTAAGCCTGAGCCTAAGCCTAAGCCTAATCCTAAGCCTAAGCCTAAGCCTAAGCCTAAGCCTAAGGTTAAGCCAAACCTAAGCCTAAGATTGAGCTTGAGCCTAAGCCTAAGCCTAAGCCTAATCTTAAGCCTAAGCCTGAGCCTTAGCCTGAGCATAGGGCGAACGCAGAGACTAAGCCTAAGCCTAAGCCTAAGCCTAAGCCTAAGCCTAAGCCTAATCCTAAGCCTGAGCCTAAGCCTAAGCCTAAGCCTAAGCCTAAGCCTAAGCCTAATCTTAAGCCTAAGCCTGAGCCTTAGCCTGAGCATAGGGCGAACGCAGAGCCTAAGCCCTAAGCCTAAGCCTAAGCCTAAGCCTAAGCCTAAGGCTAAGCCTAAGCCTCAGCCTAAGCCTAAGCCTGAGCCTAAGCCTGAGCCTAAGCCTAAGCCTAAGCCTAAGCCTAAGCCTAAGCCTAAGCCTAAGCCTAGGCCTAAGCCTAAGCCTGAGCCTAAGCCTAAGCCTGAGCCTAAGCCTAAGCATAAGCCTAAGCCTTAGCCCAAGCCTAAGCCTAAGCCTAAGCCTAAGCCTAAGCCTAAGCCTAAGCGTAAGCCTATGCCTAAGCCTAAGCCTAAGCCTAAGCCTAAGCCTAAGCCTAATCCTAAGCCTGAGCCTTAGCCTTAGCCTGAGCATAGGGCGAACGCAGAGCCTGAGCCTAAGCCTGAGCCTAAGCCTAAGCCTAATCCTAAGCCTAAGCCTAAGCCTACGCCTAAGCCTAAGGTTAAGCCAAACCTAAGCCTAAGATTGAGCTTGAGCCTAAGCCTAAGCCTAAGCCTAATCTTAAGCCTAAGCCTGAGCCTTAGCCTGAGCATAGGGCGAACGCAGAGACTAAGCCTAAGCCTAAGCCTAAGCCTAAGCCTAAGCCTAAGCCTAAGCCTAAGCCTAAGCCTAAGCCTAAGCCTAAGCCTAAGCCTAAGCCTAAGCCTTAGCCCAAGCCTAAGCCTAAGCCTAAGCCTAAGCCTAAGCCTAAGCCTAAGCGTAAGCCTATGCCTAAGCCTAAGCCTAAGCCTAAGCCTAAGCCTAAGCCTAAGCCTAAGCCTGAGCCTTAGCCTGAGCATAGGGCGAACGCAGAGCCTGAGCCTAAGCCTGAGCCTAAGCCTAAGCCTAATCCTAAGCCTAAGCCTAAGCCTAAGCCTAATCCTAAGCCTAAGCCTAAGCCTAAGCCTAAGCCTAAGCCTAAGCCTAAGCCTAAGCCTAAGCCTAAGCCTAAGCCTAAGCCTAAGCCTAAGCCTAACCCTAAGCCTAAGCCTAAGCCTAATCTTAAGCCTAAGCCTGAGCCTTGGCCTGAGCATAGGGCAGACGCAGAGCCTGAGCCCTAAGCCTGAGCCTAAGCTTAAGCCTAAGCCTAAGCCTAAGCCTAAGCCTAAGCCTAAGCCTAAGCCTAAGCCTGAGCCAAACCTAAGCCTAAGATTGAGCTTGAGCCTAAGCCTAAGCCTAAGCCTAATCTTAAGCCTAAGCCTGAGCCTTAGCCTGAGCATAGGGCGAACGCAGAGCCTAAGCCTAAGCCTAAGCCTAAGCCTAAGCCTAAGCCTAAGCCTAAGCCTAAGCCCAAGCCTCAGCCTAAGCCTAAGCCTAAGCCTAAGCCTGAGCCTAAGCCTAAGCCTAAGCCTAAGCCTAAGCCTAAGCCTAAGCCTAATCTTAAGCCTAAGCCTGAGCCTTAGCCTGAGCATAGGGCGAACGCAGAGCCTGAGCCTAAGCCTGAGCCTAAGCCTAAGCCTAATCCTAAGCCTAAGCCTAAGCCTAAGCCTAAGCCTAAGGTTAAGCGAAACCTAAGCCTAAGATTGAGCTTGAGCCTAAGCCTAAGCCTAAGCCTAAGCCTAAGCCTAAGCCTAATCCTAAGCCTGAGCCTTAGCCTAAGCCTAAGCCTAAGCCTAAGCCTAAGCCTAAGCCTAATCTTAAGCCTAAGCCTGAGCCTTAGCCTGAGCATAGGGCAGACGCAGAGCCTGAGCCCTAAGCCTGAGCCTAAGCCTAAGCCTAATCCTAAGCCTAAGCCTAAGCCTAAGCCTAAGCCTAAGGTTAAGCCAAACCTAAGCCTAAG
This sequence comes from Baylisascaris procyonis, assembly GCA_037389465.1. Lineage (NCBI taxonomy): Eukaryota > Metazoa > Nematoda > Chromadorea > Rhabditida > Ascarididae > Baylisascaris > Baylisascaris procyonis. Next base: position 46,256 of record JAZARR010000250.1, read on the forward strand.
ATTGAGCTTGAGCCTAAGCCTAAGCCTAAGCCTAATCTTAAGCCTAAGCCTGAGCCTTAGCCTGAGCATAGGGCGAACGCAGAGACTAAGCCTAAGCCTAAGCCTAAGCCTAAGCCTAAGCCTAAGCCTAACCCTAAGCCTAAGCTTAAGCCTAAGCCTAAGCCTAAGCCTAAGCCTAAGCCTAAGCCTAAGCCTAAGCCAAACCTAAGCCTAAGATTGAGCTTGAGCCTAAGCCTAAGCCTAATCTTAAGCCTAAGCCTGAGCCTTAGCCTGATCATAGGGCGAACGCAGAGCCTAAGCCCTGAGCCTAAGCCTAAGCCTGAACCTAAGCCTAAACCTAAGCCTAAGCCTAAGCCTAAGCCTAACCCTAAGCCTTAGCCCAAGCCTAAGCCTAAGCCTAAGCCAAAGCCCAAGCCTAACCTAAGCTTAAGCCTGAGCCTAAGCCTTAGCCTAAGCCGAAGACTAAGCCTGAGCTTAAGCCTAAGCCTGAGCCTTAGCCTGAGCATAGGGCGAACGCAGAGCCCCTAGCCCTAAGCCTGAGCCTAAGCCTAGGCCTAAGCCTAAGCCTAAGCCTAATCCTAAGCCTAAGCCTAAGCCTAAGCCTCAGCCTAAGCCTAAGCCTAAGCCTAAGCCTGAGCCTAAGCCTAAGCCTAAGCCTAAGCCTAAGCCTAAGCCTAAGCCTAAGCCTAGGCCTAAGCCTAAGCCTAAGCCTTAGCCCAAGCCTAAGCCTAAGCCTAAGCCTAAGCCTAAGCCTAAGCCTAAGCGTAAGCCTATGCCTAAGCCTAAGCCTAAGCCTAAGCCTAAGCCTAAGCCTAATCCTAAGCCTGAGCCTAAGCCTAAGCCTAAGCCTAAGCCTAAGCCTAAGCCTAATCTTAAGCCTAAGCCTCAGCCTTAGCCTGAGCATAGGGCGAACGCAGAGCCTGAGCCCTAAGCCTGAGCCTAAGCCTAAGCCTAAGCCTAAGCCTAAGCCTAAGCCTAAGCCCTAAGCCCTAAGCCTAAGCCTAAGCCTAAGCGTAAGCCTGAGCCTAAGCCTAAGCCTAAGCCTAAGCCTAAGCCTAAGCCTAAGCCTAAGCCTAGGCCTAAGCCTAAGCCTGAGCCTAAGCCTAAGCCTAAGCCTAAGCCTAAGCCTAAGCCTAATCTTAAGCCTAAGCCTGAGCCTTAGCCTGAGCATAGGGCGAACGCAGAGCCTGAGCCCTAAGCCTGAGCCTAAGCCTAAGCCTAATCCTAAGCCTAAGCCTAAGCCTAAGCCTAAGCCTAAGGTTAAGCCAAACCTAAGCCTAAGATTGAGCTTGAGCCTAAGCCTAAGCCTAAGCCTAATCTTAAGCCTAAGCGTGAGCCTTAGCCTGAGCATAGGGCGAACGCAGAGACTAAGCCTAAGCCTAAGCCTAAGCCTAAGCCTAAGCCTAAGCCTAAGCCTAAGCCTAAGCCTAAGCCTAAGCCTAAGCCTAAGCCTAAGCCTAAGCCTAAGCCTAAGCCTAAGCCTAGGCCTAAGCCTAAGCCTGAGCCTAAGGCTAGGCCTGAGCCTAAGCCTAAGCCTAAGCCTAAGCCTTAGCCCAAGCCTAAGCCTAAGCCTAAGCCTAAGCCTAAGGCTAGGCCTAAGCGTAAGCCTATGCCTAAGCCTAAGCCTAAGCCTAAGCCTAAGCCTAAGCCTAATCCTAAGCCTGAGCCTAAGCCTAAGCCTAAGCCTAAGCCTAAGCCTAAGCCTAATCTTAAGCCTAAGCCTGAGCCTTAGCCTGAGCATAGGGCGAACGCAGAGCCTGAGCCCTAAGCCTGAGCCTAAGCCTAAGCCTAATCCTAAGCCTAGGCCTAAGCCTAAGCCTGAGCCTAAGGCTAGGCCTGAGCCTAAGCCTAAGCCTAAGCCTAAGCCTTAGCCCAAGCCTAAGCCTAAGCCTAAGCCTAAGCCTAAGCCTAAGCCTAAGCGTAAGCCTATGCCTAAGCCTAAGCCTAAGCCTAAGCCTAAGCCTAAGCCTAATCCTAAGCCTGAGCCTAAGCCTAAGCCTAAGCCTAAGCCTAATCTTAAGCCTAAGCCTGAGCCTTAGCCTGAGCATAGGGCGAACGCAGAGACTAAGCCTAAGCCTAAGCCTAGGCCTAAGCCTAAGCCTGAGCCTAAGGCTAGGCCTGAGCCTAAGCCTAAGCCTAAGCCTAAGCCTTAGCCCAAGCCTAAGCCTAAGCCTAAGCCTAAGCCTAAGCCTAAGCCTAAGCGTAAGCCTATGCCTAAGCCTAAGCCTAAGCCTAAGCCTAAGCCTAAGCCTAATCCTAAGCCTGAGCCTAAGCCTAAGCCTAAGCCTAAGCCTAAGCCTAAGCCTAATCTTAAGCCTAAGCCTGAGCCTTAGCCTGAGCATAGGGCGAACGCAGAGCCTGAGCCTAAGCCTGAGCCTAAGCCTAAGCCTAATCCTAAGCCTAAGCCTAAGCCTAAGCCTAAGCCTAAGCCTAAGCCTAAGCCTAAGCCTAAGCCTAAGCCTAAGCCTAAGCCTAAGCCTAAGCCTAAGCCTAAGCCTAAGCCTAAGCCTAAGCCTAAGCCTAACCCTAAGCCTAAGCCTAACCCTAATCTTAAGCCTAAGCCTGAGCCTTGGCCTGAGCATAGGGCGAACGCAGACCCTGAGCCTAAGCCTGAGCCTAAGCTTAAGCCTAAGCCTAAGCCTAAGCCTAAGCCTAAGCCTAAGCCTAAGCCTGAGCCAAACCTAAGCCTAAGATTGAGCTTGAGCCTAAGCCTAAGCCTAAGCCTAATCTTAAGCCTAAGCCTGAGCCTTAGCCTGAGCATAGGGCGAACGCAGAGCCTAAGCCTAAGCCTAAGCCTAAGCCTAAGCCTAAGCCTAAGCCTAAGCCTAAGCCTCAGCCTAAGCCTAAGCCTAAGCCTAAGCCTAAGCCTAAGCCTAAGCCTGAGCCAAACCTAAGCCTAAGATTGAGCTTGAGCCTAAGCCTAAGCCTAAGCCTAATCTTAAGCCTAAGCCTGAGCCTTAGCCTGAGCATAGGGCGAACGCAGAGCCTAAGCCTAAGCCTAAGCCTAAGCCTAAGCCTAAGCCTAAGCCTAAGCCTAAGCCTCAGCCTAAGCCTAAGCCTAAGCCTAAGCCTGAGCCTAAGCCTAAGCCTAAGCCTAAGCCTAAGCCTAAGCCTAAGACTAAGCCTAGGCCTAAGCCTAAGCCTGAGCCTAAGCCTAAGCCTGAGCCTAAGCCTAAGCATAAGCCTAAGCCTTAGCCCAAGCCTAAGCCTAAGCCTAAGCCTAAGCCTAAGCCTAAGCCTAAGCGTAAGCCTATGCCTAAGCCTAAGCCTAAGCCTAAGCCTAAGCCTAAGCCTAATCCTAAGCCTGAGCCTTAGCCTTAGCCTGAGCATAGGGCGAACGCAGAGCCTGAGCCCTAAGCCTGAGCCTAAGCCTAAGCCTAATCCTAAGCCTAAGCCTAAGCCTACGCCTAAGCCTAAGGTTAAGCTAAACCTAAGCCTAAGATTGAGCTTGAGCCTAAGCCTAAGCCTAAGCCTAATCTTAAGCCTAAGCCTGAGCCTTAGCCTGAGCATAGGGCGAACGCAGAGACTAAGCCTAAGCCTAAGCCTAAGCCTAAGCCTAAGCCTAAGCCTAAGCCTAAGCCTAAGCCTAAGCCTAAGCCTAAGCCTAAGCCTAAGCCTAAGCCTAAGCGTAAGCCTAAGCCTAAGCCTAAGCCTAAGCCTAAGCCTAAGCCTAAGCCTAAGCCTAAGCCTAAGCCTTAGCCCAAGCCTAAGCCTAAGCCTAAGCCTAAGCCTAAGCCTAAGCCTAAGCGTAAGCCTATGCCTAAGCCTAAGCCTCAGCCTAAGCCTAAGCCTAAGCCTAATCCTAAGCCTAAGCCTAAGCCTAAGCCTAAGCCTAATCCTAAGCCTAAGCCTAAGCCTAAGCCTAAGCCTAAGCCTAAGCCTAAGCCTAAGCCTAAGCCTAAGCCTAAGCCTAAGCCTAACCCTAAGCCTAAGCCTAAGCCTAATCTTAAGCCTAAGCCTGAGCCTTGGCCTGAGCATAGGGCGAACGCAGAGCCTGAGCCCTAAGCCTGAGCCTAAGCTTAAGCCTATACCTAAGCCTAAGCCTAAGCCTAAGCCTAAGCCTAAGCCTAAGCCTGAGCCAAACCTAAGCCTAAGATTGAGCTTGAGCCTAAGCCTAAGCCTGAGCCTAATCTTAAGCCTAAGCCTGAGCCTTAGCCTGAGCATAGGGCGAACGCAGAGCCTAAGCCTAAGCCTAAGCCTAAGCCTAAGCCTAAGCCTAAGCCTAAGCCTAAGCCCAAGCCTCAGCCTAAGCCTAAGCCTAAGCCTAAGCCTGAGCCTAAGCCTAAGCCTAAGCCTAAGCCTAAGCCTAAGCCTAGGCCTAAGCCTAAGCCTGAGCCTAAGCCTAAGCCTAAGCCTAAGCCTAAGCCTAAGCCTAATCTTAAGCCTAAGCCTGAGCCTTAGCCTGAGCATAGGGCGAACGCAGAGCAGGAGCCTAAGCCTGAGCCTAAGCCTAAGCCTGATCCTAAGCCTAAGCCTAAGCCTAAGCCTAAGCCTAAGGTTAAGCCAAACCTAAGCCTAAGATTGAGCTTGAGCCTAAGCCTAAGCCTAAGCCTAAGCCTAAGCCTAAGCCTAATCCTAAGCCTGAGCCTTAGCCTAAGCCTAAGCCTAAGCCTAAGCCTAAGCCTAAGCCTAATCTTAAGCCTAAGCCTGAGCCTTAGCCTGAGCATAGGGCGAACGCAGAGCCTGAGCCTAAGCCTGAGCCTAAGCCTAAGCCTAATCCTAAGCCTAAGCCTAAGCCTAAGCCTAAGCCTAAGGTTAAGCCAAACCTAAGCCTAAGATTGAGCTTGAGCCTAAGCCTAAGCCTAAGCCTAATCTTAAGCCTAAGCCTGAGCCTTAGCCTGAGCATAGGGCGAACGCAGAGACTAAGCCTAAGCCTAAGCCTAAGCCTAAGCCTAAGCCTAAGCCTAACCCTAAGCCTAAGCTTAAGCCTAAGCCTAAGCCTAAGCCTAAGCCTAAGCCTAAGCCTAAGCCTAAGCCTAAGCCAAACCTAAGCCTAAGATTGAGCTTGAGCCTAAGCCTAAGCCTAATCTTAAGCCTAAGCCTGAGCCTTAGCCTGATCATAGGGCGAACGCAGAACCTAAGCCCTGAGCCTAAGCCTAAGCCTGAACCTAAGCCTAAACCTAAGCCTAAGCCTAAGCCTAAGCATAACCCTAAGCCTTAGCCCAAGCCTAAGCCTAAGCCTAAGCCTAAGCCCAAGCCTAACCTAAGCTTAAGCCTGAGCCTAAGCCTTAGCCTAAGCCGAAGACTAAGCCTGAGCTTAAGCCTAAGCCTGAGCCTTAGCCTGAGCATAGGGCGAACGCAGAGCCCCTAAGCCTGAGCCTAAGCCTAGGCCTAAGCCTAAGCCTAAGCCTAATCCTAAGCCTAAGCCTAAGCCTTAGCCCAAGCCTAAGCCTAAGCCTAAGCCTAAGCCTAAGCCTAAGCCTAAGCCTAAGCGTAAGCCTATGCCTAAGCCTAAGCCTAAGCCGAAGCCTAGGCCTAAGCCTAAGCCTAAGCCTAAGCCTAAGCCTAAGCCAAACCTAAGCCTAAGATTGAGCTTGAGCCTTAGCCTAAGCCTAAGCCTAATCTTAAGCCTAAGCCTGAGCCTTAGCCTGAGCATAGGGCGAACGCAGAGCCTAAGCCTAAGCCTAAGCCTAAGCCTAAGTCTAAGCCTAAGCCTAAGCCTAAGCCTAAGCCCAAGCCTAAGCCTAAGCCTAAGCCTAAGCCTAAGCCTAAGCCTAAGCCTAAGCCTAAGCCTAACCCTAAGCCTAAGCCTAAGCCTAAACCTAAGCCTAAGCCTAAGCATAAGCCTAACCCTAAGCCTTAGCCCAAGCCTAAGCCTAAGCCTAAGCCTAAGCCTAAGCCTAAGCCTAAGCCTAAGCCTAAGCCTAAGCCCAAGCCTAAGCCTAAGCCTAAGCCTGAGCATAGGGCGAACGCAGAGCCTGAGCCCTAAGCCTGAGCCTAAGCCTAAGCCTAAGCCTAAGCCTAAGCCTAAGCCTAAGCCTAAGCCTAAGCCTAAGCCTAAGCCTAAGCCTAAGCCTGAGCATAGGGCGAACGCAGAGCCTGAGCCCTAAGCCTGAGCCTAAGCCTAAGCCTAAGCCTAAGCCTAAGCCTAAGCCTAAACCTAAGCCAAACCTAAGCCTAAGATTGAGCTTGAGCCTAAGCCTAAGCCTAAGCCTAAGCCTAAGCCTAAGCCTAAGCCTAAGCCTAAGCCTAAGCCTAAGCCTAAGCCTAAGCCTAAGCCTAAGCCTAAGCCTAAGCCTAAGCCTAAGGCTAAGCCTAAGCCTAAGCCTAAGCCTAAGCCTAAGCGTAAGCCTAAGCCTAAGCCTAAGCCTAAGCCTAAGCCTAACCTACTTAAGCCTGAGCCTAAGCCTTAGCCTAAGCCGAAGACTAATCCTAATCTTAAGCCTAAGCCTGAGCCTTAGCCTGAGCATAGGGCGAACGCAGAGCCTGAGCCCTAAGCCTGAGCCTAAGCCTAAGCCTAAGCCTAAGCCTAAGCCTAAGCCTAAGCCTAAGCCTAAGCCTAAGCCTAAGCCTAAGCCTAAGCCTGAGCCTTAGCCTGAGCATAAGGCGAACGCAGAGCCCTAGCCCTAAGCCTAAGCCTAAGCCTAAGCCTAAGCCTAAGCCTAAGCCTAAGCCTAAGCCTAAGCCTAAGCCTAAGCCTAAGCCTAAGCCTAAGCCTAAGCCTAAGCCTAAGCCTAAGCCTAAGCCTAAGCCTAAGCCTGAGCCTAAGCCTAAACCTAAGCCTAAGCCTAAGCCTCAGCCTCAGCCTAAGCCTAAGCCTAAGCCTAAGCCTAAGCCTAAGCCTAACCCTAAGCCTAAGCCTAAGCCTAATCTTAAGCCTAAGCCTGAGCCTTGGCCTGAGCATAGGGCGAACGCAGAGCCTGAGCCTAAGCCTGAGCCTAAGCTTAAGCCTAAGCCTAAGCCTAAGCCTAAGCCTAAGCCTAAGCCTAAGCCTAAGCCAAACCTAAGCCTAAGATTGAGCTTGAGCCTAAGCCTAAGCCTAAGCCTAATCTTAAGCCTAAGCCTGAGCCTTAGCCTGAGCATAGGGCGAACGCAGAGCCTAAGCCCTAAGCCTAAGCCTAAGCCTAAGCCTAAGCCTAAGCCTAAGCCTAAGCCTAAGCCTCAGCCTAAGCCTAAGCCTAAGCCTAAGCCTAAGCCTGAGCCTAAGCCTAAGCCTAAGCCTAAGCCTAAGCCTAAGCCTAAGCCTAAGCCTAGGCCTAAGCCTAAGCCTGAGCCTAAGGCTAGGCCTGAGCCTAAGCCTAAGCCTAAGCCTAAGCCTTAGCCCAAGCCTAAGCCTAAGCCTAAGCCTAAGCCTAAGCCTAAGCCTAAGCCTAAGGCTAAGCCTAAGCCTAAGCCTAAGCCTAAGCCTAAGCGTAAGCCTAAGCCTAAGCCTAAGCCTAAGCCTAAGCCTAACCTACTTAAGCCTGAGCCTAAGCCTTAGCCTAAGCCGAAGACTAATCCTAATCTTAAGCCTAAGCCTGAGCCTTAGCCTGAGCATAGGGCGAACGCAGAGCCTGAGCCCTAAGCCTGAGCCTAAGCCTAAGCCTAAGCCTAAGCCTAAGCCTAAGCCTAAGCCTAAGCCTAAGCCTAAGCCTAAGCCTAAGCCTAAGCCTGAGCCTTAGCCTGAGCATAAGGCGAACGCAGAGCCTAGCCTAAGCCTAAGCCTAAGCCTAAGCCTAAGCCTAAGCCTAAGCCTAAGCCTAAGCCTAAGCCTAAGCCTAAGCCTAAGCCTAAGCCTAAGCCTAAGCCTAAGCCTAAGCCTAAGCCTAAGCCTAAGCCTGAGCCTAAGCCTAAACCTAAGCCTAAGCCTAAGCCTCAGCCTCAGCCTAAGCCTAAGCCTAAGCCTAAGCCTAAGCCTAAGCCTAACCCTAAGCCTAAGCCTAAGCCTAATCTTAAGCCTAAGCCTGAGCCTTGGCCTGAGCATAGGGCGAACGCAGGGCCTGAGCCCTAAGCCTGAGCCTAAGCTTAAGCCTAAGCCTAAGCCTAAGCCTAAGCCTAAGCCTAAGCCTAAGCCTAAGCCAAACCTAAGCCTAAGATTGAGCTTGAGCCTAAGCCTAAGCCTAAGCCTAATCTTAAGCCTAAGCCTGAGCCTTAGCCTGAGCATAGGGCGAACGCAGAGCCTAAGCCCTAAGCCTAAGCCTAAGCCTAAGCCTAAGCCTAAGCCTAAGCCTAAGCCTAAGCCTCAGCCTAAGCCTAAGCCTAAGCCTAAGCCTAAGCCTGAGCCTAAGCCTAAGCCTAAGCCTAAGCCTAAGCCTAAGCCTAAGCCTAAGCCTAGGCCTAAGCCTAAGCCTGAGCCTAAGGCTAGGCCTGAGCCTAAGCCTAAGCCTAAGCCTAAGCCTTAGCCCAAGCCTAAGCCTAAGCCTAAGCCTAAGCCTAAGCCTAAGCCTAAGCGTAAGCCTATGCCTAAGCCTAAGCCTAAGCCTAAGCCTAAGCCTAAGCCTAATCCTAAGCATGAGCCTAAGCCTAACCCTAAGCCTAAGCCTAAGCCTAAGCCTAATCTTAAGCCTAAGCCTGAGCCTTAGCCTGAGCATAGGGCGAACGCAGAGCCTGAGCCCTAAGCCTGAGCCTAAGCCTAAGCCTAATCCTAAGCCTAAGCCTAAGCCTAAGCCTAAGCCTAAGCCTAAGCCTAAGCCTAAGCCTAAGCCTAAGCCTAAGCCTAAGCCTAAGCCTAACCCTAAGCCTAAGCCTAAGCCTAATCTTAAGCCTAAGCCTGAGCCTTGGCCTGAGCATAGGGCGAACGCAGAGCCTGAGCCTAAGCCTGAGCCTAAGCTTAAGCCTAAGCCTAAGCCTAAGCCTAAGCCTAAGCCTAAGCCTAAGCCTAAGCCTGAGCCAAACCTAAGCCTAAGATTGAGCTTGAGCCTAAGCCTAAGCCTAAGCCTAATCTTAAGCCTAAGCCTGAGCCTTAGCCTGAGCATAGGGCGAACGCAGAGCCTAAGCCCTAAGCCTAAGCCTAAGCCTAAGCCTAAGCCTAAGCCTAAGCCTAAGCCTAAGCCTCAGCCTAAGCCTAAGCCTAAGCCTAAGCCTGAGCCTAAGCCTAAGCCTAAGCCTAAGCCTAAGCCTAAGCCTAAGCCTAAGCCTAGGCCTAAGCCTAAGCCTGAGCCTAAGCCTAAGCCTGAGCCTAAGCTTTAGCATAAGCCTAAGCCTTAGCCCAAGCCTTAGCCTAAGCCTAAGCCTAAGCCTAAGCCTAAGCGTAAGCCTATGCCTAAGCCTAAGCCTAAGCCTAAGCCTAAGCCTAAGCCTAATCCTAAGCCTGAGCCTTAGCCTAAGCCTAAGCCTAAGCCTAAGCCTAAGCCTAAGCCTAATCTTAAGCCTAAGCCTGAGCCTTAGCCTGAGCATAGGGCGAACGCAGAGCCTGAGCCCTAAGCCTGAGCCTAAGCCTAAGCCTAATCCTAAGCCTAAGCCTAAGCCTAAGCCTAAGCCTAAGGTTAAGCCAAACCTAAGCCTAAGATTGAGCTTGAGCCTAAGCCTAAGCCTAAGCCTAATCTTAAGCCTAAGCCTGAGCCTTAGCCTGAGCATAGGGCGAACGCAGAGACTAAGCCTAAGCCTAAGCCTAAGCCTAAGCCTAAGCCTAAGCCTAAGCCTAACCCTAAGCCTAAGCTTAAGCCTAAGCCTAAGCCTAAGCCTAAGCCTAAGCCTAAGCCTAAGCCTAAGCCTAAGCCAAACCTAAGCCTAAGATTGAGCTTGAGCCTAAGCCTAAGCCTAAGCCTAATCTTAAGCCTAAGCCTGAGCCTTAGCCTGAGCATAGGGCGAACGCAGAGCCTAAGCCCTGAGCCTAAGCCTAAGCCTGAGCCTAAGCCTAAACCTAAGCCTAAGCCTAAGCCTAAGCCTAAGCCTAACCCTAAGCCTTAGCCCAAGCCTAAGCCTAAGCCTAAGCCTAAGCCCAAGCCTAACCTAAGCTTAAGCCTGAGCCTAAGCCTTAGCCTAAGCCGAAGACTAAGCCTAAGCTTAAGCCTAAGCCTGAGCCTTAGCCTGAGCATAGGGCGAACGCAGAGCCCCTAGCCCTAAGCCTGAGCCTAAGCCTAGGCCTAAGCCTAAGCCTAAACCTAATCCTAAGCCTAAGCCTAAGCCTTAGCCCAAGCCTAAGCCTAAGCCTAAGCCTAAGCCTAAGCCTAAGCCTAAGCGTAAGCCTATGCCTAAGCCTAAGCCTAAGCCGAAGCCTAGGCCTAAGCCTAAGCCTAAGCCTAAGCCTAAGCCTAAGCCAAACCTAAGCCTAAGATTGAGCTTGAGCCTTAGCCTAAGCCTAAGCCTAATCTTAAGCCTAAGCCTGAGCCTTAGCCTGAGCATAGGGCGAACGCAGAGCCTAAGCCTAAGCCTAAGCCTAAGCCTAAGCCTAAGTCTAAGCCTAACCCTAAGCCTAAGCCTAAGCCCAAGCCTAAGCCTAAGCCTAAGCCTAAGCCTAAGCCTAAGCCTAAGCCTAAGCCTAAGCCTAACCCTAAGCCTAAGCCTAAGCCCTAAGCCTAAGCCTAAGCCTAAACCTAAGCCTAAGCCTATACATAAGCCTAACCCTAAGCCTTAGCCCAAGCCTAAGCCTAAGCCTAAGCCTAAGCCCAAGCCTAAGCCTAAGCCTAAGCCTAAGCCTAAGCCTAAGCCTAAGCCTAAGCCTAATCCTAAGCCTAACCTAAGCTTAAGCCTGAGCCTAAGCCTAAGCCCAAGCCTAAGCCCTAAGCCTAAGCCTAAGCCTAAGCCTAAGCCTAAGCCTAAGCCTAAGCCTAAGCCTAAGCCTAAGCCTAAGCCTAAGCCTAAGCGTAAGCCTAACCCTAAGCCTAACCCTGAGCCTTAGCCTGAGCATAGGGCGAACGCAGAGCCACTAGCCCTAAGCCTAAGCCTAAGCCTAAGCCTAAGCCTAAGCCTAAGCCTAGGCCTAAGCCCAAGCCTAAGCCTAAGCCTAAGCCTCAGCCTAAGCCTAAGCCTAAGCCTAAGCCTAAGCCTAAGCCTAAGCCTAAGCCCAAGCCTAAGCCTAAGCCTAAGCCTGAGCATAGGGCGAACGCAGAGCCTGAGCCCTAAGCCTGAGCCTAAGCCTAAGCCTAAGCCTAAGCCTAAGCCTAAGCCTAAGCCTAAGCCTAAGCCTAAGCCTAAGCTTAAGCCTCAGCCTAAGCCCAAGCCTAAGCCTAAGCCTAATCCTAAGCCTAAGCCTAAGCCTAAGCCTAAGCCTAAGCCTAAGCCTAAGCCTAAGCCTAAGCCTAATCTTAAGCCTAAGCCTCAGCCTTAGCCTGAGCATAGGGCGAACGCAGAGCCTGAGCCCTAAGCCTGAGCCTAAGCCTAAGCCTAAGCCTAAGCCTAAGCCTAAGCCTAAGCCAAACCTAAGCCTAAGATTGAGCTTGAGCCTAAGCCTAAGCCTAAGCCTAAGCCTAAGCCTAAGCCTAAGCCTAAGCCTAAGCCTAAGCCTAAGCCTAAGCCTAAGCCTAAGCCTAAGCCTAAGCCTAAGCCTAAGGCTAAGCCTAAGCCTAAGCCTAAGCCTAAGCCTGAGCCTTAGCCTGAGCATAGGGCGAACGCAGAGCCTAAGCCCTAAGCCTAAGCCTAAGCCTAAGCCTAAGCCTAAGCCTAAGCCTAAGCCTAAGCCTCAGCCTAAGCCTAAGCCTAAGCCTAAGCCTGAGCCTAAGCCTAAGCCTAAGCCTAAGCCTAAGCCTAAGCCTAAGCCTAAGCCTAGGCCTAAGCCTAAGCCTGAGCCTAAGCCTAAGCCTGAGCCTAAGCTTTAGCATAAGCCTAAGCCTTAGCCCAAGCCTTAGCCTAAGCCTAAGCCTAAGCCTAAGCCTAAGCGTAAGCCTATGCCTAAGCCTAAGCCTAAGCCTAAGCCTAAGCCTAAGCCTAATCCTAAGCCTGAGCCTTAGCCTAAGCCTAAGCCTAAGCCTAAGCCTAAGCCTAAGCCTAAGCCTAACCCTAAGCCTAAGCTTAAGCCTAAGCCTAAGCCTAAGCCTAAGCCTAAGCCTAAGCCTAAGCCTAAGCCTAAGCCAAACCTAAGCCTAAGATTGAGCTTGAGCCTAAGCCTAAGCCTAAGCCTAATCTTAAGCCTAAGCCTGAGCCTTAGCCTGAGCATAGGGCGAACGCAGAGCCTAAGCCCTGAGCCTAAGCCTAAGCCTGAGCCTAAGCCTAAACCTAAGCCTAAGCCTAAGCCTAAGCCTAAGCCTAACCCTAAGCCTTAGCCCAAGCCTAAGCCTAAGCCTAAGCCTAAGCCCAAGCCTAACCTAAGCTTAAGCCTGAGCCTAAGCCTTAGCCTAAGCCGAAGACTAAGCCTAAGCTTAAGCCTAAGCCTAAGCCTAAGCCTAAGCCTAAGCCTAAGCCAAACCTAAGCCTAAGATTGAGCTTGAGCCTTAGCCTAAGCCTAAGCCTAATCTTAAGCCTAAGCCTGAGCCTTAGCCTTAGCATAGGGCGAACGCAGAGCCTAAGCCTAAGCCTAAGCCTAAGCCTAAGCCTAAGTCTAAGCCTAAGCCTAAGCCTAAGCCTAAGCCCAAGCCTAAGCCTAAGCCTAAGCCTATGCCTAAGCCTAAGCCTAAGCCTAAGCCTAAGCCTAACCCTAAGCCTAAGCCTAAGCCCTAAGCCTAAGCCTAAGCCTAAACCTAAGCCTAAGCCTAAGCATAAGCCTAACCCTAAGCCTTAGCCCAAGCCTAAGCCTAAGCCCAAGCCTAAGCCTAAGCCTAAGCCTAAGCCTAAGCCTAAGCCTAAGCCTAAGCCTAATCCTAAGCCTAACCTAAGCTTAAGCCTGAGCCTAAGCCTAAGCCCAAGCCTAAGCCTAAGCCTAAGCCTAAGCCTAAGCCTAAGCCTAAGCCTAAGCCTAAGCCTAAGCCTAAGCCTAAGCCTAAGCCTAAGCGTAAGCCTAACCCTAAGCCTAACCCTGAGCCTTAGCCTGAGCATAGGGCGAACGCAGAGCCACTAGCCCTAAGCCTAAGCCTAAGCCTAAGCCTAAGCCTAAGCCTAAGCCTAGGCCTAAGCCCAAGCCTAAGCCTAAGCCTAAGCCTCAGCCTAAGCCTAAGCCTAAGCCTAAGCCTAAGCCTAAGCCTAAGCCCAAGCCTAAGCCTAAGCCTAAGCCTGAGCATAGGGCGAACGCAGAGCCTGAGCCCTAAGCCTGAGCCTAAGCCTAAGCCTAAGCCTAAGCCTAAGCCTAAGCCTAAGCCTAAGCCTAAGCCTAAGCCTAAGCTTAAGCCTCAGCCTAAGCCCAAGCCTAAGCCTAAGCCTAATCCTAAGCCTAAGCCTAAGCCTAAGCCTAAGCCTAAGCCTAAGCCTAAGCCTAAGCCTAAGCCTAATCTTAAGCCTAAGCCTCAGCCTTAGCCTGAGCATAGGGCGAACGCAGAGCCTGAGCCCTAAGCCTGAGCCTAAGCCTAAGCCTAAGCCTAAGCCTAAGCCTAAGCCTAAGCCTAAGCCTAAGCCAAACCTAAGCCTAAGATTGAGCTTGAGCCTAAGCCTAAGCCTGAGCCTAAGCCTAAGCCTAAGCCGTAAGCCTAAGCCTAAGCCTAAGCCTAAGCCTAAGCCTAAGCCTAAGCCTAAGCCTAAGCCTAAGCCTAAGGCTAAGCCTCAGCCTAAGCCTAAGCCTAAGCCTAAGCCTAAGCCTAAGCCTAAGCCTAACCTACTTAAGTCTGAGCCTAAGCCTTAGCCTAAGCCGAAGACTAATCCTAATCTTAAGCCTAAGCCTGAGCCTTAGCCTGAGCATAGGGCGAACGCAGAGCCTGAGCCCTAAGCCTGAGCCTAAGCCTAAGCCTAAGCCTAAGCCTAAGCCTAAGCCAAACCTAAGCCTAAGATTGAGCTTGAGCCTAAGCCTAAGCCTGAGCCTAAGGCTAGGCCTGAGCCTAAGCCTAAGCCTAAGCCTAAGCCTTAGCCCAAGCCTAAGCCTAAGCCTAAGCCTAAGCCTAAGCCTAAGCCTAAGCCTAAGCCTTAGCCCAAGCCTAATCCTAAGCCTAAGCCTAAGCCCAAGCCTAAGCGTAAGCCTATGCCTAAGCCTAAGCCTAAGCCGAAGCCTAAGCCTAAGCCTAAGCATAAGCCTAACCCTAAGCCTAATCCTAAGCCTAACCTAAGCTTAAGCCTGAGCCTAAGCCTAAGCCCAAGCCTAAGCCCTAAGCCTAAGCCTAAGCCTAAGCCTAAGCCTAAGCCTAAGCCTAAGCCTAAGCCTAAGCCTAAGCCTAAGCCTAAGCGTAAGCCTAACCCTAAGCCTAACCCTGAGCCTAAGCCTGAGCATAGGGCGAACGCAGAGCCACTAGCCCTAAGCCTAAGCCTAAGCCTAAGCCTAAGCCTAGGCCTAAGCCTAGGCCTAAGCCCAAGCCTAAGCCTAAGCCTAAGCCTCAGCCTAAGCCTAAGCCTAAGCCTAAGCCTAAGCCTAAGCCTAAGCCTAAGCCCAAGCCTAAGCCTGAGCCTTAGCCTGGGCATAGGGCGAACGCAGAGCCTGAGCCCTAAGCCTGAGCCTAAGCCTAAGCCTAATCCTAAGCCTAAGCCTAAGCCTAAGCCTAAGCCTAAGGTTAAGCCAAACCTAAGCCTAAGATTGAGCTTGAGCCTAAGCCTAAGCCTAAGCCTAATCTTAAGCCTAAGCCTGAGCCTTAGCCTGAGCATAGGGCGAACGCAGAGACTAAGCCTAAGCCTAAGCCTAAGCCTAAGCCTAAGCCTAAGCCTAAGCCTAAGCCTAAGCCTAAGCCTAAGCCTAAGCCTAAGCCTAAGCCTAAGCCTAAGCCTAAGCCTAAGCCTAAGCCTAAGCCTAAGCCTAATCCTAAGCCTGAGCCTAAGCCTAAGCCTAAGCCTAAGCCTAAGCCTAATCTTAAGCCTAAGCCTGAGCCTTAGCCTGAGCATAGGGCGAACGCAGAGCCTAAGCCCTGAGCCTAAGCCTAAGCCTGAGCCTAAGCCTAAACCTAAGCCTAAGCCTAAGCCTAAGCCTAAGCCTAACCCTAAGCCTTAGCCCAAGCCTAAGCCTAAGCCTAAGCCTAAGCCCAAGCCTAACCTAAGCTTAAGCCTGAGCCTAAGCCTTAGCCTAAGCCGAAGACTAAGCCTAAGCTTAAGCCTAAGCCTGAGCCTTAGCCTGAGCATAGGGCGAACGCAGAGCCCCTAGCCCTAAGCCTGAGCCTAAGCCTAGGCCTAAGCCTAAGCCTAAACCTAATCCTAAGCCTAAGCCTAAGCCTTAGCCCAAGCCTAAGCCTAAGCCTAAGCCTAAGCCTAAGCCTAAGCCTAAGCCTAAGCGTAAGCCTATGCCTAAGCCTAAGCCTAAGCCGAAGCCTAGGCCTAAGCCTAAGCCTAAGCCTAAGCCTAAGCCTAAGCCGAACCTAAGCCTAAGATTGAGCTTGAGCCTTAGCCTAAGCCTAAGCCTAATCTTAAGCCTAAGCCTGAGCCTTAGCCTGAGCATAGGGCGAACGCAGAGCCTAAGCCTAAGCCTAAGCCTAAGCCTAAGCCTAAGTCTAAGCCTAAGCCTAAGCCTAAGCCTAAGCCCAAGCCTAAGCCTAAGCCTAAGCCTAAGCCTAAGCCTAAGCCTAAGCCTAAGCCTAAGCCTAACCCTAAGCCTAAGCCTAAGCCCTAAGCCTAAGCCTAAGCCTAAACCTAAGCCTAAGCCTAAGCATAAGCCTAACCCTAAGCCTTAGCCCAAGCCTAAGCCTAAGCCTAAGCCTAAGCCCAAGCCTAAGCCTAAGCCTAAGCCTAAGCCTAAGCCTAAGCCTAAGCCTAAGCCTAATCCTAAGTCTAACCTAAGCTTAAGCCTGAGCCTAAGCCTAAGACCAAGCCTAAGCCTAAGCCTAAGCCTAAGCCTAAGCCTAGGCCTAAGCCTAAGCCTAAGCCTAAGCCTAAGCCTAAGCCTAAGCCTAAGCCTAAGCGTAAGCCTAACCCTAAGCCTAACCCTGAGCCTTAGCCTGAGCATAGGGCGAACGCAGAGCCACTAGCCCTAAGCCTAAGCCTAAGCCTAAGCCTAAGCCTAAGCCTAAGCCTAAGCCTAAGCCTAAGCCTAAGGTTAAGCCAAACCTAAGCCTAAGATTGAGCTTGAGCCTAAGCCTAAGCCTAAGCCTAATCTTAAGCCTAAGCCTGAGCCTTAGCCTGAGCATAGGGCGAACGCAGAGACTAAGCCTAAGCCTAAGCCTAAGCCTAAGCCTAAGCCTAAGCCTAAGCCTAAGCCTAAGCCTAAGCCTAAGCCAAACCTAAGCCTAAGATTGAGCTTGAGCCTAAGCCTAAGCCTAAGCCTAATCTTAAGCCTAAGCCTGAGCCTTAGCCTGAGCATAGGGCGAACGCAGAGCCTAAGCCCTGAGCCTAAGCCTAAGCCTGAGCCTAAGCCTAAACCTAAGCCTAAGCCTAACCCTAAGCCTAAGCCTAACCCTAAGCCTTAGCCCAAGCCTAAGCCTAAGCCTAAGCCTAAGCCCAAGCCTAACCTAAGCTTAAGCCTGAGCCTAAGCCTTAGCCCAAGCCGAAGACTAAGCCTAAGCTTAAGCCTAAGCCTGAGCCTTAGCCTGAGCATAGGGCGAACGCAGAGCCCCTAGCCCTAAGCCTGAGCCTAAGCCTAGGCCTAAGCCTAAGCCTAAACCTAATCCTAAGCCTAAGCCTAAGCCTTAGCCCAAGCCTAAGCCTAAGCCTAAGCCTAAGCCTAAGCCTAAGCCTAAGCCTAAGCGTAAGCCTATGCCTAAGCCTAAGCCTAAGCCGAAGCCTAAGCCTAAGCCTAAGCCTAAGCCTAAGCCTAAGCCTAAGCCTAAGCCAAACCTAAGCCTAAGATTGAGCTTGAGCCTTAGCCTAAGCCTAAGCCTAATCTTAAGCCTAAGCCTGAGCCTTAGCCTGAGCATAGGGCGAACGCAGAGCCTAAGCCTAAGCCTAAGCCTAAGCCTAAGCCTAAGTCTAAGCCTAAGCCTAAGCCTAAGCCTAAGCCCAAGCCTAAGCCTAAGCCTAAGCCTAAGCCTAAGCCTAAGCCTAAGCCTAAGCCTAACCCTAAGCCTAAGCCTAAGCCCTAAGCCTAAGCCTAAGCCTAAACCTAAGCCTAAGCCTAAGCATAAGCCTAACCCTAAGCCTTAGCCCAAGCCTAATCCTAAGCCTAAGCCTAAGCCCAAGCCTAAGCCTAAGCCTAAGCCTAAGCCTAAGCCTAAGCCTAAGCCTAAGCCTAATCCTAAGCCTAACCTAAGCTTAAGCCTGAGCCTAAGCCTAAGCCCAAGCCTAAGCCCTAAGCCTAAGCCTAAGCCTAAGCCTAAGCCTAAGCCTAAGCCTAAGCCTAAGCCTAAGCCTAAGCCTAAGCCTAAGCGTAAGCCTAACCCTAAGCCTAACCCTGAGCCTAAGCCTGAGCATAGGGCGAACGCAGAGCCACTAGCCCTAAGCCTAAGCCTAAGCCTAAGCCTAAGCCTAGGCCTAAGCCTAGGCCTAAGCCCAAGCCTAAGCCTAAGCCTAAGCCTCAGCCTAAGCCTAAGCCTAAGCCTAAGCCTAAGCCTAAGCCTAAGCCTAAGCCCAAGCCTAAGCCTAAGCCTAAGCCTGAGCATAGGGCGAACGCAGAGCCTGAGCCCTAAGCCTGAGCCTAAGCCTAAGCCTAAGCCTAAGCCTAAGCCTAAGCCTAAGCCTAAGCCTAAGCCTAAGCCTAAGCTTAAGCCTCAGCCTAAGCCCAAGCCTAAGCCTAAGCCTAATCCTAAGCCTAAGCCTAAGCCTAAGCCTAAGCCTAAGCCTAAGCCTAAGCCTAAGCCTAAGCCTAATCTTAAGCCTAAGCCTCAGCCTTAGCCTGAGCATAGGGCGAACGCAGAGCCTGAGCCCTAAGCCTGAGCCTAAGCCTAAGCCTAAGCCTAAGCCTAAGCCTAAGCCTAAGCCTAAGCCTAAGCCAAACCTAAGCCTAAGATTGAGCTTGAGCCTAAGCCTAAGCCTAAGCCTAAGCCTAAGCCTAAGCCCTAAGCCTAAGCCTAAGCCTAAGCCTAAGCCTAAGCCTAAGCCTAAGCCTAAGGCTAAGCCTAAGCCTAAGCCTAAGCCTAAGCCTAAGCCTAAGCCTAACCTACTTAAGTCTGAGCCTAAGCCTTAGCCTAAGCCGAAGACTAATCCTAATCTTAAGCCTAAGCCTGAGCCTTAGCCTGAGCATAGGGCGAACGCAGAGCCTGAGCCCTAAGCCTGAGCCTAAGCCTAAGCCTAAGCCTAAGCCTAAGCCTAAGCCTAAGCCTAAGCCAAACCTAAGCCTAAGATTGAGCTTGAGCCTAAGCCTAAGCCTGAGCCTAAGGCTAGGCCTGAGCCTAAGCCTAAGCCTAAGCCTAAGCCTTAGCCCAAGCCTAAGCCTAAGCCTAAGCCTAAGCCTAAGCCTAAGCCTAAGCGTAAGCCTATGCCTAAGCCTAAGCCTAAGCCTAAGCCTAAGCCTAAGCCTAATCCTAAGCCTGAGCCTAAGCCTAAGCCTAAGCCTAAGCCTAAGCCTAAGCCTAAGCCTAAGCCTAAGCCTAAGCCTAAGCCTAAGCCTAAGCCTAAGCCTAAGGTTAAGCCAAACCTAAGCCTAAGATTGAGCTTGAGCCTAAGCCTAAGCCTAAGCCTAATCTTAATCCTAAGCCTGAGCCTTAGCCTGAGCATAGGGCGAACGCAGAGCCTAAGCCTAAGCCTAAGCCTAAGCCTAAGCCTAAGCCTAAGCCTAACCCTAAGCCTAAGCTTAAGCCTAAGCCTAAGCCTAAGCCTAAGCCTAAGCCTAAGCCTAAGCCTAAGCCTAAGCCTCAGCCTAAGCTTAAGCCTAAGCCTAAGCCTAAGCCAAACCTAAGCCTAAGATTGAGCTTGAGCCTAAGCCTAAGCCTAAGCCTAATCTTAAGCCTAAGCCTGAGCCTTAGCCTGAGCATAGGGCGAACGCAGAGCCTAAGCCCTGAGCCTAAGCCTAAGCCTGAGCCTAAGCCTAAACCTAAGCCTAAGCCTAAGCCTAAGCCTAAGCCTAAGCCTAAGCCTAAGCCTAAGCCTAAGCCTAAGCCTAAGCCTAAGCCTAAGCCTAAGCCTAAGCCTAAGCCTAAGCCTAAGCCTAAGCCTAAGCCTAAGCCTAAGCCTAATCCTAAGCCTGAGCCTAAGCCTAAGCCTAAGCCTAAGCCTAAGCCTAAGCCTAAGCCTAATCTTAAGCCTAAGCCTGAGCCTTAGCCTGAGCATAGGGCGAACGCAGAGCCTAAGCCCTGAGCCTAAGCCTAAGCCTGAGCCTAAGCCTAAACCTAAGCCTAAGCCTAAGCCTAAGCCTAAGCCTAACCCTAAGCCTTAGCCCAAGCCTAAGCCTAAGCCTAAGCCTAAGCCCAAGCCTAACCTAAGCTTAAGCCTGAGCCTAAGCCTTAGCCTAAGCCGAAGACTAAGCCTAAGCTTAAGCCTAAGCCTGAGCCTTAGCCTGAGCATAGGGCGAACGCAGAGCCCCTAGCCCTAAGCCTGAGCCTAAGCCTAGGCCTAAGCCTAAGCCTAAACCTAATCCTAAGCCTAAGCCTAAGCCTTAGCCCAAGCCTAAGCCTAAGCCTAAGCCTAAGCCTAAGCCTAAGCCTAAGCCTAAGCGTAAGCCTATGCCTAAGCCTAAGCCTAAGCCGAAGCCTAGGCCTAAGCCTAAGCCTAAGCCTAAGCCTAAGCCTAAGCCGAACCTAAGCCTAAGATTGAGCTTGAGCCTTAGCCTAAGCCTAAGCCTAATCTTAAGCCTAAGCCTGAGCCTTAGCCTGAGCATAGGGCGAACGCAGAGCCTAAGCCTAAGCCTAAGCCTAAGCCTAAGCCTAAGTCTAAGCCTAAGCCTAAGCCTAAGCCTAAGCCCAAGCCTAAGCCTAAGCCTAAGCCTAAGCCTAAGCCTAAGCCTAAGCCTAAGCCTAAGCCTAAGCCTAACCCTAAGCCTAAGCCTAAGCCCTAAGCCTAAGCCTAAGCCTAAACCTAAGCCTAAGCCTAAGCATAAGCCTAACCCTAAGCCTTAGCCCAAGCCTAAGCCTAAGCCTAAGCCTAAGCCCAAGCCTAAGCCTAAGCCTAAGCCTAAGCCTAAGCCTAAGCCTAAGCCTAAGCCTAATCCTAAGTCTAACCTAAGCTTAAGCCTGAGCCTAAGCCTAAGACCAAGCCTAAGCCCTAAGCCTAAGCCTAAGCCTAAGCCTAGGCCTAAGCCTAAGCCTAAGCCTAAGCCTAAGCCTAAGCCTAAGCCTAAGCCTAAGCGTAAGCCTAACCCTAAGCCTAACCCTGAGCCTTAGCCTGAGCATAGGGCGAACGCAGAGCCACTAGCCCTAAGCCTAAGCCTAAGCCTAAGCCTAAGCCTAAGCCTAAGCCTAAGCCTAAGCCTAAGCCTAAGGTTAAGCCAAACCTAAGCCTAAGATTGAGCTTGAGCCTAAGCCTAAGCCTAAGCCTAATCTTAAGCCTAAGCCTGAGCCTTAGCCTGAGCATAGGGCGAACGCAGAGACTAAGCCTAAGCCTAAGCCTAAGCCTAAGCCTAAGCCTAAGCCTAAGCCTAAGCCTAAGCCTAAGCCTAAGCCTAAGCCTAAGCCAAACCTAAGCCTAAGATTGAGCTTGAGCCTAAGCCTAAGCCTAAGCCTAATCTTAAGCCTAAGCCTGAGCCTTAGCCTGAGCATAGGGCGAACGCAGAGCCTAAGCCCTGAGCCTAAGCCTAAGCCTGAGCCTAAGCCTAAACCTAAGCCTAAGCCTAACCCTAAGCCTAAGCCTAACCCTAAGCCTTAGCCCAAGCCTAAGCCTAAGCCTAAGCCTAAGCCCAAGCCTAACCTAAGCTTAAGCCTGAGCCTAAGCCTTAGCCCAAGCCGAAGACTAAGCCTAAGCTTAAGCCTAAGCCTGAGCCTTAGCCTGAGCATAGGGCGAACGCAGAGCCCCTAGCCCTAAGCCTGAGCCTAAGCCTAGGCCTAAGCCTAAGCCTAAACCTAATCCTAAGCCTAAGCCTAAGCCTTAGCCCAAGCCTAAGCCTAAGCCTAAGCCTAAGCCTAAGCCTAAGCCTAAGCCTAAGCGTAAGCCTATGCCTAAGCCTAAGCCTAAGCCGAAGCCTAAGCCTAAGCCTAAGCCTAAGCCTAAGCCTAAGCCTAAGCCTAAGCCAAACCTAAGCCTAAGATTGAGCTTGAGCCTTAGCCTAAGCCTAAGCCTAATCTTAAGCCTAAGCCTGAGCCTTAGCCTGAGCATAGGGCGAACGCAGAGCCTAAGCCTAAGCCTAAGCCTAAGCCTAAGCCTAAGTCTAAGCCTAAGCCTAAGCCTAAGCCTAAGCCCAAGCCTAAGCCTAAGCCTAAGCCTAAGCCTAAGCCTAAGCCTAAGCCTAAGCCTAACCCTAAGCCTAAGCCTAAGCCCTAAGCCTAAGCCTAAGCCTAAGCCTAAGCCTAAGCCTAAGCCTAAGCCTAAGCCTAAGCCTAAGCCTAAGCCTAAGCCTAAGCCTAAGCCAAACCTAAGCCTAAGATTGAGCTTGAGCCTAAGCCTAAGCCTAAGCCTAATCTTAAGCCTAAGCCTGAGCCTTAGCCTGAGCATAGGGCGAACGCAGAGCCTAAGCCCTGAGCCTAAGCCTAAGCCTGAGCCTAAGCCTAAACCTAAGCCTAAGCCTAACCCTAAGCCTAAGCCTAACCCTAAGCCTTAGCCCAAGCCTAAGCCTAAGCCTAAGCCTAAGCCCAAGCCTAACCTAAGCTTAAGCCTGAGCCTAAGCCTTAGCCCAAGCCGAAGACTAAGCCTAAGCTTAAGCCTAAGCCTGAGCCTTAGCCTGAGCATAGGGCGAACGCAGAGCCCCTAGCCCTAAGCCTGAGCCTAAGCCTAGGCCTAAGCCTAAGCCTAAACCTAATCCTAAGCCTAAGCCTAAGCCTTAGCCCAAGCCTAAGCCTAAGCCTAAGCCTAAGCCTAAGCCTAAGCCTAAGCCTAAGCGTAAGCCTATGCCTAAGCCTAAGCCTAAGCCGAAGCCTAAGCCTAAGCCTAAGCCTAAGCCTAAGCCTAAGCCTAAGCCTAAGCCAAACCTAAGCCTAAGATTGAGCTTGAGCCTTAGCCTAAGCCTAAGCCTAATCTTAAGCCTAAGCCTGAGCCTTAGCCTGAGCATAGGGCGAACGCAGAGCCTAAGCCTAAGCCTAAGCCTAAGCCTAAGCCTAAGTCTAAGCCTAAGCCTAAGCCTAAGCCTAAGCCCAAGCCTAAGCCTAAGCCTAAGCCTAAGCCTAAGCCTAAGCCTAAGCCTAAGCCTAACCCTAAGCCTAAGCCTAAGCCCTAAGCCTAAGCCTAAGCCTAAACCTAAGCCTAAGCCTAAGCATAAGCCTAACCCTAAGCCTTAGCCCAAGCCTAATCCTAAGCCTAAGCCTAAGCCCAAGCCTAAGCCTAAGCCTAAGCCTAAGCCTAAGCCTAAGCCTAAGCCTAAGCCTAATCCTAAGCCTAACCTAAGCTTAAGCCTGAGCCTAAGCCTAAGCCCAAGCCTAAGCCCTAAGCCTAAGCCTAAGCCTAAGCCTAAGCCTAAGCCTAAGCCTAAGCCTAAGCCTAAGCCTAAGCCTAAGCCTAAGCGTAAGCCTAACCCTAAGCCTAACCCTGAGCCTAAGCCTGAGCATAGGGCGAACGCAGAGCCACTAGCCCTAAGCCTAAGCCTAAGCCTAAGCCTAAGCCTAGGCCTAAGCCTAGGCCTAAGCCCAAGCCTAAGCCCAAGCCTAAGCCTCAGCCTAAGCCTAAGCCTAAGCCTAAGCCTAAGCCTAAGCCTAAGCCTAAGCCCAAGCCTAAGCCTAAGCCTAAGCCTGAGCATAGGGCGAACGCAGAGCCTGAGCCCTAAGCCTGAGCCTAAGCCTAAGCCTAAGCCTAAGCCTAAGCCTAAGCCTAAGCCTAAGCCTAAGCCTAAGCCTAAGCTTAAGCCTCAGCCTAAGCCCAAGCCTAAGCCTAAGCCTAATCCTAAGCCTAAGCCTAAGCCTAAGCCTAAGCCTAAGCCTAAGCCTAAGCCTAAGCCTAAGCCTAATCTTAAGCCTAAGCCTCAGCCTTAGCCTGAGCATAGGGCGAACGCAGAGCCTGAGCCCTAAGCCTGAGCCTAAGCCTAAGCCTAAGCCTAAGCCTAAGCCTAAGCCTAAGCCTAAGCCTAAGCCAAACCTAAGCCTAAGATTGAGCTTGAGCCTAAGCCTAAGCCTAAGCCTAAGCCTAAGCCTAAGCCCTAAGCCTAAGCCTAAGCCTAAGCCTAAGCCTAAGCCTAAGCCTAAGCCTAAGGCTAAGCCTAAGCCTAAGCCTAAGCCTAAGCCTAAGCCTAAGCCTAACCTACTTAAGTCTGAGCCTAAGCCTTAGCCTAAGCCGAAGACTAATCCTAATCTTAAGCCTAAGCCTGAGCCTTAGCCTGAGCATAGGGCGAACGCAGAGCCTGAGCCCTAAGCCTGAGCCTAAGCCTAAGCCTAAGCCTAAGCCTAAGCCTAAGCCTAAGCCTAAGCCTAAGCCTAAGCCTAAGCCTAAGCCTAAGCCTAAGCCTAAGCCTAAGCCTAAGCCTAAGCCTAAGCCTAAGCCTAAGCCTAAGCCTAAGCCTAAGCCTAAGATTGAGCTTGAGCCTAAGCCTAAGCCTGAGCCTAAGGCTAGGCCTGAGCCTAAGCCTAAGCCTAAGCCTAAGCCTTAGCCCAAGCCTAAGCCTAAGCCTAAGCCTAAGCCTAAGCCTAAGCCTAAGCGTAAGCCTATGCCTAAGCCTAAGCCTAAGCCTAAGCCTAAGCCTAAGCCTAATCCTAAGCCTGAGCCTAAGCCTAAGCCTAAGCCTAAGCCTAAGCCTAAGCCTAAGCCTAAGCCTAAGCCTAAGCCTAAGCCTAAGCCTAAGCCTAAGCCTAAGGTTAAGCCAAACCTAAGCCTAAGATTGAGCTTGAGCCTAAGCCTAAGCCTAAGCCTAATCTTAATCCTAAGCCTGAGCCTTAGCCTGAGCATAGGGCGAACGCAGAGCCTAAGCCTAAGCCTAAGCCTAAGCCTAAGCCTAAGCCTAAGCCTAACCCTAAGCCTAAGCTTAAGCCTAAGCCTAAGCCTAAGCCTAAGCCTAAGCCTAAGCCTAAGCCTAAGCCTAAGCCTCAGCCTAAGCTTAAGCCTAAGCCTAAGCCTAAGCCAAACCTAAGCCTAAGATTGAGCTTGAGCCTAAGCCTAAGCCTAAGCCTAATCTTAAGCCTAAGCCTGAGCCTTAGCCTGAGCATAGGGCGAACGCAGAGCCTAAGCCCTGAGCCTAAGCCTAAGCCTGAGCCTAAGCCTAAACCTAAGCCTAAGCCTAAGCCTAAGCCTAAGCCTAACCCTAAGCCTTAGCCCAAGCCTAAGCCTAAGCCTAAGCCTAAGCCCTAGCCTAAGCCTAAGCCTAAGCCTAAGCCTAAACCTAATCCTAAGCCTAACCTAACCTTAAGCCTGAGCCTAAGCCTTAGCCTAAGCCTAAGCCTAAGCCTAAGCCTAAGCCCAAGCCTAAGCCTAAGCCTAAGCCTAAGCCTAAGCCTAAGCCTTAGCCTGAGCATAGGGCGAACGCAGAGCCTAAGCCCTAAGCCTAAGCCTAAGCCTGAGCCTAAGCCTAAACCTAAGCCTAAGCCTAAGCCTGAGCCTAACCCGAAGCCCAAGCCTAAGCCTAAGCCTAAGCCTAAGCCTAAGCCTAAGCCTTAGCCTGAGCATAGGGCGAACGCAGAGCCCCTAACCCTAAGCCTTAGCCCAAGCCTAAGCCTAAGCCTAAGCCTAAGCCCAAGCCTAAGCCTAAGCCTAAGCCTAAGCCTAAGCCTAAGCCTTAGCCTGAGCATAGGGCGAACGCAGAGCCTAAGCCCTAAGCCTAAGCCTAAGCCTGAGCCTAAGCCTAAACCTAAGCCTAAGCCTAAGCCTGAGCCTAACCCGAAGCCTTAGCCCAAGCCTAAGCCTAAGCCTAAGCCTAAGCCCAAGCCTAAGCCTAAGCCTAAGCCTAAGCCTAAGCCTAATCCTAAGCCTAACCTAAGCTTAAGCCTGAGCCTAAGCCTAAGCCTAAGCCCTAAGCCCTAAGCCCTAAGCCCTAAGCCTAAGCCTAAGCCTAAGCCTAACCCTAACCCTAAGCCTGAGCCTAAGCCTAAGCCTAAGCCTAATCCTAAGCCTAAACCTAAGCCCAAGCGTAAGCCTAAGCCTGAATCTAAGCCTGGCCTGAGCCCAATCCCCTAAGGCTTAGCGAAAGGCCTAGCCTGAGCAAAGGCCAAGCCTAGGGCTAAGCCCAAATCTTAGTTCAGGCCTCAAGCTAAGGCTAAGTTTAAGCCTAGTCTCAAGCCTTAGCCTATGCTTAAGCCTAAGCTTAAGCCTGTGCAGAGCCCGTGGGAAGATGTGCGCGCGCCCTTACGGCGAGGAGGCGTGTGCTTTGTTGTCGGCCAGCATTAGCTGTGCCATGTGATATCTTAACTCCAGATGGGCGGTTTTCTATTTAATTTCTCAGAAAACTTCATATAAGTGATTGGAAGTGTGATTCCGTTTTGCTTCGCGATGAAATTGCTTTTTCTCTATGTATACAGAAGATCGTAAGTTCAATATATATACAGAATTCTATTTTATGCGGAAGATCGTATGTCTGTATAATAGAGATTATCGTAAATACAATATTTATTCTATTTAATGCAGAAGATCACTAGTTATGAATATGTAGGTATTGTCGAGAATAAAGAGCCGTCATATATGAGTCTCGATCACTTCCGGTTGCAGTATGATTCTGATGGTACAGTAGATTCCCTGATATGCAGAGGGGTTGCCACATAATTTCTTAGTGCCTATGTTTATGTTGTGTTGATCGGTTACAGCATTACTTGAAAGTTGTCGATCCATGTTGAAAAGCATTGTTCTGTATATCGACGATATTAACCGCTTTATGTTAAAACCGATGAAGTTGCGTATTTTTTCAGCTTTTAGAATTTTTTGACCACTCGAGCCTTGTGTCGTAAAAGCCGTGATAATCCTGTTCTTAAATTGACAATTTTCCGGTCTTCAATACCGTTTGCGAGCACTGAAATGGGTTCTCTTATATTGACTATCCATCTACCGACGATAAACCTTTCAGTTTTATTGAATCGGAGTACTTTAGTTTAGAGCTGGGTTGTAGGATAGCTACAACTATCGTCTGAAACGAGCACAAGGAATCACAAAGCATTGAGCCAACAAGTTGCTGGATGGTGTTGCGAGTCCATCCATTGATTTATTTTTTTTTTTTTTTTGATACTATATATACGCGATGCATCTGCCATTTTTCGGTGGAAGGCGCTCTGCTCGTCAAGATTGTTTTCCGTCGAGCGTTGCTTGAATTCTTTGTTAGCTTTCTTTCTCGTAAAATGAAAGTTTTTTAAGGCTTGTTGCGCTGAAAATATCCAAAAGTAGATCAGTTTCTATGGTGTTTGACGGTGATTATGTTCAGATCACAAATCAGTTGCACTCGCATGCTGGATGTACAACTCGTGAAGCTAGCGGGAGGAGGTTTATGGGTCATCGTGATCATGTGGCAAAGTCACATATTAATGCTGTCACAACTTATGGAGTGATGAAGGAACTTCTGCAAAGGAGCGGGTTTCGAGCGCTTTTTGCAGGCATTTTTCCATTTTTGTGCATTTTTTCTTGAAATCTCTTATGTATGGTATCTGCATGCTTCATCGTAGCATTATTTGCTAGATGATACCATCTTCAATTTAATATGATCGGAAAGTGGCATGAAATGTTCGCAAGCTTTTGATACTGAAAGAAGTTTAAGATGGATGAGAAGGAAGGTGATTGTTTTGTTGAACATTTTGACAATTCCGTTTATACAACCGGTGATATATTTCTCCAGGTGTGATACCACGAATGGTGAAGATCTCACCAGCATGTGCCATCATGATCGGTTCTTATGAATATACGAAGGTTCTCTTCGCACGCAGAAATCGACCTAAGTCTTATTAGGACGAGCGACTTGAAATATTAATCCTCCCAATGGAAAATTTTATATTTTTCGAAGCTCATCGAATCGTCGACGGGTAATTCCCCGATTATCCGATGCAAGAAAAACGTACTCTTATCTTTGAAGCGGTACGTGCATTTTGTTCTATAATTGTTGAATTTTAATAAGCCAAGTTTGGAAGCGTTTGTCTCCGTTCCCGCTTCAAAAAAGATTTAGAGAGGATTATTGATGAGGAAAGGAAGGAAACCAGCTCCTTCCTGTGGGAAAGATGGAAACTCACACGATGCTCTTATGTTTCGTTGAAAGACAGTATCATCTGGGTTGCTTCCAATGTGTTGAGTAAATCTTTTCATTTGTATCAAAAATTTTCATTCGTCTTACGGTTGCAGGTTTCACTTTGTGGAGCCCATTGGAAACTGAACCCATTTATCGGTAGCATTTATTTGAAACGATGACATTGTCTTATCGAAATAATACCGCTAAAAATGATGCTAGCTTGCTAAATCACACCTCATTTCTCATTGCTGTTTGTCGCTCAGAGAAGTCAAAGGCTTGTAACTGCTAAGCTCTTCATATTGAGATGGATCCCAAGCAGGGATTGTGTTGCTGCATCGATATTGTGCCGGGTCGATTCTATTGGCTTGTGATGTCTCGCAAAGTCCTCGTTGTTGAGGTTGATTTTGTTTGGTTGTTCTTTTTTCACCTATGTCAGGTTGTATATTGGGGTGCTCGCAGATTTTTTCCCGAGTTGACACATAGGCCATGTGAATATTTTCCATTGTGCTTTTCTTCACTAAATTTTTCTTACATATGTGAAAAATTCCGACTAAGGTTTATGTGACAGCTGCGATCCATTATAAAACATTGCGAACGTTCCATTTATTATAATTCGATCGATCTAGATTACCGTCAAATGCGTGTTTATCAGTATACATCACTGCTACGTTTTAATGACGTAGTTAGGTATAAAATATTCTTTGTTCGAGTATTTTGTTTCAGTTGTTATTTGCCTATTCTAAATTTGCATTAAATTTGTTAAGGCCGAATCTTGAGCTTGAAACCTGAGGCAATTTCAGTCTATTAAATCACTAGGACGCATGGAATTCCGGGTGGAGATTATTGGTCCAAATAGCTTCAAGAGACAAGTTACGATGGAAAATCGAAAGCTAGATGAGTAGCTTTGATGCGGAAACGAAGAAAAGGGAGCAGATCCTCGACAGAAAAAAACATTTCGTTCTGAGCTGCATCTATCCCGAAGTTGTGCCCTTCCTCCTCCTTCCCTTCGCCTATCGTCGTCTCCTCTGAATTTAGTGATAGTTGATATTGCTCTGAAGGAATTCGTTTATTATTAGGTTATATGTATTCGTTTCGTGTTGAATAAATGAATGTGAATAATGACTTGCACTCACAAGAATTTAGGGAAGTGAAACATAATACACAGAAATGGCCACAGACGGGCTGCTGGATTCAAGCGGGGAGGAGAGGAGGGGAAGGGGGACAAAAGAGGCGGTTAACTAACGGTGATTTGCGAGCGGTTTTGCATGTAATATATGACAGTATTATACGACAAGGGTTGAGGCAGCAAACTAGCTGGCGACCGGTCACCCAACAAATAGTCTATCCTCGATGATGTAAGCGCGCTTTTCGTGCTCCTCTTGCATATCCGGGCTAAACATTCTCAATATTATAGAGCTGCAAAGTTTGCAGTTTATTGGAGCTGTATATTTGCGAGTTTTTTGTTAAAAGTAGCATAGAAGTGAGCTTTATCGGAAATCGGCTTAGCGTTTTTGACGTGGTTGGACGTGGTCTCAACATGAATAACTACAAAGAATTTAGAAAATTAGCTCACAAAATCGATCTCCAGGTGTTGTTTTTTTGCGTCCTTCGCAAATTTCCTCTGTAAAAGAGATTATTACTGGTAATAAGCAATATTCGACAGTTTGAGTTCCGGAGCGACTGAAGCTGGAGTTAAGAGTTTGACTGATGTAATGTACTCATATGATGTACGTCCGTTAACTCTTGGTCGCCCGTTCCATCGGAAAATGTTTAAAGATGCAAGGAAAATCTGTACCCATTTTGTCCCCCTTCCTTATGAGAAGCGGATCTTTTGTAGATCTGAGGAAGGATAGGGTTGATTAGATTCTGATATGTCGTCTCGCGTATTTGTGAACTGAGACTGGTTGGTCGAATGAGGTGTTATTGCGCGTATTATGCCATCCGCTGTAACACGCTTCACTTGTTTTACTCTTCGACTGCGCTTAGAGTTGGGATTTTTGCCACTCTCATTCTGCTAATACAAATCGCAGGGGGTCGCATTTCTTTAAATTGAATCTAAGATATTACGCAGTTCAACAACTTCCAAAATTTTCCATTCTAGTGATGAAAATATATTGAATCTAAGTAAATTGAGTCTAAGATGTTTTACATTCTGAAGTGGTAAAGTTCTGCGACCGTAGTTCGTTTTCCACTGTGATCTGCATTATTTTCGTCCGATCATACGAGCCTTTCTTGTTAGAAACCGCTCAAGGGGTTGATTGTAACAAGCTTAATGTGACTTCTACTTTTAAAAAATTGATTCGGGCTTTAAATGAACGCTTGAATTTATATGTGTGCTCGGGTTCGGATACAAATTTTCCGAGGAATGTTCAACCATCGGATACCTCTTCTGATGGACTAACCCTTCCGATTAGAAGCTTCCGAATTATTCAGGAGTCGGTGGTTGGTTTGGTGTTAAAGATGGCGGCTGCGGCATTCACATATTATCTTTCACCAAGTGATACCCTTTCAGGCAGCAGCACTGTTTAGCTCAGAGTTCCTTAGACTTTGTTTGGATCGTATGGAATGGTAGAAAATGGAGAAGTGGGTAGTGCTAATCTTCGAGCATTGAATGGTATTGCACACATACGTAGCCGGCATATAATACTTACATTATCCCTCACCATGTCGCGCCAGAAGTATTCAGACCGCCATCAAACTTTTGCACCTATTTTATTAAACGTCGCATGTGAAAAACGCTTGAGCACGGATGTGAAAATAGGAAAGTCACAGAGGGAATAAAAAAAGCAAAGAAAATACACCTATAGGCACTGAACGGTTGAAGTATAGAACGCATCAAATCAAAACGATAGCACAACCATCGCAAGAATATAAGCATTGGGAAATTTGAATGCATGGTGGGAATCGAAAGGACTGTGGATATATTGTGAAGCTTTTAATAATACTACCTGTTTTCATGATATTTTCGAGGTGAGTATACCATGCATACAGAACATGCCAATGAACGCTATTCAAAACATCGTTTATGAAGCCAAAACATCTTTCTGGTTAGTTGCGATCCGTTTCTAGTCCCCATGTAAGGACCTACTCGAAGACTGCGTAGGGCGAAGTGTCCGGAAAACTATGCATTGTCTTGAAGCAGAAGATTAAGATGAATTTGAGCCACTGGTCTCTCATTGCTTCCAAGTTGATAACTTTCAGCTTAGCAGCTTAATTAAATTGCAAGGGGCAGGCTATACTATTTGTTTGTGTTTCATTTCAGTTTCTCGAGCTGAAAAACGTGGAAGAAGTACGTGAGTACTGCCATAAAGATAGACTGTAAAATAGACAGTAGAAACAACAGCAAGGGGAAAAGTAGCAAAACATCGAAACACCAGAGTGTTTGATGTCCATCTTCAAGAGTAACAGTAGTGCAAGGATTACAGTGACTCAACCGCAGTTTGAGAAATGAGGAAGTCGCTCCAGTGATAGCGTCGGCAGGTTGCGGGTTCTGAATTCTTAGAACAAGATGGTGAACGTGTACAGAACAGTGTTTATGATACAACGGTTTTTGTTGAATGGAAACTAATGCCAACGTCGATTGCGAAGAATACGAGTAAAATACTTTTGAACATTTTCAAGCTCTGTAATATCAGAGGCGAGAGGCTAAGGGGACCAAGCGAGGATGGAACATGCAGAATAAGTCTGCGGTTCGAAACAGCAGCTTTATAGAGGTAGTCGAGAGTGGGCATAGGGGTTCTCGAAGATTTGTTGGCCGCGGAGAAATACTGCAAAGCATAATTAAAATCCGAATCACTTCTGGTGTAAACCAAGGTTACATACGCCATCATTCATAAAAGACCCATCCGTCTTGATAGTCGTTATGTATGTAAGGGCACATACGATGAGAAATGTTACTTTGCCATAAATTTGATCTGTTTCCGATACGATCAGGATCTTTATGCCAGATACTAGGACCATAGGCTACATCGTGCAACGGCCTATGAATATTAAGCCTTTCTGTAAAGCGCCAGGTAGTATTTTGACAAAACTGGGCCCAACACACCCCTGGAAAACGCCTGTACAAACTCGGTGCAACACGGGAGTGGCTCTCCTTAGTCCTCACCTAGAGTGTTCGAACACACACAAGCCTTCTGATCTATTACAGCAAACAGCTAACAGCTCATTACCTTTCTAAACTACGTCAAAAGCATTAGCATCAATATAAATGTAAATCGAATTGAGTTCTGCGATGCCACAGAGGTTTCAAGTAAAAAATACGAAGTTCCTGCTCATAATTAGGTTGGAACGGTCCGTAGGACGCCTTGCTAAAAGCTGCATTAGTGAAGCGCCGTTAAATTTTCTCAATTATCTCGATATCCTTTTTTACAGACGGGGATCAAACCTGACTGCAATATTCTAAAATGAAGCGGCAGTAAGCAACGAAAGCTTTCCAATAATTTTCCATGCAGCTGTACTTCACGGCACGCAGAATGCAACTGGCAACTTGAGCAGCCCTCTGCGAAACTTCTACGCAGTGATTATGCCAGCTAAGGTCAGAACTCACATAAACACCTAGATCCTTCATTACTTCCTTTGCAGGAAGATCAAGACCACATAAACGCACAGGACATTCAGTCAAGAAATTTAGGTGCAAGGCAAAGCACTTCTCAGCGGGTATATCGAGCTGCCATAACTGTGACTACTTTTCTAATGAAACCATGTCCTGACATATTACGTTAAAATCGAGCTGGGGCTGAATAATAGATCCATATATTTTTCGCATCATCAGCATAAAGCTTGCAGCAGCTTGATAAATTTTTTGGAAGATCGTTTATATAAAGCAGAATTAGAAGAGGCCCTAGAACGCTACCCTGCGGCACCCCACTGAGCACAAAATGCAGCGAAGACAAGGCATTCCCAACTTTCACTCTGAAACTTCGTCCGCATAAAAAATCCTTCAGCCAGCACAGCGCCATCATTCCATACGCCTTCAGCTTAAGCAACAAATTCGGGTAGGTCACCAAGTCAAAAGCGCAAAACGAGTGAAGATTTAAGGAGTGTGTGCCGTTTGAATGCGTCATTTTCTTCGTTTCGCTTATTCGTATAGGCCGATGTTTCTCTTAGATATGTTCATCTTCGCTGTGTTTCTGGTGATGTATCAGACGCGAAAAATAAATGCGCGTCCCAAAAAATGCGGTTTTAATTACTCAGATTTAAACGTACGAATGAACATGCTGTAAGTGTTGTGAGGCGATAAGTCAGTGACTTTAGAGGTCGCTTACCAGCAACTTAATGGTCGTGTTGTTTTAAACGGCGATGAAAAAGTGGTTAGTTGTCGTGCTTCATGAAGTCAATCGTCGCGCTCTAATCAAACAGTGTGGGCGTTACGGGAGCCGATGACAAATCATTGGTTTGATTTCATGGCTCCAAAAATTGATTTCCAATGTCCACTAATGGTGTGTCTTAACGGATTTTGACAACAGCTAAGGGAAACATTAAACCTTAAGAGATTCAACAACCCTCACCATTTTCTTGCAATTAATCATGCCGTTATTTACCCTTAGTTGGTGGTTTTTTTTGTACATTAGTCCATCATATATGATTCCAAAACTTCGGTCCTAACTTTTAAATTGATCTCTTAATTGCTACTCAAATTTTGAGGATGCCCAATGCACTAACCTCCATAATTATGGGGTAATGTTCGATGCAAGTTTCTATTTCTCCATGGTTGCTAATAATGTTGTTCGGGATGAACGTTTAACAGGAGCCGCAATTAAATAGCTGGCCTAGCGTTTTGAAGGGCGCTATCCAGCCATTCATTGTTCGCCTGCGTTCGTTCATTGTAGCCGAGCTGTAAAACTTTTGCATCGTCTATAAACACTCTACACTGGAAATTCGAGAAGCATCCTCGGCTAAATATGATTAGTAACGTTCCATGCTTCATTAAGAAAGTATGCTAAAGTGGATACGTAGTAATGCGATAAGTGGAATTGTAATGTCACAGGAATGAGTTTGCTTCCGGTGCCCATTTTTATGTTTTTTCCTAGCAAATGTTTTTCTTTTTTTTGAATTGGGACTAAGATCTGTTCAACAAAAAACCTCCAAGAATTAAAGACGCCTAATTCATATGAGGTTTTTATAAAGCAACATTCTTTGCACGACTCAGACAAGACGACTGCTGTAGCCCGCACAAAAGATATTGGGCCTAATTGCAGAGAACATGGGCACGCTCGATGGGAGCAGCGAACTGGACAGGCATGCGATTCTCAACACACTTGTGGAATTGCTGCGGAATCCTAATCTTTTGGTACTGAGACATCACTGAATTAGTTAGGCTTCGAGGTGCGCAGCACCAGCGCAGCGTTTAAGGGCTTATTGTTCCTATAGACGAGTAGTTCAACGTTGGTAGGCAGCCCCGTAGATAAGGGAAAAAAAATTGATGAGCAGGTTATCAAGCATGACGAAGGACGGTGCCATGAATGGTACGATCGCAGAGGAGCTGGGCACATCCAAGAAAGTACTTCTGGCACTCCAACTGAGCTGAACTTTAAGGTAATTAATCGAAAAAATGCATGTTTTTAGAAGTTTGGGCATTTCGATGACCCACTACTGTACTGCTGGGAAGCATCGCGCAGAGCGCAGACAACGGTAGCACTGCGTACGCTTACGCAGGTATGAGCGCAGCTCGGTTCGCTGTTCGCAGCGAGTGTGCCCACCTCTGCGATTGTGCCAGGTATTATAATTGAAGATAATGGTAAGTTCAGCGCATTTGGCTAATTCAGATCGCACTTTGTATAAAATGGTTATAAAGTTATTTTTGAGGCAACAAAACCTTGCAGCACCCTTTAGCATCTTTAGCATGGTTTGTGGGAAATCGACACTAAGTTTCTTGCTTGAAGTTTAAGCAAAAAGGCACATTTCCGGCTGCTGCTTTAAGTTCTTTCGCAAATTTCCAATTGCCAAATGTATTGTGACAATGTCGCGTCCATTCATACTTGCGTTATATGTATGTGCTTGCCTGTCTGTTTGTCAAGAAGTTTCAGATCGAGAAGCACTAAAGCTGCTAGAGTCGCAGAATTTCGCAGATGTATAGCGCAAGATAAACTTTCTGTGTTAGCTGTTATCTTACTCGGCAACCTCAGGATGAGTTATAGACATTTAAAATTGGGGAAATTTGCATGCACTTTATAATATGATCGGTCTTGCATTCTATACCTTTCCGACCGCGGAAGGCAGCATGTGCATATGAAAAATTTGAGGGGTTGTCAAACCAGCTGGCATGTGGATCTCTGAACCTTCAAGAATCGTTGCTTGGCCAGGCGAGCGGAATTTTAGAGCGCAAATCTTGCCACATTCCCTGTCACGGTTCTCCACTTGTTTCATTAATCCGCTAATCATCAGGTAGAAGAATGACTGTTAGGTAACTGCACCAAAATTTCTGTGACACGAATTATTTCAGGCCTTCTACATTGGGAAATTTTCTTGTAGCGGTCGGAAGCAACATTTGTGACAAAAGGATCTTGAATCTGTAAGCAGCAGTGAAGGGGTAAAGGGGTAGTGTAACAGCCTCGGATCTGGATGTTTTTGATTGGAGCATACTGATGCGCCCACAATTGTGTCGTCTAAACGTTTATAGTTGCACAGAACATTTATATTATAGGTGCTCAAAACGTTCACATTATAGGTACTCAAAACGTTTATATTATAGGTGCTCAAAACCGACTGCGCGCGGAGTGGACTCTTGTGAGCTCGCTTGCTCGATCCTACGCTGTATTTTAAACAGTTAGCAGCCAAGAGTCGGAACGAAACAGCCGCACCATTGCTTTATAAAGCTCAAGATAGTCCGATGTTGTATACGTTGCTTCAGCGGTGGTCTCAGCACCGCTGTTTTGTATGTGGCTCAGGCCCGGTGGGGCAGAAAATGGCATAGTGCAGTTTACTTTTGCAGTGTCGACCGAAACATCCGACCATGATTCAACAACATTCACTGCTTCATCAGTGACCCCTGTGTGGTACATTGTTTGATGTCGTGCTCAGTATATTGTAATGTTTTACTACTGATCCCGTAGGAGCAGTAGTAAGCCCGAAGCCGCTCATTGCTTACTAAAATCTAGCTCATTACTCCACTGATCGGCTGAATAAAATGAGAGAAGAGGCATTCATTTTAAATTTTTTATTGTTGATGTACAACGCTAACACAGTTGTGTACACCTTTGTTGATATATGGTGAAGCCTATCACATGAGAACAATTACTTTGGAGACCATTGCATTACAACGCAACCACGCGGAGCGCTAACACTATTTCAACATTCATAAACGCACATCTGCGCAAAAAACACTCTAAAAGCCGGCCAAAATTTATACTACCGAGTGCCGCTACTCACTCCACTTAAAAAAAATGCCTGATGTTCCCGATGAAGAATGAGTAAACATATACAGCCACGAGAAGATTCAGAGTACAAATGATTGATGGAAACTGAACGGTCAGAAAGATGGCACAACAAAGTCGAGAGATAGAGAATAGTCTAAAGTCAAGGATAGAATCATTTTTTGCAAGGAAAAGACAAACGAGATGGGGACAGATAGGTTGTTGCCTCACAAGGCTCGGGTCTCGTCTAAAAACAAGCGAGGGGCTGATTCAACAATTCGTTTTCAACACTCGAAAATTGTTTGAAGCATAGGACGTTGTTGACGCGACCGAAGAACAGCATGGCATAGCGTCCAGCTTATTCCTTCAGCGCCTTGATACGTTCTGTCTGTGCTTCCAACTCCTTCGCGATTTCTGGAGGGAGATCAGACCCCACCTAAACATCACATCGTTCATTTTCAGAAAACTTGTCAAAACTGGTCAGCTCAAAGCGGTTTAACCGAAATCACCTAGAGGATTTGAGAACACCATTAGAAATCGCAAAGCACGCCATCAAATACTTTCCCTTCCTCAAATAAAGCACTCCTAAAAATGTACTCCAATATCTCTACTGAAGTACCAGAACCCTTCTCCTTATTTCAAAACCGAAATAAATCTTTTGCAGAAGCCCATGATTTTTCAAATGAGGAGGCAATTACACCTCAGCATCCTCTGCTGAATTTCCTGAAAGCTCTCTGGATTCATTCGTTCCTGTAGAACGTGAGTGCTCTTTTGAAATACCATTTCAATTGCTTAGTTGGAACGAATTGCTATCAACAAATTTCTAAACTAATCACAATGCAGGAAGTTCGAGTGACATAACCTGAGACAAACTTTTATCTGAAGAAGCCTAGATCTTTTACCTGATTTTCAAAGAAAGTTTTGGTTTCCACCATATCCTCCAGCCAGTAAGACTTGGGGATCGACATCAACTTGTCCCAGTCGACGTTTGGTAGACCTTCCAGATTGATCGTTCCTGAAATCAACGATCGTCTCTAAAATTATCATTCATCTCCCACATACAACGCAACCAAATGATCTTCATGCTCACGTTGCCACTTATCCGTCCATGATCCGCCCATTAATTAAACGGTAGCATAACACAGTATGAGTTCTTTCCAGAAAATCACCTACAGAACATGCACAGGAATGTCTCGGCGGGATCTTCAGCAATTATGAAGACTGACGTTATTCCGGATAAATTTTCTTACCCTTCTTAGGGATAAAGCCAATCGGAGTCTCTTCGGCGATTGTGGTGTCGCCACTGCAACGCCGCAGGATCCAGTCGATTACACGAATATTATCACCATATCCGGGCCACAAGAACTTGTGATCAGCGCTTTGTCTGAACCAATTCACGTGGAAGATCTTCGGCACCTACAAAATGGTGAGCAAGTTCTGTGCTTTTCTGAAGAAGGGAATTCTGTTCCAAAGACAATGCTGTACACTAAATACGCATCGCCTCACACTAATGTTTACGTAGTAAAAGTGGAACCGAAAATCGCAAGTTCGAATCCTTTCCTGACGAATTTTTGTTCGTCATCGCTCGATCAACGTCATAGTTCAGATTTGCAAAATCTGCACAACAGCCGTCCAAATTCTGCGGACCATTGTACAGTTTCGCTAACAAATTTCATAGCAATATTGAGGCTTTCATTTTTGGTCGCAGATGTGAAAACTTACAACTGCTTTGTCTAGACATCAACCCCTGCACGTAGCCAGTAGTCTGTCGAAAAGGGAGGTGGGAGGTGGGAAGGAGAGGAAGACGAAGTCCTGAGTCTCACAACATTCTCCCCTTCGCGTTTTCCCAGCTCGCCGGAAAAACAAGTTTTTGCACTCCGATGAGGTTCCTCTGTGGACTCCTTGCTGAATGCACATTGAAACCGATCTGCATTTACATTAAACTATAGGACCTCCTTCGGCTCTTCTAAAAACTGCAAATTTTAAAACCAACCGTCATCAAGATTCTCTAAGCTTTAGCATTAAAAAACTTTAGGCACTCTAGTGTACATGACCACCGTGGAAAAACTGTAGGCAACAAGTATCTACCTTGTGTGGTGGTTGCCCGAGCTTCATCCAGTGGCGCATGTACCTGCCAAAGTTGTATCCCATGAATGGACGCATAGCCATCGGGTCATGCATTACCTGCTTGCCTGAAATATCCAATCAAGCTTGACGCCTGCTAGTCTGAACCTTTAGAGCGGTGCAGCGACACAGGCTACAATTACAGGCAAAGGGAACTGAGCCTGCTATCTCGCCGCCTCTTCAACAGCGAGGGGGAGAAACCTCTTTCCTGCAAAATGGCCTTTCCTTTCTGAACAAATCTCTTTCTCCCCCTTCCTCTCAAAACATTGCACTCTTCTTTATCCCCTCACTAAAATGGTCAAAGTCAACAAATAACCACTCCCCAAACTTGAATCTAAAACTTCGTGGATTAGCTTTGAAGGAAGTGAAGCATATTAAGAAGGAAGCCCCCCAACGAAGGGAGGAGGGGAGGTAGGGTAAGCCTTTGCTAATCGCTTCTTCGCATCAGCCCCTTAACCGTCCCACTACACTTCCACGAACCTAGTTTAACCGGTTCCTTTTTATGCTCTGTCTATCTGAGCTATTTTTCCTCCAAATTATGCAATGGTATTTCCATTCCAACATCGTGCTGTGCAAAGTACATTTACTTGCAAATGGAGACATTTTGAGAAGAACACACTAAAATGAAAAGCCATTAGAACGGCACACTGTGCAATTAAATTAAATATAATGGATGAAGCAAGCGCAGCTAGATCCAAAAACATTATAATCTTCGTTCCTGCATATATTCCATTTGTTTCCTTGGTTAATTTCACATGAAATTTTTGCCGCTGCTGTGCGGCAAACATGATCCTTGTTAAGAAGGCAACAGTACAGCATCAGTCCCTTGCGATTCCCAACGTCAAACCAAACGAAGTACAGGTGCCAATGGCAATTTCGGACGTTTGTCAGGCATTCTGATGCAGATCCTGTAAGAAATGTTCAAAAAGCACAAACTTACTAAGATCCCCGCCCTATGCAACTCCATCGGAAAGTTCAGTTCAACAGATATCTTCAATGTCCCAATGAACCCACAAATGACGCAAAAGATTTTAAAGGAACAAGATTGCAACGAAACAAGTCACTTCCTTTCGTTTAAATGTTTTTGAACGACAGAAAAAAACGACGCCATTACAATCCTACCAGTATGTTCGGCAGCGGCTGTGGCCTCGGACTTTACACAGGCACCAACAAAGATACCGTGTACCCAGCTGCGTGACTCAAACACCAACGGCACTCCTTCAGGCCTGAAAAAACAAATTGCTCCATGCATTCTGGCTTCCGTAGTTACGAAGTCCGTGCTTCGAACGAGGAAGGTTCTAATAAACATGAGGAAGGGTGAGAGGGTAAGATTTGAGTATCCTATTAAAGAGAGCTTATTTAATTATCTAGGTCATCAGCTGGCATAAGTTTTAGTAAATTGCTCCTTTCGAAACATGAAAGAAAAAAACATGTCAGGGATCGTTAAAGAACACATGTGCAGTAATGAAATAGAGAAAAGTTTGGAGCCAAGGCCCCTTCATCTGCAAAAGTTATTAGATCTTTGGAAGCAAACTGAAACCAGCAACTCTAACTAGAGCATACGGGAAGTTGATAATAGAAGACAAATATTTCAGCTATATAAATCACTTATAGCCACTACTAGTTTCCGGCTACGTTCATCAATAGTACTTTTAGAGAAAGAAAAATATGAAGGACCTCACTACCCCACCTTCTACATAAAGGACTAAGTAAGTAGTCACAATAATTCAAGCATCCATTCTTTCATGAACTTTTTTGTACTGAAATTCACAAAACTCCGTAGAATTTTCGCAGTCAGGACCTCTTGAAACACAGGCTTAGCCACATGTGGTCATTTTATGGAAAGAGGGGACATACCTTCGGCCGCCGAAGATGATAGCATCAATTGGTACGCCCTCGGGTTTCTCCCAGTCTGGATGGATGATAGGGCATTGACCGGCTGGAGCAGTGAACCGCGAGTTCGGGTGCGCTGCCTTGCTCTCATCGCCGATGTGCCACGGCTCGCCAAGCCAGTTGATCATATCGACTTTCTAAGCAAAACAACTGATTCACGTTTGGACTTCACAGAATAAAAAACATGTCTGCCACTGGCCAATGAGCCTCCATAAAATTTTCAGTTCTCTTCACTTACTCTCTAAAAATGTCTGCAGACACAAAGCAGTACTACTTCGTCCATATTTGTTCAGTGCAAGAGATCAGTTTTTTGAGAACTTGAAAAGTTTATTTCCAGCGCTTGCTATGGCTCGAAACTACGAAGAGGGGTGGCAAAATTAGTTTTCAGTGATTATATTCGCCTCGTTTAAACGAGAAGGTATAAGCTCTCGCGAAACTATAACACCAATAATATATCCTATAAATATATCGTTACGAATTCATTCAAAAGTAACGCCAAAGAAACTTTTACAGACTTTGCTGAGGTACTCACCGGGTTTTTAACTTCATGCTCCAGACCCTCCCAGAAATACTCGCCATCGGCTGTCTCCGCGACGTTTGTGAAGATCGCGTTCTCCTGGAAGCTTGCCATGGCCATCGGATTTGTCTTGTGCGACGTTCCCGGCGCGACACCAAAGAAACCGTATTCGGGATTGATTGCGTATAGACGCCCGTCTGCTCCAAACTTCATCCACGCGATATCGTCACCAATGACACGGACCTTCCACCCAGGAATGGTCGGCTCAAGCATAGCCAAGTTGGTCTTGCCACATGCAGACGGGAACGCAGCTGCTACGAAACGTTCCTCACCCTTCGGGCTAGTGACACCCATGATTAGCATGTGCTCGGCCATCCAGCCCTCATCATAGCCAATGTTCATGGCAATACGCAGCGCGAAGCACTTTTTACCAAGCAGCGAATTGCCACCATATCCCGAACCGAACGACCAAATCTCTCTTTCAGCTGGTCGATGAGCAATAATCGTCTTCTCTGGATTGCACGGCCAATGGTTGATCACCTTCGTAGCAACCGGTTTTGGTTGACCAACAGAGTGCACACATCGCACGAATTCCCCATTGTTCTTGGCAAGAGCCTTCAGTACGGGTTCACCCATGCGAGTCATGATACGCATGCACAACACCACATAGCTGCAAACATGATCATATGTCTTTTACTGTTAGTTATCTTAACTTCATTTAAATGGCAAGCTGTTAATTACCATTTCCTTAACACTCTGTTGAAGTGATAAGTTCCCGCTGCCGAAAAAACTTCCAATACTTTCCGCATTTTCCGCTCAACAATTGCTGATAAAAAATAGCTCGACACCTGCTGTTGCATCTGGTCTTCAAAAAAATTTTTTTGGAACTTCCTGAGGTACGAAAACTCCTAGCCAGGAGAATTTCCAAAGTTTGAAGGCTCTAAATAATCCTCAGTTTCGAAAGTTCCTGCGTTTTCTAAATGCACGACCGAACCATGGAGTCCCAGAATGCCCCGGATTCGAGACTCTGAAGTTTGAGGATCCCCGATTTCTCGCGGATTAATCTCGGAAACTCACAAAGTTCAGAAATTGAAGAAAAAATCGGGATTTCTCGGGCTCCGGAGTTTTGGAAAGAAAGATTTATTCTAATGACTTATTTGTTCGTCTAATGTATTATTCTCATAACTTACTTACTTATCTGTTATAATAATGCGATTATTTACGACAAGTCAGTGCATATAATTATGTAACAAACTTTTACTCAGTTCCATGACGCAGGTGCATGAATGCACTACTTGTATATAAATAAATCTATCTACGCTTATAGCTAGCTCATGAAAAGATTTCCGGAAGGGGAGAAAGAGGAATCTCTGAAGCTCACGCCCCAGCATCTAGTGACTTCCCTCCGATGTTGCGTATAAAATAACGATTTCTCTCCTACTGAGGTGAAAGAAAACCACCATGCTTGAAACTTTGAAACGCCCAAAAACTGCAAAAGAACTCAACTCACCAACAGAAAAAAACTGTGTCAGCTATAAAACCAATTCACTGCCGACCGGAAAACCTTTAAAACAATTTTCAGGTTGTGACCGAAATAATAAAAAATAAAATTCTGATTTCTAATCCCGTTCTTTTATCATAATATTTTGGAATATATGACTGCCGTCTGCAAGACATTAATACAACTTGTTTCAGTGCTTCATGAAAATGATTCCCCATGGGATTCGATTATTCTTCTCTCAGCTAGTGCGTCGAGTTAATCTCTCATTTTTGAGATACTTCAATAGAAATTTCCTTTTTGTTGGATGCTTAAGTGAAACTATCCTAAATGGAAACGTCAAGTACCGTTCATATTAAGAAATCATCAAAATAAAACAAAATTTACAGAGTAAAAAATGCATCATAAAAGGTAAGAACTTCCAACATCACTTTGATTACCATTATCATTTATTATCATTCTTTTGCTACCGGTGTGAAACCCTTGAGATTAGGGGATCGGCAACCAAATTGGGCATTATAATAATCCCGCGGGTTGATAGGCAGTTGCACGAAATCAATTTTGTGTATAAATAAGAAATGATTTACTCGGAATCGGTTAGCTCAATGCCGATTTTCGATAGCGGACCACCGACTGGACCCATCGAATATGGAATCACATACATTGTTCTTCCTAAATTTCATATCTCATTTTATGTATTACTTCAATCACTTTTATTCCACTCCACATTTTACCTTCATATTGCCACTTAATTTGCTATTATCCAAACAAAGAGAAGTTTAAATGTATAACCATAACAAAATCTTTCTTTGATGTCGAAAATTTATCATTCAAGCACAAGGAATGTTGAAAACTGTAAAAATATTCTCAACGATTTCATATTGTTTACAAAAATCAATAGTTAAACTCAACCGACTGACTAACACATACGTATTCTTGTTCTAACAAGCTTACTATACTAAACTTGTAAACCGGTAAATCAAGTTAGCAAATCTAGCTCATGTCAGACAATGAGACATCAACTAACCAGCCATGCATCCAGGGAAGCGATCGTCCAACTCTTTGCCGAACTCGTCAGGAGACATCCACTGTCCCATCATCGGCTTGACACCTTCGGGCGTATGGCAAACTGAGTCGTACTTCTCCGGTGTGATCATCCAAGTCTTTGACTCAACGCGAGCCACATCACGCGGATCCGTACGGCACAGGTAGCTAAAATAGATGTGTTTAAAAACCGGTCAAACCGAAATTTTTTTTTGATGGGCACGTTTCTCACTGCACCATTTTCGCAGGGAATTTGAGATCAGATTATAAAAAGAAAGGATAACG
Organism: Baylisascaris procyonis; assembly: GCA_037389465.1. Taxonomy (NCBI): domain Eukaryota; kingdom Metazoa; phylum Nematoda; class Chromadorea; order Rhabditida; family Ascarididae; genus Baylisascaris; species Baylisascaris procyonis. Next base: position 88,888 of record JAZARR010000250.1, read on the forward strand.
AACTTGTTCTTGTAGGCCTTGAGAGGAACCAGCACACCACGCTCGACGCATCTGGCAATTAACTCATCGGCTTCATGCTGGGAACCGTCGCAAATGAAGATTGCGCTTGGTTTCATCAGCTCAGCCTTTTCGGCAACGAAGCGTTGCACATGCTTCGGCAAGCTCACAAAATCACCCTAAACAGCTTCGAATTTTCAAAACATTTCCAAACATGTAAGTTGCACTCAAGCGACGAAACTAATGAAAATACCTCTTGAAAAGAGCACTGAAGGCTACCGAGAGTTTCGAATACGCCTTAGCCTTCGAAACTTATGATAGATATTTGGACAACGATGAAGACCTTATGAGCGCAAATGTCCCGAATGGATTTGACCCATCTGCGCCGATGGTAACACTAGATGTGTAACGGCGAAAGAAAACGATAGTAGAGAAGATATGTGGTTCTGCTTTTTGAGCAAGGACTGGATCTCCATTCAAAGTTACCTTACCTTGATAACGGGGATGTGATTCTGCTTGTGAGTGACAACCTCGCTGACAACCTGAAATGGAAATGAAATTGCAATGATAGCCATTAAAAATACTTCAAATATTAGAAATGGGCTGCATGGAAACACTGCAACTCACATCATGCTAAACATCTCTTTCCCATAATGTTTCGATGAGCGCCGGGGGCAGTATTGTATGGCTTCTCACTTATGTAAATTGATCAGATTAAATACAAATCCCTTCCACAGCTGCGCTCTATGCATAACGGATTAATTCTTGTCTTATTTCTTGGCCACATATGCAAACGTGAGTTTTGGCCGTGAAACAGCTGCCTTATAAACTTGGTGGATGACGTGGGTATTTTATTTCTTTTAGAAAGAAACGCTTCCTCTCATAAAACGAGTGATTATCCTGTGAATGAAAAAGACTTTTTATGTAACTCAGTGAAAATTCGGGAAATACTTTCTGCTAATGTCATTTTTTTGTCAAATTTAGCGAATCTCCTTTGTCCATTTTCACTGTCCGATCAATTCATAGACATAAGTATAACAAGAGCGGTGCACTATAAAAAATACTTTTGCATATATTAGAATATCCCCCATCGTTTACTTTCAAAGAAGATTTCCAGATAGCGACACGATCCTTCCTACAGAATACCATGCAAAACGACAGCTCTTGTTGCTTTCACAAAATGCCATTAAAATTCCCATTGTACTGTCGAATCATTTGCTGAGCCAGATTTTTCAAGACAGAAATAAACAATTCACCCATTCCCTATAAGAAACTGCCGAAGCTAACTAAACAGTATAAATTTCTCACAATCCTCGGTCTTAACTACGCCTAATGGGAAAGAAAAGTCCAAAATTCTAAAGAATGAATGAAACCTACAGCGAAATCATCGTCCTTGAATTGAGAGAGAGAGCGGCACGCCATATTGTTACCTGCAAAAAACATGAGTCAAAAACTGTGGATCAAAACATGGCAGAAAATTCCGACGGTAAGGTCGAAGGAACAAGTGGAGCTAGGAATGCAAATTGTGGGAAACTTTTTGTATATGAATCTAGTTGTGCTGCCCTTAAGACCTAAAGAAAGCGTCCTTTGAAGTGAGCCAAGATTGGTAATGAAACGAGAAACTTCCCTTCAGTATTTTCTGGCTGAAGCGAGAGAAGTAAAGCATGAAGATTGCGGTAACTGCTGAAAAATCCAAAGCAAACATATTACTTAATTTTGAATTTTAAAAAAAGTTTCACAAGAGGGGAAGATATCAGCTGTAAACAGCACAAAATTATGACCACCCGAACTGCAGACAATGAAGCAACTCACATAACACATCACTACCGCGTCCACAATTCTATTCCATACATTGTATCAACGCAACGCGAAACATGTTCAATGATCTATTATGAAAAATCCAAAACCTCGTGTGTGTAAAGTAGGAGACCTTAGATATGGGAACCAATTCGATACTTTTGGAGGGTATAACAACATAAAAAAGATGCTTGATGCATCCACGACGTTAGTGAAAAGAGCTCGTCTAAGGACGAAAGATGAAATGGTTAAAAATACTCACATCGACTATTATTCACCACACACATCCAAATTTTGAAGGCCCCAATTTACGCACTAAAAAACAACTTCAAAGAATCGACATTACGAAATGAGCATCGAATACATAAAAAACCTTAGACCAAAGGATCGAAATACATGAAAAACTATCTACGCGATGGCAAACCGACCATTGAAAATTGTTCAGAAAACTGCACGCATAACGGCAAAATAGAAATCGAGTACGACAGTAGTGACCCTGCGTAGTTCAAAAGATCGAGACTTAGAGTAATCACATGTTCACTAGTCAGTTGCATTGAGATCCTTGGACTTGAAACATTTCAAAAATTGCGCAATGGACGCATCAAACGAAAATCCTCAATCTCAGATACACAAAGAGCCTCCAGAGGCTATAAAACGCTTATTGAAGTTTCCAGTTCCATGAGAATTGTTGCATATGATTTCTGCCCAGAAAAGAGCCCAAAGAGTGTTCAGTTCGATCATGAAAACCCCGGGCGAATTGTAATCGAAACAACTTTAAGGTATATCCATTGAACAATGCTAGACTAAAAATTAAGAGATTCTTAAACAGTCAATAGGGTATTTCTCGTCTTGTATTTAAAAATCCGGTCACACTTGCAGATATTCGTTCAAAAACTTTTTATGACCCAAAGTCAAAGTCCAAACTTTAACAAATCAAATAAAACACATATGCTTTTCAACGTGATTCTGCATATATATTCACGTTTTTTACAGCATATCCTCTAACAGTACAGGACTGGAGGTGTAGGGACAAAGAAAAAGCACTGGTTTTCATTGCAGAAGAAGAAGAGAAGGGTATAGACAATGTGTGTAAGTGAGAGTGAACAGCTAATATTGAGAGAAGTGCCAAAGTGCAAGATAAAAGCGCACAGGACTAGAGGAAGGATGATCCGTTTATGTAGCTGCTCACAGTAATTCTTCAGTGCGCTTAAGCGGTTTCCACCAATATCGATGCCGTGAAACGTTTTGATGGAGGCACGGAAGATCCCCCTAGACCGCGTTGATATGCCTCCTTATTATTCCCTTTTCTGAATGGCCTGTCTATTAAACAAACAATGAGGCTTTATGAGGCCGTGAATCCTCGAATTGATCCGGGTACACTGGGCATATTTTGTGACAAATTACTAATAGGAATAAAATACATAATCTCGGTTTCATTCTTCATCACTGAGTGATAACAAATTAAGCTTTTTCTTTGCCATTTCAAACGTTGAATTGCATATTTACCTATGAGGCTATTCGTTTGCAACATATATGAAGAAGAAAAAATATATATGAAGAAATTAAACTCAAAACCTAATCACCAAATTCAATATGTTACGATGCAATCTACAGACGCTATGCTTATACGATGAACACGTGCCAATTTCGTGATTACATAAAAATGAAAAAGAACAGGAATGACTGTTTTTTAAGGTATATCATAGACCCAAACAACACTCATTCACAACTTAATGACAAATTAACTTTGATAACAGTGACACCTGCCAGGATGGACCGTATTTGGAGATTTATTCCATGCAAGAGAACCAAACAAACCATTTAATTAGTTGCCGAATGACAGCCTGCGGTTTGATAAAAAGCATATGGAAAATGAGGCTCAAAGATCCTTTCAAAGAATCCACAAACATACCACTGAAGAGCAGTTATCACTACCGTGGTCACCAACCAAGAACAATGAAAGCAAAGCAGCGGATGTTTCACTAACAACTCGGATTGCGAAGTGCAGAAATTATTCTCACTACCGTAGTTTTGCATGAACAAGGACGACACTGTAGTTTAGACAAAAATAAAGCAAACGTAAAAATGCATGAATCATCGAATTGAACACCTTTGTAAAAAAAAAAAGAAAACGTCAGAAGACCAATAAATGATCGGGTGAGCTACCGCTCGCTATCTGTTGATTTCATCACCACTAACAAGGGGGAAGACCTCGATAATTCGACTTCTTTGTGTGGCTAAGTTGTTTTAGTCTCCGCTACAAAGTCTGTCCCTCATTCTCTCTGAAAACGTTTTCTCGTCTTCAACTGGTCACTCTGCAATTTCCTCTCAGGCTACTTCTGAAAGAGTAAAATAAGAGAAGCTCTCCTCCCCTCTAAAGGCATCAAAATAATTCCATGTCAGAGATTTTCGAACCCCGCAACCTGAATCGAACATTGAGCTAAGTGTGCGATGATACTGGATGCAGGAGTGAAGCTACGGGCTGAGGATAGAAGGGAAGCAGAAAACGCTGAATGCACGCTGCGAGTGTATTCGAGGCTTTATATTGAAAGGGCTGGCCGTTCGCTTGTTTTTTTCGGGACACACTTCTGCGCGATGACGATTGGATACACCGATGTATGTGTTTGCCTCGCTCCGCCCCTAGCTTCGAACTGCATCTGTACAACCTATGCAACGCTCCATGTCTCAACGGCCGCGAAGCATAGCGACAGGGGTGTCGAATGCAGCAATATGCACGTAGACGCCTCTCCGTATCGATTCGTTCACACAATGATGCTAAAGTGCACAGAGCAGCGCTCAGCAACAATTCACTGTCGACACAAATTTGCGTCGACGATTCCTACGCAGTCCTCCATTTTGTGCTTTTGCAGATTTTTGCGAAAGTGCTTCATGGTGACGTTATGTGAATGTCTGTGTGTATCTGTTTGTCCGTTAGCCTCAACGTCCAAGCCGCACAGCCTACGCAAATGAATTTCGATATCTTACCATTTCGGCAAAACCTACTTCATGGCCTCACCTGTCAGCAAATTCGGTAAAACCTACTTCGTGACCTTACCTGTCGCCAGTTTTGTTACAATTCAAGTTCCTCTAAGAAATAATTAGCAGTGGAAACCACCTTAAGATTTGCGTATTTAACTCCCCATGAGCATATCGAATATGGAGGAAAAGTGTACTTTTCATTGAAGATTCAAGGATTTTACAGAAATCCTTAGAATCAGCCTATTTTATAGTAACAGATCCGCCTGGCTAGCGGAAATATGAAAATGGACATTGTACCAGCCTTCTTGAGATGTTTTACCGCATGCTTTTACACAGTGGTAGGTAGCATCAAAATTATGCAAACATTCTACTACATTATGTATTTTAATAGTATGCTTTTAATTGCTATATTGCAAGCGTTTAGAGTTAGTGCGAAAAATGTGAGCAGTACTGACAACAAAAGATGATATCACGTCTTTTAAAATCTTTCAGTGCCGAAGTGAAGTGGCGTCATTAACAACTAAGATCAGACAATCTTCTTGACAGCTCTGTCTTATCAGTCTTAACACATCACTTCCCTCTTGATAAGATATGTGGTAGGAATTTTTTGGACGATTTTTTAGAGATGGTTCGACATATCGTGGCAATCGATTGCATGCACTTTTCATTGCTTTACTACAATCGGATGTCGTTAGACACTTGTGGTGTTATATTTAGAGAGTCGTTTAGATAGACAGGGTTTTAGGAATGTGCACCGACAGCATTAAGGTGGTAAGACGACACCTCGATTTCACCTATACGCAATCATTCTTAATAGTTTTTAACGAACGAAGTAAGATTCTATTTAAACGTGCTTAATCTCCCACTGGGCACTTAGGAAAGCATCATAGAACGCCCTTGCGTGAACCTGTTGTACGATGGTTCCCTTCTTTTCTTTGCTCCGTTCAGAGATCGCTTACGATTCAACTTTGGCGCTTCGGTGGCTTTCGGTTCAAAACCCACTGCTTAGCCGTTCCCTCCATTTCTTGAAATTTCCCTGGTTAATGCTGCGATGCGATTAGACTATTCGATGAATTCGCGTCGGTTCTCTCAGTTCTATCGTATTCGAATTCACTATCCCACAAAAGAGGGATATTTGCATAATTTCTTCAGCAACCCTTCTATAAGAGAAATAACCATCGAGTTTGTTCTTTTGTTAGCAATAACTGGAGGTATTTGCACGAATAAATGACTTCAATATAGATCATTCAAAAAATACACACTGTAGCGACTTCCACTGACTGTTTAATGTAATGACATGGATTATAAAATTAAATAAGATGAAACCTTCATTTATCATCTCAAAAAGGCACTATTTTTTGGCTGTCCACTGGCCATCTCATTTTGTATAACTGTTGCATCAGCAATCACAACATCACCCTCTAGCCCTTTGCCTTCATCCTCCTCGTTTTATCAATGATCAGTAGAAGGAGGAGAAGGAAGGCAAAAAATTTTGAGGGGAATATCTTTTCGCAATGAAAATGCTTATTAACATCTAGAAGGATTGCACGCCTAATGTAATTTAACGCGTGAAATCAACTTATTAATATCTTCCGCTAGGTATTCATGTGAATTTGCTTGTGCGTCGAACGTTCAATACGATCAAAAAGCAAACTTGCGTTGTTTTCTGTGCGAAGTACAGGTGATAGATTGTTTATATGAAAGTAGTGAACTAACACGGATATATTCAAATATTTTGATGCGATTTATTCGGCTAGATGGGTTCACTTCAATAAGGGGTTTCTCCGCAAGTTGCAGCTGCGTTTGTTGGCAGTCGTTCCCATATTTCATTGCAATCAGTTAATGTAGGCTGACTTCACTATTAATCAGCTAATGAAATTTAAATAAACAGAAAAGACCTGATAGGAAATGCGTTCTTGCGGTCCAGCTGGTCATGTTTGGCGATATCCTATAGTGCTAACAAATGTTACAAAGTGCATAAAATGCACTCATACTTTAACCGAAGCGGCCGCTCATACAGATTTCCCGTAAAATATTTCCTTTGCCGCTTGTAAAATGGCAACGGAGATGGTATAAAGGGTAACCTAGCCATAATGAAAGTTGGTACTGGAAGCTATTTAGCTATGCAAAACGTGCCCACTTGATTTCATAACTTCGGCTTCAATGGAACTCGACTTGAAATGAAAGAACATACAGACAGACACAGACATATGCGCAGACATAATCTAACCATAACGCCGATTGCAAATGCTTAACTGTACAAGCGCATGGTAATTGTACGTAAATATTTTGTTCAATTCTTTTTTTTTCCACAGCAGTTATTTCTGATTGAGTTTCAACTAGCAATGCAATAAAATGCGTCCATGGTTTGCTGTGTTTCACAGTGCACTACAGACGTATTTCAGCGTCACTGTTAACTGCTCACGTCATTATTTCAAGATGACAGGTTTGTATTGTCGAGCGAGTTTTCGGTATTAGAAACTTTCCGCTGCAAAAATTTCAAAACTGCTAGATAACAACGCAATGAAACGCTACTTATGCCAGTGTTTCATTATATTTGTGCATCTTTCTTGAATAATAAGAAAGAGTGCAAAAAGATTTGTAGATTGGGTCTAGATTGCATATGTGTGGGGAGGTAGAACGGAGGACCAGGTACAATATCTTTGGACCAAATCAGTGCAAGTTTTTGAATTCCAACGTCGTACGAAAGTTTAGGCTACTCGTCAAACATTGCCCCCATAACGCACTTAGTTGCATTCGTGAACTAATATTTTCCATCACTATCTCGCTATCAAGAATTTATATCCTGTCTGCTGAATATCTGATGTTGTTCAATTGATCTGCGCACAGGTGGTTTTGTTCTTTAAAGCACACCGTCGTTTGCATAGCAGTAACTGAAGTTAAGTCAACAAGGGGCCAACCAGCTTCAAGTGTTTTAACGACAAGGCGCAATTAGAGAGCAATATAACGCAAATGCTACAAGTGATGCTGTTGCTGCATTCCGAAGAAAACACCTCGTATCCACTACCTGAGTGCATAAAGGTAGACGATGCTGCCCCTCAATCGATGTGAAAGATAGGTATTTAGATACCTTTTAGGACGCTAGTGGTTAATACATCTATCGCATTTGGGTGTGCGGCTGAGTGTATTAGTGCGTTTAACCGCATTACCGTTCCTCTTCTCACCTCTATACGTTTCATTATCATTCTTGGATCGATAGTGTGCTTTCACATATCAGAAGTGTTATATGTTGTAATCATATTCTGTAGAAACATTGAAATGAAAATAACCGAAGCTTTGCTAGAAATCTATGGATGAAACTACTATAATATCTCCGATATTACTAACAGTGAGGTAGTGTGATGTGAACTCCATTGAATGGAATTGTTTAGTGCGGTAGTGCGTCCGAAACAATAAAAAAAACCAATGTTGCATTACTAACCTATCGTTGCGAAGGTAATGACGCTTTTGCCACAGTAAGCTAGGCGTTGTCGCAGAGTGGCCATGGCTGCCAACGCTATTTGAGCTGTCCCACGACGCACCATCCCCACCATCGTCAATGCAGCCACTCGTTTCCCTTCAACATTTTTTTTTTCAGAGATTATATTCAATCATCGTTATCAATACTGGTTGCTTCAAAGCTTTATTTGGTCATTGTTCTTTACCGCAAAAGTGACTTAAGAGCGGGATTAAGAAGGGGATTTCAAGGCAAAGAGTTCCGGCCCATTTTCGGATCCGGAATTTTGAAGACTTTAAAAAATGGCATCGATGGTGATTTGTTTTCGACCACTTTTCACTCCACGTTGGAGCCTCCAAACTGCTACTATAGAAGATCCTCGTCCCACGCATTGTTGGGAAGTTTGCAATACTACACAACTTCCTCCTTCCAGCGTAGGCTCTGTGGAAAGACCTCAGTAGCACCTGGAGAGAGTACCTGGGTCGACTCCAATGCCCAAGTGCAGAATCAAACTCGGTTTTTGTGTGGTTCTGAGAGTAACGAGAGGAAACGAGTCAATTTTGACTTGCAGACGGAGTGCAAGTCAATGAGTTGAAACCTAGCTTTCAAGCAAGGTCGGATTCCGAAGCGAATCTGAAATGCTCATACGTAAAACTCCTTCAATCTCGCTTAATTAGGGGAACAAAATGGCTGCAAATTTCAGGATCCTTAGGGATTAAACCATGATTCTGGTAGTGAATAAGCACGTAAATTCAGCAAATTTCTATAAATCATTCTGAAAATTCAAAACTTGTGGCTCATTTGGTGTTTTCTAATCGAGTCAAAGCGATGAACTCAAATAATGCCACTTCCGGTTGTTTAGATGCTTAAATTTCAGTTTCACAGTGCGAGTGGTCTCGGCATCTTTCCAAGTAGTAAGCAGCAAAATTTTGATGAAAGCAAGCAACAGTGATGTTACACATAGAGCAAAGAAACGTGAGGCAAGCAGCAGATGGCATAGACATTCTGAAATATAAGAACAGGAGAGTGGAAGGAATCGGAATTTCTGTTGATTAGAGAACAGAAAATTTCAAACTGTAGATACCAAATGCTGTCCGGAAGTGGTAAAGCACAAAAATTTTCCAAAAACTGGTGGGGGCAGAGGGGGCGGGATAGCTGTATATAAATTGAGTCTTTCGTTCAAAGGACTCAAATAGGGGTGAGGGGGTTAAAGTCCAGGGTCATTGCGTAAACGGTGTTGTGAGGAGGGGGTGTAGGGTGCGCTTCTTAAATAATGGTGGCCAATGCAGGGAGATCAGTAACATCGGATCTTATATTTGCTGGGTTGATACTTAAAAGTTTTACGATCAAAATAAAGAACAAATTGCAAGCTTATATTTCCATACCCTTCAAATTTGGCTATCTCATCTTCAAAAAGAAAACACTGCTCCCCTCTTCGAGTTTCTCTGGTAAACCGGAACGTTGCAAACTCAGAATTAAATTAGAGGTATTCCGTTACGTTGTTGCCATCGGCTACGTAAACATTAATCGATATGGAAATGAAACACTCGGTTAAGCATGAGAGAGGGTGTTCGCGCCACTAGTGATTCGAAAATACAGTTATTGATTTTATGAGAAGTACCGGATTGTTATGCCATGCAACTGGATTAGCAATTACTATGTCATATGCAAATAACAAGTGATGAACCATATAACTAACAACAGAGATCTTTGCTATGCTCACGTGGTATCAGCAGATCGTTTTCTACGCTCAGGTAAAATCAATAAATCGGCTCACGTAAAATCAATAGATCGTTTTCTACGCTCACGTAAAATCAATAAATCGTTTTCTGCGCTCATGTAAAATCAATAGATCGTTTTCTACGCTCAAGTTGAGTCAATAAACCGTTTGCTATCCTCATATAAAATCAGTAGCATTTCTATGAACTGACCTTTTAAGTTTGGTGGTGTTTCATCATTTAAGAAACATACAAACATGCTGTCGTAAGCAAGTTGAAGGTCAGAGACATTCAACCCTGCGATAAGATTGGGGATACCTTTTTCCACATTACTGCAATTTCAACTAGCAGCAAATCGATTGCCATTCAACTAGAAATTTCTATGCACTCTGCTCGCGCACAATCAATCGACAGCGTGAGAACGAGCATGCGGAGCAGCACTTCTTTGCTTCTCGAACACAAGTGCAGTCTACTATTTTAATGGACAAGTTCGTAGAAAGCACATTTTGTGTCAGCGCCACAATGTGCATTCTTACCTGCGTTTATCAGAAGGTTCGTATCAAGAGCGGAATTTACAATTTGTTGCTCTAAGACAAATTTGTTATGGACTTATGATTTTATTACTGCCCTCATTCGAAAATTTCAAGTTATAATTTCATCTAATAGTGATGCTTCCTACCTTTATCGGTAAAAATAACGTCCTCAGCATAATGTTTTAACGTCACACTCGACTTCAAACGCAATACTATTCAAGCAGATCCCCCGAGAAATTTGGAATTTTTTTCTATGACTAAGCGAGCTCTCTGAAAAAACTATTTCCCTTATTTGAATGTCGGTCGATGGATATGGATTTGCTTCTTGTTGCTGTCGTCTTCCTAGTTTTGGCTTGATTTATTGATTATGTGCAAGTTGCCCCCAGCATAACTTTATTCAAATGAGACACCATTACACAAGGAAGACTTCTGTATGATAGACAGAAAGTACATCCTCGTTTGAAAAATCCGCATCTATTTGTTTCTTCACTCCTCTTTTGCGAAACAAAATTTTTCTTTTAGAAATATTTCAAAAACATTCCCTTAAGAGTGAGATCATTTTCGGCGTTGCTCGTCTGTCACAGAAAGAGCGGTGATGAGCAACTGTTCGCCATCGATACACGCTGAGTTCATCCCTGGACACCGTTGCTGGGTTTGCAGCAGACGACTCTGAGCTGTGAGCGCTGCTGACATTACCAATGTAGCGGCCGAAATTACGCTTCTTCACCACGCAAATGTTTCCATGACGAAGAGCTGTCCCAGCTAATTTGCATTTTCAGTCCGACATCGACGTTCCTGAAAAGTTAGTTGATCCGATCGAATAGAATACTCTTCATTGAATACTTCTTTCACAGAAAAGATTGAAAGATGGAAGTCGTATGCTTCAGTTGCTTCATCAGGATCACTTGAATGGTGTTATTTAAATTCCAACTCTTGGCAGTGCTGTTGAAGAAGATACTGTTTCTTCGCCACGGTTTGCCACAGATACTAATTCACTTGAAGTCATTCAACGAAACTTCACATGCTATCTGTACCTGCGTCGTCATCTGCCAATAATTCCTACCAAGGAAGATGCGCCTTCTTCCGTACTGAAAAGCTACAGCCGAGACGCTTGAATGTGACCTCGCAACCGTATGTAAAATTGATGTTGCCTCATAAGAAAATAGCAGTTACCCTCCTTTACGAAGAGTCACGTTGCAGTTGAAATCATCACGTCTACATGGCGATACCGCCGTCGCACTACGTCTGAGCAACTAGATGTCAGAAGCGCAGAACGAATTTCTTTAGACTTTATGATGACCAACGACAGAGCTTGAGATCGGCTGCAGTCACTCATAGCTCTCTTCCCTCCTCCTCCTCTCTCACATCAATCCTCTCGCTTCAGAAAATATTTACATCGGTCGCAACGTGGAATACTCTTTCAGCGAGTTTTCAATCTCTGTAGAGCCACAATGTAAGAGGAACCTGCAGCGATAGGAGAAAAGAGCATTGCTGTCACACATTTACCCAAGATGAGCTCGGTTCCGAATCAAGAGTAATGAAAAGCGACCATTGCTTGTCTCTGCAAAGGTATCCATCAAGACCTTCCAGAGATTGCGGGAGCAATCACAGTTCTGGGCATATGACCAATATCAGCTTGACTGGGCTCATCGGGAACAGGACAAGAGAGAGATCGTGGACCCTGAGCGGATTGCCCCACAGGAACGACAATGGTCAAAAAGTGTGTACCCTGGAACTGTAAGCAAGGACGTACGAAACGCGATATAGAAAGACAAGGAGTCCAGCCAGGAAGGTAATCTGAGCCATTAAAAGTAAGCAGCTCCTCAAGGAATTGCCAACCTCTTCGTGAAAACCAGACTGCCTTAAATTATTAGCAGTTCTGTATATTTCTCCTTGGCTAAAATGTCAGCATAAAAAGGCAACTTCGTGCCCGAGCCGACTATTCTCCAATGTTTTGGTACAACAGGATCATTGGCACTAGAGATGGCATTCCTATTATAACAAGAAGACTTCTACAAGTACTGCATATCAGTTCTAGATCTGTGTTGACGTTGAGCATTGCGCTGTCGATGTGCTTGATGGGAAAACATGCGAAAGGCTTACAACTCAACTAATTGCGCCTCACGCAGGATACTGCTTAGCCGGATTTGATACTATCCTATCTCCTTATCACTGTGTCTTATTAGGTGATTCCCCCATCCGTCCCCCCCCCACTCCCTTTCCCCGCTAAAATCGAATCATTGAGCAACAGGAGGCACCAACGGTCCAAAAAATCTAAAATTGTCATAACTGAGCAATGAGTAGGCTCAACTTCACTATTTACGGTGTCTTAATTTCAAATGCATCTTGTTGTTATGACGCAACATTTCTTATACCGTACTCGCTCTATGTTCTCCTCGTTCTTTGAATTAACAACCTATTTTAAATATTAGAGTTTGCCATCTGCCTCATTTTTTTCTTGAATGTGAATTGAACTTCAACTCATCACACGCATCACTCTGATGATAGTCATGGCCAGTGTGTTTATGTTACTAAATGAGGGACGAAATATGTAAATGCCCAATATTTCCATTCATTCCTTTTCTTTGCCAACCACCTTATTGATATTCATTCAACCCCTGTGTCCCGTGCCTAAAGAAATCATCACTATAACTCCTTCCTCCCAGCTTCATTTCCTTCTTGTAAATTCAGTTTTAATTTTGACTTCAAAAGCAAAATTCCTATACTCTATATAACAAAAAATACTCCACTCATTTGCTGTTATCGTCGTCAGTTGTTAGAGTTCGCTATGTCGGATGCCTTTAATCACATTTTTCCAAGCCGACCAGACAAAACAACGCTCTCGACTTGGTTTTCTCAGATGTTTCGCTCTGTAATCATCTTAGTATATAATCTAGTGAGATATAATCTAGAGTTACTCCTCCACTCTATGCACAGTTGTCATACCTAATCCTCTTATGAACAATAAACGTCTTCATGACTGTGACCAACAAGCGTTACTGCACTTATGTCGAAGAAATATGCGGACAAATGTTCAGCTATTAAGGTGTGCCTGGTGCAGTGTTTCGAAGGGTGAGCGGACTCTGTGATAGCGCTACCGCAATTAATTATAGTGTACAATCGTTGTTACTGTAACTGTGATTAATTACTATTACACTTTATTAATTATAGTGTAATCCAGCAAAATTAATTAACTGCAATTATGTCGTAGATCTATCGATTAAAAGGCAACCTAGAAGTGCAGCCATCTGCGATCGCTGCTACAATTTCCTTCTCCAGCTATCACCCGTACTCTGATCACAAGTAAGCTTTGACTTTCGAGGTTTCATAGCCGCTGTCACCTATCGCAATCTAATTCGTGAACACGAGATATTATTGCAAGGAAAGATGCCCCGCTCAGCTAAACATAAATCACTGCAATTGCCTGCAAAGCCATCCACTGCCGATGACGTTTTGAGGTGCAGCCTAGGCGTAAGCCTGACTCCAAGGATGAGTCTGAGCATCAGCCTAAGCAAGCAAAGCCTAAGCCCAGCCCTAAGTTTAAGCCTAACCCCAAGGCCACGGTCAAGCCCAAGCTTAGCCTAAATCTAAGCTTAAGCCTAAGCCGAAGAATGAGCCCAGGCCTAAGATTAAACCAAAGTGTAAGCTTAAGCTTAAGCTTAAGCCTAGGCCTAAGCCTAACCCCAAGGATATGCCTCAGCCTAAGCCTAAGCAAGCCAAAGCTTAAGCCTCAGCCCAAGTATACGCTTAAGCCTAACCCTAAGGCTATGGTTAAGCCTAAGCCTAAGCCTAAGCCCCAACTGTAAGCTAAAGCCTAACCACAAGCCTAACTCCAAGGATGAGCCTGAGCTTCAGCTTAAGCAAGCCAAAGCCTAAGCCTAACCCCAAGCCTAAGCTTAAGCCCAAGCCCAAACCCAGGCGAAAGTCTAAACCTATCCGTAAACCTGAGTTGAAGCCCAAGCCGAAGGAAAGCCTAAGCCTAACAACAAGCCTAAACCTAACCGCACACCTAAGCCCAAGCATAAGAATAAGCCCAAGCCTAAACCCGAGCCTGATTCTAAGCCTAAGCCTAAACCTAAGCCTAAACCCGAGCCTGAGCCCAACCCAAGGCCTAAGCCTGACCCCGAGCAAAAGCCTAGCCTGGGCCTAAGCCTAAGACCCAATTCAAACCTAAGGCTAAGACTAAGTCAAGGTCTGGGCTAAGCCTAAGCCTAAACCTAAATCCAAGAATAGCCCTGAGGCTACGGTTGAGCCTAAGAATAGGTTTAAGCCTAAGCCCAACCCTAAGTTTCATCCTAAGCCTAAGTCTAAGCCTAACACTAAGGCTGCAGTTAAGCCTGAGCCTAAGATTAAGAATAAACTTAAGCCTAACGCTAAGGCTACGGTTAAGCCCGAGCGTAAGCGTGAATCTAAACATAAACCTGAGCCTGAGCCTAAACCCAACCCTACGATTAAGCTTAAGCCTACGATCAAGCCTCAGCCTAAGCCTAACCTCGAGGATAACCTTGAGCCTAACCTAAACAACAATAAGCCCAGGCCTAGGCCAAGCCTAAGCTTAGGCATAAACCAAAGCCTAACCCCAAGGACACCGCTGAGCCTGGGCCTGAGCAAACCAAAGTCTAAGCCCGAAGCCCAAGCCCAAGCCTAAGCCTCACCCTAATCCTAAACCTGAGCATAACAATAAGACTACAATTAAGCCTAAGCCCAACCCAAGCCTAAGTTTAAGCCTACGACTAGGCTAAAGCCAGAGCCTAAGCCTAAGCCTAAGCCTCAACCTAAACCTAGGCCTCAGCCTAAGCCTAGCCCCAAGGACACCCCTCAGCCTGGACGTAAGCAAATCAAAGCCTAATCCGGAGCCCAAGCCAAAGCTTAAGTCTGATATTAGACCTAAACCCAAGCCTCACCCTAAGGCTAAGCTTAAGCGTAGGCGTAGGCCTAAGAATAAGCTTAAGCCTAAGCCTAAGCTTAAAACTAAGCCTAAGTGTAAGCCTAAACCTGAACCTAAACCCAAGCCTCAGCCCAAGTTCAAGCCCGAGCCTAATCCTGACCCTAAGCCTGAACCTAAGCCTAACCTTAAGGCTACGGTTAAGCCGAAGCCTATCTCCAAGCCTAAGCTTAAGACTAGGCCCGAGCCCAAGCTAAGCTTAAGCTCAAGCCTAATCCCGGGTCTAACTACAAGGATAAGTCTGAACCTCAGGTTAAGCAGACCAAAGCCTTAGCCTAGCCCTAAGCCTAAGCCTGAGTCTAACCATAAGGCTACGGCAAAGCCTCAGTCTAAGCCCAAGCCTAAGCCTAAGCCTAAACCTAACCCTATGCCTAAGCCTAAGCATAAGGCTACGGCTGAGCCTAAGCCTAAGCCTAAGCTTAAGCCTGACCTTAAGCCTAAACCTAAACCTATGCCTAAGCCTAAGCCTAACCATAGGGCTACGGCTGAGCCTAGGCCTAAGCCTAAGCTTAAGCCTGAACCTAAACCTATGCCTAAGCCTAAGCATAAGGCTACGGCTGAGCCTAAGCCTAAGCCTAAGCTTAAGCCTGACCTTAAGCCTAAACCTAAACCTATGCCTAGGCCTGAGCCTAACCATAGGGCTACGGCTGAGCCTAGGCCTAAGCCTAAGCTCAAGCCTAAGCTAAGCGTAAGCTTAAATCTAAAAAAATGCCTGAGCCTAAGCACAAGCCTAAGCCCAAGGCCAAGCCCAAGCCTAGCCATAAGCCTGAATCCAAGGATAAGTTTGAGCCCCAGCTCAAGCAGGCCAAACCCTAAGCCTAAGCCTAAGCCTGAGCCTAATCCTGAGCCTAAGCCTATGATTAACCATAATGCTACGGCCAAGCCTAAGCCTAAGCCTAAGCCTAAAAGCGTAAGCCCAAGCCTAAGCTTAAGCCTAACACCAAGCCTGAGCCTAAGACTAACCTCGAGCATAAGCTTGAGAATAAGCCTAAACACCCATAACCTAAACCTAAGGCTAAGCCTAAGCCTCAACCTAAACCTAGGCCTGAGCCTAAGCCTAACCACAAGGACACCTCGCAACCTGGACGTAAGCAAACCAAAGTCTAATCCGAAGCCCAAGCCAAAGCTTAAGTCTGACATTAGACCTAAACCTAAGCCTAACCCCAAGGCTAAGCTCAAGCGTAGGCGTAAGCCTAAGCCTAAGCCTAAGCCTAAGCCTAAGCTTAAAACTAGGCCTAAGCGCAAGCCTAAACCTGAACCTAAACCCACAGCCCAAGACCAAGCCCGAGCCTAACCCTGACCCCAAGCCTGAACCTAAGCTTAACCTTAAGGCTACGGTTGAACCTAAGCTTCAATTTAAGCCGCCTAGGCTTAAGCCCAACTTTAAGTTTAAGTCTAAGTCTAAGCCCAACCCCAAGCCTAAGCCTAAGTCTGACCTTAAAATCAAGCCTAGCTCCAATGATAAACCTGAGTCTGAGCTTAAGCATGCCAAAGCCTAAGCCTAGCCCTAAGTCCAATCCTAAGAAGACGGTTAATCCTGGCCAATGTCTAAGCTTAAGCCTAGGCCCGAACCGAAGCGGAAGCCTAAGCCTGACCTTAAGCCCAAACAGGCCTAACCCTAAGGCTACGGTTAGGCGTAAGCCCAACCTCAAGCCTAGGCTTAAGCCTGAGCCTGAGCCTGACTGAGCTTAAGCGCAAGCCTAAGCCTAAACCTAAGCGTAGGCCTAAGCGCAGCCTTGCCTTGAGCCTGAGCCTAAGCCTAACCATAAGGGTACTGCCAAGCCTAAGTCTAAGCCTAAGCCTAAAACAAAGTGTAAGCCTAAACCCCAAAATAAACCTAGGCCTAAGCCTGAGCTTAAGCCCGGGCTAAACCTAAGCCTGAGCCTGAGCGTAAGCTGAGCTTGAGGATAAGCTAAGCCTAAGTCTAAGCTTAAGCCTAGGCCTAAGCCTGACCCTATGCCTAAGCCTAGGCCTAACCATAAAGCTACGGCTGAGCCTAGGCCTAAGCCTAAGCTTAGGCCTAAGCCTGAGCCTAAGCCCAAACTCAAGCTCAAGCCTTTTCATAAACCTAACTACAAGGATGGAGCTTGAGCCTCAGGTTGAGCAGGGCAAACCTTAGCCTAGCCCGAAGTCTAACCCTAAGACTACGGTTATCCTGAGCCGAAGTCTAAGCTTAAGCCCAAGCCAAGCCCAAGCGAAAGCCCAAGCGTAAACCTAAACTTAAGCCTAAACCTAAGCCTAAGCGCAACCCTAAACTCGTGCTTAAGCCTGACCTCAAGCCTGATCCTAAGCCTAACCCTGAGGATAAGCCTGAGCCTAAGCCTAAGTCCAAGCGAAAGCCTAAGCCTAACCCTAACCCTAAACCTGAGCCTGAGGTTAGCTGAAGCCTAGGCCTAAGCCTAAGCCTAAGCCTAAGCCTAAGCCTAAGCCTAAGCCTAAGCCTAAGCCTAAGCCTAAGCCTAAGCCTAAGCCTAAGCCTAAGCCTAAGCCTAAGCCTAAGCCCAAGTCTAAGCTTAAACCTCAGCCCAAGCCGAAGCGAAAGCCCGACCCTAACCTAAGCCTAAGCCTAAGCTAAGCCTATGCCTATCTCTGTGCCCAAGCCTGAGCCCAATCCTAACCTTAAGGCTAGGGCTAAGCCTAAACCTAAGCGTAAGCCTATGCCTAAACCCACGCGTAAGTCCAAGCCTAAAACCAAGCCCAAGCCGTAATTTAAGCCTAGGCCGAGGCCTGGGCCTAGGCTAAGCATGAGCGTAAGCCTAAGCTAAGCGTGAGCCTATACCTAAACCTAAGCTTAAACCTAAGCTAATAAATCAATCCTAATATTAATCACTATCATTTATAATAACAAGGTATTAAAGAAATTACTAAGCGTAATGTTATATTAAGGCTATAATTTTGAAAGGATAAAATACCGTCGAAGATTACGAACAAAAATGCGAGCGGAAGATTTAATAAAAGCAAAGGACTACAAAACGTCACGTTGAGAATCTATTGCTGAGTTTCGGCATGATAATATCGAATAAAGACTGCACTAATGCTATAATTAGCGAAATATTGCGTAATAGTGATATTTGCTTCAGCACCTTCAGCGGGTCGCAATTAACGCAGAGGAGTTAAGCGTTTAAGAACCTCGGAAAATTTTCAGAGAAGCTCACTGGAGTGGGGAATTTTCAGGGAAGTTTGCTATTTTTTGAAAGGCGCATATTTTAACGAACATCTGAGACCGCTGACTTATTCAATTTCAGTATTTTTAGTTGGAGAATCGAAAGACAGGATCTGCATTTCATGCAAATCTGCATTTATATGTCAGGAATCCATTGTATTAGCTTCCAATTTGATTCATCACTTTTAATAAGAATTACAAAAAATTTACGTGTTGCAGTTAAATAGAACCCACTTTACGTAATCCGAATAGCTCCTTACGTCGAATGGTTCGAATTTTACGCCCTATCGGATCGAAAGAACGTCTCTTCGTTCATTAGGGGGAAGGCAAAATCCCATGTCGCGCAACACGCTAGCCGACTGTTCCCATCATTTCGGAGCTATTGCGTGCTCGATCGGTTGCCTAGCGGATCTGCAAAATTCCTCTCAACTCGTTAGCGTTCGTTTTTTATTGTAGGACATATTCTGGCTCATATCTTTTTAATCTGCACGTTTTCAATAGACATCGAAGTCATCCTCAACATTTTCATCTCAAGCTCAAGAAATCTTTCGTTGCTCGTTCAACAACGTCAGCGGCAGTATGCAACATATGTGATCTTTCGACTACTTTTTTCATATCTGCTTTACATCGAGACCGCCTATACTCCGAATGATTATTGACAGCAAATGTTTGATCTCAATCACAGCTTAGAGCTAGTATAAATCATTATTGTATAAGAAAGTGGGCAAAGTATGTAAGTGTCACAGAGATGGAATTCTTGAACTTTATTTTAGGAGCAAAAGTACAAACGCAAAAAATATTAACACTGCAAGCTTAATACACTTAAAATGCAAGCTTAATACACTTAAAAGCCGATGTCCCACTTAATACACTTAAAATAAATAGAACATGTAGAAGAAATTTTAAAAATACAACACGTCATGATCTCGAATATTAATTTCCACGTTTAATAAGGTTCGGGAATTAAAAATGTGAATTCAATGATTCCTCTTTCCTTCTCATCAGTGTAGGGGAGATCTATGCGTTATGGGAACATAGTTTTACGCTCATTACACAGGACAGATCTAGGTAGTGAGCGAAATCTCGTTATTGTTATAATGATACAGCTGTCGACAGCGAACGCCACAAATATTTACGTAAGTAAACAAGAGCTATGCCTCTGTTTTGCAGCTGCTCAACTTCGTACAAAAAATGAGATCATTCGCGTAATTGATGGTTAGTGGAAAAGGCGATTTCAAATAAGATTTTGTCAAGGATATAGGTCTCATTATTTTAATACTCCTCTTGCCAATTTCCCTTTGCGAGGGGGACTGAAGAATGTCCCCTCTACCCTCTTATAATGTTCCACCTGGTGAATTCGCTGAGAAAAGTCGTCATAACCGACGGCAGTCCGTAGTGCTAATCTACAATTTACGCTGTTATCCTGAAACGATATATGTATACTTTACAATTAGATCGGTATATATATATATATATATATATATATAGTAGATATACTTCATATTTCCGGCCCAAGCACCAATTTGCACACCAATTTTTACGAGCAGATGAAAAAATAAGTTTGCCAAGAAGGAATGTCTTTTCCAATTGTTTGCGCTTTAGGCCTCAACTCTGAACCCGAAAAATTGAACGAAACGGCCGAATTTTTTAGTTATGTTTTTATGTAGGGCATGACGATCAGGTTTCAGGTATCCAGGCAGAAAAATGGATTATTTTTCGACCGCTACGTTCAGCGCTTCGTATTCAACTCCAGAACAGGCATAACATATGAATCGGAAACGTTACGAGGGAATTGTAGATATTATCGCCCTACAAGGATGAAGGGAATCTGAAATGCCTTCCCAAAAAGGTTTCGTGTTGAAATCATAGTGCGAAATAGACGTGTAGGTGAGTGCAATTAGTCCATTTCTTACATTAATTCCCCTCTTGAACAGATAACTTTTCTTCATTTATTTCTTTCTTTGCCGTTTTTCAAATCACGCGTGAATGATGATACTTCCATTCAAAATGTATATGCTCTTTTTTGTTTATGTTGATGAATGGTTCAATTGGCAACTTATGATCTCTAATCTTGATAGCTGTGTATATGCTTTGTGCCAAGCGTTCAGTTAATTGTGAAAAACAGAGGAATCGTGGTGGAGCGTGGCGCATGGATTGCTCGGATTATAAGCAAAGAAACGATTCGACAGAAGCATAGGGAAATGATTTCCTTTCAACTTTCAAGAGGAAGGAGGAATGTGCTTTTTCTCAACTATTTCATAGATATTAAGTAAGTCGAGCTGCAAATACTATCTAATATAATGGGGCAGAGGGGTGCGCTGGAGCATGAAAGTGAAGGGAGGGAGGAGACGAGAGGCATACGCCACGGATTAACTCTTATTCTGACTACATCGACGTGCAGTTAGAGAACGTGGTGAATGCGCTAAATAAAATGCCGAGTTGTGATGTAGGCGAGCAGCGGTGCTGACTCGAGCGAGGTCGATATTCGTGCGTGGAAAGTTGTTTGCGATAACGCACCACTCCGCAGGCTGTAGGTTGCGTTCGATGTTTGAGGGACCAACTCGCTTAAAGCATTCAATGAAAGGGACTAAAGCATTTTTTTTTTGTTGATAAAAATAGTTTTTTAAATTACCAGCAGAAATAATTGATCTTTTTTCGAAATAGGAGATTTGATGATGGGAAGCAACCGGGATCTATAAATGCTGTAATCCACCACCTTAACCAATCGACTAGCCTTAGAAACTCCTTTATTTTCTCGACTTCTTGAATGCTTCAAGTTTTCAACGAAAGAAAGTTTGACATGTATACTTGTCCCTACTTAGAGTTTTAACCGAAAGTTCACTTCTTATTGCCCTTGCTGAAGACTATTACAATGGAGCTCCGATTATGGCAAATTTCGACATAGAACGGCTACCGCTGAGATCCGACAGTGAAAGAAAGGCAAGAACTGCGATATCTCGTGTAGTCATGTTGTGATATGCTTCTGCACTTTTATTGCTTTTTACAACTCAAGTGATTTGCTTGCTGCGTCAAATTGCTCTGTTTATTCCAGATAGAATGAATGAAAAAAATGCGAGAAATATTTGTGAAACGCCATCAGGATGCGTATTATATTTTCAGAAAAAAAAAAAAACAAACTGCATATAAATAATCGTCGTTGTGCGTCTAACTGTGGAGACGTTTGTTCACAGACCGATCATCCATATTTTGAATTCGCATTCAGTTTCGTTCGCTAGCTTAATTTCCACACAGAATAAATTTCACAAGTCCGAATTTCACTGCTGCTTAGAAACAACGACTTATTCTATTTTCTGCTTCCGTCATTAGTGCTACTTGACAGATAGCGAGAACATATCAAAAAATGAATAGTGTCTGGTAGGTGGACACCTGCTTTGCGGTTCTTTATTAATCGCACAAGTTTTTTTTTTTTTTTTAACTGGACAATTAAACGACCACTAGATGAAGTTTTAATACACGTGCAATTTTAACCATCAAGACACCTAAAACAACTCGACCGGTTGAGTGCCAGTTCAATATACAAATGACCGAGCAACGAATGCATACAACACTAAGGTATAATGCAAATAAATTACGTTGCAGCTAGCCAGTGTCTGCAAGCCAATTATTTGCATATTGAAATGCCATTCAAGTGTTCCAGTTGTTTTTACTTGCTTTGCCAACCAGACCTACATTCTATGTAAGACTCTACCTAACTCCATCGCTCTACCAGCAAATAAATTTGCACATTTAAAAAATGCTACCCGAGAGGGGATCTACCTAGCTGCCTTTATTATGACGTTATTTTCTTATGAAGAGAAATATATTTCACGGAAAAAACTATTTTAAAAAATCACTGTTCTTTGATCATTATTAGCGCTGTGAAAATAACAGCGACAATATACTGTGTGTCTTTCAAACTCTCACGTCATCCTACATAAAAGAATCTAAAAAGTTCGATCAAATAAGTTGCAAGCATATTGAATAAATAAACAAATAGGGACTACACTTCTGCTTCATAAGTTCAAGCCATCTATCAGTAAATTTTAAAATGTCCTTTCAGTATTTTTTTAAAGTTATCTCGCTTTTTATCTCTATTTTCTAAACCGTCCTCTCCTAAGATGATGCGCGTTTCCTAATTTCCCTCGAACTTTCTTACTCGTCATCACTACTTGTGCGCGTTCATTGTAAACTGTTGCAAAGACAATGTATAGGTCGCCGCATTTAAACAAAAACACATTTAAATTCGTCGCCGCATTTAAATGTGTTTTTGTATGCACCTATTTTAGGTTCAGGTCGCAGTCAGGAAAACTGCAACAGTTTGGTGGTTATAGGGCTGCAATGGTTTATTCATCATGACTTCAGATGGGCTTCAGGGATAACAAGTACTTCATTCTAGCGCATCAATTCTATTATTAGCCTCGTTTCCTCACACCTTATCTGTTTTCCTGTGCGCTTCACCTGTTCCAGTCACCACTCTTTCCTTCTTCTCTGAATTCGCAGCCTATGCTAATTATTTTGCTATTTGTTTTATTTCTCGGCTTTACTCCTTTCAAACGAGTCGAATTTTAGCTGGCCATGTGCATAACTCTGTTGGCAGCCCTGCAAAGAACACATCGGCCATGAATAGGCTATTAATGACCGTCTTGGTGACTAATGTCCGCAACATGAACATGTCTAACATTCTGATTCCTTTGCATATCATCTGACTATCTCTCTTTCAATCTCCATCCTCTGTTTCCAGAGAGATCTTTACTAAAACTTTTTCACTGCAGCTACTCTCTTATAACTTCAAGTGTAATTTTTGAAAAGCAATACTTTTATATTTTATGTAACGAAAACGCTCATTACTAACATCACAGAATGATCTCCTCGAATACAATTTAGTTATCGTTTTCATATGCAATTTTCATAAGAACCTACAAACGCTCATTTTGGCGCAAAAAGAGCATTGCACATCATCAGTTTCACTGATGCATTTCTTCACCTTTTAAAAGATTTTGTCACAGAATAATTTTTGACAAATTGCATCAAATTTATAATGCCCTAACCATCGCTTGAATCGCTGATTGAAAGTTGACCACAAAAATGCATTAAAGTACATGCTAGGGTCGGTTTAACAAGATAGCAAAGGTCCAACGAAGTTCTGGCTGAGAACAGAACCAGGGCTAAGTCAAGGAAACAGAGGAAAGAGAGGTCCCTACCCTCCTTTCGAAGCAATGTCTAACCTACGAAGCCGTATTTGTGGTAAGAAAATGAAATGCTTGACTACTGACATCAGTTCCCTTCACTGTTCGCATTTATCCGGGCTAATAAAGACAGTTATTTCCTTCAGGAACGTAGGCTGAAGAGAAAGAGGAGACGATAGACGCTTCTCTCAGAATTTTAGAACTATAAGCAGAGTGAAGACAACGTAAAAGAGGGAAAAGAAGCGTAAACAAAACAGCCTTTCCATTTCCCTTTCCCTTCCTTTTTTACAGTTTCTTTTGACAAGATGGAACAACCGGGAATCAAATTTCTGATCTCTGACTAATTCCTTGGCGACAACTTTTATTCATTTAATAGCCGCACCTTAGCTCGACTCCCATTTAACGCCGAGTGCCGCCTACTAGCCAATCTTGAGCGCCAGCATCGGCGACTAAAATTCGAAATGAAAATGGTCCTTATTCTATAGCTTCCTCAAATTAAACGGCACAGCGCTATGCTCATAATTAGAAAAAGCCAAACGTTCCAAGTACTGCGAAAAAAAACAGGTTCTAAACAACAGCGGATTAAGTTGTGTCTTAAACAAGTTCTAGGCACTTCCGGAAGAAGCTCAACAACTGAACAATTTAAGTGTGCTTTAAGAAACGTATCAATTTCACCATCTGAGCAATAGATGATCTGAGATACAATCAAGCCATTGCTAATGCAATCCTTTCGAGGGACGGGTATAGGATGGGGAAAGGGGTGGAAGGTGAGGGGAGTGGGGCAAAGAAAAGCGATATTTCCGCTTAGTTCGAGCTGCAAATATTCTTATGACTCCTAGGCGGCGGAAAACGAGCAGAAATTCCAGTTAGACATATGAAAGTTGGTAAGTGAGAGGATGATGTCTCGACTCATCCCTTATCCTCCTCTTTTCCTTCTTTTTGGGTTGCAGTTCGGCTACCGTTTCGAACAGAAACTAAGAATGGGCTTTTCCATATTTTTTAACTTTTTTTGCGTCTCCTCGAAAGTTTTTCAGACGATTACCCTATTTACGACCCTCAAGCAGAGGTTTTCACGTTCATACCGAAAATTTGCTTCGAACACAAAGTTCGGGAAGGCGAGATTCTCCTTTAATTGAATTGGGAATTTGAACTGCATGTGGCATGTGCAGCAAGGGATGGAAAAGCAAGGCGAAAATTTGCGACCACCAACTGCTTCAAATTTTAGCCAGGCGATAAAATTTTTGCAAATACTCAAAGTGTAGCCATGACCACTAAAGTAGCAAACAGGCCTATAATTTACGAGTTGACAATACTAGATACGTTTGAATTTACTATTTATTGTGTTTTAAAGCCCTATTAGCAGATAGATTCATGAACGTTTGATCTTTGACTAACAAATGAAGTCCTAATCTTAGCGAATATCACTGCAATGGGCGGGAAAAAAGTAGCTCAAACATGCGAGCTTCCAAATTCATATATAGCCGACACATTAGTAAACTTTTTAACCGCTGCAGAATAAATACACTAAAAATTACACGCAGTGCACGCTCAAGCATAAAATTAAAACTGTTGGTAAAATTGCACAAAATTGTCAGGTTTTTTTTTTTTAAACTAGAGAAAAGCAATGTACTTGCAAAAAATCTCCAGATATACACATCGAGGTCATATTTTAATATGGTTTTAATATGGTTGCTGACAAAATTGCACTGTGGCATAAGAATGCAGTGTGGCATTGAATGTGATTTGCGTAAAAGTTAGCAACTAACAGATGTGCAACGGGGGAAGTGCGTACAGAATGATCGACATAGATGTGCACTTTCCGCACATGCAGGGTGCTTCCTTCCTCACCTCTAAGGTTCTCTAAGGGAATCAGAAGGAAACTATTTTAACACACTTAACACTTCATATATAGCAAACATATACAGCTAATCGAATGGGCCAAATTTGACAGTCTTCTTATAACAAACTGAAGGACTATACGCTTCATATGCCGTAAGTAAACGGCTTGAATATTATAAAAGTGGCACCTATATGTGCGAACAGTGATGCCTTGCTCACATGCAAGGCTCTCTAAGCAAAGCTGTCAAATCTTTTTTAATGACTTCAGATGAGTTTACTTTCACACAATTGTCCACATCTCATGCAGTACCCATGAGCAACGCTCTTAAGACAGATAAGGTGGAATCTTATTAAGCACTAAGTATACTAAACTTAGCTGCCTAAGTTGGTATTTTAAAGAGATGTTGTCGATTTGTTAAAACATTACAATCTATTTTCTGCTCTTCAAAGAAAGTCAGAAGCGCTATGGCAGAAGCCCTTTTCAAATACAAGGCATCGGGTAACAAAACGAACCGCTCATCCAACTGACTCCCTTCGTCAGAATAATTATAGTAGAATTTTTGGCCTGGACACTCAAAATAAATTTAGCACGTTTTTATCCGATTCTTGAGAAAGTCATTTATTTCCACATGCTACTTCGGACTACTTCATTCATTTATACAACAGTATAATTTCGTTAAATAAGTACCACATCATAATTTTATCGAATTCCAACCACCCAGTAAAGTTACAGAGACCCAACATTCGCTCCTCTTGCACCGTGCCTCGCGCGCGCTCCAGCACGCATCGACTTTCACTAAAGCCACACCGCGTGCAACCGAAATACAATGCTCAAACACGTGCGACGCTTCGCGATGCAAATTTTTCGAGAGACCTATATCAATCGATCTCCTTTCCCAAGCTGAATGGAACGGTTTCGCCTCACTCCTAACCCAAACAGCTATTCAAAGTAGACATAACTACTATGCACATTCTGAATTGAAGCACTGCGACAACCATAGAGATACGCGCATAAGTCCATGGTTCTACCGCCACAAACTACTCGTCGCTGAACTGGTTCCAGAGCAGTCCACCTGAAACCACTCAACTCTCGATTCTCTGCTACTGCACCATTAGCGGTACTTCTAACGACCGACAAAAGTGAATTCTTATGTGTTCATCAAAAAATAGTGTTTTGCCAAAGAGCAAATTTTTCAACCTACATACACCTGCCTCACATAGCTAGAATCCTCTCGTAGAGCTC
This sequence comes from Baylisascaris procyonis, assembly GCA_037389465.1. Classification (NCBI taxonomy): domain Eukaryota; kingdom Metazoa; phylum Nematoda; class Chromadorea; order Rhabditida; family Ascarididae; genus Baylisascaris; species Baylisascaris procyonis. The sequence continues at coordinate 115,745 of JAZARR010000250.1, forward strand.
AGTCGAATCGTATCCTCCTGACTAAACCCTAATGGAACCCGACGGGTTAATTCAAGTACGCATAGAACTGCAAATTATGGGAAAACCTGCATTATGGGAAAACCAATTTGTATTTCGTCACCTATTCTCTAATCTTTTCAATTTTGGTCCTAATCCGTTAAACCAGAGGAAATCTATGCTCTACCGAAGAAAAATGCCTCTCCAGCGTACAACTTTGCTGGGTCACTCTTTTTCCACATACTTTCCGAACGGAGCGCTATCTTTCAAATTCCCTAAGTCAGTTCGAGCCAAAATTGTGGGTGCTCAATCGAGTTACGCCCAAGAAATGTTTATTGCCCTAAGACCTTTCAAATCAGCCCCGTTGTCCCAGACGGTGTCTGATAAATGTACTCGCAGATGAACGACCCAAATTTCAATGTATTCGCCAAGTCTGAACTTTTTTCTTAATCCTTCAAAAAGTCATCGTCCTAACAAAGAAAGTGGCCCACTGTCAAGATTCAAAAAATAATTATGTAGTAGGAACTACGCATAAATTTCGATAAATTCTGTCATCTCATCTTTTCTCTCCTTACGATTTTTTACAGTTTAGTTAGATGATCTGGGGGTAGCAAAATCGTTGTGCCTTGTTAAAGTCATGTTTCTTTCATCGGATGTAACACTTGCCAACAAAATTATCCACACACATGCAAGCCTTTTTGCCCATATTTCTGTTCATAAACAATTCCCGCCCATGCATGAATTTATAAACATTCTTCTTCTATTATCAAAAAAAAAAAAAAAAATGAAGAAAGGTAAATCATGTCAGCCGTTTGCTAGCATGTTTTGGATAAATTCCTCATTTCCGAGCATCACCCTCCTTGGTACAACAACGTGATCGACCCCTCCGTTAATTCGAATGTTTGCTCAACATTCATCTAAATAATTGCTCGGCGTTTCCACATTTTGCTACCATCGATATGTGTTAACCGAGAAGCACTCTAGAAAAAAATATAGTGATGTCAAATAGGAAATGAAGGAATACATAAGGGGAATGAATGAAGGAAGAAAATTTGACTTCTCCCATGCGATCAAGTGGTACAAATTCTCAACTACGAATTTGAATTCGTTTTTGAAGTGGACTCGATCAGTCGTGGAACAACGCTGCCTTAGATATCTTATGGTAAATTTAAATGTCAGTGAACAACCTCAAAAAAGAAATGATCAGTCGGAATGGCATTGATAGCGATAGATCACCTGTGACGTAGACCATAGACTATAATCACCTGTGCCATAGACATCACAGCTGTTATTTTTGTTGGTCGCAGATTGAGCCTTACAGACAAATAAGCAGACATGATAAAAGGGTGCGCATTAAAGTACTCATTTTGTAAAATATACAAAGGGCGCCTTTAGATGAACTCTTAGATGCGGATTTCTACACGGAAAACTTGCCATTAGCCCGCGTTGCTTCTACGGTTAAATGATCAAGGCACAGCACAGCAGCGTGGCGTCAAAAAACGTATCTTAGTGCACCCGTTTCGAAGATTTCTAACTTTCCTTCAGACGCAGAATTTCCAGATTTGGAAAGCAATGTTTTAGGGAATTGGATAACATCTGGAGTTGAATGACAAGTGACACATCAAAATCAGCAAGATGTGATAAGGTCTTAGAGCAATCTAGAGGAGTTCAACCTAGAGCAGTTTTTCTTTGAGTTCATATGTTGCTCTCTGAACAAAAATTCTCGATACGTGAATTTCGAAAACCCCGACAATTTTTCTAAGACTCCAAGCAACCTACAAAATTTGCCCAGTAAGTTTATTTTTTCAATTGTCGCCTCCGTTTCGACAAATCCGTTTTTAGGAAATCTGCAGAGATAGACTCTCAGCATATGAATTCCAATCTATCAACGTCCATTCTTCTACTTGTTGTTATAAAGATAACTAAAATTTAAGCAGATTACAAATAGGAGTTAACAAGTCATACTCCTCGCAAAATTTTTAGGCATCATTCAACAAACCATCGAAGATATTCAACAAATCGAAAATTAGGCAGTAGGAGAGCATCCTAGAAGATTCCACAGGGTATGCGCTTTTGCATCTCTTTTATCTGATTACAGAAGTTACTTAAGAAAGTGAAATGTGCGAAAAACGCCTTTATATATTACACATATCATACTTTACCCAATTTTTTTTTTAATTTTTGTAAGGATAATGGGTTATGAGGTAAACTTCGGTTTATTCCAATATTTGATCGTATAAGAATTTGATCGTATAAGAATTTAGCAGTCTAAAGAAAAGCGCGGTTTCTATACATCTATTACTGCTACCATTTCATACTTGTTTAATTGGCGAAAAGAAAAAATGTTTTTTTTAAAGAATTTTGAAAAAATTTTTATTTTGGTACATGGTTCGTTCGGCTTTGGAAAGAAACTTCAAAAATTAACCAATCAGACTGCCTATAGAAACCACCCATAATAGATTTGATTTTTGGAAACTCAGCAAGGCAAGAAAAAATCCGATCATGAAAAAAATGCATGCCTTTTCGGTGTACTTATGAAACTTCTATCAAAATTAGCGGCTCAAAATGAAACAATTTACACCTTACACTGCAAAGTACTCCTACCAAAATTTGTATCTCTAGTTCACTGCTTCTTGCCTTGAAAGTCCAGGAAAGTCATCGGACACAAACATAGCACCCACACACGCGCGCGATGAGGTCACCACTTTCGCAAAGTTAATCTGCAACAGCGGTAGAAGTGTCAAAGATGGTTTCATTCATCGTGTTGCTCACTCGGCAAGTTCAAACTTCCCTCGCGAGCAATGTACGCGGCCCAGTTCGATGATGACCTACCACATACGTAAAGACAAGTGTGTAAATGCAAACAGGATGGTACCCTAACTCCAAAGCAGTATCGGGGACGTAGACACAGCTCTACCAAAAGTCAGCCGATTATCAATGATAGATCAGAAAGGTATTATAGAGGCCCGAAGCCTCTCTTATGACCCTTCAGCAATCCTGCATAGATGAACTTAAACACCAGATTTAGCAGCCTATAAGCCAGAAGTTATATTCCAGTGATTTAAATTCTCCGCTCGTATTCGAACAGGTCTACAGCAATTCCAAATGGGTGAAATTGGGCTTGCCAGTCATCAAATGATTTGTGCCACTAAAACAACGCGCATTAGTGGATTTTGCTGATGAGTCATTATAAGCTTGTCAGACGTTAAATAAAAATCACGTCCGACCGAACCGAAACAGCATGTTCATATTCCCTGGACCCAAATCGGCTTCTAGTAGCTGCAAGGCGACATCAATCAGCCTTACGGAGCTTTATCAATTTACATTTAAAAAACGAGAAACCGTACCTAAGAGGAGATGAAATTATGTCTAGAATATCGTCCTGTCAAGCCAATCCGTCCAGGACCTTTGTCGGAACGACGGCGGTGAAGTCTGATTCTTCATACTAAGCGGATAACTATGAATCGACTTGCCACCATCCGACGGGCACGAGACGAGTCTAAGTCCTAAACTTCACCCAACCTTACAACTTCATCTAAACAGGAATGGAAGCGATATGAACAGCCACTTACTCGTAACAAATGTATCCTTATTTAATTTAAGGTGAAGTAAGGTAAAGGAACTCTCGACTCAAAGCAACAGTATCTGTGTGCTTCTTCCAGTACGCATTCGCAAGGCTCATTATAGGAATGTCTGCCGAGGAATACCTTTATGTGCGCATATTCGCCAAGAAGCTAAAACTAAACACTTTGGCACCCTCATATGCACGACACAATGACTCTCTATACCTTATTTCACATTAGTCTGTCAATATCAAAATTTCACAACCTAATATGTTCAGAGTGCTTCGATCGCAAGTTAACATCCGGCTGTCACACAGAACCACGGAACTCGAATAATTAAATTTGGCAAATGCTGTCTACACTGTAGATTGATTTCCCATAGCAGTTACTTACATTTAAAGATAACATAAAACTTGCAAGCCAAATTATCTGTTGTTGGTTTGAAGCAGCCGGAAACGAATTTTTGCTAATAATTCGACGAACCATTAGATCACATGGAATTAACAATAAGAAGCAATATTCTATTGCTTTTATTAACAGTAGAGCAGTTAATCACTTTCATGGATGAGTTGCAAAAAGCGCATATTGAGGCAGTATTGTTACCGCGCATTCCTATTCGTTTTGTAGAATCCAAATAATCCTTCACAAGCAGAAAACGCTCAATGAAGCATTGAAATGAACAGAAAACATAGATAACAGAAATGAGACAGAGAAAAATAAGGTCTACCTATAGTATTTTTATAGACTGCTATAGACAAATGCATATGGTAATGGGATATAAATGTATAATAATGTATATAAAAGCAAAACACATGTGTGTTGAGGTAAACAGGTAAACTTTTTTAGAAATCTTAAAAGTTTTATAAAGGTAAAGCAAATGTATAGGTAAATTTTATTGAAAGTACAACCAAGCTTCAGTGAGTCTATAACAAAAATCAGTGAATATTTCTTCTAAGAGCAATTAATTGTCAACATTCCACCTGTGCTTAAGTCATCGTTGATAGGTGAAAATTTCATTATGTTTTATTATAAAACTTTAGTTCGAAAAGTTTTTAAAAGTAGTCTGCAGTTCAAAACGATCTCTTATGTAATGTTTCGTTTTGCTATGCAAATAAATAAGAAATTTTTGAAATATCGACCCTACAAAGTGATAATTGTGCGCTATAAATGGGCAAAGTAATTCGTTTAATGTGAGAATATTCAGAATTATTCAAACATTTAAAAATGCCATAAATGCATCGAGAAATACACACTATGCTCTCGATTTACAGTAGTACTAAAGTCTAATAAACTGTAAACGTGATGATATCATAAACGAGTCCTTGCTTTTATTATTAAATTTTCCACTCATGAATCAATTGGGTAATCAATGAAAATAGAGAATAGAGAACCAATAGTCGAACAGAATATCTCTCCATATTTCAGCACTTAAACCTTCTCAAAGAAATGAATAATGGAGAAGCAAAAACTCATTTTCCAGCAACTTTCATTTCCGCCCGAATAAGTGAAGAAAAAAAAAACGAAACACCAGTATAAATCATAAAACAGAGTTCCAACAAACTTAATAGTCGAAAAGTTTGCTCAATTTTCGGAAATTCTGAAATATTTCAGTTTGAAAAATAAACAAAATTTCATTTCTTTCCACTACAAATTAAACCATCAAATGTTTTAATTACCTCAGTTAGCAGTGACGAACTTCGCGCAGTAATTATTAGCGAGTGGCAAGAAGACAGCAAGTAATCAACAATGAAGACTGACAACACGGAGCGAACAGACAGACGCGTTTGCCCGATGTTGGTGTCACAGAAATAGCCAAACATAAGGCGCGAGTGATTTTAGATACTCGAGCGTTGTCGTGCGAGTATGTGTGCGTATTTGCGTATATGCATTTGTATTTTGTATCTATGGTATGTGTGTATGTATGTGTACGTGCACGTCTGGGTGCTCGCGTGTATGCTTTATGCATACGTATGTGCATGCGCGTCCGCGTCAGAATGTGCATTTCTGTGGACGAGGCGATCTGCTGCATTTTTGAAATCGAAATCGAAATCAAGCAACATAGAGTGTATCTGAGGCCCAGCATGAAGTAAACGAACGATTCTTGCCCTTGTCGATCGGTCGTTTATAACTAATTACAAGAAACATAAAACTGGTAAAAACATGAAATAACAGATCATCAGCCTATTAGGAAAGTCACCGCAACAGATCATAACTTTTTTCTACGACGGCAAAAGCCTGCATAATTACGCAAGTTCGAGGTTGAGGTACCGATATCGAAGAAGGCTCCATCGCGCATATCTGTAGATGCCAGGGATGGTTGAACATCTAGTGCAGTCACTCGTCCAACCATATTTGATTGCAGTGTGAAAACACGTGCTCATAATGCAATGACTATTCGACAAAGTGCTGGAACTTCACAAAGAACCGTTGATTTAAATTGCTAACGAGCAATCTTCAACTATTACTTCATTGGCAACTGAGTGGAAACAGGTGGCATCAGTTTCTGAAGTGGAGAAATCTGTTTCTTATACTGGTTGAGATCGATGATACTAAAGAAATCCTAGAAAAGCTCAATGTCGACGTCACTACTGAAGAAGCTTTCCGTACGGAGCTGCGAGAAGAGGAGTAGCATCATCCAAAAGAGGCCTATAAATGTTCATGACGTTATACAAGCCCTGATACCGACTAGACTGCTGAGAGACCACTCGCGCTTTAAGATTGTATTTGTTCTGCCGTCCGATCAGAAGCTATGTTTGACGAATTATGCGAGAAGAGAAGAACTGATCGAAAAACTACAACATTCACAAGCAGAGTGTTCTCGATTGGCTCACGCTACCGAAGCAGAGGTGGTTGGAAGAAGAAGTAGGTAAGATTCACCTAGGAGGAAAGGGTTTCACAAATCTCTCGAATAAGCAACTCGATAAGCAGGATCTTGGGATAGTTTCATAAAAAATCTCCCTAAAAAACATTCGCCACGAAGTTACCTCCTCCACTTCTTGATCAGAATGGACTCTCACTGATGTACAAAATAGAAAGCTACGCACTGCTAAGATCAGCCCTGCGGATCGAATTACAATAAAGAAACATAGCCGCAATGTTGACCACCTAATACCTTCAGAGTGCTTCGATCGCGAGTTAATATCCGGCTGTCACATAGAACAACTAAAACAACGCGCATTAGTGGATTTTGCTGATGAGTCATTATAAGCTTGTCAGACGTTAAATAAAAATCACGTCCGACCGAACCGAAACAGCATGTTCATATTCCCTGGACCCAAATCGGCTTCTAGTAGCTGCAAGGCGACATCAATCAGCCTTACGGAGCTTTATCAATTTACATTTAAAAAACGAGAAACCGTACCTAAGAGGAGATGAAATTATGTCTAGAATATCGTCCTGTCAAGCCAATCCGTCCAGGACCTTTGTCGGAACGACGGCGGTGAAGTCTGATTCTTCATACTAAGCGGATAACTATGAATCGACTTGCCACCATCCGACGGGCACGAGACGAGTCTAAGTCCTAAACTTCACCCAACCTTACAACTTCATCTAAACAGGAATGGAAGCGATATGAACAGCCACTTACTCGTAACAAATGTATCCTTATTTAATTTAAGGTGAAGTAAGGTAAAGGAACTCTCGACTCAAAGCAACAGTATCTGTGTGCTTCTTCCAGTACGCATTCGCAAGGCTCATTATAGGAATGTCTGCCGAGGAATACCTTTATGTGCGCATATTCGCCAAGAAGCTAAAACTAAACACTTTGGCACCCTCATATGCACGACACAATGACTCTCTATACCTTATTTCACATTAGTCTGTCAATATCAAAATTTCACAACCTAATATGTTCAGAGTGCTTCGATCGCAAGTTAACATCCGGCTGTCACACAGAACCACGGAACTCGAATAATTAAATTTGGCAAATGCTGTCTACACTGTAGATTGATTTCCCATAGCAGTTACTTACATTTAAAGATAACATAAAACTTGCAAGCCAAATTATCTGTTGTTGGTTTGAAGCAGCCGGAAACGAATTTTTGCTAATAATTCGACGAACCATTAGATCACATGGAATTAACAATAAGAAGCAATATTCTATTGCTTTTATTAACAGTAGAGCAGTTAATCACTTTCATGGATGAGTTGCAAAAAGCGCATATTGAGGCAGTATTGTTACCGCGCATTCCTATTCGTTTTGTAGAATCCAAATAATCCTTCACAAGCAGAAAACGCTCAATGAAGCATTGAAATGAACAGAAAACATAGATAACAGAAATGAGACAGAGAAAAATAAGGTCTACCTATAGTATTTTTATAGACTGCTATAGACAAATGCATATGGTAATGGGATATAAATGTATAATAATGTATATAAAAGCAAAACACATGTGTGTTGAGGTAAACAGGTAAACTTTTTTAGAAATCTTAAAAGTTTTATAAAGGTAAAGCAAATGTATAGGTAAATTTTATTGAAAGTACAACCAAGCTTCAGTGAGTCTATAACAAAAATCAGTGAATATTTCTTCTAAGAGCAATTAATTGTCAACATTCCACCTGTGCTTAAGTCATCGTTGATAGGTGAAAATTTCATTATGTTTTATTATAAAACTTTAGTTCGAAAAGTTTTTAAAAGTAGTCTGCAGTTCAAAACGATCTCTTATGTAATGTTTCGTTTTGCTATGCAAATAAATAAGAAATTTTTGAAATATCGACCCTACAAAGTGATAATTGTGCGCTATAAATGGGCAAAGTAATTCGTTTAATGTGAGAATATTCAGAATTATTCAAACATTTAAAAATGCCATAAATGCATCGAGAAATACACACTATGCTCTCGATTTACAGTAGTACTAAAGTCTAATAAACTGTAAACGTGATGATATCATAAACGAGTCCTTGCTTTTATTATTAAATTTTCCACTCATGAATCAATTGGGTAATCAATGAAAATAGAGAATAGAGAACCAATAGTCGAACAGAATATCTCTCCATATTTCAGCACTTAAACCTTCTCAAAGAAATGAATAATGGAGAAGCAAAAACTCATTTTCCAGCAACTTTCATTTCCGCCCGAATAAGTGAAGAAAAAAAAAACGAAACACCAGTATAAATCATAAAACAGAGTTCCAACAAACTTAATAGTCGAAAAGTTTGCTCAATTTTCGGAAATTCTGAAATATTTCAGTTTGAAAAATAAACAAAATTTCATTTCTTTCCACTACAAATTAAACCATCAAATGTTTTAATTACCTCAGTTAGCAGTGACGAACTTCGCGCAGTAATTATTAGCGAGTGGCAAGAAGACAGCAAGTAATCAACAATGAAGACTGACAACACGGAGCGAACAGACAGACGCGTTTGCCCGATGTTGGTGTCACAGAAATAGCCAAACATAAGGCGCGAGTGATTTTAGATACTCGAGCGTTGTCGTGCGAGTATGTGTGCGTATTTGCGTATATGCATTTGTATTTTGTATCTATGGTATGTGTGTATGTATGTGTACGTGCACGTCTGGGTGCTCGCGTGTATGCTTTATGCATACGTATGTGCATGCGCGTCCGCGTCAGAATGTGCATTTCTGTGGACGAGGCGATCTGCTGCATTTTTGAAATCGAAATCGAAATCAAGCAACATAGAGTGTATCTGAGGCCCAGCATGAAGTAAACGAACGATTCTTGCCCTTGTCGATCGGTCGTTTATAACTAATTACAAGAAACATAAAACTGGTAAAAACATGAAATAACAGATCATCAGCCTATTAGGAAAGTCACCGCAACAGATCATAACTTTTTTCTACGACGGCAAAAGCCTGCATAATTACGCAAGTTCGAGGTTGAGGTACCGATATCGAAGAAGGCTCCATCGCGCATATCTGTAGATGCCAGGGATGGTTGAACATCTAGTGCAGTCACTCGTCCAACCATATTTGATTGCAGTGTGAAAACACGTGCTCATAATGCAATGACTATTCGACAAAGTGCTGGAACTTCACAAAGAACCGTTGATTTAAATTGCTAACGAGCAATCTTCAACTATTACTTCATTGGCAACTGAGTGGAAACAGGTGGCATCAGTTTCTGAAGTGGAGAAATCTGTTTCTTATACTGGTTGAGATCGATGATACTAAAGAAATCCTAGAAAAGCTCAATGTCGACGTCACTACTGAAGAAGCTTTCCGTACGGAGCTGCGAGAAGAGGAGTAGCATCATCCAAAAGAGGCCTATAAATGTTCATGACGTTATACAAGCCCTGATACCGACTAGACTGCTGAGAGACCACTCGCGCTTTAAGATTGTATTTGTTCTGCCGTCCGATCAGAAGCTATGTTTGACGAATTATGCGAGAAGAGAAGAACTGATCGAAAAACTACAACATTCACAAGCAGAGTGTTCTCGATTGGCTCACGCTACCGAAGCAGAGGTGGTTGGAAGAAGAAGTAGGTAAGATTCACCTAGGAGGAAAGGGTTTCACAAATCTCTCGAATAAGCAACTCGATAAGCAGGATCTTGGGATAGTTTCATAAAAAATCTCCCTAAAAAACATTCGCCACGAAGTTACCTCCTCCACTTCTTGATCAGAATGGACTCTCACTGATGTACAAAATAGAAAGCTACGCACTGCTAAGATCAGCCCTGCGGATCGAATTACAATAAAGAAACATAGCCGCAATGTTGACCACCTAATACCTTCAGAGTGCTTCGATCGCGAGTTAATATCCGGCTGTCACATAGAACAACTAAAACAACGCGCATTAGTGGATTTTGCTGATGAGTCATTATAAGCTTGTCAGACGTTAAATAAAAATCACGTCCGACCGAACCGAAACAGCATGTTCATATTCCCTGGACCCAAATCGGCTTCTAGTAGCTGCAAGGCGACATCAATCAGCCTTACGGAGCTTTATCAATTTACATTTAAAAAACGAGAAACCGTACCTAAGAGGAGATGAAATTATGTCTAGAATATCGTCCTGTCAAGCCAATCCGTCCAGGACCTTTGTCGGAACGACGGCGGTGAAGTCTGATTCTTCATACTAAGCGGATAACTATGAATCGACTTGCCACCATCCGACGGGCACGAGACGAGTCTAAGTCCTAAACTTCACCCAACCTTACAACTTCATCTAAACAGGAATGGAAGCGATATGAACAGCCACTTACTCGTAACAAATGTATCCTTATTTAATTTAAGGTGAAGTAAGGTAAAGGAACTCTCGACTCAAAGCAACAGTATCTGTGTGCTTCTTCCAGTACGCATTCGCAAGGCTCATTATAGGAATGTCTGCCGAGGAATACCTTTATGTGCGCATATTCGCCAAGAAGCTAAAACTAAACACTTTGGCACCCTCATATGCACGACACAATGACTCTCTATACCTTATTTCACATTAGTCTGTCAATATCAAAATTTCACAACCTAATATGTTCAGAGTGCTTCGATCGCAAGTTAACATCCGGCTGTCACACAGAACCACGGAACTCGAATAATTAAATTTGGCAAATGCTGTCTACACTGTAGATTGATTTCCCATAGCAGTTACTTACATTTAAAGATAACATAAAACTTGCAAGCCAAATTATCTGTTGTTGGTTTGAAGCAGCCGGAAACGAATTTTTGCTAATAATTCGACGAACCATTAGATCACATGGAATTAACAATAAGAAGCAATATTCTATTGCTTTTATTAACAGTAGAGCAGTTAATCACTTTCATGGATGAGTTGCAAAAAGCGCATATTGAGGCAGTATTGTTACCGCGCATTCCTATTCGTTTTGTAGAATCCAAATAATCCTTCACAAGCAGAAAACGCTCAATGAAGCATTGAAATGAACAGAAAACATAGATAACAGAAATGAGACAGAGAAAAATAAGGTCTACCTATAGTATTTTTATAGACTGCTATAGACAAATGTATATGGTAATGGGATATAAATGTATAATAATGTATATAAAAGCAAAACACATGTGTGTTGAGGTAAACAGGTAAACTTTTTTAGAAATCTTAAAAGTTTTATAAAGGTAAAGCAAATGTATAGGTAAATTTTATTGAAAGTACAACCAAGCTTCAGTGAGTCTATAACAAAAATCAGTGAATATTTCTTCTAAGAGCAATTAATTGTCAACATTCCACCTGTGCTTAAGTCATCGTTGATAGGTGAAAATTTCATTATGTTTTATTATAAAACTTTAGTTCGAAAAGTTTTTAAAAGTAGTCTGCAGTTCAAAACGATCTCTTATGTAATGTTTCGTTTTGCTATGCAAATAAATAAGAAATTTTTGAAATATCGACCCTACAAAGTGATAATTGTGCGCTATAAATGGGCAAAGTAATTCGTTTAATGTGAGAATATTCAGAATTATTCAAACATTTAAAAATGCCATAAATGCATCGAGAAATACACACTATGCTCTCGATTTACAGTAGTACTAAAGTCTAATAAACTGTAAACGTGATGATATCATAAACGAGTCCTTGCTTTTATTATTAAATTTTCCACTCATGAATCAATTGGGTAATCAATGAAAATAGAGAATAGAGAACCAATAGTCGAACAGAATATCTCTCCATATTTCAGCACTTAAACCTTCTCAAAGAAATGAATAATGGAGAAGCAAAAACTCATTTTCCAGCAACTTTCATTTCCGCCCGAATAAGTGAAGAAAAAAAAAACGAAACACCAGTATAAATCATAAAACAGAGTTCCAACAAACTTAATAGTCGAAAAGTTTGCTCAATTTTCGGAAATTCTGAAATATTTCAGTTTGAAAAATAAACAAAATTTCATTTCTTTCCACTACAAATTAAACCATCAAATGTTTTAATTACCTCAGTTAGCAGTGACGAACTTCGCGCAGTAATTATTAGCGAGTGGCAAGAAGACAGCAAGTAATCAACAATGAAGACTGACAACACGGAGCGAACAGACAGACGCGTTTGCCCGATGTTGGTGTCACAGAAATAGCCAAACATAAGGCGCGAGTGATTAGATACTCGAGCGTTGTCGTGCGAGTATGTGTGCGTATTTGCGTATATGCATTTGTATTTTGTATCTATGGTATGTGTGTATGTATGTGTACGTGCACGTCTGGGTGCTCGCGTGTATGCTTTATGCATACGTATGTGCATGCGCGTCCGCGTCAGAATGTGCATTTCTGTGGACGAGGCGATCTGCTGCATTTTTGAAATCGAAATCGAAATCAAGCAACATAGAGTGTATCTGAGGCCCAGCATGAAGTAAACGAACGATTCTTGCCCTTGTCGATCGGTCGTTTATAACTAATTACAAGAAACATAAAACTGGTAAAAACATGAAATAACAGATCATCAGCCTATTAGGAAAGTCACCGCAACAGATCATAACTTTTTTCTACGACGGCAAAAGCCTGCATAATTACGCAAGTTCGAGGTTGAGGTACCGATATCGAAGAAGGCTCCATCGCGCATATCTGTAGATGCCAGGGATGGTTGAACATCTAGTGCAGTCACTCGTCCAACCATATTTGATTGCAGTGTGAAAACACGTGCTCATAATGCAATGACTATTCGACAAAGTGCTGGAACTTCACAAAGAACCGTTGATTTAAATTGCTAACGAGCAATCTTCAACTATTACTTCATTGGCAACTGAGTGGAAACAGGTGGCATCAGTTTCTGAAGTGGAGAAATCTGTTTCTTATACTGGTTGAGATCGATGATACTAAAGAAATCCTAGAAAAGCTCAATGTCGACGTCACTACTGAAGAAGCTTTCCGTACGGAGCTGCGAGAAGAGGAGTAGCATCATCCAAAAGAGGCCTATAAATGTTCATGACGTTATACAAGCCCTGATACCGACTAGACTGCTGAGAGACCACTCGCGCTTTAAGATTGTATTTGTTCTGCCGTCCGATCAGAAGCTATGTTTGACGAATTATGCGAGAAGAGAAGAACTGATCGAAAAACTACAACATTCACAAGCAGAGTGTTCTCGATTGGCTCACGCTACCGAAGCAGAGGTGGTTGGAAGAAGAAGTAGGTAAGATTCACCTAGGAGGAAAGGGTTTCACAAATCTCTCGAATAAGCAACTCGATAAGCAGGATCTTGGGATAGTTTCATAAAAAATCTCCCTAAAAAACATTCGCCACGAAGTTACCTCCTCCACTTCTTGATCAGAATGGACTCTCACTGATGTACAAAATAGAAAGCTACGCACTGCTAAGATCAGCCCTGCGGATCGAATTACAATAAAGAAACATAGCCGCAATGTTGACCACCTAATACCTTCAGAGTGCTTCGATCGCGAGTTAATATCCGGCTGTCACATAGAACAACTAAAACAACGCGCATTAGTGGATTTTGCTGATGAGTCATTATAAGCTTGTCAGACGTTAAATAAAAATCACGTCCGACCGAACCGAAACAGCATGTTCATATTCCCTGGACCCAAATCGGCTTCTAGTAGCTGCAAGGCGACATCAATCAGCCTTACGGAGCTTTATCAATTTACATTTAAAAAACGAGAAACCGTACCTAAGAGGAGATGAAATTATGTCTAGAATATCGTCCTGTCAAGCCAATCCGTCCAGGACCTTTGTCGGAACGACGGCGGTGAAGTCTGATTCTTCATACTAAGCGGATAACTATGAATCGACTTGCCACCATCCGACGGGCACGAGACGAGTCTAAGTCCTAAACTTCACCCAACCTTACAACTTCATCTAAACAGGAATGGAAGCGATATGAACAGCCACTTACTCGTAACAAATGTATCCTTATTTAATTTAAGGTGAAGTAAGGTAAAGGAACTCTCGACTCAAAGCAACAGTATCTGTGTGCTTCTTCCAGTACGCATTCGCAAGGCTCATTATAGGAATGTCTGCCGAGGAATACCTTTATGTGCGCATATTCGCCAAGAAGCTAAAACTAAACACTTTGGCACCCTCATATGCACGACACAATGACTCTCTATACCTTATTTCACATTAGTCTGTCAATATCAAAATTTCACAACCTAATATGTTCAGAGTGCTTCGATCGCAAGTTAACATCCGGCTGTCACACAGAACCACGGAACTCGAATAATTAAATTTGGCAAATGCTGTCTACACTGTAGATTGATTTCCCATAGCAGTTACTTACATTTAAAGATAACATAAAACTTGCAAGCCAAATTATCTGTTGTTGGTTTGAAGCAGCCGGAAACGAATTTTTGCTAATAATTCGACGAACCATTAGATCACATGGAATTAACAATAAGAAGCAATATTCTATTGCTTTTATTAACAGTAGAGCAGTTAATCACTTTCATGGATGAGTTGCAAAAAGCGCATATTGAGGCAGTATTGTTACCGCGCATTCCTATTCGTTTTGTAGAATCCAAATAATCCTTCACAAGCAGAAAACGCTCAATGAAGCATTGAAATGAACAGAAAACATAGATAACAGAAATGAGACAGAGAAAAATAAGGTCTACCTATAGTATTTTTATAGACTGCTATAGACAAATGTATATGGTAATGGGATATAAATGTATAATAATGTATATAAAAGCAAAACACATGTGTGTTGAGGTAAACAGGTAAACTTTTTTAGAAATCTTAAAAGTTTTATAAAGGTAAAGCAAATGTATAGGTAAATTTTATTGAAAGTACAACCAAGCTTCAGTGAGTCTATAACAAAAATCAGTGAATATTTCTTCTAAGAGCAATTAATTGTCAACATTCCACCTGTGCTTAAGTCATCGTTGATAGGTGAAAATTTCATTATGTTTTATTATAAAACTTTAGTTCGAAAAGTTTTTAAAAGTAGTCTGCAGTTCAAAACGATCTCTTATGTAATGTTTCGTTTTGCTATGCAAATAAATAAGAAATTTTTGAAATATCGACCCTACAAAGTGATAATTGTGCGCTATAAATGGGCAAAGTAATTCGTTTAATGTGAGAATATTCAGAATTATTCAAACATTTAAAAATGCCATAAATGCATCGAGAAATACACACTATGCTCTCGATTTACAGTAGTACTAAAGTCTAATAAACTGTAAACGTGATGATATCATAAACGAGTCCTTGCTTTTATTATTAAATTTTCCACTCATGAATCAATTGGGTAATCAATGAAAATAGAGAATAGAGAACCAATAGTCGAACAGAATATCTCTCCATATTTCAGCACTTAAACCTTCTCAAAGAAATGAATAATGGAGAAGCAAAAACTCATTTTCCAGCAACTTTCATTTCCGCCCGAATAAGTGAAGAAAAAAAAAACGAAACACCAGTATAAATCATAAAACAGAGTTCCAACAAACTTAATAGTCGAAAAGTTTGCTCAATTTTCGGAAATTCTGAAATATTTCAGTTTGAAAAATAAACAAAATTTCATTTCTTTCCACTACAAATTAAACCATCAAATGTTTTAATTACCTCAGTTAGCAGTGACGAACTTCGCGCAGTAATTATTAGCGAGTGGCAAGAAGACAGCAAGTAATCAACAATGAAGACTGACAACACGGAGCGAACAGACAGACGCGTTTGCCCGATGTTGGTGTCACAGAAATAGCCAAACATAAGGCGCGAGTGATTAGATACTCGAGCGTTGTCGTGCGAGTATGTGTGCGTATTTGCGTATATGCATTTGTATTTTGTATCTATGGTATGTGTGTATGTATGTGTACGTGCACGTCTGGGTGCTCGCGTGTATGCTTTATGCATACGTATGTGCATGCGCGTCCGCGTCAGAATGTGCATTTCTGTGGACGAGGCGATCTGCTGCATTTTTGAAATCGAAATCGAAATCAAGCAACATAGAGTGTATCTGAGGCCCAGCATGAAGTAAACGAACGATTCTTGCCCTTGTCGATCGGTCGTTTATAACTAATTACAAGAAACATAAAACTGGTAAAAACATGAAATAACAGATCATCAGCCTATTAGGAAAGTCACCGCAACAGATCATAACTTTTTTCTACGACGGCAAAAGCCTGCATAATTACGCAAGTTCGAGGTTGAGGTACCGATATCGAAGAAGGCTCCATCGCGCATATCTGTAGATGCCAGGGATGGTTGAACATCTAGTGCAGTCACTCGTCCAACCATATTTGATTGCAGTGTGAAAACACGTGCTCATAATGCAATGACTATTCGACAAAGTGCTGGAACTTCACAAAGAACCGTTGATTTAAATTGCTAACGAGCAATCTTCAACTATTACTTCATTGGCAACTGAGTGGAAACAGGTGGCATCAGTTTCTGAAGTGGAGAAATCTGTTTCTTATACTGGTTGAGATCGATGATACTAAAGAAATCCTAGAAAAGCTCAATGTCGACGTCACTACTGAAGAAGCTTTCCGTACGGAGCTGCGAGAAGAGGAGTAGCATCATCCAAAAGAGGCCTATAAATGTTCATGACGTTATACAAGCCCTGATACCGACTAGACTGCTGAGAGACCACTCGCGCTTTAAGATTGTATTTGTTCTGCCGTCCGATCAGAAGCTATGTTTGACGAATTATGCGAGAAGAGAAGAACTGATCGAAAAACTACAACATTCACAAGCAGAGTGTTCTCGATTGGCTCACGCTACCGAAGCAGAGGTGGTTGGAAGAAGAAGTAGGTAAGATTCACCTAGGAGGAAAGGGTTTCACAAATCTCTCGAATAAGCAACTCGATAAGCAGGATCTTGGGATAGTTTCATAAAAAATCTCCCTAAAAAACATTCGCCACGAAGTTACCTCCTCCACTTCTTGATCAGAATGGACTCTCACTGATGTACAAAATAGAAAGCTACGCACTGCTAAGATCAGCCCTGCGGATCGAATTACAATAAAGAAACATAGCCGCAATGTTGACCACCTAATACCTTCAGAGTGCTTCGATCGCGAGTTAATATCCGGCTGTCACATAGAACAACTAAAACAACGCGCATTAGTGGATTTTGCTGATGAGTCATTATAAGCTTGTCAGACGTTAAATAAAAATCACGTCCGACCGAACCGAAACAGCATGTTCATATTCCCTGGACCCAAATCGGCTTCTAGTAGCTGCAAGGCGACATCAATCAGCCTTACGGAGCTTTATCAATTTACATTTAAAAAACGAGAAACCGTACCTAAGAGGAGATGAAATTATGTCTAGAATATCGTCCTGTCAAGCCAATCCGTCCAGGACCTTTGTCGGAACGACGGCGGTGAAGTCTGATTCTTCATACTAAGCGGATAACTATGAATCGACTTGCCACCATCCGACGGGCACGAGACGAGTCTAAGTCCTAAACTTCACCCAACCTTACAACTTCATCTAAACAGGAATGGAAGCGATATGAACAGCCACTTACTCGTAACAAATGTATCCTTATTTAATTTAAGGTGAAGTAAGGTAAAGGAACTCTCGACTCAAAGCAACAGTATCTGTGTGCTTCTTCCAGTACGCATTCGCAAGGCTCATTATAGGAATGTCTGCCGAGGAATACCTTTATGTGCGCATATTCGCCAAGAAGCTAAAACTAAACACTTTGGCACCCTCATATGCACGACACAATGACTCTCTATACCTTATTTCACATTAGTCTGTCAATATCAAAATTTCACAACCTAATATGTTCAGAGTGCTTCGATCGCAAGTTAACATCCGGCTGTCACACAGAACCACGGAACTCGAATAATTAAATTTGGCAAATGCTGTCTACACTGTAGATTGATTTCCCATAGCAGTTACTTACATTTAAAGATAACATAAAACTTGCAAGCCAAATTATCTGTTGTTGGTTTGAAGCAGCCGGAAACGAATTTTTGCTAATAATTCGACGAACCATTAGATCACATGGAATTAACAATAAGAAGCAATATTCTATTGCTTTTATTAACAGTAGAGCAGTTAATCACTTTCATGGATGAGTTGCAAAAAGCGCATATTGAGGCAGTATTGTTACCGCGCATTCCTATTCGTTTTGTAGAATCCAAATAATCCTTCACAAGCAGAAAACGCTCAATGAAGCATTGAAATGAACAGAAAACATAGATAACAGAAATGAGACAGAGAAAAATAAGGTCTACCTATAGTATTTTTATAGACTGCTATAGACAAATGTATATGGTAATGGGATATAAATGTATAATAATGTATATAAAAGCAAAACACATGTGTGTTGAGGTAAACAGGTAAACTTTTTTAGAAATCTTAAAAGTTTTATAAAGGTAAAGCAAATGTATAGGTAAATTTTATTGAAAGTACAACCAAGCTTCAGTGAGTCTATAACAAAAATCAGTGAATATTTCTTCTAAGAGCAATTAATTGTCAACATTCCACCTGTGCTTAAGTCATCGTTGATAGGTGAAAATTTCATTATGTTTTATTATAAAACTTTAGTTCGAAAAGTTTTTAAAAGTAGTCTGCAGTTCAAAACGATCTCTTATGTAATGTTTCGTTTTGCTATGCAAATAAATAAGAAATTTTTGAAATATCGACCCTACAAAGTGATAATTGTGCGCTATAAATGGGCAAAGTAATTCGTTTAATGTGAGAATATTCAGAATTATTCAAACATTTAAAAATGCCATAAATGCATCGAGAAATACACACTATGCTCTCGATTTACAGTAGTACTAAAGTCTAATAAACTGTAAACGTGATGATATCATAAACGAGTCCTTGCTTTTATTATTAAATTTTCCACTCATGAATCAATTGGGTAATCAATGAAAATAGAGAATAGAGAACCAATAGTCGAACAGAATATCTCTCCATATTTCAGCACTTAAACCTTCTCAAAGAAATGAATAATGGAGAAGCAAAAACTCATTTTCCAGCAACTTTCATTTCCGCCCGAATAAGTGAAGAAAAAAAAAACGAAACACCAGTATAAATCATAAAACAGAGTTCCAACAAACTTAATAGTCGAAAAGTTTGCTCAATTTTCGGAAATTCTGAAATATTTCAGTTTGAAAAATAAACAAAATTTCATTTCTTTCCACTACAAATTAAACCATCAAATGTTTTAATTACCTCAGTTAGCAGTGACGAACTTCGCGCAGTAATTATTAGCGAGTGGCAAGAAGACAGCAAGTAATCAACAATGAAGACTGACAACACGGAGCGAACAGACAGACGCGTTTGCCCGATGTTGGTGTCACAGAAATAGCCAAACATAAGGCGCGAGTGATTAGATACTCGAGCGTTGTCGTGCGAGTATGTGTGCGTATTTGCGTATATGCATTTGTATTTTGTATCTATGGTATGTGTGTATGTATGTGTACGTGCACGTCTGGGTGCTCGCGTGTATGCTTTATGCATACGTATGTGCATGCGCGTCCGCGTCAGAATGTGCATTTCTGTGGACGAGGCGATCTGCTGCATTTTTGAAATCGAAATCGAAATCAAGCAACATAGAGTGTATCTGAGGCCCAGCATGAAGTAAACGAACGATTCTTGCCCTTGTCGATCGGTCGTTTATAACTAATTACAAGAAACATAAAACTGGTAAAAACATGAAATAACAGATCATCAGCCTATTAGGAAAGTCACCGCAACAGATCATAACTTTTTTCTACGACGGCAAAAGCCTGCATAATTACGCAAGTTCGAGGTTGAGGTACCGATATCGAAGAAGGCTCCATCGCGCATATCTGTAGATGCCAGGGATGGTTGAACATCTAGTGCAGTCACTCGTCCAACCATATTTGATTGCAGTGTGAAAACACGTGCTCATAATGCAATGACTATTCGACAAAGTGCTGGAACTTCACAAAGAACCGTTGATTTAAATTGCTAACGAGCAATCTTCAACTATTACTTCATTGGCAACTGAGTGGAAACAGGTGGCATCAGTTTCTGAAGTGGAGAAATCTGTTTCTTATACTGGTTGAGATCGATGATACTAAAGAAATCCTAGAAAAGCTCAATGTCGACGTCACTACTGAAGAAGCTTTCCGTACGGAGCTGCGAGAAGAGGAGTAGCATCATCCAAAAGAGGCCTATAAATGTTCATGACGTTATACAAGCCCTGATACCGACTAGACTGCTGAGAGACCACTCGCGCTTTAAGATTGTATTTGTTCTGCCGTCCGATCAGAAGCTATGTTTGACGAATTATGCGAGAAGAGAAGAACTGATCGAAAAACTACAACATTCACAAGCAGAGTGTTCTCGATTGGCTCACGCTACCGAAGCAGAGGTGGTTGGAAGAAGAAGTAGGTAAGATTCACCTAGGAGGAAAGGGTTTCACAAATCTCTCGAATAAGCAACTCGATAAGCAGGATCTTGGGATAGTTTCATAAAAAATCTCCCTAAAAAACATTCGCCACGAAGTTACCTCCTCCACTTCTTGATCAGAATGGACTCTCACTGATGTACAAAATAGAAAGCTACGCACTGCTAAGATCAGCCCTGCGGATCGAATTACAATAAAGAAACATAGCCGCAATGTTGACCACCTAATACCTTCAGAGTGCTTCGATCGCGAGTTAATATCCGGCTGTCACATAGAACAACTAAAACAACGCGCATTAGTGGATTTTGCTGATGAGTCATTATAAGCTTGTCAGACGTTAAATAAAAATCACGTCCGACCGAACCGAAACAGCATGTTCATATTCCCTGGACCCAAATCGGCTTCTAGTAGCTGCAAGGCGACATCAATCAGCCTTACGGAGCTTTATCAATTTACATTTAAAAAACGAGAAACCGTACCTAAGAGGAGATGAAATTATGTCTAGAATATCGTCCTGTCAAGCCAATCCGTCCAGGACCTTTGTCGGAACGACGGCGGTGAAGTCTGATTCTTCATACTAAGCGGATAACTATGAATCGACTTGCCACCATCCGACGGGCACGAGACGAGTCTAAGTCCTAAACTTCACCCAACCTTACAACTTCATCTAAACAGGAATGGAAGCGATATGAACAGCCACTTACTCGTAACAAATGTATCCTTATTTAATTTAAGGTGAAGTAAGGTAAAGGAACTCTCGACTCAAAGCAACAGTATCTGTGTGCTTCTTCCAGTACGCATTCGCAAGGCTCATTATAGGAATGTCTGCCGAGGAATACCTTTATGTGCGCATATTCGCCAAGAAGCTAAAACTAAACACTTTGGCACCCTCATATGCACGACACAATGACTCTCTATACCTTATTTCACATTAGTCTGTCAATATCAAAATTTCACAACCTAATATGTTCAGAGTGCTTCGATCGCAAGTTAACATCCGGCTGTCACACAGAACCACGGAACTCGAATAATTAAATTTGGCAAATGCTGTCTACACTGTAGATTGATTTCCCATAGCAGTTACTTACATTTAAAGATAACATAAAACTTGCAAGCCAAATTATCTGTTGTTGGTTTGAAGCAGCCGGAAACGAATTTTTGCTAATAATTCGACGAACCATTAGATCACATGGAATTAACAATAAGAAGCAATATTCTATTGCTTTTATTAACAGTAGAGCAGTTAATCACTTTCATGGATGAGTTGCAAAAAGCGCATATTGAGGCAGTATTGTTACCGCGCATTCCTATTCGTTTTGTAGAATCCAAATAATCCTTCACAAGCAGAAAACGCTCAATGAAGCATTGAAATGAACAGAAAACATAGATAACAGAAATGAGACAGAGAAAAATAAGGTCTACCTATAGTATTTTTATAGACTGCTATAGACAAATGTATATGGTAATGGGATATAAATGTATAATAATGTATATAAAAGCAAAACACATGTGTGTTGAGGTAAACAGGTAAACTTTTTTAGAAATCTTAAAAGTTTTATAAAGGTAAAGCAAATGTATAGGTAAATTTTATTGAAAGTACAACCAAGCTTCAGTGAGTCTATAACAAAAATCAGTGAATATTTCTTCTAAGAGCAATTAATTGTCAACATTCCACCTGTGCTTAAGTCATCGTTGATAGGTGAAAATTTCATTATGTTTTATTATAAAACTTTAGTTCGAAAAGTTTTTAAAAGTAGTCTGCAGTTCAAAACGATCTCTTATGTAATGTTTCGTTTTGCTATGCAAATAAATAAGAAATTTTTGAAATATCGACCCTACAAAGTGATAATTGTGCGCTATAAATGGGCAAAGTAATTCGTTTAATGTGAGAATATTCAGAATTATTCAAACATTTAAAAATGCCATAAATGCATCGAGAAATACACACTATGCTCTCGATTTACAGTAGTACTAAAGTCTAATAAACTGTAAACGTGATGATATCATAAACGAGTCCTTGCTTTTATTATTAAATTTTCCACTCATGAATCAATTGGGTAATCAATGAAAATAGAGAATAGAGAACCAATAGTCGAACAGAATATCTCTCCATATTTCAGCACTTAAACCTTCTCAAAGAAATGAATAATGGAGAAGCAAAAACTCATTTTCCAGCAACTTTCATTTCCGCCCGAATAAGTGAAGAAAAAAAAAACGAAACACCAGTATAAATCATAAAACAGAGTTCCAACAAACTTAATAGTCGAAAAGTTTGCTCAATTTTCGGAAATTCTGAAATATTTCAGTTTGAAAAATAAACAAAATTTCATTTCTTTCCACTACAAATTAAACCATCAAATGTTTTAATTACCTCAGTTAGCAGTGACGAACTTCGCGCAGTAATTATTAGCGAGTGGCAAGAAGACAGCAAGTAATCAACAATGAAGACTGACAACACGGAGCGAACAGACAGACGCGTTTGCCCGATGTTGGTGTCACAGAAATAGCCAAACATAAGGCGCGAGTGATTAGATACTCGAGCGTTGTCGTGCGAGTATGTGTGCGTATTTGCGTATATGCATTTGTATTTTGTATCTATGGTATGTGTGTATGTATGTGTACGTGCACGTCTGGGTGCTCGCGTGTATGCTTTATGCATACGTATGTGCATGCGCGTCCGCGTCAGAATGTGCATTTCTGTGGACGAGGCGATCTGCTGCATTTTTGAAATCGAAATCGAAATCAAGCAACATAGAGTGTATCT
Source organism: Baylisascaris procyonis (assembly GCA_037389465.1). Lineage (NCBI taxonomy): Eukaryota > Metazoa > Nematoda > Chromadorea > Rhabditida > Ascarididae > Baylisascaris > Baylisascaris procyonis. Next base: position 139,253 of record JAZARR010000250.1, read on the forward strand.
GAGGCCCAGCATGAAGTAAACGAACGATTCTTGCCCTTGTCGATCGGTCGTTTATAACTAATTACAAGAAACATAAAACTGGTAAAAACATGAAATAACAGATCATCAGCCTATTAGGAAAGTCACCGCAACAGATCATAACTTTTTTCTACGACGGCAAAAGCCTGCATAATTACGCAAGTTCGAGGTTGAGGTACCGATATCGAAGAAGGCTCCATCGCGCATATCTGTAGATGCCAGGGATGGTTGAACATCTAGTGCAGTCACTCGTCCAACCATATTTGATTGCAGTGTGAAAACACGTGCTCATAATGCAATGACTATTCGACAAAGTGCTGGAACTTCACAAAGAACCGTTGATTTAAATTGCTAACGAGCAATCTTCAACTATTACTTCATTGGCAACTGAGTGGAAACAGGTGGCATCAGTTTCTGAAGTGGAGAAATCTGTTTCTTATACTGGTTGAGATCGATGATACTAAAGAAATCCTAGAAAAGCTCAATGTCGACGTCACTACTGAAGAAGCTTTCCGTACGGAGCTGCGAGAAGAGGAGTAGCATCATCCAAAAGAGGCCTATAAATGTTCATGACGTTATACAAGCCCTGATACCGACTAGACTGCTGAGAGACCACTCGCGCTTTAAGATTGTATTTGTTCTGCCGTCCGATCAGAAGCTATGTTTGACGAATTATGCGAGAAGAGAAGAACTGATCGAAAAACTACAACATTCACAAGCAGAGTGTTCTCGATTGGCTCACGCTACCGAAGCAGAGGTGGTTGGAAGAAGAAGTAGGTAAGATTCACCTAGGAGGAAAGGGTTTCACAAATCTCTCGAATAAGCAACTCGATAAGCAGGATCTTGGGATAGTTTCATAAAAAATCTCCCTAAAAAACATTCGCCACGAAGTTACCTCCTCCACTTCTTGATCAGAATGGACTCTCACTGATGTACAAAATAGAAAGCTACGCACTGCTAAGATCAGCCCTGCGGATCGAATTACAATAAAGAAACATAGCCGCAATGTTGACCACCTAATACCTTCAGAGTGCTTCGATCGCGAGTTAATATCCGGCTGTCACATAGAACAACTAAAACAACGCGCATTAGTGGATTTTGCTGATGAGTCATTATAAGCTTGTCAGACGTTAAATAAAAATCACGTCCGACCGAACCGAAACAGCATGTTCATATTCCCTGGACCCAAATCGGCTTCTAGTAGCTGCAAGGCGACATCAATCAGCCTTACGGAGCTTTATCAATTTACATTTAAAAAACGAGAAACCGTACCTAAGAGGAGATGAAATTATGTCTAGAATATCGTCCTGTCAAGCCAATCCGTCCAGGACCTTTGTCGGAACGACGGCGGTGAAGTCTGATTCTTCATACTAAGCGGATAACTATGAATCGACTTGCCACCATCCGACGGGCACGAGACGAGTCTAAGTCCTAAACTTCACCCAACCTTACAACTTCATCTAAACAGGAATGGAAGCGATATGAACAGCCACTTACTCGTAACAAATGTATCCTTATTTAATTTAAGGTGAAGTAAGGTAAAGGAACTCTCGACTCAAAGCAACAGTATCTGTGTGCTTCTTCCAGTACGCATTCGCAAGGCTCATTATAGGAATGTCTGCCGAGGAATACCTTTATGTGCGCATATTCGCCAAGAAGCTAAAACTAAACACTTTGGCACCCTCATATGCACGACACAATGACTCTCTATACCTTATTTCACATTAGTCTGTCAATATCAAAATTTCACAACCTAATATGTTCAGAGTGCTTCGATCGCAAGTTAACATCCGGCTGTCACACAGAACCACGGAACTCGAATAATTAAATTTGGCAAATGCTGTCTACACTGTAGATTGATTTCCCATAGCAGTTACTTACATTTAAAGATAACATAAAACTTGCAAGCCAAATTATCTGTTGTTGGTTTGAAGCAGCCGGAAACGAATTTTTGCTAATAATTCGACGAACCATTAGATCACATGGAATTAACAATAAGAAGCAATATTCTATTGCTTTTATTAACAGTAGAGCAGTTAATCACTTTCATGGATGAGTTGCAAAAAGCGCATATTGAGGCAGTATTGTTACCGCGCATTCCTATTCGTTTTGTAGAATCCAAATAATCCTTCACAAGCAGAAAACGCTCAATGAAGCATTGAAATGAACAGAAAACATAGATAACAGAAATGAGACAGAGAAAAATAAGGTCTACCTATAGTATTTTTATAGACTGCTATAGACAAATGTATATGGTAATGGGATATAAATGTATAATAATGTATATAAAAGCAAAACACATGTGTGTTGAGGTAAACAGGTAAACTTTTTTAGAAATCTTAAAAGTTTTATAAAGGTAAAGCAAATGTATAGGTAAATTTTATTGAAAGTACAACCAAGCTTCAGTGAGTCTATAACAAAAATCAGTGAATATTTCTTCTAAGAGCAATTAATTGTCAACATTCCACCTGTGCTTAAGTCATCGTTGATAGGTGAAAATTTCATTATGTTTTATTATAAAACTTTAGTTCGAAAAGTTTTTAAAAGTAGTCTGCAGTTCAAAACGATCTCTTATGTAATGTTTCGTTTTGCTATGCAAATAAATAAGAAATTTTTGAAATATCGACCCTACAAAGTGATAATTGTGCGCTATAAATGGGCAAAGTAATTCGTTTAATGTGAGAATATTCAGAATTATTCAAACATTTAAAAATGCCATAAATGCATCGAGAAATACACACTATGCTCTCGATTTACAGTAGTACTAAAGTCTAATAAACTGTAAACGTGATGATATCATAAACGAGTCCTTGCTTTTATTATTAAATTTTCCACTCATGAATCAATTGGGTAATCAATGAAAATAGAGAATAGAGAACCAATAGTCGAACAGAATATCTCTCCATATTTCAGCACTTAAACCTTCTCAAAGAAATGAATAATGGAGAAGCAAAAACTCATTTTCCAGCAACTTTCATTTCCGCCCGAATAAGTGAAGAAAAAAAAAACGAAACACCAGTATAAATCATAAAACAGAGTTCCAACAAACTTAATAGTCGAAAAGTTTGCTCAATTTTCGGAAATTCTGAAATATTTCAGTTTGAAAAATAAACAAAATTTCATTTCTTTCCACTACAAATTAAACCATCAAATGTTTTAATTACCTCAGTTAGCAGTGACGAACTTCGCGCAGTAATTATTAGCGAGTGGCAAGAAGACAGCAAGTAATCAACAATGAAGACTGACAACACGGAGCGAACAGACAGACGCGTTTGCCCGATGTTGGTGTCACAGAAATAGCCAAACATAAGGCGCGAGTGATTAGATACTCGAGCGTTGTCGTGCGAGTATGTGTGCGTATTTGCGTATATGCATTTGTATTTTGTATCTATGGTATGTGTGTATGTATGTGTACGTGCACGTCTGGGTGCTCGCGTGTATGCTTTATGCATACGTATGTGCATGCGCGTCCGCGTCAGAATGTGCATTTCTGTGGACGAGGCGATCTGCTGCATTTTTGAAATCGAAATCGAAATCAAGCAACATAGAGTGTATCTGAGGCCCAGCATGAAGTAAACGAACGATTCTTGCCCTTGTCGATCGGTCGTTTATAACTAATTACAAGAAACATAAAACTGGTAAAAACATGAAATAACAGATCATCAGCCTATTAGGAAAGTCACCGCAACAGATCATAACTTTTTTCTACGACGGCAAAAGCCTGCATAATTACGCAAGTTCGAGGTTGAGGTACCGATATCGAAGAAGGCTCCATCGCGCATATCTGTAGATGCCAGGGATGGTTGAACATCTAGTGCAGTCACTCGTCCAACCATATTTGATTGCAGTGTGAAAACACGTGCTCATAATGCAATGACTATTCGACAAAGTGCTGGAACTTCACAAAGAACCGTTGATTTAAATTGCTAACGAGCAATCTTCAACTATTACTTCATTGGCAACTGAGTGGAAACAGGTGGCATCAGTTTCTGAAGTGGAGAAATCTGTTTCTTATACTGGTTGAGATCGATGATACTAAAGAAATCCTAGAAAAGCTCAATGTCGACGTCACTACTGAAGAAGCTTTCCGTACGGAGCTGCGAGAAGAGGAGTAGCATCATCCAAAAGAGGCCTATAAATGTTCATGACGTTATACAAGCCCTGATACCGACTAGACTGCTGAGAGACCACTCGCGCTTTAAGATTGTATTTGTTCTGCCGTCCGATCAGAAGCTATGTTTGACGAATTATGCGAGAAGAGAAGAACTGATCGAAAAACTACAACATTCACAAGCAGAGTGTTCTCGATTGGCTCACGCTACCGAAGCAGAGGTGGTTGGAAGAAGAAGTAGGTAAGATTCACCTAGGAGGAAAGGGTTTCACAAATCTCTCGAATAAGCAACTCGATAAGCAGGATCTTGGGATAGTTTCATAAAAAATCTCCCTAAAAAACATTCGCCACGAAGTTACCTCCTCCACTTCTTGATCAGAATGGACTCTCACTGATGTACAAAATAGAAAGCTACGCACTGCTAAGATCAGCCCTGCGGATCGAATTACAATAAAGAAACATAGCCGCAATGTTGACCACCTAATACCTTCAGAGTGCTTCGATCGCGAGTTAATATCCGGCTGTCACATAGAACAACTAAAACAACGCGCATTAGTGGATTTTGCTGATGAGTCATTATAAGCTTGTCAGACGTTAAATAAAAATCACGTCCGACCGAACCGAAACAGCATGTTCATATTCCCTGGACCCAAATCGGCTTCTAGTAGCTGCAAGGCGACATCAATCAGCCTTACGGAGCTTTATCAATTTACATTTAAAAAACGAGAAACCGTACCTAAGAGGAGATGAAATTATGTCTAGAATATCGTCCTGTCAAGCCAATCCGTCCAGGACCTTTGTCGGAACGACGGCGGTGAAGTCTGATTCTTCATACTAAGCGGATAACTATGAATCGACTTGCCACCATCCGACGGGCACGAGACGAGTCTAAGTCCTAAACTTCACCCAACCTTACAACTTCATCTAAACAGGAATGGAAGCGATATGAACAGCCACTTACTCGTAACAAATGTATCCTTATTTAATTTAAGGTGAAGTAAGGTAAAGGAACTCTCGACTCAAAGCAACAGTATCTGTGTGCTTCTTCCAGTACGCATTCGCAAGGCTCATTATAGGAATGTCTGCCGAGGAATACCTTTATGTGCGCATATTCGCCAAGAAGCTAAAACTAAACACTTTGGCACCCTCATATGCACGACACAATGACTCTCTATACCTTATTTCACATTAGTCTGTCAATATCAAAATTTCACAACCTAATATGTTCAGAGTGCTTCGATCGCAAGTTAACATCCGGCTGTCACACAGAACCACGGAACTCGAATAATTAAATTTGGCAAATGCTGTCTACACTGTAGATTGATTTCCCATAGCAGTTACTTACATTTAAAGATAACATAAAACTTGCAAGCCAAATTATCTGTTGTTGGTTTGAAGCAGCCGGAAACGAATTTTTGCTAATAATTCGACGAACCATTAGATCACATGGAATTAACAATAAGAAGCAATATTCTATTGCTTTTATTAACAGTAGAGCAGTTAATCACTTTCATGGATGAGTTGCAAAAAGCGCATATTGAGGCAGTATTGTTACCGCGCATTCCTATTCGTTTTGTAGAATCCAAATAATCCTTCACAAGCAGAAAACGCTCAATGAAGCATTGAAATGAACAGAAAACATAGATAACAGAAATGAGACAGAGAAAAATAAGGTCTACCTATAGTATTTTTATAGACTGCTATAGACAAATGTATATGGTAATGGGATATAAATGTATAATAATGTATATAAAAGCAAAACACATGTGTGTTGAGGTAAACAGGTAAACTTTTTTAGAAATCTTAAAAGTTTTATAAAGGTAAAGCAAATGTATAGGTAAATTTTATTGAAAGTACAACCAAGCTTCAGTGAGTCTATAACAAAAATCAGTGAATATTTCTTCTAAGAGCAATTAATTGTCAACATTCCACCTGTGCTTAAGTCATCGTTGATAGGTGAAAATTTCATTATGTTTTATTATAAAACTTTAGTTCGAAAAGTTTTTAAAAGTAGTCTGCAGTTCAAAACGATCTCTTATGTAATGTTTCGTTTTGCTATGCAAATAAATAAGAAATTTTTGAAATATCGACCCTACAAAGTGATAATTGTGCGCTATAAATGGGCAAAGTAATTCGTTTAATGTGAGAATATTCAGAATTATTCAAACATTTAAAAATGCCATAAATGCATCGAGAAATACACACTATGCTCTCGATTTACAGTAGTACTAAAGTCTAATAAACTGTAAACGTGATGATATCATAAACGAGTCCTTGCTTTTATTATTAAATTTTCCACTCATGAATCAATTGGGTAATCAATGAAAATAGAGAATAGAGAACCAATAGTCGAACAGAATATCTCTCCATATTTCAGCACTTAAACCTTCTCAAAGAAATGAATAATGGAGAAGCAAAAACTCATTTTCCAGCAACTTTCATTTCCGCCCGAATAAGTGAAGAAAAAAAAAACGAAACACCAGTATAAATCATAAAACAGAGTTCCAACAAACTTAATAGTCGAAAAGTTTGCTCAATTTTCGGAAATTCTGAAATATTTCAGTTTGAAAAATAAACAAAATTTCATTTCTTTCCACTACAAATTAAACCATCAAATGTTTTAATTACCTCAGTTAGCAGTGACGAACTTCGCGCAGTAATTATTAGCGAGTGGCAAGAAGACAGCAAGTAATCAACAATGAAGACTGACAACACGGAGCGAACAGACAGACGCGTTTGCCCGATGTTGGTGTCACAGAAATAGCCAAACATAAGGCGCGAGTGATTAGATACTCGAGCGTTGTCGTGCGAGTATGTGTGCGTATTTGCGTATATGCATTTGTATTTTGTATCTATGGTATGTGTGTATGTATGTGTACGTGCACGTCTGGGTGCTCGCGTGTATGCTTTATGCATACGTATGTGCATGCGCGTCCGCGTCAGAATGTGCATTTCTGTGGACGAGGCGATCTGCTGCATTTTTGAAATCGAAATCGAAATCAAGCAACATAGAGTGTATCTGAGGCCCAGCATGAAGTAAACGAACGATTCTTGCCCTTGTCGATCGGTCGTTTATAACTAATTACAAGAAACATAAAACTGGTAAAAACATGAAATAACAGATCATCAGCCTATTAGGAAAGTCACCGCAACAGATCATAACTTTTTTCTACGACGGCAAAAGCCTGCATAATTACGCAAGTTCGAGGTTGAGGTACCGATATCGAAGAAGGCTCCATCGCGCATATCTGTAGATGCCAGGGATGGTTGAACATCTAGTGCAGTCACTCGTCCAACCATATTTGATTGCAGTGTGAAAACACGTGCTCATAATGCAATGACTATTCGACAAAGTGCTGGAACTTCACAAAGAACCGTTGATTTAAATTGCTAACGAGCAATCTTCAACTATTACTTCATTGGCAACTGAGTGGAAACAGGTGGCATCAGTTTCTGAAGTGGAGAAATCTGTTTCTTATACTGGTTGAGATCGATGATACTAAAGAAATCCTAGAAAAGCTCAATGTCGACGTCACTACTGAAGAAGCTTTCCGTACGGAGCTGCGAGAAGAGGAGTAGCATCATCCAAAAGAGGCCTATAAATGTTCATGACGTTATACAAGCCCTGATACCGACTAGACTGCTGAGAGACCACTCGCGCTTTAAGATTGTATTTGTTCTGCCGTCCGATCAGAAGCTATGTTTGACGAATTATGCGAGAAGAGAAGAACTGATCGAAAAACTACAACATTCACAAGCAGAGTGTTCTCGATTGGCTCACGCTACCGAAGCAGAGGTGGTTGGAAGAAGAAGTAGGTAAGATTCACCTAGGAGGAAAGGGTTTCACAAATCTCTCGAATAAGCAACTCGATAAGCAGGATCTTGGGATAGTTTCATAAAAAATCTCCCTAAAAAACATTCGCCACGAAGTTACCTCCTCCACTTCTTGATCAGAATGGACTCTCACTGATGTACAAAATAGAAAGCTACGCACTGCTAAGATCAGCCCTGCGGATCGAATTACAATAAAGAAACATAGCCGCAATGTTGACCACCTAATACCTTCAGAGTGCTTCGATCGCGAGTTAATATCCGGCTGTCACATAGAACAACTAAAACAACGCGCATTAGTGGATTTTGCTGATGAGTCATTATAAGCTTGTCAGACGTTAAATAAAAATCACGTCCGACCGAACCGAAACAGCATGTTCATATTCCCTGGACCCAAATCGGCTTCTAGTAGCTGCAAGGCGACATCAATCAGCCTTACGGAGCTTTATCAATTTACATTTAAAAAACGAGAAACCGTACCTAAGAGGAGATGAAATTATGTCTAGAATATCGTCCTGTCAAGCCAATCCGTCCAGGACCTTTGTCGGAACGACGGCGGTGAAGTCTGATTCTTCATACTAAGCGGATAACTATGAATCGACTTGCCACCATCCGACGGGCACGAGACGAGTCTAAGTCCTAAACTTCACCCAACCTTACAACTTCATCTAAACAGGAATGGAAGCGATATGAACAGCCACTTACTCGTAACAAATGTATCCTTATTTAATTTAAGGTGAAGTAAGGTAAAGGAACTCTCGACTCAAAGCAACAGTATCTGTGTGCTTCTTCCAGTACGCATTCGCAAGGCTCATTATAGGAATGTCTGCCGAGGAATACCTTTATGTGCGCATATTCGCCAAGAAGCTAAAACTAAACACTTTGGCACCCTCATATGCACGACACAATGACTCTCTATACCTTATTTCACATTAGTCTGTCAATATCAAAATTTCACAACCTAATATGTTCAGAGTGCTTCGATCGCAAGTTAACATCCGGCTGTCACACAGAACCACGGAACTCGAATAATTAAATTTGGCAAATGCTGTCTACACTGTAGATTGATTTCCCATAGCAGTTACTTACATTTAAAGATAACATAAAACTTGCAAGCCAAATTATCTGTTGTTGGTTTGAAGCAGCCGGAAACGAATTTTTGCTAATAATTCGACGAACCATTAGATCACATGGAATTAACAATAAGAAGCAATATTCTATTGCTTTTATTAACAGTAGAGCAGTTAATCACTTTCATGGATGAGTTGCAAAAAGCGCATATTGAGGCAGTATTGTTACCGCGCATTCCTATTCGTTTTGTAGAATCCAAATAATCCTTCACAAGCAGAAAACGCTCAATGAAGCATTGAAATGAACAGAAAACATAGATAACAGAAATGAGACAGAGAAAAATAAGGTCTACCTATAGTATTTTTATAGACTGCTATAGACAAATGTATATGGTAATGGGATATAAATGTATAATAATGTATATAAAAGCAAAACACATGTGTGTTGAGGTAAACAGGTAAACTTTTTTAGAAATCTTAAAAGTTTTATAAAGGTAAAGCAAATGTATAGGTAAATTTTATTGAAAGTACAACCAAGCTTCAGTGAGTCTATAACAAAAATCAGTGAATATTTCTTCTAAGAGCAATTAATTGTCAACATTCCACCTGTGCTTAAGTCATCGTTGATAGGTGAAAATTTCATTATGTTTTATTATAAAACTTTAGTTCGAAAAGTTTTTAAAAGTAGTCTGCAGTTCAAAACGATCTCTTATGTAATGTTTCGTTTTGCTATGCAAATAAATAAGAAATTTTTGAAATATCGACCCTACAAAGTGATAATTGTGCGCTATAAATGGGCAAAGTAATTCGTTTAATGTGAGAATATTCAGAATTATTCAAACATTTAAAAATGCCATAAATGCATCGAGAAATACACACTATGCTCTCGATTTACAGTAGTACTAAAGTCTAATAAACTGTAAACGTGATGATATCATAAACGAGTCCTTGCTTTTATTATTAAATTTTCCACTCATGAATCAATTGGGTAATCAATGAAAATAGAGAATAGAGAACCAATAGTCGAACAGAATATCTCTCCATATTTCAGCACTTAAACCTTCTCAAAGAAATGAATAATGGAGAAGCAAAAACTCATTTTCCAGCAACTTTCATTTCCGCCCGAATAAGTGAAGAAAAAAAAAACGAAACACCAGTATAAATCATAAAACAGAGTTCCAACAAACTTAATAGTCGAAAAGTTTGCTCAATTTTCGGAAATTCTGAAATATTTCAGTTTGAAAAATAAACAAAATTTCATTTCTTTCCACTACAAATTAAACCATCAAATGTTTTAATTACCTCAGTTAGCAGTGACGAACTTCGCGCAGTAATTATTAGCGAGTGGCAAGAAGACAGCAAGTAATCAACAATGAAGACTGACAACACGGAGCGAACAGACAGACGCGTTTGCCCGATGTTGGTGTCACAGAAATAGCCAAACATAAGGCGCGAGTGATTAGATACTCGAGCGTTGTCGTGCGAGTATGTGTGCGTATTTGCGTATATGCATTTGTATTTTGTATCTATGGTATGTGTGTATGTATGTGTACGTGCACGTCTGGGTGCTCGCGTGTATGCTTTATGCATACGTATGTGCATGCGCGTCCGCGTCAGAATGTGCATTTCTGTGGACGAGGCGATCTGCTGCATTTTTGAAATCGAAATCGAAATCAAGCAACATAGAGTGTATCTGAGGCCCAGCATGAAGTAAACGAACGATTCTTGCCCTTGTCGATCGGTCGTTTATAACTAATTACAAGAAACATAAAACTGGTAAAAACATGAAATAACAGATCATCAGCCTATTAGGAAAGTCACCGCAACAGATCATAACTTTTTTCTACGACGGCAAAAGCCTGCATAATTACGCAAGTTCGAGGTTGAGGTACCGATATCGAAGAAGGCTCCATCGCGCATATCTGTAGATGCCAGGGATGGTTGAACATCTAGTGCAGTCACTCGTCCAACCATATTTGATTGCAGTGTGAAAACACGTGCTCATAATGCAATGACTATTCGACAAAGTGCTGGAACTTCACAAAGAACCGTTGATTTAAATTGCTAACGAGCAATCTTCAACTATTACTTCATTGGCAACTGAGTGGAAACAGGTGGCATCAGTTTCTGAAGTGGAGAAATCTGTTTCTTATACTGGTTGAGATCGATGATACTAAAGAAATCCTAGAAAAGCTCAATGTCGACGTCACTACTGAAGAAGCTTTCCGTACGGAGCTGCGAGAAGAGGAGTAGCATCATCCAAAAGAGGCCTATAAATGTTCATGACGTTATACAAGCCCTGATACCGACTAGACTGCTGAGAGACCACTCGCGCTTTAAGATTGTATTTGTTCTGCCGTCCGATCAGAAGCTATGTTTGACGAATTATGCGAGAAGAGAAGAACTGATCGAAAAACTACAACATTCACAAGCAGAGTGTTCTCGATTGGCTCACGCTACCGAAGCAGAGGTGGTTGGAAGAAGAAGTAGGTAAGATTCACCTAGGAGGAAAGGGTTTCACAAATCTCTCGAATAAGCAACTCGATAAGCAGGATCTTGGGATAGTTTCATAAAAAATCTCCCTAAAAAACATTCGCCACGAAGTTACCTCCTCCACTTCTTGATCAGAATGGACTCTCACTGATGTACAAAATAGAAAGCTACGCACTGCTAAGATCAGCCCTGCGGATCGAATTACAATAAAGAAACATAGCCGCAATGTTGACCACCTAATACCTTCAGAGTGCTTCGATCGCGAGTTAATATCCGGCTGTCACATAGAACAACTAAAACAACGCGCATTAGTGGATTTTGCTGATGAGTCATTATAAGCTTGTCAGACGTTAAATAAAAATCACGTCCGACCGAACCGAAACAGCATGTTCATATTCCCTGGACCCAAATCGGCTTCTAGTAGCTGCAAGGCGACATCAATCAGCCTTACGGAGCTTTATCAATTTACATTTAAAAAACGAGAAACCGTACCTAAGAGGAGATGAAATTATGTCTAGAATATCGTCCTGTCAAGCCAATCCGTCCAGGACCTTTGTCGGAACGACGGCGGTGAAGTCTGATTCTTCATACTAAGCGGATAACTATGAATCGACTTGCCACCATCCGACGGGCACGAGACGAGTCTAAGTCCTAAACTTCACCCAACCTTACAACTTCATCTAAACAGGAATGGAAGCGATATGAACAGCCACTTACTCGTAACAAATGTATCCTTATTTAATTTAAGGTGAAGTAAGGTAAAGGAACTCTCGACTCAAAGCAACAGTATCTGTGTGCTTCTTCCAGTACGCATTCGCAAGGCTCATTATAGGAATGTCTGCCGAGGAATACCTTTATGTGCGCATATTCGCCAAGAAGCTAAAACTAAACACTTTGGCACCCTCATATGCACGACACAATGACTCTCTATACCTTATTTCACATTAGTCTGTCAATATCAAAATTTCACAACCTAATATGTTCAGAGTGCTTCGATCGCAAGTTAACATCCGGCTGTCACACAGAACCACGGAACTCGAATAATTAAATTTGGCAAATGCTGTCTACACTGTAGATTGATTTCCCATAGCAGTTACTTACATTTAAAGATAACATAAAACTTGCAAGCCAAATTATCTGTTGTTGGTTTGAAGCAGCCGGAAACGAATTTTTGCTAATAATTCGACGAACCATTAGATCACATGGAATTAACAATAAGAAGCAATATTCTATTGCTTTTATTAACAGTAGAGCAGTTAATCACTTTCATGGATGAGTTGCAAAAAGCGCATATTGAGGCAGTATTGTTACCGCGCATTCCTATTCGTTTTGTAGAATCCAAATAATCCTTCACAAGCAGAAAACGCTCAATGAAGCATTGAAATGAACAGAAAACATAGATAACAGAAATGAGACAGAGAAAAATAAGGTCTACCTATAGTATTTTTATAGACTGCTATAGACAAATGTATATGGTAATGGGATATAAATGTATAATAATGTATATAAAAGCAAAACACATGTGTGTTGAGGTAAACAGGTAAACTTTTTTAGAAATCTTAAAAGTTTTATAAAGGTAAAGCAAATGTATAGGTAAATTTTATTGAAAGTACAACCAAGCTTCAGTGAGTCTATAACAAAAATCAGTGAATATTTCTTCTAAGAGCAATTAATTGTCAACATTCCACCTGTGCTTAAGTCATCGTTGATAGGTGAAAATTTCATTATGTTTTATTATAAAACTTTAGTTCGAAAAGTTTTTAAAAGTAGTCTGCAGTTCAAAACGATCTCTTATGTAATGTTTCGTTTTGCTATGCAAATAAATAAGAAATTTTTGAAATATCGACCCTACAAAGTGATAATTGTGCGCTATAAATGGGCAAAGTAATTCGTTTAATGTGAGAATATTCAGAATTATTCAAACATTTAAAAATGCCATAAATGCATCGAGAAATACACACTATGCTCTCGATTTACAGTAGTACTAAAGTCTAATAAACTGTAAACGTGATGATATCATAAACGAGTCCTTGCTTTTATTATTAAATTTTCCACTCATGAATCAATTGGGTAATCAATGAAAATAGAGAATAGAGAACCAATAGTCGAACAGAATATCTCTCCATATTTCAGCACTTAAACCTTCTCAAAGAAATGAATAATGGAGAAGCAAAAACTCATTTTCCAGCAACTTTCATTTCCGCCCGAATAAGTGAAGAAAAAAAAAACGAAACACCAGTATAAATCATAAAACAGAGTTCCAACAAACTTAATAGTCGAAAAGTTTGCTCAATTTTCGGAAATTCTGAAATATTTCAGTTTGAAAAATAAACAAAATTTCATTTCTTTCCACTACAAATTAAACCATCAAATGTTTTAATTACCTCAGTTAGCAGTGACGAACTTCGCGCAGTAATTATTAGCGAGTGGCAAGAAGACAGCAAGTAATCAACAATGAAGACTGACAACACGGAGCGAACAGACAGACGCGTTTGCCCGATGTTGGTGTCACAGAAATAGCCAAACATAAGGCGCGAGTGATTAGATACTCGAGCGTTGTCGTGCGAGTATGTGTGCGTATTTGCGTATATGCATTTGTATTTTGTATCTATGGTATATGTGTATGTATGTGTACGTGCACGTCTGGGTGCTCGCGTGTATGCTTTATGCATACGTATGTGCATGCGCGTCCGCGTCAGAATGTGCATTTCTGTGGACGAGGCGATCTGCTGCATTTTTGAAATCGAAATCGAAATCAAGCAACATAGAGTGTATCTGAGGCCCAGCATGAAGTAAACGAACGATTCTTGCCCTTGTCGATCGGTCGTTTATAACTAATTACAAGAAACATAAAACTGGTAAAAACATGAAATAACAGATCATCAGCCTATTAGGAAAGTCACCGCAACAGATCATAACTTTTTTCTACGACGGCAAAAGCCTGCATAATTACGCAAGTTCGAGGTTGAGGTACCGATATCGAAGAAGGCTCCATCGCGCATATCTGTAGATGCCAGGGATGGTTGAACATCTAGTGCAGTCACTCGTCCAACCATATTTGATTGCAGTGTGAAAACACGTGCTCATAATGCAATGACTATTCGACAAAGTGCTGGAACTTCACAAAGAACCGTTGATTTAAATTGCTAACGAGCAATCTTCAACTATTACTTCATTGGCAACTGAGTGGAAACAGGTGGCATCAGTTTCTGAAGTGGAGAAATCTGTTTCTTATACTGGTTGAGATCGATGATACTAAAGAAATCCTAGAAAAGCTCAATGTCGACGTCACTACTGAAGAAGCTTTCCGTACGGAGCTGCGAGAAGAGGAGTAGCATCATCCAAAAGAGGCCTATAAATGTTCATGACGTTATACAAGCCCTGATACCGACTAGACTGCTGAGAGACCACTCGCGCTTTAAGATTGTATTTGTTCTGCCGTCCGATCAGAAGCTATGTTTGACGAATTATGCGAGAAGAGAAGAACTGATCGAAAAACTACAACATTCACAAGCAGAGTGTTCTCGATTGGCTCACGCTACCGAAGCAGAGGTGGTTGGAAGAAGAAGTAGGTAAGATTCACCTAGGAGGAAAGGGTTTCACAAATCTCTCGAATAAGCAACTCGATAAGCAGGATCTTGGGATAGTTTCATAAAAAATCTCCCTAAAAAACATTCGCCACGAAGTTACCTCCTCCACTTCTTGATCAGAATGGACTCTCACTGATGTACAAAATAGAAAGCTACGCACTGCTAAGATCAGCCCTGCGGATCGAATTACAATAAAGAAACATAGCCGCAATGTTGACCACCTAATACCTTCAGAGTGCTTCGATCGCGAGTTAATATCCGGCTGTCACATAGAACAACTAAAACAACGCGCATTAGTGGATTTTGCTGATGAGTCATTATAAGCTTGTCAGACGTTAAATAAAAATCACGTCCGACCGAACCGAAACAGCATGTTCATATTCCCTGGACCCAAATCGGCTTCTAGTAGCTGCAAGGCGACATCAATCAGCCTTACGGAGCTTTATCAATTTACATTTAAAAAACGAGAAACCGTACCTAAGAGGAGATGAAATTATGTCTAGAATATCGTCCTGTCAAGCCAATCCGTCCAGGACCTTTGTCGGAACGACGGCGGTGAAGTCTGATTCTTCATACTAAGCGGATAACTATGAATCGACTTGCCACCATCCGACGGGCACGAGACGAGTCTAAGTCCTAAACTTCACCCAACCTTACAACTTCATCTAAACAGGAATGGAAGCGATATGAACAGCCACTTACTCGTAACAAATGTATCCTTATTTAATTTAAGGTGAAGTAAGGTAAAGGAACTCTCGACTCAAAGCAACAGTATCTGTGTGCTTCTTCCAGTACGCATTCGCAAGGCTCATTATAGGAATGTCTGCCGAGGAATACCTTTATGTGCGCATATTCGCCAAGAAGCTAAAACTAAACACTTTGGCACCCTCATATGCACGACACAATGACTCTCTATACCTTATTTCACATTAGTCTGTCAATATCAAAATTTCACAACCTAATATGTTCAGAGTGCTTCGATCGCAAGTTAACATCCGGCTGTCACACAGAACCACGGAACTCGAATAATTAAATTTGGCAAATGCTGTCTACACTGTAGATTGATTTCCCATAGCAGTTACTTACATTTAAAGATAACATAAAACTTGCAAGCCAAATTATCTGTTGTTGGTTTGAAGCAGCCGGAAACGAATTTTTGCTAATAATTCGACGAACCATTAGATCACATGGAATTAACAATAAGAAGCAATATTCTATTGCTTTTATTAACAGTAGAGCAGTTAATCACTTTCATGGATGAGTTGCAAAAAGCGCATATTGAGGCAGTATTGTTACCGCGCATTCCTATTCGTTTTGTAGAATCCAAATAATCCTTCACAAGCAGAAAACGCTCAATGAAGCATTGAAATGAACAGAAAACATAGATAACAGAAATGAGACAGAGAAAAATAAGGTCTACCTATAGTATTTTTATAGACTGCTATAGACAAATGTATATGGTAATGGGATATAAATGTATAATAATGTATATAAAAGCAAAACACATGTGTGTTGAGGTAAACAGGTAAACTTTTTTAGAAATCTTAAAAGTTTTATAAAGGTAAAGCAAATGTATAGGTAAATTTTATTGAAAGTACAACCAAGCTTCAGTGAGTCTATAACAAAAATCAGTGAATATTTCTTCTAAGAGCAATTAATTGTCAACATTCCACCTGTGCTTAAGTCATCGTTGATAGGTGAAAATTTCATTATGTTTTATTATAAAACTTTAGTTCGAAAAGTTTTTAAAAGTAGTCTGCAGTTCAAAACGATCTCTTATGTAATGTTTCGTTTTGCTATGCAAATAAATAAGAAATTTTTGAAATATCGACCCTACAAAGTGATAATTGTGCGCTATAAATGGGCAAAGTAATTCGTTTAATGTGAGAATATTCAGAATTATTCAAACATTTAAAAATGCCATAAATGCATCGAGAAATACACACTATGCTCTCGATTTACAGTAGTACTAAAGTCTAATAAACTGTAAACGTGATGATATCATAAACGAGTCCTTGCTTTTATTATTAAATTTTCCACTCATGAATCAATTGGGTAATCAATGAAAATAGAGAATAGAGAACCAATAGTCGAACAGAATATCTCTCCATATTTCAGCACTTAAACCTTCTCAAAGAAATGAATAATGGAGAAGCAAAAACTCATTTTCCAGCAACTTTCATTTCCGCCCGAATAAGTGAAGAAAAAAAAAACGAAACACCAGTATAAATCATAAAACAGAGTTCCAACAAACTTAATAGTCGAAAAGTTTGCTCAATTTTCGGAAATTCTGAAATATTTCAGTTTGAAAAATAAACAAAATTTCATTTCTTTCCACTACAAATTAAACCATCAAATGTTTTAATTACCTCAGTTAGCAGTGACGAACTTCGCGCAGTAATTATTAGCGAGTGGCAAGAAGACAGCAAGTAATCAACAATGAAGACTGACAACACGGAGCGAACAGACAGACGCGTTTGCCCGATGTTGGTGTCACAGAAATAGCCAAACATAAGGCGCGAGTGATTTTAGATACTCGAGCGTTGTCGTGCGAGTATGTGTGCGTATTTGCGTATATGCATTTGTATTTTGTATCTATGGTATATGTGTATGTATGTGTACGTGCACGTCTGGGTGCTCGCGTGCATGCTTTATGCATACGTATGTGCATGCGCGTCCGCGTCAGAATGTGCATTTCTGTGGACGAGGCGATCTGCTGCATTTTTGAAATCGAAATCGAAATCAAGCAACATAGAGTGTATCTGAGGCCCAGCATGAAGTAAACGAACGATTCTTGCCCTTGTCGATCGGTCGTTTATAACTAATTACAAGAAACATAAAACTGGTAAAAACATGAAATAACAGATCATCAGCCTATTAGGAAAGTCACCGCAACAGATCATAACTTTTTTCTACGACGGCAAAAGCCTGCATAATTACGCAAGTTCGAGGTTGAGGTACCGATATCGAAGAAGGCTCCATCGCGCATATCTGTAGATGCCAGGGATGGTTGAACATCTAGTGCAGTCACTCGTCCAACCATATTTGATTGCAGTGTGAAAACACGTGCTCATAATGCAATGACTATTCGACAAAGTGCTGGAACTTCACAAAGAACCGTTGATTTAAATTGCTAACGAGCAATCTTCAACTATTACTTCATTGGCAACTGAGTGGAAACAGGTGGCATCAGTTTCTGAAGTGGAGAAATCTGTTTCTTATACTGGTTGAGATCGATGATACTAAAGAAATCCTAGAAAAGCTCAATGTCGACGTCACTACTGAAGAAGCTTTCCGTACGGAGCTGCGAGAAGAGGAGTAGCATCATCCAAAAGAGGCCTATAAATGTTCATGACGTTATACAAGCCCTGATACCGACTAGACTGCTGAGAGACCACTCGCGCTTTAAGATTGTATTTGTTCTGCCGTCCGATCAGAAGCTATGTTTGACGAATTATGCGAGAAGAGAAGAACTGATCGAAAAACTACAACATTCACAAGCAGAGTGTTCTCGATTGGCTCACGCTACCGAAGCAGAGGTGGTTGGAAGAAGAAGTAGGTAAGATTCACCTAGGAGGAAAGGGTTTCACAAATCTCTCGAATAAGCAACTCGATAAGCAGGATCTTGGGATAGTTTCATAAAAAATCTCCCTAAAAAACATTCGCCACGAAGTTACCTCCTCCACTTCTTGATCAGAATGGACTCTCACTGATGTACAAAATAGAAAGCTACGCACTGCTAAGATCAGCCCTGCGGATCGAATTACAATAAAGAAACATAGCCGCAATGTTGACCACCTAATACCTTCAGAGTGCTTCGATCGCGAGTTAATATCCGGCTGTCACATAGAACAACTAAAACAACGCGCATTAGTGGATTTTGCTGATGAGTCATTATAAGCTTGTCAGACGTTAAATAAAAATCACGTCCGACCGAACCGAAACAGCATGTTCATATTCCCTGGACCCAAATCGGCTTCTAGTAGCTGCAAGGCGACATCAATCAGCCTTACGGAGCTTTATCAATTTACATTTAAAAAACGAGAAACCGTACCTAAGAGGAGATGAAATTATGTCTAGAATATCGTCCTGTCAAGCCAATCCGTCCAGGACCTTTGTCGGAACGACGGCGGTGAAGTCTGATTCTTCATACTAAGCGGATAACTATGAATCGACTTGCCACCATCCGACGGGCACGAGACGAGTCTAAGTCCTAAACTTCACCCAACCTTACAACTTCATCTAAACAGGAATGGAAGCGATATGAACAGCCACTTACTCGTAACAAATGTATCCTTATTTAATTTAAGGTGAAGTAAGGTAAAGGAACTCTCGACTCAAAGCAACAGTATCTGTGTGCTTCTTCCAGTACGCATTCGCAAGGCTCATTATAGGAATGTCTGCCGAGGAATACCTTTATGTGCGCATATTCGCCAAGAAGCTAAAACTAAACACTTTGGCACCCTCATATGCACGACACAATGACTCTCTATACCTTATTTCACATTAGTCTGTCAATATCAAAATTTCACAACCTAATATGTTCAGAGTGCTTCGATCGCAAGTTAACATCCGGCTGTCACACAGAACCACGGAACTCGAATAATTAAATTTGGCAAATGCTGTCTACACTGTAGATTGATTTCCCATAGCAGTTACTTACATTTAAAGATAACATAAAACTTGCAAGCCAAATTATCTGTTGTTGGTTTGAAGCAGCCGGAAACGAATTTTTGCTAATAATTCGACGAACCATTAGATCACATGGAATTAACAATAAGAAGCAATATTCTATTGCTTTTATTAACAGTAGAGCAGTTAATCACTTTCATGGATGAGTTGCAAAAAGCGCATATTGAGGCAGTATTGTTACCGCGCATTCCTATTCGTTTTGTAGAATCCAAATAATCCTTCACAAGCAGAAAACGCTCAATGAAGCATTGAAATGAACAGAAAACATAGATAACAGAAATGAGACAGAGAAAAATAAGGTCTACCTATAGTATTTTTATAGACTGCTATAGACAAATGTATATGGTAATGGGATATAAATGTATAATAATGTATATAAAAGCAAAACACATGTGTGTTGAGGTAAACAGGTAAACTTTTTTAGAAATCTTAAAAGTTTTATAAAGGTAAAGCAAATGTATAGGTAAATTTTATTGAAAGTACAACCAAGCTTCAGTGAGTCTATAACAAAAATCAGTGAATATTTCTTCTAAGAGCAATTAATTGTCAACATTCCACCTGTGCTTAAGTCATCGTTGATAGGTGAAAATTTCATTATGTTTTATTATAAAACTTTAGTTCGAAAAGTTTTTAAAAGTAGTCTGCAGTTCAAAACGATCTCTTATGTAATGTTTCGTTTTGCTATGCAAATAAATAAGAAATTTTTGAAATATCGACCCTACAAAGTGATAATTGTGCGCTATAAATGGGCAAAGTAATTCGTTTAATGTGAGAATATTCAGAATTATTCAAACATTTAAAAATGCCATAAATGCATCGAGAAATACACACTATGCTCTCGATTTACAGTAGTACTAAAGTCTAATAAACTGTAAACGTGATGATATCATAAACGAGTCCTTGCTTTTATTATTAAATTTTCCACTCATGAATCAATTGGGTAATCAATGAAAATAGAGAATAGAGAACCAATAGTCGAACAGAATATCTCTCCATATTTCAGCACTTAAACCTTCTCAAAGAAATGAATAATGGAGAAGCAAAAACTCATTTTCCAGCAACTTTCATTTCCGCCCGAATAAGTGAAGAAAAAAAAAACGAAACACCAGTATAAATCATAAAACAGAGTTCCAACAAACTTAATAGTCGAAAAGTTTGCTCAATTTTCGGAAATTCTGAAATATTTCAGTTTGAAAAATAAACAAAATTTCATTTCTTTCCACTACAAATTAAACCATCAAATGTTTTAATTACCTCAGTTAGCAGTGACGAACTTCGCGCAGTAATTATTAGCGAGTGGCAAGAAGACAGCAAGTAATCAACAATGAAGACTGACAACACGGAGCGAACAGACAGACGCGTTTGCCCGATGTTGGTGTCACAGAAATAGCCAAACATAAGGCGCGAGTGATTTTAGATACTCGAGCGTTGTCGTGCGAGTATGTGTGCGTATTTGCGTATATGCATTTGTATTTTGTATCTATGGTATATGTGTATGTATGTGTACGTGCACGTCTGGGTGCTCGCGTGTATGCTTTATGCATACGTATGTGCATGCGCGTCCGCGTCAGAATGTGCATTTCTGTGGACGAGGCGATCTGCTGCATTTTTGAAATCGAAATCGAAATCAAGCAACATAGAGTGTATCTGAGGCCCAGCATGAAGTAAACGAACGATTCTTGCCCTTGTCGATCGGTCGTTTATAACTAATTACAAGAAACATAAAACTGGTAAAAACATGAAATAACAGATCATCAGCCTATTAGGAAAGTCACCGCAACAGATCATAACTTTTTTCTACGACGGCAAAAGCCTGCATAATTACGCAAGTTCGAGGTTGAGGTACCGATATCGAAGAAGGCTCCATCGCGCATATCTGTAGATGCCAGGGATGGTTGAACATCTAGTGCAGTCACTCGTCCAACCATATTTGATTGCAGTGTGAAAACACGTGCTCATAATGCAATGACTATTCGACAAAGTGCTGGAACTTCACAAAGAACCGTTGATTTAAATTGCTAACGAGCAATCTTCAACTATTACTTCATTGGCAACTGAGTGGAAACAGGTGGCATCAGTTTCTGAAGTGGAGAAATCTGTTTCTTATACTGGTTGAGATCGATGATACTAAAGAAATCCTAGAAAAGCTCAATGTCGACGTCACTACTGAAGAAGCTTTCCGTACGGAGCTGCGAGAAGAGGAGTAGCATCATCCAAAAGAGGCCTATAAATGTTCATGACGTTATACAAGCCCTGATACCGACTAGACTGCTGAGAGACCACTCGCGCTTTAAGATTGTATTTGTTCTGCCGTCCGATCAGAAGCTATGTTTGACGAATTATGCGAGAAGAGAAGAACTGATCGAAAAACTACAACATTCACAAGCAGAGTGTTCTCGATTGGCTCACGCTACCGAAGCAGAGGTGGTTGGAAGAAGAAGTAGGTAAGATTCACCTAGGAGGAAAGGGTTTCACAAATCTCTCGAATAAGCAACTCGATAAGCAGGATCTTGGGATAGTTTCATAAAAAATCTCCCTAAAAAACATTCGCCACGAAGTTACCTCCTCCACTTCTTGATCAGAATGGACTCTCACTGATGTACAAAATAGAAAGCTACGCACTGCTAAGATCAGCCCTGCGGATCGAATTACAATAAAGAAACATAGCCGCAATGTTGACCACCTAATACCTTCAGAGTGCTTCGATCGCGAGTTAATATCCGGCTGTCACATAGAACAACTAAAACAACGCGCATTAGTGGATTTTGCTGATGAGTCATTATAAGCTTGTCAGACGTTAAATAAAAATCACGTCCGACCGAACCGAAACAGCATGTTCATATTCCCTGGACCCAAATCGGCTTCTAGTAGCTGCAAGGCGACATCAATCAGCCTTACGGAGCTTTATCAATTTACATTTAAAAAACGAGAAACCGTACCTAAGAGGAGATGAAATTATGTCTAGAATATCGTCCTGTCAAGCCAATCCGTCCAGGACCTTTGTCGGAACGACGGCGGTGAAGTCTGATTCTTCATACTAAGCGGATAACTATGAATCGACTTGCCACCATCCGACGGGCACGAGACGAGTCTAAGTCCTAAACTTCACCCAACCTTACAACTTCATCTAAACAGGAATGGAAGCGATATGAACAGCCACTTACTCGTAACAAATGTATCCTTATTTAATTTAAGGTGAAGTAAGGTAAAGGAACTCTCGACTCAAAGCAACAGTATCTGTGTGCTTCTTCCAGTACGCATTCGCAAGGCTCATTATAGGAATGTCTGCCGAGGAATACCTTTATGTGCGCATATTCGCCAAGAAGCTAAAACTAAACACTTTGGCACCCTCATATGCACGACACAATGACTCTCTATACCTTATTTCACATTAGTCTGTCAATATCAAAATTTCACAACCTAATATGTTCAGAGTGCTTCGATCGCAAGTTAACATCCGGCTGTCACACAGAACCACGGAACTCGAATAATTAAATTTGGCAAATGCTGTCTACACTGTAGATTGATTTCCCATAGCAGTTACTTACATTTAAAGATAACATAAAACTTGCAAGCCAAATTATCTGTTGTTGGTTTGAAGCAGCCGGAAACGAATTTTTGCTAATAATTCGACGAACCATTAGATCACATGGAATTAACAATAAGAAGCAATATTCTATTGCTTTTATTAACAGTAGAGCAGTTAATCACTTTCATGGATGAGTTGCAAAAAGCGCATATTGAGGCAGTATTGTTACCGCGCATTCCTATTCGTTTTGTAGAATCCAAATAATCCTTCACAAGCAGAAAACGCTCAATGAAGCATTGAAATGAACAGAAAACATAGATAACAGAAATGAGACAGAGAAAAATAAGGTCTACCTATAGTATTTTTATAGACTGCTATAGACAAATGTATATGGTAATGGGATATAAATGTATAATAATGTATACAAAAGCAAAACACATGTGTGTTGAGGTAAACAGGTAAACTTTTTTAGAAATCTTAAAAGTTTTATAAAGGTAAAGCAAATGTATAGGTAAATTTTATTGAAAGTACAACCAAGCTTCAGTGAGTCTATAACAAAAATCAGTGAATATTTCTTCTAAGAGCAATTAATTGTCAACATTCCACCTGTGCTTAAGTCATCGTTGATAGGTGAAAATTTCATTATGTTTTATTATAAAACTTTAGTTCGAAAAGTTTTTAAAAGTAGTCTGCAGTTCAAAACGATCTCTTATGTAATGTTTCGTTTTGCTATGCAAATAAATAAGAAATTTTTGAAATATCGACCCTACAAAGTGATAATTGTGCGCTATAAATGGGCAAAGTAATTCGTTTAATGTGAGAATATTCAGAATTATTCAAACATTTAAAAATGCCATAAATGCATCGAGAAATACACACTATGCTCTCGATTTACAGTAGTACTAAAGTCTAATAAACTGTAAACGTGATGATATCATAAACGAGTCCTTGCTTTTATTATTAAATTTTCCACTCATGAATCAATTGGGTAATCAATGAAAATAGAGAATAGAGAACCAATAGTCGAACAGAATATCTCTCCATATTTCAGCACTTAAACCTTCTCAAAGAAATGAATAATGGAGAAGCAAAAACTCATTTTCCAGCAACTTTCATTTCCGCCCGAATAAGTGAAGAAAAAAAAAACGAAACACCAGTATAAATCATAAAACAGAGTTCCAACAAACTTAATAGTCGAAAAGTTTGCTCAATTTTCGGAAATTCTGAAATATTTCAGTTTGAAAAATAAACAAAATTTCATTTCTTTCCACTACAAATTAAACCATCAAATGTTTTAATTACCTCAGTTAGCAGTGACGAACTTCGCGCAGTAATTATTAGCGAGTGGCAAGAAGACAGCAAGTAATCAACAATGAAGACTGACAACACGGAGCGAACAGACAGACGCGTTTGCCCGATGTTGGTGTCACAGAAATAGCCAAACATAAGGCGCGAGTGATTTTAGATACTCGAGCGTTGTCGTGCGAGTATGTGTGCGTATTTGCGTATATGCATTTGTATTTTGTATCTATGGTATGTGTGTATGTATGTGTACGTGCACGTCTGGGTGCTCGCGTGTATGCTTTATGCATACGTATGTGCATGCGCGTCCGCGTCAGAATGTGCATTTCTGTGGACGAGGCGATCTGCTGCATTTTTGAAATCGAAATCGAAATCAAGCAACATAGAGTGTATCTGAGGCCCAGCATGAAGTAAACGAACGATTCTTGCCCTTGTCGATCGGTCGTTTATAACTAATTACAAGAAACATAAAACTGGTAAAAACATGAAATAACAGATCATCAGCCTATTAGGAAAGTCACCGCAACAGATCATAACTTTTTTCTACGACGGCAAAAGCCTGCATAATTACGCAAGTTCGAGGTTGAGGTACCGATATCGAAGAAGGCTCCATCGCGCATATCTGTAGATGCCAGGGATGGTTGAACATCTAGTGCAGTCACTCGTCCAACCATATTTGATTGCAGTGTGAAAACACGTGCTCATAATGCAATGACTATTCGACAAAGTGCTGGAACTTCACAAAGAACCGTTGATTTAAATTGCTAACGAGCAATCTTCAACTATTACTTCATTGGCAACTGAGTGGAAACAGGTGGCATCAGTTTCTGAAGTGGAGAAATCTGTTTCTTATACTGGTTGAGATCGATGATACTAAAGAAATCCTAGAAAAGCTCAATGTCGACGTCACTACTGAAGAAGCTTTCCGTACGGAGCTGCGAGAAGAGGAGTAGCATCATCCAAAAGAGGCCTATAAATGTTCATGACGTTATACAAGCCCTGATACCGACTAGACTGCTGAGAGACCACTCGCGCTTTAAGATTGTATTTGTTCTGCCGTCCGATCAGAAGCTATGTTTGACGAATTATGCGAGAAGAGAAGAACTGATCGAAAAACTACAACATTCACAAGCAGAGTGTTCTCGATTGGCTCACGCTACCGAAGCAGAGGTGGTTGGAAGAAGAAGTAGGTAAGATTCACCTAGGAGGAAAGGGTTTCACAAATCTCTCGAATAAGCAACTCGATAAGCAGGATCTTGGGATAGTTTCATAAAAAATCTCCCTAAAAAACATTCGCCACGAAGTTACCTCCTCCACTTCTTGATCAGAATGGACTCTCACGAAAAATATAACAACATGCATAGAAAATCTAACGGCCGGTAAATGTAACAAAATGGACTCAAAAAAGTGTACATGTAACGCAATGCAAATTGATTCTGTTCACATTTATATCAATGCACACGGTGCAATGAACAAAATTTTCCAGCTACGAGTTTTAAATTTCCCCTTCTTTTGTACGTTCCCTATCGTCACGCCGTCCTTCCAGAAACTTATAATTCCATCCGTAACCGTTGGCAATTTTTACACCTTAAACGGCGCAATTTGTCTCATTGCATGAAGTTGGGTTACTTTGAATGTTGAAATGCACTTCACGAAGAAAACAATTAAGAAAATGCATCGAACTGCTTCTCCGATGTCTTGAGATCGCACTTCAGATACCCATTCTCAAATGAACAATGCCCTCTCTCTTGAAATTATATACCATTCTTGCATGAGCCTCCTAAAAATACCTTTGCGTACATGAACACTCCTAATGGACGGATTATAGTCAATATGCGTCAGCCTTAAAAAATTGAAATCTCGTACAGAACATGGCGTGCCAAGTTCCTTTAGTCAATACTTAATACGCATGGAGGTTATACTTAAAAATCTGTATAAATAAAAAACTAAGAAATTCCTCATCGGAAGGATGCCCGTTCTTCGATACAAGATCCTAGTAAACCGTCGAAAATTGAAACGACAACTTTCTTTGCATGTGTATGACACAACATAACTTGCCCATTTTATTCATAGAAACTCCTCATTTGAATATTTATAACCAGACGAGAATGCCACCTAAGAACCAACAACGACGCAATACTTTTCTGCGATCAAAGAGATTAGACTACTACAAATTGATCCCATTCCCCTTCAACCTATACGCTGACAGGTTAAACATCGCTCTAATCTTTATATCAACAACGAGTAATCCCATACTGCCCAACTGAACATCCTCGTTCGATCTTCCTCAGTACTACATAAGCATTCCGTCTATAAGTTCGTAATGTCACTTTTGAACGAACATTTAACAAATATTTCGTATTTCGATTGAGTAAACTCCACAAAATAAGAGGTGCTTCAATGGACCCGATATGTTCATAAAGCATATCTGTTCTTGTTATTGCCTTGAATGACACTTCAAATCGTATACTTAGCCCTAACATCAGGCCATCACCTTGAAGCGCCACACCATTCCGCCCATCTGTAGCTGAATACATTCCGGTGGCCGTCTCTCCGTATTCACTCTAAACAAATTCATAACCGATCACCGCTTCGCACCTGTTAAGATGAAAAAATAGAATAGAACAGAACTCCATTGCAAAGGGAAAGAAGATATACTGTAATAATCGGCAAAGTGAGAAGGACAATAAAACACCGGCTAACACGCAACCTAGGAACAATTTAAAAGACATACGAAAGTAAATAACGAAATGAGAGTAGAAGGGTCACAGAAGCAGAGTTTAAATAAACAAAATGGGCATTTTGGGTAATATTTTATCCCATACGTTATCACAATAAATGGAGAGTACATTATTACCCACTGGTTTTACCCAAGCTTACAATGACTGTAAACAATAAAACTGATTAAGTGATAAGCTGCCTTCACTGCTTCTACTTAGCAATGCCCCCTAACTGTTGTTGCACAAAACTGAAGCAATGGGCAAAAGGGAGAAATGCAAAAACAATTCCACGCAACTAATTGTTTGTACAAATTCATGAAGCTGTCATTCACAAAATTTTTGTATGGCGCTCTTCCCGGAGGCTGCACGGAGGGTTCGAAACATCGACGTGAGATATCAGCGCAGCGAAGCAAAACGTTGAAACATCACCGCAATGTTGCGAAGTCTAAACAAGGATCCATACATTCCATTTAACAGCTATAAACCATTCTTCCACTTATCAACTTAAGCGATTTAGGAATTCTCACAGGAAATTTCCCGCCGAAAAGAATTAATCTTAAAAAATCAGATGCATTCAATGAAAAGCCTAAGTAACCACTTGAATTTAGCTAGATAAGTCCATCATGCAGCTGAATGGTCAATCAAATTGCACAGTCCGAAACTGGATCATTTTTATGTATCTTCGTTTGTTGTGGTGATATCTCATACAGAAACCAAATCAAAGACTTAGACCAATCAACTCTCTAAGTAAGGCGTCCCACTTTACCGAGCATGGAACATGACACTTTCTCATCAGAATTTTTTCCTGCCAGCATACATCATACAGAGAGCAAACTTTTTTTTATCAAATTGAAAAATATCCTCGTATCGTGAGGAGGAAAAGTGATTTACGATTTCGTTTTGAAGAAATAAAATTCAGCGGTTCGTCCAGACAATTCTAAAATGGTTAGCGATCAAAAATGTAGTAGCCCGATCCTAGAAAAAACGTTCCCACATAACATCTTTCCAATAAAAGCGCTTCGAAACGTGAAGTCCTCTGCAGGTATAGCATGGACCACCCCAATTCTTTAACGACAAAATCCGAACACTTTTACGTGACATAAAACGTTCTTACATTTAACCTATTAAAAATCGCAGGAAATCTTCAAAAACTTTCCACTGCAATCACTGTTTCAGCCCTTAATCGATGCATCATTTTCGCCCCTAATTCTTAACGCCATAAGCAAACAGTCGACATGAAAAGAGGGTGCAACGCCATCAACACGTCGATTTCGAAGAAAAACTTCGCGATTATTCTTCGCCAAAAACGGTACCACATGCTTTTATAGTAGTCAAGCGAAAACCGGACGACGATCCTAAAATTCAATGTAAAATAAAATATAAAAGTACAAAGTGTTTAATCGATGTCGTCCAATCTCTGCAAGTGAATTTGCATGCTACTGACTTCTATTAGTTCAAAAAAGAACTTCGACCGTTTAAACTAAGGCATCAAATAAAGAAGTAGTAAAGAAATAGTGCGTGCTGGAGCTGCTAACTGATGCAACTTATCAAAAAAACGAGGCCTGAAATTTTTAATACTTGGTGACAAGAAAACAGAAAAAACAGCAGCTCAATTAATCACCTCTCGTTCTATTCATCTCAAGTTCTTAGCACCTTCTTTTCATCCTTCACTCACAAGAAACCTCTTGCAGGATATTAATTCATCGAGCCGATCGTGCAATCATAAATGTGACATCTAGACAAATAAACGGAAGGCATAGAATTCTTGTCTACTCCTAAAGGAGAGCAATGTGCTTTAAGAAATTTGATTCAAATTATAGAAATCAAATTGCCACCTAGACACATTTAAAGATAGGTGATTTAAACCAATCGACCTCACCATCCTTTCACCAATAAGTGAACTCATTACTTATAAGAAAGATATAAAATCATGTAAGAAAAATATAAAATCATACCAGGAGTATGAATTGAGCATCTTCGGGAGTTTTGAGCAGAACATGCGGGGCGAAGAGACCGCAACGCAGCTTGGTGTAACGAGCTAGCCAACGCACAGAGAGAAGAGAATATTAAAAACGCAACAAAACACGCAACTATGGTCAGAATGTGGGACAGCATCGAACAACATAAGGGGCACAGAGCAGAAGCAAAGTTGATGCCACATTAGACCATTCTAATTGCATCACGCACTTTCCTTCACCCCTGCCCATCACCAGTGCAACCGGCTGTTTCAAAAATCGCCCATTAGACCATCATCAACGATTGGGATCGCCCACCATTTCCGATATCCCTAATAAACCATTTAACGGAACCTTGTATCCTTGAATGAAAACAGCTCCTTCAAGCGGTAACCTAATTTAAAACGAACGCCAACACCTCTCTTCCCATTATCCTAGCGTAGTTAGAGTTTACGTTAGTGATCTCCTCACCTCAGAAACCTGGCAGTGACTAATGCAGTCCCCAACAACTTCCACCCGTTCTTCGAACTGCACCGGTGGAGCTCTTCTGCCGTTTCACTTCGCTGCATTGCATGCGCCGGTGCAAAAAAAAAAAAACTTGACGATGTCTCAGTCTGCGAAAGATGTGGCAGTCACACTGGCACCACAAATAATTTTACTGGGCACTTTGCCCCACTGAATCCGAGACTAGTATTATTAGAAATGAGTGCCATTAATTCAAAAACAACCGCCGATAAAAAAAGTGTTCAGGACATTATACATCAGTGAGGCAACCCAAGATTCAGCTCAAGAACGTTGTCCCCAAAACTTAAATATGGACTGTCCTTTCATCCAAGCACCACGCGCATTGCGCACATCTTTCAGAAAACCATCCTACAGAAGAGCGATTGAGACAATTAGAACGGTGTACAAAATCTAGGGAGGAGATAACACATTGCGGCAGCAAGTGACATGGTGAGTGCTCCCAAGTGAATAATTTTCTGATTAAAGTTGAATTAAACTAACATATCCCCTGTGAAAAACTGAGTTCATTAGGAGCACGACGCAAGCACTGGCGAAAAGAAGATATGGTTGGCTGATTTCTACGAAAGGAGCTGTCTTGTTACCAAAACCTTCTATGGGGCATACCAATATCAGTTACGACAGCATAATCTTTTAAAGCCATCCCTTACAGATTTCAAATATTTGTACAAGCTAAACTTTATTGCTCAGTTCCCCACTTCCGCTTGATATTTTACAGCCATCCCAACTTGTTACATACTACAACTTCAAGAAGCGACGATTTATTTCTTTCAAAAATCGTTCGTATATAAACGGTTATGCACAAAAACTGTCCCGCTTCTCATTCCACGAGCTAGCAATTTCACAAGCTGAATTGCTGAAAACCCATTCTACAAGAATTACCAAAAGAACGCACCTACAAATAGACACTTAACAATAATTCACTAAAAAACCTTTCCATAAAAAGTGTAATTTGAAAAGCACTTAAAAAGAGAGCGAAAAAGAAGTGACTTAAGAACTATTCCAGTACACAACACGACAGGTTGGAAAAGAAAATAAACAAATCAGAGAGAGCATGGGGAAGAGAATAAAACGCCGGTTTATTCAGCAACAACAGGCCCGCATTTGAACATGTACTCAACAAATTCGTGCACGACATTCAACAAATACACTCTCTCTGTGCGATTAGCTATTACCACCTAAAAAACCCACTCTTAGATACAACTCAAATTAGCAAGACGAAATTTGACATGAACAGTTAGTATTCAATCGTTCCATGAAAAATAAGTTTCGTCAATTGCAGTGTTCAAGATTTCTTCAACAAAAATGTCTTCACTGTTGATTTTTTCAAATAATAAGATCCAAAATTCGTATATCCGTCTATATATTTTTGAAAATAATTCTTCATAAATTTTCATAAAATAAAAAATCATATATTCATCTATAATTTCTTAAAAATAGAAGAATCCACCTATATTTTCATAAATGTTCTTTGTAGATCTCCAACCTCTGAGTATAAAAAGCGGCAAGGCCGGAAGTGTCTGCAAGCACTCCATAACAATGTTGCAAACTATAAAAGCAGTCTGCAACGTAAATCAGATGTAGAAATCAAGAATACTGAAAGCTCAAAGGGCCAAGCAGTCTCTAAAGAGCGAAATAAACTATATTCCAACTAGAATCAAGCACTAGTTTCAATTTAACTAGTCATGATTTGTGCTGTCCTACATCAAGTTGAACGAAGTGGTCAAGCAATCTGCCAATCAACTAGCTATTTCTCACTTCCATATGCAAGATTTCATCGATGCAGAGTGAATCTCACAGCTTCGAGACATTTGATGTGATATGCTGAAAGCAACAAATAAAAATTACCAATTGGCTGCGTGAGTGCATTCGTTAGGTTTGATTGGTAAGGCTGTTGCCCGTTTGGAGGTCCTACCACTGCACCACCTAGTGAGTTCTGACGAACCAATGCCGCCTGCTGCTGCTGATAAATCGCCTGCTGCTGAGCTGAAAAGAGCAAATGACAGGATGATTTCATCATTAACCCCCCCCCTCTTCTGCTTTGCTCACAAAAGCTTAGAGCTACACATGACACCCAGGACAGAACGTCTTCCGGTAGACAGATAATCTGGTCCACGAAAGAAGAACTCTAGATGATAATGAAATAAGAGAACAGAGTTGTGCATTTGCAAACTGATATGAAAGTCATTCAAGATAGTCATACTCTGACGTGTCCCATAAATGATAACGCAACAGCATCCCTACATCATAAAAGAAATCAAAAAGAATGCTCAATAAGCACCTATTTATTGTTTTAAAAAAATGAGCAACTCTAGCAAAATCAAAGGGGCATAAACCTCACTATTCGCAGCCACAAACATCTCACAAGCTGGTAAAATTAAGGTACTGGGATCAGCCTCCATTTTTTCAGCATAAAATAAACGGAAATGAGCAAAAACAAAGCTCACCATGAACAAACTGTCCGTACTGCTGTTCAGGGGCGATATAAGGTTGAGGCGGCATCGAATTATGCGTCTGAATGCCTTGTCCTGATTGATGCGATTCTCCACCACTAGCTTGGTAGTGTTCCATCGGAAGGTGCTGAAATCAAAGGCGTGCTCAACACGACAACCAATGAAACCTCCAAGAAAACGCTGAACTGCAATCATTTAAACCAAGCATTCATCGGCAATCTTTTCCAAAGCGTCACAATAAGCAAGAATTCTACCTAGGTGAAACAGGTTTCACCTTACTTTATTTTATGCTGGAATGAAATATGAACGTCTGAAGGGGAAAGAAAAGCAAACAATGTGCAGACCACATAGTCACCTCCTTTTACATCTAAGCTGGAACTTCCAAGTGAGTCTTTCCATAATGAAACAAGCCGTCTACGGCCAACTTACACGGTGCGGTAAGAGAAATAGACAATAAACTGCACCATAGTAATAAGCTTGCTTTGACTCCCTTAAAAACATCAATATAAACCATTCCTTCACCACCTATGGCGACACGGACTTTTTCAGTATTATTGCAATTCACTTCATACAGCCACCCCAACCAGGTGGTGATGATGGCTAAATGTTTGATGGGCATTTCAAATGTTCAACTAAAAAACCTCACCAATTCGACGAAGACAACTAGAACAACTAAATGACCCCTAACAGCAAAGAATTGGAGGCACCTTTCAACGTCATTCTTTTCAAATAATACCATATTACGTGCTGCATGAAGAAAAAAGGTGCCAAATAAAAAAAGATGCAAAAATACGTTAAAAAATTAATTAAAATCAGAAAATAAAGGAATAAAACTATATGGCATGCAAACGAAACTGAAAACTGCGGCAACTGGTGGAATGCGACCGATGTGCCAATTATTGAAGTTGCCAAAAGTTCAACGGCTTTTAAGGCAGGTATGCGCACAACATGAAAATATCGAAGGACACATGTAACATATTGCTGCGAATTTAGCAGGAAACCTTATTAACCTTCCTTAAAGTGACAGACGTTTTCAACTGCCCCTCCTCCTCCATTTTTATTTGCCCTAGTTATCGACGATAGGGAAAAACCTGATGATGATGCAGAGGATTGTGTGCCTGGGAAAGAGGCACTTGTGAAGTAGTCACGGCCGATGGATGCACCTGCATCATCTGTTGATGGGCCGCACTGTATACGACGTAGCTGCCTGTTGCTTGTCCCGGAAACAGCGGAAACTGCTGAAAGAAAAAAAAAACTTATCAGATATGACCTAAATTCGTTCATAAACAAAGCAGTTCTCGCCGAAACGCTCAAATCTCTCCTATACAACGCGACGATGGGAGTACGCCTGTTACATCCGGCAGCGCCACGCTATATACTGATATCGACAGAAACACCACTATTTTTAATGCGACTGGATTATACTAACATGCACAAAGTTAGCGTCATCCGTAAAGAACACCTCGGTGATCGCTATATTTCTGATCAATGTTTCTCCAAGCATCTCACTATAGCAAAAGTGAGGTCATTTCAATATGAAAATGCTTCGCAATACGCCTGCTCGTTAACGAAGACGACAGCCGCCTTTAGTACACGTCGATGCAGCACACATAACGATAAAGCATCCATCCCAACCAATGACTTTAAACACACATGTGCACAACCATATCGCCCGAACAGCGGAAGAAATAGTTATTTGTTAGAATAGGGTTTATTTTAAAGATGGCAGGTACCTATAGCTCCTGCGTCCATTGAATTAGGTAGGGAAATCATAATATCAGACCTTGATATCTCCTACGTCATCACTTCACATTAAAGCACGCCTTTTTCTTTAAATTTCAAAACAAACAACGAAAGAGAGAAAGTATAAAGCGCCAACTATTGTAAAACCACACACAATAATTTCCCTCCCTCGTGAGTCTATACCTACATGTTTCACGTTTCATGAGAACAACTGCAAACTTGCTCCAATTTTCTGTTTTTCGCTTCCATGCTTTAGGACGATAGCCATGCCATGACGACCAACATAGATCGGAAGATCGATGTTCTACTAGCACTGAACACAAGACATTTGGTCCAGACGGAAAGTGCCCAGCTTTAGCACACCATGCGCAGATGCTTTTCACTGGGTATGGGGCTTCCTAGAGCTGCTTGATCGAAGAAGGGTCTAAGCAAAAAGACAGCAGAAGGAATTGAAGGAATTGCGTCCAGCATGGAATCCCCGAAACAAACCAGAGCCCTCCGTTTCTCACCCCTCCCCCTCCTGCAATGTTCTTCTGCAAAACACTTTTTATTTGAAAGGCGACTTTTCGAAATCCGCATCAAGCAAACTAATTCACTTAAGTGGAGCAAAACCATGTCTTTATAAGTTTCCGGCGAAAAATTGAACTACTCAGCTTTGTGCACAAAAACTTGCATCGAGCGATCCACTCCACAGATGTCCTCCCTCACCCTTTCCTACTCAGGAAGTTTATGCGGCTCCACTGATACCTCACTGGCTATCCCAAAGAGTTGGCCATTGTAACACTTTGATAACTAGCTGTCCACACACTCCCATTTTTGCGAACACGACATTACGCATGCTGCGTGCAAATGTGCATCAATGCAAACATGAAAACCATAGCGAAAACAACACCGATCACAGAAAAGAAACAAAAAATGGGGTCTAAAACTCCGAACCGGCTAGAAGGAAACAAGAGAACTAAATACATGGTCTATCCCACCTTAAAAAATATATGCTAAACACAGTTCATTCATAATCGAGTCCGAAAAATAAAAGGTAGACACTAAAAGAATGCTCTTAGTTCCTGGCAACGCTGATTTCCAATTGAGGCGAAAAAGTTGGGCAAGAAAGTGGATAAAAATAATGCGTAAATATGCGAACCAAATTCCAAAATTTTTACTTCAGAAAAAAAGCAACAAAATCCAAAATACTCGTGGTGTGAGAACAGTAACTTCTGTTACTTCTCAGATTGGGAGCGACATATTCAAAATAACCTGATTTAACAAAGTCGCTAATAAATAGACGTCATCTTAATGGCAAGATGTCCCTCCGCTAACGAAGAGATTGCACAAATAGAGGAATGAGGAAAACGAAAAGGAAGGAATAACGAACCGCGGCAGCCGGGTGCACGTACATATGCTGCGGATGGTGTGGAGGCGCGGAGGCCATCTGCATGACGAACGGGTGCGGTGACTGCGGTGTGCCGGACATTGGATACGCCACCTGTGCACATCAACATACTCAACAACAACAACAAACAACAAACTAACACCTCTCTTCCTCCCCTCCACGAATACAATATTACTTTCACCCTTAATTAACGGCGTCATATGTAACCTGAGGTACAACATTACAATAATAAGGCAATCACTCGCAGCTAACCCCATATATAAAATCAAAGGCGTTCATGGAATGAAGCAAACCACGACTGTCAAAAATTCAAAGAGGAAACCTCGCTGTATACTTGCAGCCTCATACGCTGAAATTATATGCTAAGCAGAATGGACGGTTGCGATGACTAACTTCGAGTATAAACGCATACTACACACATGCAGCAAAAGCATTGTGGCTGTTAGAGATGCTTTTTAAGGGGAAAGTCGTTAGCGCGAAGACGACATTTCTGAATAATTTTACCAGTATGCTTCAGAAACATGTGAATGATCCTTACATTACCCACAGCTTACTGAACCCTAACATGCCAAGGCACTAAATTCGCGGATTCATTGATGAAAGTCTCACTCAGAACCCACCTCGACCACCCTTCTTATCCCCTTTCCTTTTGCTCTATCACTTCAAAACAAAAGGCGAATGGAATGATAAAGTAAACACTTCCTGAAATATAATACAGGCAGGTGAAAAGAGAGCAACGACCAACATAAAAGAAAGAAATCAAGCCATGCATACCTCGCAACACTTTATTCGATAAAAAATCAACTTTGTGCCAATCACAACCCCGTGATGATGAATTTCAGGAATTTATGAATTTGCGCACAAAAGACTCGAAAATGTTGGAAGGCCTCGCCGCAAACAAGGATGCTTAAGCAAAGGTGCGGCATGCAGATCACTTTGTGCACTCCTTCAACGCAATTCGCCACCAACATGATGGAATTCGAAAAAAAAAAGAGCATATCAATGAAAACAAGAAAACCTGAGACGTCTTGTAAAAGGCAACAAATTTCGGTAAGATCTGACAAAAACTCAATGCGGCTATGACCTCTTCGACCTTTACAAAACAATGACTTAGTTATGCAATTTCGGTTTGGAGTAGGGAGGATGCTTAATACTACAATCCATATGTAACGCAATCTCAATTTTCGAGTACTGCTCTCACTCCTGCACTCAAGATATCAATGAATGCAAACACGAACTAAAAGAATTTGTCCACCTTGAATCATTAATCCAACGAGCATTCATAGTGAAAATTATCAAATGATAGAAGTTCAAATCCGATAGCAATGGATCATAAAACAATGCGCAAAGTTTGCGTAGGTAAATAAATACCTGTGCAGGAGAAGAAATCGGCTGCGGCCCAGGTGTTGCGGGTTGACTGTTATGCCCGTTGGAACTGTTCCCATTACTTGAGCCAGCACTTGACGGCTGCTGCGAACATTGCTGTATTCCGCCTAAGAAACCCCAAATTATCACATACTCTAAAACTGCATCGCATCAGGTGCATTTTTATGGACTGATTCCAAGGATTGAATGTGCATGACATACATATGGTTCCTAGATAAATGAAATGCGAACATTGTAGTAATCGGAGGTGTATTCGATGCAATCGGTGCGCATGGTCAGCCTACCTAAACTAGCGGAGCTCGCTCGCACCAGATGTATGTACTGCTCCATTCGCTTCTATATGAGAGGCTTCTTCATTTAACACAAGGAAGCTTGTCCACGTCCCAAGAAAGAATATTCATATCGAAATGACTGGAATGAGCTTTGCAACATTGCCATATTAAATGGGGTATCTCAGAGGAAAAAGCTTTTCTAACGCTCATAGTTGCCAATCGTGCAAACATAACAATACGCTTAGTCGTCACGTCCTGAAAAGCGATCGCAATATCTTCTAGAAACAAAATTAACAGCCTTTGGTCTCTTGGAAAACAAAAAAGCTGGACAGGTTAGCTTACCAGCGTACTCGATGGTCTGATGTGGTTGTGCATAGCGCGGTCCTGCTGTTGCAACCATATAGTTCTGAAAAAACAACTGAAAGTTATCTACAATACGCAAATAACGAAAAAGAATCTATCAGGTGAACAAACTCATTCCAACTAAGCGCAGGTACGATGTGCAAAACAGTCATGGAAACATCTCAATACCTTACTCCAAAAAACAACCATTTTCCTCAGCTGTTCTTCCATCCTCACCTGTACCTTCGCATGCTATTCAACTAGAACAAAGGCGTCGGCAAAATTCCAGCATATCGATGAAATATTTCTCTCACCAATCAAAAATCATAAACAAATAAAAATAGCACACGACCTCTTAAATACCTGCGTTTTTTTTTTTTGTAAAATTTTCAGCAGGTGACAGCTTTTTCCTTACACTAATGTGCTGAAGTTTGCAATCCCATTGATGAACTCGCTACAAATCATTAAAACCTTTTACAAACAACATAAGAAAGCGGCAGGCGAAAGGAAACAAGAAGTTTTTGAAGGAATTATTCACCTTAAGTAAATAATTCGTTTGCTAAATTATCTATATGAGGTGAATCCTCAACAATTAATCAGACGTTGGAAATAACAAATTACATTGGCAAATTACACAAGCAGACCTGAACATCTTCACTAAACAATACATTAGGCCACATCGCTTAATATTCTATGACTAGCAAAGAAATGAACGCAGCATCGTATACAAAGGGCTAAATGAAAGAACAGAGCAAAATTGCGTAAATATTACCAGAGGTTGGCCACTTTGGTATAATTGTCTCGAGTAGGCTGCCTGTTGATGCTGAGTCTGCGCCTGTAAATCGACGTTTACACTGCCCACGTCGTACTGAATCAATGAATCAACGTAAAACTCTCAGTATAGACAGAACCCTATCGTTACCTGTGCCGACACTCTTCGCAGCGGATTACTTTTAAAAAAATTTACCGAGCTCATGGCTGAGAAGAGGGGTCGCGGATTAATTTCGACACTGTGGCGAGGCCAACATACAAAAAACTATATAAGCAAGAATATCAAAGCGAAACTTCCGCACAATAATAACCCAGCGGATAGCAATTCAAAGCGCGACAGCGACAAGCGCGCCAGCCATATTTTGAAAAACAGATGGATGAGTAAATCTACGATATCGGCAGAAAGTATTCCAGGCTTGTAAAACACGAGAACGGTGACGACTGTACAAGATATTTTCTGCGGTGCAATACTTTTTGATGAGCTGAAATTGATGCATTCGTCGACTGCATA
Organism: Baylisascaris procyonis; assembly: GCA_037389465.1. Taxonomy (NCBI): domain Eukaryota; kingdom Metazoa; phylum Nematoda; class Chromadorea; order Rhabditida; family Ascarididae; genus Baylisascaris; species Baylisascaris procyonis. The sequence goes on from JAZARR010000250.1 coordinate 177,954, forward strand.
TGAAAAGAAGTTAATTGAAATACTTCTGACAGCTGGTTGTCGAAAGACCTGAACACAAATTTACAAAAAAAAAAAAAAAAAAAAATCAAATCAGACTGAGGTACGGGATGTTAAAGTGATTTCCGGCCAAAGATTCTTAGTCCCGTGGAACTACTTAGCTACTGTTGAGCAACAGACTTCGCAAAAGCAACATGAAGGAAGCGTCTCTGAACATTATTAAACAACCTGATATAAAGAACGAAATTAGAAGAGCACATGGAAATGCAATATTCAAAAATACATCAGCAATAAGTAAAGAAAGTCTTTCAATCATGCTCAATATATCTACTATAAGAACAAAAACATGGAGCATACAAAGCAACCTTATCCCACTTTTTAACAACGGTGAAACATTGCATGCAGCTTCCGAATGGAAATCTACGATCGGTTATGTATCATACGTAGAAAAAAGAAGCTTATCTCCTAATCTCAAAAACTCATATAAACCAAACGATATCCTAATCGGGAGTATTTCACTCATATAATTTCGAGCATTTGGGGAATGCATCAAAGTCTCTTCGCAGGATGTGAAATTTGTGAGCAGCCTGGCACTATTTTGGATATTAACAAAAACATTGTTAACACACAAGAACGGCAATATGGGACCAAGACACGTCCTTGTACGACATCACTATAAATTCAGTAAGGAACAAAGTAAATCCTCATACTATTATAAGCGCTGGATATACACTGCTTCACAAAATAAAAGAACCCTCCCGCAAAGTTCCAAAAGAATCATTCATGTTACATTTAAACATAACAAGCGATAGTGGTTAGCAATTAAAATAAAACGAAGGAAAATGAACCTGGATTACTTGGAAGGGTTGCGGTGGAGCGGCGCCAACAGCAAGCGCAGAAGACGTAGGTGGCGGCACTGATGGGGGCGGCACGCTTGCCGATGCAACCGAGATTTGTTGATAGGGAGCAGTCGTATAGAACGGCACCTAAATAGCAATAATAAACGATATGAAGCGATCCAGCAGAGGATTACATCTAGATGAACATCACTGCTTGATGGGAGGAGAATACAAGTTGATCTGTTCGCTCCTCTCTCTCATACCGAACCTTCTCAATCCTCAGCTCCATTACCAGCGAATCATCAGATTCATACAACTGCCCCTCCTCCCACGCAGATAAAACCGTTTAATATACCATCGCTATCAACAAGCGCTCCTTTCTTGGTTTCACGGATTGTTTAACAGTCAGCACCCTTACCAATAAATTGCACACAAATTATACCTTATGTGGATTTGGTCTTATCGGGTATCACCTTTAAAACACGAAGCCGCTAGAAAGAGCATAACGCCAGCTGAACCACAACCTGCCTTTACATAAGAGACCATTGTTAAACAATGCAAAAAATGTCTATCATCACTATGACCAAAATAGTACCACAATACAATCTTTCATTCAAAAGTACATCGCCAAAATTTTTTATGAGCTCTTTTTTTCTGCCTGCTGCGCCAACAAGCATTATGAGTAATACTATCGCCAGCCATATTAGCATTTCAACGCCAACTTTCGGCAGTTGATGGGAAAACTAACAACAAAGTCCTAATCTTCCCTCGATATCCCAGGGGTGTCCTTCATGAACAGATTGGATTAAGCATCCGATGGTACAGCTGATAAAAACACACTGCACGCTTTACTGTAGTATAGTAATGTAAAAATACCGAAACGACAACCACCGCAGTAAAGGTTAATTTTGAAAGAAAGCACCCCGCGAGAAAGCACAAATCCAGCACCGCCCGATGCTACGAACAGTTCTACTTGTTCGTAGCTCTTATCCAAGCAACCGCACATTAGTAATCACCGTTGCCTCCACCTGTGCACACTGTGAAAGAACAAAAAAGGAATGGGGATGCAAATTCCTTTATGCAGCCCTATCAAAAAAATATGAGAATACCCTAGATGGCAAAATTCATCATCCAAAATCCTGCGTGCAGTACCGCAGCCATTTTTAAACTTCTTTGCCTTAATGAAGAAGGACAAAAGATCTTCAACGAGGGAAAATGGGACAACATAAAACGGTGTCTTGGAATGGACGTTCTCAATCCTCTGAGAGATGGAACACTTGAAAACATTTCCGAATAGTGCCTCATCACGACTAGCGTAATGCAATAATCCAATGCATAAAACATTCCGCCTGCCTCCCACAAACGCCGTTCCAAGTCATGCATACCAGATCGCAGCCTCCCTCCATATTTCCTCCAGCTGAAGATCCTCGCCTGGTCTTCACATTAACGCGGGGCTTCATAGCTGCTCATTGCAATGCCTACAACCAGACCACATTTAGATAGAATGTTTTAGCTACCTGATATTGCGCGGGGATCATTTGCTGCGGATAAGGCATCGCTTGACCAGGTACGTAAACGCCACCACCCTGAACCATCTGCTGCTGTTGAGGTCTACGTCCAGTTGGGGTTCCGACGCCCAGCTGTCCTGCACCTCTAGGCGCACTTACAACTCCCGTGCCAGCAACAAGGGCACCACCAGCAACATTTGCTGCAGCTGGGCTCGAAGCTACACCTTGCGCCAGTTGGGGGCCAGCCTGAAACCTTTCAAATCAACGACCACATACATGCACTGTAGGCTACATTCTATTTATGGTGGATGTTCCCACTTCAATCTGACTATCAAAAGCGGTCTGAAAAACTTCGATGTTTCCCACTTCAGTCGGACCACCAACATCTACGTGAATGACTAAACTTTGCAGTATGTCACAAACTACGAGGAAATAACCAATGATCTTGAACTGTATTAAAAATGAACTAAAACTGTTGAAAATAACAGACACAACCTGCATCATGGCTTGAGTAGTTCCATAATAGACAGGCAATGTCCCGTAAACATTGGCACTGGCTGCATACGGGAACATCTGCGGAGGGCCTGCGTGGGCCATCATGCTCGCCGGTTGAATGCCCTGCAAGAATTTTTTTAAGTGGAGACAAAATTTTTGGTAAAAGATGCCACATGAAATGCTGGAAACCTAACTACAACTTACTTATTCCACCCGCCATAATCACCAAATGTTAAGTACTACTACCTTCAAGTTGCTCATACTCACTTGCCATATCATCACATCCCATTCCCCATCTCATGCGCCTCATGTGTCACCTGAAACGCCTCACATGCATAATCGTCTATGATACAAAGAATTAATACTCATGGACTGTCATCCTTCTGATCTACTAAATATGCGACTCATGCGCTCCTCGAATTACAGCACATGAAATGTGCGTAAACACACCACTGGGCATGACGAATCTCTCTTTGTGCATACACTGCGCTTTCCGTTTGAGATTTCTCCCATATTCCACCCTCAAGTTGCTCCCAAATGGCCTAGAAATGACGTGAATGCCTAATGCAGCAAAACCCTGTTCTGCATGCCGCACTTAGACGATCACCTGTAATTAAGCTGTTACCATGTATGATCAAACAAATCTAACAATCATTGAAAACGATAAAAATGAAACAAATCTGAATCCCAGCTTGGTCACCATTGTTGTTCTCATACGAATAACCTTTCCGATACTACAAATAAATTGAGAAGTAACCTGTGCAACGGGAATTGCCTGCGGAGCGTTAACGGCGATTCCGTGCATTTGAACGGGTGTCGCATGTGCAGCCAACAACGGTTGTGGAGCAGGAGTTGATTGCGGAGTGGGCGTATGTGCAGCCACCGACCGCGGTGTGAACGGTTGCGCATCCGGGTTGAACTCAAACTTCTTGACGCTATAAAAAATCACTTGGCTTTTCTCTAAACGAACCCATATCCACCTTGGTTTACGGATGAGCTGTGTATGGTGCATACAACGGTAGGCCCGGATCCAAGCACCGGAAAGTCCCCTCTCCGAGAATGAGCCCCCAAAATGCTTTGCGCCCCAGTCCACGCACAAAAAAAGAACAGGGGAGGGATGAATAACTGAAAAACTAGTCTGCTTTCCTAGAAGTAAACTAGAGGAACTGACGGAAAACAGGTTCAGTGCATTTCACGAACTACAAACCAAAGACCTTCTACAAATCTGCATCGCCCATTAAGACAGCGTACGCATGCGTGTGGGTCAGTCTAGCAGTCTCAACTGAAAATCACTCCAGTTAAAGCCGCGGAATTTGGTGGGTATAACATGCAACATAAACTCCCATCCATCACCTCTTATGTCAGTTCAAGTGACAAAAAAACCATTTAGAAAAAATTTCTACACACCGGTTAGATTAATTTAAACAATAAGCGACTGTTTAGTTTCAAATTCTGGACACTAAGTGCTTTCCTTAATTGCTGTGTGACCCCATATCTACTAGTCTTAACTTGATTACAACCTGCCACCATTTTACTGCAATTATTTGCGCATATAGAAATGATTCAGCAAGCTCTAAACAAATCGGTAACGAAAATAATAAAAGTGCTAGAAAAGTGCTAAGTAACAATTTGGCTGGAACTGGTAGTTAAAAGGAAATCAAAAGTGCACGAGTTTTTACGATTCCCGCGTTTCGGTTGGTCTATCGAACTATCATGGTAACTAACTATCTTACCTAGTCGACGTTGAGGATGCATTTGTGCTAGCGTGATCTCTAGTTACGGTTGCCGTACTCGGTGTGGGATCAGTTGGGGCGATAGAAGAGGACGAAGCAGTGCCCGACAGACCACTCGGTGGACTCGTTAAGGGAGTTGAGGTGGTTGTGACCTGAGCAGGCGGCACACCCGTCGGTGCAGGTGTCACACTCGAAGTACTAGGGGGTCCTGATGAAACCGCAACATCTGACGAGACTGTCGAAGGGATTGCATGCATGGCCACTTCCGCCAGCGTCGAAGATGACGACGTGTCCAACGAAACGGAGGGACTTGCACCCGCCTGCGATTCTTAAAACAACTCCCACTGCATCTCGACATATAAATTCCTGGACGAATAAATAACCAATCTTCAATAATTCAACATATTGAACACATTCAAAATTCGTTGTCTTTCTGGAAATATTAAAAACTTTAACATATGAGCAGTGATAGATGAGAGGGAGCAGAGATGTTAGAGAATGTTTGAAAGATCACTCAGGCTACTTCCCGTAAAGTTTGATGTAAGTAAGCTCTCTTGTCTATGATGGTCGCACATAGGCCTCGTATAGTCCACTGGCAAGGGAGGTGCCCACTTTTGAAAAGCGGCAAACCTTAAAGGATTATTTTGGGAACTGGTGACCTCAAAGCTTGCATTTCCCGGTTTTATCTGTTTCATAGAAGTGATGATCAGTATCTGAACTCTTTCAGATAATGACATTAGTCGCAGATGCCTCAAAAATCCAGGCAAGGGGAAAAGTGAACAGTTCTGACGCTCAGTCTCGGATCTCGATACGTATCAAAATCTCCCCCTTCCCATCTCTCGCTTTCCCGGAGTAAAGCATAAAGGAACCTTCCAACAGCCCCTACGAGCAACAGTCGACAAAGCATCCCTTCCACGCTCTAAGAAAATAGAGGGGTGCAAATAGTTTGAAAATTTTAAAGAATTAACCCTGTGCGGAATGAGGCGCCGAAGGCTGAGGAGGTGGTGATGCCTTTGGTTTCGGCATTGTGCGCGAATGCTCTAAGGATTGCACGGCGCACTCTGCTAGCGTCGTTTCCTTCATCGATGTGCCATTACCTCAATTAGCGATGCCGTGAGCTCTTTTACCGTTAATTTTAATACTTCTCCCCCATTACCTCCTTATCTGTCACTCCAAATGGTAATACTAAACTTCATTAGTAAGCGTTTCATAAAATAAGATAATCAACGTTGAAATAAGCAATGCATCGATTTGGTTTATCCCATATGAATCTTCTGCCCAATAATGGTACATTTGGGCTAATCTCAAAGCTCACAATTGTTCGGGCACTAGATGCGATACTGCTTCAGCAGTACACTGTTTGCAACAATAACATAAAACTAATATCAGCTATTTTTGATTAACTATATGGGCACGCAAGTTGAGAAGTAACCGTTACTTGGTTGATGATGAATTGAGGCGGGCTGTGAACTTGCAGCCGAACGAATGCTCGCCGGAGGTCCCTTGTTCCACGCATTCGCAGGTCTCGGTGCAATCGAAGCACCTCCAACCTATAACTTTCTCTTCATTTATCTTTCAACATTTGAACTATGATAATACGTACAAGGTTACATATTCTGTCCGGCGTCCAATGCGTCCAACTCTCTAGATGGAATTACATTATAAGAACGCTAAGCATCTGAAACCACGCCTACCTTATTTCTCAACTTGGGCACATAAACCAATACGTGTAAGTCTGCATATGAGCCAAGCAATGTAATGAACTAGCAAGCCCGAAAAACGTTGCAATATAACCATGTTAATTTCTCTCGAAATAAACAGGTATAAACACGCTCGAAGACACTACTGCCTCCGCACACAACCTTCCTTGCTCACTTCTTCCTTCATGCTCCTTCAACGTATATTTAAAAAGAGCTTCCTATCCAACAAATACAAAGGTTCTATCCTGTCCGTCCTATAATATTCGACAAATGAAGGTGCAAATAGCAGCGATCTAAAACAGCAGATGTTAATCATAAGCTATCCGGCAAGACTATGAGTGATAAAACAGAATTCATGTAAATCATAGAAATTCCTTTGAAAAATCCAATTCGAGGAAAGATGACATCGGACACCCATCCCCATATATCAATTCCAAGAAACGGAAGAACATGCGGTGATCACTACAGGACTTCACATACCCAGATAAATATTGAAAAAATAAAAAATATCTGTTATGAAATCCTTGAAAAGCTTTTAAAATTGTTCGAAAACATTTTGATTTACAGTTTCATAAGGTTAAAGTAAAAACCCGAAACCCACAACCCACGCATCAAAAACAACAAAAACAACTCTATACTGACTTGCTCATCTCTCTGTTAATCACGTGAAAAACTGTCGCTTCAAACCGTTATCATAAGAAAGAAATTTCCGCAACACAAACAATTCCACTCAATTGGTATGAAAGAGTAATTAAGAAGTTAAAATAAGGACAAACTGGCCCCCGTCTACCAATCCCGTACTACATAACCAAAATCCAATACACTCATTATCTTTCATAGAAATATTTATTCTTGTGCATGAAAAAAATACGACATTCACCTAAACCACAAAACGCTAGGAACACCGCTTTTCAGATAAATATAATAAACAAAGAAAAAGCAAAGCAGCCGGAAACTGACCTGTGCTTCGTCGGGTGAATGCGACGACGCGTGCTGCGGCAATGTGCTACTCGACTGGTAGGCGCTATTGAAGTTCTGATGGAATTCGCGTAGTCCCTTAACGCGCTCCGCTTGACTTCCTTTTAGAGCGCTACCAGACGTGCCACCACCCGACATTGAGCTCTTGCCAACACCGCCTAAAGGACTGCTTCCAGTCCCATGTGGTGAACCAGAATGGTTACTAGACCTTGTCTCATCACCTAAAATTGGAAATATTTTAATTTCTTAACCGCCGGTGAATTCTCCTCAGTAATTCTTAGTCACCTTAGCGACAACCGTTTGTATGCATCATTCACGCAAAAAATATGCGTACAAGGAAATGGCCCACGCAGTGCATAATGAAAGTAACCGAAGATAAATGCAATTGGACAACGGGCGCACAGAATATAAAATATGAAAATGTTTCTGCCGAAATTTTAATCTACTAGAAGTGTTTAGCGATCTCAAGCACACAACTGGATGTAAAGAAGTAGCGAACTCAAACTCTAGCACAACTGCAAATATCAACGTTTTACACATCACAGCACAAATGGCAAAAGCGATAAAAACTAAGTGGGTTTATATCTAAATTCCCGTACAAAAAATGTGACCATAGATTTGCCTCTAGCACAAAACGTGCTAAAATTCGCAACATTCAGCATGTTTGCATTAGCTTGCTGCACAACTTAAAGTCTTCTCAAATTTTTTCAAAAAGGGATGTTACATCAAATTCCATCGAGAAAATAGCAATTCTCGTATTCGCTCAACAATCATGCCTTACCACAGCATACCCTTAGTAATAAAAAAGCACTAAAAAGAAAACAAGAAGAGAACTATAATTACCAGATCGATTCATCGGAGAATGCGCACCAGCTCGGTGTTGCTGTGTACCCCTGTGGCTTGGCTCATAAACCTTTCCACTCTGTGGTGCTTGCTGCTCGTTGCGTCGTGGACCATTCGTCTTTTGGACGCTACCACCGCCACCTCCTAGCGCCGTTCCCGACTCCCCGCGCCGCATTTCTGACCACTCTAAGATTGAATTACTTCTTTATTTAATTTATCTGGCAAATAAACGGTAAATGACTGTTACAGCAGTCAGTGTCATTACAAACTGACGAGAGTTCCTTTCCACCACCATCCCTCATAATTGGAGGAGGGGAGCAGGAGAGGAAAAATTCATATCTGAGAAGCACGAAAGTGATGTCAGATACATGGAAGGTTCGCTAGAAAATAAGGAAAAACAAGTTGAAAGGAGAGGTGGCCACTTTTATCAACACTCGAAAACAGTGTTGCACGAAAATCTTAAGCGTTCAGTGTGTGCGTAACAGAGTAACAACCGGGCATCTCAATGTTCTACTCAAAAAGTACTCTAAACTTAAGGAAATATCCCCAATTCGAAAAGCATTAACACCTATCATATTCAATGCAGGTTAATGAGATAAGTTTCACGCATGAAAAAAAAATGTAGCAATCCTTTGTACTACTTTATTCGAGTGCAAACGCTCATCCAGAAGGCGTATTCCCAGATATCCAAGGTCAATGGGTCTATGATGTCTATGACATTGAAATATTAAACAGCTTTCGCACTCTTTAGTGGTCGCGCGTTTAATGACATAATCAAACACAATTCATGGATGTAAGCTGTAATGTCACCCGAAATAAAACTTCATCTGCTAGTTGAAATTCCATCATTTTACCGATCTGAACAAGAAAGCATCTAACCAAGAAATGAATGATGTTGAAAAAAGCGCACTCCCATAGGTAACGAAATGAAATAATTCTGTCCCAAATCTATCACGAAACAAAACCTTATATAAAAAAGTGCAAAAAAACGGACGCCTTATTTTCAAAAAGGTTGAACTTGGATTGCTTTCGAACATTCCACGTGCCACTTAAGCACGATGTTAAACAGTAATTACAAGTCCGTTAGGCTATTTTCCAAAGTGAACGGCTGCACGAACTAATACCCGTTGCTTCGAACATACCTGACCTACACAACTGATTCTAAAACCTTAAACGACTACAAAGTACCACTTTCAGAGCCTCTCTGAATTGCCGGCATTCGTTGGTGGATGCCAATCTACGCGCCAGTCACGAATGCCAGTTATGCTACTTTAACTGTGAGACATGCAAAACATTGCACGCGGGGGGCATGAGCAGACAGTTTCCGAAATGGAGTGAGGACGTCGGATCTATGCACCCCTGTAATGCTTCATCTTGCCTCCACTTCCTTCAATTATCTCCCCCTTTCAGAAAATTTTTACCTTGATTACAGTTTTTGAAAACAAATATCACACCTGTGGCCTTGGAATATATTTACGAGCATATTTCTATGCCCAACTGTCGGTCTACGACAGGTGGGCTTCAAGGACAATTAATGGGTAAAATTCGTCCGAAGTTCTCAAAACAATCTGTCCCATTCATTTCTCATCAACTGTTACGCCGGTGAACAAACTAGAGCAAATTCCGGCAGCTGACCTTGACCCTCGACTTTTGCGGGTTGCTAGGCTCAACCCACCGTTCCTGATGGCGGCTCATCATGAAAATAAACAATCACAAGTCGGCTGTAATTTTCTTTCTTGTTGGCCATAGATGCGACACTTAACCCGCAAAACTTTCCCAAATTCCGATAGCTTCTGTTCGGGCATGTTAGTGCGATTGAATATGAATCTGCAGCAAGCTGAGTATATACACTCCCTGATTTCCCAATGTTGAAACTGCTGCAGAACGTAAACACTCAAAAGCGAACTACCGAATGTCGAATACCAGACGTATCGCAAATATGAAAATTATGATATCATGTCAACAACGTTCAATGATGTTCTCGTAACAATGTCACGATTTCAATTATATTAAAGATGTTCCATTATGACACAGTCATCTGTTTACATTCGAATAGCGCTGCTTCTTGCTTATACTCTAAACAAATTTGTTCACATTTTAACGTTTCATACTCTGCACCTTGCTCACGCGTTTTTCCCCCTCACTGAAGTGCAAGCCAATTAAATCCTAGAACAGGTTCCCTTAACAATTATGGCTCTCAAAACTGACTTCATCAAGCTGCAATTCGTTCAAAACAAACTGACAGCCGGATGCAAAGAAGCAAGCAAATGTCCGATCCAAAGACAATCAAATCAGTTATTTACATGTTCCAAACAGGGAACAGACACATAGGCGTTTTTAAATAGCATGCATACACGCACTGAGGTAGTGCTTTCAGGATGTCAGCGAACACAAATCTTACTACCGCCATTTACAGGCCTCTGCTATCGATTGCAATTAATGGTCTGGAAATGACACACTGAAACGTCCTTACATTCTTTTCTTCGATCCTATCAAGAAATGAATCAAGTATGATGCTGCAGATACTGCAGATTAAATGACAGACCTTTTTTCGAGACTGAAATATGTCCGCAATTTAATATTTTAGGCGTTTCATGCATACTTCAATTCACAGTTGCAGCGACAACGTCGAAGAAATATGATGCGGAAAGAACTCGCCCAAAGAAAAGGAAAGAAGATGAGAGACAACGGAGTAGCAAGTAGGAAAAGCGCAAGAATAAGGGCGATGATGAAGCTCGGGAGGAAAAGCGCCACAGAAATTTCCTTTCACGTTAATCTATCAGTCCTATCATCACCTAGTATTGAATTATCTACTAAGAATGTCCATAAATACAGCTGTTTTAAACTTGACCAGTAGAATATATATTGTGTCTTACGAACCCTCTCCAGATGCTTCGTTAAAAATAAAAAAGTAACAATACGATGAAAGACCTCGACGTTGCTTCCACGCGAATCAAAGATCGTAAAGTGACATTGCACAGAGAAACAAGACTACCATGGAAACTTTTGTTTCAACCTATCGCACTTTCTTGCTTAACAAGAGAAAATGCATAAAGACTCACAGCTCTCACAACTTTCCAACATGATGCATGCTTAGGAGCGGAGTTGTGGAGGAGTGGGCGAAGGAAAGTTTTGTAGATAAAGAAAAGAACAAATTTCAAAAATGCGAAAACGATGCCTGGATTTATTCAAACCAAAAAAATGCATTTTATTTTGATAGAAATTCAAATGCACTCACTCATTTATTTACATTTCTTCCGATTCTCCCGTCATAAAATCACAAACAAATGTAACAGCAAGCGCCTCAAAAATTCTCAACATGTGAGAATAACTACGGATCGGTCATCACAAGCATAGCATAAACCTGAAACCATCTTTTCACGTCAGCGAAAAATCCGACTTAATCATTGAGAAAATATTCGGGTAAGACCTCAGAAGTGAATTCCACTAAAATAAAATTCATATGAGTAGAACAGGTATAATGACGGCAGCTAAAGATAAGAACAATGGCATCAGATGAACACAACAAAGTGTATACCTTTTGTTTCAATAGCCAAAAAAGAAACCAATTCCTCTTAAATGCTAAGTCAATAGCTCACAGAATAAAGAGCGAAACCGATCTAGACCAACGAGACGAGTTACCCGTTAGCATCGAAAAAATCTCGCAAATTTCTCTAAAGCTATGCACCTAGCCCCCTTTAACTCAAAGTACCTTTAAGTTCAGTGCTGAAAATTCAGCCCAACATAAATTTAGCTCGATACAAATTTAGTACTCGACAGAAATCCAACTCAACAACTTTGAACAAAGTAAGTGAACAGCTTACATAAGTGTAATCAATAATGAAACCACCGTTATGGTGATCCGCATGAAGGCACCATATTCATTCTACCACAATCTCGGCTCGTTTTCTTGCCACCCTTGCATACCTTAGGTGCCCCAACAATCGAAGAAAAATCCAGAATTTCAAAACTGCTTAAATCATCGTCAATTCACTAATGAGTACTCTTCAACAGGAAGTATGCATTTTTCCCAATTTGAAAAACTTAACTCTTCCAAATTTTTAATGAGAAAATTACCTTCAGCATTTGAAATTCGGCGACGATTTCAGTACTTCGAATGAGGTAAATGGATCAAATCCCCCCCCCCCCTGTTCCTGCGAGATCAAGATTTTTAAATAAAAAAGAACGTTATTTTCGGCATTTGTGCGGTCGAAAGCACCCGGTAGCGGTTTGATGGTGATCCGAACACTTGGAATTCGCGTCTCCATCTTTGAACTTGGCTATCCCAAGCAAAAATAATCTTCCTGTCCATTACTTATGCAAAATATAGTAAGAGATCATTAACTATTGTACATCTAGGACCCAAATCATCTGCCTACTGCCTTGCACACTGAGTCGCTAGCTCAAACGGATCGAAAGGTCTACTGCACCGGAAAAGAAGAGATTGCGGGTAACTGCTCCTTCGAAAATATTGTTTTAAGACAGCGAGAGAATGCGGTCAGCTCAAAACGTTTGCTGAAAAAGCGGGGAAAAACAAATGAAAGCTAATAAAAAAATAACTTTTTTGATGGTATCCATTCATTAAAAGCAGTCTCGTTACACTACAAAAAGATACGATCGAATTCTACAGGTGAGAGCTCTTTGTTCTGTCTTTCATCTTCACAAAATCTTTTATAAAATTTTTTCTTTACAATAATAGTTTCTACTGCACTTTTATTTATGTTATCATCAGTGACAACGTGTCACAAACGGGAGGCAGCACGGTGAACGGCCACATGGCCAATTCCTAAATATGTAAATCCTTTAAAAATTTGGCCGACATGCAATCAGAAAAAGATCAACCGAATCGATGTTAATTCAGTATGCAAATAAGTACGCTCATGAACGAAAAGTCGCAAAATAGCAAGTATCATATAAGAGATAGCGAAAAACGTAGCAGTATGGAAGCAGAAAACCTAACATAAGAACATCAAAAACAACAGCAAATTATGACTGACAACGAAAAGCTGATTTGTGTTTTAAAAAACTTCCAGTATGATTTAGAAACATGAGGCTGCACGCCGTATAAAACGAATACAGACGATCTACGTCAATGATGATAAGCGCCATCTTCCGCTCAAAACGATGAATACAACGAATTTCCAACGCTAATCGAGGCAAGGATGCCAAGCAGTATAGAATTGCTCTCATACGTCTTCTGAATTATTACTTCACCTTCCCCAAACTTCCAATGCTTATCATGCTATATACTGCAGCGTTAAGAGCACCACTAACTGCTACTCCTTCACGAACTTATAACAGATCCTTCGATATGGTAGAAACAATCTTACCGTAGCACCTACAACAACCTTCATTCACATCCACCTCTCATATCAAAAATCCTCTATCAGCCCTAGCAACATTTACAAACTTACAAAACTATCAAAGAGCAGTCGTTAAGTCAGGTATGAACCAACGCGTGTGTGTGCTTGCGATAAAAGCATTCAACGTTTTGTTCATCAGAGAAGTGCCGAGAAAGCATGCTTCTAAGCAAAACATTGACTACATAAACACTATGCGTATCATAGAGATTTAGGCGATAGAGTGTGGAGAGTACAAAGAGAAGAGAAAGTGCAAAGCGTGACACATAAACGTTCTTCTACGCTAAGCGCCCTCTCTCACTTTGTACCGTTTACAGGATGGATCGCTGCAGACAGAACAAAAACGCAACCAAACGCACCCTTCTTAACGTTATGATGTATGTGACACTCGCAGTACGCACATCACACTCGAAATGGTTTCATCCTCTTTTACACTGATTCAACACTAGATTCTATCGGACTGTTTCCACAGACGCTTATGAACTAGGAAGGACATGTGGAGGGGAAGGAAATAAGATCGCAATCAAGGATGCCAAAGATTTCTAGGAATGAAACCTGAAATTAGCATCTACAAATTGAGCATAGAAGCTCGCCGTGAATAATCATGCACTGCTATCCTCCCAATCAATCCCGATACTAGAGCTGCCGCCGAGAGAATGCAACAAAATAAAATGTATAAATGCGAGGAAATTTTCCCTCTTATCGCCATATTTTCTACACTGAATGCGAGCACTGCGCTAACTAATAGAACACAAAAAAGGCACGATGCACACTTTGTGAGAAATGCAACGAAAAAATTTTTCCCCTATTCGAACTATTCGATATGAGATGGCGTACTCTACTGCCCATATATGCCAAAACAAAGCAACTAAATACAGCGACAGCAAACCACTTTGGACAGCGATCCCGTCATTTCCTATGTCTCTATCGCATCACTATATCCACTACGCTCTTATGAAGCCCACAAAAACATGAATCAGCCTGCTACAAAATTCTTCCTAACCAATACGTCGCTTAGATCTTTTACTTTCTCGACCTTCGTCCCTACCTTCCTTCCCCCACCCCGAAGGATACTTTGGTAGAAAGCTTCCTCTGATTTAATTAGCGCGAAGGTTCTACTGGGCAATGCTTCCCCCCGTGACCACTTTCACCCTGAAGGCTGTTTATTAGAAAGTCCTTGCCAAGTGAACTGGTCTGGCCGCATCATATTTACCACACGCATAAACAAAGCGTCTGTTAGCGAAATGTGCAGTATGAAAAAGTCCAGCATAATTTTTTGTGAGAATTTGCACTGCTTCTAGAAGAAAAACTGATGAAGTTTTGACGCGAGTTCGCGACACATTGGTCACAGTCACTGATTTACTATATGTAGCTTTCTGGTGGTTTTTCGCGATCAGGTGGAGAATGACAGTGAGGTCCTTTTAATTCTCATCTCCGCAAGTAATGCGGAAAATTTGGATTTGCATAACCAGTGCGATGACTTTTTATTTGAATACGTTGAAGCTTGAGCTTATTTGAGCATGAAAGCTCCCAGAACACCCTTTCATGCCACAATCTTCAAAGTCACCTCGAGGGATTGTGGCTCCGATGATGATGCCAAAGATAGTGGAGAAGTTTTTCAACGAATCCTATCCATGACTAACTCCGAATATGACTTAGCCAAGGTTTGCAACTTCACTACGTGGGGCTTTAGCAGGTTTGGCAGAGCACCGGCTACTGTATTAAGCGGCTTACAGTAACAACAAACAATGTGACGCCGCATAACCAATATATTTCCAATCAGGATTCATCTGCTGTATTCAAAACATCGTCCGAAACACCTCTGTAACTAAGATAGGATGTAACAGAGGTTACGTCAAGATGCCATCAACATATGCACAAATAAGAACAACGTATGGAAATAACTAAGCACAGATGCACGAGATCCGAAACACGACCGAGAAGCCATCGCAGCCCTTGTCTGCACTATCCATCCGCAAAACCAAGCAAATATAATTCCTTATAAAAGCGAAAATTTCTCCTCCATTGATATGCTCCCACATACTTAATTATGCGTTCTCAAATTTTATGATATGGCCGAAATGAGCATCGCAATCCCTCTCCCATTCCCTCCATCCAACTGATGTACTCTCCGTGAACATCCTGCATTGATGGGCGTTCTGCAGGTGCAGCAATCTATTCACCAACACAAGATCCACGAGAAAAAAATGCATTTCCATGGTATGCATGCATATGCAATCCATGACCGAAAATTACAGAACCCATTAGCCGTATGCAGACGAACGCTAGTCAGAGAAGGCGAATAAACAAACATTAAAAGACTAAAGCTCAATTTCACGAATGTTGCCCGCTGGCAAAAAACTGAACGCTTCAGCACTCGTTCTCTGCCTCTGAACAGCTCACCAATTCAGCTCGCAACATAGAACCTACATGCTTTCCATGCACATATAGACGCTAAAGAACGTATATAAGCAGGGAATTAAAAATAACTAACGTCCAAACTCGTTATGCACAGCCTGCGCTGACGGCCGTTCTGTAGGTGGCTGATACCTCATCGGTGCACCACCATATGTCGACAGTGACCCTCCGCTTCCTTTGCCTCCGTGAGACAAAGAAGAATTCGTAAACGACCGTGAAGTATTACTCCCCGATCCATAGGAAGTACCACGACCTGAAACCTGAAGGTGCCAACCAAAGTGGTTAAACCTTCAATTAAGCAAGAGTGTCACCTACAACTTTTTGTAAGCAGGATGAAACTCAAGAAAAACCTTTGAAAGCGAGTAAGAACAGAAAGCGCCAGTGTGTGTACGTGCACAGCCAAGTCTCGCAATTTACTATAAACTTACATGAGAGAAACGTTCTGCTCACATTTCTCCCTCCTTCGCAAACATGCGACCACTAGAATAAAAGAAGCCTAACACCTTCACAAATGTCCATTGCAAGAAGAATCGAACCTGCTCGTCCTGTCGAGCTCTGTCCATCAGATCGTCTTGTTGATGCCTGAGAACCTGCTCGATTCGATCCAGAGCCAGTGCTTCCTCCACCACGCGCGCTGCCCGCATAACTGCTTCTGCTAAACAACCGATCACAAATGAAAAAGAAAAAAGAAAGAAAGAATAAACTAGAACAAACAGACTTAAAAATCCAACATGCGACATGTAAGGACAAAAGCATGAAAGCGCTGCACATAGGATTACCCTTTAAACACTCCAAACTCAGCAAAAAAAAAAATGTAATTAATAACAATTGCTTTCTCCTTACGTTCAGCACTCCCATAAAAGATGCTTCAACTTGCAGCAAGATTCAGTAAAAGGCTTTCTTTCTCCCTCCTCCCCACCTCAAAGCAGATACCACTCGTGCACAAATTCCAGTTTGAGACCGCCAAATTTGAAAACTTGAGAGCCGATTAAGAGCCCTATCGTGTTTCTGCTCCTAATAAACCCCCATC
This sequence comes from Baylisascaris procyonis, assembly GCA_037389465.1. Lineage (NCBI taxonomy): Eukaryota > Metazoa > Nematoda > Chromadorea > Rhabditida > Ascarididae > Baylisascaris > Baylisascaris procyonis. The sequence goes on from JAZARR010000250.1 coordinate 194,855, forward strand.
CCTCTCGATGCACAAACTGAATCAGTGCTTGAAATCAAAAGCACTCCGGACTTCGATGCACTATGCCCAAAGTGTTACTTTGTGACTTACTTCGATCATCTCAAAACATATAATAACTGCGTCTCAGCGATCAGATGATCGAATTCCCCAAAAGTTTACAAGAATACAATCGTCGACATTCGCTGGAATAAAATATAATCCCTGTCATGCAAAGTGCCTGCCAATGTCTCGGTGGACGAAGCTAAGCACCCTTTTCCGTTTCGCTCATATGATAAAAGATCGCGACCGGTGATACGATGCCATGAAGATGATTTACGAGATCGCGTTGACATCAGCGTGGATCATTAACGGATGGGACGGTGACAGGGAACATATGCCGTCCTTTAAAAATTGCAGAACACAAAAGTTTTAACATAAGGGAGTTAAGAGAGGCCCAGCCAAAAACCCCGACTTAGCAATACAATTGTGGTATCATACGACAAACACATAATCATATATTAATATAGCGAAAAACGCACAATCTCGGTATGAAAACTTAGAATATAAAGGTGGATGTGAAGGGTGCGATTTATGAAGCAAACGCGAAATACCACTCGCAGCAATGTGCACCACGTAAGCTACATGTTCGTTAATGCAAAGTCTGAAGATGGACTGCACTGCGCAGTAGTTGTTCTACTTGGCCAGTTCCTTGTGTGCGTGTGCTCTTCATGTAGTATGCAGCAGCTAAAGAAAAAAACAATCACATGTCGCTGTGCTTCCACTCTAGAACTTTGAATTCTTTTTCCACTGTCGCTTCATCCATATTGGACCTCCTCCTTAAATGGCAAAATGGCACCAGCTATAATCTCATAACTGGTTTTATTTGTCGCCTCTCCTGACTAAAAATTATGCAGTGCACATACAGAACACAAACTGTTCTCTCTACACAGACGAGGAGCGGCCTGAAGCAAAAGTAGGAATAAGCGAATTTCGCCGTCATTAGCACAGAAGACTGAGAGCACCTGATCACGTAACTCTTCTAACAGAAATATCAAAAGTGAGCATACCTGGCAATGTTCTGTGTGCGCCGGTGGCTATGCATTTGAAACTCGGGAGTCTCTTTGTTCAGGTCGCGTTCCTCATCATCGTTTTCCATTCGCGCTCTCATCCTACTCGCCGGATTCGTCTCGATTTCTTGCGCGATACGCTCAGCTCGCAAACGCGCCTCTCCATCGCCCTCCACATTTGCCCTGAAACAACGTTCTATAACGAAAACAACAAACAAAAAATGCATCAATCCACCACCCTCTAAGCATATGTTCGTGCAATGAAAAACACTGAAACAGTTCTCATATTCAAGTCTGAATACGACGCACTGGGACACTTCTTTTTGCAATTTTTTAATATCCAGCAGGAAGAAGAGGATATATGAATGCTTCTCACAATACTGCATTACACCTGAAATAAAGTGAAACTTTGGAAAAGCGACGTTTGGTGGGTCAAGATGAAGCTATTACGGAGGGGATGATGAACATAAACCATTCTTTCAAGATTCACAATGGATATTGAAAAGACCTAAAGCACCTTTTATTTTATGCTCTCACTACACACCAACCCTTCAAGAATCAGAACTTTGACGCTGCACATCCATCACCAAAAATTGACATCACCAAAACTCAAGGCAGAGCGAGGTGAAGGTCCCATGAAATAACGTTGCAATTTTTAGTAACAAAAACTAACGTAGTGTATTGGGAAAGGTTGTCCTCGAAGGTGCTTTTCACGCCTAGTGCGTTGTTAGCGTTGAACATCTCGTCGACTGACCATCCATCACCCCCAATCAGGCGGCCACCACGTCCTCCACTCTTCATTGACGCCGCCTCCTCTAAATCAGCCCCATCCTCTCCGTCAGCTTCCCAAACCTCGAATTCACTGGATAGCTCCAAAGAGTCGTCTAGCAATCCATTACGGGTACCATGGTACTCTTGATCGGTCGCGAACCCTTTAACACATTTTTAAGGGAAAAACTTCTTTAAACAACCACATGGAAACTATAAATCGCTTTTTGACCGATCTTTTATTTAGATACGGTTGCCAGTTAAAGATAAGTACCTCTTTATCACTCAAATACTTCACCAAAGATGAATCTAGAACGATTTGCCGGAAGAAATCAAGACAACGAGACATATGGACCATGTGCAGCAAAAAGTCACTGCTAAATGAATTTGACCATCAAGGACAAGGGATCTCCGCATGGATTACCAATAATCCCTCCCCTTCTAATACAGTAAATCCGAAAGCGATGACTGTTCGGGGAAATAGTAGAAACTGGAAAGGAAAGGATAGAACAAAAGTAGAGCTCCGAGTAGAAAGACGTTATTACCGTGCTTTATATCTATACTTAAAACGCCTGAAGAAGAAACGGCGTGTTTTTGTACACCTTATTACAACGCAGGCTGAACGGCCATCAGTATGTCTCACTGCGTCCCCTTCGAATAAGGGCACGCACTAATGCCGCATTGGGAACATTTTTTCAAGACTAGAGAACGGTATAAGATTGCAGCATTCTGCACACATCCGTAGAAAGTCTCAAGCTTGAGAACAGTCCTGGAAAGTGAAAATCGGATAAGTTTCTTTCTTTATAAGGTAGCAGCTCTTTTTATTGCCATAAAAAGCATATCACACAACTCTTTTCTTAATTTCGGTTTCAATCGATTCGTTTTTAGAAAAACTTCCACAAAAATAGCGTCAATGAGCATGACTGTACTCAGAAGTATGGTGAGAAAGTAGCTTACCTTTGATGCGCTTCTCGTCGTGCATCACTACCGACATGCACAATACATCACCCGCGTCAAAGCGCAACTTCTCAACGATCTCGTTTCTATGTGGCAGCAACTTCTTCACTTCGCCTGACGGTAACGCATGCGCGAATCGCAATCCCACCTCGAACTGCAACATTACATTCCCTTTAACTTTTCACTCACTCCCCACATCACGACTTCATAGAAATATGCTGCGAGAATATGCTCATAGAGGTATTCATAACGCAATATTTCAGCATGACCTAAAATTCAACTTTAAAGTGGGTCCCGCGTCTGGCCAAAAAAGACTGACTGGCCAGGAAACAACGGTTCAAGAATTCGAATTCCGCCAGCTATATCCTCATCCTGACATAAAAGCGCCTAGCTCTTTAAATAAATGTCCTCAAAAATGCTGAAAGCGGCCGAATGTAGTGATGCCCCTCGCAAAAAATAATGCATTCCTACAATTTACGCATACTTTAATCACATTTTAATAGGCTTTCACCAAACTTTAAAATGAAAAGTCAACATGATTAGACTACTTTTACAGTCTCATTAATGCTGAACTAACCACCTCACGCACTGATGCATCATTCTTCATTCTAAGCCAATAATTTTTTGTTCTAGCAGTTACATCAACCAACGATTCTTGTGAAATATTTAAGCGACCAATCGGTCCTTGAGAAATTAGGAAGTTTGCAAAAACACCAACGATGTAAATTTCTGATGCCATTCTTCGATTATAAATCATCAGTACTAGCAAATTTGCTGGCTATTCAACATTCAAATCTTACGCTATTTAAATGACTTCATAACACTTCGATTCAGCTCATTGCTTCTAGACGAAAATGTTGCCTTCAGAACAGGTGCATACTAATGGAACATAAAAGACTCCCCTTCATTTTAACTTTCTAAATCAAAGATGGACGTTTTCTGAGGAAATAACAAGAAAGTGAAGCAAGGATGCAGCAGCCAAAAAGGAAAACATTAATTTAAAAAAAAAAAAAAAAAACTTACATCAGGTGAGCAAGCTGCAAAGATGCCTTCGTATTTCTGCCCATCGCGCGTTTCCACTATTACCTCTCTTCCCTTAAGTGAAAAAAATTAAACCCTCTCGCCTTAAATTTCACAAAGACACCGCCATTACACGCGATAAAAGGCTATGAATGAAAGAAAACTGAAGAGAGAGGTATGAAAACACTCGAAAAATCAATACTGTCTCTCAAATTTCCATCATGAAATGTTGAAAATCGCAAAGTGAACATAACTACAACCTCCATAAACACTAAGCAGGTGTCACCGAAAAAAGAGATACCCCAGAGAGATTTAATGCAAAAACAATATTAGCCACCAGAGTCGTTTTGATTCCCGTTTACAGGCACAACTTCTCTCTAAACAACAACAATTTCTCACTTGTTACATCTCCGCAACAGCAACAATTCGAAGAAAAATCGCTTAGGCTGTCTTTCTTTTGACTGATCTAATATATCGACCCTTATGGATACACTTAAATTTCATTAAACACCAACTCCATTCAAATTACTCAACGTAAAATCACCACAAAGGATTTACGAAGCAAAAATAGGTTCAGAAAGCAGCAAATTACAACTCTCCCCTTTATGCATCCCCTCGAAAATGCAATGTAACATCGAAATTATATTCGTGGTTAAAAATGATATAAAGAGTTGCTGTAAGAGTGAAGAATATACGATAATGTGTGAACATTAAAAAAGCATCACCCAATACCTCCTTATACATCAATTTTGCTATTTCGAATGGCTATCTATATATTATGATGCACAAAAAAGAGACGAATGAAGTGAAACTCACAATGGTGTCGTTAAAAAAGGAGAGAAGCACCGGATTGGCATGCACTCCGCGCACCTAAACATCACCTTCAAATTACTTCAACTTTTTTCTAAACCACAGAACTACAAATCATTCAAACAAAAGTGTTCACAAGCGCACGTGGGCACTGCAGATGCACGCAAGCGGACGCTTATATACAACATGCACGCAAACGTGCACAAAACCCAGCCAAGCGAAAAACCTTCACAATTTGCATCATTACATCTGGCCATGCTCTCCACATTACATCCAGCTCCTCTGTAAAGGATGTATTGGTGCGGAACAAACAATACGTGAAGCTCCTGCCTCACCCTTCTCTACTAAGCAAGGAACTCCTACTACCTACAGCAACATGCATCTCGCAACTGCGCTAATGGAAATTATGGGACCGGAATGGAGAATTCGCATATATGAGAAAAAAACATCTGAAAGTTACTCATCTTCTCAATATGTTAACAATATGCAAATTTTGTACAAGAAATCAACTCCAACGTTAAGCATTTAGTGAAACATTATTCAGAGATAGTGAAGAAATCTGCGCCTATCCGCCGATTCGACAATTTCCGCCTGCTCCCGCTGAATGCAGCATCATGATGCTATGGTAATCTATAAGCGATCAACTGCTTAATGTTGGGAATTTCCAATTCAAGGCACCTGCATTAAACATGTAAATAAAGTACGTTTGAAGAACGTGAAAATTCCCGGAAGGAGCACAGTGAAAAGACTACGGAGTGAATTTTGCATGCCCAGTATGAAGCCTTTGAAAGAGAACCAATGCACTACCTGATTTTATGGGATAAATTAAGCTACAAGTTGTCAATAGCCATAAAAAGTTAAGATCCGATAGAGCACACAGAATAGATGGTGGATCTACTTGTAATGCTCTTTCAGAATCAAACTTCGTATAAAATGAGGTAAGTTCCTATTGTTCAGTTAAAACGAAAAATTTGGTTTCGAGACTCGAAAAGCGAAACACTTGCACCACATATCCCCACTCCTTCGTATGGAAAATAAGCCAAAGAATGTCAAACCAAAAACTTAAAACCTGAGCACTGATATGATTTTGCCGTGATTTACCAATCAATTAACAAGAAAATATAAGCAGATCAACCAACCTCTTGCTGAGTTTTGTGTGGCATCTTCTCTTAGTGGTTTGCTCTTCTATCTAGTGGAGTCAATGAGTTGACCTTCGAGTTACGAAAATATTGCTTATCGAAGAATCGTGGAACAATACACCAGCTGCCAGCCTTCGAACGTCTCTTAGCGCAAAACGGCGAATATGCGTATCGGAATAGCGAAGCGTCTCTCAGTGCTTCTCAAGTTGCATAAGAGCAAAGTGTTTACTCACACCTGCTGAAATCTTCAACCATTAAGACCACCACTGCAGCACATTTAAACCATACATAGCCGCTAAGAGAAGGACATCGTTAGGCTCAGGCAAATCTCTGAAGTATGTGGGGGAATGGGATGTGCGATAGCCATAGTAAGTGAAGCAACACGCCTGCTGCATTAACGTCGCAACCTCAAACTTGCATACCATTCCCCGTTGTCTTGACCGATTGTGACGGCCACATACATGAATAGTTCGCATTTTAGGGGTAAGCCTAACAGTTTGACGATTATCGGAAGACTCCAAGAAGTTTTCTCCCGTTACAAGAAAAAACACGAACCGATGCCGAGCAAAAACGTGAAAAAAACTATAATATCGGAAACATGCCAAAAAATAAACCATTGTCAAGTTCAATATCTAGAATGTCACATGCCTTACGTTAAGATCAAATGAATGCCACAGCGACTCACATACTATATGAGGCTGTCAAAACACCCAACTTGCATTTTCGACGTGCTTACACGATCATCGACATGATTTATTCACATCTGCGCCTCAGTAAACAAATCTCAGTTCATGCAAACTTAAGCCTCATTTATGCGCTTGCGGATTTATTCAACAATATGAGACCTTCTAGGAAAATAGGAGTGACGATTCTCCCTCCAAGCTAAGAAAAGCGCATAAGTTTACTCTTAGAATGTCTCTGATAAATTAGGCCCATAAAAGACGAACTGAAGGCTTTTCTTGAGATAAAATAAAGAACCCGATTTATTGGTGGGACGGACAGAACTAAGCGAAGATGCTTCAATTATAAACAATACTTTTAGAATATTACCATCCTCTTTTTGTAGACTTAGGTGGGATATGCATAACCCTTCCGATATGACTGTGTAAAAATTGTTACTGCAACACTCCTGCTCTGCACCACACAGATAAGACACTTCTTACGTTAAATAGCTAACCGCCTTAGTGATTTCGCAGAAACACTTTGATGAGCACGACAGTGTTTTGGAACAAAAACCTTTCCTGAGGGATAGACCATCCAAAAAACAGGAAAAGCCATCATTAACCGCACTCGTTTGCGGCTTGGAAGGCGACGTGCAGCAATAAGTACCATTCTCTACACCAATACTGCCAACATCTCAGAGATTGCTTGGCCCAGTAGGGTTATATGGGAATGTATATTAACGGAAGTAATGCCCGATTTTTCATGGGGATGCTCGCAGATCAAACGAAGCATAGAAGCAAGTTCTGACTGTATCGATGACAAGGATGGAATATCGTCATGTGGTTATACGGAACTGATGTGCTTTCTTTTCTCAGAAAAGATATAAACAAATTTATGTGGAAGAATATTTTTAAACATGAGAAGAAGGGAACTGAATCGAGCGACTGCATCGCAAACGATACCCCTAATAGAGCTAGCAATTTTGATGTTTCATCGGAAGTAGCTCTCTCACTTTTGATAATTTCAAATATAACGTTAAGTTCAGTTTTGTCATGCACCCTGAGCACGCCAAAAAACTGCTATATACACATAGAGTGAACGAAAGACACAAAACAGATGATAAAACATTCAGACGCATGAAAGTAGAAAGGTAAACATGCACTCTCTCACAACTGATAGATACACCAATATAACTTCTCAACACTATAAACCGAAAGGAAACACTACAATTAAAAAATATGATCTTATTGCTAGAATTTATTAGTCATGATGCGAGGGCTTAGACACTGTGAATCGTCCTTCCTCTTTGGGGTATGGGTTTCGGTCGTAAGTGGGAATGTTAACAGATTTGAGCCATGATTGTGAAAACATGGGTTAAACATAGTCCTGGCCCCGGTTTCCAGCGGGTAAAATGTGACTTTTCAACCAGGACTGGGCTCAACCCATCCACATATAACTGCTGCTTTAACTCGGTTAAGTGCCGTCTCCGAATATGAAAACTGACTTATCACATTCCTCGATCAGTAGGTACATAGTCATCAGATGTTACACCTATTTCTCATTTCTCCAATCAGCCTACTTTCCTCACATTGACAATCAGCACTCCGGTCATGGATACATAACACTCCTGTGATAACAAAATTTCTGGCATTGTGCACAACTTGACTCCTCCATTTTCTCCTCACAGCACTTCAGAGTGTAAAATAGGGGTCAGAACTGTGCCACCTCACAGTTGCACACGCTCAGATGAGAGAGGGTTAGAAAGGGGTGGGGGGAGGGGGAGGTGAAGACTGAATTCTACAAAAGTTGCCTGAAAGTATGTGTAATCACTTTTGATCATGCAATACCTCACATAAGAACCGCTCCCACTCTCTTTACCCCTACCGATTCTGGCTGAACAGCGTTCGATGTTAGCAAGTAAATGTACTGCATATTGGGTGCTGGCTAAAGAAGCACAATTTTTATCAGCTATCTGCGACCTGTATCAATGCTTTCGTATAAAACAAATCAGCTTACTCCGCATCAGTACTACCTGACTGCCTGGAGGAATATGAAAATTTCCTGCCCGTTAGTGGAAGGAGGTTCACGAGCGCGCAGGAGGTTTATTTCGGGTTCCGAGAAGGCTAGCAACAATTTGACAACATTAAAAAAGAAAGTATAATGCAAAAAGTTACCAACACAAAGAAACCTATAAAACAAATGATAAAACATCTTAACCAATACCATCGTTACCTGAAATTTATAATCAGCACAACTACCAGCCCAACTTAAACCATTCACCACCAACAATTCCAACCTACACCCCTTCCACACAACCAACCGCACCTCCACATTAACCACACGTAAAATCAAATGATTTCTGAGATGACAGGCAATCGTGAACGCACAACGTCACATCGCGAGCGCGAGTGAACAAAGCGCGTGCGCTTATAAGCTGTCAGAAGTGTATGCAACTACTACACAAAAAGTGTGTGCGAATACGGTATTCCCCTGAAAAATTTAGCCCATTCAAGAATTAAGTGATGCGGAATTGCGGGAAAAGATTTGAAGGGGTCATAGGGGTTCCTATTGCAATTAAGTTGGTTTTGGTCGGAAAGCGGGACTGAGGTTATCCGCAATGTTCAGTCAAAAAACTGCGTGCAGGCAATCTTTTGTTGCGTTGAAGTAAACCCACTGCAAATACACATCTGCCAAGAAAGCTGACCTTCAGGAAAGGGATGGGAAAAGCGAGAGGGAGGAAGGCGACAGAGAGGAGAGACAGTGTAGGCGGTTTGAAGGAACGTCTGTTACGATGCGGCTACAATTCCTTCAAATTTGTGAATATGTTGTGAAAAGTAGATATCATAGTAGAAGAAACAATTGGAAAAGCATGTCAAAGGAGTATGCACGATAGGTGCTTTTACATCTTCTCAATTCGTGGCATGTTTAGCTGATGCGTCCACTCCTTCAAACGTTGCAGAAAAGATTTGTTTCTTTCCTTATCATATCGATGTCATTTGAAAGTCCACCCAATCGTAAATATGGAAATTGTTTAGTGCCTTTAAGTGATTATAGCTCCTTTCGAAGTTGATAGATCAACTGTACCGTTGGTATAGAAGGCCACCCTATGGTTTTTACCAAAAAATTGTCCTCAAATTCCGTGTTCCCAGCTTCAGTTGTCCTCAAATTGAACCTACCCGAAAGATAACAGAAACGCGCACATACGGACGCATAGACAAAACCACCATAATCCGATTTTGTAAGTAGGCATAACAATGACCCACGTCGAGGTGCCCAAACACAACATTTTTTCTGCACTTTCATAAGTGTGTTATGGTAGCATCATCTCTCTGCCTTTAGGTGTGTATGTCTGTCCTTGAAGGATGACAGGAAAGACGCATTTGCAAGCCGAAACCAAAGGGGTGCTAGGATTTGGTAGAATTTATAATATGGGATAAGCTGTGCCCAATTTCATTTCGATATACCACTTTCTGCATGTTGAAGGTGCCATAAAATATGCAAGGCGATTTTATTCTATAACCACTGCGATGCTATACAAAAGGGGACTTTCGATACACGATTTTTAAATTGAGTCTTTCATAAGAGAACTTCTTACTAGATATTTGACGTCGTTTTTGATTTTGGGGGTACTATTCAACTTGCTAAACTGAAATACAAAAGCACATATTGTGCCAGTCACCTGGCATGCTTTTCTAACTGTTATTCAGTAGACTATAAACGATATTTTTACATAAAAGGTTCATACATTTGCGTAGTGCAACCGCTTGAACAAGAGCAACTTCCATACACACCGATCGAGAAAGCAATACCCCTTTAATGAGTATTCGTTGAAGGCAAGGGTGATAGTAGACGGACATTTGCGCCACCAACGCCACCCAGAGTTCTTCACTAGAGGACTGCGACATCCTAAATTTCAGAAATGAAATTTGCTAAAAAATTCAAAACACTGACCCCCTCTCCCCATTACCTTCCTGTTATTTGCTTTGTTAACTCTCTCAGCCGCCGCTCACATCAACTTATGCCTCCAAGAAGCTTGCTTCATTTTAGCTGTCCATTAATGATGTCGTTCGTGCATGCAGTCTGTTTATCTGCGAGTCGGTATGTCTGTCGACAACAAACGCTACCGATCGATATTTTGGAGAACGACAAATACTATAGAAATAATACAATAGGATGGAGTTTGTTTGAATGGAGATATGCTGTTAGTTTATTGTTTTTAATGCAACCACAACGGGCGCATTCGTTAGCACTAAATTTGTAATTTTCATTCCTATTGTAGTAAATAGTAAAGTTCTACTCACGCTGCTATCAATGCACAACATTCGGTATCATTTCTTCACAATTAAATTTTATATGCAAATTATTATTCAGCCGATCGATTAACTAAGCACTTATAATGGTAATTAAATTTCCATTTTCAATTTAATCATAAATCGTTCACACAGTTAAAATGCAAAAAATTATTTATTCAATAAGATTTAAGTGGAACGATCCTAAACGATAGAAAGTGAAACGTTCGCTAGATTTGTTTGTACGTTAACTTCGATTCGCTCTTCTCTTATTTGCTTTCGAAACCGATTATTGTAAAATATATTCGAAGGTCATCAGATGAGAATACAAAGTAATTATTCTCACACTTCGTAGTCTCTTAATTTTCTTCAAACTTAACTCCCTACCTGATTTCCTTTTCTAATTTTCTTCGTTTATAAAATTTCCTGAAAATGCAATAGAATTATCGAGTGAAGTTCTGCCACCGCATATCATTTCAACATCTGTTACGTTATCGGCACTTGTCAGCTTTAATGACCACTACTAATGAATAAAAATATACATTTGAAGTGAGTACCAAATCACCTGCCACAAGCTGTCGTCATTTTTTACCAAATCCCACGCAGTCCTTATCCTTGAACTCAGCAACCGCTCATCTCCAATGATCGAGCATTATGGAACATTCAAACTTTTCAAATTTTTTAACTTCGATCAAGGAATTCGATTTTATTCCACATCCATGTACAGACAATGACCTAAAGAAGAGGACTTCGAGCCTGATCAGAACTGCGGAGCGCGGAAGAGCATATGCGGAATGCGGAAGTAACAGCATAAAATTAGGGAATCTGAAGCTTTGTGCAAATCCATAGCTTCGACCCATATCGTCTATTCACTTCTTGGTTCCCGTATGGTTGGGATGATTTTGAGAGACTGCACGCTTTATAGAGAGGAAAACACATTCCAATTCCCGGACTCAGGTAAAACATTCGAAATGTTCGACTGTTCCATAATGTTCAGCCGCAGGAGGTTAGTAGTATTGATCCTTCTATAGAGATTTTTTGGGACTTTACTACCTTTTACTATGTTTTCCTTCATTAAAATTATGTTCCCCCACCTCCCATCGAAAAAAAATCAACATCAAGTACTTAAGCTTCCTCACTTTTGTTCTGTTTCCGCCTTACCCAAAACGCTTGAGGCATTGCTTATCACAGCTATTCCTGCCATCTTTCTACAATGCTCCTACATGACAAATGGCTAGTTGGAGGGGTTCAAATATTGGTACATAAGAAATAAATAATACGTACCGTTAGTTCGACGCAATTGGTCACTGATAGTCTACTGTTCTACTGTTCGATTCGATGCATCTAAGTGACGTTATTACGCCCGGCACGCAAGCAAATTTGGTGCCTCAAATATGTCACCGTAACACGGTCGCCATTAATAGCAACGCGAAAACAAAGAATAGACAATACAGTCGAAAATGATAGACTGAAATAACATAATGTCACAAGATCAATCAATGATAAAGTCGATTTATATGCAGAAATACGATAAAACTCGAAAACAAGAATCTTTCCTTGAATATAAAGCTTCATGCAAAGGAAAACGGCTTAGAACACTTCGAAGGCGCGATCTTCTTCGACCGTACCGAAATTCATGACCTCTCTGAATATATACCTTCTTTCAATTCTCGCCAGCGCTATGATCTCGCAGTTTGTCTTTAAAGCTGTGTGGTAATTTTGCGTTCAGCGTTTGGTAAACGTTGGTAACGTTAAAAAAAGAAACGTTGGTAGCGTTGAAAGAAACATCGAATTCCCTACCATCGAAGCTGATTTTCTAACCATAACTTGGAATTAACACGAAATTCCGATTAAATTTTTTTACCATAAACTCTTTACCACTGACTTCTTAATCAAACCACATCCGCATAGGATGATCGTATTTCGTTTTTCTTCCCCATCTGCACGCTTCTATCTCGATGCAATAGTCAAGCTGCTTCCTGACGTTCATCACCATCAAATTTATGCGCTTTTGTTCTTTTTACTTTTACCTTTGTCGACACTTTTACCTCTGGCTGAGAGATATCGACGCCTATGGCACTTATTCCTCCGAAAGCATATTTCCAAGATTGCGAAACAAGAAATGACGAGAACGACAAACAACTTCAATTGCCTATGTATGAGACAACTACAGCAGGAGAACCACATGTTCTCTTCGCGTGATAAGCACACTTGCCTTCACAAACTTTTAATCCAAGCTAACTTTAATTTTTCACTTCCAGAAGATTTTAAGTTTCCCTGACCTCTAGGGTGCGGTGGGTGTTTTGCATATATGGAGCAGGTACCCACGCGCTTCTCCAGCAATCCTTGCCGTCTCATACTCTCCAACTCTACAGACGATGCCCAGCATACACTTCCTAGCTCCTCATTTAGTGCCATATACAGCATGCTTTCAGTACCAACTTTTGATATCGCGAAACGATTCTGACGGATGGGGATGTCCGGGAATGTAACGCGTTATGTTTTTGTCCTCAGACCCATCCTGTAGGGAAAAAAATTTCCATAATATGTTATGTACGTAACAACTTGCGCGAATGTTCTAACTGTTTGAGCATCACCTCATATTGGCCAAGACATAGAAAAGCGAATCTTTTATAGAGGTATGTATGAGTGATCGGACATGTGAATGTACGGTCCTGCATGTTTTATTATTTACTGGTGAATTATGAAATTGGCTGGCTGTACGTGTAAAATGCAGAAGAACTGATATTATGTTAGCTATTTTTTCACAGTTCCAAAGTGTACTTTTTAGAAGCAAAGGAAACGCGAGGCAAGATTGTCAATGTACTTTTAAGGGATTTTACAGGAAACTATATGAAACTAAAACACAACGGATGAAAAGCACTAATCAGGTCATTAGTACATGCGTTCTTGGCAGTTCAGCTGCTTAAAGTAATCGTTTGCGAAAATACGCGAAGAACAACAGTCACCTTAAAACTCCGCTCATAAATCCCCGACCTTAAACGGTTTCCCAAAATTTTGGTGGGAAATGGTAATCAAGCGCTAAATTTTTGAATCGTCCTAACTGATATGCACATGAGGAACAAAAGATAACCAAAGATGTCACCTTGCAGTGCTTCAGGCTGATCGGAAAGGGGAAATATGACCAACGGGGAACTTAGAACGGCTTACCACACCTAGAAGGACGCTACTCGGAACTTGAAGATCGACATTTGATACTTTATGGTAACTCATTATGGTCAACCCTACAAAGCACGACGGCTACCTAATTGGGTCCGTCCAAAAATTCCTTTTTGGTTTCTTGGCTGCACAAAGCGTTCAAAACCCTTCCAAAAGTGAGTGAGTGAGCGGAATCGAAAGAAATTTCCGAATATTTATTTCGTTATTAAATTGTTCCCCGTTACTCACTTCGAAATCTGAAGCTGTCACACGTTAAATACATGCGGAACGACAAGCAGCTATAAAAAATTATGGTAGACGCATGAAAATTACAAATAAAGAACACACATGTCCCCTGATAATCGTTCGCAGAAAAAGGGATCTAAAAACCAAATCGGATGCATGCAGAACGTGATTATTCATGGACCTCCTTTTCAGAATGGGGGAAGGCCACCACACTTAAAAAGGCAAAGGCTGACTTCTCACGTGTGATGCTGGAAAATCATTACTTTCATGAGGGTTTATGCGAACGTCTTGTTGCCTCTGAGAACAAGTCATTTTTCCCGTTAAAACCTTTCTTTTCTCTGGGCTCAAATCCCTCGTAAACGTTAGTAGTGAAAATGTAAGACACCAAGGTTCAAAAAATGTGATAAATAAAATGCAACAATGAATAATACTGATTACACTAATTCGAGTAGCAGCGAATCTACCTGCTGAAATATTGCCGTACAGCAGAGTCGACAAACTGGTCGTGACGACAGCTAAAGCACTTTCACTAACAAACCACTGTCTTATGCATGCAAAGGTTGCTTTCCCGGAAATAATATATTGGCATGTGAATAAATCAACAACAGTGTCCGTTTTCACTGAGTCGGTGCACCATATCTCACACAACACAAAATATAAACAACTTTTTAAAAACGCAAAATAACATTTGGAATTTACAAAAAAAGCAGGCACTCAGAAGATATAAGGTTGATTAATCGGCAAAAATGAAGCGACAACAACAGCCTAATGAAACGCAGAATGCACACTGGTTCGGACTACTAATTGTATCACAAGCGAGCACTGTGGCACGCCAATAAACACCAACTGAACGACTGCGAAGATCAAAACTTGGGTTGCTCAATGACGAGGACTCGGTCAGGGTAGTTCATTCAACGCTATTCTCCACCACTGCCCGCTATTACCCTCTACGCTAAACACTGTTCCACTTGCATGCGGCATCGACATTGACGATATTTTTCTGGGAAGGAAAACCCCAACAAACAAGTATATCAATGAACTTCACTCAATTCGATGTGGTAGATGTTCAATACGAATAAACTGTTACAGACCCGAATCGAATGAGCAATTTTTAGTCAACAGCATGCTTCGAATGGAACAGCAACAGCTTAAGTATCATAAATATTGATTTTTTTAAGGTTGCGCATCCATATCTGATTTTAAGGTCGCGACTTTCAACTGCGCATCCATATCTGATTTTAAGGTCGCGACTTTCAACAGCGCATCCATATCTTCAAACTTCATTCCCCGTAGCGAAATGGATTTTAAAATAAAATAAGCCGATTGGTAAAGAGCTACTATAGAAAGTAATGTTCATTTCTGCAAAAAAAAGAAAAAACAAACAAATAGGCTAAGAAACGTTAGGAAATCGGTTCTTAAACGATCAAATATATGCCGATGCTACAAAAGACGTAAGGTTCTACAGGAAATATCTTTTTTCAAAGGTTTCAGCAGCGACATAATCCCACTTCGCCACTGCCAAGACCGGTTTCCAAAGAAATTTACGTGAACTTCCATCACCACCATCTTGCTTTCATAAAATGCTAGCCGCATTCCACCACAAAAGTTAATGGCCCTGTTTTAATGTCTTGAAGTCAAACACTTTGCAGTCCCCCACCTTTACATTAAAAAGAAAATATCACAGAGTTATATACACTTCAAACAACTATTAGCGCAATAAAAACAGACGGCATAGCTCATTCCTAACAAATGGTGACAGCAAAATACTTCTGGCACTGTTATGCGAATGGATCGGATCTCCAGGGGGACGACCAGCGACTTAACGACTTCAACGGAATGAACAACTTCAAAAAGGCAACAACTTAATAACTTAAAACGATGTCCATAATGACTTCCCGCAATTTAAGCAGAACAATAGCAAGCAATGAACATCGATAGCCAGATTGAAAAGTGGGACTGAGATGAGGACTAGCGTAATATATGCATGTTTTGTAACGATTATGCGACAGAACGAGATGCAAGTAGGTGAACAGGATATCAGAATACATGTTCCTCTCTGATGAATATTAACTCATATGAAACAGCATAATATTAAAAGATGTGAAGAAATTCATAATACAGTAGGTATCGCCTATTATTTATGAAGATGAAAACTGAGGTTTACATGACCATCCACAGCATAATTCACAATTTCCTTTCTGACAGTGAACTGCTGCAGCAAAAAACTTTTATTTAAAAGCTACGAACAGATACGCTTGAAGTTTCCTTTTGGAGTTGCATAACAGATCACCGACGCAGCACGTTTAACACCGAAAATCTGCATTGAAGTAGATCCAACCAAAAACGTTCACAAAGGATACACAATTGAGTAGAACAGCTTTTCAAAAATAACCGCCGTAATCCCTGCAAAAGCATTGCTGAACCGAATTTTTGCACATGTATTTTTCACGTGGATGGTGCAGGTTCGATTCCTTACCGATACGCCATTCATTTCTGCTTTTTTAGGTTCAAAAAGATGAACTTTTCGAAAGATGATCCTCTCCCTTATTCAATCGTGAACTTTTCGAAAGATGATCCTCTCCCTTATTCAATCGTCAAAAACCGACATTTCACTCGATGATATTGGGCAATACAAGTTTAATAAAAATAAAGCCCTCTATGTAAAACAACAGCTTGCACCCATTTAGTAAGACATGCTAAACGATATGAAAACCA
Organism: Baylisascaris procyonis; assembly: GCA_037389465.1. Taxonomy (NCBI): domain Eukaryota; kingdom Metazoa; phylum Nematoda; class Chromadorea; order Rhabditida; family Ascarididae; genus Baylisascaris; species Baylisascaris procyonis. The sequence continues at coordinate 211,667 of JAZARR010000250.1, forward strand.
GACACTGAGGAAAAACTTTGAAATATTGAAAGCACCTAGAGAGGTCTTGAACTTCCTCAACAGACGTCCACAACAGGCACCTCATTTCTATGCCTTGTTCCACTCCAAAGTGAAATACCTCAGTAAGATGTGGTCTACACTCGATAAAGCCTGCCTATCGGGTGATTACTTAGCCCATCTATTAGATAAAAGAATACGAAAGCAGGCTTACGTCATTTTAATGCGCATTTGACGTGTCTTCATTGCGCGATAGTGTATTCTTTCCATTTGTGCATCGTCCAAATCCAGTTCAATCACCTTAATGTAGAAAACGTTAGGCAAATAGCTCAATGAAAAGTGCTCATTACATTCCACTCAACTGTTTAGTGCCATAAAATCATATTAACCTTTCAATGCCTTTTCAGAAAGTTGTAATCATTGCAATCATGAAACGGCCCTATTGACGATATTACATCAGTTCACAAACCTTCACAAAACTGACTATGGATTTATCTTTGAACAGAAGGAATAAGTATCTTACAGCCTCCAGAGAAGACGGACTTCTTCATCACTGAGCTGTTATAGAGCCACATTTGGATACGAGGCAGGTAAAACCTTGCAAGGAAGTCGATACTATAAACTTCACATAAATGATTCGGATAAGTTTTATATGCAAGTAGTCTCATATTAGAAAACTATTAGAGTGCTGCAAAAGGCGTTAACTCATCAAAAGCTGTCCAATTGCCGAAAGTGCGCTGTGTGCGAAAAATATGAATCAAATATTGCAATCTTAGCTGACATATAATGAAAACATACCAAGCATGCCAAGAAGACAGCAAACAGCTTATCACATATTAAACACTTAAAAAAAATGATGAAATGCAAAATTCGTCGACGCAATGAGAACGCTTCCAACTATTTATGTCTGTCTTTCATGTTGGATGGGTCGGTCCTATGAAGGAAGATAAGAAAATTAGTCCCCTAATGGTCTTCTCTTTTGTGGAACATGCTCATCCCGATGGAGCTCCCTCGCACAAATATAACCATGTCCTCAAAAAATAGTAAAACAGAGGAATCGATTCAATAAATTCAACGTCAGCTCGATGTTGGAAACGATTTCTTAAAACTGCCTAACAGTTTCATCCGACGTTTACCTAGGTCAGGGAATTGTATTAGCCAGTTTTGCACCATAAACTTCGCTTCCCACTCTCTGTTTCGAGAGCAAGCTTTTATAGTCCTAAGCAGGATCACGCAATACATTTCGAATGTAAACAGCGCAAATTGCCTAATCAACGAACGTAATAGCTTTGATCAAACGAAACCTTCGAAACCATACTTTTTATCACTCACATTGCAATCGGCAACTGATGAATCAGGGTGAAGATCGATCTCTGTCATGATCGGGACTAACTAGAACAGGATTTAACTAAGATACCAGATGAATCAAAGATATTTCTTCGGTTTCATTTCTAGTGCGAACTTGCATTGCTCGTTATCATTTCCATTAAATTGAATGATACTACAACTCTAGTTTACGACCAAATGGTTTAGCCTCTCGACTTGATATCATTTCCTAAATGATTCATGGCAGACATAATCACAACTCCCTCTTTCGGAACGTCGGTGTCTGAGTTAAGTCTAGTCTACAAATATAAGAATAACTACAGATAAGGATATCGAAAATTGATACCTTATTGATAAGGAAATCCTCGTTGGTGATATTATGAGGGAGATTCTTGAGGCGTGTGACAATCGAATGAAAATCATTGAATTCCTTTAGTTGCTCATTCGTTCCCAAGCCGTATCGCAACAACACGACGGCAACTTTGAATAGAACCTTCACACCTTAATCAACAACAGCTTTTCTCACTTATCGATAATCAAATATAACAAGCACTGATGAACTTTGTTTTTGAGACTCAAAACGACACTAAATACTAATGATATCGTATTTTATTTACTTACAGTGAGAAAAGATGAAGTTAAAAAATTATATGTGCATTGTTTATAGAATATGCATATGCAAAAGCACCATTCCCTATTTGCAAATACTCGTCCATCTGAATTTGAAATCTACAAACCTAAATGAATGGATAAAACAAGGTAAAACAATTAAACAAAGCAATAACCCTCTATAACGTTTTATTACCTTCACAAAAGAACATATCCCATATTCGCAACACCGTTGGCCATGGAAGTGTACGACAATAAATGCACATGAACCATTCAACCATATACAACATGGGTTCGACGTGATGCTTCTTCTAAAATCATCTCACAATAATCGCGTTTCAATATGCACTGAACGGGCTTAAATAACGAAGTCATAAGTACCACAAGCAATTACCCTATCAAAATGCAACATGGCGTTAGATAACCATTCCAGGTATATTGCAAAGAATACCCCAAGCTTGGCGGGCCATATCAGAACATCCACAAAAACACCCTCTCTCACTATCGACCAACCCATCATTGCAACCTCAGCATGAAACATATTTACTGTTTGCATATCAAAAGCTAACTTCATTACTGATGGCATCCCATGAAAGGATGAATCTGAACAACACAAGCAGCAGTATTTTGAAAACCGCGTTTGCGACATATAACAGTGATCGTCACGATCTCGAAGGATAAAACTCCATAGAACCACCCTCTCATCAAATTGTACGACCAGATGAAAGCTAATGCACTATTCACTTCCAATGTAAAGCTAACGGATCTTCCCTCTGAGAGAGGCAATAAAAAAAACGAAAACACAAACAAACTCACGAGATGTCTATAACTAAGCTTCGACTTCTCTTTCAGTAGTTGAAAAAGAATATCCCCATCAATTTGGATCGCTTCCTAAAATTATATTCTCAATGTGATTGAATGATAGAAGAACAGATAGTGAGAAAAACAATAAAAAACATTTCTCTTTCAAATAAAAAAGCGCAAATGCAAATGAGCGATATGAAAACTATATCAAGAAATAAAAGGAAAATGCACAAAGAGCTCTGCATTTTCCAATAAAAATATGAGATCGTTCTAACGTAGCGAACAGAATTTGAACACAACAATATTCTATCCCATTCCTCTTAGAAACAAAATCTTGAACTTCTAAAAAACAAAGCCAGCATGAAGGAGCAGGAAAACTCAAATGAAATAGGATCGTTTTTCCACCACCCTCGTCTCCTATTTTTTCAAAAAGTGAATTTCAATGGCTAAAGTGCTTAGAAGTGAGCATACAAAACGTTCAACCATCAAGCTAAACGGAAGGGTGAATATCGCACTTCCATAAGAATGTCTGCAACATTGCTAAGTAACGTTATTTCCAAAGAAACTAACGTACCAACTACTCTTTAAATTGTGAATATTCATGGTACTAATCGTTTCACCTAAAACCCCAAAATTCTTCAAAAAACTTGCCAGTCCAGCGCTATAATAACCGGGCAGATATTTGTGACATATTTGCACAAAACAGTAGAAGGCGTCTCGTAGGGGCATATGCATTAGAAGAACGGATGCAATCGGTGCTTGTCCTTGACAATATCCTTCTTCGGGATGCAGTACCGTATAGGCCTTTAACAACTCAAACAGATCTTTTTTCCTGCAAACGGATCAACCGACTTAAAACTCTCAATCCTTTTCACTGCAGCGTAAGCGAAAAACTTCACAAAGTTTGCTTCTCATAGCAACACAAAATAGACGACAAAAAGCCTTCTTAGTATATTGGGCACCTCTTGTTAAACCCCTAATATTGGCACATTCCCAAAGAAGCTTTCCAGGGGTGCGGAAGAAGGGAGTTTATAACGGCCTCACATTACTCAGGAAGCAACATCAAAACCATGTCTTAAAGCTTCGTTGGCAAGTTCGTATGCCAAAGTTTGGCTGAGATTGGGAAACGCAAAAAATTTCGAGTGGATATTTTCACTATAGTGTTTCTTTGGAATGGCCACTTTGAGCGTTTTAAATAGTTGACTGGTAGGTAACGATTCATCTTTAAACTCGTCAAATCCACATAATATTTATGTCGTGCTTCATTATCGGGAAAATGAAATTTTTCTTGTGGATTCTCACGGCTGCACCTGAAAATTCCGCACATAAAGAAATTCCTCTTTCTTTTATTCTCACCCCCCCCCCCACATCTCGGCTACTTGGTCTCTTTGCTGATAGTGTTTTCTTTACATGCTCAATTTGGACAGCATAAACCGATTCCTGGTATGCCTTAGAAAGACCTGAAGTGCAGTCATCAGAGTGTGGTTATGCCAATTTTACGAGTTGTTATATCCCTACCCGCCTTCTTTCCTTATTGTCCTCAAACAGACGCATAATCAACCTGCCCATCAAAAGGAAATATGAAAGCTTCGGCACAATAATATCGCAGGTATGCGATATGATTCAACCGTTTGTTAAGCTGCACTACTAATGTGCTCTTCAAGCAGTGCTGGGTAAAAGTCATGTTTTTTGCTTTAAAGCTTCAAAAAGTGATGCAAAGGCCCTAAAAAAGTACGGCATGGAGGAACGAATCGAATGCCCCATAGGATTTTTTGTCGCCGATTGCCCCAGCAGAGTCCGATTTACTCCTCTGACATAGCAAAAAGTATAATTATGATTAAAAACATTGCTAATGTAATATGGTGCAATCTACAGTTTGGTCCAGATTCAGGTAACAATCCATATCTGATGATCAATAAAAATTTGCCCGAAAGACGAGAAGAAACTCATGAATTCCGGTTCACCGGGCAAGTACTTTACTACAGGACAACCGTCGATGCTTTCACTGCCCTTATTCTTGCTTAGAACTCTTCAGTCCTACTGCGAGCCCCGGAAACCCTGACAATCATTCTCGTCCTTGGCACCAGTGCGGTCAGAAACAAAACCGAAAAGTGCAACATTTTCCCCCTCTCCTTCTTAATTAGCGAAAGGTTACGACAGATGCATATCAGTACAAATTTGGGAACAGCGAAAAGCCAAACCCTGCTAATGATGATCTCTTAGTAGACTGAATCAGATCGGATATTGGCAACCGATTGCGATAAATGTAAATAAATTCTTACCCTCCTTTGCCATATGGTCCAGAGCGCGAAAACATTACATGTTCCGGAAATTGGCGATTCAAATCCTTCTTGATATCATCGACCCATCGTTGATCGCCAGCCTGCGCACTTACTTCCTGAAACACGGTGAAGGATGTCGACTTCCTGGAACAGACCACTTCACCTTTCGACAAAAATTGGTCTCCCTTGCTTCACCTGTTAACTCCTTTTACTTCCACTGATTAAGAAAGACGGAACCTAATGCAAAATGGGGTTTTCGTATTTCATCTGTAATATGCATACTCAATGTAGCCTAACAATGATTTCCGTTTTATGGTGAACCTAGCAACATCTTCTCATCTGGGTGACATTCACACAGATGAAGTTGGATCCTCGGAAAATTTCTTACCTCATGCGAGAAGTGAAAAGCGCTGATAAACATATAATGGATAACCAATAAAAGATAACCTAGCTTACTATGCTCGATGTATCGCAGCGTTCATAGCAATACTTTACTAGTGGCATTCACTCCCACTCACAAATAAACCCAATCGACCATTCGCAAGTGATAGAAAATTAGGTGAATTTTTAGTCTACGCTTACCTCCTTCACCCGGTTCCAGTAATATACCAACTATATGCTGCACTTTCTCATCAAGCCTTGGATACCATATTTTAAGCCGTGCTTCTGACTCTCCCTTCTTTTATGTCTGTGCACCGCAAGCAATTGAACTGTTAAAAGGAATGTGCCCCCGCTGTAGATAAGATAAGTCTTGAAAAACATTGCCTTTTAGCTTCGTCTAAATCAAATTAATTGGAAAATATGGCAATTTGGAATGGAGAAATGGAGAAATTCCAACCGTTTCACATAGCGCATCAGATTCCGATTCATAGATGCAACAGTAGACTAACAACAGGACGCGAAATCGTCTTCCTGAGCCAGTCAATTAGGTTAATCAACAAAAGTATAAAGAAACCTGGAGAGAAAGAAGAAATCCCTTTTTTCCTTTTTCTTTGTTCTTATTAAAACAAGAATTTCTCTCTCTTGCCCACTCTGTTCTTGTCAACAACAATTCTTAGGACAGGAAACGTGGTACAAATGCACTGCGTCTTAGATAATCACGTTAAGCCATGAAAAACATGAATTCTATGGATGCCAAAAACATTTCGAGCACTCCACTTAACAAATACAAGCAAATTTAAACACGCGAAACCATCTTACGCCTCACTGAAAAGGCCGTCTATTTCAGAATATTCCTAAATGAATTTCTCCCTGTCTTCTTCCTCCTCTCCCACTTTTCCTAACGCTCGTTTTAGCGGCAGAAATAGGCCCGCATGGATAACGACAACGTTTGTGCTCCATGAAATCATGCACAGGTACATCCTTATGACTGATACGATGTTACATCGTTGTTGTGGTGGTGAGCGCTTTGACTAAAATGCTGTGCGAATTACTGTTCAATGATCTAATGCAATAATCTATCTTTAAAAAGAGTGAATCACATTAGCAACCTACAGAAGGAATGATTCAAAACGCGATAAAAAGGGACGTGAACGGAATGAAAACTCTAATCAGTACCGAAATGATGAGCTTCGAGACATGACACTAAGGCAGTCCTATGGAATGGATACATATTTCAATGGGCTGTCACTCGTAAAACCCATATATTTCTATGCCATTATTTGCAGAACCTTCCAACCCTTGCTTGTGCTTATGCCTACACCTTTAATTACATACAACAGACTTATCTTAGTTGATGCGCGATATTTTCCTCTCTCTCACCTCTCTGTTCCAATATCTTACCTTTTCGCCCTCTGAAGGATTATACTAATGCGGATATACGACGATAAGAGTCTATAATCTCCATCAAAAAACTGCATGTGGCTACGAGAAAAAATAAAAGCAAATGGGAAAAAGCGTTACCTACCTCGAAGACGTGCCTGTTTACACTGAATTCCATATGAAACGTTGCTCCGCAGAGATGCTTCCAAGCCCTCCCTCTCAACGAGGGCGGTATCCCTTTGCGACATCTTTCACGTACCTTCTCGTACTTATTGTTCATGAAATGTGACCAATTCGACAGCATGTAGAGCCACTTCTTCTCGCGCTTACGTAATGTTACCAAATCGACTGTGGAACTTCTTGAGCTCACCGTAAGCCTTCAAGAACATAACTTATATCAACGGTGAATTAACAGAGTATAAAAAACTGAATCACAGCAAAGCGCCGCTAGAAGGATTGATGTCTTTTAACGTAAAAATATAGAACATCACGCAAGGGTTTTTTAATTGGATAGGTTACTCTATGATTCATCATGATTCGCCTGAAAGGTGTGAAGCCTATTTCTTCTGTCAATTAAATAAAACTAAGTGAAAGGCTTTGACATAATGTTCAACATTCCAACATTTCAAAAAGTCTTCTGCGATAACACATCGAGCTCCTCTCTCATGATTACGACGTGATCAGCAACTTAAATAAAAGCCCAAATTTGCAGGAATCGCTTAAAAAACTTTACTTGGAATCAGGACTGCGAATGAAGCCGAACTCGTCGATTTTTGTCGTCTGGAAGAAGTCTGAAGAACACGGTTGATGGCGCTCTGTATCCTCGTCATCATCTTCAACAATTCCATCAGCCACTCCACGACTAGAACGATTCGTCTGCGATGAAGTAAGCGTTGATTCATCGTCCTGCGAAGCATTCGTCTGCTGACTTACTCTCTGAAAGTTACGCAGTTTGTAACACATGAACAGAACCAGATATGCCACTCGCCACATTTCACGACATTTACTTATGGAGGCAGGAAACAGATATCATGAAACATTCTTCCTCTCCTCGTTATACTAACGGGCTTGAAGAGTGAATAAAGCGACTTATTCCTTATTAAAGACTCTTCAGGGTCAATTTATAGGCCGACTCTCAAAATGCGGCCATCACACTATACTTTTTTGGCAACTTTTTGCTCACATAGCATGATTACTTGCTGCCACTTACAAGTATGTAACCAAAATTTCGACCTGAAGCAAGTGCAGGAGTTCAGTAGCGAAAGGTAGAGAACAATTACTAAAACGACTCTTCAACAGCCTTAAAATTCTAGAGAACTACAATAAATACTCTTTAAACAATTCCACACATAAGATTCGAACGTACTATTATAATGTTTTAGTTCTATTCTAAAAAACACAATTAATTACACATGAAAATGACATTAATAAACGATGCCAATGCCAAATATTGAAGACGCTATTGTTTCGTTGTGCTCACTGTGAGCAGTCGGTTGTCGACTAGCACTGCTCAAATTTGATTCTCTCTCTGGCATCTATATCTGGACAGCAGCGGAGAAAGTCTCCAGCGATGGGACGCTACTGCTGCACGCGTAGTTGTATTCCTGCCAGAGCTTTGAAATGAGGAGGACAATTCACATAGCTTTGTTTAATTACAGGACTCCTTGATATGCAGAAGACTAATGCATGCTATTTGATGTGTTCGCGAAATTCGATAACTCTACTGGAGCTCTGTAGCAGACAACATTAAGAGCAGATAATTTTTATTCGCAACTTGCGGATGGCGTGGGTGCCAGCTACCTATCGTCCACATTTAAGAGTTGTCGTAGGGCGGGCATGCGAGGACGCGAAGCGCATAAGGAATGAAGCGAAGCATTCAGTGATTTAATGGAACGTAGTTCTGAGAGCTGGTTTCCAACACAGTATCGGAAGGAAGGAGTGAGCAACACGGACATTCCAGCTTCTTCCACTCTCTCAGTGAGCAATGCAAGTAGTTGCCTAGAATTTTCGCAATATCAATACCACTTTCGGAGTGGAAAAAATCCTGCCTGTCGCTCAGGTGAATATTTCATTCGATAGAATAAAGTTAGATGGCTAAAACTGGAGAAAACAAATAGAATCTGGAAGAGAAATCGAAAAGAACTACATTGCTATCCGAATAGAATGAGTTGATTATTACAAACGACGATGGCAAATTTGAATGCGCTCAGCGAAACAATCAGGTATGTTAAATATGCTTATGCTACTGTACAGTATTGTATTTGGGTGGCAAATCCATCAAGCGGTCGAATATCGATGCAATGTCTTTAGCGCAGGAAGTAAAGCCTTCATCGTTCAATCCGAAGATAAGATGTAAACGTGGCATGGGTATTGCCATCATTACATTCCTGCCATTATTCAGCTAGACCGAGGCATGTCTCAGAGTGTGTTCTCGGCATGTGTGACTTGCAGGTTATTTCCATGGAAAAACTTCTCTGCTTATCAGATGTTTTTTGAACGCTACGGCACTGCAGATTTTTATTTGAAAAAGCCAAAAATTTTCACTCATCCCACTGCATACAAGATGCTTTCAGACGCGGTCACTACCTATTCCTGGTCGGCTCACATACATAAATAATTAGACTGGAAAACGTTTAATTAGATCAGACTGTACTCGGTAAGACATGATCAGAAGTCATCGCTATCAAACACTTACGAGAATGGCACAAGAAATTCTTACAAAGCTGCTGTCACTGCACTGTCGCTGTATTGCAGTTGCCATTAAATTATGGTTGTAGCCGCTGGACAACGCATCGAAAGCGTCTGGAGGGGAGGTCGTCGAGACATGACTTGCAGTTTGAGTAGATGACCTATCGTCAGCCTCACTGCCAACATCCATCAATCGTTACGGCTGTAACTTCTTCCTGAACATAGCGCCACACGTAATTTGCCTCAAAATTTGCATGCTGTTAAGCGACATGGTCCATAATAACATATACCTTGAATGCACTGTTACCGTGAGAGTGAAGCAGGCAAATTTCTGTGAAAGGATGCTCAATACATCCGTGGTGTGGGATCTCAGATCTCTTTCAGCTTCGCATCGGGACTGTCTCCAAGGTAGACCACATCATCGCATTCCAACAGTTGCAACCTTATCAATGTCCTCTAGCCGCTCAAAGTCAAGTCAAGTCACCTGACGAAAATCAAGGGGATTTCTCTCATCTTTTCGCACCGCCCTAATATTAATGGATGTCTCGGATTTCAGTCCTTTCACGTCATTCTTTGTTAAACGGTCCAGCTATTTGCATTCCAACCTATGCGTCACTATCCTGTCATTATTTGCATACATTCCTTCGCCCATTTATCTGCTACCTATACACCCTTCACAGATTATTTCTCGCGACCTTTTATTCCCTAACGTTCACGGTCAGCAGGTATTCTTCTCCTTGTGATTCATTTTCCGTCCAAACAGCTATTCATTCATTCTAAGTCGTTCCTTTCCCCTTTCTTCCCAGGCATCGTTCTTTGCAGGTATTCGCCTTGAATATACATTATCATGCGTCGGCTATGACATTCTGTATCATACCTACATATCTCCCCAATTCAGGCAACAAGAAATACAAGAAAAATTTAACACTTTATAGTGAACGAAAATGGGCAACTGCGATGCAATAAATCGATGCGAACGTCACTTAACAACATTGCAACCATGTTGGCTTTGTTTTGCCTGCATGAGGATTATTGATTGATATATCGAAAAATTGTAGCAGGATTCAGAAAATTTCTCGTTAAGGAACCTCTTTCATACTGCAGTGCTGGATGGCACAGAGGACAAAACATAAAGGTAATGAAGCCTGCTAAACGAATAGCTACAACATGCAACGCTGCACTTTATTCACCTAAGCTACCATTTTCATTAGTCACGAACAAATACTTCAACGCCTTTCTATTTAAACTCATCGGACGGCTTGTGCATGTCTTCACAGGAGATTCGTTCCTCTGCGACGAGATCCCATCTTTTTTTTAAAGATATGGTGTAGAATGTTATCCTACTGTGGGACGATCCTCCAACTGGCAAATTTCACATCTCTGACTATAACTGAAACTATCTGACACACAGGCAGACACGCTCAGACGTAGCACGGACAGACACAGGTACACAATACATCGAACAACCCTGTCCTAAATAAAAACAGCTTTCAGTGCTAAAAGATAATTGAAAAGTGATCCGCAAAACAAATGGCGAACAAAGGTGATAACGATCGCCTTAGAACGCCACTTGTGGATTCTGCAACACGATAGACCTGTCACTTTCTTTACCCTCTCTCTTTACGACGAGCTCTCTAGCTTTTCCTCTCTAGTGATCTTTTCACACTCCTTCAATTTGACCGTAATCATACTTTCGCTTTGGGAGTTGGGTCGACGGATAATTTTTACGTAAGACAATAAACGCTATGACATCGACAAATAAAGCAATAAAAAACACTGTGGAAAGATCTACGCACATTTATGCATAATAATTTCTGCAAATTTCATGCATTAAACGTTGTAACGTATATAAACAATTTAATCACCTTTATTCACAAGAATAAAGGAAACTGTACTTTGGTGAAGATATACGTCTTTTATACTATTACCTCGTAAATTAATATATAAATATAAATAAATAAATAAATAAATATATATATATATATATATATATATATATATATATAATAAAATGATATGAGTGGTGCAAATGGAAGACCGTAGATTACAATGTTGACTTTTATAAGCGTGAAGGGCAAAAGGAATCAAGGGAAGAATGGTTTACACGAATTATCGCCTTTCAGCAAGTGTTACTGTCCTTGTGTACGTCACGACCAATTCCCTCAGTGATGAACCTATAGCATGAAACAGCGGCGCCTTACATCTGCTAGCCCTTGCATAACTCCCATGGGTTGTGGCTGCACTCTTGCTTATCGGGTTTATCTGTTTCCTTTTCCAATCTACCATTTTTCATGTGCTTTAATATGCCTATAATTGAAACAAGTTTTCGATAAAATGTGCACTTTTCAACGCAACCTTCGCAAAACCTTCCAAAACACATTGCAAAGTGCTTATATCTGCATATGTTATGCTTTCTTTCTGTAAATTCGAATCGCCAACCACAAAAGCTAGGTAGATGAAATTTTCCAGGTCTGTTCAACACCTCTTTCTAAATCCACTTTCTTTCCCGCTGATATTCTCTGTGGGTTTTTGTCAGTTAAACGCCATAAAATAAGCACTTCGATTTGACCTTAACCGGACCGAATTTATTATAAACACACTGAACGTAAAAGAATAATGTGATAAACCAATAATCATGTCAAAAATAAAGCATAAGGTGTGCAATATGAGCTATATACAAAGGAAAAATAAATAAAAAAATGTATTGTATCAAATTTGCTACAGCCAGAATTACAAGAAGGACACTTCAAAACGAGGAAAGGGAGGAGAAATATAAGGGAACATGATGAGTGTACAAAACACAATTCAGTTTCAACCAATACAACTTGTAATGTGGTCTCTAAATATGATAAAAAGTAGACTTAGTAGACTTGCAATGACTCTAAGAAACGAGAGAAGATTGGAAAGAAACGAATCTGCTGAAGCGTGATGTGGAGCAATGCTCTATGAAATCATCTTTAAAGACCCGATGATAATAAACGATTATAATAGATCAAGGTAGATCGTTTCGTAGTTTAATCACACCACTGGAGGGAAACATTTTCGTATCTCAGATCTGCAACCTAAAACCACTATCTTTAGATCGCAATTCCTGGTACTATTTAGAGCTGCGAACTGAAATAACTGAGAAAACTTAATGTAGTGAAAATCACAGATGATTTTGTGTGCTTCAATTAAGGCGTTCAAAGATTTTCATCAGTAAAGAGATAACCATCCCTAAATAACCAATTTACGATCGTAAATCAAGGCAGTTTGACGGTATTAAGGAAACTGTTTGGTGAACTCTTCGACTGGATCAATGAGCTGAATATTTCTAATCGTCCTAAGACAATAAGTAGCATTGCTCTAATCAAAGATGGACGGTACAAACGTTTTTACAGTCTATTTAGAAAATCTACGAATCTGGTTTTGAAAACCAAGAAGATGAAACCTATAATATCGTAAGCCTTGATAGCCTTAACGATAAGGTGGGATGTGAATCTCACTTTGTGATCTACTAAGAGACCTAAGTCCTCAACAACACTATCTCTGATAGTCAACGATGACTAATATGGCGATGTTGATAAACACATAGAGTCTGTGACATCACATCGGCACTCTATCCTACTAGCTAAAGAGACGACAATGAAAGCATATTGCTGATAAATGTCGAACGGTGTTTTTTCTAGAATTGGGAATTACAGTTTACAATTACTGACATATTAATACATTGTCAACAAGCAGGCAATTGTTTCGTTTAGCAGGTAAAGTGAGGAAATCGCATAAGCGCCTCATTTTATTCTCATGACTTTTCATTGACAGAGTCATCGAAAGATCGAACTGATTATTCGATAAAGAACTAAATTTCGCATCGATGCCGGAAAAGCGACAAAAAATTAAACGGTATTGTCAGTAGGAATCATAACGTGGTATCTTATGCAATAATACCGTTTTAATAAACGTATCTCAGGTGTTCTTTGGATACTTGAATAAAAGGAATTTGTTTTCAATAGAAATTTGTGCGACAAGATACAAATGGAGAGACGGGGACTTTCTCGCTTTCATGTACCCGATGCAGCGCTCAGGAATATCTCCTTCAACAATCGTGCCATAACAGCACAATCTCAACCGGCAAAGAGAGAAAGGATTCATCACTTCTACTACAATACTGCGTAAAAATTTCTCTCTTACTCATTCTCACCTAGACACTTGCACAATGGCGTTATTTCAATAATCTAAGCAAATTCCATTGAAATGGCCGGAATTTGCTTTCGATTCCTTTCATAACTTTCTCACTTGAATGGATTATCCTATGCAGAAAACACGAGTTTCATTCTCTTTCAATAGACATAGGAGGGATATTCAAAGCGATCCACTGCCTACATATTTAAAATTCAATAAGGGCATGTAACTCTCTGCGGGGAGCAGAGAAAAATGGTCTAAGGAAGCTTATTTCGAGTGCTCTAACTTGGAAAAGAAGGACGGTAGAGAGAAAGAAGTTCATATGCTCCAAACTCGTACACTATAAAATGTTGAACATTTAAAATTAAACTTTTTTATGGGTTCCAATGGTTAAAAATGAAACAAAAGTACAAATATCAATGGCAACATGCCCAACATGTTGTTGGACTCCTTAAATAAAATTAATAACTATATTTCTACGATCAATCAATGCAGATTTACGAGAAAATCTACTCGAATACGTTTTTCATTGTCCCATTTGGTAGTCATCTAAAAACGATAGGTCACTATTTTCGGATAATTGTAAAATGCGGTTTGTGTTTGTTGCAACTGAAATGCAACACTGAGATGAATGCTTCAATATTCTGCGGAATGAAGTGAAAAGCGAGGCCACATGGAGTGTGGAAACTGCTTGGTGTTTTTATGAGTGCATTCATCGCTGGCAATATCACAGCTGCTGTTTTAGCCGATTTTCTCGAATACCAACGTGTTGATGATGACTAAATTTGAATTTTGTTTGTATTCGTGGATTTTTTGTGGATTTGTGGACGTTTGTGAATAAATGATACTTCATAGATTATTGATCGACATATGAGTCACACTGATCACTGATGTGCGCAATGTTTGCATGGAACACAAACTGCTTTTCTGTATACACTATTGAAATAAATGAATGAATAAAAATTAAACTATTTGTGCCTTTACTTACACTTTTTAGAAATATTGCATTTCTAGCAGAAAAACAACCAGAATTCTTCCATGCATCTATTCTTACACATGCCCAAATTACCAAAATATTCGTTCGAAGTGAAAAAGGAATCCTCGTTGAATCCCCAGAAGGAACGATCATGGGAACAGGGACATTGAGACAAAGTTAGAACGTTGAGGAAGAAAATGAAATTTTCTTCTTGAAGATGAAGGAAGTTTTTCGTGTATTTCCAGCAAAAGTCTATCAGAAAATTAACTAAGAAATGAGTTTCTATCCAAGTGGGCATACGTGGAAGGTACTGATCCAACTGCGTCACTACCACCTCCTCACTTTTCTCTTCAATATCTCAGCTATCGTTTACACTAAGCTACGCAGTTCTATATAAATTGAAGTGTGTCGATTTATGCTATCGTTCACTAGATATTTAATTGGCGTTTTCAATCACTGACTCCTCAGAAATTCTTTCAACCTGCACGCAACTTATTCTTCATCATACAAACAATTCTTTATTTCAACGAGCTAACTATATAGTCGAATATGTTACCCTTTGTGGAACAATCTTTGCGACGTGTTTTGCTGACTGCCAGTAAGCTGAGTAGAAATATGCTCCAAAATAGTAGCTAATCTCCCCGAGCGTTAGCTCTCACGTTCTTTCGAATAAATCATTCCGGTCTAAACTTGAGAGTATTAAACCGAAAACGACTAAGTCATTTACCCTAAGAATTTTTGTATGTATTTATGCAAATATCATAAGAATGATATGCCCTAAATTTATATCAGAGTTTCGTAAAATGCACAAATAACCTTTTATTATTTTTATATTCGTAAATTGCATACATCTGATATCTTCGTTAATCGCTAATAAGCTGGAAATCGCATTTAAAAATTTATCGTTTGTGAGGAGTAATTTGAATTTTTTCTGTTAAAAGTTTTGGAGCGAAAAGATATTCGAAACAAATGAATGGTACAATTCTCACCGCTTGCTTCCTGGTGAAGAATGAAACGGCTGCCGCGAAAATGCTCGCGGAAGCGATTACTCATAGTTTGTATTATGACTCGGCCAAAACACATGTGGAGGTGATTTGCGACAGTCCGATTGGAGGGAGTTCCACAAACATGATTTTAAAGGAAGATAATGAAAATATTGATGAATATAATTACCTATTAGCAATTGATATTCCTTCCATATAACACCTCTGAGAATAACGGGTGGTGCGAATTCACTTTTCCATATTCAACACGACCTCCAGATCAGAATTGCATCAGATCTCCGTCTTTTTATGCAACGGACAGAGCGGAAGGAAGCTATACCCTGAAACATTGCCATCCTCCTTTCTCTAGCATGTTAAGCGTTGAGGATCTATACTTTAGACGCTACTGTGACATCAACTCAGAAGTATTCATCCAGCCGAACAACTAGTAGGGAAATGCACCAAAAGAACTTGAATGGTATGCGTTTTGCCAGTTCCTTTACCTATATATTGTCGTTTGTTAGAGTGAACTGTTACTTGTGATGATGTGAATTTCTCTGAATTCCTATGAAGATAATAGATAACAACCTAGTAACCTTTTAGTCATTTTTCTTAATGATTTGTCGTAGTGCAAGTATTTTATAACATAGAACTTATTGAGCTATATCTTAAAGGTGAGAAAAAAGCAATTTTGAGGGAGATAGCGCGTGTTATTAAGCATAGTCGCGTTTCATAAGCCGGAACTACGCATGAGAAGAAATATACTTTCATAGCTGCAAAGAGCTATTGAGTAAATGCTGCTTGCATCGAGTTATTGAAATATTGCTCTCTTTATAACTAATCTTGACAATGGGCCTAGTATAATAAATCCTTGAAAGTAGTATATATTGGTATAACAAACACCCTGAAAGAATTAAACCGAACAGTTGAAGCGAGAATACGAGCATACAGAATGAGATGAGATCGGTTGAATTAACGAAATGGAAAAGATTTCCGGTAAATGCTACTATTAGGACACAGCTTTGTACCTTTTACCGAACTTTTTCGTTGAATTAGATTCCGATGAATGTGAAAAGAAAACTCCAAAATAATCCCTTATAAACAACCAAACGACGACTCCCTCACATTACTTCGAAGTGCTGCATACAAATATCGCATTTTGTTTGTGATGCTCAAAACGTGCAATGCACATTGCTCAGTCCACATTGATAGTTCCGTTAGTGATTGAAAGGGATGATAAAATCAACACAGCCTATCTTATCTTGAATAATCTAGCGAATCGTTGCAACTACACAATAAACGCTATACTCAGCAATGATGTCCACAAGTTACCTTTTCAAGGTGAACATTTATTTCCCCCAATTCAATTTAATCTATCTAGAACACTTACATTTGCTTGCACAGTTGCAGCCATAGCATCAAATCCTCCTTGTACACCATCGACAACTTCGTCAGATCATCGTCCGATTCCCCCTTTCCATTCCTTTCCAAAACTGGAAATCAGCTCCTACATCACACTGTCATCTCCCGAAAATTTAATGCTTATAAAGAGTTGAATAATGAATCTTCAGAGCATTTCTATTAAATGTTCCATTTGGATATAAACATATCGCCGAGTATCATTGAGTGCAATATCGATATTACACTCGCGCTTTCCAAGGTGTATTACGCGGCTAGCAAATTATTCTTCTTGCGAACTAAAAAAAAAACACCTCCATAGCTCCGTATGCAGCGACTCGCTATCCTCTCGGATCGTAAACTCCCTTTCATAAGTTTCTTATGCTTCTTGTCAACATTTATTGCTGCTTCAAATATATGCGCATTCTTTGAAATCTCAACGATTGTTCGAGAATTCTCTAAATGCATTGTTTTTTATCCGTCAAATTCTTACAAAAAACCAAAGCCTATCACTTACTAGATCGGTAGACTGATGCGATTGAGTCGTTTTTATGCTATAGCGATATATCATTAAAAGCAGATAATTCTAAGCCAGCATTATTTATACTGATAACGTTCTTAATAGCAAACAATCTCTATGTTTCTTCGCTAAGACTTCTGTGCTTTTTAAATTTTAAGTATTATTAAAATAAATAAACACAATGGAGTGGGCACGTAGATCATACCTTTATAATCCATTGATAAATCACATCAGATAACCAGCGAAAAGCCTGCACTCTCGAAATACGATGCGTAACGATGAAGCTGTCATTGCTTTCAAATGTCGAAAACTGCAACAAATTGTGTGTGCATCGTTGGTTTGGCGTTACAATGGAGGACTTCGACATGCATAAACTGTCACCTATTTTCAGCTATCTGATTGCCGATAGGTTCAGGCCATTGCTCACTGATGTATGCGCAGCATGGCACCAGGTAAGCAACCTTATTAAAGTTTCGGAAATAGCTTTATTTCTGCCCAGCTGAATCAGTGCACCTTACTGGAAAAATAACCGCCTAATCTACCTTCATTCACTATATATGAAAAGATCGAATAGGTGAGAAGACATGTCAGTAAGGCTGCAATGACTCTATAAAGTTCCGTCCATCGGATCAATCTAAACCGAAGTATCCAAAACGAAGAACGAAACATTCCACAATCGGTCTAGTTCCGGCAAAAAGCCGATTATATACATCATCAAGCGAGATTTCTGTTCGTTTAAAAAGGCCGGCACCCGCATAATTTTGACGATCAACATTGAGTCGGTGGAACTGTTCCGAAGGCTGAATTTCTTTACTCCTTGGTGGCGGTCTCTTTCTTATGAATACAGATCCTTCTCCCTTTTACGACAGTACACGTCTGTTTTCATTGCAATACGTTTCCTTTCAAGTTTAAGTTTTAAGTTTTAAGGATCGCAGCTTACTAAAATAATTAATTGGCAAGGCTGTTCGCTAGACGATTTTACTGAAGACAGATAGCTACCAATAATACGATAAGCTGCTTAAGGAGACGGTACGAGAGGATGGAAGGTGGTGCAAAAGAATCTATCGGCGATTGTCGATTATGGCAGAGCGGAGGGAATACTTCCGAGCCTCGAAGAGAAGGTGATTCTGTTCGAAAATTCATGAAATGAAGCCACCAAAATACACTGGATAGCTCACAGCTCCATATGGAACATTGAAAGGGAATAGGAGAAGAAATAGACATAAGTGAAATATGACCTGCACTCCTCATTAAAATCGATTGTCGCCGCACTAGGTTTGCAATGGCATTCCGACTTCAGCTCTTGAGCTCTACTGCTCTGTGGAATCGCCTGTTTCCTATTCCTGAAAAATCTTTCTATGTAGCCGTAGAAAATATTAGAAAATTAAACGAATGAATGATCGTTCTATACGGAAACACCGATCAGCATACAGTTGGAAGAAAAGGTCGGATTCGCGCCACCGGCATAGCAATCAGATGGTTTTCACACGTAGTTACGGGCTCCATAATAAACATAACATTTCCTTTTTAATCCAGGCGTCAAACTACGGTTAAGTCAGGTACCCGAACTTCAACCACATGGTCATACGGTTGGGGTCCCCGACAACAACATATTTCCGAAATCTCTGCACCACAAAAAAACTGAAGTAACTCTGCTCTTCGCGTGCCTCAGCCTCAGAGGCCGGGAGCTGCGTCAATAGCATCGCATTAGTTAGAAGCTATTGAGAGTCTCTTAATTCTTGAGACCCCTAACCCGATCTAAGCTCGATCCAACCATGCACTGCAGTAAATACGCAATCTATCGCAATCACTGCCAGAAATTTTCTCGACCGCCGTCTGCAGTTCGATACCACTGTCATAGCATCGCTTTCAAAGTGGGCAACCAGAACAGCCCATCCAAAAACGAATACAAAGAGGAAATTTTGAAGGTTGGATGAAGCGAGAGATTCCATGCTAACAATGAATCAATATCTCATCGTCTCATGTAGCGTAGTCAACTATCACAAGAAATTTAACAAAGGTTTTCATCGATGCAGCTGGATGGAGGTTCGAAAAGGACTTGTTGGGGACTGTTTGCAGGAAGTGAATATGAACAATAATTTTCCTATAAGCGGTATGGCAGTATTGAATGCTGCACAAGAAAGCAGAGAAAAGAGGAGAGGTGCAGATGAAAAACTCAATCTTACGGTCAGCGAAGTTTCCGTCATACACTCAGCGATACCATTTCTGCCCTTACCGGCGGCGATTATGTGTCTTGTTTTCAACATATTTCTACCAGGAGCAGGTAAGAGCTTATCGGACATTCACTTATTAAACTTGCACTCATCAACACAGACTCTACAGGCGGTGAATCTAGCAAGGCATTCAGTAGAGCTAGCAAGGAGTGAGTTATGTTGACTGGAGTGTTGATAACAGGAAAATTTCGCCGACCGCTCCACAACTAAAGTCGTTGTCCCCATTTCCCCACGGGAACACCGGGGAATTCTTCCCTCTTTTCTTCTTCATCTAAAATTCTAAATAAGTGGAGAAGTATGCTAGCGGAACCTGCCGGAAACGTGCCTTTGCATTCCACTTATGTCAACCAACCGTTTTCATTAATTCTTGATAATGAGATAATTTAGAAGAGATTTGTTTTCGTTCAATCTAATCGTTCTGAAATATAAAGCAACTCGTGTAAAATGGATGGAAATTTATTCCCACCTTTAAATGTCTATTACTTCCTTTGGAGTTGACCAACCAACACAAGGGATGGTTTAGGACGTCATCTAGTGCTATACAATACACCCACTAAATTTCATAATTTTTGATTCAGCAAACTGCAAGTTGAAATTACCAGCAGACAAACAGACATATACATACACAGGACGTTAGCATAATGGCGCCTTGCAAATGTTATTTATTGCGCATGCAAACTCATCTAGTTCAAGTGACTCGAGAAAACAACCTTTATTCGCAGTTCTCTTTCATTTGAGTTCCAAAGAGGCTTCAAATGTTTTTGTAAAAGAGCATCTGAAGGTAGCGTCGGTATCAGACGTTATACTAAAAATCCACTGCTCAATCGTTTCCATCATTGGATACGGCTTTCATTGCCTAGTCGTTCGCTCTCTTGAAGAAATCTATAGAAGCATCATATTTCAGGTACCATATTAAGTGGTTACCTTGTTGTCTGTATAGGTCAGACGAGGATCCACTATAAGGAGGCACCGAGGTTGATGTCTGTACTGGTCAACCTACTCGTTGGACTGAGTCAATTTTTTACTATCACGTTTTTGCTCGTCGGATGGTTTTGGTCGCTCGCTTGGGGAGGCTTACTAATCGTGAATTCAAGTAAGCTGTGTTATATAATCAGTACTGTTGGATATTATTCCTTTTTCCTATGAAGATATGCTATGAGGTTTTTTCAGTAAGCCTTTAGGCTTACTCCAAGAATTTTTTCTTCCCCAGAAAAAAGATTCTCATTAACTGCATTTATCAGCTGGGAACGGAACGCTGCAGTCCCTTGACACTCAGTATTTCCTGGATAGTAAGATGGGTCCTTATTATGACTCCGTCATAACTGCCTAATTCATCAGAGGATACTGTCATCCACCATATATTACATCGTTTCACATCGTAAGCATGACATACGTGGATAATATAAGATTACATCATAGAAAAGATGTAATTTTATCAAGGAGAGAGCAACATCAGTCATTGAAATAAGGTGAGATACTTTCTTAGTCGAATATGAACCACTTTCTGCTGATCGACAGTTTCCCCATTAAGTAAGGATAATATTGACACCTATACGCAGCGTGCAGAGACTTTATTAGGTTGTCCACGTATCTGCCAGGTCCCTAGCTAACTTTTGTTTCTCACAGAGACAACTGCAATATGTGACAATGAATGAGCTTTTGCAGTTTAATAAGTAAGGAAAAAGTATGATTGCAGTTCAATACCGTAATGCGTTAATCCAAAGGCGTCAGGAAGCGATCGCAACGGCAGCATTGGAGGCCTTCACGAGAGATTCTATTCTACATAGACGTGACGTCAAAACTCTGATTCAAGAGAACAGGAAGGATAAGAATGAAAAAAACAATCCACAAAAATCACCTAAATGACCTAAAACCTTCTTATTGTTGCTGCTCTCACCGAATTTCGACGATTCAATCTGGATTCTAGGTGAACATTCCAACAATGACTTCCGTTTATCAGCTGTCTCTGAAATCCGACTTGTCCAATTCGTTCAACTGCTACATACGTAACTGTCAACTCTACTTATGCCCTTCGAAAAATTTCTCTGCAAAAGTTGGCTATGCCAGCATCGTGTCTGTGCGTACGTTTATGTGTGCGCATCTACCTGCCGACCTCTCCGACAGTTTCAGCTCCTGCAGCTAAGGCCATTTGTATAGAATGACCTCTATTACATTCAAGGGCTCCAAAATATTTCCATAATATATTGACGGGTAGATGAAGAACGTATCTTTTGCGGGAAGTTAGTAGCCGCAGCCTGTTCCATTTACCATGGAGACATTTTTTGCATATTTTATCCTTTTTTTTCGAAAACTGGTAAAGGCGATTATTCTAATGAGAAAGATGTAATAGCACATATTGTATCACCTTTTCTCGCATACCTTTCCGCTTCTTTAGGCTGGGATATAGCTTTACATCAATCCATCTGTATTATCTCGTTAAACGTCATTAACGAGAGGATGAGAAATGGGGCAGCCGAGCCTTGCCAACGGGACAAACTTCTTTTATATGATGCTATGTGCTTTATGCGCTAAGTTCCTAGATGCATTATGGCTGTGATCGTGAAAAAAAAATTTCTAAGGTGTTGCTACGTCATCGAAAAACTTGGGCAATTTTGGGGATTAAAAAATAACCAATCGAAATTGCATTCGTTTTCCTTCCAAAAGCCTTTTCCCTCAATACATGTTTGATATTTTGGTAATCGCATCTCCACATAATATTGCATAAAAAACTTTCAAAATTTCGATCTTTCAATATTTGAGGAAACTGTTGGCACTTCCACTTCGCTATACCATAACAATACATAGGTACATATTCTTTACAAGTAAATGGACATGAAGTATACGTCTTCGAGGGCTCAACCCAAGTTCTACAAACGCATAATACTTCGAATAAATTTAATCAGCATGTATAGGCACCTCGTACATACAAACAAAATAATATTCACTGAGCGATACTTTATGTATGCGATATGCTTAGTTGTGAGCATATCTCACTTATGCACCTTTATAGCATGAGTGCTGCCAAGTTCAATCTCAACGACTAGCTGATGAATCATGATCGGTTATTCTGTGACTTTAAATATATGTTTCTTGTCGTAGTTGATTTAACCTCTTCCTACGACTACACAGCAACCAAAATATCTCTAGCTATAAAAAAAAATAGAACAGAAGGTGTAATATATTATCACCCACTAAGGGAATGCTAGGTACTTCTTATGTGAAACATCGCTTAGCTGAAACCTATGCTTTGTTAAGTTTACTGCTATATCTTGTTGCATACATAAATAAAGAAATAAATGGAACTATTTTCAGCATAATTCTTTGTAAAATTTATACATCAATAAGATCACGAAGAGATTGCACTTTCAAGAAAAACTGAAAGATTTATTTCGATGGTGCATATTCAGTGGAAAACGTTGAGCGCTAGTAGGCACTAAATGCAATGATCAGGGCAACTCATATCGTCGAATGACATAGCTACAGACATTTCGCAAAGCAAACATTTTCAAATGATGCAAACAAATGTTCGCAACATTACGTGATTAAGGATCACACAAACGAAATGCTCTACAAACTGCTACTGCATTAGGGCATATTTCTAGATATGGTTTATTCACCTATCTAAGTGCTAATTATGCAGAAAACTCTATCGTTTTTCTATTTCGAATACATCTTCAAAAACTTTTATACCGCAACAGTTTTGATTCATAATACAACCAACACAATAGGCAAAACCTCACTGGTATCCAGAGGACATGATATCTGGAGCTCTCCCATCAAAAATTATTTCGCTTAGATTGTGTTGTGGCAAGAAAAGAAGATGAGGTAGATAAAGTTTTCACCAATTCAGACAGATTTTTGTCACTTTGGGTTGGGTACAGACAATTGCAGCCAAACTATGAAAAGAGAAGGCAGGCTGCAAAATCGGGATAAAGCCGGCAGATAATAACGAACGAAAGGACAAAGAGACCACTTGTATCCGATCACAACGTTCGACTTTTAAATGAAACTAGGTGCTTTTATACTCGCTCATTTAATGCATAAAGCAGATTGGGAATAAACAAAAATATGAAATCAACAGAATTTACAATTACAACTCTTCAATGGCATCGCTATTACGCTGAGATAAAAGCGCATCATGCAGCGCCTTCTGAAGCATCAACATATACTATACATATCGTTGAGCAATCTCGACACATAATGCACCAACGTGTAACTCTTCTCAAGGGCCAGGTCCACAAAGGACGTTACATACGCCATCAATTTGGAGCTTATTCCAGAAATATAGTCAGCCGATGAAGACGCAACATATGAAACGATATCATATATATCTGAAGCAAGATGTTCCGCCTCGGCATTCAGATTCTCGAATAGCGATTGAGATTTGGTTCGTTGGCAGTTCACTGAGGGAGCAAATTTTGTTGACAGCCACGAATCGATCACCTCCAAACTAGTGCAAAGTATAGAGGGCTCATCGTTCTGACGGTTGTATCGAACGTAGATGAGACTCACAAAAGTGGCCACCCAGAAGAAAATGATTAGCAGCATTGCCAATTCCAGAAGCATCACGAACGACCGTCTCAAAAAGGATTCATTTATTGAAGAAGGAAAGCACAATATCGCATAAGAGCTTGCAAACATTTAGTGACGTCTCAAACCGGTGTCTGTGTGCTAATTCTGTCAGTGAAAAAGCTTACAGAAGTCTTACTCGGAAAACTGTAGACCGATAGCCAGTACATCACGGTTCAGGCACTATTTATAGAGAATTTCCGCATTCACTCCTCTTTCGAACCATGCAGAATGACTTGACCTGAATTTCCCAGTCAATAACCATTTACCTAAGAGTCACTACTTATCTAAAAATATTATGCATCACATCTGGAAGTATTTCCAAACGATGTCATTACCATTCGCCGAACTATTCAACCGAGATAGACTAAACCTATTTAAACAGTATGACTACAATTTCGATCTGTTCGTAAAAGCAAATGCAGAACAATGCCAACAAAGTTGGTGCGACTTTGCGTTCTATTACCTGAAATTTGGTTAAATGACCCAATCACTCGCAAAGAATTGGCTTTTCTGTGAGCTGGGAGGTGTAAAACTGAAAACCAAACAAGTAAAACGCACGTAAATTTTCTTATATCTTCAAATTCTATTACTTCTGCAGAAATTAAAGGTGTCAACGTGAAAGAAGGTATAAGAGATCACCTACGATGCGTGATACACTCATCTGACTTCGTAACTCTAACTTAAGTGGATCTTGAGTTGGTGCCACTATGCAAACAGGTAGGTGCACAGATATCGTCCCTATATCCACACATATATGCTGTTGCCATAATGTGCCTTAAAAAGCAAAATTGCGTGGGCGCATAAAAGTGACACCGAAATTTGCATAATGAGGGCAACTTCTATAGCAGCAACAAATATGCATATATGCACGAAGTTAAATATAGTAAGGAAAGAATAAGTATTTATAGTTCAAATAAAGCACATCCAAGTGCTTTGATTAGCACTGTTACCTTAGAATATTTCCTTTAGGACTGTCCTCAGTAGCACGATGGCTGTTGGCGCACACATTTGTGCTCATCGTCGAAGCATGCTCGTCTCTCGATTCCGTTTGTGGCAAATCTGATTCCACTGCCGGCATCTCCTCATTCACCTTAAACTTGGTTTTTCAACCTTTTATAGTTGGCGAGATCTTGGAAACGAATTTTCTATATGTTGTTTTACCAGAAACCAATCAGCCAAAAGACTAGTAGGCAGCAACGCAAAACAATAAAGATGCCAACGACATAATTTCATTGAAAAAAAAAAACTCTTCAAATGCCTGCTCCTTTTAATACATCAATGGCACAGCGCTCTTCAATACCTACATAGGTTCAGCGCCATCCTTAAGAAGAAAACACCACAGAAGCAGTACCTCAAGCCCACCTAGTGTTAATCAAGCAGCCATCTGCCCTCAAGGATCACCGAATTAACTTTCGGCCAATGCCATCAACAAACCAAACGTAAAATAGATCCACAAGACATGCCTTTTTAACGTAATAATTACGCATGCGATATCGATTTAAGGGAACCTAATTTTACGCTGGCGAAATGATGCTGGATAACAAATTTTCAGCTAATCGGTAAGATATAGCTCTCTTCTTCGCAAGAATACGCATTCACTTTTATAATAACTGGTTTTCATTATTCGTATCTGGACCAAAAATGAGATTAACCAACGTGTATGTTTTCACTAGTCTCAGACATGCTGTTAGTAGCACCGGAGGGTTCCCGTGGAACGTTCATAGTTCGCTGTTCGTCGATGCCAGGAGCAGATCGCTCTACTGGAGCGAGTCCTTGTTCACTACTCATGGGAGCAACATCAATAGATTCGTATGGAGAAAGCTGCTCTTCCGCTTCCGAGCTATCGTTTTCCTCGTCGGAATCCATATACAACCCGAATACTTCTTCATCAGCTGATATATCAGGTGTTGATGTGAACGGTGCTTCTGTATAGGACTCGTTTTGTGTTCCTCTAGCTCTTGTATCGTCCCTATTCCGCTGAAAAATTGAGTTTAGCAAAGAAAGCATTAAAACTAGGCGGTGTACGCTCAATATCTCATTCCATGTCCATAAGAAAGGATTTTTGGCAATGCCTATAACATCAAATATGCCTCTGTTTCATTCCTCCTCTCATTGATGGTCATACGACATACATTTCGAAATAAATAATACTGGAAGGAATATAAAGAGGAATAAATACTGACTTTAAGTCTCTCCGAAAATCTCGACAGGAATTGCGACATCTTAGAACTGTTGCGTGGGCCTTGCGAACTGCTCGGTGTATTGCTTGGCTCAACGCCAGAGAGAACTCCCTTTTCGTCTGCCACTCTGTCTTTCCCCTTTTTGGCCACGAGCACTGACTGCCTCAGTTGTGACAGCACGTCTGCAAGCAGGTCGTTATTCTAAACGTTAATGACCGGTATTCTATCTTTGACTTAAGTCTCATAATACACTCAACTAAAGTTGTCAAATCTCGACCACACTTCGCATGGATATGTTCCAAGGCTTGTCAACCCCAAAAATGACCTTCCTGGAGCCTTTGAAGGATGAGCTTTGTAAATCGACACGAAGGATGGTACAGATCAGCAATGGTGCGCATTACGCAAGATTTGGGTGGACACATACTAATCAACAAGGTGATAATCTGCCTTCGAAATATAAGTGCAAATATGCAAAAGGGCATCAAGGAGTGGAAAGGACATATGAGGTTGGGTCTCATTAACGCCCACTCCCCCGCTGCAAAACCACACTGCCACGGACACAACAATAAAGGAGCACGTGACCACGATGCGAATAACGACCAACACAAAGGAAACAACATAGAGGGATAGAAGAAAGGATAGGAGAGTGACGAACACGAACAAAGGATTTTAGCAATGAAAGAGAGAGAGAAAAGATCGAAACATAACTGAAAGCTCGTGCGCATAGAGGAACACCAAACCAAAAAGACCGGAAACCTCGTGCTACAAGCGAAGGGAATAAGAAAGAGAGTAAACATTGTTTTATGCAGAGAGCAGGAATAGATGCAGCTGTAAACAAATACTCGGACATGATGACGGACTTTGCTCACTCTTGCAGCGGTCAATTTCAAAGATCAAAATGTTCGACAGTTGTCCAGCGATCGACTGGTTCATCAAAGTACCACAAAAAACCCAGCGACGTCGTTCAGTTTGAAGTTGTAATTCGAATAATTTTTAAAAATCTTTGGAAGCAAAGATGGTATATAGTTGATCCAAGAGAGGAATAAAGGCGTAAAAGCGCTCTCTTAAAACATGCCTACAACGAAAACACAAGGCGTCAATTGCCACTGCAAACTCATTCCTGAATTATTTCAAAGGATTTTATTGTAATCTTGTGATTTTGCACTAATAAATTAGTCAACTGAAATGCAATCATTTCTGAAAGCGTTACGATTTACTCATCTATAAAACGCTCTCATCTATTATAAAGGATTTTCTGAAATATTGAATTTTTCAATAAATAGCAACATTGGAAACTTTCGACTTATATGGAATCAATCAATATTTTGCTCTTCTTCACTCCTCTTAATACTGTTAAGTGAGTCACATTCTGTTGCCTCGTCATCCCCTCATAAAAATGAGGCAAACTCGGTAGCATATATTCACGCTGAATAACATAAAGTATTAATAAAATGCAATTGAAGAGCATGCTTAATAGCGTGAATTGCGAGGAAACCTACTTGGAAGTGTGATTTGAACCGCAGCATTGCAAGCATACTAAACGGGACGTGGCAGAAAGGAGTTCATCTAGGGTCAGTGCTGGATCGATAATAGCCAATGGCCCTAAAGCGGTGTTGCCCTCTTCTCAACGCGAAACGGAAGGATGTTTTGGTTGCAGTATTCTGACAGCAGAGCCCAATAGCAGTAGCACCCACGCCCACATAGACATCGGCAACATGCAAAGATGGGCCATGAATCCCCATGGCGCCGAGTGGACAGACGAAATAAACACAGCAAATCGATTTCTTCTATTCGACATTCGGCTTGCAATGACCAAATGACCTTCTCAGTATGTAGCGTTGCCTTACGTCAAAACGTCCGATTCGACGGGTGTTTCGCCTGTCAAAAAACTGTGCAACTTTTTAACTAACTCCTCTCCCAAAGGAATTCTAATGCTTAGCCGTTTCGATTGTCCCCGATAGGCCATCCTCCAATCATTAAACCTTTGGATATCCGAAGCATACAATGTCCCTCAATCGTCCCGCATTTCGCGAGTGATTAATCCACCTCTCTCGCATATCCGAAGGAAGAGAGCGAGGGAGGGATAGCGAGATAATTTTTTTCCAAAAGGATCTTATATATTGTTTTCAGATCCAATTAGCTCTCGAATATGACTGCACTGGCTAGATTCTCCTCCTTCAATTCTTTCCCATCTCCTCCCTTGGAAATGCCTAAGAGTTTCGGCCTAGTCCCACCAAAAAACGCCTTAGAAGAGGGTGACAACCGAATAAATAAAGTCTCAGCACAGCATGCACAGAAGGATAAACAAAAGTAGGCACTCCTGCACGCAAGGACTTTAACGTCCCACAATTTTCCCGTTAATGACAAAGGAATAACTGATCATCGAAAAGAAAGGAAAGATGAAACTCTAAAGTGATGTTATCTTAGTATGTATGGCAAAGAATACAAATACTATTGATCATGAAAGGGCCAGACACTTCGAAAATTAACCTGTTTTCATGGTACACTAATGATATTAAGGAAAAATGTAATAGGCAAGGTGTTCCCAATCGATAAATAAAGTGTTTCAATAGGTCTGATTGAGGCATTTCAGAGTGAGGTGATATGCTAGTTAAATGAACCGGAAACTAAACGGTAGCAATAGCGAATGATGCTCAAAAATGACTTTTTAATCACATAGGCTAAAAATATCCCCCCAAATTATCCCACAAGGAACTGAGTGGAGTTTACTCGCCATTGAATCGTTTGTTGCCAGCTGTATGATTGGTCTTTGATTGTTTTTTTGAGAATGCAAATTGTGTTTGTTGGCTTCGATACAACGCCGAAATCATGGGCATTCATTCGTTGATTGATCATTTTGCATTGCAACTACCTATTTTTGAAATGATATAACAAGAAAAAACTATCGAAGCAAATAAATGCTAAAAACCGACAAACTGATTTTTATCAATGCCGAACGTTTAAACTCCGACCCACAAAAAACTATTATTTATTACGATAAAGCAAAAACAATTCAAGGTGATTTTTAATATTATTTGGTAATCCTTTGGCAGAAGGAAACACCACTGTCAAATTTATAAGTCGATGCGTTCGATACATTCAAGCAAGATTTAGAAGAGAGTGAAAGATGGGGATGAAAGAGTACAAAGGAAATAAACGGATGGGAAAGAGCAACTGCTGAGTTGAACTAACCCATGAGACTGTAGTTGGTTGGAAATACTGTATCGTAGCGCAGCATGAACACAGCCCGGCATTTGGGGCATTTGCATGTATAGATATAGGTCTTGGCCAACGAGATGATGCAATTCTCGCAAAACGTATGCCCACATGGCAACAATTTCGGGATATGCTCAACTTCTGAGAACGGCTCCAGGCACACCTTAAAATTCCATATGAAAGTTTGCATTAAAATTGACAATTCATCATCTAATCACGTCTGAAATACGAAGAAATGCTCTCACTGCTTTTGTTTTAGAGAGGAAAAAATGAAAATTCGACTGTTTAGATAAATGAGAATTGGTATATTGCGATTGAAAGAAAGTTATAGAGAGTTGGTGCTGATTCAGAAGCCACATCGGCACTATTGCACAGAACGATGGTACCCCAGTTGCGAACCGCGAACGGAGCTGAGCTTGTGCGCCACGTTGCATACGCACTACTACCATAAAGCCCATCACAGGAACCCGAAGACTTGAAGTAGAAACATGAGATTTTTTCCATCATTCAATTCAGAATGTCAAATAACGTCTCCATGCAAAACTTCCGTTCAATTGATGCATAGGAAGTGCACTTGCTGGATGGTTACTATTAGATGTTCTCGAGTTCCTCCAATGTGCGTTAGTACTCGCTCGCAGAGTGCAGAGTACTGTAGTGGTGCGTACGCAATGTGGAGTATGTGCTCAGCTCCGTTCGCGGTTCGCAACCGGGGTACTATCATTCTATGTAATAGTGCAGCCGCATCAACCTTTTTCGTGGTTCCGAAAAAACAAAACAGCGTCAAGGTTGTTTAGAAAGCTTTTGCACTGGAAAATTTACTGTTTACCACATAAGCACAAATTATATAAAAATGAAATGAGCTTGCAGTCCGACTTGTTAGCAAAAGAAAACTTGCTTTAACATTTGCGTGTTTATGTAGGTATGCAACAAATCTTTCAAGACCTTCCACACCTATATATATATATATATATATATATATATATATATATATATATATATGCAAGGATCACGACAACGTTTTCAAGCAGCCTTCTCACTGTAATTACCTTCATGGTAAACAAATACCACAATGAACCTTACACCTCAACAGTTCAATATAACCAATGCAGTCATTTGAAGCAAGAGTAAAAGTAAAACATATTCCTTTAAAGATAAACTATTTATAGTGGTATGCTGGATGTAGCGATAGCTTTTCTGATTCAACACAAGCGTCAGATTACGCAATCATTGAACAAAAAACCCTAAAATTCTATCATCAATCGAAGATCATCTGCTCGTCAACAATAAATATTCATCGTAATGAGCATGACTTCCTATTGACGAACAGTCAAATTCGCTCACAAAAAAGCAAATATATTTTAGCCAAACCTGGCAAACCGCTATCGAGTCAATACGATCAGTGACTGTCGAATCTAACATCGTTTCCACTGAAGGCCCTGGAGTATCCACTGACATAGCACCTTAAATAGGTACGTTTTCTGATCAGTGTTTCAGCTGGGAAAATTCCGCTAGAATCGATGACCCTAACTAAGTAAAGAGTGGAGTGACCGTTTGTATTTACGAATCACCTCACTCGGAATTATGAGTTACTAACGATCACTTAGATTCATAAATGGTCAGTCACGATACTGGTAGTATAAGATGTCCACTATAACATTCCACAATAAATTTCATATATTCTCATCCACTTTTAGATTGATTATATTGCAGTTTCTATAAAATACCAATATCACTTTCAAATAAAAATGAAAACTTCGCACAAAAAGAGGAAATTGTGAAGTATTAACGAGATGATAATAAATGTGAATTTTTATTGCCGATAATTTGTGCATAAACGAACGATTATTTCGATAGATGAAAGACTTAAAGGACAGTGAAAACCATCACTATTAATTTCATTCATTATATAAATGCACATCTAAAACAACCTCTGCTTATGAGAGATAATTAGTTGAGGCCATTTTGCCATCGCATCCAGAAAATATTGCGAAATACTATATTTTAAAAGCTTTACGGAATGACGTAACTGATGCTCTGATGGAATTCCGGAATTCATCGAACAACGCACAGTAAGTGTGATGCATAGATTCACTATATTCACAAAAGATTCGCATCCATTGTTATTTGCGGCGTGTATTTATGCAAGACAACGCCAAATGTGTACATGATTAACTACATACACTATATTTGAAATTCGGTAATTCTACTACAAAGTAAAACGGCATATGCACAAAAGGATATGTGGGGGAACCTAGCAGAAAAAAATATGAATGGTGATATCAGTAGTTTATATTAAGGAGGTGAATAGAACAAGATTGGTTTGAATGGTCACCTTTAATGGCTTCTGAAAAATGGATTCGTTCGAATACGACATCAATTGTAACGAAACCTATGCAATAGAAGAACGTGATTTGGAGTAAGGTTCAGATTGAGACTAGTAGGATCGATGGTTTTCTTCAAAGAAAAGTCAGGACAAGATGGAGCATAGTTCAATTAACGAATGCAACAAGACGATACAATAAAATGTCGCCCGCCTCACTATCAGAGAATCACCAAAAGATCACATTACGTTAAGCGATCTACGAATCGCAGTAGATTTGAATTCAACGCGAAATTATCAACGCATAAACCAGTTTCCGGTCTGCTTTAAAATATTTAGCAAAAATACGCAACATACAAAGTTCTATCCACGTGGCAGTTTATCTCTTCATTACTGGGGACGTTTTTATCGGTTGAAATTAGGCAACTTTTGTGTCTATAACTATAGGAATACACAGCCGATAAAACCCTTGAACTGGTTTGTCACAATAAAAGGAACTGGTGCTTTATCTCTGGAGCAACCTTGTTTTTCAACAAAATAGTAATCAGCAAGGAGGCATGGGACGATGGAGGGAGGAGGGTTGGGATCTGCTACGACAAGCCCTTTTAAATTTCTCTCACCAGTCAGCCAATTAAATTTGCAATTAACAGTGAATATGCAAACAACGACACTTCCGTATCTTAGTTAAGTGAACTGCTCCTACAAATAATATGCTAATGACCCCTTTTCTGCAATTCGACTGGTGCGAAATGAAAAACCAATCGGTGTAAAATGTATGCAAATTTTTTTACAGCTTTAAATATCCAAATCTCGTTTAAGTTGACGGATCGTGAGAACTAGAGCTAGAATATAGGCTGCCATCAAATGATGCAAGCCACATTCACTGAATTTCGTAGCGCTCGTTTCGTTACTCGAGGATTTCAAACTACCCAACAAACAGACAGACAATCACAGACATATGCAAGGGCACAACGCTACCACAATGTGCCTGTTTGCAATGCGTCATCTTTATAGAGTTTCGCGAATGAGCATTAGACACTCTAGCACTGCTGCCATCAAAACTCGCTTCTCTCATCTTCTTTAACATGTGCATAAAAAGTGTGTGTGTGTGTGTGTGTGTGTGTTTGTGTGTGTCTGTGCGTACGTGTATTTGTTACAACTCGTCTAGTGCTTCGTACTTTTAAGACGTTTCTTTTGCACAAACAATTTTTCTATGGACCTTTGCAAAAAAAAAAAAAAACCACCATAATATTCACATTTCTTCTAAATAACACAATAATGCATTAAAAAACTTTAAATTTCCAAGTCTCTTTACTTCAAATTAATTGAAAGATGGAAAATAGCAATTTGAAAATAACAATTACGACTGGCTTATCCAGTGAAATGAATCCACTATATAAATGAATAATGTAAGTGATCAAATTTTTATTAATAAAACGACTTGAGTGTGTATTCGTGTTAAACGCCATAATGGCTTGAAGAGAGTATCAATAGGAAGTAATGCTGAGAAAAAATTGCTCCACTGAATGCAAGAATGACTGATCAAAGTGAATAAGAAAACGCTCTTATAAAAACTTACACCTAAGATGATTTTTTTTTTTTTTTGTTCAAATATACATCGGCTTATCCATGGGAAAGGGGAAGAGTAGATTGCTTTTCATCAAATCAAAATTTTGAGTATTTCATAAAAATCTTTTCAAACAAGAAATCCCCCAATCTTCAGCCCTCTTCTTTGAATAAGAAATTGCGTAAAAATAGATGAAATACTTTTAAGTCAATAAATTTCGTTGTTTGCGAACTGTTAAAAGACTCAAAAACCCAGTCAACAACAAATAAAGAAAACACTATAAACTATTAGCAGATGCTCTCTTTAAAGTAGCAAAAAAGGTGAAATTTTATATTTCACATATTTGGCAAACTGCCACAACAAAAATTTACATTCCTATCAAAAGTTTGTGGTACGAAACCATCCAAATTCCCTCATCGTCCCAAAAACGAATTTATGTCGACGCTATTGATATCAACATGGACACGCACATACACACGCATCGAACACTTTTCGTATTGATCGACATTGTGCATGTAGCAGAAAGCGATAAGCAGAATTGATATCTTCGAACACAATACACCTCAATTATAAAATCAGATAATTTTTCTCAGGTTTATGATTTATATCAATTGATAAAAGGCATATCTTAGAAGGTTTGGGTGCATCTGAAGGACTAGACGCTCATCACGTTGCACTTCAGTATACCAGAATAAGCGCTTTGTTGGCACTTCCGAAGAAGGAGTAAGACAATATGCGTGAGCTACATATAGAATTACTACCGAAAAAGGAAATGATGTCATACTATCTTCGCTCTTCAAATATAACACTCTGAACAATTAAACATAAAGCATCCCAACACAAATGAGAAAATAACGATATATGCTGCAATCATATCACCTTTTAATATCGTTGTGTATTTTGAAAAGAAACAAACTAACGAGGAATTTTCCACATTTCTTAAATATTAACATTTCAATAAAGATTACTTTTTCGAATGCTATAAAAAATCTCCTAAATTATGAGCTGTTTAGGGTATGCTCAATTTTAGAACATCTCTCTTGATAGGACGGTTCTTAGCTAGTAGCTATAATCAAAACAACACAGATGAAGAGGCCGATGCAGATAGAATGACAACCATTATGCATTGCACCGATAGCAAAGATTTAAAGTGCATATGGCACACAAAAGCAATTCAACGGCAGCTGAATGATTTGCAAAATTTTTTCAAAGATATTCAAGAGCATGCAATATTGGCAATGGGATTGGTGAAGTTGCAGACATGTGAAAACGAAAAACTCTTCGGTGCTTAAAGCATTCGCTTATGTGCGTACGTGTGTGTGTGTGTGTGTGTGTGTGCAATTTGTACAGACGACTAGAGAAAGTCGGTCAACAATAGCCACATGGCAAACGACGTCTTGTTCTACTCGTTCACATACATCATAGAGAAAAAGCACAGACAGATGATCTCAATTAAAACCCGCTGGTGGCCTAAGAAAAGTTTTTAAAAAAAATGCTTTAGGTGGATTGTGGCGATTTGAATAAATAAATGAACAAAATATAAGATCGTTTCAAATCAAGAGCTTTCACAATTATATGCCTCAACCATGAACGTCCCGATGGCTCTTCATAAAAGCAGACGACCAGTTATATAACAAGGGGCCTAGATGATGGAACACATCGAAGAATGGCGAAGAGAGGAAAACGATTTATGATATAATGATAAAAAGCCTCGAAATGCACTGTCGTCACAATAAATAAATAAATTCACGAAAAAGTACGCAAAAATCCAACAATGAACATTTTCCCGCACTAAAAAATGAGCATAAAGCGTTGTGCCATAAAATGTAATATCCTTTCAAAAAAGCTATGGAATTTAAGAGTAGCACTACTGATATTCAAAATGGTGTTAAACTCTTGAACTCGTCACTAAATTTTCCACGCATGTTCCAACGCATATTTATTATAATTAAGTAGTTTGTATCGCAAACAAGAATTACTGCTTTCTGCAATCTCCATAACGTATATGGCGAATGATGGAGTGAATGCACGACGAGTCGACAACACTCTAACGACGATGCAAAAAACATTTTAAGACGAAACTATTTCCTAATATCGCTCTCATCACTTTCACACTGAGCGGCAATGCGGTGCTTAGCTAATAAACAAAACGCAATTCCATCGCAAAGTGGGAAAAAGTACACAGAGATATTCTAAAAAGACAGTAAAAAAGTTGAAGAAAAATTTGAAAGCACTATATTAAGCAATTGTCTTAAGGAAGCAAAATGAATCAATTCAACATCGTATAGGAGATGTTCAAATGGTAAGATTGTATGTGAAACAACAAAAAGACAATAAAGGTGGGGATGGTGAGGAATTTTGACATAAACTTCTAGAATTTTTGCTCCCTTTCTAAAGAAAAAGTTGATTGCTTTTCGATAGTTTTTGCAATGTGCGCATAAATCGAATGCAATAAACGGCTCATTCTCTCTACTTAAAAAAAAAAATCAAAGAGTGAAATATGTGCAGAACGAAGGTGTATTAAAGTACAAATAATACAAAGTGACCTATAGTCGTGCTAATGGTTGAAGTGGAAGGGCTGTGCAATACAAACACACCTGCTGTGTATATGTTTTTATAAAGATCAAGAAATGCGAAGCATCTTATCAAAAATTTCAGTTGATTTCTTAGAGACATTCGAAGAAGAAATGCACAACAGATGCTCGTTGACATGCAAACGAAGAGTACATTACAACATCGTCCATCTGGGAATATGTTTAGGGCCGCTTGTGGTGCAACGCTAAAAAAAACATCTCTCAATAGTAATTCAACGTTTCTGCAATGGCGGAAAAAAGAGTAGGAAAAAATGATGTGAAATTCTTTGTCCGTTGCATTATTTACCTGCTTAATTACTGTTTTGTTCGAGTACTATTTACTAGTTACTATTACTTAGCCAGTAACTGTGTCAAACTTAGCTAGTTAAGTTACACTATTTGTACTCTGGATATATCATTTCTTTAGCGCCAAAGCTTTGTGTACCTTAATCTCACCGCATATAAGAGAAAATAAGGTTATCACAACATCCTCCTCAACCGGTTTTTCTTTTTCCCTTTGGATTTTTGCCTTGAAAAAAGTGATTTACTATACGAGCTTCAGATAGCAGTAATTTGACATCGAATCACCTGAATTTTAACCCTTGGGTAATAAGCCCAAATAATTGCAAAAAAAAAGAACGAAGAGTAATTGAAACGGCATTCAATAAACCCTCTTTGTGTGCTTTTTATGGAATGATATTTTTTTATTTCTAAACTAAACCCTTTATGGAATATTTTTATTTTATGCTTAACTCAAACACATGACGGGAAATTTTAATATAAGTACCACACTATACTATATTTAAAGCGTTATGAATAGCACTGCATTTTAACAATAAAATGCTTAAATTATTGTGAAAACAGGAATTAAAGGATTTCTTCCGGTCGGTAACCGATCGAAGGGATTTCTCAACCGAACGCCGATTGAAATCGAAAGCATTTTAGAAAATTCGGAAATTATCGGCTGAAGACATTCGACATAAACGGGAAACGGATCTCGGTTGTAAGTGGGAAAAAACCAATTAGAGCTGTCTTCCGGATTCCAATAGAAGTTATGTTAGAAGACTATATATTAGGATATTGGCCACAGGGATAACATGAATTACGTTTGACTAATACATTAGCATTTTATGTAATTTTAATGAGTACACAAAGCTGATAACCTTTTCACAAAAGTTAGTGTATCTACAACCAAAAACAGTATATGAGCAGAGATGGGTAACGATTTGAGGTTAGCAACTATATCGCAACCCTAGCCGAGTAACTAAGGAAAGTCCTTACCCGAACAAGAGGTGAGGACCTTCTTTGGGGATACAGAATAAAAGGGAAACCTTGGAAACTCAAGTCGGGAGAAAGTGTGAAGTGAAGAAGCCATGAATTGTTCAGTCCAGAAATTTGCTCATATGAAGAGTGCCGGGTTTTGATAGTGGCAAATGATCCCAAAATTTGGACATCGCTCAAACAGCACACCTTCTCAAACGACTGTAAATGCAATTAAATAACTTTAAACCAATCATTAATGGTTACAGAACAAATACTGAAATAAGGAACGTCCATCCGAGAAAGTAATTTGGAAACCGAAATGCTTCAGAATGATTTAAAACATTTAAAACATTTCAAAAAAATCAAGAAACGTCCGCCTCGGAATGTTCGAACATCGAACATTGCAGCATCGTTACTGCACTTCTTCAACATCAAACTGCAGCAATCTTTGCCATACTCGAACTGTTAGATAGTTCATTAGAAAGGAGAGAGCAGGAAAGATCATTAATGGCCTTCTAAATTCAATATGAACTTTCAAAAGAAAAAGGTGGTATCACCGAAACGTTTAGACGTGATAGATTCAATAAATCAATGTTGATCGAATTTGCGAAGTGTACGAGATCGACAGCACCACATAAATCGAACCAATTCTTCGCTGGGTTACCAAACGTTAGTGTCATGTCATATCTTTAGCAATCTTGAAATTTGCAGTTATGTACGTGAAGATGAGTAATACAAGTATTGCTTTCGCTTGGCTATGATTAGAAACAAACAAAAAGCGGACACAAAAAAGGATGCTTTAAGCGGTGTTTCATCGTTTCATTAATTGAAAGTTGCTTCTTCTTCGTGAGCTGTTCGAAGATGATTCGTCATATACCTGAGTGACGCTTTTTATATGATCTCATGAGCGCCAACTCATTACCAGCCAACTCTTCCTTCTGTCATCCTTAACAGTTAAACTTCTGAAAGCTTCCTTAACTCTGGAGTATTCCCCATATTTTGCTCCTCATTCGTACATCTCCTTCAATAGGGATAAGGTAGTCATACGATTTGATTTTGCCCTTTATCGAATGTTATTATGCGTTGCAAATATTTGCAAACCCTCCCCAGGTTACCCACCACCATCATCGACATCGCCACTATATCCATCAGTTCACCTGTCTGGGACCTCCCGATATTTTCGTTCTCTTCGAGGACGATCTTCGAAAGCGAATCGGATCGCGTTAAGATCGTCGATAGATAAAAGAACCCTTGGTCATCTACCACTGTCATTCAATTCTTCTATTGAAATGTCGCATATTTGGTGACATTAGGCTGTTATTCAGTCCCCACTATATCTCTGCATCCTTCTTGCAGCACTTGAATTACACATTTATGCGTTCCTTCAAAAGTTTACAATTTTTATGGGGTCTTTTTGCTTTTACATCGTACTTGCCGATATTAGATTTTCCGACTTTATGATACCTTTATATCTTTTAGTATCTCTTTCATATTTCATATCCATTATTTCTTTCTAAATGCCTATCATTTTTTTATTTCAAAGAGTTTATTCGTTATTTTTTGCTTTCTAAGAATAATGAAAACGGTATTATTAAAAGGTTTTATAACATCTTCACAAAGACATTCGCTTCATTTTCATCGCTTTGCAAAATTTTGAGGCAAAATTTCTCTCACTTTATTAGTCTGATCGCAAATATTCAAATTTTCGAACTTGATTTTCCCACTCGCTTTCAAATTCAAATGGAAATTCTCTTTCTTTTCACCGTAAATTTGTCTCATTTTTATATAAACTGAAATGTGGTCACTAAGTCAAAGAACATAGTTCGACGATGCTATTATTTAAGTTTATTTTTTTGGAGGACACACAAATATTGATTGTTCGCGAAAGTTTTTTTTTAGCATTTTATGATAGTCTCTTAAGTTTTCTGCAAAGAAAAGATATTCGTGAAACGATAGAGATCAACCACCAACGTTAATATTACTAAGGAAAATTGGTAATTTAGTACCGGAGTCCTTTTTATGAAAATGTTGTCCCCAATATTCTTTTAGTTTAATAATTTTGGTCGTTGATGGCCTATAGATTATAGCAATTAGTAAATTTTAAGAGCAACTTTAATCCTGGTACTCGAGTACCTTAATGCTTTCATCCAATAGTTTCGCTTCCATTGATTTCTTATCTAAACGTCAACACTCCATCACGAATGCCCTCCCCAGAATTCATCAACACACCAGTAACCACCTTCGTCGGACACTTGAAAGGAATTTTTTTTTTTTTGAATCATTGTCGACAAACTTCAAAAATATTTAAATTATTTTGGTATAAAATGTTTTATCTTCCTAAAGTGTTCGTTAGTAAAAGACCTAGCTTTCATAAAACAGATGAGCAGTGAGTAAATCCAATTCTTACCCCTCACCTTTTCTATTATGTTCATTATTTTTTAGACTATCGTCGTAGAATATATCACTTGTCTTTCATATTCGTTCATTAGGTATCATTGTGATAGTAATTCCTGTTCCGCCTAAACTTCCTGTGGTGTAAAATCCTTATGAATTCTTACGAGTGGAGGAGGGGGAAGGAAATGAGAGCAGCTTGTTGAGGGCTTATCTTTATTCATTCTCGGAATTATAATGCTTCGTATTTCAGTGTCTTTAAAGCATAACTTGATAGGATGCACCTTTTCATCATGTCATGGTCCATTTTATCAACACTTATTTTCAAGATGCCTTTTGCTTTGCATGGTTCATCTCTTATCTTTATTCTTCTCGGTTGTTGTTCCTCCTGGCAGACTGTTTGGTAGGAAATGGAGATTGGGAGCCAGGGGTAAAGGGAACGGAAGAAGGGTTTCATCAGCGCACTAAATTCAAGCGCACAGGTCAAACATCACCGATATGTCGAAGAATAAAGCTTCATCAATTGTCAACATTTCGATCGTCTATGTGCACAAATCAACCATTCATTGGTGAAGCGTACAAATCTGTGAGATGTAACAAAAGCAAGACAACTTTTCTATGATTATAGAAACGTACTGACAAAAAACCCATCCTCCTGGTTCCTTTCTTCACTCATATTACATCAGTTAAACAAAGAGGAACCAATTTTTAAGACTTGAACACCCCAAATATGGCAGCTGTGTCCTATATATACAGAGTGCAGGTAATTTCCAATTATTAAATATGACATAATTGCAAATCTTTTTAGATTCTTTCTACAATACCTTCGTTAATTCATCACTGCTTTCTTCTGATCGGTGAAATTCCACAACGGATGTCGAATCATCGAAGCGTTGATACGGATTGTTGCTTTGCAAGTAGAGAGCACACATCAAACTACATAGATCAACCGACCCGATGCCTCAAGTGTAACTAACATGCTGACGTCTAGCACTTATCAAGCAGCATGTGTGTGTGTGTTCGCCGCTCGGTGTTGTGTTTGCGTTGTTTTGAACACACTGCATTGGCCATCCACGCAATCTCAACAGTGGTTATGCCGAAGCGAAGCACCTTCCTTATTTTATATCTGCTAACGGCGTCCGTCATATATGCTATCGATCTCGTTGGTTTATCCTTTTCTTTTATTGATCGCTCTTATCTTTTCTAAGTTATAGTTGTATTTCTCACAGAGTTGTGAGATATATGAAATCCGCAAAAAGGCGATAAGAGTTTAGCCAATTCGATCGACTAACCAATTTGCATCTTTCAATGTGACCAATCGATTGCGTAGTGCAAATTTTTAGTGAAAAAAATCTGCTTTATGCCTGAATGAGATTGGCAATAGATGATAATTGCATATGCACTTGTTTCGTAAATGCAACCAAAATAAAATAATTGCCTTTCATCGTTAGAAGCCCTGATGGGCAGGAATAGAATCGGGTACATAGCGCCGTAGTATAGTGAAGATTAAACTCACCAAATGTTGTTGTTGCTTGCCAAGTGGGAAATGCGAACAGGCAGACATGCCAACGTGTAGATCTGACGTCGCAAAACATGCTTTTTAGAAAAACTAAGTGAGGGATTTTCATAATTTGCTGTGCAGATTTCTATGAAAACGCATTATATGACGATGTCGTGCCTATGCGTTTGTCTATGTGTCTGTCTGTATCGTTCGCATTGCATTTCATCAAGTCACTTATGAATTGTCCACACCTAAATGCATCATGAAATTGTAGAATTTGGGGAAATTTCCTTGATTCATTCTGTGTTTCTACATTTAATCAGTTTCGCAGAAGTAATATATTAAAGGTATATGGAAGGATTTTTTTGAATAATATTTCACAATTCATTGAAGCATTACATCATAATTTAGGAATGAAAGAATGAAATCGTCTTTATTTGAATGATAAAGGAAGCGACATGCACCTTAAATCATCTGTCTGTGCTGACAGCTAGGTGACAACAATAGTGAGATAATTAACTGCTAAAATCACTCAAGAAGGAAATGGTATGAGGGAACATTTATACATTTGGAAAAATGATTCACTTGACAGACCAGAAAGCGACGTGCCTTCCTGTTTGCGTGCTTTTTAGAAGACTATAGCTAAATACGGAACAGAATCAGAACATTTAACCAGCAAAATGGGGAGAAGTAAGACCATAACTGTTCGCGTGACCAAGACTTTAGCCTCATCATGGATGCGAGAACAAGGCAGCCTACCTGAAAAAAAAAAAGAGGACCAGCCGATTAAACAAAGCCGTGCTAGTCGCCAAGCTGAAATCACGGTCACTTGCACAGCCCCAGTGAATCATTCAGCTATGTCTTTCAAGCTGACTGGTTGCGCTTTTACTCGAAGCATGACCTGGTGAAATTACCGCATGCCCGGCAAAGTTGGAGCCGAAGTAATGCACACGACCTCAGCCTATGTCTTCAGTCTCAGGTGATTGTGAGTGATTGTTTAAGTAATTAAATAGATTGAAGGTCGGGTCGAGGAAGATGCAAGAGAAACGAAGGCAAAATTTGGTTGTTTTAGGTTGAAAAGATTGTAGAGGTGTTGAATCTATGTGTAAAACTTTCTCTAAATCATCGTAAATTGCATACCAATAGAATGCAACGAGCTAAGTAAGTGTGTTGTTTGTTTGACAAGTGTTGGCAAAGTGCAAATAGCAGGGAACTAATATTGTAATTTTTAGGGTGATTCGGTTGGGAAGGTTTTCGACGATGCGAGAGGAGCAGTTTGCCGTCAAAGTAAGTGGATATTTCAAATATTATGTGGCGTTTTTTTAGAACCCTAAACAATAACTTTGAAATTTATCGTTTTATTGCCAGACACCATAATGGGAGATGAGAGGGGGAGGAGCAAAGAGGGAGTTAGGTCTGGTAAGTAAGTATGTTTAACTTAGCCTTGCAGATACGCAGATTTCGACGAGGTTTACGGATTTATGAATTCAACTGACGCTTAACTGAAATTATTATGATGCATCAAATGTGTAGAGCA
This sequence comes from Baylisascaris procyonis, assembly GCA_037389465.1. Taxonomy (NCBI): domain Eukaryota; kingdom Metazoa; phylum Nematoda; class Chromadorea; order Rhabditida; family Ascarididae; genus Baylisascaris; species Baylisascaris procyonis. Next base: position 254,526 of record JAZARR010000250.1, read on the forward strand.
TCTTCTTTATCGAACAAATCAACTTTCAAAACATTTTTTAAAATGTAAAAATATAAAATAAGCATGACGTCATTAAATATGAAGTGGTCTGTATTTCATTAAAAAGACTCTATAATGATGCAATTATATAAGAAAAAATACGCAATTTCATAGTTCTTATTTAATGATTTGATGTCATATTATTGACTTAGATAGCGAACTTTTACTAAGGAATACCCTGTTCATTTTTCGCCGAGTCAATCTTCCTAAAAAATATTTATGTTTGATTCTTTCATAGTAATTTCTGCGTGTTTTTCTCTTCGAACTTCCTGTTCCGTTTATCATCAGTGTTAGTTGGTCACATTTCCGCCTGTGATGAATTGTTGAATTAGAGATATCCGATTGACTACGATGTTGTTGTTTTTATAGGTTCCTCATTTAAAACTCCTCAATAAGATACACCTGGGCCTTTAAACATCTGAATCTTCCGATCGTATTATGAATCCCTCTTTATAGGCTTTAGATTGTTTGCATATTATATGTGGGCTCCTTATTATTTTGCATGTCGTTGTAAAAATTTCAGCTGATGGTACAATAGTTGACATTGAGGCGTGTCGCGAATACAGAGCACGTGGTAAGTATTTACTTTTCTTATCGTTGGAGTAATAGCATTGCTATGAATGTCTCTATGGAGATAACTGCACAAAAATTATTTAAACGAGTGGAGTAGAAAGGCCAATGGGGGAAACCAATTTTTGGGGGGATTGTTGAAAAAAGGATTTTGAGAACTCGGTTCTTCAATTATGGCAACGTGCCCAACCTGTAAATAGGCGGAATGCTTTTACCGTTTCAGTTTAATGCCTCAACGCTTCCTCTCATGCACCTTCTAAATCTCTAGGAATAAAGTCTTTGACCAACAAGGTGAAAGTACTTGAAATAGAAGGTAAATGAGCTATGATAAATCAATTGAGAAGAGATGTTAGAGGCATAAAACTGAACAGATCGTCGGAGTGAAGGAAACCGTCAGAAAAATTGTAGGATATCAAAAATGGAACAACGTACTGGTGACAGATGAAACGAGTCTAAGCAGATTGGATATACTGCATTGGTTTGGGTCCTGAACGCTAAGGGGAAGAGCTGTGATTCGTATCCGAGAATGGTTGTGATGCTTCATTTCCAGGATGTGTTTAGTGGATATGCGAAAGCAATATCCTATTTTAGGTTATATTCTTCAAACTTATCTGTTAGCGAGATGAATACCTGCAACCGTTTTTGTACTTTTATAAGGAGATTGGTATCATTGCTACCATAGGAAAGGATTGTTGAGTTATTCGCAACTTTCGATAACCCTCTAGAAATTGTTCTGCTTGATGTCGTCTTTCTTGCAATTGCTTGAGATAGAGAAAAATATACGCATATTACATGATTAATTTCAACGCAGTAGATTGCATTCACATCCGTTTTTTAAGTACTCATTCCCAAAAAATAATCCAAAGGAAGTCCAACCAGAAAAAACTTTTTTGGGGCAGGGAGGGGGAGGTGGGAATCCATTTGGCGTTGTGGTCCTATATCATCTTTTCTATCTAACCCGTGTATCTCTGCATATTTGTGTAAAATTTCAAGGCAATGTTGCTGTTTCATCTTCCATCTTCCCATTTTGGCTACTCCTTATGGTTCTATTTCAGCTAATCAAGCACAAGAAGGTGATGAAGATGTCAAGAACGATGAACACTCTTCGCAATCAGGTAAGAACAATTATTTTATATGAATTTTTGCTTCGTCAAATGTTTCAAAAAATACAAACTGAAATTGATATAAAACTAACTCAACTCTAAACAATGAATTCAGCGGTTACTGCATTTTTTTGAGGGGTAATGCTAATACTTTCAAATAATATTCACGTTCTTATAGATATTGCCAAGTAGTCGATAAGGGATCATGTTGGTAATCAAGTTGTTGCTTCTCTTTATTTGTACCAGTTGAAGAGAAGATTTTTGAGTCGACATATCGCAAGCTTTTAGGTGAACATAATAGTGCGTCGGAAATGTATCGTATCGCAATGGAACAACTTCAGTTAGCAGCTAAACAGGCAAGCAATGCCGCTGCCTACTTCCTCTCCAGTGGACAGGAATACGGTAAGGAGATGGTTACTGTCATTCATCTCCGTCTATCTACGATTGGGGTGTTGTTTATGGAGGGCAAACGAGATAAACAACTACCGGTCTCGTCCGGTGGAAACTGAGGAAACAAAGGGCCAAGTATACGGTTATAACGACTACTTAGAAAATGTTCTGTTAGAAAAGCAGCTATTTTTAGCAATAAGAATATAGGAAAGTTTGTTTGTCATATTCCAACATCATAAAATATATTCAGCATTGTCATCCGATAAGCACCGTGCACTAAAATAATCTTTAAATATATGTCGTGCCTTCGATACATGGTTCTCTTATATAAACCGACACTTGTTTTTTTATATTAAAATAATATAAATTCTGATTATTTAATTGCTAAGAAGAAACGCTTTCAGCACAGGAAACACAACAAGGAGCATATGAAATCTACAAAATTGCGAAGAGTAAATTGCAATCAGCCGCCGAACAAGCTTATGACGCAGCTGGCAAACTTATAGAAAATGGCCAATCATATGGTCTGCTTTTTAAATATTGCATTCTGTTCACTTCGAAAAATTTTTTTAGGATGATAATGCCAGATTATTCAATGACCTCGGAAGAAAGATGCATTTAGCATAAATGGATTGTCACTAGAAATTTTCATTTTGTATTTCGTTTTAGGTGAGCAAAAAAAAATTCAACTCCACGCGGCTCCAAGCTCCTACTTGGTTTCGGATTAATTTAAAAAATTTTGGTGGAAAGATATGAAGGTTTTATTGTTTAATGCATATAGAGAACGTTTGCAATTTTGTGCGTTGTCATATTGCTTTCAAAAAATTCAATTATGAACTCAGCTTTTATCATCTCAGAACGAAGCCCTTAAGTCACCAACAGGATACAACTGTAAAAATATGTAAAATTTTTGAAAGCAACGCTTAAAGACTATTATACAGTACTATTGAAGTTCTCATATATGTGTTCAAATATGAAAAATACGAATTCCCATTATTCCAGGTGATACTTCCAAATTTAGAAAAATTTTGAAGCAGCATTCATTTTGTCGGATTCGTCATCGAAAGTGAGTGACCAATTCTTATTCTAAATCAAACGTTTAGCAGAAAGATTATAACATTTTCATGCGTTCAGGTTGGGTGCATTTCAAGTGTCAAATGCGTTCCCTTCATCATCCCCTTAATCGACAAAGCGAATTCATCTGAGTGCAAATTTTTTATTCGGCAGCTTAAGTTTGTCAAGATTTTGTAAATGATTTCATTAGCAAAATATTTTGTATGTTAATAAACTGCGAAATGTTTTACGTTGCTAAACGAGTCGTTGAATAGGAATATGGTCATATCAATATCAATTCTATTTTAGTAGAAGAAGCTCGCCGCAGATCAGCCGATGTATACAATGAAGCGTTAGCACGATTGAACTCTGCAGCCGAGGAGGCAAAAGTAATTGCCGAAGAGGTTTTTGAAGGTCGAGAAGGTTGGTGTTTATTTGTGAAGGTTATTCGTTAATGTGCAAAGCGGTTGGATAACATCTTGCTTCGATACCTCTTATGATGCACTTTTTCGTTGAATAAGAAGACAAGCATCCCAGGAGGTATCATAGGCAGGATGTTGTCTCACTGCTTGTCTTCGTTGAGTGAACTCATCATCGATAAACGATGTGAGAATATCGAACAATGTTTTGTTAATTCGTTTATCACTTTATCACCTTATCACCTTAGATCACTACAACGGTCAGTTGAACCGATCGATCATCGAATGTGTCGGTGATAAGAGATGGCTATTTCAACTGGAAGGGACGATAAGCAAATGAAAATGGTTAGAAAAATGGGAATAAAAAGTTGCATTTAGATGGGACAGGCTATCTGCATGGTAGCGTATAGTTTAGTCCATTGTATTATTCGTTGTATTCTTATGCAACTAAACAAGTTTTTCAATGAAGTTGAAACGTGTTTAGTAGATAAATAATAGTACATTTGTCGATCACAGCAATAAATTCTTCAAATGGAACTGCTGAAGTGGTCCGATACTGTGCATGAATCGATGTTTAGCATAGCCATAAATATTTTAGCTGCAGACAATGGGCCATGGGAAATTCATGATCAGCTGCAGGACGCCTATGAGCGTGTCACCGATGCGGCTGCTAAAGGACTTGAGAAAGCCTACGAGACATTCACCGAACTCGGAAAAGAGGCATTTCAAGCCGTCACTGACCGTCGTCCAGGTTTTTCTCATTCTAAACTTTCTTCCTTAGAAAACTTGCTGAGAAACCTAATCTTTTGCAAAGTACAAGCGTTCTTTCTTCGTTTTTGGTTTTCTGCTTCATACTGGTGGTCGGTTGAAAGCAAACATTCGGTCGCACAGTCGAAGAGCAATTTTCTATCCATCCTACCTGCAGTGGTGTTGCTCTCCTAGAAGTTCTAGAATTTGGCAATGTCATTGCGAGAGGCTAAAAATTTTATGTGAGGCGCATAGAGAGAATAAACGAACGTCAATCTTAAAAAGTAACATTATGAAGTGTCGTGTTGCCATTTTATATAAAAACTGAAACTTTAGTAATTGTTATTACAGGTGCGCGAAGCGGCAAAATGTTTGATTCGGATGTAAACGATATAAATAACGGAAATAATGCTCCAGGTAATAGTCTTTTATTTTTTGCTATGTTAATACATATGAGTTACAATTGATGATCGGATGCAATGTAGTCGACAAATGTTTCGACCGATATTGGACACTTATTTAATCCTTATTTATTCGAAATTAATGTGCACATTGCATTACGTATTCGTTTGCTCATAAACATGTTATAAAACTTGGAACCTATCGTAAAGAAATGGAGGCAATTCGGATGGGAAGGGTGAATGGCACATAAGTAATTGTCTTCATTGCACATACAAATTGAATTTTTTTGCTCATAGCCATAAGTAACTGGTATAATCAAATAACATGGAAATGAGTTTGTGCGAATGCTGTTTGCCACATTCATCGAGCATATCCTCCAGGATGTTTTCGTTTAACTTTTATTATGGATTCATGTAAGTTTTGTTTGGTAAAAGCCTAGGAATAAGTATATGAGAACCTCATTGTTGTGTCCATTGGGATTGATGAATGTAAGCTTGACTAGTTTGAGAGGAAAACATGGCCATTACGTGGTTAAAGGATTTATAGTGAGATATAGAATAAGGCGCGTAGCATATCCTCTTTGGTCTTTATGATATTATTTGATCTTTGACCTCTATCGGTGAACTAACACATAAGCTTGGCAAGTTGTGTCGGTGGCTGACGTTGACACATTTTGAGCGATATTTTTGAGGTAATGGCCGACGTCAAGCATCGGAACAAGCATTGGATGAAACGCTTACTCCAGTTGAAGGGTCAAAACAAGGACAAGTTGGCAATGAGGAGCGGCTGAGAATGCATTCATTTCCAGCCGCTCCTGGCGGAAATAAAAAGCAACAAACAGTTGGCATCCGGAAAATGGCGGAAATAGGTGGCGAGCCTGTCTATAGTAATTGAAAAGATGCGCCAAGGAGAATGGTAGGTCATTGCTTTTTTTTATATTTCGGCTTATAGGCTAATCTGTTGTGCAAGTATTAACGATCGAGCCAAGCAGGGAGGTGTTCTGTGCAGTAGAGTACGAGGTTTAAACCTTTTCTGAGCAGGAATTAAAGATTGTTGTTGGTTAATTTTTTGGTTGGTCGGATGACTTCAGCCACATTCACCAGTTTTTATCACGATCGCGGTAAATATCTCAGACTTGGTGAAAATTGTTGTAATGCCACACCATTAGTGGCTATTTCGATAATCATTCACAGCGATTTTTTTCACGCCGAAGTGACCTTTTTATTCTCTTTCTTGTGTTTATTATTTAAGCGTAGAATTTAATTTCTGCTTAGATTTAATAAAAAATTTCTCAAAATATATGCTCAATAATTCGTTGCTTTAAGGACCCGAATTATGAAGTCATGTTATCGTTGATGCGCCGTTTTAACGACCTGTGAATATACGTAACCATGGCCATTTTTAGCCTCTATTTTATTTTTCAATTTTATTCACCTCGTTGATTAATTTATTGTGAAACTTGCATGTTGGAAATTGAGCTGAATTCAGTGATGGGTTCCGTTCCATATTCCATCGTCTTTATCAATCTAAGATATTTATATTTTTAGTATAGATTTTTGTATGCAATAGTGTTGATGTCCAGATCCTTAATGAAACTCTTTCGAGGATCAACATCAGGTAGAATTTGATTTCGTGACGATTCTGAGTCATTGTCTCTTCGGGTTCTTTTGAAATATTTGTATTTGGAATCCGTAATTTTTCTTATTACTGTCACAGTTTATGATACGTTGATCTTTTATTTTTGAGCAGTTGCGATAGAGTGCACCTCTTTGCTTTTGGAAGCAGTTCGTATAGACTGAGTCGATTTTATATATTTCATATCGAATGTGGGTGTTGTTTACCGGTGTTTGCTATGAATGACGAACAGTGGTCGTTTGTGAGGTCAGATGTGGGCGGTTTGAAATATAATATGAAATATTTTTTAGAGGCTACCTTTTCCTATTCGATCAACCTTTATGAACTTATAAATATTCAGAAGAGTAAGAGAAAAGCGTCGAAACAGATGTCCTTCGAATTTCTTAGCTTTTCAGTACAGAATATTCGCCTTTAAATGTGCGTAGAGCAGGTCGTCATTAGAATTGTATAGTTTCAAGAAGTTTTCGAGTATAGAAATGACGCATTTAAAAGTCGGAAATTGAAGGCAATAAACATTGAAATTATCACACCTTTGGTCTCTCTTCGATTGTTAGGAAGGAAGCTTCACTATGCACGAAAGCACGTCAACACCTCAGATCGCTTACATCGATTAGAAGTTGTTGCGTAGTGCCTCTTTTGGCTTACTCATATCAATATGTCACTTAAATATAGAAAGTCATTAACTATTAATACAGAAATGAGCTAATAATCCCTCCCCTCCCGCCTCACTATCAAATGCCCACCCTTCCAAATACAGACCCCCTATTCGAAGGTAGGAATTGAAATACCTAACATTTTATCTAACCTACTTGCAATCATAACCTACTGATTCATTAAACGACCATATGAACGTCAATTAAGATAATCGGATAGACGCATAGGCATTACTGCATTACTCTGTTCCATTCATTAGATAATCCTATGTTATTTACCGCATTGCTGTAGTTATTAATTTTGAGCATTTATAAAGGTAATACTTATGAAGAGGCTTATGATATCGGCTCACTTATCATGCTTTTTTATTGTTTTAAAAAAATATTCAGTTCTATATTTAGAGATGAATAAGAAACACACCCTCACCTCAGTAATATACTGTCTGTCTGTTATGAGTTTAACGGCATCCAAATAAAGAATGTCTTTTATCTGCTGGGTGAATGGATCACTGCCGGATATATTTGTTTGAGGGAGCATCTGTTCAAGCAATGCCTCAAGGGAAGGGGAAGCACTGAAATGGGACCTTCCACTCCCTAGCTGAAGTGACTTAGCGCCTTGGTTGTGCATATCCATTAAATATTTTGTTACATTAAGTGTGGTGGGTTCAGTGTGAATGGTGGGAGGTTTGTCGTGTCAGTACGAAAAAACGATGGAACGAAATTCCAGCCAGACGAAAAGGAAGATTTCGCTGAATCTCTGTCTCCTTCCCTTGTTGTGATTCCTTCGTGATCTGCGTAAGCTCGTTGAGCCGTATCTTAGTTAGAACTTGCGTGTTAGGCCGTCTGCACCCCGTGCTGTAAGCCCCCTCCCCTTCACTTTCACGTACTCCTCAAATTTGTCGCGAACTCTTGCCGGCGTCGGTAGTTTTGTCACGAGAGTTCGTGACAGAGTTGTTCAGTAATAGCTTGGCAAGTATTGGTTCTATGTAGTTTTTCATCCCCTTCTAACCCTTACGCTGTTTCAACAATAATTTCGAAAGTGTGTAAGCTTATTTCACAAGTGTTTTTTTACATCGGTGTTTGCTTCAAAAGAAGTTCATTGTCTTAATTCGAGTGTTTTTTCGTGGAATCTGATGGTACTTCCTCACCTCATCTATACCTCCCGAAGTTTTATCACAACATTTGACTGGTCGCTTTTTTTACGTATCGGAAGGGTTACCCATCCCACCCTATAGTTAAGAAGGGTCGCTTTTAGCTTTTTGGGGATTACTAATAGGTTCAGAATCCTCAATGAAACCGTCAAGGATCCTCGACAATGCGGACAGTGGCATGTCCTTCTTCATGGATCACAGTGGCATGTTCCTTTACCTCCTATCGTGACGTCGAACATCTCAGATCCTTCATGCATACATCTTGCACACATGTATATTGTAGATTTATTGGCAAATAAGGAAAAAGAAAACAAGCTCCTCATGTTTCAATGCGGTTGTTGAGATTGTGTATTTGTAGAAGAAATTCCACTCGCGGCAAATTGCATATATACTGGCGTGATTAAAGGAAATCCGAGAGAACCCATCCGGAATTGTTTATGGTTTCGGACAGGTTTTCGTTTCGGTAGGGAATTTCCGTTTCAGCTCGACCGAACCAAGCCCAAACAATTCGGATGGCTTCGAGCCTGATTTCGTATATGAGTCCGGTATCATCATACTGAACTTGCGTTCACACCTCTGCAACAATACATTCGTTGACTGTATGGTAAATTTTTAAGTGTTGGATAGCATTCTTTCAAACGCTAAATTACCAAAGTAGTAAAATTTTTGATGAAACTAATTTGAGCTTTAAATGCTAAATGATAGGTAATCGGAGGTAAAATCCAAGGCGAAATCAAGCAGATATTTCAAATGTAAGAAGAGAATTGGAGACACTAACTGCTAGATGAATAACGACGTCTTCTACCTTTTTATTTAATCGTGAAGAGGGACTATCCCGGTTTTTTGGTTGTAATCCCAAAACTTTGTTCTATGACGACAATAGCCAGAAAAATCTTAAAGGTGGCGGAGGAGAGGGAGGGGAAGAATTGAAACTTTTAAGATAGCTTTGAAACATCGCAGATTCGCGCTTTGAGGTTGCAAATTTCAAAGTTAATTCAAGATGTATCTGAACACCTCCCCTACTGTGTCCACCGGCTCTCTTAAATTCCTGTATTCAGTAATGTCCAAACATTTTGAAGTCTATTTTAAAAATCATCCGTTGCTAATAACATACCTCACTATGGCAGTGATGACTAATGAAGACATAAGGACGAAACGCCTCGTAGTTACTTGAATGTCCTTTCACAATAAAATCACCAGTGGAGTTTGTCGTTGTCGTAGCTATTAGTCCATTCGGTGATGCTTAAATTTTTATTATTAGTTTCATAGTTTATGTGGCAATTTTAGAAATTTCTTTCTAATTTCTCCAACTTTACGAAACGTAACAAAGAATTTATGCTAACTAAACAATAGAAAAAAATTGCTCGTATGATTGTAGAGATGATTTATAGTGTCAAAAATTTGACTCTTTTTTGCCAATTTATGCGAGAACAAATCCACTCTCCAAAAAGTAATAAATTATGTATTAGAAAGATACATAATCTACGAAAATTCAACCACATATGGACGTCTTTCTACACCTGTATATGTGGGCTAAGGTAAAGAAGCTGGCAGATGACTAGGTCTTAAATATAGCTCCGAATAAAGGAAATAGGTGAGCGGATATTTAAGTGCTCTACTGCACGGAACAGCAAAAAGTCTTACACAGCACTAACATTACCCCTATGAGCAATGCAAAACTAATGCTGCAAAAAAGGCTCAGGTAAAGAGTTGGTGATTACCTGTGGCGTTATTCAACTTCACTAACTCCTAACGATGCCCATATCAGCAAAAACTCGTTTAGTGCATGTTTTATTGTGTTTATAATGCGACGTTATGATTGCGCAATGTTTATATATTTTTTTAACATCTGTAAAGATCAATGGTCTCTTGGTAACTTTATCTATCAAATTGTAGTTTAATTCACTTTAAATTCGTTCAACTCAAGTCCCGCTTTTTCTTGCATAAAACCAATTAAACCGAAAATTGATACAATATTGAAACACTTATATTCCGAGAGAATCAATTTTTATACATTTGGAGCAGATAACATAATATTTCTAACGGCTAAAATAAAAACTACTTTTTGTTATCAAAGAACGAAGAATGCCACTAAAATACTCTAAGGTAGTAGGTAGACACGAGAACTAGTTCATTTGGCAACTTATTTCTTTGGTTGCAGATTGCGGATGCATCTCTGAATTGATCATCTTAAAGAAAAAAAATTTTAAATATAAAGCATTTTTTTGTTCACTGCCTTCTATCTAAGCTAGATGAGTCTTCGCTCTCTAACGGTTTGTACTGACTTCAGCAAAGTTCTAACAGGCAAAAAAAAGATTTCATAGTGGTAGATAATTCAAATGGATGATCTGCATTTGGTGGAAGTTCGGCATAGATAAAAGGTAACGAACGAACACCTTTAAAAGTAACTTCCTTTCGTGGTGCAAATATTCTTTTCTTTATAAAAAATAATGAAAATCGGCATTAAAAACATAAATTTCAATGGAAATATTTGACCGATATTATATTAATGTTATTCGATGTGCAGCGATTGAAAAGATTTAATGAATATCCTTATCTGATAAGGCAAACGAGGAGGAGAATAAAACGATTTATGAATGTTCTGTAATGAAAGTTTCTATTAAAAGTAGCAGATAAGCATGTACCACTGCGATCAGTGTAAAGCTCTACTTTGGCATTCGATACCGGTCTCCCATCACAGACCAATCTGCCACTTGCGCCAGTACTCTGCGTTGATCTTGCGGTTATAGTCGCAATTATCGTACAACACAATAAAGACACTCGTCCGGCCCACATCGATCCAATCGTTCGACTACTGCATTGCATTCATAATTTGAAGAACCTTTCTACGAGGCAGATATTATAAAAGTTATAGGTGAACATTCACTCTTCAAAAATGTTATTTCCAAGCGAACATCATTAAAACGGGTGAAAACTAGTCATATATAAAATATGATTGATAGAATTCGGCTAGAGGAGAATATTTCAGTGATGAAACCATTGTGATATGCTCATGGCAAATGAATAAATTACATGCAAAACACATCGATGAGGTGTTACATATCAGAATTCATGCGTAAATATATATGATACTCATTGGAGATTAGGTTTTGTTTTCTATGCTTCGTTCGAATGGGACTCAAATTTACAAGATGAAATGGGACTCAAGTTAACAAGGTCAAAGATCTCTTCATAGAAACTAAATAATCGTAAAACTTATTCACCGCTATCTCATAGATTATGACACCACATGAACAAGAGGATGGAACTCGTCATGGCACCACACTGATGCATCACTGGTCTATCGAATAAATAAACGCATATTGGTACGGCGACAACCACAGCAATTGGGATGTAACGTCGCTCGACGCATCTATAAATATGCAGCAGAATAGCGAGCAACTTCGTGCTGCGAGAAAAAACCCGATGAATCACTTTTGATCGAAGGTCGACGTATACAACAACACATTGGCAGGCGTTGCGCAATCAGACGTTACGTGCCATTGAATCAAACGCCAATCGGTTATTGACAGCCGTCATTGTTTAGCTTTATCCAATAAAGGGTATATACGCTATTATTAGCTAATATAAAGAAGCATTGCAGAATGTTTGCCTTCTAACTATCTATGTCTATGTAAATAAACATCCGGCATATGCAGCAATGACGTTATAGGGTGCCTTGTTTAATATGCCTCATAAGTGTAGTAATGTGTGGGTGATTGATGTAACCTTTGCACAAGCGCAGTTAACGTTGTCATAGAATTAGCTATCTTTTATGTGTGAGTGATGATAGAAGGAGGTTGAACTCGTCGTGCAAGTTAAATTTAACGGCTATAAAGTTCAATTCAGAGATAAAATCCTCGAGAGGTAATATCGAAACGAGAACCGCAAAACTGTAGGTTTCTTTCTTTTACTGTAGGCTTCTCTGTAAGTTTCCTTCTTTAGCAATCTCATGAACACTCCATATCCTGGTGGTCAACTGATTTTTGTCGATTCAAAGCGGTAGTGAAAGAAATTCGTTACAATGTGGTCACTCATCCCATAGAATTCTTAGAACATTCAACAAGTAAATGAAAGAAATTCTTCGGGTAAGTAGTTCGATGCTTCCATTTAGTGTTATAAATTTAAAGAGGTGCAATTATTTTCGAGAAGTTTATGAAAGGAACTCAAAATTCAACGTTGATATTAGAGATCATCTTAATGGTGCGAAATTTGAGTTTCAATGGTTGTGTAGTTATGAGTAGTTTTCATTGACGAAACGATATCGTAAATGTGGGAAAATTTTGCATATGAAACGATTTCCTTTAAACTTCGTTTAGAATCTGTGACATTTGGTAGCAAACGTTATCAGTTTCTTTATGGTGCTTCCTAGTAGATTTTCATTTGTCTTTCTTCTTTCTTTTTTATCTTCCTATTGTGTGCATTTCTGATCAAGAAGTCTTCAAATCAATGTCTGTATGCTTACACTTCTCCCATTGCCCCTGCCCAGTTCCCTCTCTCTCCTTACCTCCTACCCACCTCCTCCCCTCCCTCCCTTAGCGAACACTGGGGAGGAGGTTGCTGGGGGTAAGGGATAGCAGAAGTTGCCTGCCTAATTCCACTTTCTTAGAGCCTATCACTTTCTAAACTTTCCCTACGAGTTCTTTTATGAACAAAACATCATTGATTATTTGCCTCTGGTTTTTTTCTTCTGAATTGAAAACCTTTCTAATCGCTTACCCTCGGGATATAGCATTGGGAATTGGTCGGAAGTATTGACTGCCCCAATATATGCCCCAATGCAATTGATACAATTTATTAATGCTGCTCATCAATGCAGTATTTCATTTGCTGAAGTCATCAGTTTTCATATATCAGGTCACAGAGTGGAAGTGCTAAAACAGCAAGGAATATTTTTACTGCAGATATTTTTCTAATTTAATCAAAAATGGGCTATTAGCTTATTGAATTTTTTAAAAGTTCTTAACATCTTGAATTCAGCTTTATTCCATAATGGCTCTCTCATTCTGCAAAGAAATGCTGTGAAATAAAAAATTCGTCATTGTAGCACTCTCGCCATGTTTCCTGATCGCTTTACAATAATTGACGTGTCATGCATTGTAGTGCGCGTCATCGTAATGAAAGCGGAGAATATGTTCTTTAGCAATATGAATTATGTTTGGGGTACCTATCTTAGGTTTCTTACTATTGATGAGGGCGGGGGGTGGGAGGGGATGGGAAATGAGTGGAGAGAGAGGGATGTTTGCCATTTTTCAAGTCTTCTTCTACCTCAACTTTTTTGGCAAAGTTCCAAATTTCGTGCAGGCTGTACATGTTAATGCGGTACAAGCTATGTATTCGACGGGGGGTATACTTTGGTGGTGACCGCTTTTCGAGGAAAATTTTAAAGAAGAAAATATGGTGTTGACGTCATTTTTGGAAACTTAATAATAAGCTGTAGTAAGCTTATGTTGGCGGATCATTTATTAAACCATTCGTTCATTGTTTTTGCATATTTATTTAAATATTTCAAAGTTTTTAAAAGATATAATTATTCCGAAATCATCACAGTTACGCTCTTTCTTTACATTTTTTTGCTCTATCTTACATATATGAATGTTTACTTATCTAATTTTCAACTTGTTAACTCGAAATAGATTGTTTATTTGTTCAACTTTTATGGATTTTGCTGTAACATGACGATCTGTTACAGTTGAGTGGTGCATAGCTTTTTAATAAAATGTTACAAGCATGTTATGCATCTCTGTTTATTTAACGCTGAACATGTTTCGTGGCATACCCTTATGAGGTCGATTCAAAGAGGGGCAATTGTTCTGCTTTGGGTGATTTGTGAGTGGTTTCGATTAAACCCGCTTGTGGAATCGGGTTTAAACCGAGCCATCTATAGATCGCAGTCTATTATTTGTCCAATGCCTGCTTTCATTACATTTTTATGTTTATTTTTTGCCGCTACTCATTCAGTGACAAGCAACCTCTGTTGCTAAAATGCGCCAAAATTTTTATGGTTGCAGTAAAACCGACTTACTGTGGACGTAAGTTAAACCTCGTTGCCGTTCCGGTTACGTTCTGCTCATCTATAAATATGATCGCGTTTCCTTTCGTAGTCATTACCGCGGATGGAGTTTGAATTACATTCAGTTTTTTAAGTTATTTACAGGACTTATGTTCCGATTTCTCAACGTATTTGCAACCGGTTCTCGCTTCCGATTCCCCCACTTCCAGTTTTTTTTTTTTTTTTTAATTTGCAGAAAGTTCTCTGAGGGCAGTTGCTATTAAATCTCGGAGTCTTTCTTAGTGATATTCAGTTTCTTCACTAGTGGCCCACTAATCTTTGTGCTGTGAAGGATGTATATGATTCTCTTCTTTGCTGTTTGTTTGAAAGTTGCCATTATTTATGGATATCTGCGATATATCCCTCTCCTGCATCAGTGCACATCTTTTTCTGTTTCCACTTCATCATATTCTCACTACAGTTTTTCTTTGTTTCACGCAGTCGAGCGATGTTGTTCATGTATCGAATGCTTCCTGAAGGTTTCCTACTTCCCGAAGTTTGCGACCTTCAAGAAATTAACTTCCGCTTTACGATCGGTGTCACCAATTACCGGAACCGGAATTTATTTGAAAATCCAAGTGCTAGGAAAATTAATTGGCAGCGTTTTACGGATGTCTTCTGTATTGTGAAAACATATCGCAGATATTTTTTCCATACCTATTCCAAATTCTTCAATCTCAAATCCCTTGCATTGACTCGAATGAAATTGACAAATTATAAGGGAATTAGCTGATTTAAAGTCATTTTTGCTCTGAAATATGAAACATCTATTATAGTGGTAAGCTAAGGTTATTATTTAATTTCTCAATAAATATTTTTGCTTGTACATTTCTTTTTGAGATTTCCCAAAAATTTTCTACGTATTCGCTAGAGGTGGAGGTGATGTGTCTCTTTCAATTTTAAATTTAGGAAGAGGGGGTGGTATTTTTCTTATTTTATGTTGTTGGATTTCAAGCCGCATAAATCGCGCATTTTTTGCATTCTGCAAATGATGCAAAAAAAAGAATCCAGCATATACAATTTCTTTAATCAGGCACTTGGCGGTTATTGGAAACGCAAAGTTTCCATTATAATTGTTGCAGTGTCGATGCGTTAACTAATTCGTTTCTTCACTTGAATTTTATTTGGTCGATGCGGTTGGTTGTATATACTGTTTATGCCTAGAATATGCCCTGCATCGTTCTAAATCAAACTCTGAAAGATCCTAATCGATGTTTCTAAAAGTATATTGCTATATCTCAATTGTTGTTTCAGTGATGTGAGTAGCATTAAAAGTAGGAATATATCATTGGTATGTTTCTGTTATTTTATAAAACCAACCGAGAGTTGCCTATTTTCAGAAGCTAATGAGTGGAGATATATTGTGGAATCAGGTTGCGAGGTGTATTTTGACGGTGAGCTTGATACGATTATGTCTTGCGGCATTGGATGTGAATGAACTGACCGATGTCAGCTATGATATGACAATCAACGATATCCCACTTGGATTCGAACATCTCTCACTTACACCTCCACTTCCAACTAGCGATGAGGATGTCACCGATCTTTTGTCTGCTATAAAGGTGATTGTTGTTTCTATTTCGTATTCTGCTCATTGTGCGAGCAGTCACCTTTATTGATATTACCAAATGTCTGGTCCCAAGCATAGTTTCAGGCTGAAAAGTTTTCTACGTCAGCTCCTCCTCCCCTCCCCCCCCTCCCCACCATCACCACCACCTGCCGTCTCCAGTCTTTTGAACTTCCAGTTGAGAGCGATTTTGGTTGTTTATTTTTCAAGCTAGTCAAGCTTAGTTTGTAGAAAATATCCACGCTTTGGGTATTTACGTAAGAAACATTTCGGTCGCGAAAAATAGGGGTTCTTTTTATGGAGGTCTCCTTTCAGAAACAAACGTCTTCTCGGGCACCAACCACGAAAAATAAGAGCACTGGGTTCTTCTGTTGAAGTGAATACGTCGGATCCTTTCCATCTGTTCTGTTATTATT
This sequence comes from Baylisascaris procyonis, assembly GCA_037389465.1. Lineage (NCBI taxonomy): Eukaryota > Metazoa > Nematoda > Chromadorea > Rhabditida > Ascarididae > Baylisascaris > Baylisascaris procyonis. The sequence continues at coordinate 270,723 of JAZARR010000250.1, forward strand.
GCTCTGTTTTATGCCCTCTTTTGCATTACACTGGAAGACACTTTGTGATATCCACCTCATTGTACGTGTGTTATGTATGCATTTTTTCACATCATCTTTTCTGGTAATTCCTAGTAATTTTAAATGCTTGGAACTTGATATATAAATCTTTTTACGTTCGCTGATTGCTCTCCCCTATCTCCTTACATTTAATTCAGTTTGGTTAGTCACAGCTTTTTATTTTGAACTTACCTTTTGATAGGTTCTGAAAGTTTTTTTATTACTATGTTCTGTCGCTGCAACATCTGCGCGTGAAGTTTTGTGTCCTTGTTAGTGCGAATAGCACTACAATGATGTATGTAAATGTGTTGAAGTATGATTCCACATTGTTTGTGACTGTTGAATTAAACAGCGAAGGAGATGGGCGCTTCTACTATTCTTGATTCTAGTCGATTTAAAAGTGGTACTGCATTTTGATCAGTTCAATATTCGCTTCTGGATTATAATTTCTCACCAGATCCAAAGTAGGAGAGTTCCTATAGCGTTTTTCCATTACTTGGTTACCTTTCCATGATCGCAAACGCGGGAGGAGGGGGTGATGAAGAAGAAGAATTGTTGATGATCCACTTCAACTATGTCAAAATTGAAGCCATCTCTGCACGCAGCTTTGTTGAATCGGAAAGGTTTCTTTTTGGGAATATTTTACAGAAGGCAAACGCTGAATACAAATCCTCTTTGGTGATGAGAAGCGAATATGGACAGAAATTCGTATGCAATATTCCATCGATACCAGAGTTGGAACGAGAAAAAACGACGGAGAGTGTCGAAGCATTGGCGATTGGTGTTGTGGCCGATGTTGTGGCTGCTGCGTTCTATGTGCGCTCTTGCATTAAGAAGGTTAACTTTATTCATTTCTTACTGACATGCCACGGGTGAAGGGGTGACATGGTCACAGTCAAGTTTCCCCATCTTCTGCAGTTTTCATGGAGTAGATTTCAAGTTTTAAATTTTATGTGAAAACTTTTCGTGTTTGTTTTATCTGTGCAGTTATAATTCTTTATTGTTTTCTTTTAATATTTCATGGTTTTTCCTGTGAAAACCTATTCGTTACTAGTAAGCATCGGGTACACTATCTTCATTCCAATAGTGAAATATCATCTCAACAGTCTACCTTTCCCTTTTCCTTCTTCATCTACTTTTAATTATCCACACCAATAATCACCGTTTTTATTAAAATTTAACAACGAAGAGTTAGTATGGATATGCGATATTCGAAAATAACTTCATCGCGCAAATGAATTATCCTGCTCACATACGGCTGCAGTAAGTCCTGATAGTAGTATCACAGCCATCATAATTTTAGTTTTGCTTGTGTTTCAGTGGGAAGGCAGATTTTACTTTATCATATATGGCATCCTTCCTTTTTTGATGTTTAAGAAGAGTTATGTTTTACTATTTTTTAATTGATGAAGTGAACCGTGTTGTAATGACGAATCTTGAATGTGGCCAAAGAATATGATATTTTATATCATTTTTTCTTTGATAATGAAGCCGTTGAATGATATCATTATTTTATGCGTATTGTGGGTTAGGGGATGGGGGAAGGGGGTATGAAAAACAAAACTCCATTAAATCCTTTAGCATCAAATATTTTGCATTACTATTCATCGTTGAATGTGTGGCATATCATTTCAGAACACAGGTTGGTGGACGTATGAATTGTGCTATGGCAAACACATCGCGCAGTTGCATTTTGAAGGTAAGTGTCTTACTCTTATTGGCTATTCGGACACCATTTTCATGTTTTCTCATCATTTTCCTCTGCAATAAAAATGTCTAATCGCTGAGTTCCTTTTCAAGTCGCATATGAAAAGGCCATCTTTAAATTATTTGTGAATGAAATTCGAGATTTGAAATTTTATTTAACTACAATAGAGCTGGAGAAGATCAAAGTGGCCGCATTCAGCGCTCTTTTATAAGTAAACATATATCGTAAAAGGGTATAAGTAAAGGAAGTCGTAAATCAACAGTTTCCGTAGCGCTTATCTTATACGGACCTTGCCAACTTGAATGTACGGTCTAGGAACAATGTTAAAAAATATATTTCAGCGAACACTTACGATCTAATATCCATTGTACCTTCATTAAATTGCCCATTTGATAGTTGTTAGCAATACCTGAGGAAGTACGGAACTTCAGTCCTCAAACCTGCAGGTAGAACCATTGGCGGCTTAGGGCGAATTTTCAGATTTATTTCTCGAGTCTCTTGTTTTTATTTTACAATTCTCTTAATTATCAGGTACGGCAGCCGTTGGTGGGCCCATTTCATTGGGTAATTACGCGAATGATTCTGAGTTGCCAACTTTCGAGCCAAAATCGAGGCGTCAATTCTATTTTGAGCAGCGCTATGCGAATGGAACAATATGTGATTTAAACGGCAAACCTAGAAGTGCGCTTGTTCAGGTACTTTCATCCATCGATATGTAGCAGCCTTTATGCTTTTCTCAGTGGTATCTTGCTAATTTCGGTTAAGAGGCGTCACTAATTGTGATGAATATTGGAGACGGACTGCTGAAGAAAGTTGTAAGACTTTATGAGGAAAAAACTCACTGAAGTGAAGTCTTGCTTTTTTGTCTTTTTTCCCACTGTAGAATATCATTTCAGAGAAGTATAAGTTATTAGGTTTATTAAATTGGATGGTTAAAAGCGCCAAAGTTGAAGCCTTTACAAATGCGGTTTTAATTTAGAGATTGGTTTTAAAGATTATTGGGAGTATACAAATTTAATGGCATATTTGTTAGATCGGATTATAACATAATATGGCGCGAGTTTTACTCACCATTGGCTGCGTTTAAAAACGTTGCTCTGGAAATATTACCGGACTCTCTCACAACAGGGTTGTGCAACAATTAGGGTCATATTGGTATTAATGCTTCCACTTAAATATACTTCTATTTCTTTCTGGGGTATCTGAATTCCAAATTGAGATCAGCTGAAATTCCCAATCGCCTTTCCCTAGCCCGTCGGTCAATTTTAACTGTGGGTTTGCTATCATCTCGTATTAGTCGATGTGTATCATTTTTAAAACCTGAATACATTTATAACTTTCGCTTGCAATCACTCTAGTCGATCTTTTTTAACTCGAACGACTTTTTGAAAAATAGGCTCTTTGATTTCTGATGTTTAGCGCAGCACTATATTGGGGCTTTGCGATCCTGCTGTAAGATACTCTAAGGACGTTTGCTGTGTTCTTTATCGTAAGCACAGAACAAGTTTTTGATTCAGTACACCTGCGACGAGCTTCTGGCAACGAATGAAGCATATATCGACGAGGTGGACGAAAGGGCATCATGTAGTTACGTGCTGAAGGTGAAGACGGGATCCTTGTGTAAGCTGAAGCAGTTCCAGCCTGCACCCAAACCCCGTCCTCCTCTAAATGTCGAATGTCGGCCTGTGCTGAGTGAGGAGTCAGCGGTCAGCTATGTCCACGTCATCATAAACAAGGAGAGGAAAAGAGTAAGTATACATGCAATATTTGTGATCAGAGGAGAAATGAAGCGAAAGATATTTGAGGGATATTGATGTGTTATAAACGTCCCTCAAAAATCTGTAGCCAATTCGAGGGCTGGGCAAAATAGTTCGCGAAAGAGGAGGAAAATAAAAGCGATACGAAATGTCGTTCTAATGGTGCCTAGTCAGTCACGGCACAGCACCAATTAGACAGAAGATCAAAAAGTGTACAGCAAAGTTTGCAGTACTTTTGTCTGCACGCAGGTAACTTTTTTATAGACAGCAAAAGCAGTGAGATAATAGTGTGATACATGGAAATTCTAAGCCTCGAACCATACCATCCATCGGCATGTCTGAGGGCTCAGAATCGCAGATATTCGAAGGTAGAGGGGTCATCACAAAACTTTTTTCGAAATTTAGAGAGCGAAGCGGGGCGAAATAAAATTTGGAGGGGAGAGGTTTTAGCTGTCGAAAGTTCTGCTGAATAATTGCCATTTGAAGTGATGTGCCTGTTGTTTGGAGAGTGTTGTGACTTTCGTACACCCCAGCCGCGCAGGTAGAATGCATAATAATGGTAAAATATCATAGGAAAGCAAAGAAAAACATTTAGAGACAGCAGCCCGGAGTGTATCAGCACACTGAGTTTCTTTAAAAGAGTACACACTGGATTCTGAATGAGGGTCGCGAAAAAGAGCAGTTCAAAAAAAGTGAGCATTCTAATGTTTTACGATGAATTGTCAAATCCGCGAACATATAGTAACACCGAATCCCTAATAAGGTAAGCAAACATTGCGTAATTACAACTAACTGGCCACTTATATGTATTTCAACGTTGCCATCGTTCTGAATAATTAACGTCATAATGGATAAAAAGATAATAGGGCATGCAATCTGGGAATAAGGACAAAATTAGCGTGACGCCTAGACGTGATGCCAATAAGGAGGAAAGTAAATGAAGAAAGCCTTGATTCGAGAGGCTTGATATTTTATAAGCTTCATGTTTCCCGTTTTAAAAAGATCTCAAATAAGACTGAGCGTTGGTTTTTGCTCTAATCGTTTTTCTTTGTTTATTTAAAAGAAAATCTCGTCTATCATAAATAGATGATGAATCGCCTCAAGAATGCATAATTTTGCAGTTGGCTTTACAATCAACAGTGGACGATCTTGTGCAACGGGCTGCAACCTTGCAAAAACAATTACATGTACGTAGACGATTGGCTTTAATCTCACCAATAGTGAAGAAGATAGCAGATGCTGTGGATACGAATATCGGAAGGCTGCTTGATGACTATATAAATACTGCGATAGAACTCAGCTCTCAAGGTTTGTAAATCTGATAATTTGTTGGGTTGTTGTTTTATCATTTGTATCGAAATTGGGTAACCGCGATGGAGGTTTGATCGTCCGATGTTTGCTGATAAATGTGAAATTTTATAACGTAAAAAAAGGATGTTATCTAAATCGAAAGGGATTTTATTGGTTAAAAAGCTAAGCGAAAGGGGAAGGTATATTGATTTAGCAAAAGGTGATATGTATTTATTCCTGATGAGGGCGCAGTGAAAATAATTGATGTGCCATGAAATAGGCGAGCATTCGCAAAGATTACATGCCACTGCGGTGTTGCTCTTTAGAAATATCGCGGAGATGTCAAACCTTGCTAGTGGAATTTCTTGTTGCCTAGATGTCAAATATCGGCTTCACAAGGGAAAATCATGCGTCAGTTGGTCTGCTGACTGCCATCTTGTAGAGTTTGGTAACACATTTCAGTTCTTAACTTTAATTTTTCTCTTTACAAATATTTACAAAAACTGGAATGAAAACACAACTTATGCAACGGCAGCTGCAATTTACGATGGGGTGGAATAATGTTTTTAGTCATCCAGCAAATTAGGTTATCTTCAGGCTCTCAGTTTTGCTCTGTAAAAATATGATAATCCTCGATTGAAGCACAGCATTCCATAGGCTTGAGGCATTCCTTTCAATAATTGGAACCTTGGGAGGCCCTCTGGAGGTATCTGTCATATCCTTGAGAGGCCAGCTGGAAGCATCTTTCATATCCTTCAGAGACCTGCTAGAAGCGTCTTTCGTATCTTTAAAAGACCTGAAAACGAACGATTGTTCTAGGAAGTTATAAGAGGGATTGCTTCAATGTTTGTTTTTATGGAGGAGAATTTTAGTTCTCTTAAGGAGCCTGTTATGAGTCCAGAACAGTATATGGCTTTTAGCCATCGCTTGTAAAAGCTGAGCACTGATTGTTGAAGATTTTCGCTAACGAGGCGAGTGTGTTTTTGTTGCTGAAAACGCATCACAGTTTTTCTTTCAAATGTTTTACAAGTTATGACGTCATTGCATAACATCTGCAGTCGTGGAAGTATGTTACGGTTTTGTGTTAGAAGAAGGAAATTATTGAAGCTAAGGCTATTTTTTCTATGGAAGGTGAGGTTCAGTTATGAGAGAGGAAGTTTCATTGATAGAAGAGGTGTTTGCCTGAGGAACATTGCTAATTAACATTTTATTTTATTTCTTTTTTTTTTTCAGCTGAAGGTGTTAAGGCCGACATGAATATTGTTTCCGCAGGAATAAATGACATTGGAAGTGAGTGCTTTCGCGTTTCCTTTCTTGTGTGCATATTCGGCTAAGCATGTTCACCAAGCGTATATTCTTCATGAGAGGTGCCCCATTACCTACAGATGTTCTGCTGATATACGACCATGTTTATTATTTCCTGTCGCCTTATTGTAGTGGAATTTTAACTAAATATTGTAAATATTATAAATAGATATAAATATTATAAATAGATTATCGCATGTAGTCGTATTTTTGTGAAATTTACGCGGCATTATTTTGTTGTGGTCGAGTTCTGTCATTAAGAATTAATTTTATGGGATTTGAATTCAGGTTTCTTATTTTTGATTTCAAGTTTTTTATTCTCAAATTTGAGGTTAATATCGTTTGCTATCACTATTGTTTCTGGCCGCAAAGAGTGAATCTGATCAACGTTTCTGATAGAAATTCGTTCATCTAAATTAGATTTTTGAGTTTTTTTTTGCTTTCCACTCTAACGGTGATTTGTTGTCGATCGCCGCTGCGGATAACTATTGGTGGGTAATATCGAATGATTTTGCTATAAGAAGGGAACATATCTTTAATTCATTTTGTATAATTAACTCTATAAAGAAGTTCGCTGAGAAAGTTATGAATTTTAAGGAAAATGGGAGAGCGATACAGAAGAGGATCGTGCCTATCTGCATTGGTATTTTAAGGATCCCCACCTTGATCGAAAATTTTTCCCAATGTCAGTTGCTTATGTGCGTGCAAGAAATAAATATTACGTCTTGGTAAGTGAGTTCTGTTTTTCTATAGGGGAAGTAGGATATGACCATATTTTGGTAGCTATTTCATAATAAAGGGGAGGATGGCGAGAGGGGGGGGGGGAGGGACGCATAGTTTTGATGAATTTTTGTGGACGGGAGGGGAAAAACCTCGTCGAAAAATTTTTTAGGCAATAACAGTTTTCCGCAAGGTTTTGTACTGTTTTGAGAACTTAGATGCGTTTCATTCGTTAATTTTTATTCATCTATTTTTGCAATGAGTTCCTCTTTGTTTGCAAAGGAAACCTCGAATATGATGAGCATCAGGTGAGGGGGAAGGGGGTGGTGTCCCTTGCAAAAGTTTATGTCTGACTGCGATACCGAGTGAATGGCCTTACGTTGAGAATATTGCACATTTAAGGGAACAATAAGAATAAAAAGAGGTTACATTTTTCTCAGACATTCTTATTTATATAGTTTTTGTTAGGTTTCACACAACGAAATTGTCCTCTTTTATTAGCGTGATATTTCAAAGAATGTCTTATGTTTATTTGCTGCCGGAAAATATTGCAGTTATCGAAATTCTATAGTCGTTTCGGCGAAACGTTCGACGATACGGTGAATTCCTATGCGAAATTTATTGAGGATGCTGTAAGTGGGAAAATCTCAGAGATCGATTTATCTCTGCTTATTGGACAACTGCCGAAAATATTCAAAGAAGATGATATTCCTGGCGTTGTGCCGAAAACATTTGTTAGTTTGTTGCTTTGCTCGTGATAGTAATGTAAATATCAGAGATAGTGCCTTTAAAGATATTTGGGCACTGTAGGATGTAGTTTAGCTTGTTAAAAGGGAGATAGAGAATTTCATAGGGAGTAATGCTTTGTAGTTAAGTAGTCGGTTAAAAGCTTGCAAAATGTGATTTAAAAAAAAGTTGCGAAATTCGGTATGTGGACTTGCTTGTCGCAAAGAAGATAGTCTCAGGCGATCGCCGTCTTAAATGAGCTTATCATCGCAAGAAAGTACGATGTTAAGCATACTTCGTAGTTTTAGGACATTTGTGTCAGCTCCTCAAGCAGTGAGTAGTGCTGCTTGATTTACATATGCCTTGTTTTTTATCACTATTTCTACAGCATTCAAAGATGGCGTTGTGAACCGCCCTATATTAATTAGGGCATTAACACCTTGTGTAGGGAGATATCATTGTTATTTCTATAAGTTATTTACGTTTGATTCTGATATTTTCTACGCTCGTAAGCAAGCATTACTATAGAGCTTCAAAGTTTAAACCAAATTGCAGCAATTTTTAATTGAGTTCTGCAGGGGAAACGTCTTAGTATCGCGCTTTTTGATTTAGAGGGTGATTCTAATCATGAAAACTGCCCGCAGTTGGTTTTTATTCGTAACTTTCTTAAGTTAAAAGTCATCTTTGTGGAATATTCGGTGAAATTGCCTTCAACTTTCAGTTTTGACGTGTAATTATATTGCAAAAGCATAATTGAGAGGAAGTTCATCGTGGGATGTCATGAGCGTGCAGTATTTCAGGTTTGCAAAGGCGATATTCGTTTGCCATATTGAAGCAACGTCCTCGAGAAGGGTGGGATGTTTAATGGTCTAGTTGGTAGATGAGTCTGGCTAGGCATTCTTTCGTCTTTCCTTATTTTTTCACTATACTCAATTAAGTTCAGTGAAAGTTTGATTTGATTTGGTGAGAGGGGAGGTGTCGAGCTAGTGATGAAAGACTAAGCTTGAGAGGCTCCTTTTGAATGGGTCTTCCAGACTGCTGATGCATATTTCAGGTGATCAAGTAGCCTTATTATGCCCATTTGCAATTATCTATTTGCATCATTTATAGGAAATGACCCCCGATGAGACGTGGCACGAAAACTTTTTCACAAGCGATGAACTTATCGAGCATCTAACCTCAGTATTCCGCCGATCGCTGATAGCCAACCTGAGCAGAGGGGATGCGATCGATCCCGACGACGTGATGTCGAAGTGCGCGCGTCAAATTATCCAAATCAGAGCGTTGGTGAGTTTCTAGTTCTTAAGGGATTATATTTATTTGGTTAGAGAGACGATAGAGGAGTTTTAATGTTGGGTTTTTGACCTTGGAATTTTTTTCCTTGTGCATATTCAGAAACAAAAAATGACGTTATTTCTATTGCGGATAATTAAATCCACTCAGCCGTTTTGAAAATGCCATCGAATATTTAATGGAATAATGAAATCGTGGTTTTATGATGTTATATTATCCGTTAAATGTTAACGACAATTTTTCAGGCGTTGACAGCACGGGATAGTTTGAATGGAATGCATTCTAGTCGGCATGTTTATTCATTTTTGAAAGCCGAAAAGATATACTTTCAATTCAAGGTTCGTCTCTGTTGTATTCTTTGGTGACTTTTTATATGTATTTATTGATAGCCACATGCAGAAAGTCGAAAGGCGATCTAGTTTATTTTAACCATTCTTGTTGCCGTAATGCTAGTGCAATTGTAGTATTGACAGAATTGTACTGAGATATCACTACTATGAGGGACAGAAGCAAAAGGTGTATGGACTAGCGGGAGTGGAACCCTGATTTTTCATTATTTAAGTGAAAGGGCTCATACATCAAATCACTGCTGCAAGGTGTATCTATTAACCTTGAACACATTCAATCAACTGGGATAAGGCGTTAGGTTGGTTTTGTTTTATTGCTATATGCGGCATACAATGGTGTATTGTTGAAATACAATGACATTAATTATTCATAAAGAATATCTTGTGTTGTGAATAGAGGGGAGCGTCAATCACAATGTTGCAGCTAAAATTTCGTTTTTTAATGGCCGACGGATATATTGATGGAGAATAAATAAACGTATTTTAGACTATTTAGTGAAACGTAAATGAAGTAGGTACAAGTTGTAATGTTATTTTGCAGAAGGCATACAACGAAGCAATCGACGAACTGTGGAAATCGAAGCCCGAACTGTTCGTGACGGCACCTGGGAAGACGTCTCCAGTGCCCGTGCCACTCCCGCAGAGGCAAGATGGTGGCAATGATGCCTCCAATAATGGTACTTGTTGTTGTGCTTTTATTGTTGATAGCGTATTGGCTAATGCAATCTATCTGTCGTTTATTATTGTTAAAAAATATTTGAATTCGTGAATATTTTGACAATTCTTTGATATAAAGACTGCATTCTTCGGGGCTTAGGAGAGGTTGGAGACGTCTTTGAACATTGATTCAAAACGATCGTTCGAAAAGATTGTTAATGAACCTGTTGAGTTGGCGTTTTACCTGCTTTTTTATCCTTATTGTACCGTCTTTTGCATTTATGCAACGAATTGAGGTATGAGGCTGGATTACGAGAAGCTGAGACACATCGAAAAGGTGCACAGCTCGATTGGCGAGGAATACAGTGAATCGAAAAGCATACGCATCAGAGGTTTGTCTCTCCATACTTAATCTTCGTTATGATCATTACTCAACCCTTTTTTGAAGGTCATAGTTGAAGCCTTTGAGGAAGGATCCATTTTTCTATATACGTTCGCCCATATTAAATTTCTGTTGCTCATTGAAGGGGAAGAGGGGGGGGGGGGTTTCTTGCTACTCTTTGAGTCATTTCAATATTTGTTAGTATGCGCCTCTTTGATTACATTTTATCCTTCCTGTAATCTCCATAGCAACTGCTTTTCGAGAGGCTTTGGCATTATTTCATGTGCTTTTTAATTAATGATTTTGAAGCAGATGTCTCTATGCTCTTGAAAAGGCTTCTTTCCTATCGTTTACCATAATTGTTAGTTGGTTGCAATAGGTGTTAGACTGTGGTATTATTTCAACGGTGAATTATTTTTTATAGCAACCAAATATTGGGATTGCGAAGCACTCATACTATGTTAGTTTGTTAGGTTTGCATTTCTTTCATTGTATATTCACATGCAGCTGTGAAAAAGGGTGAAATGCTCGGATAGAAGGCTTTAATTCGCTGCTTTTCAGCACATTATTATAATAGCGTTGTTGGCAAAGAAACTGTGAAGGTAGTTGTTACCTTGCTGGAGGGATGGGCCCCTTGATAGGATTTTTTGTTAATGTAATTTTTTTAAGGCAAATCGTCGGCTGAAAAATTACATATGGAGAAGAAATGGAAGCAGATGGAATATGCGGCTGGAGTAAGAATGCAAAAACGAGCGCTGAGGCCTAATATAGGACGAAAGTTGGAGGTATGATTCGAAATCTTTGAATTGATCACTCAATGTTTAGGTTTTTGAACTTTATTAATGGGCAATTTCACAGCAAATATTATTGTATTTTGAAATGAATTTACTCTAGGAAGACTGGTCTTTTGATGTAAGGTTTTCAAACATTAGCAAAAACAGTGAAACAAGAGCCTACGATCCGTGAAACACCTTCTAAAACTCTTCGAGTTAAATCCACTGGATCTTTTCATTATTAATCGTTGCCTCTTGACCATCGATTGACAGATGATCAGGCTATTTATTAATGGAATTTCTGGATACTCTCCACCCTTGCTATATCCATTGAATTAACGAAGGGCTGGAGATGAGGTAGTCGAATCGGCTGGGGGGGGGGATTTTATTCGATGTATCTAGTCATAAATGGAGTGCTTATTGAAGGTGATTAAATTCCAATTCACTTTGTTTTATGTATTGCTGCGGCTTATGTTAAAGATGTTATAATTATATTCCGCACCTTGCCGAATGTTTATTCGAACACAACCGAAGTTTATGCAGTGTCAACTACTGTATCTGCCCCTTACCCAAGTTTTTTCCAACTTGAGGATTTAAAGGTTCCTGCATTGCTGTGGCAAACCCGTAAACGTCAAATGCACCTTTTGGCAATGTAAACAATGAATTTGTACAAGCATAGTTGACCTTATGAGTGCAACCAAACATTAATGCAAATGAACAATGCATAAACTGCCCACTTGGAAGAAGAGATGTGCAGTTGGGAAGGGAGGTGCTATCAAGGGAAGGACTGGTTACTGCAAGGGGAGCTGGGAGCTTATTTTCCTCTACCACCACCCTCGCCCCCCCCCCTCCTTCCGAATGTTCTCCCCGTTTGTGCCATCGTAAGGGGAGACGCAGTCGTTAAAAGACAGCGTGTCCAGGAAATGGTGTCAACTTGACTTATGCAAATCAAATAAGTTTACTTTTCCATGCGTATAGTGGTCGAAGACGGAGGAAAGGGCTGTCCACCCTTGTCTCCGAGGGCTCACACTACAAAGTGATTGAACCCATTGTTGATATTCATGTTTGTATCCGATTGCTTCTTACTTAAATGTTATCCTATCATGAATTTTGCTCATCGATGATGGTTTTTTCCGTTAAAGTGGATGGTTTGAAGGAATTCTTTCGTCAACCACCAGAGAGCGATACTGCAAAGAATTTTAAGAGGAACCTGCTCGACACTGATATTAGCAAAAGTGCATTGAAACTGCAACTGCAGTTATTTAGCAGGACACTGGAGGAGCAACTCCGCGAAACCGGAATAGCTGATGGTGAGTGAAACAGCTCTCTTTTCTATCCGTTTATTTCTTCCATGCCTTTAGTGTTTTGTTCAGTTTACAGGACAGATGTCTCGTTTTTAATCTCATCGCCAGGTGTGAGGAAGTTGTTGGGCACTGTGTAAGCAACACTTACGTTTTCTACGCTTTCTTGCTGGGACAGCCTAGTTATTTTCGCAGTCGTGGTTTGCTGGCATTATTCATTTGTGTGTGTCCCTTCGATTACTATAGATGTTGTGCATATGCCACCATCCAAATTCATTTGTGTGTACTTGGGTTTTCACACTGTTATGTTATTAGTTAAGCGATTTACTCAAAAAAAAAATAATAATAGCCCAGGTACATTGTCTGATCTTGTTCGATGTTTCAGGGAGGAATTTAGAAAGTTTAGTTCAAGAAAAAGAGAGATTCATGAATGATCTGTTGTTTTATTTATATGCAAATTGCAGGAGCGGATGTGAAAGTACACTTGATAACAACGAATAATGTGGGAATGGTCGATGATCGTGTTAATGCGATTCTCGAGGCGTTTCTCGATGAGCAGAATGCAGTGAACGAGGAGAAGAAAAGACATGCAACACTGAAGAATGGCTATCTGTTTGGAGCACCAAAAGGAGTGAAGGATAACGACGAACCACAAAATCGCAATCCTTTTTTACCTATATTGAGGCGGGCTATTGCTTAGCTAATAGTGCCATTAACTCATCCTCTTAATGTCATCCTGTTTTTGATTCATAGCAAGATTATTGATATTCAGGCGATCTTCCAGTCCTGGAACGGCATGACTTTGTAAGATGGCTAAATGTTTGTTGCTTATGAGCTTATTGATTATGAAATATTGCTTAATGAGTCATTGTTTATGTAGGATGCATGGCTACCTTAATTTTTTTCACTTAAATGCATATTTTGGTCGGTATGGATTGCGATTTGTGGAATGTTGGAGTGGTAGAGGGGCAGCTGAATCAAAGCTCGTTGAATTATAGGCGAACTCATCGTCATACTTCCGTTTAGGTGGATGAATTTATATACGTAAATTACGTTGTTGCCTGTTTGATGATTCTAAGCTGCTACCTGTGCCTTGCGATTGTACCATAATTTAAGTTGGTATTACTTTTCGTGAGGGAAGCAAATTTTGCGGATTTCCTTCGCAATTTTCGGCAGTCTCGTTGCAATGTTGCACGGAATAACGGTCTCTACTCCTTATTTATGATGCTGTCTGAAACTGAAGCAACTTGAATATATTGCAGTGCAAATATACCAGCCTTAGCAGTAATTTAATGTTTCATAGCATTGCATCATTCAGATATATCTTTTGTTTATAGTCATGCAGTGCTCAAGACGTGTTTATTCGATACATCAGAGGGAATCAGATAGGAGGGGGTCAGCGGTGATGGAGATGGGAACGTCAAATATGTATTTGAACGATGTCTATTTGGAAATATGCACATCCGCGGGCAGTAATTTGCATATTGATTGATTAATTAATAATGTTAGTGTTAACGCGAGACGTAGAGGTCTAATTATCCCACATTGCCACTCAAGTGTTTAACATTCTGATCGGGGTGATAGTTGTGGCTGGTGGCATCGACGGCTGCGAGCACTGCAATATAATCGATGCAACCCGCATCGTGTTTTTCTTGACTAATTCCAAACACTTCCAATGGGTAGAGGATTGTGAGGTCTCAAAGAGATCTTTTAGACTCTGCAAAAGGTTCTAAAAGAAATAAGGGGGATGTCAAGGAGGACGATGAATTGTTAAAGAAATACAATTTTGACAAAACAATGAAATAGCGAGAAACGGCAATGATCTAGTGGCATACGAGTTATGAAATCGAGACAGCTTAGATTCACTCGGGGGAGGGATGGAAACACTCCAGCTGTACCGATCGCTTCATTTTGCGGCATAAATTGAATTTTGGTGGCGTATGGAAAATTGTGAGAGTGAGGCTAGGAAAGGTAATAAAATATGATTCTCAGAAGGGGTTATCGGACGTTGGATATCTCTTCGTTGTTTATTTCATGAATTGTTCTTCTAGGTAGCATTCTCACCAAAGCTTATATCTTTTTCCATGTATAATCCACTTAATTGTTCTGTGATTATTTACGTTGTTTAAACCGGGTACACGTCAGTGAATTAACCGCATGGATAGGGTTCCACGGCAGTCAGGAAAACGGATGTCTGCATACACAGACGGCGTGGATTATAGCGATATTCTTGGGAAGTTGCAATGTTATAATGTGCAGAATTGCGTGAGTTTTTATAACAAATGTCGCTTACATACTTTTCACTGATGAGATGATGTGCCATACTCGGTTCTCTTGTACTTCCACATACCTGTTGAATGTGCTTTTGGGAAATGCGGCTGTCACTTGCATATAATTAGAGCTGTTTTCCAAGTTCTGCGCGTTTACCGTTCTATTCCACGTTGAAATGTCTTTGAATGAATTCTGACAAAATTTTGTTTCCCTGCGCGGATATATTTTTGTGTTGGATAATTGTACTTATTCCTGACAGGAGATCACTATTCATTTTGAATGTCAGGTTTTGATCTACTGAACCGATTTGTTGATCTGATCTGACGATTGTTTCCCTATATGTGCCTTAAGCAATACAGATACAGTCGCATTTCTCTTGCCTCTAGGGTTCATTTCTAAAACCCTTTGATTGAGCACATCGGGAGGATTGCTTTCGGAGAACTGGTCCATATCGGGTCTTCTGTCATAAATTCATTCAGTATTGTCATAAACAGTCGGCTTTGGATGTTTATGTCGACGATAGTGGTATTGATTTGGGAGGAGAAGATTGTGGTTCGATTCAGTTGTTATCTTTATGGTGGAATGTGGCGGTCATAAGTGCTTTATCATATCTTATCATTGATCACTTTGCGCTCAAGGATGCTTTCTCGAATAAACGGTTTATCACTTTTCGTTTTGAGCCTTTGAATCGTTAAAGTTGCCTTCAACTTAATTATATCGTTCTACATTTCAGCGTGCTTGAATTCGTGCTTGCTTCATGTAAAAATTGTTCTTTTACTCGTTGATCTTTGAGTATAGTTGTTTTGAAAATTGGAGAATTCATCGCACTTCATGAAAAGGTGTTCTTGAATGACATTTCCATTTGCTGTTAAATTCTGTTAGGAAGTTCATGCTGGACAAATTATCAAATTATCGTTCTAAGTTCATCACATTGGTCGGTTTGTTTGTTTGTTTTTTCGATTTCCCTCGATATTTCCACATTTTCATGTTTTTGTGCTCTTGTTTGGCAAAATGTTTGGTACGCCTTAACCGGCGCACTTGAATTTCTGTCATCAAATTGAAACTGATATATGCGTTGGGAAGTGAATTCGCCGGAGAGTAGTGAGACTCAGCCGGAGACAAAGTGGAGCATGAAAGCATTTCGGGGAATGGAAGAGCCAGAACATTCTGGTTTATCCTTGGCATGTTATGCTCATGTGCGCATACTTGTCATCCGTTTTCAGATGATCCTCAGAAGGGGCCGTCATGTAGTTTGTCCCTTACTAGTGCTGCCAGTATGCTTTGCGGTCATCAACATAAAAGAGTTGAATGACGTGCTGTACGATGTCACATTAGAAGATGTTCCTGCCGGCTTCGAGCACTTCACTCTGGATGCATCGGTGACATCCATCGACGATGTGTCGTTGCCTGAGGTAAACCTTTTTTCCGTCATCACTTCCTGAGTTTGTTTTGACTTTGTCATACATCGAAATTTGTGCCTGATGGTAGTATAATTGCTTGGTTAGAGTTTAAACAGCCTGCAGAAAACACATGGAACAGAAGTTCATTGCCCACAATACCCGACGGATATCATATGACAGGAGGCAGATTCAATGGGTTCAATTGAGAGTACATAAAATGTGTTTTTATGCAGAGTGTATAATCAGCGAAAACTTTTCTAGTTTTCAAAGTGTTTAAAAATGCAACAAAATAGTCGACTCTTTGTTTGTTGTTGGAGTATAGGTTCTTAATTATGACCTTATAGCGATGAATTGCTTTTAGTACTTATTTTAGAGGTATTTGTCTAGTTTGTTTATCTAAAATACCCATTACACAGTGATGATATGTGAGTTTTTGTAGTTCACGATACAAGAAAATGCTGACACAGTATTGATGGCGAGTGCGTTTGGTCAGCGTTTTGTTTGTTCACTACCGTCTGTCGATTATCAACGAAGTGTCGCCGATGATTCGACGGTCATTCTGAATGTACAGTTGGTCGCCGAAGTTGTTGCTGCCTCTTTTTACGCACGCAATTGCATCAGAAAGGTTTGTTGTTTTCGGCTTTACATTCTAGCAATTATTCAATCTTGAGCGATAATTTAAAGTATTGGGTCAGCCAAATTGGGCTGGTTTTCCTACTGCCAGATGAACCAAATATAACAGTTCCGTTGGGCGAATCTGTAGAAGTCGATCGGTGATCCTGAACTTTTTTGAAAGTTCACTCGAATGCCGAATGCAACTCACTCTGCTCGTTGTTCATCTTAGTATCCGATTGGGTAGAAGACTGTGAAGATGTGATAAGTAGTGTGTTTATTCTCGATAAGCAGAGAGGGTGCCGTTTTCATTTATCATCGTCAACGAACAAATGATAAGGAGAACAAATCGCTTATTATTTCCTTCATTTTAGGGTATTTGCTGAGTCGGCGATCGTAATGTTTATTTTTCAGAACCTTGGTTGGTGGACATATGAATTATGCTATGGCAAACATATTGAGCAGCTGCATATTGAAGGTAAGCTTGTGTTGCTGGCAAGATATTTATTCAACTTTATTGTTGCCAAGGTAATTGATGTTTACACCTTTAATTATTACTGAGCAGGTAACGATCCTAAATTCAATTAGGTATCACTGATTTGGCCACATGTTGCGGAACCGATTTTTAATTTATGCAACTGTGCATTCCATCTTACGTTACACTTGATAGCCATGTCAATGCCGTTTCTGCGATGTAATGCAAAAATGTTGTAGTGTTATTGTAGGATCTGACAGTGTTGCTACTGTCTTATCATTGGGTCATTTTATTGGTAATTTACCGCTACCTAATTTCGTTCCCAAAGTTGGCACTCAATTATATTTCGAACAACATTATGCGGATGGTAGCGAATGCGATATTACGCATGAATCAAGAAGTTCAACCGTCAGGGTTCGTTGGCGTTACTTCTTTATCTTATTTATTATTCGTATAAATCGTTTTACACAGAATTCGAGAATATTGCAGCTTAGTGGCATATCTGCATATACATATATGCATATGGCAGCCTCATAAGTGTGATTCTGGGGGAGGGAGTTTGCTGGGAAGCCAATATCCCCTCCTCCGCATAGGTGATCAGTGCTTTCGAGTTAAGGTGTTGAATCAGGAATAACATTGCTCCATCTTTTTTAGCAACACCTTCATTTTCTTCGAAATGAATAGGGTGGGTTTTAATATTGCCTTGAAATAAAGCAATTTCGTTTGTTTAGAGACTTTATCGTATATTTTATTCTGCTGATTAATTGAATAATTTGCCCATTATTTAGGATGGTAGCAAGAGGATGGATCTTTGATTGAGGTGCCGAAGCTTTTTCATTGAATGACGAATTCCAGTCTGCCTAATATAGCTTTTTCATGCTACGCAATATGCTTTAGGACTTATCAGGTGGTAATGATCCCTTCTTGGGTCACTTCGTAAAGGGAACTTCGTGATAAGTCAGGGTCACAGATGGACGTTGTCCACTCAGGATGCATTCGTTCGGCTTCGAACACTCTCCTAATTGGCTGTTTGTTAAAGATGCAATAAGTGCTGAAGGATATGAAATTGTGCTAGCGAAGTGCATTACTTTCAGTTCATCTGTGACGAACTACTAACCACCAGCGAAGCATATATAGATACGGTATACGAACGGTCATCATGTGAATACGTTCTTACAGTGAGAACGGGCTCATTATGTAAGCTGAGTGCCTTCCTACCTGTGGGTCGACCGCAAACGGCACTGACGGTTCTATGCAGACCGGCACTCGATGGTGGTGGTGCGATGCGCTATGTGCGTTCACTCATCACTGACCAGCAGAACAGGGTAGATGCTTTTTACCTCTGTTTTGTTGGGGTGCTGCAGTATTAACGATTGGAGAGGGATCAGAGTGCTCTTATTTCAGTTTTTGAATATATGCCATTATAGCAGTTAGTAATTCGAGGAAGTGATGGGCATTATTGTTGGGATTGATACATTTGAAAAGATCGAATTCCTATAAATTGCTTTGGGATAGTCACGGGTATTTTATAATAAGTTTAATGAGCCTGAAGAGGGGGCACCATAAAACTGTTTTTATTTTCAGAAGGAGAAAAGCGAATTAATTGAACGCTTAGTTGCAAAAGCAGATAGTATTCAACGACAACGATTTGCACGTAAGCGTACTGCATTTAACACGCCACGCGCTAAGTATCGTGCAATGCTCGATGAAAAAAGACTGAGGAAACAATTCGACGATCTAATGAAGCTCGCCTCTAGATTGAATGCCGATCGTAAGTGTGCTTCTAGGATTGCTCAAAGTTGATTCGCCAAGATTCTTTAGCTTCCTGGATCCTGCGTCCAGAATTTATAGTCGATGTCTTCGATCGTTCGACTAAAAATGGTAGTTGCGGGCATGGTATTTCTGCTGATCTTAAAGCTGTGATATAGCATTTGACAGTATCTCGCATCTGTGGGCAACTCACTATTGTGTGCGGTCGCCGAAATGATGCTGGGATAGCCTAATGTTATGAAGTAATTTAATAAAATTTTTCACTTCATGCTTATAATTCTTGGTTTTCTGTTGCAGTGATTTGTGCAGAATTCGGGTAAATCTTCAATTTTCGTTCTCCCCTTCAGTAATTTTTCTTGGAGGCAATTGATTATCAACAAAAATGTGATGTGAAATATGTAAAGTTTAAGAGGGCAAGGCAGAGGTGGAGGCAATAATGACGTGTTTCTTGAGCTCTTTGAGTGGATCTAGATTTGAACTGGGTGCCGTTCTACCTTTCAGAGTGCAGAACTTAGCTGGACGTAGTCGAGCGGATTCATTATTCTCTTTTTTTTCGATGGCGGTTTCATGTGTGTGGACGGGGGGGGGGAGAGGAGGGGAGGGTGATGAGGTAACAAGTAGATATCACTAGATGAACGCTATGTATAGTTTGATGGGAAAGGGTGACTACAGAGAACGCTTGCGAGGCATTTCTGTTGTACTTATTGAGCATTCATTCGACAGCAGCACTCTTTCACTGTTGTTGTTTGTCAGGTATTCAGGTGTGGGGGTTGCACTGATATTTGCTCATTTCAGTCGAAGGCGTAACCTATGCGGATGTGCAAGTATTCGATGATATTCACGAGATGGAAGGTGCGTTTAAAATGAATCCTATTCATAAATTATAGTTTCATTCTTACCTGCTTAATCATTACGAAGTGGTATACCTACGTTTTGATACCTTACAAACATTATCTTGGAGTCTGCAGATCATTTTTTTCTTATATATGAATAAAATGTCATCGGGAATGTTGATTTCAATGAACGAAGTCTTTCGCTGCAGTGGTCAGTGTGTATTTGGGGACAAGGTGGTACAGGTGGCTATCAGCGTTGGAAGGAGAAACGTGAGAAAATAAGTGGGTGGTGGTTTGAATTCGATATTTCCATTGAGCGAAGTCTACCTTTTAGAAAGTGCTATGTGTGCCGCTTGTAGTAATTAATGAACATTGTGTAGTTAAACAGATATCTTCAAACTTTAGGCTGCCATTTGTAGGCTTTAAGTATTCAAAATTTAAAGTAATTAAACTTAAAAGTCGAACCTTAATATATTTTCGAATTAAACCTTAACATCGAATTGCGATTCGAAACAATAGCAACGGTGTTGATACATTTGATGAATACATCGCCACATTAAAGGGTATTTATATGTTTGAGCGTGTAATTATAATTGCTATAGGCAATTATGCAAGCGATGATGATGAGGATCGAGCGAATCTTTATTGGTACTTTATGGATCGCAATTGGGATCGCAAATTCTTCCCTATGAATATCGCCTATGTTCGTGCGAAAAACGCCTATTATACTATGGTTGGTTTATCTTAATATTTTTTGTGCACAGAGAGGGTTGATGAATTCATTCTACCAACGCAATTGCTCGTCGAAATCTTTGATTTGAACCAGGAGTAATGGATTTCTTGGAAGAGTTAGCAAACGAATGTCACTTCATTTTCAAGTTGTTCGGAAGGTATATTTTATAGAAAGCACTCGTTTCGATGTTTTAATTCAGTACTGCCCTATGAAATATAAATGATTTGTTCCAAGCCTATGTCCTTATATTAGCAAAACGAAAATGCCCCATTTGAAGATTCTGTTTTGACATTTCAGCGTCAGATTGAATCGAGAGTCACTTTAATACAGTTCACTTCCTGGATGCGCGATTCTACTTGTGGAAGGAAGTTTATTGGGATTTGAATATGTATTTTTGCAGATGTCAAAATTTTTACAACGAATGGGAATGTCGTTCGATTATCAAATGTTCACCTATGAACACTTTTTACGAAATATCGATACGGGTGAAATCGAAGAGAAGGAATTAAGAATCTTTTTCGGTTCCACATTGACAAAAGCGTTTCATGAAGAGAGTATCCCAGGGATTGCTGATTTCATGGTTGGTGCGATTTTGTTTTTATGATGCATCATATACTGAGATATCCCGATTTATTTGTTTACTTATTTATTTATATTAACGTTCAAGATGCAAAAGCATACAAAAGTATGTGGGCACGAATAGTAAGAACGAGCAAGACGTTTTGCAAAGCTTCTATTTAGACAAGTAGAGTTTAACACGTAAGAGCAACAATAATTGTTAGATCTAAACGACTCAGCTGAAGTTTAGAAGTTGTAGGAGGGATGGATCGGTGAGATCAGTGGGAATCAGATTCCAGACTCATACAACGCGAGCTCATTACTCGTTGTCTTTTAAACACACCTGTTTCTTTGTCAGTATTAATTTTTAGCTGTCTGATTTCGTTCGTATGTTTTAGCGGAAACATGGTTAATTTTAATCTCAATCTTCGTTTTTTTACATATTTTATGAGCTACCAATTCCCACAATAATTTAGTTGTAATGTTTGCATATTGCTCATGTAAAGGTTCATTTCTTTGTTCATTTATTTGAAGAGAAAGGGAAGGGGGGGGGGGGCATGGCGCGCTTTCAGTACGCCTTCTTTCAGTAATAGCGAATTTCGGGTGAAAGTTTACATCGAAAACGATGTGGGATTGCAAACACGTGCAAAGTTGAATGTAGTTACCGCGACAATAGCAATTTTGGGTCATGTTTACCAATTATGAGGCAACCATTGAGAACACTATAAAAAGATAGTTTATTTTGAGAACAAATATCGACTTTCAGTTGATATCGTACGAATAAATTGAAAGTATTTTTGGGGATAGACATTAATCTGTTTCTCTCCTTTGCAGCATACCTGCAAAGGTTCAGACAGCTAGCAGCGGAGGCATGCTATACCACCACTTCACATTACAGAGGTAAGGGTGGAGTGAGGGACGGTGGTGATGGCGAGTTGCATATAATGGTATTTAGCACTCGAAAAACACGCTTTCTTTCCTTCGATAATGGGGAATTTGGCACTTTCTTAAGGAGTCACAAAAGTATTTAACACTCCTATCAAAGAATAAGATTTTAGGACGGCGCATGTGCGTCGTCGATCGTTCGTTCTTTCGCGAAGAGACTTTAATGGTACTGCTACAATTTTTAGCAGGTAAAATTTTCCAAGTTTTCGTCAGTTTGGGTTGTTTATTGAAAACCAGAGATTTAATTTAGCAACCGCAAAACTTTGACTTAAACGATTACTGGTACGATATAATGTGGTTGCACTCGAATGTGCTAAACGAGCATGTGGAAATATTCGAGAACGAGGTGCTGGAGAATGTCTTGAACGGTGTTCGCTGTGTGCCTGAGGATGTGATGTCAAAGGTGGCTCGTCAAATTCTACATATAAACACTCTTGTAGGTTATTTTCCCATTTTACTTCACTCATTTAATTTCTTTGTTCTTTTATTCTATATCCGAAGTGAATAAACTCAATCAAACTTTTTTCAGTTGAGGACAAAGGAGAAAAGGAATGAGCACTATATGGGTCAGAATTACTTCTCGTTTGTTAAAGCAGAAGAGATCTACTTCAAGTTTGAGGTACGCATTATGGCAATCTGTTATTTCCTTACTTTTTTATTTTGGACTTCTAGGCAAAATGCTTTAAAGTTATTGCCCGACGTTGTTCCAAGCTCAAATTTACCTCTGCGGTTCATTGGCCAATTTCATGCAGTGAAATATGATTAAGCGGAAGTTTAATTTCATAAGGATGCTGTAGTCTGAGATTAAAGGTATGCGTAAGTATAGTATCGGGGTTTGCTTCAAAAGTTCAGCAGCCTTTTTACTTAAAAACTTTTTATAGAAAAAATCAAAGTGTGCCAGAGAGGCTATGCATTTTTACAACTCAGCTTATCGCAATAAAATTAACTTCCTAATTGCTGGAAAATAAAATTATAAACGTCTAATTCTGTAATGATTTTCCTGCGCTAAAGGATGACTGTGAACTCAAAGATGAGATTAATTTTTTTCTTTTTTGCCCTGCCTATACTAAAAGTCACCTCTGCAATACCTAGCTATCCATGTTTATCACCTACATGTGCAGAAACTCTATCTAATCTCCACATATGTACTCTCGATATGCACAGAATAATATTTCCTGACAGATCTCTGCAGAATGGATAAAAAAGAAGGAGAAAAGGCTAAATGGGATAGCAGTGTATTATGCCAATATATTTTCTTCGTAACGCTAAGTTTATGTGATGATGGGAAGTTTCGCATGTTTTCACCACATATAACTTTCCGAATTAAGGAACGATATGCAGTTTTCATCGATTCACCTTTTATTCATCATGAGGTAGAAATGCAAACAACTGTATGCTCTATTTTTTTCTGCTGGAGGAATCCATTTCTCTCCAAATTTGATGGAAAATATATGAATAACCCCTTCTATGTTGAGCAATATAGGTGACCGAGACCTCCACTTTGAGGTAGTAGGGGGTATTCACGATTACCGACGCAATGCTGGTGTTTATTATATGAAAAAATCGTTTTAGCTCATTCAATGGGTCGGGTTTTGTGATTCCGATATCATCGTTGAGAGAAAGGAATTCCTGACCGACCGTTCCCAGAAATCTTCCCGCTTTATGCCATCAAAGTAGATCACAATCATGGTTTGCAGGAAGCATTTAATCGGGCAATAAAACGTTATGATAAGCGCACTCAGATAGCAGAAGCGCAGCTATACGCGAAGCACGTGTTGAGCAGAGAGGAAATGATATCGTGGATGGATATGATTCACCCTGAAGGTGCGTTTTGCTTAGAGAACTGGTTGAGTTGTTAAATGCTGCTCATTGAACTTAAGTTCGACTTTGATTAGTGAACTCTGGTTGAAGTAGCAGCCGTACAATGCGCCCAACTATGTCTCTACTTTTTGAAGGAATTAGGTTGGAGGTATGGTTTGCATTTAACTTGCGATGGCACTTTACGACAACTTTAGTGCATCAGAGGCACTAATCTATTTCTTTGATTAAATCGAGATGTGAAAGCTTGACTACTTGTCACTACCGAATCTACCATTACTACGTTCCCTCTGGAATATTTCTTGATAAGAAATCCTCTCCCTACAGAATGAACTCATGCCGAATCCATAAATACATTTCAAACACAGTCACCAGCTTCCTCATGTCTGTAACCCGCAAAATGATTTGAGTAATGAGATAATTTCAAATGTAGTGACATGTCGATTAAAAGGGATCCTCTTGTCCTCCCCTGTTCTTCTTCTTGCTGTTAAGCAGACAGCCTCGCTTTTTTCTTCAATAAACTAGATTATTAGTAGACACATATGGCACCGAAACAAGCTATGACTTGCATTAGATGCGTGAATTCCCTTTTATGGTTGAACAGAATGTAAGATGTTTTTATGCCAGTCGGGAATAAGATCACTGATAAACAATGAATGTGTGGTGTCGAGAATATAAAACTTTATGCATGACAGATTTTTATTAGTTTATGTCTTTTACTAATGGATACCTAATTCCTGGATTGTTTTTACAACGACTTCATAAAGGCGATATTGACCGTGTGAATTCGAGGGAGAGAATGAGGGATAAAACTATGAGAGAATTTTCGTGGGGTAATTTCAGTACAGAGTGCGGCATTATCCGTTGACTTTAGGAGGCATCCAATTCCTAATGGCTTTCAAACAAAATTCTATATGTCTATACCATTTTGTGCATAAACGTGACCTGTGCAGGTAAACTGTTATGCGAAGCGTACCACATATTGCATATCATGGACGAATGTTTTTGATAGTATAGTTGGGTTGGGTATACGATATTAGTTTCTGTGAGAATTGCTTAGCATAAGATGCCATCAGTCTACCTGATTAATACTCTCAACTAACAAGTGGAATGGATGTTGACGTTGATTTCTTTTCATAACGATCTGATCATTTCAGAGTTGAATGCAACAAATGCGATATTACTTGTAAAAAGCACAAAAACTGAGAGGCAAGGTAGCGACGTTGAGAACACTGAGATGCTTCGAATCATCGAACTTAGAACTAAAGGTGACAATAAGGATTTCCCTCAGTCGAATTTCATTTGATGCGGTCAAAAGGGGGAGAGAGAGTGAGAGGTACCGGTGAATGCTTTTATTTGGTTCGAAGAAAACTGTTTACGCATTCATTTTTGTCTCATAGATGCCCTTACCTATTCCTTACCTTACCTTACCTGTCATTACGATGTCAGCTGAGCGGTGGAAAGGTGAAGTGATCACCGGTCAAAAGATTTTTACTATTTTGGCGTTTTTCCGTCTCTGCTTTTCTGAAGTATTTTTTCTGCGCGGTTACGAATACAGGCTGAAATCGAGAAGTGATTTGCGATTATCACCCCTAATTTGGAGGGAGGAGGTTGACGGCAGGTATATGCTTGTATGTGGTAGATATATTCGCTTTATTGAAAAATGGCTTACAAGTGTGGAACGAAAGGTACACTTCCTTTATTGTTTATCGGTGTTTTATGATTCTCCAGTTTACTTGTTTATATTTAATGGCCACATTCTTAAATAGTTGGGTCTTTTTTATTCCACATACCGTGCTCATCCGTTTATAAGCCCTAGAGCCCTTTAGTTTATGCAAATATTTCAACTTCGAAGAGGATTTATAAATAGAGTGGGATTTCCATGTTATTTAACATACGATGGTCTTCTAATTGGCCAACCTCTTTTCAAATCTTCATAACGAAGTTTTTCTATAATTTTTACAATAATTCCCTGCTTATTTTATTGCTAGAAAATAGTAGAAGGCATATTTTGCGAATATATTTTTATAATGCTGCTAATAAGCATATATAAATTTGGCTTTGTCTACATTACAAATAGGAATAGATGTTTGAATTTGAGGTAAATCGACAGATGAAAGGGAAGCACTCCGCAATAAACTCCTTAAAGAAGCTGAAGAGAGGGGAGCGAAAGAGAGAATGATTGCACGTGCACGAAGACCAAATTTGAGGAAGAAAGTTGAGGTGGGTTCACATTTCTTTGAGCGGAACTATTGTTTGCAACTGAGGTCACGCTTAATCATTTTCAACAATATCATGGCATTTTATTTATTTTACTAAGTTATAGGCTGATATGTCCAAGATGTTTTTGATGTTCTCAGTGATACATGTGGGCGCATTTATACTCGATATGCCGGAAGTTGAACTTGAGTTTAGTCCTTTTTTGCAGTGTGATCTTCGCTGGTAAAGTTTTTTCTTCGTACTTAATTCTTTCAGGACATGCAGGTTTTATTCATTTAAAACAAGCGGTTCACCAACTAGGCACAGTGGAGTTCTGTCAGCATTGTTAACGCCTTTGTTCATCCACTATTCTTTGCTTAGGATTTGTTCTTCGTTCATCGTTTGACTCAGACAAGCGTTTGTATTATGCGCCAACTTAATTCGTCAATGGTTACAAGTGTTATATCTCATGGATCGATGGGAGCATAAGTTGTGTGATGGCATATGGTAGCATAAGTTTTCAGCGGTTTCCTTGGTTAATGTCCCACTGAAAGTGTGTGAATTGTAAAACGAAAATGGAGTTTTTGCTTGATATACTCAAAACGAAGAATGTGCTTTGTTAGGAAATCTCATTTCACTGTGTTTTTGTATGCAACGTAGCTTAATTCTTTTTATTTTTATGGCATTGATCGCTGTTTAGTTTGCTTAATTATGTTGGTTTGATGTAAGCATTCTGTAGGAAAGTACATTCTCTGTAGTGCTCATATAACAGAATAAGCCATCTTGATTATGGCAGAAAGATGTTATTAAAAATATACTAACTTCATTATCGTTCTAATAGGTTATTTACGCAGGAATATTTACGCCGGCCTTCCGACGAATATGTAATGTCAAGATTGAAGTCATTACGGCCATCCGGGTTTCTCGATAGTGATACACTGAAGAAGCAACTAGACGAATTTAAACGTTCAATCGAGAAGAAAATTCGTGAGGCGGGATTAGCTGAAGGTTTTTTCATTTTTATTCCAACATTATTCATTCTTTTGCTCGGTGCTAGAGGTAGGTTGGTTGCTATCGTTTTCATTGTTATTCTAAGCTCATTCCTCATAAACCCCGAAGTAGTAATTCTCGTTCCTCATCGTTATAGACCTGTTGAGAATTGATACCAGTTAACTGCCACATAGATGGTTAAGTAAATAGATATTGTTTCCTTCGTTTGCGTTGATATCTTCGTGATGAAGCCGCAGTTACGAATTGGATATTAAATAATTAGATATTAAATAGATGATCATTTGAAATTTAAATGTAGGGCATCATTCGTTGCTATTTTTCATAAATCTTCTTAATGCTTTAAAAGCGGCTTGTTTCATAAAAGGTTTTGATTTGTGATTCGTATTATGATGGTGTTATCTACTTACAGAATTTGTCTGATAGATTATTACAGAGATATAATTTTTTGCTTTCGTAGATATATCACTGACTGCCGCGATTTCGAATTACCTTGGATGGTTTGAAATTAGCTTGCTACCAGGAGAACTTGTAGGCAGAATAGGGAACTCTTCTGTGAGAAGAAGGAGGCCTTGAGAACTTCCCTTCCTTTCCCCCATCCCTGTCTTAAGTTATAAATGCTCGTTGGCCATATATTAGTCATTAAATTTATATGTTGGTCACTGTTTCAGAAGGCGTAGTGAAGATAGAGGTGTTCGCACCGAGGGAGGATGGCGAAGGTACGTTGAGTAGCGTAGCATTCACTGAGGATGACGGACAAACGAATGAAGCGTTGAAGATGCTGCTTGCCGAACAAGATCGTATCGATGCAGAAATGGAACATCAGAATCGGTTATGGAATGCATATACATTCGGTGCAACTCGTGAACAGAAGCATCAGGTAGAGCAAGTTGAATCAGAAGATCAGCAAGATGAACTCATCGTATCAAGGCTTATTCCAATACTTAAACGAGCTTGGCTAGTATGATCATCTCATCCTCCTTGTGGTAATTTCTTTAAGAATTTTAGAGTTCTTATTTTGCTCATAGTTTGTATTCATTGCATCTATAAATATTCTTGCTTTTGTTTTCTGATTTACACTGTGCTGTATTCCTCTGCATTGTGAGGAGGGAGGAAATCGCTATAAAAGGATTCTTTAAGAAGAACAGATTACTTCCAGGAAACGAAACTTGACTCTCACGAAAGAACCAGAGGGTTACAGTTTGTACTCATCGAGTTATTCTTTAGGTATATAAAGTTTTATGTATAGAAATCAGAGAGAGGAAAAGAGAAATGTAATTTTATGCACATTTCGGTCGAAAACTACGTCATGCGAACAGAAGCACAGGAAAAAGGCAGGCATTAAATTGGTGGATGATCTTCAAGCGATATCTGAAAGGATATTTGAAAGCCACCCTCCCAGATGGTTTGCACATCAAGAAAACTGGTCTTTATTTCTAGAAATGCTCTCATCACTTTGTTTCGTTGCCATTCTATATGCTAACATATGTCTTCATTCGTTTCATTTTCCCCATATTCGAAGACAATGCTTCATTACCAATAATATTGCATTGTTTTCTGCCCTCTTTAAGGATTCTCGAAACATTTCAAGTTAATTTCAAAGTATTTATTATATTGTATTGTTTTTTTGCATGCTTTCAAACTTTAGCGCATCATGCATAAATTTTGTTACAATTCTATTACCTTCAATGAGGTTCGAACAAATATTTTCGTTGATACGAATGTGTAAACTTATCGGTGCTTTATTTTATATTAGCTATTGATAGCGTAGCAATGTGTTATAATGCATCGCTTTCCTTCTGAGTCATTAGTTTATCCTCCAACGATCGTTTGCACTGCACGATTTGCCCATTAACTTACGTCCCAACCGATACCGAAACTGGCTTCAGTAAAGCGTATTTAATAAAAAAATAGCTATATTTCCATAAGGGCTGTAGGTGGATATTCGAAAGGGGGATTGACATAATGATGGGCATGAATATAATAGTAAAGCTTGCAAGGATGGCTGGTATTTAGATGCCTATGGCAACAATATTAAGACATCATATATGAGTGGAGAGATTAATTTCCTTCCTCTTGTACTAATAATAAAAAGAGTTTCACTTTATACAAAAAAGTTAATAGTGTAGGAAATGTTGGCGGTGCACCTATGTACTGTAATAAATATGGAAAAAAGCGATAGGTAGATGATACCCGAGTTGTCAAAGGGTAATTTTTTTGGAATTTTGGGATGTGTTTGATATTTTCAATAATCGTTGATGTTATTCACCATTTTCTGTGTTTTAATACCTGTGGGAAGTTTCTTGATCGCGCAATTACAACTCTCGTTGTCCACATATTCCCTCTGAGAGGTGATGAGTGCAGAAAAAACTCCGAAACTCCATCTTCCTCTCTAATTGCTAGGTCCGGCTGTTTCTTTGGTTTTTTCCCCTACGAAAGCTCACTTCCAGTTATTCGTAACTTTTCAGAAGGAGGAAAATTTTTGGCACTTGCACGCCGCATCCTTTAGTTTATTGCATATTTATTAATGAAATATGAGGTAATACTTAAAGTGAAATGTGGAGGCCAGTATGAAAAATAGTCTTGGAAAGCAGATATTGGAATTTTTTACCGTGTAAGAAGTATTAACTACGTTTGTGCGCAGTAATGAAAGATCGGAAGGGGCGGGGGGGGGGGGGGGAGGGAAGAGAAGAAGTAAACGAATGCCCAATTTTTTGCGTTCTGCTCATATTTTAATTTTTTTTTTAGGTAAAAAGAGGCGAGGGAAACAAAACGTTATTGCGTTGTATCAAAAAGAGATGGTAAAATGTGGTGGATAGGATTTTACTGAATTTAAATGTGGGAATGTGATATTTCTGGTATTGCTAAGGATGTAGTAACGTTTCCTAATTAAATGCAAATAGAAGATAGGCAGGAACGACGATATAGGGGGGGAGTATGCGGGTAGGATTTTATTCCAATGTTTTATTAGCATATTTGTGCATTGCCTTGCAAATCACGAGTTCAAAAGGAAAACGTCTTTGTAGCTCTCATTTGTAGTGTGTAAAAAAGGAAATTTTATGAAAATGAAAACTGCTTATACGCTGCAATTTGCTTAACTCGATCCCAATTTTGTGGTATGCTATTGTGTGCATATTTATTTTGCAGTTATTTCTAGTTGTTGTGCTCTTTCCAATTTACTTATCATTTTATCGTCTCATTTCTGAGTCGCTTCAGTGCTTCCTTTTTCTTTTATTTGTGATCTTTTGCCATCTAGTCTTTGTGGTGTTTATGTTTTATTTATTTGATGATCGTTAGGATTGCTTCTTAACGCCTATTTGTAGCGTTTTTTCTTCTATTTTCTTGTTTATGCATATGGTGAGTAACAATTACAGTGGTGAGGAATGCCACTATGGTATATATTTTTGCATAATACCAAAAGCTGAGCACAAATTTTTCTCACCCGAACTCTTGTTTATGCGCGAACAAATGCTCTTGAAACTTATTTTCGACTCCTTTTCTATCCACTAATATTGGTCATTTATGAAGTAGTAAAACAAAACCATCCCCACTATTCACATTTCAATGCCACATGAAACCGATTTTCAGCATGTAATCAATGAATTAGCTGCGGATTTTAGGTAGAGTTGTCTTCCAGAAAGGAGTGATGGCATGCTAGTATATGATTAGGGATTGCTTGAGGTTGAGATACGACGTGAGAGATTGTGTTAAGTGAGAACTTCAACTTGAGGTGCTCACCTTTCGAAATTAACGTAACGTTGCATAGGTTATTGATCCTTGTTGCGTGCTAGTTTATTGCTCAGTGAGTCATTTGCGTATCGAGCGGTGCGAGACCCTTTTGCTATAGGACGCGGCACTCGTCCCGCATGATTTCCTATTCATTTCTTGTATTCATGCGTTAACGTTGATTTGTTTGGTACTTTCGCATACTAAAAAAGGCGAATGAGAGGATTGGTATATTTGAAAGAAGACCAGCAGGAAGGGGCAAGGAAGGAGGGGGGGGGGATTGCTGCAGCCTTTCCACTGTACCCTTTCCACTCAATTTCCACTGTATGTCTTTCGATGTTTTGCTGTATCAGTGATATCGATCTATCGATGTAATACGCTGAAAGGTGTGCATCGAGCATGAAATGAAACCTGTCGTGTCGAGAGTGTGTAGACGCCTATAACGGTTTCGTTCCACTTGCGGTTTCTAGAGGACGCTTCCACGCAGCGCATTGCTCATTTTTTAAGTATTACCTTATTCTGTCACATAGCATTCAGCAGGTTTCTTGTAGTATATAAGTTCACTTATACTAAACTTTATACTAAACTTCTAAATTTCGTAAGTTATCAAGGCTCGAGGTTTCATTTGTACTCAACTGCAATAAGACTTGCTAAAAAGTTACTGCAACTGCGGCGGATTTCCGCTTTTTCCGTATTTTTTGTGCCACTATGAAGGACGACGTTCACGGTAACTGGGTGATTTAAATTAGTGAAGGGGTTCGGGACAGACAGCGAAGCCCGAGTTCTATTTCAAAGGCATCGACGGTAGAGAGTGACATCGTTTTGAGCCGATCGTTTGCTCGGTTATAATTGACCAGCATTGAATGTTGAGGGATCTCCCACTAAGCCCCTGTACAGCAGCGAAATGGACAACGTTGTTCGGGTAATATTTATAGTTCGAGTGAGAGACCGCTGGTCATCAACAGTCGAGCGTTATGGAACATTATAAATTTTTGAGCTTCAGTTAGGGAAATTCAGATTTGTTCAACCCCGGTGGTTGTGAAATGTGGACTGATACGGATCTAAGTTCTTACCATGATAACCGCCTTCAATAAGTGTGACCGCTGAAGGTGATCGTTAATTTTAGCCGAATTCTCTACTTAGATTCAAGCGATTTTTTTAACATCAAGCTTAATAATTTAATATTAATTAACACTTTGAAATATTAGTTGTCACATTATATGTCCATCTCCCAAATAATGCCATAAATCTGGCAATTGGTCACTCTACCTTGGGACGTTATAGCTTACGGAGAGAACTCGAGCCGATTTAGGCACCTTCGTTAGGCTTCAACACTTTGAAATCTTCGATTATTCAGTGATATTCTGTTCATAGGTACCAGTGGTCGGTAACTCGAGATGTAAATATTGCAATTTATTGGCGGCTTTTCGGTGTTTTATTATTAAAAAGATGATTGTCGCATTGTGTCCGCCTTTCACCGCTTAGTCACCAATAAAGCATTAAAAGTGCATGAGCATTTTGACACATAATCCCATTAATGTAGAGTTGAATAGAGACACATTAACCAGCTGGTTGATCGGCTCCTTCATCAGGTTGATCGTATCAGATTGATCGGCCCCTTCATAATGTTGATCAGCTCCTTTATCAGACTGATCTGCTGCTTTATCAGAATGATCGTCTCCTTTATCAGAATGATCGGCCCCTTTGTCAAGTCGATTGGCTCCTTCATCATGTTGATCGGCTGCTTTATCGATTGGCGCGTTTGTGGGTAACCCGTTAGCTGATGGTATTGTAACTTGGGGTGATGTATATTTGTAGTGCCGCATTCTATGGTTATATTCAGTTCAGTTTTTCCTTGCATTGCTGCTAACCAGTCGGCGAAATGAACGACTTTCCTGAAGCAGTTAATAAATCGGCGACTTGCACTATTTGATGACGTTTTGCAGTGTGCTCGTTGCCTGGTTTAACTTCAGGTCTTGCAAACGAAAGTACGCGTTTTAGCTCGCATTCAGTGTTTACACTTTTATGCAGTTGTGCGGCATTCACTTTTATTGATTTTCCGTTTCTAAGCGTTACATCGCTACCCACAGCCACAAGGCATCAATAACATCTCAACGTCGCTAAACGCTGTTTAACATTCTGAAAGTCATTTACTGACTTCTTGACCTTTTTATTTTATAGCAAATAATCTAAATTTGTAACTTAAAAGTTTTTGAATAGGCTCGGAACTTGAGGTATTAATCGTCATTGATGTCAGGCTTGATTGATTCGAAGTGACTCGAGGTGCAAACCGTAAACATACGTTGAGGGTGGATTTTCGTCATAAAATGCGGTGAACGTTGCGCCATTGAATCATCGCCATACGTCATGATGTGTTTATATAACAAACTCTCTTCATTTTCTTATCGCTCTTCTTGCTGACAATATTGCATTGGATGCAGTTGGTTAACAAAAATCAGTAAAAAAGAAAGTTTTTTCACATCTAGGAAAGTGCGAATGGAGGGGAGGAGGGAGGAGAAGGAAGGAAAGGAGTAAGTTAGTCTCTGTTTTAGGGCCATCGGTATCGAATAAGGAATGCGCAATGTGGAGTCTAGTTTATTTGACTTGTAGCACTGATAGCATCATCAGGAGAGTGCATGTGACGTGTAGAGTGAGTGGATGCGATGCTATCTTTTTACTATCGAAGTATCGAATTAACTTTCTTATCGAACATTTAGCTTTCGCCATCACTTATAGCAATTTAGTTTTGACGTTTTTGATGTTTTTGACGTGCGAGTATGAGGAGGGGATAATGGCTGAAATTTTCTGCAGATGTTTCAGCTAAAGCAGTCTTGCTTTATGTTCTCTTTGCTCTCAGATTTGATGGTTGAAATAAGCTTGCTTGGGAAATTGGTTGCCACCCACCAAAACCGCTTTATTTTGTTTCACTTCACCAAAAATTCTTCACCAAGAAACCTAGCCGTTCGTCGTTTCCTATCGGTTACTGTGAGGTCGATTGTAAAGGAGTTCCAACCAGATGGCTTGGATCTATGTACCAAGCGGGTCGAGTGCTGCAGTAAATCCCGATCCTCCTCTTAAGCAGAAGTGGAAGCGATATGTAGAGACATTTATTCGTAATGGATGTTTTCTTGCTTGAAGTAAATTGTAGATGATTTTAGATACTTGCCGTTAAAGTATAACTGTTACCTTATTCAGCATCACCATTATTTGCGTCAAAATAGTTGGAAATTATAACGGAACTTTTGCAAACCTGCAACTTGGCGGACTTGCTTTGAGCGTGCGTGAGGGGGTATAGGAATCCAGAGAGCGTAATGGACTATAAGGCTTCAGAATAATGTGTTAAGAGCATCTTCGGTTCAAAGGCCTCGAATTTCGGAACGTGCTGAGAGGAGAGGTGGAGTCATTTCTCTCCGTTATATCAGTTAGTTTTACAGTTGTGAACTGCTTATTGCCTAGGTGAATCTGTTTAACTCGTGCATAAATTTGAACTCTAATAGGGGATCCACTTCTGAGGTGCTTATCGCAAATTCGTTCAGAATTGTTCAGGTATAGCCAGGTGGTGGTCGACCTGCATACACTTGAAAATTTGCATATTAAATTATAAGTGAATATATAAACAGAGGAATACACAACCAGTCAGAGAAAGGGAACGAAGGAGTTAGCAAAGATTATCTGAGAACTATTTTCCCACGTGGTCCACTATTCTTCTTAAAAAGATTTTCTGACTATGCTTGTGCTTTATGGCATCATTGTGCAACTTTTTATTTAATCTTCATGACGTGTAGTCATAAAATTTGCAATTCGATGCTCATTGCATTGAATAGTTTAAAAAATTAATAATTCCTAGAATAAGCGCCATATCATTTTTCACATATTAAAGCCATATCAGCCTTATCGATCATTAGTTATATCAGTTCAAATATATTGTCATATATATAAGGGGTAGTTTATCATTCATATGTTCAGTAAGCTTCTTATTTCTTATCATATTTCAATTGGATTTCATTTATTTAATATTAGTGAAACTCGTTAGGCTAATAGGAAAAATTCGCGTTGAATGCTGAGACAAGAAGTCTTTTAAGTTCAGAGATTATACGTATCACTTACTTAATTTTTAATAAGCCGAATTAGCTCCTAGTTAATAAATGCACAAATGAATAAGTTTGCATTTTGAGATTAGCTCCTAGAGACGTTCATAGAGTCGGTATTCTTTTCACTATGTATGTGAATTTGTCAGATAACCTGTCCTGGTGTACGATAGTTTCGTCACAAGAAATATGCTAATTAGCGCTCATCTTATTTATTGCATCTATGAGTTAATATCGTCATGAATAATATTATCCAACATCTCAATAAAACTCTGTTTTTTGATGTTTCGATTGAAATAATAAACACAGTTTCATTATTAACGGATCCCTCGAGGAGATAAATTGTGCAAATTTTTGAATATCGAATGAAATAGGTGATCCGAGTGAATGACTTTTGCAATTCACTTTGCAAATAACTGCACTTTTTGAATAGTATTGAAGTATACGCTTGGATTTATCAAGTGAATGAAATGTTGATTAAGAAGTGAGTGTGCGGATTCCTCTCCAACTAGCGTGCTCATATCTGATTGTATGTATCGATTATGCATTAATGTGGCACAGCATTCCCTTGCAAACATGTCAGGTTCGTTGAGCCTGATTGGCGCGCTTTGTATCAGTATTTTCATCTAGGTGAATTGTACTACGGGGAGGGGGGATGATTCGGCATTCTCGATTAGTGAACAACGATAGTTATCATCGATTGGTTTTCTTCATATTAAAGATAGCGGGTTTATGTAAACATCAACAAGGCAAATCACCTGAGCATAGAGTTGTGACCAAGGTAAAACAGTTTAACCTTGGTCACAACTTAACCTAGCAATTCACCTGGTAAGATTAAGCTGCTCATTGGGCATTTTTAAGTTGAAATCCTTAGCAGCGAGCATTATTTTTCAACAGAAATTGTGTCAAGAGTGGTCTATGATGGTAATTTATGGCGATGACAACAGGATGTTGCTCTGAGTTACCTAACTTACAATATTGCTTTGAGTTACCTATAAGATATACCTATATTTTGTCGCTTCCGATTTCTTCAATTTGTCTAGAACCTCGATTTCATCGTTATCTGTTTGAAAGAAAATTTAGTGCTGCAGTGTGTTGATGTTCATCGATGAGGAGTTGAAATTGTATTCATGGGTCTCGTATGGAAATATTGAAGACTGTATTGAGAGATCATATGTGCTGACAAGCTTGTGCAAATATCCCGCATAACATTTCGTTTGCTTTATGTGGTTGATTGTTGACGAAGTGGAGTTGGGCACGTGTGTGGTGTTTATTTTAGGGGAGGGATTTACTGCTAGATGATTTTTTAAGTCCGTTATATGTCGACTTTGAGATTATCGAGTGGTTGTGGTAGTTTTTTAAACTTTCAGTGGAAACATGAAAGGTGTGATGCGGATAATTCAGATGTTCAGATTAAGGAAAGCGAGATGTGAAGGTGGGAATTGCAGTTTGAGTACTTTTTTATGTAAGCAAAATAGTAAGTGGTAAAATAATACGTGAGAATAGGTATTCATTGGTAAAATCTTTTTAATGTCTTCGAGTCTGAAACACTAACTATCGGTATCACGTCTTTTATTTGGGATGTTTTTGGAGGTCTCCCTCATCCCCCTTCGAACCTTTCTCCCGTTGCAGAATAGACCTCTGGATAACCCTGGAATGTCGCCGAAAGTTGCATCAAAAATTATGCTTCATTCAAAATAAATGTATAGTCCTTTTTCATTGTGGGAATATTGGATTGTTTTGTGAATGTTATATGCTTTCGATTTGTCACAGTCAAGTCACCTCTAAACTTTTCAACTTGTTTCTTCTATTTGGTGGTCACCACTCGCTTATCGACGATTGAGCGGGTATGGCATGATTCTTTCGCTTCAGATTGGAATAGACTCCCACTTTTCTTATTTTTTGCTCGAAATTTTAAACTTTTCCGCAATTTGCTGCTTTTTTTCTGAATTTTTCTTCAAGCACAAAAAAGTAGATGGCTGATTGAGAATCGTTATTCGTTGAGTTCGGCCCGTTGCAAGTGATGTTTGTCGGGATTTTAAAGGCCATAATTTTATCATCCACTCTGAATTCATTATTCATTGGTATCGGCCCAACACCGATGACGTCTATTTCGAAATTTGATAACCTTAATTGCAATCATAAAAGTCACAAAGGTGATTAGAGATCACCTAATTTCAAAAATATAGCAATTCAAAATGCAGAATTATAAGTGTTTTTGTTTCAATGGATTCTCTTCTAAGAATGTGCGAATGCGTTGTATGTTGCATGATTTGTTGCATTTATAACGTCAACTTGTGCGGCCGATCTCAATATCGCTGCCTTAACTGCATATTATCTAAAGAAATCTGCAGAAGCAAAGGAATAAATTTGCACGAATATGACCATGAAACTTCAAAAGGAGAGAATCGATTCTTTTTTTTAAATAAAATTTATAAGCGCTTTTTCGATGTTATTGTTTGCAGAAATATTGCATTCTGCTCTTTGCTAAGTTGACGTTAGCTTAGTTTAAATTTATTAAAATATATTGTAGCGAAGAAGGTATTATCGAGTTTCATATGTTTGAGCGTAGAACCGATTTCGTGCCGATGTTATTAATGCGTCTATATTCGTTCAGCGTTCAAACTGCGGTTGAATCGTTTCATTCTTCCTACTATCACTGCGTTTGCATATTGCACCTCAAGGTGTTTGATGTCCCGTTGTCTGGATGTTTTTTTTTTAATTTTTGTTTTCGTTTTCCGTTTTGCTTTATATTTTGATTTATATAATTGCTTCACCTGTATGTTGCCAGTTTCCCCACTTCGAAACGTTGAAGTCAATGAAACTCTATACGAATCTTTTCCCCACATTCGAATATCCTCATACGCATTGTTACCGGTCAGCCAACCAGCTGGCTTTTATGTACGTTTGATTATCTCATCAACTGAATGCCCGTTCACTTCTACAAACAGGATAGACTGAGTCAGCGATGCCTCACACCTGCCTCGCATTTTTACTGTATGCGTCCCTGCGACGGTGCTCGGGGAAACCGTTTGCCACTTTTTTCTTTCTAAGATCAACCTCAGACCATCAAACTATATCAAAAATTATTTTTTACGATCGTAGCATGCATGTAAATATATATATATATATATATATATATATATATATATATATATATATAATGTATATATTCGCTTGACCTCAAAAAATTCTATTTTCGATGCTTATTAGGCTATGTCGATGTTACACAATCCTAAGAAACGCAGTATTGAAAACATATGCATGTGATATAGATGTCTCTAATAATACAGACGTCTCTGAAGTTTTGTGCTAGTTTCTTGGATGTGCTTCCTTATTGTTATAGAACGTTGTCGCTTGATAGAATGGTGGAATAAGTCGGGTGTTGTTAGTGGCGTATACTTATACGATTATATAAATAAACGAATAAATTTGATATTCAGACTTATTTAAAGGTGAAGAAATAACGTCAGCCAACAACGGGCATTTAATAATAGAGATCTAATTTGACAACGAGCATCTGAAGATGGCAATGGCTTCAGCGCCACCTTATCCTGACTCGGTGGTCGTTCAGCAGTCGATGCCAACACGCAATGCCGATCTGCCACCCACTTACGAGGATTCAACTAATCCAAACTGTAAGTTATATATCACTTTGCTAGTATATTCTCTGAACCACCGCAAATATAAGTAGTTCCAGCGTGAGCTTACACAATTACTTAGGAGATCATGAAACATGAGTTGAGCAACAGCTGCCTCGTCTATAGGTGAACAATGCATGTTCCTTAATACAATGTCTTATGAAGGTAACGTTGTCTTAGCTGATCGTCATTACAGTGTTGGAATCTAGTGTTATTTATGCCATGGATGGGGTCAGGTTTAATCTGTTGAGGTGATGAAACCGAGTCACGACATCAGTCGCGACTGCAACGAAGATCTGGTTTAATCGAGGCCTTAATTGCCCGTTTAACCAGGTTTAATCATATTGCGGTGTTTTATTTTTCTAAGTATTTAAGAGGGAGTCTTCATCCAATCTAAGTTATGCGGTCATTTTTTCAGCGATGCCACCAACTTACGAGTCTTTATACGGTGAATTCCAGCAAGTGGATAATCCGAAAGGATTGGCACAGTTTATCGCAAAAGTTTTTGCAATCCTCGTCGGAACGGGTTAGTAACCTCTTCAATAATTCCCGTTTCAAGTATCACTTAGTGTGATAAGAGTTTTTGTTCGGCGTAAATTAACCCCGTGACCAGGTTTAACCCATTTTTATATGAATTGGATTTGGCTTGGTGACAGCCGATGTCCAGAGTAAGTTTGAGATCAACTTTAATCCATCTGTGCAAGACTTGGAACAAACTTAGTGCCAGCTGCTATCCACAGCAAGTTTAACAGTTTAAACAGGATGCGTTTCTGTTGATTTCGCTCCCGGTTGGGATTCAGAGCGGAAGAATCTCAGTGTGATTTTAAGAGGGTTATTAGGGGTAAGCATAGGATGCGCTTACTTCATGAATTGGTCACTATTATTGAAGTTTTATTGA
Source organism: Baylisascaris procyonis (assembly GCA_037389465.1). Taxonomy (NCBI): domain Eukaryota; kingdom Metazoa; phylum Nematoda; class Chromadorea; order Rhabditida; family Ascarididae; genus Baylisascaris; species Baylisascaris procyonis. The sequence goes on from JAZARR010000250.1 coordinate 309,996, forward strand.
TCCTGTGGTTTCTATTCAGGTTTCATCTTATTTATTAATGTTCATTAACACATCCTCATAAAGAAAAAACTTTCGAGGAAGAAGAGAAGAGTAAACGTTTATTCACTTAATGACAAATAAAACTGCATGCGAAACAATCCATGTTGATAATTAAGAAACCGGAAGTTTGCAAACAACTTATTCGTACTTAAGAAGACTTGCATAGCAGACCCCTCAGCTTTCGGTATTTCACAAATTTTTTATTCCCCTTCATCCTAAAAAGGCGTATGTAACTGCTTGATCCTGAAATTTATTTGAAGCATCTCCAGTCCTTGTCCCACTTCACTTCGCTGGCATTCCTCACTGTTTCCATTTTCATGGATTTAGGTGGACCGCATTATTTTCGCACCTTCGCCGATCGTCCACATACTTGCACGTTCCTGGTTTAGAAGGTGGAGGGGAGTGAGAAGTTGATCTGTCAGCTGATGAGAAAGAGTTAGCATTCGGGATCACATGACTCGTGTATTGCAGTGACGGCGGCGGTATTGCTGGCATTGTTGAATATCATCCCGCTGGGAATGATTGTGCTGGGCAGTGTGAATCTACATCGCTGCCATATCGAACCCTATATCCCAATTTGGCTGATCGTCACCGGTGTTTTCTCATTGCTGAAAAGTGCTACAAACTTCTTCTACCGAGCTAAACGACAGCGCGCTGGACAACCTCCATCACCGGCCGATGTGAATCCGAATCCTTTCGATGGACTTCTTTCAACTTTCCTCCTCGTTTGGTTCATCATTGGTAAGATTTTATTTGAGAGAATTTTGCACTGTTCTTTCATCATGCTACAAATGATAGTTGGTAGTGCTGATTTATGCGCTGTAAGCCGTGAAGGTTCTGGTTGCGTTGCTTTGGTAAAGAAGGTCTTCAGCATCCTTTTCTGGTGAGATGGCACATGCAGACTTGATTACTGCTCGCTTAGCTATATTGTGCAGTTACTTGCCAACTTATACCTCGAAATTTTATGCTCAGCCATTTCATTTTTGATGGTATCAAGATGTAGCGTTGATGGTATCATGTCACCTGTGCACGCAGGACGACCTCAAAAGTTGACGGTGCTACCCATAGAAAACTTGAGAGATCTTAACTATTATATTTTCTCTAGTTGAAAGTTTGAGACCTTAAATTTTCCGCGATCCTTGGGGAAAGTTCGTTTCAAAAAGGTTTTCGCTGAAAAAGAGGTGTCTTCTACAAATTCCTTCACAGGTTTCGAGGCTATTATTCGAACCTGGGTTGCATGCGTTTTTGTATATGCATTCATAGGTGCATTATGGCGAGGTCTTGTCTATGTATGTCTGTTTTATTTGTCTGACGTTTTCAATTTGTTGGCCACTAAAGCTGGAGTTGCAACATTTGCTGATTGTACTACATACCACGAGGTGACAACCAGTATCATTTTCCAGTTTGTTACATAAATTTCTGATCGATTTATAGACGGTTTTGCGTGCATAAATATATCTGAGGCTTGCATATATCTGAGATAAACTGAGTTGCAATTTATAGTCGATCGGGTCGAAAGAACGATTCGCTGAGGAAGAACTACCAGCGTTCTGGTCATTTAAGTTATGAGTGCGTTATTGTGCATTTTCATTATTTATTAGCAGTTCGTGAAATTTGCATTACAAAAAATGTTTCTGACGCGCTTTTCTAATTCCTTTGACGATATCGGTTCCGATATGCTAAACAACTTTTCAAAAATGTTATCCTATCGACCGCAAAACGTATGCAAGTTTTTAAATTGAGCTGTCACATTCTTAGCCACCAGACAGTACTTGGCAAAGACCTCAATCACTGACACGTATTTGGCTGAGACCTTCCATCCGGCTTGCCTCGCCATTCGCCTATTTGTAAAACGAGTAATATTAGGAACTTGAACCGCCAAACTGGCCGGCCGCGATCAGGTGTCTGGAGAATGTAATTTGGCTTTGGAGTTCTGAAAAAGCAGGGCACTTTGGAATTTTCCTACATATTTGCGTTAAATTTTTCTTGAAAATTAGGCTTGCTAGGCTATGACGAATTATTATTTGTTTATTTGTATAGAAAATTGAGCTTTGAAGATCGTTTACCAGCGTGACGAGAAAAGAAATGTCGTTTTCACTTATCACTCTTATCGATTACTTTTTGCCAAAAATCACCGAAGAGTGTAGTGAAAGCCATCGTTATAAAAGAGAAGTGCTTAGGGACCGATGTTATATAACTTGTCCTTATTGAATAGGGCGACAAACATAAGCTTAGAAAATGGTGGTGTTGTAGAGCGATGCTCAGCGCCGATCGTTGCTGCTCAGCATGAGACTTTGTATTTGAGTGCTTTCGTTCATGCGCTCCTTGTTGTGGTGGACACTACCATCACGAATAGTTTGTCTGTTGTATTCAAACGTAGTAGTTCGACCACCATATTTTAACCTGAGTTGTTTAGACAAGGTAAACTTCAAAAAAATTTATTTCAGGATCGGTGTGGATTTACTCAGTGTACGACGAGGTGCAGTATACATCACCAAGTGATATCGATTTCTGCGATCAGTTCACATTCGTTTTTTCGTTTGTATTCGTGACACTCGGTTATGTGCTACTCGCACTCACGATGTGCTGCTTCTGTTGCTGTTGCTGTTGTATTTGTTGCAGACCTAAACGACAGCAGCTCACTTAAATGACCATCCCACTCCTTTTACAATATCATAGACCCGCCCCATATCAGTGCAAACTTATGCTCCTCGTGCAAGGGGTCGCATATTTTCTAAACTGCTTTTTGATTATATACTAAAGCTTCTATATTGAAATTGTAATCTCACTTATAGGTGAGGTGTCTTGAAATAGAGGGGTAAAAAATTCTATAAGTGAAGATCGGTTTTCATTTGTCAAAATTCTTCATCTGCACATCCTGTCCGATATACTTGTCTGCTGTTAGTGATGTTAAGTTACCAAGCTGGATTTGAAAAAAAAAACTGACTTGGTTTATACTGCGCTGTTAAATATAAAAGAGGTCGTTGCGCTAGCTGAAAATAATTTTTCATTATTCATTGGTATGATATCTGCATAGTTGGTGACGAATATATCTGCTATATAGGTGGTTCTTGCTTAGAGTTCTTGACAGGATTTTTTCGGTTAGCAGGTATGCATTAGGTTATTTTAACCTTGTAGAAAATTGCGCGACTTATCACTTGAAAGATCATTGCGTTAATAAGTTGAACGATTCACATTAGAGTTTTTTGGTTCGCTGCTTAGAATGCCCATCAATCCCTCTCCTTCATTACCGCTTATGAACTCGTTTTTTTTGTCACGTCTGCTTATCCTTTCATCTTGCACCTATCATCAGTTAAATGCTTCACCAACCAAGGGTTCTTAAGTCACATATCACAATCACATATGAAGATTGTGAAACCGAGTGAACGGTGGGATCGGCTGGTAGCGAACTACTTAAGCGATGCGTTTTGGTTATGGATCATGGATCATGAGGCAGCCACTTTTAAATGTAAAATGGTGATTAGAAAGCTTTCATACTTCACAACTGTAGCATAGTTTTTTTGGGAGGGGTTGTGGATCGAATGACAAATGTATCGGAATAAATCAGAATTGAGTTGAGGTGCGAAAATGATTGCTATCGTGCTGATTTCCTGTTTTGCGTCTCCATCATGTAATATAAATCTAATGTTTTGGATGTTTTTTTCTTCGATGGTGAAGTGTTTTGCAGGTAAAGTGATGTTCGTTCACCAAGTTTTTATGATTCTATCGGCTGTCTCACTTATTCATCTCAAAATACTATAAGGTTTTATTCGAATTTTTCCTCTTTAAATGATTCTGCAAATATGTTCTCACTCCAAAATGCATGTCATTGATATTGTCTTTTTGCTCACTTTTTTTTCTTTCCGGGCTGAATGATGTCTCTTTTTTTTGAAAGGTCACAAACTTTTGCACGAATAGATTTTTGTCGTTTTCTTATCCTTCATGGAGTAGTTTGTATCAGTTGATATTACTACATCTAATGGATAGTGAAGCATTTTAAGTGCTCTTTAAAGTTTGTAAAGATTGCAGCCTTGCAACTCGATCAGTGATGTTCGTGCCGAGGGTCGACGTTCAACTGGATCCTCAGGCTATTTTTGAGAGTTTCTTTCTCGAATGTAACATCCCAGTTGCGTGTAGTAAATGTAGTCTTGAATTTGATGGGTAAATCGATCCTTCAGATTTGAGTATTCACGTTTAATCCCTTCCAGGAAATCGGGTATTTAGCTGTACGAGTGAGTTTTGCTCGTTGGTGATATATCGTTATACGAAAGTGTTTCTTTACCTATGACTCGGTTAGATGTTATTGTGTGCTTGTGTATGTGTGTGTGTAGAGTGGGTTATTTTGCGGGTGTATTAAGGATAAATCAATATTTCATCTTTTATATTCTTTAATTCTATCAAGTTTCACACTTCATTTAAGTATTATCAACGATATGAAGTGTTTTTTATTTTTAGTGGATCGATGTTTTTCTATCTTTTGATTGATGGGTTATGTCAATATTATTCTATTGCTTTTTGATATTATTACCGATGAATTGTCTTATCGTTGAGCTTTTGCAATGAATGCTTTTAATTTTCATTTGCATGATTCGTTGATTATGGTCGATTTCCGTTGAAAGATTTTATTGTTGTCGGTGAATTCTTTCTCGTATCCTCCTTTGTGCTCATTTAGGAATAAGAGATTTCACTTCACCATTAATGATTCTACAAGCAGATTTTCTATGATTTCCATTGAGGTAATTAGCCTATTCAGGAATTTCTAATCCGAATATGCGGTGTTCTTCATTGATTCGATATTTTCTATAGCAAATTGAATAAGCCAACATATTTCACTGCTGTCGGTATAATCGATATAAAGGGGGGGATGTTACATTGTTCATTTTTCGACGATGGTATTTCAACATGGTATAAAGCGCCTCCATAGTTATGCTCTTCTTCTATTCTGTTACCTCGTTGCAGTTTCACATGGGGCTAGTTTGGTTTATTTAAGAATTTAAACAACGAGGTATACATTCAAAGACATCTTACTAACAAATTTTAGTGTGGGAGAAATTTCGAAAAAAGTGGCAGTGGTTAGTAAAAGATGATTTGGGGGGGGGGGGGAGGAAATTTCATGTAAAAATGGTAGAGGTTATTAGAAGGTAATTTGTTTGCTTTTAAGCGGTATTTATACAAGGATAAAGTAGATAGCAATGCGGTACTTTTTCCAAATTGAAGTATACGAGGACGGAGGGAACACTCAGATAATGAAAGGTCTAAAATATTTTTGGCTAGTAAAAAGATGCCTGTAAGATTTGCGGAATAGATCATTGAGTCACTTATCCACAGTTAGTTATTTAATTCTGACGAACAACAGCTGAACTCCATGAAACTTCATAAATATGAGCTTAAGTGGGTGACGAGGGGGAGGAGGTTGGGAGAGGGGAAGAGGAATCGCGGGGAGTACAAGGGATCCGAGTTCTAAACTTTTATTATTGGAGCCAGGATACTTGTGCATCATACTTCTAAGGCTTATTGAATAGGTTGAGCATTGTCGAGATAAGTTGTTCGTTGATTCCGACTTCATATTATACTTCTATCGTTAGGTGAATCATTACAAAGATCACTTCGCTATGGGAAAATTCATGATGCTGTTTTATTCTGTTATAGTTGTGTGAGAGGTCAGTATAACACCTGGGAGGTAATTTGCGCGTATGTTGCATAGCAGCTGGTTACCGATCGGTGATCAAGGAATCATCACGGCAATTTTAATGCATCTACCATATAGCATGTGTTGAGTCTGTGTTGCTAACTTATCTATAATATGCTTTAGCATTTCTAGCAAATATAAGTTTTTCACCGTTTTTAGCAAGTTTAACATACTTGACTCGGTGATACTTAGAACGTTGGTAAAAAGCACCTAATCCGTTTAGCTTATGGTGGTCAAGCTCTAGGGAATGTTCCTTTGCCGCTAAGCATTGAAGATATGATGGCAATCGCCTGGACTGGATGGTTTTTTTCTTTGGTTTACAAACCTCAATAAGACTGGGAATAAAACTTGAAAAGCCGAGTATATATTTCATTAATTGCCGATAAGCCGTGAAAATATTCACTCAGATTATGCTGGGTTAGCATGGCGTTAGCTTCTCCCTAAATGCACCTTGTAACATTCTTTTCGCACCTCCATATATAGGCTTCAACAACAAAAGTTCCAGTTTCAGAGCGAATTACTTCAATGATCGCATGTTGATAAGTTCTGATATAGAAACGCTGCAAATAAAGGATGCATCATTTGTCAAAGCCAGATGATCAAGAGCTTGATCCCCCATCAGTGGGATACTGAATAGGTTACGAAGGGTTGCACTTTGAAGAAAATTTCCCAGCAAAGGGGGTTGATGTGATATAAGGGTTTTTGCAATCAGGGAATGAAAATTCAGGCCGTTAACTGGAATATTGAATGATCCACTATGCACAATTAGGAAATTGGATCAACGAGTTGTGTAGGATCAGATGTGTAAGTATTAAGAGGTGTGGCAACAATTTCAGCAACATTTATATAACCGTTTACAAGTACGGCTACTCTGCCTCCACTGTCCTCCATATTGACTTCACGGTCATAACGTAATACCTAATAGCGTACGTTTAAAGGAATGAGTTCAGGCGTTGAAGGGACTATTCTGTGTTCAGTGCTCAGAGAATTATATTTTCAAATGATAATAAACATTACAGGGACACCATAGTCTCATCCTTAGTGCCCCCATATCCCCTCTTTGCAAGTGATTTAGGCTGTTGTTGGGTTTGGAATTTTGCTTGAAACTTTTTAAATGAAAAATACCACCTACATTGAAAGTACAGTTAACATGTGGACATAATTTTCATCCCATTGAGTTAGTTCTTATTACGAAGATGCCTTTGAGTGATTTGCTCCGCTTTTGCATTTCGATATTTTAGACCCCTCTACCCCCTTTCTCTTCCCCTCTCTTTGAATATACTCTTATTCTATCACCAATTTTTACTTCTATACTATGAAGCACTGCGTTCAATAATTGCCTACCGAATATCGTTGAATGGATTTCTGTAAGCAGAAGCGTATTTTTATCAATTATAAGATTGATGATCAAAGAGTTGTGCTATAGAAATAATCGATCTCTGTTGTCGATTGCCTGTGAAGTGTACCGGTATTTGATATCATGATTTGTGTGCCCTGTCTTCACTATCTTTGCATTCATCGTTTTGGTGTTTAACGTTATTCGATGCAAATTCGATTGGTTGCAGTCTTGCAGATACTTTCAAATATGCCGTAGTGGATAGTGGCAGACGGGTGGTTTTTAATCGTCTTTTGCATATTTCCGACTTTTCATCATTCAATCAACGAAACATTTGCATGAGGTATGTTAGGGAGGTGGACGATTTATCTGCTTACTCCCAGCTCCATCTTGAATGTTGTGTTGTTGCGTCTGTAGAATTACGACTGTTTAAGCAAGTGGTTAATCTTTATAACGTTATACGGCCATAGCTAATCGATAAAAGCATGATTCGTTAGGAGTGATTTGGTGAGCATGCAAGAGGGAGAGAAAATAGCAGCTATATATCAATTTTTTGATATATAGCTGCCATTTCCTCCTTTCTGAAAGTGTACAATCAATTTTTCGACGTTTCAAAAATTAATTTCCGAAACTTTGAAATGAGTCGGAAAATTCGAAACGGATTGATCTGAATGAGCATTGATCATGCCCCATAGGGAGTGCAACACCTTAAAGGAATGGTAAAGGTGGGACCACGGCTTTTCAAAACATCGTTTTTGCATTCTCCTAATCGGAAACCCCATTAATAAAATTTAGAGGTTATTGAAATACTTTTAAGGGGAAGTGAAAAGGCGAAATTGATTTGAAAGAATCCTATAATAACACTTGGAATAACCTGTCTCTACGCTCATCTCTTCAAGAGGTTTCATCCTTGTGGGTTTATCATGAGGCTAACTTGGTTGGAGATCCTGAATGGAAACTATTATTCTTCTTTTTGGTGTGAAACGGAAAATTATTGGTGGAGGGAATTTTAAAGGGAGAAGAGTAGTAGGATTTATTTTTTTAAAATTCTGTCATCTAATTGATGATAATTTATGGAAAAATGTTGTTTTTCGTTTTGTATATAACGTCAGCTATATATATATATATATATATATATATATATATATATATATATATATATATATATATATATATATATATATATATATATATATATATATATATATATATATATATATATATATATATATATATTGCTAAGGTTATATACAAAATGATTTTGCCATTTTCGCTTTTATAAGCATTGTTTCATAGCCGATCCATTGATGATTGTTTCCTTTATGCACTATTTTCTACTCTTTTCACTTATCGTTCATCCGATAATCCCAGCATACAAAGTGCACCACGATTTGCTCATAAAATAGTCTTTTAACTTTATTCCACAAAGGATGTGTTCCATTTCAGGCTATTTTCTGGGTATGGCGTGCCAATCACAAATCACCACTTTGGGCTTGGTCACAAATGTTTCAGGCACAAGGGCCACAGTTTGGATTTTCCCAACAAATTACGATAGGGAACCTGAGGTTGGTTTTATACTTACTCAGAAAGTCGTACTGCATTCTTATGTTGTTCCTTGAATTTGTTGTATATTAATAAAATGGGTGTTTTTCTTCTACAGCAATTTTAGCCTTTTTGCCATACGATTTTTGAATAATCCTGAAGCGACGTTGCATAGAAATCGGACTAGTAGTTCGACTCTGAAGCAACAAGCATAGGAGTGCGCGAAAAACTGCATTCACCTTTAAAATAAATTTTATTGGCAAGGCTGTTCTTATGTGAGGATGGAAGGAAATCAAGAAAAGCATCGCTTCCGTTTATCTAAAGCTGTAAATGCCTTTCTAGCTTCTAGATGATGAAATAGGGCAGAAATTCAAATTGGATCGTTCGAAAGTTGAAATCTTATAGCTCATTCCTTAATTTCACATATTTTCTTGTCAACGATCAGTGGTTGTGTTATATTGGTTAAGTGAGTAGAGTGTTGCTTTCACTTTGTAAGTTTTTCAAGAAATGACATCAAATGGCTAACATTTATATAAAATTCAGTAGAAATTTATTCTCAGAAGGAGAATAGGTTGCGTAAATGATATACAAAATAGTAAATTATACTATAGGAGAAACGAAATTGAAAGAATCGGAACTGTTGCAAAGATTGGAATTATTTTCAGATCGAAATCGATTTCAAACAAAGAAGATTGCCTCTTGCTCTTGGGGATTGGATCCATTTAAAAAAGGATGAATATGGTCGATTGAGATACAAAATAATGGAAGAAAATGATTGCCCCTTACAAACATCAATCGACGCTAGAAATATTGTCAATGTTCGTTCATTTTATTTATTTTTAGATCCTTATTCAGCATTTATGCAAATTGCACGTATAAACGCACCAGAATTTTTTAAGAATTTTCTGTTTATTTCTTTTGTATGGATTTGTCCATCAATGGAATATAGAAATTTTATAGAGGAGTTCTGTGGGAACAACCAACTAATTGCTTGAGGCAGAATAAAGTGCAGGAATATGGAATGGGATTTTATCGTCGTTTTTGGTGGTCTTTTTAAATTTTTGATTTAACAAAAGACCTCATTTCACAAATCGTTAACCTCAGAGGGATATTTGTAAGTATTATCTATTTTCTGGTGGTAAGAACAAGTAAATAAAAGTAAATAAATAATATAAATTGCAACAATAATTTACGCAATGTTAGGGAGATTGCATTGCAGAAAAATATTCGCAAATTGACGAATTTTTGAGATATTCCATAAAGCGTCATATTGCAATTTAATTTCGTATAAATGGTCCTGCTTTACATAGTTTTTACAAAAGTTACTCACCGAGTGTTATTTCTTTTCTGTTAATTAGTAAATAATGAAAAAGTTTTGAAGTAATAAAAATAAACAAACAGCATGAATTGTAATGACAATTAATGGTTCTTATTGAGTAAATACCTCAAAACTATTCGTTTGCAATTTTCTCTTTCAAGCTTTTTGCAACGAGGTGCGATTATTGTTTGATTTTTATTCAAAACGACTTGGTTACCTGGAAAGGTTGATGAAAAATTATCAACTTTTGAAAAGGAAACCGTTTTTTTTAGGTGAAAAGCAAATTCGTTTTCCTAAAAAATGGAAATAAAGAACACTCCACAACGGACGATGATGGTATGTGCGCATGGTCACCTGACTTCGGGCTTATTAATGCGTGCTCCAGCTATCACTTATCAGATGCTTATATTTACGAGGGTTACCTCGAAAGGTTGCTTTATCTTTATTGCTTCTCTTCATTTCTCACTAGATTGCTTTACCTTCGTTTGTTTAATGAATGATCAAGAGGTAATGGTTGGTAACACATAGTCCTTTCTACTTATTGGCAGCTCTAACCAGTGCCATTGTCGTTCGGTTATGTCAGCCACAAGGATGTCACAGAGCTTGAAAAAGCAGTGAGTATAATTAGATAAATATGCACAAATAGGTCAGTGCTTACAGAATATATGAGGAGTTTAGTATAGTATAATGTTATCGGTCTTCTTAAGGAAGTGAAGAGGTAAGAACAATTAACGAATCTTTCTAAAATCTCGCTCTTCAAAAAAGAAATTAGCGGCATGCATTTTGCCATGCCCTCTACCTCCATTCCTCAAATCCGTTTGAAAATGAGAAGGCGAGGACTTAGCCCTATATGATTTCAGACTCGGCTGGAATGCTGATTTTAGGGGTAATTTCCTTTGGTAATTATATGTTCTTCTGCTTTTCTTTATAGATCGCGAGCATAAGTTCAACTTTTCAGGAAGAAAAAACGAAACTCTTTTAAGATTGCCAAATAGCTCAGTGATATTACTTTATTATCGCCTCACACAAGGAACCTTATGTAACTTTCGTGCTGAATGGTTTTATGTTTCCGCAAATTCATTTCTCTGAATGATTTAATCGAAGATCCGCGAATATTTTTTTGAAGTAGAGGATGATGTTAGGGAAGAAGGAAGGGGGTGGATGCACGGCGATAAGGGAAATAAGATTGGCAGAGTTATTGAAAACCTTTTTTATGCTCTTAAGAGGGAAAGAGGACGATGCATTATTTATTTTATGGATGAATAATTTTTTTCTAGAATTCCCGGTGAGCCATCAACAAAAACTACGTCATATTGGTCGATTATTCGAAAAAGTCCTATCGAACGGGTTGATCGTTTCGCATTCGATACTGTTCTGTCATCACCTGAGGTTTTATTTATGGCACATACTCCATTATTGATTTGATTTCATTTGTTTGTTAAATTTAGAAATGCACAATTTGCGCAAATGAGATGCCAGTAGAATGTGCTTTTTTAAAAATTAATTTTTAGAAGCTCATTTAAAATCGGAAATTAATTTACGCAACTGTTAATGACATTAAATTGGCGTAATAGTTCAGAGGGTGATATCTTATCATCACCATTAATATATTCTCGTGATTTATGAACATAGGTAAACATTTTATCATATTTATTGCTAATGTTTGGTGTTGTTGTTTGATCGATTGATGGAGTGAATTTTCAGCATCGTTTAGTGATGAACAGAGGTATGATAGTGGACGAATGCAATGATGGTTGGATTGTATGGTCGAGAGTATCAGGCAGAACAATTCTACCGAAGGAGAATTGCACCGATGTTGGCATCTCACAGTGGATTAGTTTCTTATTGAAGTAAGTTGGCTGAGCATTGTTTCCACTTTAAGCGATAAGAATAGAATTTTGGTTTTTTTTTTTTGTCGTGATTTAGCACTACATATATCGTCTACTTCATCGATGCAAGGATACCGATTTCGAAAATTTTATGAAAATTTCTTCGAGTTGCAGATTACTTCACTAATGAAATTTTGACAGTGTGAACACTAATACATAACACTGCAATTATGTGTAATAAGACATTTTTCTGGAATTTTGTGATATGAACGAGGGGGAGGGAGTAGTGGATTATCAATGAAGAGGGGTTTTTTTGGGGCAGGAGGTTTAATATTCGTACCCCATTCAGGTGCATGTATTTCAAAGCAAATAAGAACAGTGACTAATTTGTCGAGCTACCTATGGCATGTCGAGATTATGTAAAAGCTTAGTTGTCCCATTTGATTCAACAAAACACAAAAATGCATAGGTTTTGTGCTATAGAGAAGTGCATTATAGAGACGGAATTGAATAGTACTCTGTTTGGTTATAATGTTTTAAAAATTTAAGACAACTCACAGTGGTTATGCTTTGATAAATCTTGATAATCCGAGAGATAAAATAACGTTTGCTATGCGTTCCTAATTTTTTTTGCTTGATTTCCTATAGTCGATTTCAGGCTGCCAAAATGTGGGGAACCAACACCGATAATAAAGAAGTGCATTAAAATAAGGCCACCTTTGACGTCGCGTATCGAAGGTGGCAAACTCAAGGTGTGTTGAATTTTATGAGTTGATTTAATTGCACAAATTTTTAAGGCACTTCGTACTGCACTAAAGAATGCTTCATTAAGACTGCATCGACGAAAGCTATAGCAAAGACTATCTACAGCTAAAAGAGAACATCGGTGCATGTTTTTAGCATATTTATTCCTTCATTTCCACAGGCTACTGAAGGGCGTTCGCAGAATTCACTCAAAATGCCATCTTAATATATATATATATATATATATATATATATATATATATATATATAATATCCAGAAGGGTGCAGATAATTTCCCCGTCTGACATTTATTTAAAGCTTTCTAATTTATGCCTCAGTAATTGAGTTTTTTGGAGATGCAGCAACTAAATTAACTAACAATTCGAGCATCTGATATGTGGCATGTACGACACTATTTTCAGTTAACATATGTTGTTTTTAGGTAAGAATAAGTGATGAGAATTCAACATCAGGAGGCATATTTCCTCAGCTGCGATCGTCTTTTCTTGGTTACATAAAAGGGTGCAGTGAGATGTGGGCAGTATGGGATTGTAAAGGGTGGTGCCTCGATGTGCCCACATCCACGATATCAGCTTCATTACCTCAGGTAATTTTGAAAATCATCGCAGCTATTCACAAAATTTGCGCTTTCGAATATATGCTCAATGAAGACTGATTTTGGACAAAAAGGCGAGTGATGATGGTACTCCCATGAACAATTCATCCCAGAGACATGGAATCGAAAGTAGGCAAAGCAGACTCTTTGAGAGGTTAATAACTCCACGAACGATGTTCATCGAAGACGATCTAGACTGATATGTGAAGTGAAGGTATTGAGACGGAACCGCCAAAAAACGAGCCTCATTGTCACTTAGTAACAAACGCCATACTGTTCAACTTGTTGGATTACCGTGGTTAGGTGAAAGGAAAAGAATATATGAGCGGGCATGTGTAAAAACAGTAAGGCATATTGAAGTATTGTTTGTTGGGCCACGTAGAATGTGGTTTATTCGCTGTGACATTGACTCTAGTTGTTCCAATATTCATCCTTATATTAACCCAATGACTAAATATTTAATTTTTCAATTGGTACAGTCTACCAGAACACTAATTTATATCTCATCGTTATTAAAATATTTTGTGGAGTGCCATTTTCTTGATTGCGATGGTGTAATTTGTTGTTATTATAGGCGAACGAGAACGTCAAGCAAGGATTTGTCGCCAAACTCGATAAACAACTCATATTTCTTGCAATTGATGCAGCATTCGATGCGATCCTCAAAGAGACCGAGTTGGTTTTTCCTTTCATTGATGCTTTTCCATAAAATAAGCAAAACGAATAGCCATTATAACTTCAATTTTATTTGCATCTTTTTCTTTAGTATAGATTATGATCGAGTGGTGGGATATATTTAGCAATTAATGCTTGTAATCGGTAAGTAGTTGAAATTGAGAAGGTATTTTTAGTGGCTTAATTGCTCTCTCTGTGAGTCTATAGTGAAGTATTTCAATTAATAGTGGATGTTGGAAAGCGTTGTTATCCTATACACGATGAGCACTTCCTTTTCCTCGTTCTTTGTTTATTCTGCTGTAAAAAAGTGGAATTTCTTTTTGTAGGTTTTAGTGTAATAAGTGAAAGAATTTTGCCAAATGATCCTCTTTTGAACTTATCGGAGAAAGTTCTGTCAGTAAGCATTGACAAAAAACACTAAAACACTTCAACGTCGGTGGTCATCGAGTTTCGTTCATTACCAGTGAGGCTGAAAAGGTTCGATAGCCACCGAATTTCATTCGGTGACCATCAAAGAGTGTAACTGTTAATGTTCATTTCATTTTTGTGTGTGATTTTTCATTGAAGCGTCTTAAAGTAAGATCTCGGAAAATATCCCTTTCTCTGAGGATTTCTGCTTTCATTATAATTGCCATTTTGCAATTTAATTTTAACCAGGAATTATTTCAAAGCATTTCCATCGTTATGGGTTTATCCTTTAAACACAAGATTTTTGAATTATACGAAAATTTGAAAAATCCTTAAAACACAATTCTGCGAAGAAATTCAGAATGAAAATAGGAAACTAGAAATTAAAATCAATAAAGTATATTTCAGAAAAAAATAAAGTATTTGTGGGGAAACTAAAACTCATAGAGCGTTGCATTAAATTCTTTCTTTTAAGGTGGACTTTTAGGCTTACCATTATTTTGCTTTTTATCTCTGCAAAGAGGATTGTGGAATTGCCATAATGTATGTGAACAAAGAAGTGTATATCCTACTTGACGATATACATGGAAGAGCGGTTCCCATGGGAAGAATGAGAAAAAAATGAAAAAAATCCAAGTCTTGTTCATTTGTTCTCATCTATGAAAGAAGCAAATTTTTCCAAGTTTTATTCATACAACATCAAGCAGAGAAATGTATTATTTTTGACTACGATAGGTGACACTTATAAGCCATGGTCATTTAAGATATTCAAATGGATCGGCAATTCAACAAGGTGATTGGATCACTGCCGATATAACCACTGACGAGTCATGCCATGTGCGTATTGCGAACAATCCTCAAAAATTAGTCGAAACACCATTTCCCTCCCGTCTAAATGACAGCGGAGATGTTGAGGTATGTTGTTTTGCTTTATTTTCAACTTATTGCTGGATAAAAGTGAGTGCTCGTGTTTGAGAGAACATCATAAGCTTTATTGTAAGCTTCCCTCTCTCTCTTGGTTACATTTTATTAAACATTTCATTCTTACATCTTCCAATAAGTTGAAAAATCTTTAAATTTCAAGTTTTGCAATCGGTTTATAGCATGCAATTTCATATTTCTACATTCTGTGACGTAAGGATATAAACGATTTTGAGCAATTCGATATTACTTTGAGAATCTTTTTTAGAAACATTTTGCCCAACTCATATCTTTGCCAGCATTATTATTTTATATGTACAATAGTTGTATCAACAACTACGAAACGATTCACTATATGCTAAACGACCGAATCGATTTTTGAGAGAAAATTTCGACAGTGACTTTCAAGCAAATGTTTTTAGGTTCAAACCATTATAAACAACTTTCGATTCATGAATCACGAACGTTTTGGGGAATCGGCGGATTTGGGATTGATAGCTGATATCTATGATGTTATCAATGGACATTCCACCGATAAACTTTTGGTTTGGTGTCATCGTTTAATGAAACCTCTTGAAAACGGATGCGTTTGGGCTCTAGTCAAAGGAGCGAAAATTCACAAGGTAAAAATAACTTCATTTAATTCTTTTTTTCTGCTTTTGTGATACGAGTTACATTGTTAGGATAGTAAATTCACTAAACGTTTGCAATTTTCTAATGTCGATATTGGTCGTATTTATGGTTCTTTGTAATGTGTTTCTTAGACTTTAATAGAATATTTCATAGGTTATTATCATATAATAACGTATTTTATTTATGAGTCGATTTTTTTAGTTGCACTTTTTTATTTAATTTCGTTTATGAGATTATAACGATCTAGTCAATTAAATCGTTAATTTTTATTAAATCTCTTTTTAATTGTGTTTTAATTGTAGCATTTTTTTCAACGTCAAAACATGGACTGTTAAAATGTGGTTGGGTTAGTGCGAAATATGTGATGTTTTGAATGCGGATCGATTATAGCTACTGATAATCTCTAAATCGAAATGGTTGCGTGCATATCGCTAAACACTAAAAAACCGGGTCATGCTGGTGATATTGTTCGGAAGAACTTTTAAGGTGGATGAAAAATTCGATGAAATGGGCGGTAAGCTTAGTGATGTATCGCAACGAAGACGCAGTGATCATGCTTCAAGGAGCATCGATGAATTAAACATGACGATGCAGTCGGCTGCAAAGGTTCGCTTCATTTGATTATTCGAACTTGTTAGAATCGTTGTTTAGGTATTGTTGTCATACGCTCTATTACTTCTTTTTTTAATCTTAATTCCCTTGGTCGTGGCTAGTGTGGCTATTTGAGCGAAAAGCTCACAGAGCGTTCATGTATTCCTAATTTTCTGTCTTGCTGCGTTTCGCATTTTTGCAAGCGATGGATGGTCCCCCATTAAGCGAATGATAGAGTGAACTCAAACTTGGGCGTATTGTTTGATATGGCAGTTTTGTTTCGAGCACTGATTATGATTTCTTTCGTTTACGACCACTCGTATGGCCTTACAATTTTCCTCTCTTCGTTTAATTTTTTCGTTTACAATTTTAATCGACATTTTGTCACAACTTTTGTGTGGCAGTGTAAAAGAATGCAGATGGATTATAAAATGATGCATGTTCCCTATATTTTACACATTATCTTTGCTAAATTAAGGAAAACTATGAGGGGCATGGTATTTCTCATTCACAGTTTAAAGAACACTGTCGTCATTTTCCTCTTTATGTGGAATAGAGATTTGTTTTTCATTGCCTCTTTGGTACCGCTTAGTTTTAGGGATACTTCCTAGGAGTGGTAGGAAAATTTTTCGATGGATTTTCCAGCATTTGGGATGAGCAAATATTTCCTCTCGCACGCAGTGCGACATATACTATGAATAGTGAATAAAATATAAACAAGTATTTTGCGACACGATAAATATCCAGAATGAATATTTGAAAGAAGATTGAAAGTCGTCATGGGTCATCGAACAGCCGAAATTATGAATCAAAAATCTCATTTTTCCCTCCTCTATCTCTCTACTCCTTGTGCCTTATTCAAACCACTTGTTCTTTCTTCCTCATACTAAATGCCCATTTGTGAAATCTTTAAACGTTCCAAAGGATCTCCCTGATGTGATGAGAGCGCATGCAAGGAAAACTGTGTTTTCCAGAGAATGGAAACGACAACAGTTGCCGAATTGCTGGATTGTATGCGCAGTGTGATTTCATGCCATGAAATCCGTCGAATAATAAAACGGGTCAACCCCCAGCTTCACAATGAAATTATCAACATGTTGATGAACTTATGAGCGAAGTTTTTACGAAATTTTTTCCACTTTTCTTGGGCATTTCTCATTATTGTTCACTTTACATCTGCTGTTTCTAGCTTATTAAATTGAATGTTTTGTTTATGGAATTGCAATCTGCGGTATAAAGGTCTTTTCCTTTCTATATCTCTGTTACCTCTTACAACCGGTTTTGTCCAGTTCCTTTATCTCTTACTACTCTCTTGTATTTCCTCATACGGATCTGTTGGCATTTACGACCGCTACACTACCATCATTGGTAGTTGCACCTATGATTCTGCATTCACATTTGAATTATTATATTCCTGAGAATCGATCTCTTGAGATGGCGCTTATCGGGTTGTGTTATATATAAACTAACCAGACAGCTCCACAGCAGTCCACGATTGCTCTGAATAGATTCCTTGAATGGGGGTATGTACGAGGCGTGATCTGGCGGTCATGGGGCTATCGCCGGATGGGGGTGCGCAAGTTGATTTTCCACTGTATTTTATATCCATAATTAGCTTGCTTATTGACATGGCCAGTCTGGTCTTCATCTCAGTTATTATACTTACTGTTCTTGTCCTTCAAAATGCTGCATTTCAGAATGCATCCAACCACTAGAAACGTAGTGTTCTTGGTTTTTGGTGGCTAATACCAAAACGTTCCACCAGTAAATGGAGTCCTACACGGATCTCCGATCATGAAGACGGATCTCCGTCTTCATGATACGTTGTCACAGCGCGCATAACACCATCAGTACACAACAGTTGTCGCATTTTAAGAATATTTCATCATAGTGCGATGTGTTTCTTTTATTTTACGAGAGGTTCCCGGCCTCCTTTTATGAGATTCTGTAGAAAAGGGAATTTAGTATCCTTCTCAAGATTGCCTTGCGGCACTTTCGATAACTGTTTGGCCATACTCGAGTAGAATGGAGTAGTTCGCGTTAGTTCTTTGTAAAAGTGGAGGGAAGAACTCTTGCATTCATTTTTTATGAATGAAGAAAATTTTGGGGGAAATGAATATTTATAAAAAGGTATAATTCCAGCAAATTATTATTACAAATTATTATTATTACATATCCAGTGATGTGAATTCCATTACTGGAATCAGTTTATCATCGTCCCACCTTGGAGGTAACATGTTTAGAGGGGGTTAATTGTGACTAAGCGAATCCTTGAGTGGTGCCCAAGAGACATGAAGCAACCACGGGGCAGACCGCCAACAAGATGGGAAAGCCCACTGCGGCGCCTGTGTGGAGTTACATGGATGCGGAAAGCTGAGGATCGTGATAAATGGAAGGGATGCTAGCTGCATATGGAGGGAACGATGAAATCGATGAAATCACGGCTCTTCAAAGTGTTCAAAAAATTGTGACCGTCTCAAGTGGTTATAATTCGTGGCATTTCCATCGTTACACGTGGGAAGTTGCGCTCGAGCCTTTTAGGTAAGAAGAAGAGGTGTTCCTCCTCGTATCCTTTAATTCTGTTGGCCGATATTTAGTTCTTTGCGTGTTTGCGTTTGGACTATTCCTACTTTATTTATCGGACTATTGCAGCAGCGGAGACCACGTCGGCCTTCGGCCGATGCCATGCTCCTTTGAAGACAAACCTTTTATATAGGCCTGAAGATTAGCCAAAAGACTTTTTAATAATTGCCTGCATTTTCTCTTTACATATTACCTAGAATTTTTCTCTTAAATGCCACCACTCTCCCTCCTTTGTCTCTTTTATATATATATATATATATATATATATATATATATATATATATATATATATATATATATATATATATATATATATATATATATATATATATATATATATATATATATCACTCTCCCTCCTTTGTCTCTTATATATATATATATATATATATATATATATATATTTATATATATATATATATTTATATTTTTTTTTATATTTATATTTACAAACTATAAAGAGGTATAATCGATCTATAGTCGATAAGCTATAGTCGATAATAGTCTGAGTCGACCTCTGAGTCGACTATAAAAGCCGGCCAAACAGGATAGTGCGATCGGAGAGCAGCGCATGCCTGGTGAAATCACAGGCTGTTTCCATCTCATGTTGCTAGAACGCTAGTAGAGTCGTATTATTTCATAGGGAACACTTTTATATGCAGATTTATCTGCTTGTATTAATGTGGCGCTTAGTAATATTCTCTCTGCACAGACTGGTTTTTAGTTGGCAGTTACTGAGAAGAACTCGTTTTTTTTCGCCATGCAGTATAACGAATAGTTCCTAAAAGGCATCGTAGATAACCTTCTAATCTCTTCTGATTTTCAAAAAATTGCGACCTCGGGATTGTGATTCATAATCTAAGGTTTCCAATTTGCGACCTTATTCATTCAAATTTTTTTTTGCGCCGATTTTTTCTTCTTCCTAAATTAAAAAGCCGGCTTCACTCGAGTACGACATCGAATCTGCTCGCTCCTCTTCTTATGATGTGGTACAATTGGAAGACTCTGCCACACGAAACTGTTAGACTGTACGTTATAAGGCGTGCAGTTGAAGTCTGCGCATTATGCGAAGACTTGCACAAGTATCGCGCGAAAAAAGAATAGAAGTCGTTGTTTCTCCGGAAAAAATGTGAATCGTGGAATTTTTTCATTAGGCGCATCTGTGCCGGTAAGATGTTCCACCCATAGATTTGCTTCTTGTGGCTGATTTTCGGCGATTGAGAAACGGCGAGAATTAGGGAGAACCCAGACGCACAAGGGGGGGGGTTTGGGGTAATACCTCATACAGTTTCTGGCCTCTGTCTATTCCATTCTTTTGTGAGTACCAGGTCTCCGTTTTTTGATCCTCTTCTCTGACCTGCGCATCTTCAACTAGTATGCCATAACCGACGAGATTGTGGCCACACAATTCTTAATCAAACCTGATTTTTTTTTTGCGACCATTCGCTTCAGTTTAATGTCTTTCCGTCGTCAGAGTAGAGTTTCTTATTTATACAATAAGCAACAAATATTATGTTGATACGTCGATATCTCAAATCTTCCTTCATGATGCATGTTCTGCTTTCATGTGTCTTCTTAGCATCGCCTCACTTGTTATTGCATTTTATATTTTATTGCTTTCATTAAACGCTATTCTTTCAAAATACTTAAATATTTTGAATCAGCGTTTCGCATTTTATGGGTTTTGCTTTTTAACCATGCTGTTTGTACGGGACTGGAGTGCTCATTGATATGAGGTGTTCTGCATAAAGGTTGATCGTCACATATCTTTTATGCATATCGATTCATTTCAGTTAAGGTTTTATTATTGACGTTATAGACAAACGTATGCTCAAGTAGAAATAAAATCTTGAGGAAGGAAGTGTTGGTCGGGGAGAGGGGAGAGGGAGGGGAGTATCAGGGAGTGGAAAACACTGAAAGCGGTAACTCTGTGTTAAAACAACTAGCACGTAGTTTTATTGGTCTGGTAGTGATTCTGCAAGCAAAGTTCATTTCTTACGATGGTGTTCGGATACGTTTTTCTCTCGACAAGTAAATATATGCGACCTGGCGCATATATTGGCATATTCAGGAAATACTACGCCGATGCCAGTGCTGCTACCTATTCGTTTCCGGCACTTTCAAGAGTAGTAAACGCACCGATCGGGCTAATCCTCTTTGCCCAATTACGCGATCCTTCTTGCAGAGTTCTAGCTAGGAGATCGGTGTGCTATGCGCCAAGAATGAGGCTTGTATTTTGTGAATTCATCATCCATTATCATATCATATTACGATCCCGTGTGTTAATCTATAAAGTTTATATAAAATAAAGTTGTAACGATCAAGTTGTTTGTTGCCTTATCCTTTCGTTGTCGTTCTTCGATTTGTTGTTAATACCTTTGAAACAGATTTTTTGTGCCTTTCGTTATAGCATTCGTACTTAATTTAAATTCTATTTTAATAGACAATAAAGTAACAAAAAATCGATTACGTCCATCGACGATTCGATCGACAATGAAGAGATGCTCGAGGGGATATTGCTTTGCTCGCTGATAAAAAATCAATTGAATTTTGCGAATGATAATAAGTAAGTTAGAGCAGATATTTGGTGTGATTGATGGACAGTGATAGGGAATGCCTATTTCTAGTTCCATTAAGGTTTTTTCTATAGGAAGTCTTCTGAGAGTTCTAACCTTTTCAGGAAGGTAAGTTCAACGGCTTATAGGGAAGTAGAGAAGGGATGGGAGGGGGGGGGGGGGAGGGGAAGGTCATTAGCTCACCACGACGACGAAGCAGTTTATAAAGGCGCGGAATGGCAAGCAAAAATTAGCATGCGCACTTTTAGCGCTTGCTATCACCGCCGCTCATTTCCATTCACACTTCCGGTGCACGCCGCCTTTAGCGATGTTTCCATCTGCAATCCTTTTTGTAGCCTTTGGTATTTAGAATAGGTGATTAGAATTTTGTTCTCGTTCGATACTTGTTATTGATGACAGAGAGAAGGGGGTGGAGGGAGATGGTCGTCGATCTGTGGGGAGGGTAGATGCAGGGTGGGGTGTGGGAATAGGCAAGTAGGGAATGCTGTAAAAATTAGCTTTTTTTAAAGGGGACTGCAGTACGTAAAACGTTCTGAACCTATTTTAGCTCAGCATCGTGGTTCAATGAAATAAACGCAAAAAATGCGATATTAATGGTGCTTTTATTGGAAACTGATGGCAACAACGGTTTAAAAATACGTCACGCAAGAAACCCCCAGGGGCTTTACTTGCTCACTTAATGTTTCATTTGATCGTCCGCAGAAAAATAGTGGTTTGGGCCAAATACTTCTAGCGATGATGTTAGTGTTGCTTCACTCTCGATGACTATTGCTCTAGGATTGCACTAGTGATGCTATCTGCTCAACTGCAACGTTGGCGTCACACAAGTCGACAAGTGTCATCGTATCAGAAGGCCATGTCTGGACTCTTCCTTCCTTTTATCTTCCCTCGCCATGTTCTTTTTTCCTATATTTTTCTATTTCTCATTCCTTCGAAAAAAATTTTTAATTGCTTGTTAGAAAAGGGATATAGGATAGGCGAAAACTGTGGTTGGACCACTCTCGAAGGATAAAAACATATTTTCAGTCACATTTATGAAAATGTGACTCGAGCTTTCTCGAATCTAACTGAGCCTAGTCATGTGCTTCACTGAGTCTGAGCAGACATCTGATGCATCGTTTCGCCTGGCCACTTCATGTCCCCCTTCGAGGTGCTCTGCCTATGTTTTCCTATGCGTGAATGAGGTTACGTTCCCCTCAAACGCGGACTGGTCACGCTTTCTCATATGCCACCAATTTCGGAAGGGTACCAAACCATAGATAAGAGCCTATCCTAGGCAGCTACCCGTCTCCCCTACACAAAACTTGATATTTTTTTCAAAGTACGCTTCATCTGGTTTCCCATTTGTTTGGCACGAATGTTTCATGAATTACCTTTCATTTATTTTATTTCATTTACTTTTGAGGGTTTACCGCTATGGTCCACCTAGATTTGGTTTATCTGCTGGTGAGATTTATTCATATGTGCTTCTGTGATTTTCGAACACGTATTTTCTTATATCTTCATACCGAACATAAATTCGTCACCATATTTACCTTCTCTGTTTAGTTCACAATGTAGATGCTTCTATACCTCGCTTTTAATAAATCAGACATTACTATTCCATAAGGAAGTTAATTAAGTAAGTTTCGTCTCATTTCTTATTCAGTGCTTCTTTATCTCTTTCGTTTCTTTTTCCTTCTCGTTTCCCATCTTTGATTTCTTCGTTTTCTTTATTGTGTCTTTATCAAATATTTCGTAGCGTTTAGGAGTGAGGTGCGGTAACTTTAGCGCTGCAAAGATCGCAAAAGATTTTGCAACGAATGTTTGAATTTATTTGCGGGAAATTTTTTCGCGGGAATCTACTTTTTTCATCCCTTATGGGTATTAAAACTGCTGCCATTGATTCTTTATTCGAAAAGGTCGGACTCTTTGCACTGAAGGGTTATAAGATAGGTCGGGGGGTTACTTTTTGCATTGAAGGTTATAAAATATGATATTAGGTGGGTATGCTTATGCACACGTGGAATCTTTAATTATTATTTTTAGTAATACTATATATTGGTATATGCTTTCATTGCATCTTTGGCTCTTCGCGCAACATGGCTATAAAATTGAAAAAGCGCATATTGCGCCTACCCATGGTGCGCTTACCTGCTTATGTTTACCTTAAGTGCGCTGTAGACAGTGATGCGCCCATGAGGGGGTCTCAGCTTTAGTAATTTTTAAGAGATTCACCTAATTTTTGCATATTTAATATCAGATTGCAGATAGAATGCAGAACGCCTTTTTTTGGGAATCTAGTTCTACCGTTAGCGTATTTGTGTCTACACAACATGATCGCTTTCTCTTTTGTTTAGGACTCATAGTGCCATACTATGGAAAGGCATTCTAGACATTGTTGCCGCCCTTCCAAACGTATCTTTTTTCATCTCCAATGGAATTTCACATCCGAAACCTTTTCATAGTCAAGAGATTATGAAGAATCAAACATTAGTAGAAGACGGTGATTTGATTTCCAGAAAATCATCGAAAAGCTAACTTTTCCATCGTTATAATTCAAGTGCTGCATAGCCGATGAATGCTGTTATCCAATTTATTAATTGCCAAGGAAAGGGATGATCACTGTGTACCTTCGTGCTTTTTTTCCTTTTACTGTTGCGTTGTTTTATTCGAACATTCTGAGTTCAGGCTGTAAATAAGCTGAATATTTGTTGCTCATTCTTGAATTCTTGCTGCAACACGTTGGTCATGGATCGCTCCAACAATGTGTTGAATAGAGATTCTCAAACGTACTCGTTTCTTTGTTCGCGCAAGCGAAAACTTCTCTCTGGTTTTTCGTCATCCAGTTCCTTTCTGGGTAAATCAACACTTCCTCTTCCCCATTTCCTTCCCTTTTCGTCCTTCTTCGTCCCCGCGGCTCTCATATAAACCAAGACTTGGCCTCTCCCACTTCCTTCCTTCTTTGTTGCTGTAGTTATTTTGACTTCACAGGAAGCACCTGATCCATCTCACTGTTTATTAGTTCATTTGTTTGCATTTGTGAACATTATGTATAAAGACCTGAAATACACATTCTCGGTGGTGATATTCTCCTACAACATGGGTTTTTTTTATTTGTTTGAACTTTATAGGGTCGTGTTTTTCTTCTTCGATTGCTTATAATCCCCTCCATCTTTCAGTCTTTCTTCACTTGTGTCCAAATTTTGTTGAGAATCTAGATTAAATCCGGTCTTGGTCGCTATCGATACTAAAACCTGATTTAATCCAAATCAGCGTTCTTTTTCTGAACGGGGGAATATAGATGTTTTTGATGACTCATTGCTATGATTGGCATCCATCTTTAAAGCCCTGATACCTTCACACAGCTGCACCTCTTCTTGCTTGCCTCTCTTGGTTCTATTGCGCTGCGAAGTCCGTTATTTAATGCTTTATTTATTTTGCTTGCATCATTTTTGCTGTTACAACGCTTACGAGCTTTTGCTTCTGTCTATTGCTCACTGATATATTTACAGTTTTAAGGCTGAAGATAGAAGTTGAAGAATGTTTACCGTAAAAGATCTGACGAACGACTTCTTCCAACGTTTCCTTTCTAACGACGACAATTGTCCTGAAAAACCGGTCGTTCAAATATTGGTTAGTGTTTGATACACTCTAGTTGTATTATACCCCCCGTAGCATTATTGTCTCCACAAACGTACTATATTTAGATAACCGATTATAAGAGGTTGTTAAAAAAATTCTTTCATATAGGCTGTTAACCGTACTCTGCTTGCCCCACTCCTCCCTTTTCCCCTTTCCCCCCTCTCCCCGATATATGTCTAGCATGTTTTTTGTTGTCGCTTCGGTACTTCATAAGGGTGTGAATAGTTGATGAGAATATTGTTCAACCAAGGGTTTATGCAGAACCACACGTAGTGTTCAACTGGGTTCTTCCAGGATACAAAACTGCAAACATTTGCCTATTTAGTGTACTTATTTATGTTCGTAGTCATGGATGAAAGTGAATTCATGTTGACTGGTTGATAATGGAGGAGTGCAAGGAGAATTTGTTATTGAGGTAAATCTCCGAGCAGTTTCCTGATGTATCCCACATTGCAGTGATTTGAGGCAATATTTCGAAACTTTGTTTTTTATAGAAAAATTTTATAGAATTTATGTCGTCATTTTATCAAGAAAGTCGAAATTGCGTCCTCCTTCTCCCCTCTTACCTTTCACCCATCCCCTTGCTATATTAATGTTTTCAGTCAGATCCACTCTTTGTCCTGCATAGATCATCTAAGGAAAGCCGATCTATCAGTGGTTATTTGACTCGCTTCATTTTTATGCTATAACTTAGTTTATTCGATTTCATCCCTCTCTGCTGCCGCATCGGTGCATTTCTTAAGCAAAATTTTTAAATTACAAATGCAATGCTAGAAATGCTTTTTTTTTTTACGAAAACGTTTCATAGATCATATGTCATCCTCTTCGACACTTCGTCCTTTTATAATATCTCTTGCTTTGTTGACTATTTATCACTTGACGCCCTCAAAATAAATGAATTTCAGGATGCGCGGCCAATCAAAAACAACCCCACAGATAAACGACATCGGTTTCGTCTTTCCGACGGCGTTTTTAGTTACTCCAGTAAGTTTCCTTTCTATCTTTATGATTGTTGTCTTGACTGATGCAATTCATATTTATACGAGATTATTTAAATGCATATTTTATGCTCATCCGTGAAGAGATGCAGTCTTGAAGTCTCTGTTAATCCTCATTTTCATTGCTTTTTCTTTGTTGTGGTGGTTATGAGTTTCATATTAATAAATTTCATATCTATGGGGAAGTATTCCGTTGATAGCAAAACGATGAGGTCGTTGAAATACGACACGTTGCATTGTCTCTTATTGTTTATTTTTTTGGGGGGGGGGGGGACTATTTTATCGGTTTCTAAATGAGCCTTATTGAGTGATCGTTATTAATGCAGCTAACTTTTTTTGTTGTGTGCACTTGATTTGCACGAGGTATTTAAGGGATGATCCATTTTGCAGCATGCACAAATCAATCTCAAATCGCTGATCGAGTTGAAGCAGACAAATTGGGAGAGGGGCATCCGGTAATCCGCATTCTGCGTTATCTCAAGCAAGCAGTGCCAAAATCTGAGTACGTTTTTTAAAGTTTCATGCTTGTCGCTACTGAATGGAGTATGGTTGTGGATTGTGAGACAACCTGGAAAGTGAAGGCAAAGGGAATGCGAAATAACCTAAGTGAGTCTTGAAAATAGCAGCTTCGTTTTGATGTGAAATCGTTTCCTATCAGGTATGCAGGTTGTAGGAAAGGTGACCTGTGAAATTATGGTAATCCGCCTCACTTCTTCCGTACTTTTTGTGAAAAGGGCACACTAAAATTCGCTTGTTGTTTTATCCAAATGTTATAGTATTATATTAAGTAAGAGACGTCAGCGTAAACGAAAATTGTCCCAGGCGTCTCTTTTCAAGGTACCGCGGTATGCTTCAGGCTGTTGTTCATATGACCTCCGGGGTTTTTGCAAACTCGTGATATATGAAGGTCAGGTATTTTGGCCTCTTATAAAGTTTTAGTCTGTGAGGACCTTCGTGCTCCACAGAATGCCACCGTATGAGACAACTAGGTCGATTTGAGAACATCTGCATAGAGAATAGGCAGCGGTTGCATTGAGCAGTCGTATGCCGTGAAGATAGTCAGTGTCAGGCAATAAGCTTGAATCTGAGAAGGAAGGGATATTATTTGATCGCTGTAAGAAATAAATTTTGTGCTGAGGTTATAGGCGAAACAGTCGGCAGTATTGTCAACAGTTACCAGTTTGGTGTTTAAAAACGTTTTAAAATCGACCTTTTGCAAAAGCAATAACGGAAGTATTGCAAAATGAGGTAGCAATGTTGTTTCTTTCGGTGGCTCGTATATTTGGAATTTTGGTGTTTTTATTTACTAATTGCATAGGGCGAGCAATCGTTACTCTGAGGTTAAAGTGCAGTACATGGTACATCAAGGGTAGGCTGTTACAGGGATTACATTTCTCTGTGAAAAATTTCCATTTCTTCTTCCCAAAGAGTTTCCCTTCATTTTGTATTATATTTGTTCATTTGCCTTATCAAGGATTTTCCATATTCCCTTCGCTATTTAAGGATTCGTTCTTGAGGGTATATTATTTGCTGCAGATTTAAGGATTTTCTTTCGTGAAAGAAGGGTCGGTGTTGTGGGCTGATAGTGATACATAATAGTCATCGTTGAGGTGTTTATTGTCAGCTCTTATGAATGTACATAGCTGCCTTGTGGATCAACTGTTCTTCCCTTACCTACACGCCGACCCGTGATGGTGGATTGCATGTATATTAAATTGCAGAAAAGTGCCTCAGGGGAAGATCTCGCTTGCAATCATCGACTATGAGGTACTTGCACGGGATCTGCCGATACTTGGCCAGCCGATACCACACTCATGCAACGAACGTGACTACAGAGGCATGAACGCGAACGCTATTGGGCAGAGTGTTAGTCATGAGCAGCCACAAGGCAATGGACTACCGCAACACACAGGTGATGATTTTTGATTTAACTGGTTAAGCTGATATTAGGCGTCCAGGTGGCAAAAATTTAGTGAAACGGCATTGTTTCTCAAATTTATATTCCGCAATTCATCAAAGAAGGCTTTCCTTCTTATGTGAACTGTATTATTATGTTCCTTCCAAAATTGATCACACTAACTGAAATAGAAAGTTTTTTAGCGCATATAGTTATTCATTTAGTGAGATTATACATTGCAGATGTTTTTCTAAAACAAATGATTTAGAATTTTCGTTAACTGCAAGGGTAATGTAAAATTTACTGTAACTGGTCTAAATGGCCTGAGTAATTAAAAGGCCCAAAGGTATAGAAGTAACTGAAATACATCTTTATTCGTTTTTTTTTTTTTTTTTTTTGCTTTGCGTAATGATGCTTAGAGTTATCAGAACTTTCTACCTTCTTATGAAATATTTCTTCGCCCATATGCTAGTGATATTTTCAGCTCGTCGTAATCCGCCGACCCCAAACAGAGGAACGAGTCTGATTGGACAAAATTTGACTCCCATCCGACTTATCACTCCATATGTGAATAAGTTAGTGTTTTTTAAATTGCATTTCTTCTTCTGTTTAATTTAGCTTGCATGTGAATTCAGTTATACTAAGCATTTCACATTCATTGGTACTCGTTCATCGGTGCAAATTTTTATGGGACATGGCAAGGGCAGCAATGAAACGAAGGGCTTGTAAGACCTGAAATTGTTTGTTTACTTTTTCATATGTAACTTTATGTTGCGATTGTCACAAAAATACTGTTTTTTCGTTCATTTACTTGGTTACTTTAATGTTTCATCGCTGGTTATGGTTTTTATCTTCAGTGAGAAGATGGTACAAGATGCGCTGAGAAAGGAGTAACAATAGAAGGGAAGAGCAGAGAAGATGACGCTTGTAATGCCCTCAGTGCCTTACCTGACTTTTATGTTTTTAAGAATCGCTGTAGCTAGTAATAATCTAAGCCAACTATATAATTGACATTGTCGAAAACTGTAAGATGATGTTATTAAGATGGCGTATATGTGGCGTCGTGACTGCAAAAGAAGATTTGAGAGATGTGAAGACAGCACGTGGAGAGTTAAAGGTATTCAATTTCGAACTAACCGATGAGGAGGGCGGATGCATTCGGATTGCAGCTTTCGGAGATACGGCAGACAAGTTCTACGCAATCGTGCAGAAAGGATCGGTACGTTCTTTTTTTTATGATCCTTCAGTGATTTCTGGATTCGGTTTAATAATTTTCTGGAATGACGCCTTTTATTAACACATTTTCATGCTGTAATCTATCTTGTAAAGAGGAAGCAAAAGATAAAATTTTCGTTGCCTTAGTGGTTGTTTTTTTGTGTATGTGAATTTGGTGTATTTTGGTTAAAAGGCGTTAATTTTATCATTTACTGTCTGCTTTTACAGTTAATTAGGTTTTTCCTAATGTATGTGCTTATATACTTTCGTGTGGAATTCTTTTAATTTTATAAAGCGTTTTAAGATGTACTATATATCGGGCGGAACAGTGAAACAAGCAAATAAGCGTTACAATACGACGGGACACGACTATGAACTCACTATGCGATCCGATACAGAGGTAAATCTTTGATTTAAATATCTCTTGGAATCACGTCGTCGATTTTATCTATAAAAGATGTTTTTTTCTTTTATGCAGTGCATTGTTGAAATCCGAAATTTGTAGATAAAAGTGACAGATGTTCAGAGTTTTTCCTTAATTTCCCTTACAGTTTGTAAATTCTGCTCTATTTTATTTCGTTAATGAATGAATAAATGGCAAGGCAATCAACAGGTTTGAGAGGAGCTTGAGTAAAAACGAAACAGTGGAACTGATACAAATAAACCTGCGTAGAAGGATTCAGAAGCGAACAGTTGAAGGTTACACCTCATGATATGCTACTGTTATTGCTTACGACGGTTGTTTTCTTTTTTTTTTGGTGGGGGGGGGGAGGGAGAGGGGGCTGTTTTTCTTGTACTCGTTCTATTCTTCTTTCATCTGCAAAACAATTTTCTTTGCCCTTGAACGACTTCGGAAATCTTAAAGTTATTTAAGTATATACTTTTGATCGGTGGATTTGTCATTGAAGTGACGTCATTTCAGATATCTCCATGTATAGATCGAGAGAGGATTGAAGAACCACGATTGAATTTAAACGTAGTTCCACTCGCGATGGTATCGTCACGTGCCGGACAGTGCATCGATATTATAGCGATCATCGACCAAGTTTCCGAGTTGCAGCAGGTACGATTTTTCATTCGGATGTCTGAAGTGATCTTCAAGATTAGTGATTGAAATTTTCGGACGTGATCATTGAAAGAATGGATGCTTATATGTGACTGATAAGAATAGGTGAGTATCGATCACATTTGGGGATACTTGCAAGTTGCAATCCGATCTTGAATTAGTTTGAAGCCACGCAGAGAAACTTTAACAAATAGATGACATGTGAAAAAAGACTCGGTGGCGAGTTTATAAATTTCAGGCTACTTGATTGTTATGCATCTGTGACTGGGATTGCACAAACTTCGGGTATTGAAAAGGAAGAGATATTTGTGGCCTGAAGTGGCATTGCAATTAGGTAGTTTTGAGACGGAACATCATTTTTTCCATTTATTCGGTTGGTTCACAGAAATATTTATTCGAAAATTTGTCCATTTTTTAAATAGTATACTAAAATATGTATTTTGTTTTAGGAAAATGTTGAAGATTTGCATTTATTATTGAGAAACAAAGATTAGGGTGGTTAGGTGAGTTATTTCGTTGCGAGATTGGGAGATGGCAAAATTCGGTAGTGCCAGCCATCGTCCTTCATGCTCACACGTTCCCCTGACATTTATAGTTGGCTATAGATCAATATCGTAGTTAACGTTAGTAGTATTATATGGGACTCATCTCTGACGCAGTGACATTCTCTTCGTTAAGGTAACACAACGAAGCACAGGCGCGCTATTGGAGAAGAGGGATTTGCATTTAATCGACGAAAGTGGTGCTGTCGTTGTGTTGACTTTATGGGGCGAACAGGCACGTAGCCATGACGTTGATCTGCAGCATCAGGCTATCGGTGTCAAGGGGGCAAGTGTACGCGAGTTCAACGGTTTGCTTTTCTTTTATTTGATAACGTTCTTTTATTTATTATCTTATCTCTACAGCCTCATAATTGTTAGGTTTAGAGGAAATTACGTTGTAAGTTTAGGATATATTGGAAACTTAGTGAGAGATGGTCATGCTGTCTTTGTAAAAATTGTCAGGGATTCCTGGCATGGATAGCATCTTTCAGGGTAATTAGGTAATCACAGATTTATTGTTATTGTCTACCCACTCCAGCACTTATGTTTCTCCCCTCACTTCAGGGCTGATATTAGGCTGTTGCGTTAGTTTTCGATTGTCGGCACAAATGCGTTTACTCTCATGTTTCCTTTCGCCAATTTTCAAAGGACAAATTGTTTTCAAGCATAATTCTCCAGTGCTCCAGTGTGAATAAGCTTTGGTCGTTGAACGAGCCAGTGCTAATATGATGGGTGATGGATGAAGGTTTCTTCGTATTTACTATATTGTCTTGCAGGCAGTTACAGTTTATCAGCATTGAATTCAACTCGAATAGAGATCAATCCGGATTGCGACGAATCGAAGGCGCTTTATGTATGGTACCGTGAGAAGAGACCGAGCATCGATGTGAAGCGAATCACAACAAGCAGCATGGGAGGCGATAGTTATGGTACAGATATACTTTTTTGTGTAAAACTATGGTATATAAGTGTAAGTAAGAAAATATTTGCTAAGTTGAAGTTCTGTGCAAGCGTTTATTTAAATAGCACTTCCTCGTTAGATAGCGTTATGCAGTTTTTGCTGAATTTGTCGCTGTACTTTTAGAGGTGATAATATGTCGTATTTTGGGTATGGTAGTTTATTATGAGTGCAGGCGTCTTGAAGATTAGAGTACCTTTGCTTTGAGTGACGTTTACTGCATGGTTTACTAAATGGTTCATCAATGAGAATAAGTCAACTCAACGAAAGGGAGGCTTTACGTCTGAAATAGATGCGCTGTTATGTTTAGGGCGGCCTTTCACCCTCCCATTATGTAAATTTAGGTTGGGGCTACAACACAAGTTGGAGAAAAATGGTTTCGTGATTAATGAACTTTCAGCTCGTGATCTGCGTTTGATTGGTGTAGCCGATGCGATGAATCTCGGTAGAAACGAAGATAAGGGTGCATATTTCAATGTCACTGCAATGATCTCATCTCTGAAGGCCGATGGTGCACTCTACAAGGTTTGTTGTTCTTCTTTATTCAGCTGAATAATTCCATTTGAATGCCATTATGAGGCTATTTTGATTGTTATTGAATATTTATTATTATTATTTTTTATTTGACATCTTTAGAAATGCATCATGTTATTCGATGCGGTTAATTTTGGTTCCTAAAACATGCAATGATAGCAGTCGTTTTTCGATTGCATTTATCGATCATTGACGATACGCAAGGAAATAGCGTATTTCAAGAGTGGAGAATAAGGATGGGCAGTCAAAAAATCACCTGAAGGTTATTATTTGTGAAGTTTTAGGAAGAGCGGAGTACATTGTAAGTCAAAATTGGAGATGAGACATAACGATATGCGATATGTGAAAATTATTGTATATCCAAGACTGAGGTTGGGCCAGTGACCTTCAGCTAATGACGATGAGCTCGAATCTTACATGCGGATACAGTTAACCCTTCAGCGCATATGACTGCTATATTAAAATTTAAAGCAAAATGCAGTCAATTAATCCCTCTTGTCTATTGCAGACATCAGTCATAGAGATAAAGGGTGGTTGATTATATTGTGAGGTATTTGCAGAGTTGTGGTACTAACGGATGCAAAAAGAAAGTAATTGAGATGGACAATCAGTACCGATGCGAGAAGTGCAATCTCACACTCGACTCATTTAAATATGTCCTTCTTCTATCGGTAAATAATTGGCTGCTTATTTCTTATATTTTTCCAGCTATTTCTTTATGGAGTTTGGATTGGTTGAGTCATGGTACGTTTCTACTCTAGCTCCAGTTCAGAAGACGCAAAAATGAATTCCGTTTGTGTTTGTGTGTGTGCACTAGTGGTGTCGGTATGTCGGGTTTCTTATCGTGCTTTGCGTTTACTGTGAGATATGAGGTCACTTCAGTACCATTTACCATGTACCATAATCTCATGGCAACGGAGTAATTGAAGCCATGTCTTCATCTGTTTCAGCGTGGTGTGATTTCTTGTATCTTTGAGGCGTAAAGGTGAATAAGCTTATCGCCTTGATTAAATAAGTTCGGTTAAATTCTTATGAAGTATATTTACTGATGTGTATTTTTTGACGTCTTATCTCAGCATTAAAATTGAGTGATTGTATTTTTGGATTTTGCCCATTATTAATTTAATGTAAATAGAACTTTGTGTTCATCTAAAACACATATCTGTTTATATTAATTGCTGTGAATCTCGCATCTGAATGGATACAAATAAATGCTCAGATAGTGCTTACAGCTGTGATGGAAGTTTTTGCGTAATATCTGTGAGCACTCTATTAGGTGTAGAAAATGAGCATCTGATTATAATGAGAATGTTTAAAGGTTCGAAAGATGAGAAATTGACTTATCTTTCAGATGGAATTGTCAGATTTCTCAGGATCCCATTGGGTGACTGTTTTCGAGGAGAAGGCGATTAAGTTGCTCGGTAAGACGGCAGCGGAATTGGGAGACCTTCTCGAAAGCAACAGGGTTTGTGTCTTCTTTTTTATTTTAAGTTTGCTGTACATAAAAAGTTCGAAAACTCGTTATTTAGGCAGTAAAAAGCTAGAGGTTTTTTTGTATTTTAGGAAATCTAGTGTTTTTGTGCGCTTTCTAGATTGGGTAATAAGCGGGATTTATGGAATTTGTCGTTTTATTAATCGAGTGGGGACATGATTGGAATTGAATGTTGTCGATGGGAATAAAAGCGAGCGGGGAACCCTTTGAGGGTGGGTTTGTGGTATTATAAATGCAGGTAAATTTAAATATTAGTGGTAACATATCTGATGTGGAGGGTGATATTTGAGTGACTTTCGAGATATTGTATCATGGTAGCAAGGGGAAAGAAGAGTTGATAGTAACAAAGCAGCATCAAATTTTTAATTTTTCATCTGGGTGACGTTATTTTCTTGAAGCTGATTAAGCACATACCGCTTCAGATTGGGAGGGGGGGGGATTGATAGAATTGATTCGCTACTGATGGAAAGCGATTTATCAGTTAAAATGCACACTTCCATTTGAAGAATACTTACGTGCTTGATGATAGTGATGTTGGTAAGTGATAACTGTGTTTAGCTAATGAACTACTGCTGCGATAGTTGATGATCCACCTTGTAGTGTTATATTATTTTAATAGGTAAACATTTTAAATTTTGAATATTTACTTGCTAATGAGGGTATTATTGCAGCTGGATGAATACAACGATGTATTTAGCGCAGTGCGATTCCGTGAATATACCTTCCGCATTCGTGCGAAGAGCGAATTCTATAATGTTCGTTAGTATCTGATTTTTCTTTTTTCAGTCTTCTTTAGAATTTCTTATTTTGCCTTTTTTTGGTATTCACCTGTTAAATTTGTAATAATAAGCGGTTTCGAAAGTCATAGTCACTTATATACGATGCTTATTGAAGGATACGGAACGAATCAAATGGAGTGTTTTCGATTTGAACAATGTTGACTATGACAAATATGTGGAGGAATTGACGAAGGCACTCACAAAGGTCGAACAATTATGAGAGCAGCTGTTGGCAAATGAAGAAATTATTCTCGATCTCTTCCATATTAGACCATCGCAGTCGATTGTAAGGGT
Organism: Baylisascaris procyonis; assembly: GCA_037389465.1. Lineage (NCBI taxonomy): Eukaryota > Metazoa > Nematoda > Chromadorea > Rhabditida > Ascarididae > Baylisascaris > Baylisascaris procyonis. The sequence goes on from JAZARR010000250.1 coordinate 344,895, forward strand.
AAAGTATTCGCTTTGAGGGATTCTGATTTTATTTTCTTGCCTGCATCTGGCATTGTATGCGGTGTATCGATACTTGGTTGAAATCATATTTGTAGGTTTTATTTTGCTGCTGCGATCACTCGTGTTCAAAACATTTTATAAAGTTTAAAAACTTTTCCGCTACCGACTAAAGAGTAAGATAGGGCAAATGAATGCCATAAGCCTTGTGGCTAGATAAATTGAACTTTCACATAGCAGTCTATAGTTTTTGATGGTTTGATTTTAAAGTAAACTATCGACAGATATCGAATTCTATTTCCATTAGTAGGCATGGCGGGGCAACTCTTAGGCCGTTAGTGTTTTTGCATGTGGCTTCCATCTTTGCAGAACTTTGATAGAGGGCGATCAGTCGTGCAGATCGAAGATGCACGAATAGATGATAGATGTGGGGAGGCGGGGGATTAAACGTTGCACGCATGGTGCATATAGTTGATTGTATTCTCTGAAAGAGTGATGTTAAACGTACCAGTGACGGACAGAAAGAACGACCATATTCACCTATCGCTTGCTGTAGAATAGACGTAGAATTGAACGGTGGGCTGCGAAATCGGTTATAGTTATGCAGTATGTGGCATTGAACTTCTCATCGTTATATTGAAGATGTCGCATTTAAATATTTTATCACCAATGACACTTGTATGTTATGTTTCACCTTTGTGATGCGGTATTGCCTTATTTTGGTGGGACTCTGGCTGGTTTACGAAACGCTTCCTCAAAGCCACATAACTTCCTTCATTGCATTTTTTGAACCTTGCAGAAGTTAGTGCGAAAGAATGATAGGAGAGCAAGGAGGATTTATGTGTCGGTTGTTTATTTACCTCTTTTATTACTACATACACTTAGCACTATCAGAGATTGAGGGAAACTGTCGTTATGTAATATATGTTCTGTGGATTTGTTCACGTTTTCACCGTTTGCCTGTTATTTTTGGCTTTATAGTTGCCTACATGAAATTGGAATTTATGATCTTGTGAAGTTTTACGTCGAATTTGTTTTTTTCTTTTGCAGACCTCAATTGTATGAATTGTGTTTGTTTTGCATTCGTTTCTCTTTCGACGTTATTAAACTACTCTATTGAAGTTATTGTATATTTGTGTTGATTTCTTTCAGCATTACGCAAATCCTTGTGCAGAAACAGATAAGAGTGTGTGCGGGGGGGGGGGGGAGGGGGAGTTCTAAGTGGGCATCATCATTGCAAAAAAAAGAAATTCGAAGCACATGCCCGTTGCCATGTATTTTACTGATGTTTTTTATCTTTGCTTCTTGCGGTAATTGATGGAATAATATTAAAAATTGCAAATGGTGCCTCGAATCTTAAATGGATCTTTGCGTTTATTCGATTGCATTTCCATTATCGATTAAATTGAGGAATTTAAAAAAAAAAAAAAAACGATACTTGAAAAAGAATAGAGCTCCAGCAGAGATTTGGATTTGGATTTTAAACAGTGAATGCTAGAGGTAAGGGATATATCGTGGGATGGAGGTTGTACTCCTTTTCCTACGCGCCTTTTCCATATGCGTTAAGAATTTCCCGAAAGCTCGAGTTGCATTCCTGAGATATGGGATCAGACTTCCAGATCTATCCTGCTAAAGCGACGTTTCGGTTATCCCTTAGCAGCACACTAGAAAAAGTCCAGTGCCGCACAGAATCTCGCAATTTTTATGGACTAACTGCCATAGAATCCAAATATTGTTGAGAAAAGAGGGATGGCAGAGGGGAGGGGGGGGGGGGGTTGGAAACTGTCAAAATATAAGCGGATACGTGAAATGCCCAGACTCCATTTGTGGTCTGAAAATTGGCACTCAGATGAAGTCCGACTGTTATATAGTGTATACGGGGAGGCTGTTAAGTTCAACCTATTATTTGAACGAAAAACTGTTCGAGGTTTATGAAACGAATGCGGGGAATATTGTATAAAACTTCAATGGTAATACTTTTCTAGCATGGGTTCCACTCTGTTCTTCGCGGTGTTTGCGTGCTGTGTGGAGTTGGATTTGTGGAATTATTGGAGGATTGCTAATATATGGAGTTGGCTAATTGAAGCCATCTTCATGGACTGACCGCACAAGGCATATTGAAGAGCCCAAGCGGTAAGTGTATGATTTTTAACTAAATTTTTAAAATATTCAAATGAAGTTTTATGTGAACTGTTTAAAGCTGTCTTGCTGTTTCTTCAAGTCGTGCTAATTGGTTATGGCTGCTCGATCATCTTTTAGCTAATTTCATCATCAATGGGAGAAGGGAGGCATATAAGTAGGAGTTCAAGTAAATTCACGTTGCCTGAGGGAATACTGCTGTTTAGCTTTTTTGACAAACTGTAGTAAGTTTATCGAAAATTTTATTGTTCATACCGCATCTTGGCTATTGTCGTGTACACTATTTCATCCGGAATGTTCTAGTATACGTGCTTATACTTTTCCTGTATTGTTTCAACTATCAGGTGTTCGTTCAGCTAATATCGCTTTCATAGTGACTGCCGTTCTATTCTATTCTATTACTGTATATCCCGCAATTCTGGTTATTTATGATAAATATACCTATTCTCACAAGTCTTAAAACCTCATCATTGTGTAAAGTTTAGAGATCAGACTAGAGATGCTGCCTAGTTCCATTGTTTGCGATGATCAGTATCAGCCATTTTAATGTGCTTTGTTCTTTGTAGAAAACACATCGCAAAAATGAACTTTTGCGTAAGAGGGCACACATACTATGCATCGTAGGGCAGTTGACAATTCAAAAAACTTCAAAAGTCTTTTGGTTGTATTATGCCAGATAAGATGGGAAAGCGGATGGGTTCATATTGGGAAAGACAAAGAGAGGAGGGATGAAAATAACAGCGGATTAAATATTTATACCAAAATTAAGAGGATGAACACTATTTCTGCCGACGATGGATTTATTGATTCGTACTGACTCAGAATCCTCTCTCGTATCAGAATTTGAATCACACACGGACAACCCTCTCCTCCACCCACCTCCCGACCTAATTTTCGGTAAATCAGGGATTTGCTGTTTTGGAAGAAATTTCTCTCCAGGTAACCACCAAAAATGACGCAAGAGAGGGAAAGAAAGCAGCAATGAATAAGTAGATTGCTCAGTTGTAGTGGAAGAGTGGTGTACAGCTTTAGCGAAATTTCTTAATAATAGAGAGATGGGAGATCGGTACTGTCTGCATAAAATTAAGCGGGTTTTTACTTATGCAACATCAGCGAAGTTCAAAGCCAATGGCGCATCTACTATGATTTTATCCGTGCACTATCAGTTTTGGCATTCTCGTTTCATATCTGGAATGTTTGTTATGAAAGATTTATTTATGGATATTGCCCGTGGAACCACTGTTTATTACTCACAACATCACTGCCCTACCTAAACGTTGTTTGCCCTTCCAGAACTTCTAAACCCTTCCCCGGCTACTGTTTGATTAGAAAAGGTGCCGAATGTTTTACTTTTTTCCGATAAGTTTTGTTAAAAATTTCTAGAAAGTTCGATTGTTTCGAGTGTTCGCCGTAAAATTTTCAATTGCTTCTGATGCTCAAAGATCTCAAGATTTTGTCTAATCCCCTAGTCAAAGGGAATGGTAGTTGAGAGGGAAGGAAGGGAGGGGACAAGGGGAAGGGATATGTGATGACCACGATCTTTTGATTCAACATATCACGCTGTACCGCAATGACCAGTGTCGTGTGATGAGCAGCAATATTTCATTTGCTTTAGTGCTCTTAAATGGGGATTAATGGAAATTTGCTTCATTTAGGCTCTTACAGCGAATCTTTTGAATAAACGTTTGTCGAAAAAATTCGGCGCGTTCGGAGAGTGGATACTGTTGCCATGCGAACATTGCTTGGTGGGGGTTTTGGGCGATTTCAGTTTTTTACATTACTGTTTAACTTTTTAGGGTTGCTAAGCTGTTGGTTAGTTTCTCTGCTGTTAAGGAGGAATTTAAGCTTTGAAATGTAACTTTTTATGCTTACGTATTCGAATAAATTAGCGTTCTCGTCTCATCTAAATGCTCTTTTAAGTAACCAGTTTTTACTACTGTGAGCTGGTATAAGCTGGTTCTCGGTCCCACCGGGTCCGGTTTAGTTTAAGCCATCCACATCGCTCTGTAATGGCCGGGAAGATCGTAATGGGAAATTTGGGACTGGTTGGGCGGTTCTAACCCACTCATGACCGGAACTGGGCTGGAACCAGCTTTTACCTTTCTTATGGGTTAAATCTGGCGGCGGTTTTAATCGTTGACTTGTTATAAATTGACTAGATCAATTTAATTCAGTATTACTCAAGATGTGCCTTATGTTTACGGAATTCGCATATACTGCTTAGATCTGCAACTGACGATGTCGTGAGCGATACGGTTCGGGTCGGCTGGCATAATGTCTTCTAGGTAAATCCTCCTATGTTTTTAGAAAAGAGGTGTTGCTAGAACTGTGATGCTAGCAACAGATGTGAGCTTATATGGGTATAGCTTTATTCGTTGTTGCCCATATTGCTTCCTTGTTTGTGTCACGACCGATATAAATGGAGATAGGCTCTCTAACGAAAGGGGTTTGAGGGGAATTTCCTTTCAGCGCTGGAAAACTTCAGATATAATTGCTACCTTAATGAAAGTTGTCAAAATCCAATTAGCACCTACTTGGTGATTTATAACAAAGGATAGCACGTAGTATTGTTTGAATACCATGCTTCATTAGGTTATTCGACTCTTTTTCTCTATATATTGACTCCTACCCTCACTTTTCCTTACTTGAAGCTTTTTTCATTTTCATTTCGATATAAAATCTGAGCATCGATTAGTTGTGTAGGTATATTGCGGTGTATATTACGGTAGTGATATATGGGAGATCCATAAAATTTAATCCTCCTCTAGAGAACTAGAAGCATTGCGAAGAAACGATCATTACTAAATAAAACAAAATATCTTTTGCTTTTGAAGTTTTCCAAAGATTTTCATATAATTTTGCTAGGCTTACATTGGAAATTCTCGACAATTCGCTTCATAAAATTACCTGGCGAAGCTAATTCTCAAGTGATAAATTTTGAAATACCTATTCCTTGAATATTTTATGATGTCACTTCGCCTAGTTTTTCTCTCTAAGAAATTCGTAGTCGAATTCGAGTTGAAGGTCATACTTTACCTCTGCACTAGCCGGTCGTGAAACTAGAGCTCAATTGAAAATCGTCGATGAATCTCTGCTCCTACATAAAGGGGGATTAGTAGTTTTTATGCGACTCGTACCAAAATATTTTTAACAGTGACTTTTTCATCTTTTATGCAATTTTGTATGCTTACATTTGCAGAGTAATATTGTTTATGTGCATTTTTGTTTATTTATTTTTTATTTTCATTTCGGGAACCAATGAGATTGAAATTGCGGTATTTGATGAATATAATCGTTGTTATAGATTTTAACACCTATAATATCTTTCAAATTGATTTATGCGATTTCATAGAGAGTTATAGGTATTTAATGATGGGGAAAAAATTGTATTTGTTTTGCACTTTTCGATTTTCATTTTTTTGCACGTCGATGAGGCTATTAAAAAAGCGAATGTTTTGTGGACGACTTATCGAGGCAATTAACTTAAAGAAAATTTCAAAGCTTCCCATTTTTTAGGATTGTCTTAAGAATGAAACCTCGAAGAATCGGTGTTGTTCAACTTAGTAGAAATTGAAATACCCTCCTTCAGTAACAAAAAATGTAGCAAATGAATGCTTTTAACAAATGTTTAATTTAGAATCCTTTAGGTGTGCACTAGACCGGAAAGAATATCCCAGATATATGTGCACGACTGTAAAGCAACAAAATCGTCAACTCGTCGCACTACCCTACTGATCGCCTCTTCGGTTCTAACTCTGGCTCTGATCTCATCACTATTTTATCGCTTTCATAAAAGGTTCTGTTTTTTTTTTTGTTGTTAATTTTTATCTTCTCCATATATTTGAAATATTTCTTGATGACCGTTGAATATCTGAGGGAACTAATTTCCAGAATATTTATGCAACAGCATATTTATTATATTTTCTAGAGAAGAGCAAAATTGTGGGTTGTTTTTTTCATTTGGGATAAATGTCATCATATATTATAAGCATTGATTAATCATTTTTCATCGATAAATAGGTATTAATGTCTGCCAGCTTGAGGTGTTCTGTTCGTAAATAAATATAGAAAACAAACAACAAGAGTATGAAAGAGTACATGAACCTACTTTTGGAAATCGTAGATTTTTTGAATCCTCTCTACAAACTTCAACTCCCCGTACCCTTTTTCTTTCATGTTTGGAATATTCCTGTCTTCAGTGGTTGAAGAATTCTACCAATCCCGTGGTGTGTGAAAATGGAATGTAGTCCAGTTGCAAGAGTGGCTTTATAAAATTTCATTGTGATTATGAAAGGGGATATCGTTCAGATATTTGTATCATATGATGAAAATATAAATACCTAAATGAAGCGTTCGGTTCCCTTGCTTTCCGCGTCTAGCGATGGATGCCATATAGCCGGCAGCAGGTACGAGGCACATGCCCAGTGCTTGGACCTGTTCGTCCTGGCGTCGTACCCGATTAGCCGTGAAGTGCCAGATATGCGCATCTGGCGTCTTCTTGCTCGCATCTGCTTGCTGCTGACATTATGCAAAGCGTTTCTTGGGGTTGCATCTGAGGAACGTCAACCTCGGGTACAATAAGCTTTGGTCCCTTTGCATAATTTGCTTCAGAAGTCTTTCTGCAAAAAAAGGGAAGGGTAAGATGCATGGTAACATTGGAAGGTTCAACAACTCAAAAATGAAACAGCAGATAAGAAAAATGCAAAAGCGCTATATAACATGAACGACCAACGATTATCAGTGGACAATAAGTGATGGTAACTAATGGAGTATTGAAACGAATTCAAGCAAGATATTAAATTGGTTTTTTGGCATTGTAGAGAACGATGAAATCATTGTTTATCTCTCGAAGTGAATGAAGACATCTCATGAAATATAACTGAGAAACTGTTCACTATTACAGAACGTTTCTGAGAGGTGCGCTTGAGGAACGTCAAGTGAAAGAAAGCCGTCAAAACGTCAACGTCAACGTTGACGTCAAAACAGCAATTTCAAGGAACGTCAAAACCGAGCCAAATCAAAAGAACCACTCATTGGCTCCGGAGCGGATATTTTGAAGCGAGGTATTTGAAGTAATCTTGTAGTATCCCTAAATCTCGAGCTTTTTACAAACCGTTATCGAACAGCACTATTTCACGTCTTCAATCAATAAGAGATAATTAGATCGACTAAGGAAGAGTGATGTTGGAGATTTGTGAGAATGTCATTTTATAATTAATTATAAAATGATATAGTTCATATGCTAAAATGTTGATCAAAATCTGATTAAAGACAATATCGATAAAAGGTTTCCACCGAGCATCATTATGCGATAGCTACTTCGTTCATCTATCCACCAAACGATTGCTCTCTCTTCCTCGATTCTATCTTATACTCACCTTTTTAATTTATATTTTATTTTTTATGAGATTTTTTTCTTGAGCAAATTTCTTTCTTTTCTTTTGCAATCATGGTGAAACATATATGTTTTATCATGCGCACTCTTTCATACATATTTCATTCAATTGAAAGTATTGCTATTGTTGGGTATTTCATTTCATTGCACTATTTATTTATTCATTTATGAAATCATCTTTGATAAATCGGCATTCCTCTTTTCTTTTCCTATCGCTTAAATGCTTTCGTATTTTTTACTATAAGCCACATTCAAGCTTATAATTTTCCAACGTCGTTCACTTCATTTTATTGAATTCATTATCGCCTAAGATGTGTATTTGTTAGGAAAATGCATTTCTTATCGAATCGCTTGGTAAATTGAAACTGCTAAAGCCGAACACCGATGGGCTTTGCTTTGCATCGATCGTCGCTGATGTTTACTTTAGGATTCGGCAAGAAAGCTTTCTATACATTCTGAGATTATTTATGAAATGCCATCCTTTTTTTAAGTTTATGGTTATATTCAGGTCGATTTTTTTCGCCCATCGTCGCCGGAACCTTAATCGAATTGGTTGGAATTCAATGGAACCGCATATCTTCCGGCAGTCGATACCGTTACGCAAAATTGAAATCCGATCATCTATAGGCGCAACAACTTCCACACAAGTCCCTTTGATATTAGAAAGGTATCATATTTTGCGTTCACTAAGCTACATTTTAGTTTTTCTATGCTTTAAAAAATGAGGCAGAGCCGATGTTAGTGCTCTAGTTATTTATGAAATATTGATTATCATTGCATTGCATATTACAGAATACGTGGTGCGACCCTTTAAAGTGCAGGGACGAAATAGATTTGGGGAGATCGTAAACTGCGATTAAAAGGCTGTGGATAAGTAGACGAACTCATTAGTAGGATATTCGTTTTATTTGGCGCTAAAATTTCGGATCGGCAAGATTTGCTTATTAGCTGATGGGTGCGCCGTGATTACTTTATTCACTGGCCGTGATATATAACTATATATCTCTCATTTCCTTTTATTTCTTAATTTTATTAATGCAAAAGCGTTCTGAGAGCAATTTATATATAATTGTAACTAGCTGCAATTAAATTCATTCAAATAAAATAAGCGAGCTGGATATTGCAAGGTTTTAATACCACGACAACTATTTTCATTGATTTTTTTCCGCATAGTGGTGACTATATGGCTTGGAGCTAAGCGTGGTGATATAGTCTTCCTGAAACTAAAACAAAAGAATATTTTTTTTTAAAATAATGGGAGGTTTGCAAGCGTTTTCCGATCTTACTTATAAAAATAGTCTTTGGAATATGGCCTACGTTGAAATGTGCAATTGTACTCTTTTTTTCCCATGCGACTATCTCAGTTTGCAATCATTCGTTTTGATGGTCTTTTTTTCGTTCGTTAGGTTGAGAAATAGGATCGCTCAAAAACTCAGCATAATTGAAGGATGGGAAGCTGTTGGTGTTGCCAGCTTCTTACTAAATTTGCTTGAATTTTTTTGCTTAGATTCAAGATAATCTATGAGACGAACTTCTTAATATCGCATATTATAATAAGCATCTAATGCATCACTTTACTTTTTAAAAATGCAACAAAACTCGCAGGTTTTATGTTAGGTTAGGAGCCATCTTATTTCGCTCCTATTCTTTGCTGCAATTGAGGGCTGAATTTGCTTATGAATCTTTTCAATTTCTTTCAGGAAAGGGACATTGCATTCCTTTTAAGAATTTATTTAATGTGGTACTCTTACCAAATTATCTTCTCATAAAAATTGCATTATTAAGGTTACTACGCGCATTTTTTAATATTGGAGTTATTTTTACCGTTTTTTAATCCCATGATGAAAATGGTTAATCTACCGTAAGCAGAAATATAAAAAATGCATCTGTTATTTTAATCTACCTGCTTGAAAGCTAATTTCTTGTTAATTACTTTTAAGTTTTGAAATCGCCATAGCTAATTTTTGCTAATATAGTTTTGTAGATATGAGATTGTCTTGTTTAGTGAGGAAGAGAGAAGCAATCTACTTTGTGGGTAATTAGTTGAAGTGCAAACTATATATATGAATCCCTGTCGGTGATGTTATAAGAGGTTATAATTCCACTCGTTCGAGTTGCACTGCATTGCGAATATTGATAATGAATTCTCAATTATCCTTCTTGAGACAATTAACTCACGTCGCATTGAAAATAAGTGTGAATGAATGTTACAGTTGTTAATAATGCTTTCGTTTCAATACTAAATCGCCGTCTAATGAGTTTATTAGTGGTGACGTTGAACGCTGTTCTAAATATATGACGTTTAGTGAACGCGATTTTGTGGTCGTTATAGCAACGGATGGACGTAACGTTCATTGCTAGTTGTTATTGCTATCGGATATTCTTGTCATCTATTTCGCTAGAAATGCGGCGCTTTTTTACATTCTGAAGCGGTTTTATCTTTTTTATTTTTCCGCTGCGGTGGATGGCGTTTATGCATGTATATGTGACAGGCGCTTACTTCTTAGTCTACCAAGGTGAGTGGAGGTGAAGGGGTGTTGGATTTTTTGATGTTGAAATGTTGTAGCATCTTGGTTCGTCTACCAGATTTTTCGAAGCCAAATGGAAACTCAGGTGGGGGGAGAGGACTTAAAATCCCCTTTCCTCCTCTAGTATTGGAAAAAGCAAGTGTTGAAATGAGGATGGATTTCCTTTGCGCGACACTTCTCTCTTGTATGAAATATCATCTTATATTGTGTTGAACAATGTTAAGATGAAAAACAGATGCGCTAACAACTGAGCTAATATGACTGCATCCGTTCCTCATTGTTTATTATTTCAGCTGTTTTAATTCTATTGCACGCATAACTAATCACAACGACTTCTAGTTTTAGGAAGTTTGTTTCTAGAAAGGCACCACTGATTTTGTCTGCTTCTATCTTTACAACTTAGTTGCATAGACGCATTTTGGGCGATGAATTTGAGCGTATTGTTAGCTTTGCGTTTATTTCTCGTTCTTTTCTTTTGAAAGTGGTTTTATTTGAGTCGAAAGTTTTTGTGACCGGAAGTCAGATGTTGTTCTTTGGCGTTTGTTTGCATGCAGAGGATTATGGGATGGTTAATTCTTTAAATGCTTTCCTCGTATAAAGTTTTTATAGCGTATTCATTTGCATAGTGAATCACTCACTCTATGAAGCGTCATTGATAGGCTTGAACTGCATAGTTTTTTTGGGATTGATTGAATGATTCATAAGTGGTTATTGAAGTTTAGCAATTGGTTGAACATATCAAACAATGTTATGAGTCATAAGTACGTGTTATGAACGTTTATATGTGAGCACCGTGGCATAGCGTTATGGCTTGGATCGATGTTTGAAACAATTTTATGAAAATTTCTGATAGATGAGTTCCTAGTTGCTTCGTTTCGACCTTTGACCTCATGTTATTAAATAATTGCCTATATTACCAATGAATGAATTATATGAGGGTTGTTCAATGGAATATTGATTAAATGCGATAGTGTATGAAGCGATTTATGAAATATATCGCAGTTTTTGTGTAATGCATGATGGGAAGTTTAAACGGAAAATCTCTATGTTAGACGCTTAATGAATCCGTTTTCTTATCAAAAAACGTGGTGATGCCTCATCGATGTGTCTCTTGTCTCCGACTTTGTTCGATGGTTCCAAATGGCTAACATTGTGGTTACGATAATGAGCGTTGTCCTTGCAATCCACAATCCACTTTGAGGTAGCATATTATTTTTATTGTAATTAATTCATGCAAATCACCAAAATTTAAATATTCCATCGAATATGTAAATTAAAATTTGTCCTATAAGCCAAGATAGCGCATTATTAGTTGTAATTTATTGTTTATTAAGCATTGCGCCAAGCACTTTATTAGTTGAGTTGTAAAAATGCGTTTTTTGCCAGTTCTGTTTGCGTACTTTCCAGTTCGTCTGTTTGCTTGTTTCGATTGACAGTGATATTATGGAGTAACATTTACGAATATTTCGATTATTTTTAGCCTTTCCTTCGCACACTTTTTAAAGCGAAAGTGTAGAACTGTTACTTCTTTCAGTAACGTTTATTATTATTTCATGTTTACATAAAATAGTGGGAAATTTTTTTTTAGTGAATGTAATTTTTCTCTCAAATTCGTCATAAAATTTGGTTATTTGAATGCACAAATTGTGTGCTACGTTGCAAAATCGATCATCGCGTACTATTTTTTTGCGGTGAAATTATGAAAGCGCTATGATCATACGAATGTGTCGCTGTTTAATTATTTGAACACTACATTACTCTATTTACTTCATTATTTCTATTATTATTGCACAAATTTGCTCAATAGCCTAATTATATTAGCATATATATGCCAGTAGTTAACGTAAATACGTGGCAACGATATGATCATACACTTGCCTTGTTTCATATTGAAGAAGGGGGAGGGGGGGGGGACAGAAGAGTAAGGGATGTGAGATTTTCTTATCTTGTTTTGAAAGGAAATGCCGATATGGAATGCTTGAATAGGAGCGATATTTTTACAAGTATATCACATCTTATTTCTTGTCTCTTCAATACGTACCAAACTATAATTTCTATAATGATGTGCGTGTGTATGACTAAGGCAATGGGAAGTACGTGTTATTATTATCATGCGTTTTTAGCGTTGCTGATGGCGTTGCACTTATACTCTCCCCACCTGTTGCTACCCTGTTCGGTCACTGAGCAGGTAAAAGGAACAAGGCTTCGAAAAAAGTGGTGAAAAAAAGGGAATAGTGGGAGGGAAAGTTCAAAAATTGCATAGTGAATACTGGCGGCACTTAAAATGGAGGCGCATTTTCCTAATAGCTGTGGAAAAATTGCAACTTCTCTATTCAAAAAGGGTGAACCAACGCTCTTCCTTCGACAAAATTTTGTATCTTCCATTGAATAGCGTTTAGTGTTTTTGATCGTCTTCAGTAGATGTTTGACTTCCTCGACGTTATCAATCGAATGATATCTTTAACCATTTCGACCACCGCCACCGACTGCTGTGCTTTTGTGAGTTGACGCGTCTCTATCTGTTGCAACATCTTTGTTGCTCTTTGGTGCCCTTACCGATATTCTTATGCTTGCAGATTCTATCTGTTGTCACATTAAAGGAAACGTTCTATGCAATGTTTCCAGTACTGTTAAAGATATCCCTTTTAACTAGTATATTCACTCAGGCTCACTTAATGTGGCTACTGGATTTACTAAATGTTTATTGTTGTTCTCTGTTCATCGTTCAGTACATATAGCTTTAGGCTTATCTCATCTAATCAGTGTGAATGCCTTAATATCGCGCCACATAGACTCAGACGATACCATCTATTTGCATAAGTAACACTGAGTAAAATTATCGATTCATCTCTGTTATTAGCAAACATGTTACTTGTCTCATTTCTTTCTTCTAATGTTATTGTCAGCCATATGTACAGTCGACTATCTTATTAGTCCATCTGAATGTATTGCTATCGAGGAATATAATTTCGATGACCGTTGTTTTAGATAAATGATGCATTAAACTTAATACTTTCGTGCTTTGTTTGCTGTGTTGAGTTTTATGAGCGTATTTGCGAGTATATACTTGCTAAGTAGATCCAACTCGAACCTTATCAGTAATTTAATAGTTAAGTATCTTATTCAGACATGCAACTGTATGAGATGCAACCCATGGTCGGCATTAAGATACATGATTCCAGAAGATGAAGGAGGCGCATCTCGTTTTTTTCTCATTGTCTATTCTTTAATAGCACTTATAGGATGCATGCAATGATTGCTCTGTTATAAGATGCAATGATTGCTCTATTATGACGTTTAGTTGTGCGATTATCGTGTTATCTTTACTTATGGCCAATCATATTTTACAGGTAGCATGATGGTCATATTCTTCTCTTGTGGGTTATTCGCTCATTTAGAATTGGCTTATGTTGGTTCATCGGGCCGAAATACTGGCAAAACAAAATGAGTTTTTATAGATTCTAGAGTTTATAAATACTATAACGCCTGATTAACATTATTTAAACAAATGTGACACGTATATTTTGCAAAATGTCGAATGATTAATCAGTACATAACACAATAAATTGCACATAAAAAGGAAGACACATCGACATTTTGCTCATTGAAGTGAATGCATATCGTCTTTCCCTGCTTTGAAGGAATGAATCCTTTTTAGAACTTTTCAAAGAATGTTGCAAACATTTTTTGTATATGAAAGAGAAGGCGCAACGCCTCCATTTCTATAGCAGATAGTTTTGGGGACTATTCTTTTGAAATTTTATTGTATTTCAAATGTGATGATTCATTCGATCGTCATCAAATATCAATTCAACCGGTTATCAGTGAATTTATTTCCGGAAACGAATTTTCAAATCCTAAATTATAAGCATTCAAAAGTTTTACCCTTATATAATGGCAAAGATGGGAACGGAGACTCCGAGAATCGGTGATAAAACTGATATAATATTAATTGTTTTAAAAAATACTTCTCCTCTAAGTTCGCATCAAATTTCTTTATTTTTGAGTGACGATTATGTGGTTCATTATGCGCGCACTATATTCTAAGTGAAGGATGGCGATAAACTTCCCACTTCATTTATGTTATCAATATTAAAGGCAATCGATTAATCGATGCAAAAAAACCTTTTTTCTTTCTTAGAGGCAATGAATGCTCCATAGTCGGTCTAAAAGAGAGCGATATTTGTATAGCAAAAAGAATTGTGCACGGTTTTACACATAGACAGACTGCTATGGCTTCTAATTGAGTGTGTTTACATGCTGTTTGATGATGCGGACCGGTCCTTGGTGATTGTCACATTGAACGACGTTCTCGGATTGCTGTCAGCGTGTACTTATGACCGATTTATTTATATGAAACGTTGATTTTTGAGTTATTCGATCGTTGAATCCCGATTTTTCTTTAAATTAATTTTTGATGAAACGATGCTGGAGACCATTGAAATATTTTTCATTTATTGGATTCATGCAGAAAATATGAGATTCTCTAAGTTATAGTAGAAAAGGATTCTCTATATTTTTGATGGGAATATTCGATGTGTGAGCGATCATTTTTGAATTAATTCGATTTGTTATATAACGAATTCGATTCATCGATTTTCCTCTCTTTCTAAGTGCTACTGTAAAACCTTATCGTTGTCGATATCTCCTATCTCTATCACTTTTCATATTACTTCAAAATCTGATCGGCTGAGACTGAATTATTTCTCGTACTTTTTTTGTTTGATTGCGAATGCGTTTTGCGTTGAGTAGGTATTTCATCTACGGAACCAATTTTTAAACCAATTTTTTAAGCTTTTTTAATGAATAGTTTTCCTGTTCGTTGAATTAAATACCTTTTTGATCTAATAATCGCTTGAAAAATCATTGAATTCAACTTCTCTTTCATCTAATGAAGTAATGAAAAAAGGCATCTATGCATAACGCTGAATAGAAAGTGAGGTAAACTTCGTTTTTTGCTTTCATTGGTAGGAGCTTGTTGGTAGTTCTTTCGACTTTCTTTATAGTTTTGCGTTATATTCCATTTTCATCTAGCAATTATATCCATATATCGCGTCCGCCGGTCGTAAAAATTAAAACCATTGCATCGATCGGAGTTCTTCCATCGAATAAAATCCCATCCCGGATGCACCATAGAAAATAGACTACTAGGGCTTTCGTAATAGTAGGTTATTTTAATTATTTGGTACATATGTGTAATCATCTAATCGAACTATTGCAGTAGAGTTGTGTATGATGGAATCAATTGGTGCTTTCCTTCAAAAATCACTTCACAGCTAAATAAACTCAGTGAAAATGAGAGCTAACTTAAAAGATGGCTTTTGTTGTCTCATCACAGCGTTATCAGTTCATCGTCATTGAAAGGCATCTTATAAGTACGGCATTACTGATATCGTTTATTGATACTCTAATGATATGAACGCGTCAGTTATCTCTCTAAACTTCTTATGACACAATCATTATCAGTCATTGACGCATGTGTCTACTTGCTAACCATCCATCGATCGCTGATTAGGTTGCTGGATGTGTCTTTTGATCTTACTTTTCGTTCATTTCCACATTCTCTCACCTATCGTTTTTTTTTTTTTTCATTTGAAAGCTAATTAAATATGAAATTTTATAGCAAAAAGTATTTTTGTTGAATATTTGTTCGTGAAGTTTGGCATTATTTTTGTGAATGGCGAAGATATTTGTGGAAAATATACGGAAAAAAGTTCAGTTAAATTCGACATTTAAATATCGTTTTTCGATGAGACTCTAGAGAATTGTATCGATTGATTGCCTTTTTTTGAGATTTTCGGCATTTGAAATGATTGCAGTTGATGACTCACAGTTTAGTCTCTTTTTGTTAGCTAATCGATTGAGCATTTTTTACATATTCATTGGGATTAATAAACACACTGATAGTAACTCAATTTTAGTGAGAATTCCCTTTTATGTTCGCTTTCTTTTTTTAAATGAATTATTTATGATTCTATTTTATGAAGTTTATTGATTTTTTTTATTTTTATTTTTTACTGTAATGTTTAAATTCTATAAGAACATTCATATTTTCGACATAAGAGAAATCAAATCTAAGGGAAGGGCAATATTTTCGGCTCTAGCTGTTTCTTCCCACTTTCTGCTGTTTCTTTTCCCCTGAAAGCATCTTATTTGCGTCGTTATTTTTGTAACATTATTAAAATGTTTGAAAAATTAAGCGGTTTCATTAGAAAAATTATATTTCTACTTCTAGCTATTCTTTACTCTATCATCTTCAAGTTTACTGTAGTATGGATACTGTAGGGGGCGTCATTTTAAAGCATCCACTTGGTTTTTAGAGTACATCGAGGGATCGTCGCTGTTTGTTGACGGTTAAAAGCATTGCGCGCTAACAAGTGTGGACCCGCGATATCCCTCTTGCCCGGGGATGTTCTGAACTTTCACTTTTGGATTAAGAAGGGATACAGTATACGCAGCGTTATCGTTAAGCATGACGACTTTATTCAAAAAGAGAAGCCGAGTGGAGAGAGGTCGGGAGAAGTAATCTGAGGCATAGAGCGATCAGCCATCTTCTTTTGTCTTTAATCTACCATCATTGAAGGAAATCCCGCTGATTCGTTTGCGAGAACTTTAAAATATGTTTGCTTTATTGCACAGAGCATCATAGATAAGCATTGCGTTATGTCAGTGATTATGAAACCCGATATTTTTGTTATTAGAAGAATCCGGCTTGTGGATTTTTTTGCCGGATTCGCTTTTCTTGTTGAATCTAAACTACCAATACACCGTTGTGACATCTGCTTTTTGTTGTAGCTTAAATGTAAGATAGCAGTGTATACTCTTTGCACTAAAAGAGAAAATCATGAATATTTATTGCTTAATAAAATTAAAAACCTTAAAGCTTCACATATGATTGGTGATAGATTGCTGTTTGATGTTGTTATCGAAGGTTTCGCAACACATCCTCAAGCGCTTTAATTTGGGGGCACAAATATATGCTTTAAAAGCGATAAGGATTCTAAAGTGGAACGAATGATGAAAGTGTGCTTCGTTACCTGTCGTTTACCTGTGGCTTTGATTGCCGTTTGTTTGTATTACTTATAGCCTGAGGACACATTATTGCTGTCCTTATTTGCATTTATGTGTCTTTCTTCATTCGAGAGATTTTTGGTCAATATTCTTGTGATTCGATAAAGGAACTTTTATATAACGCTGCTAAAGTTTACATGTGCTCGTTTTGTGTCGCAGTGTTTGTGAATGCACTCACTTTTCGTTCTATTCACTTAGTCACACAAGTAATGTTTTGCATGTGATTTGCGTCATTCTTTCTCTTTTTCTATGTGCTTAAATCATCCATAGACTTCTTATAATTGTTTGCATAGAGGTGATTTGACGGTGATGATCGTCCCGGTTGGCTTTCGTTCCGGTTTGCTCGCGTTGATTCTGCTACTCAAGTATGAGCTCGAGCTTTGTTCAACTGAACTCTGTCTAATATATTTTTCTCGACAGAGCTTTTAGGCACTTGTGATCCTATTTGAATAGATGCGCTAGGCAACGGCTTTGTTTGCTAGTTCTTCCATCAATTCATACTTCACTTTCTTCAGTCTTTTCTTATTTTCCTCAGTCGTATTTTCTTCTCTGATCGGCATTTGTTGTAAATGATTCTATCTTCGTTTTTCCTCATGAAAGAAGGGGGAGGGGAATGCATAGGCATCCATTCTTTTGAGTGAGAGCCGATACTCTTTAGAATATATATATATATATATATATATATATATATATATATATATATATATATATATTTATTTATATTTATATTTATATTTATATTTATATTTATATTAATTAATTAATTAATTAATTAATTAATTTATTATTTATTTATTTCATAGACTCAATTGTAGTCCTTACACGAACATTTAATGAAATATTTACTTAAGCCACCTTTACTATTTAGTATTTTATTTCTGCAATGCTATTCTCAAATCGACCGAAGAAAACTTGTTTAAAGATTGTTGCACACTATAGCTTTTTGATTGTCACTTTCTAAAGCTGTATTTTGGGGCGTATAAAGCGGGGTTTTTCTTTATTACTCCTTGGATTTGCTGTAGAATAATGTAAACAACAATAGCGAATCCATTTTTCTGCATTCCATTTGACAAATTCCTCATACAAAGCATTACACTTTATTGGTGCAATTATTAAACCAATAAGGAATTCTTTTTTGATGCTTTTTATATATGAGAGGGAAATCGATGTGATTAAATTATTTATTGAATATCTAAATGCACTTTTCAAATGTGAATGTTTGGTGTTTGCTGAGTTGAATGGAGAGTTGAATGGAGTTTATTGCATCATTTATTTATTCCTCTATGCGTGCTTGAAGAGAAAATTATTAAATATTGAATTTTTTCTGCCTATGAAATAGAAGAATAGAGGCAATTTTTAGTGAAATCTTCTTTATTATAAAAAGTTCTGGCTATTTTATCAAATCTCCTATCTTCCTCTCACTCGTCCCTTTTTTATTTTCTCAGATTTTCCCTAATTATAAGACTAACAGACCGTGTTCCTATTCAGAAGTAGGCTGAAGCGTTATTTGCTTCTAATCGAAAAAGAAAAATAAGTAGTAGCAGGCTGTTATTTCCCTTTTTTTTTTCTTCTCCGTTTCCCATCCACCGCTGCGAATATTTTTTTTCGCAGTGAAATATTCCAAATTTAATGAGCGTTTTTGCTCGATGAGAGGGGGATTTGCGTTTATTTGAGTTGTGTGCTTTGAACGAGGAGGTACGGCATATAGCAGTGAAAGGTAGTACTCTGTGTACATTCATCAATGAGTTTATGTTTTTTTGGGGATGATATAGCAAGAGGCTTCAATGCAACATTCAATAAGTGCGCTTTTTTTGCTAGGTCAAGAAAGAAAGAGCTTTGTTGTAGAGCTCATCTCATTATTATTTGAAGTGAGGATGGGTATACTTTATATTTAATCATATATGTATGTCTGTATTTGATCATATATTGTTCTTTATTTTCTAATTGTATATTTTTTCTTATACCTCTATATGTATTGGAATATCTTTTATATTATTGGGAAGCATCAAATGGCGTTTGATCACTTTTGAACGATAGCATTTCACATAGAATTTTTGCGAAATTATTAGTGATCGAGTTAAGAATATGCAAATTGCTTGGTTATTATGGATCACTATGACATTAATTTTGTAGATCACCTATCTAATCGAATTATCTTGCATCGTTCATCAATGCATGCAAGTGACAAATCTTATTAACTGTTCTCTGCAGATATATCATTCTCTCAAACGTTATCGGCTGGCTTTTCTTACGATATGTAATATAAAACCTGCGTTTAGCCTTAATATTTAGAGAAATGTTACCATTGTTTGAAGGAAGCTTTTAGAGTTGTGGACAACCGATGAGTAGAACAGAATTTTTTTTTTTTTATATTTGATTAATTTTGACATTTTGTAACGTGGTTGATGAAATTGGCACCTTCCAAGTGTTTGTATCTATTGAAACAAGTAAATGGTTGTGAAAAAACTTTCGTTTGTTTAGTAGGTAAGGCATCGAGGGATAATCTTGTTCAGCTGAGTTCATATCCCATCCAGGAGGCTAATTTTCATTCTTTGTACAATTTCAAAATTTTTAGAAGTCAATATCCTTGCATAGATGCATTGCTCATTTCCCGGCATCAACCGATTTGTATGCATCTCGATTTTTTTAAAGTTAATCTCGCAAAAGTGAGCAAACAGAAACATTGTGAATGAGAAAAGTTCCCTTCAATCAGAAGGCGAAGGGCATTGCAAAACGTGTTTGTGTTATTTCATCTGTTTGTTAGAGTTGGATAGGTGTGTTGTTCTTATATCTGCTTTACAAGCTTGAAATCTTCAATTGTATTAGCTTCCCATCATTGTAATCAAAACATCTCTCATTTGCTTGTTTGTATTCTCTATGAAATCAGTAATATTCCCCATGTCATTCATATGACTGTTATTTTCTTCCTTTCGAATATTTCTTTTTATAAACAGTCTTTTTTGTATTTGTTTGCAATTTTGCGTGATTTCTCTGTCTTATATGTGCCATTTAAAGAGTTTCTTCTCAAACGAAAATATTGAACGGCTTATTAGAGGCAACTCTTTATTGAGTTGTTACTTTAAATAATAATATCTTATTTAATCACTCTACCATTTCCTCTTCGTTAGAGATTTATAGTTTTTTTTAATAGGCGGATATCACGATCTCAAATTCACCTCTTTTATTAATGATGCATCGAAATATTTTATTGCTAATTTATTTGCGATTTTTATTTTATCTATAAACGGTAGTTTTACTTCTTTTTTAAAATATTTTTATGAGTCCTTACAAATGACTGATTGCATGAAATTCAAAACTTGATTTCTATCTTTTAATTTGAATTCGTCAAATAGTTATGTGGCATCTATTCGTATCGATTGTTTAATATTGTTTATTTTGTTTCTTTACTTGTTCGCTCATAAAGTTTTTCCTTAGAAATTTTTATATTTCCTCGCCGTTTTATAGTCGTATTCATCGGTTATAGTGAGTGTAATAGCGTTTTCCGCTTCATTCCAAAATCTATAGAGAATTATGTCACTTCATATGCTAATGACCTGCGATCATAGTTTTAATGCTTTTTTTTTTGAGCCTATCAAGTTGTAAAATATGGTAACATAATTGCCGATGACTTATTTCTTCTAGAAAATGATGTAAAAATGTTTTTTTTAATGATGGCTTTGGTAGTTAAATGATCGTTTCTACATCCCAATTACGTCATAGGAATTGGTCGACGGTGTATTGCATTTAAAAGCAATGAAAATCGTCAACCATAGCGGAGAGGAGACACTCTGCTCTGTTAATTGACGCATACGACCAGTTTATCGTACCATTCAGAGGATTTACTTCATATAAAAACTTTCAAACTATTCTATCAGTTGATGTAAAAATTATAGAGCATTATATGCTCATTGTAGAGCATTTTATAGTTGACCAATTGGGTGAAAATAGATATTTAGGAAGAATTGGAAAAGCGATCGGGTCGTTTAAAATATGAGTATAGTAATGCGCATATTTAATTATTTGCTGTTGATTTATGAAACGCTTGCTGGTGTGATAAGCCGAACTGTAGAAGCGCATTTCATGTAATTGACAACTTTTCTGGCGTTTTTTTACATTTGTTTTTCCTCCGTCTGCATCGGATTTTTTCTTAATTATTGACGATATTTATATAATTCTTTTTTTTTAAACTTTGCAGGATAATTCCTCAGAAGTTTTTTTTCCAAAATGTAGTTTTTTCATTATGTTTGAATTAATTGTTGGAGGCTTTTTGACATATTTAAATGCATACTTCAAGAATATGATATTATCGTTCGTACAGACGTTGTAGGTTTTCGATGTCGGATCCGAACTCGACAACTGAATCATTTTCCTCGGCGACTGGTGCTGTACTATTGGATTTCTATATCGGCCTTGGCTTGGCGGTCTCATCGTCGCTCTTTATTGGCAGCTCATTTATAATTAAGAAGAAGGCACTAATAAAGTTGGCTCAAAGTGTAGACTGCTCACAGCGAGCATCCGAAGGTGGATACGGTTACCTCAAAGAGTGGTTATGGTGGCTTGGTGTTATTACAAGTTAGTCGCTATCGTTATATCTATTTTGCTTTTTGACTTTTTGGAATCGTTTATTCATATTCAATGCAAAAATGGAATTGAGGTTTAGATGAGTGGTTGAAAAATCTGCATTCTATTTTGAAATGAGAAGAGTTTTTGTTTCATTTACAGATATTCATAAATCGTTTGCTCGAATTGTTTAGAGCAAAGCCGTTACAGATAGCAAACATACCTGAAGCCAGTTGTCTTGTCAAAGTTGTGCTGAAAACAAACATCGCTGGTTTAACAACATTCATTGGTTTTTTTTTTAGGAAATCCAATCATAGGTCGACAGGAGAATCAAAAAAGTCAATTTTTTGAGCGTTTTATAGGGTCAGTTTCATCGTATACTACTTTTATATTCTTGCACATTCATTTTGCTTTTCGTGACTTGACCGTAGTATTAGGTGGAGGGAAGGAGAGAGGAGGGAGAGAAAGGAGGAACTGATAACATAAGCGCTTATCATCAAAAAAGTTTTCAGTGGGTGTTGGTGAGGCATGCAATTTCGCCGCTTATGCGTTCGCTCCGGCTAGCTTGGTCACACCTCTTGGAGCGCTCAGTGTGCTTGTTACGTAAGCATTTTTAACGACATCCTATGAGT
This sequence comes from Baylisascaris procyonis, assembly GCA_037389465.1. Lineage (NCBI taxonomy): Eukaryota > Metazoa > Nematoda > Chromadorea > Rhabditida > Ascarididae > Baylisascaris > Baylisascaris procyonis. The sequence goes on from JAZARR010000250.1 coordinate 367,217, forward strand.
CTATCATTTGTTCCTTGTTGATGATTGCCGATAGGTAGACTAAAAGGGAAAATAACAAATGATATAATCTTTAAAGCACTAGTCAGCTAGTTGAAACGGTCGAATAGAGTGTATAAAGACCATGAAAATGGTACTATGCGCAATGTAAGACGTCCTTATTGAAAGATGCTTTTTGTTCTTCGCTGAAATATCGAGAAAATATTCGTTTAAAATTAAAATCGGCCACCAAATTGTGATACTATGAGTTCAACAACGAAAAAATGTCGAAATCGCGCTCCCCAGTACCCACCCTCAAAAAAAATTTTTTTAAAAGATACACGTAATTGCGAGGGTTTTTTTTTCCATATCATGTGGCCAGTTTTTCAGTTTTAGCGGCGCTTATATATAAAGTTAGGGGAAGCCTTTTTAAATATGATCTCTGTAAATTCTGAAGATGCCGAAAAATATCATCGCATTTCGAGAGTTGAGTAGTGATTATTCTTCGCCGACAATTTCAATTGAAAAAGCTTATGTGGAAATAATTTAAATTTGTAGTTTTGATCTGCGTTATATTTAAGTGCGGTGTTATCATCGAAATTACTCAAGGAGCGATTAAATTTACTTGGCAAAATCGGTTGTGCGGTATGTTTGCTCGGATCAACCGTTATTGTCATTCATTCACCGAAAGAAGAAGAAGTGGCATCGATGGCCGATCTTGCACTCAAAATGCGAGATGCTGGTTTGTTCTTTTTAGAAAGTCTATTGTTTATTTATTTATTTATTTATTTATTTATTTATTTATTTATTTATTTATTTATTTATTTATTTATTTATTTATTTATTTTGAAAGGCGAATCCACCTACGTGTTCATCCATGAGTAATTTGTTATTTTATTTACTCTCGATATGGAATTTATTTGGTGTAATTTGTAAAATCGGTTAAATTTATGAAATTCATTGCTGGGTTTTTGAATGAATTTTCAGCATTTGGTACACCAGCCTAAATCCATTTGCATAATTAAAACGGAGTTTTGAGCCGTGATATTGTTGCACTAAGTTTATGTATTTGTTCGCAAATAATGCTTTGTCGTTTGCAAGGATTTTCGCATCATATAGATTTTCTATCTAGTTTACCAACTGTTGAGGTAGTGAACACTTCCCAACACAAGATATGCAACATTAAAAAGAAACTGACTAGGATCATAAGTTGAAAAAAGAACTCTCAACATTATAGGTATATGAAGTATTCATTAAACATCGTTGAATTTCTAGTTTCGTTTATCTTTTTTGATAAAAATTGTAATTAAATAAATATTTAAAATTTTCGACATTTTAATGTTTTTTCCCATCGATATTTGCATAGACATTGTTATGGAAGGAGTTATCGATTCTCAATTCAGTATTCTAAAGTTAGAAGTTTTAGCAAAGCGCTATACTAAAAAAAATTACTGAAATTCTAGCGAATACATGTAATTTGATTGATTGTTTCAGTATTTATATTGTATGTGATTGCGGTGATAGTGGTAACGTTGGCGTTGGTATTATATGTGGCACCACGCTACGGTCGTTCGAATATCCTTGTCTATATTGCGATTTGCTCGCTAATCGGGTCTCTATCGGTACTTTCGGTGAAAGGCCTCGGTCTCGCTATCAAAGAAACCCTCGGTGGTCAACAACAATTCACCAATGTGCTCACGTGGTTTTGGTTGGCCGCTGTGATCGCATGTGTTTCTGTACAGTTGGTGAGTTCTAACAGCTTAAGGCAATTTCTTAATCATCTAGTGCGGGTGAGAGAATATTCTAGTCTTTTCGAAGTATCGATCGTGTTCTCGCATTAAAATTTTATGCTTCAGATTAAATAATAACGAAAATCACCAACATGAGGACTGCTGGGGTGGGAGGAGGGACCGCATATGAAGTTTCCTTTCGTTTCGATGAGAGGTCTGCCTGTTAATATAGTCTTTAGTTTGTTTATTTGAAATGCATAAAGAAGTGCGCTACCGTTTACGCATTCTGTTTTTTAGCGAATTCATTCGCAATGCTTTTCACGGTCGGATTTGAAGTGATTTCTTTAATAAGCATAACCAATGTTTATTTATGAGTTGATTGCTGAGCATTTAGCAAAGATTGTCGTGTAGCTATTCCACCCGTTTGTTTTTGGGTGCTGAATCTAATTTACTATTTTTGTTTCGAAACTATGATCTGAATTTCCATAGTTAACAATTTCCGAAAAAGGACGTTGGTGATGCTTTTGCCCACAAAGTTTGCGGTAAGTAAGATAAACTCAGCATGGGAAATAATGTGCAGATTTTCATATATATTTAAGGGGAATATTGCAAACAAGTTTCAGGTTTACTTAAACAAGTCTCTGGATCAGTATAACACGTCAATGGTGACGCCTATCTATTATGTGTTTTTCACTTCATTCGTGATTCTCGCCTCGTCGATTCTCTACAAGGAATGGTCATGTCTTGGTGCGAGTGATGTGCTTGGCAATGTGATTGGATTCCTTATCACCATCATTGGCATATTCCAGGTCGGTAAAATCCTTCTTCGTTTAGTGCCTTGGCTCTGATAGGGAAAAGTGGGGAGGGGAGGGGAAGGGTGTAGTGCTGCAATTATTAGAGATTCGTCTTTTACAGGCTGTTATCTCATCTCGTTTCGCACCCCTCTCGCGGTCTTAATTTATTCATTCAGTAATTCCCCTCCATCTGCTTGACTAAAGTTTTTCCGTTTTGATAAAAATAATTGAGCTGACGGTATCGTCAGAGGGGGAGGAAGGGGTATAAGGTATGAATTGTTGTTGATTAAAGTTTTCCCGTTTTGATAAAAATAATTGAGCTGACGGTATCGTCAGAGGGGGAGGAGGGGGTATAAAGCATGAATTGTTGTTGATTAAAGTTTTCCCGTTTTGATAAAAATAATTGAGCTGACGGTATCGTCAGAGGGGGAGGAGGGGGTATAAAGCATGAATTGTTGTTGACTAAAGTTTTCCCGTTTTGATAAAAATAATTGAGCTGACGGTATCGTCAGAGGGGGAGGAGGGGGTATAAAGCATGAATTGTTGCTGACTAAAGTTTTCCCGTTTGGATTAAAATAATTGAAGTGACAGTATCGTCGGAAGGGAGGGGGAAGTGTTAAGCATGAAGTGTTGGAGCATTGTCGTTTTTGTATCCTTCCCAGGTTCTACATGTTAAAGAAGATCTAGCGATAACTGAAGGAAATAGGGAGGAGTACCTGTGGTATAATGCAATGGAGCAGGACATTTTTGCATGCCGGCATGGCAAAAGTCCTTAGAGGAAGGTACAGTATAATGGAACAACAATTTTTAATTTCTTTGGGTATGATGCGCTTCATCTTCACATTTACTAGTTCAAGGTTTAGAGCGTAGGAAGTGTTGGTTTCAGATGCAGCTTTTCCGGGATGTGAACATATCATTGAAGCAGTTACGGGTATTGCTGCACAAGCCTTCGTCAAACATCAATCAGTTCGAGATCATGAACAGTGCCACCTCGCTGGTCGACGACTTACCGAGGAGGTCACCCTCCCAACCAATCTATACATAAAAACAATTTTTTGTACACAGTGTAGCTGTAATAAGTAGCCTATGTGTATCTGATGTGATCGCATAACGCTTTCTGCACCACCTAGGCGTATATTTATGCGAAATCTGTTCGGTTTAGTTTATACGAGTATTTAATCTCGAAGAAGTATTGAGGCAAGGTGAATTCGAAAACTCTAGTTGCATGCTGACGAAACAAGCAAGCGTGTGCTTCGTTGATGTGCAATTGTTGCTTTTTGCTTTCTTATGTCAAGTGTAAGAGTTGTGCGAAACGTTATAGTGCTCCATCATAGCGTTATATTTTCTAGCGTGCTAAGAATCAAACTTTAACATCCAACATTTACGGGTCGTTAAGGATCGAAACGTTTTATTTCAACTGTGACACTTCACGGATTGATTTCAATCAATCAAAGTAAATGAAATTTACGGAAAGGTATTTTAAATAAACTGAGGGAATTGCAGTATGTATTGCGATACAATCTATGATAGCAGTTACAAGAAGTGTAATGAAAGCGTTTGTGTTGCTTGCGGTGGCATACATTGTTTATCGACTGCCTCTTGCTAAAATGCAATTTTCTGTTATTGAATTGCAGCAGATTGCAATATTTTTTAATGAGTACTGTATATTATCTAAATAATTTTTTTTTCAAATAAATAATATAATGCTTTATTATTGCAGTTGTGTAGAGTTTATTCATAGTTTATTATGTTAGTAGATTCTTTGAATTGTTGCAGCTAAGCGTCCTTTTTGGGGGGTATGTAGTGTTTTGCAATAGTGAAACTTTCATTCGAAAGTTAGTGCGCAGGTTAGCATAAAGGATTCAGTTTTATTTCCAGGAAAAGTGTTATATTCGGGTTCCACATTCACTCCATCTTATGCCCCTCTTTATCCCCATCTCCCTTCAATAACAGGTTTTCTCAGCAGTGAATAACTTTAGCCTTATTGCGGAAGAAAATTTACGCTGAACAATGCAGAAAATTTGATTATAGTAGGTGGTTCGATCACTGCTTTCATTCCTATTCAATGGCCCATTGAAGTGATAAATAACTCTGTTGCAATATATTTTGCGAGAATATTACTTAATAAATAAAATTGCCGCTATTATGTTGTTTTTTTTTTTTTTGACATATTTTGCAGCGAACTATTCAAAAACTAGTTTTTGCATAGATGAGTGCTGATTCCATCGAGAAATATATTTTGAATCAATGCGATAATAATTCAAAAATTTTATAAATATTGTGTTATCGCCGAATTGTTCTGGTTATTGCTATCGGTGAGCTGCATCCCGGATGGGTGACGAACGTCGGAAGCAGCGACAACAGGATAAAGCTCGTGTTGAACTCTTATCCGATGTATCTGAAGTATGATCTTTGTGCCTTTACTTGATTTCAGTTGTTTTATAATTCCGATTGACTAACGACATTGTCGCTAACGTGTCTGCAATTTTTTCTTTCCGCTTATAGTGATGCCATCTAAATTTTTGAACAAATACTCGCTGAACTTCTCAAAGAGGAATGGGGGGGGGGGGGAAGACTAGTTTTCCAGCAGGGACACTGATGGTGGGGGGGGGGGGGAGGAGTTCGGCGGAAAGAAAGTGAGAGAATAAATGCAGTCGAATGCGAGTAGCTTTTCTTATTGTGGATACCGGTAAAAGAGGGAACAACAGCGAAAGGGAACTTAGAATGGCGAATTCGATTTAGTATAATTGAATAGTGACACTAAAATTTGATCACTAAGGAATGTTGCATTCCTCCACTCATCATATTCGATGATTTAGACAGTAATACCGAAGGATGATCGTTCAACCGACGAGACAACACTATCGTTGACTCCATCAGAAGACAGATTTCTTCGCGCTAACAACGATGGTTTTATGAATGCCGAGAATATGCGTCGTAACGGATGGTGTAATGCTGACGGTACACCATGGATGATTGCCAGGTTTTATTGATCACCTTATCTTGTGAAGAAGTCTTTTAGAATAATAGCTGTGGAAATTGATAATACTTGCTGAGACCTATATGAATGCTAACATAAGTCAGCATTTAATTATTTGTGTATGCATTTGGCCGTCAAGTCAAGCTAACGACACATTGCATCGGTTCGATTTGCATGTGCAAATAAATTTGCATTTTCATCCTTGCGGCTTGCATCTATAAATATAATGGCCATTACTGTTGATGCAATCAGAAAATATTCCTTCACTCTGAGTAGATTTATCGTTTATCATATTATTGTATGAAGGATATATGGGGTGATCAGTAATTTAGGGGGGTATATGGGCAATTTTATACGAATAATTGCCACCTATATGGGAGTAAATAAAGAAACTCATAGGTTTATTAACGTCACGATGAAACGATTAAAGAATTTTTAATTGTGGAATTGTAGGTAACTGTGTGGTATTAGGATTTGGTAAAGTGGTCAACAGATAGTGTGATGCTTTAATTTTATTTAATCGCCCAAAATAGGCAAAAATGAAACAGACTATTTATTCACTACCGCATGAAATATGCACAGTAAACTTGAGCTGTATGTGAGGCAACCTTACTGGAGATAAAGGGTTAAAACTGCAATGTAATACAGACCGAAAGACGAGGCAGCTCTATTGCGACGTGGACTTGTCAATATGCACGGTTATCGTATACCGAGTAGTGCCCCACCCAACGTCTCGGGCTATTTCGATGAGGTTGAACTCCTGAAGAAAGGACTTGTCAGCAAAGGCGGAGAACAACGGTAATTCCATTTTCGAATATGCTCGTTTTGTTACGTGATGACTACGATGGGTATGAGCTTCTTGATTAGGCAGTCCTTTTTATATTGAACCTAAGATTCATGAAAACTTATAAAGAAGCTATTCCTTTGGGTTTCCAAGGCAGTCCATAAAATTCGATTCGTTTGATCATCTCGTTTAGGCTTTTATAGAGTGCGCATCGTAAAGGAGGTAGTGGTGAGCTAGTTACTAAAGACGAACAAAAATGCGACGTGTTTGCAGGCTTCCTTTAAAACGTTTTCGTAGGGAGCTTTTAAAGTTTTCAAAGGTTTTCAAAGAAACTTGTTTTGTTAGACTTTCGGGCTGTATTAATCCCCTGGCAGGGAGGTCAACAAAAAGGATAGCATGCCACCAGAAGTACGTGAAAATGATTAAAGCAAGACAAAATCTTTTTGAAGGTGAGTCTTTGAGCAGTGATGCTTAAAGTGAACGTTTTCAAGTGTTTTTACCTTTTGTTACCGTGCTGTGTGCATGTGGATTATTCCCACTGAAAATATCATGAAAGAGGGAGTGAATTTTAATGAGAGGATGAGGTTGTTTTGATTTCCATCTTCTTCTCTTAAATACTTTCATTATTCATATTCCTATAATCGTCGTTTCATCTTCTTTCTTTTATGCTTTTTCTTTTTGATTTCTTTGCATATTTTATGCACCAATAATAGAGCACTTGTCTTTCTTTTTCCATCATTTTCTTTTTTCTATCAATAATCATACTATGCTTCTTTCTTTATGTATATATTTTCCATATATGGGACATTAGATAAATAATAAAGAATGGATAAAATATAAACTATCAGTGGGTGGAGAATGGGGGTGACTAAATCGACACAACGTGTTCGACCTGAGGGATTCTTGCTGATCGTGGATCCTTTAAAAGTTGGTTTGAATAGTACCGTATTAGATAATCGCTATTTCCGACTACAATCGTTGAATTTAAATAGAGTGCTACATGTCATATTCGCGTGCTCAAGGCAGAATATTTTTGAAGGGTATAACTTTTTGAAGTTATTGAAAATGGATTTTCCTGCAATTCTTACTGGTGTTACCGCATCTAGGATTATGGTCATTAGTCGATTGTCATATAAGTTGTTTGTTCGGCATCACTGAAATGAAACTTTCGTAACAGTCTTGTACTGTTATGCCTAGTGACGTGTAACACTAGTGAGCGGCTAAATCCTAAGCAATAGTCCCCTTCTGTCTGATCCACTCAGTCTAGCTCTTTCTCACTCACCCTTTCTTCCTCTTCCCTTCGTCGAGATTTTTTAGACGTCGTTCATCGTTGGTGTTGTACCACCTTCCTCCATTGCCATTCCCCCTCCGCCCGTAATGTAATTTCTGCGACTATGGAATAGGAGAGAACTCCATGTGTCGTATGGCTATTCAGCACTTCTTTACAGGCCTGCACCATTCGCCGCTGTTCAGAAGACAACTCGTGAAAACAACGAAGATGTCAACCGTAATTTCGTATATGGGCACTATGGAGTGGCAAAGGATCCTTCTGTAGAGAAGTGAGTTGCATCTTATGCATTAGAATGCTTAATTGCTTTTACTTACATGGTCGATAAAACAGTCATAGCATTAGAACGTTACTTCACAAGGCACTCAAAGGAAACGTAACAAAAATAAAAAAGTTTTATTGATGAAATATTTTGTGACTTTTCGTATTGTATTGCCAGTATAGAATATACCAAGGAATCACATATCGACATACTCCTCCACTGTTCAAAATCTCGAAAAATTTTGCTACTCGTTAATTTATTTGAAGTTTCACATCACTATGGGGTAGGCTACTCGAGATCAGCTTTTATAGAGAGGAAATGGAAGAATTGCCTTATTTAAATGGTTCGCAAATTATGAGCACTGCTCTTGATTAGAAAAAGGTTCTGAAATTTTCAAAAATCTTACATTTTCACACCATTTTCTTTCTGAAAATCTAGAGATTTTCCAATTTTTTTCTTCTTTTTTTTTACCGAATAATTACAACCCAGTTCCTGTAAATATCGAAGTATGTACTTAGGCCCTCCTATTATTGGGTTCGTTTGGGGAGAAGGAGAGATTTGCCGATACTTGACGCAGATCCAGTTCCAAGGTCAATAAATTAGTCGTACCTGTTCAACTCAACTAAACTCTGGTCCTCGAGTTATTCCAGTATTAAAACCGATTTAAATTAATCGACCTTTATCATATCGTATATTTAAGCTGCCCCACTATAGTCGATTAACGTGAACGTTTATTGCAGTTATATAACCGATGCAGAGGTGAATACTCGTGGCTATAAGGATCGTCTAGGTAGAGTGTTCTATGCGATTCCGCTGTTGGATGAACCAAAGGAAAAAGGTTCAAAATCAGGAAATGCTAGCATTCCTCATGCCGTCACCGTTACCAATGACAGGTATTTCTTTTCAAATTGTCAAGAATTTGTGATCTCAACGAAAGGTAGTGAGATTGTTTTTGGTCATTTCCAGCGTGCCTTGCCCATTTGAGTTAGGTGCAAAAAATTAATGGTCCCTCGTGAATTGAACTATTTTACCTTTACATGTGAAGCATCGTATTTTTTAAATTATAGATGAATTGCTAAGCGTTGTTAGTAGCATGTCGGGTATTTTGTATTACAATGTATTATGATCCTCTTAAAATGTGTTAGATTTTTACGTTGAAGTGTTCGTATGTTTTTCAAAAAACTTTTGAGCATGAGAGGCGCGTATGTCTTGTAGGTAGAGCTGTTGTACCCGGAAAATTCCTTCAGAGTGCACTTTGCCGGTTTATTTTTTCTAATTCTTACCGCATAAAATATGAACTTTACGGGTTTTCTTTGTTTTTTTCGGCTTTTTATGGCAAAAAAAAGTGATTTTTGAAAGAGATAGAAAAGATTTTCGGCGATTCTCATCAATTTTCACCCTATCATACTATGATTACCGTAATTTTCACTCTAAAGTTGTATTGATCTTCGTAAACTTTTACGATGAGATGTGAACATTTTTGAAATGATAAACGATGGGCAAAAATTCATCCACTTTCGAGGTGAAAAGCTGTGAAAAATGAATAGAAAAAAATTGCTTTAAGTAAGTTTTAAGAATTTTGTATCTTAAAGTGAAAGAAATTAAGGGCACTTTCTCCCTGTTCAGAGAATCGAAGTCTAATTTATCACTTTTCTCAGCGATATTACTCATTGTAAAATTGCGTGCAACAAAAGATTAAGAGATAATGAATTGTATTTGTATAGGAGTGAACATTCGATCCGGGATTATAATCCAAACGTAACAACCACAAGCTCCGAGTTGGTAGCAGCTGAAACTTCGGACGATAGCTCGGAAGTTATAGAAATTCCGAACATAGAGCCACCGAAAGGGAGTCATGTTATCGAATGCGAAGTGGGTAAAGGCCCAGATTCGGGCCATCTGAGGTATTTTATCGAGAAGGATAGCAGGACGTATCATCTGCAAGGACCACAACACAAGGAAGTTTTTCTCGAGTTCAATAAAAAGGTTTCACATAAAAATTTTCGTGTTTTCCTTATAAGAATTTAGAAATTTGTCTTGACAATTGTACGCAAACAGTTTCCACTTATTTATGATTATACAATTGTTTATTTCGATTAGATTATTTATGCAAATTGTTTAGGGTCTTTAATATTTTTTACTTATCACTAAAAGCAAAAGATGCAATAAATGTTATTGATTTTTATAATATTGGGCTTGCAAATTATGAATTTTTCTTGGCTATAAGTAGGCTGTAGTATCTACAAAGGTTCAGTTTTGGCAATGAAGATTTTTTGGCGTCCGCACTTCAACAATCTCCATAGAAGAATTTTTTTAGCTGTAGTTTCGATGAAGCTGCAACTTCAGTTGACCGTATTTTTTGAATAGAAAAGACCATCTCTCCAGTTTTTTCGAGTGAGTTTTAAACTCCAAAAGGTTTGAGGAAATCCTAGTTTTCAAGAGGACTTCTCATCAAGAAATCTTATTATTCAACGGGGTGAATGAGAGAAATTTATTATTCTACATACTATATATGAAGTGAATGAGCAGTTTTTTTTTTTTTTTTTTTTTTTGCAGGGCGCATCGCTTATATCGACATGTGTGCGTAAATCGAAAACCAAGAGGACTATTTTAAATGCTGGATCCAAGTCCCCTATGGAGGACTCGAGTAGTATACCGATTTGATCGTCAACGATTCATTTTTGATCACTCGCTTTAATTGTTTCAAGCAATCAATGCGTGTAACCATAAATGTTTAATGATTGATCACTTCTTTGATTAATTGACAGTCGGCTGATAACCCGTGTCAAAGTATATGATAAGGTGTGTTATAGCAATTGTTGTAGCTAACAAAGAAACACCTGATCTACTGAGGCACGTCTACCTGTTACGTGCCAAACTCAGAGCATAATGGTATAAGAGATCGGGCTGATCATTGTTTGGAAGACGACAGTCGTTTTAATTTATTGCTTTTGATGAGATTGTGTGACCTTGTCAACTTCCTATCATTGCATTTGTATTTCTTGAGTAGGCCGGAACTGCCCATTCAGCACGTCATGGATCTCGGAGACAACAGAGAGGTAGGGCATTCCCAGGGCTTTGGACCAGAAGAATGTTGGTTCAAGGCTCCAGCGCAGTGCCGTAGAGAGGTAAAGCGTTCTCTTGTGTTGATTTCGGGACCCAAAGCCATGGAGGGTCCGACCCTGCCCACCAAGATCTTAGGTCTCTGATCCAGTCTTACACTAGGGAATATCAGGTTGCAGATAGGTAATCAGACAGAGGTGAAATCTGAAGAATTTCGATGGCCGTAATATTGCAAAAAGTGGATCGAAGACAAAATGAGCGATGGAACTGTTTTAGGGAGGGCTTCTTATGTACTGCCAAAGTTAGACGTAGTTGCCAAGACATGGAGATCTGAACAGTAGTACATTATTGAAAGCCCATTAGCCATATGATGTTGTCAAAACCACGACAGCGGTGGGGCCGAGGCCTTCTTTTGACTAGGGTGCCCCACCGCTCGAGATTCAATTCTACCTATCTCGTTCAAAAACCAACTCCGATCGAAGGTTTCATCACGATCCAGAAAAAAAAATCATTTAAAACCATATATTAAAATGCTGAAGGAAGAAATTCCACTAGTTGAGGCTCTATGCGAGAATCCTTCAATAAATGGGAAGCTGTTGTTGACCACAAATGGGAAATAGAGGGGTGATTGCACAGTTCAATATGGTTTGCTTTCAAGAAACACGTCAGTCAGACACGTTGGTCCCAGGTATCTCTATCTCCGCTAAAACGTAATCAGTGCGTTGATATGGCGGTTCATGTATATGAAATTGCCCTCCGCGAAGTAGGTATATGTGTGTTTGTGTAATGTGACCGCTTGCCGATTGAAATGGATGTGTAATGCCAGTCTATCTAATACGCCGATTTGTACACACTACGTTTGTCATCGATTCACTCGTATAGGGCCATTGAATGCTTTAGGCATTAAACTGCGTACAGCTGGCTGTCTGATGAATGAGCCAATCTAGATTTCTATAGGATCAAGTAGTATAGCCGTGTCGTTGCTGTCTATTCATTGTCGCAGATGTTGCAGCATCATATTTCTACTGTTGAAATTACAACCTGGTCAGCTTTAAGATCAAAGGTACAAGTTAGGGCTACTTTATAGCCAAAGCAACCTGAGCAACGTCACTTCAGCATTCGCTTCATGCTTCAGCATCCTCAACTTTCTGGATTAGCTCGAATTTTCGTGATGAAATTTTTTTTTTGAGGATCCTTTCATTTTCGAATAAAGTAGTATGTATTTATATAGGTGTCCATGGGTTTCGCTTTCATACTTTACGGCTGTACCATGTCCACCATGCTTACCTTACTGTACCACTAGGAACGTGCAATATGTTATGCATAGGTGAGAGCAAAGAAAAATGAGAGTCGTTTTGTGTTGTATTCTGCTAGGGTAATTTTGTACATCACAGAATTTAGTAGACTTCTTCAACCGAAATAATATATGAAGCTGATCTAGTTTTTAGGATGTTAGAATAGTAGAATGTAAGCTTTGAAAGTGACGTCATGATTTATCACAGTTATCCCACTTTTTAGTCTCTGATCTCCAGTATATAATAGCCAATAGGGTATTCTAGAGGATCACTCCCTCATTGTACCTGTCTTCTCCCCTCTTCTCTTTCCTTCTCCTCCTTCCATTCATTCTTTTTTCCTCCTCCTCGTTCTTCATCCACGTGAAACCTTTGCAGTGAGTTTGCTTGTCTCTAAAATGCTTCTTATTTGAGGTGTTTATTTTTATTTTTTGTACTTTCTTTGCGACATTAGTTTAGCATAAATTTTTATTCAATCCAATTATTGAAAATTCCAATAAGCGTTTTTGCACTAGATGAATATTTCTTTGTATAAATAAAGGTAAATAATCTTTTATACATTCGTCAATCAATTTTATATCTGTTGAAAGTAATTTGTAAATTTTTATGACAAATATTATCGCAAAAATCTTTTAATAACGATGATTTTTGTCTTAAAAGATAAAACGAAAGCCAAAAAAAAAAGAAAACGCCGTAGCGATGCTTCGTTGATTGATCGATGTCAATGTCGTTCAACTCAATTGATATCTTAGTCATCTCCAAAACAATCAATATCACTTTTATCTTCCTCTCAATGCTATAAGTTTGTAATAAAAGATTATTAAACCTTTTCTAACTTATGTAGACAAAAGATGCGAAATTTATAACGTTATAAAACGTGCTTATAGCTTTTACGTTTTAAAAACTATTATTTCCGGTGGTGACGTCATCGTAATCTGGACTGTTCGATTGATAACTGAGAGGTGACGTCATCTAGACTAATAGGATGCCCGTAATCAATAATTAACTGGAGACGAAGGGATATGTGAGTATGCGAATTAAATCAGTCCTGCAAAGAATGAAGAGTTTGCGAGGTTCTAATAGGTCACCCCTTTTTTTCCTCTTTTCCTACCCTCCTCCTACTCCCCGCTTCATGCCCGGCATGAGTGGGAATCTTTTCTTAACCATCCAGAAAAGATACTAGATCATCTTAGTTTCTCTTGGATGACGTCCATATGTTCCCTTTTTTTTTGAGCTAATTCATTATGATGCCGATAATAGCTTTCTTCTTAAAAAATATTAGTGATGGGGCATTCAGTTATTGCGTATAAACGTTTAGAAATATGTAGATATGGCGAGGTATACCCGGCGATATGGGTTCTTGCATGGTAAATTCATTATTCAGCGCAGAATGGGGATGCATGATTTGATGGAACGGGGAGATGACCCCCTTCCCCTTTATTTGGGAGTTGATAGTCTGTTAATGGACCCTCTGATCAGTCTCGTTGACGCAGCATGCGAAAACGAGCGTAGATGTGCAAATAGCCGTGGTATATTGCCTATCTAACAGGGTGATAAGTGCTAATAAATGATTCATGGAAACGACCCGTCGATCATTGGAAATGGGTCACTCTGAACTCGCGTAATACTATCTATGTCTGTTCACTATAACCTCCACCCCCTCCCCTCCCTCCCCCTCTCCTTTCGCCTTCTAACCTAACAACCTGTAACTGCTAACGAGAGAAGAACGAGTTAAGCAGCCGTCTGACACAAAGCATTGAAGTCTCTGACTTGGCCAAGCACGAGATGCGCTATGCAAAAGAGTCGACGATGATACATAAAAGCTGAGAGAGTGCAGATGACGAGAGGAATGTGGGCTGTGACTACGCAATGCGAAAACAGTGAAGCGAGGTCTGCTCAACGCAGAACTGGCCATCTACTGAGGTGCGTCTATAGGTTATTTTGGAAGTTTTCTTTTCGTAGACGGTGATAGTGCCGTATATCCGACTTCTTTATATTTCTTTATATTCTTTGTATGTTTATATTTCTGGAAGGACCTACTTTGTTTTTTTACCTGTTGCTAGAATATATCGTATTTTCTCAAACAGGTGCTGAGGCCTTCATTTTTTCCAACTTCTATGAAGTACGAACATTCCCCACGCTTTCTAGATTCCTTCGAGTTTCTAAAACAAGATGTTTCATTCACCCACCCTCCCCCCTCCCTTCTGCTACCCACAATCTCCCTCTCTTGCCCTGCTTTCTTCAATACACCAAAAAACCCCGTAAAAGCGCAAAACACCAATTATATCAAAAACCCCGTATTTTAAAGGTCTCATCGTGAATAGCGATTGAATTTTGCGTCGAACGGTTTTTTAGGCTACAGTTGCATTATAGATCGATCGATATATTTTGTTATTGTGGACTATGAGTGAATTTTCAGAAGGATCGTTGAATTCGAGCTTTAAGATTTCCTCGTTGCGTATTTTTTGGGTTTATTTAATCATTGCGGTTTCGCAAGCGTTGCATTACTGCGCACTCGTTCGACATAGAGAGCGGTTTTTTTAATTTCAAGGACAAGATTAGTTGACAATGAAAAATGGGTGATGTGACCACAGTTTTACTAAGGCTCAAAAAGAGCAATGAAAGGGGGTGAGAGGGAGCCGTAAAGGTAGGTGGGGAGGGGGAGGATGAAAGAGGAGTAAATCCCATCAGTGCTTATAATACCTACACAGTTCTAGAGTGTGCTATGAGGTAGTTGTGATAGCCAAAGGGAGGGGCTATGATGTGGGAGAGGTGCCCATGCGACGCGCTGTAATGAGCCTATGTGATCGATACTGCCCCAATGTAGAATCGACGGGCATAAAGACCGCTTTGTTCATTAAAGATGAATCGTCAGCTGTAATTTAGGAATCAAGCTTAGTATGGTGATGTGTAATGAGGTAAGGTATGATAATTCTTGAAGAAAGTGTGTGGGAAATGAAGGAAAACTCGGGATGGGGAGGTGGGGGGGGGGGGGGGATAAGTTTAGCACGAATCTTTCTGGTTGGCAATGAATTCGAGAATAAGGCATTTAAAATATTTCAACATCAACTGCAGTTTGTTTTGCAACTCATTTTCGCTAGTTTAAAACCGACAAGTTGTTGATCGTTTCTTTTTAGCTGTTGATTATCATAGTGGAAGGCGTTACCCACTGATCCTAGAATTGCAAAGCAAGAAAGGCGAGGCATCTTAAATCTTCCTCTCATGTTTTAAACAACGAAGACGATGATATAACCCAGCCGCGTAATTATTTACATAGTTTTAATTGAAATCTTTAATAATTGCTGTTGTAGATGCGCTATGAGAGATGGAGAATGCCTCCGGTTCTTTCTTTCCGATTAAAGTATGCGGCATCGAACTTTGCTAGGATGGAAGTCATGCCTTTATCCCACACAACCGCACAGACTCTAGCCCGAGCAGTGTGTCTGTTGCATGCATCATTTTAATGCAGCATAGCTGCCCATTACTGCTGAACCACTAGTGAACTATTTTGCTAGGTTAGTTGTCGATTTGTGTAGAAATTATCGATTACTCATTGATCGAGTCTACGGTCTTGGTGAGGAGATACCCGCTAGTTGAATTGCTTGAAGTGACTACTGACCTGACAAATTTCGGCGATCAAGTTTGAGAGCATCGATCGTCAAATGTTAGAGCATCCTTAATGCGACGATTGCCTGACCATCAGTGGGACCATTTATCGATTGCTAATGGCAGATGATTTATTCGAAAGGCAGCATGCTACTTGTCGACTGGTGAATTATTACTTCTTCATCAGTTATTATTGCTATTTAAAATTAATAAAATTAGCCTTATATATTTGAATTTCCGCTGGAGAATGTGGCAGTGAGGTGCACGAACTGTTCTTTTCGTTTTTTTTTTTGTAGTTTTATTGCATATAAAACTTCAGTAACTCTTTTATTTTATCAAAAATGATACTGATAGGTAATAGCCAATTTAATTCGTCTTAGTCCTGCCATTTACGATTCTAGGTTGTACTATTTCGATAATTATATTCCCATTCCAATTTCTTAACATGCTGCTAAAATTTTTCGTTGATTATATTAATGCTGTATCATTATCCATTATTAGAAAGTTTTAGGCATGATGTTCATGTTGCAATAGATGTTGCTGCTTTATAATTGTGATGCTTCAATTTCAATTGTTACCTTTCCAGTTATTACTCATTCAATTTTTTTCCTTTCGTTCGAAGTTCTTTCTCGATTTTCTCCATCGAAAAAAAGCCAAAAAAAACTTGCTCTAACTTTACACAATCTTGCAAGTAGTCCATACATTTCGCCTCCTTGTTATTTAAGCACTGATCCGGTCTTATTCAGTGTTCCCATCAGTAAACATATATGTTTGCATGTGGAGTATGCTTAATAATCTTGGTACCACTTTGCAACAGGAAAGTTACATGTTGTACTCTAAATTGACCATAACAATGAATGATGTACTGCAGTAAGTGCCATATTTTGTCGCTCAAGCTGTATAACCACCTACTATGCGTTTTTTTTTTTTTTTTTTTGATGTAAATAATGTTTATGACTGTACTGTGGGAAACACCAGAAGCAGGATAGGAAATCGACTCTCATTAGAGTCGACCATAAGTGCTAGGAGGAGTCGGGATCAAAGAGCTAGCTTCTGCCTCTTTTCGGTGGTCATATTTAGCTGAAATCGATTGCTTTTTGGTGAGGTTGAAGTATGGAGTATGGCTTTTAGTCTTTATTAGAGAGTAGCACTCACAATTTACGCATCATAAGTGTGTTATATGTACAACACAATTTGCATTAAAATAGTAATGCGGAGATACAATGAAATATCGATAAATTTGTGTGTCTGCTATCGAGTCAGTGGATTTAATTTACGGTTACCTCGCAGACAGGAACTGGTTTTAGTGACAGTCGGTCTATACACACCATCATTTGATCTATGCTACCTGTTGGTGGCCTTCATATTGCGTCTGCACATTGTTTCTGCAAATTACGAACAACGACGCAATTTTTGCGCTCATCCATCTACCTTTTATTTGATTAAACTCACTCTCACCGCGCTGATCTTTGACTTTTCTGCCGTAAAATCAGATAAAACCACTAGATTAAGGCAATGATTTTGTTTCGTCAACTCGAACTGCCGTACCTTTCAATGTGTCGTTGTGGGGGATTGCTGAAACTATTCGTCCCCTCTTCCACCTCACGGCACGAATGTATCCGTATGTCCGCTTATTTGCACTTGTAATGAACGATACAACGTCTAATTATGATCAAATGTTTTGCCAACCGAATTCCAATGCTTGATAAGACATTATTCAGCGATCCTTACTTGATTTAATCGCTCATCTGATAGGGCATTATTGTTCATGAATTTTTATGAATTTCATTTTTTTAAATGCAAGAGTACCGATTGCTTATTTGATCATCCGATGGAAACAGATCATCAAAGGAATTTAGATGAAAACGGATGAGTCAGGGGGGTGTGGGGGAGGGGATATATTAGAGCTCTAAAACTGCTCAAAATCTTTAATGCATAATTTTAAGAAATGTGTTTCTATCGATTCGTTGCATTTGAATGTGACGACGTTTCGTATTGCTTGATGTTCTCGGATAAATGTCTATTGATATCGATGCTTCTTTGCTTTTTCTTTTTCTTTCTCTTTTTTTTTTTTTTGATATACGATTTAGGCTGCATTTGTCATCTCATTTCGAGACCGTCATTTGCGCATATTTCCTCTGGGGCTGAAATGACTGGCTCTTTTAATGGCCTAATCATTTCCCCATTGATTCATCCGACGATTATTGCAATCTATGGTCCCAACATCGAGGTTTCATTATTTGTCATAGATTTAAACAAAAATTTTTGCTTCCAGGTATCTTCCTCGTTTTTTTTTTTCACTTCCGATTGTCTACGTAATGAAATATGAGTGATTCGTATTTGTGGTTAATAGCGTATATCGATGAAGGTGGAGGTATCTACTTCAAAATGTCGCAAATTTTATACGATTTAAAATTTTTTATTTCGTCTTTTTGAAGGAATTTTGGCGCTAAGATTGATCGGCCATCAATGCTATTTGACATCCTTTGTTCTAAACCTAATAAAAACTTTGTTCTTTTTATTGTCGATCGTTTATTGAGGCGGCGTTGAGTGCAGTTTCCCTATCATTCATAGATACTTTAGTACAATTGACTCCTCTTTTCCTCGTTCACTACTCTTCTTTATTCGTTCTTATGGGAATTCTTTGTATATATTCATGGATTTGATATTTGAAATGTAACTTTAGAAAGACTAAGAGTAACTTAAAAGGTAAATCGATGATAAAACTTAGATGTTATGCTGAGAAAAAATTGTTAGTGCGGCTATGATGGTTTTTTTTAACATTTCGACGTATTGCCAGCAGCAGATATAATTTGTAACATCATCGAAGTAAGAACACCATATATATCGTTTGAATATTTTTCTTAAAAGTAATATCTAATCTCTGTTCTTTCTTTATAACCTTTAATTCGGCACCTTTTCTATCGTTATCTTATCATATTCTCAGCTCATCATATTCCTTAGATTACAACAACCTCCAAACTTCATCTAATCAGCGTTTCAATACATATATAATCTCGGTTCGTCCATTCATACTGTAATGCGCCATTTGTGCTGATGCTGCCAATGTGCCGAAACATTTAAAAAACCATCATACGTGCATTGACAAGTTTATCCATAACCTTTAAACGATAATATTGAGGCGTTTGTGCTTCAGTTGATGTTGACAAGCATAATGTTGATTGAGAGACACTCGAAAAATACAGCATCAACTCGTTGTACAATAAAAACCCACTATTTAAACATAGGCGTCGACATTGTTTGCTGGCAGTGCTTGAACATATCCTATATTTTTTGGAATTCCTTTCACCTGTAAGTTCACTTACCTATATATTGCGATATTTTGGACATTTGTATGGTTCATAAATACGTCTCTTTAGAGGTTGTTGCGGTAGGGCCCTGCCCCACTGACCCCCTGCCCTCCTCTCCTCCCCTTCTCCTCCATTCCTTTGTCCCTCCCTCCCTCCTCAATCATATGCAATCTGTTCCATCTCGACGAAGCGTAAAAATGAAAATGTAGGAGGCAATAAAATGAGGTCGTGGTTTTGCACTTCGGGTGCATTCTGTGCAGTGTACTCTTCACTCGACAGCTAACAAACAAAGCATCGCACTAGCTTTCCGATCACTGCGTTGATCGACGCACTGCTGAGTATATTGAACGTTAAATGCAATCCTTACCCGTTCCTCCCTCATATAGTTATGATGGATTATTTGAATGCAATAATATTTCAAGATAACTTAGAACCTTGTTTTATGTATTATTTAGTCAATGAAGTACCGTGAAACTGTGATTATAATTCCTAGGATTTATAGATTTGCTCATTCACAGGTGCTAACCATTTTTCGCCTTTCTAGGTCGAGAGGAATATATGAGGGAGTGTTGTAATTCTATAAAAAATTCTATAAGATCTATAATGTGAACGATACGATTTCTCAGAGATCTGAATTTTTTCTATCTTTCAGTTCTTTGTAGATTTTATCAATTTGTTCAATTCTCTCTATTTTCTTTTATTTAAAACCAATTTAAAATAATGCGCTTTGATTGACTACTTATTGATAGGCATTGATAAACGAATGAAGAAGTGATTATCTTATCTCGTTAGCGTTAAAGGAAATATAATTGAAGGGGAATAGTTTTCGAGGCTTTATAATATAATAAAATAGTTGTTGTTTTTTTCATACGTTTTGATAAGTTTGCATCCTCGAAATACTATAACGATGCTTTATATCTATGGATTCGTATGTGCGTGCATATATGCATATCTATGGTGGTATGGCTCGAGAATCCGAATTGTCCTTAAAGAAAAAATATCCATCATCCACCCTTTCAGTTCATATTACGCTTCTCAACTCTGCACGGCTGAATAGTCATCGAATATTTTTTTTTGTATTATTGAGAGTTGTAAGAGTGATCTTGCTTTTTACACTTAATGAGTTCAACTTTAAGTTTAAGTAATTGTTTTCTTCTTCCAGCGTCACGTCTTCCTGCTATCCTTCCTCGCTATTGCTCTATACGCTGTGATTCGTTGCGGAGATGTTGCTTGTACAAGAATCTTTCATGTTCAGTTATGTCCTTTTGATCTTTTCGTCATAATCACAACCCAGCTGCACTGCCCACTTCAACCCCTATCTACACCTCTACGAGGACCACCAACCTGGTGATCCTTATCGCAGCTGCAACTATCATTTTAATTCAGGCCTCTTTCCGATACTAACTCAAACTTTGATCTCAATCTGCTCATCTTCTTTCTCCCTGTTTTATTCCCTTGGTTGTTCATTTTTTTGTCATCAAAGAATGAACCTAAAAACAGTATTTGAATTTGAAGCTTGAGATTTGGTCAACATGCCGTTTTTAATATTGTTTAGTGTTAATATGTATACAATATGATTTATTCGAATGTTCGTGGAATATAACCGCGATTTGGTTTCTTCTGGTTATATAATAAACCGTTTTGGGTTTAATTCGGGGATATATCTCAACGAAATGTCGATCACGAAATTGAACGTTGAAGTGTCTATATTTTTTGAATTGTTCAATTTAGTTGTGCATTGAAGGCGAAGGCGGTGAGATGGTGTCGGCCGTGATCTCGCGCTTTGTCGTCCTCACCGCCGGAACGCTCTATCCTGCCTATAGAAGTTATAAGGCCGTTCGTACAAAGGTTCTCTTCATTTCATCATTTATTTCATTCTTTCCTAGCGCCCACTTTAAAACAATCATTTACGTATAAGAACGGAAGCCCCTTGGGGGGGGGTTGGGAATTGGCCGCAATGTATTGGTTAGAGGAGCAGGCGGTGCATTTTTGAGCGTGAGTCGATTGTGTGGAATTGTGTGGGACATCGATGGAAGAAATGAAGGATGAAGAAACATCGAGCAGATCATCATATGAGCACAGACACCTCTTATCACTAATTTTTTTCATTTAATGAGCTCCAGTATAAGGCTATGAAACTTTATCTTCGAAAATTTTCTTATATCAACGTTACGAACTTTGTAAAAAATAAAAAATGGTTATTATTGTTTCGATGTTGAGAGTGAATTATAGGGGGGCAAATAATCTGTTAGTGGATATGACCATTAGGTAAGACCATCGCATTCATGAATCAATAAGAAAATGTTTTCGTTATTCAGTTATATGGGATTATTATTGCTGTAATACTTCTTTATGAACGTGTTCCATAGAAGAAAATGCTATGCTTCTTGATTCTTAAGTAAGGCGATGATAATAAGTGCTGTTTATTTTTCTGATGAATTTTTATTGAAGTTTGATTTGTTACGGTTGTGATCCTTTTGGTTAATTATGACTATAAAGGCCTCATATTACCACCACGGAAACGTTGGTAATTCGGCAGATGTAAATCTCTGGATGCTTTGCAGTGGCATTGCGATTTACTAGATGCAACATAAAATGATCTCAATTATACATTTAGTGATGCTAAAGTGCTACACTATAGTTTTCTTTTCCCTTAACTGTATTTTGTAATAGCAAATAGAATTTCACAGCAATAAGTTTAGTTTAATAAGCGGAAATATTTGTTATATATTGAAATCAATAAATAAATGTTTGAAGGTGGAATAATTAAGGTGGAATTGTTTAGGATGTAAGGGAATATGTGAAGTGGATGATGTATTGGATCATATTTGCACTATTCTGTTTTGTGGAGACAATAACCGATGTGGTCGTTTCATTCTGGTTTCCATTCTACTATGAACTGAAAATAATTTTTGTCTTCTGGCTTCTTAGTCCTTGGACTAAAGGAGCATCTATATTGTACAGAAAGGTAAGTCGTCTTATTAATTTGGAGGTGGTGTTATTATAAATGCATCATTCTTGCTTTAGGGGTATGATGCAATGCTAACGATGGGTTGGATTTATACATCTCCCTTCGTTAGATTGCTTCGATGAGGGTGTTTTATAGAGAATAATGCCGAAAGTTGAGGTCTTCAGCACAAAAAAGATTTTTTTAGTTTGGTTTTTTATTAAATTCGTAACATCACCTCACCTTTGTCGTACATCAGGGTTTCCTCTACGATATCTACTGTTTACCAAGAAGATTTTTGTTCCACGGGTGGTATAATGAGATTATACAGATATAGGGGATTTATAAACAAGTGAGAGATGCTGATATAGGTCATAATTATTTGTAATTACATAAACAAATGTTCATTAATGGTTTATTGCTGTTATTAGAGTAGTTTATTGTTGGAATTAATTCATACACGTATATAAACGTTACAAACAAGGGCATCCGATTGAACAGTGTAGATATCCAGTAAACAGTTTTATGTTCATATTCGGATTTCCGAACAGGATAGCTTTCTAGCGATCTCTTGAAAGGATCATATGGAGGTGATCAACATTACTGATGCAGAAGATCAGTAATACGTTGTTAAAATATGAATTTCATTTAATTTCGGGAAAATTTATGTCATTTGTTAGTGTGAGGATCGATAACCTTTACTTGTTGGTGGTATTGTGAGGAGAGAGAGGTAGAGGGTGGAGAGGAATTGGCTTCATGAGGTAGCCCGTATTCGGTAGATGACGAATTGATGAAAGGCGAAAATAAACACGCCTAGGGACAATAAAGGATATAGGGTGGGGGAAGGGGGGATTATCGCTTTATTTTCATATGTAAACGGGTGGTGAAGTTTGACATGGCCGAAATTCAAAAGTCAGATGCATGGCCGATGGCTAAATTCACAAATGAGTCATCAAACGAAAGGATGACTATGGATTAATAGATAATTACATTTTGCAACTTTTTGGTCATCAACACTTTTGCATTGTACAAGTTTGGTGTGTCTATCTGTCTGTCTGTCTGCCGCTCTGCCTATTCGGTAGTTTCAGTTCGCAATTTGAGAAGATATGACGACGAAATTTGATCGGAATTAGTTACACATTTTATGAGTTATTAATATTTAAAGGTGTTTTTTGAATTACAAAAAAATTTTGCGGGAGCACTTTTAAACATGGAGGAGGAGAGTAGTTGGTTGATATTTGCGGATGTGGATGTAGAAATGCGCATAAGTAGTGTTGCAGAAATTTTTCAAATCAATTTTTTTACCTGCTACAAGGATGAGGTGTGAGTGAACACTGTTATTTGATAGGAGGTTTGTGCAACTGGCCAGCTGGTCAACCAGTCAGTTACAACTGGCCAGCTGGTCAGTTATGATTGGCCAACTGGCCGGTCAGTATGTAACTATTAGTGCAATTTTTGATTTGTATAGTTAATTGCCAAAAAATGCGTATTATAGCATTTTCATTGAAAGACATAGTCGAATATCGTATATTGATTGATTTGCAGTGGGTACATCCGTTATTGACGAAACATGAGCGCGAAATCGATCATATGCTCGAACAGGCTAAACACGAAAGCTATAATCAGGTCTGTGCTTTGTCTTTTTTTCGCTTTAGGTTCTTTTCTATTATAGGTTATTGGAAAATAATTGACCAAAGTATGCAATGGTGTAGATAAAAGTGGACGGTGGTAATTAGAGATCCTTTTGTGGTCGCTATTATACTAATTCTTGCCCAGGTTTTTCTACTTCTATTCTCGTCTTTATGAATTTTTGATGATTTCTGCAAAAATGCCTCGGGGCAACGTCGTATGATCCATATAGATATTCGCCTCTCTAATATTTTCAACTCATAAAATTTGCTGACTGAATTTGGCTAGTACCCCTTTCAATGAAAGAACTTATTCCTAATTTAATTAACATTTATAATCTTTCTGTTGAGTTATTAACAGATATCATAAAATGGAGCAACCATTTTTTTCCTATTGGTTGCAATCCAAGAACGTAATCTTTATTTGGAAAACTCGCAGATCCGGTCGATTGCGGCTTTAGGAAAAGTTTTTCAATTAAAATTGTTGTAGTCTGTTGACTCGGATTGGTGTGCTGAAATGCGTTAACGCAGGCCATATTAATCTCGCAAGCTGTATTTTCCATTTTTTATACTCATATTCACACTAACGAACCCTTATCACATAAATTGGTGATGATGGTACACTGGTATGGTTGCCTTTGTGGCGTTTTTGCCGTTCCGAAGGTACTGTTGGCGTCCCATGTTCAAAGTTCTATCATTTTGGTGAATAAATACTGGAAAGTGGGGGGATATGATGAAAAGGGGGGGAGCAGAGCACTTTCTATCATTTTGATGAATAAACATGGAAATTAGTGGGGGGGGGGGTGATGATGAAAAAGGGGAGAGGGCAGAGCACTTTCTATCATTTTGGTGAATAAATACTGGAAATTAGTGGGGGGGGGGGAGATGATGAAAAGAAGGGGGGGGGAGGGGGCAGAGCACTTTCTGTCATTTTGGTGAACAAATACTGGAAATTAATGGAGGGGGGGGAGTGATGATGAGAAAGGGGGAGAGGGCAGAGCACTTTCTATCATTTTGTGA
Source organism: Baylisascaris procyonis (assembly GCA_037389465.1). NCBI lineage: Eukaryota > Metazoa > Nematoda > Chromadorea > Rhabditida > Ascarididae > Baylisascaris > Baylisascaris procyonis. The sequence continues at coordinate 391,898 of JAZARR010000250.1, forward strand.
ATGAATACGGGAAGTTAGCGGGGGGAGGCGATGAAAAGGGGGGGAGGAGGCAGAGCACTATCTGTTATATTTGAACACAAGTATAGCGCCAATATGTACCCTTTCGTCCACTTACCGTTTCAACCCTCTGAACGGTGAACTTGAAAGGAGAGACAAATCTCTCCCTCCCTTCTTTTCCCATAATTTAAATGTAGTTGCAGAAATATTTCTTTAATCTTACTGCAATAGAATCCGATAAAGAATGCAAAAGTAAGATACTAGTGCATGAACTTTCTGTTGAGTAATGTGGTGATGTACATATTGTTATGTCGATGAACTGCTTATGCTGTGCCTATAGAGGATTGCCAAGACGTTGTTTGGGGGTGGATGGTACCTCTATGATTTCTTCTGCAGTTTTTTTTGCGCTGATTACCTATCGTTTTTTCTGTATGTGTGGTGTTTTGCGTAAAAGCGTTCTTATCTGCGGAGTGACGTAATGCCACGACTTTCCATCTATTCTCACAGGATTTTCTCTGTCTATTACACAACTTTCTTTTCTTTGTTTCACTCTTTCTTTCTGAAAGAAATTTCTTTTTCTATTTTTCGAATTTCTCTCTATCTTTTTTCTAGGAATACTCTCTTGGTCTTTTACACAGGTTTTTTTCTTTCTTCCTCTCAACTTTGGTTCCCGTTTATTAAGTTTATATGCTCAATCTCAGTCTTTCTCCGTGAAAAAACTCTCTTTGTGTTTTGTTGCTGTCTCTCTGTCCCGTTCTTTTTCTCTTGGAGACCTCTCCTTGTCTGTCATACGAATTTCTGTGTGTCTTCTCTATCCTTCTATCCTTTCGTCATTTGCTAGAAGTATTCTGTAGCCATCGGGAGGACTTTCTATCGTTCTGTACGGGTTTTCTAAAGAATTCTTTTCGTTAGCAGGTCTTCACCACAAATAAGGAAGAGCAGCTGTTCCATTTGTTGGTAGTCATCTATGCTTTTGCTTTATTCGACTATAACCCATGAATTTGCTTCTTATCATTGATCAAAATTATCAGGCTTATAACTTGCACGTCTGATTCAGCAATGAAAATGCACGAAAGGGTTGAGCGGTGATTTTTGGGGACAGTCACTGAATTATTCACCCTCCCCCCCACCACTTCCCCACCCTTCCTCCGCCCTTCCCACCACCCTCCCCCTCACCCCACCCCCACCACTTCCACCACTCCTTTCTGCACTTCCATCACCCTATCCTCACCTTTTGCACCACCCTCTCCACCTCACCCCCACCGCTTCCACTACTCCCCTCTGCACTCCCACCACTTCCACCACCCTATCCTCACCACTTCCACTGTCTCCTCTCCCCACCCTACCACTTCCACCACCCTCCCTCACTCCTTCCACCACTTCCACCGCTCTATCTCATCTCTTCCACTACCTCCCCCCCTCCATTCCGCCACGTCCATCACTCCCTTCTGCACTCTCACCACTTCCACTAACCTATCCTCACCTTTTCTACCACCACTTCCTTTCACCACTTCCACCACCCTCCCTCACCCATTTACCACTTTCCACCACCCTCCCTCACCCTTCTACCACTTCCACCACCCCCTCCCTCCACCCCACCACTTCCACCACCCTCCCTCACCCCTTCCACCACCCCCTCCCTCCACCCTACCACTTCCACCACCCTCACTCACCCCTTCCACCACTTCCACCACCCTCCCCCACCCCTTCCACCACCCCAACCCCACCCTTTCCACCACCCCAACCCTACCACTTCCACCACCCTCCCCCACCCCAACCCCACCACTTCCACCACCCCAACCCCACCACTTCCACCACCCTCCCCTCACTCCTTCCGCCACCCCTTCCCACCCCCACCAGTTCCTCCTGCCCTCCCCCATTTCGGATATCTCATTCACTGCAGTGGATATGAATGTAAAAATTTGCCTCTTCACTATCTTATGACGTCTTACAATTGTTGGTTTGTTGTGATTGGATGAACGCTAAATGGCTGGAAATGGCAGTAATACTTCTTTAATTTATTATATAGAAGCCTTGAATGGATATTACTTTTGATTGAATCATTACAGGTGTTTGTCTGAGATTAGATGATTTGGCTGATGAAGTGATCGAATTGCAGGTAGTACGATTGGGCAGCCGTGGTCTGTTGTGTGCGCGTGAGGTGATCGCAACCGCAGCACTAAAGGGTCAAGCACAATTGGTACAGCAGCTGCAACGATCCTATTCCACCAGTGATATTAACAGGTAAAGTCCACTTATAAGCATATTCCCCCCTGCTCTACATCACCTTTGCCTGTTTTCTTTTGCTCATAGAAGGGAGATGATTCTTTATTTGGACATGTTCATCTCTTTTTCTTTTTACTATGCGCTTATTGATTGTCGTTGTTTTCTACTTTGAGATATGTTGTATAATGATGAAGTGAACCACTTTCGTCGCAGATTCAGCAGTAGAAGCGAGATATGATAGCTGAAGATTTTCCGCTGCAAAATTGTTGATAGGTATAGATGGGTATGAATTCACATCCCCACCTTTACAGGTGCTTGGATGTACCACATTGTAGATCAGTATTGACCTCTGTATGAAAGTTGCCCAAAGGCCGCCAATTTTACTTTCTGTTTGTCAGCTATCTTGAGCTCCCACTGAACTGCATGAACTGCGATCTTGCAGTTGTATTTATCGGGAAATAAATGTATGAACCTTTAGAAGCATGTCTTATAGGTGCAATCTCTGCAAGCAATCTCAGGTTGTAGTGATCCTCTCTCCGCTTTCCATAAAAGAATGGAAAGTTTTAAAAAGCAATGGGAAATACCCGTCTGAATATCGTTCGTTTCATAAATCTCCATCATTCATCCCCTGCTGTCGTGAATATGCGCTCTCTATATTCCAACTATATGTTTATAAGTGCATAAGAATAAGTTGCTATTATGAAAAGATTTTTGTTAAGGCGACCATTGACAGTAATGAAGCAAATGCCGACGAGTGAGGCACAAGGTGAGGATGATGAGATACGAATTTGGGATGATGACTACCGAAGCCATCAGATCATGACTCAATCGACTACCGCTCCCGATCGTCCGGTTGATACGGTTAGCTTTATATTATGATCATCTCCTTATATGTGGGCATCCAAAAAAGAGGTAGGAGGGTGATATACCCAGAACACCTACGTGCTATACACTTTTTTATTTTATTAATGAGTATGTAATTCTTGATATCAATGATTGTATCGTTGCTGAGGCAAAAAGGGGTTATAGGATGGAATTTTTGTTCAAACGCAGATGTTTTGGACTCAGGGGTCATGGATCTCGTTGCGGAGCTTACTGTTTTAAGTCAAAATTTTGCTTGGTTGACTGATAATACTGAAATTTAGAACAGAAAGCTTATTCGGGTCAGAGAGCACGCCTGCCAAATTACTCCCTCTAGATGTCCTGAAAGCGTCTAGGAAAAATTGGCAGATGAAAATGGCAAATATATGCTGGTCACAATGCATTTTAATTTTAATGCGCAGCAATTTAAGGATTCATTTCATTCGCTTCCATACTTTCTGTCTCTCTACCCCAGCCTTCACCTTTTCCTCCTTGCTCCCTCCATACTCCCCATTTCAGACCATACAAGGGCAATGGATCTCTCTGTGGAAACCCTGAAAAATTTGTAATTTGGATTATTCTGGAGGGGCGCAAAAAGAGATAAAGGGTGCTGTTGAGGGTACATAATGACAAAGTTTTGAAGCCTGAATATTCAACAAAGCTTCCCCACTCTCTCTTCATCTTTGAGGAGTGTTTGAAATTGCAATAACGGTTCATTTCACGTGCTTATTAATTACTTGTTTATCAGCGATTCAATTTACTTTTTGCAATATTTTGATAGATGCAAAATTTTTGGAATCGTTTTATTTCACTTCAGTTGTCTCATTGAAATATTCAGGTGAGGGATATTATGTTATCTAAATGATTTAAATAAAGCAGTCGACAATTTTTATGTTTTGACTTCAGAAACTCTTTGAACTCACTTGATTCTGTATCGGTTTGTATGCGTCGAGATTTGTATATACCATTTATTCTTGGGTGCTGTTAAAGAAAAGCTACAACGCTGAGGCGTAATAAGTGTGTCCTGAGATCGAGAGTAGGTAGATAGGACAATATTTACAGTTGTGATCTAGTGCGATCTAGTTTGCCAAATCAAGGGGTTTAGTGTAATTTCAAGCAGCTCAAATTGCAAACCGGCTTTAATGTGTGAATATTTGTAGATTGCCGAGGAAGATGAAGAAGAGGGAGCAGTGCCTCCTGTAACACGTCGCACGACACGGGCATCATCGCGGCAACGTGCCTCCCCGGTGGATCCATCATCGGAGCCCATCTACAATACACTACCTCGCAGGAGCACTCGTCAACATTAGTAGTCATTCTCGTCGCACCATCTAGTCATATACTCGCGCCCACCCCCGCCCCTTCCGCCTTTGTGGGAACTCATCGGTTATTCTACGCTTATTGAAATTTCGCGACTGCTTGGCTAAGCCATTGAGAATGCTTGAGGTCAGCTTCTTTTTATGAAATTCATGATAAGTAATTCATTGAAAGATCGGTTATCTTTTATGAGAGTCCGAGGGTTGACCTTCACTTGATTTCTGATCTGTAAAATAGATTGCATCTTATCAGTAAATCATAGAACGATGGTAGATTCGAGAATATAGAGTAGTTATGTGCAGTGAGATATGGAAGATTAAAGATGTGCAACACCGTCACATGTAGGCGAATATTGGAGGGGTTGCACCAGGATATGTGCATTTATTGATAAGCTTCAGGGAGAAGATTGGAAACGTTTGATGAGAGAGGGTGTTTGATGCACTTTCATAACACCACTGAAAACGGGTGTTCATAGGTGTGTGTAAGAGGGTGAGATAAGACGGCATAAGAATTACCCATCACCACATGACAGCATATTCAGAGATTATTGGGGAATTGTTCAATCAAAAGGCTGTAGGAGGATTTAAAAAAAATATATTTTTGAAGCTTTCCGTTGATATAAGCGATTCTGCTGTTTTCATTGTACAGTGTGCCGCCATCTGCCGTCAGATTGTCGCCGCTTGAAAATTTTCCAATCCCTTCCCCAATTTTCATTCGTAATGAATTATTTCTTTTGCACGCTGATGAAAGATAAAATATAATTTTCATTGTTGAGGTGCTTTCTGTGTGCTTCAATTGACCCGTTTTTATGCTTTCGTTTGATGATTGCTATTTTTGAATGTCATTCAACGATGCATTCTTATTATCTTTTTGCTTCTCTAGCTGGCAGCTCCTTTTTGCCTGTTTGCTCTTGTCGACAGCAACTCTAAAAATCAATGAAATTTTAGTTGTATTAAAATAAAAAATTGATCTGCGGACCGTTGCAGATCTGATCTGTTTGTTAGATTAGTAAGCAAATGTGATGGAAGGGGAAGGTGGAAGAGGAGTTGTGGTGGTAGAGATGTTCGGCTATATTGATGTGGTTTTGACTTGTTCGGTGTTGCCAAACTATTGAGGTGTTTCTGAAATGGTGAGTGTTATGAATATTGTCCCTTTTATGTGATGCCTTTGTTGAAATGCCCTAAATTGCTTGCGGAACGAATTGCCTGCCGGTTCCTTCACCTTTAAGGATTCTCAAGTACCTTTCTTTACAGTGATATAAGGGAGGGGGAAGGTGGGCAGTGAAGATTTGCCATAAAAAGGTGGAGTTATCAGCGGTCCGTCGAAGCGCTATTGTCGTCGTTCCATATTCGAATGCGTGCAGTGGCTTTGTGCTTTTGCTCTACTCTGTATACATTGTACATGTTGTGTACAAAATTGATGTTTTATATTTCAGTGCTTGTTCAATTTTTCTTTTATAATTCGTTTTGTAATATTGCTGTTTTATTTTATATTATTACATTGTTTTATTTTTGGGATATATTTTATGCTTATCGTTGAATTGAAAAATATTGCTCTATATTATCGGGCACTTCCTCAAATTGTTATTGCAAATATTCGCATTGATATTATCTACATGGTAATGAAAGAAGGGAAGGGGGTGCTTATGTCCGCTTTTTTTACACTTCTGAAAGATATATAAAACACTCCACATATATAAAACACCATTCATGATCTGCTTTTGAAAAAAAGTTATGTTCGCTTACTTTTGCTCTGTTTCACGACCATCTGTACAGGAGGGTCGTAGGAGGGAGGTGGGGGGAGGGTGGGTAAGCTGCCGACCTGCTTTGTTTAGGTGACAGTATCTTTCTGGCTTTTGGAAGGCAGAGGCTGAATGAATTATGTTCCAATTAGTTCATAGCTTGCTTATCATCGTTTTTTCACTTTTTCCGCTTAAATGTCGCAAATTTCCTGATCAAAACCCAGTTTATTCGAGTCTCATTTACTTTCTTTGACTTGATAAGGAGGTCTTATTACTTTCTAAAAAAGTTCTCATAGAACCTCAGTGGTTCCATGTAGACAAATTTCTCATACTTCATCGCCAATTTATTAGTTTTACCCAAACGGGAGGGTAGTTTTGCTTTCTTTTCTCCTTTTTTTTTCCATTTTCGCTCTGCGTTTGTACAATTTTTAAGCCAACGTGTTTTATTGATCCACGAAGATCAATTTGTCGCGATGTATATTGGCATTTTGGGGTTATCGATAGTTTTTGTGCGTTTAGTGCATTTCTCATTCATCGAACGATTCTACCGCTTTTCTACCAAAGTTAATATTCGTTATGTTGTTTGAAATTTTTTTTGGTTTATGTGAAGAAAAATTTTTTTAACTTGAACAGAGCTGACTGGAAGGATCAAGTTTTATTTTGTTAGGTTTTATCTTATTATAAGCTGATTAGGGGAGTTAGCCTTTTCAGTATTTGACTGGAGGAACCAGTCTTATCAATGTTTGGCTGGAGGACTCAAGCTCATCAATAGTTTCTAGAAGGAGTCGGCCTCATCACTAGTTGATTGAAGGATTCAGGCATATCGGTACTGCGTTGGGGGGGGGAGGAAGGATTGTAATTTTGGCAGAAGTTTTATTCAACAATCGATTCTGATTTCTTGAATGCTTTGTATCTTAACAAGTGATGTTCGATTGTTTGTTGATAAGATAGCGCCAAAGATTAGTTAGTGGGAAGGATTTTAAAATATTCCGGACGGATTAGTTAAGTTAATGGATGTTTTTAGGCAGCCACAGTGAACCTGATTTGCAAGTCATGGAATTTGCTGTACTGGTAACTTTTCTACGGTGGATGTTTTTGAAGGAAACAGAAGACTAATAGGAAGGAGGAGGAGTGCTTGCCTTGACGGGAAGGGGGAACTAATAGAAGTAAAGAGGAGTCCTTCCCTTGACGGGGAGGACTAATGAGAAGAAAGAGTTCTTGGGAGGAGGATTGCTAGGAGGAAATAAATTCCCGTTGATAATTCCTTTGGAATTTCGAAGGTAGAGAGAATTTTGAGCAAGAAATGCGTCATTTTTCGGTAAAAAGTGCATTTTCTAGTGTTTGATTAGTCATCAGACGAAGTTTCGTATCTGAAGCGGTCTTCTAACGATGGTCAGTTGGTACATCTCTGCAGATTTGCTTTGCGGAAGTGTTTTATGGCGATGCGGTGTCTGTGAATATGTTCATGTGTTTGTTGCTCTGTTCGATGGTTTCAAATCGGAAATCTTTCAAGCTACGGTTATGAGGTTTGGCCAGTATGGTATAAACCATTATGAGGCTTGGCCAGTATTGGTATAAACTATAGGATAGCCCTCAGTTATATTATTCACGCTGGTGCATTAATTTCGAAACGAGTTAGCACTTGAGGATACCGAAAATTTTGATTGAATTTTACATTCATCGCATTGTTCGCTTTACAATGATTGTTGAAATCAAAAATTTTCTTTCCGAGGAGATTTTTGTGCTCGATCGGGTTAGTTAAGTATTAAAGGCGTTAGTTATCCAGCACTTTCGAATGCTAGTTAATGAAACTTTGGCAATTGTTATGGCGCATTTTCCCATTTATTTGGTAAGATCGAGGATAACTGAAGATAGATGAGTAATGGGCACAACGTTGAATTAGGCGATCCTCTGCTCTTTACAAAAAGCATCTCATAAGAGCAGTCATTTTGTGGGCGAAATGATTTATCGTCTCGAAGAAATATTTCGTGACGCTAAAAAATGTTACAGCAAATTGAAATACTGGTTTATTGGTTGCGTTTTGGAGAGGGATTTAGATGTAAAAGAGAAAACGACTTTTTATTCTCTCATTAGCCCCTCCGATCGACCCGATCCCTTACTCTATCTGATTTGCTCCCTCCCCATCCCCCCACCTCTTACCCCTTTCTCCAATTTCATCATCGCTTTCTACTTGGAAAATATTGAAGTTGTATTAGATCGATAGAATAGAATGCTCATTGTACATAAAGGGGAGATGTGCTCTCATATTATATGGCATAGTTGTTCGCTGTTGCTTTTCCTTTATTTCCATGTTTTTGGGTATTTTCGCAATTGTGACCGTTTTTTCGATTGCACAAAAGATATGAATAATGTTGATAAACAAATTGCGAAGCATTATGTTGTTTTTTTCGTTGATTTGCATTGATAAGTATCCATCGTTCCTTTCTTCTCTTTCATTATCAGTGTGATGGTACCGCTAAATAGAGATATATTGCGTTAGTGGTAATTAAAATGTGAAAGATGAAAAACCACTAACAACTATATACTTTTCTTATATGCGATGTCGAGGGGGGTTTAAGGTTTAAATCCCCTATTCAGGTTTAAACCTGATGGTTGAACCTGATGGGATAAGTTGGATTACAAATACATACGTTTAGATAGACTTTGTTAGAAATGACTTGCATGTAAAATTACATGGAACGATCGAAGATATTTTATGAAAAAGGTTCAATGTAAGAAAGTTTTATCCATAAAAATAGAGCAATCGTAGAACCAAAGGTATATCGTGATGCGTAAAGGCATCAATCCATAAAGTTGGAACCTTCGTTTTCATATCCTTTTCACTTCGGAAGTGGTATTGCACATTATAGGATTCCCTTTGTGAAGGTACTTGCTGATCTTTGTAATTGCTGCTGTGGGATGACCAATTTTTAGTGATTTTTTTTTTTTTTTTTTTTGAAAGAATTGGCCGATTGCTCATAAAAATGCTTGAAAATGTCGAAAAGAATAGGAGTAAAAAGGAATTTGAGATGAAAATTTGTTGGATGATTCCAAGTTTTGAATTTGGAAACATCCAGATTGTATGAGAAGAGGATCATGTTGATGGATTTTTCGATCGTCATTTAAGTCGAGGTCGATTGAGTAGTGTAAATGCTTCAACTGCCTAAACGGATAGGATTATATGAGACGCACATATCTGATGCTTACATTCATAAGGCAGCCAAAGCTCGGGCGTCGTTTTAATCGATAAACTGATAGGTGGCCAGAGCTTGAGGCTTCATTTAAAGCAAGGTTGATAGAGGATCATTACGCCAAGATCAATAATGCAATGTGACCTTTTTTTCAGAGTGAGTTTGGTCGAACTATAGACTCGAAAGGATTCACATTGCTCGGAGCGGAAAAAACGTCGGTAAGTTTTTCCTTGTTGCTATGAATTTGGCAAATACTCAATTAGAGAGGGTGATTGAGAGCTGTAGCAGTGAACAATTCAAAAAATGAGTCCTCAAGTTGCTCGTTATTTTTTTGTAGTTTTGAATTTTCGTTGCGTATCGGTTCGTCACTATTATTGAAAATGGTACGGTTGGAATGTTCCTTCGAAGTTGATGTGGTTGTATGACTCATCGTTACACCGATTGCATTCACGTTGAAAGGTGCTGTAACTGTTCTTACTGCAGTTAAAGAACGGTGATTTCCGTTGATAGAAGAGGGAGGGTTAAGTAAGAGAGCACCGTCAGATGGGGTGGTGATCCGCACTGGTTTCCATTCAAGTACTCAGCTTGAGGTGACGTTGTGTATCTATAGATGCAAACTTTGGCGTTTTATCCATATGAATTGTTATGTCCATCATTAAACGTACTGACGTTGTTTGGGATCATAATTAGATAAGCGGCTGCTGATTGTGAAAAACTTCAATATTTCATAAGTAATCTTCTTAGGTCAATAAGCTTCAAAATAGATCTCTACGATAGTGTGAATTTTGAAGGTTTAACATTCTAATATGTAGTAATATGATTCGATTTGATTCCCGTTCATCTTTAAAACTTTATTTGAATGGTTTTGATTTGCATAGTATTGCTGCATTTGCATATTGAACTTCGAAATGTTTGTTGTTTGATCGTTGCGATACGTTGTGCATGTTTTGCTTTCTTTTTTTTTGCTGTTCTCATTGTGTCTTTCAACTATATGCCGTTGTATAACGTTTAAATGCTTTCCCATTTTGGGACATTGAAATAAAATTTAAAAAAATAGGGAAACATAGACACAAGCATTATGGATGATCCATGAGTAAGTACATCTTCTAGTATTACTTCCTTTGTATGGTTTTATGGGTATTAATACGTAACAACATTACGACCCTTTTCCCTTATCAATGGAAGTGCTGTACTGTGTATTTTCCACACCTATTAATTTATTTACGTGAATGTGCATTGCTTTTTGCGTATTTCGCGTAGGTATGCGGAGATCATGTGATATAGCTTAAGCTTATGATATAAATGAAAAGCGTAGTGAAACATTAACGTTGAAAAATATTTTCACATATTTTTATTAAAATTTGAAGAAAATGTGGTTTTTTTCTAGGTTTTTCTAGTTCCTTAAAAGAATAAGAATCCTTTCGATGTAATGTTATCACTGAATTGACTATATCGTTCTTAGTAATAAACATAACAAAGTATCGATTATAAGTTTTGAAAGCATCGGTACTATAGAAAATTATAAAGGTTAGTGCCAATTTTGTGAAATAAACTAGAATTGTAAGAACAAGTAATGAAAGGTTTTCGGTCTTCGATTGCCCACTTCTCACTTCTAATGATAAAAAAATTTGTCATCATCCTATTGAATTTGCATTGCTTCGTTTTTTCCTTGGATGTATCGTTATATTCTTGTTTATAAGAAATTCTTTAGTTTCCCTTTGAGATCAGGTTTCCCTTTATTCTTTCCCTTGTTTACGTTTGTGGTTTTCATGAGACCGCAATCAGATTTACCGAATCACTGATTGGGAGTGGGTTAAATCTAATCTCAATCCGGGATCGATGAACGATTTTCGATAATTTTAAAATCTGTCGCCCGACCGGAATAGTTTTCGGCTGATTTTTTTGTGATCACGAAATCACTTTTGTCTTTGACCGTTACTATTTATCATCGCCCTCATTTTGCATACTGAGCGGTGTATTTCTTCAAAATTTATATTGTAATGCATCCATAGATTTAATTGTAGAGAATTTTATCAATTTCATAGCATATTGCTTTAGTGATGATCAACGACGATCAATGTCATAATTCACCCTTGATCTTACTTATTGAATGCCATAATGCAGTATCTTAGACTAATATCGTTTTTTAATGTATTAAAGCACTACTGAAATGCTTCAATGTTTATTTTGCATTAATTTTGTTTCTTTAATGAGTTTCTCTCTTTGTTCTCAAACGAACAAGTATTGCTCTAAAAATTTACTGATATCTAATTTGTTTGAATTAAAGTGGTCAATGGCGAAAGAGGATGGTGAGGAAGGGATTAATCGACTCGAAGGATCACGAAGTATGCTTGGTGGATTAGAGATTCGAAAGAAGAAATCGGATAATGACGGCACTTTCAAACATCCTGGAAGGTCACTTCTTGGTCTTGATCTTCTTGCACGATCACGTGCTAACAATGAGGCGAATTCACGTAAGAGGAAACTTGAAGAGGATTCACCAGGTGGCCTATCGGAAAGTACACGAAAACACATCGCTGAGTTAGTTTCACTTTTGATTTTCAATAGCTTCTTTCATCATTTTGGTGTTTAGAAGTATAATGTGCCAAGGAACACATACCTCTCCTCCAGGAAGTTAGTGAGATAAGGGCAAAGTTTTATATTTGGGTAAATAAACTGCAGAACACAGCCTGAGCTAGCGTTGTGAAAAAAGAAACTTTCTTGATGATTTCCCTACTCCATTGACAACCTTTCTACTGTGTTTTGATCTTCAAAAACCATCGTACTCCCCAAAAAAGGTGTCCCATTTCGATACTGCTTTGAATTTGACGAAAGTATGGGAAATCTTCGTAATGCTGAAGCACTGATTTTATTAGTTTCATTCGCCGTGTTCAGGTTTGTTATGGAAAAATATAAAGGAGATCGGCGTGGATTGGTGGCCGATACAAGGAAAGATGAACGCAAGAAGGGTGAACATCGAGGAGATCGAGATCGACGTCATGGACACAAGCACAAGAGTGAAGGACATAATTCGTCCCGGCGTGAACGCCGAGAAAACGATATTCGCACTCCACTTTTTAAGGTTGTTGGTTGGCGTTTATAGTAGCTGTTTTGGGATTGTCTCAAAGCCATATAAGCCTTCTTAGGCGTTTTATGCATGACTTCGGTATTTTATGATGGTTATATGTTTAGTAGCCATTTGGTCACCTACTCAACTTTTTCAGTTTGAACGTGCGCCTATTAGACCATCAACTCTATTTCTTAGTGAGTGATTGAACGTATTTGAGATACCCGATACACCGTCGCGTAGTGGATGGGAGGAAGATGATGTGAGACGCTCGACGCGGAAAGCTCGTTCGAGCTGGGATATGCCAACACCGGCGACAAGTTCAACAGGAGCGCCTTCCGATCGAAGTATATCAAGCATTTGGAGGAGTGAATGGAAAAAGGAACGAATGCGCAGAGACAGCAAACATAGAAGGTTGGCTATTTAATTAGAAGCTTATGCGCCATTGATAGTTGTATTCGATGATGGCCGCATGGTGGTTCCAACTTGCAGACGTCCACTCTTTTGCATTTCTCAGCCAATCGGGAAGAGGAATGGATGAAAAGTTGTTTATGTGAAATTTTGAATGGTTACAGTTAGTTCAGTTTCTTTTCCCGCTGTTTCTGTTGTTTGGTGACAGCTAGATGCTACAGACACATGCAACAAAAATATGCGATTTTGTAAAGCCATCTTTCTTACTTCAAAAAGCACTCGATTTGCTTAACCCGATGTCTTCCCATTCTGAAAAAAAAGTGTCAGAAGTGTTGAATATGAGAATGCAAAGGAAAAAGTAAAACGTAGTCAGTGAGCCCGCTTGAATTAAATCAGAGCTGGGGATGTTGTGTTGTTATTTTTAAGTATTATGGAGCTGTTTAAAAGTTTTTAAATTCCTTCAGAATATAAGAGGTGTTATGATTCTATCCCCCTCACTGTACAACTGGAATTACCCAATCACAATTGAACTTTGCTCTTTCTCTCTCATGCACAATCCATTGCTAAGCGTCTATATTTTATGTATTATTTGCAAAAGAGAGTTTAAATGTTGCAAGCACTCAAGAGCAATTAGCAATAACCTCATGTAAATGTTCAGATAATGGTTGAAGGTATAACAAAAAAAATTAGATATCGTTTTGGGCGATAATCTGGCTCTTTGAAAATATTGCAGTTATTGCTAGTTATTTATATAAATAGGGAGGGGGGGGGGTGGAGAACGGGAGAGGGGTATCTTCACGTAAAGTTGTAGTTGGGTTAGTGCTAATAGTTTATATAAATAGGGAGGGGGATGGGGGAGAGATATCCTGATGTGGAATTATAATTAGGTAATTGCTAATTGTTTGTGTAAGTAAGGGAGAGAATGGGAGGGGGTATCGTTATGTGGAATTATAGTCGGGTTATTGCTAATTATTTATATAAATAGGGGGATGGGAGGGGATGTCTTTATGTGGAATTATAGTTGAATTAATGCTAATTATTTATATAAATAGGGGGGAGAATGGTAGGGGAATGTCTTTATGTGGAATTATAGTTGGGTTAATGCTAATAGTTTATATAAATAGGGAGGGTGATGTGGGGGATATCCTGATGTGGAATTATAATTAGGTAATTGCTGTTTGTGTAAAAAAGGGAGAGAATATGAGGGGGTATCTTTATGTGGACTAATTGTTGGGTTATTGCTAATTATTTACATAAATAGGGGGGAGAATGGTAGGGGGATGTCTTTATGTGGAATTATAGTTGGGTTAATGCTAATAGTTTATATAAATAGGGAGGGTGATGTGGGGGATATCCTGATGTGGAATTATAATTAGGTAATTGCTGTTTGTGTAAAAAAGGGAGAGAATATGAGGGGGTATCTTTATGTGGAATAATTGTTGGGTTATTGCTAATTATTTACATAAATAGGGGCAGAATGGGATGGAGATATCTTTATGTGGAATTATAGTTGGATTAATGCTAATTATTTATAGAAATAGGGGGGAGAATGGGAGGGGGATATGTTTATGTGGAATTGTAGTTTGGTTAATGCTAATAGTTTATATAAATAGGGAGGGGGGTGTGGGGGATATCCTGATGTGGAATTATAATTAGGTTATTGCTGTTTGTGTAAAAAAGGGAGAAAATATGAGGGGGTATCTTTATGTGGAATAATTGTTGGGTTATTGCTAATTATTTACATAAATAGGGGGGAGAATGGTAGGGGGATGTCTTTATGTGGAATTATAGTTGGGTTAATGCTAATAGTTTATATAAATAGGGAGGGGGATGTGGGGAATATCCTGATGTGGAATTATAATTAGGTAATTGCTGTTTGTGTAAAGAAGGGAGAGAATATGAGGGGTATCTTTATGTGGAATAATTGTTGGGTTATTGCTAATTATTTACATAAATAGGGGGGAGAATGGTAGGGGATGTCTTTATGTGGAATTATAGTTGGGTTAATGCTAATAGTTTATATAAATAGGGAGGGGGGTGTGGGGGATATCCTGATGTGGAATTATTATTAGGTAATTGCTGTTTGTGTAAGAAAGGGAGAGAATATGAGGGGGTATCTTTATGTGGAATAATTGTTGGGTTATTGCCAATTATTTACATAAATAGGGAGGAGAATGGTAGGGGAATGTCTTCATGTAGAATTATAGTTGGGTTAATGCTAATAGTTTATATAAATAGGGAGGGTGATGTGGGGGATATCCTGATGTGGAATTATAATTAGGTAATTGCTGTTTGTGTAAAAAAGGGAGAGAATATGAGGGGGTATCTTTATGTGGAATAATTGTTGGGTTATTGCTAATTATTTACATAAATAGGGGGAGAATGGTAGGGGGATGTCTTTATGTGGAATTATAGTTGGGTTAATGCAAATAGTTTATATAAATAGGGAGGGTGATGTGGGGGATATCCTGATGTGGAATTATAATTAGGTAATTGCTGTTTGTGTAAAAAAGGGAGAGAATATGAGGGGGTATCTTTATGTGGAATAATTGTTGGGTTATTGCTAATTATTTACATAAATAGGGGCAGAATGGGATGGAGATATCTTTATGTGGAATTATAGTTGGATTAATGCTAATTATTTATATAAATAGGGGGGAGAATGGGAGGGGGATGTCTTTATGTGGAATTATAGTTGGGTTAATGCTAATAGTTTATATAAATAGGGAGGGGGATGTGGGGAATATCCTGATGTGGAATTATAATTAGGTAATTGCTGTTTGTGTAAAGAAGGGAGAGAATATGAGGGGTATCTTTATGTGGAATAATTGTTGGGTTATTGCTAATTATTTACATAAATAGGGGGGAGAATGGTAGGGGATGTCTTTATGTGGAATTATAGTTGGGTTAATGCTAATAGTTTATATAAATAGGGAGGGGGTGTGGGGGATATCCTGATGTGGAATTATAATTAGGTAATTGCTGTTTGTGTAAGAAAGGGAGAGAATATGAGGGGGTATCTTTATGTGGAATAATTGTTGGGTTATTGCTAATTATTTACATAAATAGGGGGGAGAATGGTAGGGGAATGTCTTCATGTAGAATTATAGTTGGGTTAATGCTAATAGTTTATATAAATAGGGAGGGTGATGTGGGGGATATCCTGATGTGGAATTATAATTAGGTAATTGCTGTTTGTGTAAAAAAGGGAGAGAATATGAGGGGGTATCTTTATGTGGAATAATTGTTGGGTTATTGCTAATTATTTACATAAATAGGGGGGAGAATGGTAGGGGGATGTCTTTATGTGGAATTATAGTTGGGTTAATGCAAATAGTTTATATAAATAGAGAGGGTGATGTGGGGGATATCCTGATGTGGAATTATAATTAGGTAACTGCTGTTTGTGTAAAAAAGGGAGAGAATATGAGGGGGTATCTTTATGTGGAATAATTGTTGGGTTATTGCTAATTATTTACATAAATAGGGGGGAGAATGGTAGGGGGATGTCTTTATGTGGAATTATAGTTGGGTTAATGCAAATAGTTTATATAAATAGAGAGGGTGATGTGGGGGATATCCTGATGTGGAATTATAATTAGGTAACTGCTGTTTGTGTAAAAAAGGGAGAGAATATGAGGGGGTATCTTTATGTGGAATAATTGTTGGGTTATTGCTAATTATTTACATAAATAGGGGCAGAATGGGATGGAGATATCTTTATGTGGAATTATAGTTGGATTAATGCTAATTATTTATATAAATAGGGGGGAGAATGGGAGGGGGATGTCTTTATGTGGAATTATAGTTGGGTTAATGCTAATAGGTCATATAAATAGGGAGGGTGATGTGGGGGATATCCTGATGTGGAATTATAATTAGGTAATTGCTGTTTGTGTAAAAAAGGGAGAGAATAAGAGGGGGTATCTTTATGTGGAATAATTGTTGGGTTATTGCTAATTATTTACATAAATAGGGGGGAGAATGGTAGGGGGATGTCTTTATGTGGAATAATTGTTGGGTTATTGCTAATTATTTACATAAATAGGGGCAGAATGGGAGGGAGATATCTTTATGTTTTAATTATATTTGGGTTAATGCTAATAATTTATATAAATAGGGGGAGAGTGGGGAGGGATGTCTTTATGTGCAATTATAGTTGGTTATGCCTAAATATTTATATAAATAACGTTAGAGGGGTGAGAGGGGAATATCCTGATGTGGAATTATAGTTAGGTAATTGCTAGTTGTTTATGTAAATAGGAGGGAGAATGGGAGGGGGTATCTTTATGTGGATTTATAGTCAGCTTATTGCTAACTGCTTATATAAATGGTGGGGGGGGGGGGAGGAGAAGGGGGAAGAATGGGAGAGGATATCGTGATGTGGAATTATGTTTGGGTTATTGCTAATCATTTTGTGTAAATAGGGGGGAGAATGGTCGGGGGATGTCTTTATGTGGAATTATAGTTGGGTTGATGCTAATAATTTGTGGGGATGGGGGGGATGTCCTGATGTGGAATTATAGTTAGGTAACTGCTAGTTATTTATGTATATAGAAGGGGGTGTGGGAGGGGAATATCTTTATGTGGGATTATATTTAGATTATTGCTAATAGTCTTTATAAATGTGGTCTTTTTTTAAAGGGAGCGAGATGATACAGTACGATCAATAAAAGAGGAGGGAGATTTGTTGCCCGAATTCAAGAATGCGTTCGAGAGGGCCGAATGGGAAAGAGAGCAACAAAAATTGGAAAGGGAATGGTATGATAATGACCAAGCGTATGATGAGGAAAATAACCCATTTGCTCAGGCAAGTTTTTTTTGGTTTTTGTTTTTTTTTTGTTATTTTCCGTGACGAAATTCCGACTTGCATTATTGAAATACGCATCAAGTTTCCGAAAAAATTGCATTAGTTGAAGCTTCGAATTGTTATCTGTTGTTCGTTCTTGTCTATGGCCGGTCTTTTTTCAGTTAAGTAAATAATTATTTGCGTGATTAATCTTCAAAATAAGGTGCGGTCGAAGCCGCACCATATGATCGTTGCAATCGATAAAGAGAAAGGAGAGGGATTGTAAGAATGCGGGAATCTGCGTTACATAGTGATGATACACATGTTTCGGATATGATAAATATTTTTTATTTTTTTAGATTACTTTTGCTTCAACCTTTCGCATTTTTTTCAATTTTGTTTTTGAAGGGATTTGTTGTTGGAACTTTTCTACGAATCTAAATTGAGTGTTTGCAAGTTTTGGAACTTTCGAAATTATACTGAGTGAGTCTCGATTGTGAACACCTTTTGCCGCCGATTGAGTGTTGATACATTCAAGCTTTTTGTATAATACTGAGGTGAGGGGAATTTTTTTAAATTCATAATTGAATATCCATTGTCGGGTTTTTTTTGCGTGGGTCTGTTGACATTCCAGTGGGTTCACAAGGCATTATTCAGAGTTCAAGGGTTATAACCTTAGCGCATTTCTTATTGAGGTTATTTGTGTTGCCATAGATATCTATTAATTTGGCAGTGATCCTCTGTTTGCACACTCTTTCATATTTGAGCTGTTTGTTGTTGTTGGTACAGTTGTTTATTGAAGTGGATATATATATATATATATATATATATATATATATATATATATATATATATATGTATATATATATATATCAGCAATTGTTTTTAGATCTCAGAAGAATATGTGGAAAAGAAGGAGAAACAATGGGCGCAGAAACGTGAAAGACCGCGACTTACTGCACGCCAGCAGCAGATCAAAAAAGATAATGAAATGTGGGAAAACAATCGACTCGCTAGATCAGGTTGCATATCAGTTTTGGCTTTCACTTGAAATGTAATGCGCGTTCATTAAAAGCAGGCAGTATTGCTGTTCAGATTTTATCTTGTTCTATTTTCTCTCGTCTGCTCATCCCATCTGCTCCCCCCTCATGGTAGGAGGTTTCTATTTTAGCAGAGTAGGTAGTATTTGCATTTCCTATTTTTTTAAAACATTTTATGAAGAATACATTTATTGGCTTGCAATTGTAAAAGGATTCATTCATTTCACCGCGCAAATATTATATGATGTAGAGATGATGCTTGTTTTAAAATTAGCAATCGGCTTCTGAGTTAACTGAAAGCGAAGAAAGGAAAAAGGAAAGCTTCTGACCGTCGTGCTGGGAAGTGACTTTTCCTCCCTCTTCAGATTGTTTATTAAATTTTTTATTCGATTCATTGTCCACTTTATTATCATTGACTCCTTATTTTTTATTGTTTTTTCTTATGATGTTTACTTATGATTTTTATGAAAAATGAACTCATGAATTTTTCTCTTGGATTTATTTTTCTCTTAAGGAGTGGTCACGATGGCCGATGAATTGGATGACTTTTTTGACGACGAATCGGATGAGAATCGAGTTACATTACTCGTGCAAAATGTTGTGCCACCATTTCTCGATGGCAGATTCGTCTTCACTAAGCAGAATAAACCGATCGTTCCCGTTAAAGATGCCACTTCCGATTTGGCGGTTGTTGCAACCAAAGGCAGTAATGTGAGTGAATTTTATTTATCGTCGAGTTTCCATCTATTATTTATTTGGTTGATTTTTCATATCTAATTGTCGACTAGTTATCAAAAAGCGTTTAATTGTCATTTACAATTCATTTGCATCATTTTTATTAAAGCTATATTAGAATTTTAATCTCTAAATTTTTATATTAAAGTATAGTCGCCTATTTTCAATTTCACACTTAAAGATTGTGTTGATAGAAACATTATTACTGTGATGGAGGAAATAATAGACACAGCATCAGATGCCTTGTGGGGAGAGGGGAGGGGGGGGGGGGAATTTATTCAGCATTGATAGAGATTATTTGAGTTAAGGTTGCTGTTATTTCTAGTTTTAATAATTAATTGAGCATTAAGGTTGTACGAGCTTGGCGAGAAAAAGAGGAGCGTAAAAAAGCACAAGAAAAGCATTGGGAGTTGGCTGGCTCAAATCTTGGCAATATTATGGGTGTTAAAGTGAAACCCGAAGAGAACGATCCAGGCGCTGAGGATCATGGTTCGAGCTACAGGTAATTTTTGATGAAATCGTGCTCCCTTATTTCTTGTCAGTTAAATTTGATCTGCTTCTATGCTGTTTATGTTCCATATTTTTAGAAGGTAAAAAATTTAATGCTAATAGAATGATGTTTGCTTATTTTTTAAAGTCGACATTTAAATTTATTGTTTCGTCTCTACCCTAAACAGCCTTCCTCCTGCACCACTTATGTAATATGCAACCTCTACATGCATAAATCACTGCTTTCTGACATTTGTTTATGCCGTTTAAACAAGGAAGATGAATACAAGCCGGGTTCTATTTCGTAGTTTTTGCCAATGTTCACCTTCTAGTCGTCCATTTTGTGGGATTTTTCTCGATGCATGATAGACTATTGTTTTGAGCAACTTTCATTGTTTTACACCAGCGATATTTTTGTTGTCACCACTTAAATTTTGACAATAGTAGCGGTACAATTGAATTCCGAATTTCAGATGAACAGTATTGAATCTTAAAAGTTTTAGTTATATTTTGCCAGCAATTTCACTGTGAAGGTAAGATGAATAAATTTCAATTGAATCGCTCCAGTAGGTTTTTAACTATGGGATCCTTCTTTATTCGAGTTATTAAAATCGTTGTTTATATGCAAATATCAGCAATCGGAAGAATACTTTTAAACAAATTTTTCGGGGACTTTCTACCTTTCCTGATGGGTTATCACAAAAAGAGGGTAGGTGAGGAACTCGTCTTTTTATGTGTTTATTTATTTACTTGTTTATTTATTTATTTGTTTATTTCAGTGTTTCGAGGCGGTAAAACATGCAGAAATATATGAGGGTGAAGGGGAAGAATGAGCAAAACATTCTTTTTAATCTATTTCTAAATCTTAAGTTCGATTCATTATTTTCCGAGATATGATTATTGTGTGATATGATTTAAAATAAACGATTCTTGAAGGGAGTCACAACAGTTCGCCACACATATGGAGAACACAGAGGCAGTCTCGGATTTTGCCTTGGAGAAGTCGATCAAAGAGCAACGTGAGTATCTACCCGTGTTTGCAGTAAGACAGAAGATGCTGAACGTGATTCGAGACAATAGTGTTGTGATTATTGTTGGTGAAACGGGAAGCGGTAAAACTACCCAGCTGGCACAATATCTTCTCGAGGATGGCTATGGTGAGTTAATGCTTTGGTTCAGCAATTTTCTAATATTATTGTAGCTTGTATTGATGATTAGTATAGATGGATCGTTGGAGGGACATTTTCTGGCGTCTGTTTTGAGCATGTGCGAATTCGCAATCACTTTATGCTCTATCTGTACAGGCTTAGCTCTCTGTCTGGCTATAAGTTTAAAGTGGGGGAGTATTGGGTTTGAAACACCAAATTTAATGGTATAGTATAGTCTGCCGGATGAGCTATACTAATTTTCAGTCATCAAATGTTTCCACATTTTCATATATATTTAAAAAATTTTTATTGATGGCGAAAAGAAATGCTCGTTTGTTTATTCATTGTATGCTGAGAAATTATGTGAGGGAAGATGTTACAATGGTGGTATTAAGTAGTTATATATGAAACTTTTTTAGTTTTTATTTTTTCTTGCAGAATATCTGCTTAACTAAGCGCTTGATAACTCAAAAGATAGGAAACTTTTCATTGAAAATCACCTGAGCGAAGCTTCAGCAGAATGATATAGAAGGAATGTTTGTGTGGATAAGAAAGCTTGCCTGTTGAAGGGAATGCTGGTATGATCGGATGTACGCAACCACGTCGTGTAGCAGCGATGTCGGTGGCAAAACGAGTTTCCGAGGAGATGGGCGTTGAGTTGGGTCAAGAGTGCGGTTATGCGATTCGATTCGAGGATTGCACATCTGAGAACACTCGACTCAAGTATATGACCGATGGTATCCTTCTAAGGGAATGTCTTGGTGATCCTGATCTCGACCAATATTCTGCTGTTATTATGGACGAAGCACATGAACGGTATGATTGTGATTGCTGTTTCCGTTATTGATGTGCCTCTCAGCCGCTTTTCACGTTGCTCCTCATTCTAGTTTTAAATGTCAAGTTTAGTTTCTTTGAGAAAAAGTCGACCGACGGTCATCTCTTGGTCGATTTCTTGCAGGATGCGAAAGACAGCACACTAGTTCAGTTAACTATGGCTGAAAATAAGGAGAGTGGTGAAAAATAAGACGTTATGAATTAATAGATCACATAATTTAAAAATCTCATAATAGCACTGGTTATTGCTTTTTGAGTTTTCATTTCCTTTCACACGCATTTGGCAACTTTGTCGGGTTCTCTAATTTCGTTCGAGTGCTTCTGCATTTATTTGTAACACTTTTTGTCTCTTTGTTCGCTTTGATTCGTTCCCAGTCAATTAAAACGAAAGGATTGAATTGTTCAGTGGCCAGTTTTAAGTAAGAATTTTATAGTGCTAGATTTATTGACAAGAGACATTAGATATCAGCAGTCATTTTGTTTGTGTTGATTGAATCAGATGGTTATTGCCACAAATATATACCTCATTCTCATTGAGTATAAAACAGCACACCTGCTATTGAAGAGTTAGGTATGGATTTATTTTATGACCATTGCGTTCTTTTAAGATCGTTAAACACGGACGTTCTCTTCGGTTTGCTTCGAGATGTTGTTGCACGACGTGCTGACCTCAAATTGATCGTTACCTCAGCGACAATGGACGCAGAAAAATTTGCAACATTCTTTGGTGGTCATACTCCTTGCTTTACAATTCCTGGTTAGTTTTATAAAGTTCAAGAGTTTTTTTGACTACTTTTATTTTTCTCGGTCACCATGCACGCGAAATTATTTCAAGGATATTCATTTACGTAAATCGAGGCGAAGCATTATCCCATCTATTGAAGTGAACGCTATACGTTTCATGTTTGACATTGCTTCAGGTTTGTATGCCTGAAGAGCAGAAAATAAACCCCTTATTGCCTGATTTTGTTAACGATCCTACTTATTAAGGCCGGACGTTCCCCGTGGAGATATTTCACGCTCGTACACCGATGGAGGATTATGTTGACGCGGCGGTGAAGCAAGCAGTGAAGGTTCATCTTGGTGGCAGCGAAGGGGATATTCTAATATTTATGCCTGGTCAAGAAGACATAGAGGTAAGCCTTTACGAATTATTCGTCAGGTAGACAGGAAATGCTTAACAGAAGGAATTGTGGCCGTAAAAAGAACAATTTTTATGGCTTTTTCTTTGCATATTCTTACCCATAGTCGTTTCGTTTTCGTTGTTTTTTGAGTCTTTCGGGTTTTTGATCGGTAAATTCATTGAAGTCCGAATTTTTGAATTTGGTCATTGTTTTGGAAGATAGGCAGAGGACTAACGCGCTTGTCGAGGAAGGTTTTATCAATTACCTTCGAGTTGCTTCTATTTTGTTGACTTTTTTGTCTTATTATTTTTATAATACCCTGTTGTCTCCTCTCCCCCTTCCCCCTGCCAATTCTTTTCGACCAAAATCGGTCAATTTTTTACTGTCATTTGATTGGTCACTTTCCTCCATTACAAACAGTCAGCTTCCTTTAACCTGTAATTGATTAGCAGGTATTTAATCCGAATGTTGAACATGAACAATTTTATCGTTATTTTCCCTATTTTTTTTAAAGATTGTTAGTAACGTATTTGCGTTTAATTTGAAGAGTGTTTTTGATTTGAATTATGTTTTTATAATTTGAAGGATGTTTTTCACTTGAAGGATGTTTTATCATATTTAGAGAGGCTGATTATTACAGTGGACTATATTCAGGTGACATGTGCGATGATAAAGAATCAATTGGAAGAGTTGGACGAGGCGCCACCATTGGCCGTATTACCGATTTATTCACAGTTGCCAAGTGACCTGCAGGCTAAAATTTTTCATAAGGCGCCAGGTGGTATTCGAAAATGTATTGTGGCAACGAATATCGCAGAAACATCGTTGACGGTCGATGGTATTCTCTTCGTTATCGATCCCGGATACTGCAAACTGAAAGTATTCAATCCAAGAATTGGAATGGATGCGCTTCAGGTTTGCTGCATTCCTTTGTTTCCCCCTCTTTGTTATTCAGAAGCCTAAGTTCGTCAGCTTGGTTTATAATGCACAATAGCTGCATGATAAGATAAGAAACTATAGAAAAAGTTCGGCTGATACACAAAAAATTGAGGAATTTATTGTAGCCAAGGATAGTCGAAATATTCCTTGACATTGTTGACATCGAAATATGCATTGTTAATCTTGTTGAAATGGTTGTTCGTGTTTTGATGCCTCGGGCTATCAATTTAGTTGCTTATAATACTTTAATCAGTTTGGTTATATTCATTCGTAGCTTTTTCTCTAATCAAAGACATCCTTCAACTCCACTCCTTATTAGAAATTTGTTTTAAAGACATCACAGCTATGGTGCTACTTCGTGCCAGAATTCATCGAGAGCATATGTTATGAGTTCATATAAGTGCAGAATTTCAGGTGTTCCCCATATCGCAAGCGTCTGCCAACCAGCGTGCTGGTCGAGCTGGTCGTACTGGTCCGGGTCAATGCTTCCGGCTCTATACTGAAAGGCAGTTTAAGGTGTGTCACATATTAATGCACTCTCATCTCACGTTTTACTTCGCATTTAGTCTTATAACCAATGATAAAAGATTGCAAGCGGTATGCAATACGTTTTCAATGATATCAGTGTAGTGCAAAAAATATCTTAGTTCAACTTTAGTTAATTATTTTGGAGCAATTATTTTGCTTCTTTATTTTAGTTATTTTAGTTCCTGTATACTAAGTCGAATGAGTTCACTCACTTTTACACTATTTATATTTGCTCATTTTTGAAAGCATCCGATGATATTTAATTTTTTCATTGACTTTTTTCGTCTAAAATTCGTTCTGATTACTAGAAGCTGTTGGGTAGGTTTTATTACAGCGAATCTTTCCAACGTTTCAATTTTTTTACCTTGATGAAATATAAGAGTTTTTCGTTTAATATCATGAAAATAGTAGGTCATCGTGTACTCTGAAACTTATGCTAAGTTCTGCACCATGTCACCTATGCAATAAAACCCCGTAAAGTGTATGGCTGTATCCATGTGAAATAGGTGAAGTTTGCAGGAGGAGATGTTGGTGGCAACGGTACCTGAGATTCAACGAACAAATTTAGCGAATGTGGTATTGCTGCTGAAGTCTCTCGGTGTCGATGATCTTCTCAAATTTCACTTTATGGACGCTCCTCCACAAGATAACATGCTCAATAGTATGTATCAGTTGTGGACACTGGGGGCACTCGACAATACTGGTTAGTGTTTACTGTCCTCTTTGAAGGAAGTAAAGATGTGATTAGTGAGATTGGCTGTTTTATGAGAAGATCGTTTGAGAAAGTTTTAGGAGGGATGGGGAGGAGGAACATTACCGAAACGAGCCAGGTTCTGTGCTTCCAGACAAAGTATGAGGCAGGGCTAAATTTTTCGATTTGACAATTTCTGCTCATATTTTGTAATCGGTCGCAGAAGGGTGTTTGAAGTTCGAATCGAGAATAAGATTAGAGATTAGAATGTCAACTTTATTTGCTGGAGTCGGGGGGGGGGCACAGATTAGAATGCCAATTCTAGAGGATAATGCTGTGCAGTTTTGTAAGATTTACACCTATACCCTGCTTACCTAGGTGAAAGCAAAATACTTCACTTTTTTAAAATATCATTAATGGATAATCGTTACTTGGGAATTGCATTTCTTTGTAGATGGAAATATGTTTATGGGAAATTTCAGGATATTAGGTTCATTGGTTGAAAATTACCGATGATTAGAACTGAATCAAATCAGTCGAATTTAATTTTGCTATTCACTTATGTTGTTGTAAATTTTAGGTCGACTAACGGATTTGGGTCGTAAGATGGTGGAATTCCCTCTTGACCCAACTCTATCAAAGATGCTAATCGTATCGGAGGGAATGGGCTGTAGCGACGAGATCCTCACAATCGTTTCAATGCTATCCGTGCCGGCCATTTTCTTCAGGCCTAAAGGAAGAGAGGAAGATGCCGATGCAAAGAAGGAGAAATTTCAGGTTTAGTACAGTTGTTGGTTTTATGAACCAGAGGAATTTGAATATTTGTAGCCATGGCAATATGTTATTATGTAAATCTGAGTTTTATATTATGCAAATATAAAATTTTCTTTGAATTTTGATAATTAGTCTGCCTAGAAGCTGCTCATTCAATGCACTTTTTTGACCCGATATGCCCATTCAGTGCATTTTTTTGACTTGGAACAAGCTGAACATGAGTATTCTCAGAGTAGCATGGATTACCATAAAAATCATTCATTAATTCCCATCCGTATAACTGATTTCTGAATTTAGTGAATGTCTTCCAGTATCATATCTAAGCTTGTTAAAGACATTTAATGAGGAAACATTTTAATGGTACTTCATTGGCATTTAATGAGGAAACATTTTAAGGTACCAGAAAGTGACCATTTATCATTTCTCAATGTTTATTTGCAATGGAGGTTGCATAAATATTCGATGAAATGGTGCAACGATAACTTTATACATGGAAAGGCCATGAAAAAAGTTCGCGAGGTATGGGTTTTGTTATTTATTAAATTTATTGTTATAAGATTTATTCTCTTTATAGGTTTTATACCTGCAAATAAATATACATTTTAAGCAGTGGCTGCTAAGGTCACCTTCGTGGGTGGTTTAATTAGATGGCGAACGTATGATTTCATACCTGTCTGTGCTTTTTTATAGTAGAATGCAAGAATATGGCTTATGAAAGCACTACTGAATTCTGCGTGGGAGGAAGATGGCGTAATGCATTCATTCCTTGACGTGAACCTAGGTGTATAGATATCGATCCTTGTATATGAGACACAGTATACCGCACATATCAACTATGGTGTTTCTTTCACAGTTTTTTGTAACTTTTGGTTTATATTATATGAATGAATGACGAAATTATTTTCATTACTTAATATTTGTTTTTAATTCTTAATTGTGGATGTGAAATGAGTTTTAGGTGCGTGCACAGCTGAAAGATATAATGGAAGAGCAAAAAATCGAGCTAATTTCTTGTGGTACTGAGTGGGATATTATCAGGAAATGCATTTGTTCGGCGTATTTCCACAATGCCGCCAGGTTTGTTTGTTCGAATTGAAGTTAATCACTTGTTATATATCTCACTTCCACAGTTATCTAAAAACATGTACCAGTTATCTATATATCCCGGAAACTTCGACTGCCAACTAAAGTTGGTGAAGATAGTTTTTAGGATTAACTTAAAGAATGCGCAATGCTGTTGCTGTGATGAACCGAATAGAACTGATAGCAGTGACTGCGTGCAGATTCTGTCCAGCGAACGGCAAGAGTTGTTGTGGGCTATCAGGCAAGTTTTGAAAGGAAATGAGACTCTCAGCATCGTGCTGTTCTTAATGAATCGTTTAAGTGCACCGGCCATGGTACAGGCATTTAATAAACGTTTGGAGGTAGGGGAATTTTTGGGAGCAAAAACTGATTATCTAATATTATTAAACGAGGCGTATTAAAAGCCGTTGAAGTTTATTGTTTGTTGTTTAAAAGTGAATTATTTATGCGATTGTAATTTGTTTTGTTGATTTAAGGTTGAAAGGTATCGGTGAATATGTAAGCGTTCGTACGGGCATTCCTTGTTTCCTTCATCCGACGTCCGCTCTTTTTGGTTCGTTTTTTTGTGGCATTTTTTCGTTTAGTAGCTAGAATAGTTCGTATTTAAGAACAGACATATAACAATATACATATACTAGTTACTTTCAATTTCAATATGTTTTTGTTTGTGACATGTTTTTATAATGATATTTTGTAACCTCAGACACTTAGTATATAGGTATTTGAAATGGGTACATATTAGCATGACCTTTCAATATGAACTATCTTCAGCTGTTGCTGGAAAGATGCAGCTACTCTCTACATGCGAAAGTAAAGACGCAGCGCATTTCTATTTGTTATTCATCTACAGCGCATATTGTTTTTATATGTTGGAAACTACGATTATTTGGCTTGAATTGAGCATTGCCAAAATTATTGCAACGTATCTCCACTAAACGTGCTGCCCATTTCAATAGCCTAAGAGTAGCGCAGAAACCTCTAGAGGGGAGAGAGGGGGGGGGGAGAGATAAGTCAATCTGTGAGTGGCTTTTAATGCCTTTTGAATTGCAGGAATGGGATATATGCCTGACTATGTGGTTTATCACGAATTAATAATGACGGCAAAGGAATATATGCAAAGCGTGACATCGGTCGATGCGGTGTGGTTAGCCGAATTGGGTCCGATGTTTTATTCTGTAAAGGAGGCTGGTTCTAGTAGAATCGATAAACGTGTACAGAGTATGCGTGACGTACGCAGTATGGAGGAAGAGATGAGACAGGTTTCAATTGGATTTTTTTTTTGGACCGGCGGTTTATTTATTAGTATTTTTTTTATTGCCCCACTTATAAATTGGAAGAGGGGGATATTGATATTACAAAGAGTAACGTACTTCGCTGTAATAATAGTTGCAAAAAAAAAAATTTCCCATTCACCTATCATTGAGACCTCTTCTTCCTGATAGTAGCAGTTGATGTTATAAGCGTTCATCTACAGATAAACACGACTCTTCTACCATTTCATTTTCCTATTTCAGTAGCTCACTTTATTTATTTGTTTATGTGGTCACTCAGTCGACTCGATGATCGCCCAATTGATTAACTCCAGTTGTCGAGTCAAAAGCTGGATTGCAAATCCGTTTGGGCGATGTGTAATAAAATTATGGGTAGCATTCTCCATTGTATTTATTGAATAGAAGCAACAGAGGTCGTTTTCGGGTGAATTGTTTAGACTCTTTTAGTTGCAGGCATTTAATTTGAGTGTAACGTTTGTTTTTGTGATTGTCTTGATTCAGGCAAGCGAGGAGCTGAGCGAGCGTCGCAAAGCAGCTGAAATAGACACATCGGGTGGTACATCAACACGAATTGCGGAACCCGGCCGTGCACCACCATCAGTTCGTTCCTCAGCTAGATTTGGCATGTGAATGCATCCGATCGCTTCTCCAAACTTCATTTACTTTTAATAATTCATTTGTTTACATCCTTTACGACATTTGTCTGAATATTTGAATATCAAGTTCATCCTGGATACCGCTGAATTTTATTGTTGTATTTTAAATGTTTTGATGATGGAGTGGTGGAATGTTTCAAAAGGGAATCAATGCTCATAAAAATTGTAAATTTAGTACTTTCACGTGGCCTAATTTCACTTCAGGAAATCCAGGAATGATTCAGTATTTGCTGGATTAGTAGCTCAGAATTGATGGGAATGGAAAAGATTATTCTCGAACGCAGAAAAAAAAATGCATCAGACCGAAACTTTTTATGTATTTCTTCTAGATTTGTTTGGTTCGTGTAAAATGAGTTGTCAAATTTTCAGCAATTTTGAAAAGTCTCTCCCTGTTGGCCTTCTTTCCGCCACTTCATTCTCAGGCGTATTTGTTGATGTTTGAAGAGTATAACCTTTGGAGCTCGTTCTACTTTTGAAGGTTTTAAAAGATAGTGCTGTTTTTTATGAACTTGATGAATAGTTTATGTATTGACAGTTATTGCACAATGAATTGTTCTGTTTTCAATTATTTCCTGTATTTTATAATGTAAAATATGAAAACTGTTGAATTTTTTTCTTTTTAATTGACATTTTTATGTGAATATAAAACTTTTTAACGTAAGGGTTTTTGATTTGCGCCTATATTATTGGCATCATCAATGCCGTTTGGCCTATATATTGAATTTCGTTATTTCTCATATATTTATTCTTTGTATGGATTAACATCGAGCAAATATTGGGTGAATAAGACAGCAAAAGAATAGGAAAGAAATGGAGCGGAAATTAAGAAACGCTCAATGGATTACGATGAAGAAAATTGGTATTTGTTTTTTAATGTTGTTATGGAATGTTTTCTTTTCGAATTTTTGTTTATAACGCCTTTGAACTTCAGTGACGAAAATAAAAAGAAATAACATTTCTTACCAATAGATGTTTGTTATATTAAAACTGTTACCATCCGTCAGTGGGAATTTATGGGGGGGGGGGGGTGGGGTGGGGGGATAAGGAAGGAGAATGGTTCATAATGGAAGCAACTTCACCGCAAATGTTTGAGCACTTGTGATCTAATTCACCTGAGGTAGGGGGTTTTCTTAAGAATGATTTAATAAACAAATTTGTTCATTAGTTAATATTATTGTTGTTGCTGTGATTACTTTATAGTTGCATAGAGTAAATGACAAAACTTTATTACTTCATCTCTATACAACGATTGAATTAACGGAATATAATGATATTCTATTGTGGCAGTGGAAATGTTCGCATATTTCGATTGTTCTTTTCATCCTTCGTTATGAATACTACCTCATTCAGAAGCGTTTTTTATTAAATAATATTTGCTAATCTTCAAAAATTAAACTGAAATTTTCTTGTAGAGTTATCTTTAATAATTTTGTAGGTGCGGTTTTCATTGAATATTATGAATAGTTATTTACCGTATATGTTAAATGTAAAATCCATTTCACATTATCGTTGAAGCTTCTTGTTGAGTTGTTAGAATATTACTTCTTTTGTTTTTTTCCATTATTTCTTGGTAGAATTGAATTAGCTCGTTCATAATAACGACTTCCGCTAATATGTTCAGATGCATATATTTGAAGCGTTGGATGTTTCAGGTGGTGCGTTGGGTTTGGTTATTTGATGATGGATCAGATCCCGTCGGAAGTATTGCAGAATATTCTGGAACGTCTGCCAGAGTCGGAACGTATTCCAGCCTCATTCACTTGTCGGCGTTGGCTATCGCTTCTCTCACGTTCGTATCCACGAACATTGGAGATTCGTATCAATTTAGATGCATCGTCATGTAATGCTAAATTCAACTATTCGACTACACACGAAACACATATAACGATTTGTTCATGTGCGACGCATGCTCGTGAACATGCCCTCCTTCTACGACTCTTATTCGAACAATGTGGTGATGATATTCGTTCGGTGTCTATCGATGACGATCTCATCCCAAAGGTATTATCCTTTTTATTTTATATTTTTTATATTTTTTTGATTGTTGTTGAATTTCTTCTAAAGTATTAAATGTGAAATGATTTCCCTATAGGTAAACGTCGTTTTCTGTTTATCTAAATTTGTTTCCTTACATGAATGTATGACAAGTTTGAAGTTATGCCATATATTTACGAACCAAAGTGAGACAATGAGAATGTTGTGAAATTGCGCCTCGCTGAATTGTCTACGGTGAGTAACGAGTCGTTTATATAAACCGCAATAAAAGAGAGAATGTCCAGAAAGAATAGGAAACCCTCTTAGTTCCTTCAGTGTTCCTCAGAGAGAGGCATAGGGAACGTTTTTTTCAGGAAGGCGTACAATGCCATCTGGAGGATCTCACATTCCATAGTGTGCTTCGTAATGCACCGACGAGCATCAGTGCACTTCATATTCGTGGTGTAAATCTATCGAAAATACATGCATGGACATTGGCACTAATCGCGAAATTCGCTTCTCTAAATGAGATCTCATTGTGTGGCTGTATTCTACCGATTGGCAACGAATCGATGCTCTCACGACTTATCGCACCATCGTTTCATTCGCTTACCTCAATTAGCGTCACCGATAGTAATCAGGTTCGAGATTCACTCATTTTTTCTTAAATGGGGCTCCACTTGAAGTTCTTCGATTCCGACTGCTTCATGCATTTATTGGAAAGATGCGTATTAGAGCTGTTAGACCACTCGTCGAGGGTTACAAAGGAGTCAACTCCTGAGTCGATCTTCGACTCCGCAGCAATAACCAGGCGACATTAGATGATCATTTCACAGCAGTTTTGGTACTAGATCGCCCATCTTCAGTTTTTATATCCATTATTTTCATTGGCTCTTCTAATTTGCTGAACGCTATTCCGATCTTCCGCTTGATACGGTTTTAAGAGCGGTCTTAGAATTTGATGCGGTTTTACAGCGGTCTTAGAATTTTCTTTATTTACTATTCCTTTGTTTTATAGTCGCATTTCTTTCGTTTATTCATCTTTAAAAATCCGTTTAAAAAATATTTTCATATTTGAGCTAATTTGCTGTTTAGATCTCCGACAAGTTTGTGACAACAATAGCGCGACGATGCCCTCTATTGCGTGATGTGAACGTTAGTGGATGCGAACGTGTAACGGCGTTGTCATTAATTGCGTTCTGCGAATGTGCCACATCTCGACGTACTGAGTTGACATCGATTAATATGAGTTCGACCTCGTTTGATTTTAATATGGTCAGTTTCTAAAATTTTTCTTTTATTATCTGTTCCTCACAGATTTCCACTTTTTTGATACTATGAAGAGAGTATTTTTTTATTACCTTATTTCCTAACACATTCATTTACGAGGGATCGTTTTCAGTTAGAACGATATCTTTGTTCTCCACTATTGGTCGGTGGTAACTACTGGGTGGCAACCCCGATGAAGATCGAAATTGCATACGAACGGGCTGCGGTCTGTTTGGAGAATACTCGGTTTCGTAGTTTACTGATCATCGCTTATGTATAATAGATTTTATCACATTCCTATCATGTCCTATCGTTGATTTTTTATTCATTATCATATCAGAAAGCTTCTTACTTATAAGGGGTTTTGTTTGTAGATTATTATATTGATTAAATGATTTTATGCTACAATCTATGTAACTAGTTTGATCTTCCGGTCCTTTTATGCCATAACTCTTGCTGATTTCTCTTCGATTCTGTTCCGTTTTTCAACGATGATGATGCAAAACTCATTACAATCTATGTTGCTATCTGTCTGTCGATAACGTTTTCCCTAGGTATCTATAAAATCCTAAAACAATGAAATTACCTGGACATGATATTTGGCCGGGGAAATTCAGCCTTATGGGCATATCAGCTGATAAGTTAGCATAAGATTTAGCGTTTGCGTTAATAGAATCTTAAACAGCTTCACGTTCTAATGAAAAAAATTTTTTTGGCCTTACTAGTCTCTTGTGAGTTTTTATCAGTTGGCGGTCTATAGTCGTTGTTTTTGCAGTTGTTGAGCTAAGATATCTGTGATTTTGAAGTCTAGTCTTATGATCACTTAGGAGCCTATTAAGTGATAAGTGAAAAAAATTCCAACCTGGAGTCTGGAGTCATACAAAACAGCTCCACCTATATAAAATGTACTCTTGTCAGTTCTATAACGTATCAGTTAACGAATCTGAAATTTTCTTACACTCATGAAATTCTTTGCATTTAAATCTTAAGACTTGGAATAGGCCTTTATTCAAGAATCGAGCTTACCAATTGATGAGCAAAGACCAGATAATAAGCTAAGACTTAAGGTTTAATAATCATAGCCGATGCGCTTTCTAAGTGTAACTGTTCTTATTTGATCATTCTATCTTGGCGCGCATGTTCTTATCGATCGATAAATCGATAACACTTCTTTCTTTGATCAATAGATGTTATTGCATAGCTGCTTCTAACACGTTTCGCTAATACGTAAATTCAGTTGTCACACAATCGTTCGAACCGTACATTTTTCATTTGAAGGGAAATTTTTATGGCCGATTATTCTTTTTTTTTCGCTTCCTCTTTAATTGACTATCTTTAATGTCTTCCATTTC
Organism: Baylisascaris procyonis; assembly: GCA_037389465.1. Taxonomy (NCBI): domain Eukaryota; kingdom Metazoa; phylum Nematoda; class Chromadorea; order Rhabditida; family Ascarididae; genus Baylisascaris; species Baylisascaris procyonis. The sequence goes on from JAZARR010000250.1 coordinate 425,405, forward strand.
CAGAAATTCTAAATAAAATTAAAATTATTGCAGTATCATTGCGATGTTTAATATTATCACTCAACAGTTGTTTTATTTTATCACTAAATTTTCCATTTTTTATAACATTAATTGCATTCGTTGATTAAAAACATTTCAAGGCATTATTCTTCCAATGAAATTTTGACATAATAAAATGTTAGCAGCTTAATGGTAGGTGTATATTTTGTAAAACCAATTGTATTAATTTGCATAATGCTATTGAGTTGTTGATAGGTACAAAGAATTAAAAAAGTAGCTTATTTGTAATTTATTATTTTTATGTTTGTTTTTTTTAAATAATTGCATGCATGATATTTATTTACTGTTGGGCAAATTACTTAGATGCTAATTGAAGTTGAATTGTTATTTCAGTTAAAGGTAATATCGTATTAATAAATCCTTGCTTAGAGTTCTTTTTTGTTTTATAACCATTTTGATATGTGGAAAATCTGCCGACGTTTATATGGCGTTTTCTAAAAAAAATATTTTTGCATTTATAAGAGATAATCACATATAAGTGTGCTGATGAAATAGACGTTGAATGGATATTATTTAAGATATGTAAATGAAATATGGTCGACTGATAAAATTTTCTTGCGGATCGTAGTAGTTTTGTGATTCGCTTATCAGATATTTTCTCACTGATAGGTAGCATCTCCTTTACCCTTTTCCGATTCACTAATAACAGTGAAGGTTAACGGCGATGTTAATTTCTAATGGAATTAAGAACTTTCTATGAGGCAAAAATTAATGATAATTGATATATCTTATAAATGCACATAAGGAAGTGGATGTTGAAGTTTTGTTTGAGATTATTACTTTATCACTTTTGGATTATAGAGATTCTTGAGATTTATTACATTAAAATCAGATAGAAATATTAAACCAGATATGTGCAACCAATAATCAACAAAATGAAAAGACTTTTAGTTTGATCTCTGAGTAGTTTATGGTCCACATAGCGTGTGGGCAAGCCTGCAGTATTTTAAATCCTCCCCACTTATGTGGCAGAATCGTTTCTCCCTAGCAATATGAAGTGCTGATAAAAGTGATTGTGTCTATGTGAAATAAGTTTTAATGATGTAGTATACGAGGGGTGTTAATGATATGCAGTAATGTATATATTACTGATATGTTGATGATATAGAGCGATGAAATGGGATGCGGTTATATTAACGGCATGTGATATTGAACAAAGACATGCATTCGAGATCGAAATTGCCGAATTATTATGCGAATTGAATGATTTTGCTGAGAGATTTATTGTTGTTGATGATCAACCATCGAATATTCGTATCGGTGTGCTTTCTTTTTGTGATATTTCCCTCGATACTTTCATTTAATACCTTTAATATGTTTAATTTAGTAGGATTTCTTTAATCTCAACGAGATATATTTGCTCATTGGTGTAGGGATCTGTTTAATTTCAATTTTTGCATATTTATGTTGATTGAATGTTTTCAAAAAGTTGTTGTAAGTGCTCATAAGAGGGTATTGATGAAGGAGGATCTATAAACATGACTATAATTAAGCCAGGATTGAATTATAAATATTATTAAAGATCGAGAGATAAGTATATGAGTGAGGTGATAAGGCGAGAAAATGCTTGATATATTTAATCTGCAAATTCCATTTATTGTTTCATTAAAGCCAGTTAATTATCTCACTACGTGTTAGTTCTCTGAATATACTATTAAACAATCTCAAAGGTTCGGGCGGTGCAACTCTTCTTGTATTCGAATACCTTCATAATCGATTCGAAAACTCGTTCGAACAATGGCGTGTGCTTTTGATTCACTCAGGAGGACTCAGTCAACGTCTTCCAACTGCATCGGCTATCGGCAAAGTATTTTTGCTATTACCGAATGGGAAGACATTTCTAGAAATGAAGCTTCTAACTTATCGGTTAGTTTCTCGTTCGATGAATCTTTCATTGAATTATTAGTAAAGGATGACATGTTCATAAGGTGGAAATTACCTGCCTTTTGTTGATACGTTACACCCTATTAGCAGAGGATTGGGCGGTCATGAGGTGAGAATCACCTGCGTTTTTCTGGTACCTTAGACCTTATCAGTAGAAGATGGGTCGTCAGGAGGTGAAAATTACCTGGCTTTTCTGCTGATACGTTAGACCCTATTACCACATGGCCACCCCATCCTTTACAAGTAGGGTGTAACTTATCCACAAAGAACGCATGTAATATTCACCTCATGACCAACCGACCCTCTACTAATAGGGCGTAACGTACCAAAACCGCAGGTAATTTTTGCCTCATCACCAACCCATCCTCTACTAATATGGTCTAACGTGCTGAAATGCATTTAATCTTCACCTCACCACCACCGCGTTCTCTATTGATAGGGTCTAACGTGCCAACAAAAACGCAGGTAGTTTTCACTTCATGACCACCCCATCCTCTTTATGGATAAGTTACACCCTACTTCTAGAGGATAGGGTGGTCATGATGTGAAAATTACCTGCGTTTCTTGCTGATCGTTAGACCCTTTTAGTAGATAGTGGGGTGGTCACGAGGTGAAAAATTCCTCTGTTTTTAGTTGTTACGTCAGACCCTATTACTAGAGGGTGGGGTGGTCGCGAGATGATTATTACCTGCGTGCTTTGTTGATGCACTCTACTCTAATTGTAGAGGATAGAGTGGTAATGGATTTAATTTTACATGCGTTCTTTGTTGATAAGTTACACCCTATTTGTAGTGGTATAGTCTTGTAATGGGTAAATATTATGTGCGTTCTTTATTGATAACGTTACACCCTATCTGTAGAGGATAGGTGGTCATGATGTGAAAATTACCTCCGTTTCTTGTTGATCGTTAGACTCTATTGGTAGATAGTGGGGTGGTCACGAGGTGAAAAATTCCTCCGTTTGTAGTTGTTACGTTAGACCCTATTAGTAGAGGGTGGGGTGCTGATGAGGTGAAAATTACCTGCGTTTTTGTTAATACTTTGGACCCTATTAGTGGAGGATGGGGTAGTCATGACGAGAAATTCCTGCGTCCTTTTTTGATACGTTAGAAAATATTACGCCTTTACCACCCCCCATCCTCTACATACAGGGTGTAACTTATCAACAAAGAACGCGTGTAATATTCACCTCATGATCAACCGACCCTGTACTAATAGGGTCTAAAGTACCAAAAGCGCAGGTAGTTTTTGCCTCATCACCAACCCATCCTTTACTAAGAGGGTCTAGCGTGCTAAAATGCAGGTAATCTTCTCCTCATGACCACCGCGTCCTCTATTGATAGGGTCTAACGTGCCAACAAAAACGCAGGTAGTTTTCACCTCATGACCACCGCGTCCTCTATTGATAGGGTCTAACGTGCCAACAAAAACGCAGGTAGTTTTCACCTCATGACCACCCCATCCTCTTTGTTGATAAGTTTCACCCTATTTCTGCAACATGATTGGTAATGGGGTGAAAATTACCTGCGTTCTTTTGTTGACACCTTAGACTTTGGAAGATTGTGGATGATATTTTGTTGTTACTTTGTGACATTGTGATATATTGATACGTTGTTGATACTTTAGATTTTCTTGACACCTTCCATTTAGAGATCGGCTCATTCAGAAATCGTCTGTGCATTCATTGTATTATTTCGCTTTTTTTTGTAGTCACTATGTGAAGCACTTATCATGTTTGTTGTCACTGTGACGAATACACCATCATATATCATATCACATATCATAGCATAGATCAAAAATACAAGGACTCGTGAGGATTGAAGAATATTCAACTGACTAGAGATGTGTTCGTCGAGAAATTTTACCTTCGAGCTTAATATTTTCTTCGATGATTGTTTTTGGCGCTTTTGTCACCGAGGGGAGTTGAGGGAACGATGAGTGTAAATCATAAGAGTGAAAATTTTCGCTGCAAGAAACGTTCGCTGCATTGATTATTTCGTTTATATAGCATATTCTTTATCTTGCAATCTAGTTACTATGAGTTGTAGTGTTGAGATTTTTTAGAGGCACTCACAATATGTTTTCACTTAGCTTGCCTGCCGTTTTATTTAAAGGTTTTCGCTTCATGTCGAGTTTGTATCAAATGGAGAAATATAAAAAATAGTTTGAGCGTTAAAAATTCGAATTTTTCTAGTTTATCATTCTGACCTTAAACCCCCTTCCCCCCATCAGTTGAGACGTCAAAGGAAATAATGTAAGAGAGGAAAATTTTTAATGGAAAAAGAGAAACGAAACGGAATTTTTTCGATATTTTCGAGCGAGAACCAAAAAGTTTTGCAAAAAATTCTCTCTTTTGAAAGTGGTTTTAGAAATTTCAGATTGTATGCATTCATAATTGAAATCTATAAATTAAAATTTCTGAGGTCATTTTTATTTTTTGGTCTGAAAAATGTACCTTTATTTGCATTCTTTTCGACGAAGTCTCCGTTGATATTTTTGCAGAGGAAAGAGGAGGATAAATGGGAAACCGATTCGAGCTTTGTATATTCCAAAAAAATTTAGTGTGAATCGGCGAAGATATGAATCATAAAGGAAAAGGTTGGGGAGCCTTTCGGGCAAGCAGTTAGGGAAGCGATCACCTTCGGGAACCCTATGTGTCGACGTGCATCTAATATAAGCTCATGTTTTCAAACGTGATGAAATATCGTCGTACTTAGGATTTTTCTATTGCAGCCCGATCTTAGGAGCGATGCCACCAGGTGTGGTTATATGCTCATCGGATACGCTTGAATATATTCCAAGTGATATACATATCGGTCTCTCAGAAGTCACCCTATTCGCACATCCCTCAACGATCCAGGTGGCCACTGAGCATGGTGTTTATGTGATGAAAGAAGATCAACTATGGCGAGTGCTTCAGAAGCCGACCGAACAGGCATTACGGGTGAACGATGCACTGATTCAGAGGACCGACCAACGAAGTGAGGGTGATGCTCTCCTGGGAGTCAAATATATTCCGGAACTGATTGTAGATCAAAGAAGTGGAAACGACAACAATAGAATTAATAAGCCAGCGAGAGAGGAATACGCGCTCACCGACAGTTTCTTTATTCTGTCGCCGAAGATCGTCGCTGATCTGGTCGCGCTCAAACGTTGTACACCGATTGAATGCGAAACATGTTGCTATGGAGATTTCCTACGAGCGTTGGGCACATCACCTTTGTGGGATTATTTATATGTGTCTGAACATCTAGCACGAGCTAGACGAGCTTATGCCAAAGTGTTCAGGTAAGTAAAACCATTAAGAATTCTCGTTTTAATGAATGATTTAAAAAACAAAGATGGTTATAATTTTTTAAATTTCTTTCTAAATGAGGCTATAAAGATGCGTACCATTGTTTGTTGATCTGGTACACTTGGAGGTTGTATGTGTCTTGCCAAATAGTTCCAGATTGGGGACCACTGAAGCTAGAGGTACGTAGTTGGAGGATATGTTCTGCTATAAAGATGCGTACCGTTGTTTGTTGATGTCGCACACTTGGAGGTTGTATGTGTCTTGCCAAATAGTTCCAGATTGGGGACCACTGAAGCTAGAGGTACGTAGTTGGAGGATATGTTCTGCTATAAAGATGCGTACCGTTGTTTGTTGATGTCGCACACTTGGAGGTTGTATGTGTCTTGCCAAATAGTTCCAGATTGGGGACCACTGAAGCTAGAGGTGCGTAGTTGGAGGATATGTTCTGCTATAAAGATGCGTACCGTTGTTTGTTGATGTCGCACACTTGGAGGTTGTATGTGTCTTGCCAAATAGTTCCAGATTGGGGACCACTGAAGCTAGAGGTGCGTAGTTGGAGGATATGTTCTGCTATAAAGATGCGTACCGTTGTTTGTTGATGTCGCACACTTGGAGGTTGTATGTGTCTTGCCAAATAGTTCCAGATTGGGGACCACTGAAGCTAGAGGTACGTAGTTGGAGGATATGTTCTGCTATAAAGATGCGTACCGTTGTTTGTTGATGTCGCACACTTGGAGGTTGTATGTGTCTTGCCAAATAGTTCCAGATTGGGGACCACTGAAGCTAGAGGTGCGTAGTTGGAGGATATGTTCTGCTATAAAGATGCGTACCGTTGTTTGTTGATGTCGCACACTTGGAGGTTGTATGTGTCTTGCCAAATAGTTCCAGATTGGGGACCACTGAAGCTAGAGGTACGTAGTTGGAGGATATGTTCTGCTATAAAGATGCGTACCGTTGTTTGTTGATGTCGCACACTTGGAGGTTGTATGTGTCTTGCCAAATAGTTCCAGATTGGGGACCACTGAAGCTAGAGGTGCGTAGTTGGAGGATATGTTCTGCTATAAAGATGCGTACCGTTGTTTGTTGATGTCGCACACTTGGAGGTTGTATGTGTCTTGCCAAATAGTTCCAGATTGGGGACCACTGAAGCTAGAGGTACGTAGTTGGAGGATATGTTCTGCTATAAAGATGCGTACCGTTGTTTGTTGATGTCGCACACTTGGAGGTTGTATGTGTCTTGCCAAATAGTTCCAGATTGGGGACCACTGAAGCTAGAGGTGCGTAGTTGGAGGATATGTTCTGCTATAAAGATGCGTACCGTCGTTTCTTAATCTCGTACACTTGGAGGTTGTATGTGTCTTGCCAAATAGTTCCAGATTGGGGACCACTGAAGCTAGAGGTGCGTAGTTGGAGGATATGTTCTGCTATAAAGATGCGTACCGTTGTTTGTTGATGTCGCACACTTGGAGGTTGTATGTGTCTTGCCAAATAGTTCCAGATTGGGGACCACTGAAGCTAGAGGTGCGTAGTTGGAGGATATGTTCTGCTATAAAGATGCGTACCGTCGTTTCTTAATCTCGTACACTTGGAGGTTGTATGTGTCTTGCCAAATAGTTCCAGATTGGGGACCACTGAAGCTAGAGGTGCGTAGTTGGAGGATATGTTCTGCTATAAAGATGCGTACCGTCGTTTCTTAATCTCGTACACTTGGAGGTTGTATGTGTCTTGCCAAATAGTTCCAGATTGGGGACCACTGAAGCTAGAGGTACGTAGTTGGAGGATATGTTCTGCTATAAAGATGCGTACCGTTGTTTGTTGATGTCGCACACTTGGAGGTTGTATGTGTCTTGCCAAATAGTTCCAGATTGGGGACCACTGAAGCTAGAGGTGCGTAGTTGGAGGATATGTTCTGCTATAAAGATGCGTACCGTCGTTTCTTAATCTCGTACACTTGGAGGTTGTATGTGTCTTGCCAAATAGTTCCAGATTGGGGACCACTGAAGCTAGAGGTACGTAGTTGGAGGATATGTTCTGCTATAAAGATGCGTACCGTTGTTTGTTGATGTCGCACACTTGGAGGTTGTATGTGTCTTGCCAAATAGTTCCAGATTGGGGACCACTGAAGCTAGAGGTGCGTAGTTGGAGGATATGTTCTGCTATAAAGATGCGTACCGTCGTTTCTTAATCTCGTACACTTGGAGGTTGTATGTGTCTTGCCAAATAGTTCCAGATTGGGGACCACTGAAGCTAGAGGTGCGTAGTTGGAGGATATGTTCTGCTATAAAGATGCGTACCGTCGTTTCTTAATCTCGTACACTTGGAGGTTGTATGTGTCTTGCCAAATAGTTCCAGATTGGGGACCACTGAAGCTAGAGGTGCGTAGTTGGAGGATATGTTCTGCTATAAAGATGCGTACCGTTGTTTGTTGATGTCGCACACTTGGAGGTTGTATGTGTCTTGCCAAATAGTTCCAGATTGGGGACCACTGAAGCTAGAGGTACGTAGTTGGAGGATATGTTCTGCTATAAAGATGCGTACCGTTGTTTGTTGATGTCGCACACTTGGAGGTTGTATGTGTCTTGCCAAATAGTTCCAGATTGGGGACCACTGAAGCTAGAGGTGCGTAGTTGGAGGATATGTTCTGCTATAAAGATGCGTACCGTTGTTTGTTGATGTCGCACACTTGGAGGTTGTATGTGTCTTGCCAAATAGTTCCAGATTGGGGACCACTGAAGCTAGAGGTACGTAGTTGGAGGATATGTTCTGCTATAAAGATGCGTACCGTTGTTTGTTGATGTCGCACACTTGGAGGTTGTATGTGTCTTGCCAAATAGTTCCAGATTGGGGACCACTGAAGCTAGAGGTGCGTAGTTGGAGGATATGTTCTGCTATAAAGATGCGTACCGTCGTTTCTTAATCTCGTACACTTGGAGGTTGTATGTGTCTTGCCAAATAGTTCCAGATTGGGGACCACTGAAGCTAGAGGTGCGTAGTTGGAGGATATGTTCTGCTATAAAGATGCGTACCGTCGTTTCTTAATCTCGTACACTTGGAGGTTGTATGTGTCTTGCCAAATAGTTCCAGATTGGGGACCACTGAAGCTAGAGGTGCGTAGTTGGAGGATATGTTCTGCTATAAAGATGCGTACCGTTGTTTGTTGATGTCGCACACTTGGAGGTTGTATGTGTCTTGCCAAATAGTTCCAGATTGGGGACCACTGAAGCTAGAGGTGCGTAGTCGGAGGATATGTTCTGCTATAAAGATGCGTACCGTCGTTTCTTAATCTCGTACACTTGGAGGTTGTATGTGTCTTGCCAAATAGTTCCAGATTGGGGACCACTGAAGCTAGAGGTGCGTAGTTGGAGGATATGTTCTGCTATAAAGATGCGTACCGTCGTTTCTTAATCTCGTACACTTGGAGGTTGTATGTGTCTTGCCAAATAGTTCCAGATTGGGGACCACTGAAGCTAGAGGTGCGTAGTCGGAGGATATGTTCTGCTATAAAGATGCGTACCGTTGTTTGTTAATCTCGTACACTTGGAGGTTGTATGTGTCTTGCCAAATAGTTCCAGATTGGGGACCACTGAAGCTAGAGGTGCGTAGTTGGAGGATATGTTCTGCTATAAAGATGCGTACCGTTGTTTGTTGATGTCGCACACTTGGAGGTTGTATGTGTCTTGCCAAATAGTTCCAGATTGGGGACCACTGAAGCTAGAGGTGCGTAGTTGGAGGATATGTTCTGCTATAAAGATGCGTACCGTCGTTTCTTAATCTCGTACACTTGGAGGTTGTATGTGTCTTGCCAAATAGTTCCAGATTGGGGACCACTGAAGCTAGAGGTGCGTAGTTGGAGGATATGTTCTGCTATAAAGATGCGTACCGTCGTTTCTTAATCTCGTACACTTGGAGGTTGTATGTGTCTTGCCAAATAGTTCCAGATTGGGGACCACTGAAGCTAGAGGTGCGTAGTTGGAGGATATGTTCTGCTATAAAGATGCGTACCGTTGTTTGTTGATGTCGCACACTTGGAGGTTGTATGTGTCTTGCCAAATAGTTCCAGATTGGGGACCACTGAAGCTAGAGGTGCGTAGTTGGAGGATATGTTCTGCTATAAAGATGCGTACCGTCGTTTCTTAATCTCGTACACTTGGAGGTTGTATGTGTCTTGCCAAATAGTTCCAGATTGGGGACCACTGAAGCTAGAGGTGCGTAGTCGGAGGATATGTTCTGCTATAAAGATGCGTACCGTTGTTTGTTAATCTCGTACACTTGGAGGTTGTATGTGTCTTGCCAAATAGTTCCAGATTGGGGACCACTGAAGCTAGAGGTGCGTAGTCGGAGGATATGTTCTGCTATAAAGATGCGTACCATTGTTTGTTAATCTCGTACACTTGGAGGTTGTATGTGTCTTGCCAAATAGTTCCAGATTGGGGACCACTGAAGCTAGAGGTGCGTAGTTGGAGGATATGTTCTGCTATAAAGATGCGTACCGTCGTTTCTTAATCTCGTACACTTGGAGGTTGTATGTGTCTTGCCAAATAGTTCCAGATTGGGGACCACTGAAGCTAGAGGTGCGTAGTTGGAGGATATGTTCTGCTATAAAGATGCGTACCGTCGTTTCTTAATCTCGTACACTTGGAGGTTGTATGTGTCTTGCCAAATAGTTCCAGATTGGGGACCACTGAAGCTAGAGGTGCGTAGTCGGAGGATATGTTCTGCTATAAAGATGCGTACCGTTGTTTGTTAATCTCGTGCACTTGGAGGTTGTATGTGTCTTGCCAAATAGTTCCAGATTGGGGACCACTGAAGCTAGAGGTGCGTAGTCGGAGGATATGTTCTGCTATAAAGATGCGTACCGTTGTTTGTTAATCTCGTACACTTGGAGGTTGTATGTGTCTTGCCAAATAGTTCCAGATTGGGGACCACTGAAGCTAGAGGTGCGTAGTTGGAGGATATGTTCTGCTATAAAGATGCGTACCGTCGTTTCTTAATCTCGTACACTTGGAGGTTGTATGTGTCTTGCCAAATAGTTCCAGATTGGGGACCACTGAAGCTAGAGGTGCGTAGTTGGAGGATATGTTCTGCTATAAAGATGCGTACCGTTGTTTGTTAATCTCGTACACTTGGAGGTTGTATGTGTCTTGCCAAATAGTTCCAGATTGGGGACCACTGAAGCTAGAGGTGCGTAGTCGGAGGATATGTTCTGCTATAAAGATGCGTACCGTTGTTTGTTAATCTCGTACACTTGGAGGTTGTATGTGTCTTGCCAAATAGTTCCAGATTGGGGACCACTGAAGCTAGAGGTGCGTAGTTGGAGGATATGTTCTGCTATAAAGATGCGTACCGTCGTTTCTTAATCTCGTACACTTGGAGGTTGTATGTGTCTTGCCAAATAGTTCCAGATTGGGGACCACTGAAGCTAGAGGTGCGTAGTCGGAGGATATGTTCTGCTATAAAGATGCGTACCGTTGTTTGTTAATCTCGTACACTTGGAGGTTGTATGTGTCTTGCCAAATAGTTCCAGATTGGGGACCACTGAAGCTAGAGGTGCGTAGTCGCAGGATATGTTCTGCTATAAAGTTGCGTACCATTGTTTGTTAATCTCGTACACTTGGAGGTTGTATGTGTCTTGCCAAATAGTTCCAGATTGGGGACCACTGAAGCTAGAGGTGCGTAGTTGGAGGATATGTTCTGCTATAAAGATGCGTACCGTCGTTTCTTAATCTCGTACACTTGGAGGTTGTATGTGTCTTGCCAAATAGTTCCAGATTGGGGACCACTGAAGCTAGAGGTGCGTAGTCGGAGGATATGTTCTGCTATAAAGATGCGTACCGTTGTTTGTTACTCTCGTACACTTGGAGGTTGTATGTGTCTTGCCAAATAGTTCCAGATTGGGGACCACTGAAGCTAGAGGTACGTAGTTGGAGGATATGTTCTGCTATAAAGATGCGTACCATTGTTTGTTAATCTCGTACACTTGGAGGTTGTATGTGTCTTGCCAAATAGTTCCAGATTGGGGACCACTGAAGCTAGAGGTGCGTAGTTGGAGGATATGTTCTGCTATAAAGATGCGTACCGTCGTTTCTTAATCTCGTACACTTGGAGGTTGTATGTGTCTTGCCAAATAGTTCCAGATTGAGGACCACTGAAGCTAGAGGTGCGTAGTTGGAGGATATGTTCTGCTATAAAGATGCGTACCGTTGTTTGTTAATCTCGTACACTTGGAGGTTGTATGTGTCTTGCCAAATAGTTCCAGATTGGGGACCACTGAAGCTAGAGGTGCGTAGTTGGATGATATGTTCTGCTATAAAGATGCGTACCGTCGTTTCTTAATCTCGTACACTTGGAGGTTGTATGTGTCTTGCCAAATAGTTCCAGATTGGGGACCACTGAAGCTAGAGGTGCGTAGTTGGAGGATATGTTCTGCTATAAAGATGCGTACCGTTGTTTGTTAATCTCGTACACTTGGAGGTTGTATGTGTCTTGCCAAATAGTTCCAGATTGGGGACCACTGAAGCTAGAGGTGCGTAGTTGGAGGATATGTTCTGCTATAAAGATGCGTACCGTCGTTTCTTAATCTCGTACACTTGGAGGTTGTATGTGTCTTGCCAAATAGTTCCAGATTGGGGACCACTGAAGCTAGAGGTGCGTAGTTGGAGGATATGTTCTGCTATAAAGATGCGTACCGTTGTTTGTTGATGTCGCACACTTGGAGGTTGTATGTGTCTTGCCAAATAGTTCCAGATTGGGGACCACTGAAGCTAGAGGTGCGTAGTCGGAGGATATGTTCTGCTATAAAGATGCGTACCGTTGTTTGTTAATCTCGTACACTTGGAGGTTCTATGTGTCTTGCCAAATAGTTCCAGATTGGGGACCACTGAAGCTAGAGGTGCGTAGTTGGAGGATATGTTCTGCTATAAAGATGCGTACCATTGTTTGTTAATCTCGTACACTTGGAGGTTGTATGTGTCTTGCCAAATAGTTCCAGATTGGGGACCACTGAAGCTAGAGGTGCGTAGTTGGAGGATATGTTCTGCTATAAAGATGCGTACCATTGTTTGTTAATCTCGTACACTTGGAGGCTGTATGTGTCTTGCCAAATAGTTCCAGATTGGGGACCACTGAAGCTAGAGGTACGTAGTTGGAGGATATGTTCTGCTATAAAGATGCGTACCGTTGTTTGTTAATCTCGTACACGTGGAGGTTGTATGTGTCTTGCCAAATAGTTCCAGATTGGGGACCACTGAAGCCAGAGGTGCGTAGTTGGAGGATATGTTCTGCTATAAAGATGCGTACCGTTGTTTGTTAATCTCGTACACTTGGAGGTTGTATGTGTCTTGCCAAATAGTTCCAGATTGGGGACCACTGAAGCTAGAGGTGCGTAGTTGGAGGATATGTTCTGCTATAAAGATGCGTACCGTCGTTTGTTAATCTCGTACACTTGGAGGTTGTATGTGTCTTGCCAAATAGTTCCAGATTGGGGACCACTGAAGCTAGAGGTGCGTAGTTGGAGGATATGTTCTGCTATAAAGATGCGTACCGTTGTTTGTTGATGTCGCACACTTGGAGGTTGTATGTGTCTTGCCAAATAGTTCCAGATTGGGGACCACTGAAGCTAGAGGTGCGTAGTCGGAGGATATGTTCTGCTATAAAGATGCGTACCGTTGTTTGTTAATCTCGTACACTTGGAGGTTGTATGTGTCTTGCCAAATAGTTCCAGATTGGGGACCACTGAAGCTAGAGGTGTGTAGTTGGAGGATATGTTCTGCTATAAAGATGCGTACCATTGTTTGTTAATCTCGTACACTTGGAGGTTGTATGTGTCTTGCCAAATAGTTCCAGATTGGGGACCACTGAAGCTAGAGGTGCGTAGTTGGAGGATATGTTCTGCTATAAAGATGCGTACCATTGTTTGTTAATCTCGTACACTTGGAGGCTGTATGTGTCTTGCCAAATAGTTCCAGATTGGGGACCACTGAAGCTAGAGGTACGTAGTTGGAGGATATGTTCTGCTATAAAGATGCGTACCGTTGTTTGTTAATCTCGTACACGTGGAGGTTGTATGTGTCTTGCCAAATAGTTCCAGATTGGGGACCACTGAAGCCAGAGGTGCGTAGTTGGAGGATATGTTCTGCTATAAAGATGCGTACCGTTGTTTGTTAATCTCGTACACTTGGAGGTTGTATGTGTCTTGCCAAATAGTTCCAGATTGGGGACCACTGAAGCTAGAGGTGCGTAGTTGGAGGATATGTTCTGCTATAAAGATGCGTACCGTCGTTTGTTAATCTCGTACACTTGGAGGTTGTATGTGTCTTGCCAAATAGTTCCAGATTGGGGACCACTGAAGCTAGAGGTGCGTAGTTGGAGGATATGTTCTGCTATAAAGATGCGTACCGTTGTTTGTTAATCTCGTACACTTGGAGGTTGTATGTGTCTTGCCAAATAGTTCCAGATTGGGGACCACTGAAGCTAGAGGTGCGTAGTTGGAGGATATGTTCTGCTATAAAGATGCGTACCGTTGTTTGTTAATCTCGTACACTTGGAGGTTGTATGTGTCTTGCCAAGTAGTTCCAGATTGGGGACCACTGAAGCTAGAGGTGCGTAGTCGGAGGATATGTTCTGCTATAAAGATGCGTACCGTTGTTTGTTAATCTCGTACACTTGGAGGTTGTATGTGTCTTGCCAAGTAGTTCCAGATTGGGGACCACTGAAGCTAGAGGTGCGTAGTCGGAGGATATGTTCTGCTATAAAGATGCGTACCGTTGTTTGTTAATCTCGTACACTTGGAGGTTGTATGTGTCTTGCCAAATAGTTCCAGATTGGGGACCACTGAAGCTAGAGGTGCGTAGTTGGAGGATATGTTCTGCTATAAAGATGCGTACCGTTGTTTGTTAATCTCGTACACTTGGAGGTTGTATGTGTCTTGCCAAGTAGTTCCAGATTGGGGACCACTGAAGCTAGAGGTGCGTAGTCGGAGGATATGTTCTGCTATAAAGATGCGTACCATTGTTTGTTAATCTCGTACACTTGGAGGCTGTATGTGTCTTGCCAAATAGTTCCAGATTGGGGACCACTGAAGCTAGAGGTACGTAGTTGGAGGATATGTTCTGCTATAAAGATGCGTACCGTTGTTTGTTAATCTCGTACACTTGGAGGTTGTATGTGTCTTGCCAAATAGTTCCAGATTGGGGACCACTGAAGCTAGAGGTGTGTAGTTGGAGGATATGTTCTGCTATAAAGATGCGTACCATTGTTTGTTAATCTCGTACACTTGGAGGTTGTATGTGTCTTGCCAAATAGTTCCAGATTGGGGACCACTGAAGCTAGAGGTGCGTAGTTGGAGGATATGTTCTGCTATAAAGATGCGTACCATTGTTTGTTAATCTCGTACACTTGGAGGCTGTATGTGTCTTGCCAAATAGTTCCAGATTGGGGACCACTGAAGCTAGAGGTACGTAGTTGGAGGATATGTTCTGCTATAAAGATGCGTACCGTTGTTTGTTAATCTCGTACACGTGGAGGTTGTATGTGTCTTGCCAAATAGTTCCAGATTGGGGACCACTGAAGCCAGAGGTGCGTAGTTGGAGGATATGTTCTGCTATAAAGATGCGTACCGTTGTTTGTTAATCTCGTACACTTGGAGGTTGTATGTGTCTTGCCAAATAGTTCCAGATTGGGGACCACTGAAGCTAGAGGTGCGTAGTTGGAGGATATGTTCTGCTATAAAGATGCGTACCGTCGTTTGTTAATCTCGTACACTTGGAGGTTGTATGTGTCTTGCCAAATAGTTCCAGATTGGGGACCACTGAAGCTAGAGGTGCGTAGTTGGAGGATATGTTCTGCTATAAAGATGCGTACCGTTGTTTGTTAATCTCGTACACTTGGAGGTTGTATGTGTCTTGCCAAATAGTTCCAGATTGGGGACCACTGAAGCTAGAGGTGCGTAGTTGGAGGATATGTTCTGCTATAAAGATGCGTACCGTTGTTTGTTAATCTCGTACACTTGGAGGTTGTATGTGTCTTGCCAAGTAGTTCCAGATTGGGGACCACTGAAGCTAGAGGTGCGTAGTCGGAGGATATGTTCTGCTATAAAGATGCGTACCGTTGTTTGTTAATCTCGTACACTTGGAGGTTGTATGTGTCTTGCCAAGTAGTTCCAGATTGGGGACCACTGAAGCTAGAGGTGCGTAGTCGGAGGATATGTTCTGCTATAAAGATGCGTACCGTTGTTTGTTAATCTCGTACACTTGGAGGTTGTATGTGTCTTGCCAAATAGTTCCAGATTGGGGACCACTGAAGCTAGAGGTGCGTAGTTGGAGGATATGTTCTGCTATAAAGATGCGTACCGTTGTTTGTTAATCTCGTACACTTGGAGGTTGTATGTGTCTTGCCAAGTAGTTCCAGATTGGGGACCACTGAAGCTAGAGGTGCGTAGTCGGAGGATATGTTCTGCTATAAAGATGCGTACCATTGTTTGTTAATCTCGTACACTTGGAGGCTGTATGTGTCTTGCCAAATAGTTCCAGATTGGGGACCACTGAAGCTAGAGGTACGTAGTTGGAGGATATGTTCTGCTATAAAGATGCGTACCGTTGTTTGTTAATCTCGTACACGTGGAGGTTGTATGTGTCTTGCCAAATAGTTCCAGATTGGGGACCACTGAAGCCAGAGGTGCGTAGTTGGAGGATATGTTCTGCTATAAAGATGCGTACCGTTGTTTGTTAATCTCGTACACTTGGAGGTTGTATGTGTCTTGCCAAATAGTTCCAGATTGGGGACCACTGAAGCTAGAGGTGCGTAGTTGGAGGATATGTTCTGCTATAAAGATGCGTACCGTCGTTTGTTAATCTCGTACACTTGGAGGTTGTATGTGTCTTGCCAAATAGTTCCAGATTGGGGACCACTGAAGCTAGAGGTGCGTAGTTGGAGGATATGTTCTGCTATAAAGATGCGTACCGTCGTTTGTTAATCTCGTACACTTGGAGGTTGTATGTGTCTTGCCAAATAGTTCCAGATTGGGGACCACTGAAGCTAGAGGTGCGTAGTTGGAGGATATGTTCTGCTATAAAGATGCGTACCGTTGTTTGTTAATCTCGTACACTTGGAGGTTGTATGTGTCTTGCCAAGTAGTTCCAGATTGGGGACCACTGAAGCTAGAGGTGCGTAGTCGGAGGATATGTTCTGCTATAAAGATGCGTACCGTTGTTTGTTAATCTCGTACACTTGGAGGTTGTATGTGTCTTGCCAAGTAGTTCCAGATTGGGGACCACTGAAGCTAGAGGTGCGTAGTCGGAGGATATGTTCTGCTATAAAGATGCGTACCGTTGTTTGTTAATCTCGTACACTTGGAGGTTGTATGTGTCTTGCCAAATAGTTCCAGATTGGGGACCACTGAAGCTAGAGGTGCGTAGTTGGAGGATATGTTCTGCTATAAAGATGCGTACCGTTGTTTGTTAATCTCGTACACTTGGAGGTTGTATGTGTCTTGCCAAGTAGTTCCAGATTGGGGACCACTGAAGCTAGAGGTGCGTAGTCGGAGGATATGTTCTGCTATAAAGATGCGTACCGTTGTTTGTTAATCTCGTACACTTGGAGGTTGTATGTGTCTTGCCAAGTAGTTCCAGATTGGGGACCACTGAAGCTAGAGGTGCGTAGTTGGAGGATATGTTCTGCTATAAAGATGCGTACCATTGTTTGTTAATCTCGTACACTTGGAGGCTGTATGTGTCTTGCCAAATAGTTCCAGATTGGGGACCACTGAAGCTAGAGGTACGTAGTTGGAGGATATGTTCTGCTATAAAGATGCGTACCGTTGTTTGTTAATCTCGTACACGTGGAGGTTGTATGTGTCTTGCCAAATAGTTCCAGATTGGGGACCACTGAAGCCAGAGGTGCGTAGTTGGAGGATATGTTCTGCTATAAAGATGCGTACCGTTGTTTGTTAATCTCGTACACTTGGAGGTTGTATGTGTCTTGCCAAATAGTTCCAGATTGGGGACCACTGAAGCTAGAGGTGCGTAGTTGGAGGATATGTTCTGCTATAAAGATGCGTACCGTCGTTTGTTAATCTCGTACACTTGGAGGTTGTATGTGTCTTGCCAAATAGTTCCAGATTGGGGACCACTGAAGCTAGAGGTGCGTAGTTGGAGGATATGTTCTGCTATAAAGATGCGTACCGTTGTTTGTTAATCTCGTACACTTGGAGGTTGTATGTGTCTTGCCAAATAGTTCCAGATTGGGGACCACTGAAGCTAGAGGTGCGTAGTTGGAGGATATGTTCTGCTATAAAGATGCGTACCGTTGTTTGTTAATCTCGTACACTTGGAGGTTGTATGTGTCTTGCCAAGTAGTTCCAGATTGGGGACCACTGAAGCTAGAGGTGCGTAGTCGGAGGATATGTTCTGCTATAAAGATGCGTACCGTTGTTTGTTAATCTCGTACACTTGGAGGTTGTATGTGTCTTGCCAAGTAGTTCCAGATTGGGGACCACTGAAGCTAGAGGTGCGTAGTCGGAGGATATGTTCTGCTATAAAGATGCGTACCGTTGTTTGTTAATCTCGTACACTTGGAGGTTGT
Organism: Baylisascaris procyonis; assembly: GCA_037389465.1. Classification (NCBI taxonomy): domain Eukaryota; kingdom Metazoa; phylum Nematoda; class Chromadorea; order Rhabditida; family Ascarididae; genus Baylisascaris; species Baylisascaris procyonis. The sequence continues at coordinate 443,220 of JAZARR010000250.1, forward strand.
ATGTGTCTTGCCAAATAGTTCCAGATTGGGGACCACTGAAGCTAGAGGTGCGTAGTTGGAGGATATGTTCTGCTATAAAGATGCGTACCGTTGTTTGTTAATCTCGTACACTTGGAGGTTGTATGTGTCTTGCCAAGTAGTTCCAGATTGGGGACCACTGAAGCTAGAGGTGCGTAGTCGGAGGATATGTTCTGCTATAAAGATGCGTACCGTTGTTTGTTAATCTCGTACACTTGGAGGTTGTATGTGTCTTGCCAAGTAGTTCCAGATTGGGGACCACTGAAGCTAGAGGTGCGTAGTCGGAGGATATGTTCTGCTATAAAGATGCGTACCGTTGTTTGTTAATCTCGTACACTTGGAGGTTGTATGTGTCTTGCCAAATAGTTCCAGATTGGGGACCACTGAAGCTAGAGGTGCGTAGTTGGAGGATATGTTCTGCTATAAAGATGCGTACCGTTGTTTGTTAATCTCGTACACTTGGAGGTTGTATGTGTCTTGCCAAGTAGTTCCAGATTGGGGACCACTGAAGCTAGAGGTGCGTAGTCGGAGGATATGTTCTGCTATAAAGATGCGTACCGTTGTTTGTTAATCTCGTACACTTGGAGGTTGTATGTGTCTTGCCAAATAGTTCCAGATTGGGGACCACTGAAGCTAGAGGTGCGTAGTCGGAGGATATGTTCTGCTATAAAGATGCGTACCGTTGTTTGTTAATCTCGTACACTTGGAGGTTGTATGTGTCTTGCCAAATAGTTCCAGATTGGGGACCACTGAAGCTAGAGGTGCGTAGTCGGAGGATATGTTCTGCTATAAAGATGCGTACCGTTGTTTGTTAATCTCGTACACTTGGAGGTTGTATGTGTCTTGCCAAATAGTTCCAGATTGGGGACCACTGAAGCTAGAGGTGCGTAGTTGGAGGATATGTTCTGCTATAAAGATGCGTACCGTCGTTTCTTAATCTCGTACACTTGGAGGTTGTATGTGTCTTGCCAAATAGTTCCAGATTGGGGACCACTGAAGCTAGAGGTGCGTAGTCGGAGGATATGTTCTGCTATAAAGATGCGTACCGTTGTTTGTTAATCTCGTACACTTGGAGGTTGTATGTGTCTTGCCAAATAGTTCCAGATTGGGGACCACTGAAGCTAGAGGTGCGTAGTTGGAGGATATGTTCTGCTATAAAGATGCGTACCATTGTTTGTTAATCTCGTACACTTGGAGGTTGCATGTGTCTTGCCAAATAGTTCCAGATTGGGGACCACTGAAGCTAGAGGTGCGTAGTTGGAGGATATGTTCTGCTATAAAGATGCGTACCATTGTTTGTTAATCTCGTACACTTGGAGGTTGTATGTGTCTTGCCAAATTGTTCCAGATTGGGGACCACTGAAGCTAGAGGTGCGTAGTTGGAGGATATGTTCTGCTATAAAGATGCGTACCATTGTTTGTTAATCTCGTACACTTGGAGGCTGTATGTGTCTTGCCAAATAGTTCCAGATTGGGGACCACTGAAGCTAGAGGTACGTAGTTGGAGGATATGTTCTGCTATAAAGATGCGTACCGTTGTTTGTTAATCTCGTACACGTGGAGGTTGTATGTGTCTTGCCAAATAGTTCCAGATTGGGGACCACTGAAGCCAGAGGTGCGTAGTTGGAGGATATGTTCTGCTATAAAGATGCGTACCGTTGTTTGTTAATCTCGTACACTTGGAGGTTGTATGTGTCTTGCCAAGTAGTTCCAGATTGGGGACCACTGAAGCTAGAGGTGCGTAGTCGGAGGATATGTTCTGCTATAAAGATGCGTACCGTTGTTTGTTAATCTCGTACACTTGGAGGTTGTATGTGTCTTGCCAAGTAGTTCCAGATTGGGGACCACTGAAGCTAGAGGTGCGTAGTCGGAGGATATGTTCTGCTATAAAGATGCGTACCGTTGTTTGTTAATCTCGTACACTTGGAGGTTGTATGTGTCTTGCCAAATAGTTCCAGATTGGGGACCACTGAAGCTAGAGGTGCGTAGTTGGAGGATATGTTCTGCTATAAAGATGCGTACCGTTGTTTGTTAATCTCGTACACTTGGAGGTTGTATGTGTCTTGCCAAGTAGTTCCAGATTGGGGACCACTGAAGCTAGAGGTGCGTAGTCGGAGGATATGTTCTGCTATAAAGATGCGTACCGTTGTTTGTTAATCTCGTACACTTGGAGGTTGTATGTGTCTTGCCAAGTAGTTCCAGATTGGGGACCACTGAAGCTAGAGGTGCGTAGTCGGAGGATATGTTCTGCTATAAAGATGCGTACCGTTGTTTGTTAATCTCGTACACTTGGAGGTTGTATGTGTCTTGCCAAATAGTTCCAGATTGGGGACCACTGAAGCTAGAGGTGCGTAGTTGGAGGATATGTTCTGCTATAAAGATGCGTACCGTTGTTTGTTAATCTCGTACACTTGGAGGTTGTATGTGTCTTGCCAAGTAGTTCCAGATTGGGGACCACTGAAGCTAGAGGTGCGTAGTCGGAGGATATGTTCTGCTATAAAGATGCGTACCGTTGTTTGTTAATCTCGTACACTTGGAGGTTGTATGTGTCTTGCCAAATAGTTCCAGATTGGGGACCACTGAAGCTAGAGGTGCGTAGTCGGAGGATATGTTCTGCTATAAAGATGCGTACCGTTGTTTGTTAATCTCGTACACTTGGAGGTTGTATGTGTCTTGCCAAATAGTTCCAGATTGGGGACCACTGAAGCTAGAGGTGCGTAGTCGGAGGATATGTTCTGCTATAAAGATGCGTACCGTTGTTTGTTAATCTCGTACACTTGGAGGTTGTATGTGTCTTGCCAAATAGTTCCAGATTGGGGACCACTGAAGCTAGAGGTGCGTAGTCGGAGGATATGTTCTGCTATAAAGATGCGTACCGTTGTTTGTTAATCTCGTACACTTGGAGGTTGTATGTGTCTTGCCAAATAGTTCCAGATTGGGGACCACTGAAGCTAGAGGTGCGTAGTTGGAGGATATGTTCTGCTATAAAGATGCGTACCGTTGTTTGTTAATCTCGTACACTTGGAGGTTGTATGTGTCTTGCCAAATAGTTCCAGATTGGGGACCACTGAAGCTAGAGGTGCGTAGTCGGAGGATATGTTCTGCTATAAAGATGCGTACCATTGTTTGTTAATCTCGTACACTTGGAGGTTGTATGTGTCTTGCCAAATAGTTCCAGATTGGGGACCACTGAAGCTAGAGGTGCGTAGTCGGAGGATATGTTCTGCTATAAAGATGCGTACCGTTGTTTGTTAATCTCGTACACTTGGAGGTTGTATGTGTCTTGCCAAATAGTTCCAGATTGGGGACCACTGAAGCTAGAGGTGCGTAGTTGGAGGATATGTTCTGCTATAAAGATGCGTACCGTTGTTTGTTAATCTCGTACACTTGGAGGTTGTATGTGTCTTGCCAAATAGTTCCAGATTGGGGACCACTGAAGCTAGAGGTGCGTAGTCGGAGGATATGTTCTGCTATAAAGATGCGTACCATTGTTTGTTAATCTCGTACACTTGGAGGTTGTATGTGTCTTGCCAAATAGTTCCAGATTGGGGACCACTGAAGCTACAGGTGCGTAGTTGGAGGATATGTTCTGCTATAAAGATGCGTACCGTTGTTTGTTAATCTCGTACACTTGGAGGTTGTATGTGTCTTGCCAAATAGTTCCAGATTGGGGACCACTGAAGCTAGAGGTGCGTTGTTGGAGGATATGTTCTGCTATAAAGATGCGTACCGTTGTTTGTTAATCTCGTACACGTGGAGGTTGTATGTGTCTTGCCAAATAGTTCCAGATTGGGGACCACTGAAGCTAGAGGTGCGTAGTTGGAGGATATGTTCTGCTATAAAGATGCGTACCGTCGTTTCTTAATCTCGTACACGTGGAGGTTGTATGTGTCTTGCCAAATAGTTCCAGATTGGGGACCACTGAAGCCAGAGGTGCGTAGTTGGAGGATATGTTCTGCTATAAAGATGCGTACCGTTGTTTGTTAATCTCGTACACTTGGAGGTTGTATGTGTCTTGCCAAATAGTTCCAGATTGGGGACCACTGAAGCTAGAGGTGCGTAGTCGGAGGATATGTTCTGCTATAAAGATGCGTACCGTTGTTTGTTAATCTCGTACACTTGGAGGTTGTATGTGTCTTGCCAAATAGTTCCAGATTGGGGACCACTGAAGCTAGAGGTGCGTAGTCGGAGGATATGTTCTGCTATAAAGATGCGTACCATTGTTTGTTAATCTCGTACACTTGGAGGTTGTATGTGTCTTGCCAAATAGTTCCAGATTGGGGACCACTGAAGCTAGAGGTGCGTAGTCGGAGGATATGTTCTGCTATAAAGATGCGTACCGTTGTTTGTTAATCTCGTACACTTGGAGGTTGTATGTGTCTTGCCAAATAGTTCCAGATTGGGGACCACTGAAGCTAGAGGTGCGTTGTTGGAGGATATGTTCTGCTATAAAGATGCGTACCGTTGTTTGTTAATCTCGTACACGTGGAGGTTGTATGTGTCTTGCCAAATAGTTCCAGATTGGGGACCACTGAAGCTAGAGGTGCGTAGTTGGAGGATATGTTCTGCTATAAAGATGCGTACCGTCGTTTCTTAATCTCGTACACGTGGAGGTTGTATGTGTCTTGCCAAATAGTTCCAGATTGGGGACCACTGAAGCCAGAGGTGCGTAGTTGGAGGATATGTTCTGCTATAAAGATGCGTACCGTTGTTTGTTAATCTCGTACACTTGGAGGTTGTATGTGTCTTGCCAAATAGTTCCAGATTGGGGACCACTGAAGCTAGAGGTGCGTAGTTGGAGGATATGTTCTGCTATAAAGATGCGTACCGTCGTTTCTTAATCTCGTACACTTGGAGGTTGTATGTGTCTTGCCAAATAGTTCCAGATTGGGGACCACTGAAGCTAGAGGTGCGTAGTTGGAGGATATGTTCTGCTATAAAGATGCGTACCGTTGTTTGTTTATCTCGTACACTTGGAGGTTGTATGTGTCTTGCCAAATAGTTCCAGATTGGGGACCACTGAAGCTAGAGGTGCGTAGTTGGAGGATATGTTCTGCTATAAAGATGCGTACCGTCGTTTCTTAATCTCGTACACTTGGAGGTTGTATGTGTCTTGCCAAATAGTTCCAGATTGGGGACCACTGAAGCTAGAGGTGCGTAGTTGGAGGATATGTTCTGCTATAAAGATGCGTACCGTTGTTTGTTAATCTCGTACACTTGGAGGTTGTATGTGTCTTGCCAAATAGTTCCAGATTGGGGACCACTGAAGCTAGAGGTGCGTAGTTGGAGGATATGTTCTGCTATAAAGACGCGTACCGTTGTTTGTTAATCTCGTACACTTGGAGGTTGTATGTGTCTTGCCAAATAGTTCCAGATTGGGGACCACTGAAGCTAGAGGTACGTAGATGGAGGATATGTTCTGCTATAAAGATGCGTACCGTTGTTTGTTAATCTCGTACACTTGGAGGTTGTATGTGTCTTGCCAAATAGTTCCAGATTGGGGACCACTGAAGCTAGAGGTACGTAGATGGAGGATATGTTCTGCTATAAAGATGCGTACCGTTGTTTGTTAATCTCGTACACGTGGAGGTTGTATGTGTCTTGCCAAATAGTTCCAGATTGGGGACCACTGAAGCTAGAGGTGCGTAGTTGGAGGATATGTTCTGCTATAAAGATGCGTACCGTTGTTTGTTAATCTCGTACACGTGGAGGTTGTATGTGTCTTGCCAAATAGTTCCAGATTGGGGACCACTGAAGCTAGAGGTGCGTAGTTGGAGGATATGTTCTGCTATAAAGATGCGTACCGTTGTTTGTTGATGTCGCACACTTGGAGGTTGTATGTGTCTTGCCAAATAGTTCCAGATTGGGGACCACTGAAGCTAGAGGTGCGTAGTTGGAGGATATGTTCTGCTATAAAGATGCGTACCGTTGTTTGTTGATGTCGCACACTTGGAGGTTGTATGTGTCTTGCCAAATAGTTCCAGATTGGGGACCACTGAAGCTAGAGGTACGTAGTTGGAGGATATGTTCTGCTATAAAGATGCGTACCATTGTTTGTTGATCTCGTACACTTGGAGGTTGTATGTGTCTTGCCAAATAGTTCCAGATTGGGGACCACTGAAGCTAGAGGTGCGTAGTTGGAGGATATGTTCTGCTATAAAGATGCGTACCGTTGTTTGTTAATCTCGTACACGTGGAGGTTGTATGTGTCTTGCCAAATAGTTCCAGATTGGGGACCACTGAAGCTAGAGGTGCGTAGTTGGAGGATATGTTCTGCTATAAAGATGCGTACCGTTGTTTGTTGATGTCGCACACTTGGAGGTTGTATGTGTCTTGCCAAATAGTTCCAGATTGGGGACCACTGAAGCTAGAGGTACGTAGTTGGAGGATATGTTCTGCTATAAAGATGCGTACCATTGTTTGTTGATCTCGTACACTTGGAGGTTGTATGTGTCTTGCCAAATAGTTCCAGATTGGGGACCACTGAAGCTAGAGGTGCGTAGTTGGAGGATATGTTCTGCTATAAAGATGTGTACCGTTGTTTGTTGATGTCGCACACTTGGAGGTTGTATGTGTCTTGCCAAATAGTTCCAGATTGGGGACCACTGAAGCTAGAGGTACGTAGTTGGAGGATATGTTCTGCTATAAAGATGCGTACCATTGTTTGTTGATCTCGTACACTTGGAGGTTGTATGTTTCTTGCCAAATAGTTCCAGATTGGGGACCACTGAAGCTAGAGGTACGTAGTTGGAGGATATGTTCTGCTATAAAGATGCGTACCATTGTTTGTTAATCTCGTACACTTGGAGGTTGTATGTGTCTTGCCAAATAGTTCCAGATTGGGGACCACTGAAGCTAGAGGTGCGTAGTTGGAGGATATGTTCTGCTATAAAGATGCATACCGTCGTTTCTTAATCTCGTACACTTGGAGGTTGTATGTGTCTTGCCAAATAGTTCCAGATTGGGGACCACTGAAGCTAGAGGTGCGTAGTTGGAGGATATGTTCTGCTATAAAGATGCGTACCGTCGTTTCTTAATCTCGTACACTTGGAGGTTGTATGTGTCTTGCCAAATAGTTCCAGATTGGGGACCACTGAAGCTAGAGGTGCGTAGTTGGAGGATATGTTCTGCTATAAAGATGCGTACCGTTGTTTGTTAATCTCGTACACTTGGAGGTTGTATGTGTCTTGCCAAATAGTTCCAGATTGGGGACCACTGAAGCTAGAGGTGCGTAGTTGGAGGATATGTTCTGCTATAAAGATGCGTACCGTTGTTTGGTAATCTCGTACACTTGGAGGTTGTATGTGTCTTGCCAAATACTTCCAGATTGGGGACCACTGAAGCTAGAGGTGCGTAGTTGGAGGATATGTTCTGCTATAAAGATGCGTACCGTTGTTTGTTAATCTCGTACACTTGGAGGTTGTATGTGTCTTGCCAAATAGTTCCAGATTGGGGACCACTGAAGCTAGAGGTGCGTAGTTGGAGGATATGTTCTGCTATAAAGATGCGTACCGTTGTTTGTTAATCTCGTACACTTGGAGGTTGTATGTGTCTTGCCAAATAGTTCCAGATTGGGTACCACTGAAGCTAGAGGTGCGTAGTTGGAGGATATGTTCTGCTATAAAGACGCGTACCGTTGTTTGTTAATCTCGTACACTTGGAGGTTGTATGTGTCTTGCCAAATAGTTCCAGATTGGGGACCACTGAAGCTAGAGGTACGTAGATGGAGGATATGTTCTGCTATAAAGATGCGTACCGTTGTTTGTTAATCTCGTACACGTGGAGGTTGTATGTGTCTTGCCAAATAGTTCCAGATTGGGGACCACTGAAGCTAGAGGTGCGTAGTTGGAGGATATGTTCTGCTATAAAGATGCGTACCGTTGTTTGTTGATGTCGCACACTTGGAGGTTGTATGTGTCTTGCCAAATAGTTCCAGATTGGGGACCACTGAAGCTAGAGGTGCGTAGTTGGAGGATATGTTCTGCTATAAAGATGCGTACCGTTGTTTGTTGATGTCGCACACTTGGAGGTTGTATGTGTCTTGCCAAATAGTTCCAGATTGGGGACCACTGAAGCTAGAGGTACGTAGTTGGAGGATATGTTCTGCTATAAAGATGCGTACCATTGTTTGTTGATCTCGTACACTTGGAGGTTGTATGTGTCTTGCCAAATAGTTCCAGATTGGGGACCACTGAAGCTAGAGGTGCGTAGTTGGAGGATATGTTCTGCTATAAAGATGCGTACCGTTGTTTGTTAATCTCGTACACGTGGAGGTTGTGTGTGTCTTGCCAAATAGTTCCAGATTGGGGACCACTGAAGCTAGAGGTGCGTAGTTGGAGGATATGTTCTGCTATAAAGATGCGTACCGTTGTTTGTTGATGTCGCACACTTGGAGGTTGTATGTGTCTTGCCAAATAGTTCCAGATTGGGGACCACTGAAGCTAGAGGTGCGTAGTTGGAGGATATGTTCTGCTATAAAGATGCGTACCGTTGTTTGTTGATGTCGTACACTTGGAGGTTGTATGTGTCTTGCCAAATAGTTCCAGATTGGGGACCACTGAAGCTAGAGGTGCGTAGTTGGAGGATATGTTCTGCTATAAAGATGCGTACCGTTGTTTGTTGATGTCGTACACTTGGAGGTTGTATGTGTCTTGCCAAATAGTTCCAGATTGGGGACCACTGAAGCTAGAGGTGCGTAGTTGGAGGATATGTTCTGCTATAAAGATGCGTACCGTTGTTTGTTGATCTCGTACACTTGGAGGTTGTATGTGTCTTGCCAAATAGTTCCAGATTGGGGACCACTGAAGCTAGAGGTGCGTAGTTGGAGGATATGTTCTGCTATAAAGATGCGTACCGTTGTTTGTTGATGTCGTACACTTGGAGGTTGTATGTGTCTTGCCAAATAGTTCCAGATTGGGGACCACTGAAGCTAGAGGTGCGTAGTTGGAGGATATGTTCTGCTATAAAGATGCGTACCGTTGTTTGTTGATGTCGCACACTTGGAGGTTGTATGTTTCTTGCCAAATAGTTCCAGATTGGGGACCACTGAAGCTAGAGGTACGTAAATGGAGGATATGTTCTGCTATAAAGATGCGTACCGTTGTTTGTTGATCTGGTACACTTGGAGGTTGTATGTGTCTTGCCAAATAGTTTCAGATTGGGAACCACTGAAGCTAGAGGTAAGGTAGTTGGAGGATATAATCTGCAGCATTCGGCGACCTTGTATAGTAGCCTGCAAAAGCTGTCAGATTGTCATGCTTAGAAACAAATAAGTTTATCAAAACTTGACCATGTATGTATTTCACGACTGAATTGATCATCAGTCGAGTCATATTTTATAATTGGTCACTCTGTGCAACGAATATTGACGATTTGTAGAAACGATCTATTCGGTGAGCGCATGAATGCATCATTGTGCACGTTCAATTTTAAGATGTTCTAACGACTGGGATAGTAAGAAGCGCGCATCGTGCCAACTTTCGTAGTGCGTTTTTCCATTCATTTCCGCATAAGCGAAATTCCATTTCTAGTGTTATTCATGTTAAATAGTAGAAGGAATTGCAATGAACTCGAATAATCGCAAAGAATAGAATAGAATAAGAATTAAATATAGATAATGGGTATTTGATGGTAAATAATTTTTGCAGAAAAAGATCCAACGATGTGATACGATTACCGAAGAATTCGTTCTTTCATTTTGGTACCGTTATTGAATTATTGATGCATTTTATGCCGTCATCATTATTCATGAGTCGATTCAGCATAATACCTCAACAATCGATATGTTCAGTTATTGCGTCGAATTCGCAGGTTAATTCCTTTTTTCAGTAATTGTTAGAAAGTCTTTCAGTCGAATAAGCGTTGTCGTTTTTCATTAAGGAATTCTGAAGTAAGGAGATGTTATATATCGGTTTTTTTTGAAACTTTCATTACCTTTTAGAAATTAATTCCTTTCACTTTTTGGAATCCCCCTACTTACCAATGTTTTGAATCCAGTTGTTTTTAATCCCCCATTTTTCGTTTCGATTAGAAATCTGAAATGCTGCAGCAGTTATGTGAAGCTCGAAAATCTTGTGGTCGATATAATTGTTTTAAAAACGTTTCTTTGGATATTATTGACTTCGATGTTGAACCTCCTCTAGCCAACGATCGGCATTTATTCGTTTTCATAGATTTTTTTTTCGATTTTACGCTCTTTCAATGCATTATTCCATTCCAATTTTAATACAAACTTTTATTTTCAACAATTTTGTTATACATATTATTTACTTGTTTTAATAATTTACATGTTATTTTCATAATTTGCATATAAATAATAAGTTTGAATAATTTTCAGATAGGTGAGAGAAGCATTTTGGAACTATGTGATTTTCGTTATGGCGTTGACGTTGGTGATGATTGTGTGATAAGTTGTTGCTCGAGCAGTCATCATGTTGTGATTCCTAATCGAGTAATAGCTACAACAATCATTATTCGACACACGACAGACGCACTTGTTGGCCGACATTTGCGGTTTGTGACGGTGGCATTCTCAATTGATGACAATCTAAAGACGAAAAGTAGCGATGATCTGCGATGGTTTTCGCATCAGTTTGAGGCGTGTGGATCAGTCGACGGTAGCCTTTGGAATTTGCCAATATTTGAGGTACGTGCATCTCCAACTGAATCTTTAGATGCCACTTTATATGCTATAATAAACGGTCCTCCTCGAGATGGTGAGCTTCTTTCAATAGCCGATGTTTTGCATATGAAAGATATCGGAGAGATGCTTGCTTATCGCAAAACAATTAAGCTCACATCGTTGGCACAGTAGTTTGGTTTCTAGTCTTTTCTACAGATGGTGGAACTAACGGAAGATGTATGCCACCTTTGCGGATGATCACGGGAAAAGGAGAGGATAGGAGGGGAAGGTGACCGGCTAAGTGTTTACCTTAAGGGGAGACATAAGCTTACTCCTAGTCGTCATCACACAGTGCTGTTGTCTTATTTCCATCACTTAAGAAAATATTGTTATATGTTTGATGCGTTTATCTTGTTTTACAAGAGATGTTTTCTTTAAATATAGCTGGAAATGTCATAAAGCAACTTGCGCATTGACATTGTGAAAATTTCATCCTTCATGATTGTAAATCAGGGTTTATTTCATTCTGATAGACGTTATACATTCCTCCTCCCCCTCCCCCTCCCCCCCCCCCCACTCCCAACAAAAGATTTCGTGTCAATTGTGGGGTTGTTTCATTTGTCCCCCAAAGCTAGGTATAATTCCAATGAAATGTTTTTGTTGCTAAATTATGGAAAAGACCTATGGCAAAATTTGCTCTGCAAAATATATTATAAAGTTTAACAAAATGAGACTCTTTCGTCTGCAAGAAACATTAGCAACGAAAGGGATTTTAGCTAAGCATTGTTAAAATCCCAATGGCTAAGCAATTACATGGTTCTTAGATGACACGAGGGATATGGAGGAGGTATGTAGAGTAGATACGAGAATGGGGAGGAGGAGGAGGAGGAGGAGGAGGAGGAGGAGGAGGAGGAGGAAGGGAACAGAGAGGCAAAAAAGGGAAGGGGAAGGAGTCAAATTTTCATGCATGTACGAAGCGCACGGTGCCACCTGGTCGTTCTATTGCGAATGTTCGCCCCGAGGCTAAACTCCGAGTAATTCATAGAGTTTAAAGGATAAAAGCCACCTTTCAGTTTACATTTATCGTAATCGGTTTCTAAAACATCACAGCTTCGAGTTTCACAGGAGGACTGTAAATTCAAAAACCTGGTCAATGGGTTGCGATGATTCGATCGGGGTGGGATACAAATGGTATATAGGCGCTAATATTGCATTGCTACCTCACGATGCATCGAAGCGGTGAAACGTTGTGACATTGTTTTCCGTTACTGCTGTTCTTTGCGCATAAAGAGGCCTTTCTTTTTGTTGATTAAAAATATTTGCATGTGTGCATCACATCGCCTACCTATGTGCTTTCAAGTAATATACTTGTTTTTTTTTTTTTTTTGTAAAATTTCATATTTATATATGAATAAAATTGTATAAGACAAATCTAGTCATGCTTAAATATTTCAGTGTTACGAATACACTCTTCCGATACATTTAATGTGTACTAATATATACAACTGAAACAGTAATAATATGAAGACAATGGGCAATATGATAGATTCAGATAAATGCGCAACATAGAAAATCATACAACGTTGAAAAATTTTAGAAATGAAGCAATAAAAGAGTTCAAATTTATCTCATCGGGATATCGGGTTAAAAAACTGTGCGAAATATTTTCTATGTTGTAGCATTGGAATAAGTGAAATAGAAAAGGGATATAGGGATAGTTTTCAAAATTTTGAAGGTGACCCCCCCCCCCTCCCCAAGAATTTATTTTTGCTTCCAAAGAAATCCTTGAAAACGATGAAAATCCCCTCTGAAAAAAATCACTATAAGTCAGATGAACCGACTTATTGCTTTGAAAATGATATAGAAAGCATCGTTTTCAATGATATATACGGAAAAGATATGAATAAAATATGAGAGGTAAATGGAGGTGTTGTGAAGTGATTATGCGTTTCCCATAAAAGTGGTCACGCGAATTTCCAGTTTTTCGGGAATTTCATGTACCATGCAGTGTGCAACTCCCAATTCGGGAAATTTCGGGAAAAAATGTCACTAAGTTAGGATGAATGATTGCGCTTAGTAAGTAATACCATTCACCAATTTTTGTGAATAAGTGTACAATGCGTATTAGGAAGGGAGGAGAGGGATATTTTAGTTGAAAGAACGGATGTTTTCGTTTAAAAAAATTCTTTGAAAGTTTCGGCATTGATTCGGGTCTATGATAAAACGTTCATTACGATATCAACATTTATGCATTTAAATCGAAGGCAATGACTGTGGGGGAATTTTTCCATAAAAATGTGGAAAATTTGAACTCATTATTCGGCAGATGTGATCGATTGTTTTTTAAGAATTCGTTGATGAAGACTTTCAATCCTATTTGTCGTTTGCATAGTTGTTCGAGGTGTTACAAATTCGGCTTCACCTGCACGTCTCGGTGTACTGAAAAATTATCGGAAGTATTTAAATTTTAGTTGTTTTTGCCGAAAAAAATATTATAAAAATTCAAAATTCACAAACATTTAAATGTATTTTAACTTTAAATGTTCAAATTTGACCTAAATATATTTTTAAAATATAAAACAAGATAAAATGGTGGAATATTTCGACATTCCGGTAGAAGAATTAAGTAGCGTTTAAGAAGGGTCACGAAAAGCGGAAAAGCGATTTACTGCTCCCTTTTGTTAAGCTTTAACTGAGCTTAATTTTTTCTATAATTTTAGTAATGTTTTGGCTTGCTCGATTAATGATAAAATAAATGAAAATGCTTTCTCACCCTTCCACTTCGATTGGAGTACGAGGGATCGCATAGGAAGGTGATCTTGGATCAAGATTAAGAATACGATGTTGATGGCCCTCATGTGAGATAGTTGGTGTTTGCATCATTTCTTCCATCGAATACAATTTCGCGAACCATTGTCCCATAATTGTGTAATGCTAATGCACCTTTCGGATGGCGAAATTCAGTGGGTACTGATGCCACAGGGTCAATTCTGCACTTAAAGTAAACGTAATCGTTACTTTAGATAAATCTATTCTTAGGTAGTAACGTATAATCGTGAAATTTCCAATCGGTTTCATTTCACATAAATATGAATTGATACATTTAGAGATCATAGTTAGTATGTTGGATCTAAATCCCTGCCCAACAGGAATTACATAATCCCATTCCATGGAATTATGTAATACTTGGGAAACTGTTCGCCCTTAGCGGGTCACCGCTTATATTAAGCGTTTATGCGTGCGTTCAATGCTTATGAAAAAAGGATGAAGAAGATGGACATATTTCGCAACAAACATCGAAAAGGGTACAAACATAGGAGAACATATTCATCTTTAAACAATTTTCTTAACACAAGATGAAAGTGTTTCTATTCACGGTAGGGGTTTGTGCTTGAAGAGGGAGCTTGTACTATTGGTAGTTTCCCAAAAACGGGGAGATTAGACGCAACTTATGGAAAGAAACAGGTTATAAGCGGGTAAATTTCTGGGCAAACACCACAAGATAAATTTTCGATCTCGGAGATTTCCAGAGTCATTTATGACCTGAACCTACGAATTGAGCGCTCTCCAATTTAGAACATTTCATGACGAGCAACATATAACAACGAAAACAAGGTGGGAGGTAGCTTCATAAACGCATCTTTGAGCTAGTCTCTATTACTGGTCAAATAAAGACCACACTCGGGGAAGCGAGGCGTTTGGTGAGCTCACGTTGTGGTTGCTCGAAGCATTTGATGCTATTATTTGATTTCAAAATTCTCCCTGATTCAGGTTGAAGAATTTGAAATTTGATCGTTGGTTATTGTTCGTTAACTGGGGATGTTTGAACAATAAAGGCAACCGACTGCAAGGATTCGAGTAAACTTCGAGCTGGTTGCGCATTGGAAAACGAGTGGTATCGTCATCATCCATTATGTAAACCGCAGAGGAGCAGATCAATCAGGTGTGATTATTTTCTGTTTGTCATAGCTGCACCAACAATATGAGGTTCAGTTAGAGAGTGTGCATTTTTCAATCTTTATCTACAAATAGCGTCATCGTGAGAGGGAAGGAAGCGCTGGTGGGTCTCATTGGTGTTTCTGAGGACTGTTGGAGGCGGTTGTGGTAGGACTGCGCGGTGCTTGGTTACTATATGAAGTGCGGGAATTGCGCGGAGCTCGTACCTTGTAGGTAAGGATGAAACAATTGAAGCTCCCTGATTAAGGATTAAAAAATTGAAACATTTGGTAGTTTCGTACGTTCGACTGCTAGGGATCGAATACACGGGAAAAGGAGAATTAGGTTAGTGGTGAGCATGACCTCATGTAGCGAATAAACGGATGGCTTGCACGATGCGTATTTGCACTCAAGTGTTTGTTTTTGTTGCCGTCGTTGGTACATTTATTAAGACATCATTTCATAACGTCCCCGCACAGTTCAGCTATTTATTGCTATGCAGTACTAAAGTAGATGGGTGGAAGGAAAAACTACGCATGGAATCTGTTACTGCAGAAGGAACCTGTAGAATTTTAAACTTTTTTACCACGGGTGATCCACCATCCATCGACTGAATCAATCGGCGGGTAGAAAATGGATCGGTAGGAGGACGGTCCCTCGGGTTGATCGTATAATACGAGAAGCCATCTGAGGTGAAGAATTCAACAATGATAGGGAACAAGGCAGTTGACATTGCACACGTGCGCATTTGCATATGACGCAATATGCAAATTTCTTTGCGATAACTTGCAAATTTTGCACTCATTTCAGAAAGTATTGTTGCCTTATTTTCGCCTATAAATACTCTCATTGTTGTGCACACAAAGTGCGGTTAGCGGTATCCAAAGACGTCTCAACATTTAGAGCAGTTGAACTTCTAATGGGAATTGAGCGATATTTTTTGATAAGTGTTTTAATGTTTCATTTATCGTTTTTATAGGGCATTTGATATTGCATTACTGAAAATTGTATTTAAAAAAAAATTTTTTTTTTGACAAAATGCGTTGTTTTTTTCTTGGAAATGATAAAGCGTTGATTTCGATTATTTAGATTGATATGGAGAGAAGGACAGCAGGTGGTACAATAGCGGCATGTCCTTCACCTGCACGACGACAACAGGTATTCCCAACATGCGCTATCGAAGCATTAGAACAGGTTTGTGATTTTTGCTTGCAATATAGGTAGGATAATTGAATAAACTCAAATAATGTTATGATTGTCTAGCAGTGAACTATATTAGAGAATTGAATTATGTTAGAAATATTGACGGGGAATACTCATTTAAAGATGTGATTTCATTTCAAGTGCTTTGTGAATGATATCTTTTTTATAAGAGGTGCGTGTTAAGTAGTGGAGCATGTTTTTTTTTTTTTTGAATTAAGTTACGAATGTATATGATCGTGCATGTGGATCGTCTTCCTCATTCACTTCTTAGTTGTTTTTTTTTTTTTGCTTCCTTTCTGATTTCTCATCGTTTGCGAACTGAGAGGGCTTAGTCGTAAGTTTCGAGAGATTTAAGGGATAGCTGACAATAAGGCAGTAAGGAGTTGAAAATTTTGGAGATATCGACAAATTAAATACCAATCGATAGCTCTGAAATAATTCAGAGTAAAGATTCATCTGAAAGCGTCAATTTTTTTTTTTTATTTTTTAGCAGATTAAAATGTTCATTTAGGTAGCATATCATTTCTAAAATTTTTGATTGCCCACTTGGGAACTACTTCCTTACCTACTTTGTAACAAACTTTGTTTGATAATCCCATTGAAATGCTTCGCAAATCGGTAATGCAGATTAATAAACCAGAATTTTTCATCGAAAATTGTGACCTCAAAGGCTTTTCTTAAGTAAAAAGCGGATCTGTAAAATGCAATTTGTTTTATAAAACATCTTTTTTTAAATTAGTATATATCGTAATTCGCGTAGATCACCATTATTCAACGATAAAATGGTGAAGTTCTTTGTTTTGCACGTCGATGATCCTTATTGTAGCACGGTTCTTGTGTACGTCACACATCGCAAGACTGTTAGAGGGATGTTACAAACTTATTGGTATTCGGTGTCCTCACTGCAGAACCACGCATATCCCAAGTATCCCAAGTAGGTAAGGAAATAGTTCCCAAGTGGGCAATCTTAGAATTTTGGGAAGGGTTTCACTTTTAAGTTTTCAAATTTAATTAGAAGAAAAAGGTCAGAATTTTGTTGATAAGCGAGAAATGAGGACTTCCAGTAACGAATTTTTTGCTTCAGCGAATCTTTCGTGAAATTTTTCTCTCGTTTTCTTTCCGGAAATTTCTAGTTGAAGTGTTTTGCAATGGAAAATTAAAAAAAAAAAATGAAATCGAAGTCGAAGTTTTGTTTGTGAAGAAAGCTCGTTGAAGGATATACTAGAATAAATTTTGTTTCCAGTTGTCCTCAGACTTGAAAGGGGGATCAAAAGCCTCTTTACCTTTGAGCTTCTATGGTAGGAAGTATTAAATGAGTACAAAAATTCCCATAGTCAAATTTATGAGAGCCGAGGTCTCCTTCTAACTCCGTTGCCCAGCATGAATGTCAGATATGGGTATAGGGGGGAAAGGGTCAAAGATGCATTCTGAGTACGTATACCCCCTCCCCCACCCTTTTCTGCCGTCCAGGCAAATTGTGTTTTCTTTTTTTTTTCTTAATTGCTATGAAGTCGGTATAGGTGTTTCTGAAGTCAAGAAATTCCTGACACTTTTCAATTCAGTCCAGTATAGTGTTCTCGACCGACCATTATTCATACTTCCTTCCATCGTATTTCTTCACTTCGCTTGAAACCTGCTGATATAATTGTTGTGATTGGAAGGCTGTGATGGGAATAATTCAGGTAACGAGATTTTGTGGGCAACAGTCACAAAAATGGCGTGGATCGGCCGCAGTAAGGAATACCGAGCTGCAGCACCTCCTTGACAATGAACTCTTTTGTGTATCATCACATAGGAGAGACTCTCGACTCAGTCCAGTTCAACAATTTCGCCTTATCGAAATGTTATGCGAGTATTTCAATGTTAGTATATTATTTCTGTTTCTTTTTTTATTATTGAGCCTAATCGAGTGGCTCTTGAATCGACCGTTTCGTTTTTTTTTCAACTGAATCGAAGAGCGCACGATTTAATCTCTTTCTTGAGCTGGACTATTAATTGTGAAGCTTTTTGCTCATTTAATCCAGCATTTACACAGTAGCTTTTATTTGTTCAATAGGCCCCGAATTGGTCATTGGTCATTGCTCAGCAAAACATGTCTGACCGTTATTTGATTTCAAGTTGTTGCTCTTGATGACAGTGAAGGGTTCGAAATAAACCAGTGAAATGATGCATCAAGTTTAGCAGCAAAGGGTGTTTGAGATCAGCTCGCATATCTCCTCTAGGATATTGTTTGTTGAAGAGCTCATCTGAATAAACCTATGTTAAAGAGGTCACTTATATAACACTTGCTTTGTATTTTTTCTATTGATATCATTGTTTGAAAATGCAAATTCATTACTATAAATAAATATTAGCAGTGTTAGTGGGTTAATGGTTGAGAGGAGAGTGGGCAAAGAGTAAGAGGAGGTAGTCGATGAAGCAATTTTTTGAGTTCTGTAGGTTATCGTTTATTTTCCACTGAATCCAGCGATCATGATGTCGTTGAATTACTCTTTTCTCCTTTTCTTCTTATTGATGATAACAGAGTGCATTTGAGCTGATGTACATTTCTGTTATCAGAGTTGTTGATAAGTGATAAATTTAAAACGTTTAAAATGACATTGCTGTGATAAAACCTTATCATTCGAATCGGTGAATTTAGTTGAGGAAAGATTTATATTGTGCTTTTATGATTTCATCGAGGGAAGTGATAAATCAGGAAGTTTTCATTTTCATAAGGAAGGATGATGGTGCATTAATTTTACGCAATTGTTGATGATATAACTAGTGCGCCCAACATTTCATGTGGAAGTGGGAAGGAGGAGGAAGGGAGTTCATTTGCGACGCTTACGGGAGCAATGGAATTTTAAAAAAATTGTGCGGTAAAAATAGCATTTTTTTTCATATAATCTGCAAAAAATTTGCATAATGCTGTCATTCCAAGCAGATGGAAACTCACCCCAGTAAAAGGTTATTTACCAGATTTGTTTTCAGTCCTATATCTCAAAGTTTTTTAAACACTTATTTAAAAACTGTGAAAGAAGTTCATTTATATAAGTGAAATGATAATTAAAGGGATATTTTAAGGAGAGAAGTAAAGAACCTCGTGGTCATCAGTACTCTTATTTTGAAGTGATATTCTGTGGACGAGAAGGTGAAGCATTATTGCACGATGTACGCATCTCATTACTTATGAATCTTTGCTCATTGGCCGTACAATATCCATGCTATAGTCTTCTCAATCATGTATCACAATGGCTTCACAAGGTTCATTTTCATTTATTTCAAATATATATTTGAAGCTTTGAGATGGGCATTGATGGGTATGATATGCACTATTCCTCCTTCTCTTATCAGTAATCATCACAATTTGGGATGATTTTTTATGTATGGACATTGATGCTATGAAAATATTTTTGATTTTATTTTACTTTATATTTTTTTGGTTGCAGTCATTAAACCTTCCCACTACGTGAAAACTAAGATTTATTTGCAGATTGGAAATGGAAAATCATATGCACAGCGACTTATCGCCCTTCTCGTTGATCATTTTATTTTTTCACCAGCCGAATGGAATTTAGTAAGTTCTATAATTTTAATTACAGATGTAACTCTGTTTGTCTATATGTACGTCCGGCCTCTCTCCCTATTACTGACATGATCGCCACAAAAGAGAGTGTTTGTATTTAGTCTAGTTAAATTGCTTAGGTAATACCGGAGAAATCATGTGATCAAGCCCTGGAAACGCTTAGTGAAAGTTCGCAGCAGAGGGGTGAAAGTATATGTACTAACGCTTGTTATTTATTATTGATGTTGACTGTTATCTATCGTTTGTTGTGTTTTATTTGTTACCTGCTTAGTTTTGTTTTTAAGGTTGATTAAGAGGTGCTGTTTTATGGTTTAACAATTTCGTAAATGAGAAAAAAAATGGATCAAATTTAGATTTTATTTTTATAAAAATTTAATGGTCTATCGATGTGAGTGGGATATGACTATGATATTTTCAGCAAAAATTTCTATTGCCACTAGCTGACGAGGTGCCCGAATTTGTGTCTTATTTTGCTGCTTACTCGGTAACAAAAGTAACTATTCGTTCACCTTTAATTGAAGTGCTAGCGCATTGGTTAACCGGTCCACAGTCGAGTCGAATTATCTCGTTTATTAAGGAGACCCCCACGATCACAAAATATTTCGCTACAAATGTAAGTTCCTTAAATCCGATTTTATGATGAATTTATGTATTTAGGGGGGGGGGGTCTCTTAAATGACTCTTTTTAGATTTGTAATCTAAAACTGAGAGGAGAAATTTTTTTCCAGCAAGGAAGTGGTCTTTTTTCTAGTAGGCTGACTTATTCACACCAGTTTTATAGTAAAGCTGGAATTTTGTCTAAAATTCTTGATTATTTTCTTTTCAAAGAGCTCATTGCGTATTAGCTATGTTTTATCGACTTTTCGACAGCATTATCCTACCGTTATAGTTCTATAAGACTGAAATAGAAAAATTCATATTTCGGTGTCTCTTACTGCATCGAGGCACTGACGAACGTTCTCGTGGGATTGAGGCTTCATTATTGGGGATCCAGTAGTTAAAGAGATGTTCCATTTTTTCCGTATTTCTGCTTCAATAGTATATGCTAATAGAGATTGTCATAAAGGAATGCTATTTGTTATTTTCAGACGTTCTGGCTTTTGGTTCTTTATGATTGTACCTCAGGTTGTGGTCGTAAGAGTCCACTGCATGGTGTAACAACTATGCTCTACGCGGATTGGGTAAAAACGCCACCACTTACTATAAAACCTGCTCTCGAGGTATGCTTTCAGATTTTGCGTTGTGCTCATTCATTGAACTTTTCGCCGTTTCTTTTAAGCTAAAACAACGTGCGATGTAATTTCACTATGCATCGGGGCTTGCTGAAATGTTGTAATCCCCAAGGGACATCTATTGTACAACTAATTTTTTTCGAAGAATTTTGAGGGTTAGCAAGGAAATTGCTTCTTTTCCCCAAAAATCCGAGTTTATGGATGGAGGAAGGGGGGTCTGTTAACCTTGTTCGGGACTGGCCTATTTGTTTCTAGTAACCGCAACTTGCCCGAATATACAAAAAGTAAGTGGGAAATGAACACAGTTGTCCTTGGTTGGCAGTATATAAATGACACTCAAGTATATTTTAGAAAGGGTGAGAAGTGAAACGCGAGAGAGGAGTGGAGGGTGTTGGTTACAAGTAAGTACCAAAGTTTATTACATTGGCGATGTTGTTTCGTGGTTCTCATTTTTTGACTCAACATTGGACTGATTATCCTACTTGATAGATTTTGAGGGAAGCATTTTACTCCATAACGATTAATAAGTGATTAATGTGCTCGATTTTTCGTAATGTTCAAAAATATTCTAGGCATTAATTGGGGACGATCTCGAAAGGAAATTCGAACCAATTGTACTCTATTATCATCTCCATTTTGCGAGACTCTCAAATTGTATTTCAAGAAAGGAATTATCGGAGTTTCTTCCACGTTTCCATCTTGAAAGTAACTACCAAACACTTCTCCAATCATTGAAATAATATTCAACTTACTTAATTGTGAAAGAAATCTCAAAAAAAGGAAAAGAGAGATGCTCCTTCACTATAATATGTTTGTTGCCGTCAAAATTGTTTTATTTAATAAGCAGAGCACTTTTATCCCTTACGAATTTCGAGGTCACTATGGTGATTTTTTGGATTTACTTTTTAATTACTATTATCATTATGATTGTTATTATAAGGTGTTCAAAACTCGATTAAGTAACATAGGACATGTATTGTAATGGAATACTTTAATTTAAATTTCCAGCGGGAATTTGAATTTCCCGGAAATCGACTGGTATGATAAACGTGAACTGTTGTTATACTTCAGTGTTTTTACGATTGTTATTTGCCGACTGTTCTTGTTAATTTTTAAATAAAATGAAATCCCTAATATTCAACAAGAAAAGGCTATTCAGTTGTTTTGATTTTGTCGATTGCATATGAAAATATTTCATAAATTCAACAGACCGAAGAATTTGAGAGGAGATGGGAACGTTTTTTGGCGATCATCTTCTCACCTTGCATTTCTGTTTCATTGGATTGGGAAGTACTGGCAGAGAAGAACTGAAAAGTACAGTGGTAATATAGCTTTTGGGACTTGTCATATTCAAAAGTATTTGGTTTCTAAAGAGTACTTTCATATGCCTTCGAAACTTACGAGCGCGTTGCTTGAGGCAACAAATCATGACAGTAGTTCACTAATAACTGACTTGAGGGGAGGCGAGGGGGAGAGGTCATTCAGAAGTACCCGTAGTTGTTTATGTTGTGCCGTGTTCATTCGTTTGATATTTATGCGATGGTTTTTGCGGTTTGCTACTTTCGTCTTCTTTCAGTTTCTTTGCTATAGACAATGAGTGATTTCGTTGTTTCTTTGTTCAAAAACTATTTCCAATCCAGCTTACAAGTTTTGACCCTTCGAAATTAAGCTCTATTTAATAAACGAATCTATTAAGCGCGTGTCATGCTTGCATGTGCATTTCGGAGGGGAAAGTTATATTTTTTTAGTTTGTTTAGCAATTAGGCATTCTTGATTTCTGTTTTAGATTTTTAGATTGCATAATGACATTCGTTGTCTGTGATAGGCCGGAAGAATTGTTGATTGAAATATTCAGTTTTTTTTTTTTAGTAAAATACTGATATTTTATAATCGAATGCCTTCGAAACACTCCCATCTTATGAGCCTAGTTGAATGTCAGATGCTTTCGAAGAAGTTCAGGTTTTGCCTTTGCAATCTTAATCCATCCAAGACGAGCAATGTTTATTAGTAGTTTGCCTTGTTTTGACGAAGAAGGAAAGCATTCTTCATCGTAAATAGGTAGTTTTTTGTTCCGATGGTGGCGAACATGAGGGTGTAGTGTCCAGGTAGGATACAATATCAAGGCGTCAGGACTTCAAGTTTGTAGAGTTCACCTGATCTCTATAACTTTAATTCCATAAAATATGCTATTCTCGGTTTACGAGATCCTTCCTTATCCTATGTGCACCACTTTTATCAATAAGCCGACGATAGACGACAAAACACGGAGCAGAAACTGCAATCACAAAGAGGCTCATTGCTTCAGATATATGAGACATTTCGGAAAACGTGGGAAGTTACTTGTAAACTGGAAGTGCAAAAACACGTCAACAGCCATTAAACGACCACGCCAAACACATCACTAGCTAGGTTTTCTCGGCTATCTCTCATTGCCCTTTCGTATGAGTATGGGTAAGACCTGGTTTTGGTTGTGACTAGGATCGAGTTCAACCCAAGGCCACATTTAAATGTCTTAAATCTAGTTCTTGGTCGTGATTAGCGCCGTATTTAACTCCGAACGTTTGTCCCATGTTTTCTAATGAGCGTCATACGTTGTTGTTGGGAAGTTTGCGATCGCTATGGATCCCAAGGCTTGTAAAAGCGGAATTACTGTGCACTGTTCTTTACGCTGAACAAAGTTTGATAGGTGCTGAGTAAAATTAATCAGAGTACACGGAACATAGCGGGAACAACATGACGAAAGAAAGAGTTAACGGGCATCTCTTAGTCCTTAGCGATAAGTGAAAATCAAGGGAAGTGAGGAAGGTTGCAACTAATTTTCGATGGAAATTTACCTGAGTATTCAATAACTCAGCTGTGCTCCACTTAATGTTCTGAAGAGTGGCTATCACCTAATTGTTTCGCTGGCTCACATATAAGTGGAGAAAATTTTTGTTGACAACCAGCGGTTGTCGTGGCGGACGCGTGTAATGCAAGTGAGTGGGAGGTAGATGATGGTGGATGGGGTGGGAGGAGGAGTACTGAGGAGTCAACTATAGTGGTAGTGGGGTGTTTTATCAAGCACATTCAAAAGTACTTGATTTCTAAACACCAGAAATAGTACTTTGGTATGCGTTCGATACATTTGAGCGCGTTGCTTGAGGCAACAAATCATGACAGTAGTTCACTAATAACTGACTTGAGGGGAGGCGAGGGGGAGAGGTCATTCAGAAGTACCCGTAGTTGTTTATGTTGTGCCGTCTTCATTCGTTTGATATTTATGCGATGGTTTTTGCGGTTTGCTACTTTCGTCTTCTTTCAGTTTCTTTGCTATAGACAATGAGTGATTTCGTTGTTTCTTTGTTCAAAAACTATTTCCAATTCAGCTTACAAGTTTTGACCCTTCGAAATTAAGCTCTATTTAATAAACGAATCTATTAAGCGCGTGTCATGCTTGCATGTGCATTTCGGAGGGGAAAGTTATATTTTTTAGTTTGTTTAGCAATTAGGCATTCTTGATTTCTGTTTTAGATTTTTAGATTGCATAATGACATTCGTTGTCTGTGATAGGCCGGAAGAATTGTTGATTGAAATATTCAGTTTTTTTTTTTTTTAGTAAAATACTGATATTTTATAATCGAATGCCTTCGAAACACTCCCATCTTATGAGCCTAGTTGAATGTCAGATGCTTTCGAAGAAGTTCAGGTTTTGCCTTTGCAATCTTAATCCATCCAAGACGAGCAATGTTTATTAGTAGTTTGCCTTGTTTTGACGAAGAAGGAAAGCATTCTTCATCGTAAATAGGTAGTTTTTTGTTCCGATGGTGGCGAACATGAGGGTGTAGTGTCCAGGTAGGATACAATATCAAGGCGTCAGGACTTCAAGTTTGTAGAGTTCACCTGATCTCTATAACTTTAATTCCATAAAATATGCTATTCTCGGTTTACGAGATCCTTCCTTATCCTATGTGCACCACTTTTATCAATAAGCCGACGATAGACGACAAAACACGGAGCAGAAACTGCAATCACAAAGAGGCTCATTGCTTCAGATATATGAGACATTTCGGAAAACGTGGGAAGTTACTTGTAAACTGGAAGTGCAAAAACACGTCAACAGCCATTAAACGACCACGCCAAACACATCACTAGCTAGGTTTTCTCGGCTATCTCTCATTGCCCTTTCGTATGAGTATGGGTAAGACCTGGTTTTGGTTGTGACTAGGATCGAGTTCAACCCAAGGCCACATTTAAATGTCTTAAATCTAGTTCTTGGTCGTGATTAGCGCCGTATTTAACTCCGAACGTTTGTCCCATGTTTTCTAATGAGCGTCATACGTTGTTGTTGGGAAGTTTGCGATCGCTATGGATCCCAAGGCTTGTAAAAGCGGAATTACTGTGCACTGTTCTTTACGCTGAACAAAGTTTGATAGGTGCTGAGTAAAATTAATCAGAGTACACGGAACATAGCGGGAACAACATGACGAAAGAAAGAGTTAACGGGCATCTCTTAGTCCTTAGCGATAAGTGAAAATCAAGGGAAGTGAGGAAGGTTGCAACTAATTTTCGATGGAAATTTACCTGAGTATTCAATAACAAAGGAAAACTCAGCTGTGCTCCACTTAATGTTCTGAAGAGTGGCTATCACCTAATTGTTTCGCTGGCTCACATATAAGTGGAGAAAATTTTTGTTAACAACCAGCGGTTGTCGTGGCGGACGCGTGTAATGCAAGTGAGTGGGAGGTAGATGATGGTGGATGGGGTGGGAGGAGGAGTACTGAGGAGTCAACTATAGTGGTAGTGGGGTGTTTTATCAAGCACATTCAAAAGTACTTGATTTCTAAACACCAGAAATAGTACTTTGGTATGCGTTCGATACATTTGAGCGCGTTGCTTGAGGCAACAAATCATGACAGTAGTTCACTAATAACTGACTTGAGGGGAGGCGAGGGGGAGAGGTCATTCAGAAGTACCCGTAGTTGTTTATGTTGTGCCGTCTTCATTCGTTTGATATTTATGCGATGGTTTTTGCGGTTTGCTACTTTCGTCTTCTTTCAGTTTCTTTGCTATAGACAATGAGTGATTTCGTTGTTTCTTTGTTCAAAAACTATTTCCAATTCAGCTTACAAGTTTTGACCCTTCGAAATTAAGCTCTATTTAATAAACGAATCTATTAAGCGCGTGTCATGCTTGCATGTGCATTTCGGAGGGGAAAGTTATATTTTTTAGTTTGTTTAGCAATTAGGCATTCTTGATTTCTGTTTTAGATTTTTAGATTGCATAATGACATTCGTTGTCTGTGATAGGCCGGAAGAATTGTTGATTGAAATATTCAGTTTTTTTTTTTTTTTTTTTAGTAAAATACTGATATTTTATAATCGAATGCCTTCGAAACACTCCCATCTTATGAGCCTAGTTGAATGTCAGATGCTTTCGAAGAAGTTCAGGTTTTGCCTTTGCAATCTTAATCCATCCAAGACGAGCAATGTTTATTAGTAGTTTGCCTTGTTTTGACGAAGAAGGAAAGCATTCTTCATCGTAAATAGGTAGTTTTTTGTTCCGATGGTGGCGAACATGAGGGTGTAGTGTCCAGGTAGGATACAATATCAAGGCGTCAGGACTTCAAGTTTGTAGAGTTCACCTGATCTCTATAACTTTAATTCCATAAAATATGCTATTCTCGGTTTACGAGATCCTTCCTTATCCTATGTGCACCACTTTTATCAATAAGCCGACGATAGACGACAAAACACGGAGCAGAAACTGCAATCACAAAGAGGCTCATTGCTTCAGATATATGAGACATTTCGGAAAACGTGGGAAGTTACTTGTAAACTGGAAGTGCAAAAACACGTCAACAGCCATTAAACGACCACGCCAAACACATCACTAGCTAGGTTTTCTCGGCTATCTCTCATTGCCCTTTCGTATGAGTATGGGTAAGACCTGGTTTTGGTTGTGACTAGGATCGAGTTCAACCCAAGGCCACATTTAAATGTCTTAAATCTAGTTCTTGGTCGTGATTAGCGCCGTATTTAACTCCGAACGTTTGTCCCATGTTTTCTAATGAGCGTCATACGTTGTTGTTGGGAAGTTTGCGATCGCTATGGATCCCAAGGCTTGTAAAAGCGGAATTACTGTGCACTGTTCTTTACGCTGAACAAAGTTTGATAGGTGCTGAGTAAAATTAATCAGAGTACACGGAACATAGCGGGAACAACATGACGAAAGAAAGAGTTAACGGGCATCTCTTAGTCCTTAGCGATAAGTGAAAATCAAGGGAAGTGAGGAAGGTTGCAACTAATTTTCGATGGAAATTTACCTGAGTATTCAATAACTCAGCTGTGCTCCACTTAATGTTCTGAAGAGTGGCTATCACCTAATTGTTTCGCTGGCTCACATATAAGTGGAGAAAATTTTTGTTAACAACCAGCGGTTGTCGTGGCGGACGCGTGTAATGCAAGTGAGTGGGAGGTAGATGATGGTGGATGGGGTGGGAGGAGGAGTACTGAGGAGTCAACTATAGTGGTAGTGGGGTGTTTTATCAAGCACATTCAAAAGTACTTGATTTCTAAACACCAGAAATAGTACTTTGGTATGCGTTCGATACATTTGAGCGCGTTGCTTGAGGCAACAAATGATGACAGTAGTTCACTAATAACTGACTTGAGGGGAGGCGAGGGGGAGAGGTCATTCAGAAGTACCCGTAGTTGTTTATGTTGTGCCGTCTTCATTCGTTTGATATTTATGCGATGGTTTTTGCGGTTTGCTACTTTCGTCTTCTTTCAGTTTCTTTGCTATAGACAATGAGTGATTTCGTTGTTTCTTTGTTCAAAAACTATTTCCAATCCAGCTTACAAGTTTTGACCCTTCGAAATTAAGCTCTATTTAATAAACGAATCTATTAAGCGCGTGTCATGCTTGCATGTGCATTTCGGAGGGGAAAGTTATATTTTTTTAGTTTGTTTAGCAATTAGGCATTCTTGATTTCTGTTTTAGATTTTTAGATTGCATAATGACATTCGTTGTCTGTGATAGGCCGGAAGAATTGTTGATTGAAATATTCAGTTTTTTTTTTTTTTTAGTAAAATACTGATATTTTATAATCGAATGCCTTCGAAACACTCCCATCTTATGAGCCTAGTTGAATGTCAGATGCTTTCGAAGAAGTTCAGGTTTTGCCTTTGCAATCTTAATCCATCCAAGACGAGCAATGTTTATTAGTAGTTTGCCTTGTTTTGACGAAGAAGGAAAGCATTCTTCATAGTAAATAGGTAGTTTTTTGTTCCGATGGTGGCGAACATGAGGGTGTAGTGTCCAGGTAGGATACAATATCAAGGCGTCAGGACTTCAAGTTTGTAGAGTTCACCTGATCTCTATAACTTTAATTCCATAAAATATGCTATTCTCGGTTTACGAGATCCTTCCTTATCCTATGTGCACCACTTTTATCAACTAGCCGACGATAGACGACAAAACACGGAGCAGAAACTGCAATCACAAAGAGGCTCATTGCTTCAGATATATGAGACATTTCGGAAAACGTGGGAAGTTACTTGTAAACTGGAAGTGCAAAAACACGTCAACAGCCATTAAACGACCACGCCAAACACATCACTAGCTAGGTTTTCTCGGCTATCTCTCATTGCCCTTTCGTATGAGTATGGGTAAGACCTGGTTTTGGTTGTGACTAGGATCGAGTTCAACCCAAGGCCACATTTAAATGTCTTAAATCTAGTTCTTGGTCGTGATTAGCGCCGTATTTAACTCCGAACGTTTGTCCCATGTTTTCTAATGAGCGTCATACGTTGTTGTTGGGAAGTTTGCGATCGCTATGGATCCCAAGGCTTGTAAAAGCGGAATTACTGTGCACTGTTCTTTACGCTGAACAAAGTTTGATAGGTGCTGAGTAAAATTAATCAGAGTACACGGAACATAGCGGGAACAACATGACGAAAGAAAGAGTTAACGGGCATCTCTTAGTCCTTAGCGATAAGTGAAAATCAAGGGAAGTGAGGAAGGTTGCAACTAATTTTCGATGGAAATTTACCTGAGTATTCAATAACTCAGCTGTGCTCCACTTAATGTTCTGAAGAGTGGCTATCACCTAATTGTTTCGCTGGCTCACATATAAGTGGAGAAAATTTTTGTTGACAACCAGCGGTTGTCGTGGCGGACGCGTGTAATGCAAGTGAGTGGGAGGTAGATGATGGTGGATGGGGTGGGAGGAGGAGTACTGAGGAGTCAACTATAGTGGTAGTGGGGTGTTTTATCAAGCACATTCAAAAGTACTTGATTTCTAAACACCAGAAATAGTACTTTGGTATGCGTTCGATACATTTGAGCGCGTTGCTTGAGGCAACAAATCATGACAGTAGTTCACTAATAACTGACTTGAGGGGAGGCGAGGGGGAGAGGTCATTCAGAAGTACCCGTAGTTGTTTATGTTGTGCCGTCTTCATTCGTTTGATATTTATGCGATGGTTTTTGCGGTTTGCTACTTTCGTCTTCTTTCAGTTTCTTTGCTATAGACAATGAGTGATTTCGTTGTTTCTTTGTTCAAAAACTATTTCCAATTCAGCTTACAAGTTTTGACCCTTCGAAATTAAGCTCTATTTAATAAACGAATCTATTAAGCGCGTGTCATGCTTGCATGTGCATTTCGGAGGGGAAAGTTATATTTTTTAGTTTGTTTAGCAATTAGGCATTCTTGATTTCTGTTTTAGATTTTTAGATTGCATAATGACATTCGTTGTCTGTGATAGGCCGGAAGAATTGTTGATTGAAATATTCAGTTTTTTTTTTTTTTTTTAGTAAAATACTGATATTTTATAATCGAATGCCTTCGAAACACTCCCATCTTATGAGCCTAGTTGAATGTCAGATGCTTTCGAAGAAGTTCAGGTTTTGCCTTTGCAATCTTAATCCATCCAAGACGAGCAATGTTTATTAGTAGTTTGCCTTGTTTTGACGAAGAAGGAAAGCATTCTTCATAGTAAATAGGTAGTTTTTTGTTCCGATGGTGGCGAACATGAGGGTGTAGTGTCCAGGTAGGATACAATATCAAGGCGTCAGGACTTCAAGTTTGTAGAGTTCACCTGATCTCTATAACTTTAATTCCATAAAATATGCTATTCTCGGTTTACGAGATCCTTCCTTATCCTATGTGCACCACTTTTATCAATAAGCCGACGATAGACGACAAAACACGGAGCAGAAACTGCAATCACAAAGAGGCTCATTGCTTCAGATATATGAGACATTTCGGAAAACGTGGGAAGTTACTTGTAAACTGGAAGTGCAAAAACACGTCAACAGCCATTAAACGACCACGCCAAACACATCACTAGCTAGGTTTTCTCGGCTATCTCTCATTGCCCTTTCGTATGAGTATGGGTAAGACCTGGTTTTGGTTGTGACTAGGATCGAGTTCAACCCAAGGCCACATTTAAATGTCTTAAATCTAGTTCTTGGTCGTGATTAGCGCCGTATTTAACTCCGAACGTTTGTCCCATGTTTTCTAATGAGCGTCATACGTTGTTGTTGGGAAGTTTGCGATCGCTATGGATCCCAAGGCTTGTAAAAGCGGAATTACTGTGCACTGTTCTTTACGCTGAACAAAGTTTGATAGGTGCTGAGTAAAATTAATCAGAGTACACGGAACATAGCGGGAACAACATGACGAAAGAAAGAGTTAACGGGCATCTCTTAGTCCTTAGCGATAAGTGAAAATCAAGGGAAGTGAGGAAGGTTGCAACTAATTTTCGATGGAAATTTACCTGAGTATTCAATAACAAAGGAAAACTCAGCTGTGCTCCACTTAATGTTCTGAAGAGTGGCTATCACCTAATTGTTTCGCTGGCTCACATATAAGTGGAGAAAATTTTTGTTAACAACCAGCGGTTGTCGTGGCGGACGCGTGTAATGCAAGTGAGTGGGAGGTAGATGATGGTGGATGGGGTGGGAGGAGGAGTACTGAGGAGTCAACTATAGTGGTAGTGGGGTGTTTTATCAAGCACATTCAAAAGTACTTGATTTCTAAACACCAGAAATAGTACTTTGGTATGCGTTCGATACATTTGAGCGCGTTGCTTGAGGCAACAAATGATGACAGTAGTTCACTAATAACTGACTTGAGGGGAGGCGAGGGGGAGAGGTCATTCAGAAGTACCCGTAGTTGTTTATGTTGTGCCGTCTTCATTCGTTTGATATTTATGCGATGGTTTTTGCGGTTTGCTACTTTCGTCTTCTTTCAGTTTCTTTGCTATAGACAATGAGTGATTTCGTTGTTTCTTTGTTCAAAAACTATTTCCAATCCAGCTTACAAGTTTTGACCCTTCGAAATTAAGCTCTATTTAATAAACGAATCTATTAAGCGCGTGTCATGCTTGCATGTGCATTTCGGAGGGGAAAGTTATATTTTTTTAGTTTGTTTAGCAATTAGGCATTCTTGATTTCTGTTTTAGATTTTTAGATTGCATAATG
Organism: Baylisascaris procyonis; assembly: GCA_037389465.1. NCBI lineage: Eukaryota > Metazoa > Nematoda > Chromadorea > Rhabditida > Ascarididae > Baylisascaris > Baylisascaris procyonis. Next base: position 474,262 of record JAZARR010000250.1, read on the forward strand.
ACATTCGTTGTCTGTGATAGGCCGGAAGAATTGTTGATTGAAATATTCAGTTTTTTTTTTTTTTTAGTAAAATACTGATATTTTATAATCGAATGCCTTCGAAACACTCCCATCTTATGAGCCTAGTTGAATGTCAGATGCTTTCGAAGAAGTTCAGGTTTTGCCTTTGCAATCTTAATCCATCCAAGACGAGCAATGTTTATTAGTAGTTTGCCTTGTTTTGACGAAGAAGGAAAGCATTCTTCATAGTAAATAGGTAGTTTTTTGTTCCGATGGTGGCGAACATGAGGGTGTAGTGTCCAGGTAGGATACAATATCAAGGCGTCAGGACTTCAAGTTTGTAGAGTTCACCTGATCTCTATAACTTTAATTCCATAAAATATGCTATTCTCGGTTTACGAGATCCTTCCTTATCCTATGTGCACCACTTTTATCAATAAGCCGACGATAGACGACAAAACACGGAGCAGAAACTGCAATCACAAAGAGGCTCATTGCTTCAGATATATGAGACATTTCGGAAAACGTGGGAAGTTACTTGTAAACTGGAAGTGCAAAAACACGTCAACAGCCATTAAACGACCACGCCAAACACATCACTAGCTAGGTTTTCTCGGCTATCTCTCATTGCCCTTTCGTATGAGTATGGGTAAGACCTGGTTTTGGTTGTGACTAGGATCGAGTTCAACCCAAGGCCACATTTAAATGTCTTAAATCTAGTTCTTGGTCGTGATTAGCGCCGTATTTAACTCCGAACCTTTGTCCCATGTTTTCTAATGAGCGTCATACGTTGTTGTTGGGAAGTTTGCGATCGCTATGGATCCCAAGGCTTGTAAAAGCGGAATTACTGTGCACTGTTCTTTACGCTGAACAAAGTTTGATAGGTGCTGAGTAAAATTAATCAGAGTACACGGAACATAGCGGGAACAACATGACGAAAGAAAGAGTTAACGGGCATCTCTTAGTCCTTAGCGATAAGTGAAAATCAAGGGAAGTGAGGAAGGTTGCAACTAATTTTCGATGGAAATTTACCTGAGTATTCAATAACTCAGCTGTGCTCCACTTAATGTTCTGAAGAGTGGCTATCACCTAATTGTTTCGCTGGCTCACATATAAGTGGAGAAAATTTTTGTTGACAACCAGCGGTTGTCGTGGCGGACGCGTGTAATGCAAGTGAGTGGGAGGTAGATGATGGTGGATGGGGTGGGAGGAGGAGTACTGAGGAGTCAACTATAGTGGTAGTGGGGTGTTTTATCAAGCACATTCAAAAGTACTTGATTTCTAAACACCAGAAATAGTACTTTGGTATGCGTTCGATACATTTGAGCGCGTTGCTTGAGGCAACAAATCATGACAGTAGTTCACTAATAACTGACTTGAGGGGAGGCGAGGGGGAGAGGTCATTCAGAAGTACCCGTAGTTGTTTATGTTGTGCCGTCTTCATTCGTTTGATATTTATGCGATGGTTTTTGCGGTTTGCTACTTTCGTCTTCTTTCAGTTTCTTTGCTATAGACAATGAGTGATTTCGTTGTTTCTTTGTTCAAAAACTATTTCCAATCCAGCTTACAAGTTTTGACCCTTCGAAATTAAGCTCTATTTAATAAACGAATCTATTAAGCGCGTGTCATGCTTGCATGTGCATTTCGGAGGGGAAAGTTATATTTTTTAGTTTGTTTAGCAATTAGGCATTCTTGATTTCTGTTTTAGATTTTTAGATTGCATATTGACATTTGTAGATTGCATATTGACATTCGTTGTGATAGGCCGGAAGAATTGCTGATTGAAACATTCTGTTTTTTTAGTAAGATAGTAATATTTTGTAATCGTATGCCTTCGAAACACTCGCACCTTGTGAGCCTAAATGATGGCAGCTTATCGACGCCGCGCTTGTTCTGGACACTAGCTAGGTTCCAAAATGTGCTCAGCGCCCTCAATGCTCTATAGAAGTGTTTGAAAATGATTACAAACTGATCTCATATTTCAAAGTTTGAGCAAATCCGCTTATGTTTTGTTTGCTGTTGTTTTCTAATAAAGGTTTGCGGGTTTTAGTCTAATGTTTCGTCCCAACATCTAATAAAACCCACTCTCATAGAATTTCAACTGAGCTTCTATCCTTTGCCTAAAATTCTTTCCCGTGGTTGCGTTTTCCAATGCAATACCTTTCGCGTTCACCCTAAACGGAACACTTCAACGTTTCTTAGGAAACAAGTCGCATTTTTATGCACTCTTTGGCCATGAAATCAACTAGGTGGTATCCAGTTAGGGACAGCCTATGGCTAATAAGTGACCTAGAGTTAATGTTTTAGGGATCGGGAGAGGGTTGTGACAGCGAAGGAAGGAAACTGCACAAGCATGTTGCCTCTGCGTTTATATTTATGTGCAGGATACACACTTACCCCGCACTTAACATTGTCCTTTGCGAACACTGGTCGAACCGTGTTTTAGATGTTGACCTCTGCCGTGCAAGAATTTTCGCAAATTTTGACACTCGAAAATTGGTAATAAACAGCCTCCGGTAGACAAAAATGAATTTGATCTGGAAACGATTTTCTCTTGTGCGTCAAATACCTTTGAGCAAAGGCACATCACCGGAAAGTGGCCAACGGAAAAAAAAACGAGAGCGGACAACACTCATACCAGCCGAAATTGTTGGGAACAACGAACGGGTGGCTATCAGTGTTTAATTTACCCATACCAGCGAACGGGATGGGGTGAACCTTCGTACGTAATTGAAAGTGGGTGCAATTTGCTCAAATGTTATCAGGTGTTGAAATGGTTTGTGTGGGTGTTTTCTCTAAGGGCGGATAGCGCGAAAAAAAGGACGAGTGGAGACGTGACTCCGTAGCTTTGCGTGGTGCTGCGCGGCATATGCACCGGTGAAGTGTTATCGGCTATTCACATTTTCTAATGGTGTCATTACCCTTTGCTTTAATACCAAGAATACTGCATCGTCCCCCTTATATAGGGTAATGGCAAATGCACCTTCGTTGCTTTTATTGAAGTTTCTTTTCTGTTGGTGGCTCTTTTTAAATATTTTTATAATTATGTGGTAAAACACATCTGCGTTCGCACTTGTATCACATGCGATTTTTGAATACGTATTTAATTGAAGAGAAAACACTGGCTAGTAGTGATAATCGACTCTGGGAGTCACCTTCGAAGAGTTGAGGACTCCTCTGCTCATTCTGGAGCTGAATCCACGAGTTGATTGCTCACTAAAAGAGTAACTTTTTCATGTTTTCCGACTTGTTGTATTTTTCTACTTATTGACGATGACCCTAAAGTCGCTAACCTACGCTATCCTATTTGTTATTTTTTCAAAATGGACGACTGTAGCTACGGCTGTACGACTTGATTTTGCAAACTTTTATGCCTTGCACATTAACCTGGAATTTTTTGCTCTTTCAACTTTTATTATATTGGGATCTATAGGTAAAAAGTAGGCGTATATTTATCAGACCTATTTAAAACTATAGAAAACCTTGTAATATTGGAGCCAAATACACCAAATGAAATCCGAATGCTGTCCAAGGCATTTGATAACTTTCTGGCTCGGACCTAGCATCGATACACCAGATGTTTTTTTAGGGGGAGAGGGGAGGAAGCAAAGTGGGGGAGCATTAGTGAGTACGTTAATGGTGACGCATAAAAGATGCAGTTGGATTTTCCCAAGGTAGGGATCGTTTGATTTTATTGGAGTCTTCAACACTTAGGGCTATCGAAGTACTGTATTTGTTTGCCTCCTGCCTCCGTCTTGGGAAGTCACTAATGTTACAAGACCCTTGCTTGCCTTTCAAATATAGCTCCTCGCCTTGAACTGGCACACAAAGAGTGCATTACCTGACCTTTTGGAGCGTTGTGTTCTGATTGTTGCCCACAAATTGAAGCAGATCTGGGTCGCTTCCGGTCCCGGTCGCCACCGGCACCAGGGGCAGATTTTAACACTGAACATTTATACGGGTTTTGTCCCGGCCCGATGGTTATCTTTCACACGCCTCAGTCCGGAAACTAGGAATGGGACGGCGTTCGATGGATCTTAGTTTGGCTGTGGGTTGAATCCTGTCCAGTTCTCGGTTACCACAAGGAAGGGGTCTTATTACGGACCCAGCTTGAGAAGGGAGAACAAGCAAGGAGCTAGATAATGAAGACTTTCCGGGAGTATCCGCCTTCTCTGTTAATGTCATTGGAGCTAAAGCTGGTTTCCAGATATCCAATAGATGCTCGTTGTAAGAAATCTATAGGAGGATAAGCCTCATCTCCCCATCTTTAAGAGCCACAGTCCCACTCCCCTCCCCCCTCCACTTTCATCCTCGGTTAAACATGCACTCGTGAAGATTGCGAACGCTATAAGCCCGGCGGTTATAAACGGTAAACTACGGTGATTCGTTGAGATAAGTTCACCGAATTTAAGGAACACCACCCAATCAGGTCAGGAGAATAGATTATTGGCGTGTAGTTGAGTAACGCTTCCTTCATTTTTTTAATTATATAATGTTTTATGGTACCGATGTTCCACTAACTGTTACTCCAGTCGACGCATTGTCATATTTGACATGTGAATGTATCGCAATTTTTTTAAGCAAAATATTTTAATGCATCCTGGAAAAAAATAACGCATCAAAAATATTCGACGGATCGGATTCAGATGGCGATATATGTTTACATTGATGTTAAATTTTTTTGTATGCTGCTTAAAACAGTTGTTGATTGTTTTTCTATGTAGTAAATGAGTTTTTTTCCGTTATAAATATTCATCGATCGTAATTCGCAAAAGACATTAAATCATTTCCGATTTCGTTTTATTTAATTTGTTTAATTTCAGGTCTCTTTCCCTATAGATTGCATCAAATCTGCCGTCAATAGATTTGCCGATGTAAGCATATCGTTTCGAATTCCACGGAAGTTGTTCATTAATTTAGAACATTTAAAGGTGTGGTGATTTTTAAGTATTTCCGTATTTTTAAGTGATAACCTTCAAGTAGTCTACTTAAGGACAGGTATGTAACTTTAGTAAGCCAAAGTGATATTAATGTCAGAAACAGTAATAACCTGAAGCGCGCAATCCTAAAATTGAATGAGGATGTTTGATTATCATTACTATTAAACTTTAAATTTTCTGATTCCTCAAGATGTCGAACAGCCATGAACGAATTTTTTTTTAATGCAATATTTTATGGGGACATCTTTATCTAGCAATGTTACGTTCAAATGTGCAATTATTCCCCCCTCCCCTCTCCCCCCTTTCCCTATATCGTTTCATTTTCCTAGAAGCAAATGTGAGAGGTGAATAGAAGTATTTGCGAGAGGGAGGAGGGGAAGGCAGTGAAGGGGAGAACTAGACTCGAAGCTAGATGAATACTCTCTCCATCAAGTAACTATAATATCATCATTTGAATAGTTTCTAGATCCCCTTTCAGTATCGTCATAGTACTGTCCCACTTTCGTTGCCTAGCAAAAGAAAACTTCAAGAAAAGAGTATTGCAATTCTGTACTGAAATCTGATGCTAATAAGTTAATTCTTTTAGGATCATGAAGTACTACATCATCACACAACGCATTACAAAATCATTGAATTTAATGAAAACGTTTCGTTGCAAATCGACCAAATCCTCATCAACGAAGTGTGTCTATGGTAGCGGTCTTGCGGCATCAGGTAGTCTTATGTGGGGTTCATCGATGAAACTCGCCGCAAATACATCGGCAATGGAATTACGTAAGCCAACCCGTATCAATTATTGCAATTCGAAGAACATCCATCGCGTTGCAAGTGGTTTTGGATTCTCGATTTTTGCGTCCAACTCAAAAGTTTTTGGTGGTGGTATTGATATCTTCAGCAATGATATCAATAGTGATGGTTTTTGGTCACATGGGAGACGTATTATGTTAGGTGGCAATGAATCTTCGTCGGATACTATCATTGATATAGCAGCAGGTCGACGGCATTTTCTTATCGCTACCGAAAAATCTCTCTATGCGTTCGGTGATAATGCACATGGGCAATGTGGACATGACCCGGCTAAACGTCCTTTTCTCTTACCTAGTGAAAAGCGTGTCCATACTGTAGATATTCCTTCCGATGCACACATTCGGCAAGTACATTGCACTTTAGACACCTCGTTTGTGTTGCTCGATTCTGGTGAAGTATTCTCGTTCGGTTTGGGTACAGATGGTCAGTTGGGACGTGGAGTACAGTCATTCGATTGGAGATGTAAATTGGTTGAAGGTGACGTGAAAGGAGTGAAAATTACATCGATTAGAGGTAGTACGGATACGTTGTTGGCGATCTCTGAATCGGGTGAGCTGTTCATGTGGGGTCAAAACGAATACGCACAAATGAACCCGTTCTCCGAGGAAATGCAAGAAGGTTTCGCTCGAGAGATACGATTTGCGCTACCGAAAATTGTGAGTGCCGATTCGACGGCCACTTCTTGTGTGGCTGTAACGATCGATGGGGAGGTATTTGTTTGGGGATATGGCATACTTGGACAAGGTCCTAATATTTCATCACTTTCATGCCCAACTAAATTGGCGGCGAATTTGTTCAGTGGTGGCCCCGGCGATAATGGTCGAGTAAAACGAGTTTTTGCCGGTAATACATCAATGTTTGCTATCTCAATGAACGAGAATCTCTTCGGATGGGGTGTAAATCGATTCTCGCATCTTGGCCTTGGACATTCGAACAACCAGTACTTTCCCTACCAGGTTGTCTTACCGAGCAGACCTATTCATATATCTGTTGCTCCAGATCATACACTTTTCTTGCTTCAGTAGTTTTTTTTTAAATAAATGTTCCTTTGTTTACAATTTCACGAATGCGTTTCCTTAACAAAATTTTTTGCTTAGTAGCTGACAAGTTTGGAAGCATTTTCAGAACAGTTGAATTTTTTTCCATTTGCTAGCTTGCAATTTTCGAAAATTTAAGGGAATGATAGGTGGATTAAAATGATTTTGTCGACTTTTTTGCTCCTTTTTTTCGTAAATTTGGCCTTAATGATGCTTTTTATTGGGAATAATCAAGTTTAAAAAAAAACTTGGTATTTCCCCATGGGCTATAGCACGATGAGAATACGATAACTCTTGTTGTTGTTTATCTATAAATTTTTCTTCTTTATAATATTTATAATTTACGTTTTTTACATTAATTAGTTTTTTTTTCTTAAACATATTAGCGATAACATTTCTTTATGCTCATTTTTGTGTTCTTTCAATTCCGTTTTCCACATGAATAATATTCACTTGGTTTGTTGGGCGCAATTGGGGAGAACGACGGCACGCTGACTGCGAACCGCGAACCGAGCTGAGCTCCTGTCCCACATTGCGTACGCACCACCACCGTACTCTGCAAACAAATACTAACGCCCATCGTAGAAAGTGGAAAATTTTTATTAGAAACGTTCAGGATCTCCCATCAATTAAGCTAGAGGGTGGATTTAATGCTCCAATGCAAAACTTCAGCTCAGTTGAAGGAGGGATATCCACTTGCTGGATGGGCCATCGTTCTCTGCAATTATGCCCATTCGTTGAATATTCCGAGACATTTTTGATAGATCTATGCCATCGTTATTCTTTATTTACATCGTTGTTCTCTGCGTTGTTTACTGTTTTTATTTACGGGTGATAATCGGTTGCTGCGCAAAATCCCTTCTCGATTTCCTTATTTATGAATCAACTTACCCCTATCCCGTCCACCCTCCCTCCCCCCCCCCCCACCCACTTTCATTTTAATTGTCATATTGTAATATTTTGTCTGTTTGTTGTTGAAGAAAAGGAAGCATTAATTGCTGGGGTAGCTAATAGGGGTTTAGTTAGTTTGTCTATTCGTTCCGTTCGGCTTAGCGTTACAATCTAAAGGTAATGGTACGGTTTTCACTAAGAAATTTTCACATTCGAAGTTGTTGTTTCGCTTAGATTTTGAGACGAAAGTCCATTTGTTTAATTCGATTTATGCTGGAAAATTTTGAAACTTTCTAGTATGAACCACACTTTTTGCTGACATGAATCTGCTGGAATTGGGAACCGAAGAAGGTTACAAGAATTATAAGGCAATAAATAGACGAGTACTTATCATTTTCTAAAATCAAGATCATCAATGAAGGGTATTTTAGTTGGCACAAAGATCAGATGTAAATAAACATAAAGAAATGATTTTTAAATAAATATTTTCTAGCTATTGAATATTTTAGTTTTAAATTTTTATAAGTGATATATTAGAAAGCGCTTATTACTCATCAAAGTCATTACTAGAGATGTTCATTTTTAGATTATGAACGCATCGTTTTCATTCCATTGTTGTTATTCTTTAGCAAATTGAGTGCCATATATTCCTAACGTCTGGATATGTTAATGAACTAACGATCACTTAGTATGTGCTAATTTTATGAAAACGAACCTCTATATCTGCGATGTTGTTCTATTTTTTACCTGAGAGAGGATGGAAGGAGAGAGCGGGAAGTTGAAGGTGAAAAATTTGCATATCAGAATATTCGCTACTGTAGACATAGTTTATTGAGTTTTTGCATGATATTTAGAGTCGACAATGCAGATATTCACTATATTTTCACTTACTTACATTCTTTAGTTGGTTAATTCTGTTGTTTTTTTATTGGTGTTTTTCTATGCCTTCAACAATTTCTTGTTTTGTTTTGTTGCGTACGTTGTTATGCGTCTCAATTGCATTGTTACTATTTTTGAAATAAATAAAATAAAATAAAATTTTCAGTTGGCAGTGAATGGAAGCGGAAGAAGCGGAATCCGGTTTGGATATATCACAACGATTTAAATTCGCTACACTTTGTGCATTTCTTGATCGTATTCGACATATCCCGAAAAATGCTACATTTGCTAGACGACGAGTGTTTAATTCACTCATTACGAGATGGTCAACGGATTCGACCAGTGAATCAACAACAAAATCGAGTTTCTATCCAGCACTACGGCTGATCGCTAACGCTTATGACTCTCGTAAATTCAATATGAAATCGGTATCTTTAGTGCTGTATGTTTTTTTTTCGTATTTGGTCAGGGTCGATTTTTGAATAGGGGCCCAAGGTTTTGTAAAGAATTGGAAGAGTTTGTACTCGTAACTTTCTATTAGCGATTTTATTTCGTGAAAGAGGATGGAGAAGGCTGGGAGAGGGAGAAGGATCGGAAAGGGAGGTCTCATCGAACATGGACAAGGAAGGAAGAGAAAGGTCAAATTACCTTCATAAAAGCAACCGCAGGAAGGTTCGTGCTACTGCACTCCTATTAGGAAAAAATGCCAGCTGAAAATTTTATTTTATTTATTATGTGATTTTTCCTGAAGGTGGTCGTACTTCTAATCGTGCTTATTTTCGAGTGTTTTTTTCCACAGTGGTGATATTTCGAGAGCGAGGATTTCCCTTTCCCTTGCCTTCTCTCTCCATCGTCACCTCATCAATCACTATATAGTCCAATGTTCCCTATCATATAACTCTAAAGTTTTCTGATTTGTGTTCTGTCATAAATCTGCTAGGATCCTAAATTGCTCATTTTATTGATGCAATATGGTACTCACGATTGTGTATTTCAGAAGAAGCTGATTGGCAAAGTATGCAAATCACTTTTATTGCCCAGTGAAACGAAGAAAGAATTACTAAAGACCGATTCGAAGGTATATTGCTTGTTGTTTTCTTTTTCTTTGTTCGTTTCATAAAAATATTCAATTGAAATGTATTTTTTAGCTGATATTATGCGTAGAATAGGCGTATCTTTATTGGGTAAATGATCCTTCTCTAAGATACAGCTGTTTGGAAGGAAAATTAAACATAATTTACTTCAAAAACCGATTCTTATTGCACATTATTTTGTTTCCATCTTTAAAATGCGCAACGAAAGACTTTCATAGAAGGTCTTAATTAGTGGTTGCATGATCATTATGTTGTTGTGCCGTTTCTTTCTGCATAGTGCAATGAGCGGTTGTTTTTCAGGAGAAAGAGGCGAGGGGGAGAGGTTGAAAGGAAGTGACGTAATCGCATCTTGTCTTTTTTACAAAACAGGAGTGAAGATGTTTTTTCAAAGTTTGCCTTATTTGATCGTCATTACACTAGAAGCACTACATAGTAAATTGCCTAATGGCATTTTAGTGAGTTGGAAGAATTTGAGTTATGCATGTAAATAAATTGACAAATATTCGTTATTTGTAGAGACAATTTATAACCTTTTTTTACAGATATAATTGTTGAGAGGGGAATAATTTAGTGTATAAGAATAAAGCTTTATTGTAAAATTGAGATTCCAATGGTGTTTGGCTTCTTGTCTGTTGAATGCACAGAATGATGATATTTTGAAACTAAAATTCTGGTGGTGATATTCAAAAAAATTTGGGTGATGGGTAAAAAAGAACGGGTAAAATTTTGGATGAATTTTTGAGTAATTTTTGATGAAAATTTTGAAAATATTGCGAATTTTTGAAATGATTATAAAAAGCAAGTTTTTGGCAGAGAAGAAATATTTACTATCATATTTGTGTGAAAAAATTTAATCCCCTTTTTCTGTGTTTATTGCTGATTATCGTTTTTAGAGTTCGATGTTAGCTATAGCGCAATTGGCTAGAGAGATCGCTGATCGTAATCCATCGTCACGTGATGCAACAATATTTGAAGTGAACGAATCACTCGACAAAATTATGGATGCTGAACTTAGTATTTTTTTCATGTTAATTCATCTTTTTATTATTTTTTTAAGTGCTGAGGAGATTGGAGGTGAGAAGTGGTGACTTTTTTTTGAATGAGGAAGAGAATGGTGGATTGGTGGGGTAGAAGCGAGAGTGCATGTGTCAATTCCTTGTTGCTTTATTGTTATCATCGTAATAAGTTTGAATAGAATTTCAGTGTAACGGAGGGGAATTTTGAGAAATTTATTTCATAAAAAAAGTAGATCAGAATTTGCGAACATTGGGCGGGGGATGTTTTTGGTGATTCTATAATGGTTGACCTTCGGCGACTTGATTCCCCTGTCTCAAACATAACATTTGTGAATGCTGAACGATTTTATTCAATAATTCTCCCTCCCCTCCTCCCTTCCTCCCTCCGCCGTCGAATGAATCAACTCCCTCCAAAGCTAATAAAGAAAGGACACTCTTTCCTCGTTAGTGAATCATTCCATGCTCTATCATGAAGTCTGAAAACTTGATTCGTTTTCACATATGTGAAACGTTGCATAAATTGCAGTGCTGCAAAAATTGAAGAACGAAATAGCTGTAAGGCTGAAATTCGTAAAAATATAGATTCGGTGTTTATTCGACGTAATTTGTCTTAAGAGTTTATTTTCACGTCCATTGCCTATAATTTTTTTGGATGTAGAGGTGAGAGGTGGAATGGCGCAAAGGTAACCATTAGAATTGGTGCATCATTGTTTCCGAGTTCGTTTCTAATCGCACTAGTAGTGGAATGCATGGCTTTGATGAGTAGCGTTGATTAATGCTGTTGTAATGAGACTGAATTGAAGTGCTGAAAGACGCGGTCTGAGCCTGCAATTTCCACAGTCTTAATTATATACGCTTGTTGTGTCGTAGTATTGTCGAAGTCTTTGGTACTCATGTTAATTCTAACCACTGTCATCAAGGAGCCGATACTCATTATCACAAGTGGAGCAGATATCCTTCCCAGTGGAGTTCGGGGTCTAGTTACGTTTCTTTAGCTATCTTTAAGATCTCATAACGTGATTTTATATGTTTGAAAATCGTTTTTGTGGGTTGTCGTCTGCATTTAAACGATCGAGCATTAGATTCCCAGGATTAGATTTCACAGACGTCACAACAGATCACTTTCCAGCTATAGAGGCCGTTGTTTTGCTTTAATTGAAAATCGTCCTATGTTTTCCGAATTCCTTCTTCTCGTTCTTACCTCCTTCCCTCCCCCCTTACATCCTCATCTTCTCTTAACTTACTCTTGTTTTTGTGATTCTAACGTACTTATTGTTGTTGCCTTGTTTTTCAGGTGAAAATGAACTGAACTCGTTACTGAGGGGATGTCCGTCGGCACGCGAACTGTTTTGGTTAATGAATATCCTTATCCGCAATGTCGAGGTTTCTTTTTTTTTTTTTGCTTTTTTCGATATGAAATATGACGGTATTTGTTTTGACTATCAAATGTAACGAAGTAATTATTTCTATTAGTAAGTGATAAGCAGAAATAAATGAAGTTATTGGGCAGCTTCATTTGCATATAAAATTCCTCTCTATAAAATTCAAATGGATGAATGTGACATATAGAAAAAAAATGAATGTGACTTATTTGTAATTATTATATACAAATAGTTGTTAGTTAGAAATGAATACAATATTTATTGTGATATGCGTCGACGAGGTTGACTGCAGATTGAGTAGAAGAAAAAGTAGATCAGTGGTTAAAAACGAAAACGGAGCCATTCCATGTGATTTCCATTGCCAGTTTTAAGGACGCTACGCTTTAAAAATAGATGCTGTGTGTGGTTTAGAGTTCCAACCTCCTCTTTTTTTCCTTCATCGTTTTCTCGTTTTCCTCATATTTCCTGAGGATCGCTTTTATTTATTGAAATATTTTTATTATTTATTGTATAATAAAATGAAATTGTTGATTTAAGCGCTGTTTGGGTATAGCATCATCAACGATAGTGAATTGGGTACATGAAAGGGGAAATGAGATGCGAAAGGCTGGTGCAAGTCTTGAGAAGATATGTCAGCTAGCTGCAAAAGGGGAGTCTTCAGACGACTCGGATATCCTTTTCCGAATGTTCGAACCAATGTTATTATCAAGGATAAAGCAAGGCAATAACGTCTACGACAAGGTTCCAGTTTACGTTTTTCGGTCAGTCGAAAGCGAACGTATAAATGTTTAGTGGTCTAATCTATGATTATTTTTTTCGTTCACTTATATTACACCTGTATTATTATTGATAAGGTATATGTTATTAAAGGTACTAAAAGTTATTATTAAAGGTATTATTATTAAATTGTCAAAGGCATTAAACGTGTGGCTGAGGTTGTCATTTAGCTCTCAAAAAACATAAATCCAATAACATTGCTGTCTTAAATGTGGAAAATCTTTATTGTTGAAGATTAGTCTTTTTTAATTATGGAAAGAAAAAGGTGGTTTGCTCCTTTTCTCACCTGCTCTCTTCCTCTCTCTCTCTCTCTTCGTCTTTTTCTTTTATTCAGAGGTTGCTGTGAAGCTTTATTTCACTTTTAAAAAAACGATTTATGTGAATTGCAATTAAAACTGGATTTAAAAATAAGCGGATTTATTGAAAACATGATCTGGACAAGGTTCGGATTCGCAACTGTCATTTTATCTATTCGATTAAGTGAACTACTTGAGTATATTCATCGATTAAGAGGTTATGAATTATTCGCTATAAATGAGATCTATAGAATATTTTATTACAGTTGGTTCAGTACTGTGGAGAACCATTCTATGTTGAGTTGAAATTTGATGGCGAACATTTCATGGTACATCGTGGTGGAAGTGGTCAATATCGATATTATTCTCGCAATCAAAACGATTTCTCTGATGGTGTTGGCCGTTCACTAAACGATCGAATTGAGCCATATTTTGCATCAACACTCGAGAGCTGCATTCTGGATACCGAATTACTTCTATGGGATACCGTTGATGGCAAATATGGTAGGTTGAATTATCGAAATTTTTATCACTTTTTGAGCTTATCAGCTTTTTTTTTGCAAATATAGGTCATAAAGGGTAAATGAGTATTGAAATAGTAGTGTGGATGCATCAAATTTGACCACTTTATAGGGGATGCAAATAAGATTTGTTGTGCAGATGAAGCTACTTAGATGTACAAACTAGCAGATAAACGAAGGAGTACAGGCAATTACTGCGTAGGTTAGGGAAACGAGGGATACGTAATAAATGTTTATTCAAGGTTCCCGTGGTGATACGAGTGCCTTTAGAGCTTACCACCTTGTTATTGACTCCGATGTCAGTATGTTATACATATCGGTTCTAGTTACAAGAGAAGCAATTGATTTCAGCCGTATTTCATTGAATTTCATTGATTACTTTTATTGGTGCAGTTTTGTTTTGTATTCTAGCACAAATAGGCTCTATCAAGTGCTACTTTACTTCTACCACTTCAAATTGCTATGCGCGAACTTGGAAAAAAAGAAGCTTTACAGCATTTTTTCACCCATTTTCTCATTCAGCCGCAGATAAAATTTTATTATCATTGTTTCACAATTTATCGTTGAATAGCTGTAGGAAAATGGAGTAAAATCCTATGGATTTCTTCGTGGTCTTTTTTCCGAGTACATTTGAATTGGCAGCACCTTCTTTTATGGCGAAGGAAATTCACTTCGAAACTATCTTGGCAGATTTTTCTACATTGAAGTTACGAACTATGAAATTAAGGAAGTTTGCGGTGATCAGCAGAAGGGTAAAGTGATATATAGCACGAATTGAACTTGAGGTGCGGTATTTTTGTTTAATTTTTTTTTTTTTTTTTTTTCTAAATCATTGCTATATTCACGTTTTTCTCCTTTGTCCTAAAGTTTATTCTATTCTCCCTTGTTGAGGAGAACTTCTTTCATGGTTCCTCACATTTTACAGAAATTGAGCAGGCTGTCTGAAAGTGAACGGCGAGAGGGGCGGGGGGGGGAGGTTAGAGGAAGAGGCGCACTCATATTTAATTGATGCTACATAAGAGATTTAGTTGTCAGCCTTAGTCAGTTTGGATGGTTTAAGTTGGCAAAGGACGACTTGCATCGGATGGCCGAGTATACGATGTGAAGAGTCTTAAGGGTGATGGAGCGGTGCAAGCATGTCTCGCCGTCTTCGACGTTCTATTTCTAAATGGTCGTTCGTTAATGAATATCCCTTTGGAGAGGCGAAAGGCTCTTCTGAACGATGGCTCGATCCTTCGTAAACAAGACAGTAGTGTGATATTTATTGCTGATTTCGAGGTTGTCAGCAATAGGTTACTTTTATTTGCTTTATTCTTTTTATTCGCTTAATAGTTTTTTAATTATTTCATAACGACGAGTGATGAAAGCATTATTCAGAGGATGATCTCTGACCACCGACTTTCTAGACAGATACCGCGTGGGATGTGGGAATGTTATGAAGGAATCCACCCATTGTCAGATATAAAAGCATGAAAGTCAAGAATTGAAACATTTTCATATTTTTGCTGCCTTATCTATGATTTGCAGTGTTGCTCCAGATTTTATCTTCTACTTTTTTATTATCAGTTTGCTATAGTAGCCGCTGATTTTTTTTATCAAGAGGTCAGTCAGTCAAAATTGTTAGTTCAATCTTTAGCTGTGGTACTTATAATTTAATAAATTTTTTGAATTTATTTTATTCCAGACTTAGATGATAGCTGTTGTTTTGAATATTTTATAGCCGGTCTGAGTTGATAATGAGGCTAAATCCGGCCCCTGAAAAGAAATCATTTGGTTTTCAGTTCGTTTATTTAGTCAGAGTGATATTTAAACGAATCCTCCTTGGCTAAGACATTCCTTTTCTTAGGCGAGAGAGGTAGGAGAGTGGGAGGAGGTGAAATTATTAAAAAATGGGTTAGAGAGGGTGAAGTTGTTTGACAGTGCATTTTCTATAAAGAGCTACTTGATAATACGTAGGTCTTCCTTATTTTACGGAGGTGACATTATGAAAGGTTCTGTCACTGAACCTAAGGCTTGAATTTCGTGAGGAGTATTAATAAGTTGGTGGGATAAGGACTGCATCATGGAGCGTCTGAGGTTATGCAGACTACTGTGCTATGGAATGGGGAGATGTGAGGGGGGGGGGAATGAAGAGACGTGAAGAGTTGTCAGGAGAGAAGGCTTGTCGCAGGGCGATGTAAGGGAGGAGCTCCTTGAAGGAAAAGTAGGAGAATTTCGCAACACCCTACTGTAGAGTGATATGAGATCGCATTAATCGGTGATAGGAAAGGAATTTATGTGCACAACGTCTACAATTGAACTAGAAATACATCCACGTTTAGTTCTCCTTTCTATTGGTTCATCGTCCTTTATTGTTCAGATTCGTCATCTACTTGCATCGTAACATGTATTTTTCTATCTTTTGCATCCAACAAATCATTAAGACAGTACTTATAAATGGCACTCTATTTAAATAGAATTATTGTAAGCGGTTTTTTATCACCTGTACGATCTTTGCATCGGTTTGCAAATTTATGAAGAAACTATTTTAGTATTTGCGATGTCTTGTATTGCGGCATTATATTTGCAATCGGAGTAAATATGAAGCATATCGATTCCAAATTTTTATTTGGTAAATCAGCGGGCGATAGCACAATGTTGTTATCGTTCGAAGAATATCTCAAGAAGATAATTTAAAAATGAGAAAGTATTCTTTTTAAATTCGAAAATGTCGCATTAAAGGGAAGAGTTCATCCGCATCTATGAAAAGGCAATGAAAGATGTTGAAGAGGGAGTTGTTGTGAAGAAGATCGATTCGATATATAAAATTGGTGTTCGTCATATGATCAACGGATGGTTTAAGGTGATTTTATTGTTTGTGATATTCACTAATACAGATTGAAACTCAAATATGTTGCATTCTCTAGAGAAATATTTTAAGTGCTTTATGAATTATTCTGGTCTCTTTTATACTCTATTATTTTTTATTTTTTATTGTATTTTTTTATTTTTCGTGAAATACTCTATATGCATTTGTTTTATTGGTTGACCTCTCCCTGATTAAAGGTAATCCAAAATGCTTGCAGGTGAAGCCATTTCATCTAGGTGACGAATCACTCGATTTGGCTGTTGTAGGTGTTGATCGAGGTAGAAATGGTTTCATCGAGAACTATGTTGTGGCCGTTATTCGTGGTTTGTATTTCGAATTTGAGTTTATTTTTTACGGAATCATTGAATGTAAAGATTTTCGGTCAAATTCTTTGAAATAAGAGGCCATTTAGATTTTTAAATTCAGATAAAAAATTCAAAAAAATTTCTTTGAACATCGAAAGGAGAACTTTTGGACCGTGGTCAGCTTGTCTTAAGCTTTTTGCTTTTTACGACACTATTGAATAGATGAAACTAAAAGTGCTGTTTTTTTCCAACTTAAAGGGAGCAAATTTAAAAAGGTAGAGGCCGAAATTTTTAGGAGAGTGGGGGAGGGGGGGGGGGGGGAACACTGAACGGAGATAAATCATTTTTAAGCGATTTGAGCTTTCAGACGACAAGTTCTTTGTGGTGGGCAAGATTTCACGGGGTTTAGACGATACGACTCGTAAACGTTTGAACTCGAAATTAGAAAAGGATCATGGATGGCTAAGTGGTCGAGTGGCTCCCGACTGGATTCACGGTGCATCCACGACTACCGATAGGGCCACTGATTACGCTCATAAAGATAATATACAGGTGGTTGAGGTAGAATATTTTACTATCATTTGCATGAGTAGAACCTAAGCAGTGGCGTGGTGGTGGGAGGGGGGGGGGATAGGCGCTTTTTTAAGCTTGCTACGATATCTATGACGCACTACTTTTCTCACTTTCGGGGTGATGCGTTAGCTTTGACCTTGGAATATCGTTCACTCCATTAGCACTCCTGTCTCTTTGAATGGGAGCTGGACGCTAATGAAGGCGAAATGTTTCTGCTTTGATTTTTCTGCGGTTTTTCTGTCATGTAAGCCAGCTACGGATAGCGGAACCTCCCCCCTTTCCTCTGCTCATGGTTAGGACGCATGGGCTTTCTGAGATTTAATTTTTCAATTCAGGTCTGGCTGTGGAGTGTTTGATAAGGTTGTGCGTGGTAGTAATAGAATTCACTTCCGTAGATTACAGTTCAGACTTCCTTTTTGGGAGAGGGGGGGAGGGGGTGGAAGAATGCCCACATTTTATGACGCCAACTTGTCACCAAGCACAGGCGGCTGATGCTTTAGAGCATTAAGACCCTATAAGTCCAACTTTTGGTAAGACAAATCTTTGGCTATTGCATATCGGTCTTTTCAAAAATTGTGCTAATATGGAGTCTGCAGCCTCTAAAACATGTTCACACGATGCTTGGCGGTATTTTGATAGCATAGAGGAATAAGTATTCCCTCGTAAAAGAACACGTCTTTTCCTGAGTAAATAGTTCCACTAACTAGCTGTTCAGGTACGAGCATCTGGGATAATCAATGGTCGACTTCAGTTCCCGTCGTTGCGTTTTTATCGTGACGACAAGCTTGTAAAGGATACCGATAAATATGAGGATTTTCTAGACTACGAAAAGGTTGTCATTCACTTATAGTTGATAATTCGATAGTCGCGGGAATTTTTATTGAAAAGTGGCCTTTTCAATGTTTCTCTCGTAAAACAAATATATTTTTATTCAAATTAAAGCTCATTTGAAAGATTTGAGGTGTTCTTTTGTTTGAAAACATCACAAGAACATCACACGATCAAAAGATTTTGTTTTATCGGAGAGGAGAATATAACGGAAACAAAACTTTCGGTTTAAAAAATAACCTTAAATATTCCAGTATGAAAATTTTATTGCCATATTGATAGGAATTTACATACTTTCTTCTATACTTTTCAACTTTTAACAAACTGTGCACTATTTTTTGGCTCATTTTAGCAAGTTCAGTTGCAGTCATTATGAAACTGATGATAGTCTTCGCTGATGTTTATCCTATCGGAATTTTATGGAATTCGTTTATCTATACAATGGGTGATTTTTCTACAGTTATTTGATATTAATGTCATTAAAATATTTTATGGCACTTTTAAACCCCCGCCCTCCATCTACCTTCTATCTTTAGTAAAATCCTTCCTCTGAATCTTTTTTTTTTCAGTTTTCCTGGTGGTTTTCTGCAATTTTGTAGCGGCCACCATTTAGGTGTAATAGGTGTGATTGTATTTGTTTTAGAATTTACGTTCGCAAAGCTTGGTGAGCGTCGAGAAAACTTCAACGGATGTGCGCAAGCGGGCTGCACAACGTCAAGTCATGGATGAATATCGGTTGTCACCGAAGAAAGCATATGTACCAGTGATCAATACCGACCTGCGGGGTAAACAGGTCTGCGTTCTTCATGGCAGTGCTGAGGTAGGCGCGCAGCGGATCCATGAAATCGTTGAATCGTTTGGAGGCTCATATGTCGCCAACCCAAGTAAGTATTCCATTATTATTGGCTTACAGTTGGGAGAGAGGATAATGCTACAGTGAGCTTGGAAAAAATTTTATTTATTTATTTCTTTGTTTATTTGTTCATTTATTTGTTTGATTATTTATTTATTTATTTATTAAGTTTACTCTTCTATTTGTTTGCACTTTTTATGTTTATATTATTTTATGTTATTCCACTTGAATCAAAGCATACTGATCTGCGGATCAGCTGAATAAAGCTTTTTTGCGGAATAAAGCTTTTTTTGGTCATTCATCCTATTTCTTTTTTTGATATGACCATTGAGCTGAAGCTCAACCTCGAGCTGAAGCTCGACCTCGAGGTGAGGCTCAACCTCGAGCTGAAGCTCAACCTCGAGGTGAAGCTCAACCTCGAGGTAAAGCTCAACCTCGAGGTAAAGCTCAACCTCGAGGTTAAGCTGAACCTCGGGGTTAAGCTCAACCTCGAGCTGAAGCTCAACCTCGAGCTGAAGCTCAACCACGAGGTGAAACTCAACCATGAGCTGAAGCTCGACCTTGACCTAACTCGACCTTGACCTAACTCGACCTTGACCTACCTCGACCTTGACCTACCTCGACCTTGACCTACCTCGACCTACCTTGACCTACCTCGACCTCGACCTCGACCTCGACCTACCTCGACCTCGTCCTATCTTGACCTCGACCTCGACCTACCTCGACCTAAGGAACTCAAGCTCGACCTCAAGGTTGACCTCAAGCTCGACCTCGACCTCAAGCTCAAGCTCGACCTCGACCACAAGCTCGACCTCGACCTCGACCTCGACCTCAACCTCAAGCTCAACCTCAAGCTCAACCTCAAGCTCAACTTCAAGCTCAACCTCAAGCTCAAATTCAGCGTCGATCTCAAATTTAGCCTTGAGCTCGAGCACAAATTCAGCCTCGAGCCCGAGCTCAAGTCTGAGCATAAGCCTGAGCAGAGGCCGAATCCAGGACCTGAGCCAAAGCCAAAGCCTTAGCTTAAGCCTAAGCCTGAGCCTAAGCCAAAGCCAAAGCCTAAGAATAAGCCTGAGCCTAAGCCTAAGCCTAAGCCTAAGCCTAAGCCTAAGCCTAAGAATAAGCCTGAGCCTAATCCTAAGCCTAAGCCTAAGCCTAAGGCTAAGCCTAAGCCTAAGCCTAAGCCTAAGAATAAGCCTGAGCCTAGGCCTAAGCCTAAGCCTAGGGCTAAGCCTAAGCCTAAGAATAAGCCTGAGCCTAATCCTAAGCCTAAGCCTAAGCCTAAGGCTAAGCCTAAGCCTAAGCCTAAGCCTAAGCCTAAGCCTAAGCCTAAGAATAAGCCTGAGCCTAGGCCTAAGCCTAAGCCTAGGGCTAAGCCTAAGGCTAAGCCTAAGCCTAAGCCTAAGCCTAAGCCTAAGCCAAAGCCTAGGCCTAAGCCTAAGCCTAAGCCTAAGCCTAAGCCTAAGCCTAAGCCTAAGCCTAAGCCTAAGCCTAAGAATAAGCCTGAGCCTAATCCTAATCCTAATCCTAAGCCTAAGCCTAAGCCTAAGGCTAAGGCTAAGCCTAAGCCTAAGCCTAAGCCTAAGCCTAAGCCTAAGCCTAAGAATAAGCCTGAGCCTAAGCCTAAGCCTAAGCCTAGGGCTAAGCCTAAGGCTAAGCCTAAGCCTAAGCCTAAGCCTAAGCCTAAGCCTAAGCCTAAGCCTAGGCCTAAGCCTAAGCCTAAGCCTAAGCCTAAGCCTAAGCCTAAGGCTAAGGCTAAGGCTAAGCCTAAGCCTAAGCCTAAGCCTAAGCCTAAGCCTAAGCCTAAGCCTAAGCCGAAGCCTAAGCCTAAGCCTAAGCCTAAGCCTAAGCCTAAGCCTAAGCCTAAGCCTAAGCCAAAGCCTAAGCCTAAGCCTAAGAATAAGCCTGAGCCTAATCCTAAGCCTAAGCCTAAGCCTAAGCCTAAGCCTAAGGCTAAGGCTAAGGCTAAGCCTAAGCCTAAGCCTAAGCCTAAGCCTAAGCCTAAGCCTAAGCCTAAGCCTAAGGCTAAGGCTAAGCCTAAGCCTAAGCCTAAGCCTAAGCCTAAGCCGAAGCCTAAGCCTAAGCCTAAGCCTAAGCCTAAGCCTAAGGCTAAGGCTAAGGCTAAGCCTAAGCCTAAGCCTAAGCCAAAGCCTAAGCCTAAGCCTAAGAATAAGCCTGAGCCTAATCCTAAGCCTAAGCCTAATCCTAAGCCTAAGCCTAAGCCTAAGCCTAAGCCTAAGCCTAAGCCTAAGCCTAAGCCTAAGCCTAAGCCTAAGCCTAAGCCTAAGCCTAAGGCTAAGGCTAAGGCTAAGCCTAAGCCTAAGCCTAAGCCTAAGCCTAAGCCTAAGCCTAAGCCTAAGCCTAAGCCTAAGCCTAAGCCAAAGCCTAAGCCTAAGCCTAAGAATAAGCCTGAGCCTAATCCTAAGCCTAAGCCTAAGGCTAAGCCTAAGCCTAAGCCTAAGCCTAAGCCTAAGCCTAAGCCTAAGCCTAAGCCTAAGCCTAAGCCTAAGCCTAAGCCTAAGCCTAAGCCTAAGCCTAAGAATAAGCCTAAGCCTAAGCCTAAGCCTAAGGCTAAGCCTAAGCCTAGGCCTAAGCCTAAGCCTAAGCCTAAGCCTAAGCCTAAGCCAAAGCCAAAGCCTAAGCCTAAGCCTAAGCCTAAGGCTAAGGCTAAGGCTAAGCCTAAGCCTAAGCCTAAGCCTAAGCCTAAGAATAAGCCTGAGCCTAGTCCTAAGCCTAAGCCTAAGCCTAAGCCTAAGCCTAAGCCTAAGCCTAAGCCTAAGCCTAAGCCTAAGCCTAAGCCTAAGCCTAAGCCTAAGGCTAAGGCTAAGCCTAAGCCTAAGCCTAAGCCTAAGCCTAAGCCTAAGCCTAAGCCTAAGCCTAAGCCTAAGCCTAAGCCTAAGCCTAAGAATAAGCCTGAGCCTAATCCTAAGCCTAAGCCTAAGCCTAAGCCTAAGCCTAAGCCTAAGGCTAAGCCTAAGCCTAAGCCTAAGCCTAAGCCTAAGCCTAAGCCTAAGCCTAAGCCTAAGCCTAAGCCTAAGCCTAAGCCAAAGCCTAAGCCTAAGCCTGAGGCTAAGCCTAAGCCTAAGCCTAAGCCTAAGCCTAAGCCTAAGCCTAAGGCTAAGCCTAAGCCTAAGCCTAAGCCTAAGCCTAAGCCTAAGCCTAAGCCTAAGCCTAAGCCTAAGCCTAAGCCTAAGCCAAAGCCTAAGCCTAAGCCTGAGGCTAAGCCTAAGCCTAAGCCTAACCCTAACCCTAAGCCTAAGCCTAAGCCAAAGCCAAAGCCTAAGCCTAAGCCTAAGAATAAGCCTGAGCCTAATCCTAAGCCTAAGCCTAAGCCTAAGCCGAAGCCGAAGCCTAAGCCTAAGCCTAAGCCTAGGCCTGAGCCTAAGCCTAAGCCTAAGCCTATACCGAAGCCTAAGCCGAAGCCTAAGCCTAAGCCTAAGCCTAAGGCTAAGCCTAAGATATATATTCTTTGATCCTCTGAAAGTGAGTGAGCTTATTGCTGCGTTATTTCATTCGGTAGTTTAAAATCAAATCTATAATTGAAGAATGCAACCTCAATTTCAAACTAAGGATGTAGTCTTAAACTATGAATGGTGCAGCAATATGCGTCGTGTAAACAAGTGAGGTTCATTGATAAACAAGACAAACTAGTAAAAATTTTCGAAAGGAAAATAAGCATTTCAAGGGCGAATGAAACTCTACACACTCAATTTAAATAGGACCGAAGAGAATTTTATAAACTTCATTGAGCAAGTGGATAAAATTCGAACTAAGAACAAAACAGGAAATGAATAAGCCATAAAGCTCCCATTTTCGAGTACAACGGCTTGAATTTCTCATAATTTATTGCTTAAACATCAATAAAAGGTACTTGCAGAACAAGTTGAACACATTAGAAGTAGAAGACCATTCCCTCCTTCCTATCCTCCTTAGCCAACGTCTTGGTTAGTAATGATAGGGCTTTCATAAATTTATAGCCCATCATACTAAAAACTGCACTAATTCCCTTTTATGCATTTTTTGAAAATTCTGGGAAAGCGCATTCTATGCCCACCAATTTTGCTCATAGGAAATTCAACTGTACTAAAATTTGACATCCCCCATACCAAATATTGAAAGAAATGTCGAAAATTTTAGGTGCATTTTTGCAATCGGACCGATTGAATCTCATAGTATGAATGCGTAAAGTATTTAACGGATAGGCGATTTGGTGTATCCCTTCAAATTCGCCTCATTTTCCACTAACTTAAGTGTTTTAAGTGAATTCTCACGAATATGGGAAGGTAGTTGTATTAGTTTATTCTACTTGTGCAATGCTATCGTTAATACTAATCGCTTCTATTCGAAGGATTGAATCGATCGGAACCACAGGTAAACCCAATAAGAATTCCAGAAGCTACCATTCTCAGCATCGATGAGGCAAACTGTCGAATTTATAGAAAAACCTTAGATTCTTTCGGATAACCTTCCATTGAGGACAGTACTGCAGTTGCCAATTTTGAGATTTAAAAACACTCAATTCCCCACAAGTTTTACTCTTCTCCTCCAATAAGGATCAAACCTAACATCAAAAGAAATCCTAAAGTGAATTTTCATCTGAATGCTATATGATCTAACAGAATAACCTAGCAGAAACTAGTTTCCTTTTCCAGCAGCAAGGATTAATTTCAATCAAGTGAACGGTTTACTTATTTTAATTTCTCTCAGATTTGAGTGGAAACTTAGGGTTTCCTTTTTTTTTTTGAATGACTAGAGATTAGATTTCTTTTCAAATCGGAACTAGCGTTTCCCACTTTTCATTCCTAAATTCTTTCAGTTATCTGCGATGAAGACCAGACTTATCGAAGGAGAGAATAAGCAGAGGCCATAGAATAAGCAGAGGCCTTGGCCTGAAATTAAGCCTAGGCTTAAACCTAAGATTAACCTGAGCGCAAGCCCTTAAATAGCCTTAAAATAAGCCTATGACCAGGCGTATGCGTAAGTCTAAGCCTATGCCTATGGCTAAGAAGCCTATGCCTGAGCCTTGGTATAAAAACGGGCCTAAGCCTGAGCTTGAGCGTAAGCCTGTAAGCCTAGGCCTCAGTCTAAGCCTGCCAAAATTCGTCGTCAAAGTTTGCTGCTGGGCAGTGTTGCAGCTTGGAACAAAAGTGCATGTAGTGTTGCTCTCCTGCTGCCTCACTATGTATAGTAGATGTTCTCATGTGGAATTAAGCTGTTTTTGGTCATTTATGGTTTTATATATTCCATCCGTTTACGCTTTATCTTTTTTTCGTCTTATTAGATTGATTACTATCGAAGGATATGAATAATAAATATGTGCAATTAATTCATCATTAATATGGAAATATGCGAACAGATTTATGAGGTGACATTTGCAAATACTATATGATTTTTATTGCTTAACTCTGCTTGTCATTTCGTTCTCATTGATGCAAATTTTTCATTTCCTTCTCGATTAAAACAATTTTCTTATATTTTAGAAGTACATAAACATTTTATCACAGAATGTCCTCTTCAGGACCGGAAACAATTTTTGTGCTGACTGGTGAGCGGAAAAATCTGAAGACAAAAGCGATTATAAGGAGCAACAAATATAATGTGATAAGCATCGATTGGGCAATACGTTGCGCAAATGCGAAAACAATCTTACCTGTGTTAGTTTTCGCTTTCGTTTTGTGAGCTATTGTTTATTTTTGTTATATGCAAGTGTGACTGAAATTATATATTTGAATAATTTATGCAATCGTGTTATGTTATTTACTTGGTTAAAGGAGAGTTTAATTGAAGTTGGCTTCCTCACTTAGCGCAGTTTGTATCTTTTATGTGGTTGTTGAAGTATACTAGCGTGTCTAAATCGGATCTGTTCTTTTTATAGTTTTATAGGCCACTATCTCTCTCCTTCTCCCCTTTCCGCCCGATTCACTAAACACAGGGGGTGTGGTCTTCGTTACTCCTTGGATTGCTGCAGAATAAATGGTCAGGGAATAGGGTAACCAGTGGTTACGTAGTGTTTAAGCAGTCGTTCTATCGAAATACTTTGTAACATCGCACTTTTCCAAGAGCCCTACGCGAGTTCACTGGTTCATTTATTAACCCTAAATCCCTTTCACTTTTGCAACTACTAAATCCAAATTCAAGAAAGGCATTCTTAGTAACTTGCTATCAAAAATGATTTTCGGCTGAGAGTGGGAAGAGGCGATGAAATCAAGCAGCCTTTTGATCGGAAGTGATCGATGAGGGTATTCATACAAGGAGGGAGTGCTGCAGTTTTACTGAACGACTTATTGCGGGCCGGTTTGGCAGAGGGAGGGTAAGAGAATTGTTGTATTGGTGCGTTTTGGCCAAGGAAAAGAGGCATATTTTTCGGTGGTGCGTCCTTAACGAAAAAGTCAAAGAATTGCTCTTAGACGGGGGAAGTCCCCGCAGTAATCTAGTTTAGAATTCTACGGGCTGCTAGTAATTTGATCGCGAAGCAGTATCGTAGATGCTTTCTGGATGTTTTCTCTTATTTTGGTTGCGTCGTTGCAGTTTCTGTATTTTATCGGGTCTTTTCACAATATGTTATCAAATATTGAATATTGTTCACTATTATTTGATTTCCGATGCATACATCGCATTAAAAGCTCAAAAGTATTCGAGAATTTTAAGGATTTTATATTGGCATTTCTACGAAAGATTTTATAGGACGCTATTTCCAGGAATGAGTCAGAAGCTTTACATATAATATGTTATCAAATATTGAATATTGTTCACTATTATTTGATTTCCGATGCATACATCGCATTAAAAGCTCAAAAGTATTCGAGAATTTTAAGGATTTTATATTGGCATTTCTACGAAAGATTTTATAGGACGCTATTTCCAGGAATGAGTCAGAAGCTTTACATATTGTCGACGAGTCGTTACTTCCTGCTGGAGTACGAAGTGCATCAGTGGATCCGAATGATGAAATTGAAGAATCATTTACGATAAGCGAAGTACAGGCTATGCTTGATACGATTCCTACAATCAAGGTGTGTAGTTTTTATATCTCTATGTTTGTTAAAAATCTTTTATTATCAATTTTCATCTAACTCGCTAATGATTCTTAAATAATTGATGTGTCTTTACACATTATCTTTGAATGGTCCTTCTCATTACAGTCGTTGAAATATTTAAATAATCCGTAATCTACATCTATGTCGGCAAGAGGAAATTGTTTCGTTTCAGTTTATTTCTCACGCTTCTGGAATAGCTCTTTTTGGATCAAATATCCTTCACAATTTTCCATGTTGCTGTCCATTTTTCTGAATTTTTCTCCTACAACTTTTTGCACTTTCTCAATTCATGCGCTTCTGCAGTTGATATGAATCCTCTTCAAAAATACTCATTGTTTTTGAATGAAATTTATTGAACTTACTCTCAGAAGCTGCCAAAAGTCATTTTAAGAGGATTAAGTTGAGAGCAGAGCGGAATGATTACTGGGAGTCATGTCATTTAAGTGGCTTAAGATGGCCATGCTTTCGTTTGATTTAAAAAAAAAAAAAACTGGTGATACCGGAAATTTTGCGCCTCCGAGATGATTTTATTCTGATATCTCCGTATTTTTCAATTCTTGCCAGCGGGTGTTAGATGTTTTATCTTATTGCGACTTAGTCCTTGAAAATCGCGATGTTTGTTGCCATGTCGGCAGCTCCTCCTATCCGACTGGGACCTTTTTCAATGAGTTTGAGAAGGGGAACGAGCAACTTCCACCGAGATTATCCGTCTAATATGCAAAATATAGCGTAATTTAGTGACACTGAGTTACAGTTTAGGGATTTTTTTTTAATTTCAGATGTTAACTTCGTTCCATGTTAACTGAATTCATTGTTTTTATATTATGTTGTTTCCATGTTCGTATCCAAACAATGGTGTCATTCCTTCGATGCGCCCCAAATCTCTTCTACCGCAATGGCAGTGGGCATGCTGAATGATGTTGAAGTGATGTTTTGATGCGTTGAAATTAGCCACCATTTTTAAATTGAACATACTTTGAATATATAGGTGTCTATTAAATTGGCCCCCATCGGAAAGGGTAGTAAGTTGCATCTTTTTATTTGCAGGAGAGCTGTAAAGCCGATGAGGAAAAATTGAGAAACGAATTATTAAAAGATGAGAAATTTTTTCGTTTCTCAAATCTGGTATTCTTCTTGGATGAATCACTTCCGTCTACGTCGCTACAATATACAAGAAGTCTTCTCAAGATGCATGCTGCTAAGATAAGCACCTCAGTGGACGAGAATGTAACACATATTGTTGTTAGCGACAGGTAATCTTTTGAAAATATGAGGTATTCTTTTCGATTTAACACTTCTGATGCTTGTGCACTTCGAGAAGAGATATATGCTTTAGGAAGGTTGATTATAAGGAAGGTATATACTGATAAAATTTACTGTAAAAGGATGATTTTCTTGCAGCAACAGCGATGTGAAGGTTCTCATCCGTATTGGCGGTAGCCGAGGTGGTGAGGGAAGTGAGGGAGGGGAGAGAGAAGGTAGGTAAGGAATAATAGCAATTAAACGAAAACAAATCTATTTATATAGCTCATAGTTCTATCAGTTCCTTCTTTTGCGAGTAATCACTATCACTATGTCATGATAATTTTCTAGTTAAGTAAGCCTGGATCCTTAGGATTGATAAAAGAAGTTTCCAGGGATGATAAGCCTAAAAGCTCGACGAAGGGGCACATGGCGACATTGGTTGACATAGCATGGATCGAGGATGCGCTTGAGCTATGAGATCAGCTCACGACCACAGATCCCAGATTTAAGGTGTTTCGCTTTTTTAGACGCATTAATAGTTTATCATCTTGTTGCTAAAAGTGCAGTCTTTACTGAGCGTGTCTCTGATCTCGAAGAAACAGCCTAACATTTCTTCTCATTTCCGGTGGTGAGCGTTGTTTGGTTTAATCTCAAAAAATGATTTGCATACTCGGAGGAACGCAAAAAAGTGATCTTATCATATCAGTATGGCACGTTGAATTATGATTAATTTAATGGACTTTAAGTCCTCGGTGTGAGTGATAGAGAGATGAAGCCGAATATTGAGTCATTTACGCAGATGTACGGATGAAAGCACTGTAAAATTTGTAGTTTGTTCTGTGCATATTTGAAGATCTTTGTGCATTCTTCATATAATTCACTTACAATGAAGTTTGTAGTTTGTTGCAGTTAGTGAGCTACGCTTTTTCTGCGTTTTGTTTCTGTTAATGTCTTTTAATTTTTTTATATTTTTAAGTCATGTATAGATAGTATTTTCTTTACCCTGATGAGACTATCTGACAAAAGGTGGGAACAGGAGATTTGAATGTTGCTTCGTATTCCTTTTCCTTCTTTTTTTCATACAATTTAGGATGTTCTGTTTATTTTAATAGTTGCATATTTGTGTACTCGTTGAAGCATTCGTTGGTGACCATCAGAAGGGAGATCTGCGGATCGTCCCATTGTTTGATGTTTGTCGTTGAGTTTGGAGAGGAATAAAGCACACCTCAGCGCTTTTCATCTTCTTTTCTAAAGTTGGAAAATTTTGTCAGCGGAAGTTGTAGTCTTCATTTATTTATAATATTATAAAATTATTGTATTTTATAATTATTTAATAATTATATTTTATAAATATAACTATTAAATTGTTATAATTATTGTATAATTATTTATAATAATTGTCATTAATGTTGTTTCAAGTGAAATTATTTGCAACTTTATCATTTTTTGAGATGTGCAACCTCCAGATCGCAAATGTATATTTTAGTGAGTCATAGGTTTTTTGAGTTTCCTTTTATTATTTGTTATATGAATAAGGTGTTGTATATTCGATGATATGATGCATTGAAAGTACTACTGCATTGTTATAAAGAAATGAGTGAGGCCCTTGTTATCGTTCTCGTACGTTGCTTTGGTATTTTATGTTTTCATTGTTTTGGTATTTTATATTCTGGCCCCCCCCCCCCTCCCCTCCCAAAATGGGTGAAAGAGATGAAAATTTCGACTTTCTCGGCTTGCTTTTTTCATATTTAATTATTTTAAAAAAGGTTAATTTCAGTCTTTATCGTCGTGGTTAATGTCTCTAGTTGTTATATGAGTTTTTTATACTTGGAGTGGATTGTAGTATTTTGGTATTTTATATTCTGATTCCCCCCCCCCTCCCCTCCCAAAATGGGTGAAAGAGATGAAAATTTCGACTTTCTCGGCTTGCTTTTTTCATATTTAATTATTTTAAAAAAGGTTAATTTCAGTCTTTATCGTCGTGGTTAATGTCTGTAGTTGTTATGTGAGTTTTTTTATACTTCTTGGGATGGATTATGGTATATGCAAATTTTAGATTAATGGCAACGCATATGTTGCGCGTTTCCAGTTTGCATATTTAAATGAAGGGTTAGGTTTATATTGTAGAAAATGTTTCAATAGTAAAATTTCGGAAATTAATTAATAAAGCTAACGAAATTGTCATTTGGGCCGTAGTCCAGTTAATCAAAATTCGATTGAATATGCAAATGCTGCATGCGTGCTAACTTGGTAACGATACTGATAAGTTAAGTACGCTAATGACCTAAAAACGCAAGCATATCTCCTAATCAAGCTACAGTTTAATCCGCACGCAACGAGGAATTGAAACTTCAATGGTTGGCAATAATTGACTGTCACTTACAGTTCACGCAGTACAGTGGCATGACCCATAAATCTTCCACTGTCTGGAGGTCAGTTAAGAATATGTCAGTACTCTTCGAGACTTGCAGCTCGTGCCACCCTGTGTCAATCCTTATTTGTGATCACAATAATAGAAGGATTTTTTGTACTTCAGGCGACATAATCGATTCTAGGCGACTTTATTCATTCAATTGCAATTTTTAGATGTGCAGTTTATGTGTTATCTATAGTTTCCTTTTTCTTGTGCGTTATACTATTATCTCCTCAGATTTTCACTGCAATTACTTGCTTCCTTTGTGACCATAAACGAATTACAATGTGCAGATATTTCAAGTCAACCATTTGTAGAAAAAGTCACAAAATATGCAGATTAGAGGCAAATGTGAAAGGCATGAGATTAATGGTAAATGTAAAGGAACTTAAGTCCAGATCGACTCACGCAGTCTGCTGTAAAACGACGACCAATCATATTGAAATAGAACTTTTTATCGTGTTTAAAACTTTTAAGAAGAGGTGCACTAACATGTAGAGCGTGTTTGAAGTTTCGATATAGGCTGGCCTGGAAGGAGAGGGGTGGGGTTGTATTCAGTGACGAAGAGGAAGCTCTTCTGCAAATGTTTCTGGCAAGGAGGAAGGTTGGTTCCCACTGTCTGGTTTAAGCGAACTGAAAATTTTGAAAACTTGATTTTGCATGATTTTTGGCTGCATTAAGTATCGAGCTGTACATGTCGTATCTTGGGTATGCGAAATGATTGTCAAGAGCAGAAACTTGCTATTTTTCCGAATTTCTTTGTTTGCTGGTGTTTTGGGGGTTGCGGAGGGGGGGGGGCTTACTGGAAAGAGGAGGGGCGAGGCTGAGATGGTCATAAGGGAACAATAAAGGCGAGTCAATGTAGGGCCTGTTAGGCGTGGGCAAGATATCAGCAGTAATTGTTACGTGTGGTTAGATTCCTTGCGTGGTAGAGTTCTGGAGGTTTTAATTGCTGTGATTTTTAGATAACATTAAATGATGAGTAACATTATGACAGAGAAAAAATTATCACTTAGGAACGGTTTTTTGGTTTCGTACCTATAGCATAAAACTCTGCCTGTCTGCCGATCACACTATGTAACAAGAGTTTCATCTCATCAAATACTGCTTAAAATCGTGCATTGCGTTGCAAAGAAAAATGAGCTTATGAAATGGGTGACAAATATCTTATTTATGATACTCAGGTGCTTTTTATTTGCTTATTGGTCAATAGATCATTGCGGATAGTATTTGGATTCTGTGCAGTCACCCGGTTGATGGTATTTTCTAGTCGATCAAAGGCGTTATTGATTCGAAGCAACACTAATTGTTAACTTCGTCAACCTCGTAGAGTATTTGAGAAAGTGTCTTATTTCAAAAGGCAATACTTACGATCTTATTGTATGATTGTAGATAAATAATAATAAATAAATATTTATTGAACGAATTTCTACCAATAATGACTGAAAATTCCAGGCGAATTGCATTAATAGAAGCGATTTTATTGGGACTTTCCTCATATAATCAGTGCGGAAATTTTTGGGAAATGAATGTTGCGTTGAAAAATGCGTAATATAGAAGTATGGTAATTTGTGAAGCGAAGCATACGGTAGATGAAAATTGGGGACACCCCACAGAGGGCTTTGTTCATTGAGAAGACGATCGTTGCTCGGCCACATATCATGCTTGTTGATTTCTATTGTGGATTGAACAGTAATTTCTAGATGAGCATTTTAAAAGATGCGATGCATTTTCGAGCAATTTTCTTTTTTTCGAACATGTTGTTTCGTTATTTATTCTCTATTCCCTGTATAAATTATTTCCCACTATAACTTAACTCATTTCCTATGCAAATTTTTTTTGGAAAATCGTAAAAATCCCGATCATTTCACTCGAAACACCACATTTTAACCTCAATAAATTCATTCTAATGTAATTTTTTTGTCAACAAATGGATTGACAATCATTGAGATAGGTCATTAGACGGACGACTAAATAAGTTGTGTATGAGGTAAATTTGTGGATTTTATAATACAAGATCACAAGAGGCATTCGGAAACTCGAAAAATTGAATGGGCAGGCGTGGCTGCAGGTGATGTGGAAAGAATTGTTTGGGGGCCGTGGGGTGCGCCTCTCTCATCTGTCACACTGTCGGCAAGCGTTTGTTCTTTTTACCACTTCGAATAAATCTCTTCGGTGCCGAGATACGCCATCAACTTGTTCGTTTCGTGGAAGTCGTCATTCGTTCT
The DNA here is from genome assembly GCA_037389465.1 of Baylisascaris procyonis. Taxonomy (NCBI): domain Eukaryota; kingdom Metazoa; phylum Nematoda; class Chromadorea; order Rhabditida; family Ascarididae; genus Baylisascaris; species Baylisascaris procyonis. The sequence goes on from JAZARR010000250.1 coordinate 506,232, forward strand.
CGCAACTTGCCAATAACTATTCCCTCAACGATCTTTTTTTTACATATTTCAATGGTTACCATAATTTACCATCCTAAGAATTGGACGATGTTGCTCTATTTTTTGAAATTATGGTCGCCACTAACTTTTTTTAGAATTATTTACTAACTGACTAACCAATTTATTTATTTATTTATTTAATCACCAGTTTAAACATTATTAATGTGCTCCTCTATGCACTTTTATTATATAAAGAAAAATATCAAATCCGATCTTGCAATGCAACATATTTTTTGTTAATTTGAAAAATTCATTTTATTCACTATTTACATTCAAAAAAAATTTAGAAAATCGGTAAAGAAGGTGGCCAAAATATTTCCGCTTGAGATTTTTCCCTAGGAGTCAACGTTAGAATAGAATTTCGTCCCTTCCGATAACGTTTACACTACCAACACGTTGCCTAACAAAAAAACGCACTCAATCGGTAAAACTTAAATATGCATATTTGAAGAATAAAACAATTCTTTTTTTCTTTTTCTACGACGAAATTGTTCAAAGTTTTGAGAATTTTATGCGTTTCTCTAACAAAGAGAAATCGTTTAGGCAAAATAATAAAACACAAAAATGCTGATGTGTAGATTACAACGATGCGTTTTGCTAATTTATGCAAAAAGCACGTCAAAAAAATGTCATTCAGCGACCGTCTAAGCATCAAATGAGCTGAAGAACATAGAAACAAAAAAGTTTGATCACGCAGGAAATGCTTTATAAACATTTCAAGAAATTAAGGGGGATAAATTTGCTTATTAATGGGGAACCGAATCGGTTTCTCATTTATGAAATTTTCTGCTCTCATTGTTTTAAATAACTAATAAAAATGAGAAAGATTTTTCATGCTGTTCTCTAATAAACTTGAAATTTGAAGTTTTCTAGATAACTGTGAATATTTCAGCGAAATTATTTCAGGGTATCTACCCAATTGAATTGACATCATATGCATTCCCATATATTTTATCATACCACTTTCATAATTAAATTTTTTTCTACATTTGTTGCCTACCATATAAAATTCCGTCATAATTGAAGTCATGAAAGCATCGAATCAACGGACTACTATTTACAACTATCAAGGGGATAACGGGTTATGATTGTCTCGTAAAGTTGCTCGTAGTTGTATTTGCTTGTTGCATATTGAGCAAACTATTATCATAAATGCTTAGTATTGCACTATCCATTGAAGTATTTTGCAACCTCAGGTTCACTGCTTTTAACAAGATTCTTTTGGATTATTAACTTAGATCCTGAGGTCATACTTGTTTGACTGCATCTACTTCCAGGTGGTTGCTAGCATAACCTTTGTCATTGGAAATCTATTACGATAATCGTTGTCGAAAAAATTCATCCCACGACGAGATAAATGGGACTTTCTGAACCTGAGTTTTATGAAGGACCAGGCCACATGTGTGGAGTGAATATTCTTGGTACTTTATGTTCCAACAAACTCTTAAAGATAAAATATTTTTATAGCAGCAAAGTTCAATCGTCGTTTATTGAAAGTAGCTGAAAGGATTCGAAAAAGTGATGTCAGATAATTTTTGCTAACCCCTAAATAAACTGCTACAGTAAGAATCTAATTTCCCGGATTTAGAGGCATAACGAAGTTGCAAAACGACAAAAATGCTCCCTTGTGCAATGATTAATAAGCCGTCTTTCAAACGCTGCGCTAAAATGTGGAAAAAATTGCCTCGGGGGCGTTTGCTTTCGTTTTGAGGCTGGCACGAACTTTTGCTTTGAACATCGGCATATATCGTTTGAAGATTGCGTTGTTACTCGTTATGAACAACACTACAAAATGACAAACTACGTTTTTCCCTGACAAAGCAAAGTGGAGAAGAGGTGGCAGTAACTTCCTCCCACTCCTTCCTCTTTCCCTCCCTTTTCAAGATCTGAAAAGTACCACATATCTTGGATGCAGCGGAAAATTCTGGACGCTATATTTAACACGAAGCTATAACGTGGAATGTTACACACATATGGCACTCTATCTCATAATATTGACCTAAGGCACAAATGAAAAGTAGATAGAACTCTCTTGCTTAAGCACTAAACATCCAGTTTGCTCCTTTCCTTCAGAATACTATGCACTGTGCACATCATATATTTCATTCAAATATAACAAACAAATGCGCAGCGTCATCCAATTTTTACGGTATCCCTCAAATAATGCATATATGCAAATTTAACTGCTTTACTTTCTGAACCGCCTATATAGGATGGTGTCGTTGACGATTGCAACTGACATATATAATTCTTGCCTTACACATAATTCCGTTGTACTTATAAATGCAGAAATATTGTGCCTTTTATCAAAATTTTGCTTACATCAGTAGATTTAACTACGGTAAAATTTAACCGCACACCGACGAACCTATTCACCGTGAAATTTCACCTCACCTTGATGAAATTTTTTTGTTCGCTATGATGTTCGAATCAACAGTGTCTAGAGGAACATTGGATGCGCCAGTAAAACTTATTCCGTTAGTGCATCGTTCGCATATTGCTCTTCTTATCGTCTACTTTGCTAAGTCGGCACTTCAAAGACTCTTTCCCCTTAATACATCATTTTTACACATCAAAAATGACCATCTCAGTATTTCTTTTTGAAGACTTCAGGCTTTGAAACTTCATTTTCTGTAATAAAATGTAAATCTTAAACAAGCCATTTAAGGTATGAGGTGAATCTCTGAAATGCACGATATGAGAATGAACAAAGAATGACAAGAGGAATGACAAGAAGAATGACAAGAAGAAAGAAATGCAAGAAATTAAAAAGCAAATCAAATAGATTCAATTAAAAACAACGCACTTTCCAACAATATATGGCATATTCATCAGAGTTAGTTTCCTATTATCTAAGGAAAGATTATTATAAACTAGACTAGATGAACAAGGCATATAGAAAGAAAGCGATAGAAAAGTATCCGCTAAAAATATCGTTCGATATAGAAGTGATTATAAAATTATGAGGAAAAAGTATTTGAGAAAAATAAACTTTACTTTCAAATTGAACAAAAGAGCATATATTCAAGAGAAAGTTCTACGTAAAAGACAATTGAGTTGAGAGAATAAAGATAGATAAACATAACCGTTATTTATTAATATGAGATTTGAAACTAGTGATCGATGTGCTAACAAACTGAATTACTTTATAAATTCACATAGGGATAATATTATTGCAATTTATTGCACTAGTGAATTTCATTCGGTGATCATCTTCGCCGGAAAGAAATATTTAAATGTGTGAAAGGTTGCGTCTTGCATTGATAAGTTCGAAATTGTTCGTGTAACGAGTATCCATGCTCACTTGTGAACGAAATTTCAAAGAATTCTTCAGATGGTAGATCATTTTTCCTGTGGGAAATATCATAGCCCATACAAAGATTAACAACGGTTTGAAGCGTTTGTAAAATCATAATAATGCTTCTTTGCACGTGGAGAGAAATAGAATGTATTTTATCGAAATATCTCCTGATTATTCAATCAACAAAAGATGAAAGTCTTTGAATGTTTTCGAACAGTTTATCGAAGAATCCATCAAAATATATTGCTTTATCAGTTGCCCAACCTGATCAACTATAGATAAAACATAAGGAAAGTCAACCGGTAGCTTTCATTCAATGAAGCATATTATTTTCTTAAATTCCAAGTTATAATGCTATAGAAAAAGCAACTTACGATTTTTTCTCACTACAACTTAACTTCAGAAATTCTATGATCATATCCAAAAATCGATGGATAGAAATGAAAAAATTGATAATTTTTTTAGATATTTTCGCTCAGATAAATACGTTGAAAATTTTCGACAATTGAGATATGCTGAGTACTGCATCAAAAAGTCATTGAGAAGATTCGAAGCATTTGAAGTCGAAAATTGAACTCACTTTTTTGTCATTGAATTTAAACCTTTTCGTACTGCCGGTTACTTTCCATATTCTCTACATTTTTTACAAATTTCACCTGAATTATTTTCTTAAAAGATTTGTTGTCATCTTAAGCTTTCAAGATAAAATACGATTTTGAGGCAATTCTTTTTTTTTTTCAGCAATACATCGACAACAGATTAAAACAACTTGAAATTTTAGTTCATTGACGTTACAACGCTCTTAAATTCTCTAGTTGAGTTTTTTGAAAAAATGGAAAATTCAAAGCTGCTATATAATACAACGCAAAAATCAATATACGATCACTTGCTATGATCAAATAAGATACGTTTTGATCCGATATTGATTAGATTTATTCGTCAAGAGAAATCACTCATATTTTCCACGACTTCTTCATTCGTGATCATGAACTAACCAATCTCAACAACTAACTAAAAAATGCTCAATAATTTTTATCTCGATCATCTAAGAGGATCGAAATAGCATTCCCTCGTTGTTTCCGAGTTTCTTTCTCTGCCTCATGGTGTTTCTTTTTGTCGACGCTGAGCTCTGCCTCATGGCGCGACTCCGCCCATTTATTGTTTATTGGCTATGAGTGAACGCTCGCAAGAGCATTACCGTATCGCGGCCATGGGATTATATGAATCATTTGTGTGTTTGCGTGCTTCGTTGTTCAATTAATTATAACGATTGATTTGGTTGCCTACCTTCTATAAGATCAAAAATTCACAATCCTATAAATATTTGAATATTGGTATCCATTTATGCATAAAATAGCACCACATGCTCTATTTTATTAGACAGACAACTTTTGGACTACTAAAAAGGAATAAAGTAGACCCGTAAGAGAATCTATAGACTTTACAAGTAGCATATATAAACGTATCGGTAATAAATGCAGTCATCGTGTCATGCCGGATCAGGGAACTTAGTACATGAAATATTTAAAGTATAATTAGAGGTGTTACATTTACATAATGTTTAGAGTGCTCAGTTTTCACCTTTCTTGTAGAATGTTTACAGCTTTTCAGGCCATAGAGTACTTACATAGACACTCAAATGTAGGTTTGTCGGAGATAGAAAGAGACAACGAAATGCGATATTAATAAATGTGCCACTGAACAGTCAATCGATAGTGTAGGCAGTGATCGTGTAACAATGTGTCACTTCCAGTATCTCAACTATGGTGTGAATACAGCCAGAAATGCACCGCTTTCACGATATGCAGAGTGAGGACATGCAATTGCGTTATGTTCATCTGAAAGAGTGTTCAACGATGGAACTTGAAAACATATCATGTCTTGCATAACGTTTTTTTTTTGCTAAACATATATTTCCAGTCACCAAAAATATCAGCTAAATTGAATGCTCGTTTGTACTTCCGCATCCCCCTCCTCACCTATTTCTGTAACAAATTATTCTCGAGATGTGTAAAGTGTTCCTCTATTACAAATTGATGTGATATCGTTGGCGAAGACTGTTGATCGAAAGCTGTATTAAACGCAAAAAATTGCTTTATTCATTAGATGCACAGAGCTGTATTCAAAGAAAAACTTGCTCTTTAAGAAAGAGACGAAATGACGCAAAACAAACATTTATATGCAGTGAAAAGCAAATTATTGAAATAATTACGAAAGGCATTTTTCTTCAATTGTATAATTTTAAAACTATTATAACTAATAAAAATTCCAGCCTGAAATATACAAACAAATCTCTTTCAAAAAAGTTCTTTTAATTTATTTCAATAAAGTGCTCGGCTTCATTTCAAAGCGATCAGAGAAAGAAAAGTGATAGCAAATTGATCGATAAAAGAAATCATCATCAAAAAAAGATGAATCAAAAAATACATAAAGCGTTGAATGGCGAATGCACACTTCGGCACAATCAGTCACGAATTCACTCGGTCAGATCCATGAATACACTTTAAATTACTTTAAACTTTGCAATGAACATTGTTGCTGCTATTCGAGTATCTCGCTTTCGATTGCAACCTGATGAATGCGTTCAACGATATCAATTGAATGGCTAAAACGCTTAGTCGTATTGATTACAGGTATTTCGGCTATAGGTATCGACTACATGCTTTAGCTTAAACTGCGACGATATATCACTATAAAAATATCTACAAGATAAGGAATTTCTTCATCTAAATAAGAATTAAACTATTCAAAATTGAGAGCACGATTCATGGGAGTGAAGTATTCAAATGAATAACGCATTTAAACTCCACATATATATTTCATGCAAATTTCTTTAAATATATCCTTTATCGTTTCGTAGAAACTCATCGTTGGCGATTATGATCTTGTAAAAATAAGACCATTATTAAGACAAGGGGGGCGAGGACAGGAAGTGGGAGGAAAATTTTCATCTACAGCTAAAAACTATCTATTCACTTGAAATCCTTTTAGCCATATGGATTCCGTTTGAAATATTGGAAAAAAGAAACCTTCTAATTACTTGCCTCCAGTTATTGGAGATAAACAATGCATCACTAAGTTGAAGAGGATATTTGCCTCACTGTATCAAAATGAAAATAGTAATTTATATATCCAAGTGTTGGCCAAAAAAATTTTTTTGACCATTCGTCGTCCATAATGAAAACGATACAAGCAGAAATATAAGAGAGAATAAGAAAATGCAAAGAAAATAAAAAAAAATAGAAATCACAAAATGCGAGCGTAATACGCAAAAAACCCTGTTTAGTACAACTCAAATACCTTGTGTTGACTTATAATTCAAATGCGCAAATAAAGTACCTTGTAATGATTAGAAAGTATCATCGAGAAAAAACAACAAAGAAAAAAAAAACGGAGAAGAAAAGAAACAAAAGAACCCTGTTACAAACGTCGAACTACCTTGTATACGAAGACAAGAGCCATTTAATTTAAAAGACGGAGAAAGAACAGAAAACACATCAACGCAATTGATGAACATTTGTAAAGGCTCGTTTGTTTTTGAAAAAAAAAAAATTTCAAGAAAATGAAAGCTTTTTTTTTGGTGTTCTTTCATAGATGAAGAACGCATATAAAAGCGCATGTGCATAAAAGACGCAAAAACATAGCATATACTATAAAATGCAAACAATTATTGTGACGCTTTGGAAAACGAACGTCGCTAATTCGAACGATACAATCAACAAAACACCTCTATGATGGTTGTTTAATCATTTAGGTGTAATTGTTGGTTAGTAGGAAATTACGTGGGTTGAATGTGGCCAAATGATGAAATGGTAATGTTCCACCAGCGAACGGAACATTTGGCACCGGTTTGTCTTTGTTCTCCTTCTTGTGCTTCATCCTACGATTCTGGAACCAGATCTTCACCTGCAATTATAACTTCAAGGAGGTATTTTTGAAGGAAAAAAGCAAGTCGTTTTGCTTAGATATTTCTCAAAGCGTTCAACTTTATCGGATGAAAAAGATTAAAATGCACCAATTAGTGCATTACACTGTATGTTTTCTCATTTTACTTTCCTACACTAAATACGTAATTCGAATCAGCTCATATTATGAAATTTTATGCCACAATCAGCGTACCTATGGGATCATCCAAGCGAATTCATTAAAAATTTTGGTGATTTGCTTTTCAAGCCAAGAACGACGTTAAAGAATACTATATCACTTTCTGTCACAATCAAAACCGACGAAAAAGGCCCAGCTCATCTTTACACCCATTGACTGCTTTACGCTTTTAACTCAGTCTACTTAAGTAAAAAACAACAATCTCTATAACGGTGTCATTATGGTGATAGTGCGTTGAGGCAAAAATTGCCTCGACAGCTACGAAATGTGAAAGCCGTTATGCGCATTTGATAAGTAAGAGAAAGAAGGGAAGGGAAGTACCGGATATTCGAGAAGGGAGGCTCTGGGCTTATAGGTTCCGAAGCAACTGATTGCTTTTGCTATTGCTTTTACTAGAAGTTTTAATTCGCGAATTTCCGCTCCCGAATCTTACAGGAGCACGAGGTGAAGATTACTGCTGCTTGAGCTCAACGTCTGAACTCGTAAAATTTAAAGAAAACTACGTGTCCATAAACCAAAAAATATGATCTTCTGAGCTCTATGAATCTCAATCCTGAAAAAGCCAAGACTCAAGCCGTAGTTCTCTAAGAAATAAATCTATTTTATGGTTGTTTTGAGTAGAATGAATGCTTGAAAGACAAAGTGAGAATTGAAGTGTTTTAATGCGACGATGAGTGGTGAAATAGGAAATTCGATGCGACATTCAGATGGTGAAAAAATATTAATGATTGACATATGCAGCGATTGGCATGCAAATACTGTATTTGGAATGCATCAAAGGTTCTATTTTTCCATTAAAAACCATCGAAGAATAGCAATGACGATCTGTCAATGAAAATGATGTAAAATTTTCAAAAAAAAAACTCTCGGCAAAGCGCTAAAAAAATTATCGAATTGCCGAAACGCAGCAAAATGAAATGAAGTCGCCGAAAAATTTGCATTAGGAAAAAAGATTGTTGAAATCGAGAAGTCGCGTTGGTATTTGATTGCCGTTAACACGCTTTGAAGCTCGAGACAACGCTCATTTCCAGTTCGAAGAAACTCTCTCTTCGAAACCTGAACCATCTAAGACCTAAAGAGCCTGAATCCAAAACTGGAGAACTGATAGATGAAGTATGCTAAGTTTGCGCACATGGAAAATGTAGTTTTTATTTGTGGCATTTAATGCATATCACAATCAATCGAAGCAAACCATATTAAGCAAATAAAAGACTTATGTAAGAGCAATATGAGCTAATAATATTCTTTGCACGACCAAAGCCAAGAATTTTTAAGCTCCACTCATAGGGGTTAAGAAGCAATACTGTAATAAGTAACTGCTGACTCTGCCAGCTGTTTCTTTGGGAATAATCGATAATGAAAAATGCGTATCGGGAAATCTGTCTGCCACTACATTTAATTCTGACGATTTCAGAATTGATATACAAGTTTATCATAAGGAAATGGTTAATTACGAACATATTGAGGCTGATATTATGAGAGTTTGTGTTGTAACTTGAAATGGTGCAAATTTTCGTGCTAAAACTTGAAGTGCTCGAAGTTTTCGTGATTAAAATTGTCGGGATATTAAACCCTTAAATTCTATCTAGTTAGCAATGCAAAGATCTCCTTCCTGTACTGTAACTGAAGAAGGCTGTGAACCTTTTCTACCGCTTTCTTACTTTCACCTGATGTCTTAATTTGGCTCATTTATGGAATGCGACAGAGACGAGAAGCGAGTTTCTCAGAAAGATGGGAAAGTAGGTATGTCATCATGTAAGGAGATGACATTGTAGGTAGTGAATAACAGGTCTAGCACCTCAACAATTTTCTGAACGGCCGACACCCTAAAAAGCTTCGAGAATCTTTTGAAGGGTCGCGAACCTTGAGACGCTTCTTGCAATTCTAATATCACCTAGGCAAACATGGTAAGACAAGCGCTTATATTCAATGATTCTCTATATAATAGTGATGCGATAAGAATATAAAAGTGAAAAAAATCTTTGAGAAAACTATTCGACGCCTGTTCAATCTATTTTCCTTTCAAAATCCATATTATCATGGAGTGCAAAAGGTATTAAACAACGTAAAAACATGCAGAATAATACTTTTTTCGAGTATTTATCAGAAATCTTCTCATTTTTTTCTCTAAGATGCAACGATCACGCGAGACTTCAAGAAAATCGGAATAGTCGGCATAGGTTGTCACCATAATGTTTCCCAACATTTCCCTAAATAAAAAGAGAAGATCTCATCATGAATAACAAAAGCGATCAACTACTTTGAAAAGTGATGTTCACTGCACAAAATGGTAGCACCTTTTCGGTGCAACAACGGATTCATAGGAAAATTGACGCAGTGTTGGCACTATGATTGAGGTGCACAAAAATTCCTCAAATGAGACTCGAACACGGAGTTGCTAAATTCAACAGTGATTTACTAAAATATTACATATATATATATATATATATATGCCTAAGCCCAAGCCCAAGCGTAAGCCTAAGCTTAAGCCTAAGCTTAAACCTAAGCCTAAGCCTAAGCCTAAGCCTAAGCCAAAGCCAAAGCCAAAGCCAAAGCCAAAGCCAAAGCCAAATCCAAAGCCTAAGCCTAAGCCTAAGCCTAAGCCTAAGCCAAAGCCAAAGCCAAAGCCTAAGCCCAAGCCTAAGCCAAAGCCAAATCCAAAGCCTAAGCCTAAGCCTAAGCCTAAGCCTAAGCCTAAGCCTAAGCCTAAGCCAAAGCCAAAGCCAAAGCCTAAGCCTAAGGCTAAGCCTAAGCCTAAGCCTAAGCCAAAGCCAAAGCCAAAGCCTAAGCCTAAGCCTAAGCCTAAGCCTAAGCCAAAGCCAAAGCCTAAGCCTAAGCCTAAGTCTAAGCCTAAGCCTAAGCCTAAGCCTAAGCCAAAGAATAAGCCTGAGCCTAAGCCTAAGCCTAAACCTAAGCCTAAGCCTAAGCCTAAGCCTAAGGCTAAGCCTAAGGCCAAGCCTAAGCCTAAGCCTAAGCCTAAGCCTAAGCCTAAGCCTAAGGCTAAGCCTAAGGCTAAGCCTAAGCCTAAGCCTAAGCCTAAGCCTAAGCCTAAGCCTAAGCCTAAGGCTAAGCCTAAGGCTAAGCCTAAGGCTAAGGCTAAGCCTAAGGCTAAGCCTAAGGCTAAGCCTAAGCCTAAGCCTAAGCCTAAGCCTAAGCCTAAGCCTAAGCCTAAGGCTAAGCCTAAGGCTAAGGCTAAGCCTAAGGCTAAGCCTAAGGCTAAGCCTAAGCCTAAGCCTAAGCCTAAGTCTAAGCCTAAGCCTGAGCCTAAGCCTAAGCCTAAGCCTAAGCCAAAGAATAAGCCTGAGCCTAAGCCTAAGCCTAAGCCTAAGCCTAAGCCTAAGGCTAAGCCTAAGCCTAAGCCTAAGCCTAAGGCTAAGCCTAAGGCTAAGGCTAAGCCTAAGGCTAAGCCTAAGGCTAAGCCTAAGCCTAAGCCTAAGCCTAAGTCTAAGCCTAAGCCTGAGCCTAAGCCTAAGCCTAAGCCTAAGCCAAAGAATAAGCCTGAGCCTAAGCCTAAGGCTAAGGCTAAGCCTAGGGCTAAGCCTAAGGCTAAGCCTAAGCCTAAGCCTAAGTCTAAGCCTAAGCCTAAGCCTAAGCCTAAGCCTAAGCCTAAGCCTGAGCCTAAGCCTAAGCCTAAGCCTAAGCCTAAGCCTAAGGCTAAGCCTAAGGCTAAGGCTAAGCCTAAGGCTAAGCCTAAGGCTAAGCCTAAGCCTAAGGCTAAGCCTAAGCCTAAGCCTAAGTCTAAGCCTAAGCCTGAGCCTAAGCCTAAGCGTAAGCCTAAGCCAAAGCCAAAGCCAAAGCTTAAGCCTAAGCCTAAGCCTAAGCCTAAGCCTAAGCCAAAGCCTAAGCCTAAGCCAAAGCCAAAGCCAAAGCCTAAGCCTAAGCCTAAGCCTAAGCCTAAGCCTAAGTCTATGCCTAAGCCTAAGCCTAAGCCTAAGCCTAAGCCTAAGCCTAAGCCTAAGCCTAAGCCTAAGCCTAAGCCTAAGCCTAAGCCTAAGCCTAAGCCTAAGCCTAAGCCTAAGGCTAAGCCTAAGCCTAAGCCTAAGCCTAAGCCTAAGCCTAAGCCTAAGCCTAAGTCTAAGCCTAAGCCTGAGCCTAAGCCTAAGCCTAAGCCTAAGCCTAAGCCTAAGCCTAAGCCTAAGCCTAAGCCTAAGCCTAAGGCTAAGCCTAAGGCTAAGCCTAAGCCTAAGCCTAAGCCTAAGCCTAAGCCTAAGCCTAAGCCTAAGCCTAAGCCTAAGCCTAAGCCTAAGCCTAAGCCTAAGCCTAAGCCTAAGGCTAAGCCTAAGCCTAAGCCTAAGGCTAAGCCTAAGCCTAAGCCTAAGTCTAAGCCTAAGCCTAAGCCTAAGCCTAAGCCTAAGCCTAAGGCTAAGCCTAAGCCTAAGCCTAAGCCTAAGCCTAAGCCTAAGCCTAAGCCTAAGCCTAAGCCTAAGCCTAAGCCAAAGAATAAGCCTGAGCCTAAGCCTAAGCCTAAGCCTAAGCCTAAGCCTAAGGCTAAGCCTAAGCCTAAGCCTAAGCCTAAGGCTAAGCCTAAGGCTAAGGCTAAGCCTAAGGCTAAGCCTAAGCCTAAGCCTAAGTCTAAGCCTAAGCCTAAGCCTAAGCCTAAGCCTAAGCCTAAGCCTGAGCCTAAGCCTAAGCCTAAGCCTAAGCCTAAGCCTAAGGCTAAGCCTAAGGCTAAGGCTAAGCCTAAGGCTAAGCCTAAGTCTAAGCCTAAGCCTAAGCCTAAGCCTAAGCCTAAGCCTAAGCCTAAGCCTAAGCCTAAGAATAAGCCTGAGCCTAAGCCTAAGCCTAAGCCTAAGCCTAAGCCTAAGCCTAAGCCAAAGCCTAAGCCTAAGCCAAAGCCTAAGGCTAAGCCTAAGCCTAAGCCTAAGCCTAAGCCTAAGCCTAAGCCTAAGGCTAAGCCTAAGCCTAAGCCTAAGCCTAAGCCTAAGCCTAAGCCTAAGGCTAAGCCTAAGCCTAAGCCTAAGCCTAAGCCAAAGCCAAAGCCAAAGCCAAAGCCTAAGCCAAAGCCAAAGCCTAAGCCTAAGCCTAAACCGAAGCCTAAGCCGAAGCCTAAGCCTAAGCCTAAGCCTAAGGCTAAGCCTAAAATATATATTCTTTGATCCTCTGAAAGTGAGTGAGCTTATTGCTGCGTTATTTCATTCGGTAGTTTAAAATCAAATCTATAATTGAAGAATGCAACCTCAATTTCAAACTAAGGATGTAGTCTTAAACTATGAATGGTGCAGCAATATACGTCGTGTAAACAAGTGAGGTTCATTGATAAACAAGACAAACTAGTAAAAATTTTCGAAAGGAAAATAAGCATTTCAAGGGCGAATGAAACTCTACACACTCAATTTAAATAGGACCGAAAAGAATTTTATAAACTTCATTGAGCAAGTGGATAAAATTCGAACTAAGAACAAAACAGGAAATGAATAAGCCATAAAGCTCCCATTTTCGAGTACAACGGCTTGAATTTCTCATAATTTATTGCTTAAACATCAATAAAGGGTACCTGCAGAACAAGTTAAACACATTAGAAGTAGTGCTGATGTGTTGATTCCGTTTATTTAAGTAATGCTGATGTGTTGATTCCATTTATTTACAAGGTGCGGTTGAATTATATGCAAGTATAGGAGCGCTTAGGAAAGTTACTGCAATATGCGCTTTTTGCATTCCTCTCGCTTGATCAAGCAACTTCACGAGTTATGAGTGATTGGAAGATATACCAAGTAATGCTTTCATTTTTTTTTCAACTCTAGCAATTGTAAAAAAATTTTTGCAAAAGACCCACCCACTGCAAACATAGAAGTATAAAAGAGAAAACCGATCGGTATAGGATCAGTGCGAATTTTTTCCACTTTCTATTGCCTATAACTCTTTTCGGTGGTGATCGCCTTGCGTGGAACCTGGTATAGCAAGTCATCATGCGGTGTATATTAGATCCATCAAAAGTTTTGTGATCCCCGTTTTAGTATTTTTTTGAGTTGAAGCCAGCGGGCAGTCAGGCAGACAGACACATATATACGCATGTCGCCATAACATGATGTCGTATTAATGCATTACTGCAAGGTGAATTTGCAAAAGTGGGTATAGACGGGGCGCTTATCAATGAAACCTTTCATATACCAACCCCAGATAACAAGAAACACCAAATAGTAAAACAACTCAACGCGCATTCCCTTTATGTTGATGTGTACCTTGATCAGATCATTGCAGGTAGTTGCCCATAAGGCTAAGATGGTGTTAAGGTGAATTCTTCTCAAGCCTTATTTGGCGGTGGTCCAGTTGACCCGCCAAGGGGCGTGGACTAGCTCTGAACTAATCTAAAAAATCTCCTAAATGCTGAAGCCTGCAGGATTCGAATGAGAGAGCAGAAAAACAAAAAAGTTCACTTGAGACCTGATATGAATGGTTACAAGCATCGAACAATTCCTTGGATCCATAAATGAACGCCCCAACTCTCTGGATGATTCAGCGCACTCTAATTAAAGTAAGAATCCATCGACAGGATGCGAGTATTTTTGAAGATGCTGCTGACGCAGACTTGCTATTGATGATTACTGCTTCTTTCACGAAAGAGGCACGTTTTGCCTATGAAGCACATGGGTCCTCAAACCGTCACCCTGCAGGAAACCTGAGATGGGAGACCATATGAAGCTACCTTTCGGTGTTACCCGGAAGGGACAATAGAATCGGGGCGTTGTTTTGTTGAGATGCTGCTTGTTTCATTATTAAGCACATTGATGTCGAGGGAAACGACCGTTCCCTGCAGACGATTGAACATCTATCGTCGGAATGAGTACTTTGAGCCCAGCTATACTATATAATATCACTGAATATAAGCGACTAAGGTCTTTGTAAGCGAAGAATTCAAGGTGTCCTCTCCATTATCTTTCGAACAGACTCTTCACATCATCACTTCCACACACCATTCTCATTTCGTTTCTCTTTCTTTCTAACGACCATCTGAATTACGAGAATGTTTGTAGCTGATATCCTTATATTCATCGTTGCAGCATTGTGAATCGTCCTAGATTATTAGTATCTTTTCCTGGCAACAGATATTGACACTAGTACTCTCCGAGTCCAGGCTAAATGTTCCACCCGCATAATCCATCTCCAAAGAAAGTAAAAATATTAGTGTAGTAACGATAAAGATTCATGGGAATGAGGAAACGCGAAGGAATGAACCTAACATGGCACCTAATCACATCTATCGTCATGATATAATATTATCACGCACAATCGTTGTGATGTTAAAACTGAAAGCTCCAAGAGACTAAACTGCTGTCAACATAATTCGATCGCTTCTTGTAAAGTGATATACCCCCTCTCCCCTTTCTCGAGCACACTTTACTATACTACTCTATATACCAACATTTTCATACTTCATTTTCTCAAATAAAATATAGCAACACCAAGTTGCTACATTTTTAATCTTTTAGGGTGATAAAAATTTTTAGTGTTTTACCATTTCCTCCTACATTTCAAAAAGGATATATGTTCTGTTTCAGTAATATCGCAATCAACACAGTGGCCACCCTCCTAAAAAATAATTCTTTTTTTTTTGAATGAATTCACTGCCAACTTTTTTTTTCACACTCAATTTTCATAACAGTAAGACTGATATATGCTGACTAATTCGTTAAGAAGTGATGCAAATGTAATCAGTACCCTAAAGTCATATTCAATAAATCGGATTTAAGGTTGAAAACCGAAAAAAAAGCATCTGAATGCATTTAAAAATGAAATCTGAATTCATAAAGTTCATAAAACCTGCTTGAAACCAAAAAATTTGCAATATGCCAATGCGTAAGTGCATTGCACATTTGCGCTAGAGTGCTGTAAAGTCCCACTCGCGCCTCTTGAAGTGCTCGAATTTTTCTAGACTTTTCTAAATTGAGCATTCGAAATGGTCACTTTATTTCTTGGAAAGATGCCCAATTTTCGAAGACAGTACTGTTATGTGTATTGTATGCTATGGTGGTATGTTGAAAGCATTTGATTCTTTAAACGTGCACAAAAAAAAGACATTGTCAGCATAGCACTTATTACCCGCAAGAAAATCCTCAGGTGTTCATGATCGTTAACAAACACAAATCTCATAGCATATAACAATATTGAACTAAAAATCGCCATAAAAGTATATCTTAATCAACTGCAGCGAATGAGAATCCTACGCCAAATTTTGCTTGACACCTCAAAGAGTTGCGTTTCAGAGGCTATTTCGCGCATTTTTGAAATTCTAAATTTCCATTATCAGGACAATGCAGAAGGTTTAAACCATCTTTGAAGAGTATATTGTTCCAAAAATTTGGAATTCCATGGTTTCCAAAGAATCTAAGGTTAGGAAACAACGGAAATACGATTTGCTCCCCGAGGTGATATCTAACCAGTTTATGCGCATCGGCAGCAAGGCAGGTGTCAGTGCCTACCGTCGCCGTGTGTTCAATGCAGCTCGAAGATGACATCAATATACACTGTGTGATTTATGTGTTTGCGTATTTCGCACATTTATTTCCCGACAACAAACTTCACTTCTTAGTAAAAATGTTATTATTTTAGTACCAATCACCTTCTCTCTCTCTCTCTCTCTCTCTCTCTCTCTCTCTATATATATATATATATATATATATATATATATATATATATATATATTCGTCTCTTTCCTCTTTCATTCTTTTCACCTCTCTTTTTTCTCTCTTTAAAACCTTCCATTTCAACAATTCGCCTTATTTGTATATTTCATGAAATGCACTCAAGTCTTTATCGGAAAGGTTCCTTATTGCTAACTTACGTAAGCAAACAATTAACTGAATTCAATTCGATGGGATTCTTAGCATTGTTACCTTTCGAGGTAGAAATTAACTAGAGTGACTGTGATATGAATGAAATGAATTATATCGATGCAACTTGAAACAAAAAAAAGAAAAGAAGAAATGGAAAATTTCAAAAGATTTAAAAAAAAATTCATGCGATTGGGTTCTTTGATAAGATCGATCGAATTTGATTAAACTCTCCTCGAATATATTTTAAAAATTTTAGGCATTTTGGTATTTTTTCATCTAAAATCGATAAAGAAGTAAAATTCCTTCAGGTGGCCCAAAATACATTTGCCATATTTTTATAAGTCTAATCTTCAGCAACTCAATAGTTCGACCTCAAGAAGAAACAGACAGAGACATACATACATGCATAAATATTAGCACACGATTATCTCATAAATCGCATCTACAAAAAATTTACAAAGTTCGTGGAGAATTTTTCAGAAAATTTTACCTTTTTTTTGTTCTTTCTTGGCAACTTGTATAAAATTGCGCCATGGTGAATTGTGCGTGTCTGTAAGTGCGCACCTGTGACCGTATGTTTGTGATTGTACGTGTATGTCTTAGTATGTATGTATGTGATTGTGTGTCTAATTGTTTGGCGATGAAAGTGTTGGCAGTAAAGTTTAATAATTGTGAAGTAAAACGTCATGAAATCACCTGTAACGTATCACTTTCCAACTTATTAATAATCCAACTTTGCTCCGAACTCTATCATTTTCCATTTAAACGTGAGTAATGATCAAATGTGCGAGTCAAATTTTGTCTCACAATTCAGCAGCTGCCAGCTAGGGGGAAATTTTTCGCCGAATATTTGCATATTCTACCACCTATTCAATGAACATATTAGTTTTATAGTTTAAACATTGGTACAGCCGAATATATTCGACGATTGAAGGAATTGTACCAGATGGGAAACGTGCATTATTTGTAATTACAAGAAACTAAATGATGTTGGCATGACTTGTCTTATAATCTAAGACCAACCAGCAGCCTCTTGCTCAAATATTTCAACGAAGGTGAAATGCTGTTGAATAAGCGCTCACTAAAAGTTCGTCTTTTCTTTCATTCAGCTTCGTTAAAGAATACGGTTTGATGATACTTGAAAGACACGCAGAAGATGGCTTTGTACTACTAACTTTACTCAGCTAATTTCATGAATGCTGTATGGAGCTAATAGCTCTATAAACAGACAGGAGGAGAGGCAGGCAGACAGACAGATATGAAAACATTTAGCCGGAGAGAAGACATCATCATCAGGTGTGCTTCCGGTTTAAAAAAAAAACAAAACAACAGTCTCAGTGTTTTAATTATCTATCAAACACTGGCTTTTGCAAACGACAAGTTGTGAATATTAGAAATTCGGAAAGGAGAAGGGGACAGAGTAGGGGCAAGGATAGAAGAATTAGGGGTAGGGAGTAAGGCTAAATCATAAGTCACTAAAGGTCTGGAAGTCTGCTGAAATAACAGCTGTTCAATTTTTCGAGGGCTCACATATACTAGCTTACATCGTCCTTGCCGTCTTCGACGAGTCAAGAAAGCGCCAATGGCGCCAAATCATTCTTAATTTTCTGAGATTTTTGCATAAATTTTTTTATTCACTTGTTGCTATCGAGAACTCTCATTCTCTGACTTCAGTGCTAAATTGTTTCTGCCCTCATTAAAAGGTGATAGGGGGACTGGAAAGGGAGAGGTTCGAGAGGAGTGGGGGAAGGGATAGGAATTAGGGTAGGAATATACGATTGGAACAATAAAAAGCGATTCGTTTGCAAATAGTTTCAATGAATTTCGATGGCCCATTTTATCTACTAGCTGCCCCCGTTGCGAATGCACGCGACGGCTCGTGGGCGCTTGCCCAACTGGGGAATCAATATCGTATGCTTGCTTGGCAACGTATATGCAACCACACATTCAAAACAAAAAAAGCACCCTTCATCCGTAAGTGGCATTCTAACATACTCTTGCGCACTATAGCTTCGAAGTACCTTTCCATTTAGGCTCATTCGTAAATTAAAGTAACGAGGGGACAGGTGGACAGGTATGAATCCCAAAGCCGTTTGCCAAAGTTACATGGTCGTTTCCTAGATCAGAGTTCTTCAATGATCTGGGAAGATAATTTCACATTCCACTCCTCACCTCCTTACCTTTATCCGCATATTTCCTGTTTTTCTTTTATATCGTAGTGGGAAGCAAGATAGCTAAGTGAGAAGTTTACTCCAATCCGCATATCCCGTAGAAATCTTACAACACTGTGGACGGAAATGACATCGGAATTTGTGCACAAACGAAGACAGATGCCAAACATACCTGTCGTTCGGTTAACATAAGCGAATGTGCAATTTCGATGCGTCGCTTCCGCGTAAGATATTTGTTGAAGTGGAATTCCTTTTCGAGTTCGAGCACCTGGTTCCGCGTATATGCGGTCCGTTGACGCTTCTCGCCGCGATTCGATCCTACAACTAACAGCCAACTTTAACACAATTTAACTGCCAAACCAGCAGTAGAGAGTAGTACATTCTGAGCGACCTGCCGGTGACCTCAGGTGAAATTTCGTTGGAGATCTCAAGTCTCTACAGTTCTCATAAAGTTATATGATTTCCAGTACCTTTTGCTAAGAAAAAAGGGAAAGTCTATAAACTCAATGCAACAGACTCAATGTAGATTTCGTCGCTTTCTACGGTGTCAAATATTCATATGATGAAATCTAATGTTATCACGCAGCATTGAGAATATCCATTAAATTTCATCCGCTACAGTCTTTATCATTTGTAAGTTGAAAATGCCTCAGGCAGACAAATGAACAGATAAACCGGATAATCGAATAAATTTACATATGCAAAGATAGCAATCTCAACTCATAAACGTGAACATGCGCACGCAAATTGCAATAATATTGTCACATTGCAATGTTCCAAAATATTGCAAACATCGCAAAAAAAAACTTTTGTTTTGTTTCACACTCTATCGCCTTTCAAATTGACGCATTCCCTTAGGAGTTGATGACAAAATTTGACAATGACTTTATCGAAATGATGCAACATTGGCAGACAAAATTTTCAGACAAGAAAATTTATTACGGATGAGATAATTTTAGAAATGAATTCGGAATCGTAAGTGAAAAAAATAAAAGATTAAAATAATTCATGCACACAGAGAATCTTTTAACAGAGCTTTTAATCGATGCTCATCAACGAAATGGATATAGATGAAACGATAAAGGCGTAACAATAATGACTTTTTGATAGTCACTTCACGACAACATCTACCGTATAGCATAAACGATGCCTATTTATGGTGCCTGGTCCATCATTATTTACATGCCGTCTTTTCCGCTATTATGTAGAAAATACCGACGATATGCTTAATAAAAAAAAAGCCAACAATTTTCATCAATTACTAAGTGATACGCTACGGATTTACTAAGTAATTGGTGATTTACTACAGTGATTTACCTCAAATTTGCTATGTAACCGTAGTAAAAGTAAGTTTTTTAAAAATGAGAAATTATAGGCGAGAAAACGTTGATTGTTTCGAAAAATATGAAGGAACATTCTTCGCTAAAGACTTCAAGGATAAAAAAAAAAATAATTTTCATAAAAACGAACTTCAAATCTTGTTTCTTTTCCTTTCAAATTCCATTCATTTCATTCCATTGTCTCTTAGCGTGAAAAAATCCTTTACTTAATACTTAAGCCGAAAAGTTACTTACAGTAATTTTAGAATGATTACTGTAATAGAATCCATTTTGAATTCGTATCTGCTCATACTCAAAAAAAAATTTTTTTCAATGCAATAAAAAATTTTCGAAAAGTGAATGCATTTTTATGGCATATGTGGGATGAATTCGATACGTCGCATCGATGCACTTTTTCACCGATGTTTGGCGTCACTTCTGCACAACATGCACACATCCCTCGATACGATGCATATCACCTATTTTTACAGTAACTCTAAAAACTGTTGCTCCTGTATCCATAAAGACGCAAGTATTCCACTCTTCTGGATGAGTCGGTCCGTGAATTAAAGCGATCATTCAGTATGCAAGAATATCAGTGTTGTCAGCCAAGAATGTGGCCTAATTCTATTAAGCTTCACTCCAATATCAGTTTAACTTGACTAGCTATTTGGAATACGCTACTCTCAACATGCTGTATGTGGCCTATTGCACGACACCTTTAAATAAGCGTTAAATAAATTCAACCTTAGCTCAGCTTTATATGCCTCAAATGCAATTGGAATGCAGATCTGAGACTCGAATAAGAGAGTGGCGAGCAATACAAGCTGCAATCCATAAATCAATGCACAACGCTGCGTTTTGCACTATCGTCCGATTGATCAATGCGTTCATAAATTTATGACCGAAGCTGGCCGCTTGAAAGCTTATTTATGGCAATTTCGGTCATAAATCGCCTTATCTTATTGTTGCCAATGCGGCATCTCTACACTTTCTCCCCCCTCTCTATCGCTCCCTCCTCAGTCTTACAAGAAAACATTCCTTAAATGTCGTGTGGCTGTTTGTAGGATTTTCAAGAACATGCTAAGGTGAGTTCGATTAGGAGTGTAAGGGGCAGAATGCACTATGCACTAAATTTGATATAGATTTAACAACATGTAAGAGCATGAACCCATCAGTGAAGAACTATTATCCGAAATCATTTCCCTGTGTTCAGTTCCCTCTCATCTTCCCTCAAAGGTGTCGTTCACTTCCCATCTCATCTCCCCTCAAAGGTGTCTATCAAAAGTATCCCGATCCCTGGGATGGTAGGACTGATCGACATAAAAATCCCTCTTCAGTTTCCACAAAGCTTTTACATGTCAGCTGAACCAATGATATATAATCAATTGGTGATGAGTGGTTACAAAACAACTAGTGATGATGTTAATTATCAACGATGTGTCGATACGGGTTCTTGGTTAGTCAACGATCGACAAGTACAACGTAAATAGGCATACAAAACGATGAAATACTTGGCTAGTCTAGGCTGATGCGTGCTGCTAAATGAAATGAACGCGCTCTCGGTTTAACACTTGCAACGATCGCTTCCCGGTACCGTAATCAATCTTCGTGGTCGTATCGTAAAGGGAACCGCTTCGTGAGTGCACACTTTGTAAAAAAAAGTGACTAATGAGCCGGAGGCGCACAAATCAGCAACATTACTGAACGTTGCCACAAATATTGCATCAATATGTGGTGATGACGCTCTAAGCATTCATAGTTAGTGAACTTTTATTGTACTTATAGGGCGAATTGCCATTGGTACTTTTTGATCGGTAAAACATGAAACTGAATGTTGTGCATGATTGAGAATCGCAATATCTCCCATTCACTTGCTAGATTATGCAAATATGAGGAGTTAGAACACAGATGATTAGATACGGAAGGGGAGGGAGGAAAGAGTAGAAGCAAAGAATACAGAGGACGAGTAAACGTAGTCAAACGTAATTAGTGATGATCTACAGAGATGAAAATATTTCAAGAAAGTGGTGGAGATAATGGAAGGAGGATGGACAGAGGGATACAGATTGATAGCAGAAGAACGACTTTCCATAAATTTCAATCTAGTGCCACGACTTCATCGTCCATTATCCATAGCGAGATCGCCCACTTTTGTGCAAACCACTTCTAAGCATTTACTTTTTCAAAGACAGAACACTCCACATCCTTTTTATTATCAAGGATATAATCGGCCCTTCATATCACTTTTACTAACACAAAAATGGGCTATTCATTTCAACAATGTGAATCCAATAATTCAAGCGATTCACATATTATCACAAAATGTTTTCATATCGCATCAAAATGAGCATTTCCGCCAAGGAAAATTTGTTTTTTTAATTATTTCTTGCAATAGTAAAAAATACTTTTTAGTAAAAATTGTAGCAAGTTTTCTAAAATATGCAAATTAACCGAGAAAAAAAAGCAAGCAAACAAATAAATCATTTCAGTGTGGAAATTCAACATCACTTAAAATCAAGCAAAAGGAATATGAACAAAGATTGCATGAGAAAATAGTGAAAAATATGATTTGTTCGATTTCATATGCTGATGTCGAGTTTCGATGAACAATTCAACGGAACAACTCTTATCTGACTGACCGGTCGACAAGTTTCAGTTGCGATTATAAGGAAGGAAAAAGGCTGATTTAGAGAAAAACTCGTAAACTTAGTCATTTTTAAAATAATTAATTTATTTCTATATTGTCGAAATTTCAACCTTTAAATGAAACTTTCATGTTTTACCCTTGTAAGTAGTCAATTCTTATAATTGCAAGCGTATGAAATGGCATAGATTAGATGCTAAATTGAATCGAATAGTAAATGTGATCGATGAAAGGCAATATGTGTGTGTTTGGATCGGTAGAAGAATTATTGCAACAGATGTGATCCGATCCGAATAGTCAATATGCAAAAGTGTGTGTTATAGGAATAAAGGCCGCCAACTATAATTAATGACATACTGTAGCAGCGATCCGAGCAAACGACGAGAGAAACGTGCGCTACGGCATTCATTGCAATATAGATGCGCGTCTATCGCTTGCACATATAGAACATCGATATCAAATATAATGCAAATTTATTCACCATAGCATATTTGTCATTAATTCGAATAACCTATCAATGTAACGAAAAGAATTTTTATATAAGACTGAAAAACTATTCTTAATTAAATACTTTTTACAATGAACATTTCAGTAGTGCTTCATCTCCGATGATCTAAATTATTACAGGGTTTTTGGCACAAAATGTACTTTTTAGTAGGCATTTGAAATCTTATTAAATAAACGATATGTTCATTCAAAAACGAAATACTTTCACTAAAGAAAAACATCGGTATACATTAAAAATTTCACATAAATTAGTTTGAAGTCACATAAAAATTTTCACTTACAATATCAGTTAATCTTATCTATTTTTCTGCTATCAATGATGATTGAAACATCATTTTTGCAGAATTTTAAGTTGCAAAAATTGCAAGTATTGCAAATCGGATAGTATTATTGCAAAAATCACCTCAATTGTAATTTTGAGCAATTCACCAAGATCTATTCAAATGAGAGGTGAAAAATATTTGAAAAAAAAGTTTAATTTTATGCCGCAAATAATATTTCAATAATATGAATCTATCCCTCAAAGAAACATCCCAAAATTATATAATGAAACGAAACAATTTGGATTGTGCGACAATAAGATGAAGAAACCGGTAAGATGTATATGCTCATTTAATATATAGCCTGTCAGAGGCAACCGGATGCGTCAATATGAGAAAAATAATCAATGAAAGATTGAGAAAAATTTACTTCTAAAAAGATTTTATTCTTTCTCGACTTAACTAATCGATACAAGTAAATTCGTCAATATATATATATCTATAACTCATAAAAACGGCAATAAATTTTTACAAAATTGAGATCATCACAGCATTCCTTGTTGCTTAGTTCAAATCATCAAGCAGACAGATGTACAGACATACGCATACATTGGCCGACATATTTAAGGGTATTTTGAGAGTATGAATTCAAAATATTTGAGAAGCGCATAACATGAGAGTGATGGAGTGTATTACGACACTCTTTCGTGCTGAATCCATCAAGGCTAAGATTCCGATCCAGAGAATTAAATTATTTTTATAGACTATTTGTCTCTTGAAAAGATATTTAGACGTCCAATTTAGTGGAATATCTGATGTGAATCTTATGGCGATAAGCAATGAAACGAATTCAATTTGCTACAGTAGGAAAACGCATATGGCATTTTGGTTGTTTGACGGTGTAACATCTGTGTGCTCTTCCTCCAGGATAATGTTGCGTTCGAAGTCATTCATCTCCGCTCACAGCTATCACTTTTTATTGGCAATTCGTTGAGAAGAAGATTGCCCACAAAATTGTCCAACATTATTTCTGAGCAGAAATGATTTGCTCGCATTTACCTATGTAGGGATCAATAGTATTTAATAAAGGAGAGTGAAGAAGACAAGGAAGGACTTGGAAAGGGATGAGGAAAAGGCATGGATCGGAAGGGTAGCGAAAGGAGAGGAGATTAAGACTAAAGGATCCATTGAAAGCAGCAAAAAATGAAATGAAGGAGATGAACAGATAAGTGTTGACTTCCGAACTTTGATCGCTGGAGGTGAATTCGTTTTAGTAAACAAACAAAGCAAATCCCTATCGGCGTTCCTTTAGGAATTTTTTTTTTCTGGTTAGGTTGCACTATAGGAAAATTCCCGGATTGTTGTGGTTTAACATCTAAGTGGCCACTATCAAAACGAAACCAAAACGTCACTAACACTATCAATACGCAACTTAAACAAAGTATCGCTGCAAATCGCTATTACACTCTGATTCATCTAAACATCAGAGACCGCTGCGATGTCATGCGCTATATTATCGAACAGAATAAACTAATCCTAACATTTTTTTTCCTTAACACCTTCTATCCAACTCTTCTATCGCCGCCATCACTGCCACCTTTATAATACCTAAATGATACCGAGAACAACATGATGCAGACACAAAATATTCTCGAGGCATTATGCTGTGGGTAATTCTATCTATAGCAGAATTCAACTGCACAGCGTGAACAGGCGTAAAAATGTTTCAAAGGAGATGGATGGCACAATGAGTTTCTATGATTCTTCTCATCAAATCAACCAATTCCAAATACTACTAACAAATAATAAAGCATACATGGCAATACATTCGTAGTCCAACTAATTCGATTGCTACTTAGAAGCATTTCTATGCGTTCTTGAAATGCAAAGCACATAATAAGGACGTTTTGCTCACTACCATGTGTTGGTCATTCAGTAAATGACCAACACAAATGAATGCAAAATAAGTCTGCAAATGAATTTTTAGGAAGATATTGCTGATCAGATCGACAACTTCCGAGTTCAACAACACATTAGATCTATTTGCATATTTAATTTTTCTCGCCCCGCTATAAGATGGATTTCAATATTTGCTAAGCAGTGAGTGACCAGCCGGCTCAATTCCATTTAGTTATATGAGCATAAATTTTACAGCAGTTTGACTCCGGAGTCGTTTCATCACTGATTTTCGCCAATGAGTATATATATAGATTTATTATTGAAATATTAAAAAAAAACCATTTCTTCTATTATCCTGACCAAGCCAATTATCGGCTGCAACGCCACCAAATAACAGGTACGGTTCGACAAGTATACAGCTATGGATTTACGAATTAAATTCGACTACCGAAATTGATTCAACGAAGAAAAGTAATAGAGACAGATGATATTCAACAATGATTACGAAAGATACGTATCGTCAAAATCGATTAAAGGCTTTCTTAGCATAATCTTTCAAATATAGGCTAAATAATGCAAGGGAAAAGAGGAAAATCTAAAAATAAATGAAAAACCAAACGAAGTATGGAATAAAAAGTGAATAAAAAGTGAGTGAAAAAAATACACCTAAAGAACATCCAATGAAATGCAGATAATCGACGGGGTAGGAAAATGCCCTCATAGAGTGAGATTAAGTTTATTGATAGGCAATCGGCACGTTGATGAATCCGATAAGTCAACAACCAAACACCGTATACCTGCACGGTGTGAGCGATGATCGATTACTGCAGGGCAAAACGTCTCATGCCAGTCGTATATTTGCATGCTCAAGTCTAATAATTTATATTGCTCTCAAGTAAATTTAACCAAGCTTTTTCCTTTACATCACCTTTTAGATATCATTCAAAATGCATTAAGCCTTCCCGAAAATCAATGATGGACTGGCTGAGAGTAACTGTAGAGTCTTACGTATGATGTAAATTAGGCTTATCAAGTTCCCTCAACTTTTCCCCATCTGCGGTTCCTAATTTGCAACTAACAGACATATAGACAGACAGACTCATACATACATATACTAGTTAACACAACAACGCTACCGTAGGATATGGAATGCTACCCTTGCGGGAAATAGTTAGTACCCTTGCTTAGACAGTCGCATAAAAAAAGTGAATGGGCACATAATGAGAACGTTAGTTGAAAGCTTCTAAAACGATTACGAAATAGAAATTACATTTCAAGCGGAATCAGAGGCACTCCATTAGTGTGTCTTGAAAGCAATTTCCGACAGCTGTACGTTGCGAAATATGGATTACGTAATTACCTATGCAATGATTTATCTACAGTATTTAAGAGTCGCCACCATTAAATAGATCCTCTTAGGTTTTGCTCTCAAAATATACGACGAATGCTGCAGCAAATTTCTTATGATATTAATATCAAATTATGAAATCTTTCGTTAAACATTCTTATTTATTTTATCGTTCAATTAATAAACGTATAATTAATTGACAAACTTTTGCAACTTTTAATTGGCAAATAAACTTTTTATAAATTTTTTATTCATGTTTTTGCCTTGACATATTCAGATTTCT
Source organism: Baylisascaris procyonis (assembly GCA_037389465.1). Classification (NCBI taxonomy): domain Eukaryota; kingdom Metazoa; phylum Nematoda; class Chromadorea; order Rhabditida; family Ascarididae; genus Baylisascaris; species Baylisascaris procyonis. The sequence continues at coordinate 532,881 of JAZARR010000250.1, forward strand.
TCAGTAAAATTCTTCATTTTATTAACGGGAAGATGTAGGAACATTAAACTCGATGTTTTCCCACCTAATTCCTGAAGACTAAAGAGCTCATAGTGTCGACTTAGGCAAATGATAACTTCATAAAGCATATTAACAACGAATTTAGTCAATTACTGATTAATCCATTAAATTAATATTCCATATTTATGCAATCTTTCGTCAATGAATTTTATCTACAAAAGTTCTCATAAAATTTTAGAAATATTCAAAAATGCATCGATAAACGCTAATGCAATGTCTTCTAAAAACGAGGCCTTATAGTTCTGAAGGAGTCTCCGGGATTCTCGTTCAAAACGAAACTGCAATCATAAGATTTACTGTTGATCCACTGAGTATATCACAGAAAGTGGTTAGTAAAATCCACAAATATTGCAAGTTTATTAACGGTTTTCCCAGGTGTAAAATGCTTATTGACTTCACTGTTACTGATCTCTTAGCAGTGACTCCTCTTAAGTGAATACCTCACTACCGTAGATAAAAGTTATTCCACTATTGTTATGAAGTTACTCAGGGAGGCCATTTCAGTTATGCAGCACGTCAAAATCAATACTTTACGGTCATATGCGCCAAAAAAAACTTTTAAAGTTCCCAGAAGTAGTTGGCAAATATGAGAATCAATCCGTTACCATAATCATCTCTATGCAAATTAATTGCCTTCGAGTACTTCTAATAGTTACTTATTATGGCGCATATGACATGCCCATTGTTGTAAGGGTAGGCTACGGATAAGTGGGGAAGGGGAGGGAAAATGGGTGGGTTCGAAGTGCTTGTTCGATAGGAGAGAGCGAAAAATTGACATAAGAATGTCCATAAATTGTCGATTAGAGAGTACGTGACGCAAATGATAGCAAAGCACGCAAGACACGCTAAATAGATGATAGAGAGTATGCCAACGCGTAGTTTCGAAATTACTTTTTTTTTCACTCAATCTCCTCCGATTTTTGCAGTATATTTCTTTTGAAATTTTTTATAATTTCTAATAAAATTGCAAATAAAATAAATCTTAAAAAAATAAATAAACAATAACTTCATTCAATAGAAAAATTTATTTTTTTTGGATCATTTCGCATTCGAAAAATAAAGTCGAAAACTTTTCAAAGGTTGCGAGGCATTTGAACGAAACAGAAAGTGAATTGAAGGTGAAGCTTTGCTTCCTCATTACTTCTAAAATCAATTTTTTAAAAAATGAAAGGGATTTCGCGACAGAAACGCTAGATCTTTAAGATGACTCGTTAAACATCGATGAGATTATAAGCTTCTTTATATATATATATATATATATATATATATATATATATATATATATATATATATATATATATATATATATATATATATATATATATATATCAAAATGTTTTATTACTGTTCGATAAAAAAATTTGCATATTGAAGAAGAATGAGATGGAGTGTTTTTTCGAAGATTTATGCAAAATTTGCATAAAATGAGATGGACTTTTGAATGCTTCCTTCATAGGTAACCCAAAATGGATTCATTTTTGAATAGCAATAAGCACTCCCTATTTCAAGTCTATTGAAGAATGCTCAAAGCAGTAACCATTAACAACGCTGTACATTTATAGAGAAGCCGGTTGATGAACAAAACATCTGCGTGCCCTTAACAGCTGGATATGGTGTGTGCTAAAAACGATTTATAATTCTTGACTTATATGCCTTTTCGCCATTTTCCTATTCAAAAATCCTTAGAACGCATCAATTACCATAAGTGAAATGACAAATATTCTATGTGAAAGATGGGATATTTCAGAGGATATTACGCATGAACTGGTCATATCCGCAGAAATGCTAAAGATGGAAGCGTCAATTTTACCATTCCCACTATTAACTCACTTTCTAATAATGTATAGATTCTCACCAACTGATAAATGATCAGACATAAAGGTTAAATCATACGGTTTAAACTGGATAGTTCCAGTCGGAAAGGTACCAGATTAGCTAAATAGAGGATGGGTATCGCCTATTTGAAGATCCAAGTAACCCCTTAATGAAAAAAAAAAACAATTAATCAACCTATTTTCTGCAGTTGTAAGCTCCAAAGACAGTACAGACATCTCACAGTTAGATGAGCTGATCATGAAATATAGCTGATGTATGATGGAAACGAAAAAAGCAATGCAGTGATGGTTAGTGATAGATAAACATGAGCATTTTAGGCGATCTCAATCAAAGATTTAGTCTCCTAAAATCTAGACGCCATAAACCCCTCTACAGCACATAGGCATCCTCCCTTTCCATTCTCCCATTTTCAAGACTGCGCCAGATTGGATGAGACTTGAAAAATAGATTAGCCACAACTTTCGCATTTTTATGAGATAAGTCACAATATGATAGGGAACGAAGAGAAGAAAAAATTGAAACTTCAAAAATAAAAATACACATGATTTTACACATTGAAACTTCAAATAAATACACATGAGGTAAGTCATAAAAATTATTCAGCATTCACCTAATTAAACTAAAACTCATCTTCGACAGTATATTATGAGCAATTCAATTTCACAAAGCATAAAATGATATTTGGCAGCTTTTCAAATAATAGGCCACATTTTTTTTGGCCAAGCCAATGGACACAAATTTTTCGGCAAAAATATTGAGGCAGAGAACTCAAAAATTCAAGAAAAAAAATTCAGGAGATAAAAAATGACCATGTTTGACTTATATTTTACAACCATATTATTACCGGCCTTACAACTCAGTGAAAGTAACAGTGAAGCACATTTTTGCACTCGTTTCAACAAGCACACTCACATTTCAATGGATACAATTAACACAATGGGACAATAACAATCAAAGACAAGGGTAAAATAAATATTTTAATTATAAGATGTGCTTCTATTGTTAGCTCTTATAATTCTAGTTCCGCGGAACAGAGATTATGGAACCGATCTACCAATGTAGCTAGTTATTGGTATGAAAATGTTAAGAAGAATGAGAAAAGAATGAGAGTTCAACTAAATTAATAGAAGATTCCTGTATAAGGGAATGCAAAGCAATCTTTCTAAATATGCAAAGGCTGGCTATCCTCATCGTTGTACCATCATATCAAAGATATCATCATAGAAAATGATTAGTGAATATAGGATAGTCGGAAACAGATTCTTCGCTTTCTTTAGGATTGCATATTAAGGAATAAAATAATGCGAAGCAAAGACAAAGATCTCGTCGAGATGGAGGCTTTTAATTTCGTTTCTTTTGACGCTAACAATGGGATTAAATCCTCCCTCATAACGGCAGTTGAGAACCACAAAAGACGAATCTCATAAATGAAAAAGAAGACTGAAAAGTCCATTAAAGGATGAAATGAATTCGATAAAGTATAGAAATGAAATTATCAATCCTAATTCACTATCTTACTGCTTAACAACTTTGTAGCAGAAAGGTTTCATCTCAAAGATGTTCAACATCTCTTCGTCTCTTCATTTAGGAATCAATTACCTCTCCTAGTAATCTCTATTAAAAGATGTTGATTTATAAACGATTAAAGTGAATATAAAATGCTAATAAAAGACTTACCATTAGTTGAGTGGACTCGTGTCATCCAAGGATATACGGCGACACCCGCTTTTTCGTCCTCTTCCTCTTCTTTTTCATTATCTTTTTCTTCTTTAGACCAATCTGAGCCACCGTAACCACAAGAGGAACTCTTAAAATACGGTACATTTTGAAGTGTTATTTTGAGTTGTAAATGCAATCATTAGGTTGACATATTCGCTTAGAAGGGTGTACGGCGATTGTGCTATAATTCGTTATTGACTCTTAATGGAGTGTCGTTTAGGGCGGCCCATTTAGCTGAAAACCAGTATTTCGTTTTCATGTCATACCTTCCAAAACGTTTCGGCTGCATTTCGAAAATTTGCTCTCTCAACTATGAAATAAAGCTCATAAAATGAAATTTAATAAAAAAAAATTTGCTCTTTATATTAGGGGCTTTCTCTATCTCTTAACTTATACGAACTATCTTTCTTATACCAAACACATCAAGTATTTTCAAACCTTTACATTCATATTTTTTTCTCTCAACCTATGAATTCATCTCATTTCAATCACCAAATTTACAAATTCAGAATTACTTTTCCCTTCACTTTCAATATAAAAAAAAACACCACTTGCATAATTTATAGATCTACAATATGCAACTCGTAATACTTAAATATTGTTGGATTCGCACTGTGTATTACCTATGTATCGGCATCACCTTTCATTGACAACATTTCTTTGAGATGTAAACTTGCGACCTAAAACTATTTTTCTAACCTATCCGAAATTTTATTGCGTTTTCAGTAAAATGTAAACAAAATTATTCCATCGAAATAGAGTTAACATTTCTACTTAATCAATACGAATATTTTCGTTAGTTACCACAATTCGGATCAAAATATGCAAAAATTATGGTATATGTGCACATTTATATATGAATATTCAAATTAGTAACGCTTAAGAGATATGAATCAGCCGACTTATAATATACGAGGAAATATATGTATTCACTAGCACTACTATCCACTTTACCCTCATATAAGACCTAAGATATTCATATATTATTTAATAATTTATTAAATATCCGGTTTTTAAAGCCATTTACTTTCAGGATTTTTTTTTTTTTAAATAAACAACGACTTATAAAACGATTCTTAGAGAGAATTAAAATCGTAAGTAAGAGATATTTGTGCGCAATGTAATGAAACGCTGCAACAATTTTTTCAAAAAAAAAAAAAAAAAAAAATGAAGCAACAACAGTAATGGTGAGTATAAAATACGGATGATGACTGTAACGCTTAAATGATTTTGACAAACCAATTTGTTTCATTTAAGTGAACAATCATGTGAAAAGATAAATGATCACATCAAATTTGTTTCACTTTGATCGAAATTTATAACATTTAAAAAAAATGAAATATTTCTATTTCAATCGGTGAATTTTTCAATAAGTTTTCGTGGGAAAAAGTTCAAGAAAAAATCAATGAAAAAAGATTGAAATTGAAACAAGTGAAAGAAGTAATGCCGAATGGGGGATGGAAAAATATTGTACTCGTATATTTCGTTTATTCGACGAATCACTTTTATAATCAATAAATGACTACTAAAACATTGATATTAATACATTCATCTTTCATTACGCAATTGGTTACATAAATCTTCTCGGAAAATCCTCTAGCTTGACTCAACGCTTCAGTAGGTTTGTGACTTGAAACTAAAGGACACGTCTGAAGTGTTATTCTTTATTATAAGATACTTCTTTGCATACACCTGCTTAGAGACAGTAAAAATGAATGAAAATTTTTCGTAAATTTCTGGACTTCGCTAATATTCATCTAACAGTAGTACTGGTAAATAAAATTTTTGCGATTACCACATTAACAGCAGTATAGAAATTCCACAACTTGTAAAATATCAGCTAGCTATGCAAATATTTGCTTGAGTGCTTGATTCGGGATTAATGACCGCATTCCATGGGAATACGGCACATTCGATTTTAAATGCAATTTTGAAATATGTAAAAAACTTAAAAGTTCCACAATACATCGGTTTTCGATTTTAGATGGATACGCGTAAAAATCTGGCAAGTGAGGAAGCTCGCCACCACAGTTGGCACGATACGTGCTTTTGTATTCCCCACTCACTTAAGCAACCACAAATCATCTAAAAAAAGTTAAATATGCAAATTAAAGCACTCACATTTTAGGTGAACTGATCACCTACATGACCTTTCACAAATGGTTCATTTTTCTATGAGTTATTAGGTGCACAGTGAGATTTCAATGGAGGAAAAATGTTTAAAAAATTTTTTGGCACCCTCAAATTTTCAGAACATTTTTAGAACTTGATGGCCCAACGTGGAGTATACGGTGTAGAAGATCAACCTATAGTATGCGTCATACCTGTCAAATTTATAACACAACCTTCAATGATCCCAAAGTTGAACCTACAGTGTCGACATATGCACATATTTCGGAACGTATGGACTCAACGTCGCCGTGATATTCTTTTACAAAGCAAATTTACAAAAGTGCGCTTGTAAGACCACCCACCCCCTCTCTGAAAAAAAAATTTTCCCATGGATCTTATGACTTAAAATGTATAAAACTAAAATGTTGCAAAGAAAAAACGCGGAAAAATTTGCAAGATTTCGCAATGAAAATTTTCGAATATTCTAACTTTTTCTCATCATTCATTTCCTTTCACGAAAAAAAACTGTTGTGGAATATTTGAAAACAAAATGGTGCTTCTTCATAAATAAACAAATAAATAAGCAATCAAAAAAAAAAAGAATTCCATCTGTAAATAGATTTAAAAAAAACAACAAATAATTCATTATTCAAATAAATCGGACATTAACGGCACTATCGGTGGCATTTCCTCGCACATAAATAGAAGCCGCTCATTCATCAACAACGGTCATCCATCTCTAATCCCATGTAACTCGGTGATGATATATGAAAGGTGATACAAATACATACGAGTTATGAGTGCAGATTTTATCTGTATTGTGTGTGTGTGTGTGTGTGTGTGTGTGTGTGAAAGAAATCAACATTTACAATATCTTTAATGATCAGCTATCCACTCGAATCTTAGAAGGGGACAAAATTTGTTTGATTGGAAATTTCAAAAAAAAAAACTGCTAAAAATTTAAGAAAAATGGTGAAGTATACCATATGACTATCTTTTGAGAGTATTTCGGCAGAAGATATTTGCAAGAAAATTTAAATTAGAGGCTACATTTCCGTTATTCTAGGGTTTGAGGGAGAAAAAAAAACGAAACCTAGAAGGAGCATAGAAAAAATAAGTTGAAACAACGAAAAATCGAGAGATTAAGATCGGAAATGGGAAAACTATTTTTGAAAGACTAATAAATAAAAAACTTATAGAGATTTTTCCCATTGTTACCATTGCCATCCGTGCATTTTTCGAAACGGCCATGGTTTGAGATAAGTCCTGGACATAACGAAGAAACGCGTCACAATATCGTATTTCTCCATTATACCAAAGACTACCTGTCAAGTTAGCAGTGTATTTCATTTAGGTGCCCCAAAAAATTCGCCTAAAGTAAGGTTGGCTTAAAATGAATTAAATAAGGCGTTAAAAAAGCGAAAACGATAGTCAAGATTTAAGAGGTAAAAATATTTACTACAGTGTTACAATTTGCAAACATGTTGCTATTGCAATTGCAATTGTAATTTTCACTTCTTTAGAGTGCATAAACAATCAATGAATGCAATGAAATCATCGAACAAAATTTTAAACCAGTTTCGAGTTTTTAAGCCGAATCGAACTGAACACATACACACTGAAGAAATTCTTTTGCACACTGCAATGTACACAAACACATATACATACACGTACTCATACATACATTCAGACAACACGTACACATACAAACAGACGCATACATACATACCTACGCAGACACAGACATACACACGTATATATACAAACATATAGGCATTCGAGTTTGGCAAGAAGTCAATCGAATGTCAGTACTTTTTTTCGCACTTCACAGGCATGAGTGACTCAAGCCAACCTGAACAGATAAAAATCTGCTATTGCCATTTGCCTTTCGTTAAAATCGCATAGTTCACGATACGTTTAGATTTGAATATCTTCTGAATTGAAATAAATATATTCATTTCCTACTAATTTTTAACTATGCAAAGAAGTATCATATAATAAAGAATAACACTTCATAAATCGCTTCTAATTTATGACAGTAGATAAAATAAAACAAAAAAATCGATAATTTCACCCTGAGGGCATAAATGAAAAACTCAAAAAATAGTGGAACAAATATTGGATTTTTTTGAAGGAAAAATCGAATTTATATATGAAAAAAATAATAAATCTAGTGATAGGACGATATTGCTCAACAAACCGAAGTGTGGTGTGCTTAGCGAGTTACACCATTAGTTCGTGACAACGCAGCCGCCAAAAATCGATCAGCTTCGATGTGAAATAAACGACTTTGTGTTCGACGTGAATGAAATGATTGCATCAGTAGATCAATGTGAACCGCTCCAATTGCCTATCCACTAGTTTTGTTCGTTACAAGCGTAGGTGGGCAAGTAATGAAAAAAACACACAAAAATATCCTGGTAGATCATTAATTACATGAAGCAAAGAAATGAATCAAAGAAAAATTGAAAAACATACGAATAGTGAAATCAACCAACCGGATCATGAGCCGTTTCGGAAGGATTGAATTGATTTTGTGCTGAATAGAAACCGGATGCGGGTGGAGCTGCAGTTGTTGGATTTGGCGCTACCGGATTGTTGTTTTGTTGCTGTTGTTGTTGTTGTGGTTGTTGTTGATCGTAATAGAAGTTCGAAATACCAGGTGGAAAATGTTCGGGTGATGTCATAATTTGCTGGTGCTGCTCTCAGCTGAATTAATGACTTGCTGCTGCTCACTAAAACCAAACAAAATGTCGGCCCATAAAGAGTGTTGTGTGTGTGTGTGTGTGTGCTTGTGTGTGTCTGTGTGTTACGCACAAACGCACAACCAGAAGTGAGGCGCAGCGTTGAATCGAAAATTTAACGCGAACAGTAGAGAGACAAAAAACGTTGCAGAGAGAGCGTCGGTGCGTTCATTGGACACGCATCCACCGGAAGGCGGAGCTTCAGACACATACGCCGGACCGCCGATCAGCCCACCAGCAAAGCGACAGCCCCGCAACACTTGGAGGAGGGAATGCCACACACTGCGGGCGGGAATTCGGCCCGAGGCAGCGACCGAAGAGCCACAAAAAACGGCTGCCTCTACAAAGTAGGAGGTGTGTGATGGTGCTCAAGAGGGGGCGACCGAAGACCGACAGCCAAGTGTGATGTGTGATTTGAACGGCGTTCTCGGTTATCTCGCAACGGGAGGCTGCCGAGCAGGCAATCTGTCTCGTAGAGGGCGGCCTCTTTTAGTCGGCAACTTCAAACGTTGCCGTCGCTCAGGAATCATCAATAAACGCGCCAGATTCAAAGTCTTTCGTGTCCAGCCCACACCGATCCATCACTCACTCTCTCTCTCTCTCTCACTCTTTCCAGCCGTTTCCAATTCAAAAATTCCACGCTTCTTCTATAAGCATCCAATCTACCGTACACCAGTGGCAACCTTGTCGAATTCATGAAACGAAAAAAAAAACGCAACGAAAGCAAAACGAATATATATTGAGTCGAATAACGATAATGAAAAATTGATATTAAGCATGCGCAATTCACTTATTAAATACTAAATTTTGCAATTCATACGAATATTTCCTTTATATTTAATTGATCTAATGTAGGGTGCTCGATGAAATTAATATAAGAAATTGAGTGCTTGATGTCATATCTTCACTAATTCACTTGTACAGAAATAAAAATTTTAGGAAAACGCATTAAGAAATTAATGCAAAAAATTTGCACTAAAACGCATGAAAGTGAGTTAAATGCAAAACGATAATGTGAATAGATCATTCACAATCGCAATGGATAATATTTCGACGATAAAAATAAATTTTTAAAATAAATCCCACTAATTTCTTTTAGTATTACCAATTATTAGGAAGAAGGGGAAGAGGAGAGATGATGAGGGGAGGGGTGAAGGGATGAATGGGGGGAGGGTGATGTGACCGAATTGATTTTTTTTTTTTTTTTTTTGCTGCTGATTCTATCTAAGCATTTTTGATAAAATCTTTTATTTGGTTGAGTTTGTTTTGCATTGCGTTTTGTATACTTAGGAGAATATTTCCGCGTCTCGCAACATTACGTTGATTTATCAGCACTATAATAGCAAGAAAATAGACAAATACATCACATACACATACACACACACACACAAATGCACCAATAACAGCGCAATAAATAAGCCAACACAGATTATAATCACTTCATATGACCGACACCCTCTCTTCACGCTCTACTTTCTCATCCGAACTTTTTTCCTCTCTACGTACCTCTTGAAGTTCATTCCACTTTTTAGCATTAATCATTTATATAACCGGTGAAAAGTTGATTTAAAATTCTTGCAACTCTCAGAGATTCTTTTAGAGGATTCTTAGAAAATTTCGCAAAAATTTGCCATCGATGTCATTGCAAGAATCGATTTTCCAATAGTGGTAATACTATGGTAACTGAGAAAAATGCACTTAGCTGAATATAGCATCGATGAATTCGAAAAGGAATTGTATGTTAACAAAAAATGCCCTAAGAGCACTATAATTTTCGAGTTTTATAAGTAAATAATTCATAACTAAATCATGCACTAATAATTTCAGTTCTCCACATGCCCAACTACAATCAACTTTTGTTAAAGCTTATTTAGTTTATTTGATTATATTTAAAAAAAAGCGTTAGAGATTAAAATTTTGTTGCTTTCGGAGTCGTTTAATTACAAATTGTTAGAATATTGTATAGCTACCCATTTATGCTTTCTATCATTTTTGCAATTGCATCCGCTTTTGTAACGGTAAAAGAACGAAATGAAACTCCCGTAAAAAAAAGGAAAATTTTGAAAAAAAAATCGATAAATGAGCGCACCATCTATGTTGTAGTTCTTGAAAAATACAAAAATCTATGTACTACTATCATATTTTAAATAAAAACAATCAAATAACAAATTAGCAAGATGCTAAATACTATGGAAGATTTCAACAAACGTTGCAGAATATACATAATACTAATGATCGAAAAATTTGTAGTGACGATGCTCGCTAAAAATGGAGGGTTAATTCGACGATATATTGCGCATTCTATGTGCTTTTAAGTTCGTAATTTCTCTTTCCCTTCATGTGTTCCGATGTTCTTTTTCCACTCTTTAGCCGCTAGGATTCTTTAATGATCGGATTTGTGCAAAGAAACGGAAGAGTTGTGCCGAAACTCATATGAGCGGTTGCTGAAGAATCGGCGAATCTCAGCAACGAACGACCGTAAATCAACGGCGCCTAGCCCTAGAGTGCCTGTTTGCATATATGTAACCCTCGTAAATCTCCAACCAATGCCTCCGAAGATGTCGACCACCGCGCTCACAATAGTTTCTTTCGGATCGGGTTTAACCCGAAATCGATAAGGACATTGTGAAATTTTTGTTTTTTTTTTTAATTTCCCTATGTTATTTCCTTCTCAATTACATACGGTAATCCTCAGCATGTAGGAAATATATCGACACAATCTTCGCCGCGATGATCCACACATACAACTCATATTCCCATACGATGGATTGTTGTGTTCTATTCGTCTCTATCTCAACCGTCTTCTTTTCTACAGAATAATCCTATTTGGCGGTCAATTTCATTCACTTTTAACCTTAATTTTTACGAACAAGAGTTTGCATATCGACTGAGGTTGAAAATGATTCATAAAAACCGATAAAAATTTTTAAAAATTGCGAGTTTTGCCTCCAAAAATTGTTACCTCAAAATTATTGCAGTGCTTTTTTTTTATTAAATTCCCATAGAATAGTTGTCGGCAAAAGTATTCTTGTAAAATCTTTCATTTTTAATCTTCCATTTTTTTTTCCAAATTGCAAAATTTTTCTCGATATAATCTGATTTCGAAGCATTTATTTCGAATGCAATTATCTGATTTTTCTCTTTTGCTCTTTCTTTGCTACGAATAAAAATAGCTCTCGATCAGTTCTCACTTATAAATTGCTTTTCACTTCACATATTTTAGAAATATTCTATATAAGAGTCTTATACAAACTTCTTTTCTGATATAAAAACGATTCTAAATGAAACAAACGATCAGCAATGGGAATTATTTATTTCTTAGAGATCACTGTAAACGCCTCATTTAGAAGTTACAGTATAATGCGATTACTGGCCGCATACTAGCAGTACATCTGATAATACGACAGTTATAGGCTTGGTAAATTTTTCAAAATTTTAGCAAAATTTTCAAATTTTCAAGCAAAATGCATTCGATAGATTGCCTATTGATTTCAGTTCTAATCTTAATTTAAAAAAAAAATTAATTAAAATAAATGAAAAATAATCCACACTATCGTTTTTATGCAATACCTATATTGCCGCATATAAATTTTTCCATAGCTCATCTAAGTTAATGCTGCAGTGGTAATGCAAGATCTTTCCAATTAAAAAATCAAAAAAATGATTTAATATTTATCTGTTATGATATGATCTAAAAAAATTTTTTTTAGTCTTAGAGTAGCATCTCGTACAATTCAATTGATCGCATTTTAAAAATTTTCCGAAATAACTTTTTTTTTCCAACTTGAAATACAACGAGAAAAATTTGCCAGATGAAACGTAATGTCACAGTCCCTTTGACTCCCATAGTGACTCCTATAATTAATAGTCCCTTCATATCAACCATACTATACATTTTCAACTGCACTATGATAACATCCCTAACATTATATTATTCACTTCCAGCTGGATTTATAATTTTATCCTACCAGCGCTCAGGTAGATCACACTCGTTTATTTAATTTACATTATTAAGTTCCATTTATTGGTCTTCTGCTTAAGAATGCATTAGAAAATGTTGCAATAATATAAGAAATATTATCTATTTTCTCAAAACGCCGCATTCATCTGTTCATTTTATGAGTATCTCATTTATTCCTATCTATTACCCGATATTTTAAGAAACCTAGTCGTAGCTCATTTTTGCAACGATGATATCGTCTACTATTGATTAAGATTTTTATTTCTTCAAAAAATATATTTCTCCCTACGTATCTTATACAATCTTCACGTTTGCTACAAGCTATTCATTATAATCCTACTTTTAATAATGTTTATAATTTAATAAAATTTTATTGTTTAACTGCTAAAAATCATAACATGCATTTAATAATAATAAATTCTGAACGTATCTCTGCTTGCCTACCAAAAAAAATTGAACGGAAATAAGAGAACTTCCAACAAAATTTTAATGTATATTACATATAAATGAAATTGCTAAGCCGAATTTCACTCACATATAAAGAGAAAATTATAGTACGGACAAATAAATAAATTTTAGAAAGTTCACCTAGCGGATCTTATTGAACTCGCAAAATTTAGCGGCACTTAATTGTGAAATTTGTTGAATTTTTTAAGGCATTTTTTGAAGCATAAAAATTTCTTTTTTTTCTCTAGAAATGGCAATTCCTTTTTAAAACTCAATTATTACATTAATAGTTAATGAAAATTTGCTCCATGTCCGTAGGGGACTAGAATATCCAGCTTACTAGAAATAATTCCATTTTACCTTACTATTATCTTATAAGCTTTCGGAATTCAATGCTCAAATTTCCCATGAACTAGAATAGTTTATTGCGAATAGAGCGCTGCAAGGTTAGCAATGATGTCCTGAGTTGAAATCTTGGCGTTAGTAATTTATGGAGATTTGAGCCATTTGATAACATGAAAATATAGATCATCGAGGAAATATACACCAATCATTATTAGATAACACTAGTGATGCTGATTAGTAATATTATTGTAATTGATGAAAAGATATTTGCATATTATAACAGTGAGGATCTGATAAGTTTAGACCATATTGAGAGGGAAGAAGAAGGGATTAATTCGCCTATAATATTTTTTTGTTAACTATTAAGGATAAAGTTAATAAGGACAAAGATCTATTCATTATGCGTACGTTTATTTCTTTTCTTCTTATCTAATTTGCGACAGACTTACTAATCAATAGTCTTTTGAATTTATAAACAAAAGATATAGTCCAGATATACAGTACGTCGATAAAGTTACATATTATTCCTATCTGTTATTTCTATGAAGCATTAAATATTAGAAAGAATCGTTTCGAGTTTATTTCATTTCTAAGAATTTATAACTCTCTAAGTTTTTTTTGCAAGCTAAAAATTTTCATTGAAAAAAAAATGTTGCTCGAATTTTTGGGAAAAATTGAAGGATGAAAGATTTGGGAAAGCTTTCTCTGAAAAAAAAGCTCTACATTGTGCACGCTTCATTAGCCACTATTTTTGATAAGAAACTTATCAGTTTCCACAAACGAATCATTAAAATTAGCCTAAATGACGGTCACGATCGCGACTAGGAACTCGATCAGAGGTCGACCTTACTTATGGCTCTACGCAAGTGTGTTAAATCCATTCTCGAATTATAGTTCAAAGTGAATAAAAATTAGTCGCCAAGCAATCAGGATCATATTAAAATATGCCCGCATAAAAGTTTATCATTTATCTGGAAACTTTTATTCTTTTCGGACGAAGGTTTCCATAAGAGTCGAGAAGAATGAACTACATCAAGGTTGGAGACTCAACGCTTCCATTGATTAATATCTTAGTGGTCCGTGACCTAGGCATTATTGATTATTTCAAGGATATCATCATCAAAAGATAAATCTAAAATATTTTAAGACGTCTATTATGACATTGAACTGCAAACAGTTCAAACTCTTTTTTAACGCATTGAAGAATTTGTTTTTTTGCTGATGACTCAGTGAACTAATCAAACGTCACAAATTTTTATCAGCAAAGCAATAACGGGTTCAACTATAAGATTGGTCATTGGTCATTGAACATCTCATTGGTCATTGGTCACTATAGAAACATCTCTATTATGAATGAACTATAATTTACTATTTCATTATAATATATTTTTAAAAATCATTTCATAGCGGAAATTTGTGTAGTGGTCATTTTGACCGGTGGCTATTTGACCATGAAATATTCAAATCCAATTCCAAATATACCTAAGCTTAGGTTAAAATCTAAGCAACGATGAATTTCCATAGGGTAACTCCCAAGAAATTCCCTCAAAGGTAATGATATGAACTTTGTATAGAATCTTCAACCGATTTATAGTCAAATGCTAATACATTGAATATTCTTAGATAAATTTTAAATCACCTATCATTTTTGATTTCCAAGTTAAAAAAAAACAAAACAAGAAATTTCTGTGTGAGATGTTCGATAGTTGATCGAAAAAAAATGAAAAATTTAAATAATATTGAATTTTGTCAACAATATTTATATATGCAAATAATCTCATTTCCAAAGAGTTGATTGAATGACAATTTCTCAGTATGAAATTTTAGGAAAATTTTTGCAATTCTTAATGTGGCTCGAAATGGAGAATATAATCAAAAATGTTCGCTAGATTGTTTTTCAACAAATATATTATGA
Source organism: Baylisascaris procyonis (assembly GCA_037389465.1). Classification (NCBI taxonomy): domain Eukaryota; kingdom Metazoa; phylum Nematoda; class Chromadorea; order Rhabditida; family Ascarididae; genus Baylisascaris; species Baylisascaris procyonis. The sequence continues at coordinate 548,020 of JAZARR010000250.1, forward strand.
ATAAATTTCGAATGAAATATCCAGAAAATTACAATAAAGGATCAATGAAAAATCTATATATTTATTTTCGTGATGATAGAAGTAATCATTTTATGATGGGAATTTAAATATTTAAAAAAAAATAGTAATTTTGTTATTCGAGCCTCAAATTTTAATAGTCGAATATCACTGAACAGTCGAATATTTCAATTTTTTAATCTCCAAAAGAGGGGAATCGAATTTTATTCGACATTCTCCCATAAATCATTTTCTTACAACAAGCGATCGGGTAATTTAAATTCTCGCATTTATGCATAAAAAATTGAAATATTCGACTGCCGGATATTAGACATGAATTGGCCAATAGCTATATGACTAATTAAATAACTGAATAACACCTAATATCTGTTTGAGTACGGTATGCAATGCCCTCTAGTTCGATGTTCTACAGTACTACGATAAACTCTCTAAGAAACATATCGTTAAAAAAGATCAATGCTTATTCTAACTAATATTTGAAGATATTATATAGATCATTAAAAAATCTTCACTTAATCGAAAAATCTCAGTGACGAATATAAAGCCCAATATTCAACTTTTCCATGCTACAGTATGGATGTGTTTTTGAGTATTTGCTTTGTTCAGAAAATATAAAAATTAGAAAGAAAAATACACTAAAAATCGAAGTGATGCGATCCGCTTAATTAAAAACATCGACTAAAACGTTCAGCATACTTTTAAGATCAAAAGATTGGAATAACTCTAAGATTGGCTCCAATCTTCTTTTGTCTCATTTCTTAGCATCCTTAAAAACGATGTGTTCGGAAGAGCTATAAGACTAGAGATAAAAAGGATTACACCATAAAAAATCCGATAAAATATGTTAACCAATATTCGAAATGACGGTATATGAAGTTTTTCCTTAAGAATAGTTTCAATATTAAACGCTCACTTTAACTAATACTCACAAAAATTCTAAATTCAGCTATAAAATTACATAAAGTAGTTAGACGGAGATTTTTGACGCGGTAAAGTTTTTGAGTAAGAAAGAAAATTGACTCTCATTATCTCTAGCTCACCATCTATTCGTTCATAAAATTATACTTATCTTAGCAATAGGTATTGGAATATTCAAAAGAAAAACAGCACTTTTTCTTTGTAATTTAAAAAAAATCCTTACTTCATTAATGAAATAACTAAAGAATGAAAGGATTAGATACAAATATATATATATATATATATATATATATATATATAAAACGAAGCACAACTATAAAAGAGTCCCTTCTTATTTATCCATGAAAAGACGAATTTTCATATAAAGCAAAGAAGTTTCCACAAATTTAAAAAAAAAACCCAATAGCTTCTTCGAAAATTTCCATCCAATTATGGAATAATTTAAAGACGAAGAGCTAACGCCATAAATGAGTTCTATTTTATTGACGAATTTTTAAATTTTTTGCATTTGCAAAAATTTCTTTTAGATTTTCAAAAAAAATGAAACGCATTTTTTTCAACGGAGAGGAGTATAAAAATACGCAGAAACAAAAGAATTATGGAAATAATATGTATATTACTAATAAAATATTTATCGAGTTGAAAATACTCAGTTCGATGCTGTTCTTTTCCTCCATAATATGAACAGGTAACTATGGAAAGTTTAGTAGTATATGATAAGATCTCTCATAAAATTAGTGCTCCTATTATGCAAAAGAAAGAAGGTTTAGTTTATGAGTTATTTATTTAGAATACTTTTAAGAAAAAGATTACCTACGAAAATCTAGAGCAAATTAATGCAAAAAATACCCAAAATAAGGTAACTTGATAAATTGTTCCTATAACTTCCTTCTTACTTATTGCTATTCAATTCACAGGAAACGAAAAATTACCCATTTTAATAGGAAGGAAATTGGAGATATAAAAGGAAAATACACCTATATATTATGGCAAGTATAAAAGAGGTAATTGAGTATGAATCGATGCGAAGCGTATTTTAGTGGCAAAATGGTGATTTTGCTCTAGAATATGTAGTAAACTGTTGGAATTTTATGGTTAAATTTTGCTTAAGATTTTTGAGAATTTTCTAGGTGAGTTATCTCCTTCTTCATTTTCACCGTAAAACAAGAACAGCATAGAAAGTTTCAGATATAGAAGGAGCAATTTTTTCTTAAATTTTATATCAGAGAGGATGCAACCTGCTCAGGAAAGATTGCCGAGATGAAAGTTGTTACCTCAAAAAGCATAAGAAAAAGGTATTTATTTGAAGAAGAAACTTTCTTAAAAAAAAGGCTACCTAAAGTATCGTCATTTTTTGCGTGCAATGATTTTTTCAAAAATATATCAAATACGGAAAATATTTCGAGCAGAAAAATGTATAAATTCAGAAATTAAATAAATCCTCAAAAGAATCTGATGACCGTAGTATTTTTTAGTGATAAAGTGATACTGTAGAAATATAGCTCCACTGCGCCTGCCTATCAAGGTCGTCTAAGCCTTACTGATTTATTTCCGTAGAAGAAATGTTTCATCTATAAAACTGAATGGATTCCTCAGAAGCGACAGTTGCAAAACGAACTTAACTTAGTAATATACGAACTTAATTTGCAATTTTGAAGCTTAATTTACAACTTTGAATGAAGTTTTCAGGACTGTATCGTTCGCGTTTAAGACAGGCATTAGTCAAACCTAAGAAAAAAAAAATGAAGCTATCCACTGAATTAAAGTTATTGCAAATTCTAGCAATGAACTTATCAAGCCGAAGTAGCCAAGTTTTGAAATATATGCATTTCTTGAAATATAAAATTGAGAAAAGAACTTTCAGTAGCACAGCGGCCGTACTAAAGATTATACTATATTAGTGATTCTGTTGTCCTATCTCTTCATTGTAAAAATTTAAACAAATAAATAAATAAATAAAATTCAAATAGTAGCATTGAGAAAAAAAATAATTTGATATAAATGTAGAAATATTCTGCTAGCAAAATTGAGATGAAAATGTTGCGAGGCAGCCCACATAGTGCTGCTTAAAAATGATCAATACACATTGCGCGACTTATAACTTAAATATATCGACAACATTCATCTTATAGTCTTGCGCATAACAACGCCTCCTAATAACAACGAATCCAATTCCACAAAGAATTAACTAATTTTGAGGCATTCCCTCATCGCAATACTGTACTCCAATCATATCTTAATATATGCATCAATTCTTGAGAGAATGCAATGTATGTATGCATATTGAAATTCCTTGTATATGCTTACTTAAAGAAACCATCACACGATAGAAGCGTATCGTCAAGCGACGATTTCCCTTTGTAAAATATAAAATATTGTCTGCAAAATGACTAGGATGCCAATGGCAAAGGTTAGACATTTTTGCTTCTAAGCGTGAAATATGAGGGCTAGAATCAAAGCTGAGTGGAAGGCAAAGTTGCGCTCGGCGACCTCCCGAGATATGACAACCTCGTAATCTCACGTTCCTGAGGCTCCGTAATGTTGAGCGCCGCCATCAAAGCTTGCAGCTATGAAAGTTAGTGCTACCTCAGGACCACTCAAACAACTGGCGCTGCCATGGTTAAGAATTTTCTATTAGAACTTATACTAAGAGTTACTCTGAATATAAGTCGAGTAGAGCCGTTGCTCAAAATCCGAAACAAAACGATAGCTTCTAGCATTCCTACTTGACAACACAATCTTGGCTATTCGCCAGGGTTCATTCGCTGCCGCGGGATTCAGAAACGAACAAAGGATGCATAAAGCAGCAAAGAAAAAAAAACAACCGTTTACTGCACTTTTTCAAAACAATTCAGATTTCTAACAATCATCTCATGAAAACGTTAAATATTCGCCCTTAAAGGTTCATATTTATTACATTGATAAACTTCTTGTTTCTATTCAAGAAAATATGATAGAGATCAAATATATATATATATATATATATATATATATATATATATATATTCGCTAAGAGTACTTTAATTGGATTCTAACAAAATAAGCAAAGTGAACTAATAAAATTCGAGGAGAATAGAAATAATACTCTCATAATAAAACACTAAGGCTATTAGCAAAATGTTATCATATACAATATCCAATATTATATCAAACAATAATTGTTTCCTTAAGCTATGAATAAAAAGATAAATAAAAGATTTTTAAGAAGAAATGAAAAGATTATAGATTGTGAATGCTAAACGAGTGATATAAAAAAAAGTATCAAATAAAATTTTGAGAAAATAGGAAAGTGAATAATTTTATTGATGAATGTGGGTAATCTGCTATTGATGAATGTATGTAAAACGTAATGCAAAGTGCCACAGGTGGAATTGCTGATCGAGCACTATGTCGGTGTAGAAACCGTTCGTCTAAGAGGCGCTCTTCAAAAAACCCACAAATTAATGTGAGACACCTGAGCGGCGCACCATCCGCATCTCTCTATACGCGCACACTGCTCAACGATTCGGCTACTAAACTTCATAGCTTTAAATGAGGCTAATCTCAAGTATTATGTAAAGAAAAAAAGGGAAAAATTTTCATTTTCTCAAAAATTTCTAAGAATTTTCTTCTAATATCTCTTATTGGCTTTATAATGGTGTGGATTTAATAATCCTTGAATCTTTATTGTTGATAACGTAGGCAAATTGAATGTGCTTAAATCGTAGTTGCGAATAAATTTTGAATAAGTATGCTAAAAATTATGCGCGCTTTAAGTGATATACCTATGAGAACGTAATCAGTGTCAATTATTGCCGCCGTAGTTACTGTAATTACTGTATTACAGATACCTACATTACTTATCTTAAATGTGCGGAGTTTTGTAATACTTTCATAGTTATGAAGCGAACCGTTTTGCGCTTTAATTAAATATGTAATCACCACAAAAGCAAATAATCTATTCGATATGTTTGTTTTTATAACAAAAAATAATTCACTATTTTATATGATCACTTTAGTTCTTACTATTGCTTCATATTTCCCAAACAATCATATCGTAATCACAGATGTTGTAATAAAAATTATTGCAAATAAATTTAGCTAATATATAATATATAAGAAATCAAATGTTGAAAAAAACGATGATGCCTTATTATCATAGATTTTTTTTTTCTTTGCTTAAATAATTTCAATAATTTTCATAGTTCATTTTTGATTAAAAAATTACAATCTAAAAGGATAGCATGAATTATAGAATTTTAGTGATTTTTAATATAATTAATAATAGAAAAATTATTATTCAAATACGCAGAAAACAATGATAAAGAAAAATATTGCCATAAAATTATGCAGTTGGTAAATAAAATCCAAATAGAATTTCGAAAGTAAATTCAAAAAGATAGGCTAATAAAGTGAATCGAATCGAATAAGTATACATTATAAGTAGTAGGTAATTGTATAGAGTAATGACCTATAAGAAAATGTTGGTACTTTTAAAGGAAGGAAGTTTTGTACTTATTTAAGGAGAATCAATTCAGCAATCTAATCACTGCTTAGATCAACGAACGAAGCAGACACTCATTTAAAACAAGTATTAGCTATCAAAGATCGAATACCTCCTTACGCTTCGAGCATAGTAATAATGTAAGGTGAAAGTATTTAAAAAAAACAATATTTTAAGTGAATTTTTCAACTGATAAGTTGGAAACAAAGGAAAGGGATGGTGTAGGGGAGGATGCGATGAGCGTAGAGTTGAGTTTATGAAAGAAAAAAATAGTGAGATCTTACAGAAATTAAACGAAAGCTTAGTGTTTTTTTTTTTCAAGCGTAAGTAGCATAATCGAACTTTGTAAGCATATAAACTACTCATTTTTTGGCAATAACTCCTATTTGACTCCTAAATTGACTCCTACAACAACTTTTACGCAAGATTTTAGAAAAGAGCAAGTAGAAGGCATACGCGCTGAGCGTTATGAAACACTTCACAAGTTCACGAAGCTCATTACTAAGGTATTCCACTAGGACGATCTCTAATAAGAAAAAAAAAGGTTTATTGAAATAAAAAAAATGACAGTTATAAAAAATTTTCAACAAGTAAAACGATGAAAGAGGCAACAAATAGGCCATTCGATGAATGCTCAGCTATAGCAATTATCATTGAGAGAAGTATTCAATGCAACGTTTCGATGAGGGGGGTTACGATTACTGTAGCGATATAGAGCGGTAGCGTAATTGCGATACGAGTGGTGCGTCTTGTCTGCATAGAATTAAATTGAGCGTATAGGTTGAGTTGAACGTTATTGACAGATGAGGTGGTTGGAAGGGAAACATCCACGCCAGAAACAAACTGGATGAACGTGGGTAATCGACCACTTATTGAAAATGTGCGCATTTCAAAAACCACTTAAACAACACACGCAACGCAACAACACCACTGAGTTAGAGACCGATCACGCTACGCTCGCTCGTCTCTCCGTGGTTCAGCTCGTTCGTCCACTCAATGCCCTACGGTATTGCGCGTATTTGCGAATTGATGCGCAACGCGTAACGCGTAGCGTCACAATTTTATAGGTCCTCAATTGTGAGCGTATATGATGCAACGACGATTACCCTAGAAGTGCAACGTTGGGTTCTAGATTCTTAATGTTCGTCCAAATAGGCGTCTCTAATATTTTTATGATACTAAACGTGATGTTAAGTAGGAGTAAGTAATGCAATTTGTCATTACGTTTTAAACGGTACCACACCAACCACTAGAAAATTATATCACTATCGAGTATCGCAGTAATTTCCATATTCAATTAAATCGCAAGCAAAGTTGGAACTTTGCCAGATGCAAGGTGTGTAAAATTTACACCTCACGTATAATCAGTAAAGATAAATGCACTGGATAAGAACCGCTCAAAGAAATTGGTTAATTGGTATTTTCTAATGCATAAAAAAGTGCAGTAACAAGAAAATTTTTATGAATTTTCCATATTCAAGCAATGCGCGCGATGCAAGTGCAATTCAACTAGCCACAAAAGAATATCATTGCATAATGCAAAGCGATAAAATAGAGCATGAGAGAGTATGAAAATTTTATGTATATTGAAGAGATTTTCGAGCTGAGATGTACTTTAGAAAGTGCAATAGTGTGGTATATTGCAAAATTTATTGCATTACGACATAAGTCATGACAGCATATACTCTCCTTGGATTTTTCAAATGGTACTTCAATTTCAGGTTTATTCGTTGGAAATTCGCACTATTTTCACACTATTTCTCATGCATATTTTCTATCTTCCAATATAAACTTCCACTTCTTAACGAATCAATTGAGTTATGATTTCATTTCACTCGTCAACTAGATAGATCGTCGACGAAACAAACATAGTGGAAAAGGCTAAATCGAATTTACTCACCTAAGTCAAATAGTGGTAAAAACTTCTTAAAGACATGAAGTAGAGATAGCTGTTGAATCATATAGTTGCATTTTTTTTATTAAGGACTAATATCGTTTATATGAAATGCTCCTAAGAAATAGATTTCTTTAAAGTTGCTAAAAATTTGAAAATATTCTTTATAATTTACTTTATTAATGATATATTTCCTCATTTTACTAAATATAAATAAGATACTATACAAATATATTTTCACACTATCAGTAGTGAAAAAAGTTCACATCGAAATGTTATGAATATCATCTCTAATAGAAAATATTTCCACCATAGCAATCCTCCAACATTTAAGTTGCAAAAAAAAAACTTCTAAAATTATACGAAAAATATCGAAAAAACTAGCATAGAAATTCGTCTTTACAGCTTATCTACCTGTATTTTTCAAATTTTCACAACTTTTCGATGAAAAATAAATTACACAAATTAATGAGTTTATATTAATAATGAATCTGATCGTATCCGTCAATATTCTACGAAAATTTCGGTTTCTCTGGGACTTGAAGATAATGACAAAATTGGCGGATGAAAACAAAGAGAATCTTACTCGTTTAAAACACTTATATCTTTTTTTTACTATGAAATTTTTAAACGTGCCTCCAAAGTTATTGAACCAAGATGAATTTTGAAATGATATAAGTCTCATATTCTAGATTCCACAGAAGAAATTTAATGAGTTAAGAGTTGAACTTAGCCATCAGACAGACAGACAAACATAAACAGACAAATATACAGGCATCAGACAGACGCCAACAATGCAAACTTGTAAAGCGAATTAACAAATGCATATAAAAATTACACAAATTCCACAATAAGCCCTAGGCTACAGTATGATGCTAGTCAATAGAGGTTTTACTCTTCAACGACAATAACTATTTTCATAAGTGAAATATAGCAGAACCTGTTGTCTAAATAATTCATAGTGGCAATGAAGAGTCCAAAAAAATATTAAAAATATTTTCAAAAGAGTTTTATAATGATTGAAGGGAAAATTCCTTTATAAAAAATTATGATTATAGATTATGAACAAAATAATGCATTTTTCATATTATTATAAATTATGGTTCATTAAAACATCGCGGTCTATTATTGAAACAAAAAGTTTTTCCTATAGCAATCAAGCGAAAATTTTCTATTATTACTGCAAGCGTTTTTATAGCACATTATGACTGATTTTGTTCGTTCAATATGTGCTGAAATTTTCGAAATTTTCTTAAAACTATTTATGAGTTTTTGAAAATTAACGCTAGATTGCTCGCCAAATCGCTAAATTATATTCAACTTATTTTACACTCCTCGAAAATTTGCATTTGGAAAGCATTTTTTTCGCGGCGTCACGTTGGTAGCATACAGGCGTGTATGGGTGCATTTGTGAAAGTATACCTGTATATTGTACGTGCATATCAATCTAATGACTCGCATCAGAAAGCGACTGCAGCTAATGCTACGAAATTTCTTAATTATAAGGTACGATCTAGAATGGGAACCATGAAAGTTATGGGCTGTTAAATATATGCAAAAAAACTTTTTTGTGCATTTTTGGCGTAGGGTTGCATTTTAGCCGGTAGGGTCATAAACGATAAGGAGACGTACGCTATAGGAGCTGATATGATTCGCATCTGTGGATCGCTCCTACCAGTGCAATCAGTTCTGCGTATTTTATCGATTCGATTATGCGCATAAATCCTCTATGAACGAATTGTTGCCGCTCAGACATTTAAGGACGCAAATCGCATGCAAACTTTTTAGCATCACTCTAAACCCTTTCTATATCAATGAATCGAGATGAAATCAATGCAAGAGGTAACAATATGCTGCCTATTATATTCAACATATTTCTCTGCTCTTGCTTCAAATATTTGCAAGCTGCAACTGTCAAACAAGTAGGGAGACGCATAGACACTCATATACAAACGGAGAGATCCATCAACTCGACGTTTTCATAATGTGCTCTACAAATGTGAATTTAAAAGCACATTATGACGACATCGTGTCGATGCGAAATATATCATCATGTCGTGCCATATCATTATTAGTCCATATATAAATCCTCCAGTAATCCTCCAGAATTTATACTTTACAAATATTAATTCAAAGAGCGATTAAAAGAAATTTCCTGCAGAAAATCGCTATGAGTTAGTGGATCGGTTAAAATATGATTTGCTCTATTTCGTATATTTTAATAATCGATAGTTTATTTATCAACTCAACTGCTCTACTAGGAAAGAAACTGAATTTTAAAAATATTTTCTCCCACTAGACTCGTAAGAATTCTTCATCAATTTTCAACAAATATTTATATCACTCATTAAAACGTTGATACGAAGCATATACTGATATATGTCGCTTTTATTCGAAAGCTTCTCGATACGTGCTGTAAGTAATGTTCGCTCACCCTGCTTAGTTGCTTTTTTTTCGGATATTTTTCTGGAACATTTCCTACAGTATGCTCACGAGGCGAATGTTAAATATTTTTGAGAAGAGGGCGCCGTTGATATATTTGTTTTCACTCGATAACCTCTCATTCTTTATGATGAAACGGCGAAAATTGTGATTTGATATAATGATTAAGCAACTGATAATAAAAATTATCGGAAGAATCGATGCGATATGCGCATTTATAATTCCATTAACCTGACCAACCGGTTTTATAAATAACCACTAAATAATAAAATATTTCATAACAGAGCATTCATATTTTAGCCGATGCAAAATCTCGAGGAAATTTTCTACGAAAGTTTTACTTCTTTTTATGACACAATCGAGGAAAGCTTAAAGTTCTATAAAATTCAACATATAAATTTCCACGTATCTTCAAATGATTATAACTCTTTTCGAAGCTCTCGAAGCAACTTGAAATTTTGTATAGATATGCGGTCGCCTTGCAGTTAGTTTACAGTATACTCAGCAGATTTCTCGCCCTCAATTTTAGCGATATTAAACCCACAAATACAAATGCAAAGATATGTACAGGCATGATATTATTATAACAATGTGATCTTCTCATGGAAATTTGCAAATACGCATTGAAATGAATTAAGAAGGGAGCGATAAGCGCATTGTTTTCGAAAATGTTACTAAATTATTTTATACATGTTATTAAAATATTTTAGGCATAAATTTTCTATGAATTTCTCTTCATTGCGAAAAACTACTCAAAAAGAATTTTCAAATATTAGGAAGAAAAACTACAATTAGATGATAGTTCATACGAAAGGCACAGATGAGTTAAAGAACGGGTAAGAAGAGCTGCGAATATGATCTACACATTTCAATGGCTAAACAATAACGAATATCGCCTAATCACTTTCGAATTATAGCATAGATTATTTTTTCACCACTGTTGATGAAAAAAATTTCTCAACAATATCTATTCTTTGAATTTCCATCGGTTCACCTCTAAAAATTAGGCGAAGGATTTTAATTTATGCAAACGATGAATAAGTTTCAAGAAATTTGTATCATCATCTTTCATGACAAGATAGAAATAGATATATGTATATAATAGAGACGATCTTTAAATTTCATCAAATATAATTGATGCAAAAATTAACTGATGGATTTACGATTAGAAAAAGGAAAGAAAGAAAGAAAGAAAGAAAGAAGTCATTTTCCCTCAAACAAATACCATTCTGCTTTTAACAAAAAATTCTACAACATCAAAGAAATAACAAGAAATAACTCACTAAAAGAATTGGCAAAGATAAAATTGTAAATCTTAACTACTGATAATATGGCTAAATCTTTTTTTCCATATTCATATCATCCGGTTTCATTTCAATTTATATCCTTTAAAACGAACTTCCGGAAGAAGATTATGGATAGAAAAAGAGTAGATATTATGGCGATAAATATCTTTTACCTTTGAAAGATTTGCCGCTCTACCTCGATTTTCCTACCTCAGAACCCACTTTTTGGATCTTTGAATTGAGGAAATTTCTACCTCATTTTTCTCTTCCTTTTTCGTCACGTCACCATTTTTAACCCTCGGTTTATGTGTTAGCATTTATCATTTATCATTTATCAGTCCAGCTTATAATATTCAGCCTATTTCGCCTTACAATGCAGTGCTGCCGTAGCGTTGATAAGCATAGCATATCTTATGAAAGAAATATAACTTTAAATATTTTTCTTTAATTTTCTTTGAATTTTCAAACTTTAAGTAAATATTTCTATCAGCTCACTTTGCCGCTACAACCCCCTCTTACTATTTACATTCACCTGCACAAATTACTATTCGCCACTAGATTTATGTTGCAATATAGAGTGATATCGAAATAAATGAATAGGCATCATATCATCATTTTCAATGACATATAGACAAAATCCAATATTTCTAACATATGAACGAAACAATGAGGTGATTCTACCGAGCATATTATATAAAATAAAAATGAATTGTTTGTTTTATTGTGAAATATCGAAAAGAAACGACGAAGAAGACGAAGCGAGCAAAACGCTTTTTGGTGCAAAATTTATGGCGCATTGAGCGCATGTAAATCACGAAACGTTTAAAAAAATCCGAACCGACCGTACACATAAATCAACAAATTCAGGCAACGTTCTGTCGTGTTCCTCGAATGGCGCCCTCTTCAAATCGTTTTGCTGCTTTCTTCTTTCTTTCTTTCGCAATAGCATTTCAAACTTAGTTTTCACTTTCTCAGTCCTCGTCATATACAGTAACCTATGTGGGATAAGTGCTATGAGCGCATTTTTCTATCTATGGTTAAAGGATACTTCAAATGTTTCTGCAGTCCATAGTCTACCCGAATGGGCAAGTAGATAGAACAACCTATTGCAACGTGAATCATGAGGTGCAGGTTAGTTAGAATTATCGGAAACCGCCATCAAACACTATTAAATTATTGCTGCAAGCATTATTACTAAGTCACAAACACTGTTACTTGCAATTTTATTTGAGCTCATATTTCCTTATTTTTATTCACTTTGATATATATATATATATATATATATATATATATATATATAAAGGTAACAAAATGAACAAAAATAAGGAAATTGTACGATCAAACGATTATAGAAAAAATAATAATTTGGCCTTATGTCGATTGGGCAGAGATTTGCATTACAGCACAAAAGGCACATTCATGACCAAATTTATGTTGGAAATAAACTAAATGAGAAGGGTATAGGAGAGGGGAGGAGGTAAGAAGTATGAAGCCACAACCCAAAAGCAACACCCGGTAATATCGTCTGAATGCAATGCAATCGACGATCAGATAGCAATACGAATCGACGATGCACCCCACAAACAATTGCCAAACATTAATGCCGCGATAGAATTTATTGAGTGCAAAATGCGCAATAAATTATTCGACGCCTATATTCAATGAAAAGTTGAGTCGGTTTGCAACGTAAAATGGGGGAAAATTCTTCTCCCAACCAATAAAAAAAAATGAAAAAAACAAAAAATAGCAACAATCCTCTTCCCTATCAGCACATTTGTGCATCGAACGTAAAACCAATCAACATTAGAACAGGAATTAGATAATATGAAATATATTAATGCCTATGATCAGATATAATTTGATAGAACGATATCCGGCTATGAAAAGAATAATCTATATTCTATGAAAGAATTCGACTAGAGAAAAGACGTGAGGAAAAAAGAAAAAAAAACTAAAAAAAATGTCCAAAGTGAAATTATTTCTTCGAATTAAGCGCACAAAATGAAGGAAATAAATAAAAGGATGTTCCGAAAAGTATGAGCTGAAAATTTGGCTAAAATGATGAATTTTGATAGTATTTTAGTAGAAAAACAAGTTTATTGAAAATAAGAGTCGAACTTGAATGCAACATTTTTTGATCTGTTTGTGAAGAATTCTACGCAATAAACCTCCATATAGCTTTTTTCCACAACAAAATCATCAAGAATTACAATTCACATGACTAAATTTCTCTTCAAGTATACTTTTTTTGCTGCAATATATTAGAATTTATAACGTTCAGAAAAAGAGTGAGAGAGAAAGAAAATCTTAAACTGATCATTTATTACTTTACAATTAAAATTTATATTTTATTTATTGAAAATAGAAAAAAAAATTTTTTTTGCTAAAATGCAAATTTTATGAAAAAATAATTTTTCTACGATTAAATTTGATTTCTTTTTATTTCGGAAAAATTTTTTTCAACGTTAATTGCTCACAATTTTCATCTCAAAATGCAACACAAATATTTCATAGTGCATATACATTTTTCATTTTCTATATAAAAATGAAATCCTCTCTTACATCTATCTCTTTTGTGAAGTTTTGCTGTAATCATCTCTAAACACTCTCTCATCGATCTTTTCTTTTTCTTGCTTTGTTTGTCATACGGTAACAGTGGTTGGAGTATTGCTCTAATTATGCAACCATTATAGAAATATTTAGATACTGTAAGAGGTATTATTTAAATATGCCTAATAAGATATAAATGAAATAGTTGACTTTTAAGTTTTTATATTTACGCTTACGGTAATAAGTAGATCAGAAAATAATTCACCAAAAATTAAATCAAGTCCAGCCTCTAAATATAATTCCCTCTACTCTTTCATATCTAATCATCTCAGACTTAACTTCTTCGGGAACAGTATTTCATAAAAGTGCCCCTCGCCTTCAACGGCTCGTCTCAAATGTAAGTTCCCCTGGAGACAGAACTTTTCGGTTCGTGTGAAGCCTTATAAAATTTAACACTAAGAACTTGGCTCTCTTCCCTCCTCCTCTCCCACCATTCACTGGAGATGGGAATTCTGAAGTACTTTAGTCGAGTTAAGTCCTTCCGCTTTGGTGACCTAAAATACACCGGATACGATTTATAAAAGTCAAAGGTTTGACTTTTTTTGAAAGATCATTTTTTGACATACGGCCACCTCAGTGAGTGGTAATGGTTAAATAACTTCTTTCACTATAACCTATTAGTGCTTCTTGTCTACTATGACCTAGAGCTTATCACTGAATAAATGCATAAGGCGCCTAAAACTTTCCATCGAATCATATCATACCGACTCCGCTTTACTAAGGAAGATAGCAACTGATCCCGCATTCGCTCATGCCGATATTAATAATGACTTTATCACCAACCTATCAATAACTCAACATTCTTTGAGTGAAGAAAATATGATCTCTTATTGTGGCAGCAATAAATTTCTAGATGTCAATGACTATGTAGAAACAATAGATGATTGCCTGAAGAGATATTAAACAGCTATGTGTTGCGTTCTTTCAGAAACCTATAAGCGGCAACAACTATCGAGAAGAAATTTTCTAGCGAGAATTATCGGTTAATATCCGCCTTGCCGTATCCGCAGTAAAAAATATTAACAATAGATAAGTTATCAGTAAATGCACTAAGCACAATCGAAAGTGATTATCACCTGGGGGTCTTCATCGTTTCTTATGATAGCATTGTTCAGATTCTCTAATTAACCACATGGTGATGAGTGCTAAGCTGTTTATAAGCGGGCAATTTATAGCCTGACAAAGTGAACATTATCTGGCAATAATTTCCGCCTTAATGAGTAGTAACTGCCAACCTCGCGAAATTTTTCGCCTATCACTAAGTAATATATCACCTCTACGAAAACCTTTTGCAGTATCACATTCCACAGTGCCTGCCAATTCGATTTGAGTTGCAAATTATACAAACAACAAAAAAGGAAGATTAGCGCACACTAGTTTTTACCATTTTTTACCGCATCAATCAAACGATTTCCTAACTGCAAAGGTGTGTTTACTGCACTGAAATTTCGATATCCATATAAAAGTTTTCCTAAGAAACATTGAAATGAGTATGAAAGAGAATGTAAAGTAAACGGTAACTGCTAAGTAACTACTGCATACACAGTAAAAGAGCGCAGCGGCGAAAAAATTTGGCGGTGAATGCGGTACTTTGCAGGTGTTGATATCTTTCGTATCTACTAGCCCCGTGGAAATTTCCACACATATCTAAGACAAGAAGAGAGTATCAATAAAGAGATTCACCATGAGAAGATAAATACATATAATTGTACAAAATAATTAGCAACGAAAAACATTGCTATTTTCAAATGCAAATCGAAGCCAATTTCTAGTTGAATTTGATGATTTGCATCCATTAAACACAACTATTTAGCAATAAATTTTCTCAACGATAAGACTATGAGCAAACTAATGTGAATTTTCGAATCAAATCTAAATGCGCTTTTATTTTTTGAGCGAAACGAATTTCCGAACAAATTTAGCGAATCCGTCAGCTCACGGGAACTTTGAAAACTTTTTTCGGTAGAAACGATTATAGCGGCGTAAAACTATTTTCTCACTTATTTCATTGAGAATGCTGATAAGCTAAATCGGGCCAATATTCGTCGACATGAGACGGATCGCGCTTATATTCGTCCAAAAATTTTTTAGTCGTCCACCGAGCCAAGGATTTTTGCTTCAATAGGGAAGGCAAGTAAAAGGGCTGAAATCTTGGAAACGATAAAACTATCAAAAAATGCACATTTTCATACTTTGAGTATTGAAATAAAAAGTGAAATGAAATTAATAGAAGGCGTTTGCTTAATTTATCAAAGCAACAATTAATCTCATAATGAATGACCACTAATTTATTCATACTCGGATTATCAATGAATAAGAGGAGTAACCAGATTCGGAATAGAGTAAAATTCGATATACTTTTAACATAGATGCATATTAGAAGGCATACGCTGATCCAGAATTAATTGGCAGAATCTGATTGCCGAAGTTTTACGTCAAGCTATCAAGAAGCGTAAAGATTAGCGTGATACAACCTTTAATTGCAATCGTGACTCAAAAATTTCCACGTTAAAGATGCAACTTGAGTATTCGTGAAAATGTTTTTACCGTTCACCTTATTCGTCAGCATTCCACCCACCCACATATGACGAAAACAACCGAGCAAGTATCGATCATAGGTAGATAAAAATCATAGAGAAAGGAGAATACGTTCAAAAATTATACGTAAAGAACAAGTGGAAAGAGAGAGAATAAAAATACAATGATGAAAGAGGAAAATACTGAAATGCAAAGATAAATTTCGAAAAAAAAATAGAAGGAGATAATATATCTAGAAGAAAATATAGCATATAAGATATAGAATAGAATATGTTATGAGAGTATATAGCAATAGATTGCGAGCAAAAGAAGGAGGAAAGCAATAAAAATATCGCGGCAAAGAATCAATACAAGAACAAAATGAGTACAAACTCGGATGACTGGATAAAATAGGTACATATTAGATACGAGTTGATATCTGAATACTTAAAATGCTACTGAAAGGAATAGCTTTCAAGTCTATAAGTTTTAGTGCATTATCGAATTGCTTGATTTATTTTGCACAATTTCAATTTCCGCCTTAATGTGTGGAAATCTTTTTGATATTAGTAAAAAAAAACTTCAATAAATACTTTTAGATAGAGACATAAATTTATGATCACTCGTTGATTTTGAAATTTTCGCTGTGCTAAAAATATCAGCCATGCTTATTAGACTATGAAATTTAAAGGAATGCATTAGATAATCTACAATAGCCATCCTATTCTCCTGTATTACACTCTTCTAAAAAAAAAAAAAGAAAAAAACTCGCTGCATTATATTGTGTGGTACTTATCTTTTTAAAATCGCTATAGATATTGCTCTGTGCCAAATATTTAGTAATATCATATGGTGTACCCAATCACTACTACGCCTGATAGATGAGAAACACTAGTCACTGAAATGCTGCATCTGAAAGGAACAAATAAAACATTGCTTTGATGTTTTGAAAGCTTGATGCTAGATCGAATAGAATCTCTATTAATGAGATTCATTCCGCGCTTTCTTTCTCAAATCTGCAACTGGAAGATATTTGTCCATTCAAGCTTTATGGAGAATATTTTGTTTAGCAAATTTCATCCGCTAAGCTTCGCTTCATAGAAGAAAATTTTCATTCAAATTTAAATAAAGATTTAGAAGTATGGAAGCGGTATAAGATACCACTACAAAGGGACCCTAGGAGGCACTCAGCTGCTTTCTATACTGCTAAACGAAAGTGACATTTTACAACCGTCATACAACAAACAACGGTACGCAAAAGTTTCGACGGAACGTTTTTTAGATTTGTTAATTGAAATTCTGGAGGTGATAGGCGGAAATAGAGAGCATATGTTCGACGAGAAGAGCTAAGAGGTCATATACGAAAGGGGGAGGGGTATTCGAAAGTGAGGGGAGGGGGGTCTGTTCGACAAATGAGCGCAGCAACAAAGCTACACAATCATGTCAAAATATTAAGACAAAGGATGCCGCCCGAAAGCAACTGCTCCCTGACGCTTCCCTTTGATCAGTGATACGCCATTTTTTCCTTTGTCCTCCCATAGCAACATCACATTGATGAGTCGACAAGTCTATATGCTCACTTCAGCACCTTCACTTACTAAATGCGCCAACAATATGGAAAAACTAGGAATGGAAAATATTAATTTCGATTAGATAGAATTAAAATTAGCAGAATACGTTCTATTCCATTGCCTTAGGGCATATACGTAACGAATAAGTGGAATAGTAACAACTATATGAAAATGCACATCCAAGTGAAATCATGTTGTCTAGAGTCTAGAGTCAGATAAACAGTGTTACATATTTCAATAGAATGGACGAAATTCTAAATTGATGGCAATGAACATGTTGTGATTGGACGAAGCTCATAAACTGTTTAGACTTCATAAACAAATGAACGAATCATCATCACCTATGCGTTTAGTGAATCATAGCTGAACGAGAAATGACTCAGTCTGATAGACTTCTCTAGTAATAAAACGATAGTGGTGGTGTATTATTACAGATTTTGTAATGCTACAAGTTGCGTAGGCTATGCCAAATTAGGCTTGCTGAACGCTTTTCTACGAAAAAAAAACCTTAGGATGAGATACGATTAAAGAGAAAGGCAGAATGTCGATAAGAAAGGCCTATCTCCTTGATGTTATTCTTTCTTTTTCTTATTACCATGAGGAGAACGGTAAAATTCTCTCTAGATTTTAGTGATATTTTAATTTTAATGGAAAACGATCATTTATTGTGAAAGATGACCTTACGAAAGTTTACGTTAGCGACCATTTTATGGTGCTCTAAAATTTATGACTGGTAATTATGTGTCTATTGACTGCTAAGACTAAACAATTCTCTAGCATTACATTATTCTCTTTTTTATTGCAAGCTTATCAGCAATAACGATGCGAGCACAAATTTTATGAAATTGTTCAATTTCTTTGAAAAAATTCAAGAGATGTCTGTAGATGTTCCCTTCATCAAGCAATAAATTCGTTCTCTATCATAAATATATCACCTTAAATATTATCCTATTCTTAACAATGGATAGAGGAAATATTCCCTATTAATATATTCGTTTATGTATCAAATCAATCGACCGTCTCGCTTCAAAAATTATTCTATTTGAAAAATTCACTACTCTCTCATAAATATGAACTAATATAAGAAAATTAAAAATTGACCATCAAAAAAGGAGATATCACTTAAAGCTTCACTACCCGAGCTGTTTAGAATTAGAACTACCTGATATATATGCATAACGCGTATGGGTATGAGACTTTCGTCGTTATATGCCTTATCTGGATACTGCAAAATGTGCTTACTAAACAATGCCACAACATCAAACGATTCGAAGAGAACGGCAAGTGGCTCATGAATAAGTGGTAAGAGATGGCTACAATAGCATGCTACTTCACGAAATTTCAATGACACCATCGTCGTCCACATGTTTCTACCCGAAGCTAGAATCACAAAAAACTGCGAAACTGTACGCCTATGAGTTTTTTTTTTAACGTCATATGTGGGTAACAGCTGCAGTAGATGGGGAGATACCGACGAGTCGCGAGGAGGAGGGTGGAATGTTTTTACAAGAAAGAATCACATATTTCATGGGGAGGTCGGCGGGGAAGAGGGAGAGGTGAGACTAGGTAGACGAAGTGGACTGAGGGGAGGAAGGATAGAACGCTCTGTAAGTACTGAAAACGTTACATTCAAGGTGCAGACCGAGAAAAATTATAATTCAAAAAGTTTCAAAGCAGGTTAGTCGATGATGTCCTCAAGTCCTGGGCTTCATAGCACAAATGATGACACCACCTATAGTGAGCGATCATCGGCCTTAGAAAGGGTATTTTGCAAGGGTGATCGGGAGCAGAAATTCGCCCGCACAGCATTCCTACACCTGTATTGCCTCACTTCACTATCTCCCTAATTGGTACTGTAGAAGTCACACAGCTTTCCTTTATTTCCGGTAACTCGAAACTAAATTCAGCTCTGTGACGACACTACTTTTTGCCAATTGTACACTTAGGAAGATGCCCTCCCACTAGAAATGCTTCTTTCTAAAGCAAGCTAAAGAAACGAACTGATTAGGAAATTTTTGGCCAAAGATTTTGCCCACAAAAAACCATTCCATACAATTCATTTTACCATTGCGTAAAGTTCAAGCTGGAAGATTTCGAAAGGATTAAATCTCCTTTCAAATATTATAGTTATTTCGCATAAATCTGTAGATGTTATTTCGAACTTATACATATATCCTAATTATACATCCTAAGAGAGACTCTTTTATTGAAAGAACCATGAAACGATCGCTAAATAATAAACCTAAGAATGTTTATTCCAAAAAAATCCCCAAAGAATAAATAAATTTCGAAGAAAAAACTTTAACAGACAAAAAACTTCAAGAGATGTTTTCCAAAAAAGTTTCTAATTTTGAAATGGTTCAACAAATTTGACGAAAATTTCCCCGAAAATTCTTTCTTTTTCCCGCGTATGTTTTTCAACATTAGCTGCGCATGATAACATCATCAAGACAGAAGAATCTTATATACTCCTTCCTTCGTTCACCATTTACCTCCCCCTGCCACTGAAGCGCGACACCCAGTCGAAAAAGGATATACCCCAATTGTAGCGCATTTTAATTTACAGATATATTCAAATATTTTGGAAACAGATGAAGGCACACTTAATTTGCTTCATTGGATGTAGGCTTCTTTAGCAGTTAGGCTATTTGCCAAAAAAGATGCAGCTTACAACAAGAAAAGCTGCTGTTAAAAAACGTCGTTTTCAACGTAGCTTATGAAGAATGTTTGACGCGAGCGATTCGATAATGAAGTGGCTTCATACAGTATAGATAATACGGGTTATCCAGGCAATACAGCTGTCTTTTGATAACTCTTACACCCTATGGCTGCAGCTAGAGAAACTAATTTTATGGTTCTATCTATATTGACTACGTGTCTTTCCTCATTTTAAGCTACCCTTACTATGCAAATGAATGTTGTTACCCACTAAAGAAAATTCAAAATATAGCGCCCTATAATCACAATATTTGCAGAGGTTTGCAGCTAACAAGCATAGTCTTCAGGCTGACAGCTTCATCAAGCTCCTTGCGGTTTGTTTCCGGTGTTCACCCGAATTCAGTAGTCTAGATTTATGAGGAATTTGGAAAAAACGCATAATTTACCCTAGCAGTGAAAAGGCTTTCCGCAAATATTTTAGCAACAAACTGCATGCGAAACAAAGTTGCAGTTTTAAAAGATGAAAATGACTCTCTAGTGAGCGATAACGTTATCAAATCTTAGATCATGAGAAATTTTTCTCGCAGTTTTCAAATTTTCAAGCAAAATGACAAAATTCTCCAAGAAATTGCCATGAGACATCGGAGTCGCTTATGTTTGCCAAAGAATATAGAAGCTATTTTCGGAAGGCAATTTAGCAGCTTAGTTGCAAAGTTTTGCACATTCCTGAAAGTATAAACTTCGATTATCTTAAAGCGCACAACGACACCTATTTGTAAGGCTTTTAGCAACTTTTTCAGTGCAACCTTTCTTGTCGAGCATGGTCATTTCATTGGAAAATAGCTTCTATAAAACCTATACTCAAGAAGCGTCCAGCAAATAAAGCAAAGAACTCTGTGAGTGAGATCTCATCGGTTTGTAAGACGTTTGAATATATTTATTAAAATCTCTACTGGGGCATTTCCCTTCTCAGCCACTTCTCGATTCCACTTAGTACAGTTTCATGCAAGTTCAGTCACTAGCCTCACTGTTAACATCATCTATAAGCGAGTGAGTCTCAGCCAGCTTTCGCATAAAAAATTCAAACCGAAATCCTTTACATTAATGACGACTTGATGGAGCATATCGTAAAAAAGCTATTACCCGTACTTAGTAGATATAATGCCGCATCATTGCTGAAATTGGCTAAGGCTTACTTTACTATTGGTTACTACAAAGTTGGAATGTGTTATTTATTCTCAGAGTTACGTGCCGTTGTTAGTGAAAGTCTTTAAGGTAACGCGGTTAAGGTAAGGCCCTATTGCTGTTCATGATGCACATTGACGACTTTCCCAAGAAACTAAAGAATCCTAAGAAACTTCTTTGCAGATCGCTTAAAATCTAAGTGATTCTGCCAGTGATTTTTATGCACTATAAAGAGATCGCAACAATTTCAATGAATGACTGAATTTACTGAGATAGGTAATTTCACAAGAAAAGTGCCAGACGTGTTAAATCTCATCACGATTTTCTGAAAAAAATTTAAGGATGCGGTATTTTTTGGCATTGATAATGTTCACAATTCAGCGGTTAACATCTACAGTGATAGCGATCGAAAGCCGCATAGTAATGGAGCGGTTGCCTAGTCATCCCGTAAAGTTCGAACTCTGCTCTGTCTTTCCGTAAAGTTCGAACTTTGTTTTGTTTCGTAAAGTTCGTAATTCAGGGAAGCGTTATATTAGCCAAAACTAAATTATCTTTATAAATCCATGACATATACTTATGTATATATGATTATGCATATACAACAGATATATATATATATATATATATATATATATATAAAGTGGCTCACTGCAAATCTTTTGGCATAAAAGTATATGAGAATGTGTGTGCGTACATGCCAAAATTTGAAAAAAAAAATTCAAAACAAAACCACCGCATAAAAAATAATGAAACGGGAATGTTATCATACTGATGTTACCTTCAGCGAAACTCATGAGAGAGACCATCAAAGAAAAAAGTGTATCTATGACAATAAAAAGTATGCCTATGACAAAATTTTCCGCTAAGTCGACACTGCTGTGCAAGATTTCTATACTTGTTATTTATGAAAGATTTTTGGCTTCCATCATGGAATAACCACAAAGCTTTCATTCCCGTTTTTGCTTTTTCAGCACTTGTACATATAAAATTTACTTAAGAATATGAAATTTACCTACGTTGTACCATTGATAAAACTGATTAAAAAGAAACTCTACAGGAAATTTTGTTTAATTTCTTTCTGGGAGTTGTTTTCTGGATGATCGACTAAGTGCAAAAGTGAAAGTCTTCACGTGAAAGTCCAGCTATTCAACCACTCAGATATATAAGGAGTCATGTTAACGTTACAAAAACGAGATAGGTATATTCGTAAAGTCTCTATGAAAATCAAAAATGCATGCGTAAGCAATATTTTTCTCTGTATGATATCCGTTCGCCAAGTGCGAAATTTTTCGAACCTCAAAACATTTTATTCGAATCACCTGTTAAGGTGACCAAGCATCCCACATTCGTTTTGGAGAAAATGAGCCTATAGATTACTGGAAAAGATTATGCACCTATGAATAGATAATCCAAGTGTTAAAACCAATCAGCTATTTCGCTTCAACAACATCACTGCATATGCAAATCAATGCATCACAAAAAATCATGGCCGTGAAAAACTGCATAACGAAAAGCTTTGCTATTGTCCACTAGGGATTACGCTATGATTTCTTAGAGTTTAGAAATCAGGATAGAAATTTGCATATTAATATCGCCTACCTAATCCTTTTAAATTTATATCTGTTCTAATTTTTTTTTTCTAACGCGAATGCAAATTTCTGATGATTATATTTCATATAAGAATTAACATTCCACACTCGTTAGTGATATGTTCAACCTATTGGTTGATCTTATCGTTAACTCCAGGCATCCACCATTTGTATGCTATCGTTCAACTTAAGGGATAATATCGATGCAATTTTCGAAATGTTAAAGCATAGACCCCTTCGAAATCTTCTTATGGGGACATTTATTCATCTTCCTTTGATAATCATAATTGCCTCCGATAAAATAGTTCTCCACTACAATACTATCAGCCTGTCTCATGAAAAGCAATAAAAATTCGATCGCGAACGCCATGATTGATAATACGCTCATTACTGAACAATATTTTCGATAAATCTAACGATTTGATTTAAAACAATTCAAGCAAATGTCATATAGATAAAGCTTCAGGTAAGGGCTTTCTACCATGAAAACATTCTTGAAATTTCTCTCTAAGGTGGCCGATTTATTCATGCTAAATTTTCAAATTTTCATATTTTCCTCACAATGTATAGTCACTTGTTTTAGGTTATCACAAATCCACTCGGATACCTTCGTTTAGCAGTAATGAGTAACTAAACGCTCATGTGATAACAGCACAAGGTTTGTAGTTGATATATTAGGCGGAAATGAGCCTATATTCGTGAAAGACGAGTGCTCTAGCGATTGCGCTAATAGCCTATCATCGACGAACGATACCGGGAAAATAGAACGTCATGCAGACACTTGCATAAATTTTGGATAAAATATCAAAAAATTTATATTTAATTCTAAATTAAATATTCAAAAATTAACGTCTATCGTTAAAAAACTGCTATTTTCTCAGAATATAACGGTACCCTATTCAAAAATTTCGTTAGAAAATTGCAGAAAAAAAAAACTATGAAATTAAGCACGAAAGAAGTATAGTACTATATACGATTAAAAATCTCTAAACTAATCCAGTTTTTTATTTACTAATGGATAAAGTAATAACTTTAAATAATTGAAATAATCAATAAATTCTCATAAAGTTT
Source organism: Baylisascaris procyonis (assembly GCA_037389465.1). Classification (NCBI taxonomy): domain Eukaryota; kingdom Metazoa; phylum Nematoda; class Chromadorea; order Rhabditida; family Ascarididae; genus Baylisascaris; species Baylisascaris procyonis. Next base: position 572,262 of record JAZARR010000250.1, read on the forward strand.
AGTCGAAAAATCAATTCTGCAGCATATAGCAATTATATTCTATCTTCCAATTTTCTATGTCGTTACTATTTCATCAATTCCGAAGTATGGAACATATAAACTGACAATGATTTAAAACTAGGAATAATTATTCAAAAAACTATCAATTTTTGTGATCACTCATCACCTTTATATTTTTTCTGAGGTAAAACGTTAATGAATGATTAAATAGATTTGCGAATGGAATGACGGTGGAGTGCTTTTATTCAAAAATAGATACGAACCAGAGTAACAATCGCAAAGTTGGTAATTATTGACAACAACAATCCCAAAAACCGATAATATGACATACTAAACATAATAAAGTAACAACTTATAGCAGAGTACTGTAAATGTTCCAAGCAAACTCCAGTTTCCCAGTATAAAAAAGAAAATGATCAAAAAGCCTAAAAAATGCGCTTATTGCCGACAAAAAAACAGCTACTATACTCAGCGTGCTAACGATACTAATGGCTTTGCCGAAGTGGAGAAAATAACTGCAGCTATATGACCACATAAACAGCAGCTAAACCATTGAGCATGAATAATGAATGCGGTCTTTTCCCAAGTAAATATCAGTTGTCGTGAAAGAATATCTCTATCAAAATATCTATTTTATCTATAAATTATTAGCTGATTTAAAAAGATAAAAAATCAAAGAATAAGAGTCACCATTTCTTGAGGCGAACCTTAGGGCATCGCTGCACAATATAGTTGCAAAAAAAAAACAAGCTAATGCACAATAAAAGTATATCACGAGGCATACAACGTGGAACATAGAAGCTATCTGTAAAAGAAAACCAATCAAAATCTATAGCTTCATCTGTCTAGAGGTAGGCACAGGTAGAATTATTTACAGAATAGATTAATATCCAGGGGAATTTGTTAAATGCTGAACTAGCAAACAATATACGTTTTTGCAAGTCCATTCACCAATCCAACTAGTGTCGCAATTGACCACCAACAAAAAAAACCAAAATAATTGCTGTATTTTGCAAATGATGTCGCAACTTTCGCAAACACTTTTGCAAAATACTCATGTTTTTAATAGTTAAGCAGCTATATAATGCAAATAGAATCGATGCGAAATTGAAGCCTTTCAACTGGTCGGTTGCATGAATGAGTACAAGCTATTTGCCATATTTAAGCACCCAGAACACTAAGAAATGTATAGACGAGTGCGAAAGTAAGCAAAGAGAGTCAAACTATGGCGTAAATTGTGCAAATCAAAATTTTCTATTCTAGTCTTATTTGTTCCAATGAAACTACTAATTGAACAATATAATAAATAAAAACAAATTCACCACAAAAATGAAAGAAAAATAAAGAAACCAATTATAAAACTAATCAAATTGCTTTCAGCTACTCAATTAATAAAAGTTTTCCAGACAAAATAGAAAAATGCATCTTATCGCCAAACACTTTCGAAATTAGAACCTTGTAACAATCACAAATTAATGCAAGCGGCTATAATATTATTTCAATAATACTACCTACACATCCCTAAATATTATTGCAATTACCTATGCATCCCTAAATTAAGAACGAATAAACGTATTGTAAAGAAAATATTGGAAAAGACTCGTCGACTCAAACACATTTCGTCTTCAAACACCGAGGACCATTAAACCACTCAACACACCACCTCTTGGGCAAACCAACCGTCCTCTGCATCGAAGACGGTGCATACTAACTCTATATATACAACTGTGGCTTTTTGTTATTTGATCTTCTAGATCAATTCACGCAAACAAACAAAAAAGTAATAAAGAGTAGCGATCAAATTCTATCTATTTGGATGATTCGACCATTTGGAAACGTGATGCAAATATCGCGCATGAAATTTATGTAGTTCGCAAGCGAAAGATCAATCTACTCGATACGGTTGCTGTTGAAGCTAACCGAGGGAACACTCCTCGATTTGCCGCGTTTAGAGATCATTTAAGAAACAAATTTTCAACTATATCTTACATACCGAGCATTGAATAATCATATAATAAATTAAGATCCTATCATTACTTTTGAAGCGAATATTTAAATTTCATACACGATATTTAAATCATTTCTCCAGATGGTTGAACGATTACAAACCTAATAATAGCAGCCCAACTTCTTTATTGCCACATTTATTTACATACTCTTTCATAAATATCGTCTATTTGCACCTTTTTTTTTGAACCGAAACCTCTTTCTTTTGTGTTAAAATATTCGAAATCTTCTTCAATCCTAAACATAGGTGAATAATTCAGAAAGTATGTAGGAATTGAAGTGGCAAGAAATCCTACTTTATCCACTGGATTCTCTTTTTCAAGAGAAGAAATAATTTTGCACAAACAGCCAGAATTGATAATTTCCTCTCAAATTTCTTGCGTATACCGCTCTCTCATTGATCGTTGTTTCAATTTTTCGCTGATCTGCTACGCATATACTGCACAATACCGTTTGCCATCTTCTTCGGAAAGCTCCTTCTGCCGTTCTCCAGTACCCTATAAATCGAATTGTAAATAAATTCAGCTATTTAAGGAGAAAATGAATGAATATAGTACTTCTTATTCGTTTTTTTCGGCATCTAAAACATTTTAGAGCCGCAAAGCAACAAGAAATTTAACCGATATTCCGTTACTTCACTGCAGTTGTCCTTATTCTTATACAAACGATGATTTAAGTAAATCAATTTACTTCTGTTGATGCGTTCTTTGGATCAGATTAGCGATGGGTACATGTGATATGTCGCACTGATCGGGAATCTGATCATAAATGAGCATATTGAATGATCGATATGGGTAATTGCTTGATTCAATGGGATATCATACAGACAAATTGCATAGTGATCGAACTTTGAGTGATCAAAACAAACGTATAATTTGTCGTACAATTTGATCTCAAAAAAATCGATACAAAAAAATAGAACTTTCATATCTATGAGTGGACTATACAATGGCAAAGTAAAACTATGAATTTTTATAAAACTATGAACTCTTTTCTATCATTGTGTTTGCATTTTTTTCGACGTTTATTTCAATCATTTTAGCGGTGCGTTTCTCTTGTAAATTTCGTGCAAATGTTTTACTATATTGCCGAATAATCAATGCCAATAACACTTAGCATATTGTCATGTGTTATTAGCGTTGATGAATATTATTGCAATCAGTGTGTTTTCTTGCGATGAGATTCTTCGAGATTGCTAAATCCTATTGCAATTTCAGGTTAGGATTAATGGCGATTTATTAGCAATATTTGTAGGCTTTGAGAAAGGCAAGCGTTTGGAAAAATTTAATCTTATCCATTACGAGATTTTTTTGATGAAAATTTAAATGATATAAGTGCCGGATTTTAATTCTAATTCTTTTTTTCCACCCAATTTCTTTCATTTGAATCGAATACGATAGATCTTCAGCTTGTTGTCGAATACAGTTTTCTCTCTAGAATACGTAAATAGTCGATCCTCTTTGTTGTAATTGTTTTATAATTTCAACAACAATTGTACCTATAAAATTTACTTATCAAAAATGCTCCCATTCGTTCATATATAAATTAATAGAATAATGTGCTTACTTTTCCATCATGTGTTCCGACCCATTATTGAGTTTGCCAACGTTTCAACACTGAATCGTTGCAGTGACGAGTTCCGAGCTTCGATGATAATTTGCGCAGCGAGGCGTGCGGCAGGGGGAGGGAGTGGAATGAAAGGAGATGAGGTGATGAAGAGATGGAATTTGGGATCAAGGCCCTTGAACTTGAGGTGTCGTTGTGCTATCGTCTGAAATAAAAGCAGAAAATAAACCCCTTTAAGAATTGGAAAAGGGAGGGCAAAGAGTCTGAACTGCTCCCTCGAAATCGCATGAAATTTTAGCACTATGATATTGCTGATGGAATTTGCAGAGATAAATATATGTTTGAGAAGATCAATTCTATCAACTTATACTTCATAAAGGCCACATTCAGCGCGGTATGAAAATGCATCAAAATTTTGCATTCTACACAAGAACTTTATTGAAAATGCATGCGCATTTCTAACATGCAACTTTTTCTTGCAAATTATTGAAAAACAATGCAAATGCAACTATAAATTGCATTTGTATCATAAATGCAAATATTATCCGCATTTACTGCAAAAATGAAATTGTATACTTTACTGCAGAAACCGAGTAAATAATCTTTAATCTCATATGATTCAACAACTCTTATAGAATCAACGATATTTTTGAGATTCTCTAGTAATTTGTAATTCAAAATGTTTGTGATTCTAATTCTATACTTATCGAGATAACAGAAATATTCAAAGTTTACTGCCCGATATTTGCTATTAAAAAAAAAAATATTTAGGATGAAGAAATATTTCTGCCTCTTAATGATGAAAAATCCACGAATTTTAATTTTTAGAAACACCCGAAATGAATAATTTTTTAGTGAACGATTTCCGATGTTCATAAAAATGACGTCTAGAAAAGGGTAACTAATGTATGTGGAAAAGAGAATGTAATCGAGCAGCAACCGTAAAAATTGATAACAATTTCATTGCCGTTCGAAGACGACGTTCCATTGAGTCGTAAACAACAATTCGTCACTAAACATTTTATCTAATCATTTTCCAATGCTATAACAATAAAAAAGTACATACCAAACATACAATCGTGCTATATTGTATGAATTTATTCGAAAGAAAAAAAAACATCGAATAAAAGTTTATAAGATTTTTCGTAAAATTTTTTTACAATTTACGCAAAACGAATAAATAAATTATAATGCAATTATGAAAATACTATACTTACATATAAATATTCAGAATCCAGTATAATTACAAATATAATAAATAATAAATATTCGAATTTTAACACTGATCAAAATAGGTTCATAGGAAATCAGAGAAACAAAGTAACAGCATAGATGTTTGTAATTTCCGACTCATCCTAGCAAAATAGACTTTAAAGGTGCTTCCCAAAGAATCGATGTCATCAACGACAGGCAAATTTCTAATGAAAGCAACATTCACAAAAAAAAACAGTTTCAAAACAAACAAAAAAAAAAACAAAAAAAACAGATGGCAAATAAAACAAAAAAATGTGATCAATATGTGCGAATTTCAATATATAGCTAGCTAAATGAACGCTGTATAGTGATATGTTAATCACCGTTGTATGATGAGAACTGATAGTTGTGACGGAATTTGCATAGCACATGTGCAATGAATATGCATATTTCCTTTGTGTCGATCGATGCGATCACTCATCGTTTTCGTACGCCTCTTAAAAGCATAACTGTTAAAAATAATATGCAAACTTTCATGCAACACTAACAAATTCGAGCATTTACTGCAAGCAATATAGCATCATAAATGTGGACAGCACATCAGGGAAGCAAACGAGATAAGCGGTTTGAAAGTTTTTTTTTAAATTTCATATCGATACCGGTGGCGATTCTAACTTTTTTTTCTCTGAATATAAAGGAACAATTAAGAAAATATATATGCAAAACGCATCAATATGCAAATTATTAAAAATTGTTTGATTTGAAAGGTTGAAGAACGCTTAGAGTGAGCTCAGAAATTTCTATACCTATTTTAGAATTTTTCTATTTCTATTTTAAAGATTTTTTCGTTCCTCCAATTTTTCTCTTCCTCTATGCCAACTTGTAGAATTTTGTGCTTATCTCTATTAGACCATATTATTAAAGCAGTATATATACTATAGAGTAGATCTCATGATAGCATATTGCCTCAATTTCTACAGACCAGTATAGAGTAGAATGGAAAATGTTTACTTTAACAAAGGCTAGAACTTTTTTTTTACATCGACGGTACGACTGTTTAGCATATGAATACTAGAAACGCTTGGAATTTCCTTTATTCCAACATGGCCACTTTTCGGCGATTACTCGACAGAGTGCTTAGATATGTGCATTACTTTTCCGGAACTAACCTATTCATCCGGAATTCAAAGAGTCGAAAAGTAAACCCGCTACGCATCAATCACTAGCGAATTTTGTTACAACTTCTTTCAAATATGAAAGCTTGGAGGAAATAAATTGATGCTAGACGAAAAACTTACGAATTATTAAATATATTGAAATTATAAAGGAAAAAAACGATCGAAGAAATAGCAAAGTCGATAATTCGGGAAAATCTACTCTAATTTAAACTCTATGAAATATTATTTGAATAAAATAAAGTAAGGATTGTTATTTATTGTATTTCGATGCCCTAAGGTGATTTATACATGAGGGATTAGTTTGCAACGTGGATCAATCATTGATAATGCTGAAAAAAACAACAACGGTAGGTCATCAATTACGAGCAACTGTATTGCATTTGATGAGCAACGTTTTAGTCTCTTCTTTTTATATGTGTGTGTGCCTGTTTAAGAACCGCATAGAATTTAGCAACCTTAACAAAACTTTCTTCGTTTAGTTCATCGAACATCTAACTCATAAAACAATAATGCAAATTAAGTTTGCAATTATTCGCTGCCATTTCTCTCAAAAATCTGAGGTATATGCAGGTGTAACAAAAGTATTCATTTACTAAAGTGATAAAGAATTTAATTAAAGTAACTGGAATTTAAAAAAAGATTAATTAACCTTTAGCGATGATAGTATTATTCTATTCCACGCAAAGATCACAACGTGTCTCCATATTGCGGCACAACGAATCTATCCAGCAATGTACGGTGGTGATTCGAAAGAACTTCTGAAAAAAGAACGATAACACGAGAGCTATCATATGTGTATACTTATAAAATTTAATAGTATTGTAGAGTATTCCTTCTTTAAATAAAACTTTGAAAGAAAGATGTCGAATTATTTAATTCATTACTCAAGTTCTCAAGGAATAAATTTCGATTTAAAAGACTCATCACTTTATTAAACTATAAGTATGCACTTTATGCTATTATTTTATGTGCTTTTTGCATAGGAAACTAGTTTCTTATATGGGAAAAATACTTCATCGATAATAAAAAAAATAATGAATGATGATTCATCTTTAAAATTTCTGCAAAATTTTTATTAAAAATTTCGAAAATACTTCGGCGCCCTAAAAAAATCCTCAAATTATTCCACTAGAATTAATTTCAATTTAAAGCGTTAAATTATTTTATCATAAATCATTAACTGAAAATTATTTCTTGCTTTAAAACGTCAAAGATGAGTGCGAAAAAAATCGCTGAAATAAAGAAAAAATTTCGCACACTCCAATTTTTCTTTTCTGTACGGAAAAGAGAGGTTGTTATTCAACCAGAATAGGATGAGTCACATTAACATTCATAAAAGAAAACAATCGAAAAAAAACGTACTAATGGAGCTTGCACAATATGTGTTTTTCTGGAAATTACTGCTCACGATACGATCGGTTTCATAAATTATTAACAATAATAAAATATACGTAAAATTGCAACCGCAGTTTAACCAAACCAACTGCTCATGTGAACTGCCACATATGATTCGTCCTCCTATGTACGATGATGACCCGAAGAGTGTATAGAATGCGAACCAATCAGCGCTGTGAAATGCAAACCAATTCTTGAATATATGTTTAACTGTTCGTAATTCCTTTAGAGAAGTTGATAGATAAAGCTGAACGTTCTAAAAAGAGAATAATTCATAGCATGGATTACAGCCATCAAATATTGTTGCTACAGCTAGGATATCTCCTCGACCGAAATTACGGAAGGATAAACGGATGCACATGCAAATGCATACATACATTTATGTGGTCTAGAACGATGATGACCCGAAGAGTGTAGAATGCGAACCAATCCAAAGTGTGTAGAATGCGAACCAATCCAAAGTGTGTAGAATGCGAACCAATCCGAAGTGTGTAGAATTCGAACAACATGTTTTCACGATGCAAATTTGCAACGACATAAAAATAAAACGTTCTCGATAGAAAGGATCGACTTAAAAAAAGCATAATGTAGCTTATCATCGATTCGATAAGGAGCGGCTGAGAAAGAAAATAAGAGCAAAGACCAGTAAAATTGAAAATTATGAGGTTTGAAAAAAAACATCCACATTAAGTGGCAGTATTCATAAATATCAATATTTGCTTTTACAAAAGAAAACAGACTAAACAATAAAATATAGAAGTGAAATTGTGCCCGTGGGAAATATGAGTGGAGAGGAAAGTGAAAAAAATAAAAACCACTAAAAACGGCCCAATATCAACCGAATCCCTTGCTCAATGAAGCTCGACATCCTTCCCGAATCGCACAATCCAGGCAACTGAACTAAATGAACATCGAAAAGCCGGCTGTTCCTAAAAAGGAATATTACCTAAGAAGAAAGCTCATTGTTAATTCATTGGTTCATTTGTTTCTTTTTCTTTGCAATTTACTGCTCTTATTTTCGAAAAATTATAGCTTCACCTCGACCAACCCTTGAACTAAAAAAAACCATCTTTCCCACTCTTTATCATAAACTTTTCTTATCACAACAGTAACTCTATATATCTGAGCTTCTATTTAAGATCATACGGTATACAGAAAATTACTTATTTTTTAAATAGTTTATTAAGGCGCTCGCAAATTCCTTGATTTCACTCAAAATGTGATATTTGAAAATGTGAAGAAGGAAAGAAAATGCCGCGGCACTAATATATAAGATAGAAACACTTTCGAGTGTGGCAACCATAAAACGAAAAATGACGATAATGAAGTCCATAAAATGAGAGGAAAATATACCGCAATATCGATATCAAAACAACGATCTCTTAAACCTTTTTGTTTTACTATATTAAACATAATAAGGTGGTGTCCGATGATCATTACTCAGTAATCCTTATATTAGATATGTTCATTGACATTCACGATGTAGGCAGTCAAAAGTATTCGAGGAGGGAGGGGGTTGGACCTAATCATCACAATATCTATAAAAGAGATAAGGAACTGTTGGCGTATTTTACAGGAAAAGATGGCAAACGAATCGGCGATGAAATACCAGTTCGCATTGTCGTTATGCAGCTGAACTAGAGATTTTTTTTTAATATGCCAGCAATAAATATTCGTTAGATTATCTAGGAGTAACGCTAGAGCAATAAGGAAAACAAAACCGATTAGACACATAAAAACCGATCGGTTTAACTTCTAAAATACACTTATATAGTTAAAAGCGCTAAAAAAAATTCTAACGCCTGTTTTATCATACTATTGGAATTTAATTCCAGTTAAAGTTAAAGTGATAGTGCTTCTTACAAATTGATGCGAATTTTTTTCTTGAAAGCTCAAAGCCGATTTCCTTGCTTTGAGGGGAGGTATTTTACTATTTGAATTCATATAAAAATGAGTTTAACAATAAATTGAATAAGATTTCCACTATACAATTATTACAACTCATCAAAAAATCTTTGCTATAGCCGTGGCATCGTTTTTCAAACAATAAAAGAAAAATAAAAGAACGCAAACAGCTAGACGCTATCAGTTGAGCGATAAACGCGATAAACATATCATCTCTGATGAAGTGTTTATATATATCAGAGGGGGCAACACGAATAACCCTTGAGGGATGTGCGCGCATTCTATACGATAAAAACGCGCGAAGATCATAAAAGAAATTGATGAAAGGGTTAACTGCCTTAAAGAATACCCTTATCAACGTTGTTATATCATAAATTACATCTTCGAGATTTCTGTTGTGGTTGTTGATATACAATCGAAGAGCCCTGTTTACCCCTTCACAGCGATTCAGTCTACTTCTCCAAATCATAAAAAAAAACGAAATCATATATAAGATTTCGTATATAAGATTATCTTCGAGGTTATCATATATAGGATTATCTTCGAGAAATGAACATTTTGGAGCAATCTTATATATTATTTCGTTGTTGTGATTTGCAGAAGTAGAGTGAACCCCTCTGAAGGGGTAAATAGGGCTCTTCGATTGTATATCAACAACTACGAGAGAAATTAACACATCTTAGTTCTAAAGATTTCAGAAACAATAACATACAACAACTATTCAAAAAAAAAGGAAACCGGAATGAATCGGAAATGTTTGCTAGTGGATTACTCGAGCATGATGGGCATGTAAGTTCTGATGCTGAGACAAAAGAAAAAAATAGCAAAAAAATTCATTTTTTTTTGCAATCTCACGTGTAAAAGGTATATCAAAGGTATATACAAAACATTTTGTGCTTTGGACGAGAAATTTGGCCTCTATACGATGCAAATTTTTCACAAACTTCCCTTCCTCTATAAGCCAACATGGACAAGTGTTCTCAAACAATGCAGGGAATTTTTCTTTTCGCTTTTGGCTAATAAAAGATTCGATGTGCAAAACAAGAAGAAGAGCAAAGGAAAAGTAGCAATAAAAGTGCAGCGTTGTTTTCATTTCTACATTACTACACTTGAATCGTTCATCACTAGCAATAGCTGCTAGTTTCTGCTCTAAATTGCTCATACTTATTAACTCGATTAGAATTGTTGAAAATTGTAAATTTTTCAATGGAATGAAAAATTGACGATCCGTAATTTATACGATGAGGACGGGAACAAACCTTTTAAAGGGTGAAGAAAATAGACAAAAGATGTTTTGTCGATTGTATAATAAACTCAAAATTTTATAATAAACGCAAACGCATCAAAAAACAGTCTATATTTCAGACAAACTCAAGACAAATATCAAAAATATTGCAATGAATTTTTTTGTCGATTGTATAATAAATTCCGCTTATCAGTGATGTAATAATCACTCACTATCACGTTTTAGATATGGGTAATTTACGAAACACCATTCACAGCACTAAGTAATCAGCGCCTATGCACAAATAAACGCGAATGCAGCCAGTTGAATCGTATGTTGTGTATCATCATATTGCCGTTCGTTTCGTACACCGGAACGACACCACTTTCATTTCCGTTGCATGAAACAGTGTGGCATTTCATTTAATGGAATGTAGCGATTGGTGATGCTACGACGTTAGGTATTCGGCGGTAAACTTCAAAGGCAATAAGTTGACAAAACGACTTGCCGAAATCGCCGAACATTTCGATCGATAATGGTCGCGTTTTGACGAGTCAAGAAACGGCAACGAACTGCTCTAACAGTATTCGCATGAGAGCTTTCGTCGTCAATATGAATAGAAGACGATGTTACTGTAATGGATTCTCTTGAAACGATGATATCCGGTTGGTAACAGAAGCCTGGAAGGTCCTGCCTGTAGAGACGAGCTTATTTTGAAATGTGCAGATAAACACGCTTCTACAGGGTAAACCATCCGGACGATTGAAGAGTCGGTAATAATAGTGCCATGTATCGTTTAGTGTGCAACCAGCATTTCCGGTCTGAAAGTAACCACCGATTATGATGAGTCAGCGCACTCTCGATCAACAAGAGATTATCGCTTCGAAAAACGTGAATCGAGAATAAAATCAAAAAAATGCGATAGATAGCAGTATTCATTACAAGAATGAAGTAATGATAGTTACTGACAGCCGATACAAACATAAAACACTCGAAAATTATACTCACTGACGAATAGCGTTGACTAAAGCATCTCTTAATTTATCGAAACACTTTAGCGATTACCGTAGCATTCGAAAGCACTAGCTTGCTGCCAGCTACTGTAATGCAAGCGGGTCTTAACAGTTCATCGAGGTTTAATATAAAATGAGTGAGGAATGCAATGGAATAGGGATAAGCTTATATGCACGCTTGTTGTAAATGTACGTCCAATCTCACATATAACACACGCACAATAAGCAACGCGTACCGACGTTCAATGAAGAAGGCAAAAACTGCGATTGCGTTGTGCTCTCCCATCTCACATACTATTTGAACGTGGTGGCCAAACGCCAAGTCACGCCCTACCTGATTTTATGGCACCGGGAACATATAATAAAGCGATCGACGCAACGATCGTCGTATTGGTTGATGCACACGCGCAACATCAACAACGTGTTTTTACATCCTATCCAGGATCAGTAGTTAAAGATGTTATGAGAGGGATCGATGTGGCAATCGCCGTCTCGGTCTGTTTACCTGTCTGTTACTTCCTATCCCTCTCTTTCGGAGTCAACAGAGTCGTTTTCTTTTTGCTTGAGTGATATACATGACATAAAGGCGGTACGCCAACGAACGTGAAAGTATAAGTCGGTCGGAACTTCATATACTTGAAGCAAATTGAAGTCCACTTTTACCACGAAAAAGTACAAAGAAACGAAACAATTATATGCAGTAATATCACTACCGAATAATTTGATCACCTATACTTTGTTGGTCTATTGGCCAATCTTATAAGTGAAAAGTTGAAAGTAGCCCTATCAAAAAGCGACAGACAGCAGAGTGCGACTAACAGCACGCTTGAAGAGCCAACGCTTTCCGCTCTCCAAGTTTGCCGGCCTATTTTTATTATTGGCTCACTCTCTATCACAGTGGTTGATTGCAATGCTCGTCGAGCTATTTTCCTCGGATGCTTAGCCGTCGATCTAGGGCGGTAAGTAAGCTAGCTAGGACTGCCAACTGAGAGGCCGCATTGGTTGATTGGTGAGTATTGCCTCACGGCATATTGTTGGATGCGCACACATTGAGTCCGTCGCAACGAATGGAGAACGGCTATTCATCGTGTTCATATAATTGCTGTAGTGGTGGTGCATCATCGATGCCACCACATACGCTTCCAACCTATGCTTATTATTGTTCACCATCTACTTCATCTACTTTTCCACCTCCACCATATCATACTACCGCATCAATGACTTCAGAAATGTGCATCGGTAGTGCAATATCGATGCCAACAATTTGTCATAGCGTCACTACTCCAATCTATGGATGGATGCTTGATCGAGATAAAGAACGACGAAACGATAATAATTCACGACATAAGAATACGACCAAAACATTGAATACAGGTAATATTAAATGGCGATTCATCGTTTAGAAAAAAAGAAGAGAATAGGCAAGTCGTACAAAAGTTCTAGGCTCATTTTTATTAATGAGTGCTATTTCGAGGGGAGATATTGGGTTAGCAACCGCCATCGCCGCACATAGGTCTATAACAACTGAGGAGGCAATGAGTGATGATATTGCAGTTGTTGCTGATGCAGTTTTTGCGATCTGCTCACGGCAATTGATTTATGCGTGACGTTGTGTTTCGATCGACGATGCGCAATTTGTCTTCCACCAACGTTTGTGGCGAATAGAATTGCTGCACAATGCATCGACGGCAAGGTGCCAGATCCCATAAGCCCACTATGTTTAGCTAAAATGTTGTGGATATTTCCACATTTGTAGATATTTTAGGAAAATTTCATTTTCAATTGTGTCAACTCTTTTAGTTGAATACATTTAATAGATTCTATGGCATCTAGCGGAAAAAAAAACGCTAAAGAGTTTAGAAAATTCAAAGCGTTGCTTTTGAGGATAAATTTACTACTCATGGATAATTCGTTTGGCATAAAATTTGTTTAAAGGCCCATAATTACAATAAAAGAAAGAAATGAATGACTTATTTTTTCGAAGTTGTGGATCACTGTCGTTCTCCTTTCTTCTTCCAGTTCTTAGTTCGTTTCAACCTCTTCCGTTTTTCCATGTCGGCATGGAAGTATTCGTCTAACTAAACAGATTCAAAGAGGTGAAAAGTGTTTTTTTTTTAAACAGCGAAAACTCTTTGCACAATTTAGCGCACATAATCAATCATCTTTTGGCACTAAAAGAGCACGATGTTCAAATTTCTACATATTTTCACACTTCAAACCTCCGACATCTCACTACCGACTGCAAAAATGGCGATTATTGCTCCACTAAAGTGCTCAATTCGAATATTCTCATAGTCCATATTTTAATTTCTTTTTCTTAATTTTTATCAATGTTGAAATTTATCAATACATTTCGCGACGCTGATCGGATTACAATTTTTATCGATCGTTTCACAGAAAATCGGATCCCTTTCGCAATTTCTTTTTTTTTTTGAAATCAAAAGTTATGTCATTTAAAACATGAATGCATTTTTATGCACATGTTATTATTTGCTAACATTTCTCAATATACTTACTGAGGCGGTGAGCGGAATTTCGAAAGCGCATAACGTGCCAACTCTTCGGGTGCGCTTTCCCATTCTTGGCTCTCATTCCTGAATTATTTGGCTTTCACAAATTGTTTTAACTATTCAGAATGAGTTTCACCTACTGTAGTAATGAATGGTAAAGGAATTCCTTCATGGGCGATACCCCTTAGACTCGATAGTCGAAGAGAGAACTTCACCTTCGGATCAGATATTTCACTGCGCTTTTTTAAAATTCTTTAGATGAAATTTTTCATCAATTCAGACCGCCGATCCTTTAGTACAAATGGATGACTGCATAAAGTTGAATTTTTAACAATAACGTCATTATTATGACTAGATTTTCAATTCACTTTCGATTTTAAAGAGGAATCACTTCAATACTCGATAGGTCTTCGCTGACTTTCTATATCAATAAGTGTTTTGAATATGCAAATTCATTTCTAAAGAACTTATTACTCAGAAAATTAGCATATTAGTCGGCTAGCATCAATAACATTTGTCTACACAATATGTTTTCACCTAGAAATCGGCGAATACACCATGTGATAATGAACGCAACAAAGATATTTAAACATGGAACATAGTTGAAGCCTACATTTAAAGCGCTGCTTTAAGTAAGCTTCAACCAACCTTGTCGATGACTGCTCAAACTAGAAGGCGTAGACTAGAAAAAAAAATGATATTAAGCACAACATCTTTGGCTATAATAGACATTTCAACAAAGATTGTTGGGATCGGGGATATAGAGGTGCAATACGCACATATGGACAAATTGGACAAACTGGACGAATGGACAAATGGACATTTACAACATTCAATGCAAAATCGACATAGTAAGGTAATAAGAGCAATGATGTAGGCAATATTATCGGTAGTGGGTAAATATTACCAATACCATAATGGGTAAGGTGATCGCCAAGCTGAAAAAAAAATTTATCTAAGTTTCAATTCACATATGAGTTGCTAGAGAATTGTTACAATGCAACGATTAGAAGCGATCAGTGCATAGAGGAAGTAAATAAAGTTTATGTAGTCAAACAGAAGCATTTCACACGATTGTTTTTCATTGCGTTCTATCTCTGTCTCTTTTATCTCTCTCTCTCTTTCTTACTCTCTCTGTCCCTCGCTGTCTTTCTCTCTAAAGGTAGCAAAAAAGCCACTTGAAGAGAAGCAAACGCGCTGTTATCATATTGCGTTGATGGAGGTTTCGGTTGAGATCAAATCTCTTATCATTATCATAAACAGCACTGATAAGAAAATTCCACTAGAGAAATGCCTAAGAGTTTATTGAGAGAAGATGCTTATTTTTGTTAAAAATGGGGTATATTTCTCTTTTTAGAAATAAAAAATAACAACTATCAATCACATATCATTGAATGCTTAACAAAAAACATTATTTGAGCCCCAAAAGAAATTTGAAAAAACAAGTAAAAACCTCGAAAGGTAATTGCACATACTATAATATAACATCCAAATAAAGTTTATGGCAAGCTACCATAGAGCATGCGCCACTGAAAATAAGACCAATAACGCAATTAGCATATTTCATTTTGTACCTTCAATATTTTTCATTTCTCAAAAATCAAAAAATTTGCATTTTGAATTTTTCATACTCAGGATTATATGGCTTAATTATTATTGTTTTATAGAATATTTTATTTTCTCAATAAATATTTAAAATATTCAAATAGAAAATCGATAGATATTTCAAATATTACCTGAATACGAAAGAGTTTATAACCAAAACTTTCATTTCCAAATGTGATCTTAGAAAAGAGATGCGTATAATATCTAATATATAACAGCTCACCTCAATTAAATGACTATCAATATATTTTATGCAAATTGAATTGCACAAATTTCGCATAAAATGATATGAATTTATTGGAATAGTGAATAATTGCAAAAGGAAATAGATGCTTTTGATTTAAAAGAAAGGGATTCACAAATCGAAACATCTGTTAAATGCTATTGGTGATGCATTGAAAGCAAATTGCAAACAACGATTCTCAAAAACATACACAATTTCTACTTTGTACAATAAGAGTTGCGTTGTTCTTCTCATACAGGCAATAAATGCCTACAAAAGAAACAACAAATATGCACACGTCATGGTGCACATCTTTTTATTCTACTTCAATATTTATTGCTATGTTCCTTTCATAACAACGCTCTATGCATGAGAATGACTGACATTTTTGATATGTTTTAAATGAATTCATAAATTTTTGATTTTTTTTAAAAAGATAACTTGAACTTTCTCAAGAAAATTTTCCCTAAGTGGCTTCTAGTTGAACGGGTATAAAAGCTAATAGGCTTGATTTATCTAACAATAATGCACTAAGAAATCTATTCAAAAATTGAATTTTTTTCCCAAAAATTTTGCCCATAAAAAATTAAGTTTTCCAGATTGTTTTTCCCGGAAAAATTTACTCTTTTAAGTGAATTTATCAATATAAATTAATCGCCAAAATAAATAGTAAATCATCTGAATGAAGAGTGCGTAATTCAGATTTCATGAAGTTGAATTTAAATTATTCCGAAAAAGATAACACTAATAGGAGTCAAATATTCTCAATGCATTATTCCACAATGTTTCAGCTTCATAGATAATTTCATATTCATTAATTATGCTCAAAAAAATTTTCAATTATAACTTTTGTTGTTTTTAAAATCATGACTCCCACCCCCTCCCCTCTCCCCCTCCCTTGTGGGACAGCAATGTTTTCCTCTTGGAATACTAGGTATGGTAGTTGCCTTTGCTATAACGACTCTAGCAAGGCATCAATATGTAGTGGCTTATACACGGACTTTAAGAGATGCTTTTAGGAAGTTCGATGATCAATTTGCCTTTTAATATTCTTTGTTCTTTACTTTTAGAGCCCTTCATCTCTGTCTAAGCAGATAAATTCGAGTTATTTCCTTTGTCAGTGTGGTAGCGTCGACGAAATTTTCAGGCGTACTCAAAATGAAGCTTATAAAAAAAAACTCGCGATATTGGCGACAATATCGCTAGAAGATGCCCTTAAGGCATATACCACAGATAATAATTGCCACGGAAACTTGAAACTTGACAGCTGTAGTGCTACCTAAGCGTAACCAATGTCGCATGTGCTATAGTAGACTGAGGGACATATCTGCGAGAGGGAGGGGGAAGGGGGAGGGTAGAATGTAAATTGCAATTTTCAAGTAATTATATCAAAATTTTTATACCACTCAATGAATCGCTCTAAGTCCTTGAATCTTAAGGAGCGTATTCAACTTGAAAGCCAACAGAGCTAAAAATTCAAAATATTTTAAGAATACTGAATAGTTGGTTAAACAAAATTCGCACCGATTAGTCAACTTTCCGGTTGAGTTATAAACATCTGAAATTTGTTAAAGTCGACATTTTCAGGCTTTGGCGCATTTTCAGGTTCCTTTACTAGCAGATTGAACAAGGCTGAACTACCTTAGATTTTGCTGTACTATTAATTTGAGCATTAATGCAACTAGATGCTCTCACAGTTGGCATTATAGGAAAGATGTAGGCTTTCCTCACTTTCCATAGTTCAGCGATGATAAGCCTACGGAAACTCGTTACTTTTAGCTTACGAACGTTTATGAGAGGAGTTCAAAGAAGAATATTTCAGGTCGAACAGCCTATAGCACTCCACAAATTGTCGAATTGGAAAAAGAATTCCGGACGAATCGTTACCTCAGCAAAGTGCGTCGCAATGAATTAGCTGAATCGTTATCGTTGTCGGATCGTCAAATCAAAATTTGGTTCCAGAATCGACGAATGAAAGAGAAGAAACGAACCGGAAAAAGAACAACCGGTGAATGTGTCCCTCCAATTATTGTGCATCCTCACCATCGTCAATCGTTACGTGATAACGACTCTCACGCTATGCATTATCAGCGCCTTTAATGTTTCGATTTGCGTTGATCATTCGAAATATGTCCTGCCATTACCTCGCTAAAAAAAAAACTTGTTTAATTGAGCAGAATATACAACCGGCTGGTTCTAAAGGCAAAAAAAACCGCTTTTTTCCACTATTGGTCCAAACACGGTTGGTGTGTAATAACCTTTTTACCGTACTATGTGGGGGACGTGATGCACATCTTACTAAACTATTTATCTTTCAATCTCACTCTTTATCATCTCAGAAATTTGCATTGGTAGTTCAAATTCCAGGAATCTTCCAGCAACGTTTAGATTAATATTAAGATAACAAATGGAATCGTTGAAATGAATCATAAGTGTGACCGAGTATCAATATAAAAGATCAATTCTGATTAATGAAAGTGTTTATATTAACGGATGCAATTGGATGAGCCCCTTTTGAAATTAGCTGACCCGAATTACGAGTACAATATCGGTGAAATATAATCGAAATATTTGTTCTTTAATGATCGATGAAAGTAATGCCTCTTAGATGAATTTGAATCAGCAATATCCTACTTACCCGCACGGGAATCTACTATCACTGAGCTATTTCGAACAAACATTTTAACTGGCAGTTATAGTCTTTACACAAATTCTAGCGGTTATAGTACTGACGTATTTGAATATGGCGACCATTTTAGTACTTGACAGTTTGAATATGGCGACCATAAACTACATATTGTAAGTTCCATTGAAAATCCTCTTATATATAGCGATAATTTTCTCATGCTTTTAGAGTGCGAAAATTTAAAATTTTTAAAGTGCAAAGAGTGTTGAAATTAATTCAAATTAATGGAAGTGGCGCTAAATAATTTGGTATCAACACAATCACTATAATTATTTGTGTCTTATTTTTGACGGTCAATAAAGGGATTTTATTGACGAAAAAATCGTTGCATTTCATCTATTGAAGATGTATGCGAATTGGATGGACGTTCGATTAGCTGAATGCACGACTTTGGCCCAACAACAGACACACACACACTCGGAGATAGGCAGCAATTGCTGGGCTAATTCATCATTGGCAACCGATCGGCAATGCTTTTGCTAGCATTCCTCTTCAAGCCGAAGCCGAAACAACTAAAGTGAAAGCACGAGTGTACTCCAATTGCTAAAGCTTTAAAGTTGAAATGTTAAGCGGTGCAAACGTTTAGCATTGCTTCGAAATTGTTTAGTGCTAGCAACATGTGAAATGGATAACAAATGAACACAAATGAAATGGGGAGAGAGGAATGTTGTTGAGTGAATTTGAGATGATTCAAACAGACACTAACATTAAACGATCGCTCGTTCATATTAGAAACGATGATTTATGATGCTATACGTTTGTTGCGAACATTTTGGCAGCTAATTCATTTTAGCACTCATAACTTGTTACGTCTTTTGTTATGCCAATCAACATAAAATGCAACAAATTGCAAACCACTCAAATATGTCATTTGAAATGAGAAAATCGTTTCAACTGATTAATCCTTCAAAAAATTGTCGCTCAAATTTATTCAGAATGTATATCCCGAATGAATGCACTTCATCAATGATATATAATAACAAAAAAAGGAGATTGAATTGATGCAGTGTATTTCTCGAATTTTGCTTTAAAAATCTATGTTAGAAGAACGTGAGGTGTCTTTGAGAGAGAGAGGGAGGGAGAGGGAGGGAGAGAGAAAGAGAGAGGGAGGGTGAAAACAATCAGAAATGATTGCATAATGAGTGCAACCTGTAGAAATTATTATAATTATGATTGAATAAATGCATATGAAGGCAAAATAATGATCTGCAAAAATTTGAACTTGAAATTTGGGTGCAAACATACGCACACATACATACATACCTACAAACTACCTAGATACATCCACGCATACACCCACGCGCCCACACACAAAGACACACAAGTATACATAAGTCCAATATCATAACTCGGTTAGCCCATTAACATATCACTATTTATTCAAGCGATAGATGCGAACCAACGAGAAAAATAAATATCTAGAAGCACATACAAAAGGATAAAACAACTAGAAAAGTGATCTCACTGTATTTGACAATCAATTAGGCCGGGTAGCATTCGCTATAAACTTCCATGCTATAACTTTGAAGAAATTTTCTAACAGCTAATTGCAATAATTGTTAGCAAATTTTTCATTTCTTAATTATTTGTCTCTATTGAAATAACTCATAAATAATTATAGTGGTACTTTAATTGATCTCTTCAATATTAGGATTGCAGGAATTTTTTTTTTGCCACTCGATCCTTAAAGAATGAAAAATTTCATAACGAATGGAAAATTTTTAAGTATCAAATATTAAGTATTTAAATATTTGGCTCATTGATATGCACAACGCACCGTAGAAAAGATTATAAAAGTGTGCATCATATGACATATTGCTTATCTAGCGACAAATCATTTAATGCGCATTGAAATGGTCAACCAAACATAATCTATATATGCGGCTATATCATTACCGTAATACTGATCAATTTCTTTCTCATTCGACGTGTTTTAATCATCTCTGCAATAAGTTTACAGAGGCCAACAAAACTATCGAGTAAGTTATTCTATCAATTCTACTACTAATTTCTATCTAGTCCAATGGTTTCCTTTTCACCAAGCTACCTCATTGGGTGGCCAATGCTTTTGCAGCAATCTCAAAAGTTGAGCCTTTAGCAGACGGCCTTTAATTGCCTGGACATTTTAGGTTAGTCTCCCCCTCCCGCTTGTCCTTTCGGCGATTATCGAAACAGTACATCTACTAGCAATTCGCAATTTCAATTATACAGAGGGGTTCATGCTTTTTAAACCATTTTTTTTCAGTGTTACCGATTGAGTACAGCGACAAAATGCATTTTTGTTTAAAAGAGATATGCAACCGGCTGGTCGTATATCGAAAAGAATTTCTTCATTTCTCTAATAGACAAATGCCTAGGTGGGTAGGTGGTCGATGTAACATTTTCACAGTGACGATTAGTTTCAATTTGCGAGCAGCAAAACAACGCCTACCGTATAAAAGTTGGTAGAAGCGTTTTAGATTAGATCTATTAAATCCAAAGAGTCACTAAATCCATGAAAGATTTGATATATCGGATATTTGGTCCATAAATATTTGCATAATTAGTCAGCATTCATTTGGCCTCAATAGATCGTCTAGTTGCTCGTTTATACAACCACTACGATTGCCGTTATCTTAACCAATAGGGATCTAGCGAGAGGAGCGAATTTCCCTATGAATTCATTCGCGCTTTTGAATTGGATTTAATATTTTCGCAGCATATTTTATTGACAGCCCAACCATTGGGAGCAACGATATGCTTGATTATTTGGCATGCTATTTTTTTTAGCTTTTCATTTTTGACGGCTTTCAACTAGTGCTTCATTAGAAGTTGTTCTCCCTTCTCCCCCCCCCCCCTCCCTCTCCTTTTCTACTCCCTTGTGAATAAGATTTTTTAGAAATATTTCACATAGTTTGCAAATTTTAAGCGTTGTTACTCTTAATGTAAAGAAAGGGTTCACATTTTGTAGTTTTCTTTCATTGGAATAAAATTTCTTCTACAATTTTACTCATAGATTTTGACTTGTTTATAAAACGAAAATCTAATGCATTCTTCATATGAGTACGAGAATATAGAAAATTCCATGATCGAAAAGAGATATTGAGTAATAAATTTGCATAAACAACGCTTGAGTATTAAGAGAGATTGTTATGCAAATGAGGAAACGTTCGTTATGCTATGAGATTGCACGATAGTTGTGGAGATTATCGCATATTTATTAATGCAGCTTTTCGCATCAAATACTATCGTATATGTCAATCTTAGCGTAGCATTGTTCCGCAATGAAAACAATTCACTGCTAAATGCATCAAAGTGGTACCGCTAGCTCTAATCCAATTATGTATCATTAACGGATCACTGACATGGCAACGATCAATGCCTCCAGGAGGCCGCATATCCCTCTTTTTCCCATCCTCAGAGCACATGTTCCCTCTGGAAGTGTCACACATAGTTGGGCCACTTCAACGTGCTACCGACAACACGCATTTATCGTCATAGAAACTATTTACGTTGCTCACTCTTTGATGCCAATCTAGAGTCTCTTAGAGGAAGAAAACAGCATTTTGAGTATCTATAATCGTATTCGTGACGATAGGTGTTCCATCTAATCCTCACTTAAACCGCTCATATATCGTTCAACTATGCTTACGATTTACGGTTTGTGCTTTTAATTATGATTGAAGCGTAACAGCATTTTAATTTTAATGAAAAACACATCGATAGAAAATAATATCAATAGAAAAAAATAGAAAATTACCTACAATTCTTACTACATAGGTAATTAACTATTAGATAATTAGGTAATTAGGTGATTAACATAGATAATTAGGTAACTAAGCAATATTCTTATATACTTATTATATATTAAACGATATTTCTTTTGTTTATTGTATATTTGTTTACTACGCTAGATGGATGTGAGAAATTTGCCTAGGTATAAAGGAAATGCTCAAAATTTATGAATACATTTTAATAAGCTAATTAATAATAATAGTTTTTTGCTCAGTTACAATAATAAATCTTCATAGAGACTAATAATACGCACTAGGAATTAACAAACTATAGTGGCTGCATTCCTCGGTTGAAATTTTAATGATCTATACGATGCATGAAAGATGAATGTGAAAATTTTTTAGACAGAGAAACTAATTAAGTCTATAGGTGAGTCTTCAGATAAGAGTGAAAACTTTCCCCGCAGGTAAATCCGAATCCATGAATCCCATCTCTATACATACTATAACTAAACGAACTATTCTACGCATTGATCCATACAATTAAATCACTATGAATATAGGCACATACAGTAATAGAACGACCAATTAGAGTATTCGCTAGTAAAGTAGAAGATTAGATTAGATTAGGTCAGCATCCTCGAATATGGTTTGTGACTATCGTGGAACATCAATGAAACTTTAACTAGATCACTGTTGTCCTTATCTTTCAGGTCAATTAGCAATTTTCAAATCCATTGTTTAGAATGAATAAAAATGGCAGAAAATTGCAAATCGATTGAATGTTTTTTCGAGGTAATTATCACCCCTTTCCAAATAGTCAATGAGGCACTTACACGCGAGCTCTTCAGACTCTTCTTAATGAAGAATCTTCATAGAAAATTTGCAAGAAATTTGAAGTTTTTGCTTGAATAGCACTTCCGGATTCGCAATGTTCTGGATTTGCCTCATTCGCTTTTAGTTTAGCACAATGAATGCGATAATGTTAACTAGAGTTGAAGCCTCAATGAACATATAAATTTACGCCTAAATATTAGACATTTGAAAAGAGTTAAGCTTATCAAATGCAGCAACTTAATGAAAAACAGAGATTGAAAAAAAAATCCCTTCAAATTTTTCTTATATAACAGTGATGCTTCAAATATCCCTCAAAAAAAAAAATGCAATAGGCGAAGAATGGATGAAAGATTTTACTATGGGAATTGAAACTTTCGAAATGATGAAAAAAAATATTTAAAAATTGGGCGACATTAGCTAATAAAATCTCACAATCGTAATTCATCTAGAACTTATTTCGATTCAGTCTTAAGAAATTTTAAAACCATAGAAAATAAATTTTAATTAAGTTTAATAATAGTATCACCTAAAACACAATTATTATGATGCTATGATGCTATGATTTATCTCTCTCTCAGAAAAAAAAGGTCATAGTTGCACTAGCAGGCGCTTGTATATGCTAATGCTAGAGCAGAAGTATGGATACTTATAGCTGAGATTCATAAGCATTGATAGAAGTGAGATGAATGGAGTTCTCTAACATATGCCTAGCATAAATTAAGGAAAAAGGGACTTCAATTGAAGTTTTTAGAATTCGTCTTATTAAAACTGAAAGCAATTTTGTGGGGAACGCTAGGCTTAGGCTTGTTTTCTATTATATACAATTTTTGAACTCCATCAGGGGCATTTTTACAACGCGTCTCCCTGTCACCCCTCCTAGATCCTTTCAAATAAGAAACATCTACTTATCGCCAGACTTTATTATGTGCCCAACATGTAATATAGCATTCAGAAAATGCTCTTCTTTGAATTGATTTTCATATATCGTTCGAAAAATTCAGCGTTGAAATCTATTGGCCACTCTAATTTTTGAATATTTTTTTTCTTTAAAGATGTTCATTTGTTATTTTTCACTTTTCGATCTATGATAGTCATTATTCAACGAAAACGCTTTTTTAGTCAAAAGTTCTTTCCTATTTCATTCTCAGTTGTCACCACTATAAGAAATTGTCGAACTTCACTTTATGTAACCTGCTTCTTTCGACGCGTTTCACCATTGTGCGCATGAAAAGGGCATTTTCAACGAAACGAGAAGAGAAACGCTGGAAGAAGGGACACTACCTCTTTTTTTTTTCGTCTTCAGCCAAAAATTCTGTTTATAAACTTATTAGACTTATGGCTATATTCGTTGCATAATGTTTTATTTCATCTATATCTTATGCACAACTAAATCTCGATCCGCATAAATTAACTTTTTCTATCAAAAATTTTTGCACACATGAAGTACGAAAAAAAAAGAAATAAGAGCGAAAAAAAAGCGAAAAATTCATTTTTATCAAGCGATCTATATTGGCCACATAAGGAAAATTTAGCGAATTGGAATTGAAAACGCTTCCCTTACTAATTGACAATAAATCAGAAATGTCAAACAAAACGACGAATGTATTTCGAAAATTCTCTCTCACCCATCGCAGATGCGTATCAACGTGTGCGATCGAATCTAGTTTGCATAGAGACGAAGAGGGATGGATGATCGTAAACGGTAACCAGCTTGCGCGTTAAACCCTCCTACCATAACTCATGCGTAAAACATCAAAATTGTTCATTTTAATGCCTCAATAAATTCGCTTTTATTTTCACTATATCTATGGTTTTTTTTCTCATTTCTTTTATGATATAAATATTTGTAACTTACATCAATTAATATTTTTAATGATCATTTTTATTCAACAATTTCCAATATAATATTCATTGAGAAAAAAGAAAAACACTAAACAAATAATGTTATGCTAAGAGGGTTTAAAACTTTGTTTTATTCCTTATACCTATTAAGCGAACGTTTAATATTACAGATTTTATAAATTTGATTTAAGAGTACCGTATAGCAATCTCAACCAGGCGGATTTTTCGTAAATAAAACTTGTTGCTCTCGTAAAGATGCAACATTTGCATTTATGTTATGGTCTTTGAAGGTGCTATAAGCATTTTGACAGATTCAACAGTTGTGTACACCGCTGTTGGTTAATATTGCTACAACATAGTCAACAGACGTTCATATAAGCTTTAACCTTAACAGACTCCCCCTCCCTCTCTCTCTCTCTATCAATAGATTTATGCAAAATAAGCGCTCAACTATAATAGCTTCTTTGTGCATTATAATATTTGGAATTATTCTAGTATTCTTTCTGGAAAAATAATTCAAAAAAATATGCAAATATGAATAAAATATTTGTCACATTATTTTTAATTAGATAATAAATTTGCATAGTGGCAATAAATCGCTTTCCCTATAATAAAATAATTTACTAACAAATAATACTTAATTACTTATAATTTGATAGTTACTAAACAAATCACACAACACTAATTAACAATGACTAAATTTATTAATATTTTTCTAGCACTATTTTGCTTGCCGAGTTAAATTCGAATATTTGTATTCAAATTTTTTTTTCTTAAATATACATATAGATTTATTTGCGCGTAATTCTAATGCAATTCAATCAAATTTTTATCAATAATATTATATAATTGAGTGCGGAACTAAGTCAACGCACAACGAAATCGTCTTTTCTTGTAGGCGCTTATATTAGCATCTATTGATATCAACTAGAAATTCAATTCCTTAAGTTGAAATAAATCACATTTGTTCGGGGTTAGTGGGAAATGATAGAAAATTCATTGGGATCAACAACGTTGATTTTTGATGTTTTAGATGTGCATAGAAGAGGATGAATTACAAAGTTACATTCGTTGAACAAATTCTTTTTTGAATTCACTTCTAAGTATCTATCAATAAACCCAATTTTCTCTATGAAATTCGCTTATAATTTCGTAGATAAACTTAAAAATATTTTCCATCAAATTACATAGTAAATAAACGATAAAAGAGAATTACATTGATAGAATAGCAGAATGTGAAATAAAAATAAACATATATAGAAAATAGAACAAATAAATTAATCAACATTATGTTTAATATTAATCCTCCTATCATATTAAACAAAATAGATACCGATCTCTTTTTCCTGAAGTTGTTGCAGCACTATCATCAACATTTCGTTAATTAAAGATTGTTCATCGCACTCTGTTGCAACGGATGCCATAGGGGATTGGCCAGATAGAACGATTCACTGAAAAACTTCCATTATTCAAACACATAAGTCCAATGTAGAAGCCAAATATTTTCAATATTACCGCATATACTAGCATAGTTGGTGCGTGTTATGGAATTGAATGAAGATAAGCAATTACTAAAATTTATTATGAATTACGAGAAAGATGCGGGTATAGGTGAAACAAATGTGAATATGTTTTGCCAACGATGGGACGGTAATTACAGAGTGGGGGTGACAATGACAAATTCCATTACACTCTAGTCGGACGCCCGATATCAAACCCCCCGTAACCTTTGTGCCGACATGCCACTCCACCGTACGCCATTACGCTTATTGCTATGTTTCTTTTCGTTTTACTCACTTGCAGAAAGCATTATTTGCATATAACCGATGTGGGTATATTCTCTATAAACTTTTCATCATAATCAAATAACGTACCGTACAATCTCAAATAAAGCCCCTCCTCATTAAATTTATTCAATAATCTACGAAGCTTATAGCTAGCAGGTTTTGCCTAGATAATCTTATAGGCGAATGTCATAAACGTACGGCGTAGTCATACAATCAGCTACGATATAAAAAGGAATTAAATGGCAATAAAAGCCGAATAATATACTGAATGCATAAAGCTAAGGAATTAAGTAATGCTCCAAGATTCCTTCAGTATGCTTAAGCATGAAATAAAATAATGATATTCTTATTTCCAGCCAGCTGCATTCAACTATTCTCAGCTATTCGCAGCTAGTTGCCAATAAAAGTATAAATTACAAAACACAATACCACAAATCTGATAGTCACATTGTTCATTATATTTATAAGTAATGAAAATTAGTAAATTCATTTCTCTTTCAAATACGTATTAAGCTACTATGCTGTACATAAATAATCACTAAGACCCTAAGAAATGTCACAATAAACTAACAGCTAAGTATTTTTTGATAGTAAAAAAATATATTCTAAAATTAACTAAAGAAAACGTTAAAAAATTTCTTCAACCATATATTTCATACGCTCATAATAAATTACAACGATTTACTATTGTTCACTTAGATCGATGACGTTTGCAAATGATTTATTCGCTCTCCGACTATATGAATATAGCAATACTGAATTTATGAGCGTTTTTGTTTACGTCTATTTGAATTTTAGCAGAACCAATAGTTGCAAAATGCATTATGCTCACAACTTTATTGTCTGTGTCTGTGTCTGTCTGTGTATGTCTCTATCTATTTGTCGCATAGCTGTTCCCACTCAAGAATTATTGGAGTTAGAATTGCGAAATTTGACAGACATAATGCACGCTTTGATGGATCTCGTATATCAACTTTCAAATTGCTTAAGCAAACGTAAAAGAAATTTGAGATACTTCCTTAAATTAAAAGTGCTCTAGAAATTTGCATATTATCCATAGACCAACGCAATTTATAGTGAAAAAATCTAAGAATATAGTAGCTAAATAGCACATCTGTAAATTAAAAACGTATTAGGAAGTTAACAGTGAGAGAAACAAGGAATATGGAGAAGAGTTGTAATATTCTATTCAACAACTTACGAAGGATTTATAGAATATATCGAATATTATGCACTTCCTATGGGTAAATATTATGATTAAATAAATGAACAAATCAACTATTCAATGAATCAAATTCCACAAAAAAAAAGAAGTCAAGGGTAAAAAGAATCGGTAAAGAAAAGGTAAATATTTTTGAAATTTTCCAATGAAATAAGAAAGTGAAATGCAGGTTTCGCTAAGCAAGCCAAAGAAAGGAAAAAGAAGGCTGGTGCGAAACACGTCCGCTGTGCTATGCGGCTCATCGTCCCCCAGTATAGCTTTTAGTAAACTGCGCTCGCGTCAGACATCAACTCTACGCTTCGTACATTCCTTATGCGTACATCACATTTCGCTATTCGATCATGCAACTGCTATAAATCTTCGAATTTACTAGAAAATATTGCGGAAATCCCGCTAAACATTCAAAAATCTTTGCAAACATCATATATATTCATATGTGTATGTGTATGTATATATGTGTGTGTATGTGTGTCTGCGTCTATGTCTGTGTGCATCTTTCTATCTGCTCTAATATTTCACTGAAACTGAAATTTGAAATTAAACCACTGAAATTGAATTAAAACATGGAAACCACTGAAATTAAAGCATGGAACATTGTGAATTCCCGACACCTTTGCAAATGAACTATGAAATATGCAAATGAATTCGTTGTTATAGATCTATCAATTACGAGCAAATAAATGATTTTTTTTTTTTTTTTTTGATGGGCACTACTACATTCCATCAATTTATGGCAATTATATTATTAAACGCCATATATTATTCACTCATTCATGAAGATTATTAATTATGAAAAGCAATTGTTCAATGAAATGAAAGCAATTCAACCTTTTTTGAAATATTTTTCTTTCGTTTATAGTCATAAAGTGCCAGTCTTTAATATCCGTCAACGTAGAAGTGTCTCGACTGAATATGCAAATTTGCAAAAACTTTGAATATGATATCAAGCAAATAAATAAGTAAGGAAATCTCACAAAATGCCAGCAATTATTGGAATAGTCTAATAAACATATTTATTTAGCTAATCAAACCGCTTGCATTAAATTTTCTAAAAAAAGATTTTATCCCGTAATATTGAATATTTCAACGCATTTCGTGCCCCTAAATTCACTCATTCGCGAGTTAAAACAAGACGGCAGATAGTCAAATGCACATATATGCGTGTTGAAACTACCGTATGAACGAATATAAACTCATACGCATAATTAGCATATCTATTTAATGCATTCGCATAGAAATTTGTAAATTTCATGAAAAATCTGAATTGAAATCAAAATATTAAATTTATTTAGCTCATTTAGAGATCAAAAATGGTATTTTATACTTTAGAAATGTAAATTGAATTCGTCTTACTTTGGATTCAACCGCACGATAAAATGCTATCATCGAGAGTGATTCACTAGAAATATTGGCCATAAAAATTCAATTTCAAAATTATTTCTCTCTACTGAAATATTGAATTCCCTTTAAAGAATAGAATAAGTAATAGTTATAACTGTATACAGTATATACAGTTATAATTATAAAAAAAGTTATAAAAAAATACTAGTACTATAGTTGCATAGAAAATTCTAACTTAGAAGCAATATAGGATGTTTCATTTTCAGGATTTCACTTTTAAAGCTAAATGCCAATAAACATATCTCCTTATGCGTCATATTATAAAAAAGTTTTTGACATTTTATCGATCAGCATGTTGTCGCTTTTATTTGCGCATGACATATTTCTTAAGACCGCTTCTTGATATAGCTTATCTCTATTGCTTATTCCGATCCCCAATAAAATTTTCCACATTTGAGGTGCATCAAACAAATTTGTTTATTTTGATTTAGCAATTGAAAAGATAAATTTAATCACTGAATAAAAGAGGAGAAAACTGTTGATAATCTTAGAATCGAAAATGATTTCCTCTTATCGACTCTTAGATTTTCTTTGAAAACTCAAAATTAATTTGAATCATTTCATGTGATTGAAGGGCAAAACTGAGGAAAATTTTGTAGTTCGCCAATCACGATCAACATACCACCTATAACGTTTGGCTTTTTGGAAAATAGGCTTTTTATTTTTATGCGATCGCTTTTTATCTGGCACATTCCTATTTCGTTATTCTATTTTGAGAAGCCAAAAAACATGCCCCCCCCCTCTCGGAAGCATACCTTCCTATGCAAAAGCTTCTCGATCCTAAGTATAAGTTGAATTTTAAGCACTCTTAAATTAGTAGATATTAGAGGATATTCGGTGAAAGATTAAATGAATGCGAAACGATATTCCACATTTAAAATGAAGCTATTTTTAAGAGAATATATAAAACACTTAATATATGATAATGTGAATAAGTAGGGAATAATTTCAAGCTTTCGGCAAAAACATTGCAAAACGTCTAATTGAAATGTTTTATTAGACAAGATAAACCTAAAGAGCTTATTATCACTAACAATATCATCAAAGTATATCAATCCAGAGATAACAGCTATCCATAAATGAGATGAATACCTTCAATTAAACAATACAAAAAAACACATCACCTAAGCAATGGTTAACTGTATTTCAGTTTAATTGAAAGAATTCAACAAACGGTAAGCATTCTATCATGAAACTATTGAAAAGAAAATTATAAACACAATGAGGGAATATAGACGAATGGTTGTAAGACAACGAATAGTTGCAGCCGCCCTTCAAGAGGGTTGAACTGATTTTGTGCGGCAGATAATTTGACGAACTCACGTAGGAGAGAGATTAATATCATTCATTAATTCTTTGATCATAAATAATGTTTGCTCGCTTCCACTTGCGATTCTTTTAGGTTTTTCTTGTTGCAGCCATCGACGATCATTTTCCAATCCAATAATTCTCGTGCACACACATATGTGTTGTCCCTCTATCTCTCTCATTCTCACATTTCAACGTTATACCTATGCAATGAATGCGTTGCGTATCGTCGCGCCACCGTTTAGAAATGCTAGTGCGATGATCTACACAGTAGACAAATGAATGCTGATTGGTTGCGTATCGTTAAATAACTCCGCCCAACGTTCCGCATAGCAAAGGCAACGCGCTCCGAGTGCCGCACTACGTGATTTATAGCCCCATAAAGTGCCGGCCGTTAGAATTGTTCCTTCGAGCATTTAGGCGTCGCCACCAATAAATTCTCGACATACGATTTACGACGTTTTGCGTTGAGCGATGAGTTGTGCAGAATCGTATATTGGTACTGCGCCCGCAACTCATCATCCATCCTCTTACTATACAGAATGGGCACCTCCTCCTTATTTAGCGCCTTATGCTCCATCTACTTCACCCACTTATGTACCACCACCATCAACCTCACAACAATGGCATCCATCAACTAACTATCAAAATCCACCACCAACTAATACATATAAATGGATGCATGTTAGACGTACGGTTACTAAAAATACTGGTTAGTATTTTATTATTCATTCATTGTTTATTATTATTTATATCAGATTTAATCATCGACGATCGTATTTAATATTCTTAAAGATACGTTCAATCATCGAGCAAATATTTCAAGAAAATTGCCTATTTTTATCGTCTAAAATAAATCGTTAAACAATCTTTCAACTATATGCTTAATCATTTTCGAGATGTTATTATTTTCTAGCTAAAATGCTTCAAAAGTGGAGCGTTTTTTTTCTCGAAAATCGAATTGTTGATCGATGTGTTCACATATGATAGACATACAAGCAAACACAAGCAACATTACACACTAATCGTTTCACATTATTGAATATATATGAAGGATAATCGCTTAGAATAGCCGAAATGAATGATGCAGATTGATTTCGATTTTGCTTAGCGTTCAACGCAAACGACAACCTCAGCACAAAGAGTCAA
The DNA here is from genome assembly GCA_037389465.1 of Baylisascaris procyonis. NCBI lineage: Eukaryota > Metazoa > Nematoda > Chromadorea > Rhabditida > Ascarididae > Baylisascaris > Baylisascaris procyonis. The sequence goes on from JAZARR010000250.1 coordinate 604,028, forward strand.
TTAATCTTTTTTCTTCATCCTTCTAAATTATCACGTTATCACAACAGTGTTATCACAACAATGCACCTACTTAGCTTATACTCTTGTAAGTGGTAATAAAAGCAGCAATTAATGGCCGATTGATAAAATTATTTACTTTTTGTCGAAGTTGTCGTTGATGAGATGAGAGGTGAGATTTTCTTCCGTTGAGAGATTGCAGTTTAAACGCTAACTTCAGTTGAATTTGAAATACGTTCCTGTAAGAGCGATGATTCATAAGAGAGCCTATAATATTGCATAAACGGTAAGTTATTTCAAACGTACAATTAGCTATTATTTTCCTATCTTCTATGGATTTATTCAGACATTATTCTTTTCATATCATCTTACATAACGCATTTTATAACATCCTCACGTTCAGCTACATAAACTTATGCACAAATTTAAATAAATATATATATATTTGTGCATAAATGTTTTTAATTTGCATATATTTTGCATTTTACATGTCTCACTTAAAAAATATTAGTTAAATGAAGAAATTTTTGTTTATGATGCATAAATATGTTGCATAACCGATGAGGCTGATTATTATAGTAATTTCCTTGTCGTTTATCTTAAGTCTCTCATTTACTATTACCTATCGTCTTCCCAATATGGCGTTGATGTATGGCATTGCTTTTCGAAATTTCAACCATTTCAGCAAGATCTACCATATGCATTTGTATTGCATCGTTTCCGTTACAATTTTCTCTCTCCCACTTTCCCTTCCTCTCCCTCTCTCTCTTTCTCTCTGTCTCCCACTTTTTGCAAGCTTAATTTCGAGGAAGTCCCTCCTTTGAAACGCCTAAAACGATGACTATCGTAACAGCAACATTAATCTAATATGTAAAATCTGTAGAGGAATCGGTACGATGCCGATATGCGTCATAGTAAAAAACGAATGAAAAACTATTTAAAAAAAAAAATTCTCACATTGCATCCTAAAACAAATGAATTTGTTGCGCTATCTAATCATTATTTTAACATCTATCGATAATTGATGCAGAACTTTAATTTTTATTTATCACTGTAAATAATTTCTCCCTTTTTGAATACTTGAATAAATTCGAAAAGATTTTTTTTCAAATTATAAATATTTTTTGAGATACAAAAAAATCAAATCAAGTCAGTTTTTTTTTTATTTCAGCGCCAAAACGACGTATTGTGACCGAATCGAATGTGAATCGTACAAATTTCTCGACGCATCAATTAACCGAACTCGAGAAGGAATACTACACGTCCAAATATTTGAATAGAACACGACGAGCTGAAATCGCATCTATTTTGCAATTGAATGAAACTCAAGTAAGCCTTTATAATTTTCAGTAAAACAAAAAAAATCCGCTGAACGAATTTCTACTGGGAAGCCTAACATCATAAGGGGGGGGGGTTAAGAAAGAGAGGGGCCTATCTAGAACGATGACACTTTTTGGGGCATGATAAAAAAACAAAGCCGATGGAATATGCCACCATTTTATGAATAAAAAGCCGAAAAGCTCCCCGCAAAACGACTGTTAAGCACACCGTTATGGGAAGGGGGGGGGGACTTAAAGCTACAACGAAGTTGTTTGCAATTATTTTCTGTATTGATTTATTCTAACCTTATAGTTTAGAAAATATGAAAGCCTATTTCTAATATTATACAAATTCGATTATGAAAAAATATTTTGGTTGAAAAAAGTTTTTTATTAAAAAAAATATATTTTTATTATTTTCATTATTTATCGGTGTTGCATAGCGCCATCAAATTTCGGCATTAAAAAAAAGCAAAATTTATTGAATTTTTTAATTATTCAAAACTTTTTACAACTCTAACGAAAAATACTCTCACAAAAAATTTTTAGCAATGTAGAAATTAAACGAAAATTTCTTTCAAAATTATTTAAGCATAGCCTTTCAAGATTGTATTAATGCGGAAAACGATTGCTTAGTTTCTGTTATTAAATTTTATTAATATTTAAACAAGAGACGATCGATTTAATAGTTGGTTGCTGTGGGCAAGAAGAAATTAGCAATTGTCATTCGTATGGGACTATAAACATCGAAAATGTTAGAAAGAGGAGTTACTTCTTTTCACGTCTCTTTTGTGCGGCGGTCTTTTTACTCAATGATGGATTGATGGCACAATGTTGTATAGCAGTGGAAAGAAAAAAAACCGCCACCATCTCGTTTAGCGTTATTTCGTTGTGTTCACAACGTTGAGCAATTTTTTAGTTGCTCTTTTTGTTTTTTTCTTTTTCATCGAAAACAAAATAGAGTTTTTCTCTTTTTAAACGATTAGTTTTTTTGCTTAGTTTTATATAAAAATTTGAAATGTTACCAATTTTTTTTTTTTGAAAAAAAAGAACAAACAAAAAATATCTAAAATATTGCAAATTGCAATCAAATGTTACGTTTTTATTTTTTATTACACATTAGAAAAAATAGCTAAATTAATATTACAACTAATAAAATGTGCGATGTTTTTTCAATGTGCAATATTGCAATCGTCATATTTAAATCTAAATTTCATTTCATATAATATTGTTTTTTAAAAAGCTTTTATTTATTTGCGATATTAATGCAACAACGTTTTCCGCTTTAATACAACGAATATAGTTCAACAAAAATATTTGCAAATATATCTCTCTTTCACAATTGCAATATGTTAGTCATACTAAATTTCACTGAAAAAAAATGCATATTTTGAATTCTTTTTTTTTTTTCAATACAAAAATTGTTGCCGATATTTTCTTTAGCAAGAAAAATATGACAACTTAGATTCTTTTACCATAATTGAGTTGTAAATTTGTTTCCATTCGAGATAGATTCATAATTATATAAATAATGCATTAATTTTTTTTTTTTTTCAACGTATCTCTCATCTCAATGATTGCATTCCATAAGAATTATTCTTTTTTTTTTTTGAATTAATAATTAATAATGTTGAGATAATCTCATGTTTTTATAGGTAAAAATTTGGTTCCAAAATAGGCGAATGAAAGAGAAAAAACGTCAAAAAGAGCAAGCATTTTTGGCAAGAGGTTTAACATCAATATGCGATGGTACAACACAACTCTCCTCCGATCCGGCATGGTCCGAATCATCATCTAGCACACCGAATGATTCACCGAAAATGTTACCATCAAATTTATGAGAAATTTTATTCGAAAAGAATTATCTCATAAAATCAAAACATGTCATTATGCATCGTTTGTAGTTTATTCTTATTTATGAAAATGAGAATTATTGTGCAGATTAACGCCTATGAATTTTGATGCTATATATTTTTTAGCTTATTGTCGAAAAAAAAATTGAATCATTTCACCATTTAAAAAAAAAAATTAAGTCATTCAAAAATCGTTTAAAAATTTATGCAAATATTCTAACACGAATGATTCATATTTTAAAAAAAAAAAATCCGATATATAATTCTAATAAGTGGAAATTGAACAAAAATAAAATTCTATTTTTTTAATTTTATGTATCGAATTAATGCAATTTTTTAGTGAGATCATATATGCTCTTCATTGTTGTTGTTGCGTGTTTTTCCCCAAATATCTGCACAATAAAATAATATGGAAGAAAAAAAAAACAAAAAATTCAAGCCCACTTTTCAATGAATTTCATTGTTGCCGAAATGTTGTTAATCGTTTATCAAAAGCCAAAATAATCAATCAAAATCCATCAAATATGACAAAGCAATAATCACTCAAAATATATATGAAATTTACTTCTGAACATCTTTGTTTCTGTTTTTTTTTTCCCTCTCAAGTAATTTTTATATCATCTCTCACCTTTTCAAATAGATAGCACCCGTCATAGAACTATTCACTATTAAAAGGTTTTCAGTATTATTAAGTATGGTCAATTATAGGCAAACTTATTCAATGATAATATAGGTGGAATAGTATTGATAATATCAGACCTATAAAGGTGATTGGAATGTTAATGTTAGGTGTTTTCTGCTTGCATAAACCTATACTATTATTTGCTAGCAACACTATTTTATTGTTGAGCGTTGATTCGATGATAAGAGCTAATGAAATCGTTTAAAGCTTAAGTGAGAAATTTTGAAAAGAATTGAACAACAACTATACCACCTAATAAATCAGTGAATATGTTTATTTCTATCAAGGTGAAAAGGAAGGGAGAGGGGAGGGGTCGGAGGGGGATATCGTATTTAACAAATAGTGAAAAATATTTATATACTTTCCCAAAGCTGCCGGTAAATAACAAATGTTTTGTTGACATCGAAATTCAATAACGAAAAACTTAATAAAAAGGATTCAGAATTTCTATTATCACTTTTTATGATTGCGCGCTTATCAAATTATTAATTTTTTGATATCTCAATCTCTTAAAAAAAACTTTTTTGCAATCGAAAGCAACGGTTATAGATGAAGTGGCAGCCGCTAATACGATCGCTCACAATCACACAACTAATGGGGGGCGAAGATCGAAAATTTCGATTTAGTTCTCTAGTGAAAGCCACAACTTTTATTGCTGCAGTATTGTCCTTTACTCTATAGGAACCTCATAACGTTATACTGCCCTTATATTGTTTGCTGATATTGCTATTGCCAAAATGATGTAAGGTAATTAAAAGCGACGATATGAACCTACTGCTGAAGGTATACTACCACAAAAGGTGATAACGATATGAAAGTATTGTGGTATAGATAAGGTGATTTCATCATTGAAGAGTATCGTGGGTGCATGGTGATTGAGCGAATGTATGTGTGTGTGTGTGTGTGTTCGCGTTTAGGACGAGTTGTTACTGGGGGGTGGCCGTCTAGTTCGAATTGACGCTGAAGCGAGCACACACACACACACACAACTTGACATCTAGGTGATCGATGAAGCGGCGGCCACTTCAAAGCTTTTCTCTCTATCACAGCACTAGCAACAGCAGTCAAGGGGGGGTGAACTGGCCGACGCTCTGCCCGAGGCCATCTCCCTTTGTTACAATTACTATTCTCTCTTCATCAAATGCACTATTTCAATTGACCGACGTATATCTATCGTTACAATGTTCTCTTGTTCTTTTCCTATAGCCACCGTATGACAAATGTATTTCAGTGCTCAGTTTTCGACATATTTCTTAGTTCGTGGCTGCCCTTCGTCCCGCTCGCTCATGTTTTGCAATTTTTGATGCCTTTTTAAAGGGGTGGGTTATTCACATCACTAAAAAATTCATTTCTTTTTCTATTCTCTAGAAATGACGTCATAAATATTCAATAAATTCATCACATATGTTAAATTCCTGCAATTCGATGACGTCATTTTTGCCTGAATTACGTCAAACTTATTACCTACCCCTCACAATGTTCATGCATTTGACAGTTGCGACAATTTTGCTAGAACGTGTTTCTTGGTCTGTTTCTTTTGCGTTTACAACCACGAATGCTCAACCATAGGAAAGAGAAGAGGGGAGGGGAGAGGAGGGGAAAAAAAACGCGATGGAGATCGCTGTTCCTTATCACCTTGCTCATAGTCAACAGATAAAACCTTACGATTTTACACGATTCAAAGAAAGATATCAACAATAAAAATCTCTCTAACAAAATATTTCAGTATATTTCAAGCTATACGAATAGCTTCAAAAATATTTCGAATAAAACAAAGACAAGAATTGTAATTTTTATTGAATACAATTTCGACGTTAAGCACAATCAATAATATTAATACAATTAATTGGAATATTAAATAAATTAATTAAATACATACATTCATAAAATTGTTGTAATTGTTGCATTCTATTGCAACAAAAAATATGCCATCAATTGAAACAACAATTATAATCTTAATAAATCTGCAATGAATTTTTATTAAAATTCTTGAATTTTATACAATGTGATGACATATATTTTCCGTGAATTTATTCTTTTTTTTTTGCATATTTCATTTCCCATAATAATTTCTGTGCTTAATTTCTCGTAATTGTTTTATTTTTTCATGTTTTTCTGTTTTTTTTTTATTTTCTATTTTTATTTTTATAAATCTAAATGAAGTTGGAAGATTATTATATGTGTACATATGATTCGAATAAAGAACTTTTGTGGGTTTGATTGTCGCATTAGATCAAAGAGTCTCTACTTTTTTCGTGTTGGCATGTCGCCTTCACCCATTGATGTCATTTGCATCAAGCCTTCGGCAATCCTTTTGAAGTATGCTACAATCCGAAATCCGATCGAGAAATTTGCATAGTAAGGTGTGGCGCAGTGTTCATCGAAATGAAGCCAGAAAAATGCGCTTTGTTGATTGTAATATCCTTCATATTCAATAAAATATACCTGAAATCATCATCGTTAATGATTCGTTTCAATTCTTCATTTTAAGTGCTAAGTTAAATTCCCTCCTGAAATTTATTCATTCAATTTAAATTACGAATTCTTCAAAAATTGCCGCACTGTTTATCAAATTTTACCAACAATCGCTATATCAACGCCATTTCTCTATTTATTGGTTAATGTCTCTTATTATCCGTCGAAGAAATTTGCACCTTTTTCAATAGAAATCTCAAAAATTATCTCTAAAAAAACCTTTCTTATATGAAGATGTAATACCGCTTTATATCATTACTACTGTATTCTTATAAAGGTATTCAAATTACGGGCAAAAGTTTCTCACCAATGAACAATAAAGAAACATAGCAAGCAGCAACGAGGAAATCTGCTAACGTTGAAATCTTCTTACATTCTCTCTCCTCAACACTCATAATTTTAGCAATTCCTTTGCCAATTATTTATAGTGAACACTCAGAAATGAGTATCTAAAAAAATATTAAATATAACGATTTTTTCTTGAAGTTATTTTATTTTACTTAAAAAAATCTCATTGATTTATGCCATTTCCTGATTTATATCGTACAAATAAAAGATGCGATATTTTTTAAACGCTTAGAATGCATAAATTTTTGAAAGTAAATTTATCAATCTCTCGAAAAATTAAGAAAGTAAGAGGATTATTAAATAAAAAGAAAATTAATCATTAAATAAGAAGGAATTTATATCGGCATTTATATTTGCTCAAATTGGTCGAATCTTTTTTAGTGAAATAAAAGATAATAACTAGCGAAATTTCGATTTATTAATCTCTATAAAATACGAAACGCTAAATCGTCCTATGCCTTATTTCTTTAAATCTATCATTTATACACCTTTAAAAGTAGAAATATTGTGTTTGTTGCTTCAAATTAAGAAATTGCACGATCGCGTAACCAGTTTCTAAAGGTGCTCAATCATAAATTGTCGACTTGAATCCTATTTCCCTTTTTGGTTTTTTTTTATTCAACAAGCACTCTCACTGAATCCTTTCTTCACTGCTAAAAATTTATAAAAACAAAAGAAATTTGTCAAGGCATTTAAAATTGAGATGTCAATTTGTAAATTCCACTCTTTAAGCAGCTCATTTAAAAATAAGCATAATTATATGACCATAAATTTAATGTAAAGTGAATTAAATAAACCTAATTTTAAAAAAAATGAATAAATGAACTAAACCAACTGCATCCAGGCTCGATTTGGTTTCATACTGCGTCCACAGATCGTGACGTATCTCAAACAAATCCTTCATCTATTACACGTCTCTGCAAATTTACTTCATAAAAATGCAAATATAATGGCATCTTGTGTATCTGTGTGTCTGTCTATTTGCCTGCTTAACGGCTTTTACTTGGAGATAAGTAAAGCTCCGGAGTTACGGAGATGACTAAAGCTCCGGAGTTATAAAATTGGCTGGATACTGTAAACAGAATAGAACGACCTTCTTCTATTCATAATTCACGCTGACCTATTAACTTTGAAGAAACATCAATATTTAAGGGGAAAAAAATTTTGCACATATTTTTCATAGTTCGGTCTTCCAATTTGCATTAGCTAGGTTACCAAAAAAAAAAAAAGAATAGATTTAGCAACGAAAATTTATGCGATTCGACGAATTAATTTAATGTAAATATGGAGGCATTATTTCCGATGTTCATTATTACTCGATAACTTGGGAAATCGGTCGGTCAAGTGAAAGAAATGAGAAAGCCTATCATGCTACTTCTATATGAACACTCCTACACTTCTTAAATAAAAAAAATTCTCCAACAATTGGTAACTTTAAAATCACAATTTATCAATAAAATTTACAAATTTTGCTTATTAAAGCTCATAATAACGATATTATAATTGCTTAATTATGTAGATGCATCATTTCTATACTTTAGAGGAGCGAAAAACACCTTTCATTTGTAATAATCAGAAAGAAAGAAAGAAAAAAAAAACAGCTTTGAATTCCGTTAAATATAAGAAATAAAAATATGAGCCCCTAACCTTGTTGCTCGATTTATTCCTCTTGATTCGAAGTTTCCTTTGCATATCCTTTGCCATCTATCTCTCGAAATTCTTCCGCCATCTTTCTAGAATTATTTAAATATTACATTAATTCAAAATTTCAATCGCTAAATTAATAAAACTTTATTACGAACGAAATTGTATAAAATAAAGTTTTTTTAGAACTAATTTTTAAATATTTAGTTGAACTTAAGTGATCCTTTAAGGCTGAACATATAAACAAACAAAAATGTTGTATTCTATTAAAAATTTTTGTAATCCCCCTCCCGTTTCCCTTCCCCATATTTCTTCATCTAATCTTTTCTGTAGAGGATTAGTGCCAATGAAGACGGCGATGATTACGATGTAGAATTGAGTGAGATTTAGCGCATTCACTGATATACATCAAAGAAAATCACCGATATGCGCTAAACCCTCAGCATTGATGAGCGTAGGCGGTATGCAAGTTTACGTGGTGTGATGTGCGCTGTAAATGAGCATTAAAACATTGCCGACCTTAATCCTTTCATTTAGCACTCTAAATATAAAAAAAAAAAAAAAAGAGAGAGAGGGAGAGAAATAGATAAAGTTTTCTTCAAAAAAATTCTATTAACAAAAGATTATTTTTCAACTATTTTATTTACTACACAATACAAATTGGCGTTTATTGTGGAATATTTATATGATCACTGATCAAATCTCGATATTCATTTAACTAAAATCAATCAATCAATAAAAATATTATCGAAAATTTTTACTCAATTAAATTAAGCAGTAGTAAATTTCCAAATGGAAAAGATTTCGAAAGGATAAAAGTTACTCATTTAAAAACTATTTTTTAAAATGTGTCGAAATTTTAGCGCAAAAAAAAACAACAACGAGCAATTGTATTGATGTAGGGAATTGACGATCGAATGAATCGGATACGACAACTATTGGATAGATCGATGACCGATTCGGGTAATTATGAATCGTTCATCGTTTCTCATCGGAAACGTCATAACGATGTTTCGAGAGTCTTCGGCGGTTGGCAATAATTCACAACAACAACATTGATAATTGATCATCATCATCTATTCAAATACGAGGAAATATTTGTGAGTGTATTTTGATGTTGAATGATTTATGAAGTCATGAATGAAATTTTATGTCTAAACATATCTGTCAATATGTTTTCGTTTCAAGATTTTATACGTTCAACATTCACCTCAACATGCTTCTAATATGACACTCAAAAATGATTATTGCGTAGTAAATATTATTTTAATTCATCTCAATCCTATTTAGGAATTTTTTTTTTCAGAATTTAAAAAATTTTGATTTTATGTCCTGATAGCTTGATAGCTTATCATTTTAAAGCATTTGAACTGGAACGTCTATTACGTTAAGCAACTACAATAACGTGACAAGAAAGTAATAAAAAATAATAAAAAATAATAGAACAACACCTAGATTACATCAGAAACTTCCTTACAAAATGACGAAAAGCTAGTTGAAAATGATAGGAAATCTTATCATTCGTCAAAAGAAGAATAAGCAAAGAAAAAAGACAATTAGTAAGCACTCACATTATTGCATCAAGCGTCGGATGCGCCTTATAATAGCAGTTAAGCCGGAGGATTTACGCTTTGCTAGAGCATCATACAAGGGCTTTGTTTTCTTATATCCTTTTCGCAAGCCCATAGAAGCCTAAAAGATACTTTCTTCAGTACCTTAATGAAAAAACCCAATGGATTACGGTGCTTAAACTGTTGTAATCAAGCCTTTCTCTGTCCGCACTCATGTAAACCTACCGTATTCGTATTCTGGAACGGCTAACACAACATATGTTTTGATACTCGTTTGCTCAACACTTGAACCACCTTTATGAGTCATCAATAAATGATGCAATATGTTTGTGCAGTTTCTATGCTAGATATTAGTTATGCGTCTATGTTTTTTTCCCTCTCGTTTATTGTTTTTTTCACGCAAATTTTTTTCTCTTATATGGAATACTGAATAAATCAATCGATAACGGATACACAAATAAATAAATAAATACTTCAATCCACTGGATAAATTCCGCCTAAGAATTTTTTTTTCTTTGTTCACGACCCGACCCGTTTAAAATGAAAAAAACTTTGCAATTCGTAAAATAAATGAACCTTCTTCTTTGGCACATTTAAGTCAATGATTTTTCAGAAGTCAACAGATCAACATGTGAGTACCTTTTAGCAATGTTCGGTGCAAATTTCGTAACCTTGATTCGTCTCATCGAATTCATTGAAGTAGCCGGACATATATAACGACCTCCATGAGCTCAAACTCGCAAAGGACATAAATAGAGCGGAACATCCCGACCCTTGTCACTTGAAATCTGAAAACGTTGATATCTCACAGAGTTTGAGATTTGACTTCTATGCAATCCCTATAATTGAACGTCTGCTGAAAATCTATCATAGAACCAAGCAATCCTAAATACTTATAAAAATTAACTTTAATAAAATTAACAAAAAACACGACTTTAACAAAAGTCAGCTTGCTTTTTACAGGATTGGGACATTTTATTGCGATCAGTGACAACTTATCAGCGATCGTGAATAAACAATAATATTTGAAATCAACTCTTGACTCTGGTACTAAGGACCCTAAATCAAGGAAGGAAGGTCTTCGGCTAACAGCTTCGGTATAAACTCTATGAAGTGATTTGCTCATCAATCCAATCAATGTTCAGGATACCATAAGATTCACATCGACTCACCGATTATACAATAAACGTCTCAAGGATATCATCTGTTCCCTGACATCCATCACCAATAAGCCTTTATAAATTTTAATCCGTATATATACCTATCACCATATTTCCTCGTACTACTTATCACAAACATCTTAGAGTATTCGTTGGCAAATCTGATTGTTAGTATCGATGCGATACCCAATCAACCAACAAATCAATAAACAAAACGTTAAGCAGCCGCAAATGCTCTAATTATTACAACCGCCAAACTAATGCTATCACAACGTTTCCTCATTGAAGAAAGCACTCTGAACCAACCCTCAACCGATAGACACATCAGTATCGACGTTAGAAGCGTTTTGATGTTTGCCGTCATACAGGCAAATACAGGGTATCCGTCCATAAATCCTGAAATATCGACATGCATCGATCATGCGTCGAATGACGTCCCCATGAGATAATCAATCAACTCTACGAAAAATATCCTTCTAAAACCTGCACAATCTTTTATGTCTACAAAGTGTAGACGGAATTTAAGATTTAGTTTTTATTTTCCATGCGAAAAGAAAATACAAATGCATAATGATGGAGATTGCAAAGAACATAAAAGTATCGCAAATCATGCAATGAACTCTTCAATTTTTCTTATTTCCGTTTTAATTTTCACGAAAAGATTATAAAAAATTTTTTGACGTATATTTTCTTGATGAACGTATATCCTCAAATTTAACGATAAATCATTAGTTGAAATATTCTCGATCTTATTGTATCTGTGTTTTTCAATTTTATTTTCTTTTTTTTTTTTGCGCAACAAAGGTTGCAGAAAATATTGCAAACTTATTTATATGCAAATCTGCAAATGCAATGCAATCGTATGCGTTTCCTTTATAGATTAGCATCGGATCATAACATCATTTATCATGCAAATCCCAATATCAACCTTATACTTTGAAGCAATCCGGGAATCTTATAATCTCGTCAATGCATCTAAAGAACGCCTGATGACAAGAAAGCAAAAAAAAAGAAAAAAGAAAAAAAAAGAATGCGCATCTACAAAACGATGAGTTAAAATCTAAAAAAAAACAACCCCTTAAAACAAAAGCCATATTCAGATCTTTGAAAACCAAAAAATTAAAAAAAACAAACATTCAGATGATACGGTTTATTCCTTATACTACACTCTGATGTCAACAATCCTATCAGCTAATATCTCATATCGCGTTAAACATGAACATACAAAAACAATTAAATCCAAATATATGAAGAACACCCAACTACAAGTTGTTCTTTTATTCACTATTGCATCACTTCTTAAATAGCAATGTTAGTTTAGTAATAATCATTAAGCTAGTATATTTTCCATAACAGAACACTTTTGCAAATTTGGCACAACAAGGGTGAAGGCAATAAGAAAAACGAGAGGAGTTTGGGGGGCGAAGATATGAGGAGTGATGAGAGAGGACAAGCTACAACATAACATCAAGCCAGTCACTGACGTGGAACGTGCATAGTGAAATCACAACTCCATGCATGGCGTGCTTTGTAAGGCATTAATTGATCTTACCATAGATCATAAACATACAATTTTCGCGCCTTTTTTTGGCGCTTAGTTCTGAGTATCAAATAGTATCAAACACATTATAACACATAAAATAGAGATTATGGAGGGAAAAATAAAGACGTTTTGAGCGCATTCTTATAAATTTGATCTAATCAGCAAATCAATGCATTGAAGAAAAGTAAATAAATATGGATTTATTGTATTGATCTACAAATTTCACCTCTTTTTTTTCTTGTAGTTTCTCTCCATGTCTTCCTCTCTCCTATCTTTGCTCTCATTCATTTGATTTTCTAATACGTGCATACTACATCGAAATGGTAGAGCAAAGGCAACCAAATTTTACTGTAGATAATCTCTATATTTCTTGATCGACTTTCTCGATCAAATACGGGCAACTTCAGTAGATAATCTCTCACCAAGCTACATACCTTCTGACATCAAATTTCTTTTTCTGCTAGAGTTGTTCGACTTGTAAGACTAGCTGATAAATTTCTAAGATAGGATTAGTGGGATTTAATGAGAAACTTCCTGGAACATTGCATGTGGTTTTGATAATGCCGAATGCCAGGACTTACTTAGACTATTAGATGAAAGCGAAGAATGAACAAAAAAAGAGCCGAAAATTTTCTATCCTATTTCAGCACATCAAAGAGGTATCTCAAGCAGATAATTTCTGTTATTTATAATACTTTTATATAAGTAAACCATGGCCAAGGTTTTCGGCATTCGATACTACCAACTAAAGTGATGATGGTAGAAGATTTATAACTAGGACATAACACACGGCTACTCATATCTATTTTATTATTAATACCCGATTTTAAACAGACGCAATCAAAATCCATTTTGGATAACTGAACACCACTCACTCATCGACTACAGATCTGAATTCTATGGCACTCATCGAACATAGTAAAACCCATAAAAACCCCTCCTCTCATGCTACGATGCGGCCAGTTAGTAATGCTCCCTGGAAAACATTAAACATGACGTGATCTCTTCTTTCAATACGGTAAGGAAATTCCTATGTACGATGTGGATCGCTCTCATTATCAGCTAGAGACCAGTATAAATGCGTCAAAGGAACGTATGCTCGAACATGGGAAAATAGCCGTGTTTGCGATATAAAGTGGGAAATCCTTGGACATATTCCACAAAGTATCAGCATAAATAGACCATGATGGTGCTTAAAATCGAATGAAATAATTTCCACCCTATTTACGCAGCAATAACGATAACCAGCTGGCAAAATTTAATTTTCCTTGCATATATAGGTGGACGACCCGATCTTGGACATCGCCAACTGCTGACCTTATGTGGTGCCGCACAAACTTCTTGCCGTAGACGCGGCACTAGTGAAGAACCACTAGGAAACCTAACCAAAGGTTAAAGGTACTATTCGAAAACATGAACCATTCCATATTAATGTTTTAAAGCAATCTAACTTTAATGCTCGTAATAGCAGTGGTCGACCACCGATTCTTAATTGTTGCATCTCTGATCATCAACGCTCGACGTGCTTCACCTATATCATAGACCGAGTAAAGGCCGGCTCTACCTGAAATACGAAGTCATAGATCGAAAAAAAAATTAGCAGTCGCATCCAAAGAAGTGACTTCAACGAAAGTGGAAACAAAAAATATTGCACCAAAAAATTTCATTACAATTAGAACAAAGATAAGAAAAATTCCAGATATGATGGGAACCGCAAAAGATTCCGCGGATCTGTGTGGAGTGGAAAAGAAACCACAATCGAAAGAAATATCTTTATCCCCTCGAATTGATCCCATTCAAATTTGTTACTTTTCTTCACCACTTGCTGAAGCAAACGTAGAACTCTCAGGTACACTATGTAAAATTATATATCAAAGTTGGCTTAGCTATCTTATCCATTCTGTAAGCATTTCACATGTTCACTTCATCATACTTCAACGTCTGAAGGAATGCCGTCATAGCAATATCTCGTAGCAGTTTCATTCCTCTACCCCCTCTCTCACTCATCCAACCCTTTCGACTTAACTAAACAAAACGCCCAATTAGACAACTCGACATCGTATTATAACTACATGCAAAAATTAACCTCGAAAGTAAACGTCGCCTATAGTGCTACGTTAAGTCACACACAAGCCACTATGTTCGATTATCTGGAAGGATAAAAAAATCCATGGATTCGACGATTCCACCGTTCTTATAATCTACAAAAGTATAGCAACAACGATCATCTAAAACACGAGCAACTAATACGCACTGCTACAAATCGCATATAACCAAAAAAAAAAAAAAAAAAAAACACCAACAAACTGCGTAACATCGAGCAGTTGTTGCTGCTCACTTCAAAAGATCGATACACTGTAGACTCTATTTATAAACACTGAAATTTATAGCGACTACAAACTTATAGAAACAAATCTATATTCAATGAATGATTTAGATCGTTCGTTGAATTCAAAAAATATATAATTATATTTGATTCAAAATATGAGAGAAAATGAGTAATGGCTACTATTTGAGAAAAATCAATGCGCAAATAGTTAGCTATTCAAAGAAACTCTTAATTTTCGGTTTAATTGCCAATAACTTTAGATCGGCAATGTAATGTACTAGTAAGTAGGGGAGTGGACTTAGTATCTGCTAATCCAAATATAAGCCTAAAGAAGGATTTATGTTGAAAAGAGAACCTTATAGCATTCTTGATATTCCAACAAAGACGCACATAAAAAGGAACGGTTATCGAGAGAAGCGACAGAAGTTTTTATGAACGAAAAAAATGTGATACTTCAATAATAAAAAATCAATGCCAATAATATGCTTACGGAAGGAGTTTCCCAATTCTTTTTGAAAAATCCTCTGTTAATCCCTTATTCAAACAAATCATCAATGATTCGAAGAAAAAAATAGTTTTAAATTTACCTCATAAAATGCGTACTATTCAGCGAGCATTGACCAAACATTAAAGTTGAACATCACTTCAAAGAATATATGCGTCGAGAATGCATAGGTATCGGAGCAAAGCATTTCTCAAGAGCTGAAATTAATATTGTTGAAAATATCACAGGGAGTAATGGTATAGGGGTAGAGAGCACTTTATATTATGCATAATTGCAAATTGTAAAAAAAAAAGATTAAAAAAATATTTGATGAAATATTCAAATTTTATCAGCAAAGAATTTTTAGCAATTAGTTTAATTTTAGATCTTAGATGCTCAATCTTTTCACCGTTTTCAATATCGTCCTCACTTATTTCTCAAAGTTGCATACCTTCAAAAAAAATTTACATAACGAACGATACTATTTCTTTTTGGCGTTCCTATTCAATTATGCATCAGCAATTATGTATATGAATTTGCGCGATGAAAAACGCTTCAATCTTATAAAAGGGTAGAAAAAAGTCGGCAAATATCCAACTAAGCATGCGCAAATTGTGCTTTTTTTAAAAAAAATGCATACTGAATGAATGAATGAAAGACGGTTTATTCGCAAACATAGCGAGGATATCGAATATACATGATGTCAGGTACAAGGGCGAATGTATGACCCAACGGATGAACGAATATAAGAAGAAAAAAAGGAAAAAAAAGCGAAAATAAATCGACAAATAAAATTACTGTAGGCAACTTATCGTAAGCTTTAACACCTAAGAGACAGTATTTACAAGGACAGCAAATTAAGTGAGAATACATGAAAAAAAGAAAATTACGGTAGTAGGGGGGGGGGGGGGAAGTCGAACGCCCAATCATTTTTCTATTATACGAGCTGCGAAATCGAGTAGCTCAGGTAGTTCAGATATTACTTCCCCTTAAAAAATCTGTAATGATTTCACTTTTGTAATTTCATTCAGTACGGCGATACGCACATTTATTACCCCATCAAAAAGTCTTTCAGTAGGTTCTCTATGCTTGAATAGTAATAATTATGAGCTTGAAAAAGTTTATCGACGAGGGATTGTGGCCATTTGCGACTAGAATGGATAGATGTGAAAGCCTAGCGAGAAATTGTCGAAAATAAAATATTTGTTAGTTACTGTATTTGTAAAATATTTGTAGAATACTGTAAAATAAAATTTTATATTACTGTATTTGTAAAGAAAGATTCCTCTACACAACTAGCAAATTCGCATCCACCGTATTCTAATTAAGTTCGATGTGGATGGCTTCACTGTAAATCTACAATGTTTTAAAACTGCCTAGTGCTTCGGAACTGCCTAGATGCTGCCTAGATGCTTTATATCGAGTGAACCATACGTCAAACGTGGAGTCGTTGTTTGGATCGTAAGCGAGTTAGGGTAGTCGAGTCGATAGCGAGTTTGCGACGAAACTCAGCAGCCGATGCAGGAGAAGTAGTGGATCCAATAGCTGCGAGCATACACTCCACTCACTCCGATAGTGCATATTGCTGCCGAATCGTCGGCTCCAATATAACTTCCAGTGCCACCTGCTGTCGTTCCTTTTATGTATCAAGTATTGCCTATAGAGTTTTACTGTCGATTCTGGCTGTTGAACTGCGCTGATCTCCAATGTTGGTGAATGTTGCTGAATTCTTAATGAAACCTAGTCACCAGTTTTTGTGCCGTTTTGGAACTGCTAAAATGTCGAGCTAAGATTGGTGACATGCAGACATGATAATCCACTGATGACTCCAAGAGGACTAAGAACTGATAAGCGGGGAAAAAAGACCATAAAATCATTCATAATCGAATACAAAAGCGAATCAGCTTGTAGAGAAGAACAGAAGCCGAGAAAAACATGTTTCCTTATATGCTAAATTGAAATAATTCACTATGTGGATGTTCTCTACACTAGATGTTCAGCAGGAACATAAAAGATTTATACACAAAAAAAAAAGTGAACTCTCAATCACATATTTCAACAATGCATAAACGGAATAATTACTGTAAAGCAATATAGGAAACCATTTCAGTGATTACTGTAAAGCAATATAGGAAACCATTTCAGTGATTACTGTAAAGCAATATGGGAAACCATTTCAGCGATTACTGTAAAGCAATATGGGAAACCATTTCAGCGATTACTGTAAAGCAATATGGGAAACCATTTTACTGATGTGAAACGATCATAACATTGCTTTCGAATACAGTTCACTGAAGCAATATTTTCTCGAAAAATCAACGGCAAAAAAACGATACCTGAATTCCTCATTGAAATTTCCATCGAATTCAGCCTAAGATGTCTCAAAGAATATAAGATGGTACTAAATAAATAAATAAATAAATAAATAAATAAATAAATAAATAAATAACAAAAGATAAAAAAATTCCAACAATCACTCAAATCAAAAAACAGAAAAAAAAAATAAAAAATAAACTCGTGCGTATTGGCAAGAGCTAAAATAAACACATCAAAACCAGACTATTGCTTCAAAAATCGGAGAAAATCGCATTTTTATTCAATGCGATATTCTAGATGTAATCCAGATGCGCAATCATCAAACGCCACTTGCTTTTATGGAAGCTATATTTTACTTGAAGTGCAAATTGAAATCCATCTCCTTATCTCCTTTTACGTAATTGCAAACTTATGTAAGTGCAAATTAATTAAAAACTCCTTTTATTGAGCGCAGAATTGAATTCTGAAAAAAAATCCATCGTAATTCTACCAATATACGCCCTCCCTCCATCTTGCTTCCTTATCAAATCTACCGCCGATGAAGCACTACGAAGCTAACATCGAAGGCGATGCGGCGATGGAATTTTACCCGTTACCATCTACATACAATCATATACCCGATTTGGTGGTAATATTGAGTAATTTTTGAAAACAAAATTGGGCTGCTTTATCTGAGATTTTGCTTGTGCTCTTAATTCCACTAATTCTCAGGTAAAATTTCTGTATATCGCTAAAGTAAATAAAAAAAAATTCATCAAAACGTTCCCAGCTCTCATCGTCCTTATATTATTCAGTCTTTATATTCATCGCTCCTTTACGAGGAAATTCATGCAGAAAAGCCAATAAGAATACTAAAAGACTAGCAATACGCATGTTGCCATAATTTTGGATAACTGTTATTGAGAAGAAAAGCAATTAACTTGTCAAAAAAATTGGAACATTTCCAAATGTGGAAAAGCTAATCGTGTTTTTAAATTTCTCTCAAAAAATATGTAAAAAGAATGGACCTTAAAATTTTAAAGCAGCAGCAATACGACAACTATAGAAATTTCGAAAATTTTTTTTCCACCCTTATTTCTAAAATTGATAAAAGAACAGCTACCAATAATATCTCTCATCCATGAAAATGATATAATAATTTTTTTTTCTCGAAACCATTTTAAAAAAATTTAATAAAATAAATATAAAATATGGAAATAAAATAAAATAATGATAACGGGCAAATATGCATTTAGTTCTTTTGAACCACTCTTCTTTCACCCTATTGCGCTAACAAAACAGCCGAAGTCGAATCACACATCGATCAACATCACTGACGCAATAAATCGGTTTTTTTTTCGTCTCAGTTAGTACATTCTATAAGCACAATTTTTGAGAACCATTTCACCGCTTAATAAATCCAGAAAATTCCTCAAAAATATTCAAAGATCTATATTTGTCACTTATTTTGTGGCAAGTTATAGTAAAGCGGTTGAGGTCATAGTAACACCGAATGACCAGAAGCTTATAATCGTCACATTTTCAACGTATAAACAAATAAATCAGTAAAACATCATCAAATTTTTATGGAAGACTTATCGATATGCATAATAACTAATCTATTGCTTCATTTCAGTGAGATTAAAAAAGATTGGTTATATCCTCAACGATGTACTTCTTTCTCTCTATTTTAGAGAGCAAACGTTCTGAGAATGGAAAACAAATGCAGAGGAACTTCAAAAAAAAATAATAATAAAAATAAAAAAACCAATTGAGAGCATGAATTCAAAAATATAAAACTTCAAAAAAATTTAAAAATATAAGATATATAAAAATATATGAAAGACATATAAGATCAATTTTTATCACTAGTTGCCAAACAAATCACCCCATGCAGATTTCGCTACATCAGTAAAGGAGAAAAAAACCTTCAACATTTATGCACTATCATATTCGATAAAGTCTATCGCCAAAAATATAAAACTTAGCAATATATAACCACTGGGGTTATAATTGAGCCATATGGTAACTGTAATCACCACAGTAGATGCAGAGATCTATATATTAGATTATAAATGCTCAGAAATGGCACTCATAAATCGAACGCTGGTTTATTTAACCTGCCGCAAATCAACTTAGCTAAAATTAGACGAAAAAAAAACATTCCAAAAAAAGGTTCGCTTACATTAGTAAGCTTCCCTTTCATAAATAAATCGATCTATTGTTGACTACGTTTGTAGGAAGTAGTACTATGGGAATTTTGCAAACTATCCCCTTAAAACTTCAATTATGCAACCGAACGATTTACGAACGATATCCACCTTTGGTGATAACCGTTAAGGCTTAGTGACAACCGTTAAGGTTTAGTGACAACCGTTAAGGCTTATTGATAACCGTTAAGGCTTAGTGACAACCGTTAAGGCTTAGTGACAACCGTTAAGGCTTAGTGACAACCATGTAGGCTTAGTGACAACCATGAAGCCATGAACCTCTCATTCGCATTGATTCCTGCTAAATCGATGCATAAAAATAAATCTATCAGAAGTGTTTCCCTATTTTTGCAACCTCCTTTTCTTTAGTGTAAAAAATAAATTAATTCTACGAAATTATCGACACTATCTATATTCGGCTCTTAAATAGTATTACAGCGTTTATTTTATTCAGCTATCGTCGAAATTCTCTTTCAAAAATGCATCACTAGGAGAGAAACGTCTGAGGGAATTACTTCTAGAAATAGATAAAACAAATTTATGTAAATTCTTTGAAAGGAAAAAAAAGTTTAAAAATTAAATTAAAAAATTAAAAAAAAAACATCGCTGAAGTATGAGATATTGCAAGCAAGAAGAAAAAAAAGTAAGAAAAGAAGAAAAAAAAGAAGAAAAAATCTGCTATAGAGCTGTTATTCTCGTTTTGAATTTCGCGCATTTCATTTTTTTTTAATTGACTAATCGGTGCCGTTATGAACTGCTTCGTGAAATATGGCTAGCCGTTATTCCCATCTTTTAGTGCTGAAAAAAATTAAAACATTCCCCCCCCCCTCCCCCCAGGTTTGTTTTGAGAGAGAGGAAGAGTCCTGTGAGGTTTCGCTATCAAATCTGCAGAAAAAAATCAAAAAAAATCAAAATAAATAACGAATCTTATAAGTAGAAGACCATAGGATTGGCGAGTGTTCCATATTTTAGTGCATAAAGCTCATCAAGAGACAAGCGGTAATGCTTGGCATAAATTGTGTGTGCAGTCGGCTGGTATGTACGGGAAGTACCGGCTGGTAATAAGCGATAATGGTAATAATTCATAATCACAATGTTGCGCAGAATAAATTGTATCCCTACCTCAACAATCTATTTTCCCACTTGCAGTTATAGTTGAGTTAGATTCTCTCTAAATAAAACTCTAAGCGTCGTTGATAATTCAAAAATTTTATCACATCTTTGTCGAACCAAGTAAAGGTATTCTAAGAGTTGCTTCTCTATAGGTAATACCAAAACCGATGACGATGATATGATATGTGATAAAAATTTATCGTATTTGCTTAGCAAATAAAATTTTCTTAAATAGTGAAATTAAATTAAACCTTTAAAAAAGTTTTTTTTTTGAAGTTATCGTATTTACCTCATAGAAACAACAAATTATGCGATGTATTCAAAAACCAAATGAACAATTTTCTTTCTTGGATTTGAATATTGCTTAAAGGTAGGAATATTGATTGATGGAAAGATGAAAACAATGCAAACAAAAATCGATCACTTTTTATCGATTATAATTTTTTTTTTTTTTATAATTATGCAGCATTCAAATTTCTTCCTATCGGTTATAATTATATGTATTTATTGATTAATTTCAAAAAAAAAGTTTTTTTAATATGTATAATAGAATCAATTGGGTGGATTCTACTCGAAATTATTGCATATGCATAGAGCATTATAGATGTGAGATAATGTTTCATAAACTGATAGTCAACGATGAATGTTAAAACGAAGAAAATGGACAGAGATATGAGACAATATGGAATGAGGTTGGATGAGATGATTAGAAGCATTCGTGATAAACGATCGATAATCGATCAGATCAGATTCGTCATACCGATCTGTTTGATCGATTTCTAATGGGTGATCGTTATCGATGGTACGATCAAGTATTTAGATTGATATGATGAAGTATTTAGTTTTGACAATACGATTACTTTAGTCTTCTTTGTGCCGGAGGGCAAAATTTCCGAGTGCGCCATTTATCTTCATAGTTAATACTGCTTTCTGGAGTTGTTATTATTTAAATATGCCTAGTCTAAGTAGATTACTAACTCATCTTTTGATTTTTAGGCTCATTATAAATGCAAGAAAAGGATAGAGATGATTCCATCACGGAGTCGATTTGCTTGGAGCCATTTCCACGAATCGATGCACAAAATACACATTGGATGCATTTATTCGTGGAATTTATGTTGAAAAATAAACCATGCATATTACGTGCATCAATAACCAATAAATGGCCAAGTCGTAAAAAATGGGTGAAACAAATGGATAGCAATGAGAAAATCAATCTTGATTATATATCTGAGAAATATGGTTAGTTTTGATCTCTCTTTTTTTTTATTTATTTATTTTTTAATTTTTTTTTAAATTTAAATTTTTATTTAATTTAAAATGAAGTTTCATTGAGTGAAAAACTATTTAAGCGCAAT
Organism: Baylisascaris procyonis; assembly: GCA_037389465.1. Classification (NCBI taxonomy): domain Eukaryota; kingdom Metazoa; phylum Nematoda; class Chromadorea; order Rhabditida; family Ascarididae; genus Baylisascaris; species Baylisascaris procyonis. The sequence continues at coordinate 626,409 of JAZARR010000250.1, forward strand.
TAGTTTTTCATATAAAATGAGACTCGATAATGAGTTTCTTATTCGTTTCACTTATAGGTGAGATGAAAGTACCATTAATGGATAATGCGTTTAGTGATTATCGCACTATATTATTGAATGATTATATCGAATATTTTAAAAAACATAAAGATTCTGATAACGATGCGAAATATATCAAGGATTGGCATTTTCAAAAGTAAGTAACATTCATATCTTATTTAATTAATATTGAATTAATTAAATAGCCCTATAGAAGGTCGTTTTACCTTCTCCAATTGTCTTATTATTTTTCATTTATTTTAATAAATTTAAGTATTATATTGCAAGTAATCTTCTCGTTCGTCTTATTTGATCGTTATTTTCGAATGTTATACGCTTAGAATAAGGATTAAAACAAATTAGTATCAATAATCACTTAAAACATTTTATCATCGCATATTTTTTGTATTCTTTTTATTAGTTTATTTTAAATTGCTTAAACGAATCTACGAGCAATAAAAATGCGGACATTTGCAGTCATTCAATAATCAATGAAAAGTTTATCCATAGAAATGGATAAATGCGCAAGATTGAGAATTGCTAAAGCTTGTAAATGCAAGGTCGCCGATTCGTCCCTATCTGTGAAAAAGCTTTCAACAGTGATTATCATCTAATCCCAACTGGGTGATTACATATAATTTACCCTACTATCGATCAATTTATTTTCTATTATGTTGGGATGATCTATCACTCTATCACCAATCGTTTATTATGCGTTCAGGATTTGGCTAATATTTTCTTGCAATATATCAGATAATCTTTTAAATATCTTTAATAAAATATTCAAAAGGTTTAATTCAAAAATTTGATTGATATTATTTAGTTTTGAAAGATTAATAGCATCGTTTTTTGTAGAGAATCAGGTACATCGTACGATGAATATGATTTACCTTCTTTTCTTCGATTCGATTGGATTAACAACGAGAAATGGTCGGATAGAGACGACGATCCATTTGGCGATTATCGTTTTGTCTATTTTGGAGTCAAAGGTTCATGGTTTGTTTTTTTTGATTCTTTTTAATGAATAAAATAAGAAATAATTTTTCATATAGGCATCGCTGTATTTTATTGCTAAGAGTTAAGCCATAATCTAACATGACTTGCATTTTTTTTTTTTAAAGCTGATATTGTGCCGCACAATACTGTACGAAATTGTGATGTTTTTATGTTTTTAAGGAGCACTTTAGGAGATTTTCGAATTTCAGCCCTTTTAGGGGCGAAGATTCTGTTTGGGGGAAGCTTTTTCATTGATTAGTAAGGATCAACGGATATGATAGCAGTTAACAGAAGTATGTTTCCTAGGGTAGATACGTAAAAAGATCCATAAACGAGTTTCGCATAGATAATGATATTCAGCGTAAATTTCTTTGAAGTGTTAGTGAAGTATGTAGCTCGATTGATTCCGTTTATTCATATAGTAGTGACAATATTATTCGTTTATATAATTGTCGTTAATGCTATATGTAGTTATATTATCACGGGATATTGTAATAGATAAGCTTAGGCATTTACTGTAGGTTTCCATATACGATACATATAGATTTATTCTTTCATATAGGTAGGTTTATTTCGGAAATCCCTTGTAGAGGATATCGTAATTATTTTTTTGCTGTTTTATATCGTTTTTTCTCTGCTATTTTTGATTGGCACTTGATCACATTTTCTAGCTTATATTTGTTGCATGGTGACGTTTCAAAGGTGAGGCAGGACCCATCTAACCTTATTTGATATGTTGATGAATATATACTCTATTTGCATTGATATAGACAACGTATACACTGCACACCTTATAGGAAACGTGTATCAATGTGCTGTCACTTAGCTCAACGAATAAAAAGGTCTCTGAAATTTTTTATTTATTTTTTTATTTATTCGGAATTTGTAATATAGTTTGTACATTCACATCAAATAACTAACGGTGTTACTAACTGAAGTGATTGATTATCTTCTCATATCAGCTTGTCATATATGATTTCAGGACGATATTCCATAGTGATGTAATGAGTTCGTATAGTTGGTCGGCAAATATATGTGGTCGTAAATTGTGGTATTTTGTACCACCCGGTAATGAGGAACTCTTCAGAAAGGATCGAAATGGTTTCGTTGAAGATATTCGAATCGCTAAAGAGAAATGGGTAAAAGCGAATGTCGTTCAATTTGTGCAATTACCCGGTGAAATTGTATTCGTCCCATCAAATTGGTATCATCAAGTACATAATCTGGTGAGTCATCGTTGATAATAAACAATTTTTTAATTATTTTATTTAAAACTTATTTACTTTGAGGGAAAATGACTTAGCTAATTTGTCGTTTCATATATATTGAAGGCGTATCGGCCACTCTGATTATGTTTTATGGGCAATAATACTTTGATATAGATAAACCACACCTTTTCACCTTGGATGAAGATAGGTGCAAGTAAATTACACCTGTCCTTATCCATGATGAACTTCTCGATGAAGCAGTTATTCGACCATAATTGAATTTCCGGCTATAGTTTCGCAATTCTCATCGATCTATAAATTGTAATTGAAATATTTTTAGGAAGATGCTATTTCAATTAACCATAATTTTATAAACGCCTCAAATGTGGATCATGTTTTACGACTGATTTGCGATCGTCTTTTGGATGTGCGTAAAGAAATCGCCGATGTTAAGGATATTTTTACGAAGAGTGAATTCGAGGATGAATGTCAAGTAGGTTATCGACGTTTTTTACAGAAATTTCAACTTCAGTGGGCTGAATTATGTATGAATAGGTAACTACTTTCTTTAGTGATTGTAACACCATTAACATTCAAATATCACAGTCATCCAGCGAGGCGCTTTCAATAATAGAGCGTCCCATATTTAGGCATATAAGATAGATAGCGGTACTGCTGTCATATATATGCTGTAATCGGTATGCAAATATTTTCTACGTTTTTATTTCAGAAAATTTTAAAAGCCGATATTCGTGTCAATTTTGAAGTGCTCCAACGTCTCATCGATCTAGTGATTAAAGATCGTTCAAATCAAGTGAATAAATGTTGGATTTGTGCAAAGCACGGTGGTGATGCATTCAAATGTAAGAAGGATAATGATTGCCTAACGCATATTGTGAGGACTATTGAAGAACGATGTCACTGTAATCAACAAAGATTGTGTGATGAATGTGATCGATTCATAAAGGAATACGAACTGACTTGTGCGTTGCAATGTGCTCATATTATTGATGCTCATAGAATGCTAGTATGAAATTGATTTATGGATGTATATTTCATTAAACCTTGAAAGGGGAGGGAAGGGGGTGGAGAGTACACGGAGGTTTGTAGATGATCCCTTCCTTATGTAAGTGTGTCGGTGCCACTTAATGGGGTCTCATAAACGAAGGTAGCCTCTATATATCCCGTAATGACCGGTAGCTATATTTGAAGTCCATTTGAGTTCGTATCTTGCACCGACGTCGAATATGGCTTCTGAATATTGAGGGTTACATAAAAGTTACTTTATGGCTTCTTATAGGCTTATTTAATTAAACCTCTCTATTGTTGAGCTGAAATGCTATTATCTTTGTTATATTGTTAGAAAGTTTTTTATGTGTTCATTCCTTCTTCAGTGCATATGTGTTGTACGGGTTTACTTATGTTGGAATCCTAAATATATCAGTGAAATCATAGTGATTTGCATTTCACTGATAGATTATTTTTTAGAAAACGGCTGTCTCTAATTTGATAGCATTATTGACAGATGGGTCGATCGACTATAGGGCATATGCCTCATAAACAGATATTTTCCATCTTCAGGTGTTGTTACTTGAGATGTTTCTTTATGCAAATACTTTTGAACAACTTATTATTATTTCTTTATTAATGTAATAAATATTCTTTTTATTTCAAATCGTTACATTAAATTTTTATTTAAAAAAATTCATTGACAATAATACATGGAAACATAAAACCTATTGCACGATACTCGTAAGTTTAGTTACATGAAACAGATTCCGGGAAGTAGTAAAGTTGAAAGTCGTTCATTTTTATTGGTATAACCTAATTATTGCAATAACATTTCATATACACAGCAGTTAAGTATATATACATATATATAAATAAATAAATAAATAAATAAATAAATAAATAAATATATATATATATATATATATATATATATATATATATATATATATATATATATATATATATATATAGAATGCAAAAATAGGACCGAAACGAGACCATACTGAACAAAGACCACTCATTGAGAATGTCGACAAGAGTTTTGTTATAAAAATTGATGAGCAAGCAAAAACTACTGAACGATATACACAGCCTATGATGCAATGAGCACATTGTATGGGTTAAAGGGTACATTTAGCTGTGTACATCTCTCATCTCATATAATTTGTTCTATTGATCAAAGTCCTTTTTTTTAGCAAAAGCAAATTGCATATGTGAAACCGGCTGACTGAAAGCAATGATATATATGTATATCATTTTGAAAAAAAAAAAACATTTTCAATTTAAAAAAAAAAAGTGGTAACAATGGAATTATGGAATATATGGATGCATGTGCGTTCTTTTAAAGAGGAAAGGAAATAAGACTGGGAGGAGGTAGGTGGGGACAGGGGTATGATAATGATAGGAAAGAGAAATATAAATTAATCTCTTTAAATCATAAAAATTAATCTACAATTAATTCGCTCACTAACAAGAAAGTGAATATAAATTTGACGAAATATAATAGCATCCATCAATGATAGATTTACATTGCATCGAATAATATCATAAGATTGCATTTATTGAAATAATTGAATTTTTCGTTAATAGTAATTAAATGAAATAGTTGCGCTATTTGTTCGCAATACTCATTTCACCTTCATATTTCAATGGTAATCATTCTTACTTTTGAAGGTGTAGCGTTGGTTTGCTTATGAGAAGGTTTTGTTAGCAATCGTTTATGTTTGATTTCAATTAAATGCAAAATTATATTGTTATCATAAATCATTTCTCGAATTAATGGAAATTTCTATGCTATATGGAATGGAGGAGTTTCAGTGTAAAAGCTTTAGGATTCTCAAAAGATTTTTTGAGATAAAATTAAAAAAAAAAACAATATTTAGATACTGAATTTTTCTTCTCCTTTCAGTCAATCAAATTCAATGCAACAAATTATCATCATTCAGTTTCTTGTATTGACAATGGTTATAATAGTAGATTTCCTAGTAGATTTTTAATCCTTTGACGGATTTTTAGTTCTCAGCATCAACAATATCACTTAGAGGATCTGACATTTTCTTTTCGGTCTTCTTCCTCTTCATATTCCTCCACTCATCCAGACGAAAAATAGAAAAATAGAAAACATCGTCTATGTTGCTAAGCAAATTGGAAACGATAGTCTCTATTCAGTCATATCTTTTTATATTATAATCTTTAGCACAATGATATACTTTAATTGTCGTGAATAAATCTCTCAAATAGCGTGAGGATTTAATGAACATTTTCATTTCAAAGAGTGAATTATACCATATCCATCATTGGTATCAGCGAATTTTTAGATGAATAAGAGTTTTCGTGCATTATTACCATCAAAGACTGCGCTATAGATATCAACGATTTCATTGCATGAATTTCATTTCTTTTGCTATTCATATCTGCTTTAATATTGTTGAAATTCATGTGTTGAATTCATTTTAATAAATGCTTTAGAAATATTTCGTCTCCTCATCGTTTCTATTCCACCGAAAAGTCGGAGAGGAGCGGATATTGGACGAAAAAGGGAGAAACGACGAATGAATTATTGAAAATTCAGAATTTCTTCCTTGGAAATTTCATCTTTAATTGCATTTTTGATTTGCAATTTCATTATCACGTCATACATATCATTGTGAATGGATAATTTATGCCTAGCAACGTGAAGAAATTTGATTATTCTCAGAGTCGTTTTTTTTTTCGTGGCGAAATGATTATTTAATAAAGTTTTGAGGTTGAGCTAAAGTTTATTAAGTTTTTACTTTAATAAAGCTAACAAATTGCATATGACAATCATAGATTATGGACGTATTTTCTATTACTTTACTTTTTTTTTAAAAAAAATGATTGCAAATATCTATTTACAATTTACTATTGAATATTTCGTATAATGCGGATTATATGAATTTTTTTTTGAATATAAAAGTTGTCGATTTTTTTTTTTGCATTGACATATTGATTATGTAAATTAAAATATTCAAATTTTTATATGCATAATTTATTTATATGCAATTTTCATATATTTTTATATCATTTATTTTCGTTCATTTGATTGCAACGTAATGAGCACAAACATTGCGGTTGCAATGAAAATTTGCCCACTTTGATATTGCGTCGATTGAAATAGGAGATTATACTTTATATTTTATAATATTTCAAATTATATGCTGAATGGATTTTTTTGAATTGTTTTTTTTCCCGTCACTTCAATTGCTCTTATATATTCATCATTTTAAATATGCTTTAAAATGCATGAATAAACATCGTTCAACAATTCTCTTCGAATAAGATCATGTCATTGCTGTTAATTGATTTTTTTTCCAGTCCTTTTCTTATATTTGCATTAAAATATTTCTGCTTGTTGATAGAATACGAAGAAATATTCTCTAATTTATATTCAATAAGAATTCGCTCAATTTTTTTTTCGATTTGCAGATATATACAACATTATTATTCACCTGTCTTATTTATTTGTGCTGAAAAACATAGTTCGAGAGAGGTAAATTTGTGCTTATTTATTATTTATTTGTTTTTTAGCTTAAATATTACTGCGATATAAATCGAGAAGTAAATTTCGATTTCATTTGGGCTATTATCGGTTATTTGCCTAAACGCTGAATTGCTTTCATCATCATCGTTGGGAAATGCTATTATCAGTAAGGATCAGCGCATTGGTGTGCTTCACTATTTTATTACTTTATGGGATCAGCTCTAATCTTATTCTTATGAATGCTTTTATTTCGGGAAGAAAAACGTTCAACGCAATACCATTTTATATTATCGCCTATCAGATGATCGTTTGTGATTTTTTTATTTATATCACTCAAGCATTTATCGTTATTCCATCACTTCTTCTCAATCCTGACGCGGCAATCGGTTAGTGAAATTCCAATAGTTTCCTCTTTTTTTTTTTTGAATTCAACAAAACGATCTTATCATCATTGTACAATCAGCAACTGCAAAAAATTGCTTATATATTTTAAAATGCAATTTTTTTCGCATATGTATTATTTAATAATATTCATCATGGAATTTTACATTGTTTAAAAAAAATTGATAGTTTAAGTGAATCCACTTGTATAATAATACTCGCTTTCAGTAATATAATATTTACTAAGTACATATTATAGTTTACTAGGTAATACATTATTACTAGTAAAATAATAAATTATCTCATATAGCATTACTTTAATAATGAATTACCTCAACTAGTAATGAATTAGCATTAATTTACAGAGTACGCCTCATGGAAATATTATAGTTTGATTGCATCGTTCGATTCGATTGGTAGCTATGGATCATTACATTTTACTTTTCTTATTGTTTGCAATCGTTTCGCCGTTTTTGCACCTTTCAAATTTTCTTCTATTTTTGCCAATAGAAGAATACTTCATATGTCGATTCCATTGATTTGGCTTTTCTCATTCGGTATATATTTTACAATTTTTTTCTTTTTTTTGTGAATATACTTATTTAAAAATTTGATTTATATGAAAATATTATGTAAATAACATTGTGTAATCTATATAATATTCCACTTTATTAGTTTTTAGCAATTCGTTTATTAATTAGAGTAATATTTCATGCAAATCTTTAAATAAAAAATTCTTAAAAATTTTTAATAAGAATATCTTCTATCACTTCAAATAGGTGTAATGATTGAAATTTTAGCACCTTTATTTTTGCATTTTTTTTTTTGCCTTTCTTGGCAGAAATGAGATCTCAGTAACAGCTGTATTAATTTCTGTGCCAAACAATCTTTTCATAGCTTAGAAGGAAAAAAAACTCGGATAGTTCAAAAATTTGTGACTATTATGAATAAATTCCAAATATACAAATGGAATACGTTCGAATGGTCGAATATAGCCGTTGTGTTTTACTTAGTTGAATTCAATAAACCAAGCCAAAACATATTGAACTTTATGAGGAGCGTATCGATAAGCATCTGCACTAATTTATTTCGTCTTGATCTCATTTATTAAGTGATCAATGTTTAATAATATAGATGCACTTTTATAAAAGAATTCCTTTAAATTTTAGAGAATATTAAATCAATTTCTTGTATAAATACATTAAAAGTAACAATAATTTCTAACGGCAAAAAAAAGCGAAATTTACGATTATGATTTCTTTGAATGAGAAAAAAATTTTTTTTATTTGAATAATGCTAGCGCGAAAAATATAATCTAATCTTTTTAGTGAAAAATAAAGATTCATTTTTTTTCTGTTATTTTTGCAGTATTAGCGGTTATTGAATATTTCATATGTCCAAAAATGTTCAACATAGAGGGTATATATTTATATTACGATTGTGGAAGAAATTCCGCTTCTTTACTATTACGAAAGGTATTTGGAAAGTAAGTTTTATTTCATTTTCCTTTTTTTTCACATTTCTCGAGAAAATTTTCAAATTTTTGCAAAAAAAACCCCCCAAAAAAATACCGCATAGGTGAAGATTCGATCCGCTCAACTCTAATCTATTCTAATGCAAGCCTAATTCAAAAAATTTCATAAAATTCGATTTTCTTTGCGAAATAGTTTATAATTTTTACTTTATAATAAGTTAGAGCATTTGTTCATCAATTTCTGTAATTTCTATAGTTTAATAAACGAAATTCAAAATTTTTTTTCGAGTTAATTGCCATCATTTTCGTAGCATCTTTTAGAATGGACCGATTTTATAAAACGTTTCAAGTGTGTTTTTTTTGAAATTTTCAATTATACCAAATTTTAGCAAAAAAAAAAAAAATAAATAAATAAATAAATAAAATAAAAATAAAAAATTTTATTGCGCTGTTAAAGATAGGGTGAGCAGATCGCCGCTCCCTAAACTCGTGTTTCTTTTCAGTATGATGACGTGGCATAAAATTTCCATATAGTGGGAGTAGGAGGTAAGAGTAGTGCCCATTTTGAACGAAATGGTTCCTTACATTCCACTTAACTCTCGACTCCAGGCTTGCTTTCTTGATTGCATTGGTGCATTGATAGCCCGATTTGGTGATGAATTGATTAGTTAATATATTTATATGTCAATAGATTTAAGGCTTCCAGTCAATCGGCACACTTCTCAAAAAATGTTTCATAGTTATTACCGTCGCTGAAACTTGTGTATATCCACAAATTTTTTGAAATTGGTTAACCTACCTACATACTTTAGCTCAATTTTCGAGAGATTCTAGCCTTCTTTCGTATTAGCCTAGGCCCGATATCAGTACGGGAAAATCTAGCGCAAGCTTTTTGGGAAGGTAGTTCGGTATAGGTCGGTTAGAACCGTCAATAAAAGCCAAGTTTCTGATGGAGGCTATTTAAAAGTAAAATTTCCATAGGAGGCTGTACTCTCCTATTGACTTCTGTATCTCATCTCCTCTCAATATGAATGGAGCAACGCTTATGCTTGCCGATAATATGCAATTGCTATAGAATATATTTTTTAGACCTAGAAGAAACCAATAGAAATAAAAATGAATAAGGATTTTAAAAATATTCAGAGGCATTTTGGAGAGAACTTAATCTAACTAAACTGGAAACGATTGTTGAATTGTTGCAATAAGTTTTAATTTCGATTTAAACCCTTTTTTTATCATTATTTCTGTAAAATTTTCCAATAATGTTCCAGGATCGCTTACAATATCTCAGCTATGAGGAATTATTACGCGAAAATTCTTTTTTTTCTTAATTTTTTTTTTTTTTTTTGAACTAAAGATTGAACTATTTATGCTGTAAACGAAAAAAGTGTGAGCGCATTAGCCGATATTAAATGTAATATTTAATGTTGTAATATAATAAAAAAAGCATTAGTGAATCGTTGTTAATGGCTAAAATAAAACAATTATTTTTAGTTGAGAAAATAAAAATAAAGAGGTGAAATGCTTTTCTGTGAACTCGCATTGATATCTCTTCATAAGTGTGCATCGGATATGAAAATTCTATATGTTAATATCTATAAAAATTACTTTAGATCAAATAATACTGGAATTAGTTCGCTATTATCCTACGATGATCATCTAGTTGCAATCTCACTTTAATTTATTTATATTTGAGCGTAAATATATGGATGCATATTGCTTGATGAGACAAAAATTTCGCGAATAGTTTCATCGAAAGAGATATTAAAGTGAAAATTCCATTTTATATAAATTGAAAAGGACGATTAATTGTTTTATATATGTAAATGAGTGGGAACTTCAAAAAATTTCTGACAACACTAAGCATGAAATGACTAAAAAAATGATTTTTCAGTTTTGTACGTATTTGGGGTTATTTTCTACCAGCAATAATGTTCATCTGCTATATATATATATTTATATGCATAAAAAAAATGCGAAAACCAGTAGCATCATCAATTCCATCATTAACTCATGAGCGAATCGAAATTCAAGGTAAGATTCATCTTCTTCGATCAACGATTCTTTCGACGATTACCATCATGGCTGTATGTTCGTCGAAGCTTAATTTTTAGTAAATCATGAATTTGTTGAATATATTTTAAACATGAATATGTTAAAAATAAGCATTTTATTGTGTCCGTTCTCAAATATAACATATCTTTTACTATAAGTGTTTGCAGATTCGATGGAACGTACTAATAGAAGAAAATCGACACAAACATTGCCAACAACTCAGCGGTATAAATTTATCAGTTATTTTTTTTCAACTTGTTTTTTATTAGTTGTTATATAACGTAATGCAGTAGAACTTTAATTTGAACTTTAATTTACAATTCAAACTTTTACGGCTAAAATTCTTGCGAAAATAAGTTGTTTTTTTTAAGATATCGGCAGCAATTTAGAAAATGTTGATCGAATAAAGAGGCTAATAAGGATCGATCACTAGTTCAGGAGTGTTTCTATGAATATTTACAACAAAATAAAAATAAAAATAAAAACAATAAATATTTGCTAACTGAACCCATTTTGATATATGAAAATAAAAATATCATTTCTCATAAACTTGCAGCGAAGTTTCTTCAAATGGATACGATTGCATTGATTAAGTTTTGCGCTAAAATGTAACAAAAATTTTTTCTTCAATTAGCAAAAATGAATGTCATTTCATCAATATAAATGGATGTTTGCCGGCAAAAAAAAAAAATATATATATATATATAAATCTTACTCGAAGCTGCATTCTACGCAATTATAATTCAGCATCATTAAGAAGCAATTTGCGGTGTCGACGAAAATAATTTTTCATTAAAAAATAATGAAAAAAATTTTCTTAGGAGTATATGAAATAGGCAATCAAAAATGTTTACGTTGCTTAGCAATTTCTAGCGTAATGGCTTGAGTAGGCGGTTTTTTAATACGCCATTTGTAAATCAATTTCAGAGTACAAAAAATGCATCCAGAAATGAGTACAATTATACAAGCTGGTATAATTTGTGGTTTACTTGAACTACAAACGCTTATCTTCTTTCTTTTTCCGATCTTCAGTGATTATCTCCCACATGGATATGGAATATATTTGAATATCTTTCAAAATTGTGTCGTAATTATGGCCAATTCAATGAGTCCAATTATATTTTATATTTTTAATTCAGAGATTAGAAAACGTATTCAATTTATTTTTGGTCGTTTAAAAATACGTAAATTTTCTGTGATTGGCATAGCGGCATGAATAAAGAAAATATAAAATGAGAGGAATAGTAAAACCCCCCCCCCCAAAAAAAAATTCCTTTATAAGTTAAAAAATTTGCATATTTTATTGATTAGTTGAAATGTCATTTTTTTTTGTGTGAAATAAAGAAACGATGATAATAATAAATAACTAGACGAAGATAAATATAGAACTGAAAAAAAAAGGAACAGATACCAATGTTAATCGTTGTCCTATATCTCTATTCACTCCAGATTAACGTGAATATTTTTCATTTATTGATCTCATCTTTAATTATTCTTATTGAAATATTCAGTGCATGCATATATTTGACTTTTTTATGCAAATTTCTATTTGTAATTAGCATATGTGCACCTGTGCATATGTCTATCTGTCTACTGGTTTCAACTCGTAAGCAATCAAAGCAACACAATAAAAATGACGCTTAAACGAAATAAGTGAATAAATGTGCATAACAAACTGACGCCTCGCAGAAGAACCGAAATTATTGTTATCATTAAATTTACCGGAAATGAGATTCCCTATGACGAATTGACGATCAGCACTCGTGAAAAATGAATTAATGATAATTTATTTAGAATCTAATAGGGGCCACAAATAAATTCAACACATATCTCTTATATAATGATCTAAGAAATGCTCTTCTAAATATAAACCACAACGATTGACCGATTATGCAATTGCTTTGAAGATGCACATTCCCAAATAATTATCACTAAATAGGAATTAAATTTCTCTCATGAATAAATTTTTTTTTTGTTTTAAAAATCTTAGAAAAAGACAAAAAAAGTTTTAAATCATGCCTCATAAATTCTTGAGGGAAGAATAGATCTCTACGACAAGCGTTGCATATTTTCATCGAGAATTTTTGTTATATGTTTAGGATAATGCTAAACGCTTTAGCATTAGACGAATGAATGGAATATTAGAAAAAAAAGTCATCCAATGAGGCAGGTGAGCAAATTATTCACCTGTCAGATCAAGAAGCATCTTTAAAAATTCAAAACGACATATGGATGAACCCTGCAGACTAATATATGCATGAAACGACATAAATAATAATAATAATAATAATTAAATAAATAAATAAATAAATAAAAGTAAATAAATAAATAAATCGATTGTATTAGCAAAGAAATGATGCAAAAAAATTTATATAATGAAATATGATCAGCCGCATAGATCGCAATAAAACGTGTTCACTGAGTCAGCTCAAAAGGCACTGATTGAACAATACCTCAACGTGAAGCTGACCTTGATGAGGCTATGCCAACCTCTGCGAAATAAAACTACGCAACATTTACCTTCCATCTATACCCTTATTCCCTTATTTACCCAAAAAACCCCCAATTATTTTCACTGCTAATTAGACGAACCAATTCACAAGGAACCAACACATCTACAACCTTATACTTAATACTTCCCAACTTCCTCATTCATCTCACCTTAATTTATAGCCCAAAATATACTTCATTAATTATGATAGGATAGCCTTATATATCACTAAAAAATGGGCACTTCCTGTTTTTATAAGAATTTTGATTATTACGTAACTTTGAACAAACGTAATTCACCACTTTTTTGTGAGAGATAATAGAAAAAAATCTCTAGAGTAAATTATGCAAAAATTAGATTTCTATACTCAACAAACTTCCATCACATCTCATGAAATTTTCTCTTTCCTCTCATTTGAATCTTTCTTTTATTCCATTGAGAATATAAAACTCATAAAAAAATTTTGAAAATTCTCTTAATGCATCAAAATATTAAAAAAATAATTTCGACGATCGATTAATGAATTTAGAAAAATTCTATAAAAGAGAAATATCAACAATTCAACATTAAAAAAAAAATCAAAACATATATTTGAAATAACAATAATGAAAAAGAATTTTTTAAAAAGAAAATTACCGAAAATTTTCGCATAGAAATAATAAACATTTTAATATCAATAAAATTATACGGCAATTATTTCAAATATTATAAAAGAATGAAAAAAAACGATTAATTGAACGGAAAATAAAACAAGAACAAAACGATACGAATATTTTTCAATACTAAATGAGGATTCAATTATAGCAAAGAAACCCTGTTAAATCTTTCGAAGGCAGCTACTGGTAAATCTCACCATATATATATATATATATATATATATATATATATATATATATATATAAACTCAACATCACAATTACATGTTTTCTATACGAATACATGTGAAAGAAAGTCCCGAAGATTTCATCGCTTTCTATGGGATTCCCATATATGCTTTCAACCACATGTCAGCCTTTCAGTCTATTGCTTCATCGACGGAATATTTGCTGATGGAGTCATAAAAATATCCTTCACATTAGACGATGAAAAAAAAGAATATTCATATTTAATTATAAAACTAGGGAGAGGGAACATTTCAAATAAGAATATAAACGTTAATTAAACGATCCATATTTTCGTCGCAAAGAAATACGAAATAAGTGAAGTATACATGTAAAAAAAATAACAACATCAAAATACAATGTAACAAGAATCAATTAGAAAGCACACCATCCAAGTCCACACACTTCGACAAGAAAAGCATTCATTGGGCGTTCAATCATTCATTAGAATCACTGTACATTATTGCTTGAAATTTGCATATGCAAATTCACATAAAACATTTAATAGAAAACCACCATCAAATTCAACTAACAAAAAATTCTTTTTCATTCACCTGTCCCTCTCCAAGTGCTTCACCTCCCTAAACCTCACACTATATGTTTTTCATATATGCAATCTCGATACGGACTTCTGATTCATGCCGGATTGTTATTACCTACAGCTCAAATGAAGGAACAATAGCATTACTCATCGATTTTTTATTGCTTATCGTATAGTTTCTCTTGTTCCTTTGTGTATAGCGCTTGCTTCATTGAACATTATTCCTGAGAAAAGATTAGAGCACTTTCTTATATTCGAGATAATTCATCCATTTTTCCATTCCCCTATCATCCACATATTACAAAAATGAAATTATTAGAGAATATGAAATAAAAGATGAAAATAAACTTAAAAAAAACAATCATACTGGCACTCTCATCGATAAATTATGCAATGGATATTTTAATAGAAAAAAAAAAAGAATATGAAGGATGGAATAAATCCAAAAATACAACAACAAAAACAGCATTGTAAGAAACCAATCACAAAATCAGGTCTTAGCATATCACATCAAATAAATTTGCTTCATCTCGCTTTGCCTTATTTATTAAACATCCCTATGCAGTCCCCTATAAATAAGTCTTGATAGCTTAATAACTCAAAGAAGATGCTAGTGTTGCATTTGTTTATTTTTTGCATCGACTCCTCAAATAATCCCATTGCTTTACTAGGAAGAGAGTAGGAAACGAAAAAAGGTATGCTAATAAATGCTTTGAATTTTCTGTCCAAAATAGGTGAGGTGTAAAGATAGAACTACTCAAGGCAAAACATGGACCAATCATAACTGACCAGGTCGTAAAAAGTTTCTAAACCATCTCTTCCGCCTTCCTAAGTGAATAGCGCTAGATGATATTTCAATAAGTAAAAGTATGCCAGACCATAAATGCTACTAATATCAATTCACAATGAAACCGCAGTTATCTGAAACGATTCCTCCTTCATGACAGTGGCCAAAACAACTCCACCCCCCCCTTCCGCCCTCTTCCCATCACCCGCGAGGTCTGACGGCGACTGGAAATCAATATTTTTATCTCATAATGTATTACTTGATGAACTATTGGCCTGGGTAAATCCAGTTCCAATTACGAGTAATTCTGGAATTGGAATTGATACTTACACCTGGCCATGGATGAACTCTGGGTTCAGTCTTGCAATTAGTTACTACCGTGAAGAGATTTTAGTGATTCTACGGGATGCTGGGGAAGATAAAAACGCAAGAAGGTGGATAAAACGAAAAAGATAAAATTTTATAAAATTTCATTAGGCTTCACTTCTTTATCCGTCTAACCGAATACTATACCGGAAGCAACTAATGGAATAGATAATCGAAAGACTAATTGCAAAAAAAAAAATGAAGTGGGATAATCAAAAAATAAAAAACCAATTAGACAATAAATATAAAAGATGAACCCAGATCACCCAAAAATTAACAACCGATAAATAGGCAAAATATTTCTTTAAAAAAAATGCACTTGCGCGCCAAATAAAATTTAAAAAAAAACACTGACTGTAACAGCAAAAAATCGCATAAATTTAAACAGTAGGAACAAAGCTGCCCTTGTATTTTGAAAGTTAATCGAAACCACCCAAAAAAAGATGGATAAATGGAATGAAAAAGATGGCGAATAAGGCTATAATCAATGAAGTATTTAACGGATCCCAGCTAAAGATCAGTCTCTATCTCTATTTTTATTGATTTCTGCTAACTCTGATGGAATAAATCACATGCGATTTAGTTGCTTTCTAGCATAATTATCACATCGAATGCCAACAACGAGCATTCTGCCTTTCCACTTAATAAAAGAGTGGATAAAAACATTTAAAAATACTCAAAAAAAATTTTTTTTTGCATCACCTATCGTTATCAGTGAGATAATGCGGCAAAAAAAATCTTATTTCATCTCCCACCTTAGCAAACTTATCAAAAGCTTTCGTTATTCTCTAAGCCCATACCCCATTAACGATCATAATTGTCGAGCATTTAATTAATGACACGAGAAGAGCAAAAACAACGAGATATAAATATCGCAAGATGAATAGTCCGCGACTAGCCTCTTCTAAACTCGAACCGATTGAAATATTCGATAAATCCCCCATCGAAATTGTTTCACCATCACAATAAGCAAGATTAATTCCTGGCGCAACATGAATTCGCCTGCATAGTGACCCGATCGATTAAGCTGATTGGTGCCGATTCTTTGTCGTTCTTATAATTCACATACCTTAATATATATGCAAATTAGACATAACTACCAATCAACACACCTCATCGAACGACGATTTGTAGATTGTTTCAATAGTACAGCCTCAATGAAACGTACAAATAATAATTGAACATTTGGACCCTATCATATGCAAGTATACCGCAGCATCGTCTAGTCGACCAAACGCAACCTTATTGCATCGAAGATCGTCATAAAGTGAACACTTAAAGGGCAGCTAAAATCCCATCCTCAAAGAGCATAAGACGATTCTACGACAAAATTATGACATATACCAGATAAGGATCAACATCTACCCCTCTATCTTTATTGATTTCTATCAACTCTACTAAAATATTATTTGAAAGAATTGAAGAAAATTTTAGCGATATATAAAATCTTTGCTTAGTCTTCAAATTTCTAAATGCAATCCACAGAAATCGCCTATCAAATAAAATTTAATAGTAAACGCACACCTTTCATCACTCTTCTTCATATCACTTGTCAATCGGGTTGCCACTTCTTGGAATAATGTATCAACATTAGTGGCGTCAAGAGCCGATGTTTCCAAGAAATAATCGAAAGCGTTCGCATCTGCGAAATTTTTTCCAATTCTTTCGGGGATTTCGCGTTCATCCTCTTTATCCACTTTATTGCCTTAAATATTTACTCATATAAAATATTATTTAAGTTTTTTAAAAAAATATACAAAATTTTCTTAATGCTAAATATATCTCATTCGATAAATTATTTATAATTGACATAAGAAGCAATCCTTTTTGATAAGAACAATAAAATCTGCAACATCAGATAAATTAGTCAATATTTGGGTAGTATCATAATCGTTCAATAATCCTCCACTCAATTGCTGAAAACTCATTAAAAAAACCGCTTCATGATAGCGTCATTCTACAGCGAGAATATATATATATATATATATATATATATATATATATATATATATATATATATATATATATATGTATATATATAAACCGGAATTGAACTATAGAAAAAGTTTCTAGGAATTAATTTTGCTTACTCTATCAGAACAATTCAGAAATCCCACAACATACCGACAAGTATTTTTAGCACTCTTCTATTTGCGTATTGTTCTATTTCACCAAGCCATTCAGGAAGACAATCGAAACTCGGTTGGCATGCCACATCATAGACGAGCACTATCGCATGTGCTGAGCGATAGTAACTTTGCGTTATTGAACGAAATCTTTCTTGACCTGCCGTATCCCAAATTTGTAGCTGCAATAGAAATATAGATTAAATTATTACACAATACGGCATTTACGATCCTTGTCTACTATTTGAAATGAAAGTATGCCAACAATAAAACACATCATAGTACACATCATTTGAATGCAGACGATGAGCTGATCTTCTAAATGAAATAATATTGCATAGATGTAAGAGGAAGGATTGCTGAACACGTTCGGAAAAATTTCAGAATCGCTTAGATCCTCGCCATGTTTTGTTTGATATATATTCGGCATAGAAAGACTTCATCGGTCATCTCTCACAAATCTCTTTATGGTTTATTGATGTGCAAATGATAGCAGTGAATAATATGATGAAGTTGAAATCAAACCAACCTTAATTTTATCTTCGCCCACTTTGACTGTTTTTATCATAAAATCGACGCCAATCGTTGCGCTTTGACCAGGCGGAAAAATACCCTTAAAAAGTGACAATTCAATTGAACAATAACAACTTTCTTCCTAAAATAAAAGCAACTAAAACTTAGAAGGTATTGAAGCATAGTTGAATATGCAGAATTTTTTTTTTAACAGCAAAAAAATAGCGAAAGCGCTTTGTTACTTTAAGTGGATTAGAGTGAAGACTCATTTCGTCATTACTATGCTTTAATCAATCCTCGAATGGTTGATCATATCACTTTCTTTGCTTAAAATAAACTTCAATGATGCTGCCAGAATAATATGGGAAAAACTTTTAAACTTCATAAAATTCAGCATCTCTTGTGCATTAATTTTTGCAACAATTCCGCTAAACCAATGTGCATATTACATATTATAGGCTTATCCAACACTTATAGTTGCATATTCCAATAACAAAAAGATCTAAGAGTCAGCAAACAAGAAGTAATGTACCTGTGTGAATTTCCTAACCAAACATGTCTTGCCAACACCGGCGTTACCCACAAGGACAACCTTGAAAAGATATTTATAGTCCTCCATAAAAGCGCCAAATTTCTTGCGCTCTCACAAATTCACAATCAATATACAAGGCAAACACCTTCAATTTGTACCCCTGCAAAGATTCATTTGCTCATCATAAACGATTACAATCACCAATTTAACAAGAGAAACATATGGTGACAACCGTCTCGTATTTCCATCATCAACCGAACATTTGGGATTTGAATTATAAATTCCAAAATTTCGAGCAAACGAAACGCTATCGAAATAATAAGAACAAAATTTTTAAAAAAATTTAAAAAATAGCGAAGATCCCTAATCTATGCAATAGAGATAAAGAAAACGAGAGTAGTACTCATTATAAAATGATCAATCTCAATCGGAACTCATTTCTATAAATTACGTTAAATTTTTCCATCCTATCTAGTACAACGACTGGCAAACAAAATCAGACCATTTCACCTGAAAAGTCCAGGTACCGTGCTGGTCGGGTAAGTATTTCAAACATGGTCTTTTCGTTGAGTCCATTTCAAACAAAAGAACATATATATGAGACTACCGGAGACTGCCGAATGAGGCATAAAGGGGCGTTGATTCTTAAAAATCAGGCAAAAGAATGTGGATCGGAACACTGAGTTGTTCCAATATTTTTCTCAGTTGTTCATATGCGAATAACTTAACAAAAAAATTTGTGCAATAATTTAAAGGATTGCAAACAAAACACACATTTCTATCTATAAATATAAAACAGATGAATTTTTACACTTCACTGGTTGAAGAAAAAATTTGAAAAAAAAACTGATCAAAAAGTTGAAATTTTTCGCTTCATTCAGATAAGCATCACGGGGGAGGGGATGTAATTCCACTAAGAAATAGTAAAATTTCAAAGAAGGTGAGGATGGATAGGGGATGACAAGGCTTTCGGTTAAGTAAATTTCTTCCATCAGAGTCAATATTGGAATTTTTGAAGTTCGTTGATACTTCATGAAAGAGTTGCAAGACAGCAACGAAATAGAATCGATAGAAAAGTGGAACAAAAACGACGAGAGAACATCATTTCAAAAAAAGAAGGGGGGCATAGCAATAACCAACAAATGATTTATATTCGCCTTTCTCGGGCTGTCTTCACTAACGTCGACAAATGAAGCATACCCACGTCGACTTGTTGCCCCCAAAGTGTTGTTGGTTCTTTTTTTTAATGATGAAATAAACGTAAGTTGGTTGAATTGTTAAGGTTTTACCAACAAAACTTTTATTAACTCATTGACAGCAAATATTAAAGTTCCCTATTGTTGATAGGCGAATGTTGTGACAAACTAATATGAAGGAATGTGAAGGGGATCAGGGAAGGGGGGGGGGGGAGGGTAGGAGGTCTTAATGCAATATATTAACGAGTTAAGTAATGACTAGTTCGTAATGAAACCTTCAGATAATCGGTTATACAAATCATACATGATAGTGGAATATGTACATTTTACTATTTAGCCAATAAGCATTTTTTTGTAATTTATAAGAATGTGTAGTAGGAAGTTCGTTTGGCTCATTGTTCCTTACTATAGACTTGACCCGATAAGTTAATGATAAGCTGAGACAATTATATAATTAATCACTTCATTATAGAATTTAATTAAACAGATAATAGAAAATCAGAAAATGTGAAGAAATTCTTTAAAAATCTATGACGATGAAATTTTTATCGCATTGGATTGTATTCAAATCCATATTCGACTATGTTTTTTTTTATTTCCACCGAAGAAGAAAAAAAAAAGCGGCTCTATCTGCTCGTCTCGTATAATCTATAAATAATCTATAAATCTATAAACAATTTTTTTGCATTTCAACAGGTCATTATTAAAATTTAGAAACTTTTAACGATAAATTCAATATCGAAAACACTCTTTTTTTATTGAAAGAGTCATATGAAAATTCTTTTTTTTGATTTTATATATTTTATTTCAAGTTAAAATATAAGCATCTCTAAAGAAAATATCTAAGGGAAATAATATATGGAAGATGCTGGATGGATGTATCGACTTAAGAGTTGTTAATAGTAAACCTAGGCAATATAGAGTTCTTAATATCATCATCACTAGTCTCTTCATGGACATTTTGGCGTTAATATGGCTTATTTCATTAATAAGCAAGAAGCGCTATGATAAACAAATCGGTGAAAAGACCTCCTGGATTAAGTCATTCCTCCCCCCCCCCCCTCCTAAATGGTCGATTGATTGCGTTTTACCCTGACATTTCTTAAAACTTGCTAATAATTGCGTTCGATATTACTAAGTTTACAACCCCCCCCCCCCCACTTCAATTAGCTTTTTGAAATATTCACCTTCAAAACCACTAGTGGCCCTTAACTTCTTCTTTTCCCATCCCATACAAAAAAAAAAACGTCTGCTAATTTTGCGATAGCGATTAGTTTTGAAACTTTTAAGATGCATTAGCTCAATGGTTTTAATGCTTCCGATGTGCATTTACACGGAAGCGTACACGTCAAAAAGGCGCTTAATGAATCGAACGTTATCAAACATGAGGATTGTGAAAACACTTTCAGAGAAATGACAAAGTTGGACTTATCAACGTGGATCGAGCTCGTGCTATAGGAAACTCCAGCTCGTGCTATAGGAGACTCGAGCTCATGCTGAGGGAAATTCGAGCAAACTTAAAAATGCAGTCGAGTGAACATCCCCAAACAGTAGAGCACACAGGTACCACAAATTTCAGACAGGGAAATGATAATTGCTTAGTGACAACTACCAACTGGTGAACATTCACTGCTACCACAACTATCTAACGTCGTTCCTAGGCGTTGGCGACTTGCCAGCGAAAAGATTTTCGCTTTAAGAGTACGTCTATTTTGAATTACATTTGTGCTCTACTTAAGGAGCACTAGAACGTATGATAAGGGGATAGAAGGGAGTGTGGCCAGCCTTGTGGCCTCATAACCCCATGGCCCTGGGCCACACAAAAAGGCTGTAGGTCTATCATGCTCGCAAAAGTCATAGTGTCCCTTCCATGATCATGGCTAGGTCACAGTGTTTCCCTATCCCTATGTGATGGATGCTGATATGATTACGAGGTGATAAGTTGAGAGGATATAAGTGATTATGCGATAAAATAGAGGTATGCATACTTATATTATAGAAGGCGAAAAATAGTGACCAGCTACCATAAATGGGGAGAGTGACCAGCTACCATAAATGGGGAAAGTGACCAACTACCATAAATGGGGAAAGTGACCAGCTACCATACATGGGGAAAGTGACCAGCTACCATAAATGGGGAAAGTGACCAGCTACTATAAATGGGGAAAGTGACCAGCTACTATAAATGGGGAGAGTGACCAGCTACCACGAGGTCAGCATTGATATTGCAGCATATATACGTTTCTGCATATACATTTCATAACGTCGTTCAAATACGTACTATTCACTTGTCTTATAACTCTACTAATACCCATCTTTCACCTTATTGTTTAGTTGTCGATCGTTTATGTGAATAATAACGGCTTTCCGATATGATGATTCAACGAGAATTGCTTTATGATGTTTAAAAGTGCTTTAGTTGCTTTCTTATTGTTCGTATGAGTTATGGGCAATTTAAGTCATATTTTATACCAACGATTCGTTTTGAGGGGAAAAAAGTTTTGACAAGCAATAATTAAAATAGTTATATGATTGATGATTCTTTGTAAGGCATTTCCCTTAATGGGCAAAATTAAAAAAAAAAAAAAAAAGCACAAATCACCCAAATTCACTGTTGTGTTTTCCCATTTGTTTAATTCGAGTCTAATCTATCAAACTCTATCAAGCATTTAATAAAAAGTGTTCGCCTTTTTTTTTCTGCAAATATTAATTGATACGTCGATTAAATATTTTATTATATCGAATATTATTTGAAAAAAAAACAAGTGAAAATTTGAAGAAAAAATTTAAACATTGTGATGGCACTTATATTCAATCAAAAAAACAAAAAAAAAACATACAATACAATAAAATAGTTATTTCTACTATTAAATTATGAATTATCCTCTAACTGACCACTTTTTTTTAACGAATTGCATTGTTTCCAAGAATTTGACTGACCATTTGTTGGTCGATTAGATAAATGGCGATTTTTTTTTGGTTTTTATAATTTACCTTTTTTTAATTATTTCATTTTTTTCCACGTATTTCTTTGCAGTAAATAAATTGAGTACAGTCAATCAAAAAAAAATTTTTTTTTTCTAATATTTTTAAAATATTCGAATTATTTGAACTATTCGATATGATAATATTTTCAATTCTTTTCCTAATATATACGAAATATCGGTTGATACTATATGCGATCGATTCCGATCGGAGTCTTTCGACAATCCAATCGAATATATTGACGCATAAATATTTGCAAAAAAAAAACATATAAGTATAAAATATAAAAGTACAAAAAAAAGATAAATTTCTTTCGATAAATTGAAATTTAAAGCAAAAATTATTATAAATGAATAAATAATCGTTGAACATAATAAAAGTTCTTTAATAATCAACAAACATTTTGTTTAAGAAAGCGATGTTGACTAGTTGATCCACGATTATTGCATTTTTTACTAGTACTATCATTCCATCGACCTTGGGGGGGGGGGGAGGGAGGGAAGTGGGGAAGGGAGGGTGGGGAGAGGGCTAAAGGAGGGGAATGTAGAGATTAGGATGA
This sequence comes from Baylisascaris procyonis, assembly GCA_037389465.1. NCBI lineage: Eukaryota > Metazoa > Nematoda > Chromadorea > Rhabditida > Ascarididae > Baylisascaris > Baylisascaris procyonis. The sequence goes on from JAZARR010000250.1 coordinate 650,052, forward strand.
ATGAGAAGAATGGTTGGTGAATAAATGTTAGCCTACTTCATTACCGAATTGATATGATATGATCCACCTAAATCCCTCTAAATATAACCATACGAAAAATCGAAAACGACATTTTCTAGAGATTCTTAAAATTCTTTGCATTAATCAAATTCATATATAAAATTTTAATGTTCTATATTTCTATAGAATGCTTATCAAAATATATAAATTTTAAGCTAAAAATTCAAATATGAATAATTATTTAGTTATTGATGTACAAATCAACTCTAAAATGGATCATAATCGTTATTGCAGGATACGATTAACGAGTTTTCAAAGGTTCAATAACGATTGGTTTTTCACTTTTTACGGTTGTTTCCGTATCCGATACAACCAATTTTTTATTTTCATCGCTGCTATGCGGTGATATCTGCAAAAAATAAATAAATAAATAAATAGATAAATAAAATAATCAAAATAAAAAAATTAAGTATTGAATCGATTAGACGTTGATCAATATTAAGGTATTACGTAAAGTGATTATTATCTAACGTTTACTTAAATGAAAACGAAATTGATAAGTGATAAGATAAGTGATAAGCAAGTAATTGAGGGTTGGAATTCTCACTACTTGAGGCGTTCTTCGGATCTGTCTCTCTTATCACTAACTGCATAGACTGTAGGCATTTCATGAAGGTTTTTTTTATCTATGCTTATTTCAGATATTCATGTTCTATCAATAAAAATTTATCGTAAGATATTGTTATTTCCTTCTATGATAAGATTTATTGGCTCATTGAATAGAATTGTCCGTTGAAGCCATGCAAACGCTATGACAGATGCTATTGAACGATTGAGATTTTAATTGAAATTTAAATATCTTGAAATGCAAGACACTTTTTTTTACTTTTTATAGTGATTTCTTGTCGGCGATTATCGAATTTCGAAGTTATTTTAATTCAATTACAAATATCAGCGAATTAATTTAATTTAAAAAGTTATTTAATTCAAAAAAAAGATCAAACAAACGAATCAACATTAAAGATTTTCCAAGTTAAAGGCTATATTGAGTTCAATCTCACCTTAACAACTTCATGCCTCATCGTCTCCACTGAACGATGTTGAACACATACTTCTTGTAATACGAGTTCGATATTCTCCCTTGATTGATGCATTATTATTGCTGCAATTAATAAATGTATTTTGCCAAATTTTGAAATTTTATTTCAAATAATAAAAATAAAAAATTTTAAATAAATAAATAAATAAATAAATATAAATATATAAATATAAATATAAATATAAATATAAATATAAATATAAATATAAATATAAATAAATAAATAAATATATATATATATATATATATATATATATATATATATATATATATATATATATATATATATATATATATATATATATATATATATGCTAAATCTAATCTATTCAAATAGGGCAAATTCAACCATCTAAACCGTTTTCCTTTCTCACTTCCCCATGGGAATAACCACGATGTGTGTGTGTCTCTATGAAGATATTGGTGATCGATGATAATGCAATGCTGACCGCCAAAAGAAACATCTGCGATAGGGCTTCGCAACTAAAAAAACGAGATAAGTGAGGCGCCTATAAGTGCAACTCCTATGCTGGTTGTTGTTCTTTTTTTTGTTAAATTTCACTTAATTCAACCTGGAATAGATGCTTTAATTAAGTTGTGAATAAATGCTTTAATTATTTCTTCGTTTAGCGATCACCTTAGATGCAATTCATTGAGTTGCTCTCTTTAGTTAATCATTAATAATAAATCATCTTCATATAAACAGTTAAAAGCGTTGAGGTTTTTTTTTTGGGGGGGGGTGAATAATAAATTCTTTGAAAGAATTAAATCCGAAATAATATTCTTTATCGTGCAATTATAGGGTAGCTAAGAAAAATTGCGAAAAAAAAACTTTTGAATAAAAACATACCAGATTCTTGACTAGAAACATTTGACGATGAAGCGACCCTCTCAAATGCCATCGCCAAGAGGGTCGTAATATGTTTCTATCAATGATCGTTGTAAATAGTAATCACAAAAGAATTGACAATACTGATTGAGTTATTTCAAAATTGAAGCAATCATCCGCTTTATTGAAATTTTCTGCGAATATTCAGATAATAACAGACGCCATTCAAAATATACAATTAATAAATTCGAAAAAATAAATATATCATTAAAGATTGGCATTTCGAATCGATAGAATTATTTTTGACAACGATTTTTTCGATAATATCATTGCGTTTATATTTACGTTGAGTTCATCAAATCACGATTTGTATCTGAAACAAAAAAAAAAAAGAGATAAAAATAAAATAAAACTATGCGAATAATTTGAATATGTTCGATGAAAAAAAAAAAACGTTATCGCATTTTATAATAGAGATTAATTAATCGAATTTATTGAAATATATGAAAGAATTTATTGAATTACTATTGATGTATATTTATTTCATTTTTTACTCATTTTATTTATTTTAACTATTACTACTGAATATCCCTACAATTTAAGCAGCAATCTCAAAATGAGCGATACCATTGGATTGATTACAGTTTCAATGGAACAATTTTACAGCTGAAAATTACACTTGTGCAAAAATTATTTTATATTCATAAGTATGGTTTGCAATATGAATTTCGCTTAATATGTTAGAATAGATAACTAGCCCTAATCAAATTTATAAAAAAAAACAAATAATTATTTTATCATTTGAAATTAGTAAGTAATTAATCGTTCTTCAAATTTAAATTTGAATTTTTTCGCATTAAATGGGAAAATCATCAAAGGAATGCATTTGTATTTAGGTATGAGATGTAATGGTGCAAAACAGTAATTAAAATGGAGATTTAATATTATCGTAGAAAGAGCACTATTAAAATTTCTTTTTATTTGAGAAAAATACGATGGAGAATATTCATACTGAAGCGGGGTGATAGTATCGCCAAAGGAGATTATCGACGGAGGAGCACTTCCCTTAAGAAAATTTCTTTGTCTCTAGCGAGTTGATGTAGGGGCTCCCGCCCTGGTTTTCAATTCTGACGATTAGACAGACCAGAGAGAAAAAATTTTCTTTTTAACCATCTAGTTGCACTCAAAAATAATAATCATACTAATTTAATAATAATAATAATTAATAATAATAATAATAATAATAATAATAATAATAATAATAATAATAATAAATAATTAATAATGATAATAGTTCATAATAAAATGAGATATATGACTGATGATGAGCTCAAAAATAGTGACGACAAAACCACAATGCGACTAGCAGAAGCGTCTTGCAGCTTAGAGCAGCAATAAATGCCGCATGAGCAGTCCAACAAGCATTAGCCCAAATGACGTCATTTTCATAGCGATTCTCCAAGGATCTGAGACGTTTTCACATGCAACCAACTATCTCAGTGCCTTTCCTCGAATTGTCGTTATCATGTTGCACTTTAATCGCTCGTTGTTGCATCGCCTTATATTTGTGGATATAGGAAAACAACAATCTTCGTTCAGAGAAGGAAATCGAACAGAATTTCGAAGTCGTACAAAATTCCGAGAGGAAATGCAGGACGTTTTCAGGACCTTTTCAGGACGTTTTCAGGACGTTTTCCTGTTCATTTGGGTTGGCGCCTTTTTCCGCCTATAAAAATTGTTTCAGCGCAGAATTTCCGAAGAAGTTTCATTTAAAATATTCGACATGAAGAATAATAATGTCAATATCTACCGTATGCAACGCTTAATTATCGTTATTTTTATTCACTAAACTGCTAATAACTATTTTCTCTAGTACAAATGAATCCGAAAAAAGAGTACTCTATACATTCATACTCCATAAAATTAGCTGCAAGTCTTTGAGCCTCTTTTTGACGTGTCAGTTTTGGATGTGACATAAGCGCCATATTTTGTTTGGTATATAACAAAAAAAATGAAATGAAATATTAAGCCGATATATAAATATCTCTGAAAGCAATATGAAACACTTCATTTTTTGGTTGCTAATGTATTGAATAATCGAAATATATCAATTGGGAGTGGGAATTTCAGCATTAGATCGTTATTTTCATAAATATTTACTTATTGGATGCTGAAATAATAAAAATTAAACCACTCTAATTAGATGAATATAAAATTCTTCAGCATACTTTCAATTAACGTTGAAAATATCGATGCAATTTTCAATGCAATTTTTCTATCAATTAAAGATTGATTGCAATTCTATTCATTTAAAAAATAATATACTCATCATTTATAGAAATCGATAAAATACAATTGCAATAAACGATTTGCAAAAATTTCCGTAATGTTTATTAGAGAATCATTCGTAAATAGGAAATTCATTCTTAGGCAACAATTTGCAAATGCAAAATTCGCATGCAAATTTCATTTGCATAAATTTTACACATTTTATTCGATGCGTTCTCTAATCAAATTGCAAAGCCGTATCGGTGAATGTTAATTGCCGAAAAAAAGCAAATCATCGATCAATCAAACTTTCATTTGCTTTAATCCATTGTTGCGTACATTCATGTTAACTGAATAAATCATCTAAAAATAAATTAATATTGCATTGGAAATTAGCATGCGAACTTTTTTTTAAAATATTATCTCTCTAATAAAATATCTCTCTAATATTTGTAACGAAAAGATGTGAATTTTTTTTTAAAGATCGTATGCTTCAAATGGTTTTTTTTCCATTTCTATCTTTTATAGCGTTTCTAATTTGTTATTTAATTTGTTATAACTATAAGCATACCGTTATAATAATACGGTTATAGGATTATACTGTATGCAAATGGTCATAGCGTTATAAACTTTATGCGCAACGACGAAACGAATTGACTTACGAGAAAGAAGTATATAAATGAGTAAAACAAATTATTTGCATACAAATGGCTTCCGAGACTTTAACCTACTATATATATATATATATATATATATATATATATGTAAATGAATATGACATATTATCTTAAAATATTTTCATCATTTCATCCAGAAATTAGCACCGAAAATGGGAGCGATTTGGAATCATCTATCTATCAACAACAACTCGGCGAACAAATCGATGAAATGGAGAGGGAGGGATGGAAGGAAGGATCTAATTCGTAAGCCATTTCCGCCGATTGCTTCAGAAATTCGATCAAAGATGAGAATATTTCAAATACAATCAAATATACTAAATATAATCAAATATTCGTTGATTATCTTTTGATGATAAATTTTAAGGTTTGGAGTCTCTCTGATTATCCAAAGGAAATTTTTGATTCACTTTAAGTGACAACAATATCGATCCAACAACGAAGTTTTTGGTCTAATCAACGTGCTAAGAAAATAAAGGTAAGTTTTATTATTGAAAGCGGAAAAGCCGATTTATTGAATAAATGAGCGCATTAAAAACTGGTACTCATCGAATGCACACGGAAGAATTTTGATGGATAAAACTCTGTTAATATATAAATGGATAAACTCTAAAATTTCCTAACGGAATAAATATTTGTGACTTATTAATATCGATAACAATATTAAAGGATATCAATAAGAATTGATTCAAAAATGAATAGTCATCGATTAAATAGTGAAGTGTTGAGATGTTTGAAAGCATGCAAAATGAAGCGTTCCACAAATGCTTTCTGAAATAAGCAAGCAACTTAATGCGATGAGCATAAAAGCGCTCTTCGCTGATCGACGAGTTCTTTAAAGTGTTTTTGTGAGAGCAGACACGTCAATATTTGTGCTCTCATTTGGGCTTCCTCACAGCAATTCCCATTGTGCTATTCCTTATAGTGAATGTTTTTTTTTGGTGGATTTACATTTATATGTAGACGATACGAATAGATGGGGGGGGGGGATTAAATAATAAATATACAAGATTTGTTGAGCTAAAGGATTAGAACTTTCGTTTAGGAAACGGGTTTGACTATCTAATCAAGTAAGATGAAAGTGATTTGTCTATCGAATATCGAGTTCTTCGAGTATTTCATTGATCATGTTGTTATGTTGGCAATGAAGCAGTTCCAACCCGAACGACGCTCATCTCTAGTTGCAAACGCAGGAAATACACCTCAAAAGCAATAACAAAGTTAACATTATGAGTGTGGCGTTCAGAGAAGAAATCATTTTACAGCGCATTATAAGATGCTAATTTATCCTCCGAACCTCAAACTTGAGTAATTAAACCACACTTAAGGTTTGCAAGAATGGTTTTATACTACGTTTATTGAGAAAATGTAAACAAATTTTACTGAAATTAATCTGAGCGTATCCCATCCCTTCCCCTCTCCGCACCAAACGGTTCCAGACAATCAATTGCTGTAGTCAAGAAGTTCATTGAATGCGACACAATATTCAAGTATTCGTCACGGGAAAACATTCTTTGATTAAAATTGGGTTCAATGGAGTACGGTGCTATTCATCTACACACAAAGAAGTGCAGTTTACATCACATTGATCTAATAAGAAAGCGATAGGCAAAGTGGATCAAATGTCATGCTCATAATTGTGTCGTCGACATTTCATTTCATTGTTGTTTATATTTAGTGGGACGGCGCATATGTCATGCTCATAATTGTGTGTCGACATTTCATTTCATTGTTGTTTATCGGCGCATATGTCATGCTCATAATTGTGTCGACATTTCATTTAGCGCATATGTCGAGAAGCGCATCGGACGACAATTCGAAGTCGTTTAAATGTTCGAAAAAAAATTCCAATTTTATTTCAAATAATTTTTTCAAAGTTTTTTTCCGCTGCAATTTGATAGGAGGATATATTATTGCATTTATTTATTGAATATTTTTAGTGTATTTCATAAAGAATTTATTTTGCTTTGCTTATTTTAGAGATGCCCTAATGATATCGAGATCGTAATATTGATATTGTGATGATCTCATATTTATGTTTTCCTAACAAATCATTATACTTCTCATATCGTCTTCCCAATAACATCATATATTTATATGACGTCATATTAGACAAATTTCTCTATTTCGATACGATAGAATTGTAAAATTATTGAAAATTCTAATATTTTATTTCAACTTCAAAAATTTTGCATAACTCTTTCACTAATAACTTATTTGAAATTACGAGAAATGAAACTTGTTGAAATTGCGTAAAATTTGAATCAACTCTTTTCTATTAGTAATGAGGTAATTTAATTGCTAATTTTGTGTTGTTTTTTTTTTTAATTTTAAATTTTTTATTTTTATTTTTATTTTTATTTTTTTGCTTTCGAGAGGAAATAATCGCGTTTGACAAATTTTCCTTTTCAGAAATGATGAAAAACTTTTCAAGTACAATAATAATTTGGTTGTTGATCGTTAATTGCAATGCAAAGACGGAACGCATCACAATAAAACAACCTAAACTCAATGAGTTGGATTTATTGAGGAAACCACTTAATCTTTACATAACAACTAATGCAGTTCATGCTGAAGTCAAGAATGCTACGATTTTCGTTGAGGTGATTTGATTTTTTTTTTGTCATTTGGCTATTTTTTAATGTTTTTTTTAATATATCCGTTATTTTTGCTTTATTTATTTATTTATTTATTTATTTATTCGTTTATTTATTTTTTTAAATACTTTCATTATGCACGAAATAAAAACGCTTAATTCATTCACCAATGCTGCGAAGTTAGACGGTATTTTTTTATTGTTGAAAATGAATTGAATCAGTTACTGGCTGAAGTACATCTTCAGCGTGTATCTGAATACATTTAGCAATCACATGAATTCCCCCTGCAAACTTTTATCGAATTTAAGGAGACTGACTCCGGAGTCATATTTCATTACTCTTCCCTATCTTCTTGTGTTGACGACGTGAAGCGGAGGAAATTTCAAATTTCAATTTGCATCAAATATGTCTCCGCTTCTAAATTGAAGTCGATTTTGGAGGGCATACAATGTGATGGCGAAAATTCATCTAAAATTTAAATAGGGAAATGCAAACCCCCAAATGCAAAAAATATTTGAATAAAATGCTTAGTGCTTATGCAGAAGAAGTAGATTAACGGCAATAAATGGAGACTTTTTTGGATCTTCTTGCAGAGAAAAGTTGGAATATATTTTTTAGACATGCCTGGTCTAAAAATGTTAGCAATTTTCTCCCTCCTCTTCACTTTATCCACCATTATACTTTCCATTTACGCTGCACTAAATGTTCATCTTATTTCATAGAACCCCCTCCCCCCCCCCCCCTGCCATTTCTTCGTTCTTTTTCAACTACGAAAATATTTATTTTCAGGGTATTCAAGTACAATATCTCGAGACTAAACCACCATTTTTGATAAAACATCGTGGTGATTTACTCTATCTTCATGGCGCAGCATTCTCGTCACATATATGGAACGAAGGTCGACCATCAATACTTCAAATGAGCGCTGCTGCCGGTTATCGTACAATTGCTATCGATCTTCCAGGTAAATAATCGTTTTTTTTTCTTCTTTCTCGAGAATATTTTTCGTTCTATTTTATTAACCACAAAATTTCCTTTCTATTTTTGCAGTCGCAATCTTTCAATTAATCAATTTTTTTGTTTTTTTTTTTAAATTGTAACGTGACAATAAGGAGGTCATCATAAACGATTTGTCTTCAAATGTGTGATGAAAAGATTTCATCGAAATTCTGAACAAATTCATTGCCATTCCATACAAAAACTTTGACATCTCTAAATAGCGCAATTATTAGATGATAACCTATATATACGTCTTACTTTCATAAAAAGTATTTCTTAAATAGTACAAAAAAAGTATGACATTTTTTTTTTAGTACAAAAAAAAAAGTAAGACACCGTACGCATATGCAATAGACATTTTTTTTTTGTAACTATCCTAGCTGGTGCAGTTATATAATAGAAAATATTTCACCAGTAGTGCTTTTTTGTGATTATAAAGCAAATCACCTACAAGAGGTCATTTGCGGAAAATTTGTAATAAAACTTTTTTCTCTTTGAAATAAAATGAATTTCTTTTTTTTCTTGCAGAAATAATATAAGAAATACTAGTGAATGAACGCTTAGAAATCATGCTATTGCCTTTTCTTTGCTAGTATCAACCCTATAGACGATGATAGGATTACAATTTTCATCTAATTGCGGTTCTTTTTTTTTTAATTTTTGTTTATAAGATATATAGGCTTGCAATTATAATATTGTAATGAAGAGTAAGTAAATATTAATATTGGTAGCGATAAACAATTTTCCGTATATAATTTTCGGAAAATTTTATTTTAAAAAAATTATAACTTAATTTATATGTGAACGATTCATTTGTATTTAATTTATTCCAATTTTTGTTTTTTTTAGGTTATTCACAAAGTAAATCAATTGGCATTGAGCCTCAAGATAAAGTAAAATTCATGACGTCATTAATTCGAGCGTTGAACTTAACAAAATTGATCATCGTTAGCCCATCAGCAAGTGGTGCATATGCAATGCCGTTCGTCATTCAACATCAACGATATTTGAGTGGTTTCGTTGCGATTGAGGCATGTTGTTCGAACGGCTATGAATGGACGAATTTCAAGGTGAATTTTAGTGCATTGATAAGATTTATTGATGTGAAATTAGTGGTGAAGAAGGTATTAGAGATGGATGGCAACCACTAGAAACGTCATATCTTTGCGACGTTTGTAATGAACACATCAAAACTTAGCGCTGCATTTATTCACGTAATTTGATATTTTAAAAAAAGGTTAGTGCCATCAATGCACTAAAAAAAAAGATTTTCCATGTTTAATCGCTAAAGGACCACCTCAGAGTAACTGTAAGAATGTGTTGTCTAGACTGGTTATCATGAATTATATGCACGTTGGGGATTGTTCACCTGTGGGATTGACAGCAGCGTACCATATGTTGAGCTAGAAAATATGCAGCGACGTTTCGCATTCCACCTTCGAAATGCAACATACGAACCGATGCCGATGATAATTGAGGATTTCATGCCCTATTACATTATGGATCTCGTAAAAAAATAGATCAAAATCATACGGTGTCGATTGTAGTGAACCGGAAGTGACAAGCGAAAAAATTTGCTTTCGGTGAGGAAGGGGAGGGGAGGGGAGGGATGGATATAAGGCTTAATGATTTGGTTGCAATAAAATTTCTTGAAAAGTTGATTTATTGAATAAAGTTGAAAATTTTTAAGGTGCCCACGGTGATCATCTATGGAGGCGCAAGCACAGCTTTAACGTCTTCTATTTCGAGTGAATTAAGGAATATTCCAGAAAATAACTTGGTGATTATTCCTGATGCTCCACACGCCGTTTACACGAAGAAACCAATTGAATTTATGACTGTACTAGTAAATTTCATGGAGTATATTCATCCACGATAATGAAATGTTGCTCTTTTTTTGAGGTTACTGTAAAGATGTTCGTTACTGTAAGGATTCTTTTTTTGAAGATTACTGTAAGGATTCTTCGGTAAGGCAAATATCCTAGCAATATTTTTTCATCATGTGCTTTACTCCCAAATAAGCGACGAAGCGTGCTCAGAAAGAGGTGGGGATGCAAAGTTGCTCTCATCTTTGTTATGTGCAATGGAATATAATTATATTCATATACTTGCGATATCATTTCTAATGTAATATTAAAAACGATTTCCGTTGATGTATTTGCGGTATAAACTGACTTATATTTATATATGCCCTATTACTTAATCACTATTAAGTATGTGGCGGTATGTGTATATGGGTGTATTTTTCTGTGCGCATAAACCAGATGCAATAGTTTTACTGAAAGTTTAAGCAGTTCTTTTCTTTAAAAAAACATTAATACCTTTCAGAGTTTGTTAAGCATCTTTTGTCAACAAATAAGCATTTAAAGAGTAAATAAAAAAAATGCAAAATAAAAGTCATCAGCGAATAATTAATGCTAGAGATATCCACGATGACACAATATTAGCGATGTGAAACAGAGATTGGCTATTGGAAAGGGAAGCAAAAAAGAAATGGTGAGTGTAGCGGCAAGTCGACTAAATAGATCGCGCACTGCAGCACACGATTAGCTCGATGTTTGACTCGATCTTTGAATATGCGTCGCTCTTTCCTAAAATATCGATTAAAAAAAAATATCGATAAAAATAAAATTATTTTTTTTATTTATAAAATATAGGTAAAAAAATTAAATGCACTGCATCATGGAGTGAGGTCAAACGTTCGAAAATTAGATGTTGTTGAGAGAATGCTAATGCCATTCCATGCCATCGAAGTTCTGAGGATCTCAAGAGTGGCCATAGCCTCAAAGAGTCGACGGTTGCAATTTTATCCTCAACCTAGCGCTAGTATACTGTAACCTATCATTACCTTCCTACCTGGTACCAATATACTGTAACCTGTCATTACCTTCCTACCTTGAGCTGTGCGTAATTTTCCTTCTTCAATGATTCACTTCCACATCTCCATTTTTTGCGTACACGAAAATTTACTGGAAAACTTACCTCGCCTTCTCTGTTATAGAGGATTGTTTGTACGTTGCTGCCCACTCCGAATGAATCCTCTCCTTCGAAGATGAGCTGCTCGGGTGGAGCGTGGATTCCACCTTGACCTCGAGCCCAGATCTTGACGTGTTTGCATGGTTTCAATATGAATTCCTTTGGAAGGGTATAGACAATTTCTTTCTTTCCGTCGATTTTTCGTTTTAATTTCCATTCGCCGATCGGTTCCTCTTTCGAACGATGCGTATTTTCGAGGACAATATATTTGCCGTCCGGCGATGTTTCTTGGATCGAAACGTTACCCTTCGCGGATCGAGTATATGAAGTGCGCGATGACGTTTCACCTTTCACAACGCGCATCGTTTCTTAAAATTTATTTACTCAGTGCGCATCTCGAGGTTTCAAAAAATTATCATTAATATCAGTTATCATATCTACCGTAACTTTATTAGTTAGGTTTACAGTAAGAATTGTGACAAGAAGGGAATAAGTACAGTAAGATGTATACAATTGAGTCGATTAAAAGAGGTGATAGGAATACCACGAATTTTTTTTTTTGAAGGATAAGTTCATATGAATTAAAAAAATCTAGGATAACAAATAATTAGCTGTCATTTTAAAATATATAAACGTTGTAAGTTTATTATTATTCTGTATTACAAAGAGTACTGTATATTCCTTTGGTCACTCATAAATTGGTCACCCTTCGGTCACTCATCGGCATTAACATTCACGGGCGTTTTCAAATTAAAAAGGTATACTATATAAATGGCTTCTAAAATAACCTCAGATATATTTATTATTCGCTTATGATTAAAAAAAAATTCACCAGTATCAGCCACTTCGTTGATGCCAGTCGTGCGAACAACCTGTTCGACGAGCTGTCTTAGTCCAGGTCCATCGCCCTCGCCCTCTAGCATCTTACGGTAGATCGCGATTTCGGCATCCAAGGTCTAAAGGAGTTCAGCTCTAGTTTGAACTGTTAAAAGCATTCACTAAATTTTGTGTGATTTCTAAGAGTGAAAGCAATAAAAATATGAACTTCAATAAAATGAGATTCACCCAAATTTTTTTAGATGAATAAATTATAAATGAGGAATTATTGATTCGTTGCCGACTATCATAATAAAAATGCGAATACGATGAATGAAGTCACCTGTTTAGTGTCGAGGAGCATTTGGAGTTCAACCATAAGTGCTTGGCATTCCTCACGCATTTTACGGATTTGTGCATCACGGTCGTTTAGCGCCGCTTCATAGGAGCGTTGATCATCTTCTAGTTGGAAGTTTAGCTCTTGAATTTGCTTCTCCAATAATGCGTTCTGAAAATATATTTTACATTCGTTTATAATCCTGAAATTTTATGCAAATGATCATAAAATGAGTTGATCTGAATATATTTCAGAGTGAATTATTTCAAGAAAAAAAAAGAAAATTTTGTGTTTAGAAGAATTTCGCTCTTAGTTGTGAATTATAAAATCATTTTTATGTGCATAAGCATGCTTATTTTCTAAGCCCCATAAAATTTTAGGATTTAAATATAATTGAATATCCTTGCAAAGAATTCAAAAGATGCAGTACTTACACGTCCTTCGAGATCGGCAAGTTTTCCGCGCAGATCACCGAGTTGGGTGCGTAGACGCTTTACCTCCTCTTTTTGATAACCTTGTTCCATAGTATGACGTGCGGATTGTGTTTGAATTTCTTGTACTTTCAACTTATACCATGACTCCATATCGTTGCGGTTTGCATTCGTCATCTGAACGATAGTGATCATCCCAATACTCAAGTGAATATTTATTTTCAAATATTAGTTAAAATATATCAATATTAAGCTATAAAATGAATCGAATACCACTGCTTAATTTCAAGGAATAAAATGAGAGGAACGAAATTTTTTGAAGACCGATATTGAACTCTGAATTAAATTCAAACGCAAAATTATTGTTTATAGCAGTAATAATAAGGGATTTTCCTTTTTTTAAATTTCCACTTTAAAGAATTTTATGAGAAAATATAATTCAAAATTAATGCATAAATACCTGATCGTATTCGTTACGAATATCGCGGATCGCCGACGAGAGCTCATTCTTGAAGAATTCTCGGTTTTCGCTTGTCGTATCGCGTGCGGCCATTGCTTGTAGATCTCGAATCTCTTGATCTTGTACACGACGAATAAAATCGATCTCCTCTTGTAGTGTTTGTACTTGATTTTGATAATCAATACGATTTAATGTTTCTTGATCCAAATCGGTACGTGCACGTTGCAATTCGGCAACAAGACGTTGGTTTTCCTTCTTGATACGTGCAATTTCTTCTTCTAGAAGCGCGATACGTCTTCTAAGGAGGTTGATTTCTGCTTCGATGTTCGATAATGCGACAAGAAGTTCGTCGATCTTTTCACGATCCACCAAACGAGCTTTCGTTGCCTCGTCGAATCTATTGTAGAATAAATTATAAATTAGTTAAATTCTTATTGCATCATCTCATCGATGTTAGGATTAAATTTTTTTCGATTACAATAGAAGTTGCTAAACACAATTTTTGCATTTATTTCTTCTGCTATAAACGATGATTATCTAAGGGATTTTATTGAAAGAATGAAAAATATAGATTTTACAACGAAGAGAATTTCTACGATGCTGTCTATAATGCAAAGAATTTTTTTTTTAAAGAAAGGAAGCATCGATCGGCGAGAGATAGTCTTGAAATTGCAGAAGAAATAAAGATAAAAATTTGAAAATAAAAACGAACTTCCTGCGGTATTCCGCGAGTTCGTCTTGCAGTTTTTTAATCTCCTTCTCGAGGTCGTCACGCTGCTTTGCGGTATCATTGATTACCTTACGCGCTTCCTAAATTCATATCTTATTAAACGTTTTGCCTTTAGCTATCTTTTAAAGCCATCAAATGAAGCCAATCTTTAATAACAAAATATATGTAAAACGTTCGTATCGTGTATAATTAATTATCATCACCTAAACGATTGCGTTGATTCAAAATATAACATCTATATTAAAATTACATCAAGAGAACGAACATATTAACAAATCTATCGTTTATCAAAATTATTTACCCAAATGTTTACACAAATTATTTGCCCGAATATTTACCCAAAATAATGTTGATATCGTTTACCTATTAAACAAATATCTTTTTTAGATAATATGTGGATGGAAAAAAAGCAAGGATTGCTCTAGTATTATCACTAATACTTTTTCATGATTATCAATGTTATCAATTTTAATATTGATATCGTTCAAAGATCTAAAGTGTTACTAACCGAGAGTTCTCCCTCGTACATAATCTTAATGCTTGATGTGTCTTTGCCCCATCGTCCTCTCAGCATATCCAAATCGGCAGCCAATTTACGATTTTGTGCTTCCAAGAAGCGTACCTGAAATTATTTATCCTCGTATATTAATGCAATCATTCAAAAATTACTCCAATAGTACCAATGCTCTTCCCCTTTAAGATTCACTAATACCTATTGATATAAAGTTTCTATTTTTCTGCATCGCTGATGTGCCAAAACTATATTAAACGACCTCTAATCTATTGATCTAAAAGCGCATAAAATTATATATCGTATGGAAAGAAGAAAATTGAAAAATGAAGATTAGAAGTTGGCAAGATAAATGAAGATGGCTGGATGTAAAAGATTTGGCTCATAGACTAGGAGCTTGTTTGGGAGCCGGAGCGGATCCGAATCTATTGTTATTCGATGCTGCTAAAGTTGTTATCGCTATTGCAAAATATAGCTTCAAGCTTCTAATAAACAAACTTTATTAAGTGATTATATCTGTGGAATCATAAAGGTGATTCACCTTCTCAATATAGTCAGCAAGCCGGTCATTTAGGTCGCTCATTTCTTTCTTTTCTCGCTCTCGGGCATCACGAATGGTTGATGCAGCATTCTGTCCAAATGGTGACATACCGCTCGTCATCGACGATGAACTCATTTCTGTTACGATCTTCACTACACGATTTCCGGATGCTGCAATCGTTGTGCATTTCCTCTTTGAAACGGAACAATTGGAAAACAGATGTATGACAAGATCAATGAATAAGTATCGTTATCGTTGGCGGCGTTAGCGTTGTTTAACCTAGTTGATATGGTATTTAATTATTATGTTTCGAATATTTTCGTCAATAATTTCAAATAGTTATGCTTGAAAGTAAAAAAAAAAGAAACTAACGAAGGCTGCCGAAGGCATTCGAAGCATTAGATGTGATTGTACGATTGAAGCCTGGACGGGCTGAGATTGTGCTGCGATAGTCCGACATTGCTGCTGCTGTTAAGCTGTAAAACTTCAATCACAATACGAAAGCCAACTTAGGATTTTTCAAAATACCTCCGAAGAAACGACTCGGAGGTGAACTCGATATAGAAACGTGGAATTTCGCCATTCAAAAACGAAACGAATGTAAAACACAATGAAATATTAAAAAAAGATTTTATGAAATAACAAATAAAAATTGTTAAATGCATCACCTGATGCATTTAACAATCACCTGATCTATTAAGATTCAAAAAAAAGAAAGCTATATTTTCTATGAGTTGCCTACCTGTTCAATTTATTAATAACTATTCTTATAAATAAATATGTGCGTAATTTGCAATTAAGATACAACATACAGTTCTATGATCTAATCAAATTTCAAAAACACAATAGAATATCAATGAATAATTGAAATAATTAAAATACAAAATCAATCAAATCGATATCCACAGATCAACGTTTTTCACGCTGATTCATTTTAATATCATTACTATTATTCTTACGCGATATGCAATCTATAGCTGAAGATATCGGAAATCATACCTAAGAGAGACGCAATGAAAGCGAGCAAACAAACGACATATCGGTATATAACATTTTCAATGATGTTTGTCGGTGTTTGTTTGCCCGTTTTCTAAAGGGTATTCGAAGTATATATAGTCTATAGAATTGTCGGAAATATTCTGTAGACACTATCAATTGTCAATATTTATTTAAATGAATACTAGAAATCATATGGAAAATTCTTTTGTAGTAATTTTTTCCAGACGGACAAGTGGATAGGAGCATAAACTCATAAGGGAGTGGTACCCTATTGCAGCAACTCATTAATAGTGTTTCTCAACGAACACTTTATACTGAACTCTGTCTAAAAAAAAATATTTGATGATGTGGTCTTACTATATTCTATAAATAATAATATTTATGAAGTTCCTAATTTTCCATCATTATCAGATGGTCTATATTATAGAGTTGAATACATCGAAATAAGCGCAAATTAAGTCCACACAACTACGATAAACCAGATGGTGATGTATAAATGCTAGCCCCCTCATAACAGCCATAGACTAGTTGTGTGCCTTTTGAAAATATATATTATATATATATATATATATACATATATATATATATATATATAGAAAATAAGAGAGAGAGAGAGTGGAAGGGAGGGAAGGAAAAGCGAGGGAGAGATGATGAAAAGGAAAATATGTGAGAGAGAGAAAGAGGAGGGAATGAACAAACTATAGCCGGAAGGCGGTATGCGAAACTAACGATTTATTCATCTTATAGGCTAGTCCGTCATAGTTTTTTTTTCCTCCGTTCGTTGCTTGCGATGCTTTTTTTTTCGTTTCCTTATCGATTAGAGAATCTAAAAATGTACGTGCAAAAATTTCATCTATAGTGAGAGAGAATTGGGCAAAAGCAATCTATGCAACGACGTCTGCACACAATCGATGTGCATACATCTATCTATATTCTTCAATTCTATCATTTGCTAACTACAATTTGAAAAAAATCAAAAACATTAAAATATTCGAAAATTATCAACTAATTTATCATTTTTATTAATGAATAAATTTTTTTTGCATTATTTAATTTGCTAAAAAAGTTTTATTCTTTAAGCATAGTCATATTTTGTTGAAAAAAAAAAGAGTTTATTATTGCATATGTGAGAATTTTGATAATATTTTTTTTTCTAAAGGAAAATTATTTCTGATTTCGATGAAAAATACAATTATATTTTTGTTTATTTCATTAATATAAACTTGTTAATTGTAAGTACCAATTGTCTGCACCAAAAAAAGCTTTGAAACCAACCGAGATCAATAATGCAATTAAAGCACTCTTCAAAGAAGGGCCCATTGCAATATGAAAGCCATTCATTGCCTCTATTTTCTTACGAATGAGCTAACACATCGATTTGCCTAGTATCGTAAATGCCGAAGTTCACCTAACAATTATACAATGCTAGTTTGCATTAAATACAATACAATCGTTTAGCTGCGCAATACGCCTTGCAAAATACAAAAATATTTCACAGTAACATCAAAGATTTTTTCACTTAATCGAATTTTACATTTTACAAATTCAATAAAATAAATTTTACCACTTATCGTTATCACATTGCATCTATTTCACAAATTCATCAAACATCTATTTGCGAGAAAAAAAAAAGAAACAATTCTTTTTTCTTGCTAATTCAGGTGCATTAAGCGTATTTCATAAAAAAAAAACAACTAAAAATTACATTATCATCCAGCTTTTCTGAAGAGAAATTCTTCTAGAGTTTTATTGCTTCGAGTTCATCGCGTCGAATCGATTTCGACTCCGGTTCTGTCTCCGATGTGTGATAATTATGGCTCCAGGTTTTTTAGAGTTTATGTGTGTGAAAAGTTGATTAGGCGAGCAGAAACTACAAGTTTTGGATGCAGAAATAAATTCGCCAATATTATAGTGCATAGCGGGAATGCGACGAATTGCCTAATCGGTCAACAACGAGTATTGCCACTCTCAAGGCCATCACATTATCGTAACGCTTCTATACTCTTGTATTTCGAATTCCATTCTCTCATAACTATATTTATTTGCAATACGATTTAATTGAATTTCTCTAATTTTATACACTTCTAAAAGTTAGTTATTCATAGTAATAGAAGCGCAACTTGATTTACGGATTATTTCTGGCAATGAGTCATAATTAGCATCTGCAAAAGTTTTTCAAGGATAAAACGCAAACCTTTCGGATATTCGTACCCATCCCCCTCTCCCTGGTTTTCTCTTTTTCTCTTAAAAAAAAACAATGTTTCTTTTTATCTGCATTTATGAAAAATATTTGCAATGAGCAAATTATAAAGTCTGAATAATTAAAGGTCTTTTTACTACTACAAATAAATATGACTAATTTAAGAGGAATTGAATTTAGAAGAGGATTGAAACACGAGAAACGTTAACAATTTTTCGATCTCAATAATGTTTCATTAATGTTATCTTTTTTTAGGCCTATATTAGTTAATAAAAACTTTAATAGTAAATTCTAATAACTGACTAAAATATTCTCTTGCAAAAATAATTTAATTTTAGAATTTTTGCTGATTGTTGATATAATTCGGTGATATAATCTTACGAATATACGTAGAAAAATGGAAAAAAGAAAAAAGAAAAAAACGATTCTACAAAATAACTCTCAATGAATCAACGAAACGATCGTCTTAAATATCATTGGCTACTTATTTTTTTATAAAAAAATTAAAAAATTATTTAAATTCTCATTTGTATATGTAGATATTTATGAAAAAAAAAACCTTTTCCAATGCAACAATATGTAAATTTAACTGTGCAATGAGCAATTATATTGGGTACTTATTGTAGTAATAACGACCACATTAGACGTATAGATATAGATGTAATACGTTTAGATCTACACTTAATTGTTCTAAAGCTCTAAACGCATAATTCATTTTTTTGTGTTCATCTCCCTTTTGAGATAAACCGTTTCGCAGTCTATTTTGCAAGAATTCTAAAAAAAAATTTTCTCCTTTCTAGCCCTATGTGAATTGAGTAGATCAACTGAGTAAATTTTTAAATTCCATATATTAGTGGGATTAATAAAATCTACAATTATTACATGAACAAAGAGATATGTGTAAGGAAAAAGAATAAAGAAATAACATAAAGATTACTGTAGCGATGTTGCCCTCTTGATACAGTATCACCGAAGATGTGGCTGGCGCTACCAATACATTAGAATGTATTAGTACGAAACGACGACGAAAGATGGACTCCCTGTAGAAACCGCAGCGTGCGGTCAAGTGAAATATGTACACTGAATGCATCTAACGGTTCGCGGTTGCCTTCTTGACGACCTTTAGCGCGAATAGGGCGTGGTGATAACCAGTTTGTCGAAAATATTCACAAAACATCGTAACGCCCCTTACAAAAATATATTCGCTATTTTTTTTTTGTGCAATTCAAACAAATATAGAGACAAATTTCCTAATATTTAGTCATTAATTTTATCGTTAGATTTCTTAATTTACGAGCAAAATTGTTTCATAATGATTCATAATAGATGAGCAAAAAAATTGTGGTTATTTTTTTTTAGTAGATGATTTATTTCAAGAATATATGAAGTATTTTTTTTTGATTTTTCTAATTTCTCAAAAGGTCATTTCTCTTAGTTATTTAGAAAAGAAAGAGAGAGAGAAAAAAAGAGAACTTAAAACAATATTTGCCACTTTCATAATAAAATGATTTCTAGTTTCAATAAAAATATTTATTAAGAAAATTGTTAGAATATTTGGGTTAGCAATTGTAAATGAAAAATGATGGGATGAGTTGTTTTTTTTTTTTTTTTTGAAAATTTCACGCTTGATTTAATCGATAATATCGCTAAAAAATGCAAAACCTGAAATAATGTCCCACTACCATTAAATTTTATCAATTAACGTTGATGATTGTAATTGCATCGAAATGAACGAATAAAAATTAAATTCATTTCGTATAAAAAAGGTGAGAAAAATAGTGAAATTCAAAACAGGAATGTAAAATATTCGTTTCTTATCTATCATTTTATTTCTCATCCGCAATTTAAACTTGATTTATTAATAATGCTAATTTATTTATGTAATATATTTTAAAAAAATTTTCCACTCTCCTATAGGAAATTATTACAAATATTATTCATTATATGAGCGTTAAATTCATTGACCTTCAATTAATAAATAACCGTAAAATGCTTTTATAGAAAATTTCTTAACGTGTAGTTTTTTTTTGATAGCTATCAAACAATAGGCAGATACAGTTACTATAAGTAAGTACTATATAAGTACAACTACTATATACGGATACCATCTGGGTAAAGTTACCGTATATTAGATGCTAAAAACGTGCAACTACTGTAGACTAGATACTATATGGATACAAGTCACACTTTATAACAACAATTTTTCTATTCAGTATAATAGACGTTTGCATATATGCAAACTGTTTGCTTTAAAATTGTGCACTTATTGTTCTCAAAAAAGAATAAGTTGAAATTGAAGCAACAAATACTTCCTACACATATCGCACCTACAGTATTTTTCATTTAGTGACACCAATATTGAATAATTACGATAGTAATTTACTGCCCTAAGGTTTTATTATTTCCCCGTAGAGTTACTCGGAGGGAGGAGGGGGCGGGGTCCCATATATTCCATATATAGGCCATTTAGAGTGATGTTAGCATAACATACATTTGCTATTATAAGCAGCATGATTCTAATTCATTGATGAATAATCGAAAATAGATTCACTTAGAGAAAAAACCATTTGAAATAGATACGAGCAATGACATACGAAGATAAAGGACCTCTTCTAAAAAGAAGGGGTACTTTTTTTCTTCGTATTCACATCGGCTGCAGATCTGCAACATCTGTCGAACTAATACGGTTCCTCGTAACGGTTTTCATTACTTTCAGAGAACGGACTAGCAAGCAATGCGTCTTAAACGAAATATGTTTAAATTTTAAAGCTTGAAAAATCGATTTTTTTTTGAAAAAAAAACGAAAAATTTCTATTAGATCTTTTAAAAATTCAACATTTTAGAGATTATTTTAATGATTTCAAAGTCGAAAGGAAATGAAGCAATAAAATCTAAAAATTTCTTCTCGCATTTAAAATGTTGAAAGAAATGCTACTTATGAAGGAGAAAATCGTATTTTCAAATAATTTTTGTGCAATCGGCAAAAAAGAAAAAATTTTTCTCTGTGAGAAATGTGTACAGCTATCGATTGTAAAAGATGACAATCGTTAGCGCTATGGGAATATTATACGAGAAGCATAACGCAGCCAACGAAATAATACTGCACATTTCAGGTGAATGGTGTTTGTAAACCTAAGCGTTTATGTGGGCCTTATTTATTGAAAACATTCAATAAATGTAAAGTTTATTCTTATTGCCTTTAAAAACATTTTTTTTTAATTTATCAATAAAATATTTAAAAAAAGTATTAAATATATTCTATGAATAGCACTAGCATTTATTTATCGTGAAATGCTTATTGCACCAATGGGATAGTGCATTGATGCTTCTTTTTTTATGAACATATAATTCTTAACGTGCGCATATCGTTCGATGATTCAACTTGCATAGTTTTCACAGTTATGTTAGCGAAACATTTCGATGCTCCCATAGTGATTCATAGCCGTTCGCTTAGAATTTTACATAATGGTGGTGCAAGTTGACTACCTATAAGAAGCGATATGAATAATTGTTTTCACAGAGATGTGCATTCAAAATAAAATTTAAAAAAATACTAAATATTGATTCATTTATTGCAAAAAAAAAAAACGATGCTTAATGACTATGAAGCAATTTTTTTCCATAATACCGAACATTTTGAATGCAATTAAAGAACTCAATGCTTTCTTAGTGTTTTTTTTTTAGAAATTTGCACTTCTAAATTAATTATGCTGATACGTTATTTCTGATGATATATGTATGTGTTTGTATGTTTGCGTGTTTTATGTCTGCTTGTGTCGGTTTATGTCTGTGTGTGTTTGTCTGTTTATTTTGTGTGCGTTTTTATGCCCCTCCCTGTCGTAGCTTCAAATCAAAAAACTATGAAAAAAAAGAATTTTCAAAAATATTTGAATTATTTCTTTATTTTCGAAATGATCCGATTTCGGCAGATGAACTATTTTTGTTGAAACATTACTAACATCTTAGAATTCAATTTGATTATTAACCACTCTCTAGTATTGTATCATAATTGAATATCGCATATCATTCAAATATTATCCTAGTTTTGACTTAGCTTTAGATACTTAAAGAGGCGAGCGAAAACTTTTCATTTCTATCTTCTTTTACTGATGTGATCGTTTACAATTTGTGATAGTTTGATCAACAATTTTTAGTGATCTGATTATCAATGAAAAATTTTTGTTCAATTATTTGATCAAAATTAAGTAAAATATTTTAGATCATTCTATTTCCTATATACTTATCGTGTTTTAATTCTAGTCCAATTATTTCATCGTCTTGTTTTTTTCATTTATGAAAATTTACAACGCTTGATTGCAATTTTAGTGTAAATTGTTTTCTTTTTTTTTGTTAAGAACTTATTCGCTGAAATATGGGAACGATTTGTTGAACGTTTAATTAAATTTTCCATTAATTTTAGCGCTGATTTCTTGAGGATAAAATTGTAAAACGATGAGGATAAAAGATAGATTTGAATTATTAGTGATGAAAAAAACATCAAATAAAATATGTTTCATAAAGAATTTAAAATATAAGTTTTTATGCTCGATTATTATGCATTAATTTCCTGTTGAAAATTTTTATTCATCACATATCATTTATATTATTAATACTATTAGAGAAATGAGATAATATTTTCGTAGAAAAGTTTTCTTTTTTTTTAAGAAACGAATTCGACGGTAGCAACGAAGCAAACAATTAGATGGATGTGTTGATCGCAGAACTGTATTCAACGAATGTTTGCATTGCACATCGTCATTGTGCACTACGAAGACGATACTGCCCGAATGCTCATGAAAATTGATGGCATATCTATGTGTGGGGAGAACCGGTTCAATTCGATGCCTCACCTTACTCTTCCATTCTCATTCTATACTAAACAACGAGTAAACCTTTAGCACGCTAATTTCAGCTCGTCAAATATAGCAACTTTATATATATATATATATATATATATATATATATATATATATATATATATATATATATATATATATATATATATATATATATATATATATATATATATATATATATATATATATATATATATATATATATATATATATATATATATATATATTATTTGATGAAACGTATATATAAATGCTTCTTCGACATCGAACATCAAACGCAGCTATCTGTCTCTACGATCAACATAAAATCTATCGTATAACAATGCTAATGCATTCACATGATTGCCATTGATGTAACACAAAATTGTAACTGATAGAAAATAAAAATATCGCTTTGAGACATCTACTAGAAATACGTTCAAATTCAACTGATGAAAAAATTATTATACAAAAAAATTATGCAAATTAATTGAACGTATCATTTCATATTGGCGATACCTAAAATATGTTTCAGTATACTATCGTCAGCATACATCTTGTGTGGTCTTTCAAATACCATTGACCTTTTTTAATTTCTATACTACTGTAAAAATCATATATTTAACGTTGTACTGCTTCCGATGTTTGCTGCTTGATGCAAATGATGCAAAAAACTTTTCGATGATGCAAATCGTAACGCCTCCGTCGATACGATGCATTCAACTTTAGGTTATTCACATTTGCACCCATCCATCTCTATGAATGTCGTTTCGAGCAACCAACGGAAAGAAAAAAAACACCTATCTTTTTTTTTCAATCTCTCTATTTCCTATAGATTTAGCAGCCACAAAGATTGCTGTATGGCACAAAAAAATAAATAAAATAAAAAATTTTACGCAATAATGCAAAGGCATTTTATGAGGCGAGTTTCATTACTTGTCGTAATCGTTTCGTGAATTCATCCATCATTTAGCTTTTTTTTTTGTTTCCTTATATCAACGAGAACGTCCTCGATAAAGGCCATCTCGAATACTCTTTTACGCTATTTTTTGTACTTTACTTCTATTTATGAATTCCATTCAAACGATCGGTTTTTTTCTTTTTTCTTTTTTTTGAAATTAAGTAAGGTGTGAAGTTTGCATTACTTTATTTTGCTTCCATTCGCATGAGAGGTGGTGTGGGGTGGAAGGGGATAGGGAGGAGAGGAAGAAAGAGCAAACTTTTTAAAACATTTTATTAAACATATTTATTTGTAGATAAATATTGAAAAAATTAATATGTAGACATTTGAAAAAAAAAAATAATATCATAGTAGGCAACTATATATTAAAATATGTGAATAATTGAAAAATTAAGTAATAAAATTTAAAAAAATAGAAAAAACCAAGTTTATTATCAAATGAGAATTAAGAAAATAACAAAAAGGGATTTCACTCGATGTGAATGATCGTTAAGGAATATTGAAAAGGAATTTTTTCTTTTGAAGTGAGGATTTTTTGCATTTTGAAATCATTTATAAAATTAGTGATGGTTTAGCAATTATATGCGGATGCATTTTAATGCAATATTTGCAAAAAATTAGCGTAATTTAATTTAAAAACAACAAAAAACTTTTCTAAAATATTACGCTTTAAATAAAAAAAGTACAACTTTTCATTGTGTTTCCGGTGCCATCTTGTTGATAATAAAAATATTTTTTATAAGAGAAATTTTATTAGTTGATTTTAAGATTGCTATAACCGAATGTCCACTTCAAAAATGAGTGACCAACCGATAAGCTCATTTTTAAACATTCTAATGACCATTTTAGATGGACAAGTCTGTTCAGTGAAAAAAAAAAAGAGTGAATTATTAATGCATATTTGGATGTGAATTTTATCAGTAATTTATGGCTGCA
The DNA here is from genome assembly GCA_037389465.1 of Baylisascaris procyonis. Taxonomy (NCBI): domain Eukaryota; kingdom Metazoa; phylum Nematoda; class Chromadorea; order Rhabditida; family Ascarididae; genus Baylisascaris; species Baylisascaris procyonis. The sequence goes on from JAZARR010000250.1 coordinate 675,254, forward strand.
GATCACAGAATTATTAGCTAACTTTCACAACGTAAAACCAGGTTGCAATATTCCTTTATCACGAAGATCTATATCTGGATATCGTAAAACTTCAACATTATCGCATTACTGGATGGGTGAGGGAGAGAAGATTTCAAATTCTGCTTGTGATTGCATCCGTTATTTTAATAGAATATTGTTCGGGGTCGAGAAGTAGGTGGATTATCAAAGATTTCATTATATAATAGAAGAGTGAGGAATGGAAATGCTCATGGTTTATGGTTAAAATATGTTAGCGAATATTTTGCAAGTCAAATGTTTGCAGATATAGATGAAATGTTGTTGATGATGGTGGCATTAGTGAACGTTTTCTTCTTTGAGAATGGTGACTATGAAGAATTTATACTTATTTATCAACATGTCACTTATTAGATGATATTAGATCATAGGTGTTATATAAAATTGTAGTAGATAGGTTGATTTGCTTATATGATACATGACTTGAGTAATTTATTTCATTGCGATTTGTTGTTTTCCGCTATATATATATATATATATATATATATATATATATATATATATATATATATATATATATATATATATATATATATATATATATATATATATATATATATATATATATATATATATATATATATATTTGATGCATATTAGGTTGCTTTTAAATCCACTATTGTTGCCGGACAGAGCCATTAGGCATAATTGCTTGTTTTAATCGAATCGAAAGTAAAGAATGCTGAAAAATCATTGTAATTGTCATAGAAAAAGAAGAAACTTTTAATAATAACAGAGAAAAAAAGAAATTTCAACAGCAAAGGAAGAAAATCGAAAATGAGAGGATTTTTATTGTTGAAAGAAGTTATAAAGGGATTCACTGAAGTTCAAAAAAATTCTCTCAAATCGGATCCGAGAAGGAATGGTGTTTTTGCTGCTACAACCTTGTCCTCTCCTTTCCCTTTACATCTTTTTTTATCCATCCATCCTCTCTCTCACAGTTATTGCATCGTCAAGAGGGTCATTTGATTATGGCGTAGAAGTTGTTTCTTTTTTTCAAACCTTCCATTGAAGTGTTTTATGTTTTCTTTGGGTCATGTTTCAATTTTATAAACATTTCTGCAATACACCTACGCAATTTAAGGTGTAAATCGGATGGAAAAAAATTTGCGGATATTTGAAATTGACCGACTCCCACTATCGGATCGCTGTATCACCGAGGTGGACGATGCAACACGGAAGCAAATTATTCACGGTTTGTTTTCAGTATTGTTCTCAGGCTTATGGCTTTATATCATGTGTTATCGTTGTGGTTGTTTGTCTCTATCGTGGAGGTCCTCTCAGTAGGGTCGCGTCGTTCAGCAGAACATTAATTATTGTCACCTCATATTCAACATTAAGGCTTCTGAGTTAATACGACCTAACTCTCTCGGATGCTCTCGTAGTTCGAGAGCTTTAAAGCTCACACGACCTGACTTTTTCTCAACTTAAGGTGCCGGGGCCGTGAATTATGTATAACGTAATGCCACTCCTGATACTGCTTTTTACTGTCAATAGTATATAATTTGCTACTATTGCTGTCATTGCTTCGGATCCTTGCTTGCTCTTCCATCACCCACCGATACCCGCATTATTCTCTTGCTACTTGATGACTTAGTAATGTCGGTGCTACAAACTGCAATTGGCATTACCATTACTTCCTCTTGTTATTGGTCATACTCGTTTTTCAGTATTAAGTAGATCTGATAGTGTTATCGATTCTAATATTATTTTTTCTCAAATATGCAATAATATTGCATCTATCAACGATTCATATTTAGATGTTGAACGAATCTGTGTCGAGCCAGCTAATAATACTCTATATTGTGCGAAACGCGATCGAGTCTTCCAATTCGGCGCCGAACACAAGGTCATTTTCTTGTATATGAGATCGCTGTTCTATTTTAGATGTATTTCCATTCGTCGAATGGATAACCATTGAATTTATTTTAAGCTTTTTAGTGAAGTTGCTTCCTTTATCATTCCATAGTAGTATGTCGGTAATGTGAGGGTGTATGTTTAGATTGAATTCATTCTTTAGTTTTCAAATGGGATTCAGAATCAGCAGGGTGGAATCTGAGTTATTTACCGATAAGGTGAAGTCTGAGATAAAGTGGTGCTTATGGCTCGGAATCCGCGGTAATCGGCGAGACAGGAAAGTAAAAGAGTTTCCGGCCTGTGGGTAATAAGTAATAAATGTATGCGACTTTTTCAAGGAAGTAGAAGTAACGAGATGATCATTTCTGGTCCTTATGGTTCCAGTGGGCCCCGGAACCTTGGCTTGTTGATTTTGCTGCGTTTCCTGTTTGTTGTCTTCCGTGTTCGGATTATAATTTTTTATATATAAAGCTAATTCAGCTGTTTTTTTTAAATATGCTAAATTCATCATTATAGATTTGGGTGGATTGGTGTGCTGAAAGAGGAAATGCGGAATTGATAATATTCGATTTTCTCTATGACGATGGGAAAATCTTTGCTTTATTAGACAATGGTATAGCGTTACTAATCGATATTATTCCCAAAAAGGTAAGTTAAAAAGATTTGCTTACATATTTGTTTCACTCAGTCACTAATAGCGAACCTCCATTGATGGCTAGCTAATTTTTTATTACGCCAACTACAACAAATTGGGAATGTTGTTGGTGGGTTCCCTTTATCAAATATAATTATTTTTTTTCCAGATTGAAATTGTTGAAGTGATAAACGATAAGATTTATGGTGGTTCATGGGCTCCTGATGCGCATGTTTTAGCTATTACTTCAAAGGAGAGCATATATTTTATTTCACGAGAATTTGATATTATCTCACAGGAACAACTCAATCCCACTTCCGCTGGTCAAAGTAAGCGAATTTCTTTTCACATATATTGCTTCAAGTAAACCCTTTAACAATATTTTTCTCCATTATATGATTCATGCATGATCGTACTTGTAATGGAATTCGTAATATTTCCCATTTATAATTTTGTTTGAATTTATTCATACTTAAATCTTCTATATACTACTTTTGTATAGTTTTCATCTAGATTTATTAAAATATAAGATAGGGTTGGGTTCATTGTACGCTTAATATATATGACTGATACTTATTTGCTATTTGGTTTAATGTCGATCGTAGTTCTATAGAGTTGCACACTAGAAGGAAACTTTCTTAAGCATAGTGTCTGTTAGTTTTAAGTGTACCGAGCAGAATTGTTCGTTGACGAAATGCATCACAACGGGTTCAGCAGCTTCAATTCTTTTATAAAAGCAACAAACGGTTTAGTCTTTCCTTAATTTGAAGACCTTTTATCCTCAAGCAGTGCTCCGATTTTGAGGTGTAATGCTGTGATCAGTGCTATTTTATGCTACCTGAATTTAATTTGGATTAGTTTACGGGTGTTTTCACTTCAAAGATTTAAGCCGGCATGAATTTTAATTTTCCTTTATTCCTGCTTTCCTTCCTACATCTTTTTCGACCAATCGGAAGTTCATCAACGTGATCTGAATATCAATTGTGCAAGCATAATGCTTCAAAAATAAGGTACCTTCAATTATCTTTGCTTTCAAAAACTTTGGAAATATATAGTAACAGTATTGGCAACCTAAGTCGTGAACGTTGGCCATGGGATATTTAGCATAATGGCATCTGTATCGAGAAGCAAAAAGATCCGTTGTTTCATGCACCTTTTATTGTTCCATTACTCAGTACTATCAAATTGCTTGGGCCGTCTCTTTTATTTCTTTTTTTTTTAAATATAAACCACCAAAATTAACGTGTTTTTTTATTCAGAACAATTTTATGAATAGATATCGTTATAGAAGTAACCAGCTATAGCAGACTCACTTAATTTTTAGCCACGTGTACTGTGTTAACTTTATTTGTTGGGAGGTATAGTGAATGTATTAATCTAATTTCTTGTATTCTTATTGAGTAGAAGTTGAGGAATTATAAAGTGAAATTTTGCAGGTGAGTTGATGAGTGTTGGATGGGGATCAAAGCAGACACAATTTCAAGGATCGAATGCAGCTAAAAAGCATACAGCTGATGTTAGTCTATCAAATATATATATATATATATATATATATATATATATATATATATATATATATATATATATATATATATATATATATATATATATATATATATATATGTAATTTACGTTGTTCACGTTTTGATGTTCCATGTAGTAAGCTTATTTTTGTTGATGCATGAATTTTTAAAGCGCAAATGCGATTTAAACGGCGATCTACACCATTATTTGCAACGGATCCACACATAATACGTCCAAAATCTAGGCAACAGGTTAAAATTTTGCAACGGGTCGAAGTGCAGTTTGTTGTTCAGATACAATTCGAGTTATTTCTGCTTTATGAGTTTTTCTATTTCATTTTATAGAGTTTTAATGAAAGCTTTGATCCAATATTTCCTTATGCATTCATTCAGTGAAAATTATTGCTTTCGCTAAGGCATATGCATACTTTGTATCAGTGTTGTTGCCGACGGGAAAGAAGAAAATCAAATGTGCTTATAAAAAAACATCATGCAATGAAATGTTTACAGCTATAAAAGGGCTTCTGAGATATCATTCGGCTGTCAATAGCGGTGATCTTAGATATCGTATATTCCATCGTATCGTAGGGTTAGTTGCTATGGGATAAAATGAATTAGTCTAGTTGAGTTCGAGTGACTCGCTGGGATTTTTGATGGCCTAATATAATGAAAATGGTCGAGAATTTACCTTTCTGTTAATCCACGAACGGTGAGTTGAATTCATATTGTAGCAATACCACTGATCATCGATTATGCTATGTTTAGTATGAGTCTGCGAACGAGATTATATAAAACTTTCTAATTTTCTTTGAAAATTTCAAATATCATCATATATATCAAATTTGTGGTGTTTCCAATATTTTATGAAGAATTTTAACAGATTATTAATGAAAGAGTTTTATTCTTGTTTATATGGAAAATGACTTAGTGGAAATTAGCAATTTGCAGATTGAAATTGTCGATGAAACGGAAGTGAGTGCAATCGATTCACAACGACCGTTGTTAAGTTGGAGTGGCGATTCGCAATGTGTTGCAATAAGTTTCGTCGATGAGCAAAAATCCACTAGAAGAGCATGCCTATGGAGTGATGAAGGTGAACTTATTAGTAGACTTCAATCATTCCCATATATCGAAGAGGCACTTACCTATAGGTTCGTTTATTTATACATTTTTAAATAACACATCGAATATGGGAATTGTTTGATTGGCAATATAAAAGGAAAGTAGAATGTTGTAGAATAGAAGGTATATGTTCGCTTTACTTGTACGGTGTTTATGAATCATTTTTGATTGCTCTACTTATGCTTTTTTGTTGTTGGTGATAGGAAATCCACGATCAAATTTTTCGAGTTGGCAACTCATTGAGAGAATTTAAAGTCTCGTCGATGAAATAATAAATTTTAGAGAAGGAATTTATACATCCCTTTCATCTTTTTTCCATATTTTGAAATTTTTCTACAAAAATTATTTTAATTCTTTTAGCGCTTTCCTAAATCCTTTCTGGCAACGTTTATGAGGCGATACGGGGATAAGTGTTATAGATTTGGTGAGATCGATCCTTCGTATATCATTTAAAGTTGGCGTTTGTTAATCTTTAATCTCCACCCTCTATATCCTCGTGATCTACGCCAATGAAGTGTTATTTCTATGGGAAATTAACTTGCTTCAGATTTATAAAATTTTATTAAGTAGCTAATTGAAAATCTTCATTAATATTTGAGATGTTTCGATGCCCCTTGCAATTTATGGATTGGATCGGGTATAAGTTTTTTCTTCTGTAACTAGGTGGTTTATCTAATGCATTATTTCAACTTCATCATTCCAAAGCTTTTTTCATGCCCTCTCTCTACGTATTTCCCTACCCTTACAAATATCTTAGAAATATTAGAAACAACTGTTGCAATTTATTTTTTAAATTATTGCATTAGGTTAACTTCATCCATTCTAAGCATTGGAAAGTAATTTTTAATTAATTTTTTGGTTATTTTTTGATTCAAATTAAATATTAAATGAGAGAATTTGAGATCTTCACAAAATATGGTCGTTATGAGTTCAATGCACAATGGTATGCGTAAATTGATCTTCTTCGAACGTAACGGTCAAGTGCTGTCCCAATTCGCATTGGAGAGCACATATGTGGAATGTGGTAACGTGGTTTGGATGTCATGGAATGCGTCATGCAGTATTCTTGCAATACGGATTAAGTCAGTAGGAATTGCGGAGCAAGGTAATTTCTCTTCTTTTTTTCCTTTTTTTGGGAGGGGTGAGGGGGGAGGGTATTATTGGATCGAATTGTTCATGAACCGGGAGGGGTAGTACCAGGTTTTTATCCTGTTATGGCGATTGTAGCGGAACTTTTTGCGCCACATCTACTAGCATTTTATGAAATGGGAAGGAAATCCGGATGAGTTCGATGAACAGCCAACTAATGTGGTTGGAAACATTGTGGTTAGCACAGTTGCCATTTATTGTTGATCTCTAAAAATCGGCTATTTTCCAGGTTTTCACTAGTGTTTGCGTTTTTTTTATCATTTTCATTTTACTTCCTGATTTATTTGAATTATTGACGTGAAATTTCACAAATGAAACGTTTTAAAAAATCGTTTCTTTTCTTATGCAAATTTCTAATTTAATATATCATATCCAAGCAAATATTAGATGTATAGTCGGGCAAATCGAAAAAACAAGACGTTTTCAACTTATCTTTTCGCTAATCTCCCACTTAAAACTATTAGTTCTTCCGGATTTTAAAGCAGTCCGAAAGTTGGCATCTATGGCAAGCCCATAATATGCAATATAATCATCAAAAGTAAGAATTGCTGATGAGAAAAAATTAAAAAAGTACATATGCACTTATGTGATCTTTGATTTGGTGGTTTTTACATATCTTTTACAAGGGAATGCTCCTCTTGATTCAACCGATTGTGAAATTGATACAAATTTAAGTTTTAAAACGCATTTAACTCTTTCGTGTACCTCGGGGATCACCTTAATGATCGGTGTGATAGGTCGACGATCTATAATATAAACTGCCCCCCGCCAAATTTCCTAAATTTTGCTTCAATGGCATCATTGAATAGTATAGTTTAAACAGACGCAAATATTTTTTGTAAGAAATTTAAAGAACGGTTTATAGATATGAAAGAAAATACTTGAGAGCATAATTTCGTTTAGTGCAATGGTGGTCTCTCAACAATGGTTCATTCTCACTAAAATATCGACTTGAATTTATCGATGGTCTTATCGAGTGTTGGTTTAGTAAAACAGATCCCTATTGGTTTTATTATTTCACTCGTAACGGTGATTATATAGCGCTTCGTTTCGAGCTCATCTACACCTTCTACAATATGACTGTATTCACCGTTAAAGGAAGTAAGTGAAATATCTACACTTATATCCTTGATTAGAACTTAAATAATATTTTTTTCCTATGGGAAAAAACCGATCTAATTCTTATTTTAGTAGTACCTCATCGATTTCTAGTGAACCATTCTCTTTTTTCTCCCATAAGATTTGAAAAGAATGGATTATTTCACAAGTTTGAAGCATTATTTATGCTGTCGTGATTTAACTTAATTTTGCAACTGTCATAATTCCTTCAATATATACTAGCCATTCGTTAATTTCTCGATGAGCTTATAGCTGCAGAGGTTAAATTTTCTTAGAATTTCACTCAATAAAATTCAACTTTATACAGGATATAAATCAGCGGTTATTAGCTACGTGGAAATAAGCGAAATATTACTCATTGCATAGGAGTTTTTATAAAGTTATTGTTGAGTATTAATTGATTGATCATTAGATGTTGCTGTATTAGTATGTCGTTGTTGGTTGTTGTCTGTATGTCGTTGTCGGTTGATCTGTTGTATTTTTTCAACCACATTTGAAAAGCTTTTATCTCATTAATTAATCCACCCTGTTTTATGTGCTGAATTAAGGTTGATAGATGTAAATATATGTTAAAACATAAGGCATTATTTAATGAGGGAATATTTCAGATCGTGTGTATATGACTTTTCTGGATGAATGCGTTTCACCGATTCCCGATGTGTTTATTGAGTTGCCGGATACGATATGTGAGATTGATATAAGTAACAAAGGAGCACTATTTTGCTTAACGAATCGAATGTTTATTCTGTGTAAGCTTTATAATTCATTTTAATCTACTCCTTTGATGTGAATACAGAACGGAAATTATTATTTGCATAACATTTAGAAGCATTTAACAGTTATGTTTTTTTCATAAATTTTTATTTAAGTAGAAATAAGTTAAAATGATATGGGTAGACGCTTTGTTTTTCCGCCTATCCTTTTACATTAAGAGGTCCCTATCTGCTTAACATTTATTGCGACATACCTGTCTTATATTTCTTATTTAATCTATATTCGGTATTTTATCTTAGCCGCTTTATTATTATTATTATTTTCTTGAACTATTTAAAAGTGTTTTTTTTTATAATCTCGTTGATAAATTAGAGATAAATAAAATTGGAATTATAATTTTTATTGTTGATTGTTTGATACACTCATCTCGTATCACTCTTTCGTTTTGAATTATGAGTCGATAGTTCAACTGTTGCGCGTTAATAATCTACTTTTGTAACGATTTTTGATCGTAGAGCATCTTGATTATGATGGTAGATCAGGTCGACTGTGAACATAGAATAATGTACACTATGTTTTGCTCTTGTAAGTGTCGTTTTGATACTACGAGTAGGGTATATAATAATTGTTATTGCCCGCTCTGACTCAGTGTGTTTATTTGTTCGCTCATCGGAGTTCTGCATTTATTTCATCGCTTCATTGATGAGCGGTCGGAGGCCCAAGTGGGGTCGTATTCGAATTATAAACTTATATGTTTGATTATAAGGGGGTATTCGATAGGGAACCGTTGGCCCGATAACGATATCGGGTCGTTATGCATATAATTGAAAGCGTTCATAAAATAAATCTCTTCCAAATTGTTTTGTTATAATTTCATTTTTTGAATTCAATTTTAATGGGATATTTATTCGATAAAAATAAAAAAGGGATCTTTATTTAAATAAATGTCTAGTGGAAGGAATTATGAGCAACTCTTTAAAAAAAGGAAGTGAAAAAAAAAACGATTAAAAAGTTTTGAGTATTGAATTTTTATGAATATAAACGTTGAGAGAAATTCGCCCGATAAGTTTGTCCATTATTAATAAAGAAATTTTTGTTTTATAGACGAATTCAAAGGAAAGAAACTTATTCATCAAGGGTCATTCGATGGACAACATTGCGTTCCTTATCAGGCTCCATTATTTTGTTTGCATTATATTGGCTTCAATAAATTTACTGCGAATGTCGCCTATCCGATCTATAAAGTCATGGAAATTACGCTTAATGAAGATATTGCAGTTAGGTGAGCATCGAATTTCGTTGAAACGATTTAATAATTTTTGATTGCTTAACCTTTAATAGTTACGTCGAATGAATATTGTTATATTCAATTTTGAAGAGAATTAATTGATTTTGTTGCAATTTTTATATCTTTTTATCATTAATATATTTGAGTATTTGTGTACTTTATTTCCCCACTTTTAGTTGCGATTTTTTTTTCATCGTATTATTAAATATTTTAGAAAATTACGAATTTTATACCGACTTACTTATCTTTAAGATAAATTTTATTTATTAATATTATTAGGGTTTTAGAGTTTGTTGGATCACACCTTCAAATATCTATTTTTCAGTCATGATATATGTCAATCTAGTTCACCACTTTGCTATCACATTATCACAAAGAGTGGAATAATGGTTGAAACGAATTTCGGTGATTGGATTTGTATAGAAAACATCCATGACGATCGTTGCGTTGATGTGAGCGAAGAAACTCCTACGAGGAGGCAATTAATTTTCGACTGCACTTATAATGCTGAACACGTAAATTGATTTCATCATTTCTCTTGGAGCTAGTTATTTGTTGTTATTTTATATGAATATATATGTATAAATTATATATATATATATATATATATATATATATATATATATATATATATATATATATATATATATATATATGTAATGTGGGATAGCTTGAATGGCATAATTTGAAGTCGACTGGTAAGAAATCAGTGGGTAGGTGAACTTTACGGTTCACTATGCATTTTTTAAAACCTATAATCTGAAACTTTGTTTTGCAGGATGTTTTGGTTGGAAGAAATGCGAATAAAGCGCTGATTGTAAATGACAAGGTGCTGGCTAACGGAGTTGAAAGCTATAGCCTCGGTGATCGTTTCCTTGTATATTTAGCAAGTGGTGCCTCTTTGCATTCCATGCAGCTATTCACAATTGAAATATACGACGATTTGGGTGGTATTGGTGTGAATAGCGAAAGATACATCGAGAGTGGATCAGTAATTGTTGGTCATGACGACGATGAGGGACAGGTTTGGCTACAAATGCCAAGAGGTATAGATGCTTCAACAAATTGGTCTAATAATTCATTTTTTGAAAGCAATTGCGTCAATTTTATCGTGAAGCAAGTGCGCTTTGATTTTGATGTGCATTTCCGTTGCTGATATATGACATATTGTGGTGGGATACTACCAAGCGTCTAGCAGATTTCTACTCTTATTTTATTTATACGCGCACGCTTTTACTCTATTCTGGCCGAATGATGTATGCAGCGAGAGCATTTATAATTTAGATGCCATATTATTTACAGTGATGAAGGTGTATATAGTTTTTTTTTATTATATCATTTTCATAGAGTTGAATATTTATTAATTTATCAATCTCAAACAACAATTATATTATTTGAAGGAAATATCGAGCAAATTTATTGTCGTACGATGTTATTATGCAGATTGAAACGAATGCTTGATGGATTGCAATATGGAAAGACATTAGAAGAGATGAAACGTCATCGAGTTGATCTAAATTTGATCGTCGATCATAGTCCATCCGTAATGTTTCGTTTGAATTGTCTTGTAAACGAATAAAATAAGTCTGGTTATATTAGATAAATTGTGATATTTTACATGATATTAGGTATAGGTGGTATTAGTTATGCAGATATATAGGTATTAGTTATACATAGGCGATGTTTTCTTGTTCATCGTCGTTCTGGTGGGAATAAATTAGCTTATTCTTAATTATTCATAATTGCCCGCTGATATTATAGGATGTTCCCGGTGGGGACATATAGAATAGAATTATACAAGCACAGCTAATAGAACAACGTATGCTGATAAGCATTCCCAACATCTACTTCCTTAGGGAATCGGCTAGCATTTTCGAATATCAGAGAATGAGAGAAATAAAAGCGCTGATTGCATTGCAAGATTAATTTAATATTTAAGAAAATGTTGAAATTTATGCAAAATGTTTTTTCTCTGAAAAGTTTGATTCCAAGCTGAAAATATTTAAGAAGAAATATTTGAAAAGAATAAAATATTTTAAAAGATTCTAAGCTGAATTGAAGAGGGATATTACTTGGGATATTCTAGAAGCTTTTCGAAGAGAAATTTTAGCGACTGATAAATAGAGCACAAAGAAAAAAAAAGAATAGGAAGCTTGTTTAATAGTAGAATATAACTGTGCTATAGAAATGATTCATGCAAATGTTTATAGTAGTCATTGGCTGCATTAGATTATATATGGAATATTGCAGACATTCTTTGCGAATGTGGAAAACGTCATAAGAGTGGTGAACGATAATGAGTTGTTGAATTTATTCATCTTCTCACTGAATAATAGCGATACGACAACGGATCGTTATACAAGTAGTTATCGACGAGCAAATAACTATTCGAGTAGTAATTGTTTCGAAGCCGATGGAAAGGTTAGTTGATGCATCTCTCCTGTTTATTTTTATTTTTGTTTTTTTCTCAGATATAATTTTGTAATGTGCAAGGTACTTTGCTGAGTTATTTCACTATGCAATTTTTACGGCCAATTTAGAATTACTTCTAAATTGTTAAGCAAAAGGAGATGGCGTCGTCGCCACTTTGGTGCAGACTTATTATAGTGAGAAATAAAGCTGATGGATGGATGGTTTTATTATTGGATGTACTAAAGCCGTTGTGTTCTGCTCTTCCTGTATTTCACAATTGTAACTAATGAATCACTATGTCACTATGTCGATTATTTTCCATTTCCCTTTCCTCGTGTCCAGAATTCTCCATTAGACCATCATTTATTCTGGAAAGTCAATCCCTTCATTAATGTTCTTTGCATAATGGTTTTGGCTGAAGTAGAAAGAGACCAACAAATGTAGTTTGATAGCAGGAGCGGGGGGGGGGTGAGGGTTTACGATAGTTAAAAACAAATGAAAGGCTTATGAAGTGATTGTTTAATTTTATGGCTTCATAGAGTTGTTGTACTAAATGTGGATTGCGAGAGTGAATACGCAAAACTTTTTTGAGACTAAGATCAGCAATTTATTTGCAGTCGCAACAGTTGTAATGATGTCACATCCATATAGATGATGATTAATCATTAACGCACTATAGGTGAACACGGTATGCCGGAAAATTCGAGAGTGCCTATTGGCAATGGAAGAATGCTCTATGATGAGATTTTATGGTGTTCTTCTTGCAACCTATTTGAAGTTGATGCCACCTCAAGTTGCAGAAGCATTACGCGATATCAGTACACGTTCCGGAAAACGTAAGTTCCGTTTTTATAAAACAAATGAAAGAGGCGTAGTCTGCATGCGTTCAATGGGAAGCAATAGGTTATTCGGGCTATCCCAGTTTGCTATCACTGGACTACAAGAATTTGGATCAAAGTGAATTTTCAAATATCTTAAATGTCGGACGCTGATTTAATCTTCCCAGCGATATGAAATCTTTGTTTTTTATTGGTGTTCAAATATATGAGAATCATCCATCTATATCATATCTGTGATTTATAGTCGTACACCTTTGAAATCCATTCTATAGCAGATTTTGGCACAAATAAAGGGAAAAAAGGCAAAATAATAATGAAGTTGCTAGACAATTGAATGAACACTAAATGAAGCATTAAAACAAATCTTTTTAGCAACAATATCTGCTAGATCTTTTTCAAATTGCGGTTTTCTAAACAGATTAATTTTCTTGTTAGATGCTTTAATTTAATTTGAAGTGATTAGTTTATAGTATGCTTTAATGCTTGCACAACATATGTATTTAATTTCCAAGCTAGTAATACCATTTATGCTTTGAGCTTCATTATCGATGAGGTGAGAATGTGTGACTATTATAAGATTTATTGCTGACAAATAGGGAGCTAAATTTGGAAAATTTTTTTTTCTAGTTGAGATTTAAACTTCAATCGTATATGACATAAGACAAAGTATTTGTAGAGGCTGATCGTGGAAAATTCGAGCGTCAATGGATCGAATATATAGCAGTGGTGATGCCATATGCGGATTTAATGCGAGCCGCACTCTCTCTCTATGATATCCAACTTGCATTGCTTACTGCACAATATTCGCATCAGGTATTGTTGATTATCGCTATCTTATCATCCTATAACGTTATCAGCACCCAGAATAAATTGATATAGGATTAAGAGATCCGAGAATAATACCACCTAATTAATGAATATTTAGGATCCAATGGAATATTTACCTGTCTTGAATCGATTACGTACTTATAAGCCAATAGCTTATCAACGCTATCAAATCGATTTATATTTGGAACGATATACTAACGCACTCGAAAATATTGCGCAAATGGATGAGTATATTGATGAAGCGGTAGCTTTAATCCATCGTCATCATCTATTTGCGAAGGCTATTTTAATCTACAAAGATACGGCGCATTATTCGGTTAGAATGAAAGTTTATTCTCATTTAAATAGAGATAAATATTTTATTTTATTTTATTTTATTGTTAGTTCGAATATTTTTTTTGCTAGTTTTAGAATTTAATGACCTGATTGGCTGATTATGAAGAATAATGTTAATAGTATATAGGATAAGATAAGTTATAATTGCTAACTCAAGTACCTAGTGATATATGATAATGTGATGATTTTAATGGTGAAAATTAAAATTCGGAAAAATATAAAATATTTAGGCAATTGATTCATCGATCGTGGGGTAAATTGTGCAAAACTTCGATATGAAGGAAGAGGTAGGAAGCAAAAATAACGGCAGTAATAGTAATCTGAACTCCAACGTTTTACTGTAGAGTTTGGAATACTTACATATTGTGCTATTGCCCTAAGCTTACATCCTTTTTTTTAAAAAATGCTCTTGATGGCAGATATGAACCGGTAATGATTATAGCAGGAAGCAAAGTTTGAACTAAATCTTTTACTTCCTCAAGAATTTCCTTGTGCGAAGGATATATAATTATTGAAATGGTGCACGCTTATGATTTGCTTTGCTAAATTTCAGCGTATTTGTCGAGAATTTGCGATGAATCTCTATAAAAGACGAATATATGATGAGGCTATTTTATTATTTCGAAGAGGAGGTGATAATAAAATGGCAATGGAATGCGCTGAAAGCGGATTTCTTTGGCGAGAAATTGTTGAATTAGAGCGTGAATTGAAGCTAACATCTGAAGAGAGACGTTCTAAATACTCGAAGATAGCGCGACATTTCGAGATCGTTGGGAATAATGCTGAAATGGCTGATGTAATCTTCGTTTTATGGAATCCAAAAACGGAGGTCTGCAATATTTCAGTAAAAAATTCAAGGAGCTTTTTTTATCGCTTACATATCCTTAATTTTAAGCAGGAAATTAGGTGTTTGTAAATTTTCTGCGTTTATAGATGTGTTTATATATGACGGTTGCCCTCGTTTTATCACTTGCTGTTTTAAAAGAAGTAATGATGGTCTAGATTAATCTCATGAAATTTATGATGCGTTTTAAAATCATTCGTTTCCATTTGTGATTTAAAAAAGTCATTTCGTGATTAATCTGTTTTTGGCATAGGCCAACATATAAAGTTGCTTATTTTTTGATCTAAATGAATCGCTTCATATCTCACCCAAAAACAATGATAAAAAACAAATCTCAAAGTGTTTCGTAAACAAAAGGTTATCGTCGCTATCGTTTTATTGGATAGATGTATTTCCCTCTTGTTTTATTTGTACGCTATTTCGAGATTTCGATTTGAATTCTCTAGAAACTGATGTAGCGATCACGGTGAACTGGATGCAGTAATGATTGCAGGTAGAGGATGACTATGAAAAGGAAAGGACAAGATTATATTGCCTTGCAGGCGAATGGGAACGAGCAATGCGATGCGCTCGTCATCATTCAGGTACGCTCATTTCTTCCGTTGTCCTATTTAGATGAAGTTCTTTTTTTGCTGTGTTTATATCGATTATGAATTGACCATCGAGATCGGTCGACGGTTATGATCTTTTGTAATTGAAAATGAAACCTATAGGAAGGGAGAAGGGAAGGAGAGAACAATGGAGTGGATAAAATTTCTGAGTATTCAATGATGACGATATTTTGCAATAATATAGTCACAAAAATCTCATAAGAAACGATAGAAATTAGCAATAATATTTGAAGAATCAAAAGTTCTTATGCATTAAGTTTCAATTCTTGAGGTCATGACAAAAATGGAATTTCTTGATTTAATTACAGATAGCATTAAAGAATTCAAATATTTATATTTATTCGTACGTCTTTAAAAATAGTTGAGCATTTCGTAGACGTAGGTCAATGATATGAGAGAACTTAAATCCCAACCCTTTTAAGCAAACAGCGAGGGGGCTTTGTTTAGCCTTTTTTTAGCTAAAACACTCAAAGATATGAATGCAACGACAATAATTGTGAAAGTTCATTGAAGCATTTCGAAACTTTAAAAAAAATCAAATTAAATCCTCACCGTTTATATCAAATCGAAATCAACAATCAAATAATTGTTATCAATAGCCATATTGAGGAAATACGTTGTAATGTTGCAGATGATACGAATCAATTTCTCTTTTTCTAGTTGAAGGGCATATGCCAACAATCTTCTTCGCTAGCGTTTTAGCTTGAGTATTCATCCGATTAGTATACTATTGTAGATGGTATACGTTACATTCGTGAATTCGCTATGAAACGTTTTCATGATGTTGACGAACATTTAAACGTATGGATGAAGCAACTCAACGAATACTCGGATCGTCTCGAACATATTCGTCGTGAAAAGAAGGCGGCAATTCTTGCGTCGACGAGCAGAGAGGATGGCGTTGATGATACACAATCTGAGGTTGCTTTCTTTTAGAGGTTTGCATCTCGAATTTCTTAGTGGTATAAGGAGTTGTTGATTCTTTATGGGATAGCGGAGTGAGTTTGATGAATGAAAAAGTGAGATATTGAATGAAAGAGTCGATCTTATTAAAAAAAAAACTTTAGTAAGTGAAAGGCTAACCGGAGAGGAGCGTAAAAATGTTGCAACTTGGAAAAAGCTAAAAAGAAGAAAGGAGATTGCTTTTCGATAAGGTACTTTAATTCAAGCACATTTCGTTTTTATGGTTTAAATATTTGTGAATATTGCTCCTAACAGATATCAACTGAGACGTCAAGTACGATGAGTGGTTTCTCGCGTGCATCGACAGCTTCACGTCGGGAAAAGCGTGTTGAGCGGTTAGTGTTTTCATTGATATCATTTTATTGAAAGAATTGATTTCCATCATTTTATCGGTCATTTCTCGAAATAGTCACTCGTATATAGTGGGAAAAATGCTTTTCACACCTGTGTATAATAATAAAAGTATTGATTCTTAGAAGTTCAAATGTTGATTATGAATAAATCATTCTGCCTTATATAATTGTAATGTGATTAGATGTTTTTATTGTCGATTTGCAATTATTGATCATTTCCGAATGGTGCCTTCTATTTGAGGAATTATTTTCACCTTGAATTTCAAAAGTAGGGGACTTTTTCTGCTGTAGTAAGAAGGCTGTTGTATTGCTATTCGAGGACGAATGGAATATGTTTAAGCTTTTTTTCCTGTAATTTTCTACGGTCGTCCCACCGCTGTTGATCTGTCATCTTTGAAAAAAAAAAAAATCGACTTTTGGAAACAAATTTCTAACGCAAAGCAATCTTCTAAATTCAGTGCTGCGATCGTTCACTTATAGTCTCAGATTTAGTTTGGCATCAGATGCCGTAGTCGATATCATCGTTAAACCTCAGCTGTTAGTTGAAGTTCGATTTTAGAGGATGAAGAGATAGCGATTAGTTTAATTTGCCTAATCGTATCTATGTTTAAGAAAGAAGATGACATTAACAAAGGGTAGTCAATATGAAGACGCCGGTCTATTGAACGCTCTGAAAGCGATTATTTGTGAAGTTGACAAGGAGCAAGGTGAACGATATTCGCATCTCATTCTGTACTTTTATTTTATTTAATGTTTCAACATTGAAATCACATATTTCAAATATCTATCAAATTATATATTGTTTATGCAATGAGTTTGGCTATTGTATAGAAAATAGGTTATAGCCGCTAGTAATATTAATGCCGTATTTGTTGACAGATGGCATTTGTTGAGAATTCTGTTTTTTTTTTCATGATTAGAAATTTCTTTCGAACATTACTCGAATAATCCATTTTTGCAAAGCAAAAATATTTGAAATCGGTTTTGTTTTGCTCATAAAAACTAAAAAAATTATGAAGACAGAAATTTGTTAAATGAGGTTTATTGAATTGAAAATTTCATCGATATAGATGAATTATGAATGAGAAAATAAATAGAATATTGCAGATGAATTGAAAGGATTGTTGCGTGTATTGTTTATGGTCGATCTTGTTGATGAGTCACAACAACTGCAATCGCATTTCTCGACGTTAATCACCCTTATCAACCAACGAATACCTATTATTTGGCCACGTTTTATTGAACCGCACATTATCACTGGACCAATTCATGAAATGGTTATCGTTTGTTTGGTTTTTTTTCATTTATTTCAATAGTTTGTTAGTTGGTACGATAAATATGTTGATATGATGCTGCTCTTTAATGTACTTCAATGTGACATTGTGTTGCATCGCTTAACGATGCTGTTTCGATGCTTTGATTTTTGGTGACAGCCATCTTCCTCGTTGTTTCATTTGCAGTCCTTTTTTGCCACTTATTCTCCTCATAGCTTACTCCTTTATGACTGGTCAATAGTCAGAGCTAATGCTCTCTAATTGTCTTTTTCTTTCAGTATCGTGACGAGGATGGTATAGTGCGTCTACCAGTAGAAGGCGATAATTTCATGCCTCCGCGAATTCATCTTAGTAGGTTTTCGTTCTTTCTGATTCCCTCTTGTTTTATGCTTTAATTTGTTGAAATTAATTTATATCATGTCTTAGAAAATTTATTGTTGTTATTTACTGTTGTTTATTTATTTTTTATTGCCATTTTATTGCATATGTTGCGTTGTTAGTGATTTCGTTTAAAAGAAATGAGGATATTTCATATTCTTCACCGAAATTTTTGTTGTTCCTTCAATTGCAACTTATAATTTAGAGACTTCTTACTCGTAAGATGAAATTTGACTAGAAATTCACCTCTTTATGATTAAAACTTATCACTGAGTGGATGCATTATTGATAAATATATATTTCAGGTAGTGAAATGATTGCGCCATGTTTACGGACGAATGTATTTTGGAAGATGCAAATATGGGATGAAAGTTGTTCATGATTTTTAAATATTTTGCAAAATTGATTTTTGTTTTTATGTGTGAACAGAACGTTGACCTCAATGAGTTCTTATTGAACAAACGATGTTATAAAGTTGCATTTGCGCAAAAATATTTATGAGGAAGATACTCATTGATTGATTGAAAAGGCGATAGACGAGGTTCAGATTGGGTATTTTTTGTTAATTCCACTGCAAGCTTGGTAGGAAAATTAATGAAGAAAGGCAGAACATTTTCTCTAAAAATTTTCATTGAAGAACTTCTAAAAGAATATCGAGAGGAATGCCCGAGCTAGATTTTCATTGAAGATCCATTTCGCATATTTCAGCTCGAGATATACTGTAGCGATTTGAACATAGTTTAGGGTTTGAATATGGAAGGAAGCTATCCGTATTTTGCGTTCTTAGAAATTACTACTTGATCGTATTGCTTTATGGCTCTAAAATTTTTTCTTCTTTTTCAGATCTTCTAGGTTCATATCTCTATAGAGATGAAATTTTTATGCGGTATGTTTATTCTAGTAAGACAAACAAATCTGCTTGATGGGGGCTTGCTGGTGTTGTTTGAGTTTTGCTTCCGACGCAGATATATATCCGATCGTTTTGTGATGGTTATAGTCTGAGGCATTTCCATTTTTGAAATGTCGCTGAGAATTTCGATTCTCTTGAGCTATGATCGAACGATTGAGCTGTTTGGAAAAAAACGCTCGTTAATTTATCTCCTAGCTTTTGTTGCATAAAAAAAAGTGTCAACTTGCAAAGAGTAATTTACCATGTGGAGTTATCTCATACTTGTTTAACGCTGATTTGTTATTGTTGGAGAAATAAAGTCAGAGTTATTTAACGGAAAAAGCCTATGGCACTTTCATTCTAACAACGATGCAGTCAATACGAGGCAAAAAGTGTGATGTGTTTGTCTCCGATAGAGTTCGAACGGATGCCGGGAAATCCTCATAGTCAACAAACGCAAAAACAGTGCTACTACTTGAAAGAAATTGGGCAATTCCACAGAACCTTTAGGCAAACTATCATATTCAAAAGTAGCGAAGTCAAGAGGATTGGGTTTTCGGTGATAGCGGATTCAATTTTGGGGAAATATTGAGGTCAGAGGTTGATTTATCTTGCAGCTGACTCTCTCCTTTCAGGAATGTTTTGCTGAACTCTCCCTTCTCGCTTAGAAAATGAATCGTCGATGGTTGCCATCCTATCAGATTGCATTAGGAATAAGTGAGGCAAGTCGAAACAAATGTGACTCATGGGAAGCAAAAAAATGACTGATCTGAATAATGAAATAAGTGAACAAAATGTCAGACACGGATGCTAAGTGACAAGGATGTAACAAAGTTTTTTAAGGGGCGAATTGGAAGGAATGGTGATTTGACGTAGAACAGACGCCCTGTTTACAAGGAAAGTTATGACTTTCTTGGATTCGTTAAATTCCTTTAATTAATTGACTATTGCGGTTAATTAAATTTATTTATTCACTATTAGCGCGAGGTGTTCTTCATCTTGTGCTGTGTTAAAAACGATACAATAATGTCTCAGTAATGTCTTAGGTTGATTTTTTTTTTGTTCTGATGCTATAGTTTTTATCTACTTATCGGTCTGAATTAAACAAATCCCATATCAGACTATCAGACATCTCAGACATGTCGGCCGTGGTTTTTGATTTTTATATTCGAAAAAATTATGCGAATTACTCAGATTTGTTGAATTAATGCATTCAAACTAGAGGTATATGAATAGGAAGTATCATCAGACAGATTATTCAAAGAAGTTTAGCGATATTCGCATTCTTTTTTGAATCCTATTTCTACATGAATCTATTCTCTATTACAAATTTTATATTTGCAAAAATTATATTCATAAATTTCTATGGAGAATATTCGAATCTATTATAATATTGAGGAATAAATTCCTCTAATCTAATATTGATTTATTTCTTACATATAAATCAACAAAATTAAAAGCAATTGTTTATATTGTTACTATGGTGATAAAGCATTTCATTTCAAAAATTGATAAATATTTGAAGAAAAAAAAATTTATATTTTAATTTAATATGCGTTAGGGTTATAGCATATTTAATATTTTAGATAAAAATTGCTGATTGAAATTGAAATAATTTTTGAAATGATGTAATTATTTTTGATAGTGATCTACCTATTGATTTATGATTCTAACTTTTTAGAGATTTTCGCCGCAAAAATGTACTCTTTCTATTACTATCGAATGATCTCTCTAATATTTATCGATTGGATCATATTTGTTTGCCAATCGGATAGCACTCTTATTCGTTTATATTTTTCATTCATTGTCAAATATATGCACGTTGATTCTTGTCATATGTGTGTTGCTCAACCGATATATAGGCTTTTATTTTCAGCAGTGATTTCTTTTTTTTTTTTTAAATGCTTTTTTTTATATGAATTCTTATAGTTTATTGAAATATTTTATAAGTGTAATAATTAAATTGGAATTCCATTATGGAATTACAATTGAACAATGTAAAAGAAGAGAGGGTTCTTAGAGAGAGAGAAAGGATAGTCGAGTTGGAAGTAGAACTTTTTTTTAAAGTCTTATCATATTGCTCATCGGTGTTTTAAATAGTTACCGTATTTCTACGTTTATAAGCTCAGTCTTGCACAATTGTTGGTTTTCAAAAATTTCAAAAACATAAGATCTGCTCTTCTTCTAGGATATAAGCATCTAGAATATAAGTCAATACTAAATATTGTAAAAATGCTTTCCACTTTTTTATCAAACGTCATTTCAATTTCAAAACTTTAAATGTCGTGGTTATCTCAATACCATAGACTTAATGAAGAACTACTGTAAGTCTATTGAGTGCCGTTTAAATGGATTTTATTGTGCGTATTTTTTATCTTTACTAAATGTTTACTCTGTAAAATAATAGTAGCTACTCATCGTTCATATATTTGAGAGATTCATATGACAAATGCGCCATTTTCAGTTTATTACTAAAGCTGTGATCATTCGTGGACAGCAAAGAACTGCATCAAAGGTTCTCGGACTTTATTTTTTGTTGTCATTCATCTAACTGACATCTAACAACAATTGTTTCGGAAGTGCATGACAGAAATAAACGATGAGCTTAGGAGAGAAACAACATTTATCGCCAGCAAAGATGAACAGGTACAAATTGGGAAGGGTAGGTATTTTCTCCCGATAGAGGCAAACGATAGAGGGGGTAGTAGGGAAATGAGGTGAGGTTGATGATATATATATATATATATATATATATATATATATATATATATATATATATATATATATATATATATATATAATGTACATATTAACGGCCCATATAATACCATTTGAGCTTTCACGTCCTTCTGGAAAAAGATTCTATCTATAGCGACAGCGATCCGCAAACATGAATGCTATTTTATTGGGTATTATCTGTGTCGTGATCTACACGGATATCGCATATAGCCTGGAAGTATCAACTCTTGAGAGTCAAAAAACAACTGCCGAAGTGTCACAAATGAGCTGTGATATAGCTGCGAGCATTAACGCCACATGTGAAATGTGCGTTAACAAAGGCGGGGTTAGTTCATCCTTATTAGCATTGATATTATTTTTCTGTTTATCTCATATATTTGCATAAACGACATTCATACTCTTCGAGTTATTAGAACTGACTCCAGCTTCTGTACATATAGATTTCACACTAAGAAATCCAAACTTTTCTGGATTTCTTATAAATTCAGCTCTTTCATTAGGATACTCGTAAACACTTCCGGTTGCTCGAAAACAGTCTTTAGGAGTGAAGAGTCATAATCATGTTGCCGGAGTTTCAAATAAGTTCAAGGGGTGAGTCGACGGTGCTGGGTCAAGGTCATATTACCTGAAAGTAGTGCTTTTCAGCCTCTTGCTCACAATAGGTCCTCTGATATAAGTCCTTAGATATTTTAATTTTTTCGGGTGTCCACATTCAATGGCGAAATTTGTGTGTGGTAGGAAAAAAGAGTTGAAATTTCCGTTTCCTGCAAAATAACATCTCGCAGCAATCGATTCGACAACTCGTTTTCGGAAAAGTGAGGGGAGTGGAAGGGAGGATGGGCGGGGAATCGAGAAAGAGAGGAGTTCACAACAAAAAAAATTATTCACATAGAAATAGCATTTTTTTTCTTGATCGCTTAACAATTCCTTTTATGTTTTTTTTTTAATTTTCAGCATTGTTTCTGGTGTGCGAGAACCAAAAAATGCTCCGATTATAGATGGTATCTACCGAATTGTCCACTCGATGATGCTAGATACAATAATTGTTGGGGTTCGTTCTTTTTCCTGTTTCTTAGGATCGTCCACCAGTTGACTAGTACCCCCCTTAAGACTGAGGAATATCGAGTGGCACACATCCTTCACAAATGCTATTGAATATTCAGGAAATTTGCTCGACATTTCGTATATATTTGCTAGAGAATCTTTATTTACCATTCCGCTCGTCGATATCGTCCATTTTCTCTTTTATTGCGTCTTTTTTCAAAAAAAGAGGGACTATTTTCAAAGGTCCTTCCGGTTACTTTCAATATTTCTAAAAATTCAAAAATTTCAAATTCTTATCGCCATATTAAATGAGTGAATTTCGATTTGGCTAAACGATGATGGACAAATGCAACTAGTTGCCGCGTTCATTCACAGAAGAATCCTCAAACGGCGATCATCATAGTCGAAGATAGTGGCAAAGGTGAATGAGTGCAAAAACGTTGAGTAGAGAAAATGTCTGCATTAATTTATTTCCATTCAAATGGAATATAAGTGAAATGTAGTAATAACTACGATGATTTGAGTGCGAATAAAATGGAGGAATAAATGCAATGATTGGTATGTAAAAGAATAAATTTTTTTCATAATTTTAGTGAATTGGAAAATGCTTACAATAACGTTAAGCGTACTCGTTGGACTTATTGTGATGGTTGTGTGTTGTTGTTGTTGTTATTGTTGCTATCGTTGCAAACGTTGTCGTATGAGATGGTTGCAACATACATTCGAAAAGAGATATGCAAAAGAATTGGCGAATCGATTGGCGATGGAGAATCGTCAACAACAACGACGAATGCAACGTAAAGCGTATCTCGATTCGATAAGAGCCAAATATGGTAAGGGCGTTTCGAATTTAGGGGTTGTTCGAGGGTTTGCAAAGGCCTTCCTGCTCTTCGAGGGGATCCCCTTACAAATACTACTTCGAACGATCTCTCTCGTATTTCTGCCCCTCATTTTATCAACCATGAGTCTGAGAAAGAAGGAGTTTTTAAGTCGGGGCCAAACGGGGCGGCATACTCTTATTCCTCCTCGCTCTCTGCAGCATACCCGTCTTCTCGTAAAAACGCATAAATATGGGGTATAAGTGGTGAAGAGACGCCAAAAATTTTTGCTTCAATCATTCATAAGTCTCAAAAACAATGATATAAGAAGGAAGCGCTTCAAAGGAATCCTCATGAGCTTTAAAATAAACGAATGACTATGTGTCGAATAAAGACGAAGCACTATAAATAACAAGTATAATAGCTGAAAGTTCTTTTCTTTTTTATTTATGCTATACGTTAGAATTTGAGGGTATTTACTAATTACTCAAAATAAAAAAAATAGACAGTTTAAAAATGGTTAAGATCAAATTATTTTGGCTACTATAATCAAGCGTAAATCTCAGGAATACCACCATTGGAGCCGACATTTCAACGAATCGACGATGAAAATGAGGAATCAAAACATAGACATTGAACGCTCAAGTATTCGAAAAGTTTCATGGCCAGAAATACCTACTTTCATATAATTTAACCATGGCTTCCTTTTTTTTGCTTTTTTTTGGAATCGAAACAGCGAATAATATGACAAATGCGCCTTTCCACAAAGCGCTACCTTGACTAGTTCATCAATGCCCCTTTACTCGTCAGGTCGTTTTCGCCGAAAAAAATTTTATTTTCAAAATTATTAAGCATCAATGAAGTATGAAAGTTTATTCAAGCCTATTTGTGTTCAGTAGCTGTAGGCGTTTAAAGCATTCTAACAAAATGCTGTCATGGTCGACTTGTCGAATGAATTTTTATGGAAAGGTGCATTTTTTTAATGATCGTAATGGTTTTCTTCCATTTCTATATATGACCTATCCTTTGGAACTTTCTATGAGGAATTTTTAGCTGATAGAGGTGCATCAAAGTTTTTATCCTCTCTCAAATGGCAGATAGAAAACTTTGATGCACTTATAATGAGTGAAATGTGCTGATGCTATATTTGAATGCCGATTTATTCAGTATATTTTAGCCTCTTTATACAGGGATAACATTAAAAAACAATAATAATAGAAAAGACTGTTATATGCTTTCTTCATTCTACTCAAGAATTTGCATACTTTAACTAAGCAGAATGCTATTCCTCATATATTTATTTGTACAAATGTACGAATTTCCTATTTGTTATGTAAAGTATCGTTTCATTTGTCGACTTTATTATTCAATTTTTTTTTATCAATTTTCATTGAATTTCACGGATAAATGCATAAAGAATGTCGCAAAAATGAATATTAATGAAATAATAAAATTCGATGCGAGTACACATCTAGGGCGCACAGATAGGAAAATAGATTAAAGCGGCTCTGATATTTTAGTATTATAAAGACAAATTTCACTTAATTCATAATATCCCACAGAGTTAAAATCGCCAATCCATTATCCCAAAATTACATAAAAATTTCTTCAGAATTTGTATAAATATGAACCTTTGTGCCTATCACCGCATTTCTCCTAAATCATTTTTAGTCACTTTTCTAAGACATCAAATTTCCGGAGTTTAATTTTGTCTTAAGAAAAATAAATTTTTTGAGATTTAATACTAAATATTCTCATTTTCTAAATAAATAAACCTGAAATATTCTCTTTTTTTAAACATTTGCGCTGAACTCTGAGATCGTTGCTAATCAAGAATAGGGGTTGTACGCCTTCAAGATTATCCCATGGAATACCCTCGAAGAATTCATCCCTTTTAATTGCTTCTGCACCACCCAATTCAATTGAACCTAGTCGTTTCGATACATCAACGACAAGTAATTTTGCGATAATATTACGTGCTTTAATTGGCATCTCTTCTGGTATATCGTAAGAGGCATGCAATATCCGCCGATAGATAAGATATTCGCTCTCATCGTGAAAAGCATGCCGACCAGTGAGTAGCTGATAAATGATAACACCAAGTGCCCAATAATCACACGTCTCTTGTACCATTTCACCGTTGAGTACCTCGGGACTTACGTATTGTGCTGTACCCACAAATGAGCTTAATCGTTTCCTGAAAACAGCATCGAGCAATATTTACGCCTTTATTAGAAACACCGGGTAGGAAAAAGGCCGACCGATGATACTCGGAGTCTAGCGTGTAGCTAGCTGGTCGAAGAATTATTTAAAAGTTTACAACGCGCATTAAATCATCTAGAAGGGTTTTTTTTATTCGGAAACAGTTCCAAAAATGGTGTCACTCGACATTAATGCATCTTTCTGTCTATTCCTTCTTGATATAGTAAAAGAAAAAGCACAAAAAATAAAGATTAATAACGAAAGAAGCACCACCTTCGTCGAACGTTCTCATCGCCGGCGTCAAGATTTGACGCCGCGCCATCGGCGCCGACGATCTTCGCCGATCCGAAATCAGATATCAAAATATGACCACTTTCTGCGAGAAGTATATTCTCCGGTTTAAGATCCCTTTAAATAGATGATTATTTTGAATTATAGAAAAAATATATTCATATTAAAATATTCTTAATTCAGCTATGTGTAGTTTATCTTCATATTTAGTTCGAAAAATGTCATGTTAAAACAATAAATATTAAAAAAAAAAACCAATAAAAACCTGTGAACGATGCCAAGGCTATGCATGTGGCTAAGCGCTGAGACGATCTCGCTTGAATAGAATCGTGTTGCATCCATATCGAACTTCTTATGTTTCTTCAGCTTCTTTAATAATTCGCCTCCCTATTTAAAAAAAAAAACAGATTAGAATAAAAGATTGCAATATTTTTATGACTAATAAACCTTCATATGTTTAATGCTGAGAAATTCGCAACCATATAATATTATGATCGAGTCATTAATAAATATTTATTTTGGGGAACTGCGCTAACGGAGGCTATAAGTCCCGAGCTCAGTGAGAATATATAGTAGAGCTAAATCTGCTGATATATGGTACAATATCAAAAAAACATTCAATACAAAAACTTTTACCGAAATGCTTTTCTATTTTTTTTTTTTCATATTTGCGCATCACTATCGTTGAGAGCAAAAATCGCAGAAGAAAATTGCATTCTCGTTTTCGCAATCAAATATTTTGCTTATAATACCTTCATAAAACTCCCATAATTTGTGCTAATTCAACAAATCAAGTCCATAGTCAATAAAAGTTTAGTTTCCGATCGCTGTGACCGACTATACTTCAAGCTTTGTTGCATATATACATGAAAAAACACAAACCTTAGCAAGAGTCATAACAATATAGAGCGAGTCTCGATCTTGGAAAGTACAATAAATCTGTACAATGAATGGATGATAGTTCTCTTTTTGTGATAACCTTGCCATTGCCTGTAAAAATTTTGAAAATTTTTTTTAACAATTGTATATTTTAAATCATTAAATAAAAATAGTTAGACAACATGTGAATATAAAATACGTAATCGTAATAATTAGCATATATATTATTCATAAACTCAGATCAATCTAACTACTCTTAACGATCATTGCAATAGAAACAAAAAAAGACCTTAAATGAAAAATAAAAATGAATTATTTTAGAAAAAGAAATGAAAAACAAAACAAAAGCGCATTTTTAATTAAAACTTTTTTGTTTTATTAAGGAACGAATAAGCAGATGTTTTTTTTTTTTTGGTGAACAAATACTATAATTCGAAATGCAAAGCTTTTTAAGATATAAGGGAATGCCTTCAATATGTTAGCCTCATATTTCCCCTCAACATTTTTATCAAGAAACACTGTTAATGAAGTCGAAAGCAATTAAATTGTCTCATATCATCCTCTTCCTTCTCTCTCTCCCTCCTTATTTCTCCGCCGTCGACTCTAACGTTTACCAGCTGCAAATTTACATCCAACGCATATATAATCAGTAAAAGTGGACTCTCCTTTGCTAATTTTTGCTTTCAACTTCTACATTAGTCAAGCTTGCAATATGTTTATGCCACCGATACTACGGCTTTTCGATATGCACCAATGAGTGCTACCTTAGCGTATTCTATCAGTAGACAAATGGAATAATTTGAAGTGTGCAAGTTGCTCTCAAAAAGCAATCAAAATCGGGTATGCCTTTCCAGTTAAAAACACATCTGCAAAATTAAAAATGCATAAAGAAAGAACTTCACTGACCTCTTTTTCACGATATATTTGCTGCACTTTTCGTTCACGAATAATTACTTTCTTATAGCATTCTTTTACAGCAAACTCTCGATCTGTACTCTTTTCTTTGGCTAAACTCACCGTTGAAAACGATCCCTCACCTGTAATCAAAAAATATATATTAATTCTAAACGGTATTATTAATTTTTTGTTGAGAAATTCGCATTATTAATTTTTGTAAAAAAAAAATATTTTAATTTATTAATTTTGTAGAAATATTAATTTTGTCGGAAAATTCGTACTCTTTCCTTCGTTTGAATCCAATTTAATCTCACTCTATCCACTTTCATACACTGTGATTGCTATTGGTGGATTTATTACCCAACTCAATTTATACCTTCAATCTTATTTATTCTTATGAGTTCAAGAAATAAACATGCATATGCAGTTTAAATTATAAACAAACCTAATTCAGTAAGAAAAATGAAATCGGCACGACATTTGTGTATCCTTTTTTCCATGCTATCGAATGTTGTATCGACCGTATCTGTTGAGTTTCCGGATGCCAAATTGTTTGCATGAGGTTGTTGCTGTTGATCACATGAACCATCCGTATTCGACGTTCCTTCAACGTCCATCATTGAAAAGTTAATTGTTTTGACTGAAACGACAACAAACTAAACATCTCTCAAAACCGGAAATTAAAAAAAAAAACAGAAAAGTTTCATCAACGTACCCGATATGCTTCACTTTTTAATCAGCTCAAGTATTATATAAAAAACCATTGGAGGGATCCTAAGCATAGGTTTTACAACTTGCTCACTTCAACAATGTCACCTTTCAAGGAATATATCAAAAGGTATGATAACATTGCAGGTACACAGCAACCGCACAGTCAAACGATCCGTTGAAAGAACGAAAATTTATACTCTGAAGCTATTAGTAAAAACATCTCTAAAGTTACTATTTAAAATATTAGTTAAGTTAAAATATTCAGCCCATCCATCTTTGCC
This sequence comes from Baylisascaris procyonis, assembly GCA_037389465.1. Taxonomy (NCBI): domain Eukaryota; kingdom Metazoa; phylum Nematoda; class Chromadorea; order Rhabditida; family Ascarididae; genus Baylisascaris; species Baylisascaris procyonis. Next base: position 704,306 of record JAZARR010000250.1, read on the forward strand.
TCTTTTCTTTTCCACTTCCCATTCCTATAAAACAAAACGACAACTAATAAAATCATGGATACCTCCCACTGCAATATGGACTTATGGTCGAAAATTAAACAATCGGTACATCAATCGCGAACAGATATGAATATGGCGGTACGCAGCAATATCGTAATACGGAAGTGAGATCTATCGAAGCACTAAGCGCATGCAGAAAAAACGTACCTCGCAAAGGTTTTAGTCAGACATAGTAATCGAATTATAAAAGCATTATAGCACATTAATAGTGTATAACTAAATAAATAAATAAATAAATAAATAAATAAATAAATATATACATATATATATATATATATATATATATATATATATATATATATATATATATATATATATATATATATATATAATAAAAGCAGCATCTTCCATAAATGAACGGGAATCAATGAAAATGGATGCAATGTAACCGATAACAATGAAGTACTTTTCATAAAATGGATGAAAAAAACGAACGGAAATTGCCTGCAACATATCGTACATTTCTATGCAACCAATTTTCCATATACCTAAATAAATCTAAGCGTTGAAAGCAATTTGCTCACCTGTGTTTATTTATAACGACGATGGTGTGGTTGAGTTGACACGACGCTCAACGGTATGCCTGCTACATTTAATGATTTATTTCCTTGTGAACAGCAGAACGATTAATTTTACTACAACCTATACGGCCATAAGTAGTAATTTAATGCCTGCAATAAGGAGGCAATAGCAACGATAAGCTTGCTTCCCCTCTGCTTAGAGTAATAAAACGTAAGATCGTTCATAAATTTCCTTAAATATAAAATGAATTAGTATATTTCGTTGGAATAAAGCTTGTTAGCGTCTTTTCTAGAATAATTCAACAAAGAATTTACATATCAAATATGGTTTCTTTTCGAAAAAATTGGGGCATATATTTTCCACATTATTTTTTTTTAAATCACTTCACTGTTAGATTAGTTGAGAGTTTTTGTTTTCTTGCAATTCTCGAAAAATGAGTTCGAATTTGAATGCATTTCTACTTAAATTGATAAACGATTTTAAATTTAAATTTTAATGCTCAAAATAATTGTAATTTTAAGATTTTTGAACACATGAACAATTGATCTATGTGAAAGTTTGTTTTATAGTTTGCTCAACGTTGGCGAAACTAAATATTCCTTCTAAGGGATATGACCTTCAGCTCTATAAGCTGAATAATTATGAGACATAATACGACGACAACACAGGTGGATTTTAATGCTGACAAACCAACCGTTTATACGGAGACTTATTACGTTGCAATTAAATTTTGGAAAAATAGTCCATCTTGTAGATAATCAACAAGAGTCGATACCGTTGAAAGGTGCCAAGATGGTGCTGCTCTTGTGTGTGATCATCTGGTACGGATATACAAATGCAGTCGATATAGCACCTCAACAAAACCACGCATTACTGTCAAATTTCAGTCAAACATCCTTCAACAGTCAACAGTTTGAGGCTGCTATCGGAGTTGCGTTTTTGAAACACAACAAGGAGACAATTGAAGAAAAATACGAAAGGCAATTATTAATTTTTAAATCCGACCTCAATGTATTATTATTTTGTAATTTATTTTGATTTAAAAAAATGTTGTATGTCTATACTTTTCACGGCTATAATCTGTTCATTCAAGCGCAACTAAAATTAATCCCAATTATCTACTTTATTCTCCCTATTTGAGTGTTATTCAACTTTATAACTCAAATCATCACTCATATCTATGATCATAAGTATTACATTTAATACCTTTTTTTAAAATAATCAACTGTGAAAATGGCAATAGCTGAATGACCACTAACCAAATCTGAAAATATTGGCAATAGCTGATAAAACTGAAAACCTTCAAAAGCGCATATAAATGAACGAATAATATAACAATATTTGCTACTTCGTTAGAGTAATATTTGCTTTGCTACTCTTCCATAGTGAAAAATCACATATTTTAATATGCATATATTTATTGAAAAATCTACTGCACACTAATCGATTTATGATGATCTAATAAGCACTCAAACATTGACACTTTCAGAAAAAAAGATAAATTTAAATTTAATATCGAAATGTATATATAAATTTGAAGTTAATTGATAACCTTAAATCTATATTTTAGAATATATGGGAAATTTGATTCAAAGCCGATCCCAGAGGATGAGATGAGAACATGTGAAGAACGACAAGATTGTACTGATTGTAAAGGACCGATTATTGCTGCTGCACTTGGAATGATCGCCGTTATCGTACTCATAATCGCGTTGATCGTTGATGATCTCCGTGAACGAGGCCTTGCAGGCTTTAGTATATATTTCTTTACTTTAGTCGTACTTAAAAGTGAATATCTTCTTTCAGAGTACAATGGAATATTACTAACGCAATGAATTCTCTTATTATAAACTTTCATATTTTATTTGAAATATCATTTAAAAGAAAAAAGACATAAAACAATAATATTCATTTATGTGAATTAAAGAAATCCTTCCCTATAAAGAGGTATTTTAATGGTAACAATAAAAATTTGTTGTCATTATTTAATTCAATAAAAATTCGTTTCCATTATTTAATTATTTCTAACGTTTTTTTTTTAAAGAAAAAGAAGAGGAAAATATCTTCATGTCAGCATCGCAATTCGAACATAAAGGACCACTTCCGATCGCCTCTTCTCAACAATTTCACTTGGTCACTCACTATCTCTCTTTCGTTCTTTTTATATATGCTATATTTTAGTGGAATTAATTATTATTGATCATCCATCATTTATGAATATATAAAAAAGAGGAGTCTAATAGAGTAATTAGCACAATATGCGCTTTTGAATTTAACTTGTTAAAAAAAATTGAAAAAAAAATCATAACGCATTGGCATATGATAAAATATGCATAATAGTGCTTCAATATTTTATTTGATCTATTCGTTGATGTAGATCTACAAACGATTCGTTGTTTGAGGCTGCAAAAATGATAGATGAATCCCTATGGGAAGCGCGGTTTGCGAAAAGATGCTCACTATGAAATAACCGATGAGTTTTTGATAGAGAGTAGAGAAATTGTCGCTTGATCGGATTCACGGAGGAGATGAGATCATCGTATCGAATTTTTATGAAGTGAATCTTCGAATGTTTTTTTTTTGACTCTTAGAGGCAAAGATAAAAATACGATGTAATTATGTTTCATTAAGGAGGAAATTGAGGAGGATAAAGACGATGAACAACCCGCAAGACCGGAAAAGCCTTTTGTTTTCACAACCCATCGCAACGTGGTACGTTTATTTACATCATTTATAGCCCAAATTTACCACTCATTTCGACTACGAGAACAAAGAATTATAAAACTACTACATAGACTTTTGAATAAGCCTTTACACTCCTATTTATGAATTTTTTATCATTTTTGTGTGGCACATTTTGAAACTACTTTTATGTCTTTCCTGTTTTTCATCCCAAAGTGGTAGGCAAATGCAATTCTTCAAAATTTTAAAAAAAATTTTTAAAAATTTAAAAAAATTCAAATTTCGACAAGAGCGATTTTCGGTAGTGCCGAAGCGCTATTGCTCATCTTCTCATCTTTGGTTAGTTTCTGTAGGAAGGGTTTTTGATAGCAAATAACTGAAAACAACTTACTCGTAAGAAGGATTAAGTTTAAAACTGCACAAAAAGCTTCGCGTTATCATAAACCTTCAAAAAGAGATTTTTGAAGGTGTAAAACCTAAAAGAGTCCTCAAAATTTATAAGCATATCACATCAATCGCATCATCTACAACGCACTGAATAATCATCAAGCTTTATAAAGAAACGATAAGGCATATAAAACCTAAAACAACCGTTACCTTGGGGAAAAATGATATTAAAAATCCTTCTTGACTTACAGGAGTGAATGATTTAATACTGATGCAAGGTGAAACAGTTGGATTCTTCCGAAAGCGCTTACATTAGCTTGTTTAGGAAATTTATTCGAATGCTATATTCAGATTCGGCGCACTACTCCTCATTTCGCAAATTTCCCAACAAATTTTTTTAAAATGTTAGGTGCGATTTTCGAACGTTCCAAATGCTAAAAAAAGATTCGAAAATTTTAAGTGATTTCACTAAATGAAATGTAAATTTTAAATTTTTCTAAAAATTAAATGGTAAAAATTTTAAATGAAATGTGAATTATATAAAATATTCACGAAGTTATTTCACAAATTGTTTTGAATCTATCTCAGTATCATTCACTAGTAAAGATTCGTAAATTTGCAGATTATCTGAGGCATTTCGATTGAACTATTCGCAATCCGAGTATATAAAAGTATGATCAACGAGTAAATTATGCATAAGATAATTGGGAAATAATATTTTCAGGTGTACGATATCGGTGCAGAAGTGGAGAAAGAAATAAACGATGAAGAATCAGCATAATTATGAATGTCTACGAACTTATTCGTGCAAATCTATCACAAAGATTAAAAATTGCTTTTGTTAAGCCTTCTGTAGACTTGCCTGTATTGGTTTAATGAGCGATCAACCTGGAATCGGCAAAATGGGTTTCGAAGTGATAATAGAGCGATGATCATTGAAATTGGGCAAGCAGACTATAAAATAAAGCAATATGCGCAAGGCGAACACAACGAAATTATTTTATTTTACTATTTGAAATGTTTTTTAGAGGGCTACCTGTGATGTTGAGTAATAGCGAGCGATTTTTACGATTACTGCGTTCTTTTACTTCGCAGCTTAACGGAAATTGGGCGTATTGTTGCATGCTGCTATTTTTCAGCTTCACAGTTTCTTTACCTGAACGCAAAGTTTGCTTCATTGATCTCACCTAGAATTTTATTCCACATAAGCACTTAGTAAGGTAGAAACAGTTATTTCGCTTCATTTTCTGCATGTTTTGCTTACTACAATTGTTTCGAGGCTTCAACAGCTCCATTCTATAAAAGGGAACCAGTTGTAAGAACACTACAGTAAAAACACCTTCCAACTATCTATTCCAGCCCTTTCCTCCGCCCTCCTCCCAACCCTCCTCCCCCCCCCTCCCCTCCATTGTGGGCACCTTTTCTGTTAGAATGGCGGGCGAATATTTCACCTGTGCCAATCCTGATAGCCGTTGGTTTAAGGCACCAGTCTCTTCGGAGGCGTGGGTTCGAATCCCACTCTCGTCAATTCCTGTGGGGAGGCACCTTTTGCAACACCTACAGACAATGCAACCACCTCTTCTATTAGAATAGCGGGCAAATATTTCACCTACGGCAATCTTGGCAAGCAGCTCAAAGTGGCGAGATGGCCGAGCGGTCGAGGGCGCTTTTTAGGCGCCTATCTCATCTGCTAGCAACTTGGTGGTTTGGTGCAGTGAGGTAAAGTTAACAAAACTAAAGTGGTTTATTCCAACGAATAAGGGTTAGCGTGGCTTCTATGATACTGAATGGGGAAATGACTTTCTTTGCTATTGTTTTCCGCAACTTAACTGAAAAAACCAAATATTTTAGCACTGAGGTGGGCTACTAATGATTTTGTGCTACTATATATTTAGCGCGAGTCCTAACACTTGAGAATTCACCTTGTAACCGCCCATTTTCTTCCCATACAACAGTGTTATCATGAAGGAAATGCGTTCTTTAGATTAAGCCTCTGGCGCCAGATGCTTCTTTTTTGTTTGAAAGTAGATGCTTTGACGATGCGCTTACTATCTTTTTATTTAATAACTTTAATTCTTAGTGATCATAACGGGTGTGATGACTATTTTGCTTTCTGTTACCCATTTATGTTTTTGCTTTCAGTTACATATCGCTGCTGATCAATTTTCTACATGATGCACCCGCTACTTTATTCAATCTTTGTTCATATATCATGCAATTATTTTTTTGTTACGAGGGTTTTTTAAGCTAAATGTTTGATTGTCTATGATGTCATAGCAATTATTCTACTTATAGGTGTTGCTTTCTTCACGTAATCAACTACGTGTCCTCTCTGAGGTTGTTCATTTATTAGCTGTTGAAAAGAATGCTAGGAGAGATATGAGTTTGTTGATCGAAATCATGTCTTGTAGTGTACTGTTTTGCCAATATTTATACATACTATTGTGCTACGTCGATTTACTTGATGCTGGCATTTGTTTGGCGGTGAGATTTGGGCAGAATAAAGCGCTGCGCTCAGGCCATTTGGCGTGGAATGAAAACCTCATTGTGTTTATGATCTATGGAAGTTTAAACAAAATAGAGTCTGGCATAATGCAAATAGAAGATGTCGAGCAGTGTTTTGCAAATGTGTGGCTATCCCGCCACAAGAGTATCAATGCAATGCTATCGCTCAGCAATGTGGATCAGTGATTGCTGATGTATGCAAAGCATTTCGAATCAATCGCAGTATATTTACCATCTCCCATTCCGACTGGTTTCTTTGTAAACAGATTCCTAGCCATTGCGCTGGACGAGGTGTGAGCTTTTTGTCGAGAAGCGCCGATTGTAAAGAAACTAGCGTTTTTAATAGACGCATCTAAAAAAAACTTTTTTTTTGCGAAAGGAATGAAAGTCGAGAGATAAAAGTCACAGGTACAACACCTGTTTAGCAAAGCGTGCTAAAATTTTTATAACCACCTCTTTCTCTAAGTCTTTCACGTTCTTGACATGAATGACACTCAGTAGCTTTATACAGTGGCTAAGTAGCCGTGCATTTAACTTATGAAAGATTTGGCGCTAGTTTTGTAGCATTTGGGTGGCAGTTGTTTTAATCGTCGCCACTTTCTGAATTTCGCTTCGAAAGTTGGCAGTCATTTATTAAATTCATAATACACCTTCATCTCCTACGTTACGTTGGCATAGTAGTCATGTTAATTTCGGTAATGTCGAATGAAAGATTGATGTCTGAAGTTGTTTGTTGCATCTCGAGAAGTTAATTATGTCTGTCGGCTTGCATTTGTATCGGAAGGTTAATTGCTACGATCAGGTGACTAATTGCTGTGTGTACGGCTTGAGCAAACAGAAGTTCATCATCGCACGATGGGTGTTCCAGCGTTTTTTCGTTGGTTATCACGCAAATATCCTTCGGTAATCGTGAATGCGGTTGAAGAAAAACCACGTGATTTCGACGGGAATCTCATTCCCGTTCGAACAACGGAACCCAACCCCAACTTTCAAGTTTGCCTTTTTCTTATTGCTTACTTTTTTAACAATCCTATTGAACATGCAATAAGTTACTTCTAAAATTATCATAATTTGGCAAATTAAGCAGAATTTAAGTACGTTTATTTCGGTAGTGAATTCTTTGATTATAATGTCCTTCCTTTCATCGTTGAAAGACGGAGATCGAAATGGAGAATGAGGCTGTAAGATGAAAGACAGTTCAGATGTGGGTCTCGATCGTTTGGGGCTATTGTCCAAAGCAAAGATTTGTCTTTCCGTGTAGATCGTTTGCGTGGTAGTCGTTCAATAGTACTGATTTAGAGCAAATCAGATCGAGGCCAGCCACGTTCAATGCTTTTCTGGAAGTTCGGATTGGATTCGACTAGGCATATTTAACTTAAATCCGGACTGCTGTTTGAAATTTCGATCGAGACGGCGTTCAATCCAGATCTCCACTGTTGTGTGATAAAAGCGCTTTATTGTTTCCTAAATTTATAAATTTATTTAAGGAATTTGATAATCTTTATTTGGATATGAATGGGATTATTCATCCATGTACGCATCCAGAAAATCGACCGGCTCCAAAATCCGAAGATGAGATGTTTGTAAGTAATTTTTAGGTTTATTTTTATTTGAGAAATCGTTCAATTTAGCTATCTTTTCTGAAAAGTTCATATTTCTTAAATTCCTGCGATATATTTCTGAGATTTTTAAAGAATAATCAACGCAGAAAATTTCTGAAAATTGCAACGATTTCAATGCTTTAGCACGCTTTGGCATAAGCAAGGTTTGGGTATAATGCTTGTACCATCGACAAAACTTCTTTTTTGGATTACTATCCTTTTTTGCCTTTACTCTCTTTACTAATAAGTGATATCGCTGACTCACAAAACGCGCAATGAAAAGATACCCCGTTAAGTTATCTTTTGCTTACAAACTTCGCTTTGAGAAGTATGTGTTTATTTTTGTGCTGTGCATCAATGCTTTTTTTTGCAGGCACTCATATTCGAATATATCGATCGAATATTCGCTATTGTACGTCCTCGTCGTTTATTGTACATGGCGATCGATGGCGTCGCACCAAGAGCTAAAGTAGCGCTCGTTTCTTAAAGTTCTTGAAAATTATTTCATTTGAATAATAAAAAAAAGTTTAAATGTTTGAAGTTCTTTGCATATTTTGCGCACTTGGCAAGCTCTCTAGTTTGCAGCACACATCAAGGTTTTCGAATTGAATGATTTTCATCACTAAAATATTTTTCTTGATGGCAAGAGGATAGAATTATAACACCATTCGGTACTACATTCCTTTTGCATGTACCATTTCATAAGCCAACCATCGTTTTGTTGTTCTTTTCACTGAATTATTGGAATCGCTGCTTTTCTGATTGCTCGCATATGTTATATTAGATGAATCAACAAAGAAGTCGACGTTTTCGTGCATCAAAGGAGGCAGCAGAGAAACTGCAGCAAATCGCTGAAGTGCGAGAACGTCTCGAAAAGGAAGGATTTCCGCTGCCTCCAAAAAAAGATGAAGGCGAACATTTCGATAGTAATTGCATCACTCCAGGCACTCCATTTATGGCCAGGTAAAGAAATACCTGGCTTTTCAATGTTTTATCACTATTTGTTGGTGATTTTTAGTCATAACGTTAGAGTTTTTATCAACTTTTTTTGCTCTCTTCCGTATTTGATTAATATCTTTGTAATCAACGGGATACCTTTTCTGAATGATCTCAGTTAATCCCTTCCGTTGTTTGCTTAGCCATAATTGAGAAAAAAATATTTCTTGTGCGATTTATCGTTAGAAATATTCTTAAAATCAAAATTCAATCAGTATAATCACTAATTGGTTTGAACGAATTTTCGAAAAATTCACTTCAAAAATTAATTTTGCTTATTTCCTATGTCGTGTATTAAGAAGCTGTTTTGAAAGTGTTATAATTTCTTATCTGAGTCGTCAATAAATCTTCTAATCTTCTTAAGGCTTGCCGATGCGCTCCGTTATTATGTGCATATGCGTCTTAACAATGATCCAGGTTGGGCGAATATCGAAGTAGGTTCCTTTTTAAGTGTTCTTTTTGTTCTTTGTAATTTGATAGCTGGTAGTTGTTTGTTGAATCCGCAAATGGGTAAAGGGCAGGATTGATCTACAGTATCAAGGAAAACAGTGGGGGAGTCATCACCATCCACATACCTTCACTTCTTCTACCCTCTCTCCCCTCACTCACCAGTTTTTAAACTTCGTTTTTTTTTTTTTTGAAGAGGTACATTTCAGAATAGGTCTTTTGCAAATGATTTGCTTATCCGTTCATCGCCAATTTTGATTTATGATTAACTTCAGCAAATTCGCTTTTGCACACGGAGATAAGGAACTTCGAGGACATGGCAAACAAAATATTCGTTGATTGTTCTATCTAAATTGTGTGCGTTTTGAATAGAACAACAATTGTTGAGGTGATTCTATCGGACGCAAACGCACCAGGTGAAGGTGAACATAAAATAATGGATTTTATTCGTCGTCAGAGGGCATCTCCATCACACGACCCGAATACGGTGCATTGTTTATGTGGTGCGGATGCCGATCTCATTATGTTGGGATTGGCCACACACGAACCCAACTTCAATATCATCCGCGAAGAGTTCATTCCCAATCAACAGCGACCTTGTGATCTCTGTGGTCAATACGGACACGAAGTTAAAGATTGTCAAGGGCATGTTGACTTACTCCCTTTTAAGCTTTCTTATAATATTTTATTGAAGTCGGCTTTGTGCTACTTAGATAAAGTATAATGAGTAAAGTGAAGGCCTAATCTATAAGGCTTATATGTTTATGTACATACATTGGTGCACATGATAAATTTATACATGGGTTATACATAATGCGATATAGGGATTCTGACTAGCGATGAGTTTTCTCACCGTTCATATTTATTTCTTTGCTATGTCTCTATTCAGATCATCCCGACTCACTGTCTTCTTCTTACCTCCGTCATTTCGTTGAAAATTATTTTCTGCTAGCTATCACATTCATCATATGCTATCTGATTAAAAAAAAATTTATGCTTTCAGATTGGCACAAGATGAAGCAGCGGAATGTGATGCGAATCCAATGCAGAAAGAAACAAATTTCATCTTTGTTCGATTGCCGGTTTTAAGGGAATATTTAGAGAGAGAATTGCAAATGAATAATTCGGCCATTCCTTTCGATCTCGAAAGAGCCATCGATGATTGGGTAGGTTTTTTGTGTATTTGCTGCCGCTGATGATTTTCGTTGATGTTGTTTTTTCCACATTTTGCGCCTCCTTTCTCTTGCGCACATCTGTCTTTATTATTAAATAAGCAGAGAGTGGTAATCCAAATTCAGTTCAAATGTTTAGTGTTTGTTTTCTTATTGTTAATGATGTACTAGAGGACATAGTATTTTGACGCAGTAATTTAAGGAGATATTTGCAGGTGTTTATGTGTTTCTTCGTAGGCAATGATTTCCTACCTCATTTGCCTTCATTGGAAATAAGAGAGAATGCTATTGATCGATTAATTCGACTCTATAAAGATATGGTTGCAAAAGTTGGAGGGTAAGCCACTTTTTATGTTTATCTCTAAACGTAAAAAAATGACTTTTTCTTCGATTATATTGCATCCAACAATTCTAAAAAATCCTTTTTTCTAAAATCTCTGTAAGCAATCGATGTTGTCGAGAATCACCCCAAAATTCGTTTTTATTCAGCTGTTATTTAAAACGTTCAAAGATCTATTGATGGAATATTTAAATTCTAATATTATTTTGCTAGAGTCCAATGTTTGATCGTATAGATATGAAAAAGTAATATTCAAATATCTTCTGATTTCTAGATTAAGCTTTTATTCTGTCTTGCTTGTCTTTGTATGACTCGGAGCGATGATTCGATGAGGGTTGTATTTTCAGGTATCTAACAAATCAAGGCGATGTTTATATGGATAGAGTGCAGAAGATTTTGAACGGTTTGGGCGAAGTGGAAGATGAAATTTTCAAAAACCGTCAGGTGAGTGCTTTCGCGTTTATTTTATGAGAGTGTTATCAAAACATTAACTTCGAAGTTTTTTTTCTATCAGTTTTCGCGTATTTATTCGCACGGATCATCAATTTGTATGAAAGATTGCAAACTTTATTTTCTGTGCTTTACAGCACAGATATATTGAGCAATTTCAAGCATATCGATTTGTGAATATTCTGCAATTGCAGCAGAAAGAAGTGCAATTTCGAGAGCGAAATAAGGCAAAACGACGAAGAGAGCGCGCTGCGACGACACCGGCCTATATTCCAGCCGGTGGATCACTGTTAGCCCCGCAGGCAAATGGACCAGTATCTTTTAGCGGTGCTGATACAAGACGTTTAGCTCGCGATGCAAGAGTTCAGGTACACTGTTGTTTTACTTTCATTTATATGATACCTACAATTCCCGACAAATAAATGGAAAATTTCGCACCAAGAACTTTCAAAGGTAACTTTGCACAATTTGTTTTAATCTTTGTCTTTGTTTTCCGATTTTTGTTTACATTCGTATCTAATAAAGACACTGCTGGGAAAACGGTGGGAATGGAAAGATGTTGCTTCCGAGGCTTCTTCGATAAGTCTTTCAGAAATCGAATGGTTCTCGACTTATTGCCAGTAGATATTGCTGTGCATATAAAGTCGACGTCACTTTTTTGCAAGCCGTTTTCTAGCACAAGCAATTGAAATCATTGTAAACGAATCGTAGAGTGAAATGCTTTTTTTAGGCAATGGAATATCAGAACGCTTCAAACAAGGCTAACGCAGCCGTAACAACGGTGCAGGCAAGTGGACCTCGCAAGAGAAAAATGGAGGTGAGTTCGTTTTTTTTTTTGCATCGAAGTTCATGCTTTTTCTTGTGATCTTAATAATTGGAAGTTTTATTTTCTGTCATTTCACTCAGGTTTGTTACGCATATGAGCAGGAATTAGGCGTTGAATTGGAATTTTAGGGCTTTAAAATTTGACTTATGGAAACTATATATTTGAGTTCCATTTTATTTGCACCTACGCCCACCCCCTCTCCACCCCTCTCGCCCCGTAAAATCCTTAAAGACCAGTTTGACTAAATGCTGGTACTTGTAAATGAATCATAAGTAGCTAGCTGCAAATGTCTTCGAGGCACTGATGCAGAAATTGATTCAAGGAAAAGTTGTGTTATTGATATGCAAGCAGTTGGATTGAGTTGCTCTGTTAGTGATTAGATGGCGTTTAGCGAATATTATCATCGGAAACGCATGCATTTGATAGTCGACATTATCTTTTGCAATCATATCAACGTATTGCTATCATCGTAGAAATACGCCTGTTGATGTGTTGTGATGCAAGATTGACTTGTCAGGATTCTGATTCTGAGGAAGAGGTATATGACGAAGTTCGACTATGGGAAACTGGATGGAAAGAGCGATATTACCGATCGAAATTTGATGTCGATGGCAATGATATTGTATTCCGGCGTAAGGTCGCTTGTGCTTATGTCGAAGGACTTTGTTGGGTGCTTAAATATTATTATCAGGTGAGAGCTATTTTTATGACACAAAACACATTTGTTAAACGACTATTTATCTAAAGGGATAGTTGGAAGTTTTGCGTCTGCCTTTCCTGCTTCACTTAGAAGATTTGACTTTATTGAAGACTTTTTTTCAGAATTCGATAAAATTTGGGTAAATCCTTTTTGAAGTTGCGGATGTATATGAATCATTGATGGTTACAATGAGTTTGATTCTATGTTACTGCTTTCCCGGCCTTTTTGCCTTTGTTCTTTCGCTGTTTCTAGTTGTCGTGCTGTATGTAGTAGAACTCTACAAAATTATTACAATTTACATGAGAAATGCTATTGTTGAAGGGTTGTGCAAGCTGGAATTGGTATTTTCCATATCACTATGCACCGTTCGCTTCGGATTTCGATACAATATCGCAGTTCAGACCAGATTTCAGTGCTCATACAGAACCGTTCAAACCTCTCGAACAGCTTATGGCCGTATTCCCGGCTGCTAGCAAGTGAGTTTTTTTTTGTCTTTGTGATAACCGTCGGAACTTTTTTCAACAATATATATTAACTGCCAACTTTTGGTTGCGACCGGAATGCGTCTTAACCGTAGCCACAAGCAGACGTTGTGTTCATTAGATTGAAAACTGACATCGTAAAGAGGTGAAGATAGCAATAAGCGGAGTGATTCCCCTATCACTGCTGTCATCCCTTAGCGACATCCGCTGTTTCCTTGTTTCCTCCTCATTTGTCTTCGTTTCTAATCAAGATTTTGCATCGATCCTCTTTTCTTTTCTCCCTTTCCGATGTATTTTGCACTCCTTTATTTCGTATTATGACAAATTTTTCGTTAGTTATGTATATTTATAGTGCAGCTCAGTTAAATGAAGATTTCTGATATAAGGGATGTTTAGAATCATTGACCGTTACTAGTATAATTTTTTTCCTTACTAATTGGTATGGAGTTTCTAGAAAGCATTTGCCTGAACCATGGCAAGATTTGATGACGAGTGACGAATCACCAATTATTGACTTCTACCCGGAGGATTTCCAAGTGGACCTAAACGGCAAAAAGTACGCTTGGCAAGGGGTCGCGTTGTTGCCGTTCGTCGATGAACATCGGCTTCTGGAAACACTTGCAACGGTAAATGCTGTTACGATTTATAGGTGGAAAACATCTCATTGAATTTCGTCTCTATTTGTTTGTATTAACTGCTCTTATTTAATATTTTCATCTGCGATTGTGAACAATTGCTTAACACTTAGATTCTTGTACTTACCATGTGAACTATAAGGCATAGATATTCATCGATTGGCAAATATATTTCCGTTGAAGGGAATAAGCAGTTCAATTTCTTTCAAAGGTTTACGATAAGCTGGACGACTTCGAAAGGGAACGCAATTCTAGAGGGCCAGATCGAATATTCGTGGGTCGTAAACATCCATTCTCGAAATTCCTTCAACAATTGTACGAAGGGAGTTGCCCAGGTTTTGCTTTCATTTGCTTTTTTTGTATTAGGTAGAATAATCTTTTGTACATTCATCGTTTTCCGTAGTCTACTGCGCGGTCGGTTGTAAGTGAGCTCCGACCAGACTTGTTGGCTCCGCTCAACCGTATCACCTTGCCCGGCACCCTAATTGGGACGAGGGCGGCAGATAAGTCCCGACAATCATAAGAGGAACAACGGTGGATCGGCTCATCAGCATCCGACGGGCAGGAGACGAGCCTAAGCCCTGAGTTCACGTGACCGACCCGCAAGAAGAGGCCGATCTAAAGACCACAGGAGCCAACTGCATCAGGGAGGCATTGGGTCAGGGCAGATGGATGCGATATGAACAGACATTTATTCATAATGAATGCTCTGTTGATTGGAATAAATGAATGAGAAAAAAAATCTTTTGTACGAATTCTGGTTACAAAAATATTCTGGAATGGAAACAGTGAGCCATAAAAATCGGGCAAGCTTGTTTTCTGAGGAAGTATTATTTAGTGGTTGTCGTATGGATGTTGCGGAGCATAGAGGAGACAGATGGCGTCTTTATACGCTATAGCGTACGACCGTCATGCCTTCCCTTATTTCTAAACACTGTGTCTGCAACATCCATTAAAAGATTGTTGCCCTCTTTAGTCATTTATGCAGGTGAATTTTCGGTAGAGATATGATGTGTAAAATGACTCAAGCAAGAACGATGCGATGAAAAATGTTGGTATAGTAGGTAATGTAATGAGAATAATTGGGCAACAAGCATTTGCGTTCTACAGTAATTTGTTGGGAATTCCATGGTAGAGTGGGTACAAGCTGTGGCACTTTACTTTTACTTCAATGTTTATTTGTTGCAGAGGTCAAGAGAATAATATCCCATTATTTTCTTATCTAAACAAATTGCAGCTAATTGTTCTCACTGATTGATGTTGTAGAAAACGAGGGCAATTTAATTGCTATTGATCCGTCGTTCACGAATGGAATGGCTGGCAGTGTGGGTGTTGATTCGAAGGTGATACGTATCGGTGAACGCTACCGCTCTCCAATACCTCTTGACTGTTGCCCGGATATTCCCGTATGTTGTTTGTTGTATCATCTCTGGTTCATTGTTGTTTTTTTTTTTTTTTACCAGAAAGACCTCAGTATTTGAATTAAGGAGGAAGGGACAATGGGCATTAGGAATTTGCTGCCGTACCGAGCAACGCGGTTTCCCAGCTCATCTCTTACAGCAGAGAACACCTGCAGGAGCTAATGTGTTAGTATATAAATGCGCAGAATGAATTAAAATAAATGCATGGAACTTGAAGGCATTAAAGGATGAGATGCATAACGCTTAACAAGCAGCTATTGTTCTGCTATTGTGCAGTATGAAGCGCTATTGTTTTTGAAGTGAATGCTAATTATGAGAAAAAGATTATTAAATAAGTATTACTTTTTTTCTGCCAAGAAAAGAAATTTTTCAGTCAAATAGCGCGATAATGGCAATTTATCAAGATCCACAGTTCGAAAAGTCTTTCATATTCCCTGCGAAACGTCTTACGGGTGCGAAGGAGGTGCCTCGAACGTTAAAACCAAGTGATTGGAATTCGAATGAGGTTCGTCATCTTGCTTCCCATGTGGTATATTGTTAATTCCTGGTAAAGCAATGCCGTCGCTCGCATTCCGTAGGTAATGAATCGTCATGATTTTCAGCCTTATCGGCCACAAATCGGCTTCACCCGAGATGTGCCGCGTGGACGACTGAGCGATGCGGGCCACAGAATGATAGCACATGAAATAGCAATGCAGAATGGACCTCGAGGTTTCCAAAGGAATGAAAGGTGGCAGGTTGAGCGGAGAAGATACGATTGTCCTGTACCCTATCCACTGCTCCCGCCAAACACCGTTGGCAGATACGATGATAGACCAATGAATCTGTAAGCTCTTTCTTCTTCAATTCGATGCGCTGTGGTTTTATCCGTACACATCGTTGGTGCTAGTGTCGTTTCTCCTTTCTCTGCTGTTGTCCTCTTTGATATCGTAATCGTAAGCTTATTACTACGAATTACTACGACGGAGGAGCGGCAATCATCAAGAACACATGTGTAAAGGGTTCTTCTAAAAGATCACTGTGCAACGTCGGACTAGAGCAGATTCCGGGCTTTACCTTTTCCACTCACTTCTCGCATTCAGGTTCCCATCAACTGTTCCTTTTAAAACGAATTTGAAGTAGAATTCTTTCCTGACCGAAATGAGAGAGGAGAGGTGAAAATTTTACCTCGTAACGAAATGAGTCTTTTTCATTCCCTTTTAATGGAGCAGAGAAAGGGGGAACTCTTTTACCCACAGAGAACATATTTCTACGCAAGAATTACAACCGCCGTCAACATGCTAGTTGATAATTAAAGCGATGAACTCGGTTGGTTAACGAAAAACATTTCCATCAGGTAGCACTTGCCATTTCTTTGCACTATTTAGACCTGACCGTTCAACAGCTAGTAGTTATTCAAAAAGTTGTAGTTAGTAGTTATAGTTGTGCTTTTTCTTACAATATCTGAAGTGCTAGGGACCCATCTCGCTGTTATGGACTGCTTTATTATTCTTATTTTAGGGATGCCGGTTACAGTCGAATGGAGGAGTACTATAGTGGTGTTGAGGGCTACTATGGTGGTGCTGAGGGCTACTATAGTAGTGCTGAGGGCTACTATGGTGGCCCCATGCCACTGCCGCGAAATCACAGCTTCCATGGTTTCGAAGAGCGCCCGGGATTTCAGGGCGAGCGTGGCTACGGCAGGCCGCCGTTTCGAGGTGGTTATGATGGAGGAGGGTGGATGCAAAGAGGCCGATGGTAGACCAGACGCATACTACTCATATTATCCTCGCGTCGATTGTTGATTATCTTTTTACGTTCATTTCCCATTGATGTTCAGATCCCTCTGTTTTGCATTTTAAGGAACTATTGTTATCGTCTAAGCTTCAGCTTGTTTTTGCTGTCGTTGTCAACTATTTGGAGCTTTTGCCACCGCGAAGGCCGGATTTTGGTGGATACTCATTTGTTGGAAGACCCCCATTTGTGTGTTGCTTGTACTGACAAGTTCGAGGAACCGGCAGAATTGCTTATAAAGGTTCCTCACTACCTACCTCAATAAACAGTTTGCCTAAAATAAGAGTTTTATGCGTGGGGAAGGATTAATTTGCCGCCGATCGCTAAAAACTCGAAAAAGAAAAAAAAAGTTGCTGCAAACGTTTGTGTACCACACTTCAAAGTTTTCTCTTTTGTGTTGTAATTACGACCACTGATAAAGGATTCAATTCAGCACTGAGAAAGGATTCAATTCCTTCTGGATTCAATGACGGTGGTGCGACCGCCATTGAATCCAGAAGGCGGCTGTAATAAATGAATCACAGGATAATTCAGCACATTTTCGATGATGACGAGCTCAGGAGATTCTTTCCAATCGGATTTTACCTGTATCCTCGTCGATAACGGCTTTTAGACCTAATTGCAATAGAAGACGATCGCGGTCCACAACTGCCGATGGACACTGCAATAATCGCTGGTCAAATGATAAAACGCTATCGACTTAATTTTCACATAATGGCGATCAGCTTGTAAAATATTTTAATGCCTTAAAAATCACATTTAAAAACCCAAAAGAGATGACAAAGCGATACACAACATTCAAGGGCACTCTCGTGATCTTCTGACGAATTATTAAATGATTTTGGTGAGCAGGATCAACCTTGGTGACGGTGAGAGCCACTGAACCATTGAGAGGAGCAATTATTATCAACACTGACGCTGCTACTACAATTGCCCCATCTCATGTCCTTTGCTTCGTAATAAATCACATCGAAAATGACAAAAACATCTCTCAACTAATTTGCAAAGAAATCTGTTGACATCGGATAACGCTTATGAATGAGTGAGTTCATGTCACATGTATTGAAGCTTCAGTCGTTCACCGATCAGGCACACTGTCTCTCGTAAGGATGTAATTGTAGGCTATATTAAAATACTTAGAAAACAATCACTACAAGTAATTAGCCACGCTAACGATATCTGCGCAGAGGTACTAAAATCTTACGTGCTCTATTTCAGCGAGTCGTTGTTGATTCTCTGGACAGCCCATGCAAACATGCCGAAGAGCAGCAATCGCCCATTGCATCTGAATATGTTCGTTAAGAACTGTAAGGTAGACCAGGTGCTTTAGATCAAGCGGGAGTAGTGTGCCATACGAGGTAAGTCAAAAAAGATCAACAGCACACAAGCAAACCAAACGACTACCCATCACGTGTCGTGAGGCTAACCTGAGGCAGGATCGGGAGGATATAAAAGGAGTGGACATGCTCATGTATTCACTCCAGCTGCTAAATTGTTCGCAAGGCCGGATGGGCCTACGGGTGGCCGTTGAAGCGTGAGAGGTGATCGGCGGCAACGAAGAGTTCGACTGCGGGACCGTGCCGCCGATCGAAGCCATCCTTGCAAACGAGTTCCTACTTGTTTGTCATCTTATTTTATACGTATGATAAACTGTTTCCCCTTATACCTATGTCGTCTAGCAGTTTATTCGAACGCACCTCGACAGAGAGTGCAGATCCTCAAGGAGACCTGGACGACTAGACGAGCCAAGGAGAATTGACTCTCATAGTAGTATCAGCTGGCCAATGCAGTGATTCTTTTGACTTCTACTGTGACAGCAATTAACTCCTCTCGACGTCGCATCTCCCCTCATATAGCCACCCTCACCTTTCAACTCCTCTCTTTCTCTTCGTTTCTTCTTATGACCTTATGACACTATTGAACTGTTAACACACAACATACCAGAAATGGCGAATCTGTGTCGAGACGTCTCGCACAATGCAGAAGAAGGATCACCCCATCATGCTCCCCAACGATACGTTGATTTGATGTACTTTCACAGCATAAATTGCCAAGTGCACGCACGCATGCGCATTTTAGTTCCGCAATTTGCTCTTCTGTCGTAACGTTGCACCTTGAACAGAATCATCGTCCATCATTTCTAATTTATAATGAGCTCAACAAATTTTAAGTTTCACAACTATTCTACGTTCCAACAAATTCCAACAATTATTGAACGGAATTGAAAATTTCATATTTGAGGAATAAAATCTTCTAATAAACTATAAAGATGAACCGATAGAGCACCATTAATAGATGCTAACTTGTGGGAACAACTTGGAAGAAGTGGGTTGTGAAGAGAAGAGATGGGGAGGTAGCCAATATGTATAGTTCACACCCAAACGAAAGCGACTAGATGTGATTTTCTCGTCATTAGACAAAGAGGTATGCGACGTAGGTGAAAGCAAGCACTGAAAATAAATGAAAGCAACAAAGCTGACATAACGTGTGCCAAAATTGACATTTGGCAACGAGACTCATATATACCTAACTATAACTTTCGTTACATTCCACTAAAATATTGCCACTTGCTGCGAATTGCGTCTAAAGTTACGAAGAGACGCCACTTCACCACTAATCACTTCAAACGTTATATTTACCATCACGAGGGCGGAGTAACTTCGCTAAGAAGATAGAAAAATTTTACTCTTTGCATGTCATGAGTACAACAAAAGCAAAACCTGAGCAACTCAGACAGATTCTTGACGAATGGCAGTTTAATTGCTTCTCTCCTTGTCTGCTTCGATGGGACCGGACGGTCGGGTGCCTTCGGGATATGGACTTTAGCGCTCTCTTTTACAATTTCGTAGTCCACTATCTGCAACACTCATGTTCTAGACACTTCAAATTTGATACTGCATTAAAAAGATAGAAGGAATAAAAAATAAAAGTGAAAAGTGAAATGGTACGGTGTAAAAAAGGAACCGCTTCGAGAGAACGTGCCACGATCGCGGTGGCCGTTGTTTCACTGTGAAGAAGTGCATCAAATTGTGGGCGTCGAAGTGCAAGCGATGAGATAATCGATATAAGATTGCTGAGCCGTTCGATTGCGCCGAATTTCAGCGTCTTTTCCTTGCTAATGACATCGTTCGTACTTGTTGACGGCAATTCTAGTTTACCGATTTCATATTCCATTCGTTCCAGAAGGTTGATGCAGAATTGGGCGTTATTCGAATGAATCTAATGGAAAATGAATTATCGCATTCAACTTCAAAAGTCTCCTATTCGTTTTGCCAATGAATAGTCGATAAAGTGTTCAGTGAAAAACTTCGACAAACTTTAGCAGAACAAATCTAAAATCGTTCAGTATGCATCTGGACTAGAAGATCCAAAATTACTGGAGAATAGAGAATGAAAAACTGTTTGATTTGAAAGGATCTATTAGCGTTACAAATGCGGCTTATACAAACATAACTGAAATAAAATAAGCAAGAAGTAAATGTTTATGATGGCTGTTCTCAGGCTATTTGCAGGACGTTCTTTATAAAATATTCTAGAAAAAATGCAGTGAATAATTGCTACAAACCTGATACAGAAGTAATTTGCACTTGAGCACAAAACAACAACACACTAATTATCCCCCAGGAATAAATGTGAACAATCTGAAAGAGCTTATTCATCCTTTCTAAACTCCTCTTCCTTCCTTCAGTTGTCATCTTTGCTGATTACAAAGCTTACTAAAGAAATGTCAATGTCAAGCAAGTAAGCCACAGACCTGAACGCACTGGCCAGTTTCCGAGTGGTCGAGGAGCGCTTCAACGATGATAAGTAACTCGCTAAAAGCAACACCATCCATATCAGCGAAACATTCCGCCAGGAAGGCATAATCCTCTTCCAAATGAATTGACACCAGTGCCGAAATCCAACTTCTTAAGGAATTTTTATGAATACTTCTTAGAAGTGATCTGGGCACAATTGCAGAGAACGATGGCACCTGACTGCGAACTGCGAACGGAGCTCAGCTCCTGCCCAACACTGCGTACGCACCACTACCATACTCTGCACTCTTACAAGTGAATGCTAACGCCCATCACAGAAACTCGGAAACTTTTAAAATAAACGGGCAACTTTTTTCCATCATTCAACTTGGAATGTGAAGTTACGGCCCCAAGCAAAATTTCAGCTTAGTTAAAGGAGGGGAAACGCACTCGCTGGAGAGGTCCTCTGTACTGCGCTAATCAAAAATTGCGGAGAACGATGGCTCATACAACAAATGCAGTTCCTCTTCGAGCTGAAATTCTATATGGGGACATTATTTGACACTCTCAATTGAATGATGGAAAAAAATTGCACGTTTCTACTACGAATTTTCAAGTTTCTCTGATTGGTGTTAGTATTCGCTTGCAGAATGCAGAGTACGGTAGCGGTGCGTACGCAATGTGGAGCTGGAGCTCAGCTCCGTTCGCAGTTCGCAACCAGGGCGCCAGCGTTCTCTGCAAGGCTGCCGTGATCTCAACACAATTTCCAGACAAAAAAAAACTTTTGAAAATCCTAGGTAGTGCGAAAGCTTAAAAAAAGACATATATAACAGTTGACAATGCTAAAATCAACTGATAAAAATCATTGGCGAAGCAAATTTCTATAATCCCTTCGTGCAAGTTTATGTACAAGTTAGACATATAAGTTGATAAAATACACATTAAACTGTATAATTTAATACATTTAATGGCAGAAAAAATATGCAAATTACAAATCGTACAATTTATGGGCAAAGTTATTAACCTTCAAACTTAAAAAAACCAATATTATGGAACAAAAAAATCAATGAGGCATTTATTGTTCTGATATATCTCAATGCTAAAAATCCAGAATAACGATCATGGCTCCAAAGATGAGAAGTATTACTGAAATATGGAAGGGCAGCGATAATTAAGGAATAATTCGCAAGGATATTAAAGCTCGAGATGGTTTAAAGTTAGAGAAATAACGACCTACGTAGAGCGATACCACTAAGTATGTTAGAAACAAAAGCTACCCTTCCAAAGGAATATACTTTCAAATCTAATACATCCAATTATTTTTCGATTAAATAATAAAGCGAAAAACCGATAAATCTTTAAAATAAATACTGTTCAAATATTCAAAAAAATATCCCGTAAAGCATTTAATAATTATTTAAATAAAAATAAAGGTCATCTAGAAAAGTTCAGCAATTTAGTGAAGGAGAAGCGCACTACCAAAAACTGAGGATAAATTTCTAAAAGAGTCAACCTCTGAGTGGATGTTGTTGATGAATGATTCCATAATAAGGTTACATCGTTCAAGAGATCCGAATATTCTGAGCACAACGCTGCTTCTGCAAGCATTTTTCGTATCGTAATCTTACAACTGTTCTCAAAATTCTAGTGAAGCTTTAAAACCGTTCCCCATCCTAGGCCTAGTAATGTTCCCACTTATCTGACGATACATTTGTCGGGAAGAAAAACCATAAATGTGCAACGACAAATTGGCGAATAAAATCCTCGCATAAAGCGAATATTCCAAAAACACTAGGAAGATAAAATTATGTTTATTTCTCTGGCGATAACATCGTTAGATGGAAACAGCAGGCAACCAATGACGATGATAGATTTGACACAATCAAATGCACATAACTTATTCAAAGTGCCTGGCATGCATAAGTTTATAGACAATCATGAACGCTCAGCCATTTTTCCGCTTCTTTAAGACTAGTGAGAACGTCATATAGGCAGCAAATTGTTCTATAGAAAATCTGTTTGTAGAAATTCTAAGAAAACTGTTGCAAAAAACATTTATCCTTTCGAGCTTCTAGCTAGGGTTCTAGACAAATAAAAATATGAGGGAGGGAAAATGGAAGAAAAGAATGCGCCCATTTCCATCCTCGATTAGAAATATTCCCTCCCTTTCTAAATGAGAGCAAATTAAACGCATCTACTACTGCTAGAACTACTCACTTTTATGCAAAGGTCTTGTGATTGCAACAAGACAAGCAAGCACTTCGTTTCGGAATGCATCTAATCGTAACATCGCTCTAAAGAAGCGCACATATTCCGCATCAACGCATTCGCGTAATCTGAAACCAAAAGAGTGATAAGTGTTAGAAAATCTTTTTCGAAAGCAATGGCCGATTGCTAATACTCTAGCATAACATGACGCACCTGATGGAAGAAGCAACAGAGGTCGAGAGGTGCTGACAGATAGTTATCTAATCACTTCATTCCTATATCTTAGTACCACATACCACCCAAGTGGTGAACATGCATCACATAGTTTAGAAACTTGGGCACAATTGCAGAGAACGATGGCACCCAGGCTGCGAACCGCGAACGAAGCTGAGGATCAACTTCGCTTTGCGTACGCAGCACTACCATACTCTGCACTCTGCAAACGAAGACTAAAGCAACAGCACAAAAACTCAACAACTTATAATAGAAACATGCAAGTTCTCCCATCATTCAATTCAAAGTGTCAAATAATGCCCCTTTGCAAAATTTCAGCTTAACTGAAGGAGGGGAGGTGCACATGTTGGATGGGCCATCAACAATTGCAAAGAATGATGGCCCATTCAGCAAGTGCACTTCCCCTCCTTTCAACGATCTCAAATTTTGCGAGGGGGAGCATTATTTGACATTTGAGTTCAACGATGGGGAAAATAATCGCGTTTTTATCACAAGTTTTCGAGTTGCTGTGATCGGCGTTAATATCCGCTTACAGAGAATGCAAAGTAAAGTAGTGGTGCATACACAATATGGGGCACAGGCTCAGCTCCGTTCGCAGTTTTCGCAGCCAGGCTGCAATAGTACCGAAACTTATTCTAAAACTGCAGAAAGGGTCCCATATGGATCACATCAAATAAATAGTGGTCGTAAGAAATAATGACACTTATCGGTTCTCAATTAATGGATGCCACACAAACATATAGAGCAAACCCCATAAATTTCATTCTGCCCAGCCCCCTTCCTTTCGTACCTTTGTTCAAAATTCCGGACTCGAAGAAACAAAAACGACCTTTGCGAACGATTTGCAGCATTAACAAGACACTGCAACGCCAATCTTCGGAAGCGTTTCTCATCGTCCATTAGCTCTGGTGGCGTTCCTCTTTCGTCGAAACCATTCAAAACCGCTTCGAATACATTGCGAATGAAAGATGCTAAAGTTTCTTCCTTCAGGGAATCCAAATAAGACGCGGAACTTTCATCAACAGCACAATATTTTCTGAACGAAATGAGAACAGCCGGATCCAAGGTACCGTGGACGAATATAGCATCAAAACTTCGGGTACTATCCTCATCCATCGTGGCTCGCCTGAGAGAATATACACACGCAGTATGAAACGCTCGAATATTCACTGCATGCGAAGGACCCCCCATTGGGGTTCGTACACCACGAAGACATCATAAATCGTGTTTTCGAACAAAAAAAGACGAAGTCTAACATCCTATTGTTTTTCTCGTCATCACTCCCTTCTATAGCCACCATACAACATATGTCACTGAGCTATCCGTCTTGCAAAAAACATCCGCAATAGTGAAGCTTAGCATCGACTCGAACACTCCTCGCTCACTTTTCGTACCAATTACGTGCATTGATTCTCGAATTGGCCGTGCTATGAAAATTCCACACCCAACTTGCTTCTCTTTGCCAAAATCTTCCTACCCCGAAAGAAACAAACCCCGTACTAGCAATTCATAACGCTAGTTGCACATATCGGATTACTAATAGTCGCATTATTTGTACCTCGCATACAACTAACACGTAAATATATTCGATTCATTTCGATAGCGATAAAACAGAACGACGTCATTTTGGTTACAACACCACTGCGATGTTTCACAAATAGAAAACACTGAGAGATTTATTCGACACAAACAAGAGCACACTTTCACCTCATATGAAGCAACGAAAAATTGCCTCTTAAATTTCAGTAGACAACTTGTTGATTTCCATTCATACGATAAAACCAAAACGTTAACGCATAAATTCAAAGCAAAAAATACGTAACAAATGAAATCACTCTCTCATTTCCACAATACCGAGTTCAGCAACCCACTTAAAATCCATGCAACCACAGAAAACCACTCCAAAATTTGTATCGCTTATCTCAAGTATTCACAGATTTCGAAGCGTAAGTTTCTTATCTTATCCCCGTTATTAATTATGAAAAAATTGAAGCAATAGGGAGTATCCTCTCCGTAAACGGATACCATAACAAAAGATTACGCAAATAAAGTTATTACACTAACTGCTCCTCACTGTTGAAGCTCAGTTTCCCTACAACATTCAAAAAACTGCCACCCATCATGACATCGTTCCCAACATTGCGGCTGCATAGGAAGTTTCTCGCATCCACTGAGGTGGTCCTACCGAGTGAAACCACGTAAGCGTTAACCTCTGGGTTCATGTTCTTACCATAGCACTAATCCTTTCATCCATCCAAAATACAAAAACTATACGTCACGAAACAAAACTTGAATGAAAGTATTAGAAGATGAAATGATTGGGGGATTAGAATTGACGTCTGTGATAGAGGTCAGGATCGTAGTAACTAGTGACCACCGTACGATTCGCGAACTTACGTCCCGTTAACGCCGCCTGCGCCTTCTGACACTCTTGCTTCGAATTGAATTCAACAAACACCTAAAAAAAAATTTCATCAAAGCTGCAATCAGTTAACTATGCACTCTCAATGATCACGGTGGATAACTTCAAGGACGAATCCGTTCCTTCCCACTTCTTCTTGCACACTTAATCACAACGCCTACGGTTATGAGTGAATATTACTGAGGCGTTTCACAAAGGGAAAGTACTAAATGAATCTGCGATATATGGTACTATAATCCAACAATTCATGCTGCCATTAGATGGTACGAAAGGATCCTTAAGCGGAGCGCTAAAATAAATTCATCAATGCAACCTTTTAAATTAATTTTTATTGACTTATCGACCAGGAGGAGGGAATGAGCAGGCAAAAAAATGACCAATGAGGCAAGTCATACCTTTCCTACGCCAGTGACATCCACTCCAGGAATTGATCTCGGCACCTCTATCGACTTGACGAATCCATATTTCGCGCATTCTTCGCGAATATCTTCCAGAATGTCTAAACAATTTGCTTCTTGAACCAATAATAATAAAATTAGGAAGTGAAAAGGTGACAAATCATAAAATTGAGTCAAAGAACAGATAAATGATCCGCCATCGAAGACTATTACTATTATAACCTGCTCCGTGGTCTTCTGGAGCAAATAATTTGTCTATCCTGCCGGACAAACAGCCTAGTGAACGTCCTGAAAAACGAATTTTTCGCACATATCTCAAGAGCATGGACCAATCCTAACTCAAAAAAAAAAAAAAAAAATTAATTCGTCACAGATGAAAGCAAAGCAAACACTCGCCAGCATACCTTCATACTCTTCATCTTCCTTGAGTTCCTCTTCGGTGACCATATTCATAAGGCAAAGCACCTCGGTGGGAGGGCCAGCCCCGTGAGATAAATCGATACCGGCCACTTGTATTTGCGGGAACGCCGTGGTGCTCATTGCAGCACGCGCATTCGCACATGATAATTGCACCACGAGATTCTTATCGCCCAATTGCATTCCATTTAGGCCAGCAATTGCCTTAAGAACACTAGATGCAAGAACCAATTCACTTCGACATAAAATGTAATAGTAAAACAACGAATCGACCGCGTAAACGTTAGGAGGGGCCGTTACGTGGTCATAACTGCATAAAACTATAATAAATTGCTTACTGTACTTTCTTATTCTACTCGCTCCACGCACACACAGTCGCATCACTAAGAAAGCTTCGTCAACAAGAAACTTGGCAAAGTTAATATGCTAAGTAGCACAATCAAAAATTTCGGGCGTTACATGATGAATATTATACAGCCTATCTCAAAACTCGAAAGAACGTTAGCAATTGATTTCTTCGTTCGGCTGTAAAACGAAATTTTATCATCCCAGCAATAATAACAACTAAAGAACAATTCAAAAGCAAGAGCGCTATAGTGCTGACCTTTATCACAAGTTATATGACGATAACTAGTGCGATTTGTCGATGAAATGACAAAGGATCCAGCAAAACAGGGTGGTTTTAGCAGTATAAGGGTTGCAACCACGAGTTATGAACTCAGGTAACAACAAGTTATGAACTCAGTATAGGGATTCCTTTCCTACCGCATATAATAAGCGGCTAATTAGGCCCAGGTGAAATATAAAGATAAACATGCAAGAAGTGACCATCAGATTGAAAACTTTGTGATCATGTATACAGCGAAGCCCATCGACATTTCGTGCCAAAATTTATAAGCATACACTCTCAAAAACGTCGAGATGTTTGCCCATTATGTGCGCTCATTTTGAACATTAGCAATAAGCGCTTATCACTGGGCAGCGCAATGTACGAGTGTTTGCCTACATTTCTGCTCAACGTAGTCACTTTTACGTTGCAAGAAGCAACGAATGCCGTATCGCTGAGCACTCAAACCTTTTACTTGGTCATCATTTGGTCACGAACTCATTTCTTGCTTTCTTAGCGAATATACAGCCAAAGAAAAGAGTGGCAATGAGGAATCCAGTGGCCCATACTTGATCTGTGAGTGATGGATCGAGATATTCGGCGAAAGCGTAGCCCTTCGAGACACCAGTGCTGACGTCGGTAACCAGATTGAATGCCTTTAGTTGTCCAAACGACGATAACAATTCTTTCACCTAAAATTATTAACAACCTATATGCCATTTTCTCCCTCATTTATTATCAATTCATACGCTTCTCCACGCCGTATTTCATCGGACCGCAGATCTCATTCACTCCCTCAAACCTCTGAACGAGATAACCTTTTTTTAAATAGAGAACACATCTTCAAAACTGGCGTAAAAAGCAGCTGCTTTCGTTTCAGATTTGAGAACTTTACATGACTATAGTTTCCGTCCACAGGGAACATTAGAAGACTATAGTTTTCCATCCGAAGAAATCTGGCATTTCTTAAAATCAGTTTTTTGAAATAACCGAAAGTTCATATTGCGCTACACCATACCTAGTATCAAATTTGCAAGCGAATGAAGGTCACACAACCTCAATGTCTAATGTGGTTACGAGGAAATCACTGTCGTCACCTAGAAGCGCTGTAAACACCACAGTGTTCTTGGACCGTCATATCCAAGCATCATATCACTTCATGTCAACATTTCTTTCACCTCCCATACCAACAACGCTACTTCTCCACCATATCCGTATTGAGGACCCCTCCCTTCACCGAATCATTAAAAATCATTTATCCATCCATAAAGTGCATCAGCACATACGACGAGAAAAAGCGCATAGTGAGAATCTGGAAGGAATATTCAAAACCGCTTACTGTGTTCAGCAACCGTCAATTTCCATTTTACCTAAAATCTGAAAACCGGGACCAAATAAGAGACAGATCAACCCATTTCGCAAGAATATCGCGATGCTAGCATGAAGGAAAAAAACATTCGATGTGGACGTTCGAAATAACCATTCCTGTTTCCAACACTCCCATTCATATTTCTTTTGGTTACAAGGGTTTCACTATTTGAGAACCAGGACACAAAAATATCGTGTCCCAAGCAAAACGACAGAGTCGTCTTCATAAAGCATTTTCGAAAGCGTCCGGAACTAACGAACACTTCTTTTCTTACCCGTATCAGATCTTTTATTGACAGAAGTATAATCATGAATTACTCTAGGCGATAGAAGTATAGCAATGGCTGTAGATAGAAGCGAGACACAGTGCAAAAGGAGAGCACGAAAAACCTCAAAGAGATGAGGAGATATAATATAAGACAGGGAAAGAAAGAATGAAGTGCGGGTAGTAAAGAGACGAATTCAACAATATTCTCTCTTAGAAACTTTTCAGAACCCCTGAAACTTGAACACTGAGATATGGGACATCTAAAAAGAGGAGGAAAAGAGTACGCCGCATCGTGAAATAATTTAGCGTCCCGGGCTGAAACACCTAAAAAAACAAGAGAGGAGGCGCGAGGATACATTTTCTCGATCCGGCTCAGCTGCAGCACGCATAAGAGAGCAAAGAGTGCGCGTCTCGTGACTGACGGCCACTGAAATAT
The DNA here is from genome assembly GCA_037389465.1 of Baylisascaris procyonis. Lineage (NCBI taxonomy): Eukaryota > Metazoa > Nematoda > Chromadorea > Rhabditida > Ascarididae > Baylisascaris > Baylisascaris procyonis. The sequence goes on from JAZARR010000250.1 coordinate 733,400, forward strand.
GTGGCCGAATTAGTCATATTGGTACAAAATGCATTTGCTGCTTCATACATTCATCCCACAAGCTTTTCTCATCCCCATCCCCATCCCACCAAATCCTCTTACTTCCTCATGTTAATCGCAATTCCTCTCAAGAACGGTCTGCCAAAACATAAACCTAAACTACCGGTAAAAAACAACAGTGCATCGCAAAAGGATGCTAAATGTAACGGCATATAACCACCATACTACTACACACTGATTAGAAATCATTCTCCCAAATACAATCATATGCGGACATCATTTTTTGCAATCATCCTGCGCCATACATATCAGAAAAAGAAATCTAATAGATATGTAAGTGAAAAATGAGTGTATCAAATAACATATAGGTTTCATCCAAGCGTTATCCACGATCACATTTTAGCTTATGGTTACAAAATTACGAGAGCACCAACTCATAATACCATTCAAAAACAAGCAAAAGTAATGGACTTCAAAGTTTTTTTATTACCAGAAAGAACGAAAATTTCAATTTCAAAACTTTCGCATCAGAAAACATGCAAGTGCAGTCGCCTTCATTTCCCAGAAGTTTTGATAATATTCGGATTAGAAGAGTGTACAAATAATCGAGAAGCAAACCTGTTCCGCATTGAGATAACTCGGCAGTCCACCAATAAATATCTTGTATGGACTATCCGCCACGATGTTTGAAACTGCAAACAAATCATCAATATCTCTGAACAAATGTTGCCATCTATGATTTGCAATGAAACTTTAAAAACACATGAAACGTAGTGCTTCCTGAAATAAATCATGTCTACCTAAATACTACTCACATTTTCATCCTTATCTTTTGATACAGACAGTTTCAACAAGCAATACAAAAAAAGAAGCTCGAATCGGCTGAGAACAACTCTCTCTTCCTCTCTCCAAAGGAAATATAAAATCAAATCAACGAACTTTTATCATAACCGACCATTCTACTCGCGCGTTATCAATGCCGATATCGATTCAATGAATATATTTAGAGAGTTTTAGACAATATTAGTTGTACTTTCTAATTCAAGTAATGAACCCGAGAAACATGGCAAACAGGTGGGCTTCCAGGTATTGTTTTCAATATGCTACGAGCGTTATACTTTAGCTGTTTGACCTAAAAAACTTATATGCATACGAAAATATCACCACCATTATCATGCTCTTGATTGCAGATTAATGGGAACACTAGATTCAGCTGCAACATACCCATCATGTTGCCCATATCGTAGCTTGTACTCATAGGCTGATAATCACGAGGTCTGCGTATTTTTAGCTGCTGTCCCATGAAGTTAATTCCGTCGAACGCCATGCCGGCAGTTGTCTCGTCAATAGAACGGAATTCAATGAATGCAAAATTCTTGTCAAGATTCATCTGACATGCCAACACTGGATTTCCTGGTGCTTGCGCCAGTCCACAAAGGTGCATCTGCAGATGGAAATTATGACTAGTTGGGCAAACTCTAAGGACAGTAAGTCCTCCTTAAAAATGGACTGACTGAACAAACTCCTCAAAAGCTCCAAAGAAAACATTCCGGCACATTTAAGTCTAAGGCATTATGAGTGAAAACACTTAGTTTCCAAAAAGATTCTGCAACCGAAATGTTCCATAATTCAAAATGATCTCTAAAGGTAATAACTTCGACTTTGAGAATGTAAAACGCTTCTATGAATTGCCGATTCATCTCACATTGGAAAAATTTTCATATACATGCGCTCGTGGCAGGAATAATGATATTTTCGGCAAAAGTCAACCTAATAACCATTGAAGTGGAACTCTAAACTTGGAAGGAAGAAAACCTGTTGATTGAAGAAGTCGAGCATAGCATCCTCACTACATCCGAACGGGATATTGCCTACATAGAGACGTCGCGATTGACAAGTCACCGAAGGACCGACCACTGGCACTGCTGACTGAACGTTGTTTCGTGGAATCTGACCAGCCGCTGAAAGATTACATATTCGAAAGGAAGTAATACTTCGACGAACACGTATGCAGTGTCCCTATAAACTCCTTATACAAATCATCTATGTCGCTGAGAGAAAAGTATTGAGAATTCTTTTCCCCTTAGCCCCAACATGCTCGATTGGGAGCACGCCATTGTGTACTGACGTAAAATTCACCAAAATTTTACTCTCGAGCCTTTAGCCTCTGTTGTGTTGCTGCCGTGTGGAGGAGACCAGATGAGACGACAAGTTGAAGTTTATTGATGGCTGAGTGAACTGAATTGATTGTAAAGCAAATGAAGTAAAGCAATTCGAATACCTTGCAGTTCTTTATACTCCTTGGGTGTGAGGTGTTCATAACCAGCTGGTGGCACATCCCAAAACTTGTACTTCTTCTTCGGCTTTTCTTTCTCTCTCGACCGCTCACGACTGCGATCGCGCTCTCTGTGGCGGCGATCCCGATCACGTCTGCAAACGACAAAAATTTCTTAATCACTGCTGTACGTACGACTCTTTACTAAAATCTTGAGCTCAAAATTGTTCGCATGGTTGGGGGAGAGACACCTGCACTATTCTCTAAACTTTATACGTAGCCTATTTTATTCCAGTGTTGTGCTTCATTAAATGCGATATCACAAGAACGGAATTGTTTGAGATCGTACTAAGCCTTAATCGACAATGAATTCCGGTGATCGAGGCTAATTTACAAACACAACTGACTAACGAAGGATCGTCATATAGAAAATGTCACGATGAAATCACGCAAGGTTTGATGTCACACAGCCATCAACGATATTTTTGGCTTCAAAAAACTGTGCACCCTCCAAAAAGTTCCAAAACACCTTTTCCGGCATGATTAGGAAGCAACGTAACAAACAAGTTATATGCTGCGATCACAAAAAACCGAAGCCTTCCGCTTGAAAACTAACTAGACAGAACGCGAAAGTGCAACGATTGGAAAAATGAAAATACAGAAGTTACGATGCAGCAGACTTCATGCTATACAAACTATCTGCCACACCACCAAATGAATATATAACAGGTATTGCTTAAGCCTGACGTAACGATGTAACTTATCTCTACAGAGCATCGGTTAAGCCCGGTCCCGATTTCAGTCGTAGTCGGGTCCCGGTTCGATCCACATGCACATACAACAGTGAGATAAGAAAAAGGCGAAAAAAAAATTCCAGAAATATATAAAACATACGATCGAGAATGAGAGCGCGAACGAGATCTCCTTCGGTGACGGTCTCTGCTCCGACTTCTCGACCTGCGCCTTCTATCTCTGTCACGATCTCTGCTATCGCGATCCTTATCCCGACTACCCTCCTTGTCTTTCTTCTCGCGCCTGTCCTTGTCCTTGTCCTTATCTCTGTCCCTGTCTTTGTCTTTATCCTTGTCCTTCTCTTTGTCTTTATCCTTTTCGTCCGACGATGAAATCACCGTCTGCTCCTGTAAAAACCAAATGAATTAGTCAAAATGGATACAATCTAACTCAAGAATGAGCACCGACTTTCGAAAAGCAGAACCTAGAAGCAAAAAGATCTAAAATGAATCCCTTGGTCTGAACGATGGAGACTTTATTCATTAGTGACACCAGAGACACAAATAACATACCTTCGGTAACAGCGCTGCAATTTTTGGGTCCAATGGAGCAGCAGTGGGTCCATCTTTTCGTTGTCTCACTTCCATGTAAGCTTTCGCCACATCCTCCATCCTCGCCTCACCATCATTGGAGGATTGTTCGAGCTGCTGCGGTTGTTGTACATCCGTCATCCTAACAATATATTAGCAACTACTATTCTGTTCAGTGAGAACCTATTAATACAGTTAACGAAAATATCGTTGAGATAGCAACGAATCGACCTTAACGAATAAGAGAAGCAAAAGCGCTATATAAAAAGATTAAATCTCTGCCTATATTATGCCAGTTCTTGGGTCATAGAGTGAACCAGATTATAGCAACTATAAGGACTTGCTAATACCATGATTGGTAACAATCCCTTCGCATAACACTACATCGGTTTCCAAAGTCTACGTTTAGCCTGATTTATAACAAGGATTGAGTGAATTAAATAACTTAATTCTAGATAAGACCACTTTTATAAATGAAGGAGATTAGAAAGTGCATAGGGCTATTCGCGTAAGCATCGCATAAGTGAGGTATACATACATCATAGATGATGCATCTATTTAGCACAAAAAACAACATTTATAGCATAAATCCAGATAGAACAGGCATATAACTACAGATATCATAACAGCGTTTTCGGTACTAAAGAACTCCAATACCGACTTAGTGGGCTTGAGTTAATTCACTGTTACAAAATCACAAACCGGTTTAGCTACACTATCTCTGAAGCGCATTTCCAACTTTTCTTTAATGGCTCATAAACAATCACTTAGTAAGTGAGGTTTCAAAATTGAATTCAGTGTTTAATTCTTCCTCATTCATTTAGCGTCACTCGTGTCTAGACATTGCTTCCATAGCATCAATTTCGTCAATTTTTATTTGTAAACTTAAAACCAATGATTCTGGAGAAATCTTCGATCTCAAGTTCGTTTGAATTGTTCTCATCGGTATCCATCTTATGAACACATCGTTATGTCGACTAGTATCTCTTGGGGCTTTCTGTTCACGACACTGCTTTCTGAAATTAAGACTCGAGAAAACACAATAAAAATGTGGCATCTCCTGTGGCACTAGTTAGGGTTCGGAAAGATGCCATTTACACAGCTGAAATGTAATATGAGGCCCACCACTCCTTTCCCCTTCCTTTGTCCCCTTTCTTACTCCTTGGGACCATTTTCTGAATCTTACTACGAATTGCAAAAATCTAACGAACGCTATCATCTGAATCGTCGTCCTGACCGTTGTTCTGAATCCTACTAAATCCGATCGTTTTAAAGCACGAAACCATCATGGCTCCCTCATTCACGTCAGGTGGGTTACGCGAGGCAAAACCGCTCTTACGAAACGAAGCAACATTCAGTGCACGTATTCCTCAATCTGGCTGAATAACTTGGTAACAACGATTAAATACATTTGCCCCAATCAGTAACATAACTAGCACTACCAAGGAAATATCTATCGTCAAAAAAATCGCCCCACTAAAGAGCAATGGAAAACATGCTCGATTCTGCTCGTGTGTTTGCAGGTCCCATTCAACCGCGTAGGATAAAATGTAACGAAATAACGTTCAGTGAGAAAAATATAGGATCTTAAAGTTAACGAAAAACACGCCCCGTGCATGCCTATGTTTCCTCTCTGCGACTGAATCGGAGTCACAGGCAAACACGTGGCTTGGGCCACGTTTTCTTCTTTATTGTAATGCCACTCGGCACAGAACCACCTCCTTTTACCGTCATTCGCTCAAAAGAGATAGATACATAACAGAACGCATACAACAAAGCCACGCGACATAACACCTCCAACAACAGAGAATAACCCCACCAACGCTACAACGACAACCCAAGCCCGAGTATACCAAAGACCGAGAGAAGCGAACGTGAAATAGGCATTATGTAAGATTCCACCAAGTCGGTCGGTTCGTCTGCCCAACACTCATCAAAACTGGCACCACCAGTGCATAAAATTTCGACCAAAAACAGATAGCCTCAGGTGCAACAATGTCGGTAAAATCAGAAACCTCGATGACATATAATAAAGCAAGCAAAATGAAGGAAAATTATGCAAAAAACTGATATTTCGAACTAACTCGACTTGACGAACATCACAAAACGCTCTCAACTTCAAAACATCAATACGCCGCTTCCATCGAATTCCGACTTTCGTTGCGGGACACAAAAATATTTTTCCTCAGCCAGGGCCAAATGAGATTAGATTCTTGGCACTTCAGCATATGATCGCGTCGGTGCGTCATACTTGAGATCAGAATCTGCACGACGCTTTTGAAATATGAAATCTTTTAGAGGCCTAAGATTTCAGGTTCTCTGAGTTCTTCCAAGTCATACTACGTGTGCAGACCACCAAAAGAAATGGACTGAAGGTAAAAGCCATGAGAGACCCACATACACTGACGGAAACACGAGTGGTTAGAATTTTGAATATTCTGCCCCCACAACATCTTCACTTTTCTCTCCTTGGAGGCTTTCATTAACGCTCCAATATATAGAGCTTTTGTTCCAAAACATTCGCAATGACAGCGAACATTTGCCAAAAACCAACAGGAATTCCAAATAGAAAAATTCGAATCGCTCATTTCTATTTTCATCTTTTGACCTCTCTGATATATTCGTGTGTTGCGTTATTTTAACCTCTCTCGATCCTTCGTAAGTTTTCAAGGAAGGCCAGTTTCGCAAAACGAAATATTCAACAAACTTTCCTTTTTTTTTCTTCTTGCCGAAAATCTTATTCAGCTCTCCATGTCACGATCAATTACAGGAAAGCCGCAAGTAAACCTGAAAAATTAGGCGTTTTTACAAAACAATTCCTATATCCGCGGTGAGAAAGAATCGGAAAGGTTGGAAGCTTCCGTTCGATGTCCACATCCCCGCCATAGCGGCGAGATGGCCGAGCGGTCTAAGGCGCTGGTTTTAGGCACCAGTCTCTTCGGAGGCGTGGGTTCGAATCCCACTCTCGTCATTTCCTGTCGGTTGACAAGTCGTCCTCCAAAATGGAACTCGTGAGAAGCTCCTTTTCCACCCTGCCACATAAGGGTTCAAGAAAGAACTGTTGGAAGTCCTCCATTTCCCTCACAGCGGCGAGATGGCCGAGCGGTCTAAGGCGCTCGTTTAAGGCACCAGTCTCTTCGGAGGCGTGGGTTCGAATCCCACTCTCGTCATTTCCTGTCGGTTGACAAGTCGTCCTCCAAACGGGAACTCGTGAGAAGTTCCTTTTCGACCCTGCCAGGTAACGGTTCAAGAAAGAACTGCTGGAAGTGCTCTATTTCCGTCAAAGCGGCGAGATGGCCGAGCGGTCTAAGGCGTTGGTTTAAGGCACCAGTCTCTTCGGAGGCGTGGGTTCGAATCCCACTCTCGTCATTTCTTTTCAGGGGACTAGTCGTCCTCCAAAATGGAACACGTGAGAAGTTCCTTTTCCACCCTGCCAGATAAGGGTTCAAGAAAGATCTGTTGGAAGTCCTCCACTTCCGACACAGCGGCGAGATGGCCGAGCGGTCTAAGGCGCTGGTTTAAGGCACCAGTCTCTTCGGAGGCGTGGGTTCGAATCCCACTCTCGTCATTTCCTGTCGGTTGAGGAGTCGTCCTCCAAAATGGAACTCGTGAGAAGCTCCTTTTCCACCCTCCGAAACAAGGAATTGTGAAAGACCTGTTGGAGTCCTCCATTTCCCTCACAGCGGCGAGATGGCCGAGCGGTCTAAGGCGCTGGTTTAAGGCACCAGTCTCTTCGGAGGCGTGGGTTCCAATCCCACTCTCGTCATTTCCTGTCGGTTGACAAGTCGTCCTCCAAAATGGAACTCGTGAGAAGCTCCTTTTCCACCCTCCGAAACAAGGAATTGTGAAAGACCTGTTGGAGTCCTCCATTTCCCTCACAGCTGCGAGATGGCCGAGCGGTCTAAGGCGCTGGTTTAAGGCACCAGTCTCTTCGCAGGCGTGGGTTCGAATCCCACTCTCGTCATTTCCCGTCGGTTGACAAGTCGTCCTCCAAAACAGAACTCGTCGGAACTTCTTCTTTCACCCTCCTAAACAAGGGAATGTGAAAGACCTGTTGGGAGTCCTCCACTCCAGACACAGCGGCGAGATGGCCGAGCGGTCTAAGGCGCTGGTTTTAGGCACCAGTCTCTTCGGAGGCGTGGGTTCGAATCCCACTCTCGTCATTTCCTGTCGGTTGACAAGTCGTCCTCCAAAATGGAACTCGTGAGAAGCTCCTTTTCGACCCTGCCAGATAAGGGTTCAAGAAAGAACTGCTGGAAGTCCTCTATTTCCGTCAAAGCGGCGAGATGGCCGAGTGGTCTAAGGCGCTGGTTTTAGGCACCAGTCTCTTCGGAGGCGTGGGTTCGAATCCCACTCTCGTCATTTCCTGTTGTTTTACAAGTCGTCCTCCAGAATGGAACTCGTGAGAAGTTCCTTTTCGACCGTGCAAGATGAGGGATTGTGAATGACCTGTTGGAAGTCCTCCATTTCCGGCACAGCGGCGAGATGGCCGAGCGGTCTAAGGCGCTGGTTTAAGGCACCAGTCTCTTCGGAGGCGTGGGTTCGAATCCCACTCTCGTCATTTCTTGTGAGGGGACTAGTCGTCCTCCAAAATGGAACTCGTGAGATGTTCCTTTTTGACCGTGTAAGATAAGGGATTGTGAAAGAACTGTTGGAAGCCCTGCATTTCCGTCAAAATGGCGAGATGGCCGAGCGGTCTAAGGCGCTGGTTTTAGGCACCAGTCTCTTCGGAGGCGTGGGTTCGAATCCCGCTCTCGTCATTCCCTGTCGGTGGACTAGTCGTCCTCCAAAACAGAACTCGTGGGAACTTCCTTTTTCACCCTCCTAAACAAGGGAATGTGAAAGACCTGTTGGAAGTCCTCCATTTCCGCCACAGCGGCGAGATGGCCGAGCCGTCTAAGGCGCTGGTTTAAGGCACCAGTCTCTTCGGAGGCGTGGGTTCGAATCCCACTCTCGTCATTTCTTGTCAGGGGAGTAGTCGTCCTCCAAAATGGAACACGTGAGAAGCTCCTTTTCCACCCTGCCAGATAAGGGTTGAAGAAAGAACTGCTGGATGTCCCCTGTCTCCGTCAAGGCGGCGGGATGGCCGAGCGGTCTAAGGCGCTGGCTTTAGGCACCAGTCTCTTCGGAGGCGTGGGTTCGAATCCCACTCTCGTCATTTCTTGTCGGGGGACTAGTCGTCCTCCAAAATGGAACTCGTGAGATGTTCTTTTTTGACCGTGTAAGATAAGGGATTGTGAAAGACCTGTTGGGAGTCCTCCATTCCCGACACAGCGGCGAGATGGCCGAGCGGTCTAAGGCGCTGGTTTTAGGCACCAGTCTCTTCGGAGGCGCGGGTTCGAATCCCACTCTCGTCATTTCCTGTTGGTTTACATCGTCCTCCAAAAGGGAACTCGTGAGAAGTTCACTTTCGACCGTGCAAGATAAGGGATTGTGAAAGACCTGTTGGAAGTCCTTCGTTTCCGTCAAACTCTAAGGCGCTGGTTTTAGGCACCAGTCTCTTCGGAGGCGTGGGTTCGAATCCCACTCTCGTCATTTCTTGTCAGGGGAGTAGTCGTCCTCCAAAATGGAACTCGTGAGAAGTTCCTTTTCGACCCTGCCAGATAAGGGTTCAAGAAATAACTGCTGGAAGTCCTCCATTTCCGTCAAGGTGGCGAGATGGCCGAGCGGTCTGAGGCGCTGGTTTAAGGCACCAGTCTCCTCGGAAGCGTGGGTTCGAATCCCACTCTCGTCATTTCTTTTCGGGGGACTAGGCGTCCTCCAAAATGGAACTCGTAAGATATTCCTTTTTGACCGTGCAGGATAAGGGATTGTGAAAGACCTGTTGGAAGTCCTTCGTTTCCGTCAAAGCGGCGAGATGGCCGAGCGGTCTAAGGCGCTGGTTTAAGGCACCAGTCTCTTCGGAGGCGTGGGTTCGAATCCCACTCTCGTCATTTCCTGTCGGTTGACAAGTCGTCCTCCAAACTGGAACTCGTGAGAAGTTCCTTTTCGACCGCGCAAGATAAGGGATTGTGAATGACCTGTTGGAAGCCCTCCATTTCCGGCACAGCGGCGAGATGGCCGAGCGGTCTAAGGCGCTGGTTTTAGGCACCAGTCTCTTCGGAGGCGTGGGTTCGAATCCCACTCTCGTCATTCCCTGTCGGTGGACTAGTCGTCCTCCAAAACAGAACTCGTGGGAACTTCCTTTTTCACCCTCCTAAACAAGGGAATGTGAAAGACCTGTTGGGAGTCCTCCACTTCCGACACAGCGGCGAGATGGCCGAGCGGTCTAAGGCGCTGGTTTAAGGCACCAGTCTCTTCGGAGGCGTGGGTTCGAATCCCACTCTCGTCATTTCCTGTCGGTTGACAAGTCGTCCTCTAAAAGTGAACTCGTGAGAAGTTCATTTTCGACCGCGCAAGATAAGGGATTGTGAAAGACCTGTTGGAAGTCCTCCATTTCCGGCACAGCGGCGAGATGGCCGAGCGGTCTAAGGCGCTGGTTTAAGGCACCAGTCTCTTCGGAGGCGTGGGTCCGAATCCCACTCTCGTCATTTCCTGTCGGTTGACAAGTCGTCCTCCAAAATGGAACTCGTGAGAAGTTCCTTTTCGACCGTGCAGGATAAGGGATTGTGAAAGACCTGTTGGAAGTCCTCCATTTCCGACACAGCGGCGAGATGGCCGAGCGGTCTAAGGCGCTGGTTTAAGGCACCAGTCTCTTCGGAGGCGTGGGTTCGAATCCCACTCTCGTCATTTCCTGTCGGTTGAGGAGTCGTCCTCCAAAATGGAACTCGTGAGAAGCTCCTTTTCCACCCTCCGAAACAAGGAATTGTGAAAGACCTGTTGGAGTCCTCCATTTCCCTCACAGCGGCGAGATGGCCGAGCGGTCTAAGGCGCTGGTTTAAGGCACCAGTCTCTTCGGAGGCGTGGGTTCGAATCCCACTCTCGTCATTTCCTGTCGGTTGACAAGTCGTCCTCCAAAATGGAACTCGTGAGAAGCTCCTTTTCCACCCTCCGAAACAAGGAATTGTGAAAGACCTGTTGGAGTCCTCCATTTCCCTCACAGCTGCGAGATGGCCGAGCGGTCTAAGGCGCTGGTTTAAGGCACCAGTCTCTTCGCAGGCGTGGGTTCGAATCCCACTCTCGTCATTTCCCGTCGGTTGACAAGTCGTCCTCCAAAACAGAACTCGTCGGAACTTCCTCTTTCACCCTCCTAAACAAGGGAATGTGAAAGACCTGTTGGGAGTCCTCCACTCCAGACACAGCGGCGAGATGGCCGAGCGGTCTAAGGCGCTGGTTTTAGGCACCAGTCTCTTCGGAGGCGTGGGTTCGAATCCCACTCTCGTCATTTCCTGTCGGTTGACAAGTCGTCCTCCAAAATGGAACTCGTGAGAAGCTCCTTTTCGACCCTGCCAGATAAGGGTTCAAGAAAGAACTGCTGGAAGTCCTCTATTTCCGTCAAAGCGGCGAGATGGCCGAGTGGTCTAAGGCGCTGGTTTTAGGCACCAGTCTCTTCGGAGGCGTGGGTTCGAATCCCACTCTCGTCATTTCCTGTTGTTTTACAAGTCGTCCTCCAGAATGGAACTCGTGAGAAGTTCCTTTTCGACCGTGCAAGATGAGGGATTGTGAATGACCTGTTGGAAGTCCTCCATTTCCGGCACAGCGGCGAGATGGCCGAGCGGTCTAAGGCGCTGGTTTAAGGCACCAGTCTCTTCGGAGGCGTGGGTTCGAATCCCACTCTCGTCATTTCTTGTGAGGGGACTAGTCGTCCTCCAAAATGGAACTCGTGAGATGTTCCTTTTTGACCGTGTAAGACAAGGGATTGTGAAAGAACTGTTGGAAGCCCTGCATTTCCGTCAAAATGGCGAGATGGCCGAGCGGTCTAAGGCGCTGGTTTTAGGCACCAGTCTCTTCGGAGGCGTGGGTTCGAATCCCGCTCTCGTCATTCCCTGTCGGTGGACTAGTCCTCCTCCAAAACAGAACTCGTGGGAACTTCCTTTTTCACCCTCCTAAACAAGGGAATGTGAAAGACCTGTTGGAAGTCCTCCATTTCCGCCACAGCGGCGAGATGGCCGAGCCGTCTAAGGCGCTGGTTTAAGGCACCAGTCTCTTCGGAGGCGTGGGTTCGAATCCCACTCTCGTCATTTCTTGTCAGGGGAGTAGTCGTCCTCCAAAATGGAACACGTGAGAAGCTCCTTTTCCACCCTGCCAGATAAGGGTTGAAGAAAGAACTGCTGGATGTCCCCTGTCTCCGTCAAGGCGGCGGGATGGCCGAGCGGTCTAAGGCGCTGGCTTTAGGCACCAGTCTCTTCGGAGGCGTGGGTTCGAATCCCACTCTCGTCATTTCTTGTCGGGGGACTAGTCGTCCTCCAAAATGGAACTCGTGAGATGTTCTTTTTTGACCGTGTAAGATAAGGGATTGTGAAAGACCTGTTGGGAGTCCTCCATTCCCGACACAGCGGCGAGATGGCCGAGCGGTCTAAGGCGCTGGTTTTAGGCACCAGTCTCTTCGGAGGCGCGGGTTCGAATCCCACTCTCGTCATTTCCTGTTGGTTTACAAGTCGTCCTCCAAAAGGGAACTCGTGAGAAGTTCACTTTCGACCGTGCAAGATAAGGGATTGTGAAAGACCTGTTGGAAGTCCTTCGTTTCCGTCAAACTCTAAGGCGCTGGTTTTAGGCACCAGTCTCTTCGGAGGCGTGGGTTCGAATCCCACTCTCGTCATTTCTTGTCAGGGGAGTAGTCGTCCTCCAAAATGGAACTCGTGAGAAGTTCCTTTTCGACCCTGCCAGATAAGGGTTCAAGAAATAACTGCTGGAAGTCCTCCATTTCCGTCAAGGTGGCGAGATGGCCGAGCGGTCTGAGGCGCTGGTTTGAGGCACCAGTCTCCTCGGAAGCGTGGGTTCGAATCCCACTCTCGTCATTTCTTGTCGGGGGACTAGGCGTCCTCCAAAATGGAACTCGTAAGATATTCCTTTTTGACCGTGCAGGATAAGGGATTGTGAAAGACCTGTTGGAAGTCCTTCGTTTCCGTCAAAGCGGCGAGATGGCCGAGCGGTCTAAGGCGCTGGTTTAAGGCACCAGTCTCTTCGGAGGCGTGGGTTCGAATCCCACTCTCGTCATTTCCTGTCGGTTGACAAGTCGTCCTCCAAACTGGAACTCGTGAGAAGTTCCTTTTCGACCGCGCAAGATAAGGGATTGTGAATGACCTGTTGGAAGCCCTCCATTTCCGGCACAGCGGCGAGATGGCCGAGCGGTCTAAGGCGCTGGTTTTAGGCACCAGTCTCTTCGGAGGCGTGGGTTCGAATCCCACTCTCGTCATTCCCTGTCGGTGGACTAGTCGTCCTCCAAAACAGAACTCGTGGGAACTTCCTTTTTCACCCTCCTAAACAAGGGAATGTGAAAGACCTGTTGGGAGTCCTCCACTTCCGACACAGCGGCGAGATGGCCGAGCGGTCTAAGGCGCTGGTTTAAGGCACCAGTCTCTTCGGAGGCGTGGGTTCGAATCCCACTCTCGTCATTTCCTGTCGGTTGACAAGTCGTCCTCTAAAAGTGAACTCGTGAGAAGTTCATTTTCGACCGCGCAAGATAAGGGATTGTGAAAGACCTGTTGGAAGTCCTCCATTTCCGGCACAGCGGCGAGATGGCCGAGCGGTCTAAGGCGCTGGTTTAAGGCACCAGTCTCTTCGGAGGCGTGGGTCCGAATCCCACTCTCGTCATTTCCTGTCGGTTGACAAGTCGTCCTCCAAAATGGAACTCGTGAGAAGTTCCTTTTCGACCGTGCAAGATAAGGGATTGTGAAAGACCTGTTGGAAGTCCTCCATTCCCATCAAATTGGCGAGATGGCCGAGCGGTCTAAGGCGCTGGTTTAAGGCACCAGTCTCTTCGGAGGCGTGGGTTCGAATCCCACTCTCGTCATTTCCTGTTGGCTGACAAGTCGTCCTCCAAAACAGAACTCGTGGAAACTTCCTTTTTCGACCGTGCAAGATAAGGGATTGTGAAAGACCTGTTGGAAGTCCTCCATTTCCGACAAAGCGGCGAGATGGCCGAGCGGTCTAAGGCGCTGGTTTTAGGCACCAGTCTCTTCGCAGGCGTGGGTTCGAATCCCACTCTCGTCATTTCCCGTCATTTGACAAGTCGTCCTCCAAAACAGAACTCGTCGGAACTTCCTCTTTCACCCTCCTAAACAAGGGAATGTGAAAGACCTGTTGGGAGTCCTCCACTCCAGACACAGCGGCGAGATGGCCGAGCGGTCTAAGGCGCTGGTTTTAGGCACCAGTCTCTTCGGAGGCGTGGGTTCGAATCCCACTCTCGTCATTTCCTGTCGGTTGACAAGTCGTCCTCCAAAAGGGAACTCGTGAGAAGTTCACTTTCGACCGTGCAAGATAAGGGATTGTGAAAGACCTGTTGGAAGTCCTTCGTTTCCGTCAAACTCTAAGGCGCTGGTTTTAGGCACCAGTCTCTTCGGAGGCGTGGGTTCGAATCCCACTCTCGTCATTTCTTGTCAGGGGAGTAGTCGTCCTCCAAAATGGAACTCGTGAGAAGTTCCTTTTCGACCCTGCCAGATAAGGGTTCAAGAAATAACTGCTGGAAGTCCTCCATTTCCGTCAAGGTGGCGAGATGGCCGAGCGGTCTGAGGCGCTGGTTTAAGGCACCAGTCTCCTCGGAAGCGTGGGTTCGAATCCCACTCTCGTCATTTCTTGTCGGGGGACTAGGCGTCCTCCAAAATGGAACTCGTAAGATATTCCTTTTTGACCGTGCAGGATAAGGGATTGTGAAAGACCTGTTGGAAGTCCTTCGTTTCCGTCAAAGCGGCGAGATGGCCGAGCGGTCTAAGGCGCTGGTTTAAGGCACCAGTCTCTTCGGAGGCGTGGGTTCGAATCCCACTCTCGTCATTTCCTGTCGGTTGACAAGTCGTCCTCCAAACTGGAACTCGTGAGAAGTTCCTTTTCGACCGCGCAAGATAAGGGATTGTGAATGACCTGTTGGAAGCCCTCCATTTCCGGCACAGCGGCGAGATGGCCGAGCGGTCTAAGGCGCTGGTTTTAGGCACCAGTCTCTTCGGAGGCGTGGGTTCGAATCCCACTCTCGTCATTCCCTGTCGGTGGACTAGTCGTCCTCCAAAACAGAACTCGTGGGAACTTCCTTTTTCACCCTCCTAAACAAGGGAATGTGAAAGACCTGTTGGGAGTCCTCCACTTCCGACACAGCGGCGAGATGGCCGAGCGGTCTAAGGCGCTGGTTTAAGGCACCAGTCTCTTCGGAGGCGTGGGTTCGAATCCCACTCTCGTCATTTCCTGTCGGTTGACAAGTCGTCCTCTAAAAGTGAACTCGTGAGAAGTTCATTTTCGACCGCGCAAGATAAGGGATTGTGAAAGACCTGTTGGAAGTCCTCCATTTCCGGCACAGCGGCGAGATGGCCGAGCGGTCTAAGGCGCTGGTTTAAGGCACCAGTCTCTTCGGAGGCGTGGGTCCGAATCCCACTCTAGTCATTTCCTGTCGGTTGACAAGTCGTCCTCCAAAATGGAACTCGTGAGAAGTTCCTTTTCGACCGTGCAAGATAAGGGATTGTGAAAGACCTGTTGGAAGTCCTCCATTCCCATCAAATTGGCGAGATGGCCGAGCGGTCTAAGGCGCTGGTTTAAGGCACCAGTCTCTTCGGAGGCGTGGGTTCGAATCCCACTCTCGTCATTTCCTGTTGGCTGACAAGTCGTCCTCCAAAACAGAACTCGTGGAAACTTCCTTTTTCGACCGTGCAAGATAAGGGATTGTGAAAGACCTGTTGGAAGTCCTCCATTTCCGACACAGCGGCGAGATGGCCGAGCGGTCTAAGGCGCTGGTTTAAGGCACCAGTCTCTTCGGAGGCGTGGGTTCGAATCCCACTCTCGTCATTTCCTGTCGGTTGAGGAGTCGTCCTCCAAAATGGAACTCGTGAGAAGCTCCTTTTCCACCCTCCGAAACAAGGAATTGTGAAAGACCTGTTGGAGTCCTCCATTTCCCTCACAGCGGCGAGATGGCCGAGCGGTCTAAGGCGCTGGTTTAAGGCACCAGTCTCTTCGGAGGCGTGGGTTCGAATCCCACTCTCGTCATTTCCTGTCGGTTGACAAGTCGTCCTCCAAAATGGAACTCGTGAGAAGCTCCTTTTCCACCCTCCGAAACAAGGAATTGTGAAAGACCTGTTGGAGTCCTCCATTTCCCTCACAGCTGCGAGATGGCCGAGCGGTCTAAGGCGCTGGTTTAAGGCACCAGTCTCTTCGCAGGCGTGGGTTCGAATCCCACTCTCGTCATTTCCCGTCGGTTGACAAGTCGTCCTCCAAAACAGAACTCGTCGGAACTTCCTCTTTCACCCTCCTAAACAAGGGAATGTGAAAGACCTGTTGGGAGTCCTCCACTCCAGACACAGCGGCGAGATGGCCGAGCGGTCTAAGGCGCTGGTTTTAGGCACCAGTCTCTTCGGAGGCGTGGGTTCGAATCCCACTCTCGTCATTTCCTGTCGGTTGACAAGTCGTCCTCCAAAATGGAACTCGTGAGAAGCTCCTTTTCGACCCTGCCAGATAAGGGTTCAAGAAAGAACTGCTGTAAGTCCTCTATTTCCGTCAAAGCGGCGAGATGGCCGAGTGGTCTAAGGCGCTGGTTTTAGGCACCAGTCTCTTCGGAGGCGTGGGTTCGAATCCCACTCTCGTCATTTCCTGTTGTTTTACAAGTCGTCCTCCAGAATGGAACTCGTGAGAAGTTCCTTTTCGACCGTGCAAGATGAGGGATTGTGAATGACCTGTTGGAAGTCCTCCATTTCCGGCACAGCGGCGAGATGGCCGAGCGGTCTAAGGCGCTGGTTTAAGGCACCAGTCTCTTCGGAGGCGTGGGTTCGAATCCCACTCTCGTCATTTCTTGTGAGGGGACTAGTCGTCCTCCAAAATGGAACTCGTGAGATGTTCCTTTTTGACCGTGTAAGATAAGGGATTGTGAAAGAACTGTTGGAAGCCCTGCATTTCCGTCAAAATGGCGAGATGGCCGAGCGGTCTAAGGCGCTGGTTTTAGGCACCAGTCTCTTCGGAGGCGTGGGTTCGAATCCCGCTCTCGTCATTCCCTGTCGGTGGACTAGTCCTCCTCCAAAACAGAACTCGTGGGAACTTCCTTTTTCACCCTCCTAAACAAGGGAATGTGAAAGACCTGTTGGAAGTCCTCCATTTCCGCCACAGCGGCGAGATGGCCGAGCCGTCTAAGGCGCTGGTTTAAGGCACCAGTCTCTTCGGATGCGTGGGTTCGAATCCCACTCTCGTCATTTCTTGTCAGGGGAGTAGTCGTCCTCCAAAATGGAACACGTGAGAAGCTCCTTTTCCACCCTGCCAGATAAGGGTTGAAGAAAGAACTGCTGGATGTCCCCTGTCTCCGTCAAGGCGGCGGGATGGCCGAGCGGTCTAAGGCGCTGGCTTTAGGCACCAGTCTCTTCGGAGGCGTGGGTTCGAATCCCACTCTCGTCATTTCTTGTCGGGGGACTAGTCGTCCTCCAAAATGGAACTCGTGAGATGTTCTTTTTTGACCGTGTAAGATAAGGGATTGTGAAAGACCTGTTGGGAGTCCTCCATTCCCGACACAGCGGCGAGATGGCCGAGCGGTCTAAGGCGCTGGTTTTAGGCACCAGTCTCTTCGGAGGCGCGGGTTCGAATCCCACTCTCGTCATTTCCTGTTGGTTTACAAGTCGTCCTCCAAAAGGGAACTCGTGAGAAGTTCACTTTCGACCGTGCAAGATAAGGGATTGTGAAAGACCTGTTGGAAGTCCTTCGTTTCCGTCAAACTCTAAGGCGCTGGTTTTAGGCACCAGTCTCTTCGGAGGCGTGGGTTCGAATCCCACTCTCGTCATTTCTTGTCAGGGGAGTAGTCGTCCTCCAAAATGGAACTCGTGAGAAGTTCCTTTTCGACCCTGCCAGATAAGGGTTCAAGAAATAACTGCTGGAAGTCCTCCATTTCCGTCAAGGTGGCGAGATGGCCGAGCGGTCTGAGGCGCTGGTTTGAGGCACCAGTCTCCTCGGAAGCGTGGGTTCGAATCCCACTCTCGTCATTTCTTGTCTGGGGACTAGGCGTCCTCCAAAATGGAACTCGTAAGATATTCCTTTTTGACCGTGCAGGATAAGGGATTGTGAAAGACCTGTTGGAAGTCCTTCGTTTCCGTCAAAGCGGCGAGATGGCCGAGCGGTCTAAGGCGCTGGTTTAAGGCACCAGTCTCTTCGGAGGCGTGGGTTCGAATCCCACTCTCGTCATTTCTTGTGAGGGGACTAGTCGTCCTCCAAAATGGAACTCGTGAGATGTTCCTTTTTGACCGTGTAAGATAAGGGATTGTGAAAGAACTGTTGGAAGCCCTGCATTTCCGTCAAAATGGCGAGATGGCCGAGCGGTCTAAGGCGCTGGTTTTAGGCACCAGTCTCTTCGGAGGCGTGGGTTCGAATCCCGCTCTCGTCATTCCCTGTCGGTGGACTAGTCCTCCTCCAAAACAGAACTCGTGGGAACTTCCTTTTTCACCCTCCTAAACAAGGGAATGTGAAAGACCTGTTGGAAGTCCTCCATTTCCGCCACAGCGGCGAGATGGCCGAGCCGTCTAAGGCGCTGGTTTAAGGCACCAGTCTCTTCGGATGCGTGGGTTCGAATCCCACTCTCGTCATTTCTTGTCAGGGGAGTAGTCGTCCTCCAAAATGGAACACGTGAGAAGCTCCTTTTCCACCCTGCCAGATAAGGGTTGAAGAAAGAACTGCTGGATGTCCCCTGTCTCCGTCAAGGCGGCGGGATGGCCGAGCGGTCTAAGGCGCTGGCTTTAGGCACCAGTCTCTTCGGAGGCGTGGGTTCGAATCCCACTCTCGTCATTTCTTGTCGGGGGACTAGTCGTCCTCCAAAATGGAACTCGTGAGATGTTCTTTTTTGACCGTGTAAGATAAGGGATTGTGAAAGACCTGTTGGGAGTCCTCCATTCCCGACACAGCGGCGAGATGGCCGAGCGGTCTAAGGCGCTGGTTTTAGGCACCAGTCTCTTCGGAGGCGCGGGTTCGAATCCCACTCTCGTCATTTCCTGTTGGTTTACAAGACGTCCTCCAAAAGGGAACTCGTGAGAAGTTCACTTTCGACCGTGCAAGATAAGGGATTGTGAAAGACCTGTTGGAAGTCCTTCGTTTCCGTCAAACTCTAAGGCGCTGGTTTTAGGCACCAGTCTCTTCGGAGGCGTGGGTTCGAATCCCACTCTCGTCATTTCTTGTCAGGGGAGTAGTCGTCCTCCAAAATGGAACTCGTGAGAAGTTCCTTTTCGACCCTGCCAGATAAGGGTTCAAGAAATAACTGCTGGAAGTCCTCCATTTCCGTCAAGGTGGCGAGATGGCCGAGCGGTCTGAGGCGCTGGTTTGAGGCACCAGTCTCCTCGGAAGCGTGGGTTCGAATCCCACTCTCGTCATTTCTTGTCGGGGGACTAGGCGTCCTCCAAAATGGAACTCGTAAGATATTCCTTTTTGACCGTGCAGGATAAGGGATTGTGAAAGACCTGTTGGAAGTCCTTCGTTTCCGTCAAAGCGGCGAGATGGCCGAGCGGTCTAAGGCGCTGGTTTAAGGCACCAGTCTCTTCGGAGGCGTGGGTTCGAATCCCACTCTCGTCATTTCCTGTCGGTTGACAAGTCGTCCTCCAAACTGGAACTCGTGAGAAGTTCCTTTTCGACCGCGCAAGATAAGGGATTGTGAATGACCTGTTGGAAGCCCTCCATTTCCGGCACAGCGGCGAGATGGCCGAGCGGTCTAAGGCGCTGGTTTTAGGCACCAGTCTCTTCGGAGGCGTGGGTTCGAATCCCACTCTCGTCATTCCCTGTCGGTGGACTAGTCGTCCTCCAAAACAGAACTCGTGGGAACTTCCTTTTTCACCCTCCTAAACAAGGGAACGTGAAAGACCTGTTGGGAGTCCTCCACTTCCGACACAGCGGCGAGATGGCCGAGCGGTCTAAGGCGCTGGTTTAAGGCACCAGTCTCTTCGGAGGCGTGGGTTCGAATCCCACTCTCGTCATTTCCTGTCGGTTGACAAGTCGTCCTCTAAAAGTGAACTCGTGAGAAGTTCATTTTCGACCGCGCAGGATAAGGGATTGTGAAAGACCTGTTGGAAGTCCTCCATTTCCGGCACAGCGGCGAGATGGCCGAGCGGTCTAAGGCGCTGGTTTAAGGCACCAGTCTCTTCGGAGGCGTGGGTCCGAATCCCACTCTCGTCATTTCCTGTCGGTTGACAAGTCGTCCTCCAAAATGGAACTCGTGAGAAGTTCCTTTTCGACCGTGCAAGATAAGGGATTGCGAAAGACCTGTTGGAAGTCCTCCATTCCCATCAAATTGGCGAGATGGCCGAGCGGTCTAAGGCGCTGGTTTAAGGCACCAGTCTCTTCGGAGGCGTGGGTTCGAATCCCACTCTCGTCATTTCCTGTTGGCTGACAAGTCGTCCTCCAAAACAGAACTCGTGGAAACTTCCTTTTCGACCGTGCAAGATAAGGGATTGTGAAAGACCTGTTGGAAGTCCTCCATTTCCGACAAAGCGGCGAGATGGCCGAGCGGTCTAAGGCGCTGGTTTTAGGCACCAGTCTCTTCGCAGGCGTGGGTTCGAATCCCACTCTCGTCATTTCCCGTCATTTGACAAGTCGTCCTCCAAAACAGAACTCGTCGGAACTTCCTCTTTCACCCTCCTAAACAAGGGAATGTGAAAGACCTGTTGGGAGTCCTCCACTCCAGACACAGCGGCGAGATGGCCGAGCGGTCTAAGGCGCTGGTTTTAGGCACCAGTCTCTTCGGAGGCGTGGGTTCGAATCCCACTCTCGTCATTTCCTGTCGGTTGACAAGTCGTCCTCCAAAATGGAACTCGTGAGAAGCTCCTTTTCGACCCTGCCAGATAAGGGTTCAAGAAAGAACTGCTGGAAGTCCTCTATTTCCGTCAAAGCGGCGAGATGGCCGAGTGGTCTAAGGCGCTGGTTTTAGGCACCAGTCTCTTCGGAGGCGTGGCTTCGAATCCCACTCTCGTCATTTCCTGTTGTTTTACAAGTCGTCCTCCAGAATGGAACTCGTGAGAAGTTCCTTTTCGACCGTGCAAGATGAGGGATTGTGAATGACCTGTTGGAAGTCCTCCATTTCCGGCACAGCGGCGAGATGGCCGAGCGGTCTAAGGCGCTGGTTTAAGGCACCAGTCTCTTCGGAGGCGTGGGTTCGAATCCCACTCTCGTCATTTCTTGTCGGGGGACTAGTCGTCCTCCAAAATGGAACTCGCGAGATGTTCTTTTTTGACCGTGTAAGATAAGGGATTGTGAAAGACCTGTTGGGAGTCCTCCATTCCCGACACAGCGGCGAGATGGCCGAGCGGTCTAAGGCGCTGGTTTTAGGCACCAGTCTCTTCGGAGGCGCGGGTTCGAATCCCACTCTCGTCATTTCCTGTTGGTTTACAAGTCGTCCTCCAAAAGGGAACTCGTGAGAAGTTCACTTTCGACCGTGCAAGATAAGGGATTGTGAAAGACCTGTTGGAAGTCCTTCGTTTCCGTCAAACTCTAAGGCGCTGGTTTTAGGCACCAGTCTCTTCGGAGGCGTGGGTTCGAATCCCACTCTCGTCATTTCTTGTCAGGGGAGTAGTCGTCCTCCAAAATGGAACTCGTGAGAAGTTCCTTTTCGACCCTGCCAGATAAGGGTTCAAGAAATAACTGCTGGAAGTCCTCCATTTCCGTCAAGGCGGCGGGATGGCCGAGCGGTCTAACGCGCTGGTTTTAGGCACCAGTCTCTTCGGAGGCGTGGGTTCGAATCCCACTCTCGTCATTTCTTGTCGGGGGACTAGTCGTCCTCCAAAATGGAACTCGTGAGATGTTCTTTTTTGACCGTGTAAGATAAGGGATTGTGAAAGAACTGTTGGAAGCCCTCCATTTCCGCCACAGCGGCGAGATGGCCGAGCCGTCTAAGGCGCTGGTTTAAGGCACCAGTCTCTTCGGAGGCGTGGGTTCGAATCCCACTCTCGTCATTTCTTGTCAGGGGAGTAGTCGTCCTCCAAAATGGAACACGTGAGAAGCTCCTTTTCCACCCTGCCAGATAAGGGTTGAAGAAAGAACTGCTGGATGTCCCCTGTCTCCGTCAAGGCGGCGGGATGGCCGAGCGGTCTAAGGCGCTGGTTTTAGGCACCAGTCTCTTCGGAGGCGTGGGTTCGAATCCCACTCTCGTCATTTCTTGTCGGGGGACTAGTCGTCCTCCAAAATGGAACTCGTGAGATGTTCTTTTTTGACCGTGTAAGATAAGGGATTGTGAAAGACCTGTTGGGAGTCCACCATTCCCGACACAGCGGCGAGATGGCCGAGCGGTCTAAGGCGCTGGTTTTAGGCACCAGTCTCTTCGGAGGCGTGGGTTCGAATCCCACTCTCGTCATTTCCTGTTGGTTTACAAGTCGTCCTCCAAAAGGGAACTCGTGAGAAGTTCACTTTCGACCGTGCAAGATAAGGGATTGTGAAAGACCTGTTGGAAGTCCTTCGTTTCCGTCAAACTCTAAGGCGCTGGTTTTAGGCACCAGTCTCTTCGGAGGCGTGGGTTCGAATCCCACTCTCGTCATTTCTTGTCGGGGGACTAGGCGTCCTCCAAAATGGAACTCGTGAGAAGTTCCTTTTCGACCCTGCCAGATAAGGGTTCAAGAAATAACTGCTGGAAGTCCTCCATTTCCGTCAAGGTGGCGAGATGGCCGAGCGGTCTGAGGCGCTGGTTTAAGGCACCAGTCTCCTCGGAAGCGTGGGTTCGAATCCCACTCTCGTCATTTCTTGTCGGGGGACTAGGCGTCCTCCAAAATGGAACTCGTAAGATATTCCTTTTTGACCGTGCAGGATAAGGGATTGTGAAAGACCTGTTGGAAGTCCTTCGTTTCCGTCAAAGCGGCGAGATGGCCGAGCGGTCTAAGGCGCCGGTTTAAGGCACCAGTCTCTTCGGAGGCGTGGGTTCGAATCCCACTCTCGTCATTTCCTGTCGGTTGACAAGTCGTCCTCCAAAATGGAACTCGTGAGAAGTTCCTTTTCGACCGCGCAAGATAAGGGATTGTGAATGACCTGTTGGAAGCCCTCCATTTCCGGCACAGCGGCGAGATGGCCGAGCGGTCTAAGGCGCTGGTTTTAGGCACCAGTCTCTTCGGAGGCGTGGGTTCGAATCCCACTCTCGTCATTCCCTGTCGGTGGACTAGTCGTCCTCCAAAACAGAACTCGTGGGAACTTCCTTTTTCACCCTCCTAAACAAGGGAATGTGAAAGACCTGTTGGGAGTCCTCCACTTCCGACACAGCGGCGAGATGGCCGAGCGGTCTAGGGCGCTGGTTTAAGGCACCAGTCTCTTCGGAGGCGTGGGTTCGAATCCCACTCTCGTCATTTCCTGTCGGTTGACAAGTCGTCCTCTAAAAGTGAACTCGTGAGAAGTTCATTTTCGACCGCGCAAGATAAGGGATTGTGAAAGACCTGTTGGAAGTCCTCCATTTCCGGCACAGCGGCGAGATGGCCGAGCGGTCTAAGGCGCTGGTTTAAGGCACCAGTCTCTTCGGAGGCGTGGGTCCGAATCCCACTCTCGTCATTTCCTGTCGGTTGACAAGTCGTCCTCCAAAATGGAACTCGTGAGAAGTTCCTTTTCGACCGTGCAAGATAAGGGATTGTGAAAGACCTGTTGGAAGTCCTCCATTTCCATCAAATTGGCGAGATGGCCGAGCGGTCTAAGGCGCTGGTTTAAGGCACCAGTCTCTTCGGAGGCGTGGGTTCGAATCCCACTCTCGTCATTTCCTGTTGGCTGACAAGTCGTCCTCCAAAACAGAACTCGTGGAAACTTCCTTTTTCGACCGTGCAAGATAAGGGATTGTGAAAGACCTGTTGGAAGTCCTCCATTTCCGACACAGCGGCGAGATGGCCGAGCGGTCTAAGGCGCTGGTTTAAGGCACCAGTCTCTTCGGAGGCGTGGGTTCGAATCCCACTCTCGTCATTTCCTGTCGGTTGACAAGTCGTCCTCTAAAAGTGAACTCGTGAGAAGTTCATTTTCGACCGCGCAAGATAAGGGATTGTGAAAGACCTGTTGGAAGTCCTCCATTTCCGGCACAGCGGCGAGATGGCCGAGCGGTCTAAGGCGCTGGTTTAAGGCACCAGTCTCTTCGGAGGCGTGGGTTCGAATCCCACTCTCGTCATTTCCTGTCGGTTGACAAGTCGTCCTCTAAAAGTGAACTCGTGAGAAGTTCATTTTCGACCGCGCAAGATAAGGGATTGTGAAAGACCTGTTGGAAGTCCTCCATTTCCGGCACAGCGGCGAGATGGCCGAGCGGTCTAAGGCGCTGGTTTAAGGCACCAGTCTCTTCGGAGGCGTGGGTCCGAATCCAACTCTCGTCATTTCCTGTCGGTTGACAAGTCGTCCTCCAAAATGGAACTCGTGAGAAGTTCCTTTTCGACCGTGCAAGATAAGGGATTGTGAAAGACCTGTTGGAAGTCCTCCATTTCCATCAAATTGGCGAGATGGCCGAGCGGTCTAAGGCGCTGGTTTAATTCACCAGTCTCTTCGGAGGCGTGGGTTCGAATCCCACTCTCGTCATTTCCTGTTGGCTGACAAGTCGTCCTCCAAAACAGAACTCGTGGAAACTTCCTTTTTCGACCGTGCAAGATAAGGGATTGTGAAAGACCTGTTGGAAGTCCTCCATTTCCGACACAGCGGCGAGATGGCCGAGCGGTCTAAGGCGCTGGTTTTAGGCACCAGTCTCTTCGCAGGCGTGGGTTCGAATCCCACTCTCGTCGTTTCCCGTCGGTTGACAAGTCGTCCTCCAAAACAGAACTGGTCGGAACTTCCTCTTTCACCCTCCTAAACAAGGGAATGCGAAAGACCTGTTGGGAGTCCTCCACTCCAGACACAGCGGCGAGATGGCCGAGCGGTCTAAGGCGCTGGTTTTAGGCACCAGTCTCTTCGGAGGCGTGGGTTCGAATCCCACTCTCGTCATTTCCTGTCGGTTGACAAGTCGTCCTCCAAAATGGAACTCGTGAGAAGCTCCTTTTCGACCCTGCCAGATAAGGGTTCAAGAAAGAACTGCTGGAAGTCCTCTATTTCCGTCAAAGCGGCGAGATGGCCGAGTATTCTAAGGCGCTGGTTTTAGGCACCAGTCTCTTCGGAGGCGTGGGTTCGAATCCCACTCTCGTCATTTCCTGTTGTTTTACAAGTCGTCCTCCAGAATGGAACTCGTGAGAAGTTCCTTTTCGGCCGTGCAAGATGAGGGATTGTGAATGACCTGTTGGAAGTCCTCCATTTCCGGCACAGCGGCGAGATGGCCGAGCGGTCTAAGGCGCTGGTTTAAGGCACCAGTCTCTTCGGAGGCGTGGGTTCGAATCCCACTCTCGTCATTTCTTGTCAGGGGACTAGTCGTCCTCCAAAATGGAACTCGTGAGATGTTCCTTTTTGACCGTGTAAGATAAGGGATTGTGAAAGAACTGTTGGAAGCCCTCCATTTCCGCCACAGCGGCGAGATGGCCGAGCCGTCTAAGGCGCTGGTTTAAGGCACCAGTCTCTTCGGAGGCGTGGGTTCGAATCCCACTCTCGTCATTTCTTGTCAGGGGAGTAGTCGTCCTCCAAAATGGAACACGTGAGAAGCTCCTTTTCCACCCTGCCAGATAAGGGTTGAAGAAAGAACTGCTGGATGTCCCCTGTCTCCGTCAAGGCGGCGGGATGGCCGAGCGGTCTAAGGCGCTGGTTTTAGGCACCAGTCTCTTCGGAGGCGTGGGTTCGAATCCCACTCTCGTCATTTCTTGTCGGGGGACTAGTCGTCCTCCAAAACGGAACTCGTGAGATGTTCTTTTTTGACCGTGTAAGATAAGGGATTGTGAAAGACCTGTTGGGAGTCCACCATTCCCGACACAGCGGCGAGATGGCCGAGCGGTCTAAGGCGCTGGTTTTAGGCACCAGTCTCTTCGGAGGCGTGGGTTCGAATCCCACTCTCGTCATTTCCTGTTGGTTTACAAGTCGTCCTCCAAAAGGGAACTCGTGAGAAGTTCACTTTCGACCGTGCAAGATAAGGGATTGTGAAAGGCCTGTTGGAAGTCCTTCGTTTCCGTCAAACTCTAAGGCGCTGGTTTTAGGCACCAGTCTCTTCGGAGGCGTGGGTTCGAATCCCACTCTCGTCATTTCTTGTCGGGGGACTAGGCGTCCTCCAAAATGGAACTCGTGAGAAGTTCCTTTTCGACCGTGCAAGATGAGGGATTGTGAATGACCTGTTGGAAGTCCTCCATTTCCGGCACAGCGGCGAGATGGCCGAGCGGTCTAAGGCGCTGGTTTAAGGCACCAGTCTCTTCGGAGGCGTGGGTTCGAATCCCACTCTCGTCATTTCTTGTCAGGGGACTAGTCGTCCTCCAAAATGGAACTCGTGAGATGTTCCTTTTTGACCGTGTAAGATAAGGGATTGTGAAAGAACTGTTGGAAGCCCTGCATTTCCGTCAAAATGGCGAGATGGCCGAGCGGTCTAAGGCGCTGGTTTTAGGCACCAGTCTCTTCGGAGGCGTGGGTTCGAATCCCACTCTCGTCATTTCTTGTCAGGGGAGTAGTCGTCCTCCAAAATGGAACACGTGAGAAGCTCCTTTTCCACCCTGCCAGATAAGGGTTGAAGAAAGAACTGCTGGATGTCCCCTGTCTCCGTCAAGGCGGCGGGATGGCCGAGCGGTCTAAGGCGCTGGTTTTAGGCACCAGTCTCTTCGGAGGCGTGGGTTCGAATCCCACTCTCGTCATTTCTTGTCGGGGGACTAGTCGTCCTCCAAAATGGAACTCGCGAGATGTTCTTTTTTGACCGTGTAAGATAAGGGATTGTGAAAGACCTGTTGGGAGTCCTCCATTCCCGACACAGCGGCGAGATGGCCGAGCGGTCTAAGGCGCTGGTTTTAGGCACCAGTCTCTTCGGAGGCGCGGGTTCGAATCCCACTCTCGTCATTTCCTGTTGGTTTACAAGTCGTCCTCCAAAAGGGAACTCGTGAGAAGTTCACTTTCGACCGTGCAAGATAAGGGATTGTGAAAGACCTGTTGGAAGTCCTTCGTTTCCGTCAAACTCTAAGGCGCTGGTTTTAGGCACCAGTCTCTTCGGAGGCGTGGGTTCGAATCCCACTCTCGTCATTTCTTGTCAGGGGAGTAGTCGTCCTCCAAAATGGAACTCGTGAGAAGTTCCTTTTCGACCCTGCCAGATAAGGGTTCAAGAAATAACTGCTGGAAGTCCTCCATTTCCGTCAAGGTGGCGAGATGGCCGAGCGGTCTGAGGCGCTGGTTTAAGGCACCAGTCTCCTCGGAAGCGTGGGTTGGAATCCCACTCTCGTCATTTCTTGTCGGGGGACTAGGCGTCCTCCAAAATGGAACTCGTAAGATATTCCTTTTTGACCGTGCAGGATAAGGGATTGTGAAAGACCTGTTGGAAGTCCTTCGTTTCCGTCAAAGCGGCGAGATGGCCGAGCGGTCTAAGGCGCTGGTTTAAGGCACCAGTCTCTTCGGAGGCGTGGGTTCGAATCCCACTCTCGTCATTTCCTGTCGGTTGACAAGTCGTCCTCCAAAATGGAACTCGTGAGAAGTTCCTTTTCGACCGCGCAAGATAAGGGATTGTGAATGACCTGTTGGAAGCCCTCCATTTCCGGCACAGCGGCGAGATGGCCGAGCGGTCTAAGGCGCTGGTTTTAGGCACCAGTCTCTTCGGAGGCGTGGGTTCGAATCCCACTCTCGTCATTCCCTGTCGGTGGACTAGTCGTCCTCCAAAACAGAACTCGTGGGAACTTCCTTTTTCACCCTCCTAAACAAGGGAATGTGAAAGACCTGTTGGGAGTCCTCCACTTCCGACACAGCGGCGAGATGGCCGAGCGGTCTAAGGCGCTGGTTTAAGGCACCAGTCTCTTCGGAGGCGTGGGTTCGAATCCCACTCTCGTCATTTCCTGTCGGTTGACAAGTCGTCCTCTAAAAGTGAACTCGTGAGAAGTTCATTTTCGACCGCGCAAGATAAGGGATTGTGAAAGACCTGTTGGAAGTCCTCCATTTCCGGCACAGCGGCGAGATGGCCGAGCGGTCTAAGGCGCTGGTTTAAGGCACCAGTCTCTTCGGAGGCGTGGGTTCGAATCCCACTCTCGTCATTTCTTGTCTGGGGACTAGTCGTCCTCCAAAATGGAACTCGTGAGATGTTCCTTTTTGACCGTGTAAGATAAGGGATTGTGAAAGACCTGTTGGAAGTCCTCCATTTCCGTCAAAGTGGCGAGATGGCCGAGCGGTCTAAGGCGCTGGTTTTAGGCACCAGTCTCTTCGGAGGCGTGGGTTCGAATCCCACTCTCGTCATTTCCTGTTGGCTGACAAGTCGTCCTCCAAAACAGAACTCGTGGAAACTTCCTTTTTCGACCGTGCAAGATAAGGGATTGTGAAAGACCTGTTGGAAGTCCTCCATTTCCGACACAGCGGCGAGATGGCCGAGCGGTCTAAGGCGCTGGTTTTAGGCACCAGTCTCTTCGGAGGCGTGGGTTCGAATCCCACTCTCGTCATTTCCTGTTGGTTTACAAGTCGTCCTCCAAAATGGAACTCGTGAGAAGTTCCTTTTCGACCGTGCAAGATAAGGGATTGTGAAAGACCTGTTGGAAGTCCTCCACTTCCGACACAGCGGCGACATGGCCGAGCGGTCTAAGGCGCTGGTTTAAGGCACCAGTCTCTTCGGAGGCGTGGGTTCGAATCCCACTCTCGTCATTTCTTGTCAGGGGACTAGTCGTCCTCCAAAATGGAACTCGTGAGATGTTCCTTTTTGACCGTGTAAGATAAGGGATTGTGAAAGAACTGTTGGAAGCCCTGCATTTCCGTCAAAATGGCGAGATGGCCGAGCGGTCTAAGGCGCTGGTTTCAGGCACCAGTCTCTTCGCAGGCGTGGGTTCGAATCCCACTCTCGTCATTTCCCGTCGGTTGACAAGTCGTCCTCCAAAACAGAACTCGTCGGAACTTCCTCTTTCACCCTCCTAAACAAGGGAATGTGAAAGACCTGTTGGGACTCCTCCACTCCAGACACAGCGGCGAGATGGCCGAGCGGTCTAAGGCGCTGGTTTTAGGCACAAGTCTCTTCGGAGGCGTGGGTTCGAATCCCACTCTCGTCATTTCCTGTCGGTTGACAAGTCGTCCTCCAAAATGGAACTCGTGAGAAGCTCCTTTTCGACCCTGCCAGATAAGGGTTCAAGAAAGAACTGCTGGGAGTCCTCTATTTCCGTCAAAGCGGCGAGATGGCCGAGTGGTCTAAGGCGCTGGTTTTAGGCACCAGTCTCTTCGGAGGCGTGGGTTCGAATCCCACTCTCGTCATTTCCTGTTGTTTTACAAGTCGTCCTCCAGAATGGAACTCGTGAGAAGTTCCTTTTCGACCGTGCAAGATGAGGGATTGTGAATGACCTGTTGGAAGTCCTCCATTTCCGGCACAGCGGCGAGATGGCCGAGCGGTCTAAGGCGCTGGTTTAAGGCACCAGTCTCTTCGGAGGCGTGGGTTCGAATCCCACTCTCGTCATTTCTTGTCAGGGGACTAGTCGTCCTCCAAAATGGAACTCGTGAGATGTTCCTTTTTGACCGTGTAAGATAAGGGATTGTGAAAGAACTGTTGGAAGCCCTGCATTTCCGTCAAAATGGCGAGATGGCCGAGCGGTCTAAGGCGCTGGTTTTAGGCACCAGTCTCTTCGGAGGCGTGGGTTCGAATCCCACTCTCGTCATTTCTTGTCGGGGGACTAGTCGTCCTCCAAAATGGAACTCGCGAGATGTTCTTTTTTGACCGTGTAAGATAAGGGATTGTGAAAGACCTGTTGGGAGTCCTCCATTCCCGACACAGCGGCGAGATGGCCGAGCGGTCTAAGGCGCTGGTTTTAGGCACCAGTCTCTTCGGAGGCGCGGGTTCGAATCCCACTCTCGTCATTTCCTGTTGGTTTACAAGTCGTCCTCCAAAAGGGAACTCGTGAGAAGTTCACTTTCGACCGTGCAAGATAAGGGATTGTGAAAGACCTGTTGGAAGTCCTTCGTTTCCGTCAAACTCTAAGGCGCTGGTTTTAGGCACCAGTCTCTTCGGAGGCGTGGGTTCGAATCCCACTCTCGTCATTTCTTGTCAGGGGAGTAGTCGTCCTCCAAAATGGAACTCGTGAGAAGTTCCTTTTCGACCCTGCCAGATAAGGGTTCAAGAAATAACTGCTGGAAGTCCTCCATTTCCGTCAAGGTGGCGAGATGGCCGAGCGGTCTGAGGCGCTGGTTTAAGGCACCAGTCTCCTCGGAAGCGTGAGTTGGAATCCCACTCTCGTCATTTCTTGTCGGGGGACTAGGCGTCCTCCAAAATGGAACTCGTAAGATATTCCTTTTTGACCGTGCAGGATAAGGGATTGTGAAAGACCTGTTGGAAGTCCTTCGTTTCCGTCAAAGCGGCGAGATGGCCGAGCGGTCTAAGGCGCTGGTTTAAGGCACCAGTCTCTTCGGAGGCGTGGGTTCGAATCCCACTCTCGTCATTTCCTGTCGGTTGACAAGTCGTCCTCCAAAATGGAACTCGTGAGAAGTTCCTTTTCGACCGCGCAAGATAAGGGATTGTGAATGACCTGTTGGAAGCCCTCCATTTCCGGCACAGCGGCGAGATGGCCGAGCGGTCTAAGGCGCTGGTTTTAGGCACCAGTCTCTTCGGAGGCGTGGGTTCGAATCCCACTCTCGTCATTCCCTGTCGGTGGACTAGTCGTCCTCCAAAACAGAACTCGTGGGAACTTCCTTTTTCACCCTCCTAAACAAGGGAATGTGAAAGACCTGTTGGGAGTCCTCCACTTCCGACACAGCGGCGAGATGGCCGAGCGGTCTAAGGCGCTGGTTTAAGGCACCAGTCTCTTCGGAGGCGTGGGTTCGAATCCCACTCTCGTCATTTCCTGTCGGTTGACAAGTCGTCCTCTAAAAGTGAACTCGTGAGAAGTTCATTTTCGACCGCGCAAGATAAGGGATTGTGAAAGACCTGTTGGAAGTCCTCCATTTCCGGCACAGCGGCGAGATGGCCGAGCGGTCTAAGGCGCTGGTTTAAGGCACCAGTCTCTTCGGAGGCGTGGGTTCGAATCCCACTCTCGTCATTTCTTGTCTGGGGACTAGTCGTCCTCCAAAATGGAACTCGTGAGATGTTCCTTTTTGACCGTGTAAGATAAGGGATTGTGAAAGACCTGTTGGAAGTCCTCCATTTCCGTCAAAGTGGCGAGATGGCCGAGCGGTCTAAGGCGCTGGTTTTAGGCACCAGTCTCTTCGGAGGCGTGGGTTCGAATCCCACTCTCGTCATTTCCTGTTGGCTGACAAGTCGTCCTCCAAAACAGAACTCGTGGAAACTTCCTTTTTCGACCGTGCAAGATAAGGGATTGTGAAAGACCTGTTGGAAGTCCTCCATTTCCGACACAGCGGCGAGATGGCCGAGCGGTCTAAGGCGCTGGTTTTAGGCACCAGTCTCTTCGGAGGCGTGGGTTCGAATCCCACTCTCGTCATTTCCTGTTGGTTTACAAGTCGTCCTCCAAAATGGAACTCGTGAGAAGTTCCTTTTCGACCGTGCAAGATAAGGGATTGTGAAAGACCTGTTGGAAGTCCTCCACTTCCGACACAGCGGCGACATGGCCGAGCGGTCTAAGGCGCTGGTTTAAGGCACCAGTCTCTTCGGAGGCGTGGGTTCGAATCCCACTCTCGTCATTTCTTGTCAGGGGACTAGTCGTCCTCCAAAATGGAACTCGTGAGATGTTCCTTTTTGACCGTGTAAGATAAGGGATTGTGAAAGAACTGTTGGAAGCCCTGCATTTCCGTCAAAATGGCGAGATGGCCGAGCGGTCTAAGGCGCTGGTTTCAGGCACCAGTCTCTTCGGAGGCGTGGGTTCGAATCCCACTCTCGTCATTCCCTGTCGGTGGACTAGTCGTCCTCCAAAACAGAACTCGTGGGAACTTCCTTTTTCACCCTCCTAAACAAGGGAATGTGAAAGACCTGTTGGAAGTCCTCCATTTCCGCCACAGCGGCGAGATGGCCGAGCCGTCTAAGGCGCTGGTTTAAGGCACCAGTCTCTTCGGAGGCGTGGGTTCGAATCCCATTCTCGTCATTTCTTGTCAGGGGAGTAGTCGTCCTCCAAAATGGAACTCGTGAGAAGTTCCTTTTCGACCCTGCCAGATAAGGGTTCAAGAAATAACTGCTGGAAGTCCTCCATTTCCGTCAAGGTGGCGAGATGGCCGAGCGGTCTGAGGCGCTGGTTTAAGGCACCAGTCTCCTCGGAAGCGTGGGTTCGAATCCCACTCTCGTCATTTCTTGTCGGGGGACTAGGCGTCCTCCAAAATGGAACTCGTAAGATATTCCTTTTTGACCGTGCAGGATAAGGGATTGTGAAAGACCTGTTGGAAGTCCTTCGTTTCCGTCAAAGCGGCGAGATGGCCGAGCGGTCTAAGGCGCTGGTTTAAGGCACCAGTCTCTTCGGAGGCGTGGGTTCGAATCCCACTCTCGTCATTTCCTGTCGGTTGACAAGTCGTCCTCCAAAATGGAACTCGTGAGAAGTTCCTTTTCGACCGCGCAAGATAAGGGATTGTGAATGACCTGTTGGAAGCCCTCCATTTCCGGCACAGCGGCGAGATGGCCGAGCGGTCTAAGGCGCTGGTTTTAGGCACCAGTCTCTTCGGAGGCGTGGGTTCGAATCCCACTCTCGTCATTCCCTGTCGGTGGACTAGTCGTCCTCCAAAACAGAACTCGTGGGAACTTCCTTTTTCACCCTCCTAAACAAGGGAATGTGAAAGACCTGTTGGGAGTCCTCCACTTCCGACACAGCGGCGAGATGGCCGAGCGGTCTAAGGCGCTGGTTTAAGGCACCAGTCTCTTCGGAGGCGTGGGTCCGAATCCCACTCTCGTCATTTCCTGTCGGTTGACAAGTCGTCCTCCAAAATGGAACTCGTGAGAAGTTCCTTCTCGACCGTGCAAGATAAGGGATTGTGAAAGACCTGTTGGAAGTCCTCCATTTCCATCAAATTGGCGAGATGGCCGAGCGGTCTAAGGCGCTGGTTTAAGGCACCAGTCTCTTCGGAGGCGTGGGTTCGAATCCCACTCTCGTCATTTCCTGTCGGTTGACAAGTCGTCCTCTAAAAGGGAACTCGTGAGAAGTTCATTTTCGACCGCGCAAGATAAGGGATTGTGAAAGACCTGTTGGAAGTCCTCCATTTCCGGCACAGCGGCGAGATGGCCGAGCGGTCTAAGGCGCTGGTTTAAGGCACCAGTCTCTTCGGAGGCGTGGGTTCGAATCCCACTCTCGTCATTTCATGTCGGTTGACAAGTCGTCCTCCAAAAGGGAACTCCTGAGAAGTTCCTTTTCGACCGTGCAAGATAAGGGATTGTGAAAGACCTGTTGGAAGTCCTCCATTTCCGTCAAGGTGGCGAGATGGCCGAGCGGTCTGAGGCGCTGGTTTAAGGCACCAGTCTCCTCGGAAGCGTGGGTTCGAATCCCACTCTCGTCATTTCTTGTCGGGGGACTAGGCGTCCTCCAAAATGGAACTCGTAAGATATTGCTTTTTGACCGTGCAGGATAAGGGATTGTGAAAGACCTGTTGGAAGTCCTTCGTTTCCGTCAAAGCGGCGAGATGGCCGAGCGCTCTAAATCGCTGGTTTAAGGCACCAGTCTCTTCGGAGGCGTAGGTTCGAATCCCACTCTCGTCATTTCCTGTCGCTTGACAAGTCGTCCTCCAAAAGGGAACTCGTGAGAAGTTCCTTTTCGACCGTGCAAGATAAGGGATTGTGAAAGACCTGTTGGAAGTCCTCCATTTCCGGCACAGCGGCGAGATGGCCGAGCGGTCTAAGGCGCTGGTTTAAGGCACCAGTCTCTTCGGAGGCGTGGGTTCGAATCCTACTCTCGTCATTCCCTGTCGGTGGACTAGTCGTCCTCCAAAACAGAACTCGTGGGAACTTCCTTTTTCACCCTCCTAAACAAGGGAATGTGAAAGACCTGTTGGGAGTCCTCCACTTCCGACACAGCGGCGAGATGGCCGAGCGGTCTAAGGCGCTGGTTTTAGGCACCAGTCTCTTCGGAGGCGTGGGTTCGAATCCCACTCTCGTCATTTCCTGTCGGTTGACAAGTCGTCCTCCAAAATGGAACTCGTGAGAAGTTCCTTTTCGACCGTGCAAGATAAGGGATTGTGAAAGACCTGTTGGAAGTCCTCCATTTCCGGCACAGCGGCGAGATGGCCGAGCGGTCTAAGGCGCTGGTTTAAGGCACCAGTCTCTTCGGAGGCGTGGGTTCGAATCCCACTCTCGTCATTTCCTGTCGGTTGACAAGTCGTCCTCTAAAAGGGAACTCGTGAGAAGTTCATTTTCGACCGCGCAAGATAAGGGATTGTGAAAGACCTGTTGGAAGTCCTCCATTTCTGGCACAGCGGCGAGATGGCCGAGCGGTCTGAGGCGCTGGTTTAAGGCACCAGTCTCCTCGGAAGCGTGGGTTCGAATCCCACTCTCGTCATTTCCTGTTGGTTTACAAGTCGTCCTCCAAAATGGAACTCGTGAGAAGTTCCTTTTCGACCGTGCAAGATAAGGGTTCAAGAAAGAACTGCTGGAAGTCCTCCATTTGCGTCAAAGTGGCGAGATGGCCGAGCGGTCTAAGGCGCTGGTTTAAGGCACCAGTCTCTTCGGAGGCGTAGGTTCGAATCCCACTCTCGTCATTTCGTGTCGGTTGACAAGTCGTCCTCCAAAAGGGAACTCGTGAGAAGTTCCTTTTCGACCCTGCCAGATAAGGGTTCAAGAAAGAACTGCTGGAAGTCCTCCATTTCCGTCAAAGTGGCGAGATGGCCGAGCGGTCTAAGGCGCTGGTTTTAGGCACCAGTCTCTTCGGAGGCTTGGGTTCGAATCCCACTCTCGTCATTCCTTGTCGGTGGACTGGTCGTCCTCCAAAACATAACTCGTGGGAACTTCGTTTTTCACCCTCCTAAACAAAAGTTTGTGAAACACCTGTTGGACGTCCTCCATTTCCGACATACCGGCGAGATATGTCAGAAGCTTTTGTGCCGGTGATTCGGGTATTGGTTGTGCTGAGTGGAAGTTTCCGTATATAACGCACTTATTGATTGGTAGATGCGGAACTCGTGGGGTCGCTTTCTTGATATACACATGATTTATCACCAAGTACTGTACTTGATGAGCTTACAAAAGGTATGGCAGAGAGTATGAACCCATTCCAGTAGTTATTACGCCAGTCATTAATTATGCCGAAGTATACACCCGACAAATGAATGGTCGGTTCTGTCGGAATCATATTCAAATCTATGATTCTATAATTCTAAAGCAACTGACAATTAATTTTTCAAATTCATAGTTGCAAAATTTTGGCTGAAAGTATTCGTGGAGCGGTTATTCAGCCCAAAGAGAAATGAACATTAATCTTTTTATCCCGTTTGGAAACAATCAATATCAATACAATCAATATGCATGAGTGTATAAGACGCAAGAAATAATTTCCACTGATTACGTCAGTTCTAGCGAGGAAAATCACCTTCGAAAAATTCATTGCGCCTTTGCGTTTTATTAGAATTCTAGCCACTTTCAAATTTACATTTGTAAGCTATTTGCATTGATGTCACTTTTTCTTAAACGTAGAGTACAATTCGCCTTGACAAAGCATCAGAAATATTAATAACGTAAATAGGTTTGGCTATCATAATCACCATTCAGTTGCGAAAATTATCTTTTCGGTCAAGTATGTGTGTCTTTCTGACGCAAAATGCACATCAAAATATTCCAGAAGCCATGTGCAGATGTCTTCATCGTTCGGTTATGCTTTGGAACAAAGCGAAGATATAACTCAATCAGATGTATCATGCTGCTGACGAGTTCCAACTCCTCACCCCATCTAGGTGGCCCAAATGAGAACCATAGTGGTCCAAGGTGTTATCTATGCCGCTCAAGCGATAAACAAGCCAGGACATATTAAGCCGTCAAAGAGGAAAGGTTATAAGCGCTATTCTCTACTGATTTCATTTTTAAGCGATCACTTACAAAAAATTATTACAGGAATTCTCCGTTTGCAAGATGTGGTGGTTATGGAATTCGTAAGATCTCAACAGCAATATATATTCGAAGGGTAGCTCACGTAAGAGCATTATGGCATTCCCAAATTCCAGTATGTATATATATATATATATATATATATATATATATATATATATATATATACCACAAAAAACAGGGAGCATGAAGAAGTGACAGCTACATGACTTACATTCTGGGAACTTATGAAGAGAACGGGGTTGTAATTAAGAAAGTGCAGTAAGCTGCAGTATCTTTTCCGCCATCCTGTTCATATCATCATCCTAATGATAAGCGAAAGACTTAAACAATTCTGTTCAAGATCAGCTCATGTGGACAAGTGAAAGCATTATCGCACAGCAGAGCCGACCTGAAAAATGCTTGAGAAAAAAGAAAAGGCACCAACGAAACAATAATAGAAGGCAGCTTCGAGAACGCTGAGCAAAAAACATATAAAACAATCGATGCACAATGCAATAAACTAATAACTTAAGTATACACAGAGAGATAGACGAGTCGGGCGCTTGAGAGCATGAGCAGCTAGACGTCTTGAATTGCAAGCAGGAGCGACATCATGACAACGGATGGCACTCTCATCAGCGACATCCGTCAGTAACGTCCATTATAGGTGTAACGCTGCAATTTACAAGCATGCTAACTCTGCCTAGATTTATAATAACGTATTGAGTTTGCTAAGCGGAATTTTTGATTTGAAAAGAAAAATAACCATTCCACATTATCGGCCTTTATGAGAGGCACGTAACGAAAAGTAACGATATGCGCTCTTTGCAATTCAGACTATCAAACTAGTGAAGCGCAGTAATGCTTAAAATAGACGACAAAACGCCTCCAAATGTGTTTCTAGGTGAGCGACAGGTTGAACAAATTTTCAGCCATAAGAAAAAATTGTCCGTCCTGCAGCTTAATAATCATTGTACCAAATTTGATTTTATGAACTTTCATGTTAAGTCACACAAGATTCATAGAGGGGAGTATCAGCATAAATGAAACTCGGTTTAAGAGATCACTGCATCGCCGCAACTTTTATAACTCACTGGTGGAAACTCATGGATGAACAGCCACGGAGATATTCCTTCAACCTCAAGCATAAGTAATCGCCATAATGCATGTTGGAGAAAAATTGCATCAGATCAAGCTAACTAATGGAAAAAAGGATCGAAAGCGCCAGATATGGGTCATGTAGAAGCGACTCTAATATCGTATTATATGCGAGTCTGGAATTATAAGGGAAGTAGTAGGAAAAGATGAGTATACATACCTAATTTTCGTTTAACAGTAATCGAAAGAGAAGATGAAGGCTCAACTTTTTGTAAGAATGATATGAAGATATAAAAATAACTCGGTGTTGAAATGTAGGCAAACCTGTTGACTGTTATACTGAGAGAAAGGACTTTGCCGGCTACCCGAAGGAATTCCCGATGAAGGTGTTCCAGCCGAGTTTGCTAGATTCCAGTAGGAACCATACAACGATACCCTACCATTCTGAAAACTCCACTGCGTCATTTTCATCAAAAAGAGCGCTCAAAACTATATGAAGCTATCTAAAGGAGCAAAAATCCAACAATGC
This sequence comes from Baylisascaris procyonis, assembly GCA_037389465.1. NCBI lineage: Eukaryota > Metazoa > Nematoda > Chromadorea > Rhabditida > Ascarididae > Baylisascaris > Baylisascaris procyonis. The sequence continues at coordinate 770,584 of JAZARR010000250.1, forward strand.
GTGAAGCAGCAGAATACATTTCACTGGCCGTTTAAAGTCGAATCATTCATGGCTTCCCCGCCTCTCTAAGCGAGACATATACTTCAAAGCGAGGGTGAGGCAAGAGTGGAGAGCATAAAAATGATTTCAAACGGCGCTGAAGGCAGGTTTTTACTATACGTGAGCAAGGAGCTAATAACGATAGCTTAGAATTCAACAACAGGAAACTGAATGCATCACATAAATTGTATAGAAAAAGGAAATTCGAGAAAAACTTCAGATTAAAGGCTAACGATAGGTTTCTTATAATCTTCCACATATGTTTTTGCAGAAACGAAAGAAAGAACACTCAGAGCCTCCAACGCTCTTTCATTGATCCTTTCTTCTTTTGCTACATTTTGCAACGCTTCCTTCTTTTGCTAAAGTGAAGCAACCTCTCTGTCAGACCCATCCTCTCCTTGAATCCGATAGTTCTCTATCCATTTCAACGATCAACATCAGCAAAGATTCGTACAGCTAAGTTGAGGGCATCCAGGTATGTAGCTAAATGAGTATAATCCTCTGAACAGCCTGGACAGAAGGCGGACATTTGCATAGAAAAGCAAAGTCCTATCTAATTCAAATGAGCGCGATGGAAATTTTGAGAATTATAAGAGGGTGACCAAAATTGAGAGCAAGAACAATGAGTGAAGAGGATGATTTATAAATCATTCGTTTTTGTACGATTCAACCACAACTTCTCTCACATTTTACATTCCAGAAGCAAAAAAAAACATGTGCAGTAGTACTCAAATGCTAGCCATTGCTTAGCCAAAAACACGAATGTTCGTGGCAAAGCCACCACTGGTAAATAAACGTGCTTAATGGCCGGAAAAGAGGGATAAATCACAGCGCCACCAAAAGCAATAATGGTGGCGACACGTTTCTCCGATTTTAAAAATAACTGAACATCAGTGAGTTGCGCAAAATTGATGAATCGTATGAGATGCTCACCTGATTATAGGCGCTTAGTTCGGAGCTTAATCTTGCTGCTTTTTCCAAATGGTCTTCATAAGAACCGTCAAAATGCTTGGATCCTTTTCGCACAGCATAGCCAGTAGTTAAAGGTCGAATCTGATGGTTCGGAAAATATAATTCTCTAAATTGCCGTTCTGCCCTCCTGTAATCAAAACACTTTGCTAAAACCTTTAAATAAACTCAGTGAGAAGAAAAAAGGATGGCGTTTAAATATAAATCTAAATTAATTAAAAGTTGCATGGACTTTACTTGACATCTTTTCAAAAACGTTAAACACCTAAAAAAGTGGCTAAATATGAGACATAACTATATAGAAAATGACATTTCTAATCGTGAAGATCCGATTTGGCTATAAAATTGATGTCTTTTCTTACCATTCCCCTTTCTTACTTTTTTTATACTAAGCACCAATCTGAGTTTACCAAAACTCAATTTAAGTTCATTTTCATTTCATAGTTGTTATACACTGGTTAACCATTAATATCGGGAATGTAATCAAAATCTGTTTGACTTCTGGTCTAAACTGATGAAATTTTGTGGGGCCATCCAAGAATAAATTAGAAATAAAAGAAAATAACAGCCAGCTAAACATGGATGAGGAGGACTAATTTATTAAATGTCCATCAAAGAGTAAGAATTACACAGAAACATAAACGAACTTTTTGCGACAACAGCAAAAGAGTGCAATAACGGCGAGCAGAAGCAACCATACGGCAATAATTGCTGTTGGAATGATAACAGCCAAATCTAAATGCAATCAATACGTTTGAGAATATAAATTATAAATGGAAAAGGCCTAATGCATTTGAACTATTTAACAAGCGTCGCAAAACAATGGGAAATTTCGAACTTAACGACGAAATTTTTTTCACTTCATTGCATCTATTTCTCCAGAAAAAATTTACAATGTAACAATTATGTTTTGCTTGTCTATGTGCGCCCAGTTGTCAAATATTACATACTGGAATAGCGTTAAGCTGCTCAGGTTGTTCTCAACCAATTTATTAGCAAGATTTGCACAGTTAATAATTCAGCGATTGTTGATTTGATTGTTTAGCCAGCAGGTTTGTATATCTAAGAAAAGGTCAGCCAAGTGGCCGTTTATTTAGTGTCCATAATTTTGGATCAGTTCTCATTGCTGAATAGGCAAGTCGGCAAGAAATTTTCATTGCAGCATTGAAACAATTGCATATTTTAACTGACAATACTGCCAGACTTCTAGAACGCCCTTAATAATTGAATTGCAACCATTGAATTTCCGCTCTTTACACTGGACAATATTTAATGCTTGTCAATTGAGCACATCAACTTTATTCAAATGCGTACATTAGCCAAAAATCACAAAGAGTTGCTTTTTAGGTAACGTTTGTTGTTTTGAATACTGCAAATGATCGTATGAAGTAAATCATACAACAAATCTTAACAACAGACAGGATTTATGCTAATGATTGATGTCAGTAGAATTTTTCAAATGAAAAGACTGCTTGCTTTGATTAATCGCATATGGCACAGGAAATGTTTTGCCACTTTTTACAAAAGGAATAGCATTACTAATAGAAATGGAATAAGATTGCATTTTTTTTTCGGCCAAAAGATGGAAGAACCTGATGAAACTTAACATCCTTCTCTATTACGCCTGGAAAAGGAAATCAGTAAAGCAAAGATGGTTGTAAAAGTTCCTAATATAAGAACATATGTGCCTTTCATACATCCAAGTGTAACGCGCCTCTAAATGATAGAAGTATTTTAAATTTTGGGTACAATTCGAGCTGCCATTAGAATACTAGCATAAACTTCATAAAAACTAACTGCTTGTCGATGTTTCGACCTTTGCCTCATTACGAGTGTCGTATGGACCATGTGAAGATGTGCTCGATGGTCCTTGTGCAGTGACCAATTTCGGCTTTGTTGGCATCGGCCGTGTCTGAAGATAAGTTCATGTTTACGTCGGAGATCAGGTAGCTTTAAGAGTACACGGGTTTCATGCAAAATTTACGCTTGTAGCTGGTCTCATCTGTGCTCAACTGCTTTTATTTTCCGCGGTGGTCTTACAACTAAGGGCAGCGTCTCCCCTTCACGTTGAATTTCTCAGATAATCGAGCGTGTCGAAGAGGCTCTACAAGAAACGCGTTTCGAAATGAAACCTTCCGAGAATCTCAGCATTATATTTTTCGAGCATAAAATAAAATTCAGTAGGACATCTTCAGTTTCCTCTACATGTCATCAATTATTTTCGCTCTTAACCTTCGAATCCCGGTCATTCTTTGATAAACAGCTCTCAATATGAATGGATATCGATGCCCGCATATATTAGTAGCAATAAAATGTTTGGCCTCTGCGATGGTTGCTTAAAACAGCAATTAATTCGAACAGCTAATGAATGAAATGCCATAATAAAGATCGAGGCGTAACGGACGCTCCGTTCGAAATGACTGTCCTCTCAATTATTTTCAGATTCTTCTCGTGCTTTGAACTCTGGTTGACCTCACAGTTGAAATTCTCGTTACGCTCTTGTACTGTTTTTTTTAAACTCCTAGCCAATTCCTAACAATTTCAGCCTCACGACGTTTACAAAGACGTAAAAGTAAACTACTTTCTCATAAAAGTTAATAAATGCGCTATCATGCTCGTGTATGCCCACCGATACTATCCGTTGCCTTTCGATGTGCGGAATTTTTGGGTGGCTGAAAGCGTTTAACGAGCGATTGCAATGTTTTAAGTACTTGTGATAGAGGAAAGTTGTGCAGAATTGAATGCTAGAGAAATTAGCTTATTACTTAAGGTCGCATGAAATTCTTTGGAGCAAAAATAGAAATATTTCTTATTCAGTTATTCAGCTCGTTCATTTGGTGCCAGACTAACAAGAGTCAAATAAAAAAAAATCCTGCCAGAAATTCGCCTCTCTATCAAATTTTTGTGGCCTAGGAATTCTAAATATTAACAGCTTTAGTAAAAAAATTTGTTTTCGCTCGTCTCGACTCAGATTGAGATAACGATCGCGTGATAATGACAACCACTAAGAATTTCTATCATCTGTATCACCTTCCTTTACTCTTTACGACCAACATTGCTAATGACTTTAGAAATCCGAGCAATTCGAAAGGGATAAATCCAATTAGCGTCCCGAATCGCACAAACAAATACAACGAAATTGTATGAATACCTGTGGTGTTGTGAACACAAACAGTGGTCTTATCGAGTTGGCTGGTTCGTCGGCCTCGTTCGATGATGAAATAGGTTGCTGAAAGAAATATCGTTGCAATTACTCTATATTACTTTTTTCTGTCCCACATATTACAAATAAAACCTACTTCATTCATTCCAGAATTCTAGAAACTTGATCAAGAATCTCGACAACTATAAAAGATTAAAGCAGGTGGGGAAGTACACACTGGACGGCGATGCTGGGGGATTGGGGGATTGGTGCTCAAATCCACCTGGTCGCAAACTGGTCGCAAATTTACCGAAAACGCTGACGGAATCAAAAATTTCAGATTTTTCCATAAAGCATCTTTTTTTGGAGTTATACTCTTGAAAACTCATGAAATTTAGTGGAGATGTTAGCAGTTCTGAGGCTGGCCTAGCGACAGAATCAAAAACATTTAGGCTGACGCCAAGATACTTTCTAAAGGGACTCCTCTACCTACATAAAACAGGTCTCTACTGCATGACACTTTGCCGCGTCTCGTCTCTTAAGAATGAACTTTTTACTCACTTGCGAGAAGAGCTAGCTATAATGAATGCAATTTCGATTAATGCATTTCACATATTTGTTATGTTCAGCAGTCTTTCTCTCTCATCAAGTTAATAAAAATCTCTACTCAGCATTTCGAGGGCTTTCCTGCATCAATGAAAATCTCATTCTGCCCACAACCTTTGCAGGTAGTTGTTGGTAAGGTTTATGAGGTACATGTGAGGAATGGTCACCTTCGGCGATGAAGGCACCGGCTTTGCTACTGACAGTATTGTCGGGTCTACTGCCACCACCTCACCGTCATGCGCAAAGTCGATCTCGGGTGGCTTCAATTTGGTCGCATTGAAAGGCACAGTCTTTGGTCTCTGCTCTTCGGACGTCTTTGTCGACAGTGCATCGCCAGGAGATGTGCTAGAACCAATTGTCTCTGCCTGTTGCACTGGTTGCGTTGGTTGCACTGTATGTGTTTCAGCATGAGTAAGGATTTCAGGTGGCGTCGGTTGTCGTGTTTGAACTGGCAATTGAGGGATTGTCTGCGAGGGAGCAAGTTCGGGTCGATGAGGCTCTTCGGGCTGTACTGAGTGTATATCCTCGGCTATTTGCCCAGGATGCTCAGAGGATAGGTCAATCTGCAAGCATTTGTTATGTAATTGAAATTCAACATTTTTTTGAGCTTCCATGGAATTTACCCTTTTTTCTCCTTCTTCATCATCGCCAGTTAGGATGTGAGAGGTCTCTCTCACAGCAAAATGCGGATCAGTTGAAATAAAATTAGTGGATGTGGATACCAATCATTCAACACTATGACGGTATAGCAAATCCCTCTTCATAAACGTTAAAGATTTGTCGATTCCCTTTCGACTTTCTGGACGACGATAGATTTGTTATAAAAATTTTTAAAGAAATACCAAAGCAGATTAAAAATGCATGAAACATGTAAATGATAGGGAAACTAAATCGCGTGAAAGCTGTAAACATTTCCGACTGGTTAATTTTTTAATGTTACTTACAGGCTCCAACTCAACCTCCTCGATAGTTGGAGTGCCTCCTTGAGCACCAGGATGATCATCGGTGTCTGGCTTGGGCTGTGATGTGAACAGCTGTGGAACGACAGTGATGAACGGTGGAAAAGTAATGTCGAATGCATCGGGTGGGATGTCTTCAATATCACGGCTATCCAATGAAACTATTGGACTGAAAAGAAATTAAATTTTCAAAACATACGTGGTCATAATTAATTCGATAGTAAAGGGAAGTCAAATATGAGTTCCATCTTTTTAAACTTACATGTGTGGAGTGGAAGCACCTCCGAGGAAGGAGGGGCGATGCTTGGAGGTGAGTGTTGTTGAACGTAACGTTGGTGTGTTCGCCTCGGGCAATGAAGGCGGCTGTTTAGTACGATGGCGATTGGGTACAGCTTCAACAAGTACTGGTTGGATGAAGCGTGGTCCTGGTAGTTCAACAAGCTCCGGTGCGAGCGTTGATGTGAGCGTGCGGCCACTCGTTGATGGATGTACCACTTGAACGCTTGAATGTGCTGATGCCGGCTCTAAAATAACTCACTCTCAGCTGTATTCCTTTTGAGAAAAGGATACGCCATCCAGAAGAGGACTCTATCACTTGAATTTTATCGAGGATCTTCACTTCTCAATGACTGCTATACTATACATTTCAATTCTAAATATCGTAGCCCTAATCTCATTTTACCGTAATTGCAACAATTTCTACACTTCATACTAATTTGATTTTTTTGTTAACTTTATGGAAAACTGGCTTATGGATGAGAAGCATTATCACTGAGAAGCTCACAAATAAAACCAACGCTTAGGAGCAATGGGTTGCGTAGGTGGAGGTGCGGCAATGCGTTGATTGATGAGCGTTGGTGAATTAGCGTCGCAATATGGTGGTTGCAGGTTGGGTTGAGTGCATGGATAGATGCTCTCCGAGTCGATTCTATACAGCCATTGACCTGGAGTACGAATATTGCTAAGCTGACTCAACTGCTCAATTCCTTCAGTGCCCGATCCAGGCAACAAGATCGAATTCGATTCGTCAAACGACATGATCCCCGCCTGAAATTATGTGATATCATATGCAAAGGGGAGTTATGTGAATATCTGACTTTATGCTAATTGTCGATTGCTTACAAAATCATTCTTAGCTGACAGAATCATGTTGTTATTTGTTTCCGCTCAGCTCAGACAAGCACAGATAGGATTTCAACTAAAGCTTTTCAGAGAACATTAATCAAGGGTCTTGGAGAAACGCAACAATATCTACTTGAAACCGCGATTTCCATTCGGAACTTACACGTAAAGCTTCATGCTTTCATTATGATGAACTACGCTAAGCGCATTTGAATTAATCAAAAAGAGCGGAAATGGTGGAAAATTACCTCGGCGCCATCACTCCATGGTAGGTCCTTATATAACATTTGCACGAATGTGATGTTTTCATGCAATTTATTCATACCACCAATGAGCAATGTTTGAAACGTATTTCCAGCGCCCTAAAAATTTCTTTGAATTATTTCCTTCATTAGTCGAAATTACTTCAAACAACAGCAATTACTGTTGTTTTAACGATTAGTCAAAAAAGATTTAACGATTTATCAACCAAATATTAGTATCACAACAAATTCACATTCATTGCTAATTTAAACACTGGAATTGTCAGACTTCAAAGGTACTATAGGAATATTTTCTTAGTAGCCGTAAGAATGCAATGAACGATTAGAAGGAAATTTTAAATGCAAAAAAGATAAAACTTTTTTTCTAAACAATTTAAACAATAGCAAAGAGATTCGATATTTGTGTTCGAATTCGGCGACCGTTAACGGAACAATACGATTTTGCGTGAAGGAGTTTAAATAGTTCAGCAATTTTAACGCATACATTATGTATTGCATTAATCAAGTAAGAAAGGGAACTTAACTTTTTTAATTGTTTTTGTCTCAATAACAGTCTCACCTTTTTGCTCCCGGTAGTCACATTCACAAAAGTAATGATGACAACGCTAGTGGCCACAAATGAACTATCCTGGAAATTATCCAGAATAGTTTGGGTAGCACGCGTCAACACATCCGAATCTAAAACATTTAACAATGATACGTTCGATAAAGAAATAACAAGAGGAAAGTCCGATCAGTAATACCATCAAGGTGGAAGATTAATCAATACGACTACTCTGCTAGCACTTATGGGCTGTTGAATTCCGATCGTTAGACCAACTGTTTTCATCAATGGCCAATAATAATGGAATCTGCGTGAAGTTTTAAAAGCGCATTAAAAAGTATGGACGAATAACGTTGTGAAAGAGCAAAATCTCATGAAATGAATGAGGCAAAGAGAGCAAAAATAAAAATTCCATCTAAATGAATAAATTAGAAATTTTCTAATGAAATGCTTCAATTGTATTCTTGGTTGAAAAATGCAGCAGTATTCTTGAGGAATTTTTAAAACGTATGTTATATCTACCAATTGAAAATTTGATGAAATTCGACTTGATTGAAACGGTTTTCAACAATTCTTAAATAATTTAGTCAAAATCATTGAATAATTGCTAAAGAAATATTCTGATTTCAATATAAATAAGTAAATGAACGAATACCTGTTGTCTCATCGACGAAAACTTGCCCTCCTTTCGAGAGATCAATTGGTGCGAAGAAAGGCGCAATTCCATGTACACCCATTGTATCTAATTTATCACCAGGTTTGATTTTACCAACATCTTCAAGTGCGATCAGACCTTGTGTAACAATCTGCAACAAATTTTTAGAAAATGTTTTCAATTAAATACTCGCAAAAGTTCAATTAGCTTCACCAAGTAGGTAATAAGTAATTACGAATGCAAAATGAGGGAAAACCTACATTCAACTCTTAGCAATTTCAAGACCCTAACCTAGGTGATTCCCCGGTTATTGGGCTTTATCTATTCGCTTTAAGAGACAACATACCCACTAACTTTACTCTCGAATATATGTCTTGTATTGTAACGATGGTCAATGAAGTGACTTATATCATTCCCTTCTGTCGTCCCCTTCAGTCATTGCCTTATTCGTTATTCTGTTAGACTGAATACACGTTTTTCACTACTCTCTCGCTCGTTCACTAGGTATGCTGGCGCCAGCAAGGTAGCAAAGCATACCGTAAGCCTATCGCGACTTTCGCCAAACACAGTGATCGGATACTTAAGCTGCCAAGACACCTTGGCATTTTTGGTCTTCGGCAACGGTTGATGACCTTCAAAGGGATAGAGGAATGAGGCAACGCACTCCGAAACGCCATCACCACTGAATCCTTCAGCGCATTGACAGAAATAGCGACCCGGAGTGTTCGTACAAATTGCCTTCTCATGACATGTGCTTGGTTGAGCGCATTCGTCAATATCTGAAACAAATTCACACTTAAAATAAGCATTCTGAAACACTACTTCAGCTGTAAAAATTACTCGCACTTAACGAGGAGATTATATATTATTTCCATAAGATATGAGAAACAAAGGTGTAACAGTCATGTTTCTCTTGCCTCATAAATTGTCAATCACTTCATTCTTGGAACGGTAGTATTACTGCAAAATATAGAGTATGAATGCGACGAACGTAATATATATGAATAGCTCATACCCGAAGATTGCACTATAGAAAGCATTGCTGAAAATATTCTCACTGTATGCCGGTCTTCATAAGGTATCAATAAAACACGCCAGTTTCGGCATAAGACTGCTTATGTGCAACACCTTCATTTTTCTTTTCTTGTAACGGCGATTGACTGGTCGAGAGACAACCCATTCTTAACAAATTTTAAACTTTCAAAAAATTTCATTCAAGGTTGAATTTAGCGTATTCGTGCTGTAGTTAATCCAGCGAAATATACGGTAGAGCCATATAAGAAACTGTATAAAATTTAGAAACAGGTAGAACAATTCAATTATTACGAACTATATAAAAGAAAAGAACTTGAAATAATTGTATAATTGGCCGATTTAACAATGGAAAGGTTGCAACTGAAGAGAAAATTTAAAGAAAGTTCACTTACCAACACATGACTTATGTCCATCACCCTCATATCCGGTGAGACATTGACATCGTTGAATTGGCTCTCCACATCTGTCATAGTCGGTGAACGAGATCGCGTTATGTGCACATTGAGTTGATGCCGAACTCCGACATTGATCTTTTTCTGTAAGAGTGACTGACTTTATAGATGTGTGATCGTAAATTAAAATGTTCAGATACTATAAACTTGGCAATATTCTAAACTGCAAAACTATCTTCAGTAGTTTTACGTATTAATGCGAAGATTCCTAATAAACATGTCCCTAATAAAGCAATTTACCACTGTGCACGTTATACCGATGGAACTACATATTTTTGCAGAGAACGAGGCAATAGATGGAACTACACAGAAAGGACTATATTAACCGATTTTTTTCATTATCTCAGATTTCGCGGTAAAAAAAAAAGATTCTTCTAAAACAAAATTCTCTTTTACCGAACAACGAATGCTCTTTTAATTGTCCGATTATATCAATCTTATACGCTGTTCTTCCTTCGCAATATTGCCCATAGACGATTAATTCAGCTGAACACTTTTCTTGAATTAACGAGAAGATTTGAAAAATATAGCAATACGAATTCGCTCATCTCCTAAGGGCAGAAACGAAAAAAGAATTAGAAAACGAACTGAGTTGACATGTTGGCGGTCCAAGCCAACACTCCGTGCATACTCCATTTGGGCATTCACCAGTTATTGCATTACAAGCACCCGATGCACAATGACAACACGATGCACAGTCTGCACCCCATTCGCCTGCGGCACATTCTGAACAACTCGGAGATTAGCGTTTGTCCTACAGTTCAGGACAATGTTTCAAGTAATGGGGAATTTTCAAGTAAAACAGTGCTGTTTTATTAATGCTGCACGTCAGAAAATTCGAGTAAAAAGTAGCAAATATAAAAAAGTGTTCTATCAAGCCTTAAGTTCAAAAACAATAATTAAAGCTCCATTGATGGACTCTCTTTCGTCCAATTCATTTCCGCTGTAGTGAACTAAAAACCGCTCAGAATCAATCAATTTAGGTTTGTGAAATATATACGGTAAGCAATAAAATCTAGGCTAGCTCTGGAAAATTTTTAACTCTTCTTTTTAAACTCTTTATTATATGAGTATCTTTTACTTCGAAAATGAATGAGATACATTAGTCTAAGGTAGGAACATATAGAGTGCGCGAGTTCGGTCTGAAGGTACAAAACTCTTTGAGGGAATTTATATAGTGCATAGATCTCTTTCAAAACAGGCAATAACAATTCCCACATCATTGCAGTAATGAAGATGGATTCAAGAACAAACCCTCGTCGCATGTGTCTCCCTTAATGCCTGCCTTACATCGTTCGACTCGTTCATCACCAAATACGAACATCCACTCTCCAGGAATACCCGTATTACCATATTCTTCTAAGTACATAATGTTACCAGTTCCGGAAGTTGGCAATGCAAAATGTTCATTACCATCACCTTTGTTGAAACCAGCCTATAATGCGTTAACATCAAAACTTCTTAGAGATAATGAGCGGCCAACTACTGACTATAGTCGAACATATTTACCTTACAGTATATGAACGTATACGTTATTCACTTATGGTACAGCACATCATTGCGTGTTAATTATCTGGTATGAAGATGACGTTGTTCCGATGAAAATATTAATCCACAGCTATATTGTAGCTGGTGTGTTCTTCTATAATTTATTGTGACTTGCTTAAAACATTGCGAAAATCAAGGAAACTTAAATTGTAATTTTATGAAATGTTTCTTTAAAAGAACATAAGCGAACATGTCGCATATAAAGAACTATCTATTGTGAACGTTCGGGAAGAAGATTAAATAAAAAGTAAATAAGCAAATCAAGTTCCAAATATTCTTTAACATAAAAAAGCTTAAAAACGAAAGGGGTTTTCATATGAATAATGCTTGAAAATAACGTGTAACAACAAAAGAAAAAACAACTAAAGCGTCATAATAAATCAGGATCACAATATTACCTCAAAGCAGAAAATATAAGAAGGAAATTGAAACAAAAATCGAAAATATTCCAACCTCGGCACCTTGAGTCCAGCCAATATTCTTGTAAATGAAATTCGCAAAGGTCCGATTTTCGGTTATGAAGAGTGCCGCTTGGAATGTGTTCGTATTCTGAAATAACGAATGTTTCTGCACTGTATTCATTCTAAATTCTAAAATTCTTTAGTTTAAATCTATTCAAATGTGATGGTTCAAAAATAAACGTTCAAATCTCTTAGGTCAAATAGTTCAATCATTGTAAATTCAAATCTGCATTCCAAAATAAAAGAATGCATGAAAATTTCCAGTTTCCACAAATCCATCGAGTAATCGTAATTTCTGCTGATCACTAAAAGATCTTTTTTTAAAAAAACTTCTCGAAATTTATGCAGCTTTTTTGGTTTTTATGAGCTTTTATCATTGTTTCGAACATTCCTCTTCCACTAAAAGTGCTTTTCAGGAACTATATGAGGAAAAGGAAGTGCAGCTTTGTGAAATTTCGAAGATCTCTCCCAGTGATTTGTTACAAAAGTTATGAGTACTGCGTTTTGTACGTACTACTGATGTTTTACAATTGACTTAAGGTCCTACATTGATTAACGAAAACATATATTTTTATGTGAATATTGTACCGATCCGTTGTTGAGGCAATAAAATTCACCTTTGACGTAAGACAAAGTGGAAAAGTTTCATTTGCCTCGCGAAAGAATTTGTTAATATTTCCTGCGTAAAATGCAAGCCATGTATATCCTAGCTCATAGGTTTATTGGCTAGCTATAAATGAAATAGGCGGAACCTTACAATATTCAGCAGATAAGACAACGATATTATGCCCTAAAGGCGTTCTTCTAATATCTATGCAATTAAAGGTAGCGCTAAAAATTGGCAATAATAAATTATATAATAAAATGAGCAGATATATTTCAACAGACATCATCAGGAAGTGGTGCTGCTCCGAGTGGTTGCATCTTCTCCCATGTCACCAACAGACAGCTTTTCACCTTAGCCACCGTATCGTATTGATAACGGATCTCACTTTGTCCTCTGTCCAAAATACGTCCAGCTGCAAATTAAACATTCAATATTTTAGGGCATTTGAAACGACGAAATCAATGTGTTTTTCAATTTGCGCAGTGATATGAACAGACCTACTGCTAGAAGAAAAAAAAATCTCAACCACATACGGTAGTAGGTTTCGTCAATAAAAGGCACTTCATTAGTGGCAATGGTTTTTCTAAAAAGCAACCCCTTAAATTAAAACTTTTGCTGCAGTCTAATATCAACTACTTATCTTATAGAAACGGTTTCACTTCTACTTATGGCTAGCAATTTAATAAGTGGCTTTAAATTCGATAAAATAGTTCAACGCTGAAGCGGTTTTCTTTTGCTATGAAATGCAAAAGTAGCTTATCACAAAAATAAACTCTTTGTATAGAGGTACTACAGTTAGGAGCAGTGGGATGTGAGTATATTGAAATATTCTCTTTGACTTATACAACAGCAGAATTTACGGAAAAATTGTCTTATACATTATTAATAAAACAAATACCAACGAGAAAAAAAAAGAAACAAAAGCGCGAAAACCGGTTTTACATTGCAATAATGAAATCCATTTGCATCATACGCAACGGATGAGTCTTTTATTGTGAATATTAATAATGTTTGAAAACGTTAAATATAATAATTCTCCTCGTGAAAATTGGAATGGAATTCGTAGAAAATAGTGAATTCAAAAAATAAGCATAAAAAAAGAATATTAGTTAGTGATAGAAATTACGCATAAATATTTCCAAAAAAATTCTCATAAAAATGTAAAATTATTTTTGATTTGGGATTGAAGACCTCACATCACATACATTGAAGGTGATCCTTTTTTTTAAATCTGACAATATGTAACAATAAATTTACAACAGATGATAGCTTTTTATATTAAAGAAGGTGAAAATACTCTTTACAGAGAGGAATATTGATGGCCGAAGAGTGACATAAACAACAGGAATTATTTCTAGATGAACGTCCTCAGAAAATAAATTAAGGCAATAGTGATGCCATCAGTGTTGAGAATTATGAAACAAAAACAAAATGAAGTTTGCAAAATTACGTAAATAAACAATGAAATATTGAACCTTGAAGTAACGAAAGAAAATACATAAATTTCTTTCTGCCGGTAATTGATGAGCAAAATATTTTTTTTTCAACAAAAGAAAAAAGCTTACATGTGATTTCACGATAGTGGATGTGACCACCGTTTCGAAGGTCGTTTCTATTCCAAAATGGTGCAATCAACTTTGATGTACTTGGCAAAATGTTTGCTCTATAGGTTCTTGTCGTTGAGTCGAATCCTATACCGCCGTTGCTTAGAAGCTGAAATATTTGGATTTGAACCTGGAATATTGCCGATGTGAAATGAACTAAAATTCATCGGAATTAAACTTCAAAACTACCTGAGCAAACTAGCGGGTGTTCAGCAGTTGAAGGAAAAAGCACACTTCAAAACTTTATTGAATAAATTGAGCAAAATTCTTACGTAACTCTTGCCAAGTCTGATGTATTTAGTTGAGTGTTAACATGGAAGATCAATCAACCTATGGTGCATACTACATCCACTCAACTTCTAGCTACAGCTTCAATAGTTCCCAAGTCGAAACTATCGGACATTTTGACCGAATTGCTGCCATTTAAATTATACGATACTTTACTAGTCCCTCTAGGCGCATACAATCAAGTCGTTTTCTTAGTGAGGCTTTAGGGTTGCAATCGAAAGCGAATATTATAGAATGCATCAAGTAGGCATGCAATCATGCCGAGGTCACAGGATACGTAATTACATCGCCGATGTGTGGGAGACTCGCTGTCGCAAAGAATAACATGCCGATGCATAGGCACTAAAGACAAAACCACAAGGGCACAATTACTATGTCTCGAAATTAATGTTGCCGACTTGACCTTTGACACACACCGACGCTAATCCATAACATGCAACCTGGACAATCCACAATTCGGCACTTTAGGGAAGACATCTGTTGTAAATAAACGACCACCGAAGACAATCCACGGTTATATAGAAATAATGATGATGACTCACATAGACAGTGGAATATTCACTGCCATAGAATCTGATTGGATTGACGAGGTTAACTTTCTTGCCGACGTCCAAGCTTCGTGGTACCTCCTGATCACCTGCATCCGGACCATACTCGAATAATCGACTTGAGAAAAGAGGTGCTGTTATCTGAAATTTAATTAGCACTATGCATAGAAATGTTCATGATATTCAACATGGTTGCAATAGCATATTTAATATAACGCAATTCAATCGCTTGAAAGAAATATACTTGCTGTTCTAAAACAAAAAAGAAATATTGATTAAGCCGAAAATCAAACAAATCTTGCAACTGATCAAATACTTTAATAGGGGATTTAGCGACATTACAAATAATGCACAAGACGTTCTGAAAGAGTTTATAGCGAACTACGGAATAAGCGATGATATGAGAGGAAGAGAAGAGGAAGAAGAGTATGAGTACGATGTAAGGATCCTACAATCTTTATGACCACGTCTTTGAGGCGATAATTATTTATGGTGTTCTATTGATTCAATTCTAATCGCTTAACGTTGTCCCTCTTCTGGATCGATGTATTCCAATAAACGGCAATCGAAACTGTCATATTAAAAGGTGTTCTTATTCCCGTAAATGTGTCCGTTCGTTCATTAATTTCTCTCACATTTTCACGCATTTGATTGACGAATTCAAACGGCGAACGTTGTTTAGGGCCATTCAGGTCAAAAGGTGTTTTTGCCTCTTCTCTCTCTTCTTATTTGCTCTTTCCATCCACCTCTTCCTCTCATTTGTTTCCCTCGGTTTTTTTTTGTTTAACAGATTCACGTTCGGTTTCCACCAGTCGGTAATGTTTTTTGCCATGACGAACTCGATGTCACTCCTGGGAATCAGTCACATCATTCATCTAAAGAAACGAAATGCTTTGCTGCAATCCTGGGAAACACGTATTAAAAGATAAATGGATTTAACATTCCACACTTCGTTCTTTCGCTGGCACGACAGTTCAACGCCTACTTCCATTCGAACTGCTTGAAAACTGTCTCTCATTCAAACCGCAATAATGCAATCACTTTGCGTTTTCACCTATTTTATCTTTGTTGCAATATGGAACTTAATAGATCAGTAAATATTGCACATTCCGGTGCGTATTGTTGCAATTATCGATCGGAAGGGAATTTACAAAACAAAAGAAATCATGATGAATACAATAAGATCACTTATCAAAATTTCTCATTCCCATCATCAGATGATCACAATCGAATTTCGAGCAAAATTATTACTATTAATTTAGTTGTATTCCATAATATTTTTCATCTTAGCAGCCAATGAGAGTAAGAAGTAAATTAAATTGACAAAGGTAACCATTCTTTGTTGATTAATCGATGAAAATTGCATGAGATGAGCATCGAAACAGAAAACAACGATTGCGATTGAGAATAAAATTAGCAATATTAAACAACATTCGAATTTCTGATGTTCCCATTGTGTGGATGTTCAATTTTTTCCCATGTTCCCATCCGATTTTTCTCGAACACGCTAATTTTCTGCTTAAAATAAATACTCTCGTGAAGGTAGAACGCCATTTCAATATGAATTTGTCGCGCAAATACACGCAGGTAAATGCAAAATAACAAAAAAGTATCTATGGAAGTGATGAAGCAATAGAAGCTCTAGGGGAAATAAAATGATCCAATCCTCAATGCAAGCGAGAAGAAACGCTTATAACTAAACGACATCGAAATATAGAAATCCTTATGCAAAAAAACCACATCCGTTTGATAATAGAATAAAACTAACTGAAATTGAGATCTCTTTAGGGGTGGCCAGCTGCCGCCTATTTCGGCTGCGGATTTTATCCATTTCAATTTCTTGTTCGATCCTCAACCGTGCGGCTATCCTCTCTGGATCGACTCGCATTGAATTTGCCGTCCGAACAACAAATAAAAGCCAAAATAGTGCAGCCATCACCGACATGGCGGCGAAGCTGACTCGCAGCATGATGGAATCTGCCACTGAAAAGCGTCTTTTATTAAAAAAAAAAAAAAAAAAAAAAATTCGACGTATGGGCCCGTGATTAAGTAAACGCTAAAATCGAGTAATTCACTAATTCTACTACTTTGTCATCTGAAACCTCAATTACAACTCGGTTGTGTAAAGAACAATAAAGTTGGAAAGAGGAAGCGAAAATAAATATGTCTAATTCATGAAATACTAAATATGTCTATTAAAGAACATTTAAATAATTCGATATGATTAGTAGCAGAATTATTTATTTGAGTGCGCCTAACAAATGGAAACAACATTTTTAAAAAACGCCAAAATAAGAAAACGTCGTACGATTGAAAATGCCCTGTTTCCAATAAAATGAACGCATCATAAATTATCTATTGATGACTTAACGGTACTTTAATAGAACTCTGCCCGATTGTTCGTCTATATTTCGATGTTCTCAATTGAAATCATCGCATTGCTAAGAAAAAATTCCAATGTAATGAGATTTAGTAAACTTGATCGAGAAATAATAGAAATATTTTTTTCTTTCTAACGATTTCAATTTATTGCCATAAATTAAAGCCTCATTACTTGATTTTCCACCAGAAAAAAAAACAACAATAAAAAAGCGTTAAAATGCTTATGGAGATATTTATGACGGAGCGGCGATAAATTTCTACGCAAAAAGTGCTATAAGAACTAGTTGCTTCAATAAATAAACGCATATTAACATACGTAGAGAAGTAAAAACTAGAACCTCGAAAACGTCCTTGTGATCTAATAAGCGATCAGCTATTTCCTCTTCATATTTTTCAATTATGTGTAATGTGCTAAAACGTAACGTGTTTCATATCCCTCAAATATTGTCGATTGCGATTGAAGAAATTAAAAGCAGATGAAAAGAGTGATCCGTGAATTATAGTCTCATTACTAGACTTTATATCAGTAGCACATGCACGTTTTCCAACTTCAGCTAAAGTAAAGTAAATTTTCTCTTGTCTAATCTTCACTTCCAAATTTGATTTTAGGATGGCTTGTAAACGGAGAAAATACAAGCATGCGGTAATAAAGGGGAAAGTAAATTCCCTGATATAAACTCTAAAAGCATATATGGCATAGTGAAAAATTCTACAACTCGACGAAACACAACGGTTTCTCATAAATTTTATAATAAAAATCAAAAACCCTCATGTGTTGCCTTTGAAAACATTTTAAGAGCGTTGAATATATATTTCCTAGACGAATTTGAGTAAAGTTTAAATAATGGCCATACAAAAGACGTATGTCTCATGGAATGGAATAGCTGCGATGTGATGAATTTAACGAAACTCCATAAGAAATGAGCAAGAATGCAGTTTTGAACCTGATTAGAGAGTGATTCATATCACCTAGTTATTTTTATGAAAGAGAGAGAGGGAGAAAGAGGGAGAGAGAGAGCGATATCACATCACAACAAAGGATCACTTGCGACAATAAGATGGATGAGGAGCAATCATTCATGTAATCCGGAAATTTAATCATCGATTCGCTAATCTTTTAGTATTTCAATAAATTTTTTTCTATTGACGAGGTAATTCATTATTATAACAATTTAAATCCGGTATTGCTATATTTTGTTTGCTGTTGCAATAATGTTTTCAACAATACACTTTTCTAGACACAGAAATACTACACTAAAATGGGATGTGCACGGCGAGAAAGATAAAGCATCATATGCATGACTACATAAATTTGTGAAAAAAAAGTAAGCACCTATTGATAATGTATTAGAAAACGTATCACATTTAAAGTTGAAATTAATGATGGGGAATGAAGGAGCGAGAAAGGTTTTAGGCGAGGGTCGTAGATGGTGCGAAGCGTATCTGAATTGGTATTACAGGTCATAGCGAGGAATTTTTGCAGATAAAATCTCGAGGTTGGGTCGTACAAAACGGCGCCGCTAGGATTATTTGCCATCGCAAAGAATCAGTGCATTTTTGTGCTCATTGTTGGCACTTAATTCCTAGCTGGAACATTGGCGAGATGCGACTTAGATAAACATCACCGACCGACATTTGAGACGCTTTTGAAATGTGGATGTACGCATTTCAGTATCATCATCCTCATTGATGCTCTATTGCATTTAAATTTTGTTCCATTTTCAGAAAAAGAATACTCCACTATTGACATGTTCTACATTATAGCCGTAATCGACATCGATAGCAAAACAATTATTCAATTAAAAAAAAAGCAAACAAAAATATCTTCCTAATATTTAATTTTATTGCCACCTTGCAATATTTAAATTGCATCATTCTTTTATGCAAACATATTTATAAGCAGATTGATGTAGGATAAAGAAGAAATCAGTTAGCTATCTTGCCTTTCGAAATACATATTCGTATCCATCAACCACTTAAGCAGTCTCGATTTCCAAGTTCCAACAGTGTTGCAAAAAGTTTTTCATAGGTCTCAACCTCCATAACAACATTTAAACTACAATTTTGCAGCACACATGCAGCACATCTCCAATAGAACAAGACAAGGTTTTAACCAAGTGCCGCTTTATCATAAGGAGACAAGCATTGAAAGTAAGCAGTCAAAGAATTTTTCCAGCTTACGTAGCGTTAATGAATCAGTCGAAAAGAAAAATTGAATGAAAAAGGATTTGAAGAAAATTTAACCATCGATTACGATCATTGAGTGATGTGAGTGTAGCGTTTTGGGTCGAGAAATTGAAGCTAACTGACATAGACAATGATGAATTGCTCAGTTTTTTTTTTGATATTTGCGAAACACAATTTACAGTGAAATGCGATTAAGAAAAATAGAGATTATGCGAGACGCAGTGTTGCGTATAATTGCCTATTTACGCGACAATAGACAGCACTTACATCATTTAGCATAGTATGAGTGAATCAACCTGAAAAATGACCGATGTTGATCATCAATCATTTCTGCACTTTTTGTAAAAAAAACATTCGGCTAAATGCAAAAATTATTATTGAAAAATGTGGAGTGACTTGGAAACGAATTTATTGTTTATCTTGGCAGCTATGATTATTTTTTTCAGGTCGTGCAATCGTTAGAACCTATCTTGAAATACAAGACCGATATCAATAAAAATCCAATGCATAAAAGCGCGGACGAACGCAACATCATATATATATATATATATATATATATATATATATATACATACATATATATATATATATATATATATATATATATATATATATATATATATATAAGCACAGTTATTTCAAACTACACAGACATAATGCATAGACAGAGACCGTTCTCTTGGCTATATATATGAAATCCGCATTTAATACCGGCTTAGCTTTTATCGGACATTCAAATATTGCAGCAAACAATGGGTATCAGTCATCCTCGCATGAATGTACACCTTGCGATTTGGTCATTTCAATAGAAAATACAGTGCAAACGATTGAATAATTTTGAAATGTTAATATTTTCTAGCTCAAAGCGTGAATCAGACACGATTCCGACCCGAAAATAGTTGACCATTCATCAAATGACCAAAGTCGAAATGGGGTGGATTTGATTCCCAGTGCGAATCCTTTATTCCACACATATGTACATACTTATATAAGTATGCAATCTAATCTATGAAGTAGTCCGCCTTGCATTTTAAAATTTAAAATTAAAATTTAAAATTATAGAGATTATTTTTGCAATATTTAATAATTTCAACGTTGTTAAGAAGGTACTCCATATTTGTAAGCGATATAGCAATAAAATGTGACAGATCAATATTGCGATGAGGGTTTCTTTATAAGCGATGTATAAAAAAAAGCACGGGGATCGATAATGAGGTTCCTTTACAGAACCCATGATTACAGTACTATGTCATATCGAACACAATGAGCAATACATTTGGAACTTTAATGCGCATTAAATTAATGCAATCCTTCGGCAGAATTTCTGAATCTATTGTATGGGATCTATGATCCGAACTGAATAAAACATACTACTATCGATTGATTTTTTACAACTTTTATGCAATATATTCAACATTTTCTTTCAAGTATAAATAGAATATCAACGACTTCCTCGGCATATTAAACGAGCGCGATATAGGAATTCGAAACAACTTTCTTTTGCCTGTAATTTTGCGATAAATAGCTGCGCTTATTAGCTATATGCTTGCGGCTATCGCATATCAGCATTTATCACAGTATTGTCTGATACAACAGAAAAATTTCTGTACCGCAAAACAGAGTTAAAGATTACATATATATATATATGTATATACATATATATATATATATATATATATATATATATATATATATATATATATATATATCAGATACAGTTAAATAAAAATACATTTAAAAATTCGCACCTAACTGATTTTATATGTGGGAAGAAGCAAGCGTTTGAGTTTAGAAGCCAGTCATTTTCATGCTACCTCTAAATGGCTAATGTTTTATATCATCCGATTACGAAAGCATTTTTCTAGAATAGCCTTTATTTTCACATATGCACATGTTCTGAGTGGTGCATATTCATGCCTATGAGCTGATGATATCCAACTATTTTCGTTTCCAAATATTTGCATGCGAATGATGATACTCGAGGCTTTCAAGTACTTCCGTCGCTATCCTCATAGCCACTCTCATCAAATAAAATGGCTACTCGTTGGTAAACAAAACGTTTGCAATGCAAACCGATCCTTTAGTTAGACAATGAATATGTTTCGCAAACAACTAGCCAAATGGTGCTAGAGCATGGAAGACCTTCAACATTCCGCAATAGAATTCGTTTAGAATTTAAAGCAGAAGCGTAGCGGATGCGAAATTTTCGACAACTGAACTTCTTACTCATTAATGCTGCTCTCATACCATTACAAACCTCTGAGAGGTGGAGGTGTAGGTAAAGAGGTGAGAAGGAAGTGAAGGAGGGGCGGATAAGAGTCATTTAAAGTTCGGTCCTGGAGAAAATACTCGGTATCCGCTGGTTACCGTTGTAGGGGTTCCTATAAGAGCGTTAAAGAACAAAAGGCAGTATCTAAAACACCCACATGAGGCACTGTATGATCGCTAAAGGCACATTTTTTTAAATTGTAATTGTTCACTTTAGAATTAAAAGCCTTTTTTCGGTTTTTCGCCCTTCATGTGTACAAAAGACAACTCCCTAATAATTAATCTTCTCTATACTCATCTACAAAATGAATAATCCTCTGCCCGACCCCTGAATCCATCTGTATCGTCCATATAATGCATATCATTCACCTACAATAAAATCTGTGTGAAAATTTACCTCATATTTAACTTAAAAGCTTGTACTTTTGAATTATCGCAGAATTTCACTGCAATTTTTTTGCAATGAAATATAAGTGTAGAAAAATTAATGTCCGTTAATACAATAAAACGATAAAAGAAAATCAGCTGAAGTAGCTAAAAAAACTCACATCATTAAGTTGTTATTCTCGAAATTAGCCGCATTAATCAATGAATAAAGACACTTCTATTCAGGAAGGATCAGAACTCTTGACACTTAGAACCTTAGCTTGAAAACTTATATGATATGCTAAGTTCCCATTTATGAACATAAGTTTCGCTTCTACTCTTAGCTCTATCGCGCCCATTTCAAACTATGAAAGGCTGGCAAAAATGATCGATGATAGCTGCCAACAGTGGTGTTTGTGGTATAGACAGTTCAGAGGTAGGAGGTGCAAATCACTTTTTTTTTGCGCATAAAGTGCGTATTGTGTTCCTACCAAATGGGAGTTACACGAAATGCAACAAGAAAGAAAAAAAGCGATGAGCTATTTTTGCTAGTCACGTGTCAATGCCCCACTGTAGAGAAATTGCAAAGAAAGACTCATATATCACTGCAGAAAAAAAAAAGGATTTAACAATTTAATAAAAAAATATGCTCACTCAGCAAGGATATTCAAAAGCGGTAATTTAAAAATATGGTGCGATCGGTTTATTGCTGCTTGTGCAAAAATAGCGATTAGTAAAACTGATCAATATAATGAACGATCCATTTTGGGCATAAATCAATCACTATTCACTCTGAGCATAAATCGATTCATCTTTTTGAGTAAACATTCATATTGCATCAAATATTAGCTAAATGCATGCGACTGTAACAAATTTTGCAAAGTCATCAATGCAAGCGTTTATCATTGAGCTCCAATTCTTAATCGAACAGTTAGAAAACCTCATGATGCATCACATCTGCTAGTAAAAATTTGCTTCTAATGATATCGTCCTCATTATATAAATGAAAGAAACAAAAAGTTTTTGTGTAGTTGGCGCTTATATTCAAGTGCTTTAAATCAGTCACAATTCGCAGTATTGACAATTATCGGCCATGAGTGGAGAAATATGAAATCAACGGCAGAGTGTAAATTTTTAAAGCCACGATTCGATGATTAATGAGTCCATGACAAGACTGTATTAGTGTATTTTACGAGGAAAATGCTGAGTAATATAAGCTAATAACGCATATTATAAATGCAAAAATTGCCACTAATATTATGAAGCAAACAAGGCATTGTAATGGAAATTGCTTTTCCACGATGTGGAAAATTTCATTCATATAAGGAAGATCTATGAATAGGCAAGTAATGAATTTAATGTTGCTTTTAATTATCCAGTATTTGCAAAGGAATGTGATATGAGTGAAGCAAGAGATTGAAGAAGCAAACAAGGGTTTTTCAAATCATTTCGACTAAGAATGACAACGCCGCGTACTTAAATGGTAATGCCTTGAGGCATTTCCGGTCTTAGAAAATGAGAGAAAGAAAATGACTCCGGGTGGTGATTCAAAAATGTCAGATCATGGAGTCGGTGATGGTGCTGTCGTACGGCGAATCGGTTGATCGCCTGTTTGGGTGCGCGTAGGCGGAGCATTTACTCTCTACCCATCACCATCTATACGTGGATGGATGGATACATTGAGCATTGTGTAGGGACGATCGACGCTCGCATACCAGAAGACGACGCGACGCAGCTGAACATTGCCTCTGAGACGTCGTCATCAGCGGCGACTCGAATGCCCAGCAATGTGTCCGCCAATTGCGAGCATTTTTTTGCATGTTCTGCCTCGCACACGTCGCCGAACAGCAAAGTCATCGTGAGAATAGTGTGTGTCTTCGACCACTTTGTCCCATCATCACGCTACCTCATCCAAAAGTACCATTCCACTCACGAAGGGGGATGGGGGGGGGGGTGGGAGGAGGAGGAGGAAGGGATATAGGATATAGCACGGCGAAGTCTATTTTGCTACACAATCCAAGTTTATTGATTTGCTAGTACGTTAACTTTATTCAATGAGAGAAGTTATTCTAAAGTGAAATATTTCAAAATTTTACAGCGAAAAATGACCACTGCAAAAAACGACTCATGCTGGAAAAAAGAATATTGGTGATGAAAAGAATATGTTGGAAAAAAAAGAATATCTTCGTCTCTCAGTCGTTGAACGTGGACTTGATGTACAACGAGACGTTTCATTTATATTTATGCTAAAGATTTATTGTATAGTTAATTTCACCGATATTTCCTTGAAAATGGTTATTAGCTATATTTCTCGAGAGCCACACTAATTACATTACTGTCCTTTTTATAATAGATTCATCATTTTTATGAGAGAATAATTTAAAAAAGATATCTTCATATGTTTATGCAAAGATTGTACTAGAGTTGATTTACTGACTCCTATGCTCAACGTTAATGCATTTGACAACGATGGCCTACGGAAGGACATGAGAGTGCTGATGATGAGTTGTACCATCGTGTTGTACAATACCGTGCGGCAACGATGTGAGAAAAGCCGAAGGATCGCCGAAGGTCATTCAGCTCAACACACCGAGGGTCATCCCTATCTCATAGGGACAACCATGCCGTCCTTATAACGCAAAATCTTTACGAATACAACAATTGCCAAATTCACTAACCACAATCACTTAAGCTGCTTAGTCTTGCGTTTAAGGATGGGTCTTATACCCGGGAGTCCTGGTTATGCAAACGATGTAAGGTATTTCTTTCAGACAGACGGTAAGCGCCATCCAATTTCCCAAGTGTCCAAGAAGGGTAGAGGAGTCTTATATGCACGGAAGCCCAGAATTCACGAAGATCCTTTAGCGAAATGAGGCTTCCTATATAGAAGAACGATAGAACTTTTTATCGATATACCGTATTCCCTTGTAATTCAGAGCTCATCAGCCTATCTACGTGAACTTTGTAGCATTTCATTTTTTAGATAATCCTAGGTTTTAGAAAGACAACCAGTGCAGGAATAAACTCTGAGAAATCCAACAAACAACTGTGACTCACTTCGAGAAAGTCTTTAGAGAATTTAACCAACACTACTATTAATTTTGATTCGATGTCATTCCTTTCAAAATCTCGTCAAAAATACGATAAATGGGAATAAAAAACACTCAGCAAGGAGAGATACCAGAAAGGCCAACATGACATACCCCGCGGTTAAATCTTAAATTATCCGACTATATAGCTATCAAAAACTAACGAAACAATGCCAAACAAAATAATTCCTTAATAAATTCTTCTGCATATGCAAACTTCATGGCACTTTAAGTGTTCGTATTCTAATCGAAAGACCATGAATTCATTTGAAAATTTTTTTTAGAACATGAAACTTGATACAAATTATATCCACAACAAATTTCGAAAAATTCATTGGCCATTAGACCAAAAATTTCGAAAAAACACAGCCGTATGCACTTATGCTCAAAGATAAAATTTGATACGATATAATTGAGAGTATGAAAATAATAAATTACGTCGAAAAAATACTGAACGATAATCCACCTAAATACTCAAAACACTTAAGCCGCCTGCTAAGGCAAATCCACCTAGATAATTGAAACGCTCAAAATTTTGCATATTCTGTGCTGACTGCTTAAGCCGTTCAGTGAATAATATAGCTAAAATATTGAGAGTTGAAATATTTAAATGACGTTAATGTTTCCTCTCATAATCCGGTTTTCAGCAAATAGTGAACGGATTATTAAGACTAAAGCTAAATACAGGATATATAATGCGAAAGCTGTCCTATGAATGTATGCGTATTCATCGATAAGTGAACGATGATCCTTGACCCGCATATTGTCCTTCAAAAGGCTGCTCTAGACACACTAGTTTGGCACTCACACAAGTCTCTTCTCGGTACTAAACGTTATGTTCGGAATGAGGAAAGACAGCAATTCGATATAGAGTAAGGAGGAAAAATGAACTGCTCTTCGAAATGTTTTGAAAAAAAGAAAATTCTCTAAAGAGGTGAAATAAGCCATATGAGGTGAGCTAGAATGAGGGAATTGGGTAAAGAGTATATGTTAAGTACAAGTCATATATTTATTTTTATTCAGAATAGATCAAGCTGTAAATGCTGAAGTTTCGAAGGAAAGAGGATGCTGAGAGAAAAGCGAACGAAGATATTGAAAATGTATCACAAATGAATAATTAAATCGATTTTTTTTCTATTTCAAAATATTCTACATGGAACACTACGAATCATTTCCTATAACATTGTAGAACAACTGTGAGGTGGAATGGGACAGAGAAATGGAATTTCAATGTTGACACCATCGAATGACACGAAAAAAGGCCAACAAAATATGAATGCAGTTAGATATTCACGTTTAAAAGCTCAGTTATATATATATATATATATATATATATATATATATATATATATATATATATATATATATATATATATATATATATATATATATACATATATATATATGGTCAAATCAGTCCTATAATTAATCATAACTTTATCAGTTTCAATCACTTATCAGTTCAAAACATTCCTAGTCGATCGATTAAACAGTCAAAAGTCTCCACCGCATGAATGTTTAATAGCTTTTCTGATATAAACGAAACAAAATTCCACGAAAAAGTCACTATTCTCAAATGAGAGGAGGAAAGATTCTATGTGCGATTAGAATATCACTTAATGGTCGAAATGTAGATTTAAGCGAGCAAAAAAAAAGAAGAAATTGCGATATTCAAACATGGGTGCATAGAGACAACGAACATCCAGAACGTGTTCATAAATTCAACGAACGAATCCCCTCATCGCTCAACAATCCCTAATTTATCGGCTGTGGCATTAGTTGTTTCCTTTTACGGTTCACTTTCGCCATATTTATGCCAAATCTCTATTGGATGATTTAAAATGCGAGATGTTAAAGAGATTAATGAAAGCCATTATTGAACAAATCAAGTGCACGGCCTCATCAAATTCTTCGTTTTGTTGTTGATTAAACGACTTAGAATTTCATTCACTAGAAAGAACTACGAGAAATTTGCCATTTTGTGTTATTTTTCATATTTTATATATATATATATATATATATATATATATATATATATAAAATTTTCATACCTAGTGCTTTCCGGGTTAAAATTACCCGGTAGAAAGACAGATGCGCACACACGTAGGTCAAATATATGCAAGTAGGTCAGAGCAGAAAGAGTAAATCCGCAAAAACCCACAAAATACATGCATAAGGTATTCTATGGAAACCTATGGAATATATAGATGGAAAGTGGAAGGCAATAAAGCATCAGATGGCGTAAGAAAGTGTTGCACGGAGAGCGATTTAGAGGTGTGTGCATAATTATAAAGCACGAAGGTCATATTAGAGGTCATCTTATGCATTGCGTTCCTCTTCTTTATGTTACTAAAAAAAGGAAACTTTTGGCGAAAGGATATTTTCAATGAGAGCGTATGTGAACCATTGGCGAACCCTTCGCCCTTTTTTGATTGTTTTCTATGATTTCCTAACAAAACTTTCCTAGTATTTCTCAACAACGTCGAGATTTACCCAACACATCTATGATAAGCAATAGAGAATACTGCGATCCAGGTCTTTCCCCACTGAATCTTTGAAGTTAAAATCAAAAAAAAAGGACACTGGTGTAATCCACTGCCCAAGAAAACGGCTACGACGGAACCCGGTTTTGCATCAAACACTGTTGTTGGTGGAAGTGGTATAAAAGTGGCATCTTATTCCAAATCACATTTATTTCCGACCTGTTCACATATGCCGTCCATAAGATAATCCACTCGACTGGCCCAATTTATTGATCATGTAAAAACTTACCCACCTAGCCTTAAAAGAAAACTAGCCTCTTCACGTACCTAATACAAATATTGCATCATAAGAAGTTCTTTTGTTGATCTCTTCAACAAGCATATGTAAGAATTTGATACTTTAGTGAGGTCATAAGCGAGCATAGATTAAAGTGGAATACCTCTTCGCTTAGAACGACTTCAATTCTTTTGTGGTATATCAATGGTGCATTATTGAAAGGAAGAATATATAGATGGCGTGCATATTGTGAAAACGAAGATTCTTGCAATTTTCAACGGCACATTGAATAAAGGCATAGTAAAAGCAACCTATATCCAAGCAATAAAGCTCTCCGTTAATAAGAAGAATGAACTAATAAAAGCGCTTAATTCAATCGCTCGTAAATATAGATATAAATGTGTTTTTCGAGTTTATAAATAGTCCTATTAGAGTTCATATTGTTTATGCGCTTCCTATATTGCTCGCATCAATAAATTTTCGCATTTATTCCCATACTATGGTCTGAATACGTGGAATGACCTAATACGTGGAATTTCCAACATTTTGCTTATATTTAATCACTTATTGCTTTTTGCATCGCCATTTCAGGTGATGATTGCATTGCGCAATATTTAATTAACAAAATTGCTTAAGGGGAGTTGTTTGATTTTAGGAACTACCCTTCTCATCGCCCTATCCCTTCCCTTCTTCGATATTTATTTATCTATTACAACAATAGGACTCGGACCAATCCTCAGTCGTTCGACTTTTCTTCTACTCTCTTCAACTCCTCCGTAGGACAGGTGTTTAACGATGTAACCACAGCCGTATCTCGCTGTCGATGATCTTTTATACCATATTCCACATAGACCTATTTTCTTCGGAAGAAGTTAAAGGCATTTAAGGCGGCCACGAAATTTGGAAGCTTTTTACATGGGTTCGTTTTTCATTTTACATTCATCGAACCATAGAAAAAAAAACGAATCTTGTGAAAGATTTGTACGGATGAGCGAGTCAGACTTGATTATTTGTTGGGTGATAGCTTAAGCAATTCAAATGCACATATCATGACCATTTGCCATGGTGCGTTTTTCCACTTATTCCTTTTTTTAAGAGTGCGCAAAGTGAAGTAATGAACTGAAATAGAAAGGCATGAGAGGAATGCACACAAAAGAAATTTGGATGAGTCAAAAGAGGCACGGTTCATGTTGCTGCTCTAATGTAATAGGCAACAATTATGCGGCATTCTTTTAGAGCGCCAAATGTGGGTCATCTTCGACGGTGAAAACACCACTATGAAAGAAGTTACAAATCGTCAACAAAGACGTCAATGGTCAACCATCCTTAAATGCCACATTTTTTTCTTTTTCCCTCTCCTAATGTACAAATTAGTTCTTTTGTATGAGAAGAGCCTTTCCTGACAGCATAAATTATCCATGCGATAACATATTGCTATATATATATATATATATATATATATATATATATATATATATATATATATATATATATAGTGGAAATGACCTTATATTCACAACCACTTCTTATACTAGCAGAATAAAAAAAATTGCAGCAGCATGCCGCATCACCGATAATCTAAAAATTAAAGGAATGATGTTGAAAACGAATGGATATTAGAAATTGAGTATGAAAATTCAAGAAAGGAGAAGATCTAAAAAAAAATTTTAAACATAGAAACAATTAGAATATCCCTAATCACAGAAACAAATTTCTATATCTATAGTAATAGTAATATCTATAGTAATATATGTATATAAAATATATGGACAAACAAAAAATATACGAAGAAAGAAATGTAAAAGAACACAAATCTAGCAGAACACTATCGCGAGCACCGCACCGTTACACTGCTGAAAGCACACACTGTTTAACAGCAATACGAAAGCAGATAATTGCTCTTGTCTTCTAAATATAGATTGCTTGAGGGAAATAATTATGTTTTAACTTTGATCGCCTCATGTGTTTGCCTCAGAATATAACTGTGACATTAGAATCGAATAGCGCCATAGACCGCCTTTATGCTCTACAATGTTTTTTATGCTCTGCAAATTCTGAAACGCTAAGAAGGCAGCAAAAATGTTTTGGTCGAAATGGAAGACAGTAAAGAGTGAAAAATACGCGTAGAAGCGTGCCAGAGAAGATGATATAATATGCAAAATTTGCAGAAACGTATGAAAGTAAAAAGATGAAAATGAAGAAAAGCAACGCGATTAGGGTAAAACCCTTCGTCGCTGTCTTCTGCTCGCCGAATTTCCTCGGTTTCCTTGACTTTATGACTCAATATAAATTTTCTTCAAGCGTCAGCTTCCTCGTAATTTGTGTTCCTTTTCACCTCCGTCTCTTTTTCCCGTCGTCGAATTATCTCTCTCTCTTTTCTTCTCTTTTCACTAAACGATATGTTCACTTGGCGATTTTTCTAATTGTCATAGTTAAATTTCAAATTCCGATGATGCTGGATGAAAGCGATCCATAAATCCGCCTGCGAACAGGATCGTGAACAATCCAGTCATAAAAGTGAGTCGTAAACAACACCAATTAACCTTAGTTTTCGTTCACCGATATGAATTCCGCAATCTTTAGCTTGTTCTGATTGAGAAGCCATATGTGTTGCAGATTTCATCGATAAACCTTTAGACTACATTTACCTGTCTCAAACATTTACCAATTTTTCACCTACGCGTAAATGAGGAAGCGCATCAGAGATGCTGGCACAGTATGCGCTTTTTGCAGTCCAATCCAATGAACTCCAAAACACGTCCAAAAAATCAATGAGCATCGTTTATGAAAATATCTCTCATAAAAAACCAACCGCCTATGTAACCTTGCAGTTGAAAATTGCATCGTCACTCAACCAGTTGCCTTTTTATAAAGTTTTCCAACTTTTTGGCTCCTATAATTCGCGGCGACATCTCACTGGGAAGAAATTGGCTTTCAGAGGCCATTGGGATTTAGATTCTAGCCACAGCTTTCCTAGTTCATGATCTAGAACTACAGGACAGACATATATATGAACTTAAGAAGCAACGCCGCCATAATGTTTCTATAAAGAGTGCATGAAAAGACACATGTTGACTTCAGAAAGATCAACTTTCCTACTCACTAGTGCTCTGAAAAACGACGATTGTCAGCAGACGTGATAGAAATATTTTGCTGATTCAATCTTTCGATATTGAAAGAATCTCAACTGTTCCCATAGAGTAGACCGCACTTCAATGACAGCAAGGAAACTTCTTCTATCACTAAAATAAAAGTGCATAGATATTTGTAACTTTTCCATTTTTCGACATCTATGACCTTTCTTCGCCTTTTGCATAGGTTATACTATCTTCCGTTGAGAATAAAGGCAATATACTCTACATATAATAAAGGTTTATTAATCAAGAAAAGAGAGTTGAAGAAATAGCTGAAAATGAAAAACATAATTTAAAATGAACTGATCGAAAAAAATGAGAGTTTTCGAAAAGGAAATAAAATTCAGAAGAATCGAGGAACTACAATAAGAAGCATTCGGAGGGGCGAGTGACAATCAAGAATTCCTAGCAAACAAGATTTCCGATAGCAACGCAATAATAACTCGTCAGTGAACATTTCAAGGCAATATGCTTTGCAGTCCACAATAAAGAAACATTTCTTGATGTGTAGTGAGTGTACTTCACAGTTCTTCGCATTCACTCATTGCATACTAATGTCGTTCGCGAATAAGCATCTTTGTACGTTCAGGGACACAAAATAGTCCATTTCGAAGTGCGAAATAAAGATACGCGTGAGGAATTTACTGATTCTTTATGCAGCTAGGCTATATCGAACTATGTACGCTTATAGGATTACTAAACTGTGTAAGGGGGCGTCTCCCTAGCCGCATCATTTCTACTGCTATTATATCTGTGGACCGGCGTCTTTCTGACTATGCTTGTTGTGGAATATGAAGTCAAATTATCAACGCAAACTGAACAAGAAGACGAAGTTAGAACCGAATGAGAAAATTGGCTAGAAAATATAACTCGATATGAGCTATTACATCTCGTTTTCCTTAATACTGTAAATTTCATGAGTAAGTAGTTTAGTGTTGAATAATAAAATATATGAGGTGATTTTTTTTTACATTTTATGCGAACCGTGCGCTCTTGTGACTATCGAAAAAAAATTGACACTGACAAATGTTTCCGCATTTGCTAGTATAGAATTTTAGAGTCTAATTATGACTACTTGAGAAGTAGGACCATTTTAGGCAGCTAGTCGTCTGGAAATGGCCAAGAGGGTTGGGGGGGGGGGAGGAGTTCACCAGCGATTTCTGGTGAGTGTTTCAGATTTCCTCAGTATTACAGCTTGTCTAAAATTTTTGAGGAATATCAGCCCAAGCGATGCATTAACAGAATGTTAAATGCTTTATTTTCACGGTTTCATTAAAACTGACGAGAAAAAAGTTATATATGAGGAAGGTGAAGATAAAAAGAGAGAGAATTCTTAGAGAATTGTTTGTTGGAGGCAATTAACAATCATATTGTTGAAATCACCTTTACGAAATAGACATAGAGAATGCTAGAATATCGGATAGTGGTGGGAATTTGAAAAATACACTCCTTTTCGCCTTATGCAAGTTAATAGTAGCTTAAACGTGAAAATCAACTAATCTTTTATTGAGCATTCTCATTTTTAGAGCTTCCGGTAATATAAAATTATAAATTAAGTTTAATTTAATCTTTTTACTATTCTTAGTTTAATCTTTTCTTGAGCATAAATGCAAGTACTTACATTTTTCTGTATTATATGCGTTGAATAAAAAAAGAAGCTGAAATAATTATCTAAAGCTAAGCATCGCAAACAGTTCACGAATGTGATAAATTTTCTCCTTACAGAAATGATGGAAATTGTTGGATTGAACATAAGGGGGATTAAAATATATCACAATTTTTGAAAAACATTTTCATAGATAATTACTGAATGTTATTACTTTTGACAGGGCCTTATAATTGAATATTTCTGGGCAAATAACCATCCCACTGCACAAGAAAGCGATATCCTTATACTTCATACTAATCAGTTTATGGCACAATCAACGATTATTGAAATGAATGAAATAACTTTATATAGTACAATAAATCTCATCAACGATAACAGAAATTAAAAAAACACCATTAAGGCATTAGTATTAAAAAAAAAAGACTGTTGAAAGGAGAGAATTTATTTGGTTATATGATCAATTAAAGAATGGAAGTTAATGACAATGAATTGCATTCAAACAAATAAATGAGAGTGTTTTTCATTGTGCGCCTTTTTTAGAGTGAAACATCAAATCATTTGCTCATGAAACGTGTGGCATACATTCTGACTTGAACAACAAAGGAAAACCGCTGAACATTTCGGTTAGGTTGGTTACATATTAGGCAGAGAAAAAAAGAAAAAAAAAACGCCAATAGTTTTTCTCTCGATGTTGACATTTTTCGTTTCCCACTTTTATTTCTACTCAAGAATCCATATAGACAATTGAGTAGACAAATAATTACATTGTAGACCTTAGAATACAGGAGTTACCTCGTGGTATAGACTAAATTTAGCGAATTTTGTTATTCTAACTTCATTGGCTTCCTGACAAAACTTTCCGGGTAAATGCATAAGGCTGTACAAATATGATGCTAGTATGATGTGGTTCGAAAGTGTAATTGCGCAAAAATTCATTAAAACTTTGGACTGGACAGCATAAGCTCAAGCTATACTACAACGAAAATTATTTACTAAATAATCTAAACTTAGGCAGAGCAGTTCAAAAATAGTGATCAAAATATACGAATTAGGTAGCTCAATGAGGAACAATTTTTGCCAACTTAGAGCACTTTTGCATTTCGCGCTATTTCGTTTGCTCTTCTCATTTCTTGTAAGAAAATACCGGTCAAAATATAAAAAATATAAGTATCAAAATTTCAATGCTCAGTAACTAAAATTTTGGCACTACCGCTACAAATACAACGTAACGTAGATAGAAAAGTAATTGATGGAGACGATAGGCAAATAACGGTCGAAAGTATCGTAATGCTCTGCTACAGTGATCGTTAAAAGAAGCATATTATTTAGACTTGCTGTAATTGTGCTGCTTTTATTATGATCTGATTCTTGAGATTTTTGTGATTTTTTCCACAACATTTTTTAAATTTTATGTGGTAAACATTTTATCAATTTAATTCATGATTCTCTTTCATCAATGAAAAAATCGAAGAATAAAACTTTATGAATAATATATTAAGGTTTTCAAATTGAATTCATTGAAAGAAGAATCCACAGGAAGGTATATACACCTATATACTTACAACTATTTTTTTCCCATAATGCATTTCGAGAGTTTTGCAGTAAGAATAATATCGAATGTTGAATTTTTCGGTCTAAGCATATATTATTTGGCATGCAATTCATCGATATCGTGAATGCACTGTGAATACCGCAAATCATCGATGAGAACAGCATCGAATAGATGAGAAATGCTTATTGATGAGTGATAAGAAATGTGATAAACTGGAATAAAATGAAGCAAATTTAAGAGGGGGAAAGTAAAATTAATTTCAGCCGCCTGACACTATAAACTCATTCTTTTGGCACATATAATCTTCCAATCAGATCGCGTAAATCTGCAAAAGCGGAATTTTTCGTACTATCTAACGTTGCAATCGAAATTTATTCACTCCCTAAATAACACTTCCAATATTTGAGCAAAAAAAAAACTGATTAATGGGTCAATTCACGCAAAAATGCTTGCTGATTTATTATGGTCATGTGTTCGGAACACAAATAAATATTCTGCAACAACCGAAAGAATAAAATTTTCAAGGATAAACATAAAAAAATATGTGGAAATGATATATTTTCCCTTCATGGCACAAAGAAAGTTTCATGAATTTTTTGGGAGAGTCCTTGAAAAATAGGAACTTGTGGAAAAAATATGGAAAAAATATGCTTTTTATATAGTGAATAGAGAAAAGAAAATCATATAATTCACAAAAATTTTAAGATGTCGATAAGCTACAAGATAAATAATGATTGATTATCACCTGAAATTTAATTTTTTTGACTTAGTAAGAGGACTTTCAAAAAAGTAGTTCATATATGCTTAATTTAAATCAGAAAACGCTCGCAAAACGCTTAGCTACTATCAGCTAATCACACTGATATAATTCCTTGCTCAATTGTGTGGCAGTTCTTAAATTTTGGCGACTAAAACACCGTAGTGCAAGCAGTTATGACTTCCTTTATACAAATTCAGTTGTTCATATCGATATCACCTGGGCATTTGTAATCCAAAATTCCCAATTTACGAAAGAACACCGCATAACGGTCTGCTGGAATTCCACTGGTCACTACTAATTGTCAATAAACTCTTATATTGACACTGGAAAAATGGTTTCAATGTTGTCTAATGATCTCAAATCTCCGATCTCCTCGGAGAGAATTGATGGACAATGCGGTTAGAATGACCGCCATACTGTTTTGAGATGAGATGAAATGAAATGGCTTTATTTAAGAACAAAGAGACATATATTAGTATGTGACGGCAAAGACGAAATTCAAAAATGAAAATATTCAAGTACCATAAATGAGGCAACACTAACAAAAGAATGCTAATGAAAGATGAAACGCACATTAATGACATATTGATTGATTATCTACTCCCCTCAAGGATGATAGATCAAATTGGGAAATTCGCATCAAAAACATTGATATTTCTAGCTTTCAGAATGTCGGCTACTAGTTGATTCGATATCCGAATGACTTGCATGAAAAATGATCCTAATATACTCATTGTGATCGGGAACTTGCATTTCAGCTGAAAACGATGAAATCGGGAGCGTATGTTAAACGGGGCATGCGTAAAAATGCTATTGAATTGGATCGTCTGCCCAACATTAGCCGTCGCCCCCCTTTTAAATAAAAAATTATAAATATTCTGATTTATTTATGCTTGCGGCTGTGCGAAATTGAAACTAATCAAAAGACGCGCATCGAACTGGCGCATTTATTGGCTATTGCATTCCAGTTGAAAAGTCGAACGTCGATCATTTTTTGCCATCCATTGTTCTGTCGCTGGCCGATATGTACTTTGCAGTGGGATGTTCAACTTCTAAAATAATGGTCAAATCAGGTAAATGACACAATAATTTCGGAATTAGTGCCAGCTGAAAGGGCACGACTCAGGTCAATAGGTGATCATTTACAGGTGAGTCCATTCTGAGATAGGTTGACGCTTATCAAGCGCACCTCCTTTTTATCGCCAACGATCTTTCGTAATCTTATGCTACGTAATTCCTCATTTGCAGAAATACTTCTTTATTATAAGCTATTGTTTTTGTTGAATTGTGTTAAGCAAAAGGGGATCACTTAGTTTTTTTGGTCAGAAAGTATGAAATTTTGTTGAAACGGCTTTAATTTTGAAACTTTTTAAAATTCCTCTTCATTTGTTATATTTCACGACGACTATACTATATTTATAAACTTCACTGAGCGTTTTGTTTCTTGTCTTCATTGCCTTTTAACCGCATAGGCTATGGTTGAAGAATCGCTATATTCGCTGATTGCCATCTCTCATTCTTTAAAAAATTGTGCCATTGAGCTAATGAAAAGCTGCAGTATTGAAATTGATATGTCCGGCTTTTGAGTTTCTAGCCATAAACAACGTGAGACAAACTACAGCGAAAATGTTAAGCATCTCGAATTTGTGAATTGCATATAAAGCATTTGGAAATAAAAGATGCTCATGATTTGTTACAATGCGCAGTCACAGCGCTACCCAATATATTCTGCCGCCTGTCGCACTTACTGAACTTTCCTGAACATTGGCACTGAGTCCTCTATCAGCAACAATCTAATGATGGGATCTTCAATCAACAAGGTACTCTCGCGTTGAAGCAATGAAATAACTGTTTTGGCATACTACTTTTGAAATAAACCATAATTCGTCTGATTCCATAAAGAAAGGAGAATTATTAATTTTATTACATAAAAAATCATCACAGCTGGAAAAATGGAATGGGGGTTGCGATGTTACTTTAATTTGCGATTTTTTTCTTTGCAGTGCAGTAATCCATGGATACATGCTCATTGCTTATTTGTGTTTTCACTCTGTGCACTTTGTGCAGAGCGGAAGACATTTTAAGAGTGGAACATAACGAAGATCCAAAGGCAATCTACTTAAGTGGATTTTCGGCATATCGTGGCCTGCAAAGAAGTCTCAATGCTCCGCTACCAAACAGTATATGTAAGTTTCTTTAATGTAACATATGAAGCACATCGAGTGAAAGCCATTGACCTACTCAGAGCTGTCAAAGCGCCATCTGAAGTAAACGCGGAAATCTGAGGAAAAAAAAACACATAATTTAAAGTGGTACAATAGCAACTAGGGATTATTTCAGCAATTTATGAAATTAGTCACTGATCTACCACTTAGTATGAAATCGGGCATACGATCCTCTTATAACTCTATGATATTCTACTACTCAGCAATAGGGGTTAAACAATTTCGAAACTCGTTTACTCAAAGTGTTGATAAGCAACCATATTTCAGTTACCGATAATGTGCTCAATGACGATCTGACTGGTGGTCTTTCAGTTCCTCAAGGAGTCCCACAGTTGGCATCATTTGCAAGTTACGGCATTCCAAACTATTCAAATTATCCAGAACAAATCGTGAGACCTCCTGACTGGAATCGGTTTGCTACACTAACTTGATTTCTAATTTATTTTATTAAACTGCCAGTGATAAAATTAAAACCTATCTCTTGTTCAGATTCCCCCGGAAAGAAGTGTTGAAATTGTCGAAATTCAAATTCCTGCCAAAATTTATGCTTTCCTTGCAATAAATTCCAGTTGAGACAACCTTCGTACTAATACTAATAAAAGAAAATATTTACAGAAAGCTGAACATCAAATTATTCCTATGATAGTCGGCTATAATAGTCGAAAAGTGTAACTTTAACATAACATCAAAACTTCATCGCTTAGATTTTAACAGCGATACCTTGAGAAATGTGACTTTTAGTGACTAATTTTACCAAAAGCACAGGAAATAACTGCGTGAATATGATAAACGAGCAGCACTATTAATAGTTTTTTTTTTTTGCATTCGGTTAAATGTACTAGATCGGCTTTTAGTTTGGTTGAGGAATCGCTTGCAAAAACATTCGATGTGAATTCACCAGCAATGACAAGGATTATTGAAAAAATTGAAGTTGCTGTGAAGCATGCTGCTAGTACAACGACAAGTACACTTGCTTCCTCTACAAAAACAACAGCGGATACACCTTCAAGCACACAAGCGGCACCTATATCAACATCTCCCGTCGATATTGAGAAGTAATGATCTATAAATATATTATTGATACTCTATTTATAATTAAAATTGCTAAGATATTTCAAAATTTCTTCTCCTCCCTTAAGAAAGCTTTATTAATTTATTCCTCGTTAACATCCGATCGGATCTTATGGTTGCCGATAAAGAGTAAATGTTGATTACTCGTTGCAGAGATCTGTGTTTGCATTCGACACTTTTTTATGTTGTAATTAGTTTTCGATTTCTTTGAGGTGTTTTGAATTTTTGCAACTGAAATTTTGAACAGCGATAGCTCATCTATAATCCTTTGTGCAATTTTATTATATGTGCTTCAAATAATAACGTATAAATTCCTTGCATATGGAGTATTTTTTAGATGAACAAATCATGAAATCAATAGTACTTAATGATCGCTTGTATTTTTTTTTCAACTTTATGAATAATTTGAGAGTTTATGGGAAATTTATATTTTATTATATTCAGCATTTGTGTATATATTAGACAAAAACTCACCTGCTACTATGATAAAGTGAAATGCAGTTTCATTTCAATCTTTTCTTTACTTTCATCAGTATAAAATTGACTTGTAATTTTAATTTTAGAAAAGTGAAGGAGATATTAGTTTGGATGCTCAATAATAATTCCACATTTTTGGAGAAGATCCATGAAAAATTCACAAATGAAAGTGATGTGGAAATAACAACTAGACAAACGCCGAATCATCGTGATATCTATCGACATAGTGGTGAGACGATGCCCGATGATTTAAATGAAACTATTATGGCCAATATGAAGAAGAAATCTGAATCTCTTTTTAGGCAAGTTTATCATCGTTTATTGCATTTTGCATTTCGTTAAGTCATTTTCAAAAATATCGTTCTCAATCTAAAAAGTTGTTTATCGATGCATAGGCAATCAATTTTCTCTTCGATGAAGGAAATATTTTTCTTTTCAGGATATCCTTATCGAAGTGATGAAAAAAATAGAGGAAATTTATACGTTATAATAAAATTCCAGTAGATCTCAACAAAAAAAGATTTCATTAGGTGTTAGAATATTTTTTGAAGGGATTTTGAAAAGAGGCTTTTGAATCTTTTGGATGCGAATGCGAACGAGAAAGATGATAGTAGTGAAAGCATCAATTCGTTCAAACCACAACCAAAATTGATGAGGAAATCGGTGAACTCGAATGGAGTTGGAGCGATAATCCAGCTCGATGGAAGCGATAACGACGTGGAGAGGTTAGCGCACCTCATTTCAATTTTCATGTCCATCAAACGAAGTTATTTTCATGCTTTCATGTCTAAGAAGTAAGCATTAAAGCGACGACGTACCTACTCGTATATAAATGTTTTGTATATAGCTAACCGTCCATCTTTTCAAGTTTCGAACTACAGATGTTTCAATGAAAGTGATTTTTATATGATAATCTCCCTTTACTCTTGATCATTCTACTCTATTCAGTTTCACTTCGATTGGTCTATCACTTTTCCGTCAGCCCTCAAATTTTGCTGAAGATTTTTATTTTTATTTTTTCAATAACTAGCCCGGTCTACTACAAAGCAAATTTTCTAGTTACAACTAACTAGGTCGACGCATCAGTTAAGTATTGAGCGTTGTTTTTTTTCGCTTTTTGCATTTGCCTTGCACGTAATACATTTTGCCAATTATAGCCATTCCAAAGTGGAATTTAATAGCGCTGCTTCTCCTGGTCAAACCTTACTTTTATTAAGTAATTACATGATCAGAATTGGTCTGGTTTGATGTGCCTAAAAAAACTACTTCTTAGAGCTTTCTTTGGTGAGTGAACTGTCGAACTTGCTCAAACGGTAGTGAACTTTCATGCATTGCACCCTACCATATCAGTTGCTGATTGGACTCTGATGCGTGACCACGCCCGCTGGCGCACGTTCCGCTCAGCCCATTGTGC
This sequence comes from Baylisascaris procyonis, assembly GCA_037389465.1. Taxonomy (NCBI): domain Eukaryota; kingdom Metazoa; phylum Nematoda; class Chromadorea; order Rhabditida; family Ascarididae; genus Baylisascaris; species Baylisascaris procyonis. The sequence goes on from JAZARR010000250.1 coordinate 810,720, forward strand.
AAAATCGCGCTTACTGTAACATGGAAGGTGGCTTGAAGATGAAAGTGGAAAGTTGCAGCGGGGAGCGGGTAGATAGATGACTGGCTGCTGGTTGTTTTCGAATGCAAAATTGATGTTTGATTCATCGTTTAGGTGGGCTTCTGTCTACTTCATTGTGTTCACTCGGTTTTATGCATAAATGCATTGGAGTCTTGTTATTGGGGTTCCTTTGGGTGCTATTCTGAAATACTTCGTCGGTTGAGTGCTCGAGGTGACGGCTATTGCCATTCACGGTAACGTGAGGATATGACCAGAACAACGCCTTCTCAATTGATCGTGCATAACAACGAGCAACTGAACAAACGCCTCATTTGAATTGCTATTGCGGCGCATCGCGATGTGTGACCACCTCCTAAGGTCATATGCTGCGCAAAAAAAATCTTCGAAGAAGTTTAGATATAGATCTGCCGACCAAGATTAATAGAGAAGAAAGAAATTTATACCAATCAGTTCACAATGATCACTGAATGCTTTTTTTCGGCTTTGAGTTACATCGAGCATTTCATATCAAAAAGAAATTCGTGATCAACGTTCACCATAATATTGTAAATAACATGTGTATAATATTTCCACGAACAGAATAGATGTGCCAACGCGATGTTACTTGACGACTTAATTTCTTTCTTAATGGAATAGCAATGATTTATGACAAATGAAATGCGATAGTAAACTGATGTTCCCTAGGAAATAGTTCGTTGAATTTCATAAATTGAGTCTGGTTAAATTCGATTTTTTTCACGATGTGGTCAACATCGTAAGTGAATTCGACCCGTTTTCATATGATCACGGTTAAATCCGGTAGTGGTAGCCATCAGAACCGGATTTAGTCCAAATCACTGGGTATCTGATTTCCTCTTATCGAGAACTAAAAACTATAATGCCTTTCCAGGACTATTAGGGTTCCAACATATTTTTATTGCTGCTTGAGGTGACACTATAGTATTGTAATGAAAAAGCGTTTCTATATGTTTTAGCTGTGATGTGAATTCTTTAGAGAATTGAGAGCGAAGATCCTGCAGCTCTTGAGTTGTTCAAAGTCATCGGATGCTGAGATCGAGGAATCCGCAAGTGTTGCCGATGAGGAAACAATCGAATCGAGCGCTACATCGACTACGACATCTTCATATATCACAGACCTCATAACGGAGCCACCCACAACTACCACTCCTGCACCTAAAGGCAATTGCAACACGCTCAACGATGTCTTTACTCCTGAATCTGATCCACCGCTGGTTCGATGCATTTTGAATGGTACGGCGTCTTGAATATAGTCTTGATAGATCATTGGATTTCAGCCAGTGAGGTGCTGTATTGATGAGGCCTTTATTCGAAACCATTCAGCCAAAAAATATTCTGTTTAGAAATTTACTGCTCGAACAATATTGAAGGTAGAACTACCAAATTTGATCCCTCTATAATAATATGTAATTTAAAGTCCTCCATCAATATAGAGTGATCACCATTAGCTTTGCTTAATGCTGGGTGCCACGTTCACGATTTCCGTTTCACATCTAATTTTCTCATCTAATAACGACGGCACATTGTGCTACCTTTTTTGTTTCTTTGATAATTAATAAATAGCAGACGCGAAGTAGATGATGATTTTTGATCACAAAGAGATTGCAACGAACTTATCTCTTATCACTATCCTATCATGAAATATGAGTTCAATTTTCACATGTGTGGTACTTCTGTACAGGCTGAGAGGCCTTGATATACTTATAAAAGCCAACTCCTTGTCTCTCACAAACGATGAAGTATGAAAGTTGACTTTTTAATTTTATGCAATAAGTTAGAAGCAAGACATGCTATTTTAAAGTTCCATATTGGGAATTGAGGTTATTTGAAATATCCAATAAAACGCTACGAGGTGTTTCTCTTTCATCTTCACTAACTCGAGCAATACAAAACTTAGGCTATCTCAAATTATGAAAGTAAAAAGATGTTTTAAATGTCAGTGGAGAGCTTCCAGGTTGGTGCCACAAAAAATTTCACCCTCAAAGAACTATTTCTCCATCCAAAGCTGTTCTAACATACACCTATTTGCCATAAGAGTCTTTGAAATGAAGCCAGAGTTGTCATTATGCACATGCATGTATACGCGACTGAATGAACGGACGTTCACATTTACAGTGCCAAAATCTTCTTGCTATAAGTCGAAAACATTTGAAACTCTAAATATTTTTTGAGCTGTGAACTTGTCCATGATATTTACGACGGGAGGAGGAGAAGGGGGAGAGTGAGGACGAATGGGATAAAAAGATTTGAAGCTTTGCTAATATTCATATAAATATTTTTCTACAAACTTTGAAGTATTTAATCGCTAATTAACAAATTATTTTTTATTTCAGCTGCCGAAAAAATGTCACCAATGGATCGTGTTGCATTTACGTCAACATCAAAACGACTAATGAGGGAATTATCAAAATATTCCAGTTTACGCTATAATAAAAGGCAAACAAAATTCTTCATAACGAATTTTCTTCAAACGAACAACCATTTAAGGAATGCATTCTATTCGATTGAAATTGATAGTTGGGGTAGTATTGGTCAACTGATGTTGTGTCTTTAGATGAATATTTTCTTTCACTTTTCTTATTAGTTCAATTTCTGTGATTTCATGATATTGTTTAATGCAAAATAATGATTTAATTATTCAATGAAAATTTAATTCTAGCACATCTTATTGACCGTAATAGTATTGTAAATGTCAAGTTCTTTTTTTCAAAATTTATTGGTACTGGTGGTTATTGTTTATTTAAAATTTTGCTGATGATTTAGGATGCTCTCATTCGCAATATGAATAATGCACAATGATTTTATGAACGTCAAAATAAATGCTTTCTTTTCTAGGATTTCATTCTATAGTTGTTGTACGCGAATTTTCTCTCAATTTTTATTGAAGTATAGTGTGCGCCATATTGCGCTAGATCAAATAAGCGATACGATAGCATGAGAGCAATGTGAAAAAAAAGCGTGTGCTCCATTTTCTGTGTAACTTCTTTCACTTGTAAAAATATAGTGATAAGGAGAGCGTTAAATGTGTATATGCTGATATGGACGCTTGCAAGTAGTCTTTCCCAATTGTTCTGGATTGATATGATTTTTTTAAATTTTTGTGAAGGGTGGGTCGCAATTTTGGAAGATTATTAGACACAATGCGCAAGGAGCCCATTTTTAGGCTTCTCACAACAAGCCCAATCGATATTCATTAAAAAATTTCTTCCCCCATCGTAAAATGATAAGTAGATCGTAGCCATTCATAATTGGACTCTAGTAGAGCTAATACTGCTTATATCATCTTATTACGTAACAAACACTTAGGTACATTTTGAGCATGGACGCACTGCATGTTCAATATTAAATACATCAGGCTGCCAGTGTTCCTCTTTCAGCAAGAATAACCGACTACATGATTGTTCCGACGAGGAATTAACCATTTTCAGATCGGGCTAATTAAAAAAGCGTATATTTCCTTCTTTTCTTTCTTTTCATCCCCCTTTATCAAACCAATATTTTCCGCACTATTCTCAGTCGCTATTTATATGTTCCTTCTGAAATTTGGTTGAGTTTTACGTATTTCACTTTCCATCTGGGAAGCGAAGTGAAACGAGAAAGTATTTGCGTGTATGCACAGATATATTTCATAAAGCAAGCATTCCTAAGCATGACACCTAAAGGCAAATATTGGTTGTGTCATCGAGAGAAGTGTTCAAAAATTATTGCCACCTAGGTGGATCTATATAACACAATAAGGAACTTAGGAATTCTATCAGACAAACATCTCTCGGTCAGAGAGCATTTCGAAAATGGTTCCAAAAACTGCATTAAAACTTTCTATCGCATCAAAATCATACGACCACTAATAATAGGAAAAACCACTGATATGATTGTGGACATGATATTGTGGGTCAAAAATTGGATTCTCTTTGTCGGTAGGTGTATTCATTAAAGATAAGGACAAGCGTATCCTCCAAAAATTAATAAATAAACATTGCTATTAGAAAGACTCGGAATTTAAGAAAATTCGATCCTCACAACTTTCAATAAATGTGCATAAAAAGTCCATAAAAAGCTCTCCTCATTTCAGCCAACTCTCTGAACTGTAGATGTTCATTTCTGACACTATTACTGCCTGAAACAAAAAAGGGTTATTCTGTGCAGTTGGATTTTAGAGTGTTTTTAATACGGTAAAAATGCCACTAATTAATTCTACATTGTAATTTCGTTGCTTGTGGTTCCAACGATAACGTATAGTTCAACATAGGAGCCATTTGAATGATGTATTTCATTGTTTATTATCAGTAGATGTTTAAAGATCCTCATTTATCACCATCTTGTTAGATGGCATTAAATTGCTATGTGTCCTTCAGCGGTTCTTTTTCAGTGAATCGGTTTTCCTCGCCCGATAGCAAACACTTCAAAGAGTCACACTTGTGTAGTTGTCATATGTGGTTTTCCTTTCATCGTTATAAATCTAGTTTCATAGAGCGTTTGCGATCGTAATTCCTCCACCTTACCCTCATTTTCAACAATTGTTGCCTCTTTCACTGGATCTTTTTTGACCTCCTAGAGAACCGGCTCAATCCTTATTGCATCGTCTATTCTCATCAAAATAAAACGAAACCTGATTATGTTCACGGATCATTCCCTATGAATAATTTTGCACTTTCATTAGAATTCAATAATACACAAGAAAAGTGTCGATCTATTGCTAAAGCATGACAATATTCATTTATATATATTTTTAAAAGTATTTCTTGAAATTTTAGAAAAAATCATTTGAATCTGAATTGAATTGAATTTGTTTATTGCAGTATTAGGCGTATTGCCTTTATAGTTGAATAGAAATATATGTAAATACTATTGTTCATCGAAATGCACAATTTCTTCGAATAGAGAATAAAGAAGCAATAATAAAAATAACACATATCTCAGCATTAGTGAAGTAAAGGTGGACACGCAGTCGGAATAACAATGTCGTTTGTATTATATCAGTTACTTGCAAGTACTACTCCATCGCAATGTTGATATTGATGTGCGGAACAATGCAGCGGATCTAAATTTATTTATCGTTCGATAAGATTTCAGATTAATCCAATGAGGTTGTTGAGCGTAGTCTAAGCTTATCATTGGATAATGGAGCGGTAATGTTGTTGAAGTGAGGAGGGTTTTTGAAAATTACCTTACGCACACTTTTTTCCACTTTTATCGAACAGCTTATGCAAGTGCTGACGAGTGCCGAAATCTTTTTGATTCTACATTCATTTTCAAGCACTTCTTGATTCGAATGATCAACCCTCCACCCCCTACTCATCATGTTATAAAGCGGCGCCGAATGTGTGATCAGTCACAGCTGACGCTCATCACCGCCATCATCCTCAACGCGTTCCGACTGTCCCTGGGGCTATGTTTTCAGTGCCTACTCGTCCAAAATCCACTAAACTACATTCATATCATTTCTTACCACTCTGAATTATTTGTAAAAATCATACTGTTCAGTTTATTTATAAATTTACTTATTTATTTGTTTACTTCATTACTTAATGATTTTTTTCTATTTGCAAAGCACATCGAAGGTATTGAATGCACCGATACGGTTTTGAATATTATGAGGAGGATCGTTTGTACGAAAAACAATTGAAACGATCAACTAGTGATGCCGTTATTACCTCTAGGGGATTAATGAAAGAAAGCGTTTAAAAAAACAACAAATAAGAAAGTTTCAACTCTATCAGCTGGCAATTTATTCGAAACATTCAGTAAGGGAAAAAGTAATGGAATTTTTCCGAATGAGAAATGAGTTATTATTTGATTCGAAGATAGTGGTCTTTATACTACTGAGAGTAATGACGAATAGAGATGAGTCATCGACACTAAGAGTTTATATATTTAAGCCGAACAAAATGTTTTTTTGCAAATCTTGTGAATTTGTGAATTATAGAAACACCTTTCTTACGCATTTCAATTACGACGTCAACCGAGTTACCAATTTCAGTTGACAAATTAATTAATGCACTCAATTTTCCAATTATTTTACGCTGAACGATTGACAGATATCAATAATTTGAGTTGTTTATTTAAACTAAACTAAAAAAAAGGTGACAAATTATTGGTGATAATAAGGGAAATAGATATTTGCTGAGCGAAAAAAAAACTGCTAAAAGCGATTGTCATGAATAAAACAAAGACATACGGAATTTTTCAGAGATGATTTCAAAATGCGATATTATTGTACACAAATTGTTTTATCTTTTTATCTCCGATTTTATAAATGAAAAAAAAATTGAAGAAAAAACTTCGTAAGACAATGAAGAGGTGTATTTTCAGATAACATCCAAATCCCTCAAAATAAGGACACATCGCATTCTATGGCACACTTCGTATGAAGGTCATTCATTACGCTCAAATAAATTGATGCATTTTCTTAGTGCTGTAAACCATTTATCTTTTTAACGCATTTCATAATGACGCTGGATGATTTTCTATGCTTTTATGTTTCCTTATTGCCAATGAAGTTATTCCATAGGTTTGAAGATTTGTAAATGCGGTGAGAAAACAAATCATTTAGGCTACATTAGGTGGGAGAATTTTAATTCCACAACACTCACTACTTTGCTTTCAACGTTTCTGTAGAAGCAGGTATTCAGGTAAACATAACCTTGGTAGGTGTTCATACAGGCATACCCTTTTCGGTTCCTCTCCCTCTCCCTCTCCCTCTCCCCTCCGTCTTCCTCTCCCTCTCTCCCTCTCTTTCTATCTCAACCTTTCTCTTTTCTCTCTCTCTCTCTCTCTCTCTCTCTCTCTATATATATATATATATATATATATATATATATATATGTATAAATTAAATGAGACCAGGTAGATATTAAAAATAAAAGAAACTTCGCAGTGATATCACCAATGTGGCATTGTCATACGCGATGATGCTACAATTCTTATTATAAGCGTTGTATAGTTTAGATGACGCAAAAATTAAATAAGACCAGGATATATACGAATCACGCCAAGTAATTCGATTATTCTCCATTTATTCATCAATATTCCATCGAGATATATCGCATTGTGGGATTTTGAGTTAGAAAATAATCCCTAATTATTTCATTTTTTAAAATAGATTCTTTTTCGCTTGAATTGAATCGATTCTTCGATAGTATCTGCTGATCAAAATTTGTATCGATGATCCACCTTAACGTTCATGTCTATTAAAGCAGTAACAATGAAGATATTCGCTCTTTTGGCAATCGTAAGTCTTGTATGGTCGGCTAGACAACCTGGCAAAGAAAGTGATGCAGAGGAGCAAATGCCTGAAACGATATGGGTCGGCTCTCCTTATGGACTCATTCCTTACGATATCGACTGGGCGTATTTCAACAAAAGTGCGTTTTATTTTACAAATATAAATAGTTTTGTATTTTTTCTTAATTTAGCAAATTTTATTTACTCATAAAAATTGAATCTAGAATGAGTCTTTTTTTTGCGATTTTTAGAATTTTTGCACTCTAAACTGCTTGCAACTAGGGCGAAATAAAACAATTAAAATCGCAATAAAACGTATAAGTGGTTGATACTAGTTTGTTCGCTTGACGGTGATATCTTTTCTTCGTTATTTTTATTTCTTCTTTATTTTCTTCGGGCCATTTTGCTGGAAGAGATGAAAAAACTTTGTGGAAAGTATTTAAAAATAATCAAAAAAAAAGTTCGACATCTGAATATTTTGAACGACAATATTAATTGTATATTAAATTATGTCAGTGCACTTTTTATCTCATGGAAATCGAAATATTTCATCAAATTTCCGTATTGAATATGGAATTTTCTAGCAAAAGAACACGTCCTACGTGAAGCGGATAAACAAAGAAAAGGAATTAAACCACATCCGAATGAAGCAACTACTACAGCCGTAAACCGAAAAGGATCCAAGTAAGCATTACACTAATTTCATTTCTAATGATGTAAAAAAATGACAGTGAATAATCACTTTAAAAACGATCATTTATTTGTTTAGTGTCTTAGCGTAAAGATTGACCACATTGCCGGTATATTTGACAAAGTAATTATTTTACAAAAGGAATCAAATCTACGTCGCTGAAATCGTTTAAGAAGAGATGAATATTGTTTTGAATCTTCTCTTCATTTTAACTTGAAAGTGAATTCCCTCTGCCTCCATAAAAAGCACCAAAACATGACTCTTATATAGATTCAAATCTAAATATATAAATGTTTGGGGTGAAAAATTCGAGTCGGATTCATAAATTGCGACGCTTTTCAATTTCTAGGCATCACAGCGGTTAAGTGATCGGCAATGGAACGCCAATCGATTTTACATGAATGATCCTGTTGCCGCAATATTCACAACGAATGATCCAATTTTTTTTGTTTCATTTATGAGTAATTGTGTAGTAGTTTTTATACTCAACTAACTTTGACAAATTATATGAGTTTTTATGATGTGCGAAGCTCAATGGTTAATGATGAGAAGGTCCTTGTGAGTTATATTCCTCGCAAAAGATATTCAAAAAAAAAATCGAAAACGATATAAATATTTGTAAAATTTTGGAAAAAAATCGTAAATATTTGGGGAAAAAAGTAAATATAAATATTAAAAAATGTTGAGATTTTTTTTTTTGAAATTATTGATGTACTTCAATGCTCTATTTGGGAAAATATCTGAGATTTCTGTTCAACTCTTTCGTAATCCTTTTTTAATAACCGACAAATCTTTGCGAGGAATGCAACAAATAAGAACCATTAAAAAATTTGCAAAAAAAAGAAAACAAATAAATTCTTGCAAAAATTCATTATGATCTTTTAACGATGATTTTACTTCAGTGAAAAGCAAGAAATAAACGAAACGCTGGAAGGTATTTTATCAACCACAACCATTGAGCCGATCACAACGCTACAAAGTACCACTTGCAATGACGAACAAGAAGATACTATGATCAATGAGCAATTTCATACAACAGGTAATCGCTATCGCATTTTCAAGAAAGAAAAATACTTTCATAACGATTTTAGTTCACCTATTTTATCTTATTTGCCCGAAATTTGATTTTTGAAGAAGCGTTTTGTGGGCAAATAATTTTTTGATACAAAAAACATATGTATTCAAATAATATAGGCTCATCGTTCTCATCTAATTTTACACGTCTAAAATCTCCTTCATTAATATTCAACTCAAAATAGCAATAATACAATAAACTATGACATTTTCTAGAACTTTTTTTTCACATTATTTTTATAAAATAGCCGAGTGCTAACAATACGATTGAATAGGTTTTTTGCTCTAAGCATTCAACTATAATTGAATCACAAAATTCACCTCTTACTCACCTATAGTATAGGATATTGCAAGTGTGCTTTCATTTAATGCTGCACTACTAACATATTTTATGCTTCACAACTCATATCGTTATGTACTGTCCAACTTTTTCTTTGTATGACATTATTAAACTATCAGATAACCATGCAAAATTTAAGCGTCGCTTCTCATGAATATCGTTCATGTCTATTCAGTCATATAAAACTCTTCGAACTATAGTATTTTATGCTTCATAATTCATTATGCACAGATAACCATACAAATGAAAGTCATACAAAATTTAAATATCCTAGCCTTAAAGATATTATCGATGTATACATAGCCAATCACTGAGGTGGGTACAATGCAAACATGCATAACCACATAATCGAAATCATCACACTAGTCTGGTATAAGCTACGTATATATTGGCCACTGTTTCTCAATTTCGACGAATTCCTAGAATACAAATTTTCTCGTCAGCACTAACCTTTATTCAAAGAATCCTCATATATGAACGAAAAAAGTACCCAGATAAATTACGATGAAATGAGAAGACAAGGAAGTATCATATTTTTTTTCATTAAAAAGAAATTTTATTAAGCCATTTTCAGTGATTTTTGACTAAAATATAAATGCTGCTAATTCCATTACTCTTACAATTTCATCGTTCCTCGTTTGTAACATTTCTGTTCGATTATTTTCTTTTTTTTTTTATTTCATCGTTTGATTAGAAATTTATTTCATAAATTTGAAAGATATTCTCATTATAGCACGAGTTATGTTTCATCTATTATACTGAAATCGAAGCAAATTGCACCTTTTATCCGCCAACCCTCCCCCCTCTTCCTTCTCAATTTCTTTTTCCTTCTTCTTAAACTTGCCCAAAAGCAAAGTAGTCCATTAAATGAAAGACGTTAAATTTGTTTCACTGTACGCATTTTAAAACATTTTTACTACTTTTGCACAGACGTATACAGAAGCAATCAGTGCATTTTCTTTAGAACTGAAGGCCAAATTTTATTGAATAAAAGAGTTCTAAATTATTATTCGAATTGCACTCACATATGCCAACAACAAGGATTTCATCAAACTCATTTAAGTTAGTCACGAGTTACAATTTTCCTATTCAATTTTTTCTAATGCTCCTTTTATTATTTAATTTCACAGAAAGTACAACACAAATTCCTGAAAAGAAAGCAGAAATGAATCAAAAAAATGGACGTATTCGGACACCTCCACCGAATCATGCGAATATTGCACCAATTTCGCATGCGAATCGCACTCATCGTCAACGCATTACACATAAACCATCCACAACAACATCACGTATTAGCCGACTCACAACACCATCGGCTACACAGAGAACATTCCCAAGAATACCATAGTAAGTTGCTTTCGAATTATTCTCAACACTAAAAACCGCAGCTGAGCATTCTTCATAACATTTGGAAAATGATCTGCTGATTTATTATTCGGCATTGATATTAAACGATCAACGATATAAGCCAGTTGGTTAATATGCCTGAAAATCATCACTCAAATAGAATTTCATTGTAGAATCGATGTAAACAAAATCTTGCATAAGAATTTGCAGTTCAAAATACTTCTTACATATTTGGTTTTTCTTCCACGGCTTTCCCATAAACTACTGAAAGAGTTTTTAGCGTTCAGGTTCTAAATGGATGTCGGAAATTTGTGATCCATATGGAACTGTTTAAATATTTAAATTGAGAACGTCAATGGTTGAATTAAAAAAACTACTCGCTAATAATTATGTGATAAGATAAAAATCCAAATGTACATTTTTTTCTCGTTCTCTTATTTTATTTGACGATTATGCATATTTGAAGTGATATCGATGATCTCTTAATCGACTCCACTGTTCCAAGTACCTCTCTAATGGACGCATTCAAGAAATCGGAAGCAACGGCATTAAATACGGGTAAATCTTTTATACAGTAATGTATGGAATTTTTTTATTTTTTTATTGAAGTATTGCACAGTGACCTCTCTCACTAGCGTTTCAGATCATAGTTTGAAATCTCGTCGCATTGTAAATATCACTGAGTTGGCTATCTCAACAAAAGATATATGGAGGAACGCATAGATTACTGATCATCTTATTACTCAACGATTGATCTAATCAACTATTGAGCTGCTAATTTTAAAGATATTGTGCTGCAATAAGATTTTTTTTTAATTCGATAATGCACTATGAGAAAATGTTTACTCGATGCTTTTGCTTGATTATCTCCATATTTCAGGAAGAGTACGAGGGAATAATGCGACCTCAGCAGAAAAGAAGAAACAGCAGAGAGAATATAAAACAACAATTACTGAAGTGAAAGAAGAATCAAATATGGTCACTAAGCAAAGGCTAGAATGCCATTCCTCTTTTGCAATCGTTTTTTTTTTCGGCATTCTTTCAAGCTTGAAATTGAACTAGAAAAATTTCATAAGCATTGTGCAATCAGAATTGTTGATTGCTAATATGGAGAAAGTTGAATAATTTTATAATTCTTTAAGGATTTATTGCGAATTTTCAAGAATCATCATAATTCTTGATATATTTTATAGAGTTCATTCAAGATTTCTCATGTAACAATTTTTTTTTCGCTAAAAATCAAAGGAATATATATATATATATATATATATATATATAAGGAATATTATTAATAAGGAATATTATTTTTTTTTCAGTAAAGACAACAATGCAAATTATGCGAGCATTGCGCAAGAAGAATCTGAAGACGAACACGTAACCAATGGTTAAGAATTTTTTATAAAAACCTCTTTTCGATTACAGAAATTTCTCCTCGATCTCGGTTTCAACAAGACATTGAATGAAAAAAATAGGAGCCGAAACGGAACTCCTTTCTGCCAAGTACTAGTCAGAATTTTCTCTCTATTCTTGTCCCGTTCCTCACCCATCATAAATATTTAAATGATTTGCAGGAAAACGGCTTAGGAAATGAACTGATCGGCTCTTGTTTGGAGCAGTTGAGGAGATTAGGCATTTGGCTAATACTTTTTAGTGACTAAAAGAAGTAAAAATTGAATGCTGCCAAAATGGGTGAAAAGATAACTGCTTGCTGATCATAATATAATTTAATCGATGTATCATGAATCGTTTGTTGTAGCAAAGGCGCCATCTACTGGATGGACAAATAAATCTTCGACTCATATGGCAGAACCGCTATCCAGAAATTCACTGGTGAACAGGTGAGCAATAGTTAGTTTCTTATAACTCGACATAAGAAAGATCTACCTGCAAGAGTATTACAAGCCGACTCGATCAGACTATCTTGCACGCTAATTTGTATGATCTCGTTTGCTCATTCGCAGAACAAAAGCGCTATATACACTCGGGAATGACATCACGCCCTTCGTTTATAAACAGCACATTTCTACAAATCATCTATTACGGCGTAAAATTTTGTGATGGTTGCATGGGTCTACACTTCTTACGGGCTTTGACTATTTTTTTTTTTTTTTTTGCTTTTCATCTATTCTGAAACTTGTTGGAGTGATTAACTCGTGTAGGTTGAAGGTCCATAATATGCATATGTAATCTATTGCTATTCTTTATGTTTAGGTAGAAAAGTTGGATGAGTACCTGTTGCAAAAGTAATCTATATGCAAATGAAGGATAACTTCAATGCAAATTAGAGGTGAAAAAGTAAGATAAGCTCAACTTTTCTTTCACTAAAGCCGATGCCAAATAGTCATTTATGTTTCATATTCACACAGATTAGGGGAGCGCAAGTCTTTGGATGTCTGAAAATTGCTATTTTAGTGCTAATAATAGAAAACAAAACCGGCGAATCGTAAACGATGAGGAAATTTCATCGAGTGATCGAGATGCTCCTGTAAATATCACAAGCGAAGGTCAGTTATATTTATTTCAAATATTCCAGTTGTAATATCGTCCTCGTTTGTGTAGCTTTTAGCATGAGCTACTTCCGCTTTTCTCAGAATTTCCTTTAAATGAATTGCCCAGTCATAAATTTGAATTCAAATCCTGAGCCAATACAATGCTGGATTTAAGTTGAGGCAATTTAGGGTCTCGAGGAGTTGTTGCACTTCGAGTCGAGTGACCAAAGCTTACATATACGATTGCAATAGGTGAAGTGCTTCAGGGAATCACCTATAATGGAATATAAAAGGGAATAGCTTTCAAAACATCTAAGCAGAAAAGCAGAGGAGGCTTATCCCACAATAAAATTAATAATAAATATTAGGCGTGTGGAATGTGAATGTGAAAGTCCAGGATAAATTTTAGTTTTATTTCGGCTTTGCTTGGTTGAATCAATGCTGTCCTTATTGTCATATTTTTGCGGTGATAATTTAAGATTTGATCTTTTAGGTTTAAATTCGATTTCTTAGCTATAGACTTAATTTTTCTTTGATGATCTAATAAAACAGCACGTATCGATAAGTAATCGTTTTTCGGAATTAAATACTTTCCTCCTAGCAACGATAACAATTCTAAAATAATTGTTTACAAATCAGAAACTGTAAGAAATATTTCTAAATTTGTCAAATGAACAATAAAATGAGAAATGAGAAAAAGATGAGAGATTGTTAGAAATAATATTGTAATTCAATAACGTATAATTTTATTAAGTAATATGAATAATAATCGCATTCTTGATGAATAATTCAAGTTGCTATAATAGAATCACTCAAGTTACGACGATATATTATTGAAAGAAAATTGATTATTAATTAAATTATAGGAGATGAACGAGGAAGTGACTTGATCACCTCTAAATTGCGCAAAAATGGAAACTGTGATAAAGTAACCGATATTTTGGCACTCTCGAATTATCTGCAATTAAAAATTATCGATTCACTTTTATCAGGTGAGTAAATATTTCGTAAAAAAATTTCTACTTCGTTCATTGAATTTAGTTGTCATTTACTAAGCGCTAATCACATCACAGACGATAACATAAACACAGCCACGTTACGTTACGCTAAGCGTTGCAAGAGTAGAACATCATAGCATGCATATAGTTAGTATCCGTAAATAATGTTTCGACAAAAATAAAAGAAAGACTAGATTGCATTTACTTCCGGTGATAGAAATTTGATGGTATACTATGCATGCTATGATTGTAATCAACAACATTGAAATATAAAAAAATGGCCGATAGCGTAATTGCTTGACCACATTAGTGTGAAATGCGGGAAATAAAATATTGGCGAATCGTGTAATTTTCCGAATTGAAAAGAAAATTTCACATCTTTTATTAGAATTGATATCAAATTTTTAAAAGTTTTGGAAAATGTTGCGTAAAGTTGAATCAATAATCACCTATAAAAATTTTTATGCGGAAAAAAGTATTTTTATTCAAAAATGTCCATTGTTATATTAGAAAATGTCTTCTTTGATATGGAGCAATCCACTGCTATCCGCTTAGAGCAGTAATCTCCTTCCGTTCCCGTAGCTCATCTTTTGGAATCATATGTGGCGCATTTGCTTAGTACTTCCCTCTCACATTAATATCTTAATTTAATATTTTATTTTTAATTTAATTTTATTTATTATTTTATAATTTAATATCTTAATTTTAATATTTTTAATATTTTAATTAAAAGATTTTTGAATGGAATTTTATCTAATCATATTCTATCTTAAGGTTCGGTATCATGGCCAAAAAATGAACGAGGACAATTTCGCGGTATGGTCAATCATATGCGACGTAAATTGCAATCAATGACGAAGAAATCAAATGATAAAGAGCAATTCAAAGTGATTCGTACACATCTTCTGAAATATATGGGCGATAATAGAGGTCGTCAACAATTAGTATTATCGATAGTTGTCGGTGATTGGGGTACCGTACAGCAACTTCTCGATTGTCTCAAGAAGAAAAAATTGTGATCCAATTGGCGCATTGCCTCATGCATGAATCGCCTATTGTAAAGTAGCTTTTATTGAGCAATTTGTGAACTATATTATACAATGAAAATAGATGAGATGTTTTCAATGAATGAGCTTTCACTTCACGTTACAATTTATATGCAGCATTTGCATAATTGATAGGTCAAGATAGATTCAATTGCCAACGTACGTCTTAGAAAATTGATCTGAAGATCGGAGAGTAGTCCTTTATTTCATCCAAGACCGTGGTGGGTGGTCACGACCTCCCTTATCCTGCTCTTGCTAATGGTTAGCTCTGTTACCTAATGGGCTATGCTATGCAGTTGAGAACAGTGTTCATTTTAAGTTGAAAATTGCCATAGTCATCACATTCATCGCGTTGTATCACAAGACAAAGGTTTCGAATGCTAATTGAAAAACTCTATTCTTATATTTGGTCAAATGATGAAAGCAGAATTACAGGCGATGATTACTTTTTATAATATTAATATATATTTTATTTCTACCATAAGGTTTTTGTAGATGCCGATCGTGTATTCTTTCATGACCCGGAAATTGAACCGTTGAATTGAAGGCCTCTTTTTTTGATTGTTTTTTCAATAACAATAAGCGAAGTAATTCATAACAATAGTCGGTATGGGAATTGACGATGGATCATTTTCGAGCTGTTAAAACAGGTCAATGAAATGACATGAAAACAATCACAAACGGGCGTTCATTTCATCATTAAAAAAACGCTCCACAGCATTCGGATAGTATATTCGACTAAAATTCTCTGTTTTAAAAAAATACAATATGAATGTAAATATCTGTGTTTCTATTGGCGGAAATAAAATGATAATTTTCGTTTTTATATTTGCGAAAAATTATATATCCGGCATTTGCTCTATGAAACTCTTTGAGCACATTCTTCCATGTTACTTCATGCTTTCAATCAGGCGATAAGCTTTATTAAACGGAAGCTATGTTTCTTATTCTATAACTCTCTCTAGGTGAATTATGCTCTTCGTTTTGCTAGAAATAATTTGCCGCATTCATTGGAAAAAATTCTTTGATTGCTGAACAATTTAAAAGTTGTTGCAAAAATTTTGAATTTACGAAAAAAAAAATTTTTTTTCAACGAAAAAAAAAATCCCCCTTAGCATAGAAATCAGCGATAGGTAAAGTCATACGTCTTTGAATCATTAATGAATGATCGATAATTTCATAGAAGCAAGAGAATCGGTCAATAAAAATTTATTTTGCACCCAATTCAAAAGCAGGTCATTCGTTTAATGGCACTTCTCAACGAAAATTCTTTCTCTGAAATTATTCACCTTTTCTTCGAGATAAAACAATAACAAATATCTTCTAGTTGTATTTAGTTCGCTATTGTTTTCTTTGTTTCATTTGATTCTTTGTTTAAAAATATATAGCGTATTCAATCAATTATCAACGAAAATTTTTGTTATAATCGTATTGTTTCTCATAGTGCAGAGTAGTGTCGAGATTGGTAACTCTTTCGAGATAATTTCCTATATGTTTTAGGGCATATTACTCACAAATTTCAATAATTATCTTCGATTTATAATCCTTTTCCGCTCGAATATTTTTATATCAGGAATAATTTTGTGTTAATTTTTGGTAATTTTTGCTAAAGAGTTTCTCATCAAATATTAAATTAATTCAAACAATATTTGTCATACTGATGTATTAATTGAATTTCACATCTTAATTTAAAAATTGAACTAAAATGCAAATAGTGTATAAACTTTGTAACTCTTTTAACGGAAATATGGAATTTTTCACAGCGTTGACATTTTAGATGAAAAATGCTGCGATGCAGAGAGTAAATGCAACGAAAAGAGTAAAATGTAATCGTTTCAATATGTCCACCTTACGACACTTCCATTGGATATGGCAACTATTAATGGCAATTTCTACGCTTCTGACTCTAGGTGGATGCTCTTCGAGTGTAAGAAATACAAAAGTGCCATTTCCGGAAACGATATGGCTCGATGGATTGGTGCCGTATAAACTTGATAAGTCATTTAAAATTAACGGTGGGTTTTTTTACATATCTCTTCTATATATATATATATATATATATATATATATATATATATATATATATATATATATATATATATATATATATATTCAACTTCGCTCGCAGCCTTCACGCTCATTTATAAAGGAAAGTGGAAGGCGGCTTCGACTCCATAATGTCCTCTGTTTCTTCGCTACAAGCATGAATGGCATCCCGCCACTAGTTGCACAACGTTCACGCTCGAAAACTGAACCAAAACAGTCTTAAGTTGTGCCCTGAGGAGGCTTATGTTGCTCTCATCATCGAATATGAGTAGTATCACACACTGTTGTTTCGCAGATGCATGATCGATACATGTAATAGTATAACAGTTTTTCTGGTTATGACCATGTAATGCGTCGAGTAGAGATGGAGTAATAATTTATGCTGACATTTCGTCTCGTTTGAGCCATAATCAGAGCGCGCCAAGCTGAAATTCATCAGATAAACACAACTATCTTATCCTTAAACATATAAAATTTTGAGCGATTGCATAAGTTCGGTTCTAAAATATGGCTTTTTTGTTGCAAAATATTTTCTATTCTTACTGTCCAAAAATCGAAAAATTTCCGCAAAGCCAACAATTTAAAAAACGACTGCTTTAACCACTATGTTCTACTTGCTTAAGAATTATTTCACCTACAGATGGATATTGCATCTAATATAAACCATTTGAAATGTTAAAAAATGCGAGACGATTAAACGAGTCGATAGACAAGTTTGATTTTTACAAAATATGCAAATATATCGGCTATTCTTCAGACGATTGAAATCAGCAATGACTAAATTGAGCATAATTATTTGAAGAAATTTTTTTCAGTAAAATATTTGAGGAGAAATCAACTGATGGAATGCTAAATTAATATGCAAATAGCAAAAGAAAGAGACGAGCATATGTACGGGTATATTTGCATAGTGAATTAAAGCATTGAACCACTTGAATTGTTTCCAATCGCATTGAATTTTCATAGTTAATAGCACTTCATCAAGCGATCAATGATATGACCGGCAAATTCATTTACTGAGCGTCAATGTCGCCTACTTACTTATTTACTGATTTCTTACTAATTCAGTTTTTAGAAACTTTCTTCCTTCGATAGGGTTTAATTGCAAAAAAAGCGATCGAGTGTGCACCCTAATCAAATCGCATAATTCTTTTCTTCTTGCAAACAATAATCTCTACAGTACGGTAATTTATTTATGTCAGATTACGGTAAGATACTCTGTTTCATTTTGGCCAATTATTCAATCGGCATTTGTGATATTAATAATTTTATAAAGAATATTTTTCACATAATCGGTGGTGAAAGTTCTGTGCGACGTATTGTTTTTATTTTTAGTTGAGGAATTGCTCGGTCAACGTGCACGAATGAGATCAATTGAATTCTTGGAAAAGTTACGAAGAATGCATGAATACGAAGAGAATAATGAGTATGTTAGAATATTTCAAAGTTGTTAGCGTAAAAGATTTTCATTTTTTTTTTATTTATGCAATTTTTTAACTCGTAAAAATTCAATTCTTATTCAAATTATTATTCGTTATAAGGTGATGAGATGATAGACGTTAGATTAATTAAGATATTTAAACTTATCTATATGTGCTCATATATTATGCACAAAATATAGGCCAATATGGAATTGCTTCGCATGAAAGCAATTCAAAACAATAGTGATATTAAAGCAGCGATGAGCCAATCGGGAATCAAATGCTAAAAGTCATTTGCATAGTAAACTCAAGTTTTTCCGGTCGTAAAATGCGCTTCATTATTTTGTAAACAACAGGTGGTTGATTAGTCCGATGCGAAAAACTATATGCAAAATAAATTTTTTTGAAGAGCCTGACTCCAGGGTCGTCCAGTGCTGGTAGAAAGCACGTTCATCTAATAGAGATACATGAAAATGAACTATTTAAACATATAAAGTGCTATTAAAATGAGGAAACATCCACACGAGTAAATATGCCGAAATATTTTGCTGTCGAAGATTTCGCTATCGATATGCAGCTTAGCCGAAAATCTCCAAAAATTGGGCCCTAATTCCTTATCCTTATGTTTTAAATTATAATAGTAAGTCATTTGCGAGTGTCTATTCATTTCATCCTTTATTTACTGCAAAAACTGAAAAAAAAACTGAGAAATTGTTCTTCAGAAAAAATGATTTTCACTGAAATAAATTTTCATTTTTTTCAGTGAATTAAAAGCTGAACTGCAGTCATTATTCGCCAACATTCCAAACGCATCGAGTGAACCACTGGAAAATATTGAAACAAAATCCAATGGTAAAAATACTCAACAATTTTGTGAAATTCAATATAAAATTATCAAATTTCAAATATTATCAAATTTTATACTTCTAAAATATCTATAAATGAACAGAGGAATATTTATCATTTCATAATCCACTTATTATAGCCCTATATTTAGCGTGATTCACTTGTGTGAAGCAAACGTTAAGTGTGCAGTTTAAGAGTACAAAAAAAAACTCTTTGCCTAAGGCGGTTTGATGCCAGACGACTGTCAACAAGCATGGATGTAAAAATAAAATACAGCATTGTTTCTGTGTTTGTGTATTTTATTTTCTGTATAATGGCACTCATGAATAAAAAGATTATTCAGGCGAGGAAATCGTGAACGAGATTTCAATAGCATTGGAGCCATTCGTTAATATTACTGAGGAAGTGATCTTATATGCCGATGAAATACCATTGAACGGGTAAACATCTTTATTAATTAAAAAAACAATAGTTTTAGTTTAGTTTGTCGCTTTAAAATAGTATTTATTATTAAGCACTATAGTAGTTTATATGTTTCAAAAGTTAAATGCAGATGTGAAACATTCAACCTATCGTACGCTAAAAAGAAGAAGCAACTAAGATGTTATTGTAATGAAGCAGCATGAAAATTGATTGAATATTGTATGGGTATAGCGATGTCACAATTGCAAACTCAATGAAAATTGATTGAATATTGTATGGGTATAGCGATGTGAAAATTGATTGAATATTGTATGGGTATAGCGATGTCACAATTGCAAACTCAATGATAATGAATGGCAAATAGAGAATACACATTGAGAAATGATATGCAAAGTAGCTTTAATGCTTAAATATTTCAAATAATTTTTGTTTCAGAAGTACAGTTATCGCCATCAATAACACTGACGACGAGTTGTGAGTTTCGTAAATCTTTTACTGCAAAACTTAAGAATAGATCAATGAATTTTGCCAATTTTGAGTGGAATTCACCTTCATGTTTTTGCAATTACATTACCCTCTGGAATGCCCTATATGCATATCAGTTTTTTAAACTCTCCACTAGTTCTATCTTCAGAACAAAGTTGCGCCCTTAAATTTAATTCTTACTAGCCATTCTCTATATTTTTGAGGTTTTTTTTTAAAAAGAAACCCCAGAGAAATGGTTTTAAATGTTTTAAATTGATGTTCGTTTTATGAGGTACGATATGAATAAATTCCAAACCTTTAAAATTTAATTCAGGATCGAACATTTGGACGAGCAATTTGTGACAAACACTACCGATTTGAGTGATGAAATGAACTCTTCTCTTGATGACAATTCAACCGGAAAAAATGTTGTTGCCGATGATCAGTTAAAAGGAGGTGAAAATTTTTGATATATATATATATATATATATATATATATATATATATATATATATATATATATATATATTTATTTATTTATTTATTTATTTATTTATTATAAATCTATTCTTATAGTGGATGGGAATTCATTAATTTTTGAAATTATTAAACAAACATATTCAAATATATGGAAAAATATTGCTGCTAATGGTTTCTCAAGTTATATGGAATTTTGTTGACAGTAGATAGACCTCGTTTTACGTTCATTGTCTCTATGAGTTGCTTCAATTAGACGCTAAATTTAACCGCTTTCCAATATGCAGTCATCAAAAATTGTTAATTGTTATACATTCTCTAAGCTTCACAATAGCAGCAATGAAATTCTCATTGAATAATTCAAAGAATCTCAAAATAGTAATCAATGTCGTTGAATGTAATCACCTTTATCCTCTCGTTCACTTCAAACTTTTTTTCCCGAATTTTCTACTATCATTATAGATGAGTAGGCATCATTATTGATGAGTACAAAAAAATAGACGACGAAGAGATTCACTATTGGTGTTTAACACGTTTTGTCATCATACAAAGTAAACGTGCGCTATATTTTTTTTTTTTTAGGAATAGAATAATAATCGCATATTCGTTACTCATCAATGATAAAATTTGTATTAATCCGTGCCAAAAAAAGGAATATAATACAATTTATAATTAACCATTAAAATAATTTATAATTAACCCTTTTTTTTCTCGAATTATATCTTAGAATTGAGAGTTTTTAGTGAATTATTTTATTGTGAAAGAACTTTTTAGAAATAAATTCATATGTACTCATTTGGGATGCTTCCTCAAATAGTACAGCCGCCGATCTTTCGAACGACAAAGAAATTAATCGAACTTTGCAATTAGAAACGGCTAGTGCATCGATCAACTCGTCATATATTTCCTCAACAAATATGCCGGAAATTCTGTAAGTTATAAACAAATATTTCACTTTTCTTCCTTAAATATTTAGATGATTTGTGAGAAAGAAAGAGATGAATATTTACTTTATAAAATATCCATGAACGATCACCTATATAGATCCTTCATGAGTAACACTTTCATATATGAATTGAGCCATAATGAAATGAGCTACGAGAAGAACTTTCATTGGAACGATATATGAAGCAATTCCTCGATATGCCTCACCACCAACGAACGATTTTATAGAGATTCTTCATTCATTGAGGCAATTACGAAGTCATCAGAGCAAAGCGGTGCTTGTTCACTTATCGAAGAGCTACTAGATACTCCAGGCGGCAATGCGTCTATTTTCGAACGCACTCTACTTGAAGGTTATCGTCATTAATTGAAAGCTTTAAATGGAAAATTCTCAAAAATGATCCAATAACTACGATAACTATTTGTGTTAAGCAAAATTGTGTTCTTTAACAACAAGCAGCACGAGCAAAATAGTAAATCTAGATTCTT
Organism: Baylisascaris procyonis; assembly: GCA_037389465.1. Taxonomy (NCBI): domain Eukaryota; kingdom Metazoa; phylum Nematoda; class Chromadorea; order Rhabditida; family Ascarididae; genus Baylisascaris; species Baylisascaris procyonis. The sequence goes on from JAZARR010000250.1 coordinate 833,098, forward strand.
TAGGTAAAACTTGAGGGCTCGAGATTAAGCTCGAGATTAAGCTTGAGCTTAGCTCTACATAAACCTCTTCTCAGTGTAATTTTTGCTCCTGCAATGCACATCGATAAATCGGAATAAGTGGATTGCATAAATTCATCGAGATACTATATTTTTATTGATTTGAGAAAACGATGAATGTTCAGTTGGATTGCAATAGAATTCAATTTTATTGCGGAATTAATCGATCATTATTTTATCATAAATTTTTGCACTATTCAATTTTTTTTCAATTTTTCGAAGATCAATTGATGTATTGATTCAATTTTTAAGTTTCAACACAATGGCAACCATGGCAGAAAGCACATATCGCACGACTAACAACACAGGTGCATCATATAATGACACTCATTGGTGTTGATATGAGCCACAAGATTGAGGCAATTCAACGACTCACTGCGTTGGATTTATGGCGTAATCGAATTGTGAAGCGAATGCTTTTACCATATTGGATACCAAATTTTGGTTCTTTGCAAAAATTTTTCATTTGTCTTTGGCAAAAATAAGCAATTTTTTGCATCGATTGTTGATTTTCATCGATTTATCGATTTATCGATTTTCTTTGAAGCTATCAACACGTTAATAATAATAATAATAATAATAGTAATAAAAATTTCAAAAAATTCTCGTTTTCTTTAAATTTTTCGGTGAGAAAATTCTCCGCAATGATTGAATTTCCCGAAGCGGTAGAATAAAAATTTTAGGCAAAAGAATTTCAATAATAAATTTGTCTTCTTCAAAATAACACCTGCTTTCTTTCAAGGTAATATCTATTCTTATTAAATATTGTGAAATTTTTCGCATCTAAATTAGATGATTCAAAAGTTTTCTGCTTAATTAGCCTATATTTAATTATTTTTGAAATTGTTATTTCTCTTGTGTTTTTTTTCGATTATTTATTTTCAACTTTTAATTTCAAGATATATAATGCTTTGTTCCGTTTTCATCGATAATTTATTAATAAAGCGTCTATTCTTACTTCATTCAATCGACACCATTCCATGTCATATTCGATTCTCAATATCAGTTGTGAAAAGTTCATAAAAATTTGAACAAATGGAGCAGATATTGCCGACGATTTTATCGTAGAATTTACGATAATCTTCACAGTAAAATATACGGTTATGTATCGTAGTTTACCATAAATTTGGGGTGTTAAAACAATGAGGGTCTTTAATCGCCAATACTTCTATCAATGTGCAATTCTTCATTTCTATGTCCTAATACAATCCGTATTATTCATCTCAAAGAGTTAATGGAATTTTTGGCGATTCTGATATAGTTAAAGGCGAAGAAATAAGGAAAAAGAATCTATTTCAAGCACATAAATAAATTTCTTTGAATTATTACATTCATGAGTTATTTTATGGAACAGCAAAGGTGTTATAAGAGATCAATGAATGATAAGCATTCGAAACCTTTAATGACGCTTGAATTCCAAGATCATTCGATCACCTCTCAACTTTGTCACCATAGCAATGGTAAAAAGTCAACTTCAATTTAACATCTAATAAAGAAAATTTTTAAAATTCCGCCTGTATATTCTGACGTTAGTGGTGATGAACACAAATATATGGGGCTGAAAATATGAAAAAAAAAAAAGAAACAATCACACGCATATTAGTGGTGTAAAATTTTTTAAAGTTTCCTCTCTGAGATATTGCTCAACACATAGCGATTGTGGAATATCCCCATATGGGATGGTATAATTTCCAAAAAAAATTGGAAAAAATTTCTGAAAAGAGAGATTATTAGAAAAATTCTTTAGATATAGCTTCAACTTTCTATTCGAAATCTTAGATTTTTTGCAAACACAATAATCTGCCTACGATTATCGTTTCAAGAGTACACAGGTGAGAATTAAAAAAGTGTTGATTTTAAGGGCAGAGTGTCGTGTTCTTGTTCTTCTTTTTTTGCGTTGAAGTAGGTGGAAGAGATTTGAAGTAAAGCTCAAAGAAATGGGTCAGAAAAGGACAAGCACCCCTTCAGACGTTTGATTTGCTGTTGTGTGATCTTTACGTGTTTGTGTGTGTGTGTGTGTGTGTGAGACAATTTAAAAGTTTGCATGCTTCGTCCTTCAGCATAGCAGTTATAATGCCTCATTCTCATCGATATACCCCTTTCGTTAACACTACCACCTATCATTTCATCTCATTGCTTTGCCACATTCCCTTTCACCTTTATTCACTCCCTCCCCCTCCATTCACTTCCCTTTCTTTCTTAAGCTTTCAAGCACTTTATATGTCTTCGCATGTTCATATTGTCTATTCAACAGCTTCACTCCTGAAACTATTGAAGTTAGAGCTAGAAAAGTTGTTGAACGCAACTGCACCATCTGTAATAGCCTCCTATTCTTGCTTGTCCGTATGTCAAACATTTCTAGCCCGAGAACAGCTAAAGCTGAAGCTAAGCAATTTTATGCGTTTAGTTATGCCATGAAGTGGTACCCTACATTATCTTTGATAAGTTTTTTTGTTTTTTTTTTCATTGAAATTTTTGCTTTAATTCATTGTCTAACTGAGGCAATATTTTCAACAAAACGGTCACTCATTCTGTGACAAAAAAAAAAAATACAAAGCTTAGTAGGTTGTGATAAAGATCTATCGTGCGTTAAAAAGCATAAATTTCATATGCAATGGTACTCTAACCTTGTTGTCTTCTTTCGGGTATTATTGAATTATTATACAATTTTCCAATAACCTAGGAAACCGCTAGAGAATTATACTTATATAAATAAATAATTGAGCATCGCTGATGGTTAATGAATGCCAATATCAATAAGAATTTATTCATCTTCAGATAACAATATGAACGTCATTATTATTCTTATCATATGCGGGACTACTTTTGCGATGCCAATTGGATATAAAACGTCGAATACTCCAAGTTTTCCAGAAACTATTTGGCTTGGAGGTCTCATCCCTTATAAAATTGATAAAAGATTCGAACAATTAGGTGAGTAGCATGCAAATATCTTTAGTATTTTTTCAACTGCTTAAAGAAAACATTGTCAAATGAAAGACACAGAAATGAATTCAACATTTTAGCCAAACTATTTCAAATCTCGGAAAAATATCCTTACTTGGCGAAATTTTTCTTTGTTTTATAACTGAAAAAAAAGAAGAAGCAATTCCTTCAAATCACTGCAAATGTGATAATCAATGAAAAAGGTGAAATTACTTTAGGCATGCATTTCATTTTACATGAACAGTCATATATATATATATATATATATATATATATATATATGACTATTGATGTTCATATATAGTGGATACTATATCCACATATACTATATCCACTATATATATATATATATCTATATATATATATATATATATATATATATATATATATATATATATATATATATATATATATATATATATATATATATATATATATATATATATATATAGTGGATATAAATTATTGAAGTGTACTTGAAGCAAAGTGTACTAATTTTGAGACATACTTATTTCATCACGTAATTTTAATAACTGCAGTGAACAAAGCTCTCAATGAGGAAAACGATGCTTCATCACCTCTACTAACCTACAATAACAACGGCATTGAATTCGATACCGATCAAATTTATAGGTTAGTTTCACTGAGAAAAATAAAGTGAAAAATCTTTTTTTTCAACTTTTAAATAACACGTCAGCAATCGAACGCAAACACTATCGAAAAAAAAAATTTTAAATTATTTTACGCAACAAATTGTACGATCCAAAAAAAAAAATTTGATACACAAATCGCTCACAAAAGCTTTTTTGAATGATATCGAATGCTCAAATGATGCCAAAGCGATTGTCTTTTAAAAGTATTACGTACGTTCGTTATTCCACAAGAAAAAAGTATTCGTTGACGTTGACTAATAATTCAATTTTCTTTTCATTCTGCGCGTCTAATAAAAAAACGTCTAACGTTATTCTTGAGGGGAATTTTTATTTGATTAATCATTATGTCAATACTGATATGACATAATTATTTCGCATAAATTTTTAGCGATTGCTTCCATTTATGCAAATATCATATTTCGATGCGATTGCTCGTTTAGTGAAAAAACTATGGAATCGAATTTTATAGGGAGAATAAATTTTCTGAATCGAAATCATTGGGAAGCCTAAGAAACGAAGACGATAAATGGCATTATCGAGCATTAACACCTTCAAAAGGTTGTTTTTTTTTTTAATGAATTAACGCAAAATTTGACAATATTATAAATGAGAGAACTACAAGTGCAATGTCTTTTTTTAGTGATTTAAAAAATTGCCCCCATCATAAATTATATATATATATATATATATATATAATTTCTTTTTTCTATATGACCATTTTTTGTTTTGTTTGAATATATGTGATATTCTTACCATAAAATTGTCTCATTTCTATTTATGTATTTAAATCCCTACAGGAAATTTTAATATTTTTTATACTATATATGCAAATTTTAAATGTCTCTTATCTCTGTTATTAGCACATTACAAATATTCGAATGGAAATAAGAAAAAATCATTTTCTAATCATATTGCTTGAGATATCGACATTGAAGTGATACCTATCATTGCTTTGATTTTCAACCTCTCTAAGCAGCGCTCTAACAAATCCAATTGTAAACTAAAGCAACGAATAGAGTATATGCGAACTTGATTTGAATATCGTTGTTCTTAAGTGATTCTTATATGCTAACCGAATGGACTATTCTTTTGCTGCTTTATGCTTTAGCAACTTTTGCTTTACAAGAATTAAATAGGCCACGCCGTAATTGTGTTGGATTTATTTATGTTTTTCAATTCGAAAGGCAATGAAATGATTATTGCAAGGTTTGATAAGTATTGGGTATACTATAGGATGAACTTAGCGCCTTGTTCCGCCTTCCTCTATAAAGTTTGAAATAAGGCATTCGGTATATAAATAAAGGCGATGCAAATTTTCCACCATTCTACGGTAATCAAATTTTAATTTCATATCGGATCAACTGATAGAAAAACGAATATTTTATAGAAATTCGATTATTTCCATATTTTATTTTTTTATTAATAATTTGTGAAAGTGTTTCGACCATATGGAGTTTTTTTAACCTTTCATCTTAACGCAATTACAGAATTTTCATCGCTTAACGCCGATATTCCACGATTATTATCACCAACATCTCAACAAAACAACGTTCTTCGTTATGGAGTCGACGATTCGCAACACAATCAAAATTCCGGAGAAACAAACTCATTGCCGATCAGATCCGACAATAAAATTATTTCGTATGTAATTGAAAATATTTTTCTCTTGTTTTCTTCTATTCTTATCGAATAAAGTAATCCTCCATTCTATCATCATTCAACTCTATCATCTCCCCATTTCCCATTTCTTTTTATCACCATTTCAAAAGATTTTCTTCAATTTTAGAAAAAAAAAGCATCTATATATTGCTATTTTTTATCATCGAAAAAAAAAAGTGACCAATGACGTCGATAGCAGTTCCGATAACATTTGCTGCAATTGCATAATTGTGCATATCTCAGGGTCAATAACCTACAAGACGGGGAATTGAGTGAACTCGAAAGTGCACTCGACGAACAACTCGAACAAATACTCTCAGTAATACTTGGCAATGATGAACAAATTACTGCGACAACAATACCAATTATCAATACTGCCACCGATCGAGGTTATTACTTTTGTTGAGTATCATTTGTTTATTAACAACCGGTATAGCATCCACTATGCTTGTCTTGTTTTGTTATTGATAAATATTTTAGAGCTTATAGTGCTATCAATCTTTGGTAGCAGAGATATAGGCAAAAACGAGCTCGAGTAAGCATTGATGCGAAAATAACGCAGAATTTACAACTTTTAGAATGGCATCTACACCGAAAAAAACGGTAGAACCTGACTTTACCAAATTTCTGTAATTTTATCACATTATCGAATATTTAGCTTCCCCCAAAAATGATCCCCTTCTCGACATTTTCAAAGAAAAAATTCATACGTTTGCGTAGCTGTCAACTTTTTTTAACGCAATATTTTTAACGAGTTTATTCCTGCCAACCTTTGCCTTCCACTTTTGCTTCTCTTTTTCCTCTCAATCGTGCTTCATTCCTACTTTCCTTCCCTTCAGTTCTGCTCTTTTTTTCACCAATCCTAGCCTCTCCTCTTTTCATTTTTCTTTTCTTTTACTATTGCCTCTTATTTTCCAGAAATATTTTATGATTTCAAATTTTCAGGGCAATTCCAAACGAAGAAAATGCAGCAATTATCGTTGTAATGTGTACATTGACCGATACAATGAAAAACACTTTTAGTAGCACAAATTGCTTTTTCTTTTTTTTTCTGTGCCATACATAGTTGTGTCAAGGACGTTTTCAATGTTCTGTTTCACTAATAATAGTGCTCTGACCTGAAATAATCGTGATTGATAGAATATAAGGAAAAATTAATCGTCGAATATTCAACATTATAATCTCATTTATCGTTATTTGTATAAAAATTTTCTTCATGTTTACTTTATTCTATCATAAACAAATATCTATTCAAGTATGTTGCATCTTATTTACTCAAAAAATTTTTATTATAGTGATACTAAACGTTCGTTGATTTTTTTTTTGTAGTTGATTCAGCTATCTTTGTAATTACTAATTATTATTTCGATACTTTTTGCTTTCTTTAAGCAATATATCTATCATTAGTATTCGCATCAAATAAGTAAATAAATCTGATTTCATTCCATAGATCAATTGCTTAATAGGCTTACTAATAGTGTAGTGTTGGCTTCATTGAGATATTTCACTATGTTTACCAATCTGTCATGTTCTGACATCTTTTATAGTGCCGAAAATTAAATCAGCAAAGAAATTGCGCTTCTCTAATTCTACATCAGAAAGAATCATAATAAAAATCCGAATGAAATAGAAATACTGCACAAAACAAAAACGAATTTGAATTAATAAATCAAAATTAAATACAGAAATTCTTAGCAATTAAAGCAGCAACCTACCTATCGCTCCAAATGCGATAGCATATTTCCTAGCCCTTAAATATCTTATATACCATCATCTTTTCCCGATAGGTAAATGTTATAACTGTCGAATTAATTCATACAAACAAAGATCCAAGATCGCTTTCAGATGAACCATCCCTTATAAGTAATATATGCAAATATAAGCAAATCTTTATCAAGCCCATGAACATCTAAACATCACAAATCGTATTTTCGTGATATTCACAAAGAAGACAATCAAGGGTTATCTACAGGTCATTTAGAAAAGGACAATTACAGACCTCTCCCTTGGCTCCTCCCTCCTCCCCCCCCCCCTCCCCTTAGAACCACCTACCAATATATATCGATAACATGAGCTAACGAATCTATTTAAATTTTCCACTTTCACAAAAAAAACGGAAAATTTATGATTGACTGACATCCACTTATACAATGCAATCAAGTTTACAAAGAATATAAGCAATTGCTGGTATAAGCATACGATGGAGGCGGACAGTAATCGACACATCGTATTTTACTCATTCGGAAGAGACTACGAAGGCACACAAGATAGGGCAGCAGCACAACGGATATTAATTTGTGCTATTCAAATATCCACGAAAAAAAAACAATCGAAAAAGAAGACGACCGGACGGCCATAGCAAAATCCTATATAGGAAGATATAATCATTTCTGCACGGATCGTGCCGCATCGGCAAATCCACGTTTTATCACCTTACCCGCCGATTTTAGTTGATGCATATTCGACGTATTATTCCATGAAAAATCTTTCTCTATAGATGGCAATGAAGTTGATGCATTCTGATATTGTGCATTCATGCTGCAAATACAAATTTTTTTGCATATTTTTTTATTAATTATTGCTAGTTTTTAGCTATTTCTTTATTCGATAAAGAGTCATTGTGTTGTTCATCAAAAAATCTACTGAAGAAAAAGGCATTCATGAAAAACATGATGCATAAAGGTGAACTCAACGACAATAGACAATCCACAAAAGAATCCTTCACAATAAAAAACGTTCATAACTAAGATGTAAAGACAATTTTAGGAGCATTTTGATAGAAAGTGATATCAATGAAAAGGATAAACTATAGCTGTATTAAGGTTGAACGAATTTCGGGACTAACCTCGGCGCAATACTAGGATTCGCAGTTGGATTATTGAGCTGTGTAAGAAGGATCAATGGCACACTGCATGAACCACTGAAATAACAAAAAGTAATTGAAATATTCAACGACGATTCTGGGAACTTTGGATCTTCTTACCCACACTTCCAACCCACGACTCCCCCTTTTCGTTCTCCTATCCCCTTGCAAAGAACTTGTGCTTTACAACGCAATGACAAAGCAATTAAAACCAATCAATCAGTTCAATGCAAGCACGACTGAAGCTACCCTCCTAAGCCCGCACTATAATCTACCTTCCACGTTTCTGCCGCTGACGATATTCTCTGCCCAACAAGTTGGTCAATAAAAGACGAAACTTTTGCCTCAATCAACAACTAATCGATGTTAAGATTTGCATTTCTAAACGCCGTCAAATGTAAAACTTTGTGGCAGTAAGGTCAAAGTAATATTGAAAACTTTTACTTCAAAATTTCCTTCACTAATCCAGATCAACGAAATATATCGCTGAATAAAAGCAACTCGATCCATTAGCGAAGCTTTATCCTCAAATCTAAATCTATATTCTTAATGACATCGAAACTGTTCTAAATCAAGTCAGGAAAACTATGAATATGCCATTAGAATCATAAAAATTTGAAAGCAGTTTATTTATTCACGAATCACGACTATGAAATATCGAAGCTTACCTCTTCGCAGTGGCGACTACATTACGCTGAGGTTCTGCATCATAGCTGATCGTTTCAATACGGAAATAAGATGCATATTCGTGAATAATACGCCGATTTTCTGAAGTCATCGGACGGAATATATGAGTACGTAGAGTTCCATTCTGCTGCTGAAAATACTAGATCACTAGATGAATAAATAAATTGCCCATCATAAGCGTTAAAAAAGATATTTGAAAGTGTAAAAAATATAAACGGTCAAAACATTTGAAGTTGATGTAGCCACTCATTGATAGCTATAATTTTTATTAAGATTAGGAAAGTTAAAACATAAAATAATTTATATTATTAGACTGAACTACACTGCTAAGAAAAATGTGAAAACTTTTTCTTGCATTGATAATATGAATGAACATAAACGATGAGGAAATGTGAATAAATTGAAGCTGAAATATTTTCAAATCATCCCAACAAAATAAATATAAAACTCTAAAATATCAATTCAACAAATGAAACCGCAATTCATTGAACATACTATAATCAAATTCAATCTCAATCCATACCCTATAAGTAAATAAATAGGATGAACTAACCAGTTCAACATTGTGTACTAGTTCAATGAGAGCATTCTCAATTTCGAGTACTTGCTTATATGAGTTCTTGAGTTGCGATTTGAGGAAGTCTGTATAGATCGGTACCGTTCCTTCAGTCAATGACAGATTATTCGACTCGGAATCGGTCGCTATATTTAGTGCATTCGCGACACGTTTATTGCGAAGTATGCGATGACACTCAGCATCACATGGAATACTGCAAAAGACTAGTCTTAGCTCTTCAATGCTTCATCTATCATCGCCCTTTCTAACTTGTTATTGAAAATAACACAAGATTTTCTGCAACAAAAGATGCGCAAATCTCATTTAACTGAAGAATATGTTTGTTTTGGACAGATAGTATGACTTAGCAACAAGACGTGCCTGAATTTCCATAACGCATCGGGAATCATCTCGATTTTATACTCAATTTCTATGCACATACGCCGAATGCATATTGAAATGAAAGGCCTACTCATTCCGTATTGCAATTTCCTTCAATTTTTTACACTAAAACAAACCATTGATATTTATCGACGCTAAGCGAACGCTTGAGGATACGCTTCTGAGCAGTTGAAGCATCATCAGATGCTTCGGCGACATTAACGGCAATCGCCTTCTGATATGCTTTTTCCACATCGATACAACGCATCTCAGTAGTTTTGCGTAGACATGCACATGTCACGATCACTTTATACGTACATATACTGAAATAACGTTTATAAAATGACTTTATGGAATTACGATCATAGTTTTGTTGTGGCTATTGATGGTTGATTATTAGGTTGTTTAGAAAATAATCTGGAAATGACAAGAAGAAATTTTTGGCACTATCGAAAAACAGCATTTTATAAACTTGAAACCTCTTGGGGCATGGCTCTGTGCCATGGCATGGTAGACCACATATATGATCGCAGGCCTCTTTTATGCGTCTTATAGTACATGGTTGCTTGCAAACGGGATTCTCTGGAGTGAGGCATGGACCCGGATGGCAGATACGCTTGCATAGATGTACTCCACATGGCAACTCCTTTTCGCACGGTCGACCACACGACACATCGTTGAGGTAACAAGGTATATTTGCTCTAACCTAGAAATATGTTACTTTATTATTCATGCCTCCTATAAGACATCTCAATTTGCATAATCTAGCGATTACACAGACAAACGACTAAGGCCAATTTTATTCAAAGTCACTTTCGAACGGCTTAGTTCCTTTAGCTTCCATATTTCCCACTAAGGTAGAAAGATACCTCGCGGCCACAGTAACAAGATTTTTCGGTGAGTACAGTGCAAGGAGGACATTCAGGCTCGGCATGGCAGTTATGCATAGGTGGATGATCGCATGTATGCTGACGTGAGCATGGCTGATCGCATGGCGGTAGTGGAGTTCCACATGGTATCGGTGGTTCACGAACTGTGTGACCACATAGACAGTATTGCTCTTCAAAACCTAAAAAAAAGTATTTTTATAAAAATAATTGCGCGAATTCATCTAGCACGAGTTCGAGGTTCTTAGCCACCGAAAGATATATTCTAAAATCACCAATCCTTTAAATTCATTCCTTCCTGCACATTCCCTTTCTAATTAACCCACCAGTTAGATTAATTTCTTCGCTGCAGCGTGGTGACTGAAATTGTCAAATATGTGACATTTTTTTAGCTCGCAAAACGCGCTTCCTTATCCAATGTTGCATAAAGTTGGTGTTGAGAAATACGCATCCTTTCCTCGCCAATTCCTTTAATTATCCTCTCGTTACCACCAATACCTGAGCATAGATTAAGATAAGAACAAAAACATTCAATAGTGTCAATAATATTGTTGGTTTTGTCGCAAAGGAAAATACTAATTCTCTAAACATCATATATATTGAAATAAACGACCATTAAAAGTAAAAATTGTATTTTTAATGCTGAATAAGTCAAAAATATAAAAAATAAAACAAATAAAACAAAAAATAAAAAATAAAAGCTTACTTGCTTGCAAACATCGTGGACATTGACCAACATGACATAAACGATCGCAATTGTGATTACCACATTCCAACTTCTTATTGCACACCTAAAAAGGATCGACTCTATGAGTATATATTAAACAAATAATATCAGCTCGATATTATCGCTGCAACGATAGTGCACATCGAGGATATATTCAATATAGTTCAAACAAGAAATTCCTTTGGGAGAAGAAAAACTTCCTTATCGAGAAGATTCAAGGTGAAGTGCAATTCAGATCACAGATTACAATACTTATTTCAAAGCAAAATGATTCCTCTACCAACTTTGCCCTCTTCAAAGCTAATTTAAATGTATGTAATGAATAAAATATTAGTGTGATCACCTGCATACATACGTGTTCCTTATCAATACAACAAACCGCTTGACATCGGTGATTCTGACAGGATTTCAACTTTCGACAGCGACGTTCGCAAATAAACGGATTCGACTCTGAAATTGCTAATATTATCGATTATTAAACAAAAAATATATATAAAATAGAAAAGCACACCAATAAAATATAGAAATGAAAATAAATTTTAAAAAAACCAACATAAGGAGAAAAAGTGCGTATCGACTTCAAAAGATCATCTTTATAAAATTTTGAAAAATAAAAAATAAAATAAAAATACCGGGAAATAATATGAAGTTATACCTGAGTAAAGCGTAAATTCCTTGCATGAAACGTTCTTCTTGAGTGCTTTGCAACGGCAAATAATTGAACTATTATCTGGACATGGTGGACATGCATCCGTATGGCAAAGCTGTTTACAACGATGAGGCTTATCTGCAATTAAATATATTTTAATAATCCTAAGACGTTTATAGAATTACATCTGGGCAGATAAGGGAACCCGCCATTCTCGCAACAAAAGAAAAAACTTAGTAAATGATTTTTCTTCACCCACCACCTAGGTATGACGCTCAATACCCTCATTGATGCAGCAGCATTTCCCCTTGCCAATCATCACTATAAAATTTCGAATGCAGATATCCCATATGAATTCTTTAATTAGATGTTATTTATGATCATTTTATGTGGACCAGTTTGCTAGCCTTTTTGCAGGATACTTCCACAAAATAATCCAGAAAAACAACCATTTATATTGAAACGAGAAATATCAAGCAATTAAACTTGCAATAGCAAAGATATAAAACAATAAAACAAAGCTCATAATCAACATTAGACCATCGATATGTTAGTTACTCTCCACTCACATCCCTGGAGCAGCACAACGAAAACAAAGAGGGAAAAAAGTCGATTCCTATCCCATCCCATCTCTTCGATGTTCGGTGATAGAAATTAGAAGGGATATAGAAATACTACCTTTAGGTCCACAAGGTAAAACTTTGCCACAGATATTATTACAGGTTGGTATAGGATCAGTGCAAGCCTTTCGTGGGCTATCGATGAGCTGATCGATCCTAGCACGCCCACATGGACAGAACTCTCTCTTCTCAGGCGATAACGAACAAGGACCACAATTATCTTCCGCTTTCTTTGGATGACATCTTAAAACTATTCATAGTGAAAGAAAATTATAAAAATAATACTTCCATACAATTGTGAATATAATTTTCAAAACGTATGTGTTAAATGAATACAATATAATAATATAACTTTCAAAAAAAACCGTATAAAGTGCATCTTTAAATGTTCAAAAGCATCACTTCATTGAAGTAAGATGAAAAGGGAAAATGAATAAAGGAATCTCTAACCCTAATTAATTATAAATCGAATCATGGCTAAGATGAGCGCTAATTGATCCATAACTCATGCACAAAAATGGCATCTTTTTTGACATTTTCTCCCTTCTATCTTCTCTGTAAAAATCTTCGAAATAATAACATACTTGAGATCACAGTTATGAATACGACAAGCGAACATTCCTTGACATGGTGCACCACAACTATACGAATCGATTTGCAAATTAATTGCCGTACATGCAATCATACGCTCATCTGCACCGCAATAACAATCTGAAAGTCGTATTGAATGAAACTATTTGCAACTTCAGAAAATTGCAAATAAATTACATCGTTAATTCCGATCCCAAATGTGAATAAAACTTTTCTTATTTCCTAAATCGTAATATTAAAAAAAAAAAAGAAGTCATAAACTATATTTGCTAAGCAATATACCCTAAAACTATTCAAAATATTTCAAGCATTCGCTTGAGTGCAATTATCGATAAAAGATATTTCGATATGGAAAAAAATCACAACAGAAACCAATTCAACTGACTCCAGGAGCTGAAAAACCAATTCAACTGACTCCAGGAGCTGAAAAACCAATTCAACTGACTCCAGGAGCTGAAAAACCAAGTATTAGAGGACGAAATGGGGAAATTTGAACGGGTGATGATAAACGATCGAAAATAACTATCAAATGGGCACCGTAAAATTGTAAAAAAATAATCAGACGATGATTTTTCTATTGAGATGAAGTGATGCTCTAAATAAAGCTGCAAGAAAATAATTGCGATAATTAAAAGTGATATGAAGAGATATTCTTTTGTGATGAATGATTCGTTGATTAAAATCAAATCATTTCCAAATATTTCCTCACAAATAGATTTAAAAAAAAAAAAAAAATTCTTTAAAAAAACAACAATTCTCACGTTGTACGATGATTTCTTCGCAAATACCACAATCACCTTTGTGACAAATTTGATTGCACCTATGAATTCCACAATTCAATGTTTTACCACAAACTTTCGTACACTGCAATAACAATTATTTAAATTTGTTACGATCAAATATAAATCATTTTGCAAGATGGGATTTGTATCAAATATAGATACATAGGTTATAGGTTATAATAATTAAAAACAGTTAACAATCATAGATGAAAACGATTAAGTTACTTAGAAAATAATTAACGAATAAAAAATGGAATTAATTTTCCTACTTCATTATCTCAAAAATTGGGAGAATAACCGTCTTTATAATTAGCATAGATGAGGCATTATTAAATTTACAAGGCAGAATACTTCAACGCAATTAAATTCGATCATCTATTCGGGTTTTAATTATTATTGGTTTATGGCGATGAAAAATTTGAACCTGAAATTCAGGCATCTTCCCACATCGAATTGCTCTCGTCTCAGCACCGCAGTTGCAAGTTCTTGTGACCATTGATGGACACTCTGGACATGGTCCAGGATGGCATTGCTCATTACATGGATGTGGACAACCAAATCCACGACTTTTACCACATGTTGCGTTACATGAATGAGGCATTTCCGGAAATCTAAAGATTGCTCACTCATTGCAACGTTAATTTTTATTTGTAACGTATCATAAAATAAATAAATTCTATATCGCCATAAAAATATCATCGGATATAATTAAAGAAGAATAAATATTTTATTCGAAAGAAAAGATAAACACAATCACACAATCAGCACTCTAACCTCTGAGTTGGTGGATTCAATTTTTTACCACAGAAGCACCTGTATTGCTTAGGCAATTCGTATGATAAATTCTGACAGCTTGGGCAACGCCAACCCAATTCAGGATCGAAACTTTTTGCCGCCCATTGTGTTATACAACCGTATGTATTTGCACGATTCATATGAAACATGTGAAAGCATTGTGAGCATGTCCAAATCCACTGAAACATATTACACTTCGATTCATTTGCTGATGCATATATCCGCAAAATAAACAAAAAAGATTTGTTTTGAATAAAAATATTCACTTTTATGTCCATTATTTATAAAAGAGGCGCACATCTACTAAACAACGACAGAATATTGTGAGGATATAACCCCCCACCCCCCAAAAAAATGACATCAGTTCAATCATTGGTAATAACAGTTCAACAAGACTATAGGACTCCTAGAAAAAGCTCCAACTTTGGTCCCCCATCTACCAATCTATTAAACAAATCATTCAGCATATGCAATACAATTAAAAAAAGAAACGAGAAAAAACTTTAAATGGAGACCTGATTTGGTTGAATCGTCTGGCAGCAAATCATACACTCATAGCAATCATCCTCTAGTTGCTTCTTTAGACGATCTAAATTAAAGCAACGATAGCTATCTATAACCATAATACTTCCTCAATAACATCGTCATCTATGAATAAAAAATGAACATTGATGCACTGCAGATAGTCGAGAGTTTCTGAAAGCATCAGAACATTGAAATTGAACTAATGAGCATACTATTGCACTCTACCTCAACGGCAAAAAGTCCGATCCTAGTGACACCCCCATCACTGTACAAGGCAACCCTTCACTTCACCATTTTGCTGTCTTATGCGATCATGTCACATCTTATATAAGTGAATCGAAAATTAATGAAAGTAAGAGCACAATTTCGCAAGAAATAAAAATATTTTCAACAACTTTTTGTAATGCAATATTTTAAAAATTATCGATCAATGCTTACAATGTGCTTGAAATCATAACGTGAAGTAATTGAATTGATTATACCTCTCAATGTGTCGAAACTTCTATCGTCATGCTCGTCACGTACACGATGTTGAGTGATGTGCGTTGTGCCCATGTTATTACGATAGTATGATTGACTGCGACGACGACCTAAGAACAAGGGTATGAGTTAGATGTACCGAAAACTATTTACTGAATCCAAATCTATTAGCTTAGTGCTTCGTTCATCCACTAAGCTACCTTAATCACAATAAACTCTCTAAATAAAAGCTAATTAAAAAGTTATGTTCCAAGAAAACATGTAAGCGGGTAACTTCAATACTTAGAGAGCAACTGCTAATCCAAATTTTGCAAAAAAAAAACCAAGAACTCAACAACTCATCGGCTATCCGAAAACGAAACGGTGCATATCTACAAGCAATGGAATACCAAATAAAATTTCTCATCGACGATATTGCTGATACTATCTTTTTTTAGTTCGTCTGGATAAAAGTGACTTTTCAGTGTAATACCAGAAATGAAACAAAAAACAGCATTTACCTGGGAACAGCTGTTTCCCACCTCTTCTTCCTCTATTCAACATTGCAGCCGCCATCGCAACTTCTTGTCTATCAGACTCTTCACGATAGCTTTCCATTAGATATGATGGCGGACAACCATAACCTTCTTCCATTGGCACTTCTTCTATAATAACTTGTGTGATATAACCTCAAAATTTAAATTTAAAAAATTTTTTTAAAGTGAAACTTAACAATAAATTTTTAAGTTGGTGTTACTACTTCGCCAACTATATTATTCATGATAATCTTATAAACCAGGAAGTTGACTGGTGAGGAAATCTTACAAATTGCAGCTCTTTGTAAATCATATCACTAATATCTAGAAAGTAATAACTAGAAGCTATCGACTTCAGAAACCTTTTACTATATTCAATAAATGTGAACTTTTTTTGATGGAAAGTTTGAAAGTATACAAAAAAAAATTTTTTTGAAAAAACCTACGAATATTTGCATCAAAAAATGAACTGAGATCTTCATTGGATTGCCTCTGCATTTGACGAGCAAATCCTCTAGAAACTCTCCTCGGTGCACCTTGACCTCTTGACCCGCGACGCCATTGAGCAAACCGTCCTCTTTGAGTAGTCTCCGACCTGTAATAACATCTCTCTAAAAGCTTTTAAAGTAGGCATGATGAGTGCAAAGAGTAGTACCAAAAGTATTTCACTACATTAGAATCCTATCATAGTTACCCGCAATAAATGAGTCGACTATTATTATATTTATAAAGAAGAAAGGAAAAAAGAAAGGAAAATATACCCGTGTTCTAAAGGAGGATTATGATTTGAACGAATATTTGATATCGAATGAGCGCTTCCCATTCCATCCACACCAAAACGCTCTAAAAATTTCAATTATTTCACATTTTCTTTATTTCTACTTTATTCTTAGTCAATATTTTAAAAAAATTTGGAGAAAACTAAGCTTTAGATTTCTCTGAAAAACTTTAAACTTTCTAAATATTTAACTGATAGCTTAATCCCTACATCTAACGCAATTTATGCTGCTAAATTACTAAGTGAGAGAAGCAATTTAATAAAGAAAAAGCAATGTAACGTCGCTTCTTTGCATACAATTCTATGGGATTCAATTTTTAGTAAGCATATGCCATTTAAAGATTCCTATAATGGTGGCTAGTCGATGACACGCTTGATTGCCAAGTGATCAAAAAAACTCGAATGCGAAAGGATACTAGACTAATCCATATGTAGTTAAACGAAATATCGCCAAGTTCCATATCCGGATTCGACCTGCACACAAATTTTTAACTCCGCATTGAACAGCAATATTGAGGTGTTCTAGTAGATTAGCGAATAAAGGATTCATTTTTATTTATTTATTTATTTATTTATTCATTCGTTTATTTATATTTTTGAACGTAATTCTTAATTTATAAATGACATAATTAAAATCACCCATAGCACTAATCTCAGGGATAATAATTATTGATTTCATTAATCACGAAAATATTGTACTTTTGATGAATAAAAAAATTTTTTATGTAGTCGCAAAACTGTATCGATTCTTAGTGAAATGCAACTGAGATTAAAAAAAAAAAAATTCCTGAAGTTATATGAGGGGGTTTTCAATGAAAAATCTCCCAAAATTTTACATTTTTTTCAATTGTTTCAATTGTTAGATCACTTATTGACACTTAAATTATTTCATACAAAATGCTTAAATATTGAAAATTAGCTGTACTAAAGAATAAATGAATTGTTTTCAAATAACTCTCACGTTTATTTTAAAAGGAAATTATATGAGAGAGATTCTATTCTGCAGAAACAAGTTAATTCAAAAATTATCACCTAAAGTACTGCTATATACTATTAGCGCACAATTATCTTTTATATCAATAGGAAATATTTGAAAAATACTTGCCAAATTCATTGTCTAATATGTCGATTGACTCATCATGACCTGCATTTTGAGTCATAAATTGTGTGGAAGTATTCCTCGCGTAATTTGCATATTGTGCATCAGGTGCTGCTGATATAGTGAGGAATGGTGGTGGAATATTGAAGAAACCCACAGGTGGAGTAGGGAGTTCCGTATATGAACCGACAAGTGGTGGACGATAGTGGTTACCGCGACGATGAAATCCTCCTGTAATGATGCCAATGTAATGACGAATATGCGAATCATGAAGCCTTAAACTTACACATAGTGCATGAGGGCAACAGCATTTACATGGATGGGGAATTTAAACAGTCTTACAAATAAATAAAATAAAATAAATAAATAAATAAATAAATAAATAAATAAATAAATAAATAAACAAATAAGTGAATAAATCAATATAAATATAAATATAAATATAAATATAAATAAAATACAAATATAAATAAATAAAAATAAAAATATATATATATATATATATATGTATATATATATATGTATATATATATATATATATATATATATATATATATATATATATATATATATATATATATATATATATATTACGTGTGCATAAATTATGCTCAAAGTACGAGACAAACAAATAGTGCGGTACTCTTCAGATTTCAGCACAACGCAAAGATTACCTCGTGGAGTACGTCCACCACGTCGTTGACGACCGCCCCATGCTTCGTTGCGATGGATCGTATTCACTTCAGCCGTTTCCGAAACACGCTGGGTTGCTCGAGATGGATCAGTCATTTTCTAATAATGTATTTTAGCAAATCACGCAAGGGACACGACTCTAAAATAATATTATTATCTTTAAAAAAAATATGAATAAAGGAAGCGATGAGAAAACAAATGTTTTATGTCATTAAAGAAATATAATTAATGAGGCAATTTTATAAACAATGGAACATCCAATAACAATTCATATTGAATGCTAAACAACTATTAGAGATGAGTTAAAAGAGTCATTAAGGAACCATAGAACGTTTAGCGAACGTTCGGTTATTCCATGATATAATCGCCTTCATCGATGCGTCGAATTGCCTACGTTTTATTTATGTTTCAATGATCCGGGAAAGGAAAAAATACGATGAATATGTGAAAAAAGACCGACACAAAATAACGATGCATCAGCACAGCAAAAACCAAACAACAGCTATTTAGGTATAAAAGTGAAATGGAACCTAATAAAATGACATTGAGACGAGCATAGTAAACAACAAAGAAAAGATATCAATAAGCATATTCATCACGTTTCTTGATATTTAAATTTTGTTTTCACAAGTATTTCCACGTGTTATATTCGGTGTCAACCTTGCAAATTTCTAACTTCCTATATCCATGGGATCCGAGCCATTATTTTTGCAATAGCCGAGTAAGCCGCAGCAAAAAGCAGGATGAAGGATGAAGCCGATCCTATCCTTATTGCCGATCGCAATCAGGCTAGAGCCGGATTTAATCCAGACCTTTTATTATTCCAGAAATTAGTATATTACAGAAAGTACTGATAGTTTGAAGCAGTTAAGGACGAATGAATATTACTGCATGAGGACTAACAGTTGGGGACTAATGAATAGCATGTAAGATAGGCACCGGAAGCTTGAGAGCAACAGCTGATTCATTCAATGTGCTCTGCGGGACCTATCGTACACCACCGCATAAGAAAGCTAACGAGCGATCGTAAAGTACGATCACGTCGACCATGGTTCACAGCTATTACGGCGAATCGTCTTATCAGTGAGGGAAAATTGCAGCCGAATGGGAGAATAAACTATGCGAAGTTTGGAGCTAAATCGACGGAAATCAACCACTTTAAACCTTCGATGATGTCAATATTGCACAATATGCTGAAATGGCGGCGATAGAACGCTACAAAATCCAGAAATCTCGGCGAATTGCGATTGTTTTAAATGTTGTCCGATCCGTCTTAATTATGGGAGCTATATGTGCCGGTAGTGAAAGCTGAAAATTGAGCCAACTATATTCGGTCGTCTTCTTCGGGTTCCGGAAATTCAGGATCGCTTGTCAAACATTGCAATAAATTGTTTTGACGACAGAATAGGGAAGAGAAGTCTTATGATATAGGACGTTCATTTGATGTAATATGATGGAAATTTTTAGGTTTGAATAAAATTTTTCGATATTCGTCTAATTTTGAAAGTTCTTTTTTTTTTGAAATTGGCGATCTATTTTATTGAGTGAAAGGTTCGTATATTAAATGACATCCTTCTTTCCAAATTGCTCGAACTTTCCGATTTTGTTGTACTCTCAATCAGCCACTTTGGCATTTACTCACCCTTTCGGTTTAAATAGCCGAATCAGAGATGAAAATATTGATTAATTATATGCAAATTATTTGTCTTCGCGATAAAGAGGTTTTATTCAAATTCAAATTATAAGCTTCTCTAATTCATTCATCAACGAGTTGGATACAATGTCAAAAATGAAATACATTACTGCAAAATAAACAATTTTCAAAGGATAGATACCATTAACGATTATCAGCGATGAAGAGTGTTAGAGATGCAGTGTGATGGTGAATACTTTCTGCCTCATACCGTAAAGGTGCCAAATTTTAAATGATTCTCGTATTCGACTACCGTCGAATGTCAGGTATTTCGTTGCGAAAGTGTTGCTTATAACAATCGGAAACGTTCAGATCCGCTGGGATTTGAAGGTGATCGGCAAACTAGTTTTATATAGTAGTAGTAATACGAGGTGTAAGCTTAACGAAGAAGTGCTAAATATTGTATAATGTTGGTTGGTTGTTATGGTCGTCGTATTGCGCGAATACGATGCAAATTGCTAGATTTTGACTATTTTCCGAGGAGCATAGTTATGATGATCTTCGGCGTTAGTTATATGATCCTTGATTAACGGGCGTTTTTTTCCTTCCAAAATCCGTTTGCTATAGGGTGCCAAATTTTAAATAATTCTGGATAAATTTTGAGGATAATTTTCAGCATCCTTCATGAATGGATGAAATATTTGTGCCAAAAATTGTTGTTTTATCGCTTAAGGTTTGAAATAATTGATGCAAATGAAGGGCGAATCTTAGTGATATGCTCAAATTCAACGCTATAGTCAGTGAATTTCTTCGAGGATTTAATCATTAATTGGGTTTCTAACCTCAGAAACCTTCTTTGCGGGTTATGCGGAAAAATGCTAGGATGGCTAGCGGGCTGGCTGGTAAATCCGTCATAGAGGATTAACGGTAAAAAAAACAAGGAGATAAGAATGAATCCATTGTTCTATCCTATTGCAGTAGTCACAAATTTTCTTTCATTTTCCTTCTCACTCTAGTTGAAATCAAATAGCAGCATAGTTATGTAAGTAAGTTTTAATTAATTTGAATGAAGTGATTGATGGGTTCATTGAATCAATCCAAACAACCAAAAATATTATTGAAGGTAGTAAGGATAAAATGTGAGGATTTTTATTACAGTGCAACTTGGCCAAGTTTTTTTTCTTCGCCACTGGATTGTTATTCGTTTATGTGACTGATCCTCATTGTTCGGATATTCCCGTTGGCATAGGTAAATTGTGCTATTGCAGAGGTAAACACAAACGATGGCGTCTCGATTTTTGGCAAGGGTTGGCCGGAATGCACCAACATTACTTGGCAATTCCACTCGATTCGCTCATCGTTTCATTCCGGCTGTTGCTTCCACTAGTAAAATTTTTTTGTTGAATTTTAGATTATTTTATTTTTAATTTTTTAAGAAATTTAAGGACATCTTCATAAATCTTATTTCATTTTATAAGGGGTTTCATTTTGACGGGTTTATCCTCATGTGTTTGAATTTAAGAGTCAAGAAAAATGTGATCACCGTTCTTGTTGGCTTTTTGTTCAGAATAATTTCTTGCTGAGAGTAATTAGAATCTAGTCAAGCTGTAAAATTATGTTACATTCTAACCTTTCGGTTTTAATTTGCTGTGGTATTTTACAGGTATTGTCTAGCATGGTTTTTTTCTTACCCGTTCAGAAGCCAGGGAGAGGGGTTAGTGGTGTTAATTAATAACTACTGAAGAAAAATAAAATCATTTGTATTGCTTCAAAGCATTTGCCTCCATAAGGAGTTTTAAAGCATTCTTTTATTGATAGTTTTTTTTTTTTCTCAAATCATCTGATTTTGCAGTTCGCCAAAATAGTACCGACTCGGTAGAGAGCAAAAAAAGTTTGCATACATCGGCGACTCAGCTTGTAGCTCCAACTACGACGACTACTGATGCAGCCAAAAAGGTATCTGTCTTATTTTAATTCATATATTATGCTGTTGTGCGCAAATGATGAGGCGGTTTTATTTATTTATTTATTTATTTATTTATTTATTTATTTATTTATTTTTTATTTCATTTATATCACAATTCTTTTGTCTTAACGATAAGGCTTTTGAACTCTTCTTGGATTTCATATCAAATTTTATGGGAAAATGGTAGTGCTATAAAATATTGAAACGCTAAATGGCTATACTTTTCTTCATATTTGCATTTCATTTCTTATAGGGTATTGATTACACAACGATGAAATCAGTAGTATGAGTTTAGATTGTATGTTGATCGTTGAATATTTGTGATCGTTATTGCAATATATTTCGGCTATTTTCTCAGTATATAACTCATAGAATGGAAAAGATTTTGGCTTACTCTCTATGGGAATCCTCTCCCATTGAGCTATTTAAATCCCCCATGAGCTTATGCAGAAATTGAAGCATTGTTTATGCTGAAAGCAATTTCGAACTTCATTTAGTTTAGCACAATTTTCTAAAATTTATGCCCCACATACATAGTGAAGTAATGCTGATGCTTCAGGAGCCGGCAAAGGCAGCCACTGTAGCAAAATCGAAAGGAAAGATCGTGGCTGTTGTCGGTGCGGTTGTCGACGTGCAATTCGATGAGAACCTCCCGCCGATCCTCAATGCGCTTGAGGTGACTGGTCGAAAGCCAAGGCTTATCCTAGAAGTGGCGCAGCATCTTGGTAAGCATCGATCATTTTTTTTTTTGTTATCATATAGAGGCATATGAGCTTACAGGGAATAACCTAGATTTGTTGTCCGTTCTTTTAAGAGTTTTTTCTCACTTCGTTTAAAAAGTTTTCTGTGACTTCCTAACTTTTCTTTGCTAAATCAATCGGCTTATACGACACCTCTGCACATTTATGATTATTATCTCTAGAATAAATGTAAAAAATTGCTGCGCTTTGGCTTGTGTTTTTTTAGTGCTATTACAGGCGATAGCGTTGTGCGAACAATTGCTATGGATGGTACAGAGGGTCTCGTTCGAGGCAACGAGGTCGTGGATACGGGCAATCCAATCATGATCCCTGTTGGTTTGGAAACGTTGGGTCGCATTATGAACGTTATCGGAGAGCCGATTGATGAGCGAGGGCCGATCCTTGCTAAGCACTTTGCCTCGATTCATGCTGAGGCGCCAGCGTTTGTGGATATGAGCGTTGAGCAGGAGATCCTTGTCACTGGCATCAAGGTGGTCGATCTGTTGGCTCCGTACGCGAAGGGTGGCAAAATCGGTACATTGTTTATCTCACTCTTATCGTCTTACTTAGCACTTTTTTCGACTACAGTGGATACCTCGAGCTTTGGGAATTTTGTTTTATTTTCTTATGTGCGTACAACTTGCTGGATATAGAGGTCGAATTGCTCTGTCGAAGCTCAGTGATTATCAACAAAATGATTCACTGAGTCAAAACTGAGCAAAAATTGAATTGTCGTTTGATCGATTATTGTGGTGCATCATATCCTTTAAGAAATTTTTGTACGTGGATCATACGGCACAGAATTGCTAAATTTTCACCGAAGCATTGACATTTCATTGTCTCATATAGTGAATCGTTTGAGATTTTGGGGGGCGTTTTTCTCCTCATCAATGATAATTGATTTTGTTGGTGTTGCCAAAATAAAGTGACACTACTTAGTCAGTTGTTATAAGTGAAAGCCGAATATATTCTTGTTGTTGAAGTGAGAGATGGGTAGTGAAATTTTTTTTTTTTTGCTCAAATTACTTGGATTTTTATACACTGTGTGGATTCGTTCTGCGATATGCTAATCTTTGATATGGGGCTTTTCTTTGTATTCTTTAATTGTTGTCATAGTTGCAAGTGTTATAGGTTTATTCGGAGGTGCTGGTGTGGGTAAGACGGTGTTGATCATGGAATTGATCAATAATGTGGCGAAAGCACACGGTGGTTATTCGGTATTCGCTGGAGTAGGTGAACGAACCCGTGAGGGTAACGATTTGTATCACGAGATGATCGAAGGAGGTGTCATTGATCTCAAGGGCAACAACTCGAAGGTGATTTCATATTGCCTCTGTGATTAGGTGGCTTTAGCTAAGTGGGTCTGTTATAGTAGTTATTGCATATAGTAAATATATGTTATATGCAAGGGGCATTTCTTTCTTCTATCATTGGTTGATGATGTACATTATGCAGTTATTAGTCTATGTCGAGCTTGTTACAGGTTTTAAATGTGTTAGGCTTACAGAGTAGTTGGGTTGGAAAGGAGGGAAATAGGGGACAACCAGGTGACATTTCAGAAATGAGGGCAGGACGTATATGCAAGGTGCTAACGATGACCATAGCTGAAGATTGGAAAACGAGGCAACGTTCAGCATCTTCCAGGTGTCATTGGTGTACGGACAGATGAACGAGCCACCAGGAGCACGTGCTCGTGTGTGCCTTACTGGGTTGACAGTGGCCGAATATTTCCGTGACCAGGAAGGTCAGGATGTGCTTCTATTCATCGACAACATCTTCCGCTTCACTCAGGCTGGCTCCGAAGTGTCCGCCTTGCTTGGACGTATTCCTTCGGCTGTAGGTTACCAGCCAACACTTGCTACCGACATGGGTAGTATGCAGGAGCGTATTACGACAACAAAGAAGGTTAGTCTAAAGATTTTTTTTAGTCAGCTGGCGGCGCAATTTTTTTCACTTGTTTTCTGGCATATCTGTGAAGAAGCCTAATGAAGACGAGGCTTTAAATAAGTATGGAGTGTTGTTTACAGTCTGGCAGTCTGGTTTCGAAACAGTTGGTATTTGTAGATAATCCTCTGATACCTTTTTCTGTCTAGTAAGCGGGAAATAAGGAAAAGTGAATAGGAAAGGGGCAGTTTCCGTGACAGAATCATTATGAGGGTCTCGTTTGAAGGGTTCGATCACCTCTGTGCAAGCGATCTACGTGCCTGCCGATGACTTGACCGATCCAGCACCAGCAACGACTTTCGCACATTTGGATGCTACGACCGTGTTATCTCGAGGTATTGCCGAATTGGGTATCTACCCAGCTGTCGATCCTCTCGATTCTACCTCACGTATCATGGATCCCAACATTGTTGGCCAGAAGCATTATGATATTGCTCGTGGCGTGCAAAAGATTCTTCAGGTTTGTGTTTTTTATTTGTGCTGCATGATTGATTTGTTTGATTCTAACCGCATATTTCCCAATGAGATTTAAGGGAAGTTTTTGTGAGGTGGCAAAAGCGAAACCGCTAAGGAACTTGTATGAATTAACTTGTTACAATTTTTGCAATGATGTTCCTGCTATAAGGCATGTGGCATGAGTTTTTTTCATCAGAGAAGGTAAGGGCAATTTTGTGAGTTGCTCAATTATTGGCTATTGTTGGAGGAACGCATGATATGCGATATGGGTGTCGTATATGTGAAGAGGGGAGAAACGATGGCCACTTAATCCATCACCATTATCCAGGCTTTTTAAAGAATTCATCAAATGTATTTATGAGTGCAGTTTAACAAAATTTTCTACTTAGTCGTAGAATTCGTTTTAAA
Organism: Baylisascaris procyonis; assembly: GCA_037389465.1. Taxonomy (NCBI): domain Eukaryota; kingdom Metazoa; phylum Nematoda; class Chromadorea; order Rhabditida; family Ascarididae; genus Baylisascaris; species Baylisascaris procyonis. Next base: position 859,188 of record JAZARR010000250.1, read on the forward strand.
TGAGCGCGTGATCGGGCGTATCTTGTCTGTTAGTGGTCTATAAACAGTTATCATGAGAGCTGAACAAAAAGACAATGGGAATTTTTATTTAAATGTTTATTTAAATAAGTTTGACGAATGTAATATGAATATATTATGTTTCAGGACTACAAGTCGCTGCAAGATATCATCGCAATATTGGGTATGGACGAGTTGTCGGAAGAAGATAAGCTGACAGTATCGCGGGCACGTAAGATCCAACGCTTCCTGTCGCAGCCATTCCAAGTTGCTGAAGTGTTCACCGGTCATGTGGGCAAATTTGTTACACTCGACGAGACCATCCGAGGATTCGAGCTCGTCCTTAAAGGTGTGTCTGAGTTTTAGATTGTGTGCATAATTATGAAGAAGGCGAGTTGTGTTAGGAAAAGATCGTCGGCGTCGAAATAAAGTGCGGAAACGTTTGAAGGTAGTTATAAACTGCCGCCTTCGAAATATCCATTGAACGGCGATGGGATATGATGGAAAGGGAAGCATATCGCAAGAGTTGTTAGTGAATCGATATGTGGCGAAACACGTTTCCGACTGAATAACCATCGTTATGGTATTGCAGGCGAATTGGATCATTTGCCAGAGGTGGCATTCTATATGCAAGGCGGTATCGATGATGTGATCAAGAAAGCCGAGGAACTAGCGAAGCAGCACTCTTAAAGGCGAATTTAGTGACGATTCTAGTGATCTAATGAGAAATGCCGAATTATTTGCTGCCCGCTGTACATTGTATATGTTGGATGGAAGAAACCTGCTGCCTCTCGTTCTCTAACAACATTTTAAGTTGTTATATTTAAGCCACGACACTCTCTGGCATAATTTTATTCGTCAGACCCGAAGTATCCTCGTCGGATTCGTGTTGTGATGGGTATACCCTGTAGTAGTGGGGATATACGATTGATATATGTAGATGTTGATGTTTTTATATAGGGAACCCGATTTATTATATTGTATCGAATATGTTTATAGACCATTTTTTATTTGAATTACTCCTGTTTGTTGGTTTGTTGTGTTTTTGAAGCGCTCAAATTAATAAATATACGGCTTTTCTCATTAAACTTTTTCGAACATTTGATCTATATTTCGAAGGCGAGCTATACTTGAGCATGTAAAAACAATAAATTCATCGCTTGTAGAGGATATAAGTTGATAGAAGTCGATTAAATCAAGAGCATTGAATGATCGGTTTTTTTTTTTTTTTTGCAATTTTGCGTTGAGAAGATGCTGTTTTATAAAGTCTCTGTTGGTAACCGTAGGTGGTTAAATGGGGAGTGAATTCTAGCGACGAGAAGATTTGTGACATCCAGGGGGGGGGGGGTGGAGTGGACTCGTAGGTATCGACCACAGAACGAGGAGTGAAAAATAGAATATTATTTAGTCAGATGGCCGATGTGAGGGTGTACGGGTATTTGGTACTTTACAACGATTGGTGTTTGTTGGGGCAGTGATTTTACTCAGGCAGGTGTTCTTATGGAGGGCTAAGAAATATTCTGAAGTAGGCTGATTGGTCAAATGTTCATAGCTATATGCGCCATAGTGAAATGCAAAAAGGTCGGTTGTTTGCGGTCAAAGCCGGCCAAATTACATTTAAGGTAATTACGGTGGATTACAAAATAGGTAATTACGCTGACCAATATAAAGAATTAAAAAATTGAAAGACGGAAGCGATTCAAAGTGAAATTCGAACAGTCTCTACGAAATGCTGTCATTATTATAGACATTATACTCTTCCATATGGATAGCTGAAAGTTACAACGTGTATATATCTACTCGTATTGAATTTTAAATAGCCGGAGGGCATAAGTGCATCATCGTTAGAAACGCTCAACAAAGAGAGCAGATATTACGTATGACACGGTTTTTGATCCGTATTTTTTGAATACTCGATAATATTCAAGCGTATTTTTCGCTAGCGAATTGTTTTGTTTGCTATTGTACCTTGTACTATCGAGGTGAAATCTCATCTCAGCTGAAGCATCCCTATCTCTGAATCCAGCTCTCTTTCTCTCTCTCTAGGTCCAAGCCGTCCATCTTTTTGGGCTCTCTAGGTTCCCCTTTGATTGTCTTGGGGAGCCTTTGCAAATGTTACCGCAGCGGAGCCTATCCGTCCCTACAAAAAAGATTTTTTCTCCAGCCATAGGCGGAAGTGGCCTGACTTCAAAGCATATCGGAAATCAAAAAAATACAAAAGATCGATACGGAGAGAAATGCTGGTAACATCGGCATATCTATAGCAATATTTAAGAAAGTATTGAAAGTGCAAATTCATCAGAGAAATACCGTTGTTGTGAGCATCTCATTCGGAGTGTAAATGTCATGCGGCCAGGTTATACGGTATATACAGTAGTAAAGTTTCTATATATATATATATATATATATATATATATATATCCCTGAATCAGGATCGAATGCGATCTTGGCCGTTACTAGAACATGGATCGGGAAAAACGTTAGAAAAAAAATCTGCACAAATTTTCTAAATCGATAGCTAAATGAACGAAATGATTCACATTCTGAAAGCAATTTATTTAATCACTAATATAGGAGCTTCGTTGATGTGTTTTTTGCATCGAATTTTATATAACGATTTCCTCATACATCTTATTCGTATGTTTATATCATTGTTGGATATCGACATATATAGGCCATTTGTTACATAGGTTTTTTATGATCCGATATTTTGATTTACTGCTTTAAGCTCCAACCGGAGTCGAATCTTGTTGTTCAGATGCATCGATCCAACGAGCTATATACATCGCAAATATTCCCCTTCGATGAGATAAACCTAAAGACTGCATAGTGTTCGAGCATCGACGAATCTTTCCAGTGGTACTGAGTATACGATATGAGGTCCTGCCTATGTGGGGAAGTTTGGAGGGTGGGGGAAAGCGTGGGCAAGGAAACGATCATAGAGATAAGCTGATGGCTGTGTTTCTCTTCTCCTTCATAATCTTAATGTTCACTGCCATTTGTGCGTTTACAAGTACTAAATACGATGATTTGTACTATATTCTCTAGGGTGATCTACATCATACTATACGCAATCATGGATCCTACAGTATCCTTACAGTATTCGGTTCAACTTTTGCATCATACTCATTAAATAAGCGTTTGTATTACATTATTTTTTGTAATGCAACAGTTTCAGGCTAGACTTGATTGATCGTTTGTGTTAGAGACCTCAATAGAGGCGGTGAACATATGAGGGCATGGTCAATGACCAACAAGGAGGTGCATCTCAACAACAGCCATCACCATCGGTGGTTGGATGGGTGGGTACAGCATTTGATGGTATTAACGATACCACTATTCCTGCCTATTGCTCAAGAATTGGTTCTGCTGGCTATAGCTTTTTGAATTATCCGATCGGTGGTATGGCACGAGATCAATGGCGACCAAAAAAGTTGGTTTTTTTGGAAAATTTGCTTTCAATTTCGCTTAAATTTCATTTTTTTTCGCGGTGATTAGAATTTTTATTATCAAAAATGTGAGCGCATTTATTCGATGAAAAATCATATAAAAATGTCATATATGAAAAGATTTTTTTTTTATATTTTTGTTTTCGTTATTTCTTTCAAATTCATTGATGAGTAATATCTGAAGGGTTTTTTGTATGTTTGAGGGAGGAGTTATTAAATTTTTGCCATTCGATCACAATTTGTTTTTATTCTTTTTTTTTAAAGATTATCTGTTGTACTTGCTAATCACACTTTCACCTAATTACTCCCTATATATGATCGGAATTTATAAAAGTTGGCTACTATTTATGCACAATATTTTCATATTTTATTGTTCGCTTATTTTTTTCCTTTTTTTTAGATTTATTGATATTTGTGTATTATTTTTATTATTTATTCGTCGAATAATAGATAGCTTTAACTACTTCTCTACTGTTTAGCTATGTCCATTTTTTGGCAAGTATTTTTGTTGAAGAGCAATAATTCTCAGGAATGAGAGTCCACCACCGATCAACCTCCCTGATTGGCAATTAAAGCCACAACTGTGGTCGACGTATGTGATCGGTCGTATTTCGAGTTGGATCGATTGCGATTCAAATGAGGCATGGATCGCTGACTTATCTGTCGTGGAAATCGAAAAGGTATACCTTATTTGTTATCGTGAGTGATCACTACCGTAATAGCGGTAAGGTTCAGGTTACCGTAATCAAGCCACAATGATGTTCGATATTTTCATAGAAAATCATAGTGCAATTTCATTGATTTTTCAATATTTTTAAAGAATAGTGAAGAAAAGAAGTTTCTGTGCCAGTAATATTTAAGTCGAATAAGATGCTGCTACAATTATATTCGTAACGAAAGGGATCTATCAAGCGAAGTGTTCTTGAAAAGAGCATATTATAGAGTAGATTTGACTTATCGAATTTTTATCAACGCATCTTATGTGGCCAACGATTAGGACTATGACATACAAGAAGGCATACGTAGACATATTCTGTAAATAGTTGCTTAAAGCGTCTAAAAAGCAGATATATTTATAGATGGGAATTCATGATAGAAATATTGTTTCATTTTCTGATCTCTTTAAATAAACGTATATTTCAGAGAATTGAGAAAGGCTATAGAGTTGTGATTTAAAAATAATCCATTGGAATGGATTTATTTTTTTTTTGCATCAACATTCGACCAAAAAATTGGCGCACTAAAAATATTTGAAAAATAAGTTATAATACAAGAGAGATGAAACATCTTAAGGCAATTATTTCATTCAGTGGAAATAAAATTTCAGGAATTATCCTATATGTCATTCATGCCATTACGTGTATTGACACTCGAGTTGAAACATCGTGATTCACCACGTCTTGCTAGTATTCTTACGAAATGGTTTTGGACACAAACGATGAATTTCTGGTTTGTTTTGTTATATTTTTTATAGTATTCTTTTTTCATCGCATTTTTAAAGGAATTTTTTGTTTTGTTTTGTTTTGTTTAATGTGATTTTACAAAGCGCATTATGACTGCGTTACGTATATGTATTTCTGTCTGTCTGTCTGTTTGTTTGTCCGTCCGTCTATCTGTCTGTCCATGTCTGTCGGTTTTAACCCGCTACGAGTGAAGCTGAAGTTATAAAATTTGTTTTATCGAATCTACTATAGAATAACATTCAATATCATTCTTTAAATGTTTATTTATTAGAATTCAAAAAAATTATGAATATTTGAATGGATCAAAAAATGCATCATATGATTTACACTGGTTAGATTTTCGGACAAAGAAAGTAAACACCAAAGCGTGCTGTCGATTATACCGACTCTATGAGAATCGACAACCATCGTCCTTCCTTCTTACTCCTTTCCTCCACTTCCAAAAAAGTACCGATTGCAGGGGCAAAATATGAAGGCATTGTCTGCATTATTTCTTTGATTATGACCTTCCTTTCTCCTCTCATTTCTTCCTAATTTTCTATAAAAGAAGATTTGCTGTATAATCCCTTAAGATTCAAGACTAGTTCGACAATTATCGCGACTCCTAGCTAAATCTGATTTCATTTTGCACGGGACGTTATTTAAACTGTAATTATGTTTTTCTTTGCCACTCAAAGTGCTTGATATTACAGCATTTGGGTATTCGTTCCAACCGATGAGAATTGCCTTCCCGTATCGGGAAAAGTGGATAAACGCGATATTTGGGCAGTTTGGGCCGATTTCAGAACGCTATGTACGAATTACAGTATACATAGATTAGCTGTCGGTTTACGCATATGTCCTGATTTGGCAGATGAGTTTCTCGAACCGAAACTCTATAGACGTTGGAATGCCGAACCGGTCCGTTTATTTTGTTGTTGTTGATCATAAATTTCGATTCCTTTATTGTATCTCTTTTATTTTCGTGCATCTGTTTACTGCGATCAGTTTAAAATTAAAGAGGATCAAAGAGTTCCTGAGATCCGTTCATTTTCGGTTTTGACTCCATCATATCCTCACCTCGTTCCCTTCAGCTTTCTTTAGACTTAGTGATATTCCCAAGACTGTTTTTTTTCCTATGAGACTGATTCCTTTCCATCATTATCCTTCCTTAAAGGTTGTTCCCATCTAAAAGAATAAATATCATCACCAATAATAACTAATTATATATCCTTTCTAGTTGTGTTCATTTTGGGTCGATTCATCGGTATTTATACATGGTTCAACGCAATCGGATTATGTACTCACTCAGTAAGTCCCTTAACGATTTATTGCAATTTCACCATAATTTGTTAACTTATTTTATGGGATTTTCTGAAAAAAGCTGAATGAGAGTGGATTATCTTTTATAGATAATTAACTGTTTCCTATATAATATATAATATTTGCGCAATTTTATTGCATTAAAATTTGTCAATAATTAGTTTTATCTCAAATTTTTTGCCAATTGATAAAAGCAAAAGCAGATCAGTATAGAGAAGGAAAAGTGTGTCATTTTTTTGACTCCGCTGTGGAGTTTTTAGCAAACGGTTGGTTGTTTAGCATAGTTTCGATTTTAGTGCGCACTATTGTCTACTTTCCGATCTATTTGTATCGATGGCACAACGTGCATTAATATGTGCCTCTTCTACAAGCACCACTGATTATGTACGTGAGATGTATGTGGATGTACTAAAACGACTTGTGGATATACGAATTCGTCAAGCACATGAGGCATCCGGTGGTAATGGTGACAATGTTCTACTTGAGTATCTCGGTCATCCCGAATATGTTGACGCACTACAGGTCATATTTAATGCTTGTTGATGTTTATTGACCCATTGAATATGGGCAGAATGGGACCAAAGGATGGACTTAGATTTTGTTTGTCGCTTTTATTTGGATTTGATCATGAAATGTAGTTTTTGAAATTTAGAGGAAATTTTTCTTGAATCAGGCTTATTTGAATCGAATTTCATTGAATATTTGTTTAATTTATATTTATATATTTTATTTATTGTGCTTTTTAAAGTGTGCCATCTAAAAATATGAGTCTTCTCACTCAGAGACAATCGTTAGGCAGAGAGTTACTCGGCCTTTTTTACTGCAATTAGGGAGAGGGAAGAGGGAGGGGAAGTGAAATGTGAGAATAAAATTTTAGATCCCTTTACAACCGTTAGCCGATAACCTCGACTCGGGGACATATACGACATTTGAAGAAGACTCAGTGAAATATGACAAATATCGAGAAGCAATCGGTTATGCGATCGATGAGCTCGTTGATAAGCTTGGGCACGATCAGCAAATTGTTGTCTTTCTATTGGGCGCTGGAAGAGGACCTCTGGTTGATCTTTGAAATTTTCTCATTTTTTTAAAATTTTCCTTCTTATCACCATTTATTTTTGCTACTCTTTTTGGTCATATATATATATATATATATATATATATATATATATATATATATATAGTTTTTGCAAAAAGACAATAAATTAACATATTAGCGGTTCATTCGAATAGAAATTGAATGTTTTTTTTTAACAGTGAAGGAAAATTTGTTATTGATATACAACTAGAAACTTAGTTATGTAATTTGTATAGCGTGACGGATGGGAAATAGGCATAAAGATTGATGAATGATGGCACAATCCATCTTTAATCCACTAGAAAGAAGAGGATATAAGATTTCATTTTATTATATTATATTTTATTTGATTATTTATTAAGTTTTTTTTTTTCATTTTGCAGATGCAAATGATTTTGGATGCGGAACTCAATTTTAATAGTAAGAATCGAACACGACATAATTTATTAAGATTAAAATTAGTGGCTGTGGAGAAGAACGTGAATGCAATCGTAACGCTTAAATATCGAAATTGCACCGAGTATGTTACTCAATTTAGCTATACTTTAGCAAGAATTAATAAGTATTTATTGATTGCGGTAATCCGTATTTATTTATTATTTCGATCACCTTTATTTTCATATAAATACTCTTATTTACTTAAGTGTAGAGGGCACTTTATGATCATATCAAATAATGCGAATATGATTGTATTCATTTTAATTTAGGATTGTCAGTTTTACTTATCTTTGCATGCTATTCGTATTGAAATAACCGGTTCTTTTTTATTGATGCTGAGGGAAACTTTATTAAGTATTGAGTTTTATTTATTATAAAACATTTCTTTTTTTTTCATGATTTTTAATGAAGGTTTATTCGAAGATCTAGTTTGTTGGAATGCATCGGCGAAATCATTTTACTTACTTGAATTGAGTTATTTTTAAGTTATTTTGAATAGGCCCTTAATATATAGCAATGTTAAGATGGGGCGAACGAGTGACAGTTATTGACTCTGATATGCGTGAGTTGAGTTCGCTTGTGCATTCGGGTGAGATCGAGCAGCCTGATCTTATTGTTTCGGAACTTCTTGGATCGTTCGGCGATAATGAACTCTCGCCAGAATGTCTCGATGGAGTCAACGATATTGTTAAAAAGACGACAATCAGTATTCCAAAAAAATATATCAGTTATGTGGGTAAGTTGTTTAGTATGTTGATAGATGGGTAAGTTGTGGGTAAATTGTTTCGTAAACATAAAGTCACCAGTCGGTGGAGAAGAGTGGTACTGAATGGGACAGTGATAGCCTCACTTCGAACATGCTGGCAAGGAAACCTTGTACGTTATGTTCACTAAATCCATTACAGAGGTATGTTTTCAGCACCAATTCAATCAGTTCGAATGCATCAGAAGGTATTGGCATGCATGGAGGGCAAATACTTCGATAAGGGTTTACCAAGTCGTGGTCGACTTATGCCACAAAAGCAACCAGATGGATCCTATGCACTTCCGTTTGTTTTATTCCTCTTTTTTGCTTCGCAGTTAGGTTTCAGAAACGCTTCTAGCTAGCCGAGTGAATTGAAACGGTTGCGCCGACAACCGTTTTAGTACGTCTGGCTGGCAGGACTTACTGTTTGCTGTCCTAGTATTATTTTTGCAGGCCTTGGTTGAAAAAGGAAATAATAAAAAGTGTTTTTTTTTTAATGTTGGTATGATTGAGGGAAGGAATGGGATGTGTTTTGTTAAAGTCTTTCTGCTGTACACATAATTTCATCTAAAATTTAGCTCACGTTATCGAAGTTACCATCATATTTCTTTGCATTTTTCGATGTCTTCTTCGAAAATTCTTCCTATTTCACCTGGTGACGGAGTGCTAATTTATATATATATATATATATATATATATATTGGTTGATTTATTTATTTACTTGATAGTAAGTAACGTATTTCTGGCGATAATGTATACTTAAAAATAAATAGAAAATATTTATAGAATCAATAAAGAAGTCTCACCGTTGGATGAGATCTATGTTGTATATTTACGGTCGATTTGTCCACTAGATGATCCGAAGCCAGTATTTACGTTCGTTCATCCAAATTTTGAGAGAACACCGAATACGCGACAACAAATCGTTCATTTCGAAGTCGACAAACAATGTGAAGTTAGTTTTAATTATTTGTACCTCTTTCTCCACTTTCCTTTTCACTTAATATATTTTCTTTTGTGTCGATTAAATCGTCGTCGTAAAATTTCTGAAGTGGATTGCATTCAGCTGATGGGTTTTGCGGCATATTTCGAAGCTCAACTCTATGGATCTTGTTGGTTGAGTACACATCCGATGAGCCATACGAAATCGATGGTGAGCTGGTTCCCAGCACTTATCCCATGCAGAAATTTGCTCAGATTACAACCGAATGATACGGTTTGTGATTGGCACTTCATTCTCAATTTTTTTTTTATAATTAAAGAGTTGGGGCAGATATAAAGAAATAGAGAGTTTTTACTAAATTAACGTATCGCATAGATAACTTCAATGGGGAAACATCGCTATAGTTGATGGTTTTCGACGTTGCATCGCATCGAAATTTTATGGATATATTTCGTTGAGATTGTAATAATTTGAATTTAAATCACTATATTGGAATTATAATTACTAAGATTACTGCTAAAATATTCACTTCTAAAGTAATATTTTATTGTCGTTTTAAAGTCGTTTATTTCAGATCGATTTTCATATTGAACGAAAGGTGGATGAAGGTGGTGTCTGGTATGAATGGTTTGTTGAGTATAAGGTTTGTATCTTTTTTTTTTGTAATGGTAAAAATAAATCAACGTAGATCTATAAGGCAAATAATATGCGATTGTCTAATTAGCTGTTGAATGCAAGCCTAAAATTAATTACATTGATGAAGAAGGACGAGAGAAATACGATCGTGGTCGATGCATATGGACACAATCGTGATTATTCCATGGATTCATGGATCTAGCTCAAATTCGTTTCAAATCTAAACCATTACAGATTAGATAATATGATATTGTGGTTGTTTAGATGGGCATTAAATCGGTCGCAGCTATGAATTGATCAATGATTGAGGAGAATTGATTGAATTACGTGTTTTAAAATATGAAACAAATTGAGCATTTCTAAGCGATCAAATTTTGTGCAAAAAAATGAATAAATAAATAAATAATTTAAAAAAAAAATTCACGACAATTCGAGACATTTGATTGGAGGTCTATAAAAAGGATATTTTACTTTTAATCACCTTTTTCTTGGTGATCAAGCTTTTTGAGTGCCATACAGATTCTCTATAGTCGAATTACTATCCGCTAAGTTTTTTTTTTTTATATGCATTCATTAGCAAATTATTTATTTATTTTAACAATGAAACTCAAGAAGTGATTTGCATCAGCATTTTCAGAATTTTATATGAAAGAAATTTAGATTTACTTTACAGGATATGGAATCCGGTGAAACGAAACGGACGATTTTACAAAACGAGAACGGAATGAGTTATTATATGCGACTTTAATACTTCAATGAGAACGTTATCACTTTTATGCGATTGGATTTGGGAATGGGATTTATGCCCCTATCGATATATCATTGAGTTCTTCCATACTCATGGCTATTGCTACCTTGCAAAATCAGTACGACAAAATCTTTTTCCTTAACATTTAAAATTGAAACATCGCAAAATGCTGTAAATTTCTTAGTCGATATTGAATATTATTGTGAATTTAATGCAATCTTATTGTTCCATCTGTTCTATAAATGTTTAGAAGTATCTATTTTTTTTCATTAAAATTTTTCATAAATGAGTGAAATTTATGCTCGTCAAAAGGGTTTTTGTTTTGTTTTATTCTTTTATTCATAATGTTATTGTTTTCTTTTTTTTATTGACAATTGTTGATTTATTTGTTTATTTTGTCGTTGAATATTTGATCTGGAATTATGCATAGAAGGAGGAAGTAGATGAAATGGAAAGGAATGGGGAGAAAGGGGGGAGGGGTTGTCGATATGCATCAGCATCTTTGATCCCGTTTGCTTTGCATTCGTTTCCAAGCGTTGCCCTCAGAAAGTGTCTATGACCGATCATTACTCCTGCTTTTATTTAATGCTTCAATTTATGAGTTATCACTCATCGCCATATATGTTTATTGAAACGCTTTTCTCATTCTAATTTTGAATCAGTGTTACATAAATTTCAATTAGCTGAATAATTTAGTAAATATTATTTTATATGTTAATTAATTTTATTAGATAATTGCTATCGTTTTAATTTTATAGATAATTGCTAATGTTTTATTTACTTTACGAATTGTTTGTTTATTGTTTATTATGTTTGTTGTTGATTGCACCTCATATAATTTGATTGATTTTTTGATATTTTTATCGATAAAATTTAGAGAATTTTAAAATATTTTTTGAATTTTTAATCCCAACAAATATTGTTGTTCTTTTTTTTGCATCGTTTCTTAATTTTTTCAGCTTCAGCTTATTTATATATTTGATTGGTCTATTGGATGTGTTGTTTCCTTTCTCTCTTTCTCTTCGTTTTCAATTTTAGAAAAATGGAAACCTTTTTTTTCCGAAATTTTATGCTTCATTTAGATTTATAGTCGTTTTATTTATTTATTTTTTTATTTTTTGGAGACCTATATTATCAATTAACGTTGTTTGGTTATTTTAGATGTATTAGTCTATTTGTTGAATAGGAAATTTTGACGTGAAATTAGCATTAACTCAACATTTATTAAAGAGGATCGGTGGATCTTGGGAAGGGTAAGGGAGGGGGAAAAAAGATGGGAAAGGAGGTTGATTTCCCGTCGGGAAATTTCTAGTCGCTAAAATTGGGATTATTTACGACCAGGGAATGTTTCGTAGCAATTATTGAGACAGGCAGTAATCACCTTTTATTTTTTCTCTATTTTTGCAAAAAAAAAAGATTCACTGCCTAAATTATTATGTTATCAGCAAAAATTTTTATGTTTTTGAAGATATGGTTAATCATTGATAAGAAATAATATGAAGTGAAAATTTTTTGAATATTTTTATTTCACCTCATTATTGTTGTGTCTTTTAATTAGTTGATGCTAATATTTTAGAAGCTTTTTTTTTCTCTCTCTCTGAATAAATTTTTATTCGTTTCTTAATTTTCTCGAAATTTAAGTGTTGTTCATATTATTCACTTCTATATCTATTTTTCCATATTTTACCCACTTTTTTTTTCATTTGTTACAATCTCTTGAAAACTATCGAAATATTTGGAAATATACGGAAATGAAATCTTTAATGCATATTTTCTATGAGAAAAATTGATATATTTTTCAGTGCTCATATGATTTAAAAAAAAAGTTTGCTGCGTCATCGATGAATTTTAAAAAATCGGCTTTTTTTACCCAAAAATTTTCTCCTTTTTTCGAATATAAAGGCTCCAGAATGTTACTTTATCGGATCAGATCATCCCATTGCTATTCGCCCAATATATAAAGAAAATTTTTATTGTTATTTTTTAATTTTTTTAATTATAAAGTTTATTTATTATAAAGAAAATTATTTTTTATTATTTCTTTTCACATTATAAATTCAATCCAAATTTTGTTGAAGTTTATTTCATCGAATCGTTTAGATCGTTATTAGTTATTGCTCGTTATATATAGTCGACGATTGAAGTGTTCGATGAATTTAGATTAATGCAAACATATGTGGCTGAAATAAGTGAAATATTACGTGCTCAACGACGTGATGAAGAACATTTAGAGTATCTTGAATTGGAATTTTCTAAGGCCATTAAGGTTTTTTTTTATTATTTTCATCACTTATTTTATTTCTTTTTTTTATTCATTAATTGTTTCGTAAATTTTTTATGATGATATCTCATTAATGCTAATATATGCAAAAAACTAATATATTTTTTAATTTATTGCAAAATTTTCACCTCAAAGGCTTTTTTTTTTATTCTTTTGATGATGGTTGGTTGGTTTTTGAGTTAGTTGAAGCAGTCTATAAATTATTCATTTTATAATTAAAAATCGGAAGTAATTCGACTTATCTCATCTATTGTCTTTAGTGGAATAGCTGAAAAAGTTTTCTTTATTTTTCTATCATCATTTAATAAAATTTTCAATTTAAAATTTGAATTTTTTTTTTTTTAAATTCCAAAGTAGTGATGAGAAATTTTTTTGTAGATATTTTCAATTGATTAAAATACCGCAAAAAAAATTTTTATATCATTGAAAAAATTTTTCCAAGATTGTTTTGGGTTTTGATTGAAGTAAATTTCTTGAATAGGCAATTAATTGTGTATGAAAATTTGCATATTGAATATGTGATATAGTGTCTTGATAAGGTAGACCATGCTGTTATTCCAGAAATAGGAAAGAGGGGTTCGGCGCAATTATATTCAAATATTCAACTCTATTTAAAAAAGAACAAACAACCATTTCTTGATAGAATATTATCTACCGGGGAATGATTTAATTTCAATTTATTCAAAATGGAGTATTAAAATGAAACAATTAATGAAGTTTTTTTAAAAAATAATAATAGAAATTTTTTTTAAGGACTTAGCGGGTATTCATTTCTGGATTCGTTACTATAAATATATACCAATTTTAGCTAAAACCGCTTATTATGCATGCACAACTTTATCAGGTTTTTTTTCTTCTATATGTATTTATATATGATCATATTCTTTGCAGAGAAAAATTAATTTTTTAACAAATTTGAAAAATTTTTTCTTTAGTTTTTTATTTTTTCAGTTTTCACTTGAGCTAAAAAATTATATGAAATAGAAGCGTTCATTTTAACGATAAGAAAGTTAGAAGTTTCGCAAAGTACAACAATATAGGCTTTTAAATATGAATATAAAATTTCCCAGCATAACAAATTTCTTTAATTTTTATGTATATTAGCCTTACATTTTGTTTTCTCAAATTTTTTGCAATTTTTTGCAATTTTTTTGCATTTTTTTTGCAATTTTTTTGCAATTTTTTTGCAATTTTTTGCAATTTTTTGCAATTTTTTGCAATTTTTTTGCAATTGCATTATTTCAATTGCATCATTCCGCAAATGTTTAACAATTATGATGCAATCCGTAAAACTATATTTCTTTTTACCTCAAAAAAGCGTTGTAGACGGAGAAAATGCTTTTATTCGAAAAGCATGCCTTAGCTTTAACTAAATTAAATGAGCAATTCGCAATCAATCCTATTCTAATTTTATATTTTTTCCACCGTTTTTTTTTCAAATTTCCGGTTTTTTTTTCTCTCACTATCTACTTCGGATTTCCTCGTAAACTTGTTCATCGTTGAAAATGTGAACGAAGATAAAATATAATTGCCAATATTTTTGCTATTTATTTTTATTTATTTATATATTTATTTATTTATTTATTTATTTATTTATTTATTTATTTATTTGTTTATTTATTTATTTATTTATTTATTTGTTGAAATAATCGAATTTTAGGTATTCAAACATTAGGCGAAGAATATTTATCACTATTACAAATTGGTGACATTGAAAATCGTTTAATTCCATCTTTGTGGAGGCGATTATATTTTATCATTTTACATATATTTATACCATTTTTTATCGACGAATCATTACGAAAATTACAAAGATATATCATTCATAGTGATACACACAAATTTCTTGGAGTGAGATTGGTCGGAAATCGAAAAGCACGTCGAATATTTATTCAGATTATCGATTGGTTAAGGTAGGAATATAAATTTTTTTGAAAAATTTTATTAATTTTTTTTTTGCAGAAAAATTTTAAAAGCAATTTTTGAAATTATTCTCTTTCTCTTATTACAAAAGTCACAAAAAACATTCAAATATTGAATGATTGAATATAATTTTTGCAATGAGGATTTAAAGTTTCATATTGAATTTTTTTATAGTTCTAATCTTTAATAATAATTAATGTTCATTTGTATTTCACAATGTTTACCTATTCAAATCTATCACAAATTTTTTAAATGTCGATGAATTTTTTTTTTTTGGAATAAAAATAAATGTAAATAGTTTTTTTTTTCATTTTTTTCGAAATTTCCATAGTGAATTATGTGTCGCTATGCATAAAAGTTTTGTAATCACCGTCGATTCATTGGCGTTATATAAGTGAACGAAAAGCTTCCAGATTGAAAGGAATACCATCATTAAATCGTCTTCATCTTGTTATTTTCTATCTTTTCGGGATATATTATAATATTTCAAAACGTATTGTTGGAATCACTTATATTAGTTTTCGACCACAAAGTAATTTAACGGTGAGTAGATTTTTTGTTATTTTATTGTTAAGTGATTTTATCTTTTTTTTTATCACTTACTTCCCGTTCTATTTGAATCATCTCAATTAGTGACGTCCGAACAATCTTTTTTTTTTTTGCAGCTATTTAGACTATAGTTTGGCCGAAAATAATAGCGAATTATAGCGAAAGTAATAACGTAATAGCGAATTCAATTATTGAGAAAGAGCTCAAAAAATTTAGAAATATAAAAAGAGACGAACGGAATTATTGTCGAATTTCTTTGCTAGAGGGCGAACTAATGACGACAATTGTTGCTTGTAATATTATTGGCGCATATAACAAAAATAAGTTGCGATTTTTCCATTGTTGAAACGATACAAAGTTAAATAATTTTTGAGAATCTAAATGTGAAAAAATATAAAAAGATATAAAATTTTGATGAATTCATCTTTTTATTTAGCCAATTTATAATCCTAATTGTTTGTGAAATGTGAGAAAATTTAGGTGATATATAAATTCAGAATTTTTGCAATGAATTTGCAGTGAATAAATTGTAATCATTATATTTTTTTCTGCTTTTTTTTTCTTTATTTTTTTCTTTTCAATTTCTTTTCTCGTTTGATAAACATATTTTTGAAGGCATTTTGGATATTTCGTTTCCTCGGCTATTTAAATTTTCTTCAAATTTTCATCGCTATTGCTATTTGGATTTATGAAAATTTCTTAATCAATATTCACTCAAAAAAGAGTGATACCGATTGTTCGCAATTCTATTCTAATCGTAAAGATACCGAAGATAGCAATACTGAGGATTGTTTAGTTGAGGTTCGTTGTTCATTATTTATTTATTTATTTATTTATTTATTTATTTGTTTATTTATTTGTTTATTTATGTTGAACAGCATTTATAATCAAAAATATTGCTTGAAAGGGTTTTTTCTCTTATTTCAAATAAACCTTCCAACCTAATATGCTTTAATGAAATTATATTTTCATTTTCAGCATGTATCAGTGGAATTTTTATCAATAAGAAATAAAATTTTATCCAAAATATTCTCTTCAATTTCGTCTAAATATTTAAGAACAAAAATTTTAAGATCAAAGCTGAGAGCGAGCTTATTCTTGGCTAACTACTTTTGAAGTTTATCGAAAAAGATAATTTTTTTTTTTCAAAAAAGTTCAGTGATCGTAGTTAATAATTATTTTAAAGGTGAATCGACGATTTCATTGTGCGATTTGTTCGTCAACTCGTTATCCATCGTGTATCCCTTGTGGACATTTATTTTGTTGGCGTTGTATAATTCAACACGCGTATAATTGCATTAATATCGACGAAACTACGCCACGTTGTCCACAGTGTCGTGTCGAATTTGAAGCGAATCGAGTCGTACCAATCTTCAATTTGTAATCAAGGTCTATCTAAAATTAATTATCATTACCTAATAAAGCAAGATTGCTTGGAAGTTTATTACCATCAAAATTTGATCATTTAATATCTCAATTAGCGTTATGGATATCGAAAATATTATTGAACATCTCATGAAAGGAGGTTGCCTCATAAAATTTTTATTCTTATATTAAAATTTTTCATCAGCGCTAAAATTGAAATAAATTGATCGAAAATGCAAAATAAAAAACTTCCAAAAATCATTTTTGGTTTTCAACGGTAATGTTTATATTTTAGCAATCATTTTCACTGGAATATGCTTGTTTTTTTCAAAAATTTTATTGCATTTTCGATGATTAGTTTTAATTTTTATTAAGTAATTCTCTTTATAGTCTATCTTAGTTCGCCTATTTATCACTCTGCCAGATTTATACGATCTCTCATACTTGCTTAATTTTATATTATTTCTTGTGATTTATATATAATTGTTATATTTTTTTAATATAAATGTTTGATCATATCGTTAACACATATTTCAGATGCTATGCTTACGCCGATTTACATTCTACACGCGAAATATTTCATTGTTAGAGAGTGATAGCGCATTAATGACTAGTCGAATTCGATGTAGTATCCATGGAAATCGACATAAATACAGTATCGCTGAGCGTTTCCATCATCCAGCGGTGTATTTTTCGGGTATTCAACCGACTGGTGTACCTCATTTAGGCAATTATTTCGGTTTTATTCAACCATGGTTACACTTTCAGAATGTAAGTTCTTCGATATTTTTCTTAATTTTTCAATTTCTTTCAAGTTTTATTTCAGATAACAAAACGTCGCTGTCAATAAAAATTTGAGGTAGAATTTATTTAAATTTTAATTGAAACTATTACAAGCATCGCTTCATCACGAAAAAAAAACAAACCGGTCTAAACATATTTAGGTGTTCCGTTATTGTAATAATATCACTTCATTTCCACTATTATATAATTTAGATCATTCAACGCATGGCTATCCTCGCAAAGAATTTTTTTTACCCGCTAAGCGATTTTTGAACTAATTGCAGAAGTTAAGGAATTTGCAGCGATTAAATTCAATTGATATTTTGTTTCTTTTTTCTTTCAGTCGGAGCCTTCTACAAGTGCGCTTTATTTATCAATAGCCGACTATCATGCCATATCAACTGGATTTTTACCACGTGAGCAGGTACCGTTTCTTTTCTTATTATAACTCCAAACTTAAAGATCTCTCTTTTTTTCTCAAAGAATGTTTAGTAATCGAAGTAAATAATATTAATTATACCAATATTTTTTTTTTGTTTTATGATTCAAATGATGTAATAATCATCAATAGCTATTAGGATTTTATTATTTCTCTCATCGGAAAATGATTCTTTTCGTTTTCATTTCTTTCAGATAATTGTTGAATATGTTTATCGAATCGTTCACTTTATATTTTGAGTAACGTTTACGTTATTTTTTATTTATATTCGATTTCAGCGATAATATATTAGAGGCTTTCACTTTTCTTATTTATGGTAATTTTTCTTATCTAATCACAGTGGTTTATCATGTAAAATTTTTTCCCCACAAGAAAATTTATAGGTTTTTTCTCTCATCAATGATCTCATAACTTCTTATTTCATAAGAAAGTTCGTCGTTTTATCCTCTTTCACGAATTTTGTGGATTTTCCTGTGCCGGAAATCTTGTACTTTTTTCTCCTTTTCCGGAAATTTGATAAAATCCGGTTTCCTTTATTTGGATTGTAAAGAAAATCCGATTTTAGATGCGCTCAAATATATTACATATGACTGCCGGTCTATTAGCTTGTGGAGTAAATCCGAAAAGAACGATACTCTTCCAACAAAGCAAAGTTTATGAACATACAAATCTGATGTTCATATTGGGTGCACTACAAACGGTCACTAAACTAAAACGATTACCTCAATATAAAGATAAAGCGAAGAGGTTCTGCAATACATTCAAACCGTTTTTTTAAACTTTATTTTGTGAATCGTTATGTTTGTAATGAATAATAAATTCATTCATTTGCTAAATTTATTTGATAATCATAAATAAATAATGAACTATTTGAATGAGACTATAGCTGAAAATATTGAATTCGACGATATTTTCAACTTTTATCGTTTTTTTTTTTCAGAGAGAGTGAGAATTTTTTTTTTAATGGGCATCGTTTAAGAGGCACTATAATAAGATGAGTTATATATGTAAACAGCTAGTAAAAAGAATTAAATGCAAAATTTCCTTTTTCGATCGTAAGATTTAAATTCCTATTAAGTTGAAACTTTTGATGAATATAAAAAGCATAAAATGATGGAAAAGATCTGAGCAAATAGTGCTATATGATGGTTCTGGATTATGTGAATGATTAGAACCATCATAGTTTTAGAAGATACGAGCTATTTGGCGCTTCATATAGTCCTGTCTTAGAAGTTTCTTTCCATTTTTTTTTCTCGATAGTTTGAAACCACCTCACATAATCAAATCGTATGTTTGATTTGATTTTATGAATTATTTTGTTTTAAATGCACAGAAAATTTGTCGGCTATAAAACACCATTTAACATAAATTAGTGCCAGCTTTTAAGTAGCAATGGTGACTACACACCGGATGAAAATATCGAAACTTTAGATCTTTGATAAAATTGAAATTTCTAGATTACTATAAGTTCTAAGAAGAGGAATGATGAATATAACGACTTTACAGGTATAAATCAGGAGAGGCGCCAGTAAATTTGTTGATTTATCCAATTCTTCAAGCGGCGGATGTATTACTTTATAAAGGAACACATGTTCCGGTTGGTGACGATCAGAAACAGCATATGAATTTGTTGATCGATCTCGCTGTGCATTTCAATTCTACTGTTGGCGTCAATTATTTCCCAATACCAATGCAGGTGAGAGATGTGTTTCCGTTCGATTGCTAATTACTCGTTGAAAAGAAATTCGAAAAGATACCCTCTTAGATAGTTGCACAACCAGAGATATTGCCTTACGAAGTAAATGCGGAATCAACGATATTGCTATCAACGGTGATTCACTATTAAAGTTTCAACTTATAGTTTCAACTTTGTTCGATTGTTTAGTAATTTTTCGGCAGATCGGCCACTTTTGGCTATTAACCTTTGTCAAACTTAGGCATAGTTTCACATCAGCGTATAGGCGTTATATTGAGATGTTATTTACGTATGAGTAAATAGGTGAAACGAACAATTCGGAGCGAAAAATGAGATGCTCGAGCGCTAGCCCAATTTTGCGGAATGTCTGATTCATCGAATAAAGGTCTTAGTCAGTATACTATTCTCCACTTTGGAGTCGAATCTCGCTTCCTGGATGGTGTGCTTTGGAGGTGAAAGAGTGTAGGCGCAAATAAATGTATCTTATGAATAGGTAAGTGGAAAATATGCTCGTATTAAAAGTCTACGTGATGCGACAAAGAAAATGAGCAAATCGGATGCGAATTATCGTTCACGAATTGAAATCAACGATCCACGAGAGGTGATATTCGAGAAATGTTCGAAAGCGCTGAGTGATTTCCACTCTAATATTACTTATGAACCGGAAAAGAGACCTGCGATTAGCAATCTTGTAAGTGGATTTTTTTTTGATTTTACGCTGCGAACAAAAGAAAGAGAACGATTATTCAACTCTTGATTGTTGAGAAATACCCGTTGCTTTTTGTTAGCTATTAATTGCTAATGCGTAATTTGATGTATAGCTGCAATCTTTCGATATGTTGTAATTATTATTATTATTGTTATTATTATTTTTATTTTTATTTATTTTTATTTTTTGATGAAATGCTATTGATTATGTAAGCTTTATTTTATGTATTTAGCTTAAATGTCATCTTATAACTCATCGAAAAGAAATATATCATCGAAAGTATTGCCCACAAACGTTTTTCTTATTTCTCACTATTAATAAGAGAGCGAGAGAAGGAAAATATGACATTTATGAGGCAAATTTACAGTTATTTGAGTCGGAATTGAAGAAACATAGTTCGAAAGATGAATTTTTTAGGTAACGGTATGGCTGTTCTAGTTCTAGTATTTTATGCATTCAGGTGACATTATTCTCGGCGACGAGTGGAAAAACGATTGATGATATTATAAACGATTGTTCAACAATGGATACGAAACGTTTCAAAGAAGCATTGGCAGAAGCTCTCGACGAACGTTTTGCTCCGATTCGTGAAAAATATAACAATTTAATAAACGATGAACGTACATTGAAGGATATCCTCGAGAATGGCGCTCAAAGGGCACAAGAAATCGCTGCAAAGAACGTTGCCGAAATTAAATATATCATCGGATTGAAGCTGTGATATGTGAACAACATCTAAAAGAAGCTATTCTTAAGATTCGTTTCGTATTGGTGAGAATTGCTTGGTCGATAAAATTCAGAATTGTTTATTATCTTTTCATTTAGGTTTTAATTGGAGCATTTAGAATTGTTTTTACGAGAGATAAGATATATATTGTTTTCTTCTTTCTCGAAAATTATAGGCGTCAATCACCGTTATTCGTTTGTTTTATTGCCAAGATTGAGGGAGTTTTGTGAAGTCGCGGTGAGTCGGCGGTCCTTGGCTAAAGCGGCGGGGAGCGTTATCCTGGTGGCGTAATAGGAGTTTGCACCGATGGCCACTAGTCGGCTAGAGTTGCACATGTGCAGATCCAGTAGACATACGGACTTCGATTCCACTAGCAGATGGTCGCAAAACATCGACTGCTACTGGGAAAAAAGTAGCGAGAATTTTGGTTTCTTGTGACGTTGTTGTGGGAATGTTTTCACGATGGGCGAATAATGGTAAATGCACTGTGTAGATCGTCGCCACAGGAGGGATTTGCATTGATCTATAATAGTGTGTAGATCATCCTCTAGTATCCTCTAGTTATGTTGCTTTCGTATTGAAAACAACATGGATTGTCGTTTCTCCACTCTTGGAATCACTCTATAGTTGAGGTTGGCTGCTGATTTCAAGTACAATTGATTCTGTGATGAGGAGAAAAGGAGAGGAAATAGACTATCCAATAACGATTGATCGATTGCATCGGTACATTAATGATACGGTACTTTAAGAATCGAATTGAACAGCATTCGATAAAACATACGAACTTTTTGAAGCCATATATTTTTGATACCTACCGTAGGAAACGATCACACAGCGACTTATTTTTCGCGTATAAGTCAATGATGCGTAGTTTTTCTCTGCCAGTCATATTGTGCAATTTTCTCTGCTTCTAATTTTGTGTGCTGGAAAATCCATGCATTGTCAATAGTTCAATGATTGTTTTGCGATTGTTGCAGTAACATGTATGTGACTATTTGTATTCGTGTGGGACCAGTGCAACGGTAATGGCGGTGCAATGGTGTTTTGCTGGGGTTTCGTGTAAATTTTTCTTACTGCTTAGAAAGCGCAATCACTTAAGCGATGTAATTGAATTCAGTGATGATTAGAAGAGGAGAGGAAATAAACTACCCAATAACGACTAATCGGTTATATCGGTATATGCAATCTTTCTGCTGTGGATTTCCACCTTTAAAATTTTTTGAAACTTACTGTCCAACTCTCTCCTCTTAGGCCTTAATAATATGATACTTTAGATATCGAATTGAACAGCAGTCAACATGCAAAAACGACCTTTTTTTTGAAACTGCATAGTTTTAATGCGTTTCGACGTTCTCGATATGTATTTAGCATCATCTCCGAAGTAACGAACTTGCTTAGGTCCTTCTTCAGTCTGCAAATGTGGCAGTTATCATGAATTATCACCATAAATCCGATAATTTGCATAGATGCGTTTTTCAAGTGGGCGTGTTTGCCTTATGGCATTCATTGTTAGTTTGTTCAACGCTTGAACGGTGGGCGTATCGTCTCTCGATTAGGCTGATCGTGGAAGTGGGAAAGTTGGCTTTCCACGTGTTGGTGAGGTATGTTATTCCAAGCTAGATGCTGCAATGCGAATTAATAAACGCCACAATATTTTCTTTGATGTTTGTGCGTCAGTGAAAATTGCCGATGCGTTTAGAGTGGTTTCAATTTCTTTGGCTTTACGCTTCGGTCATCTAGATTTCAAACAAATTTTCCGATGAGTTGCATTTGTTGCTAAATTTTACGAGTGAACTTTTACTGGCCCATGTACAGTTCGCTGTTTACTTGTGTAGCTTTCATCGATAATTTGCGCAATTTATTTGTATGTCTTCGTCTGCTTGAGTGCACGTTTGTGTCCGTCACCGATTGATGTTCACCACAGATGATTTCTCAAAGGCAATTTCATCACGTTTTTGTCGCATTTTATGTTTTCTACGAGCAAATGCCATCAAACCTTGTACTGTATCGTAATTTTCTTTAATGCTTAATTGTATTCGAGCCAAAAAACGAGCCGCTTCTTGATTAAAGATTTATGTAAGCAATTCTTAATATTGAAACGCATATTGGGCATTGTCTCGTAGTTTTTCATGTTATGCAAGGTATAGGTCGAATGAACCAAATTAAAAAAGGCACTTATTGTATTATTATCATCGATGCATCTTCCCAACATTAAATGATTCTGTATAAAATATTCTTCGAATAATTTGTGATTTCTTTTTTTGATTGAATATACGCTTATAGTTTGCGTGAAGTTCATGGAGTATTTGCCAAATGTTGGAGAAATAAATACGAGGGAGAAACTGCGTTGCCAACTCTCCGTGGAAGTAAATATTTCTTCTTGTGACCATTTTGTTTCAAATTTTATTAATCGGTTTTAGGCGTTTTTTTTAATTCCTTATTCAAGAAGTCTTTGAATATTTGGAGAGATGATTCTTCAAAAATAATTCATTCACCTTTAAATGTAATAAAAAAGAAATTCTAAAAAATATTTCAGCTTAAATTTATTCTCTTTATTTAGTGAGTTCTCGGATTCTTTACTATCATTGATCCTCAGGAAAACGGCTGATCATCTGTGAATGGAACAACAATTGAGTGTACGTCTGAATCTTCCTCATCTTTGAGGTATTTGAAGCGAGGGATAAGATCGAGAAGTAATTTCATAGAAAGAAGGAAGTTGATTGATTTGTAGCCCTTCTTCGGCTGTTATAATCAAAAGTTGCCGATCCGCCTTAACATTTTTAAACCTTGCAATTTAAATTTGGCTAAATAGAAAGATGACCTGCCAATTTTCAAAATTTTTGCTCCATTCTATGAAGCGTGATCATATTGCCCAATTGTGATACAGGAGAATTTTTGGATAAGCTGTACTGTTCAGCTGGTAAGTTGTCCTGTAGAAGCAATTTTCACAAGTATCTCCGATATCCAGAAATCGACGGTCTACAGAAATCCATCAATCGAGGAGTAAACAAGGCCTCAAAGTTGCTTCAACGTTCCTTTATGACTGTATTAATCATTCGTACACTCTCATAGAGGGATTATTTTAATGGCGTTGCTATGCAATCGTCTGTTTCAAGCTGTTATGGGATAATGCTCTTTCTTGTAGGCAAAGGCTATAATATGGGCCTCTGTGACACTAATATTATTAGTTTACACTAATATTCACACATCGATCGCATTCAATAAGGATATAAGCATGATTATTATACCAGTGGCCGAGAATACATGGATGGGTATCGGCTATGGACTTTTGATTTATGGATGTATTAGAAAACGATTCGAACCACTCTCATTCCTTCTCGTTGCAACAGTAAGATTTAATTTTTATCGTCAAAGGTTCTGTAGTTGCTAGTTTTGAAGCTTATCAGTTATCTTTGAGGAACGCCTATTGCTTATTACTCAAATGCTCAATTTCTGCTTATATGAATAGAGTTCTCGAATAGCTTCAGCTCATGATTATGTATTGTGCAACTACTGCCTTACTTTAGATTCAAAAAAATTTTTTGTAGCAGTTTGCTATTGATGAGCGGATATTAGATCCTTTTTCAGATTTTTGC
This sequence comes from Baylisascaris procyonis, assembly GCA_037389465.1. Lineage (NCBI taxonomy): Eukaryota > Metazoa > Nematoda > Chromadorea > Rhabditida > Ascarididae > Baylisascaris > Baylisascaris procyonis. Next base: position 884,055 of record JAZARR010000250.1, read on the forward strand.
TTATCACGATTTTGAAACGCCTTTTAACTATAATATTCATTTCAAGTTATTTTATTTGTCATTTTTTATTTGCTTAATTCGAAAGATTTTTTTTTTCAGATTTTATGAATATAATATTTCAGTTACCTTCTTTGTTATTTCGATTTGTTGGTATTTTGTTGTGTATAATGATGGCTGCATTCCCAGACAGCTATACGAGGAAATTGAATAGGCTTGGTGATGATGTCGAAGAAGAAAAAGGTAATTGATTCGTTTCTGTTCTCATCGGAAAAATGATTTTATTTCATTCCCTCTAAATTTCGTATTGGAGAGTATCAAGATTCTGAATTGCCGCTTGATGATCCGAGAACATTTAAGGTCTGAGGATTTTATCTGGCATTAATAGTCAGAGAAAGTAATTGTTACAATAACTGAAGTAAAAAATTAATGCCAGTAAATAAAACAGGTTTGATACGATTAAGCGGAACAAAGAAATCTACCGAAAACACAAGTTCCTTGTTTGAACAGTTGAGATTGTCATCTATTCGCTTATCAGTGAAGCGGCTCATTTTAAACGGTGTCAGAGTTGTACTCGTTGTAATGAATTTGGCAATTATATCATACGATTTGCAGTCCGAATAACAGCTATTATCCTCGTCAGTATAAGTTTGGTGGTGGAAGTATTCGAAGTCGTCACCGCTGTCTATACGTTAATATGTCGCTATCATCTGAAAGAAATCTGCGCACAACGTAGGCGACGTGAAGCTGCCCTACGACGACGGCAGAATCGTTCTCTTGATCGTCATGTACAGAGTTGTGATGTAAATCTGCCACGAAAACAATCCACTCCAATAAGTGCACCACCATCACAGCAACCAAACCGACCAATCGCAGGACCGTTGATGGCGTCACCCGACGACCGAGCTAAATTAGTGTGATGTCGATGTGATTGTGTGATATCAATTATCACTTCGTCTTTATTCTGCAACCTCTTTTCGGTAGTACTATAGTGGATTTAGTGCTGAACATAGCTCACTCAAGGCAGCAAGCATCCATTTCAATGTTCGTAGGCAAAGGCAAGTCCGAAGATGATGGAGCAGATGCCTTAAATGGTATATGTCGTCTCGATTTTCGATGCTTTTCACCTAGAAGGTGAGGACTTATGAAACTGCGATAGCATATGCTTACAGATTGAGAAATTCAAAATTCCCCCTGTGGTTTGGCTTCCGAAAACTTGTTCAGCAGATTATTTATATCCTTATCACTGATACCACACGGAAATGGTTAAATTTCATTAATTTTTGCTTGCCTTACTGAGTAATATACTCAGGTAGGCAAGTAAAAATGGCAAATCTTGCATTCAGAGAGTTAGCTAAACTTATGCATAAATGTGTCGTTTCTCAATATTTGCATGTATGCATTTTCTTTCGTTTTGAAATGATATAAATAGACGTGCCCATGTTATATCAATGATTGTTATTTTGTTCACCGCTTCAACGGTGAGCGTATCATTTTCGACTCGGTTGGCAGCAGCAGTGGAAGAGAGTTAGTTTCCCGCATGTTGGTGCGATAAATTGTTACGAGCTGAATAGCTGAGTGCTGCAGTGCGAGTTAACAATCGCCTCAACGTGCGTCGGTCAAAATTGCCCGTGTGTGTACGGTAGTTTCGGTATCTTCGGACCCGTGCTTCATATACTGCAAAGTTTTCGCGAGTCAGTTCTCAGTAATTCATTTACTTACCATAATTTATTTACACGGCTTGCATGTATGTGTTTGTCTGCATATATCCACCCGTAGGTACACGTCTGTGTTTATTATACGGTTTAACCAGCTCGACAAATGATCGTAGAGTTGACCGTAGAGCAACTCGCGCTGCAATATGCAACGATTTTGAGTAGAGCAACCAGCGCTGTGAAATGCTCATATGAGTGTCATTTTGATGCTATGAGTAGTGTGTGTACAAACTGTTGTTACCAACACCGTCATTCGCTTCTTTCTGGTTCGCGGGGTTGGTCGTATCGTGGAGCTTTGTAATTGTTTTCTTGTGATAATTGTTCTGCGTCTTGTAATAAAAATTGTGTATCGCATTAGTTGGTGGTGCATCTACGACACCGAGATGAGCACCCATATCCCAGCCGGTAGGACCCGAACTATTTTTCGGCCCCCTCAGTTCCTTTACCAACACCGAATGCTCCTCCTTGTGTCGTAGACTCACCACTGACGAGCCCAAAAAAAAACACAACTGCTATTGCAAGATGCAGTCGAGGTGACACTTGGAAGAGCATTTCACAGCTTGAGATGCTTTACGATCAAAACCGTTATGCATAATGTTTACAATTTTAACTGCAAATAATTTCTCAAAACTTCATCCTATTTAATCACGCCTGCTATGTAGAATATAGATTATTATAGAACTTTTTAGGCATTATACTTTTATATTCGAAAATGTTCGAACTGAATTATTTCATAAACGATAATTTACGCGGCTATTGTAGCAAATACACTAGGCGTTGTCTCATTGTTGTTAATGTTCGTAAAAGTCATTTGTTTTGATGAACTAAATCAAAAAAAGCACATATTGTGCTATTATCTTTGGCCTATCTTCCACCATTGAATGATTTTGCGCAGATTATTTTCTGAATGTTTTGTATTTTGTCATTTGATTGAATATGCTTGCAGTTCATGTGAATTCATGGAGTATTCACCAAAGGATAGACAAATAGGTGTGAAGGAGAGATTGCGTTGCCAATTATCTGTGGAAGTAAATATTTCATCTTGTGACCATTTGTTTCAAATTTTATTAATCGATTTTAGGTGTTCGTTTAAAATTATTTATTCAAGAAGTTTTTGAATAGTTGGAGAGATTGATTCTTCAAGAATAATTCGCATTTGAATATCGTAGAAATGAAATTTTAGATAAGCACTTCAGCTGAAGTTTTTTCACTTCATTTTGGGGTTATTTCTCGGATTGTCTGCTATTAGTGATCCTTGAGAAAAAGGCTGGTCATCTGCGAGTGGGATAACAATTGAACGTATTTCTAAACCATCCTTATATTTGAGGTATTTGAAACGACAAGACTGAAACGCGCATTTCATAGCAAAAAGGATTGATTGCTTTATGGCCTTTCTAAAGCTTTTATAATCTGATGTCGCCGATTTGCTTTGATGTTTTTGGATTTTGCAGTTTGAAATTGGAAAAGTGGAAAAATGATCCGCAGATTTTCAAAATTTTCGCTTCCTTATATGAAGCGCGATCCTGTGCTCTTCAGCGGATAAGTTGTCCTGGACAGGCAATTTTCATAAGTATCTTCAATATCCAGAAATCGACTACAGATCCAGAAATTATTTGAAAAACATTTCGCAGCGAGGTTATCGGACCTATCAAGTCAGTCCTCGCAATATATTGCTCAAGGGAAGTTTATAGTTACCTTAGTTTAAGGCTAGTTGCTTCAACGTTCCTTCATATTGCGCTGATCATTCGTACACTCTCATAAAAGGACTGTTTTAATGGCGTTGCGATGCTGTCATCTATTTCAAGCGCTGTTAAAGGAGGACAATGCGGTTTATTCTAGGCGAAAACTTTAATATGGGCCTCTATAACACTAACGCTATTGATCATCACCAATATTTACACATCGATCGCATTCAACAAAGATATAAGCATGATTATTGTACCAGTAGCAGAGAATATTTGGATGAGTATCGGGTATGGACTTTTGATTTATGGATGCATTAGACAACGATTCGAACCACTCTCATTCCTTCTCGTTGCCATTGTAAGACTTAATTTTTCTTCATTCAAAATATTCTGATAGCTGCCCTTAAGGCTTGCTATTGCTTGAGAAGCATCTACTGCTTATCACTTACATGCTCAATATCTGCTCACATGAGTCATGCTTTCGAACAGCTTCAGCTGGCGATCGTCAATTGTATTTTACCAATGATTTTTTTTGCTATTTACTAATGAATCCGAAATTTCTTGGCACTCTGATATTGATGAGTGAATAGCATATCTTCTTTGTAATTTTTGATTACGTGATTTTGAAAACGATGTTTAAATGGTATTGATTTTCTTTGACTAGTGTATTCGTTCCAGAGACTTGCATCTTTTATTCTTTTTGGTTCACTAATTTTGTAGATTTCTCAAATTTTATGAATATAATATTTCAGTTACCTTCTTTGCTATTTCGCTTCATTGGTATTTTAATGTGTATAATGATAGCTGTGTTCCCGGATAGTTATACGAGGAAACTGAATAGGCTTGGTGATGATGTCGAAGAAGAAAAAGGTAGTTGATTCGTTTCTCTTCTCATCGGAAAAGTGATTTTATTTCATGTCCTTTAAATTTCGTGTCGTAGGGTATCAATAACTCTGGATTGCCCCTCGATGATCCGAGAACGTCCAAGATTTGAGGATTTTATCTGGCATTAATAGTCAAAGAAAGTAATTGTTACAATAACTGAAACAAAAAATTAATGCCAGTAAATAAAACAAGTTTGATACGATTAAGCGGAACAAAGAAATCTACCGAAAACACAAGTTTCTTGTTTGAACAGTTGAGATTGTCATCTATTCGCTTATCAGTGAAGCGGCTCATTTTAAACGGTGTCAGAGTTGTACTCGTTGTAATGAATTTGGCAATTATATCATACGATTTGCAGTCCGAATAACAGCTATTATCCTCGTCAGTATAAGTTTGGTGGTGGAAGTATTCGAAGTCGTCACCGCTGTCTATACGTTGATATGTCGCTATCATCTGAAAGAGATCTGTGCACAACGTAGACGACATGAAGCTGCATTCCGGCAACCGCAGCGCCACCCTGTCAAACGTTCTTCACAAAGCTTAGAGGAACAATCGCCACTGAATCAGTTCGTCTCTCCGAATGCATCACCACAGCAATCAAGCAGGTCGATCGCACTATCGCTGGATACGTCGCCGAATCGAAAACAACGATCGTGATATTAATGTGATAGTGTGATATTAATCGTCCGCTTGCTCCGCCTTCATTCTCTAATCAATTTACAACGATAGTGGAGTGATTTTAGTGCTGAAGAGTTATAGCTCATTCAACGTAGCATGCAATCCTTTCTAATACCCATAGATAGACATATATGTCGAAAATAGGCCGGACCGCAATATCACTACAAGATGAAGTATGCAAATTTTTATGCGATCAAAATCATGATCGATACAATAGCCGGTCAACGAACCTCCATATTTTCTGTGGGTTATATGCGCATAGCATATATCATGGCGATGCGCGTCGCCACCCCTGCACTTATCACATTGCTGCGAATTTTCATTTCTATGCGATGCAATCACAATGAACGATAGTTTAGCAGTTAAATGTTATGTACAGATGAATCCGCGTGCTAAACAAACACAGATGGTACGTTTGTTCAACATCCACGTCGTATCAGTCGCATGATAGCATTCTCGACTACTCAAGAACGCAAAATGGTGCAGTGGGAAACATAGGCAAGAGCACTGCTCGGACAGAAGGATGACAGGTCTTGCTTGGTCGGCACTCGTGCCCATAGTAGGTCGGTCACCAGTGTTAGAGGCCATCCCGACTGTGAATTTTTTTTTCGTCGTGCATTTTTCTTTTGTCATTGACCTTTGGGGATTCAGTGCGTTGTTTGTCTTCCAACTCAGAGGTCAATATAGCATCAGATGAAAATGTTGCCCTCCTTTTTTTGCTATGGAGGTGGAGGATGAAATTCTGGTCAGATGGGTAAGGGGAAGGAAGGGGGAACGAAAGAGTAGGGGCGCCTGAAGATATACGTAGCTAAAAAGGCGAATTTATGGATAACGATGTGGCCGTTCTTGCATTATATATTTTTAGGTGACATTATTCTCTGCGACGAGTGGTATAAGACGATTGACGAGCTTATAAGCGAATCTGCAGCAATGGATACGAAATGTTTCAAAGAAGCGTTTGGCAGAAGCTCTCGGCGAACATTTTGCTCCGATCCATGAAAGGTATAACAATTTAATAAACGATGAGCATACAACGTAAAATATTCTCAAGAGTGGCGTTCAGAGGGCTGAGTAAATCGTTGCAAAGAATTTTGAGGAAATCAACGATAGCATCGGATTAGAGCTTAATATGGGGGAAAAACTTTTTTTTAAAGTGCAGTTCTGATGCTTTCTATCGTGAACTACTCGGTGTTGATAAAATTGATAATTTTTTATTATCATTTTCGTTCCGGCTTTATTTACATACGAAGACGAAATTTACACAGACGATTCAGTAATGATGATGAGCTTTGCATACAGGGGTGATAATCTGATTTATGCAAAAAAAACACGCTATTTTTCATGATTTGCCTATATGCATTTTTTACGATTATAAGATGAAAAAATAGACTTGTTTGCGTAAGGGCAGTCATTGTTAGTTTATTCGTCACCTAAACGGTTGACGTATCGACTTCGACTAGGCTGATCCGAGAAGTGGAGGAGTTCGCCTCTGACGTGTTCGTGAGATATCTTATTCTAAGCGAAGTGTTGCAGTAGGATTTAATGTTCTAGTCAAAAACGAATTTTTTCATAAACGATAGTCTACACATGCAATTGCTGATATTAGAACAGATAAATTATGGGCGTTGTCTTGTAGTTTTTAATGTTTTGAAAGACATTTGCCTGATGATATGAATTACAAAAAGCACATATCATACCATTATCTTTGAGGTATCTTCCGATTATTGAATAATTCTGCACAAATTATTTTCGGAATGTTTGGGGTTAACTCCGTAATTGAATGTACTTGCAGTTCACTTCAAGTTTATGGAAAATTCACGAAAAAAAGAAGAAATAAATGCAGAGAAGAAGCAGTCTAAACAACTCTCCGTGGAAGTAAGTATTCATCTTGCAACAATCTATTTTTATTGATTGACTTTCGGCTTTCATTTGAAGTTCCTTATTTAAAAAAAAAAAATCTTGAACGATTGAAAGTGATTCTTCAAGAATAATTCACATTTTGTGACAAAAAGGAAATTTCAACAAATATTTTGGTTCAAATTTATTCTCTTAGTGTGTTCTCGGATTCTCTGCTATCATTGATCCTTAAGAAAATGGTTGATCATCTATGAGTGAAATAGCAATTGAATAAATATCTAAATACTCAGTATATTTGAGGTGTTTATGATGAGAAAGCTGAGAGATATTCCGTAGCAAGAAGAGCGACAATTCTTTTGTAGCCTTTTGAGAATCTGCAGTGTTTAACCAATCGCACCGCGACACTATCAACGCCACTATTCAAGCGGAAAAAGAACAAAGCTGCGAAAATACTCGCATCTAGAAGAGGTAGGGAAGTTGAGAAAGTGAGAGGTGTAGTAAAAGAAAAATTGCAACTAATCTTTCAAAATTCTCCCGTCGATCCACGAAACCGTTTCGGGATGATTTTTTTCAGTGTAATAGAATATCTGGATAAGTTGCAGTGTTTGATGCGATCCTTGAAAAAATCTTTCATATCTAGAAATCGGCAATCAACAAATCGAGCAATGAATAATACCACAAGATTGTTTTATCATTGTTTTTATGGCTGTAATAATTATTCACGCGCTCCTATAAAAGGATTGCCATAACAGCATTGGAATGCGATCTTTCGGTCGAGGATTAATATAGTTTCTTATAGAAAAGGACTTCAATATGGGCATCTGTTATGTTAACAGTATTACTGATCACTAATATTTACACTGCGATCGCATTCAACAAAGATTTAACTATGGTGATTCTATCAACGTCAGAAATTATATTGATGAGTATCGGATATGGGATTTTAATTTATGGATGTATTAGAAAACGATTCAAACCACTCTCATTCCTTCTCGTTGCCATAGTAAGACTTACGTTTTCTTCATTCAGATATTCTATAGTAGCTTGCCGTGACGCTTAAAAATTGTTCCTGAGAAGTGTTCCATTGTTCATCAATAAAATGCATATTCTCTATTCATATGAATAATATTTTTAAATGGTTTCTTTCGAATTTTTTTTAGGCGATATTCGAAGTATTTGCTTTTCAGAAGCTTTCACTCCTCATTTTTTCGATTTTTGTTCGGAATTTTTTGAATTTTCTGCTTATGATATTTTGGGAACGATTGAATTTCATAAGTCAAATTTCCAGCTGCTCTCTGTGCTGCTTCGTTTTCTCGGTATTTTAATGTATATAGTGATCGCCCTATTCCCGGACAGTTATACAAGGAAGCTGAATAGACTCGGCGCCAATGTGACAGATGGACAAGGTAAACGGATCGCTTCTTTTCACGACTAGAAATGATTTTTTTTCCATATTCTTTAAATTTCATACTTTTCACATAGCTGCAAAGACCACTTGAATATTATTAGTGGCGATCAATTGCCTTTTAATGCTTTAATGTCTTTCAAGGCTTTCGACTTTAATTAAATATATCAAGGCCAACAGTCAGAGTGAGTAATATCAGCTGGTGAAATGGTTAGATGCCAGATAATATGCCGAAAAGACTAGATCGCATGGTTGAAGTTAATATTTACTTATCTATAAAATGGCCTTATGATGAATTTTTCAGTAAAATATCAGAAGGATTTATAGATCCTCCACTTTTTTCCTCTCTATAAATTGACTATTTTGCAGTTCGAGTTATGACACTTGTAATCACCAGCTTAAGTTTATTGCTGGAAATACTCGAAATTATCACTGGCACCTATGTATTGGCATGTCGCTATCATCTTAAAAGAATAGCCGCACAACGTAGGCGACATGAAGCTGCTGCATTACGACGCCGAGAGCGCCCTTCTGCCGAGCAAATGCTACCGAAGCAATGCGACGCCTCAACGACACCATCACAAAAATCGGGCAGCTCGATTGTACAATCGCCGAAGACGTCGCCCTAATTGAGCACAACGATGGTGATATCGATGTGATAGTGTGATATCAAATCGTTGATTCCTCTATCTTTATTTTCCAGCCTCTTTTCAACACTGCCAAAGTGGTAATAGTGCTTGCTGGACAGTTGGCTCACTCAACACAACATGCTGCTCTTTGTTGCGGCTGCGAATACGAATATTGCAAAAAAAAAAGAAAAAACAAAATGCTGAACTGCCACATCGTTTTTTTTTCATGCAGTATGCAAATTTTTGTGCCCCCAATATGTCCACTGTTTCCACAGAGTACGTGTGCGCCACTTATATAATACCGTTGCATTGCGTATGCTGAGCGCTCAATATTTGAAATGCAAATGTAGAATTTCGTGTTGTATAATTTTGTGTCAACTTTGTGAATCGCAATTGGGATCATCGCAAAGCGCTTAATCGACTCGTATAAGGCGTGTTTTCATAGAGGTTGAGTATTCTTTTTGCACATTAAACGAATTGGCAATTGCTCATCGGTTCATTTCGTAAAAAATCGTCACACCATTGCAGTTGCTATATTACTGCGAATTTTCGTTTCTATGTTATGCAGTCATGGTAATGTGTGGAAACTGTGAGCTAGTTTCTTAAATTTTTATTTCAATATCTCGAAGTGGGGAAAAACATATGTGGATATGAGCATCTAGGCATAGCGAAGATATGACGAAGGATTAAATAAAAGTCAGCTTACAACATGAACATTATGAGGTGAAAGTTTTTAATTTGTGATTTGACTCATCTATGCCACAACAAACTTCACGAGGAACGACACCGATGAAATTTTTCTGGACATTCACTAGTAAATTGATGCCAGTTTGCAAAAGCCACACAAGAGTACAATATTACAAACTAGGTGGGCAATAAGTAATGAAGGTTCCAACAATGCTCGACACGTCCACGTTGCAAGGTGCTGAGAATGCATTCTGCAAAAAGTAAGACAAATGTTGGAAAGAGAGACTTACAAATTGATTTCAATAATGGCTTTTGTGGTGTCGATGCACAGCTGTTTTGTCTTAGGCTCCTTTTTACTATTAAGCTAGAAGATAACTTCATGTACGCGCTGCATTATAGATTCACTTTTATAACGGGCTGGACATACGTACTATATGAATGAATATGGTGAGAACATTCGTTTATTTCAAAAAGAAACGTATATTCAACATATATTCATTCTTATCTTCGAAGATAAGAATGAATATACGTTGTAGCGACTACTGCATAATATATGGAGTATAGAGACGACAACGGTAAAGGATATTCATGCTAGCGTTAGCACCTCGAGTTAGGGAAGTGAAAAATTGAGACAGGTGAATGGAGGATAGCTCATGCTTTCGCTAACTTCTATGTATGATTTTCTGGGTTTTTGATCTTGTTAGAATTTTTGGTTTTTTTTCGGCTTCGTTCTTGATTTCGTTTACGATTCAACGTTTTCTTTCAAAATAGTAACTCGTAAAGTGAGGTATAAAGAAAACTTTGTTTCATTGACGTAGAAAAAGGAATGAGCAAAACGATTCATAAGGTTACTTTATCTAAAGATCTTTATATGCTAGTTTTACGGATTATAAGTACTCTTTTACTTGTATCTAGCAAGTGCAGACATAGCAAGTTCTCTCAATGATAACGGCTTCTCTTATACTGTCAAATTTTATTTGCTTCGTTTTGATCGATCAAGCATATTATTGGATATATGATGGTGATTCATCTTATAATGATGATGATTCATCATAGTACAACTTTGTGTATATTCTTTGGCAATCGATTATCGTTTGCATATGCTTGATAATTAAATTAGTTTCTATTTTTCATGAATGCACTATGAAGAATCAACACTCATCTATTTTACATAATTCTGCATTCATTTATTTGCGTATTCGATGAGAAGTCGTAAATGTTCTTTGATGCGAACATTCGACGATCATTGAATAGTTCAAAGTGTGTTTTAGCGGTCGGCTATATCAATGCGATGGAGACACTTCTGCATTTCTTTCTACGATGCACGCTTGCTCTGATTACATTCGTTCTTTTCGGTGTCACAACTGCTGTGATCGAGAAATCCATCCTTTCAATCCTCTATTTTATCCTCTTAGCGACATTCGTACATGCTGCACAGGTGAGTAAGTTTAAGCTATACTAATTATGCTCAAAATTGATGCATTTATTTATGATGGGAATTTGATCGAGTCAGCTAATAGCTATTCTTCATAGTAAATTGAAGAGACATTAAGTTATTATATGCAGTCTTTTTTGAAGCTTCAATTATTTCCATAGTTCCCGATACTCAGATTGCAATCTTTCTTCTAAACGAGATCAATTTGTTAGTAGTTGAAGTATTTGGCACTGATGATATAGTTCATAAAAAAACATAGAAAATATATGGAAAAGAAATTATGAATGACATATGAAAATCGCTTACAGTTTCTAGATTAAATATTGCTTTCATTATGTCAATCTAATTTTCTCTTCGTATAATTGCCACATTTAGAAAGAGTTGGTCTTGAAAAATTGAAAGTCTCATTAATAAGGGAATTAAATGTTTATATAGACTGATATAAAGGTCTTGACTAGGATTTTTGGGATATTTGCGATCTGGGCGACAGTTTTGTATTTTCAGAGATCTATCGAGAATAGAACCGTTTATATAGACTGATATATGTTTATATAGACTGATATAAAGGCCTTGACTAGGATTTTTGGGATATTTGCGATCTGGGCGACAGTTTTGTATTTTCAGAGATCTATCGAGAATAGAACCGTTTATATAGACTGATATATGTTTATATAGACTGATATAAAGGCCTTGACTAGGATTTTTGGGATATTTGCGATCTGGGCGACAGTTGTGTATTTTCAGAGATCTATCGAGAATAGAACCGCCTATATTTGCATATGATATATCATTTCTTGCATCAAACTTTTTCTTGCGTTACAAACACTTCTAAACAGTACGGCATTTTTGTGAAGTACCGCTCACTAGCTGTATTTTATTAATTCTGCCAATTGCTGTGTACTTTTTCACTCGTTTGCTATGCACATTTTTTCCCTCTCCCTTGCGTTTTTCTATTGTCTGTCCTATTTTACTGTTGCTAGGGGAAGTGAAGCAAGATAGGTAGAGGAGCAATGAAAGGGACCAAGTAAATAAATTGATGTACCCGTTTTCAGATATCATATTCATTTATGTGGGAACAAAGTCACAAAGCCTATACGGGATTGATTGTTTTTAATATATTCTCTATGTTGATATATGTGATTGATTGCATTTATGAAAATAATGCTACTCGAATATTATTGCATTCGAAATTAGTCGATGGATTTAATTTCAATCACTCTGAAAGTATGTTTTTTATTCATTATCACTGGAAAATTTTAGAGGTCTTTGTGGAAATTAAAGGAAATGAATAGTATGAAGTATATCCAATCGGAATTGAAGTTCTCGCTTAACGAAGAAGACTTAGGGGAGAGTCTGGCACTTGTCAGCGGAGCCAGAGATGATCGCTTGCTCTGAGGGAGTTCGGTGTGGGGCGGTGTCCATTTTCTTCGAATCCCCATCAGCTGGATGAGGATGCTTATATACGGCTCTGCTAGAAGATTGCTGGAGATGGCAATAGTAGCCAATCGCAAAACATCGGTTTTTTTCCCAAGGAAATTAAAAATCTTGAAGGAGATGAAGATTCCCAAGTTGGGGGCATAGCCATAGAGAGATATCCAGAGAGGGTTCATCCGAAAAGCTTGTAAGAAGTGTTCGTTTCTGGAAAGCAAGTTTTCCATTCGACTATAGATAAATTGTTCACATTGTTATGATACAATTGTAAAAACTTTTCGAAAATTTAACAGCCAACTCTTAGAACTCATTATATGTTTCTTTCGCTTACCTATTTCCATTTTACATTTAATTTTTCCCTTCTTTCTTTCTTTTGCTCTCTTCCACTGTTTATTTATGCTTAACATCAAAACACACTTGCTGAGTGATATGAGTGCTTAACCGTATTGAAATCCAACTGCTTTTAGATGAACGAATGGGTCAGAAAATATTTCAAACGTCTATCATAGCAGCCTTCTCTACATCAATTTTCGCATATATTTTTATACATTATTATCCAATAACAATCAGAGGTTCTTTTTTCTATTTCTTCAAACATTCGTTTATGATTTTAATTGCTTTTTAGATCATTGGCAGATAAATATTTTATCATAGATCATTAATATTAAATCTTTTTCCTATACTTAATGACATATATATTTATTTTATTGATCGTACTTTAGGTTTGATTAAAATACATTGTCATGCCATAGAATCAATAAACCCAAAGCGTCGAAATGCAAAAGTAATTTACATGCAAAAATAACATAGAATATATAAGAAGAGTTAGCAAATTGTTTTCTTTCTATCTTTTACAGTTTTGTTGTGATGTGATTGCCTAGTTAGATCCTCTAATATTATCACTGCGTTATCACCACTTATAGACATCGACTGTCAAACGCATATGAAAACTTTGCATAGAGATGAAAGTATAATAGCGCGGTTGTAAAGAGATTTTGTGATATATAGTGGAAAAAAAGTAGTAAAGAAGCCCTATTGAGCCTATCGGCGATGCTATAAGAACAATGTTCACAGCATTATTTCTATCAATTCGCCTCTTAAAATAGTTGTAGTCATTATTTACTGCTTTAATAATTGCTTTTTAGTAAGGATTCTTTCTAGCATTCACTTTATATGAATATTTACATAGGCGTTTGCTAAGAAATGAGCTGAACGATCTAGAAATTAACTCTAATTTTAGTGAAAATTTCAAAATATTCCAAATGTGTGAGTGAATTTTGAAATGCTGCAATGCAAAAATCACTAGATTACTAGTTTCTCAAAAATATAAGAGTAGAATTTTATTTGTTGAAGTTAAGCAATCGAAGGTATATTCTTAAATAAACGCTGTTATATTTTCCGCTTTGTATTTTTATTTGCGAAAAATGATGTTCAATTTCAGTTGTGTTACCTTTCATAATTAGACGACAAAAGCAGCAATGGGGAAGATTCATTCTTATTAGTTCACATCGAATGATAGACGTTGTTTGCTCATTGCTTTTCGCATCATCCGCCGTTCAACACGTAACAATTACATCTTGTTTGCTTCTCAATGATTTATTCTTTCGTGCAATTATTTAGATGCATTCGCTTTAGTGAATTCGGCATTGGAATGATATGTGATTAACATATCACTGTTTCGTATCTGATATGATAATCACACCGCCACGAGCATCTGCTTAATCATTAAGTAATTTTAGATCGAAGTCTATTAGATTATCGAATTTCCTAAGCATTTAAGGCTCTAAGATTTTAGAGTAATTTTTTTCAATAAGCTAATTTAATGAATAGATTAAATTTTATTAAACGTTAGCATGAAATTATCCAGAATGTAAAGTACCGCAAGAGGCGTTTAGCAGATAGTTGTAACATTTTTTAAATCGCTTCCCGTCGACAATCGAGCAATACTATTGCTAGCGTAATTAGCACAGTTAATGCTTAATATGAATAGAGATGAATCTTAACGTAGTTTGAAGTTGGAAACGAGAGTAGCACTCCAAGCAATTCTGATCAATATTGTGATCAGGTTTCTGGCGATCAAATTGCACAGCGTATTCCAATTTAATGAAGTGCACCATTATACGACCAACAAAATTCCGAGATAATCTTAGTTTTTATTTTTTAATTATTTAAGCGTTTTGATTCAGTTAGCATCCGACTATATATTTGGTTTTTTTGAATGTTCAAGTTAGAAAAAAAGTTTCATTTGCTGCATTAGAACCTCTTAGTTCTTGAATGATTTATTGTTGCGATTAATATCTCGGCTTTATTAATTCTTTTATACGATTTGCGAGGAAAAGAGTTTCTTATTCAGGTATCACTTCTAAATATCCCACAAATGTTATTTGCGGTATTTCTTTGCTCTACGAAAAATGCGAATGTAAAAATGATTTGCTATCTCACGATGGGATTATACATTCCATTGACAACCGTCATCAAGCTAGCATTCTTCGTCTATCATGGCCCGTTAAACGATTTAAGAATATGCGAACATGTGAACGCGGAAAAATGGATGTATTGGACTGGACTCGTATCGGATGAAACCTCTATTTATGTATGCCATTTATCTAATAATCGATAGAAATTATATGCGAAAGTTTTTCATTTAATTTAATTCGAAAATCTTTCATTTAATTCGAAAGTTTTAATTCGAAATTTCACATCTATTTGGAATATGAACTTGATCGTTTTCGCCGCATAATTTTAAGGGGTATATAAAAGACCATGATTGTGGAGGGACTAAGTTCTTATTATTTTACTTACGCTATTCAAACTGTGCTATAAGTTTTAAGCTTTAGAAGTTTAGACTATCAAAATTTTAGGTGTATTTTGAAATGTTTGATTTTAGGTTTCAATTCTTTGCCTTATGGCAATTCATCTCCATTCGATTATTGAGTATTTATATGTGAAATATGAAAATCGCCATCAAGAATGTGACAACAAATTGCAATTTCCTAATATCGATTATAAAAACGCCGGCTATGCAACTCTCAATTTGATTGCATTTTACATCAATTATGGCTATTACAAATTTGGTTTCGAGGTATTTGTTGGTTTTTATGCAATAATTGGCGTTTTCTCTTCATCCTCTGCAATACGATCCATAATTACTTCCAAGGCTATCCTCGGAAACCATTGTGGACGAATGCTGAGAAATTGAATTATATGCGCACCGGAATTATAAGTTTATTGTCTTCCCTCTTAAATTTGGCTCTCCTTAAAATTTCTCAAATGTTTATCCAGTAGCGAATGTCTACTAAACCCCACCGATCGTAAAAGAAAGGAAAAATTAAAGAATGTTTGTTTGAGAATGCTGCTTCCATTGTCTATTAATGAGAGGTCGATAAGGACTCTTCTGATCGTTGAACTATAAGAAACATAATAGATCAAGGAGATTTTTGTATTTTTATATAAATAATCTCCTCAGATACAGAGCAAAATATTTCAAGATAGCGTTATTTCGCGTGATCTCGATATAGTGCCCACGACTCGAGATATGTGATTTTGAGGCGACCAAAGGTTCTATGTGATTAAAACGCGCCAAATGGATGCCCATTCATTTAGTAGATACATTTAGAAACTGAGATGAAAGAAAGCAAAGTATATAAGATTTGACCATTTCTACTTGCTTTTTTTTTATCGTTCTATGGCGTTTAGAAAGCCCGCCACAGTCTAATTGCGATCGGTGGTCACTAGAAAATATTGCGTCTATTTTCGTAGAGCTGTATATTGTGCTAAATGCTCTTGCCATATGCGGTTGATGTTGGTGTCGTTCAGTGCTGAATACTTCTTGTTTCGCCTCTGATAGCTCATTGCTCAATGTCACCGAAGTTTTATTGCTCGATCTTGCTGAAGTCCTGTTGCCGGAATTTCCCGAAATGAACCTGCGAATCTTTCTAAGCAAATTCTTGAAATAATTTCTAATCTCTTTTTTTGCTGAATAGTTTCTTATAGGTTTACAATATTTTTTGGTTGACATCGATTGTCACATCGGTAAATATTATCTCTTTAATATCGCTCATATTATTAATGACGACAATTGTTATGGAAAGATCAAGAATACGAAGAATATTTTTATTCTTCGTTATTTTTCATATCGTTGTTCTTGTCTATGAATTTCTTGCAAAAATTGGCGCACCACCTAATCATTGCTTCAGTAAGTAATTGGAGCACTTTTTGATATCGTATAACATTGAATAAAGCCCCTTCTCAAAGAAAGTATCGTTTTATTTTATCGAGCGCTGCTATAAGCTTCTCATTTCTTCGAACACAGTCTTCTCCTCCAACCCACCCCTATTTCTATGGTAATATTTAAAGTTGTAAGCACTGATTATACAATATTTCCTTTTTCTAATATACTGGACGTTAACAAAATTTTTTTAAAGCAATGACTGCCTTTTTCTGTACCGTATTCTATTCTAAACTTAGTTTGAGGTTGTGGTTTCTGGGTATTTAAATACTGTCCATCGATCAAGAACTGAATTATCTAGCTGCAGGTTTCTACATCCAGATCGGTAGATGTGATATGTGAGAAATGCTTAGAATATTGCTTGCGCATGTTGTTCACTGTTTTCTAAACCCCTCATCGACGAATATACTACCTACATAGTTAAAGTTAACTGCTAGGTCGTCACTGCGATATTATCGTTGAATGTCTCGTCTCCATTTGCAGAAACAATTATTACTCCAGAAAATGCACCATATCTCGCTTTATTTAACGGTGGTTATACGGCGAGAAAAAATTTCGATTTAGCACTTTTTCTATACTTTATAAACGCTATACTTGCATTGATGCAATATGAATTGTTTAAAATTGAAGTGAGTCCTTACAATTGCATACTTTAGAAGTACTAAATGAATGTTCTATGCAATGACGTCATTTTTAGTTGGCATCTTTTAAAAGAATTTTAAAATTGCAAATGTGATCATTTATTATGTATTCAGCTTTCAGAATCTACGATTTATGAGTACTGAAGTCAAATTCAGTTGAAGATATTTCAGATTTATGAAAGTGAATAATGTTCTCGATTGAGATGTGTTTAGAATCCATTTATTTAGTAATGAAACTCGTTGCAAACGAGTATAGATAATGATAAAACAGTTGAAGCGTAGTATAATAAAAAAAAACTCTTACAGTCAGCAAATGATAAGAGTTTTGGAGGTGGTTCGAATGACGGTGTCTTTGAGGATGTAGGCGATGATGGACAATCACCAAAAGTGAATCCCGTTCGTAATTTTTATTCGCAGGATGCAAGGTAAGATGCAAGATTGCTGATCAGTCACTTTCATTTATTCAAATACTATTGCATTTATTCAATTACTATCTCATTTATTTAATTATTAATTTCGTTGTTCAGACGATATAAAATTTCTTTTAGAAAATATCCTTAAATAATTATTATATTGGTTCTCTGAAGAGGGTAGATTACATTGGCGCTAATAAATTACTTATGAAACAATGAAAGCAACATTTCACGAAAGGATATATCCTATGCTATTAAGCGAACGTTCTGAAGTTACCTATTGCCTAAAATACTTCACTTTTCAAAAAAAAACTATTCCATGTTGGTGCATTGTCTCTCTTCATGAAGAGCAACATGTCTACCATCCTACCAGATATATAAAATTTAAAGCTTATCCACTTTCAGAATCCTTAAGATGCTGATGCTAGTATTTGATGCATCCTATGGCATCTCCAATTCCATCGTTTGAAGTAATCTATAAAAAATATGCTTTATTTAGATTGTTTTTGGACGATGTGAAGCAATGTATATTCTCTTATTACCATTGGTTGGTTCTATTGTTAGTCTTCTCGAACGGTATACGAATGACAGCGCCAGTATTCCTTTCAATTGGTCACATAATCTTCGCATTTCTCAATTTTTGGCGAGGCACTGATCTTTACTTATCTTCTCTTAGGATATTTCGTCGTAAATGGCGTGTTATCACTCTCTATTTGCTTGGATCTCTGTTCTTGCAAATATTGGCACTTGTAAGTTGTTCACATAAACGCTTTAACTAAGCGGAAGTAACGCGTTATCGTTATGTTTGCAAGAACATTTGTACTTTTAGAGAAATTCACTTTACTGTACATAGTTCAGAGTGGTTTAATGAGAGCCTTAAAGCCACAAGAATTAAGATTAGTAATGTTGGTGACTAATGTGAGCAGCGAATGCATTGATAGAAATAACCTGGAAGTTAAACGATTTTCGAATCCATAGTAGAACATGAAACAGGTGTGATAAAAGCGAACGAATTTGGGCTTCCTCAGTGCCTCCACGTAGCCGCCTACGGCAATTCTATTCTCCCATAGCTTCTTTATATTGATTACTATTTTGGTGTAAAATTCCACTCAGAACTTAATAAACTATTTTCGTTAATTCTCGACGGTTATTATTCTTCACTTATTTTATTTATTGAATTTTGTTAATAATTAAAAATTATTCGTTTAAGATTAGGAAATTATTTTCCATGAATCATTCAATGTATCGAATAAAATGCATCATGCTATAATTTATTCTGTAATCTTTAAAAATATATTTTATGCAGATTTCAAAAGCGATGTTGGATGAATTCGTTACATCGAAAAATGGTTATAGACGTATCGTAGCAATATGTCGTATGCTTCATGTCTATTTTAAAAAGCCTGGTGCAACTGTTATCGATACAATACGTAAGTGCAAAATTTCTCATAAACGATTTTGCAAACTTTATATATATATATATATATATAATATATATATATATATATATATATATATGTATATATATATATATAAATCGTTAAGCATTTCAACCTAGTGCTTGTAAGCGCCTCAAATGGAGCCAAATTTATTAAATCTTTCGTCACATCGAATGTTAAACATCTATGTTACACGTTCTTCTTGCACTTGAGAGGTTGATGAAATATGCTAGACGGAAGACATATTTCGGAGTTCCTATAAAGTATTGGTTAATATTCAAAAAAAAAACCTAAATTTCTAGTAGCTAAGATGGATTTCTTCCGTATGGTGAATCAGGTTTTTGTTTTGCAGATTTAAGACAAGATAGTAAATAGACTTTTTCATCTATAATAAGTAAATATATTCTTCGGCTATAGCAGTAAATGAATCCTTTTCAATAATGGTACTAGTTTATTCTTTGGACAAAAGCTGTAGGTGAATCGTTTTTTTTAAGTGAGAATGGTTTCATTCTTAATAAAATTATTGTTTCGTTTAAGAAAATTTTTTTAAAAGAATAAACCATCGCTTAACGTTGTTTCAGAGCCATATGCGGATGCCGATGTTCGAGCATATTCTTTCGATGTTATAGTGTTTGCTGCATTGTTGCTACAATTGCGTATGATCGTATCGTGGTAAACTATTCTTGACCATATATTTATCGGCAATGATGATATAAGGATATTTGGGATATTTCGAGAATTAGAGGATAGTAGCGGATTAGAGGATAAAATATAGTGAAAATAGCTTTTGATGTTTTTGTGAAGAGGATTTGATCCGAATCCTCTTCATGAGATTTGAAAAAAATCATCTTTATAAAGATGTCTATTGTCTATTGCAAAGTTATTAATTAGCTTTAATAAATATTAAGATGTTTTGCGTTTTCTTAAATAAGAAATAGTACAATTTGGAGCAAAAACTATGGATTCAGTAAAAGAATTTGAAGAAACGATCTTTACGAAAAATGTGATTTGAAAAATAGCGAAGAAACTCAATACTTTCTTCTGCTCATTCTTAAATATAATAAGTCGGTAGCGTTCCGATCCTACCATTCATCAAATCGTTTCTAACGTAGCGATTGAGATTTCGATATGAATGAATTTTTACAAAAAAAATTCCCTTTGATTCTTATTTTTGGCAACTAATTTTTGAAATTGATTTCCACTTCTAATACATCTAATAATCGTTTTATTTTTGCCAAATTTCGAATTTCTACAATGGCTTCCTCTTACTCTTTAAATCTTCCATAGATTCTTAGTCCTTCTCTAAATTATTCGATCGTAAATTATTCCCCTTCTTTTGTGAAATAGACTGGAATTTAAAGGTTTCCATCGCCCTTCGCAGTATTAAACAACGTCTATAGGTCTTATTCTCACAGTATGAAAACGATAATACAATCAGAAGTGATCAATACGGTAACAAATTTTTATTACAGGCATTTTCAACATACCGTAATTGATTTTCGAGCCGATCGGATCATCTGTTACAGGTTGCTTCAATACTTTTCAAGAGTATTTGTGATAAGTTTTGTAAACGGGGATTCACTCTTTACATTTTGCTCATATTTATTGAAATATGCAAAAATTTATTTGAAGCCGTTTTCAATTCATAATTTGTGTCTAAAAATTACATCTTTTCAGTGAATGATTTCCATAGGAAAGTATCGTTGAAGTTTTTCCTACATTTCATAAATTAAAGAAAAGATTTTAGAGGACAAATTCTCCATGATCAGCTATTATTTAAAGCGATGACATTTGCACAACAAAAAGATCGTTTTCGAGTGGGTGAATTGAAACGACGAACGGCAATAGCGGGCAAAATGGATCTTCCCTTTGGAAGATTTCAAGTTCAGTGTAAGTCACTTGAAATGATCGCTTATAGGCTTGGAGAACCTAACAAAACATATGCCACGTCTTAATTAATTATTTCGCAGATGAGGTTTATTAGGCGTTAATCAGGTAAAACGTTAGATTCTTTGCATTACAGGTCGCGTTTCCTCTATCCGACTTTATTTTATTTATGATTCTATAAAAATTTTCTTTGCTATAGCCTGCAGCGGTATCTTTTTTGACTTAAAAGAAGTTGATTCTCTTTTATCTCTGAATGCAATGGCTAAGTCTCAAGAAAAAATCTTTGAGATCAGCCAATTAAAAGAAACTCAATAGCATGGATTGTCGCAATTGGCTCTTGAGAGTGCCAACTGTGTTTGATCCATTGATGCGCGAAAGCTTTGAAAAAGTTCGAAAAGTACATAATTTACTGTTTATGTTTTCGAAAATGCGTCAGGATGATCTAAAAAACATGGGGCATTATCTGGTGCATTAGTATGGGAAATTTAAAGAATTTCATTTCTAGTAACCGTTTCAATAATTTTACTCGAAAATCGTCGCTATAGTAAAGTTATATACGTGAAATTTTTGACTGTATCTCTTCAAAAAAAAAAACGACTGATTTTAAGGATGTGAGGTCAGGTTGCATATCCTTTTACAGGCTCTTTTTGTTGCTGTTCGATCGTACTGTGATTATTAATTTCATGGCCAAGGATAGTGGTCCAATATCTTTTTGGATCGATTTTTCAAATTTTTGTGATTTTTTTTTAGCAATTCGCGGGTGGAATAAAGAAATTTTCAACGCATCTGAAGAAGCGTATATCGCTGATTGTAAAACGTGCAGAAAACGAAAACCGAAGACCGATTCGTATGTATCACTTATTTGTTAGATTATTCTCTTCAATTTGCATATTTTCTTTTTACTACAAATTGTGAAAGATAATCGAAAAAATATTCGAAATTCTGACAGATTAATGCAAACTTAACTATGTGGGACAATAAAATTTTGATTATTTTTGCATAATCAATTCCGTGCGGATTGCTCTAAAGTTCACTAAAGAAACTGGACGTGTAAAAATGTCCATAAATCTATTCCTCCTTTTCCTCAAAAAAATGGATCGCGTTCTACGAGGATATGATTGCAGCATTAGGTCACTTTCCAGTTATGTAATGAGAAATTCATGCTTCTCATCATAAAGGCGATAGTGAAAGCTAAAGTAGGTGAGCGGAGCTTAGCTTCTCCATCTAGAGTTGAAAGACCATCCCAACTGTCGTTGAATAATTTTTGCACCAGTTGAAGATTACACTCGGCTATTATAGATGATTTTCCTTACGGCTTGCGTTTTTAATGGCCATTAAAGCCTCTGGATGCGACGGTTCGAAAATATTTTCAACTTAGTGTTACGTGAGTGATTTCAGATCCTGATATAGGGATCGATCGTCATCGCGTCTTGCAAAAATCCAAGTTAAAGAAATTTTCCCACTCTCAAGTATTTTTGAACGTTTCCTAAATAACAGACGAGCATTATGATATATTGGGAATTTATTTTGAGTTTAAGTTTATTACAGGGAAATGGCTGAATCAATTGCATCAGCGGTGATGACAAACGATGATAGTGAATCACCGTATTCCACGGAACTCCAAGAAGCTTACAGAAAGATTCCAAAGGTATGCACTCGGATATAACGTTCTATTATTGTACCTCCTTAATAACCAAGTTTAAAATATATGCAGAAAGAGCATACCATTAATTTGCATATGAAAAAGCAGATGTATGTTTTGTAAAAAATAAAAAAAAAAAAAGAAATTGAGTGTGAATATATTGCAGCGAAGAAAGAAGCCATACGTTACGATATCGGAATTGATAGCAAAAGTGGCATTATGGTTAGGACGTTTATCACTTGATTATCGATATATTCGCTTCGTGGTTGACAACGAAAAAAGACTTCTTGCCGAACGACTTCCGAAAGTAATTTTTTTTTTCATTCTTGTGATTGAATTAATGCCTGTCTATTTTTTTTTATTGTCCCATAAAACGATGATCGAAATGAATAAAAATATTAGCAGAACGATAATGCCAAAAGTGGCATTATGGTTAGGACGTTTATCACTTGATTATCGATATATTCGCTTCGTGGTTGACAACGAAAAAAGACTTCTTGCCGAACGACTTCCGAAAGTAATTTTTTTTTTCATTCTTGTGATTGAATTAATGCCTGTCTATTTTTTTTTATTGTCCCATAAAACGATGATCGAAATGAATAAAAATATTAGCAGAACGATGAAATCCAAAATTTATAAAAACTTAAAAATGAACTTACAAGTAGTCAAAATTGTGGAGAAAATTTTCAACTCAACGAAAATATTATTGTAGAAAATTTTCTATCGAAAAAATTTATGACTTTAACTTTCTTCATAATTATGTTTATCTAGGCGAAGATTTCGATGAGTTGATGATGTTATCCAACCTTTGTTGATATTATTCGAATTCTACTTTTCAGCTAAATGTGATTTAAAAGTTATAGCGGAATGGATAAGGGATTTTCACAGATAATACCTTTATTTTACAAAATCTCACATGAAATGTCTTGCTAAAATTGAGGTTGAGAATATGACTTGAAATGGAAGGATGTTTATGGGATTTTTTTTGCTTCGTTCTAAGAGTTTGGTTAGTTCTAAGAGTATGAGGATAATAAGGATTTTATTTTAGGCAATTTGTTTAGATAATTTGTACTTATTTGAAGGGTACGGGCAGTTCAATATCCGAAAGTTCAGTTAATTTCCATGGTTTGAACATTGGAAAGGATGTATGCCTCGTGAATCATGCACATGACATTTTGAAGTAAGCCTTTCAACATTTTAAGCCAATCATTGCTGCATTTTTTTTTTTGGCTTAACATTTCATATTTTATTGAGAACTTACACTGTAAATTTTGATAATGTTTCAAATATTTCAACGATAAAATGATGATTGGGCCTGAACTTCTATTCATTGAAAAACATCTCGTTCCGTGCAATAATTCACTTTAAAAATATATTCCCAGGCTCAATGTAATGGGGAAAATTGTTTGACTAGTGGTGTGTTTATGTAATGCTTATTTACAAGCTTGGATATAAAACAGTGGTACATGTGTATACAACGTCGGCACCAAACGCACTAGGTAAAGTTGATGGGGCAGTGACATGACATTGGCGATCCCAATAAGCTAGTAAGTAGCCAATGGTTCAGCGTTCAGGTTAGTTCTGCATCTAGGCCTGGACCTTTTTAAACATTGTATTTCAGCGTTTTAACATTCCAACTTTCAATTCTCATAGTTCGGTGTTGAGTTGCTTTTCGTCATTGCTCAACTTGATATATGTGAGCTTTCTTTTTTACCCTCTAGAATAAGCTTATGAATAAATACGTTCAGGTATATGGATGAAGTGCATCGTCGTTGGCTTCATTTGCCAATACTATGGCGTTTAATCAGTGCGCTCTCATCAGTATTTCTCTCGCATACCGCATTCTTATGCTATTGTGCGATTATCGTATTACATGCACAAGCAGCTTGTTTATTAACATTACCCTTACCACTTATAGTATTCTTTTGGGCTGCACTTAGTCCACGTCCATCACATACCCTATGGATGATCGTTATTTTCTACGTACAGGTTAGTCGATCGAATCATAGAGTCTAATGGGCAAAAGAAGTTGACGATATTGTTGCTGTTTACTCTAAATGCGCCTGACAATAACAGAATACATGTACTTCCTGATTTGTGAATCCATGAAAGATTATGTTTTTCATTTGTCGGTAGCAATGAACGCATTAAAATCTTTCATATTCCATCGAATATTTCAGTTAAACACCATATTGACAAGGGAATCGACCTTTTGGCATTTCAGGTGGTAATAATTGTAATGATGAATTTCAAGTATAGTTTCTTGCCATGGACTTGCAATCAAGGATTGCACTGTGCCGATTGGAATATGCGAAGAGTGGGTCGTTTCGTCGGTATAACTGATGAACCGATATCGGTGTTAATATTCTGTCTTCTAGTTTTTGCGCTATTCACTCATAGATATTCGATGAGGGTAAGTTTAAATGTAATTGCATTTATTTTTCATTCAGTATTTCTTGAGAAATTTTGAAAGAAGTTTCAAGGATTATGGTGGTGATATATATTAGACGATATGCGAAAAATATTGGTGTTATACACTAAAGAATTATTCTGAGTTTTGGCATAAACATAAATAAATAATAATTGAAATTTCGAAAATCGTCTAGCAGCTATTTTAATCAATTTAAAAAAAATCTATACTGTTGACAAAATTTTCAGCTTTACTGAAAAATCTTCAAAATATTTATCAGTGGAGGTCATACTTGTGTATTTGGCATTGAAAGATAGACGAATTCAATAGAGTAATAGAAAAAGAACGTTATTAAAATAAAATTGTATTGCAGAGGAATGGTTCATGGTGGGGTTGTTATACACGAATTTTGCGACGAGAAGATAAAGGTAGAGCACCGCTTCCAATTAAATACGTTTAAAAAATCTTTTAAATTTACTTCAAATTTGCTGAATAGAACGAATATATAGAGGTTGCATAAGTAAAAATGAGATTCTTTTGAGCACTTCCATAGAAATTATTGAATTTTATTGTCTATATGATAATTATAAAAGAATTTAATAGAATTGTTTTGCAGAATTTTTATTGGCAAATGAAAAAAATTTAGACATTCATAAGTGATAACTTGTTATTGTATCAGTTTTATAATAGACGAAATTTTTGGGAGTGATTTTCTACGAGAAAATATTGTTCTTCACATCTCTTCTAGAGTTTATTTTGTTTTGAAATTGAAAGTAAAAGTTGAAATGTCATCATTTTTACAGATAAGCGTTGCTGGCTAGTCTCTATAATGCAAGATATTTTCAAACCTCGTTGTCCTTTACCAAGTGATTATTATCCATGGATGGTGCTATCACATTTTATCGCAATTGCCGTTGTTATTCTTCGTTTTTCGGACTTCGATACAGCAAAGCGAGATGTTTTCTCATTTGGCGGCGATTTGAAATTGCCTGAATATTTCGTCGTCTTCTTTATGATTTCAATTTGCGAGGTTTCCTTATTCGTTTTTTTTTTTCTCACTTTTTTCAACATCATAGAAGTGTTTAAATATGCTGCTTATTAGTAGTTTATGAATAAATATTATCGATTTTACTGAATAAAAATCAAAAAGTTTTCCATCGCTTGTGAGTTAACAGTGATCAGATATTAGCAAGATATAGAAATACATAAAAGTGGAAGTTGATCATCACTTCACTGTTCATTCCAATGCTGCACAAGTTAAGTGGTTGATTTCCTCTGACGGATCTTTTTGTGGTCTACTCCATTTGGCATTCTTTTAGTAACAAGCGCTCTTCCAATGGCTATCAGTAACATTGAAACATATAATCTACTAACTGCTATGTTCTATGGCTAGGTCCACTAAACGAATCTACCTTGACAATTCTACAGTGACGTTTGATCCCTTCCTCCTCACCTCTCTCTACACTGATGTCTTATTGTTGATTGTTTTAGTTGATCGTCGATCGAATTCTACATTTACGAAGAGCTGCAAAGCTTAAATTCGTTTATTTAATTATCGAGACGCTTTCTACGCATGCATTTGTTATTGTTGTTCTTGTCATAAGGCAAAAGTATGCAAGATTACAATTATTCTTAATTTGTAAATATTCTAATCTACTCATATATGAAAAGTCACCTCAAAACAACACTAAAATATTGGATTGAGTTTATTGTTTTCGTTGAAAATAGGATTTTGCTCATTGAGTATGCTGCACTGAGTAAGTTATTTTAAGTATAAGCTTATCCAGAAATTACACAGAAATAACTTCAATTTCGAGTATTTTGAAGTCAGCTATCTATTTCATCATAACAAAAGAATAATAAAAGAAAATTAAAAATGGTCAAAATAGTGGCGCATTCTTCTCTGCAATCGAACGATGGATCTTTCAGCGATCTGAATGATATTCTTCAATATAGCAACATCGGTCTTTTCTTTTGGTATTTGGCTCGATGTGTGCATATGTTGGCGTCTGCATTTCAAATTCGAGATGGTTATCCACAATATATGTCCGGCCGTTCGATGCGTAGGAATAATCCAATCAGTTGGCTTCTTTATACTTTGTAGGTTCTAATTAACGCTCATTTCATCACGACGTATCGCTTCCGGTAAAGCGCCTCTTGAAATAAGGCTTTCGTCACAAAATTTGACGATGATTTCTGGAGATATGGCGGTTTTGTTTCTCGCCAAAATCACAGAAAATCGAATCCCTACTACAAAAAAGAAACTGTGAAGTTTTTTTTTAAAGAGCTTGTGGTTGCCTCCGTTGTCCTCGACTTTGTTGATGCATAATGTGTTGATGCATAATGTCACTTGAAGTATAGATTATAGATGTGGGCTAATCGTTTCTGGTAACTAGCACTCCCACTTATATAAGATAGTCCCAGTCTTAATCGAATATCTTTATATTTAGGTCGTTCAAATTTCATGCTATTTCTCGACCATTCACATATATAGAACTTAAATAATATTGACTAGCTTTAGCTGACAAAGATAGATTGCGAAAAATCGAGCTTAAAGTGAGAACGAGTATGGGAAAATCGCATGGAGTTAATGAACTATGCGAGGAAATGTGGTTGAAAACGATCGCTAACAATAGAACTTTACTAACTAATTGAGTATTGTTTTTAAGTATTTAATTCATATGGTATATGAATATATTATCCTTTAAGGAGTTTCTTTGCCGTTCCACTCTTTGAAGTTTGCGTTGTTATCGACTGGACATTTACGGACACTTCTTTGGCACTTTTCAACTTCTACACTCTTGAAACTATCGATTTTTATCTTTATTTTATAAATGGACTGCGAAAATATGAATTGGTAATAATTTTTGGGCTATTATTGATTATCGTGAAAAGTTGTAGTTTCGTTTCAGACTATCACCAAATTCGATTAGTTCTAACACCCAAACAAGGGTAATTTTGTTGTGTGTGTGTGTCTGCGTGTATCTGCGTGTGTGTTCTTGTGTATATCTGTACCCGTCTCTGTGTGCGTCTGTGTGCCTGTGTATGTATCTATGTGTGTCTGTGTGTTCAGTTTTGTAGGCTGCGTTGAAGCAACATAAGAAATTGCGATGCTGATTGAAACTTCCAGTAATCTTGTACTTCTAAAGTTACCAGTCTCGTCAACGTGTCGATTCATGACCAAATGAACTCATTACGTGCTCAGCAATAGTTTCATATCTCTTCCGACTTGAAAACGGTTTGTAGATTTTTAAAAACAGCCATTATTGTTCATTGCGATCAGAATTTATTCAATGATGTCATCTTATAGATATCATTTCAAGCTAAATAATGTAATTTCAGTTCTATACAAAAAAGAGAGGTGAGAAAACAACCGCTTTTATTAAAGTAGTGCTTGGTGGTGGCATTATTGTTGGCTTCCTCTTTATACTCGTTTGTCTTCTGATGTTTATCTCAGAAAATGTATGTTCCATCAAATATCTTTTTATTACAAAAAATATCCGTTCTTATGGCGCATAACTAGCCGAATATTTGCTTGCTAAAAATGATTAATGAAGATAATTAATTTTTAACTTCTTAAGCTTTTAAGCTTAATATCGAAAATTATCTAAAATTTCGTTAGTGAATAAAGAATCGAATGGAATCCGAAGTGATCTGTTTTTGAGAATCTCAAGATTACTTTGAGCATAATCAATGAAGGTTTTTAATGTGTCTTGATTGCCTAAAATAGAAGTTGTTTTCGACGTATTTCAAAACATAATTTGTGAAACAGCATTAAAGTATTAAATTATTTCTTTTTTGAATTTGTGGATTTCGTGTTCTGCATTAACCACTGAAAGGAGTTGCGCCTGTATTTGTTTGATGAAGATTTTTTGCAAGCATTTTGAACTTCATACTTATCAAATATGTAGACGTCGTATGATTATCTTCTCATACGATTGGTCTTGCTTTAAAATGGAGGAAATAATGTATATCGCATCTGAAGAGATTTTTGATTTTTTTCAGGCATTTGTTGCTATCTATTTACCACAGGAGATGGATTTCACATTGAGATTAGCCAATCATCCGGTATGTATTCTCACTTCAAATTGTTATGGAAATATAGGTGAAGTGTAAAGCAACATACAGTATATATACTGAAGTATTATTTGCTTTCAAATCTAAATGTTTGAGCGTCATTTTCGTATAAGAACTATATTATATGCAGCTAGATTAGAAGAATAAAAGAAAGCAAAAATTTTACTAATTATTTACCAATCAGCTGGCGATAGCTGACGATGTTGTGTGGTTGTAATTCGCTGAAACTAATGAGCGAAGTATGCTATCACCGCAACAGCAGAGCTCCGTAAAATGAAGGAAATGATCGGAAAGGTCATAGAACTATAAGGGCTTCAGAATAAGGTCGTTCCACTTCTTTTCCCCTTGCTCAACTCCGACAGCATTTGAATGTAATTTATTCGAATATCCCAGTTTGGAAGGTTGCAGAGATATGATGTTATATGTAGATTGAAATCAATCTAATGGTTATCAGTTGCAGATTATCTATCAAGCGCGCTTGCAAGAGTTGCTCACCATAAGTGCAAGTGATTTCGAAAGGTTGAAAAATTTCTTTAGTGATGATCTTCGTTCTATGGCATTGCTTGAGGGTTGCGGAGAACGTTCCATGCTCGACGTAAGTCTTCACTTTTCTATTCTTGAACCTCTTGTGCTTTTTTGTTGCTTTAATATCTGCTTAATAATTTCTATAGACACGTAAATACTCTGCATAGTGAATGAGAGTAAGTTGTACGTTAGGCAATATTACCATGAATAAAGGTAATATTACCCTGAATAAACATTTCTAGCATTTAAACTGAGGCAATTTGTTGAAATTTGACAGCGAAATTAAGAGAAGCATTGAATAATAAATACTATTCGCACAACTGTAATAGGAGATTTTTCTTCGCTTTTCTATATTATTATAATCTATATTTCCATACGAGTCAACGACAGTGCAATCATTTCATCTGATTCGATAGTAGAGGGGCTATGTTATTTTCGACGTATGCGTTAACTATAATGAGTCTGTAGTCGTTTAATGATGTTCTACAAAGTTGTCCAAGTCCATTGCTTTCTAAGGAGGGCGTTTATTTTCTATAATTTTTTTTTTCACGAAGAACGAATATCCATTCAATAAAATATAATAGCATCACAAGACATGGGAAGAAAACATCGTAAAGCTTTCAAATATGAATTCTGAAAAGGTGATATAATAGATTTTTTTCAGGTTCGATTACCCAAAGAAAGTGCATTATGGTATGTGCATCCTCATTGGGAAAGTGAGTTGAAAAGATTGCTCAGAGATGAGAAGCTTGAGATAAAATTAAAGTCACGTTTGGCGTTGAAACGAATGCATTTGCGTGAGCAACTCGGTAAGCTTTGCCAATAGACGTTGCGTTTAACATTTTTGATTTTTAAAGAAATTTTTCATCGAAGCATTCAAATCGTTTAATTTTCTAAGAAAATGTTTTTATAGAATCTTTTCTGCAAAAATCGGATATACAGACGATTGAGCATACCGGTGAATGGGATATGCAAATGAGTTGGAATATGCGTCAAAAATTTGCTGAGGTTGGTTTTTTATTGTAAAAACATGGTCGTATTATATGAACCCATACCGAAATTCACTCGATGAGCAATTATACATTCAAAGTTCAGTGAGAGAAAAAAATGACTGTAGCATAGTCGTGATTGGATTGAAAAGAATTTTTTCCGAAAATATGTCTCTGCAAAATTTCTGCGAATCATCTATCCCTCCTCACCTTCTTTTGCTTTTATGCGACATATAAGCTATCATCGAAATGACTATACTCTATGCCATCAAAAAACTATTTCATTTGATCTTTTGCTAGACTATGATCGTTCATAAAAATATTATTTCGTACATTTTGATGTATCACATGGAATTGGCCATCAAAAAACTAGAACTATTTATTTAAGCTATTACTTTTCGAACTTCATCGTTTTGCAGTTAGGTCTATAGACTCAGTTCTAAGCACTGCTATGTAGGGATTAATGCGTGCAGATAGAACGAAGCAAGTTCTTTCAGCAGCAACACTGATATAGATGTACTATCTAAAATTAAAGTTAATTAAGGTGCTCGATTCGAAAGATTGTAACGCGTCATTTACAATGAATATTACGGAGATTATGCCACCATTATTAATGGTGCCAACAGAAGGTAATATTCGTGTGCCATTTCCTCTTTTTCAACGGCGGCACAGTTACGAGCGATTACATTTTATTTACGAAACAAGGTAACATGAATTCATATAATGTCTTTCTTCGCTAACCTCGTTACTGATTACTTCAATGAAATGGTCAAATTTTCAAACTGTAATGACTCCTGCAAAGGTGTCAGTAATGAGTGTGTAACAGTGTTAGATATCAACAGTGTATGTAACAGTATATCAGCAGTTATTGATAGCTAATACTTAATGAATCCAACATTATGGCTTCACATGGCACATTTTTTGCATTTCTTTACAATCAGAAAAGCTAGCGTAATAAACCACTCCCCAACCAACGGTATACATCAGACAACGTATAACAACCAAAAAAAGTATGGATATGCGCACAACTAACCAAACGAAATTTTGTTCAAATTGTTGGTGCATTGCCATGTCAAGCACAAAATCACATGATTTTAATGTGCAGTCTTTGGATTTAAATTCCGCATTTTTTTTTAAATTGAAGTTTAAACAGTTGCGCTTACTTAATCTTTCTGGAGTCGTCTGAATGGTAGTGGAACTTATAAACGGTTAGCTTTAACGATGTTCGTTTTCTTTGTTTAAGAATAGCTACATGGCAAGAAGATTTCAGTTTGGTTGTGGCTAGTGATTGTACCTCATCAATACCGGGCCAATTTATTGCGCATACGATGTCGATAATTCGTACGGAATTAGAATCGTCAGGAAAACCACGTGAAGTAAATCTACAGCCACGTTTCGTGTTTTTTGTTGCCAAAGTACCTAGTGCTCTTACGAAGAAAGTTCTCAAGAGTTCAGTCTCGTAAGTGTTTCAACTTTCTTTTTTTGTGAAGTGTTGCTATTGCTTTATTCACTGACAATGACGTCATAATATTAAAACACTCGTTAAAACATCTGTGATCGTTTAGCACCGCATCAAACTTAGTACGGCCATAGTTCTAAACGGTCATAACTGCCATATAAGTAAAAACAAATGAGATTGAAATCATACAAATAATTAATTTCATTACGTAAAGTTTGACAAAAAGCGAGAATTTTAAAGGTTTATTTCAAACTTTTTGTGGATGAGTGCATTAAACATCAGAGAGTACCCGAAATGTACTTGTATTATGTCGGCATTTTTCGAATAGCGAATTTTTTCGTTAGGAATGTTGTTTCTTTCTTTGTCTCTCTCTCCACATTTCTCTTTCGCCCTAGAATCTCTCAAGTATCAATCATAGGCAATTTAAAAAGTTGATAATTGAAATTTTATTTCCTCACTGAGAAAGACTTTATGGGTTGTTTTGTTTACGTGGTGAAGAGTAGACAAGGAAAAATGCAGATTTAAAACAGGGACTATTATTTTTTAGAATATTTATCGTAGTTAGGACTACCGTATTACGTTCAAGAACACTATAGAAGGCGGCAAGGACATTTTACCGATATTTTCTCATAACGCTAGATTGTATAATGTCGTAAAATAATTTTAGATCATTAGTTGTACTCATCGTTATGGTGTTCTTGTTGAGTTCAAAAATGAGGGATGTTCTTATGACGAAACCGTTTGCACTTCCGTTCAACGAAATTGGCGATCCAAGTCGACTTATACAACTTTGCGATGATATATTCTGTGGTATGCCAACAACGATTTTTCTATTTGCATTTCAGTTCATACTTCCGTTTCTTTTAAGGTATGATAACATCTATAGAGATGATATCGATATAATCGATAATCGATTGACTATGATTTCAGAGATGTTTTACGAATAGGTTAGAGATGTGAAGTGATATTTTTTGGGTGATCTAAATATTAGAATTTTGCAGCCCGCGGAGCACGACTTTACGATTTGGAACACGACTTGTTCGGGAAGCTGATCTATATACTTCGTTCTTCCGAAGCGCTTATTCAATACACTGTATACAATATGACAAATTTGCGAAGATGAACAACAAAAAGTTGATCCGTTGATGTTTATAAATTTTTTGATTTGAATATTGTAATTAAACCGGAAGAATATTTCACAAGTAATCGTGTCACGCTCAGCAATAAAAATTTTTAATAAAAATATTTAATTTTATTAGTTTGGAACAAGGAGCGCAGGAAGATTGGAAAATTGAAGGGAATCGATGATTTGTAGATAGAGAGAGCTAGGAGAAAGTTGGGGAAAACGCATCAGGCGAGAGAATAATAAACAAAAATAACGTTAGGAGTCCTCATCAGTGCCAAAATTTTCAGGAATTTTAATTCTTTACATGCAACTTTAATTTCTTCAATTCTTCGTTCGCCGAACGGACTAAAAATGGCGGGATTTTTACTAAAAAATATGGAAAATTAGCGGATATTTGAATTTTGTCGCTTGAAAATCGTGTAGGAAAGAAAGGTCCCATATTACAACGTTAGGCATTTTGCATCATTAATGACACAACAAGTGTTATCATCCTAAGAGGAAAGAAACTGCATAGTGACATAAATAAATTTTCAAGCCTTTATGCTCTCTAGTTATCAGGAAAGACGATAATACAACATAACCATCAACAAGACACTGCAAATTGCAATTGAACACATGAAAGTCGAAAAATTGTGCTTACCTCGCATGTACAAAGTTTTATAAATTGGCAGACTATGCCTAACATATGTACCATTTACCTGTTCTTCTGTCATAATGAGTGCGTATGACGTGGAACACACGAATTATTATTATAATTATAAACGCTCATTTTATATAAAAATTAAACGTTAAAAAGGTGAGAATCATTTATATAACCCTGCCGAACAAACAATTTCTCTTTTACAAGAAAGACACGGGCATAGGAGAAGAACAAAAGCATCGAAAAAAAACATCGATCTAAGTGTCTCTGTATGTATGTGAGTGCATGTGCGTATGCGTATGTGTGTATGTGTACCGATGCATCTACATGAGTGAATAAGGGCGGTTTGTATGGCTTGTGAATTGATATGATGGTTGTGTTTCCTTTTGATCAACCATCTTTGGATTTGTACTTCGCTTATGGTAGATTTTATTCAAAATGCTATTTGATAATGCGTTGTCGTTTTTGATCTTAGATAAGAAAACAATTCTCAATCGCTGCTCATCACAATGATCTCACAATTAATTTGCTCCATTCTCTATCCAACCGAGAAGCATTTAAGTGGGTTTCATTGTTCGAGTAATTCATTGTTCACTGTTCGTGTTTCGTTGCTTTTGGTTGGTACTATGCGCTCCTTCGAGTGGGTGTTTCGTTGCTTTTGGTTGGTACTACGCGCTCGTTCGATAGTTTCTTTTACGTTATTTCACTATGCCAGCCCATTTCTTTCTCCTTTTTCTTTTTGAATTCAAAAATGCATGATGGATCATCCATCTAATATGATGGAAATCAATTGGTATATTCATCTCGTAGGTTGCATATGCTTTCTCTTTTCTATTTTTATATTCTGAGCGGTTGGTAAAACACATTGTCATCGGCTATGAGTTTACTATTTGTGACAGTGATGAAGCTAATTATCTTCGAAAGTAATTCCCGTCCGACTTATCTAATATGCTGCAAAGGTTATTGCTCATGTCTCAGTAAAAATGGTGCATCGTTGTGCGCACAGATAGTATAGTGGTTGTGCCGAATATTCTCACAAATTTGCTTAGAAAACTTCAGGATTTTTTCATTATTCACCTAACGTCACACTCAGACATTGTAATATTTTAGCAGTGAAATATTAGTTTCTTTCTTCAAATATCTTCAATATTCAATTGCGTTTGTCGTAGATTTATGCGCTAAAACGCTTCGTTTTGATTTATGATGGGTAATCCCCTCAGACAGCTAGGGCTAAGAGTTCTGGAGGCGTTTGCAACTAAGAATAAAGTTGACGTTCATGTCTAGCGTTTTTCGAGAATCTCACAAAAACTTGTGGTAAATGTATCAGAGCAGAAGTATGGATCTTTACTGATAGCCGATAGCTGCACGAGTCTTTTTTTTGCTTGTTTTCGAAAATAGAAAAGCTGCTACTGAGTGGCTTTGTTCATAAATACCTTTATCTACTTCAGTTTTGATAAAATATTTAATGCTGCTGGTGTGAATTTTCGGAGTATTTTGGCGACAGATGTCACTGAGGCTTGAGAAGATAACGAAGTCGAAAATGAGCTTAGACGCGAGAGGTCAGATTAGTTACATGCCTAATCTTCATCAGAGACCTTCATGAAAGCGCAGTTTTAAATATCATGATGAGGGATCTCCAATTTCTGGGAGGTAATCGCTGGACTTTTTCTCGCTGAATTTTTCGTCGGAGTCTGAGCAGCGATAAATTGCTCATCGATACAATCCTCTCCCCGACCATAAGTTCCTCTCTCATACCACTCTAGTTTTTAAATCGTTGAGGGATAGTGAGTCA
Source organism: Baylisascaris procyonis (assembly GCA_037389465.1). Classification (NCBI taxonomy): domain Eukaryota; kingdom Metazoa; phylum Nematoda; class Chromadorea; order Rhabditida; family Ascarididae; genus Baylisascaris; species Baylisascaris procyonis. Next base: position 919,727 of record JAZARR010000250.1, read on the forward strand.
GCGCCTCACGTGATCCGCTTTGCCGCAAAGACAAGTTGAATTAGAATAGTGAATGCGGGTGAGGGTGTCGTTAGTTTGTTCACGCAAATAGCAGTTAGGATTGGTAATGATTGTCGTACGCATATTGGTTGATTTTCATCGACGCGTATCCACCTACATGACGATATCGTCAAAGAAAAGCACACAACTTAAACAACACCGAACATTAGCCTTTTACAAAAAAATAATTCCTTTCTCGGTTCTTGCGCATTATTTTGCTTTACACGCAAGCTCTTATAAAAGTGGGAAGTGGTATGATAGAGATGGAAAACCATGCATTTGCCAGGCAATACGTCTAGGAGATCTGCTTTGTACAACTGATAGACTAGCTTCCTTTTTCTTTGTTCGTTATTAAGAATTGATAATCCCAAGTACAGATACTATAGCATACTATAGTATACATGAAAAAATTTTTATAGTACACATAAAATTATACAAAATTATAGGGTACATAAAATTAAACTATAGTATATATAAAATTTCTATTTAGCATTGCTTATTTACTATAAATACTTTCTCAAAAACATTGAAATAGATGCAGTCTGCCTAGATTGACGGTCTATGAACCAGGAGGAAATAAATAAATAGCAGGCTCTGTATAATTAGCAAAAAAATTTTCTATGGTATTATTCTTACTGCTGATGCAAGTGGTAGTTGTTACCATTCGAACTATTGCTGTGAATAGATAGACTTCTATTGGCAGCTAATGTCTTATAATATGCCTTATGATGCGGAAGTATTCCACTCTTTGCAATCACCTCCGTAATTATCGCTGAGACGCCTATATTGTCTTCGTTTTGCAAGTATTGAAATTCATGCCTTTGTCAATAACACTCAAGAATTGCTATTTCTTTGTCATTTGCAAACTTTTTGGAATGGCTTTTGCATCTTTTTGGAGCCAGAGGACTATTTTTATTTATTTTTTTGTTCAATTGATATTAATAATAGTTCGGAAAGAAAGAAACTGTATGAAGTATTCATAAGGAAATGCTGTAAAATATATCGTATTTCCTTAGATATAATATCCAGGTGTTCTCGTTTAAAGCGCATCGATGGAGGCAATACTCTATTCATAATCGAGGTTCTCCTTTGCTCACAACTCAAGAAGAGGCTTCTAATCGGAAGAAATACAGTAGATGCTATTATCAATATTGCCCATAGCATTAGAACATATGCATTTAAGCCAAATTTGTTTATCACAAAAGGTGTTTTAGGAAGATAGTGGGCGTTGTTTTGTGATGTTATGTATGGAGCTGAGAGGGAATTCTGGGTGGAGCCGTCATGAAACGAGTTTTAGCGTGGTACACCGTGCCCATTGATGATTTAACTAGGTGCAACGCTAAATAGCGGTCTCGTCCCTTCTCTGCTATTCGAATACGTTATACTCATTCTTAATTTGAATGCACCAATAAGGACTAAAACTAAGAATCGAAAATACTATTTAAACGTTTACTGCGATTATGATAGAAGCGTATTGCTTGCTATTCACGAGTGTTTTAATGATTTTAAATAGTAAGCATTTGAAAATATCGGTTGCTTGCTTTCAATTAGAAAACCTCCCATGGTCTAAACGAATGTTTTGTAATCACTTAATTGTTTGTCTTAATTCAATTCTTCAATAGTTTATTTGCACCATTGGAATAGTAAAAATACAAAAGCAACTACTAGATTTTTTATTGAAAAGAAATGATTATTTAGTAATATTTAAAATATTTGTATTTTTTCCCAAGAATTATTCATAGTTTATTAATTGACATTCAATGAAATTTATAAAACGAAATGATTTGAAAAATATTTTGGTTTCTGTGAATATTTTAATATTTCTATTATGAAGCATGCAACGAATAATGGAAGAAAAATTTATTATTTTTCACAAAAAAAAATTCTTTTCATAATTCAGCGAACTCTAAAAGATTTTAAAAAAGATTTATTTATTATAGGTTTTTTTTCAATAATATTTCTCATTCATTCATATTATCGAAATGTTCTCCAAAATGTTTTTTATCATATTTGAGGTGTATCTATTTGCATCGGTAATTTCATGCTCAATGCTCAGCCATATGTTGTTTTATTTCTTCATTGAGTGTCCATCTACCTATTCAACATCGTTGACGGTCTCATTTCAAGGAATTGACCTCTATCAATGGCGAACTGAGCAATTTTAAATTAGGCCATTGTCCACTCAGTGGTCACTTTCTAACGGGATGCGAATATTCATTATGTGCTTATATTTCCAATCAATGTTTTTTCTACAATATGGACCAATTCTATGATTACTATAAATAGTAAATTTGCATTCTTCGTACTAATAGTTCTTCATAATAATATTCATTCAATTTCTTCCTCCAGAATAGCTGCGAGGTGAGGTCAACTTGCAGAAGCAAATTTTATAGAATTCTAGAGATATTCACAGTCTAATGTTGCTTCAAATTTTCGTAAATTCCTCTAGTTCTCAACTTCCTTGATTATAGATTAATCGATGTGATAAATATATTTCGTGCATCTAATGCGACATTCTATGATCCAGTTAGGTAATATGTAGTTCTCTAACGTTTCTGCGTTTCATTTGCTATTTAATAAATGCAGCCTTTATACCGTAATAGCGAAACCGATAATACGATAAACCCGTAAGCCCGTAATAAAAAATCGTATCAATGGCTGAGATCTAGCAGGTGAAAACTTTTCATTCAAAAATTATGAAACCATCCAAAAATTCGTCATTCCGTTGCCATTTCTAAAGTCTATTTAAACGTTTTGAAAAGTGCACACGCATTTTCTCTACAAGTGCTTTTCCATTATCATTTTTTCGATAGTTTTTTAACCGGACTTTGCATGAAAATCCATTAAGTTTTACGATTTTGTCATGAATTAATCTTGAAATGAGATAAAATAAATAAGAATCCATGTTTCCATTCTCAGTCATTTTGTTCTCAACTTGCACCATATGAATCAAAGTCATTGCTTCTTTTAGCAACATTCTTTCACTCTTTAAACAACCGTATTCTATAAATCTAGCTACAATGTGTTGAATCTATCTAAAAAAAGCATATATATCATTTCAATAGCACTTGTTCAATTCATTTCTCTTTGTTTTCCTCACTAATTTGTCATGTAAATTCATCATCGTCATATATGGCCAACATTTTCTCTCTATCTTTGGAAAATTTTGTTTGATATTAAATGAATTTTATTTTTATAGGCATGATATCCTCTTCCTGGATAAATGCTCGAAGCAATTGCTTTCATCAGCCGTTGTTTGTTTTTGTAGTTTGATCGTCTCTAGTGCACAATCTAACACTTGACTATTACTCTAGTTTAATGCTGTAGCAATAAGTTTTCATGAATGCAAATCGTAGAATAAAATTCATAGTTAGCACATAAAGGCATTGTTTGAAAAGATTATAGTGAAGTGATGAACTCGATAAATTCCACTGCGCTCAAAGGGTCTTTTCCGAAATTGCAGTCAAACTCCTCTATAAATTCATTTGCGTAGTCTTTCGTGAAATTCTTCCGGTCGTTAAACGTATGTCGTTATTTCGTATGTAATGAGCGGCCAACTTGCTCGGTTTTTGTTATTTATTGAAATGAATTTCCGGATGAGCCAGAATCCGGAGCAGTTATGGGCGGTCCCGGAGTCTGGCCACTTTGCTCACTCATTCACATAGTTCAATCAGAGTGAATCGCTTGGTTGCCCGCTGCTTACGAAACAACGACACGCCATTATGACCGCGAGAAGTTGAATTTCCTATGCAAATAAAGTTCCAGAGGAATTTGTCCGTGGATTTGCGGATAATGCTCTGGGATCACTTATCATATCGTTGCACCAGATCATGTCGAGGAGTTTTCTATATGCGCCTATCATATTGATGCAGTTGTTTTTGAGCGTCATTTAGTGCTGTTGACACAGAGCAATTCAAAGACAGGTTTATAGAAAATCGGGAAATCATTTTGTTGTACGATTTGCGGAAAACGATTTCGCATAATTGAGATCCGCAATTTTCACTATGCACCGTACATCAACGTGTGACAATTCTCAAGTGCAGCAAAAGACACTATCAAATATGAGCAGCATCCGTTGAAAGATGTCGTCTAATTCACGCCCTTGATTGACCATGGAAAGGAAAACATCGTAACGCTGTTTTTTTTTATTCGGCGCATGAATAGGCGTAATTTTCGAGCGATATATATGACGTATAATTTTCATACGGAATCGTACTTTCATTGGCAAACAGTTTTTAACTTATCGATATAGAGATTCCATTGTGAATTGTTTGCTTTCAACGAAAAAAGATTTCATGCATTTTTCTAATGTATTTGAACGCTGTCATGGAATGTTGAATTGAAAAAAAACTTTTCAATGCTAAGTTCAAGTTTGGAAAGTTTTAGGATGACAAAGAATCATTTCAAAACTTCTCAATCCTTAGTGTTAGGCACCTCACCTGCATTAGCTCGACCATTTTTTTTCTCATTCTTTTCTGCTTCACTAAACCCCGTGCTCACTGTTATAATTGAGTTACATAATAATATGCATTTACGTCTCTTCCATATTGGATTAGAATACTGCTGAATTCGACTGAATTCACTCTTAGAAAATTGTCAATAGTTTTCGCGACATTTCCTTTGAATGTATACTTAATTTTTACTCGCCGGTTCATTATCACCATTTAGTACGAAGGATTGGAGGCATAATTCAATACAAAATCCTTTCTTCCTTTTCATCCTTCATGTCTGGGTACGCTTTCGCGGTAACGCCCTATGTGCTTCAAATTTGTTAATTTCTATTCCCAAACCTCATACCTATTGACTGATTCTGAGAACTCGATTTCATTTAAGAAATTCTGCACTCGTCCCAACTTAACGGTTTTTGTTCATTATGCTATCCTTTTAAATAAAGATCTCATACTAAATAATACTAAATAAAGACGTCAGAAGACCTACTTAGATGTCTTTTCCCTCTCCCCCCTCCGCCCATGAATAGCAGTACGCAAATTTGTAAGTCAACTTATTTATTCACTATTTGCGGTCGAATTTCCATAACGAATTCAGTACAGTCCACTCCTCTGTAATTACTTTCAGCCCTATTCGTGAGTGACAACTGTCTTCCACTTCGTCTCAGTTTCACAACATATAGTCACATTTACTTTTTTTTAAATGTTCGCTGAATCTCAACAAGTTGGACGAATTCGTTCCTAATATTCTTCTTTTGCTCATTTGTCTTCTCATATCGAATATGCTTAGGAAAATTTTTATGATATAAACTCTCTTCATGTGATTTTATTTATTTATTATTTCATTTTTATTTTTTTTTAGGAAAGCAATAAACGTCGAGTATTATAAGGTTAATAACTATTAATGAGCACTATGAATCAAAGAGATTGGTCGAGTGAAATTTTCACTTTCAAACGTATTCCTCTACATGATTGGAACTAGTTTTGTGTATTCACAACTAGTAAGCGTCGGAGTGCGTGTTCACAATCGGACCATCTTCAACGCAATTATTCTTTCTTATGCTGAGACAAAAAATGGCTTTGAGCATCTAAAGGAATCTTCTTGAAAAATGGGCCGCTTTCTTTCCTCACTTTGTTGGCAGCAATTTACATTTTAATTGCATATCAATAAGTTTTCACCATTTTCATCGGTGATTTATAGCACTTTTTCATCAATGTAGTGGCTATTATTTATGCTTTCGATTTACTGAAAAAAATACAATAGAGAGCATTGATCTGTGCAAGTGGAAGATTTCATATCGTTTAATGACTATTAATTGTACCGACGGTACATATTGCACACAATGAATTATGCAGGTGATACAGATGTATAATTTTTCGTATTTGTGCGAGAGGAGTGAAAAGGAATGCAATTGAATGTGAGATTTAGTACGAGCATTCGTTTTTCACGCATAAAGATTTCAGAGGCAAATTTAACTCTTATGAGATGAGGCTAGTAGCTGTTTCACAAACATTAGTAGTTAAATGATAACAAATAATTCACTATGTTATGTATTGTTTCATTTGCACACTGCAATAAGAATGCACTTATTTGAATAACCATTGTGCAGAATGGTACCGGTTTTCGTGTTTCAAACACGAAAAATCATCGCTACACTTTGTAATTTAAAGAATAGAACACATCGGTTTGCTAAATAACCTATAAATGTCTTGTAAAATTGAAAATTTAATGTGAAACTCGTTTATATTCTAAAATTCAATTAAGGTCTTATTGATTGTGGAAAATACATTCACTAAATATTTCAACACAAGTTTTATTTCAATGCAAGTATCTTTAATTTCGCTATTGAGCCCAAAATTTAGTCGATACAGTTTTGTTTAACTGATGATAAACCTTCCTTGTAACTAAAGAAACTTATTTCTCCTGTTTAAACAATCCTTTATCTAAACGAAGCACGATTTCCTTGCATTAATACCATTAGTAGCGCTTAAACAAGGATGAATATACTAGTGATTTATAAGAACTAAATAGGGATAAATTGCGGCATTTTATATGTGATACAGCGTTTCATATAAACTGCAAATAGCTGTTCCATAGAAATTGAGCGATTTCGTTCGCCGATCGAACACTAGGATTATCAGATGAAACGAGCGCATCATATAATGCGATGGATGAATGGAGAGTATGTTGTTCCATTTGTGCAATGCTTTAATGCCACTTGTATAGAGTGGAAATGTTTTTTTTTTTTTTTTTGAAATATATTCTTTAAATAATTTATTTTTGATTTTTTTGGTGGTTGTTATTTCATTGCTAGAGTTGATTCTAAAAAATATCGCTACGCTTTCATCAGTATAATTTACCGTTTCCACTGTAAAAATTCCTTCAGGATCATGGAACCACAATTTATTTCTAAATTGAATCCTTGTTTGATTATCCCTCCGTGTTTGTTGAAAACACTGAATACACATCGCATTGAAATGTAGAAGCACATCAATTTATTCTATTGTCATATCGCATGCTTCAAAAAGAGGTTAATATATTAGCACACTGGAATGAGCATATTGAAGCGAACAGGGATGCTTATCGAATATTTTCTTCATAATTGCTAAGATTTTATTTTTCGCTCTATAGTTTTCAAATGGACTATTTTATTGAATTTCTTAAGGCATCTGAGTACTTGTTGAGTAATCAAATCTAGATATTTGCTAAGATTGTTATTCAAGTGAATATTTTTATTTGGAATTTTTCGCCCCATAGTGTTTAGATATTCAATATTATGCTGTTTTTCACACTAGCGCGGAAGTATGTTTTCTGAAGGCGCATTATTCGTCGGAGAATTCAATTTTACCTGCTTCAAATCTTATCAATTAGGTAGAATGGGCAAGAAGCCTACTCTGCTCATCTATTTTCACTCAATCTAGCTGAACACAGTCGGGTTCGCCGTTTAGCACGAGCGCAAGAAATGTTCAAATGCAGAATGTCGTTTAATTTTGAAGTTAATGTGATAGATAGTTTTATGTCAGTTGAAAGTCCGTTGAAAAGTAGCATTCCAACTTTTCAGGAAACTATGGAATTAGAAAGTTATTTTCAGACGAGTGGAAATAATTGAAACGAAACCGGTTCTATCATATTTAATAAGTAATACAAAGAGTTTTTGGCATAATTTTTGCTATTTCATGCAGGCTAAATTTCTTCTGCAAATAGAAATAAAACAACTTTTAAAACCAAAAAGCCGAAAGTGAAATATTAAAATCTGTTTAAATTGGACCGTATAAATATCACAAAGCTTTGATTGTCCAATTTGTTTGGAATATTTGAATGATTCAGTGTATAAACTAGTTTTGCAGCAATTAATTTATTTTTATATGTCTCATGAAATATATATTCGAATGCACAAATATGGCCATACCCAGGTGCCATCTGTTGTACTGTAATATTCAACTCTCACGTGAGCTCGAATTTTAGCACTTGAAATGATTAGAAATGCCATTCAAGTGCTGATACTTGTTAAAACTGAAGCAGGTTTCTGCGCTTATCAGATGCGATTGAGTTGATGGGGTAAGGAACTCTGCAGTAAATGAATCCTGCTTCTTACAATGTTCTCCTTCTGAAACGGGGGAAAATTAACGATCGTATACTTCGAAGTTATCTGATTGGTTTGAATATTCTATAATGATTTGAAATGATATTGCGAAGAGAGCTTACTTGAATAGCGAATTGCATAATTGATATGTGGTAGGTTTGTGATGTAGATGTGAGTGAAAACAACAACGAGAAAAATTTTTTGCGCTTTCGGAGAACGTATTTGCGACAACACGATGCGACATTTTGTTGCACTGGAATAGAGCGTTGAAGTAAAGGAGTCTGCTTGTCTACGCGTGGGCGCTTCCGTTTTTACGGGAACTTTACGATCTCTCAACTGCTTTTTTCTTCATTCACTCTCCGTTTATGAGCCTATGGGCTATCATTTGAATGGGCTACACTAAATGCAAAACATGTGTAATAGAATATGCGCGTTAAGGGTTGCATGTTTATCTGTACGTCTGTGTCTGTCGGTTAAACGATAAATGCGATTTATTATTCACTTTCACTCGCATGCTTCATGATCGTTTATGTTTTCAATTGATTTCCACAAGGATTCGGTCGTTCTATAAATCTAACGATAGAGAAATGAAGACTCTAACAAAAAGTACTGTATTCTTACATCATATTTTTCGCTTGTAATCTGTATCATTCTTTATTCATTTATTCAATTCTACATTCTCAGTAGTCGTATAATGCTAAAATATAGATAGTTAGTGGCATGGATTGTTCTTTTCAGGAGTGATTCTCATTTGATGCCGCGAAGCAAATTACGGCTGCTGCTGTTGGTGGCCGTTTTTTGCATTGGATCTTCCGTGCTCGCCCAAGAAGACGCTTATGGTTTGTCTCACCTTCGTTTTGTTTTAACCTATTTCTTTCTTTTATCGTTCTCTTTTTTTAGTGAGAAAGCTTCATGAATTCTTTGAGAAAATAGTATTTTTTTTACTAATTCAACAGAATCCTTTTGGCTCAATAAAAATTCTTTCTTTATTTGAGGTATAGATAGTAAGTAGTAAGCTTCGTAGAACAACCATTTCTAGAGAGTTAAAGTAATTGTAACCTTGTAGTTCGAAATATTTACTATGCAAAATATTGTAATTCAAAAAAATATTTCGTTATTGCTGATGGTTTAGTATCTTCGACTAAACTCTTTTATAGTACGTGAAGCATACAACGTCAGACTTTCCACCTGAAATTATATTATTTTCGAATGGTTTACTTTGATGTGCTATGCTAACGCATCGTTAACACGGTTAAAAACATTCACTTTTAGTCAGATGCAATCAAATCTACAATTGGTTAATAATGAGTGTAAAACAATGGTTTCTTCACAAAGATGTTTAGATTGAACATATGCGCATATTTGAAATCCAATATTTTTATCGAGAAAACTTCGGAATGGCGTTGAATTTTTTTTTTCTTGAAAAGATTTGAAAGAATTCATTGAAGTGTGCCATTTTTTACTCATCGAAAACTCAAGAACTCAATCTTTTTTTTGCCACAACTTCTTCCAGAACAGTTTCAAAAATGTGTGGTGAAAAAGTGAAAGGGAAAACTTGAAATTCTACCTTTTGAAGGTTCACAAAAGTTGCTATACATCGAACAATATATTTAGGTGCATGTCTTTAAAATTATGAAGTCCTAAAACCTTGTGGTTTTTCAATTGTTGGATCAGGTAAATTCATATTGGTTGGTTCATAGGCGCGATTTGCATTAGCTGCATAAAAAGTGTTGCTTTGATTGATGCCATTTTTGCAGGTGGTCGTTGGGAATGTAAAGTCAACGATCCTTTGTCTTGTGACCAAAAGAAGAGCGAGGTGTGCACTTTCAAGGATGGCGGCTATAGTTGCGAATGCCCCACTGGTGTTAGTCGACTTCCTGATGGTCGCTGCATTCTGATCGATGAGTGCGGCGAACAACGTCTCAACGATTGCCATGAAAACGCCAGGTGTATCGATCAGGTGAGCTGTTTTCTAATTTCAAAGAGTGCGTTTACTGCAGATGAGAAGGTTCATGCATAGGAAGAGGGAGGAATCAGAATCCGCTTAGACCTGGCTCACACAAAGATTTTCAAGTTCCAGTTGAAGCGGCTTTCATTAAATTTATCCCACCTGCAATTTCGTCCCTGACCCTTCGTCAACTCTACCTTGTGATCAATTATCAAGCTTATATGTCTAATGGTTGTATCTTATAGGAGCAAACTTTGACCTGAGCTTCTTTTAGAGGTCGTGGATTTCCAAGAAACACTAACCTCGTTTCTTAGCAAGATATTCTCCAGTATGCTGAGTTTTTTTGGCGATTTCGTAGAATTCTTTTCTAATCATAGAGTGCTTCTTTCCATTGCAGAAATTAATTGCTATATCTGAGTTCAAGTATGTAAACTTAGAGCATTTCATGATGCTTTTGCTAATTATGTAATTTTTGGGTGGGCTCTTTTAATACATATGCAAACATTTATACTGCTACGGCGATCTGCTAGTATTGATCTTTACACTTTGTAATCTGCGACATGTTTCATTTAAACAATTGACTTCTGATACCCTCATTTTCGTTAATTATACCATTGAGCCAAATGTAGACGATTAGCAAGCTTGCCTGGGAAAGACCATTGGCTCTGATAACACTGTTAGAACAAATTTCAGACTGAGGGGTATTTATGCGAATGTTTACCTGGATTTGCCGACGTATCCGAAGATCCTGTGAAGAAGCCTGGTCGGATTTGTCAAGCGAAGGTTGATGAGTGTGCAGAACCTCAGAAATACGGCGTCGATTGCCCTGAGAATGCCGCATGTCAGGATACCGAAGACAGTTTTACGTGTGTCTGCAAGCCTGGATTTACGGACATCAGCGCTCAATATTCATTGCTTCCGGGCAGAAAAGTACGCTATCCTTTGTGCGCAATTTTTTATATTTATCTGCTAGGATTTTTGAAAGCAAATGTGCACGCAAGAGATAAACTTACTTATATTTTTCTGAATTTTTGTATCTCCTCAAATTTCATTTCACACTCTTTTCAATCGGCGGTTTATTTCGCTCTTCAAAAAAAAAAAAAAATTTCTATTTGAACAACATTCGCAGTTGATTTCTTCTAAACTACTTTGAAATAATAGTGTAATCTTTAAATAGTAAGAAATTCCACCGTTAGATCTTAATGACAGTCATCTGGATATATCTTTGAAATACGTACATTATTTAACTATCAAAAAACATCATCCTTTTTTCCATAAGAGTTGATGAATAAAGAAATACAAAAAACTCTCAGTAGAGAATAAACGAGTGAATCGATCTTAATTTATTGAAAAGTATTTCAGCTCATATAAATGTGCAATAGGAAGTGTTTATTTGCATTCGTTTCATTTGAGATTGATTGGAATTTTCAACGACGATTGCATATTTTTTGTACTATTTTGAAATTGGGTGTTTCATTAAAGATGCATGAAACGAAAAAAAAAATTTTTTTTGAAATTCACCCACTATTAAATATTATAATTGCAATAGAACGATATTTATGTGTGTGATTGCGAATAGATCCTAAAAAAGATGATATAATGGTTATTCCTCTTTCCATATTTCCATATATTCATCGAGAAGTGCAAATTTGTTGACGTAGAATAAAGTGGAATGCTCTGAGCACTACCTTTAATATATCATTTCCCAATTAGAGAAATATATGAGTACCAGAAATAGTCACTTTAAGTAGCTTATATTTGTTTAATAATTAAATTATCACCACTCTTGAAGTTCTGAAGCGTTCGAGAATATTATTTCGTTTATAATACGGAATGTAGCCTTATATAAAGGATTAAAATTAGCATATTGTCCAGATTGGAAATTCAACGTTTACGTTTGTGATCCATACCGCAACCAGCAAATTTCATTTTTTTTTCGCGTCCGGTGCAACAAAATTTTCTGCTATTTATACGAACATGAAATAGTCGATGTTGTTGTGAATCGGCTTAATGTTCAGCGCTATAATATGATTGAATTCAGTGTGTTGAAATCGTCAACGAATGCACTAATGGTGACAATGATTGTTCATCAAATGCGGATTGCATCGATCAACCGGATGGGTGAATATATTTGCTCAATTTTTTTTTTAAAATCTACTTTTAATGAATCTATCAAAAAGTTTCACAAATAGAGATATTCTCCCTTATTGTGATTTGTTCTGATGCTATTCTAATCCACTAGATGGAATATTATTATGGGGACAGTTTCTAGGAATATTTATTGATTATGGAATATCAAGGAGTATTTCAAAGGAGGGAAAAAAACGTATGAAAAAGCTGTATTTCTCGTGTTCATCAAAGTTTGCCATTTTCGAATGCGTGTTTTTTTGCTTAATGAGTTTTTCATTTTTATAGATAAAGCTACAAAAATATATTCATTTATAGAGAGGTTAATATCTGCAAATATTGATATATTTACAGATATGAACCCAAAGTTTTTGAAGATTGACATCAATTTTGAGAATCAATATATATATTTTTTCAAAATTAACGCAACGTATCATGAAATATTGCTAACTCGAACGATGAACAATTAAATTATATCGTCTTACTTAGAGGGATGGAAGGTAAAGTAATACTGAACGATGATATTTGTAGGTATATTTGCAAATGTCGTCCAGGTTTCGTTGATACGAGTCCGAACGTAACGCATTATCCAGGTCGACAATGTAGCGCTCCAAAAACTCTTGATTACTATGGTCTCACTGAAGAAAATATTATGGTAAATTTTTTTTTCGCTTTTTATTTTCCACATACATTGGTATGAAATTACAGAAAGAGAGAGAAAGACATTTCAATAAAATTTATTGCATATCGTATATTTTTTTATTATTTATGCTTTAGTATATACGATGTGTGCAGAAGAAATATTTCTCGAAATATAGAAGTAAAAACACCATTGCGAGAAAAAGACTGATATATGCATATGAGTATTCTTTTCTTTTCTTTTCTTTTCAACGTCACACTAATACCAAGGTCGAACATATCACACTCCTTGTGAAAAAAAGTGCGACTAAAAATGGCTATTCAACAGAGGTAATTGGAGAGGATGTTTTTCTTTTCAATTTCTTTGTGTATTCGAATAATATCATTGGTATTTTTTGGTTAATTAAAAATATTCATCATTCAAATGCTCACTGAAAATATGGCTAATTGAAACGATCTTTTGCTCATACTAAATGATTGCTAGCCGATCGTCTATTCGTCTTTAGATATTGACTTTTCCAATATTAAATATAAAAATCGATAAATATTGAGAATATTATTGAGATATCTCGAGTTTCGGAATAGAATATCCTCTTTTCCTTATAATAAATGACACAATTTCGCTTCTGAAATTTTTGAATTCGTCTATTATATCATCACTTTAGCTATCGCGGTTGAATATAAACTCAGGAATTTTTCATGGTGCAGTTGATTTAGGCTTGATGGCGAAATTCCGTCTTATACCAAAAAAAAGATCTATCTTTAATGGATTCATTCTAAGTGATTTTACTCATTTTTTTCTCTAAAACTGATTTTTCGCCTCCGAAACGTTGGGGGAAGTGGGAGAAGAGGAAGAAGGATTCAATAAGGTCATCGGTGAGCAGAAAAGTGATCGCCTATCAGCTCATAAATCGCATATTCATTGACGGTCTTATTATTTTTTCTTCCTTCAGAAAACTGCTTTATTAAGATATGCATGAACTTCCGCATTAAAATATTTTCCTTTTTCTTAAGTTCAATCATTTTCTCTATGTCGTAGTTCACCTTGAATAGTGTAAATTGTAAAACTTCATTCATTTCGATATTACACAAAAGGATAAAAACTTTTTTTTTCGAAACCTATTTTTTATGATTATCAACCATTCGTTCCATTACACATTTGAAAATAAATGAAAATTTAAGAAAAAAATCCATCATTGTTAAGGTCATAAAAAGTTCAATAGAAGTGTTCAAGGTAAACATTAAACTATTGTATCACGTGTCCACTTGGGGCTACAATACTCGAAAAGTCACGTGCAAATGCACTTATGCTAAAGATCACAAAGATACTGTGCATTATTTCGACAAAAAGACTAATCAATTCTTATCGTAGACAACATGCTTATATAAGATATGTAAAAAAGCTTTGGTTAGAATTTATTCACAGATGATTCAATAATATTTATCGTACTGTAGTTATACTTTTTGATGAATATCGTATAAATGATTTTGGATATTCGTCCATTATTATTTTTGAGTTTGTAAAAATTGAAAGAACTTGAAAGAGCCATTAATGTGCGCATTGTTATTGGAATATAGCTGACAAAATTTCGTTTTTTTTTCTATGTTCGAAAAATTTGCTTCCGGTTTTGAGGTGATTACATAATGTTGAAATCGGAATGACTTGGGGAGGGGGGAGGAAGGGGAGAGAGAAGAGGCTTATTGCCGTTCATAATATATGAGATGAGTAAGTAGATGAAGCCATAAACACTATGCGATCGTAGATTGAGAGCAGCAAATTTGATTATTTTTCCACTTTTGCACAGAGTTACCCTCATCATCCATAAATATACACATCTCTTTATTCGAATAGCCTCTGGTTTTCAGGATTCCTTCATTAGAATAACCCTCATCATCCTTTAGAGCTCCTCGACGGTATTTGAGATGATAATAAGGTATTATTGCAGCCATCCGAGTGTCATCCCATACATCAGCCAGTTTGTTCATTGAACGAAGTCTGCAGAAGATACCTCGAGGGACAGCATCGTTGTCGATGTGAACATCCTGCCGTCATTGCTCACGATGGGAAATGCCGAGGTTGCTAGGATTCATTGCTATATAACAAATGAGTTGCCCAATAGTTGCCCAATATTTGTATGGTTTTTCATTAACAGCGAGCGAGAAAGTATAAAAAAATTTTAGTTATAGTGGTCATTTTCTTGTTTTAAGGAATTTCTATCGGTCATAATCAATTCCACTTACTCCATCACTTTAAAAACTTGACTATATATATATATATATATATATATATATATATATGTATATGCATAGTGTATGATAGTTGCCTGGTTGCCATAGTGTATGATACAATAAAAGATTCTGTCTTTTCAAAAGTTTAGCTATCATTTAGGAAGAAAGTTATTTTCTCTTTGGATTACTTCCTTTCCGTCCACATTGTTCTTCTTGAATATATAATAATACAAGCAGAATTCAATCACCATTCAACTAAAACAAGCCAGTTATAGTCACATTACTAATATTTGAATGTTCCACCTTATTTTCTCATGGAAATTTTTTTGAATGATCGATATCGTTTTATTTACGAAATGAATGATCAAAAGATGAGACGCTTTGAACTTGTTTTAGAGAGAGAAAAAAAAGAGAGGAAACAACATTTCTTTTCAACGAATTTATTTTGCAGTGTTTAATCGTTGCGAACAACATCACGATTGTGACCGCTCAGCAATTTGCTCGAATACATTCGACAGCTATAAATGCCAATGTAAACCCGGCTATCTGGATGTATCTCCGGATCCGGTTCGATTACCCGGCAGAAAATGTCAACCATGTAAGTGGAAAGTATCTACGCAAATAATAGCATTACTTTCAATCGGTGATCATTTCAGCGAATATTTTTATTGAGTTTAAAATGCTTCAAAGGAATCTTCGATTGGCGAAAGATGTTCTGAAAAGAAATAGAAGAAAAATATACGTTTGATGCAGATAAGAGGGAGGAAAATATCTACCGCACTTCAGTTCGCCAATTCCCTATCGAAACAGAAATTTATGGCCGCTTTCGAAATGAACACCCAACGTAAGCCAATACGTTCGCCAAAAGTTCCTGTAAAATGAATCCTAGTTGTTGCCGAATACGTTTGATACTCCTATCCTTTTTTCAGATACTATACTTTTCAGAGGGGGGGGGGGGTGGGAGAAATATTGTAGGGAAGAGAGATGATGATATGGAGTATAGCATAGTGTCGGCAGTGAATTTTACGCACAATAAAAGCCTCAATTGTATGGCAATGTTTATTGCAGGACACATAAGTTGACAGCAAAAGATGCAAATTGCTTTCATTCCCACTTAATTATGTAGACGGGTAACACTTTTAATATTTCATATTTCTTGCTCTCACAAATGTTTAAAGTTAGCTCTTGCGATAAAATGTCAATTTTTGTCACAAATTTTTTTATCCAATATTTTCTCTCTTATTTCTCGAGTGTTCTTCTAATAAGTTTCATAGTTGTTCCAATTTTTATGAGCACATCTCAACGCACAATAAACTTTTATTCACCTCTTTTTAACATTATTTCATAGAAGTCAGTCATTTTTATGAACAAAGCAAAGCAAGCTTCAAGATCTCGCTCTGAGGTATCTGGTTTTGTGTTCAGCACTGACCACAGAACGCATTTGCTAGCATGTTTTCCGCACTATTCTTTCAAATAGCGCTCGAGAACTTATATAGGTTGCGAGTTCTTACACACTTCTTCATAAACTAGTTTCACAATCCATAAATCTTTGACGCATTTTAGAGGGTCTTTTAATTTGTGGACTTGTTTTACGAGTTACGAATAAAGCAAGCAAGCATCAAATAATTGAGTACTTAATTGCTATTTTGCATTGATTATTTCATTCATGTTAATCGAAAGCCGGAAAACATTTTTCTGAGAGTATTTTATGCATTCACATCTCTTCAAATGTGATTTCGATATTTAGCGGAAATGCAATTTATTTTCTTAATGGCAAAAAAAAGTTATGTAAATCTTCTTAAAAATTGACGAAAAATTTCTTAAAAATTACGTCATTGACGTACAAGTTTAGTATAGCGATTGACAGATAAAAGACAATCGTTTTCTATAATTTATAAAATATTTTCATGCATTTTTTTCTATCAGTTTCTCATTAAGCAAAGTGGAAAAAAACATGAAATTTTTTGAAAAACGTTTATACACTCATTCATTGCCTAATTTTTGTCTCTTCTATGCAGCTTCGATCATTATTAAAATAAAAATATCATTGATTTCTTTTAGTGATGAGTAGTTTTACATATATCGTCGAGAAAATATATGTGCGATTAATATATTCGCCTATAAGCTAGAATGAATAATTTGCATCCTTATATATGTAATGAACGTCTGTCAAAAGCAATTAACATTTTTGATAGTGACGTCTATGATAGAGACTTTGACTACTAGAGCACCTGAATTATTGCAGTGACCTGAAGGAAAATGATTCCAAATGATGTTGGTTATTTGCTGCTTGCAGTGATTAATGAATGCGCCGATCGTACGGATGATTGTTCACCATATGCGACATGCGAGGATACACAAGATTCCTATTTGTGTAAATGCAATCATGGTTATACGGATGTTTCGTCTCGTTATGGGCTTAATCCAGGCAGAAAATGCGCCAAAGGTGAGTGCTTTATGCTAATTTATATAGCACATAGCACTTTGCCTTATTCAAATGCAGACATATTTCCGGTCGCTTCAACGAACTTAACTGTGATAGGAAGATCAACATACTCATAAGTTATATATCCTAAAGGCTAATCAAAATTGACTAGGATGTTCGTTCGACTTCAGTGACTACTGGTCACAACTTTCTTTGGAAATACCTTTGTTAGCTTATCGAAATGCATTAGGTTTGAGCCATGCTGAGTGGTGCCCACAAACGCTTTCAAAGATCGTGATAATATTGCATATTCATCGAAGGTAACCTTTCATGCCCATATCAAGGTGTTTCTCGACCATTGAAATGTGTAACTAAAGTTGCCACCGATTTGCAGTCGAAGATCAGTGTTCTGATAGATCGCTTAATTCATGTGATGAGAATGCCGATTGTGTGATGCTACCTGATGGATATGCATGCAAATGCTTCAGTGGCTATGTTGACGTATCAAGTAATGCGAATTTACCTCCTGGTAGGGTGTGCACTCTACAAACCACATGGTATGTATATATTTCATTGTATGACTCATTTCTTCGATTTTTTGCTTTCAGAGATGATCGACTAACTAAGAGAATTGTGGCACTTCTAAGCACTATAATTTAGAATTTAAAAACTGCTAACTTTTAGCTAGTAAATAGAAATTTTTCGCTGTTCTAATACTGTCTAACTAATTGAAAAGTAAACCGAGCCTACTATTAAAATTCAGCACAAAACATTACTCATTCAATTTCTGCATGAATAATGCTCTTAAATGGTGCTAAAAGAAATGCTTTAATCAAATTCGCTATCGAATGAAGCGGAAATAATGCGAAATGGATCGCATATTTCTATGATCTGACATTTTTATTGCACTAAAAGTTTATTGCAAAAACAATGCAAAATACAAAGACTAAGAAAAATTTCGATATCAATCCAAATTCTGGCACAGCTAAATTCTAATTTGCCGTCAAAGAAATATCGCACAGCGGGTGGTGGTTTTTAATGAATTTTCGAGGTTGCCACCTTGAATAAAACAATGATGTGAAAGAGTGCCATCAGTATAATCATTAAACTCATAAAAGATCACCTTGTGGAAAATTAATGGCACCTAATGAATTTCTATCGAATCACTAAGTGAACACCATCAAAAGAAAAACAACAGCATTATGCAATTCGGCGAAAAATTGTCCTTTTAATGCTGATACACTTTGATATGCTTTTAAATTTAATGATTTGATAAATGAAATTTTCGTTCGTGAATTCTTTTTCCTTCGATCAGTGACCTAAAATTTTCTTCCGGCAAGATAACTGAAATAAAATTAGCATACTGATAAAAATTTCAGCCCCGCGCAACCAACTGATCTCGTTTTTCTAATCGATGGCAGTGGTTCAATAGGATCCGACGTATTCAGAGGAGAAGTAATGTTTACTTTCGCATTAATACAAACCTTTTGATGCTTTATGATACCAGAAAAAAAAATCCTCCACACAAGCTCTCATTATATATTCTGAAGGCATTTGAAAAACATCTGAGTACTATTGTTTTTTGCAAGCCCTAATGATAAAATTTTTGAATATTTCATTATATATACCATTGGGTTTGTTCGAAAAAAGAAAATTCAATGGTGTATTATTGAATGTTTCAGAAGCTCAAAAAAGTATAACTTCCTACCACTTTGCATTACCTTTTCTGCGTGCACAAGGAAGAGATGCGATGTATCATCCTTCTTAAAATCTCACTCCCATGTGGCAAAACACTAATATTGGCCATATGCTATGATTTACCGTTGGCAGGCATATTCAGTTTTTTGGTTCTGAAGGTAATGGAATTTCTTCGTCAGGTTTTCTTTTCTATGAGAAAACTTTCAGGTTTTGAGATTCTTGAAAGAATTTGTTGAGTTGTTCGATATTTCATCGGATCGGACGAGGGTTGCAGTCGTGCAATATTCCGATCGTATCCGGCATGAATTCGATCTGAATCAATATTCGTCGATTCAAAGTCTCGAAGATGCAATTGATAGAATTCAGTTCGCTTTTTTTCTTTTTCAAGAATTATTTTGAAGTTTATTTTCTATGATTAGTCAGTTTGTTCATTTAGAATGATCACTTCTAAATTCAATAATTTAAGTTCCATCGTTTTCTTAAAATCTCACTTGAGAGTTCAATTATTTTTCTCTCGAATATTCTATGAAGTAATCCTATTTACAGTTTAGTTTAAAATTTTTTTCAAATGTTCTAAAAGAGTGGCAATAATTTTTTCACTATCATTCTAGAACTGGTTGCAACACAATCACATTTTATAAAAATTTCTACTTTTTTTGCACACATATGAACCAATAATATTTGTTGCTGCATTTCATGCTTTGAATGTCGTTATAGTCTTATCGTTTTTCTCCGATTTCGTTTGCGCGAAAAAAGATAGAGTCAGTCGATTTCAATTAAAAGTGAAGATTTCAATGAATTGTATAAAAATTATGACAATTATTTGTTTGCTGGATTTGCATAATTAACGCTTCCGATATGCAAATTTTTTTTTGCAGATATATGACAGGATTAACAAGAACGGGAGCCGCAATTGAACATGTGACAAATGAAGCATTTAATGAGCGTCGTGGAGCTCGTCCATTATCCAATAAAATCTCACGTGTAGCAATTGTGATCACTGATGGTCGATCGCAAGATAATGTTTCATTACCTGCTCAACAAGCACGACAACAACGTATACAATTGTTCGCCGTTGGTGTTACGAATCATGTTTTGGATTCCGAGCTCGAAACTATAGCTGGTAAATTAGTGCAAAATGCCTATTCTTATTTGCTATAGCGATTAATTTATGATTTCCTCTTATCAGCTTTTCGCACTAGAATATTTTTCAATATTCTTGTGGGTTTTTCAATATTTTTTTTCAATAATATTTTCAAATTTTTTTTTTATTTTCTAAAGGGAGCGATTCAATTCCACAATCTTTCAAGTTCTCAGTCCTATTTCCAATGTTTGTCTTTTAAAATCGATTCGAGGCTTTTTCCCTGTCGTTCAAATTATACTGTGATGCATCAAGGTACAAGAGAAAAAAAAAACACCATAAACATGGCCGCAAACTGTTTCAACTGCACAAGAAGTTTTTTTCGCAAGTGCAAGTTTTTCGAATATTTTGTATTTTTAGACACTTTCATCGTTGTGATGACACAGCTGAATCATGCACCATCATGAGGGAATGTCATAAACGATTACCACTTTAACATCCGGTTTTCAATGAAAAAATATTGCGATCTTAAGGAATACGCCTACTTTTTTTTCTTGTAAATTTCCATCCTTAATTTTTAAGAAATTTCTGTAGACAATTATGAGAGAATTGCTGAAGCGCTTTTCTAATTCCAGGAAAAAAATCTTTCCTCAATTTGCTTCGACATTCAAAAAATCTTTTTTTTTTAAGGAGTGGAATGTATTGCAAGTGCAATCCAATATTGGAAATCTGAAACAAAAAATCGCCTACAATACATTAACCATAACAAGCTATTCAGAATTTAGAGCGATACTTTATGAAACTTCGCTGTATTACTGAAAAATTCAATATTTACGAAAAGAAAACCGTTAACAGGTGCGAAGGATCGTTACTTCCATGTCACTGGTTTCAAGGATTTGAATGCTCGGCTGAGGAGTGCAATTCAGAAAGTCGCTTGCCCTGAGGGCAAACCAACGCGGCCAACAGAAGGTAATTCTACATATTTCTATGGTCTGTTTCAACAATCAAAGACCTGACGCAAATGCATTTGTTTTTTAAACTCATGCTATCAGTTTTCAAGGGCGTTCCTGTATAGAAATAGTAGCGCGTTCAATAGATGAAGTCTAAAAATCTGAAACATAGTCCTCGCGTTGATTTCACTATAGCTTCCTAAACATTGCATCTTCCTGAAACACTGAGCCGTTCTTATTAGAAATATTTAAAAGTGCTTAAGTGAAAATATTTTCATCGTGAACGAATTTTAGGACCTTGTGATCCGTCCACTCATCATGGTTGTGATCGTTCGTTGAATCAAGTATGTCTAGCAAGAAATGGACAGTTCAGTTGTGGATGTCCACCTGGTTTTCAAAAACATCCACTCACTCAGGTGAACAAAGTATACTTAATTACCTAGATGTGCTAATTTATTTGAATGCTGAATTTTTCGTAAAAGCCTCTTTACATTGAAATAGGTGATACGCATTACTAGAGTAGTGCTTCAAGGATGCAATTTTTTAAAGCTTATGAGAAAGTATTGAATGAATCAGACGAAGAACGCTATTTTCATCTGTTGCTATCGGATATTTGCTTTGAAATTCAAACGCTCTCTGATAAAAA
This sequence comes from Baylisascaris procyonis, assembly GCA_037389465.1. Lineage (NCBI taxonomy): Eukaryota > Metazoa > Nematoda > Chromadorea > Rhabditida > Ascarididae > Baylisascaris > Baylisascaris procyonis. The sequence goes on from JAZARR010000250.1 coordinate 941,541, forward strand.
GAAGTTGAAATGAGTTTGGATTATTTCCCTTTATATTTTTTTCTTCAGGTTTCTAATCTCTTGTTCTAGTATTAATAGACGCAACATGTCATAAAATTTAATGCAAAATGATGTGATTTGTTATGATTTGGAAATTGATGGTTTAATTAGTCACATACAACGACTAAGTGTTGCTTAAACGTGACGACGATAAACTCATGAAGTGCACTAACTAAGGTTATGCAATGATGCTGATTTTATAGGTTTGCGGAGGTGAAATTTGCAATCCACAACTCGTCTCCTCATGCCCTCATCCTGACGTGTGTAAGCGGACTCCGTTCGGCAACTATAGATGCGCATGTTTGGACAGCTATTGGAGAGATCCAAAAACAGGAGCTTGCAGTAAGTTGTAAACGTTTGTATATACAATTTGCTTCAATTTCCCGTTAAAGGAAAGAATACCTAAAGCAATGGATATCGTGTAGGCAGGAAAGGTTTTTTGGTTAAAAGAAATGTTTAGGCGGAAGATTTCGTGGAAGAATTTTCTACCCATTGTTGTGCATTCATTGAAGGAAGAAGCACTTATTAAAGTATGGGCCAGGAATTATAAGATTGATTCAGGATGCTAAATGCATAGCAAATTTTCAAAAAATTGTTCCCAGCTGTTGCCTTCTTCTGTTTCATGATTGCCAGTGTGATTTACGGCGATAAGATGGTGTTCATGTCTGCAAAGCTATATCTTGCCAGCGATAAAAAACAGCCTGTTTATTTGTGCCAATAAATGACGGAATAACTGAGTTCGTTTAATTTCGATCATTATTTCCGTTCAACTTGCTGTTTGTGGTCGAAAAATTAAGGTTTAAACTGTGCGTCGAGTGTCGAATTAATGAACTTTAAGCTATCGAATTTCTAAAATGTACAGTCGAGTAGGTTTTACGTTACGCATTTACATTTTAGCAACTACCTTTATTTCAAAAACTTGTTTGTCACTTGTGCTATAATAAGGTACTTAAGAAACTACGCATCCACCATCAACCGAGCCAGCATTGGAAGAATGTGATGAGACAAGACCTTGTGGTAGAAACGAGCAATGTGTTCCTTCACGTTCTGGTGGTCACACCTGTCAATGCGCGTAAGTAATTCAACTTTTCATACATTCGCTGAGAAAGTGTGCAATTAAAGGCCTTAATTAATTTTCTGCAAAAGCAAAAGTTCTGGGCTTTCATCGCTACAGAGAATACTCTGGATTACTTATTAATTAATCGATCTTTTAAAACTACTTATCGCCTTTATCATAGATCAGCTTATTCACGAAAGAATGAAAAGAAATTTTTGAATGTGAGCGATTTGAGTTTCTGAGTTTGGAATGCTCGACTTTCAGACCTGGTTTCGAACGGAACTACAGGAGTGATAAATGCCAATTGCCTGGAACATGCGATCCATCGATTCCAGAATCTTGTGATCAGCGAAAACGAGAGCAGTGTCTACCCAACGGAAGTGGCGAATATACATGTCAATGTGCTGCCAACTATAAACGTCATCCAATCACCGAAATATGTTGTATGTGTCTTTCACTATATCGATTTTCATGTCTATTAGCAGAAGCACATCATCGACTCCTTTCTCATAACATATATTTGTCTGAAAGCATTAAGCAAGTTCTTTTTTTGGCATGTCATTATGTTGTTTGAAAAGAATTTCCTGTGTTTGATATTGATCAAAACGCATTACCGTTCATATGGTGTTCATCATCCATTCATCCATCACATATACGATGCCACTTCTAATAGAAACTTCTATAGCATTCCCACTTCGAAGGGGAGAAGGATGTTTATCTTGGAAGGATGACTCCTTTTAGGTGGAAGGGATAGATGAAGGTCTACTTTCCCAGTAGTGTAAGCTTAATATAACGTTAAGCTGTTGGAAACAAGTTATATGATTGCTTGGACTTCATCTGTTCACTTATAAAATCGGTTCAATAAGTTGTGCTGTGGTGATTTTTATCAGGAAGCATGAGGATGAGAGTTTATTAAGCGTTTAGCCGAAGTTGTATACTGATGTGGTAGAATGTATCGTTTTAGAGTCTGTTGCATGTGATGCTATCGGAAATTATCTAAAGATGAATTGACGAGCGTAGATTTCAAACATTTGTAGCTCATCTTACCTATTCGTATGATCTTTGCACTTCATGGACGTTTTATATGCAAACTAAAAGAAGAGTTTATAAAAGAATTCTTGCAGTGATCGATGAATGTGCGACCGGCACTCATGATTGCGACCGAAATGCGAGGTGTATAGATACTGATGAAAGTTTCATCTGCACTTGCCGTGAGGGATTCAATGACGAAAGTCCCGACCCATCCGAGAAACCGGGACGTGTGTGCATTCAACGTGAGTTTCGACGTGTTTTCCCTTATCGACATCAAACAAGAAAACATACCTCACTAAGAGCTGAGATTTGTTGAAGGGGAATGGGTTGGGACGGGGATGGAGGAGAGGGGAAGATATGCGAGATCGATACATTTCTGCATATAGAAGAATATAGACTCATATAAGGTCAAAAAAGATTCGATTGCTGTAGAGCGATGACATGCTGTTAAGGAGCGTTTGCATATATGGCGTAACCAGGGTGCTGGAGGGTTTATATTCCCGTCGTCAGGCAAAAAATCAGGATGCTATTCAATTGAAGAGGTAATTTATAAAAAAAAAGATAAAAATATTCAACGAGCAATTTTTTTCACATGCATCCTATTTTTCAGAAACAAATTCCTCTCCAAATCTTCTTATCTCGTTTATGTGTATCGGCCTTTTGCCTGAGCAACTTCCAAGGCTTCGATTACCTCTAAATGTCCTCAAAAAATGAATTTCTAAATATCTGTTGTGATTTTGCTTTTGCACAGTGTAAAAAATGATACTGCTAGCGTTAAATCGGTCAGCTATGAATCCATTTCATATAAAAATAGCATTTTAATTTTCGGTAGAAATATCGTTTAATTTCAAAAAAATTTATGATGTGAAGTCAGTCGGCTGTAAAAGAAAGGTTTTGTTGGTCGTTGATGTATATCCCAATTGCACCATAAGATTTTTTCGCATCAGATTCCAGCATTTGTTTGCATTGCTGCTAAAATACAGCTTAGGTGTTTTAGCTGATATACTTATGGATCACCTTGAATAAGGATTAAACTTTTTTGAAAGTTTCGATTTCCGCGAAATCTCCGTCGTAAAATTCAAATATGGCACCTGGCTAAGTTTCGTTTTTTTTTTTTCAGAAGTGGATGAATGTAGCGCTGGAACGCATAATTGTTCGGTTAATGCCAACTGCATCAATCTTCCAGATGGTTTTATTTGTCGATGCAAAGAAAATTTTGTCGATTTTAGGTTTGCTTATATTCATCGAATATCGATTTAATTGATTTTGATTTATTGATTTTATAGTTATTGACTTATCGATTTGTTTATTTAACATATTGAGTTCATTGATTGATTTATTGATTTATTGATTTTACACGTTTCAATTTCCAATCTTTAACATATTGACTCAGTTATCGATGTCATCCTGAGAATACTTCGAGCTTAACCTATGATACAGCTCAATTTTCCATTCCATTTTTCAATTCGATGATTTCAAAATCGATGAAACATATTCTCGTTTTCAGTTATTTTCGCTGCTTCATTCTTTCGTTCATAAGAGTCATTCAACCATATCACTATATAGCTTATCACCACTGTTGTTCTACGGTTATTTATGGTTATTTTTCGATGATTTTCCGTCTAAAAAATTCAATTTCTGCCAAAAATTTTCCTGGTTGAAAGTGAATACTATTGTTTCATGTCCTTCATGTTTTTTTTTTTCAGTCCAAATCCACTTCGCTTCGCAGGAACCGATTGTAGACCGTTAGTGGATGAATGCGCAGATAAAACTTTGAACACATGCAGCGAGAATGCGATCTGCATTGACACAAGAGAAAGTTATAAATGCCAATGTAAAGAAGGTTTTCTCGATCAGGATGAATTGCGAAATCCCGGAAGGATTTGTCAAAAAGGTCTCTTTTGTTGATTTCTTCAAGAATTCTTTCAGTATGTTTGCGAAAGCGAATAACCCTATTTTGTTCATTTGCTACACGAACATGACAGGGAAGAAGCAGTCATCTTTTTTTGTCTGTGATGGGGTGGGAGGGAAAGGAGAATGCCCAATAAGGTTGGACGAAGATGGTCGAAATTTAAAAGTGATCACTAAAGAAATGCTTTATTTATCGACGATATCATTCGGTTCGGCACCTCACTAGCGTGAGTCTAAAGTCGTTTAGTATGTCGCGCCTAAACAAGCAATTTGAAAATTTTAAGTCTACATCATCTAATATCATTTTGCAACACAGTAGTTGTGAGAATTGACAAACGTTTGTGAAGTTATTACTGCATTATTATCACCAATGATCACTTATTACTGCAATTGAGTAATAAAGAAATTTTTCTGCTTATGCTCTTAGATGTTGATTGACTCAAGAAATGAAGAGTAACTAGAGTCAAGAAAGTTTCTCATCTTTTAAAAAGTTCAGAATTCGATGTTATTGAATAAAAAAGCGGTTATAATAATTTCAGTTAACCGAATTTGTTCGGAAGGTAGACATGATTGCGATCAAAATGCGCGTTGCATTGAACGAGGAGCAAATGCCTATGATTGTGTTTGTAATGCTGGATTCCTCGATAAGAGTCCCGATCCAAATCAACCAGGTGGAGATATTCGGATACTTTTTTATAATCAACTTGAAATTGAGCATTTAGTACCGCAAGTCACTAAGTATAACCTCGCAGTAAATGTTCCACTTATCGGAACAATTAACATTGTGCTTGCAGACGCACAATTTCTTCGCAATAACAAAAGTGCACATCTCAATGATCTGAAAATTTAAATTAAAATATTTCATTGTTGCGAATGAATTTGAAAGCATTTCTATTCCTCTGTGAAACGTCATCGTGAGTGAAGCGGAAACCGTTCTAAGTGCTTCTAACTGGGTCAGGAGAGATTTCTTTTCGAAGCTTTTTGCTCGCTATATTCTATCTTCTTTTTTTTTTTCTCATTTCATTTCACAGTTACTAACTTCGAGATCTAGTATTTATAAACGAACACGTCATACTGTCTTTCATATTCTTGAAAGCATCATCGTTTCTGCTGAAGTTTCTATACGCTAAATAAGCATTTTTGGAATATTTCACTCAGCATATTTAAACACATCGAAATATTTCAGCTGAATAATATAAAATTAAATACTTCAGGCTAAATGGTTATCATTGTCAGTGAATGATCGTTTGTTTGATTATGACATTTATTATTCGCATACCGGAAGATTACATATTTAAATATTTGGAAGGCTAAAAATTTTTATAGAAATGATCTTTAAAAATATAAAGAAACAATGAATTTTATCTCCTGCGAGTGTATAACTCTTTTCCTATACTCACTTCTGCTCTTTTGATGTATTTTAATTGTTCATATAAAAGCGGGCTATGTTATCCCGCCATTCCTGGATATCAGACGGACATTAATTGTCTGAGAAGTAATATACTGTAAAAAGAGAAAATTTGTAGGTCGATTATGCGTGGAAGAGGTTTGTTTGGATTCAACGAAGCATGATTGTCATGTTGCTGCAATCTGTACCGAAGTAATTGGGCCTGAACGCTATAAATGTGCATGTCGTGATGGCTATGTTGATATGAACCCCTCGAGGCCAGGTTACTCCATTATTCATTTTTTATAATAAACGAGAATAACTTGAAAAGTTGTGGGATTAAGCAGTAATGAAAGGGAAGGGCAATTTTTCACACCAGTAATCATCACTGACTAAAATTGTAATTTATTAAGTCAATTAGTGTTTTTGCAATGAAATAGGTTACTCTAGCTTGACCGTGGAGTAGATGGTGGGGCTCAGCTTTGAGTCAACGTGTTTTTAAGTAATAAAAATATTATGAAATTGCAAAGGTTTGAGCATTGAATCTCATTGTATTTGAGAATGTATGTTTTTCTTTTTGAGTACATCCTAATAAAAAAAATTTTAAAAAATAATAAAATTACGAGTTGAGTTGGAGAACTATAAGTGCTTGGCATTTGGTATCTCGCTTGTAAAAATCTTCTAAGATATCAACTGAAAGTTGCATAAAAAGTTGCCAGGTTTCAATAGATTACCATGATGCGTCATATATGATATTCAGGCAGAGAATGTAAGGAAGCATTGAATGAGTGCATGGATCGTTCTCTAAACGATTGTGATCCGATTGCAACTTGTCTAGACCAACAACAAGGATACGCATGCACCTGTCCAGTTGGAGTAAAGGATATTTCGCCAGATCCAAGCAAACCAGGCAGAAAATGCTTGATTGTAAGTATTGTCAGGCAAACATGTTCCTTGTTTTTTTTGGGGTTATTTTTTTAGTTAACGTCAATATTTTCCACTGTGGCAACAATTTGCTGCGATCGTTCTGTTTTGCAATAAAAGAAATTGAAATTTCTGAAGGCAGAATTTATAACATTTCAGCTTCTACAAATCATTATTTGTTTATTTGTTCAGGGTTCCATGCTAGCAAAAGACATTGATAAATGTATGTGAAAGCATAGAAATGAAATACAAATGCAGTAAAAATAAAAGAAAAAAGGCATTGGCGCACAATAATTAGTAGGCATCACACAGATTCTACAGAAAATCCCAACGTGGAACTTGAATAAGAAAAAGTATTGTTAGAAAGTAATAGTAACTAGTAACGATTAAAATATTGTATGTTTGCAGTTGATCGATGAGTGTCGCAATCCGCATCTGAATAACTGTAGTCGTTTCGCCGACTGTTTTGATCGAGAAGAGGGCTATGAATGTAAATGCAAATCTGAGTATCATGACAACAATCCATCACATCCAGGCACCGATTGTTCGTTCAGTAAGTTGTGTTGTCTTATACTGAAGTCGTGTGAAGAAGTTAACATACGTTGTTTAAACAGATAATCCATAAAATTATGATTGTACCTATGAATATTATTATTCAAATAACTTGGAAGAATTGTTTCATATTCTTTAGCTATTCGTTGTTGGACATCATCGATTTATTTGGATTATAAAGTTGTTGTTTCACTAGCAAATGATTTTTATCGATCGGCTTGGTATTAAAATTAAACATATATCTTACTTGAGATCATTATTTCTTCGGCTAGAGCTGAATTACGGGAGGACAGATAAGTGCAATCGGTTATCGACGTTTACAAGAGGAGCATTTACATTCAACATTTTGAAAGAGATAATTTGTTGCATTTAAAAGAACGCATATTTTTTTCTTTCGAACCAGTTCTTCGTATCGTTGCTTTCGCATTGCTGCAAAACATTAAAAAAAAGTTGCTTAATACTGTTTTCCTACTTTTTTTTAAAAACGAAAAATGGAAATGCCTTTTCTCCTAGATGTTATGTAATTGTCACATAAACGTCTATTGTAAGATTAGAAACTTTTGTTCAAATGAAAGGGAATTCGATTTTTTTTATAGTTACTCGAATATGAGCTTTATTTTCATCTATTTTGAATATATAAGAACAGAGAAACGTCAAACAAAAATAAACGAAAGACTAATCGAGTGCAGACTAATATATGGATTAAGCGGTAGTTCGATGATTTTCGCAAATGATTTCCAGTTATCAACGAATGTGAATCGGACAATCTCAATGACTGCAGCAAACACGCAAAATGTACGGACACTCAAGAAGGATATACTTGTGAATGTATCGCACCCTATAAAGATGAACGACCCTCGAATCCGGGTCGAGTTTGTCGGTATGTGAAATATTAGCACAATGAATTAATTATTCAACGGTAATTTAGCTAGTTGGATCAATGATAAAAGAAAACTTTTATTACTTGCGCTTGGAATGCTAGACGCATAAATATGGGTCAACAGAGGTGGTAAAATAAAAAATGGTTCGGGAAGGTGGCACAAAACTGGAACCTCGAGCTATCGATATCAAGGTGAAGGCACTTATCGTTGGCGCTAACTAACCTAGGCATATACTTTCACTTTTTAATGCATTCACGTTATCAGTCGTCAAAGTTCAAGTTTAAGGCGCTAACCAACATGCTTAGCGCTTGAACTTGGACTTGAAGGAGAGCAATTGACAGTCTTGCTATGAATAAAATTGCAATAACATTTAATATCTAGTATAATGCTGAAAAAGAATATCATCATTAAGGAAATTATATGTTAGAGCCTTCATTAAAACCATAATGAATTTCCATCGAATTAGCAAGTTTATATATTGGAAAACGTTTCTATTTCTATCATTTTCGATAACACATCGTTTAGGTACAATGAATGCGAAGATCCAAAGATGAATGATTGCGATAGGAATGCCGAATGTTTGGATACAGATGACGGTTTTACTTGTCGTTGCAATACAGGCTTCTATGATGACGGCAATGACCCTCATAAACCTGGACGTGTTTGCATCGGTATTCATCATGGTTTATCTGTTTCTGTTTTCTGGAATTTTCGGTAGAGTTTCAGTGAAATTTCCACCGCATAACTTAGATAAACGTTTGCTCTCTCTCCACGACCCTGTTGCGAACTACTGACGTCCAGTTAGCTTAAGCAGGAAAGTTAGATTTCTGAGGAACGCATCGATTTGATGGGCTCTTTGATTGAGAAAAGCCAAATACCCGTAATTGTGAGAAGAGCTGAATTTGAGAGACTTCAGCTGTAGTATGGGCGTAAGATGTTTCAGTCCCGTTTTCAAAGCAATAAGAAACAAACGAAGGAAGTTTTGTACTATTGTCAGACTTTACTGAAGCTTTTCACTTGTAAAATTTTCGAAAATTTCCACTTGAATTAGCAGTTAGTAAGGTAATTCGGTACAAAAATTATATGGTTTTTTCTTACTTACTGGCTATTGCTGATTATTTTCGGAAATCTTGAGTATACTTCTCAATTTTTTTATAGAATTGGTCATAGACAAACCACCAGAAGTGGAGAAGACAACACTGTCACCGAATTTGGCACCATGCTCGTCAACATTCTGTCACCTCGATCTTGGGGAAGTATGCATCGGTGGAGCACGTTGCGGATGCAGACCGAATCAGAATCGTGCAAGTAGCGGCGATAACTGCATAGATGTTGAGAAGGTTCCTAATCTCGGCCAAATTGTCGTCTTTTTTCCAAAATCGATTCAATTGGGAGGATGAATTTTGATGATTGATTTATAGGTTTCAAGTGCGATTTAATTGTTTGTTTGTTAGATTGAATATAAATCTATGGCGCCTAATTGAAGCTGCTTAGTTTTTTTCGATAAACATTTTTAACTTATATTTGAAAATTAGAAATTCTTATTGAGTAAACGTTCTCAAAATTGTTATTAGTTAATGAATTGCTTGATGAGAGCATAGCGAATGATGAGTAGGAAATGGAATTGAATACTCAAGAATTCGATTTTCATTCAGATTCCAATCGAAATTCGAATTGCTGATCGTGATGGTGAAAAGCTTGTATATAGCAGTGATTATGGAAGTCCCAATTCGCCAAACTATGTGGATGTTGTGGATGCTTTCAACAAGGGCTTGAGCGATTTGATCAAGGAGACGACATTTGCGCCACAGTTTGTAAACACTGACGTCAAATATATCACAAATCCAAAAGTGAAAAATAGGTGAACATTGCTATAATTTATAACATTTTTACTAACAAGCGCGTATTGATATCACACCAGAATTTCTTATACCAAAAGTGCGGCGTTGTTGGTGAATTCGTTGGAAGAATAAAGACGTAGTCGCATACAAAACGACACAACTTAATGAGGTCGTTAAATGTTTCATTAAGTCATCCGAGTATTCGCTGCAGCGCTAACAAAAGGAAATGGGAGAATACGCCATAAAAAATGGCACAATATGCGCTTTTGCATTCCACTCACTTGACTGCTATTTCAATAAGTTATCAATGGAAAATCAAATCTGCGGAATAGTGCGTTCCACTTAAACTTTGCAGAATTGCGTATTTATGTTGTAGGAAGTTTATCAACTCAGATTTTACGGCTCGCTGTGCCGTAAAATCTGAGTTGATAAACTATGCGAAAGTCTCATGTTAGAATTGGAGAAACGATATTCCATTTTGCAGTACTTGGGATAGCGGACTTTTATTCGTTGGAAGTGCAGATTTTAAATCACCAGTCGATAAATGTGCATTCTGGAATGAACTTCTTGCTGCAGTCAAAACCAACGACTATCGCCTGGCGAATGGTCATCTCATGATCGCCAAGGATATCGACCAATTAGATCCATGCAGGTTGAACCACAACTGAAATAGATGCCAGCTAAAATATATAACAGCCGTTACTGCTCAGATCAGTTGTCCTGAACTGTAGGATTCTTCGCTGTTCTCTAATTTCCATGAACCGGTCAGGAAGTCTGTTCGATTTGCATTGGCTATTAGAGCATTAGTGTGCCATTTGAAACGATCAAATTTCCAATGAATTGAACACTACCGTTCTCTACTGATTTCCAAAGTTCAAATCGATTCACGCCGACGATAAATCTAGTGAAATTTATTTCAATATATTTTTATGCGTCTAAATAGTATGGCCAAATAAAAAAGGACATTTTTCGAATTGGAAGTGATCTTCGTAATGAAAATTTCGTCAAAAATCATCTAGTGTAAATAAAGTCAAGCATTTTGCAATAGCATTGCTCATTTTAGACGAATATTTAAAATTATGTATTCATAGTCGAGTTTGATGAAAAATTTGCATAAACATTAAGTCTATGAAGCTGGACATTTTATTGAACATAATGAGCATATATAGGATGCTAACGATAGGCAAAGCCATTTCGAAATGTGGAGGCACTATTTAGATTTATGCACTTTATGCTTACAAAGCTGCTACATGTATTTTACATTCATTGGACTATACCGTAATGGAATGCCTATTCGTTTAGAAAGGAAGAACAAAAAGGCAGTCCATGTGGTTCGACATTCTGTCGAGCCGATTTGGGCGAGGAATGCATCGCAGGAAGATTATGCGGTTGCCCAAATGGGCAAAAGAGGACTGGATCGGATGAGAAATGCAGACAGGTCACTTTCGCCTTCTTAAATAAGACCTTTATACAAGTGGTTTATGAATATTTGAGGGCTTTTTTCTCATTTGAAATGGATGGAAATGATCCGCTATAGACAAAAATGATTATTAGCTTACCTGCGAGAAAAGATGTTGCGAAATTCAGCAGAGAGGAGGGAACGGAAGTCCTGAGGCAGTGGATGGCTACGATTCATTCTGGAATATGCCAGGTAGTTTTTTGTGTGGTGCGGAACGCTTGCAAAATGTTCAGCCGATAAGAATCATAACCTTTGTGATTATTGATCGATTTCAATCCCAAGGTGTGAAAATTCGAGTTGTTGCTGTTACGATATTCGTTATCAGATATTTGCAGGTGGAATCGTGGAATTTACCACTATGGGTGATTCGTGAGGGCAGTAGAATATTAAATTACACAGATGAGCTTTCTAATCCACAAGACGAAGAGCACAAGAAACTTGTTGGAGCGTTCGAGAAGGGAATCGCTGAGAGTTATGCACAGACACCACTTAAAGGTGGATTCGTCGTCGCTGAAGTCAACGATATTGCGAATCCGAACACTATCAATAAGGTTATTTATGAGGATTCCTACCGCTTTCGTGATTGGAGGCATTCTGTGACTAATGAATCCTAAGTTCGTTGAACATGAAGACAGAATGAGTCAAGAAGGCAGAATGTTTGATAGCGGTTTGTTTTAGGTGTGCAATATGAGAATGCCGTATAAGACATCACATGCTATTCCAAATTTAGAAATATTTTATAGGCATTTAACTACGAAATGAAATGATCTGAAAGAGAAAGATGAGAAGATTCTCGTACTCAGATATGAATGAATCGAATATATGGGCTTAGCTCAATGGGTTTAGCTCAATATGGTTTAACTCAATGGGTTTAGCTCAATGAGTTTAGCTCAGTATGGGTTTAACTCAATCGTAATCATTTCCACTTTCCGTCTAAACAAGAAAGTTTTAGAGGAACATCATCGAAGGAATAATTGTTCAATTGGAGTTGAAGTTATATGAGATAAATAAGTGGTAAAATGCTCAGAAAATAATGCATAACAGATTATTTCAACATGAAAAAAAAGAAAAGTCAATGAATTAAAGTCATAATGAAATTTGACCGAGTTCATATTATATTTGAGGTCCAATCTATTCTTTTTCTATGAGAGAAAACCGGAGCGTTACAATTCAACAATCGAATTCAGTTAACGATCCCTCATTTATGCTAATGAGGGATCCACCAATTTCAGGAATTCATGTGAATTATAGCCATAATTCCAAAGGACTTTCATCCAAAACTATGCGCATGGTACTCTCAAATTATTCTATCAAAGTGCCGAAACTGAAGGAAAAATATTCAAGTTTTTCACATCTACAACTATTTTGTTTCTCATTTGTGCTAAAACAACTTATTTAACGTACAGTTTTCTAGATGTTTTATCTTTACAATATGCAATACCTCAAATGAGTCATCCGTACAATCCACGCTCTTCATCTGTTCAAGTTATTTCAGTCAAAAAATATTTCGCAGAGGTGAAAGTTAGAACGGCTAAAAAGCTAAATGTTCTATTGCCTCGTGCAATAAAATGGATTAGTTGAATAGTTTGCCGTCTATACTACTGGTGATATTTTTAGAGTTGGGATCGTGGTATTCTCTACAATTTTACGGTGAATTTCGTTCGCGGTACAGTCGGCATACCGTCCAAAGTGTTCACTGATCTTGTTGATTATATCATTAAAAAGAACAACTATGAGGTAATTTTTTAATGATTCCAATTGGTTCTACTAAATTTAAACTAATCAAGGCATTTGTCCATGCATTACTTTCATAGAATACATTAAAAAATGCATATTTGATTCATAATCTCGACCGTTGAAGTCTACGAAAGTGTGCTGTTAACAAATAGCTAGAAATTGATATTTATGTAGTGTTACCAATGAAAATTACATCACTGAAAGCATATTTATTGCGGGGTATGCAAAACGCTTAACGTGATCTAGTCGAAAATGAGGATGGGCAATCGTGAAATTCGGGCAAGGGGGAGGGCAGGGGCGGGTAAGGAATGAAGCTTTTATGGCATAGATTTTACAATGTCTATCTCTATGAACTTCCAGGTTGGTTCAAGCAAGCAATATATAAGTCCGGATCAAGCTAATCCTTTCGATGCGTGCTACAAAAATGATTGTCATCCAAAGGCGATCTGTAAAAGTCATGGCAAAGACCACACGTATGCGTTTTAAATCATCCATTGATTAGCTGATAAGAAACGAGAGGTGAATAACGACATGTTCGTTGATCACGTTCTCATATTTTTGTATACATTTCTCACTGATCACTAGCGGCGAATGTGAGAGAGTTTTAGTTGTGAATTTTAACAGTCAGTATCAATAAATTTATGGTTATCAATCAGGTTTACTTGTTGACTGTTTTGTTTGCGTTTTGCAGTGAAATAGCCAAAAAATAGGCAAAAGAAGTGAGAATGATAAATGCAAATTCAGTAGTCCTAATTCGGCTAGTATCAGTGCATCTAAGAATTCGATGAGAATAAATTTTCAGCGTTACTTCGATGGAAATCTACGCTATTTATCAAAGTCATCAAGCATAAGATTTAATAAAAAGGGTTTTATTGAAACTTTACGAACAATATTTTAGCGTTTTTCAAGCATTTCATTTTCCATTGTTTCAGCTGGCAGTTTTCAAGCTATTAAAGTAACCTAATGAAAGGTATTATACTTATTCATTGTGTCCACTAAAATTCCATTGTTGTTTTTCAAAGAATAGGTCATTTTAGATGTGAGTGTCCACCAACATTCCGAGATTTGAATCCTTCTGATCCTGGTCATGATTGCCTCAGTTTAATTGGTGTGAACGAATGTGAGAAGGAGGAATGGAACGAATGTGACGCAAATGCACGATGCATTGACGAGGACCGTTTATATAGGTAATGACAATTTACTTATTACCAATTTATAAGATTTAGTTTTACTACATGTAATTTCTAAAATTGAAAGTTGAAAGTTTATCCAAGGATATAAAATCCGCTTTCTTGAGAAAAAAATTACCCATCTGGAGCTATCTGATTCTCAAATATTTCATTTCACCTTTACATCTGAGCAATTAATAACTTTGCTGTCCGACCGGCCATAAGCATCGCAATATTCCAAATTCTGGTTACGCTTTGCTGCTACTTCCATTTGCTAACAGTGGTACTCAGTAGCACCTGAAGTTCATTCTTCAAGCTACAGCCAACATTGCTCGCCGTTTACTATTTGCGATTTTCTATGAAGGCGCGAAATTGAATGTTTTCAAACAAACTTCCCTCTCAACAATTCAGCTGCAATTAGGTGCTAGCAACATTGAATCTTATCTATCGCATAGATAAATATTCTTAAATCTCTATCCAAATCTGAAAAGAACATTGAACTGAGGTGAAATCGAAGTCGATGCAACCAGTCGTATAAAAAAAAGTTAAAATGTTACCAAAGAATTTTTAACATTCAATTACGAGTTCTTTATGGGCCTAAATTATTGTCCCTGAAAGAGTTGCCTAATAAATGTGGTCCTATTTCGTTCTATAATTATTTAGTTATTGTCGGATAAGTAATTAATAGCTATAATTGATAGGTCGCTATTGTAATATAGCGTTAATTTCAGGTGTGAATGCATTAAGCCATACGTAAACGCAGCACCGAAAGACAAACTTCCAGGTTCAGTTTGTCGACTCGATTATTGTTCAGATGTGAATTTCTGCCCATCTAACACAACCTGCAAAAATACTGAAGATCAGGTAAAATGTTAACCTTTTTCATCTGAATCATTCGAAGCGCTCCTGTGGCCTCAAACAGTTCACTTTCATTTGCTATTATTTCATAGCGTACCAACGTTTATGATATTCATTTGTTTTCGTTTCCCATGCACATATATCAGTGATCCAATCCTGGGAGTAGGAATAGAGTGAGAGCAGCGTTATCATCCCATCTTCCTTCCCCCTTAAACTCCAAAAAAACTTCGGATTCGGGTAGGTTATTGCCAGTGAGGGAATTGATCCACCACGAAAATTAAATGATGGGAACGCTGTTACCCCTCCAAGAATTACTAGGCGTTACCGAACCTTCCACTAATGTTACTCCTAGTCCTCTCTCCCCACCTTTCTCCGCTCCCCGTTCCGCCTCAAGCTCTAACGAGCGACTTGTTGTAAACTTTGGCCTGCAAGTCATTGGATAGTGCACCTATTCAAAGGAAGAATTTGGTTTGGCAAAGGCTTTCAGTGGACATTTTGAAAGCTTTCAGTGAACTTCCGCAGAAGTCGTTTTGCCTCCATCTTTCCCCCCTCTCCCCACCCATCTGCTTCCCTCCTCCACAATAAATAATGGCATCAAATCCAGAGGCATTCATTTTGATACACTTAAGATCAGTAATTCGTGCCATGAGGAAATACTTGTTATTGCAGGCGGTATGCACTTGTTTGCCAGGTTATATCGATATACGTAAAAGCGAACGTCGTCTTGAAGCAGGATTCCCTAAAGAATCTTATTGCCTAAAACCACAGGATGTCGATGAGTGCGCCTTAGGTCTACACAACTGTAGTGCAGCAGCTATTTGCACTGATCTACACATCGGCTATGAATGTGCTTGTGCCGAAGGGTAAATATTTTTCATATTTCCTATATGTTGGCCGTAATCTCGTGCTGTGGAATTTAGATGTAAAGTGCGCAAAAGAATAAATATTTGCAGCTCTAAATTGACGAGAAAACATCATTTGTATTTAGTTGTACGGCAGACATTCCAACATACTTTATTATTTCAGAGGAAGTTTTATACAACTCGTAGGTTGATAAAAAACGTTAACTTTGAGAATTAAGTGATTTTATCAGATAGTGGTATTTCAAAAACTGTCAGTTCTACAGTATATCTGGGCAGTGATATTCAACAGCAATAAAGTATGCTCATTGTCATAGAAATATGTAAATGCAGATGAAGAATAAATTTTTATTAGAGAGATTTCTTACTCAGTTCTTGGTGATCAGAAAGTTTTTTTTAAGGTACACCGATGGAAACCCATCACTACCTGGTCGAGTATGTGCGGCACTCCTTTGCGGTCTATGCAATGGTCATGGCGATTGTGTGCATGATCCACATACCAATAATATAACATGTGCATGCGTTGAGGGTTATAGCGGCGAATTTTGTGAAATTGCACCATCACGTGCATCCGCTATTCTCCTTATTATACTCGCGCTACTCTTCCTTCTGCTTACGTTGTGCTGTTGTCTCTATTTCTGTCTCAAAACAAGGTAAAGAAAAATTTGTCCCTCAAAAATTTGTGCCTTATTTTTATATTTTTCATTTGGTTATTTTTCGGATCACAATTTTTCTTATATACTAATGAGCAAATTTAGATATATAACGTTACATATATAATATATGAGCAAATTGCAGTTCATCAAATGCTGAGTAATCAAATGAGTGGAAGATAGTTATCGAAGTGCTGCAGTCCTTTTAATGCGAGATTACTGTAATGATTGCAGATGTTTCGGTGGCCGAGGATTGAGTGCAAGTAGCGTAAGTGGACGTGAGGAAATTCTCGGTTCCGATTATTATACCATTCCACGAGCAAAGTTGAAACATCATGCTGTAAGTTTTGGCGTATTCATTTAGATAACATGTTTTAATTCTCTTTTTCTTATTATTTACACTTCGAAAACATTTATCGCAGAAATAAGTTCTAAAACATTATATAGCTAAATTCTAAACTTGTTCGATTCTTCTTTGGATCATTTTATTAGTAGCATTATTGATTGTGGTGATTTTTTTACGGTATATAATCGTTCTAGGTGATGAATTTGTGATATGCATAGTTCCTATAATACCGATATTAGCGAATTCTTCACTTTTTCCTTAGTCATTCAAATAAAATTCTTCAAATAATCTTTTTTTAGTTCATTACATTTCACTGGCGATGGATGTGGTGCATCTCGTTGACTTATTAATGATCTAATATTTTTATTAACACCGACCTATTATTTAGATATTAAAATCAAAAATAATTTGCAAGAGAAAACCAGAAAAAATATTGAAAATAATGAAAGAACAAATATTAAAATATCAGATGGAAGAAGGGGCACGTGGAGGTGCTGATGATGCGGACGCAATGGCATTGGCCCGTCGTGGGCAACCTGAAGCCGATGCAGCCGCATTACAACGATATTTGGATGGAGGCGCTTCATTGTCAAGTGGTTCGCTTCTATTGCTAATTCTCTTTAGCTTAATGTTTTTGATTATTTAACTATACAGTCGTCTTTCTCAGATTTAACGACGAAAGATTTCAACAAAATTTCTTTCGCGTTTCCAGCAAATACCTTGGAAATTATAAATATCAAGCAAGACATTGAAACTTTTGTGCTCCTTTTTGGGCGTAAAGCGAATATTTTCTGGTGGAAATAGAATTTTTTTCGAATATTTTCAAATAATTTTCAAACAAGCATGAGTTCATTGAATGAAACATTCAAGAACGCTTTTATAATCATCCCTTTACTATATTAGATCTGTTTGTTAGGACGTTTTAATTTTTCTTCGCACTCAAAACTGAAGATCCGAAATGAGAATCGACGATAACTGATAAACGAATGAGCGGCTATCTTCACAGAGCTTAGCTTATATTGAGTCAAAATAAATCATAGTTATGCTGCAAACGTCAATGAGGAAACTTTGGTGCTATAAGCATCAAGGCATAAAGTTTTTTATTTGTTCTTGAACAATAAAAATCTTGGAGGGTCCTCGATGGAGGAAATAGAAAGGCGAATAATCACTGACGTTACTCGATCGGAAGTGAGAACAACGACCGTCCATGATGCGTATGGTGAGGGTACATCTGGCGCAACTACCTACGGCATCAGCTCTGCGGCCACTGGTGCTGTTCCAGCCCATGAACATTCAGCTCAGGTACTAGTGACAATTTTGGCTTGCGCAGTCGGTCGGAGATGAATGATGACATCAAATGTTATTATACTTAAATTATTGTCATTGCGGAATAGGTGAACAGAAAGACTAAATTTATGAATACTCATTTATTGCGCATTTTTGTGAATTTTATTGGAGCATTATTTTTGATTATATTTTTGTGTTTATGCATGTAAGTATATTCCAACTCGCCAATCTCACAAAAAGGAGTGATGAGATCTTTGTATGTAGTCTACGCCATGGAATTACCACCTATCTCTAATTTTTTTCTCATTCAATCGTTTTTTCCACGCAGTTATTTACAGTCAACATAAGACAAAGATATTTGCAATGGATAAGATAAAATTTGCATTGTTGCATTCTTATAAGCGTTGCAGATGAAAGTTTATGACAATATCTTGTCTGTGCATTTGTGCGTTTATGCCTGTCTGTCCCAGTCTGTCAGTATAGTTCACCTTGAAAACCATTTCGGTTGTACCACAGACCTGACCGTATTGTTTTCGTTTCTTGGGTTTCGTTTCTGAGAGCGGATGACTTCATAACCTCGTTCTTCGTGCAAGGATCATTGCTTATGTCTCAGAGATAGGTTCAGGAATTGCAATACATTTACGAGCATTATACATACCTCATTAGCTGAAAAAGGTGAATACTTCTTAGTAGATGATATTTATTAGGGATATTAAAAAAGCGCCTACAAACAAATGATTTCTCATTTCAGTTCTTTGTTCATACTCCAGTCGAAACGGATGCAGAACAATATGCTACTTCAACTGCTGACCATTTCATGCATACCGGTGGTGGTTACTCAGGGGATTATCGTTCACAATCGCGGCAAATGGTATTTCCAACTTGTACTCTCAAAAATTTTGGTTGGGCGCTCATCGGATTTGCCGATCGAAGTTTAACGATAGTGGAAAAATTGAAAACTTGAGTACCACTGTGAATTGAAATGACCTATTTAAGCTGCGTCGCTAATTGAAACAAATTCCTGATCGCCATAAATCGCATCAGCATATCGATACGTCAGATCATTATTTACATTCATTCTTCATAATTCAATGTCTCGCTATTTTATTTTCATTTGATAGTTTATGAGTCAAAGTTTTCCATAAATTATTCCACTTTTGTACTGATCTTTGCGTTCTGCATTCGATAATATCCACTGGTTCCTTGTCATTATTTCACTTTTACAGTTTTGTTTCATAGAATTGTTGTTATTGTTATAGGGCGGTCAATACGGCGATGAGGACTACAGTGGAGGATCTGATGTTGGCGATGCTGTTTATGATCGAACTACAAGGGTTCGTTTTATTTTATATTCGTACGCTTGATTTTATTAACCATGAAATCAGTCTAATACTCATATAAGGCTTTCATAATCACGAAACAAGAAACAATATGATTCAGCGAGATTAAATATATTAGATGATACAGAGGAAATAATTTATCGCAGACTATTGATAATTCGCTTACTTTATATTACACTTACGAAATTCGCGTAATATTACTTGGATTTGATTAGTTCCCTATCGAATAAATTTCTAGGATTGCTCGAGATTAAAAAGTAGAAGAGCCGTTATTGATCAGAATAGTATATTTGCGGTTTCATATGCCTATCCGTTTATTTGCTTTCAAAAACATCGCTCATCGAAGGCAATTTTTCATATTCAGATTGAACTTCGACTTCACTCATAAGTTGGATAAATCGGGTTGTTCACAGATTTCTTTGCCTCATACATTTTGGCGTTTACTAATTCTCTGAGTCAGTTACAAGAAGAAATTTGAAGGAGGAATTTGAATAAATGAAAAAAGTGCTATTATTATGTACAGGGTACTAGCAAAATAGATATTTCTCATTTCCTAATAGCGAGAAAATCGCATTCGAAATCTTCGATCTACTAAGAAAAATTTTTCGAAGACAAGAGCATAAGCAAAACGATGTCCTTTGATATCCGGGCCGTCCGTTCAGCTAGTTCCATGAACTGGAAACAAAAAATGTTTGCCGCTGCACAGGTGAAGAGAACATTTGATCAGTGCAAAATGAGCTGACTGGTGCAAAATAAAAATTCCGACTGGTATAAAATGTAGGCAAGTTTTTGGCGATTCCAAATATCTGCTTGATGAGTTAGCGTCAACTATGAAAAAGGAAATCAACCGGTGAGGTACATTATATCTGCCGCTTCGCAACTCTTAATTCGATGGTACCCGACTCAGAACTATCGGATGCACAGGCGGACAAAATAGACACACTCATAGCAACTATATTTATACAGACAGACACGACGGTGCAATAATGCACAAATTTACACAATCGCCTAAAAAGGTTTGATAACGATTTCAGATGACAACACATCGCGATTTTGTACCTGCAACACGGGATCGAGGACCGAGTGAGCGCTTACGCAACGAATTTCAGACGACAACGACCTCACACGAAACGAATTACTTTTAAGTTGCTATATAGCATGAATTTTCACCAACAATGTCCTCTGCCTTTAATATGCTCACTAATTTTTTCAGTGCATTTGCTCTTAGCTCTAGTGTGCTTATTTCAATAATTCAATTATATTAGCGCTTTTCTCGGAAATCAGTTCTGTCCGTTTTGGTCAATATGCTTTGTGCCATATTCATTGGGCCATAATGTGTATGGCACAACAATCGCAATCTTGTCCTCTTTAACAACTTAGAAAGAGTTTATAATAAATAAGAATCGAGGTCTTGGATAAGGTTAACGATTGTATGGAATTGTTGTATTATTTTGGTGATTTGATCTCTAAAATCTTTTGTGGCTATAGTGCAAAAATAATTGGCATTGGTTATTGTGAAACGAGCCTTCAAGCGATATCACTGCGGGCAAATAAGAACACAACTAGCCCTTGATAGCGTTATAGTGCTTATCTTTGCCTTTCACTCGATACTGCCTATCAATTGACGGCATTTCTTGCAGACGTTAATATGTATCGTTTGTTGCACTGATCAAAGTGGAATTTCGAATTGTTTTTGCTGCTCTATGTTGCGCGTTCGTTCGATGAAATATGCTCGCTAATATTCGTGACCCTTTTCGATGTTTTGGTGTCAAGAGTTGAATCGATGAAAATTCCGATTCCAAGAAGAGATTACGCTTGCTTGACTTACTGCTTAAGTTTTACTCCATTCCACGGTTATGATTTCTCTGCCTTAAAAGTAAAATGTTGCAGAGCTATAAGCAATAGGTAGGCACGCTTGTCTGTTCATTTGACTTGAAAGGGTTTCAGCCGTTCCACTTGAGAGCTGAAATTTTCGAATCGGCTTAACAATAGTACTGGCGTATTCCGCACTCGCTTTCTTATCGTCTCTTAAATTATTGGTCAGATAACACGTTCTAACGAATCAGAGCGGATGGGAGCGAGGGCCATACGATGCCATTCAATACGGAAAGGAAGAGGTGGAGGGGGAGGAGTGGAGGGAGGGGCGATCGTAAGCACATCGATGGGCACGCGTACGATGCGAACCTATTACAGACGATGTGATTTCATCTCTAGTTTTCTAAGGTATTGTGTTTTGCACAGATTTTTCTAATCCTCTACGTTGTGAAATGCCGCCTTTCGTGTATTCTTGAAATGAATAATTCTTCCTGAAATTCTTTTATGTTGAACATATTTGCTCGTTTATCGTTTCGAATTTCATCCGCAGTTGTGAATTTAATCTTCTTTCATTTATACATATGTATATTTTTTTTTCAAAGTGTGTTTTGACTGTCGGGTGCTATCGGACGCATTGCCAATAACTGCCCCAATTGCCTTTGAGAAACTTCTTCTTTTTCTTAAAATCTTGTCATTATTTCGTCTATATATCTTTCTTAGGTTGATTATAGCCATTTAATTTCATATCCATTAGTTTTTGTTATCAGTGAGTAAAGTTTTTAAACTCTTATTAACGTTAACTCCACAATGAGTTGAGAATAAAGCATAAATTAACATTTTTGGATGCGAACGCATCGGTCGTGTCTTATCAGAATGCCAAAAGCCTTTCATATCAAAATGTATTTATTGCTCAAGGCTTAAAAACACTTATTTGCATTAGTTACATATTTGATCTATGAATATGCGTTTTCCCTTAAAGCAAACACGGAGATCAAATGAATGCACCAATAAATTGAGATGTGTTCGTGAAGTGATCAATACTGTTGCCGATCAAAACGAATTATCTGCTTTCCCGAAGGCAGTCCCTAAGAAGTACTATATAGAGTATGCGCAGCGACCCTCATAACGTATTGGTGATTTGCGCTGTTCTGGGAGTGGTTGTTTCTAGTGAATGGCTGTTATGTGTTCGCGTTAATCAGCCATGATATCTAGCGGAGTATAGCGATTTGCTTGTCGTTAAACAAATACGGCTGCTGTAGAATTGATATATACTAACCCTTCAATATCCACCTATAAGGCTCACTTCAAATTGTTAGAAGTATTTGATACTTGTTTTATCGGGATGTTGGCTTGAATTTACTTTTATTGATATGTATATATTTTACCAAACAATTGCCGAGGCTGTTGATTTGACTTGGATGGAAGAAACCATTGGCCATCTATGCAGTATTGAAATAATAGCAGAGAATGTCTTAATTGGTTAGGTTTTTTAATAAGCTGAATTATAAATTTTTCGAAAATGAGCTCCTATATAAGTCGGATTTGATTTATTATTGCCTTCAAAGTCGACAAACAGATTCGACTTTGATTTTTGCATTTCTAAAAAAAAAAGAATTTCGTATTTTCCCTTGCGGTGTGAGAAAAATTTACCAGATAAGTTATTGAATGCGCCAGATTTGGACTGCAATATTTGAACAATTTATGGCGCACTTATGAAGTATCAAATTCATAATACTGTACTAAATGTCGTTTTTTTTTTTCATTTCTATTACTAACTCCATCTAAAAGTCAAAGTTTCGCTAAAAGCATAGCTAAAAGCTTTGTGAGTTCGAACATATCGGTCATTTTTATTGAAAATTGTATGCATGTTAATGTGTCGGCTATCTTGACGAACTAATTCTTTTTTTTTCGCCCTGCAAACCTGTCGCTCTTTTCATTAGTGTCATTTAAAGTTGTTACTCATTTATGCAGCTGATGAGATAGGTTTTAACTCGGAATTGATAGGTCATGAATCAGGATTGTGTCATCTCATGAACGAATGAAGGACTTTTCGTGATGTCTTTCTGATTCACCATTGTTATGACTCATGAAGTGCTTATATCCGCATGCCAACATTTGCGTCAAGCAATGCGAGCGATGTGAATGCATACGACGTGCTTGAAGTGCCTTATCACTACTTTTTTATTGCTCTTCACCAATCACTTCTCCAGTTATGAAGTATTGCCCTTACTGAGCATTTTGCTTAAGCGTTCTATGCCAGCAACAATTTATTTCAGCCGGATAAACGTTTTAATCAATTGTTAAGGGTTTTTGGGAGGGAAATTCACTTTTTTAAAATGTTTTCTGAGTGAAAGAATCGTCTCTAAAAAAGATTGTAATTTATGAAAAATGTTAAGAGATTTGATTTAAAACATTTGTGATGGCTGGATATTACCTACGATAGTAACACTAGAATAGTTCCGGTAAAATTCATATCGTTCGATTGCTCATCATCCATGTATTGGTTTCGTTCGCAATTGCGTATAACGTTTGATAAAAAAAACTTTCAGACAAATTGTCTGAGAGTCTTTTCATCGCTACTCCAGTTGTCCCACTGGCCCCAGTTCCTCTCTCCCCTGCCCTCCTCCCTCCTCCCATCAAAGAACCACTCCTTTAAGCCTTTTAGTGAAAGAGCGATGCATTGAAAATCCTTTAGTGTAATACATCGGTGAATCATATTCGCTTTTACTCTATCATCAAACACTTGCAATATTTTTACGACAAACCTTTCCATTTATCACATAATTCTATAAACAAGACATTTATAGTATTAAATTTGCCTATGAAATATTGATTACTCTAAAAATTCTTCGAAAAACACCTTGAACATCACATTTCTTTGTAAGGATTTTTCAAGGAGAAGGGGGATAGTGCTCACTACCGTATCAATGTTATTATCGCCCCTACGTCTTCTGCAGTACGTTTCGCATACCGTACTTTCCTAAACCATCATCTTACTTTAGCTTCATGTAGTAAGAGGACTACATTTTTCTTAGAGTTGTGTAATTTTTCTTACAGCTATATCTCTTTAATTTCACAGTTTTACCAAACTGCAATAAGAAAGTCATTGTGTTGGTACAATGCGGCGTGAATGCACTTTCCAGAATGCGCTGTGTTTGGGCGTTATAATTCACAATAGTCAGATTCAGGCTATAGGCTATAGGATATCAGATTCAACTTTGCTGGGCGTTATTACCAGCTGGCTTACGTTTCCCTTTTTTCTATATTCCGGGTTATCTCTCGGAGCGAGTGTTTAGAGTCGTCTAGTATACTTTCATGGGTGGCGCTTATCTTAGTATAGTAGAGAGTTTTGTGGATCGTCCGCTCACAAACATTTGTGCCGAATTATTTGTATACATCAATGATGTCCGTTTAGTGAACCGTGCTCTCCGCTTTTTACGTGCCGTTTATTCATTTAAACCGCTTGCATCCTATTTTTGCGTGATCTCTACGATTCGTCGGTTACTGCATATCTCTCGTGAGTATAGAGCTCTTACGAGTAAACAAGCAATTGTGTGTCCTCTTTCATTGTTTGCATACTTTGACCGTCGCAGAAATGGGGGAGCCGGGTGGCTCACGTGCTGAATTGTTTGTCTCACGTTGTTCCAGCCACCTGAAGTATCGTTCGCACAACCCGTCAGTTTTTGCATAGTGTTATGCAGATTCTGATCCTCTATCATTCTCTCAGCTTCACCTATCCGCTTAGTTCGCTACCTTCGTCTGCCGTTCTAGCTACGGTGATCGTGTAAGCCTTTGAGTCAGGAAACTAGCACTTCGCGTCCTATTCTTTTGACGCTGATATACTTTTTGCTTAACAGATTTCCTGGTTTTCATTTACTGAGTTTTTCAGTTCGATTGCTTTTAAAACGATTCACTCTGTGACGTTATATGTATGCTTGTATGCGTTAAGTTTTAGCATTAGAGATGTTTGATGCGTTAAAGCACTTAAATATGTTATTGTTGTTGTATCTATCGTTTTCTCTAGTTTGCTTATTCACTTTCACTGTAATTTCATGCTAATAAACTTTTTCTATATTTTTCCAATTTTAAATGAATCAATAAATCAATAAATCAATGAATAAATAAATAAATTTCGTGATCTCATTTTGTTTTTATTAGATGCGTTTTTTTAATATAATCAAATTTCCAAGTCATTATTTCATATTTTCTAACTTACTAAATTCGAATAATATTTATTTCGTAGATTTTGACACTTCAGTTAAAAGCTAGTTAACCATTTTGTCGATATATGTTTGTGCTTTGGGCTTATATGGAACGGCACACATTGCAATGTGTCATCACGATTACATTAAAGCTGTTCACATTTTCTTTCGTGGCAATTCAATCAATTGCTGCAATATTTTTGAAAATTTCTATTCATTATCCTTTTGCTTCAACAGTGTTTTTTGGCTTCATCGAGATATCTGTTCTTGAATAATTTATATGAAAGGTAGAATTTATATCCTCTAGATGTAACTTCTAAGTGCAGGATGCGATTATAGGATACATTATTTTCTTATAGAACTAATTACCTCAGTGACTGTTTTATGTGAAACTATTATGAAGTTTTTTCTATTATACCCGAATAACCTCTCTTCTTGGTGCGCAAAATATGAACGTCTAAATTGCATACCAATTGATATAAAGGTGATTTGTGATGGCTGAATTGTCGTTTTCTACACTCCATTCAAATCATGACGTGTAAAGTCAACATTTGATGCTAAGTCTACTTTGTCGTCTCTTTGCTTCACCGTTATCGAGAGTCTAACTGAATCACTAAGAAACTCATCTCGGGCAGCACGCTTCTCTACCAGTATACGCATCAATTTCTCTATCTTTACGCTTCCTTTTGCAGTAGATGTTACGCATCAACTGTTATAGCTCATTGATCTCTATTTCTTTAGATTTTTTTGAGCGTATGTATTTCGTTTGTTTATTATTTTTATTGATTTATTGTGCTTATTGATTCCGTTCGTCTTGGACTTTTTTTGAATGATTTCGTAAACATTTTAGTGCGAAAATGTAGAGAAGTAAAAGTAAAGATTTATGTTCATTTATACTAGTTTTTCCTCCCGTTTTGTGATGAACTGTGTTTAGTGGTTTTGAGGTGCGCATTAAAGGCATAACATTTCCTGGGTAACGTATCATTGCTTAGTTGTCTACTAAATCAACCTAACCGATATATGGGCGTTTCGATGCTGATATGAATCATTTCCGGTTTGGATTTAACTTTCTAAATGCTACTTCAGTCCTTATTTTTTCCTATGATATTTTCGAGTTTTATTATCGATTCCCAGCAACGTATGATTTTCTAATCGGATACAATATTGATAATTGAATTCTGAGTGTTTTTTTTAGCATATGTGGATTTATATTTTCTAATTTAGCGCATCGAATATGCGCTGTAACTATTTTCTTTTCCTGAGAACCGATTAGTGCGCATTTTGTCGAAATATTATCACAGTGGTGGAATTAATTGTTAACGATGGCGTGTAATCCATGTTGTTGTTGGAATGTGAAAGATGGAGCCGTTACGATTGGCATTTGGACAATGGTTTGTTCGTTTCGCATGCAATTTGAATGCACCTCTTAATTTTATTCATTTGCATAAACTTTCAACTTTTTGAGCTTTCTCGTTCTTTTCGAGCTTTTTTCCCGATTTTTCACACTTTTCACTATCCTGTCTTTTTTAGCTTTTAGAATTGAAATAGTTCCTTGATCGCTGTAGTCTGATTTATTATTTGGGTTCTTGTGCATCTTGGAGCTTAAATAAATCAATCGAAAAATTTGCAATAAACGCTATTAAAGACGGGGCAGTAGGTTATTGATGTGCTTTAGAAGCATATTGTAATAAGTTTATCACAACCTGGAATTAATTCACCTTGAAAAAGAAGTTTAAAAATTCAGAGAATAAGTTTCGTTGTATCTACTTAGTTAGACATGATGCTATCATGCCATATTTTTGAAGTTGATCAGAAATCAGTTGTTTCTTTTTTTAAACGAGGTTTTAACCGCTCAATGTGCAGTGCTATGAAGTTATGCCTTAAAGATTTGCATGCTCTCATTTAATTTCATAGTGACACTTTTTTGCATTTTCATTTCAAACTTTTTGCCGGTTGCGTTTTCATTGCGCACAATTTGTGTTATTTATATTAAGGTGTATTCATTCGCATCTTTAATGCTATTCGGCTGGCAATTCAGTGTTCTCAACAGTTGTCGATCGGTTACAATGTCACAAGCGAATCTACAATGTGAATATTGGTGTCCATGTGTTGGTGCATCAAATGCACGAACAAGCGCTCTTATTGAGGGTACTAATTTAGTGCTAATAATTTGCTTTTTGATTTTTAGTTCAAAAATTTGGTAAACACTTATCGCAATGGAAGCTTTCAATGTATCTATTGCTAATATCTAAATTCCTTATCACTTATCGATAAGCTCACTTCATTGAATTACCCTAGCAGCGTTGTTCTTATCAATCATTCGGCTAATTAAACTTTATCAAAGATAAAGTCGATCTGACAGCGCTCGCAAGTAGAATCCATTTGCGACCTTCGCAGCGAATGAAAAATCAACGAAAATATAAAATGCTTTGCTTGGAAAGAGTTAAAGAGCCATAAGCGGATTATGCGGAAGTGAGAGTTCATTTTATAAGTTTGTTTACGGAAGGAAGGGGCGGGCGGTGGTGTCAATAAGCTAACCTTTTGGCCATTTTAGTATTAAAAGTATGAGACAGCTAGCAGTCGAATCGCAGGGCATGACCTTGCTTTGCATCAATCGCTAATAATGCTTACATGAATGCGCTTTCGATTGATTTCCTTGTTGCACATTCATAGTTGGAATTCCTATAAGCTTGCTTAAAAAGAGTATTTTTATTCCTATAGCCACAGAAGCGTTATTGAGTGTATCGTTGACCGTAACTGTTTATAAATACTTATGAACTTAATTCTTTGCGAATTTTCATATTTTTGCGTTAAAATATTGAATTTCAAATTTTGCATTTTCATATACTTTAGTCTCCTTTTTTATAACTGAATTGTGATTTTTATATTGCATTCGTCATGAGACGACACTGGGTTGCCAGTCGAATATGCCACTGAAATGATAGAATATGTTTGCGGTGGCAAGATATTTTTTAATTTCATGCACCTCTCTAACAACATAAAATGGTCATTTAACACAAATGCTCCTTTTACAAGAAAAATCTTTGTTAGAAAACCTATAAAATTCATTGTTAGTAATACTGTATTTGCAAACGATATTTTCGTTCAACGAGAAAATATAAACAATGATGCAAGGAAGATATCCCTATTTTAAAGGATCGCATGAAATTTTTTTCATTGAGAACGCAACGAATTTTACGATAAAGTGCGACAAAATTAAGCGAGAACATTAAATAAAAGAGAAAGAATCTTCGTTTGCAGATATTTTCTATCATACAATTGGCGATATTCAGCTGGCAAACCTACGATATAAAATATCAAAGAAATTTGGCAGCAAATTATCTTATACCAGCTTTCAATACGTACGGAAGCTATGGAAGTGGTCCAACATATTATGAAAATTATTACGATAGCCCATTAACGAGTTTTTATACTGGTTTGTTCTTGTGAATTAGAGCTATTTCGAGAGCATAGTTTCGTTGTTTTAGATATTTAAAAAAAGTTTTCTTTATATAACGACGGTGCAATCGCTTATGAGCTGAATTCAAAATCTTTGAAGATAAGGCCATCACCTCAATGATTGAAGTCTCATCCCTAATGTAAAGGAAGTTTGTTGAGTTAAATACATAGTATTTTTGTATTCAACTCATTTTGCTTCCATGAGTTAAATATATTGTAACTCATGTACACATCCCTGAAAAAAATTTAATGTTTCTGCAAACACTCGATATCATGCGTGATAATATTGCGCATGACATAGATTCTTGCTATTTAATAATTTGCCCATATACTCATATGAATTAATCCAAATCTTGTAAATGCAATGATATTTGGATCTAACAGTGGGAGCAACAATGGGCATTATCCACTAAATATTGATGCCCACTAAATAAGAGAAATGCATTAAAAGCGCGTAGGTTTGCTTGTTAGTTTCCATTTAGAAGTATTTATAGTAATAAAGAACGCTAATTGCCAGCCGAATATGTGTTATGCGTGAGACACCTGAATTGTGATTTATATATATATATATATATATATATATATATATATATATATATATATATATATATATGAATAAAAAATTGCGCTTGACATTTATTCAATGCGCATCGATGTTTCAGATCTATTGTCTCTTTCAATTAACCATATACGGTTGGCAAATGGCCGCAATAAAATACGAAAAAGATCGTGCCGCAAATATTCTTTTACCAAATTATTACGAATATGGTAGATTTGATATACCATCCTATTATGAAAGATTTTGGCAGAGCGCAGAAGAGCGATTTTATACGGGTTTGTGATGAATTTATCTCAAGATTATTGCTCTGTCGTTGTTGAGCTCTTAAAGCTTCGAAAGAGAATAGTGAATCATTTAGAAAATACCATATAGAGAGTCTTTATTGGTTTTGTACCACATCGAACGTGGTACCAGCGATTCTTACTGAGAATTTCCATTGGAAGTTTAGTCATTTGAATGTGATCGAGTGCAGTTTCATTGTTATATATTCATTTTAACATCTTATGATGGGACAACATAAAAAAATATGTAGGTGTGGACGGCAACAACGAGCAAAAGTTCGCAAAGCTGCAATTTAGATGACTAGACATTCAGTACGTAAGAGCAGCAAAAGTGCCCAGTTCTAAACGACTCAACCGCAGCTTAAAAGCTGAAGTGTGGGTGCAATAACGATATAGGCTGGAAGTAGATTCCGGACTCGTATAACGCGAAGTGGGAAACTATCCAAAACATTGTTTATTTTGCAACATCTTTTGGCAAGCTGGAACTGATATGCACGTCGACTATAGGGGTCAGCTTTTTGGCTGGTTAGTGTAATTAGGCTGATGCGGACCATGATAATTTTTGCAGAAAGCAATGCGGGATATTCTCTAGCAACCTCCTATCAGAAACAGGATAAAGTTTCCAGTCTAGTTGTTTTCGGATCTACTTCAGAGCAGAGTGACAAAAACAACCATTGTAGATCTTTGACAGTTATATATCTGCTGCTATATACCTGCTATATATTCCTGCTGCCAGGCCCGTCTCTGAACGGTGTTTTCATTACTATGGTAATGATTTTAGCGACATAACTGCTATTGCCGTTAAAATATAGAAGTAAGAACATTAATAACCAGAAATAATATTATATAGTCGTAAAGCACATAATTATAACCATTAGAGTAAATCTACAATGCTAATTCAAAATGAGATGGATACATTTCAAGTTTCAATTGATTTACCTTTCAGGTTTATTTGTGATTCAAATTCTTTGTCTTATTTCTTCATTCTTCCTTCTATTCGCATCGGTGGCGTTGATGTATGGTGCTCATACGGTAATTTTTTTAAATTAGTAAATTTTTAAGTTATCTTCGTTGTGTCTAGCTTTTTTCGTGAATTCTGAAGTTCAATTGTCCTCTTTTGCAAAGAGCGATTACGCTAAATACAAATGCCTAAAGCATATACTAATAAGTTGTTCGCAACATTCAAATATGTATGGAGAGCGATGTTGATTCTCGGGAAGTTTTGTTCATAAATCAAATAAGTATTGGGAAGTTTTGTTCGTTTTGTTCATGTTCATTTTCCCATCGATGAGTCATTCAGAATCTTTTAACAAAAGCTGAAATTTTCGCTGGTTTAGACCCCTAAGGTTCAGAATTTCTTTTATTCATCCTGAAATACTTCGATACAGAAATTTTTGTTTAGTAGTATTCTATGATACGCTGTCTTCGTTTATTGTTTAAACACATTCATAGCCATCTAACCGACTCATTATTATTTATATTTTAGTACTCACGTTATTTGATCTGGCCATGGTTTCCATGTATGATTGCAAGTATACTAACATCGTTGGCTTATTGTATTATGTGGTGGACTGGCGATGTTCGAAGCTATTGGCTTATACTGACGATTCTTGAACTCATTGGTGTTCTCATTAATGTAAGTATACATTTCATTTCTATTTTGCTCTCTATGTATATAAATGTTTTACTTCAATTACCGTGTGCGATGTTTTATTTGCCTCATTATATATTTTTGAGTTTCACAACCTATAGGTATAAAGCTATAGTGAAAGAGAACCTTTTAACGCTTTTCGGAACTTTTTAACAGTCTGGAATAGTGAATGGCTAATGCCTATATATATATATATATATATATATATATATATATATAATTTCCAGCTATTTACAGCTTAAAGTTCTTTAAATATTGGGTTGTTGCTACATTTTCTGCGATATTTCTCTTTTATGATTTGTTACTTCAAAATAGATTGTTTACTTGAAAATAGCAAATGTAAAAATGCAGGAGTAGTATCAAGCAGAAATAACTTATTGCAGATTTACTGCCTAACTGCTGTTCTAATATTCTATCGTCAATTGGTAGCGGATCGGAATTATTATGAGCGCAAGCAACGAGTGGATCACTACGACCAATATCCAGAAATGTACGACAAATATAGAAAGGACAATTATTACTCCAATAATGATCGAGCTAACGGTAAATGCTGATTAATTTTCTAAATACCTGCTCAGTTTCGGAAATTTTTTACATTTGTTTGAGCCAATGAGAATATAGAGAAGAATTATATTTGAATATTAAGGGCAAATTATTGCCGTTTTGATGCGTTGATATGACAATTGATTGTTCGCCACTCATATTAGCACTCACTTGCAATTTCCTCAATTACTTCAGGGAATAAATCGATCGGATATCCATTTAAGTCTTTCTCTTACTGTTCCATATTGTTCTATATTGCAGAGTTATTACCTCGTCTGGAAAGAACATCTTCAGAACGAAAATTACCACTATCAACGAACAAATTTTTTGTTTTGGCTATAGTTGTGGTCATTAAAATGTCTTGCATACTTCAAATTGTTTTATTTATGGATGAGGGTTTATCTACGTTAATGAAATTATCATTACATTGCAATTCTCCGTCCTTGTCCTAAAATGAAGTTTTTAATTAGCAGATGTAGTTTTAAAAAAGTAATTTTGCTTAGTGAATCTTTCGTAGGGTATTTTTTGCCTACCCAATATAGTAAAAGGTATTTTCGGACAGCAGATCTATCTGATTAGAGAAAGCACTTCCATTATTGGCTTTATGAAATATATTTATCCGATGAGATCTTTCGCGCAATCAAATGAACGATGTAGTTTTGTAGATTTGGACTATTCCATCCCACCTGCCTATCAGAGGGGTGGTCAAACTCCTCCAGTAGCTCGCGAGGAGTATCGTAGATTGTCTGACTACAATCAAGAACCACCTCCGGCGATACGGCCAAAATCACCATATCGAGATCAGGTGGACTACCCGGAAGATGATATGGTCTCGAATTGGGTGAAAGATCAACAAACGATCGGTATATGAAATTTTTGCATTATTAGTTATAGCGTATTGGGTTTTAGCGACTTTCGCTTCCTCAGTTTCACTTTCCCAAAAGGAATCTTGAGTAAGAGTTGTCCTTGACGGGTTCAATTTTGTGTATCAAACTTTTTCTTTGCTGCAAATGGTCACTTGTAGATTTTTTAGATGGTGCTTATTTCTCGCAATCTCTTGCATAGGATTTGCGATATGTTTTCAGTAAATTCTTTCCATTGCATGTAGATATGGATTGTTCTTTAAGTATGTGTAGACGTCGGTAACCTCCTCCGTTTTTGATGAATCAGCGTGAAATATAACATTGGAAGTCATTTACGGTGCACTTTATATCCATTAAACCCGACGAATAGGCAGGCAGAAAGACACACAGATACATACCTTTATAGATGGCATCCCGTTAGCGCTGTTTTGCTAAGAAAATCCATGAACGCTGTCAATAACGAATGGTGTGCAAAATATTCTTACTCGTAGTCTGATACTTTTAAGTGTGAATGCATTATTTTTTTCATATTTTCTCATTCGTTTGCAACTCGTGAAAGTGGCTGGTTTGGAGAAAGAAATCGCGAAAGCGCCTTTCCTGCCAGGCCGTCTGGCACGATTCTGTATTTTGACACTTTTAGGTCTCATTCCAGACCATGCGAATAGTGAACCAACGACACCTGTGAGGGAGCCGTTTGGCGAACCTATTCAGGTATACCACTCATTTGTCCATTCAAACATTCTTAATTACTGCTATAAAGAAGTCGGACTCATGAGGTTTTGCGATGGCATATCATTTCTCATTGAACCTAACAGTCTGTATTTCGTCCCGTTGTAGAGTCTTCTGAATCGATAACGGATCCTCCGCTTATGGTACTTATGAAAGCGGAATTTTGATTTTGTCTGCCTATGATGAAAGATGAAGTTTTAATGATATCTTGTTGTACTGTGGTTGCTAAAAATTCTTTCTGCTATCTGCTACCCATCGTTAGGAAAATCCATTTGCGTTTGTTAGTGGTGAATGGTGACTAAAAACCAGCTCATCTGTTTGGTCTATCGACGGACTAGAAAATGTTAACTTTTAAATATTCGATTAATTCATTCTTCCTTGATGTTTTTCAGCAATTTCTTTTTGTCGATAATCATTGTGGAAAGGTTCATTTTTTCTCAGTATACGATGGCGACAGTAGTAGTAGGCATCTTTTATGCCACATCTTATATTTATTCAATTAAAATAAGCTTTTATTATCTATCTACTTATTGGCTCAATTTTAATTCTTGAATTAAATTAAGAATAACTTCACTTATTAACTTGAGTAACCACAAATTTATTCTCTAACTTAATTATTTTTACGATTTTGCAGCACTCATTTTCTGTTCCGTCGATGTATGCGGAAACATCTGGTGCAACTTCATGTCATCATCATCACTGCCATAAACAACATCACCGACATCGGTTTGTCATAAGGCGTTTAATAACGATCAACTGACTACGATTTCACATCTATACAGCTCTTATTCATTAAATCACCACCTCATTTGCTTGCAAGTTGAAGTCTTATAAAGCTGGGCAGATTTTAGATTATCATGCTACCTATTGGATATTTTTAATTTTATTTCATCTTTGAGCAAAAACGTTATGCTACAAACGGTTATGATTGCAGCATCTTATATTTATATATAATGTTTACTATCAGTTCTTGTTTCAATGTATTGGAATATTTTTTTTCAAATGTATATGTTTCTTTGTTGAGCAATTATTGTTTTTCCTTATCAAACAGCTTTTGAAATTCGCTTTCATCGTTTATTTCTTTGCCGAATACTTTTTAGATACGATATAGCACAAAGTTTCTAGATAGATTTTCATCGCCTGTTTCTAATGTTGAAAAATTTATGTAGTAACTTAACGTAGTTAGTAATGCAAGTTTATCGTGTTAATAAAAAATTATAGTTTTCTCTGTTTTCTTAGGTCATCGTCACGACATCGTCACGATGATAGCCATAATTATCGACGTGATTCTTCACGAAGGCATTCGAAACGGAGACATCGCTCTTCATCGGCTGGATCACGTTCTCGACGATCCTATAGTTCAGATTCATACTCCACTGAGTTCACTGGTATATTGTGAAGTCCTGTTATAGAATTCCATGTCACTTCCGGTTTCCAGAGAAAACTGCCCTAAAATAACTCTACTCGGCAAAAAATAGTCATAAGTTGTCGTACTTGTAAAAGAATACCAAAATAACTTAGAAAGACTGAAGTAAATATCTGAGATGATCAGTGGGAAGTGTGCACTCATGTAACTCTCTGTTAACGCCGAAGCCTAATATCTAAACATCGTTTTCTCTTCGCTGCCATGCCGGGAATACTGCGATCATCCTCGTTTCCTTACTCCCCTCCCCACTCACCTTCGACCCAAACCGCACTGTACTGTAAAAAAAGTCAACTAGATTGCGTGCTTTTTATTTAGTTGTTGTGGGTCGTGATTGTTGACTTCCAAATACTTCTGCTTATTTGAATGAATGATTGGGTGTCGATGACTGTGATGCTGCGAAAATCGCTATCATCCCTTTTGATCTTTGTGTATTTTCCCGCTTAATTATGAAGTTGACCAAGAAATGATTTAGAAGAGCCACGCTATCATCGACGTCGCAGTCGTAGTTGTGAAGGCTACAGTGATGAGAGTACGCCGGTTAGTGACGACTCACGTGAACGAAGAAGGAAGCGACGGAGAGAGGATCGTGGACGGGAGAGGGATAGAGAACGACGTAGGGGACCGCGGCAGGTGAAAAGAGGTGACAAGGAACGTGAAGCGAAAAGGTCACCCAAGTTTTAACTTAGTCTTCCTCATTTTACCGTACTCAGTGGAAGTTTACGTGAATTGTTTACTATACTTAATTCGAAAGGACGGATAGAACATTAGAGTCTTTTACAGTGTTTTTTCAGAGTTCATAAAAGGTATTTTAGGTCACTTTCTCTCTTTGCCTCGAGAGGTCTTATATGTAGCAGGAGATCTCACGCGAAAGAGCTTTCTTTCGATGAAAGGGAGGATGTTCAGATTTTTGCAAGGTTCAGGAAAGAGATCATCTATCCACAAAACCTCGAAAGGGAGACCTATATCTATAAGAATATTATACATCATATGTTTTCAAACTTCAACCTTTTAGCGTGTCCTTCTGATTGTGTTTTATGTTGATTCGATCCCTAATGTTTTGTTATTTCTTCTGTTTTGTTATTTCTTCTCTGATTTTTATACTTGTGGCGATACTTTTATTGCTCAGATAGGAGCGATTGATGAGCATTTTGTTTTTATTAAGTAATCGTAAATGACATTCGCATAACCAGTGCATTCTGGAAAATGCAGTGATTATGAACAAATTATAGCTGTCGTCATAAACACCCTCCTTTCCCTCTATCTCCTTCTTACTCCTCGCTTTCCATCCTTCCCCCACCTCTCATTCCCACTTCTTTTCAGTAGCACCACTTCCTTTGCAAAAATTGTTTGAGGCTGCTTTCAACTTGGTATTTCGTGAATTTAGGTTCAATAAATCAGTGGTGCTGTAGAAAATATAAAGGATATTTTCTTGCTGAATGCTTCAATCAGCCTTTTTCTGGGCTTTAGTATCTCTGCGAACGAACTGAAACTGGAAGGCTAATTCGCTTAGTTTTCTTCTCATTCGTGAATAACAAAAAATAGTTACAGCGCAACAGCGCCGATATTCGCAACGGAAAGGCCAGTGCCCACTTTGAATGGTCAGTGGCCTGCAGGTGCTACAGAAGGAGGAATCACCATTCCACAGCACATAATTATCCCACCCTCAAGTGGCACAATCGGGCCGGATGGTCGCGTTCAACCTCAAACCTATCAAATAAACTCCGAAATAAGAATCTCTTACGATCAATATGGACGACCACTGCCTTCCCAGGCGGTCACTTCTGGCACGCCTTCACAGACGCAAGTTCAGGCTTCACCTTCTTCAG
This sequence comes from Baylisascaris procyonis, assembly GCA_037389465.1. Taxonomy (NCBI): domain Eukaryota; kingdom Metazoa; phylum Nematoda; class Chromadorea; order Rhabditida; family Ascarididae; genus Baylisascaris; species Baylisascaris procyonis. The sequence goes on from JAZARR010000250.1 coordinate 978,228, forward strand.
CGTATCAACGGCGTGGACAGGTTTCTTCTAAAACTAATGAATTCAAAACGTAGCTCTTTGGGCTTCGTTTTGAGTCCAGTTGTAGTATATTTCACTGGCGAAGAAAAAATTTCAGCGGGGTTAAATATTTCAGAAATCTTGGTGCTTTGAAATTCTTCGCAGCACCATAGGAATTCGTTTTTTCGAATTTCTTCTGTTCTAATGAATTCTGAAATGTGTTTTACTTGATTCTAATTGCATGATTTGCATGTTTACTAAGTGGCATTCGGTTTCTCAAGTGCTACAAATATGACACAAGTATATAGTACATCATTTGGGGAGATTTCATTAAAAGTGCCTCTTAAATATTTCTATCAAACATCTTACTATTGGTCCTTGGTAAAGTTAAAATTGAGAACCTGAGAGAGATGACCTATTTGTCGGTGAAGATCCTTCTTTTACCGCTGTTTTTTTATGATAATGGAGGTAAACATTATTTTCGCTGCAGTCAATAGAAGTTTAAACCACAATATGGAACTATGCAATAATAAAGGGAGTGAATTTGCTTGCTGGAATTTATTAAGCTCTAATATAACGTCGGCCACAAACGAAGATCAGTAGTCAACGTTCTAAGATTCAAAAGCTTCTATATGAAATGTGGAATAAGTGGGAAAGCACGCCAGATAATGCTTCACAAAATGCTTCTAAGTGTTCGAAATAATAAAACAGGCACTTTACGGAAGAAAAGTTTTTTTTTTTTTCTGTCGCAGCAGACATGCAGTGAAAAATCTGACTGGTGCGTAGTACGTGTAAATTTCTTCCGTTCTAAACACTCTATAATCCCTCTGGCCTAAAGTGTGTTATAACGTTATCGCCATTACCATACTACTGATCTATTCTGGAACGACATGATAGAGACCTGTTGTGTAGATTAACCTACTTAATCAGTTTCGTAACGCTAGCTTTAATGGTTCCCTAGTTGGTTTCATCGAGCAGGCAGACAAACAGATATGCATAAATTCAAGCTAATTGTTAGGATACACGGAAAAAAATAGTTGCAGCAGCATGAAGCAGTGATTATCGCCCACGGCTTTCCACATGTAGCAAATTCATCTAGTTGCTTCTGATTGCTTAATGCACAAATCTAGGAAGTGATCATCGAAAATATGGAACTATTGATTTATTGAATGAACCAACATTTTATAACTGTGCTTGATGTTTTCTTTTTGGAATAACGCAGTTTTTTCGTTGATCACTTCTAGTGATTTTTTATTTTTAGCCAATTTCAATCACATCTATCGTGTGAAACTTTGCTCGCTGATTTCCTGATCGCTTCCGCTTGAACATGATGCTGTGAAGTGCGTTTTTGTTTTATTTTATTTTTCGGCTATGTTCATTCTAATTTTGGTTCATATCTTTTGCCTTACTTTACTCGGTCATCGTCTATTCAAGTGAATCGGCTCAAGTAGAGAGATAAATAGTATAAAGCAATAAGGACGAATTCCATGGGGGGGGGGGGGTGAAGAATTCCCCGAAAATTTGTTATCTTGCAAAAATACCATTTAAAGTTGAGAGAATATTGAAATCAAAGTACTGAAAGTTTTTGACATAAATGTTCTCTAATTTCTCCATCGAGAATGTTCTTTTGATGCAGAAATATATAGGTAAGGTCAAGATATCCTCGTCAAATTTAGTGATAAAGAGTGATGTCTAAATCACATATGTTTTACTAAAATGATAGAAATATCCAAACTATGGGTGCATTCAAGTGGTGACGTCCAATAGTTTACAGAAACGTCTGAAATTTCTTTTTTTTTGCATTGAACCATTATCTCAGGTGCGCGTTTAAGTTTTTTTCTTCATCAGCGGCAAAGTTGACTTGAATGAAATGTGACGTAAATGAAAGCTTCCGTTTGACTTGAAACTATGAAACCGTGAAAAACCGTAAGAGGCTGAATGATTTTATGAAAGCTTCCGATTGTCAGCGTTATAATCCCCTAATGGGGCTTTATTTTCAGATGCTGTCAGCTGCTCACCTTGAAACCGATCACGGAGCAGGACGAAAACCAACTTTATTATAGCTTATGAACAATGAATGATGCTGCTTAGTGCACTGTGCAAACTTTAATGCATTTGCAACTAAAATTGTATATAAAGATTAGGTGGATGTTCAAAGCGATGTAAGATGTGAAAAACAGAAAGAATGAAAAGGTGAGGTTCGTTAGGTCGGGTAAATCCACTAAGAAGCTCAATTCGATCTTTTCTTAAACATCTAAAAGCCCGTAGGGTGTGACGGCGAGAAGAGTGAATTCATTCGACATGGAAAATTTTCGATGTCTTTTCATTTCATTCTTTAGGGCTTAGCGAATTTCCATTTCATAAAAAGTGGAGATTGGAAAATGTTTCGTAAGGTTCATGATCTTTCCTTCATATTGCATTTTGCTTAGGAAAACATGAGGGCAGTTTTAACAAATGACATTCCCTTATGCTGGTCATTATGCATTTGTGCTGCTTTGCCTTGACTGTGGCAATGCAAACTTCGCATCTTTTGTGCAGTGATTGCATTTTGCATTATAAAGTGATTTTTTTACAACAGTGAAAGAAGGCAGCAAAATTGGACTGGAAAATTACGATACGAAGGTACTAGAATGTAAGGCAAATTGATGCTTTACATTAAAAGAACTGCGGTAGTAGGAGATTAATTAGTAAATTGAATTGAATTGGGATTGGATTGAACTGGAATTGTTTTGAACTGGAATAGAATTGAACTGGAATCGAATTAGAATTATATTGTAATGGAACTGGATTTGGTTGGAATTGAGCTGACCTGGAGTTGAATTGAACTGGAAGTGAACTGGAATTGAACTGAAGTGAATTGAATGCAGTTGAAATTGGATTGAAGTGATCTGAGTTTGAATGGGATGGAGTTGCAACTGAATTGGGTTGGGAATGAACTGGATTGGATACGCGTACGGGCAAGGGGACGAGCGTGGATACTAATACAGTACAGATACGTGCGAGGGCACGAGTGCGGGTACGGCAACGGGTAAGGGAGTGGGTATTGCCACGGATGCTGGAATGGCTACGGGGATGCGCATGGGTACAGCAAAGGGAACGCGCTATGGTGCCGATACGGGTAGGTGGACGGACACGGGTGTGACACTGGAACGATTAGGGGTACGGTGCGGATGCGGAAACGAGCACGGGTGTTGGTACGGGTACGGGAAAGAATACAGGCATCGGTGCGAGCGCGGGTACGGGTACGGGTAAGCGTACAGCACGGGAGCCGGTAGGGGAACGGGTGCGGGCACCTACACGGGTACGGTTACGGGCACGCACAGGGTTGTGTACGAGCGCGCGAACGGGCTCGGGTACAGGTACGGATACAGGGACAAGTGCGGGGGCATGTATGGCTGGGGGTAGGGTAAGGGCGTGGATATGGTTCGGTTACAGATGCGGGTATGGGAAGGAGTAGGGTGCATGTACGGATACGAGCACGGGTATCGAATAGGGCACGGATAAGGGTAGAAGCACGGGTGCGGGTATCGATAGGGGTACGGATACGGGTACGGGTACGGGTGCGGATACGGTTACGGATACGAGTATGGGTACGGGTACGGACACGGGCACGGGTACGGGTAGCGACACGCATAACGATATGGGAAGAGCCACATGTGAGGGTACGGATACGGGTACGGAAACGCGCACGGATAGCGGGACGGGTACGTTCGCGGATAAGGGTACGGATACTTGTAGGAGCACGGACACGGGCACCAACACGGGCACGGACACGGAAACAGGCACGAACGCGGGTATGGATACGCGTACGGGTACGGGTGCGGACACAGGTACGGATGCGGGTACCGGCAAGGATGCGGAAACGGGTGAGGGGGCGGGTGAGGATACGGGCACGAATGTTGATGCGGGTACGTACATGGGTACTTCTACGGATGCGGGAAGAGATACTGGTACGGGTAACCATGCAGACACGGATACCGATGGAGGCACGCGTGAGGGTACGGATAGGGGTACGGATACGAGTACGAATACTGGTACAGGTACGGATAGGAGAACGGGAACGGGTACGGGCACGGATGCAGATATGGGTACGGATACGAGTACGGATATGAGTACGAGCACGGGTACGGATAGGGGTACGCATGCGACGACAGGTACCGATACGGCTACGGATACGAGTACGGGTACGGATACGGACACAGGTGCGGAAACGGGTACGGGTACGAGTACAGATATGGGTACGCATAGGAGTACGGGTACGTGTACGGATGCGAGTACGGGTAAGGAAACGGGTAGGGGTACGTACACGGGTATGGATGCGAGCACGTTTGCGGATACGGGTACGGATATGGGTACGGGTAGGGTACGGATATGGGCACGGGTACGAACACGGATACGGGGACGGGTACGGAAACGAGTACGGGTACGGTTACGGATACGAGTACGGGTACGGGTACGAACACGACTACGGGTACGGGTAGTGGTACGCCTATGGATTCGGATACGGGAACGAACGCGAGTACGGGTACGGTGACGGACACGAGTTTGGATGCGAGAACGGGTACGGATATGGGTGCGGATCCGGGGACGGATATGGGCACGGGTACGTGAACGGGTACGGATACGAGAACGGGTACTGGTAGGGATACAAGCACGGGTACGGGTACGGGTACGCATATGGATGTGGATGCGAGCACGGGTATAGGGGTACGGGTACGGATACGGGTACGGACACGGATACGAGTACGGATACGAGAACGGGTACTGGTAGGGATACAAGCACGGGTACGGGTACGGGTACGCATATGGATGTGGATGCGAGCACGGGTATAGGGGTAAGGGTACGGATACGGGTACGGACACGGATACGAGTACGGATACGAGAACGGGTACTGGTAGGGATACAAGCACGGGTAAGGGTACGGGTACGCATATGGATGTGGATGCGAGCACGGGTATAGGGGTACGGGTGCGGATACGGGTACGGACAATTATACGAGTACGGATACGAGAACGGGTACTGGTGCGGACAGGACTGCGGGTACGAACACCGGTGCGGATCCGGGCACGGATACGGGTACGGGTACGTGAACGGGTACGGATACGACTCGTCCGATTCGACCCGATTCGACGCGACGGGACCCGATCCGACCCGACTCGATTCGATTCGGTTCGAACCGATTCGATCCGATCCTACCGTCCGATTCGATCGGATTTGATTCGGTCCCATTCGACCAGATCCGATCCGATCCGATTCGTCCGATTCGACCCGATTCGACCGGACTGGATCCGACCCGACCCGATCCGATTCGATTCGCCTGAAACCGATTCGATCCGATTTGGCCCGGTCCGACTCGTCCGACTCGTCCGATTCGACGCGATTGGATCCGACCTGACCCGACTCGATTCGTTCTCATTCGACCCGATCCGATCCGATCCGACTCGTCCCATTCTACCGGATCCGACCCGATGGGATCGGATCCGACCCGACTCGACTGCATTCGGTTTGAACCGATTCGATCCGATTCGACCCCATTCGACCCGACCCGAACCTATTGCATCTTATCCGACCGAATTCGACGCGTTTGGATCCGATCCGACGAGACTCGATTCGATTCGGTTCGAACCGACTCCATCCGATTCGACCCGATCCGATCCGCACTATTCGACCCCTCGAATTCTACCCGACCCGACCCGTTTGGATCCGATCCGAACCGACTCGGTTCGATTCGGTTCGAACCGATTCGATCCGACTCGACCCGATCCGATCCGATCCGACTCGTCTGATCCGACCCGACTTGGTTCGATTCGGATCGAACCGATCCGATCCGACTCGACCCGATCCGGTCCGGACTGATCCGACCCGTCCAATTCGACCCGATTGGACCCGACGCGATCCGACTCGTCCGATTCTACATGATCGGAGCCGATGGGATCCGATTCGATTCGGTTCGAACCGATTCGACTCGGTCCGATCCGATCCGACTCATTCGATTCGACCCGATTCGACTCGACTGGACCGATCTGAACCGATTCGATTCGATCCGGTTCGAACCGACTTGACCCGATCAGATCCAAGCCGACTCGTCCGAATCTACCCGATCCGACACGATGGGATCCGATCCGACTCGATTCGATTCGATTCGGCTCGAACCGATTTGATCCGATCCGACCGTCCGATTCGATCGGATTGGATTCGGTCCCATTCGGCCCGACCCGATCCGAACTGATCCGACCCGTTCAATTCTACCCGACCCGACCCGTTTGGATGCGATCCGACCTGACTCGATTCGACTCGGTTCGAAGCGGTTCGATCCGATCAGATTCGGTCCGGCTCGTCCGATTCTACCCGATCCGAACCGATTGGACCGGATCCGACTCTGTTCGATTCGATTCGGACCGAATCGATCCAATCCGATTCGACCCGGTCCGATCCAACCCGACACGATCCGATCTGACGCGATTCGATTCGATTCTGTTCGAACCGACTCGACCCGGTCCGACCCAATCCGACTCGTCCGAATCTACCGGATCCGACCCGATAGGATCCGTTCCGACCCGATTCGATTCGATTCGGATCGAATCGGTCTGATCCGACTCGACCGATTCGACCCGATCCGACTCGTCTGATCCGACCCGACTTGGTTCGATTCGGATCGAACCGATCCGATCCGACTCGACCCGATCCGGTCCGGACTGATCCGACCCGTCCAATTCGACCCGATTGGACCCGACGCGATCCGACTCGTCCGATTCTACATGATCGGAGCCGATGGGATCCGATTCGATTCGGTTCGAACCGATTCGACTCGGTCCGATCCGATCCGACTCATTCGATTCGACCCGATTCGACTCGACTGGACCGATCTGAACCGATTCGATTCGATCCGGTTCGAACCGACTTGACCCGATCAGATCCAAGCCGACTCGTCCGAATCTACCCGATCCGACACGATGGGATCCGATCCGACTCGATTCGATTTGATTCGGCTCGAACCGATTTGATCCGATCCGACCGTCCGATTCGATCGGATTGGATTCGGTCCCATTCGGCCCGACCCGATCCGAACTGATCCGACCCGTTCAATTCTACCCGACCCGACCCGTTTGGATGCGATCCGACCTGACTCGATTCGACTCGGTTCGAAGCGATTCGATCCGATCAGATTCGGTCCGGCTCGTCCGATTCTACCCGATCCGAACCGATTGGACCGGATCCGACTCTGTTCGATTCGATTCGGACCGAATCGATCCAATCCGATTCGACCCGGTCCGATCCAACCCGACACGATCCGATCTGACGCGATTCGATTCGATTCTGTTCGAACCGACTCGACCCGGTCCGACCCAATCCGACTCGTCCGAATCTACCGGATCCGACCCGATAGGGTCCGATTCGTCCCGATTCGATTCGAATCGGATCGAACCGATCCGATCCGACTCGACCCGATCCGACCCGATCTGAACCCATTCGATTCGATTCGTTTTGAACGGACTCGACTCGATTCGACCCGATGCGATCCGATCCGACTCGTCCGATTCGACCCTATTCGACCCGACTGGATCCGATCCGACCCGATTCGATTCAACTCGGTTCGAACCGACTCGACTCGATTGGACTCGATCCGATCCTATCCGACTCGCTCGATTCGACTCGATTCGACCCGACAGGATCTGATCCCACCCGACTCGATTCGTTCCCATTCGATCCGATCCGATCCGATCCGACTCGTCCCATTCTGCCCGATCCGACCCGATGGGATCGGACCGGACCCGACTCGACTGCGTTCGGTTTGAACCGATTCGATCCGATCCGACTCGTCCGATTCGACTCGATTCGACTCGACTGGATCCGATCTGAGCGGATTCGATTCGATCCGGTTCGAACCGACTCGATCCGACGCGATCCGAACCGACTCGTCCGATTCTACCCGACGATTGGATACGACCCGACCCTGCTCGATTCGATTCTGATTGGACCGATTCGACCCGATCCGATCCGATGGGATCCGATCCGACCCGACTCGATTCGATCCGATTCTACCCGATTCGACTCTATCAGATCCGATCCTATCCGACTCGTCCGATCCGACCCGACTCGATTCGATTCGGTTCGAACCGATTCGACTCGGTCCCATCCGATCCGACTCGTCCGACTCGACCCGATTCGACCCGACCGGATCCGATCCGACCCGATTCGATTGGACTCGGTTCGAACCGATTCGATCCGATTCGATCCGATCCGATCCAAACTGATCCGACCTGTCCAATTCTACCCGACCCGACCCGCTTGGATCCAATCCGGCCCGACTCGACTCGATTCCGTCCGAACCGATTCAATCCGATTCGACCCGATCCGATCCGATCCGACTCGTCCGATTCGACCCGACTCGACTCGACTGGATCCGATCTGACCCGATTCGATTCGATTCGGATCGAATCGATCCGATCCGACTCGACGCGATCCGATCCGATCCGATCCGATACGACTCGACCGACTCGATCCGATTCGACCCGATTGGATCCGACCTGACCCGATTCGATTCGATCCGATTCTGCCCGGTCCGACTCTATTAGACCCGATCCTGTCCGACTCGCTCGATTCGACTCGATTCGACCCGACAGGATCTGATCCGACCCGACTCGATTCGTTCCCATTCGATCCGATCCGATCCGATCCGACTCGTCCCATTCTGCCCGATCCTACCCGATGGGATCGGATCCGACCCGACTCGACTGCATTCGGTTTGAACCGATTCCATCCGATTTGACCCGATCCGATCCGATCCGACTCGTCCGATTCGACCCGATTCGACTCGACTGGATCCGACCTGACCCGATTCGATTCGATCCGGTTCGAACCGACTAGCTCCGATGCGATCCGAACCGACTCGTCCGATTCTACCAGACCCGAACCTATTGGATCGGATCCGGCCCAATTCGATCCGATTGGATACGATCCGACCCTGCTCGATTCGATTCTGATTGGACCGATTCGGTCCGATTCGACACGATCCAATCCGACCCAATCCGACTCGTCCAAATCTACCCGACCCAACCCGATGGGATCCGATCCGACCGGATTCGATTCGATCCGATTCGACCCGATTCGACTGCACTGGGTTTGAACCGATTCGATCCGATTTGACCCGATCCGAGCTGATCCGACCCGACCAATTCTACCCGACCCGACGCGTTTGGATCCGATCCGACAAGACTCGATTCGATTCGGTTCGAACCGATCCGATCCGATTCGACCCGATCCGATCCGATCCGACTCGTCCGATCCGACCCGATTCGGTTCGATTCTGATCGATCCGACTCGTCCGATTCTACATGATCCGAGCCGACGGGATCCGATCCGACCCGATTCGATTCGATTCGGATCGAACCGATCCGATCCTACTCGACCCGATCCGATCCGACTCGCCCGATTCGACCCGACTCGATCCGACTGGTTCCGACCCGACCCGACCCGACTCGATTCGGGTCAAGCCGGTTCGATCCGATCCGACTCGTCCGATTCGATCCGACTCGACTCGGTCCCATTCGACCCGATCCGATCCGATCCCACTTGTCCCATTCCACCCGATCCGACCCGCTGGGATCGGATCCGACCCGACTCGATTGGATTCGGTTCGAACCGATTCGATCCGATTCGACCCGGTTCGGCCCGATCCGGTCCGAACTGATCCGACCCGTTCAATTCTACCCGACCCGAGCCGTTTGGATGCGATCCGACCTGACTCGATTCGACTCGCTTCGAACCGATTCGATCCGATTCGATTCGATCCGGCTCGTCCGATTCTACCCGACCCGAACCGATTGGATCGGATCCGAACCGATTCGACCCGATTGGATCCGATCCGACCCTGTTCGATTCGATTCTGATCGGACCGATTCGGTCCGATCCGATCCGATTCGACTCGTCCGACTCGTCCGATTCGACGCGATTAGATCCGACCTGACCCGATTCGATTCGGTTCGAACCGATTCGATCCGATTCGACCCGATCCGATCCGATCCGACTCGTCCGATTCGACTCGATTCGACCCGACTGGATCCCATCCGGCCCGATTCGATTCGATTCGCCTGAAACCGATTCGACTCGGTCCGATCCGATCCGATCCGACTCGTCCGATTCGACCCGACCCGACCCGTTTGGATCCGACCTGACCCGATTCGATTCGATTCGGATCGAGCCGGTTCGATCCGACTCGACTCGTCCGATTCGATCCGACTCGATTCGGTCCGATTCGGCCCGATCCGATCCGATCCAATCCGACTCGTCCGAATCTACCCGATCCGAACCGTTTGGATCCGACCTGAACCGATTCGATTCGATTCGGATCGAGCCGGTTCGATCCGACTCGACTCGATTCGATTCGGTTCGAACCGATTCGATCCGATTCGACCCGATCCGATCCGATCCGACTCGTCCGATTCTACCCGATCCGAACCGATTGGATCCCATCCGACCCGATCCGATTCGATTCGGCTCGAACCGATTCAATTCCATTCGATTCGAGCCGATCCGAATCGTTTCGACCGGATCCGATCCGATCCGATCCGACTCGTCCGATTCTACCCGATCCGACCCGATGGGATCCGATCCGACCCGACTCGATTCGATTCGGTTCGAACCGATTCGACTCGCCGACTCGACCCTATCCGATCCGGACCGATGGGATCCGATCCGACCCGATTCGATTCGATTCGGTTCGAACCGATTCGACTCGTCCGAATCGGCCCGATTCGACTCGACCGGATCCGATCCGGCCGGATTCGATTGGACTCGGTTCGAACCGATTCGATCCGATTTGACCCGATCGGATCCGAACTGATCCGACCCGTCCAATTCTACCCGACCCGACCCGTTTGGATCGGATCTGACCCGATTCCATTCGATTCGGTTTGAACCGATTCGATCCGATTCGATCCGAACCGACTCGTGCGATTTTACATGATCCGAGGCGATGGGATCCGATCCGACCCGATTCGATTCGATTCGGATCGGACCGATCCGATCCGACTCGATCCGATCCGATCCGGACCGGCCCGACCCGTTCGGATCCGATCTGACCCGATTCGATTCGATCGGGTTTGAACAGACTCGACCCGATCCGATTCGGTTCGACTCGCCCGAATCTACCCGATCCGACCCGATAGGATCCGTTCCGACCCGATTGGATTCGATTCGGATCGAATCGGTCTGATCCGACTCGACCCGATCCGATCCGGACCGACGAGACCCGTTTGGATCCGATCTGACCCGATTCGATTCGATCCGGTTCGAACAGACTCGACCCGATCCGATCCGATCCGACTCGTCGGATTCGACCCGACTGGATCCGATCCGGCCCGATTCGATTCGATTCGCCTGAAACCGATTCGACTCGGTCCGATCCGATCCGATCCGAATCGTTTCGACCCGATCCGATCCGATCCGATCCGATCCGACTCGTCCGATTCTACCCGATCCGACCCGATGGGATCCGATCCGACCCGACTCGATTCGATTCGGTTCGAACCGATTCGACTCGTCAGAATCGACCCGATTCGACCCGACCGGATCCGATCCGGCCCGATTCGATTGGACTCGGTTCGAACCGATTCGATCCGATTCGACCCGATCCGATCCGAACTGATCCGACCCGTCCAATTATACCCGACCCGACCCGACTGGACCCGACCTGACCCGATTCGATTCGATTCGGTTCGAACCGACTCGACCCGGTCCGATCCGGTTCGACTCGCCCGAATCTACCCGATCCGACCCGATAGGATCCGATCCGACCCGATTCGATTCGATTCGGATCGAATCGATCCGATCCGACTCGACCCGATCCGATCCCATCTGAGCCGATTCGATTCGATTCGGTTTAAACCGGCTCGACTCGATTCGACCCGACCGATCCGATCCGGCTCGTCCGATTCGACCCGATTCGACTCGACTGGATCCGATCTGACCCGATTCGATTCGATCCGGTTCGAGCCGACTCGACCCGATCCGATCCGATCTGACCCGATTCGATTCGATTCGGTTTGAACGGACTCGACTCGATTCGACCCGACCGATCCGATCCGGCTCGTCCGATTTGATCCTATTCGACCCGACTGGATCCGATCTGATCCGATTCGATTCAGTTCGGTTCGAACCGACTCGACCCGATTCGGCTCGACCCGATCCCATCCGACTCGTTCGATTCGACCGATTCGACCCGACTGGATCCAACCCGACCCGATTCGATTCGACTCGGATCGAATCGATCCGATCCGACTCGACCCGATCCGATCCGATCCGATCCGATCCGACTCGTCCGATTCTACCCGATCCGACCCGATGGGATCCGACCTGACCCGATTCGATTCGATCCGGTTCGAACCGACTAGCTCCGATGCGATCCGAACCGACTCGTCCGATTCTAACAGACCCGAACCTATTGGATCGGATCCGGCCCAATTCGATCCGATTGGATACGATCCGACCCTGCTCGATTCGATTCTGATTGGACCGATTCGGTCCGATTCGACACGATCCAATCCGACCCAATCCGACTCGTCCAAATCTACCCGACCCAACCCGATGGGATCCGATCCGACCGGATTCGATTCGATCCGATTCGACCCGATTCGACTGCACTGGGTTTGAACCGATTCGATCCGATTTGACCCGATCCGAGCTGATCCGACCCGACCAATTCTACCCGACCCGACGCGTTTGGATCCGATCCGACAAGACTCGATTCGATTCGGTTCGAACCGATCCGATCCGATTCGACCCGATCCGATCCGATCCGACTCGTCCGATCCGACCCGATTCGGTTCGATTCTGATCGATCCGACTCGTCCGATTCTACATGATCCGAGCCGACGGGATCCGATCCGACCCGATTCGATTCGATTCGGATCGAACCGATCGATCCTACTCGACCCGATCCGATCCGACTCGCCCGATTCGACCCGACTCGATCCGACTGGTTCCGACCCGACCCGATCCGACTCGATTCGGGTCAAGCCGGTTCGATCCGATCTGACTCGTCCGATTCGATCCGACTCGACTCGGTCCCATTCGACCCGATCCGATCCGATCCGACTTGTCCCATTCCACCCGATCCGACCCGCTGGGGTCGGATCCGACCCGACTCGATTGGATTCGGTTCGAACCGATTCGATCCGATTCGACCCGGTTCGGCCCGATCCGGTCCGAACTGATCCGACCCGTTCAATTCTACCCGACCCGACCCGTTTGGATGCGATCCGACCTGACTCGATTCGACTCGCTTCGAACCGATTCGATCCGATTCGATTCGATCCGGCTCGTCCGATTCTACCCGACCCGAACCGATTGGATCGGATCCGAACCGATTCGACCCGATTGGATCCGATCCGACCCTGTTCGATTCGATTCTGATCGGACCGATTCGGTCCGATCCGATCCGATTCGACTCGTCCGATTCGACCCGATTCGACCCGACTGGATCCGATCTGACCTGATTGGATTCGATTCGGTTCGAACCGACTCGACACGGTCCGATCCGGTCCGACTCGCCCGAATCTACCCGATCCGACCGGATAGGATCCTATCCGACCCGATTCGACTCGATTCGGATCGAATCGATTCGATCTTGTTCGACCCGACTGGATCCGATCTGACCCGACTCGATTCGATCCGATTCTGCCCGGTCCGACTCTATTAGACCCGATCCTATCCGACTCGCTCGATTCGACTCGATTCGACAAGATGGGATCCGGTCCGACCCGACTCGTCCGACTCGTCCGATTCGAAGCGATTAGATCCGACCTGACCCGATTCGATTCGGTTCGAACCGATTCGATCCGATTCGACCCGATCCGATCCGATCCGACTCGTCCGATTCGACTCGATTCGACCCGACTGGATCCGATCTGACCTGATTGGATTCGATTCGGTTCGAACCGACTCGACACGGTCCGATCCGGTCCGACTCGCCCGAATCTACCCGATCCGACCGGATAGGATCCTATCCGACCCGATTCGACTCGATTCGGATCGAATCGATTCGATCCTGTTCGACCCGACTGGATCCGATCTGACCCGATTCTGTTCAATTCGGTTTGAACCGACTCGACTCGATTCGACCCGATCCGATCCGATACGACTCGACCGATTCGACCCGATTCGACCCGACTGGATCCGATCTGACCCGACTCGATTCGATCCGATTCTGCCCGGTCCGACTCTATTAGACCCGATCCTATCCGACTCGCTCGATTCGACTCGATTCGACAAGATGGGATCCGGTCCGACCCGACTCGTCCGACTCGTCCGATTCGACGCGATTAGATCCGACCTGACCCGATTCGATTCGGTTCGAACCGATTCGATCCGATTCGACCCGATCCGATCCGATCCGACTCGTCCGATTCGACTCGATTCGACCCGACTGGATCCGATCTGACCTGATTGGATTCGATTCGGTTCGAACCGACTCGACACGGTCCGATCCGGTCCGACTCGCCCGAATCTGCCCGATCCGACCGGATAGGATCCTATCCGACCCGATTCGATTCGATTCGCCTGAAACCGATTCGACTCGGTCCGATCCGATCCGATCCGACTCGTCCGATTCGACCCGACCCGACCCGTTTGGATCCGACCTGACCCGATTCGATTCGATCCGGTTCGAACCGACTTGACCCGATCAGATCCAAGCCGACTCGTCCGAATCTACCCGATCCGACACGATGGGATCCGTTCCGACCCGATTCGATTCGATTCGGATCGAATCGGTCTGATCCGACTCGACCGATTCGACCCGATCCGACTCGTCTGATCCGACCCGACTTGGTTCGATTCGGATCGAACCGATCCGATCCGACTCGACCCGATCCGGTCCGGACTGATCCGACCCGTCCAATTCGACCCGATTGGACCCGACGCGATCCGACTCGTCCGATTCTACATGATCGGAGCCGATGGGATCCGATTCGATTCGGTTCGAACCGATTCGACTCGGTCCGATCCGATCCGACTCATTCGATTCGACCCGATTCGACTCGACTGGACCGATCTGAACCGATTCGATTCGATCCGGTTCGAACCGACTTGACCCGATCAGATCCAAGCCGACTCGTCCGAATCTACCCGATCCGACACGATGGGATCCGATCCGACTCGATTCGATTCGATTCGGCTCGAACCGATTTGATCCGATCCGACCGTCCGATTCGATCGGATTGGATTCGGTCCCATTCGGCCCGACCCGATCCGAACTGATCCGACCCGTTCAATTCTACCCGACCCGACCCGTTTGGATGCGATCCGACCTGACTCGATTCGACTCGGTTCGAAGCGGTTCGATCCGATCAGATTCGGTCCGGCTCGTCCGATTCTACCCGATCCGAACCGATTGGACCGGATCCGACTCTGTTCGATTCGATTCGGACCGAATCGATCCAATCCGATTCGACCCGGTCCGATCCAACCCGACACGATCCGATCTGACGCGATTCGATTCGATTCTGTTCGAACCGACTCGACCCGGTCCGACCCAATCCGACTCGTCCGAATCTACCGGATCCGACCCGATAGGATCCGTTCCGACCCGATTCGATTCGATTCGGATCGAATCGGTCTGATCCGACTCGACCGATTCGACCCGATCCGACTCGTCTGATCCGACCCGACTTGGTTCGATTCGGATCGAACCGATCCGATCCGACCCGATCCGGTCCGGACTGATCCGACCCGTCCAATTCGACCCGATTGGACCCGACGCGATCCGACTCGTCCGATTCTACATGATCGGAGCCGATGGGATCCGATTCGATTCGGTTCGAACCGATTCGACTCGGTCCGATCCGATCCGACTCATTCGATTCGACCCGATTCGACTCGACTGGACCGATCTGAACCGATTCGATTCGATCCGGTTCGAACCGACTTGACCCGATCAGATCCAAGCCGACTCGTCCGAATCTACCCGATCCGACACGATGGGATCCGATCCGACTCGATTCGATTCGATTCGGCTCGAACCGATTTGATCCGATCCGACCGTCCGATTCGATCGGATTGGATTCGGTCCCATTCGGCCCGACCCGATCCGAACTGATCCGACCCGTTCAATTCTACCCGACCCGACCCGTTTGGATGCGATCCGACCTGACTCGATTCGACTCGGTTCGAAGCGATTCGATCCGATCAGATTCGGTCCGGCTCGTCCGATTCTACCCGATCCGAACCGATTGGACCGGATCCGACTCTGTTCGATTCGATTCGGACCGAATCGATCCAATCCGATTCGACCCGGTCCGATCCAACCCGACACGATCCGATCTGACGCGATTCGATTCGATTCTGTTCGAACCGACTCGACCCGGTCCGACCCAATCCGACTCGTCCGAATCTACCGGATCCGACCCGATAGGGTCGATTCGTCCCGATTCGATTCGAATCGGATCGAACCGATCCGATCCGACTCGACCCGATCCGACCCGATCTGAACCCATTCGATTCGATTCGTTTTGAACGGACTCGACTCGATTCGACCCGATGCGATCCGATCCGACTCGTCCGATTCGACCCTATTCGACCCGACTGGATCCGATCCGACCCGATTCGATTCAACTCGGTTCGAACCGACTCGACTCGATTGGACTCGATCCGATCCTATCCGACTCGCTCGATTCGACTCGATTCGACCCGACAGGATCTGATCCCACCCGACTCGATTCGTTCCCATTCGATCCGATCCGATCCGATCCGACTCGTCCCATTCTGCCCGATCCGACCCGATGGGATCGGACCGGACCCGACTCGACTGCGTTCGGTTTGAACCGATTCGATCCGATCCGACTCGTCCGATTCGACTCGATTCGACTCGACTGGATCCGATCTGAGCGGATTCGATTCGATCCGGTTCGAACCGACTCGATCCGACGCGATCCGAACCGACTCGTCCGATTCTACCCGACGATTGGATACGACCCGACCCTGCTCGATTCGATTCTGATTGGACCGATTCGACCCGATCCGATCCGATGGGATCCGATCCGACCCGACTCGATTCGATCCGATTCTACCCGATTCGACTCTATCAGATCCGATCCTATCCGACTCGTCCGATCCGACCCGACTCGATTCGATTCGGTTCGAACCGATTCGACTCGGTCCCATCCGATCCGACTCGTCCGACTCGACCCGATTCGACCCGACCGGATCCGATCCGACCCGATTCGATTGGACTCGGTTCGAACCGATTCGATCCGATTCGATCCGATCCGATCCAAACTGATCCGACCTGTCCAATTCTACCCGACCCGACCCGCTTGGATCCAATCCGGCCCGACTCGACTCGATTCCGTCCGAACCGATTCAATCCGATTCGACCCGATCCGATCCGATCCGACTCGTCCGATTCGACCCGACTCGACTCGACTGGATCCGATCTGACCCGATTCGATTCGATTCGGATCGAATCGATCCGATCCGACTCGACGCGATCCGATCCGATCCGATCCGATACGACTCGACCGACTCGATCCGATTCGACCCGATTGGATCCGACCTGACCCGATTCGATTCGATCCGATTCTGCCCGGTCCGACTCTATTAGACCCGATCCTGTCCGACTCGCTCGATTCGACTCGATTCGACCCGACAGGATCTGATCCGACCCGACTCGATTCGTTCCCATTCGATCCGATCCGATCCGATCCGACTCGTCCCATTCTGCCCGATCCTACCCGATGGGATCGGATCCGACCCGACTCGACTGCATTCGGTTTGAACCGATTCCATCCGATTTGACCCGATCCGATCCGATCCGACTCGTCCGATTCGACCCGATTCGACTCGACTGGATCCGACCTGACCCGATTCGATTCGATCCGGTTCGAACCGACTAGCTCCGATGCGATCCGAACCGACTCGTCCGATTCTACCAGACCCGAACCTATTGGATCGGATCCGGCCCAATTCGATCCGATTGGATACGATCCGACCCTGCTCGATTCGATTCTGATTGGACCGATTCGGTCCGATTCGACACGATCCAATCCGACCCAATCCGACTCGTCCAAATCTACCCGACCCAACCCGATGGGATCCGATCCGACCGGATTCGATTCGATCCGATTCGACCCGATTCGACTGCACTGGGTTTGAACCGATTCGATCCGATTTGACCCGATCCGAGCTGATCCGACCCGACCAATTCTACCCGACCCGACGCGTTTGGATCCGATCCGACAAGACTCGATTCGATTCGGTTCGAACCGATCCGATCCGATTCGACCCGATCCGATCCGATCCGACTCGTCCGATCCGACCCGATTCGGTCCGATTCTGATCGATCCGACTCGTCCGATTCTACATGATCCGAGCCGACGGGATCCGATCCGACCCGATTCGATTCGATTCGGATCGAACCGATCCGATCCTACTCGACCCGATCCGATCCGACTCGCCCGATTCGACCCGACTCGATCCGACTGGTTCCGACCCGACCCGACCCGACTCGATTCGGGTCAAGCCGGTTCGATCCGATCCGACTCGTCCGATTCGATCCGACTCGACTCGGTCCCATTCGACCCGATCCGATCCGACTTGTCCCATTCCACCCGATCCGACCCGCTGGGATCGGATCCGACCCGACTCGATTGGATTCGGTTCGAACCGATTCGATCCGATTCGACCCGGTTCGGCCCGATCCGGTCCGAACTGATCCGACCCGTTCAATTCTACCCGACCCGAGCCGTTTGGATGCGATCCGACCTGACTCGATTCGACTCGCTTCGAACCGATTCGATCCGATTCGATTCGATCCGGCTCGTCCGATTCTACCCGACCCGAACCGATTGGATCGGATCCGAACCGATTCGACCCGATTGGATCCGATCCGACCCTGTTCGATTCGATTCTGATCGGACCGATTCGGTCCGATCCGATCCGATTCGACTCGTCCGATTCGACCCGATTCGACCCGACTGGATCCGATCTGACCTGATTGGATTCGATTCGGTTCGAACCGACTCGACACGGTCCGATCCGGTCCGACTCGCCCGAATCTACCCGATCCGACCGGATAGGATCCTATCCGACCCGATTCGACTCGATTCGGATCGAATCGATTCGATCCTGTTCGACCCGACTGGATCCGATCTGACCCGATTCTGTTCAATTCGGTTTGAACCGACTCGACTCGATTCGACCCGATCCGATCCGATACGACTCGACCGATTCGACCCGATTCGACCCGACTGGATCCGATCTGACCCGATTCGATTCGATCCGATTCTGCCCGGTCCGACTCTATTAGACCCGATCCTATCCGACTCGCTCGATTCGACTCGATTCGACAAGATGGGATCCGGTCCGACCCGACTCGTCCGACTCGTCCGATTCGACGCGATTAGATCCGACCTGACCCGATTCGATTCGGCTCGAACCGATTCGATCCGATTCGACCCGATCCGATCCGATCCGACTCGTCCGATTCGACTCGATTCGACCCGACTGGATCCCATCCGGCCCGATTCGATTCGATTCGCCTGAAACCGATTCGACTCGGTCCGATCCGATCCGATCCGACTCGTCCGATTCGACCCGACCCGACCCGTTTGGATCCGACCTGACCCGATTCGATTCGATTCGGATCGAGCCGGTTCGATCCGACTCGACTCGATTCGATTCGGTTCGAACCGATTCGATCCGATTCGACCCGATCCGATCCGATCCGACTCGTCCGATTCTACCCGATCCGAACCGATTGGATCCCATCCGACCCGATTCGATTCGATTCGGCTCGAACCGATTCAATTCCATTCGATTCGAGCCGATCCGAATCGTTTCGACCGGATCCGATCCGATCCGATCCGACTCGTCCGATCCGACCCGACTCGATTCGATTCGGTTCGAACCGATTCGACTCGGTCCCATCCGATCCGACTCGTCCGACTCGACCCGATTCGACCCGACCGGATCCGATCCGACCCGATTCGATTGGACTCGGTTCGAACCGATTCGATCCGATTCGATCCGATCCGATCCAAACTGATCCGACCTGTCCAATTCTACCCGACCCGACCCGCTTGGATCCAATCCGGCCCGACTCGACTCGATTCCGTCCGAACCGATTCAATCCGATTCGACCCGATCCGATCCGATCCGACTCGTCCGATTCGACCCGACTCGACTCGACTGGATCCGATCTGACCCGATTCGATTCGATTCGGATCGAATCGATCCGATCCGACTCGACGCGATCCGATCCGATCCGATCCGATACGACTCGACCGACTCGATCCGATTCGACCCGATTGGATCCGACCTGACCCGATTCGATTCGATCCGATTCTGCCCGGTCCGACTCTATTAGACCCGATCCTGTCCGACTCGCTCGATTCGACTCGATTCGACCCGACAGGATCTGATCCGACCCGACTCGATTCGTTCCCATTCGATCCGATCCGATCCGATCCGACTCGTCCCATTCTGCCCGATCCTACCCGATGGGATCGGATCCGACCCGACTCGACTGCATTCGGTTTGAACCGATTCCATCCGATTTGACCCGATCCGATCCGATCCGACTCGTCCGATTCGACCCGATTCGACTCGACTGGATCCGACCTGACCCGATTCGATTCGATCCGGTTCGAACCGACTAGCTCCGATGCGATCCGAACCGACTCGTCCGATTCTACCAGACCCGAACCTAT
Organism: Baylisascaris procyonis; assembly: GCA_037389465.1. Classification (NCBI taxonomy): domain Eukaryota; kingdom Metazoa; phylum Nematoda; class Chromadorea; order Rhabditida; family Ascarididae; genus Baylisascaris; species Baylisascaris procyonis. The sequence continues at coordinate 998,931 of JAZARR010000250.1, forward strand.
TGGATCGGATCCGGCCCAATTCGATCCGATTGGATACGATCCGACCCTGCTCGATTCGATTCTGATTGGACCGATTCGGTCCGATTCGACACGATCCAATCCGACCCAATCCGACTCGTCCAAATCTACCCGACCCAACCCGATGGGATCCGATCCGACCGGATTCGATTCGATCCGATTCGACCCGATTCGACTGCACTGGGTTTGAACCGATTCGATCCGATTTGACCCGATCCGAGCTGATCCGACCCGACCAATTCTACCCGACCCGACGCGTTTGGATCCGATCCGACAAGACTCGATTCGATTCGGTTCGAACCGATCCGATCCGATTCGACCCGATCCGATCCGATCCGACTCGTCCGATCCGACCCGATTCGGTTCGATTCTGATCGATCCGACTCGTCCGATTCTACATGATCCGAGCCGACGGGATCCGATCCGACCCGATTCGATTCGATTCGGATCGAACCGATCGATCCTACTCGACCCGATCCGATCCGACTCGCCCGATTCGACCCGACTCGATCCGACTGGTTCCGACCCGACCCGACCCGACTCGATTCGGGTCAAGCCGGTTCGATCCGATCCGACTCGTCCGATTCGATCCGACTCGACTCGGTCCCATTCGACCCGATCCGATCCGACTTGTCCCATTCCACCCGATCCGACCCGCTGGGATCGGATCCGACCCGACTCGATTGGATTCGGTTCGAACCGATTCGATCCGATTCGACCCGGTTCGGCCCGATCCGGTCCGAACTGATCCGACCCGTTCAATTCTACCCGACCCGAGCCGTTTGGATGCGATCCGACCTGACTCGATTCGACTCGCTTCGAACCGATTCGATCCGATTCGATTCGATCCGGCTCGTCCGATTCTACCCGACCCGAACCGATTGGATCGGATCCGAACCGATTCGACCCGATTGGATCCGATCCGACCCTGTTCGATTCGATTCTGATCGGACCGATTCGGTCCGATCCGATCCGATTCGACTCGTCCGATTCGACCCGATTCGACCCGACTGGATCCGATCTGACCTGATTGGATTCGATTCGGTTCGAACCGACTCGACACGGTCCGATCCGGTCCGACTCGCCCGAATCTACCCGATCCGACCGGATAGGATCCTATCCGACCCGATTCGACTCGATTCGGATCGAATCGATTCGATCCTGTTCGACCCGACTGGATCCGATCTGACCCGATTCTGTTCAATTCGGTTTGAACCGACTCGACTCGATTCGACCCGATCCGATCCGATACGACTCGACCGATTCGACCCGATTCGACCCGACTGGATCCGATCTGACCCGATTCGATTCGATCCGATTCTGCCCGGTCCGACTCTATTAGACCCGATCCTATCCGACTCGCTCGATTCGACTCGATTCGACAAGATGGGATCCGGTCCGACCCGACTCGTCCGACTCGTCCGATTCGACGCGATTAGATCCGACCTGACCCGATTCGATTCGGCTCGAACCGATTCGATCCGATTCGACCCGATCCGATCCGATCCGACTCGTCCGATTCGACTCGATTCGACCCGACTGGATCCCATCCGGCCCGATTCGATTCGATTCGCCTGAAACCGATTCGACTCGGTCCGATCCGATCCGATCCGACTCGTCCGATTCGACCCGACCCGACCCGTTTGGATCCGACCTGACCCGATTCGATTCGATTCGGATCGAGCCGGTTCGATCCGACTCGACTCGTCCGATTCGATCCGACTCGATTCGGTCCGATTCGGCCCGATCCGATCCGATCCAATCCGACTCGTCCGAATCTACCCGATCCGAACCGTTTGGATCCGACCTGAACCGATTCGATTCGATTCGGATCGAGCCGGTTCGATCCGACTCGACTCGATTCGATTCGGTTCGAACCGATTCGATCCGATTCGACCCGATCCGATCCGATCCGACTCGTCCGATTCTACCCGATCCGACCCGATGGGATCCGATCCGACCCGACTCGATTCGATTCGGTTCGAACCGATTCGACTCGCCGACTCGACCCTATCCGATCCGGACCGATGGGATCCGATCCGGCCCGATTCGATTCGATTCGCCTGAAACCGATTCGACTCGGTCCGATCCGATCCGATCCGAATCGTTTCGACCCGATCCGATCCGATCCGATCCGATCCGACTCGTCCGATTCTACCCGATCCGACCCGATGGGATCCGATCCGACCCGACTCGATTCGATTCGGTTCGAACCGATTCGACTCGTCAGAATCGACCCGATTCGACCCGACCGGATCCGATCCGGCCCGATTCGATTGGACTCGGTTCGAACCGATTCGATCCGATTCGACCCGATCCGATCCGAACTGATCCGACCCGTCCAATTATACCCGACCCGACCCGACTGGACCCGACCTGACCCGATTCGATTCGATTCGGTTCGAACCGACTCGACCCGGTCCGATCCGGTTCGACTCGCCCGAATCTACCCGATCCGACCCGATAGGATCCGATCCGACCCGATTCGATTCGATTCGGATCGAATCGATCCGATCCGACTCGACCCGATCCGATCCCATCTGAGCCGATTCGATTCGATTCGGTTTAAACCGGCTCGACTCGATTCGACCCGACCGATCCGATCCGGCTCGTCCGATTCGACCCGATTCGACTCGACTGGATCCGATCTGACCCGATTCGATTCGATCCGGTTCGAGCCGACTCGACCCGATCCGATCCGATCTGACCATTCGATTCGGTTTGAACGGACTCGACTCGATTCGACCCGACCGATCCGATCCGGCTCGTCCGATTTGATCCTATTCGACCCGACTGGATCCGATCTGACCCGATTCGATTCGACTCGGATCGAATCGATCCGATCCGACTCGACCCGATCCGATCCGATCTGACCCGATTCGATTCGATTCGGTTTGAACCGACTCGACTCGATTCGATCCGATCCGACTCGTCCGATTCTACCCTACCCGAACCGATTGGATCTCATCCGACCCGATTCGATTCGATTCGGCTCGAACCGATTCAATTCCATTCGATTCGAGCCGATCCGAATCGTTTCGACCCGATCCGATCCGATCCGATCCGACTCGTCCGATTCGACTCGATTCCACCCGACTGGATCCCATCCGACCCGATTCGATTCGATTCGGTTCGAACCGACTCGACCCGATCCGATCCGATCCGACTCGTCCGATTCTACCCGATCCGAACCGATTGGATCCCATCCGACCCGATTCGATTCGATTCGGCTCGAACCGATTCGACTCGTCCGAATCGGCCCGATCCGACTCGATCCGATCCGATCCGGACCGACCCGACCCGTTCGGATCCGATCTGACCCGATTCGATTCGATCGGGTTCGAACAGACTCGACCCGATCCGATTCGGTTCGACTCGTCCGATTCGACCCGATCCGACCCGATGGTATCCGATCCGACCCGACTCGATTCGATTCGGTTCGAACCGATTCGACTCGCCGACTCGACCCGATCCGATCCGATCTGACCCGATTCGATTCGATTCGGTTTGAACCGACTCGACTCGATTCGACCCGACCGATCCGATCCGGCCCGTCCGATTCGACCCGATTCGACTCGACTGGATCCGATCTGACCTGATTGGATTCGATTCGGTTCGAACCGACTCGATTCGGTCCGATCCGATCCGATTCGACTCGTCCGATTCGACCCGATTCGACCCGACTGGATCCGATCTGACCTGATTGGATTCGATTCGGTTCGAACCGACTCGACACGGTCCGATCCGGTCCGACTCGCCCGAATCTACCCGATCCGACCGGATAGGATCCTATCCGACCCGATTCGACTCGATTCGGATCGAATCGATTCGATCCTGTTCGACCCGACTGGATCCGATCTGACCCGATTCTGTTCAATTCGGTTTGAACCGACTCGACTCGATTCGACCCGATCCGATCCGATACGACTCGACCGATTCGACCCGATTCGACCCGACTGGATCCGATCTGACCCGATTCGATTCGATCCGATTCTGCCCGGTCCGACTCTATTAGACCCGATCCTATCCGACTCGCTCGATTCGACTCGATTCGACAAGATGGGATCCGGTCCGACCCGACTCGTCCGACTCGTCCGATTCGACGCGATTAGATCCGACCTGACCCGATTCGATTCGGCTCGAACCGATTCGATCCGATTCGACCCGATCCGATCCGATCCGACTCGTCCGATTCGACTCGATTCGACCCGACTGGATCCCATCCGGCCCGATTCGATTCGATTCGCCTGAAACCGATTCGACTCGGTCCGATCCGATCCGATCCGACTCGTCCGATTCGACCCGACCCGACCCGTTTGGATCCGACCTGACCCGATTCGATTCGATTCGGATCGAGCCGGTTCGATCCGACTCGACTCGTCCGATTCGATCCGACTCGATTCGGTCCGATTCGGCCCGATCCGATCCGATCCAATCCGACTCGTCCGAATCTACCCGATCCGAACCGTTTGGATCCGACCTGAACCGATTCGATTCGATTCGGATCGAGCCGGTTCGATCCGACTCGACTCGATTCGATTCGGTTCGAACCGATTCGATCCGATTCGACCCGATCCGATCCGATCCGACTCGTCCGATTCTACCCGATCCGACCCGATGGGATCCGATCCGACCCGACTCGATTCGATTCGGTTCGAACCGATTCGACTCGCCGACTCGACCCTATCCGATCCGGACCGATGGGATCCGATCCGACCCGATTCGATTCGATTCGGTTCGAACCGATTCGACTCGTCCGAATCGGCCCGATTCGACTCGACCGGATCCGATCCGGCCCGATTCGATTGGACTCGGTTCGAACCGATTCGATCCGATTTGACCCGATCGGATCCGAACTGATCCGACCCGTCCAATTCTACCCGACCCGACCCGTTTGGATCGGATCTGACCCGATTCCATTCGATTCGGTTTGAACCGATTCGATCCGATTCGATCCGAACCGACTCGTGCGATTTTACATGATCCGAGGCGATGGGATCCGATCCGACCCGATTCGATTCGATTCGGATCGGACCGATCGATCCGACTCGATCCGATCCGATCCGGACCGGCCCGACCCGTTCGGATCCGATCTGACCCGATTCGATTCGATCGGGTTTGAACGAACTCGACCCGATCCGATTCGGTTCGACTCGCCCGAATCTACCCGATCCGACCCGATAGGATCCGTTCCGACCCGATTGGATTCGATTCGGATCGAATCGGTCTGATCCGACTCGACCCGATCCGATCCGGACCGACGAGACCCGTTTGGATCCGATCTGACCCGATTCGATTCGATCCGGTTCGAACAGACTCGACCCGATCCGATCCGATCCGACTCGTCGGATTCGACCCGACTGGATCCGATCCGGCCCGATTCGATTCGATTCGCCTGAAACCGATTCGACTCGGTCCGATCCGATCCGATCCGAATCGTTTCGACCCGATCCGATCCGATCCGATCCGATCCGACTCGTCCGATTCTACCCGATCCGACCCGATGGGATCCGATCCGACCCGACTCGATTCGATTCGGTTCGAACCGATTCGACTCGTCAGAATCGACCCGATTCGACCCGACCGGATCCGATCCGGCCCGATTCGATTGGACTCGGTTCGAACCGATTCGATCCGATTCGACCCGATCCGATCCGAACTGATCCGACCCGTCCAATTATACCCGACCCGACCCGACTGGACCCGACCTGACCCGATTCGATTCGATTCGGTTCGAACCGACTCGACCCGGTCCGATCCGGTTCGACTCGCCCGAATCTACCCGATCCGACCCGATAGGATCCGATCCGACCCGATTCGATTCGATTCGGATCGAATCGATCCGATCCGACTCGACCCGATCCGATCCCATCTGAGCCGATTCGATTCGATTCGGTTTAAACCGGCTCGACTCGATTCGACCCGACCGATCCGATCCGGCTCGTCCGATTCGACCCGATTCGACTCGACTGGATCCGATCTGACCCGATTCGATTCGATCCGGTTCGAGCCGACTCGACCCGATCCGATCCGATCTGACCATTCGATTCGGTTTGAACGGACTCGACTCGATTCGACCCGACCGATCCGATCCGGCTCGTCCGATTTGATCCTATTCGACCCGACTGGATCCGATCTGACCCGATTCGATTCGACTCGGATCGAATCGATCCGATCCGACTCGACCCGATCCGATCCGATCTGACCCGATTCGATTCGATTCGGTTTGAACCGACTCGACTCGATTCGATCCGATCCGACTCGTCCGATTCTACCCTACCCGAACCGATTGGATCTCATCCGACCCGATTCGATTCGATTCGGCTCGAACCGATTCAATTCCATTCGATTCGAGCCGATCCGAATCGTTTCGACCCGATCCGATCCGATCCGATCCGACTCGTCCGATTCGACTCGATTCCACCCGACTGGATCCCATCCGACCCGATTCGATTCGATTCGGTTCGAACCGACTCGACCCGATCCGATCCGATCCGACTCGTCCGATTCTACCCGATCCGAACCGATTGGATCCCATCCGACCCGATTCGATTCGATTCGGCTCGAACCGATTCGACTCGTCCGAATCGGCCCGATCCGACTCGATCCGATCCGATCCGGACCGACCCGACCCGTTCGGATCCGATCTGACCCGATTCGATTCGATCGGGTTCGAACAGACTCGACCCGATCCGATTCGGTTCGACTCGTCCGATTCGACCCGATCCGACCCGATGGTATCCGATCCGACCCGACTCGATTCGATTCGGTTCGAACCGATTCGACTCGCCGACTCGACCCGATCCGATCCGATCTGACCCGATTCGATTCGATTCGGTTTGAACCGACTCGACTCGATTCGACCCGACCGATCCGATCCGGCCCGTCCGATTCGACCCGATTCGACTCGACTGGATCCGATCTGACCCGATTCGATTCGATCCGGTTCGAGCCGACTCGACCCGATCCGATCCGATCTGACCCGATTCGATTCGATTCGGTTTGAACGGACTCGACTCGATTCGACCCGACCGATCCTATCCGGCTCGTCCGATTTGATCCTATTCGACCCGACTGGATCCGATCTGACCCGATTCGATTCAATTCGGTTCGAACCGACTCGACCCGATTCGGCTCGGCCCGATCCCATCCGACTCGTTCGATTCGACCGATTCGACCCGACTGGATCCAACCCGACCCGATTCGATCCGACTCGGATCGAATCGATCCGATCCGACTCGACCCGATCCGATCCGATCTGACCCGATTCGATTCGATTAGGTTTGAACCGACTCGACTCGATTCGATCCGATCCGACTCGTCCGATTCTACCCTACCCGAACCGATTGGATCTCATCCGACCTGATTCGATTCGATTCGGCTCGAACCGATTCAATTCCATTCGATTCGAGCCGATCCGAATCGTTTCGACTCGATCCGATCCGATCCGATCCGACTCGTCCGATTCGACTCGATTCGACCCGACTGGATCTCATCCGACCCGATTCGATTCGATTCGGATCGGACCGATCCGATCCGACTCGATCCGATCCGATCCGGACCGATGGGATCCGACTCGTCCGATTCGACCCGATTCGACCCGTTTGGAACCGACCCGACCCGACTCGATTCGATTCGGATCGGACCGATCCGATCCGACTCGATCCGATCCGATCCGGACCGATGGGATCCGATCCGACCCGACTCGATTCGATTCAGTTCGAACCGATTCGACTCGTCCGAATCGGCCCGATTCGACTCGACCGGATCCGATCCGGCCCGATTCGACTGGACTCGGTTCGAACCGATTCGATCCGATTTGACCCGATCCGATCCGAACTGATCCGACCCGTCCAATTCTACCCGACCCGACCCGTTTGGATCGGATCTGACCCGATTCCATTCGATTCGGTTTGAACCGATTCGATCCGATTCGATCCGAACCGACTCGTGCGATTTTACATGATCCGAGGCGATGGGATCCGATCCGACCCGATTCGATTCGATTCGGATCGGACCGATCCGATCCGACTCGATCCGATCCGATCCGGACCGACCCGACCCGTTCGGATCCGATCTGACCCGATTAGATTCGATCGGGTTCGAACAGACTCGACCCGATCCGATTCGGTTCGACTCGTCCGATTCGACCCGATCCGACCCGACTGGATCCGATCTGACCCGATTCGATTCGATTCGATTCGGTTCGAACCGACTCGACCCGGTCCGATCCGATCCGGCTCGCCCGAATCTACCCGATCCGACCCGATAGGATCCGTTCCGACCCGATTCGATTCGATTCGGATCGAATCGGTCTGATCCGACTCGACCGATTCGACCCGATCCGACTCGTCTGATCCGACCCGACTTGGTTCGATTCGGATCGAACCGATCCGATCCGACTCGACCCGATCCGGTCCGGACTGATCCGACCCGTCCAATTCGACCCGATTGGACCCGACGCGATCCGACTCGTCCGATTCTACATGATCGGAGCCGATGTTATCCGATTCGATTCGGTTCGAACCGATTCGACTCGGTCCGATCCGATCCGACTCATTCGATTCGACCCGATTCGACTCGACTGGACCGATCTGAACCGATTCGATTCGATCCGGTTCGAACCGACTTGACCCGATCAGATCCAAGCCGACTCGTCCGAATCTACCCGATCCGACACGATGGGATCCGATCCGACTCGATTCGATTCGATTCGGCTCGAACCGATTTGATCCGATCCGACCGTCCGATTCGATCGGATTGGATTCGGTCCCATTCGGCCCGACCCGATCCGAACTGATCCGACCCGTTCAATTCTACCCGACCCGACCCGTTTGGATGCGATCCGACCTGACTCGATTCGACTCGGTTCGAAGCGATTCGATCCGATCAGATTCGGTCCGGCTCGTCCGATTCTACCCGATCCGAACCGATTGGACCGGATCCGACTCTGTTCGATTCGATTCGGACCGAATCGATCCAATCCGATTCGACCCGGTCCGATCCAACCCGACACGATCCGATCTGACCCGATTCGATTCGATTCTGTTCGAACCGACTCGACCCGGTCCGACCCAATCCGACTCGTCCGAATCTACCGGATCCGACCCGATAGGGTCCGATTCGTCCCGATTCGATTCGAATCGGATCGAACCGATCCGATCCGACTCGACCCGATCCGACCCGATCTGAACCCATTCGATTCGATTCGTTTTGAACGGACTCGACTCGATTCGACCCGATGCGATCCGATCCGACTCGTCCGATTCGACCCTATTCGACCCGACTGGATCCGATCCGACCCGATTCGATTCAACTCGGTTCGAACCGACTCGACTCGATTGGACTCGATCCGATCCTATCCGACTCGCTCGATTCGACTCGATTCGACCCGACAGGATCTGATCCCACCCGACTCGATTCGTTCCCATTCGATCCGATCCGATCCGATCCGACTCGTCCCATTCTGCCCGATCCGACCCGATGGGATCGGACCGGACCCGACTCGACTGCGTTCGGTTTGAACCGATTCGATCCGATCCGACTCGTCCGATTCGACTCGATTCGACTCGACTGGATCCGATCTGAGCCGATTCGATTCGATCCGGTTCGAACCGACTCGATCCGACGCGATCCGAACCGACTCGTCCGATTATACCCGACGATTGGACACGACCCGACCCTGCTCGATTCGATTCTGATTGGACCGATTCGGTCCGATTCGACCCGATCCGATCCGATGGGATCCGATCCGACCCGACTCGATTCGATCCGATTCTACCCGATTCGACTCTATCAGATCCGATCCTATCCGACTCGTCCGATCCGACCCGACTCGATTCGATTCGGTTCGAACCGATTCGACTCGGTCCCATCCGATCCGACTCGTCCGACTCGACCCGATTCGACCCGACCGGATCCGATCCGACCCGATTCGATTGGACTCGGTTCGAACCGATTCGATCCGATCCGATCCAAACTGATCCGACCTGTCCAATTCTACCCGACCCGACCCGCTTGGATCCAATCCGGCCCGACTCGACTCGATTCCGTCCGAACCGATTCAATCCGATTCGACCCGATCCGATCCGATCCGACTCGTCCGATTCGACCCGACTCGACTCGACTGGATCCGATCTGACCCGATTCGATTCGATTCGGATCGAATCGATCCGATCCGACTCGACGCGATCCGATCCGATCCGATCCGATACGACTCGACCGACTCGATCCGATTCGACCCGATTGGATCCGACCTGACCCGATTCGATTCGATCCGATTCTGCCCGGTCCGACTCTATTAGACCCGATCCTGTCCGACTCGCTCGATTCGACTCGATTCGACCCGACAGGATCTGATCCGACCCGACTCGATTCGTTCCCATTCGATCCGATCCGATCCGATCCGACTCGTCCCATTCTGCCCGATCCTACCCGATGGGATCGGATCCGACCCGACTCGACTGCATTCGGTTTGAACCGATTCCATCCGATTTGACCCGATCCGATCCGATCCGACTCGTCCGATTCGACCCGATTCGACTCGACTGGATCCGACCTGACCCGATTCGATTCGATCCGGTTCGAACCGACTAGCTCCGATGCGATCCGAACCGACTCGTCCGATTCTACCAGACCCGAACCTATTGGATCGGATCCGGCCCAATTCGATCCGATTGGATACGATCCGACCCTGCTCGATTCGATTCTGATTGGACCGATTCGGTCCGATTCGACACGATCCAATCCGACCCAATCCGACTCGTCCAAATCTACCCGACCCAACCCGATGGGATCCGATCCGACCGGATTCGATTCGATCCGATTCGACCCGATTCGACTGCACTGGGTTTGAACCGATTCGATCCGATTTGACCCGATCCGAGCTGATCCGACCCGACCAATTCTACCCGACCCGACGCGTTTGGATCCGATCCGACAAGACTCGATTCGATTCGGTTCGAACCGATCCGATCCGATTCGACCCGATCCGATCCGATCCGACTCGTCCGATCCGACCCGATTCGGTTCGATTCTGATCGATCCGACTCGTCCGATTCTACATGATCCGAGCCGACGGGATCCGATCCGACCCGATTCGATTCGATTCGGATCGAACCGATCCGATCCTACTCGACCCGATCCGATCCGACTCGCCCGATTCGACCCGACTCGATCCGACTGGTTCCGACGCGACCCGACCCGACTCGATTCGGGTCAAGCCGGTTCGATCCGATCCGACTCGTCCGATTCGATCCGACTCGACTCGGTCCCATTCGACCCGATCCGATCCGATCCCACTTGTCCCATTCCACCCGATCCGACCCGCTGGGATCGGATCCGACCCGACTCGATTGGATTCGGTTCGAACCGATTCGATCCGATTCGACCCGGTTCGGCCCGATCCGGTCCGAACTGATCCGACCCGTTCAATTCTACCCGACCCGAGCCGTTTGGATGCGATCCGACCTGACTCGATTCGACTCGCTTCGAACCGATTCGATCCGATTCGATTCGATCCGGCTCGTCCGATTCTACCCGACCCGAACCGATTGGATCGGATCCGAACCGATTCGACCCGATTGGATCCGATCCGACCCTGTTCGATTCGATTCTGATCGGACCGATTCGGTCCGATCCGATCCGATTCGACTCGTCCGACTCGTCCGATTCGACGCGATTAGATCCGACCTGACCCGATTCGATTCGGTTCGAACCGATTCGATCCGATTCGACCCGATCCGATCCGATCCGACTCGTCCGATTCGACTCGATTCGACCCGACTGGATCCCATCCGGCCCGATTCGATTCGATTCGCCTGAAACCGATTCGACTCGGTCCGATCCGATCCGATCCGACTCGTCCGATTCGACCCGACCCGACCCGTTTGGATCCGACCTGACCCGATTCGATTCGATTCGGATCGAGCCGGTTCGATCCGACTCGACTCGTCCGATTCGATCCGACTCGATTCGGTCCGATTCGGCCCGATCCGATCCGATCCAATCCGACTCGTCCGAATCTACCCGATCCGAACCGTTTGGATCCGACCTGAACCGATTCGATTCGATTCGGATCGAGCCGGTTCGATCCGACTCGACTCGATTCGATTCGGTTCGAACCGATTCGATCCGATTCGACCCGATCCGATCCGATCCGACTCGTCCGATTCTACCCGATCCGAACCGATTGGATCCCATCCGACCCGATTCGATTCGATTCGGCTCGAACCGATTCAATTCCATTCGATTCGAGCCGATCCGAATCGTTTCGACCGGATCCGATCCGATCCGATCCGACTCGTCCGATTCTACCCGATCCGACCCGATGGGATCCGATCCGACCCGACTCGATTCGATTCGGTTCGAACCGATTCGACTCGCCGACTCGACCCTATCCGATCCGGACCGATGGGATCCGATCCGACCCGATTCGATTCGATTCGGTTCGAACCGATTCGACTCGTCCGAATCGGCCCGATTCGACTCGACCGGATCCGATCCGGCCGGATTCGATTGGACTCGGTTCGAACCGATTCGATCCGATTTGACCCGATCGGATCCGAACTGATCCGACCCGTCCAATTCTACCCGACCCGACCCGTTTGGATCGGATCTGACCCGATTCCATTCGATTCGGTTTGAACCGATTCGATCCGATTCGATCCGAACCGACTCGTGCGATTTTACATGATCCGAGGCGATGGGATCCGATCCGACCCGATTCGATTCGATTCGGATCGGACCGATCCGATCCGACTCGATCCGATCCGATCCGGACCGGCCCGACCCGTTCGGATCCGATCTGACCCGATTCGATTCGATCGGGTTTGAACGAACTCGACCCGATCCGATTCGGTTCGACTCGCCCGAATCTACCCGATCCGACCCGATAGGATCCGTTCCGACCCGATTGGATTCGATTCGGATCGAATCGGTCTGATCCGACTCGACCCGATCCGATCCGGACCGACGAGACCCGTTTGGATCCGATCTGACCCGATTCGATTCGATCCGGTTCGAACAGACTCGACCCGATCCGATCCGATCCGACTCGTCGGATTCGACCCGACTGGATCCGATCCGGCCCGATTCGATTCGATTCGCCTGAAACCGATTCGACTCGGTCCGATCCGATCCGATCCGAATCGTTTCGACCCGATCCGATCCGATCCGATCCGATCCGACTCGTCCGATTCTACCCGATCCGACCCGATGGGATCCGATCCGACCCGACTCGATTCGATTCGGTTCGAACCGATTCGACTCGTCAGAATCGACCCGATTCGACCCGACCGGATCCGATCCGGCCCGATTCGATTGGACTCGGTTCGAACCGATTCGATCCGATTCGACCCGATCCGATCCGAACTGATCCGACCCGTCCAATTATACCCGACCCGACCCGACTGGACCCGACCTGACCCGATTCGATTCGATTCGGTTCGAACCGACTCGACCCGGTCCGATCCGGTTCGACTCGCCCGAATCTACCCGATCCGACCCGATAGGATCCGATCCGACCCGATTCGATTCGATTCGGATCGAATCGATCGGATCCGACTCGACCCGATCCGATCCCATCTGAGCCGATTCGATTCGATTCGGTTTAAACCGGCTCGACTCGATTCGACCCGACCGATCCGATCCGGCTCGTCCGATTCGACCCGATTCGACTCGACTGGATCCGATCTGACCCGATTCGATTCGATCCGGTTCGAGCCGACTCGACCCGATCCGATCCGATCTGACCCGATTCGATTCGATTCGGTTTGAACGGACTCGACTCGATTCGACCCGACCGATCCGATCCGGCTCGTCCGATTTGATCCTATTCGACCCGACTGGATCCGATCTGACCCGATTCGATTCAGTTCGGTTCGAACCGACTCGACCCGATTCGGCTCGACCCGATCCCATCCGACTCGTTCGATTCGACCGATTCGACCCGACTGGATCCAACCCGACCCGATTCGATTCGACTCGGATCGAATCGATCCGATCCGACTCGACCCGATCCGATCCGATCCGATCCGATCCGACTCGTCCGATTCTACCCGATCCGACCCGATGGGATCCGACCTGACCCGATTCGATTCGATCCGGTTCGAACCGACTAGCTCCGATGCGATCCGAACCGACTCGTCCGATTCTAACAGACCCGAACCTATTGGATCGGATCCGGCCCAATTCGATCCGATTGGATACGATCCGACCCTGCTCGATTCGATTCTGATTGGACCGATTCGGTCCGATTCGACACGATCCAATCCGACCCAATCCGACTCGTCCAAATCTACCCGACCCAACCCGATGGGATCCGATCCGACCGGATTCGATTCGATCCGATTCGACCCGATTCGACTGCACTGGGTTTGAACCGATTCGATCCGATTTGACCCGATCCGAGCTGATCCGACCCGACCAATTCTACCCGACCCGACGCGTTTGGATCCGATCCGACAAGACTCGATTCGATTCGGTTCGAACCGATCCGATCCGATTCGACCCGATCCGATCCGATCCGACTCGTCCGATCCGACCCGATTCGGTTCGATTCTGATCGATCCGACTCGTCCGATTCTACATGATCCGAGCCGACGGGATCCGATCCGACCCGATTCGATTCGATTCGGATCGAACCGATCCGATCCTACTCGACCCGATCCGATCCGACTCGCCCGATTCGACCCGACTCGATCCGACTGGTTCCGACCCGACCCGATCCGACTCGATTCGGGTCAAGCCGGTTCGATCCGATCCGACTCGTCCGATTCGATCCGACTCGACTCGGTCCCATTCGACCCGATCCGATCCGATCCGACTTGTCCCATTCCACCCGATCCGACCCGCTGGGGTCGGATCCGACCCGACTCGATTGGATTCGGTTCGAACCGATTCGATCCGATTCGACCCGGTTCGGCCCGATCCGGTCCGAACTGATCCGACCCGTTCAATTCTACCCGACCCGACCCGTTTGGATGCGATCCGACCTGACTCGATTCGACTCGCTTCGAACCGATTCGATCCGATTCGATTCGATCCGGCTCGTCCGATTCTACCCGACCCGAACCGATTGGATCGGATCCGAACCGATTCGACCCGATTGGATCCGATCCGACCCTGTTCGATTCGATTCTGATCGGACCGATTCGGTCCGATCCGATCCGATTCGACTCGTCCGATTCGACCCGATTCGACCCGACTGGATCCGATCTGACCTGATTGGATTCGATTCGGTTCGAACCGACTCGACACGGTCCGATCCGGTCCGACTCGCCCGAATCTACCCGATCCGACCGGATAGGATCCTATCCGACCCGATTCGACTCGATTCGGATCGAATCGATTCGATCTTGTTCGACCCGACTGGATCCGATCTGACCCGACTCGATTCGATCCGATTCTGCCCGGTCCGACTCTATTAGACCCGATCCTATCCGACTCGCTCGATTCGACTCGATTCGACAAGATGGGATCCGGTCCGACCCGACTCGTCCGACTCGTCCGATTCGAAGCGATTAGATCCGACCTGACCCGATTCGATTCGGTTCGAACCGATTCGATCCGATTCGACCCGATCCGATCCGATCCGACTCGTCCGATTCGACTCGATTCGACCCGACTGGATCCGATCTGACCTGATTGGATTCGATTCGGTTCGAACCGACTCGACACGGTCCGATCCGGTCCGACTCGCCCGAATCTACCCGATCCGACCGGATAGGATCCTATCCGACCCGATTCGACTCGATTCGGATCGAATCGATTCGATCCTGTTCGACCCGACTGGATCCGATCTGACCCGATTCTGTTCAATTCGGTTTCAACCGACTCGACTCGATTCGACCCGATCCGATCCGATACGACTCGACCGATTCGACCCGATTCGACCCGACTGGATCCGATCTGACCCGACTCGATTCGATCCGATTCTGCCCGGTCCGACTCTATTAGACCCGATCCTATCCGACTCGCTCGATTCGACTCGATTCGACAAGATGGGATCCGGTCCGACCCGACTCGTCCGACTCGTCCGATTCGACGCGATTAGATCCGACCTGACCCGATTCGATTCGGTTCGAACCGATTCGATCCGATTCGACCCGATCCGATCCGATCCGACTCGTCCGATTCGACTCGATTCGACCCGACTGGATCCGATCTGACCTGATTGGATTCGATTCGGTTCGAACCGACTCGACACGGTCCGATCCGGTCCGACTCGCCCGAATCTGCCCGATCCGACCGGATAGGATCCTATCCGACCCGATTCGATTCGATTCGCCTGAAACCGATTCGACTCGGTCCGATCCGATCCGATCCGACTCGTCCGATTCGACCCGACCCGACCCGTTTGGATCCGACCTGACCCGATTCGATTCGATTCGGATCGAGCCGGTTCGATCCGACTCGACTCGTCCGATTCGATCCGACTCGATTCGGTCCGATTCGGCCCGATCCGATCCGATCCAATCCGACTCGTCCGAATCTACCCGATCCGAACCGTTTGGATCCGACCTGAACCGATTCGATTCGATTCGGATCGAGCCGGTTCGATCCGACTCGACTCGATTCGATTCGGTCTGAACCGATTCGATCCGATTCGATCCGAACCGACTCGTGCGATTTTACATGATCCGAGGCGATGGGATCCGATCCGACCCGATTCGATTCGATTCGGATCGGACCGATCCGATCCGACTCGATCCGATCCGATCCGGACCGACCCGACCCGACTGGATCCGATCTGACCCGACTCGATTCGATCCGATTCTGCCCGGTCCGACTCTATTAGACCCGATCCTATCCGACTCGCTCGATTCGACTCGATTCGACAAGATGGGATCCGGTCCGACCCGACTCGTCCGACTCGTCCGATTCGAAGCGATTAGATCCGACCTGACCCGATTCGATTCGGTTCGAACCGATTCGATCCGATTCGACCCGATCCGATCCGATCCGACTCGTCCGATTCGACTCGATTCGACCCGACTGGATCCGATCTGACCTGATTGGATTCGATTCGGTTCGAACCGACTCGACACGGTCCGATCCGGTCCGACTCGCCCGAATCTACCCGATCCGACCGGATAGGATCCTATCCGACCCGATTCGACTCGATTCGGATCGAATCGATTCGATCCTGTTCGACCCGACTGGATCCGATCTGACCCGATTCTGTTCAATTCGGTTTCAACCGACTCGACTCGATTCGACCCGATCCGATCCGATACGACTCGACCGATTCGACCCGATTCGACCCGACTGGATCCGATCTGACCCGACTCGATTCGATCCGATTCTGCCCGGTCCGACTCTATTAGACCCGATCCTATCCGACTCGCTCGATTCGACTCGATTCGACAAGATGGGATCCGGTCCGACCCGACTCGTCCGACTCGTCCGATTCGACGCGATTAGATCCGACCTGACCCGATTCGATTCGGTTCGAACCGATTCGATCCGATTCGACCCGATCCGATCCGATCCGACTCGTCCGATTCGACTCGATTCGACCCGACTGGATCCGATCTGACCTGATTGGATTCGATTCGGTTCGAACCGACTCGACACGGTCCGATCCGGTCCGACTCGCCCGAATCTGCCCGATCCGACCGGATAGGATCCTATCCGACCCGATTCGATTCGATTCGCCTGAAACCGATTCGACTCGGTCCGATCCGATCCGATCCGACTCGTCCGATTCGACCCGACCCGACCCGTTTGGATCCGACCTGACCCGATTCGATTCGATTCGGATCGAGCCGGTTCGATCCGACTCGACTCGTCCGATTCGATCCGACTCGATTCGGTCCGATTCGGCCCGATCCGATCCGATCCAATCCGACTCGTCCGAATCTACCCGATCCGAACCGTTTGGATCCGACCTGAACCGATTCGATTCGATTCGGATCGAGCCGGTTCGATCCGACTCGACTCGATTCGATTCGGTCTGAACCGATTCGATCCGATTCGATCCGAACCGACTCGTGCGATTTTACATGATCCGAGGCGATGGGATCCGATCCGACCCGATTCGATTCGATTCGGATCGGACCGATCCGATCCGACTCGATCCGATCCGATCCGGACCGACCCGACCCGTTCGGATCCGATCTGACCCGATTCGATTCGATCGGGTTTGAACAGACTCGACCCGATCCGATTCTGTTCGACTCGTCCGATTCGACCCGATCCGACCCGACTGGATCCGATCTGACCCGATTCGATTCGATTCGGTTCGAACCGACTCGACCCGGTCCGATCCGATCCGACTCGCCCGAATCTACCCGATCGAACCCGATAGGATAAGTTCCGACCCGATTGGATTCGATTCGGATCGAATCGGTCTGATCCGACTCGCCCGATCCGATCCGGACCGACGAGACCCGTTTGGATCCGATCTGACCCGATTCGATTCGATCCGGTTCGAACAGACTCGACCCGATCCGATCCGATCCGACTCGTCGGATTCGACCCGACTGGATCCGATCCGGCCCGATTCGATTCGATTCGCCTGAAACCGATTCGACTCGGTCCGATCCGATCCGATCCGAATCGTTTCGACCCGATCCGATCCGATCCGATCCGATCCGACTCGTCCGATTCTACCCGATCCGACCCGATGGGATCCGATCCGACCCGACTCGATTCGATTCGGTTCGAACCGATTCGACTCGTCAGAATCGACCCGATTCGACCCGACCGGATCCGATCCGGCCCGATTCGATTGGACTCGGTTCGAACCGATTCGATCCGATTCGACCCGATCCGATCCGAACTGATCCGACCCGTCCAATTATACCCGACCCGACCCGACTGGACCCGATCTGACCCGATTCGATTCGATTCGGTTCGAACCGACTCGACCCGGTCCGATCCGGTTCGACTCGCCCGAATCTACCCGATCCGACCCGATAGGATCCGATCCGACCCGATTCGATTCGATTCGGATCGAATCGATCCGATCCGACTCGACCCGATCCGATCCGATCTGACCCGATTCGATTCGATTCGGTTTAAACCGGCTCGACTCGATTCGACCCGACCGATCCGATCCGGCTCGTCCGATTCGACCCGATTCGACTCGACTGGATCCGATCTGACCCGATTCGATTCAATTCGGTTCGAACCGACTCGACCCGATTCGGCTCGACCCGATCCCATCCGACTCGTTCGATTCGACCGATTCGACCCGACTGGATCCAACCCGACCCGATTCGATTCGACTCGGATCGAATCGATCCGATCCGACTCGACCCGATCCGATCCGATCTGACCCGATTCGATTCGATTCGGTTTGAACCGACTCGACTCGATTCGATCCGATCCGACTCGTCCGATTCTACCCCACCCGAACCGACTGGATCTCATCCGACCCGATTCGATTCGATTCGGCTCGAACCGATTCAATTCCATTCGGTTCGAGCCGATCCGAATCGTTTCGACCCGATCCGATCCGATCCGATCCGACTCGTCCGATTCGACTCGATTCGACCCGACTGAATCCCATCCGACCCGATTCGATTCGATTCGGTTCGAACCGACTCGACCCGATCCGATCCGATCCGACTCGTCCGATTCTACCCGATCCGAACCGATTGGATCCCATCCGACCCGATTCGATTCGATTCGGCTCGAACCGATTCGACTCGTCCGAATCGGCCCGATCCGACTCGATCCGATCCGATCCGGACCGACCCGACCCGTTCGGATCCGATCTGACCCGATTCGATTCGATCGGGTTCGAACAGACTCGACCCGATCCGATTCGGTTCGACTCGTCCGATTCGACCCGATCCGACCCGATGGGATCCGATCCGACCCGACTCGATTCGATTCGGTTCGAACCGATTCGACTCGCCGACTCGACCCGATCCGATCCGATCTGACCCGATTCGATTCGATTCGGTTTGAACCGACTCGACTCGATTCGACCCGACCGATCCGATCCGGCTCGTCCGATTCGACCCGATCCGACCCGATAGGATCCGATCCGACCCGATTCGATTCGATTCGGATCGAATCGATCCGATCCGACTCGACCCGATCCGATCCGATCTGACCCGATTCGATTCGATCCGGTTTGAACCGACTCGACTCGATTCGACCCGACCGATCCGATCCGGCTCGTCCGACTCGACCCGATTCGACTCGACTGGATCCGATCTGACCCGATTCGATTCGATCCGGTTCGAACCGACTCGACACGGTCCGATCCGGTCCGACTCGCCCGAATCTACCCGATCCGACCGGATAGGATCCTATCCGACCCGATTCGACTCGATTCGGATCGAATCGATTCGATCCTGTTCGACCCGACTGGATCCGATCTGACCCGACTCGATTCGATCCGATTCTGCCCGGTCCGACTCTATTAGACCCGATCCTATCCGACTCGCTCGATTCGACTCGATTCGACAAGATGGGATCCGGTCCGACCCGACTCGTCCGACTCGTCCGATTCGACGCGATTAGATCCGACCTGACCCGATTCGATTCGGTTCGAACCGATTCGATCCGATTCGACCCGATCCGATCCGATCCGACTCGTCCGATTCGACTCGATTCGACCCGACTGGATCCGATCTGACCTGATTGGATTCGATTCGGTTCGAACCGACTCGACACGGTCCGACCCGGTCCGACTCGCCCGAATCTACCCGATCCGACCGGATAGGATCCTATCCGACCCGATTCGACTCGATTCGGATCGAATCGATTCGATCCTGTTCGACCCGACTGGATCCGATCTGACCCGATTCTGTTCAATTCGTTTTGAACCGACTCGACTCGATTCGACCCGATCCGATCCGATACGACTCGACCGATTCGACCCGATTCGACCCGACTGGATCCGATCTGACCCGACTCGATTCGATCCGATTCTGCCCGGTCCGACTCTATTAGACCCGATCCTATCCGACTCGCTCGATTCGACTCGATTCGACAAGATGGGATCCGGTCCGACCCGACTCGTCCGACTCGTCCGATTCGACGCGATTAGATCCGACCTGACCCGATTCGATTCGGTTCGAACCGATTCGATCCGATTCGACCCCATCCGATCCGATCCGACTCGTCCGATTCGACTCGATTCGACCCGACTGGATCCGATCTGACCTGATTGGATTCGATTCGGTTCGAACCGACTCGACACGGTCCGATCCGGTCCGACTCGCCCGAATCTACCCGATCCGACCGGATAGGATCCTATCCGACCCGATTCGATTCGATTCGCCTGAAACCGATTCGACTCGGTCCGATCCGATCCGATCCGACTCGTCCGATTCGACCCGACCCGACCCGTTTGGATCCGACCTGACCCGATTCGATTCGATTCGGATCGAGCCGGTTCGATCCGACTCGACCCGATCCGATCCGGACCGACGAGACCCGTTTGGATCCGATCTGACCCGATTCGATTCGATCCGGTTCGAACAGACTCGACCCGATCCGATCCGATCCGACTCGTCGGATTCGACCCGACTGGATCCGATCCGGCCCGCTTCGATTCGATTCGCCTGAAACCGATTCGACTCGGTCCGATCCGATCCGATCCGAATCGTTTCGACCCGATCCGATCCGATCCGATCCGATCCGACTCGTCCGATTCTACCCGATCCGACCCGATGGGATCCGATCCGACCCGACTCGATTCGATTGGGTTCGAACCGATTCGACTCGTCAGAATCGACCCGATTCGACCCGACCAGATCCGATCCGGCCCGATTCGATTGGACTCGGTTCGAACCGATTCGATCCGATTCGACCCGATCCGATCCGAACTGATCCGACCCGTCCAATTATACCCGACCCGACCCGACTGGACCCGATCTGACCCGATTCGATTCGATTCGGTTCGAACCGACTCGACCCGGTCCGATCCGGTTCGACTCGCCCGAATCTACCCGATCCGACCCGATAGGATCCGATCCGACCCGATTCGATTCGATTCGGATCGAATCGATCCGATCCGACTCGACCCGATCCGATCCGATCTGACCCGATTCGATTCGATTCGGTTTAAACCGGCTCGACTCGATTCGACCGCCCGATCCGATCCGGCTCGTCCGATTCGACCCGATTCGACTCGACTGGATCCGATCTGACCCGATTCGATTCGATTCGGTTCGAACCGACTCGACCCGATCCGATCCGATCCGACTCGTCCGATTCGACCCGATCCGACCCGATGGGATCCGATCCGACCCGACTCGATTCGATTCGGTTCGAACCGATTCGACTCGCCGACTCGACCCGATCCGATCCGATCTGACCCGATTCGATTCGATTCGGTTTGAACCGACTCGACTCGATTCGACCCGACCGATCCG
This sequence comes from Baylisascaris procyonis, assembly GCA_037389465.1. Lineage (NCBI taxonomy): Eukaryota > Metazoa > Nematoda > Chromadorea > Rhabditida > Ascarididae > Baylisascaris > Baylisascaris procyonis. The sequence continues at coordinate 1,021,289 of JAZARR010000250.1, forward strand.
ATCCGGCTCGTCCGATTCGACCCGATCCGACCCGATAGGATTCGATCCGACCCGATTCGATTCGATTCGGATCGAATCGATCCGAGCCGACTCGACCCGATCCGATCCGATCTGACCCGATTCGATTCGATTCGGTTTGAACGGACTCGACTCGATTCGACCCGACCGATCCGATCCGGCTCGTCCGATTCGACCCGATCCGACCCGACTGGATCCGATCTGACCCGATTCGATTCAATTCGGTTCGAACCGACTCGACCCGATTCGGCTCGACCCGATCCCATCCGACTCGACCCGATCCGATCCGATCTGACCCGATTCGATTCGATTCGGTTTGAACCGACTCGACTCGATTCGATCCGATCCGACTCGTCCGATTCTACCCCACCCGAACCGACTGGATCTCATCCGACCCGATTCGATTCGATTCGGCTCGAACCGATTCAATTCCATTCGGTTCGAGCCGATCCGAATCGTTTCGACCCGATCCGATCCGATCCGATCCGACTCGTCCGATTCGACTCGATTCGACCCGACTGAATCCCATCCGACCCGATTCGATTCGATTCGGTTCGAACCGACTCGACCCGATCCGATCCGATCCGACTCGTCCGATTCTACCCGATCCGAACCGATACGACTCGACCGATTCGACCCGACTGGATCCGATCTGACCCGACTCGATTCGATCGGATTCTGCCCGGTCCGACTCTATTAGACCCGATCCTATCCGACTCGCTCGATTCGACTCGATTCGACAAGATGGGATCCGGTCCGACCCGACTCGTCCGACTCGTCCGATTCGACGCGATTAGATCCGACCTGACCCGATTCGATTCGGTTCGAACCGATTCGATCCGATTCGACCCGATCCGATCCGATCCGACTCGTCCGATTCGACTCGATTCGACCCGACTGGATCCCATCCGGCCCGATTCGATTCGATTCGCCTGAAACCGATTCGACTCGGTCCGATCCGATCCGATCCGACTCGTCCGATTCGACCCGATTCGACCCGTTTGGATCCGACCCGACCCGACTCGATTCGATTCGGATCGGACCGATCCGATCCGACTCGATCCGATCCGATCCGGACCGATGGGATCCGATCCGACCCGATTCGATTCGATTCGGTTCGAACCGATTCGACTCGTCCGAATCGGCCCGATTCGACTCGACCGGATCCGATCCGGCCCGATTCGATTGGACTCGGTTCGAACCGATTCGATCCGATTTGACCCGATCGGATCCGAACTGATCCGACCCGTCCAATTCTACCCGACCCGACCCGTTTGGATCGGATCTGACCCGATTCCATTCGATTCGGTTTGAACCGATTCGATCCGATTCGATCCGAACCGACTCGTGCGATTTTACATGATCCGAGGCGATGGGATCCGATCCGACCCGATTCGATTCGATTCGGGTCGGACCGATCCGATCCGACTCGATCCGATCCGATCCGGACCGGCCCGACCCGTTCGGATCAGATCTGACCCGATTCGATTCGATCGGGTTTGAGCAGACTCGACCCGATCCGATTCGGTTCGACTCGTCCGATTCGACCCGATCCGACCCGACTGGATCCGATCTGACCCGATTCGATTCGATTCGGTTCGAACCGACTCGACCCGGTCCGATCCGATCCGACTCGCCCGAATCTACCCGATCCGACCCGATAGGATCCGTTCCGACCCGATTGGATTCGATTCGGATCGAATCGGTCTGATCCGACTCGACCCGATCCGATCCGGACCGACGAGACCCGTTTGGATCCGATCTGACCCGATTCGATTCGATCCGGTTCGAACAGACTCGACCCGATCCGATCCGATCCGACTCGTCGGATTCGACCCGACTGGATCCGATCCGGCCCGATTCGATTCGATTCGCCTGAAACCGATTCGACTCGGTCCGATCCGATCCGATCCGAATCCTTTCGACCCGATTCGATCCGATCCGATCCGATCCGACTCGTCCGATTCTACCCGATCCGACCCGATGGGATCCGATCCGACCCGACTCGATTCGATTCGGTTCGAACCGATTCGACTCGTCAGAATCGACCCGATTCGACCCGACCGGATCCGATCCGGCCCGATTCGATTGGACTCGGTTCGAACCGATTCGATCCCATTCGACCCGATCCGATCCGAACTGATCCGACCCGTCCAATTATACCCGACCCGACCCGACTGGACCCGATCTGACCCGATTCGGTTCGATTCGGTTCGAACCGACTCGACCCGGTCCGATCCGGTTCGACTCGCCCGAATCTACCCGATCCGACCCGATAGGATCCGATCCGACCCGATTCGATTCGATTCGGATCGAATCGATCCGATCCGACTCGACCCGATCCGATCCGATCTGACCCGATTCGATTCGATTCGGTTTAAACCGGCTCGACTCGATTCGACCCGACCGATCCGATCCGGCTCGTCCGATTCGACCCGATTCGACTCGACTGGATCCGATCTGACCCGATTCGATTCGATCCGGTTCGAGCCGACTCGACCCGATCCGATCCGATCTGACCCGATTCGATTCGATTCGGTTTGAACGGACTCGACTCGATTCGACCCGACCGATCCGACCCGGCTCCTCCGATTTCATCCTATTCGACCCGACTGGATCCGATCTGACCCGATTCGATTCAATTCGGTTCGAACCGACTCGACTCGATTCGATCCGATCCGACTCGTCCGATTCTACCCTAGCCGAACCGATTGGATCTCATCCGACCCGATTCGATTCGATTCGGCTCGAACCGATTCAATTCCATTCGATTCGAGCCGATCCGAATCGTTTCGACCCGATCCGATCCGATCCGATCCGACTCGTCCGATTCGACTCGATTCGACCCGACTGGATCCCATCCGACCCGATTCGATTCGATTCGGCTCGAACCGATTCGACTCGTCCGAATCGGCCCGATCCGACTCGATCCGATCCGATCCGGACCGACCCGACCCGTTCGGATCCGATCTGACCCGATTCGATTCGATCGGGTTCGAACAGACTCGACCCGATCCGATTCGGTTCGACTCGTCCGATTCGACCCGATCCGACCCGATGGGATCCGATCCGACCCTACTCGATTCGATTCGGTTCGAACCGATTCGACTCGATTCGACCCGACCGATCCGATCCGGCTCGTCCGATTCGACTTGATCCGACCCGATAGGATCCGATCCGACCCGATTCGATTCGATTCGGATCGAATCGATCCGATCCGACTCGACCCGATCCGATCCGATCTGACCCGATTCGATTCGATTCGGTTTGAACCGACTCGACTCGATTCGACCCGACCGATCCGATCCGGCTCGTCCGATTCGACCCGATTCGACTCGACTGGATCCGATCTGACCCGATCCGATTCGTTCCCATTCGATCCGATCCGATCCGATCTGACTCGTCCGATTCGACCCGATTCGACTCGACTGGATCCCATCTCACCCGATTCGATTCGATCGGATTCGACCCGATTCCACCCGATCCGATCCGATCCGATCCGACCCGTCCGGTCCGACCCGATTCGACTCGATTCGGATCGAACCGATCCGATCCGACTCCACCCGATCCGATCCGATCCGAGTCCTCCGATTCGACCCGCTTCGACTCGACTGGATCCGATCTGACCCGATTCGATTGGATCCGGTTCGAACCGACTCGACCCCATCCGATCCAATCCGACTCGTCCGAATCTACCCGACCCGACCCGATGCGATCCGATCCGACCCGATTCGATTCGATTCGCGTCGAACCGATCCGATCCGACTCGACCCGATCCGATCCGATCCGGCTCGTCCAATCCTACCCGACCCGACCCGTTTCGATCCGATCCGACCCGACTCGATTCGATTCATTTCGAACAGATTCGGCTCGATCCCATCCGATCCGACTCGTTCGATTCCACCGATTCGACCCGACTGGATCCGACCCGACCCGATCCGATTCGATTCGCCTGAAACCGATCCAATTTGGCCCGATCCGACTCGTCCGACTCGTCCGATTCGACGCGATTGGATCCGATCGAACTCGTCCGATTCTACCCGACCCGGACCCGACTTGATCCGATCCGACTCGATTCGATTCGATTCGGTTAGAGCCCATCCGTTCCGATTCAACCCGATCCAATGCGAGCTGATCCGACCCGACCAATTCTACGCGACCCGACGCGTTTGGATCCGATCTGACCCGATTCGATTCGATCCGGTTCGACCAGATTCGACCCGATCCGATCCGATCCGACTCGTCCGATTCGACCCGACCCGACCCGTTTCGATCCGACCTGACCCGATTCGATTCGATTCGGATCGAGCCGGTTCGATCCGACTCGACTCGTCCGATTCGATCCGACTCGATTCGGTCCGATTCGGCCCGATCCGATCCGATCCAATCCGACTCGTCCGAATCTACCCGACCCGACCCGTTTGGATCCGATCTGACCCGATTCGATTCGATCCGGTTCGACCAGATTCGACCCGATCCGATCCGATCCGACTCGTCCGACTCGTCCGATTCGACGCGTCTGGATCCGACCTGACCCGATTCGATTCGATTCGGGTCGAACCGATTCGATCCGATTCGATCCGATCCGACTAGTCCGATTCTACCCGATTCGATCCGACCGGATCCGATCCGACCCGACTCGATTCGATTCGGTTCGAACCGATTCGATTCGATTCGACCCGGTTCGATTCGATTCGGATCGCACCGATCCGATCCGACTCGACCCGCTCCGATTCGATTCGCCTGAAACCGATTCGATCCGATTTGGCCCGATCCGACACGTCCGACTCGTCCGATTCGACCCGATCCGATCCGATCCGACTCGTCCGATTCTACCCGACCCCGACCCGACTTGTTCCGATCCGACTCGATTCGATTCGATTCGGTTAGAGCCCATCCGTTCCGATTCGACCCGATCCCATCCGAGCTGATCCGACCCGACCAATTCTACCCGACCCGACGCGTTTGGATCCGATCCGACCCAACTCGATTTGATTCGGTTCGAATCGATTCTATCCGATTCGACCCGATCCGGTCCGATCCGATCCGACTGGTCCGATTCTACCTGACCGGACCCGACTTGATCCGATTCGACCCGATCCGATTCGATCCGATTCTACCCGATTCGACTCTATTAGATCCGATCCGACCCGACTCGATTTGACTGGGTTCGAACCGATTCGACTCGGCCCGGTCCGATCCGACTCGTCCGACTCGACCCGATTCGACCCGACCGCGTCTGATCCGACCCGATCCGATCCGACTCGTCCGATTCCATCCGACTCGATTCGGTCCCATTCGACCCGATCCGATCCGATCCGACTCGTCCCATTTTACCTGATCCGGCCCGATGGGATCGAATCCGACCAGATTCGATTCGACTCGCCTGAAACCGATTCGATCCGATTTGGCCCGATCCGACTCGTCCGACTCGTCCGATTCGACGCGTCTGGATCCGACCTGACCCGATTCGATTCGATTCGGGTCGAACCGATTCGATCCGATTCGACCCGATCCGATCCGATCTGACTCGTCCGCCCCGACCCGATTCGACCCGACCGGGTCCGATCCGACCCGATTCGATTGGACTCGGTTCGAACCGATTCGATCCGATTCGACCCGATTCGGCCCGATCCGATCCGAACTGAACCGACGCGTTCAATTCTACCCGACCCGACCCGTTTGGATGCGATGCGACCTGACACGATTCGATTCGCTTCGAACCGATTCGATCCGACCCGATTCGATCCGGCTCGTCCGATCTACCCGATCCGAACCGATTGGATTGGATCCGACCCGACCCTGTTCGATTCGATTCTGATCGGACCGATTCCGTCCGATTCGACCCGATCCGATCAGATCGAACCCGACTCGTCCGAATCTACTCGATCCGGCCCGATGGGATCCGATCCGACCCGACACGATTGGATTCTGTTCGAACCGATTCGATTCGATTCGACCCGGTTCGACTCGATTCGGATCGCGCCGATTCCATCCGATTCGACCCGATTCGACCCGATAAAATCCGAGCTGATCCCACCATACCAATTCTACCCGACCCGACGCGTTTGGATCCGATCCGGCTCGTCCGATTCGACCCGATTCGACCCGACCCTGTCCGATCCGACCCGATTCGATTGGACTCGGTTCGAACCGATTCGATCCCATTCGACCCGATCCGATCCAAACTGATCCGACCCGTCCGATTTTACCTGACCCGACCCGTTTCGATCCGATCCGACTCGTCCGATTCGACCCTACTCGACTCGACTGGATCGATCAGACCCGACTCGACTCGATTCGGTTCGAACCGATTCGACTCGAACCGAACCGATCCGATCTGACCCGATTCGATTCGATTCGGTTTGAACCGACTCGACTCCATTCGATCCCGATCCGATCCGATCCGACTCGTCCGATTCGACCCTATCCGACCCGACTGGATCCGATCTGACCCGACTCGATTCAATTCGGTTCGAACCGACTCGACCCGATTCGACCCGACTGGATCCGATCTGACCCGATTCGATTCGATCCGATTCTGCCCGGTTCGACTCTATTAGACCCGATCCTATCAGACTCGTTCGATTCGACTCGATTCGAACCGACAGGATCCGATCCGACCCGACTCGATTCGATTCGGTTCGAAACGATTCGATCCGACCCGACCGTCCGATTCGATCGGATTGGATTCGGTCCCATTCGACCCGATCCGATCCGATCCGGCTCGTCCAATTCTACCGACCCGACCCGTTTGGATCCGATCCGACCCGCCCCGATTCGATTCGGTTCGACCCGATCCCATCCGATCTGATCCCACTCGATTCGATTCGATTCGCTTAGAGCCGATCCGTTCCGAATGGACCCGATCCGATTCGATCCGAACCGACTCTTCCGATTCTACATGATCCGAGGCGATGGGATCCGATCCGACCCGATTCGATTCGATTCGGATCCGACCGATCCCATCCGACTCGATCCGATCCGATCCGGACCGACCCGACCCGTCCAATTCTACCCGACCCGACCCGTTTGGATCCGATCCGACCCGATTCGATTCGATTCGGTTCGAACCGATTCGACCCGATTCGGCCCGGCTGGGTCCGATCCGACCCGATCCGATCCAAACTGATTCGAACCGTCCAATTCTACCTGACCCGACCCGATTGGATCCCATCCGACCCGATTCGATTCGATACGGTTGGACCCGATCCGATCCGATCCGATTCGATCCGGACTGACCCGACCCGTCCAATTCTGCCCGACCCGACCCGTTTGGATCCGATCCGACCCGATTCGATTCGATCCGATTCTACCCGATTCGACTCTATTAGATCCGATCCGACCCGACTCGATTCGACTGGGTTCGAACCGATTCGACTCGGTCCGGTCCGATCCGACTCGTCCGACTCGACCCGATTCGACCCGGCCGGGTCCGATCCGACCCGATCCGATCCGACTCGTCCGATTCGACGCGATTGGACCCGATCCAGTCCGAGCTGATCCGACCCTACCAATTCTACCCGAAACGACGCGTTTGGATCCGATCCGACCCGATCCGATCCGATCCGGCTCGTCCGATTCGACCCGATTCGACCCGACTGGATCCGACCCGACCCGATCCGATTCGTTCCCATTCGATCCGATCCGATCCGATCCGACTCGTCCGATTCGACCCGATTCGACTCGACTGGATCCCATCTGACCCGATTCGATTCGATCGGATTCGACCCGATTCGACCCGATCCGATCCGATCCGATCCGATCCGACCCGTCCGGTCCGACCCGATTCGACTCGATTCGGATCGAACCGATCCGATCCGACTTCACCCGATCCGATCCAATCCGACTCGTCCGAATCTACCCGACCCGACCCGTTTGGATGCGTCCTGACCCGATTCGATTCGATTCGGATCGAGCCGGTTCGATCCGACTCGACTCGTCCGATTCGATCCGACTCGATTCGGTCCGATTCGGCCCGATCCGATCCGATCCAATCCGACTCGTCCGAATCTACCCGACCCGACCCGTTTGGATCCGACCTGACCCGATCCGATCCGATCCGACTCGTCCGATTCGAACCGACTCGACTCGACTGGATCCGATTTGACCCGACTCGACCCCATTGGATCCGATCCGATCCGATCCTACTCGTCCGACTCGAACCGACTCGACTCGACTGGATCCGATTTGACCCGATTCGATTCGATCCGGCTCGAACCGACTCCACCCGATCCGATCCGATCCGACTCGTCCGATTCTACCCGATTCGATCCGACCCTATTCGATTCGATTCTGATCGGACCGTTTCGGTCCGATTCGACCCGATCCGATCCAATCCGACTCGTCCGATTCTACCCGATCCGAACCGATTGGATCGGATTCGACCCAATTCGACCCGATTGGATCGAACCCGACCCTGTTCGATTCGATTCAGATCGGACCGATTCCGTCCGATTCGACCCGATCCGATCAGATCCAACCAGACTCGCCCGAATCTACTCGATCCGACCCGATGGGATCCGATCCGACCCGACACGATTGGGTTCGGTTCGAACCGATTAGATTCGATTCGACCGGGTTCGACTCGATTCGGATCGCACCGATCCGACCGACTCGACCCGATCCGATTCCATTCGCCTGAAACCGATTCGATCCGATTTGGCCCGACCCGACTCGTCCGATTCGACCCGATTGGATCCGACCCAATCCGACTCGTCCGATCCTACATAATCCGAGCCGATGGGATCCGATCCGACCCGATTCGATTCGATCCGGATCGAGCCGATCCGATCCGACTCGCCCGATTCTACCCGATTCGGACCGATTGGATCCGATCCGACCCGACTCGACCCCATTGGATCCGATCCGACCCTATCCGAATCGTCCGAATCTACCCGATCCGACCCGATGGGATCCGATCCGATCCGATTCGACTCGTCGATTCCACCCGATTCGATCCGATTGGTTCCGATCCGACCCTATTCGACTCGATTCTGAACGGACCCATTCGGTCCGATTCGACCCGATCCGATCCGATCCAGTCCGACTCGTCCGAATCTACTAGATCCGACACGACGGGATCCGGTCCGACCCGATTCCATTCGATTCGGATCGAACCGATGCGATCCGAACCGACTCCTCCGATTCGATCCGGCTCGATTTGGTCCCATTCGACCCGATCCCATCCGATCCGACTTGTCCCATTATACCCGATCCGACCCGATGGGATCGGATCCGACCCGACTCGATTGGATTCGGTTCGAACCGATTCGATCCGATTCGACCCGATTCGGCCCGATCCGATCCCAACTGATGCGACCCGTTCAATTCTGCCCGACCCGACCCGTTTGCATGCGATCCGACCTGACTCGATTCGATACGGTTCGAGCCGATTCGATCCGATTCCACCCGATCCGATCCGATCCGACTCGTTCGATTCGACCCGATTCGACCCGACTGGATCCGATCTGACCCGATTCTATTCGATTCGGTTCGAACCGACTCGACCAGATCCGATCCGATCCGACTCGTCCGATTCTACCCGTTCCGACCCGATGGGATCCGATCCGACTCGACTCGATTCGGTTCGAACCGATTCGACTCGGTCCGAACCGATTCAATCCGATTCTACCCGATCCGACCCGATGGGATCCGATCCGATTCGGTTCCATTCGGATCGACCCGGTCCGATCCGATCCGACTCGCCCAAATCTACCCGATCCGACCCGATAGGATTCGATCCCACCCGATTCGATTCGATTCGGATCGAATCGAGCCGATCCGACTCGACCCGATTCGGCTCGATCCGATCCGATCCGACTCGTTCGACTCGACCCGATTCGACGCGATTAGATCCGATCCGACCCGACTCGATTCGATTCGGTTCGAACCGATTCGATCCGATCCGACCGTCCGATTCGATCGGATTGGATTCGGTCCCATTCGACTCGATCCGATTCGATCCGACTCGTTCGATTCGACCCGATTCGACCCGTTTGGATCCGATCCGACCTGACTCGATTCGATTTGGTTCGAACCGACTCGACCCCATCCGATCCAATCCGACTCGTCCCAATCTACTCGATCCGACCCGATGGGATCCGATCTGACCCGATTCGATTCAATTCGGTTCGAACCGACTCGACCCGATTCGACCCGATTCGACCGGACAGGATCCGATCCGACCCGACTCGATTGGATTGGATTCGTTCCCATTCGACCCGATCCGATCCGATCGGACTCGTCCCATTCGACCCGATCCGATCCGATCCGACTCGTCCGATCCGACGCGATTCGACGCGATTGGATCCGATCTGACCCGATTCGACTCGATCCGGTTCGAGCCGACTCGATCCGATCCGATCCGATCCGGCTCGTCCGATTCTACCCGACCCGACCCGATGGGATCCGATTCTACCTGACCGGACCCGACTTGATCCGATCCGACTCGATTCGATTCGATTCGATTCGTTTAGAGCCGATCCGTTCCGATTCGACCCGATCCGACGCGATCCGACCCGACTCGTCCGATTCTACCCGACCCGACCCGTTTGGATCCGACCCGACCCGATTCGATTCCATTCGGTTCAAACCGATTCGACTCGGTCCCGTCCGATCCGACTCCTCCGACTCGACCCGATCCGACCCGATAGGATCCGATCCGACCCGATTCGATTGAACTCGGTTCGAACCGATTCGGTCCGATCCGACTCGTCCGATTCGATCCGATTCGATTGCATTCGGATCGAATCGATTTGATCCGACTCGACCCGATCCGATCCGGACTGATCCGACCCGTCCAATTCTACCCGACTCGACTCGTTTGGACCCGATCTGACCCGACCCTTCCAATTCTACTCGACCCGACCTGTTTGGATCCGACCCGACCCGACTCGATTCGATTCGGTTCGAACCGATCCGATCCGATCCGATCCGATTCAATCCGACTCGTCCGAATTTACCCGACTCGACCCAACTTGATCCGACCCGACTCGATTCGATTCGATTCGATTCGGTTGGAGCCGACTCGACTCGGTCCGGTCCGATCCGACTCGTCCGACTCGACCCGATTCGACGCGACCGGATCCGATCCGACCCGATTCGATTCGATCCGGTTCGAACCGACTCGACTCGATCCGATCCAACTCGTCCGATTCTACCCGATTCGATCCGATTGGATCCGATCTGACCCGATTCGGTTCGATCCGGTTCGAACCGACTCGACCCGACGTGATTTGATCCGACTCGTCCGATTCGACCCGATCCGACCCGGTTCGATTCGATTCGCCTTAAATCGATTCGACCCGCTTTGGCCCGATCCGACTCGTCCGACTCGTCCGATTCGACGCGATTGGATCCGACCTGACCCGATTCGATTCGATTCGGATCGAACCGGTTCGATCCAATCCGACTCGTCCGAATCTACCCGATCCGACCCGATGCGATCCGATCCGACCCGATTCGATTCGATTCGGATTGAACCGATTCGACTCGGTCCGATCCGATCCCACTCATCCGATTCGACCTGATTCGATCCGATTGGATCCGATTCGACCCTATTCGATTCGATTCCGATCGGGCCGATTCGGTCCGATTCGACCCGATCGGATCCGATTCAATCCGACTCGTCCGAATCTACCCGATTCGACCCGACTTGATCCGATCCGACCCTATTCGATTCGATTCCGATCGGACCGATTCGGTCCGATTCGACCCGATCCGATCCGATTCAATCCAACTCGTCCGAATCTACCCGATTCGATTCGATTCGGATCGAACCACTTCAATTCCATTCGATTCGAGCCGATCCGAATCGTTTCGACCCGATCCGATCCGATCCCATCCGATTCGATCCGATTCTACCCGATTCGACTGTATTAGATCCGATCCGACCCGACTCGATTCGATTCGGTTCGAACCGATTCGATCCGATTCGACCCGATCCGATCCGATCCGGCTCGTCCGATTCTACCCGACCCGAACCCATTGGATCGGATCCGACGCAATTCGACCCGATCCGCTCCGATCCGACTCGTCCGATCCGACCCAATTCGGTTCGATCCGGATCGAACCGATCCGATCCGGCTCGACCCGATCCGATCCGGCTCGTCCAATTCTACCCGACCCGACCCGTTTGGATCCGATCCGACCCGATTCGATTTGATTCGCTTCGAACCGATTCGACTCGGTCCGATCCGATCCGACTCGTCCGATTCGACCCCATTCGACCCGACTGAACCGATCCGACCCGATTCCATTCAATTCGCCTGAAACCGATTCGATCCGATTTAGCCCGATCCGACTCGTCCGACTCGATCCGACTCGATTCGGTCGGATTCGACCCGATCCGATCCGATTTAGTCCGACTCGTCCGAATCAACCCGATCCGACCCGATGGGATCCGATCCGACCCGATTCGATTCGATTCGGATCGAACCGATTCGATCCGACTCGTCCGATTCGACCCGATTCGACACGACTGGATCCGATCTGACCCGATTCGGTTCGATTCTGATCGGACCGATTCGGTCCGATTCGACCCGATCCGGTACGATCCAATCCGACTCGTCCGAATCTACCCGATCCGACACGATGGGAACCGATCCGAGCCGACTCGATTCGGATCGAACCGATCCGATCCGAGCCGACTCGTCCGATTCGACCCGATCCTGTCCGATCCGATCCGATTACACCCGATTCGACTCGACTCGCCTCAAGCAGATTCGACCCGATTCGACCCGATCCGATCCGATCCGACTCGCCCGACTCGTCCGATTCGACCCGATTCGACTCGACTGGATCCGATCTGACACTATTCGATTCGATTCTGATCGAGCCGACTCGTCCGACTCGACCCGACCCGATCCGATCCAATCCGACTCGTCCGATTCTACCCGACTCGACCCGACTGGTTCCGACCTGACCCGATTCGATTCGGTTCGGTTCAAGCCGATCCGATCCGATTCGACCCGATCCGATCCGATCCGATCCGACTCGATTCGACTCGGTCCGATTCGATCCGACTCGTCCGACTCGACCCGATCCGAACCGATTGGATCCGATCCGACCCGATTCGATTCGATTCAGCTCGAACCGACTCAGTTCCACTCGATTCGAGCCGATCCGAATCGTTTCGGCCCCATTCGATCCGATCCGATCCGACTCGTCCGATTCTACCCGATCCGACCCGATGGGATCCGATCGGACCCGATTCGATTCGATCCGATTCGACTCGACTGGATCCGATCTGACCCGACTCGATCCGATCCGATCCGATCCGACTCGTCCGATTCTACCCGATCCGAACCGATTGGATCGGATCCGACCCAATTCGACCCGACTGGATCCGATCCGACCCACGGGTACGGGTACGGGTACGGGTACGGGTACGGATACGAGAACGGATACTGGTACGGACACAAGCAGGAGAACGTGTACGGGTACGCCTATGGGTACGGATACGGGAACGAACGCGAGCACGAGTACGGAGACGGACACGAGTAGGGATGCGAAAACGGGTACGGATACGGGTACAGGTACGGGTACGGACGCGAGTAGAGATATAGGGGTACGGGTACGAACGCGGTACGGACAAGGATACGAGTGCGGATACGAGAACGAGTACTGGTGCGGAAAGGAGTACGGGTACGAATACGGGTGCGGATCCGGGCACGGATACGGGTACGGGTACTGGCACGGACACAAGTACGGGTACGGGTACGGGTACGCCTATGGGTACGGACACGGGAACGAACGCAAGTGCGAGTACGAGCACGGACGCGAATACGGATGCGAGAACGGGTGCGGATATGGGTGCGGATCCGGGCGCGGATACGGGTACGGTACGTGAACGGGTACGAATACGAGAACGGGTGCTGGTACGGATACAAGTACGTGTACGAGTACGGGTACGCATATGGGTGCGGATACGAGTACGGGTACGGTTACGGGTACGCCTATGGGTACGGACACGGGAACGAACGCGAGTGCGGGTACGGGTACGGGCACGATTACGGACACGAGAACGGGTACTGGTACGGACACAAGTACGGGTACGGGCACGGGTACGCATATGGGTGCGGATACGAGTACAGGTACCGGTACGAACACGACTACGGGTACGGGTGCGGGTACGTGTACGGGTACGGATACAAGAACGGTACTGGTACGGACACAAGTACGGGTACGGGTACGGGTACGCATATGGGTGCGGATACGAGCACGGATAGGGGTACGCATGTGGGTACGGATACGGGTACGAGTACGGGTACGAACACGACTACGGGTACGGGTACGGGTACAGGTGCGGGTACGAATACGAGAACGGGTACTGGTACGGACACAAGTACGGGTACGGTTACGGGTACGCCTATGGGTACGGACACGGGAACGAACGCGAGTGCGGGTACGGGTACGGGTACGATTACGGACACGAGGACGGGTACTGGTACGGACACAAGTACGGGTACGGTTACGGGTACGCCAACGGGTACGGACACGGGAACGAACGCGAGTACGGGTACGGGTACGGGTACGATTACGGACACGAGAACGGGTACTGGTACGAACACAAGTACGGGTACGGGCACGGATACGCATATGGGTGCGGATACGAGTACAGGTACGGGTACGAACACGACTACGGGTACGGGTGCGGGTACGTGTACGGGTACGGATACAAGAACGGTACTGGTACGGACACAAGTACGGGTACGAGTACGTGTACGCATATGGGTGCGGATACGAGTACGGGTACGGGTACGAACACGACTACGGGTACGGGTACGGGTACAGGTGCGGGTACGAATACGAGAACGGGTACTGGTACGGACACAAGTACGGGTACGGTTACGGGTACGCCTATGGGTACGGACACGGGAACGAACGCGAGTGCGGGTACGGGTACGGGTACGATTACGGACACGAGAACGGGTACTGGTACGGACACAAGTACGGGTACGGGTACGGGTACGCATATGGGTGCGGATACGAGTACGGATAGGGGTACGCATGTGGGTACGGATACGGGTACGAGTACGGGTAGAGATATTGGTACGGACACGGTACGGGTAGGGCTGTGGATACGAGTACGGATACGAGAACGGATGCTGGTACGGACCCAAGTACGGGTACGGGTACGGTCACGGATACAAATACGGATGCGAGAACGGGCGCGGGTATGAACACGAGTACGAATACGGATACGGATACGGATCTCGGTACGGATAGGGGTACGGTTACAAGTACGGACGCGAACACGGGTACGGGTACGGATAGGAGTACGGGTACGAGAACGGGTACTGGTACGTACACGGGCACGGGTACGGCTACCGACACGTATACGGTCACGGGTACGGGTACGGACGCGGGTATGGATGCGGACACGAGTAATGGTACGGATACGGGTACGGACACGGGTACGAGTACGGGAACGGGTACGGTTACCGTCACGTATACGGGTACGGGTACGGGTACGGACACGGGTAAGGGTACCGGTACGGGTAGGGGTGCGAGTACGGATGCCGGTACGGATACGGTTACGGACATGGGTACGAGTACGGGTACGGGTACGAACGCGAGTAGGGGGACGGGTACGGACACCGGTAAGGGTACGGGTGTGAATACGAGAACGCTTACGGGTAATGACACGGATACGGGTACGGATGCGGGTACCGATATGGGTACGGATACGGGTACGGGTACGGGTACGGATATGGGTACGGACACGGGTACGGACGCGAGTACGGGTGCGCGTACGGATACGAGTGCGGGTACGAGAACGGGTAGTCGTACGAACACGAGTACGGACATGGGTACGGATGCCGGTACGGATACGGGTACGTGAACGCGTACGGATACGGGAACGGGTACTGGTACGGATACAAGTACGGGCACGGGTACTGGTACGCATATGGGTACGGACACGGGAACGAACGGGAGTACGGGCACGGGGACGGACACGAGTACGGATGCGGAAACCGGTACGGATATGGGTGCGGATGCGGGTACGGATGCGGGTATGGATATGGGTGCGGATGCGGGTACGGATACGGGCACGGATATGGGTACGGACGCGAGTAGGGTACGGGTACGGATACGGGGACGGATACGAGAACGGGTACTGGTACGGACACGAGTACAGCTACGGACACCGGTACGGTTGCGGGTACGGATACGGTACGGACACGGGTATGGATACGAGTAGGGAAACGAATAAGGATACGCGAACAGGTACTGGTACGGACACCAGTACGGGTACGGACATGATTACGGATCCGGGTACGGATATGGGTGCGGACGTCGGTACGGATACGGGTACGGGTACGGATACGGCTACGGACACCGGTGCGGGTACAGGAACGGGTACGGTTACCGACACGCATACGGGTACAGGTACGGGTTCGGACGCGAGTAGGGGCACGGGTACGGACACGGGTACAGATACGGGTACGAGTATGGGCACGGATATGTGAACGGATAATAAACGGGTACGGATACGATTACGGGTAGGAGAACGAGGACTGGTGCGGACAGGAGTACGTGACGGGTACGGGTACGCATACGGGTACGAATGCGGGTACGAAGGCGAATACGGGTACGGGCACGGACGCGAATACGTATACGAGAACGGGTACGGACATGGGCACGGATGCCGGTACGGATACGGGTACGTGAACGAGTACGGATACGATAACGGGTACTGGTACGGATAAAAGTACGGGTACGGGTACGGGTACGCATATGGGTGTGGATACGGGTACGGACACGGATACGGATACGAGAACGGGTACTGGTACGGACAGGACTACGGATACGAACACGGGTGCGGATCCGGGCACGAATATGGGTACGGGAACGGGTACGGACGCGGGTAGGGGTATAGGTGTGAGGGCACGGATACTGGTACGGACACGAGTAGAAGTACGGATATGGATACGAGTACGGATACGGCAACGGATACTGTTACGGACACAAGTACGAGTACGGGTACGGGTACGCATATGGGTACGGACACGAGTACGTATACGAGAACGGGTACGGACGTGGGTACGTATGCCGGTACGGATACGGTTACGGGTACGGGTACGGATACGACAAGGGATACTACTACGGACACAAGTACGGTGCTGGAACGGACACGAGTACGGGTACTTATACGGGTACGGGAGCGAGCACGGGTACGGGACGGACACGAGTACCGATGCGAGAACGGGTACGGATATGGGTGCGGATGCGGGTACGGATACGGGTACGGGTACGGGTGGGGACAGGGGTACGGATGCGGGTACGGATACGGGTACGCGTACGGAGACGGGTACGGCTGCGGGTACGGATATGGGTACGGACACGGGTACGGACACGGGAACGGGTACGAATACGAATACGAATGCCAGAACAGATACTGATACGGACACCAGTACGGGTACGGACATGATTACGGCTACGGGTACGGATATTGGTACGAATACGGGTACGGACGCGAGTAGGGGCACGGGTACGGACACGGGTAAGCGCACGGGTACGGGCACGGGTACGGGTACGGATACGGTTACGGACACGAGGACGGATACGGGTACGGGTACGAACGCGAGTAGGGGTACGGTTACGGACACGGGTAAGGGTACGAGTACGGATACGGGTATGGATACGGGAACGGACGCGAATACGGGTACGTGTACGGATAGGAGTACGGGTGCGAGAACGGGTACCGGTACGGACACGGGTACGGATATGGGTACGGACGCGAGTACGGGTAGTGGTACGTACACTAGTAGGGGTACGGGTACGGGTACGGACATGGGTACGGATACGGGTATGGATACGAGAACGTCTACGCACAGGAGTACGGGTACGGTTACGGGTACAAATTTGAATACGAGTAGGGTGGTGATATGGGCACGGATGCGAGTACGGATACGGGTACGGAAACGAGTGCGGGTACGGGTACGGATACGGGTACGGATGGGAGGACGGGTACGGGTACGGACACGAATCTGTATCAAAGCTTCCGCGTAAGAAAATGAGTGAAGAGCAGCAACAAATCGCTTCATCAAAAAAAAAAAAAAAACGTACGACGAACCACTCCAAACACTGCAATGTAACAACAAACAAAATTGGTTTGCGCGGCTCATGTGCGCATTTTAAACCATTTCAGATATTACCGTTGCGAGACCTAACTTTTGAACCTTTATTATTTAACAACGCTGGATTACCATCTTTTCCGACTGTACAGATTGCAACTCACGCATGAAATGCCGCACCGTTAGTTCTTAATTGTACTGCGAAATGCTAGTTTTTTTGGAAGTTTTTGATAATAAGTGCAAACCCTCAACCTCGCTCCATAGCGCATACGCATTTCGTGGTTTTGATCAGGCACCATTCTTTTTCCCCTTCCATCAGGTTCCTTTTCTTCTTCGTCGATCAAATCCCTTTCGTCTCCGTCTAACATACCCCCTGTCCTTCTAGCATGTGCTTTTCGCCTCTGTCAATGATTTCCCTTTTTATCTCTCTTGATCAGTCTACATTTCTGCCGAGCAGATCGTCAATCAGGCTCCTTTTTCCCCTTCGACCGATTATCAAACAGCAAATGTTGCCTAGGCGATTTGTTACGGATCACCTAAGGCTATTACTTGGATCGTTCATGTTATACATGCGATGAATTGTGACTATCAATAACTGAGATTTATGCGGAGCGTCGCATTTGCGTTCTTCTGACGTGAGACTCCGCCTCATCTCGATATGATTCATTTTAGTGGTTTAGGTTAGAGTTCATAATTTTACGGTGAATGAGTTTAAGTGCACTGCTTCAAAAAATGTTTTCATATATTAATGAGCATTTTGAGTGCATCATTTGAAGAGGTATAGTCGCAGTGCGGAAATTAATTAGATCAGTGGATCTAAACTTTTGCCTACATGTCCATTTACTTAATTGGGTTTGTTGGTGATGCTGAAATTTCACTCCCGCAGCTTGATCACTGAAATATGCTGTTTCCCTCTCTTATTTGTTATATTCATTATGCATTCTATCTTCATTTCTATCTTATGAAAGCTAAGGCGAATTTCTAAGATTCTTTGATGTTTTCTGATTCTTCTATAGCTTCACGGTCGATGTTGCCTTTCAAATGTGTGTTATTTTGTAGAAGTCTATTCCTTCCATCGACAGTTCCCAACAATAATACGACATTTTGAGGCAAATCGAAGCAAATGGATGAGGAGATGTGACGTTAGCATTCGAAAGTAGCACGTCGAATTGTCATTGCATTAACAGTCCCTCATCTATCGAAACGTATGGAGATAGTCATCTCCAAAGAAATTACCAATTCACAATGGTTTGCTTTTATGTCTATATTCTTTTATGCGAGACGGCATTGTGTCATAAAATACAATATGCGACCAGAAGAAAAAATGGGACACTACTGGGATGGCATACAGATTTATAGTGAGTGGGCTGATTCCCGAAACATAATAGCGATGTGGTCGTCTATGAAGACTGAACGGTAATATTTGTCTTGACGTGCAAAAACTTCTCCTTGATGTCTGCGGACGAACTGGACTTATTGAGTGAGTGTAACAATACACCTTCGCTTGAATAATAAAAATTAAAAAATTGTGAAAATTTGTGGAATCATATGCGTCGAATGTTATATGATAATGATCACATTTTTTGTGGATTAGGAGTTGTAAATTAGGAATTGTTAAGCATAACTGAGTGAGAGAGTTGATTAGGCCATTAGATTTGCTAATTTTATAACTTTTTGGGTTATAATTGCCAACAAAATTTCATTTTCTAAGAGTGCGGCTGAATGTTTTTATTAATTGTGCGGTAATGATTTGCACTGCCGTAATATTTTGATCGTGTCATCTAATATAATTTCCTAATAAATTAAAAGATTTGAGCGTGAATTTGTCTTTCAATTGCATCGAGCAATAGCCAACAAAGTAAAGTGGAAAAAAAGGACATGGATACAAACCACATCGCGCAAATTAGCTGACGTAGAAAAAGTGCTTGAAAATGCAATCTTGTGCTCATAGTTCAGTAAGCTAAAAATAGATGAATGTTAGGTGTAGATGGTGGTCGATTGCAATTTAGGATTCGTTGAAATGAGGCTGCTATGATTTGTGGAAGTGTTCTTCTCATATTCCAAACGACGATATCTGAAAAAAAAAGATCGGCTAGGAGCAAAACTTTAGATTAATTGAACGAATTGCATATATTTCAAGCCATTACTAAATTTCATCTGATGTTGCCCTCCATACCTTAAACGAAACGGTAAATTTTATTTTAGCCTATCATGACGAATTCAAAAATGAATAGATGCACAGAATCCATGTAGAGTAAATCCAGCTCCTTAAATATTATTTATCTATTGAGTAAGGAAATTGCGTGGCACGGCTATAATAAATGTAAAGAGCAATTTGAAACGGGTATAACAGATTTTCACAAAAATGTGGACGACTGTAATGAAACTGTGACGATGACGCGCTTCAAAATTTCGTTTGAAGAGAGAAGTACAAATTACAATCTTAAGTTACAAATGAAATTATGGTAATATATTGGATGATCTTAGAGATGAAGTAGAAATAAAAACCAACTTGGGCCATAACGTGCATAAAGTGAAGATGGCTGAACAGATGGCCGTTAAACACCAAAAATCTACCGACACTGAAATATGTGCTATTAATTAAGGAGGGAATTAACACATCCAATAATTTCCTTATATTTTCAGTTTTTACGTGTTTTAGCATATTTCCTTTGCAATAACGCATTTTATTAGCTATGTATGTTCATGCAATATCTTTGTGTATGTTGGTGTTCATGCAATTATGTGTGTCCCCCTGTCTGGTTATTTCAACTCAGGAACGATTGCAGCCGGAGTCATTAAATGTAGTGGATAGAATGTATACCGTAGTTTTACCACCTCTATCATAATTCATAGTGATCCATCCAGTTCGTAAGTATTTACATAACCTCGAAAGTGTTGAAGATTTTTGCATACATTTTACTCCAGTGGGTTTTCTATTCTGTTTCGATCTAGCTATAAAAAGGTAAATTTTTTTCAGAAAATTTATGTTAGCGATTCGACAAATAAAAAAAAACATTAAGGCATTATTTTGCATGAATATTATTTGTTGAAAAGCTCGTGAAACAGTTTAGTAAGATGAGAAAGATGCAGGAGAGCATATGGTTCTTGTTAGTCGTTCTGGCACACTGCTAAATTAGTTTGATTTTTAAAAAGAACAAACTAACAAAATGCTTTACAGCATAAGCAATTTAAAACAACGATCATAAATTAGATACAATAACTTCCAAGATGTATTAAATGAGTCATCAATGTAGAAAGAACGTCTCTTCCAATTTACATGTTTCAAAATGGGATTCATTTTTAATATATTTTGTGGGAGATGTTATTTCTTAGATGAAAATATTTTTTCTCACTCAACAAATTTCTATAAATAATGTTGAAAGAAGTAATGAGTTAGAGAACCCAATGTAATGAAAATAACCGACCAAAAACATTCGCTTATACATTTAATACATTTGTTCTGGATAGAGGAAATTGGTCTCTGTAAATGAAAGTCTAATAGGCGACAGGTAACATCAACAACCTGCTTACTCCGTTGAAAGTTTTCTGCGGGAATGAGCTCAATTTTCTATTCGAACGGTTTTATTCACAAATAAAAACTTTTCTTATTCTATTGATACAAAGATTCTTTTATTTAGTTTATTCACTGATCGTTATCGATAAATCCTCATCAAATGAATTTATATTTTCTATTTTCAAAAAAAAAAAGGAACATACAACGAAAGTTCTTGATAGGAAGCTCCTTTCGACCGGGATACTGTATTTGTGTATCGTAGAACCATGATTTTTGCATGAGAATCTCCATAAGATATGTCATTAGGCATAATTGAAGTTGTCTTGAAATAATTTAAATATATTCTTTTCACTTGATACGTCGGTAATGTTATCAGTTTCCATGATCAGCTTACATCTGCTAAGCGCACTGATATCACTTTATCCACTATCATTGTTCGTTATGGCGCTTGATTCTCTCTGTCTCTGCTTGCTGTGTAATTTTATCCTCTCCGTCACTTCTCTTTTTCCTATATTCCTTAGGCTGATCCAGAAATGCTTGGATCTATGCGATGACTTAAATGATTGAAATGAGTCACTTTAGAGAGTGAAACTGATTTGAACCTATTTTGCTGAGATGATATATCATGTAAAGAAAATAGTAGAAATTATAGATCAGATTTTTCTCAACGCGTCAATATCAGGTTTTCGTAATATTAATATTTTCTTTCTTCTTAGAATTAAAATCAACAGTAAGAAAAGAGAAACTATCTCATACCCTCCAATGATCAGTATACCGGACGAGGTTGCTTCAGCAACAGGAAATGTTGTTTCCACTCCAAGTTCCAATCCTGTAAGTATATCATTTTGGTACTCACTGAAATACTAATATTAAAAATTGTAATTGAAAACTCATTATCATGACGAATTCGAGTTGCATTATTGGGAATCGGATATGCCATATAGGTGCAACAAACGTGCAAATAAAATAGAAATTTCATTTCATTTCATGTTTTTGTTATGTTTGCTAACTTATTTATGTTCCAACGTACTTCGCTTGACCTATTATATCTACTTGTAAATTTTAATGGGAAAAAGTTTTTCTAAACGTTTTGCATAAACTTCACTTCTATTAAAAAAAGAACGAAGAAATATTACTATTGTTGGAGCCTAAGAAAACCGCACTAATCCGTTTCGATGTGGCATTTCTACTCAGTTTTGTTATTTCGTTTTCATCTCTGTGTTATCCCTCATTCAGCGATTACTGCCAACAAATGTTTTAATTAAAATTCAAAAGTTGAGGTATATTAGTAAAAGTATAATATAATTAGTAATAATTATAATTAATGCTTCGAAGAATCTAATATAGCTTTTATCAATGTTATCGATGATCTGTATATTTCCTAATGTCGAACTGCTCGATAATTATTCGATGTTTACCTATTGGAAAGACCGGAATGGCAAAAAACCCCAGCAGTATGATCAACGTAACGAGTATAATTGAAAGATAGAAAGATCCATCGGTATTCTTGTGGCGAACAAACTGAAAATATTCATTGAAATCGAACATGAGTCGTTATTCGCATTGAAAGGGCTAGAATCGATGCTGGAAGAATGCTTATCTTGAGGTCAAATGCAAGCTCCTCCTTATTTGCACAAGAAAATCAGTTAAAGTTGTTTTGATCGGTTGAAGATGGAAAGGTTGATTGGCAATCAAAAGAGATGCGTTAAAAACAGCTGGAAATACGAAACAAAGGTGGCTTACGATTTGGCGCTAACGCTTGATTCCCGCATGCACCTTCCTATTGGCGATCGGAAAAAGAAAGATTAGCGCATTTTTCATCTACCAGCAGCCTATTTCTCTTTTTACAAGCAGTTGAATTCGTTCGATATACTGGTGCATGCCATTGCGGAAAAGAGAATGAACGAAGGATGCTAGAAGATCAAGGATATATAAAATGATAACCAATAAGTGAAGGACTTATTTCAGGACGTTACCTTCTTGATGTGATGTCCGCTTGAAATTATATGTGATACTCCTTCGCACTAGACTGGAGAAGCCTCGGCAAAACATTAAGAAATTGGAAAAAAGAGTTGTACTTACAAGACAAATAGCTGAAGCGCATATGGCAATACCAGCGTAGCAACTTTTGATAACTTCATTGAAGCGTTTATTTTTATCAACAATAATGCCAGCTAGAATTGAGCCAAATACTCCACTGATCGCGGATATAGATATCAAATAGCCGCTTACACTCTGAACCAAATAGACGTTATGATTCACAAAGTTAACTTCAGTGAGTGAGTGAAGTATGAGTTTTAAGTATCTTTTCGATAAAATATAAATTTTTCATATAGTTTCCAGTTGAAAATTCAACTTTTTCGTTCATCACACTATCAGTTATTTAAATTTGCGTCCAACAACATTGCAAACCTAAGTTTACACTTTCTTTTCTTTGAAAAGTAGTTTTTTTAAGTTTTTAGGGCTAGAAGTTTCTCAGCTATGACAAAAAATGCATTCATACGCCGCTGTAGAGAAGATTTCATTAAGTAATAGGTTTTCGATGGCTACACATTATGCTTACAAATAGAACGATCATATTTCTAACGAAATATATGAGCAACTTTCAAACATTATCAGGTTGTAAATGGAGGGAAGCTTACACTATAGCCGAACTCAACAAGCATAGGATCGATCGTAACGAATAGGGACCATTCAATAGCAAACGCGAGACCAAATGTAACCATTTGAATATAAAATTGTCGATTCCTAAATATATTATCTCTCAGAAATCATTTTTTACCAACGCATAAATAAACGCTTTAAAAAATTATTATTACTCACCAATGATTTGTGAAAAGAGATTTTACATGATTGATCAACAAATATATACGAACAAAAATAATTGTAAGTATATCTGCAAATTGTATGCTCAAATTTCTATGTGAATCAATTCAAAAGAAGACTAATGCATCTATGTGCTATCGCACTGTGGACTAGATTTTAGGACGCAATAATATGGAATAGCGTATACCTGCAGAGAAGTTTTAGTCCTTGAATGAAGTTTGGTGCGCTGTGATTTTCACTCGATGCTGAAGGTGGTGTTGGTGGTTTTCCGCTTACAACACCAAAAGTCATCACCATAACAATCAAGGCGAGAGTCAGGGTCAATGCATTCTAAATAAAGCTTTATTAAAAACGTAAAAACGAATAAATGCGAGTTTATAGAATTGTTGACGATACCATTTTTTTAAAAACCTGTCTTATACCCAACGCTCCCTAATCCACTTTCGTTGTCTTCCATTTTGTGGATTTATAAGAGTATCCGATTAGGCGCATAAGTTCCTTCCTCCTACACTTATATAAAAAGATTTTGATATTGACTGAGAGGCTTCTACTGAAAAATGAGGTTTAAGCTTAAGTAGACGTTTACTTTTGCACATGATTGCGTAAGTTTGACATCTATTAGTGAGTTATCATTATCTAATTAAGCAAAATTAATTGAAAATATATTTGCTTTGTAAGGATCGTTTAAACTAAACTGTCACATGTTCCAAATTTTTCCACAGAAATTCCTTCTAATTTTCAGAAGCATCTACGCTCGAGGATTATAGTTTTAGTCGGGATCAACTTCAGCTGCATTTTCAAGAATTATTTTGTCGTAGATTGCACGATTATATCAAATTCTAAAATTTAGCTATTTATTGCCATAGCTTATTAGTACATACAATTATGCTCGATAATTTTACAATGGATAGTAATTATATGCTATTGATGTGAACATAAAACCTCGAGAGGTATTTTATTTATTTGTGAATTTAAATCAATTAGAAAATTGGGGCTTATTTTCAAATAAACTCATCTGGGTACCAAATGAAAGATCTCCATTGAATCGGTGACTTTAGTCGAATTTGAAACAATCCACGATGGCATCAAACAGCCGATTCCGACACCGAGTGGATTTGCTGAAATAAAACCTACCTTTTTTGGACATTTTTAGTTTTATCGAAGGTGAACTGTTCTGGTTCTAACAAAAAATAAATCACACTTCTTCACTTTTCCTCTCACTCACTTGTCGTGGCGTTCGAAAATATTATGGCCATGCTCTAAGCTCTATATGATACTTCCTTTAACTAGTATTCATTTCTTTAAAGGGCAAGAGAGATATCAGAGCTGCCTATAACAAAAATTAAAAGATGAAGATTTATGGAGAGGATGGAATTTTCCAGCATATCGTCATCAAATCTATGAACCAAATACTCCTGAAATAGTATTTCTATATATTTTGTTGTTGAAAAGGTTTATATTATTACCTCGAAATTTGATACCTAAGAAGTGTGTTATACTTTTATCGTGCTCATTTCTACAAGTTTTTATTATTCTTATGTTTTTATCGTTTATATGACTTCATAAACATTTCTTATACATTTTTGCTTCATCACACTAACATCAAGCGTTTGAAATAATGCTCACTATTGAATTCCATGTATGCTCAGACTAATATACATATATATATATATATATATATATATATATATATATATATATATATAGGTGTGCCACCGCCCACATATATCTGAATATACTATATCTGTACATACATGCATATATACTCGGACAATAATATACTTGTGTATACTCAGAATGAATAAAATCATATTATCAGCTAGAAAAGGCAAAATAAATTCTTCGCTGTGATGAGATGAATATATAAAAAATTTTTGCATCTTTGGCAAATGGTATTTTCATTCCGAAAGGGTATTATGATCTAAACGAGATGACGTTCATTGGAATGTTATAATAGCAAGATATTCACCGATAAAGGTAAGTGCATTGGCAAGACCACGTTGATTTTCGGCAAACCAGAATTCGGCAACTTTCGGTGAGAGGCAAAGGAAAAAAGGTTGTGCAAATGCGGCTATCGTTTGACCTAAAAAAATAAATTGAAGAAATAATTTCAAAGAAGAGCTAATATCCCGAAAAAATTGCTTTATTTGTTCTATTTATTTGTTCCATTTATTCCACTTATAAAAGCAATTAATTAAAGGTGAATTTCAACTTAAAACTTGACAGTGGCAAAGCCTTTCACTAGCCATTAATATTCATTTATAACATTGTATCTTAACGGTTCCTCCCCATCATTCAAATATCATTTACAATTGACATAGTAATACCGAAATAAAGTAGAGGTAAGCGTGATTGAATTTGAATATTCGGTAAAGAAGATATCACTCGAATAATTGCACCAAGAAGGTTCATCAATGAACCCAAGTAGCACTGAAATAAAGCAATATTTGACTCTATGATGACCGGAAACAAAAAAAAATCGATCACTCCGGTTCGCGAATTCCTCAGAAATTGGATGGAAAACGATTCAAAAAAGACTTTCATTGTTACAAAGAATTGCATAAGTACTTCATTTTTGGAAACAAAATTAAAGACTTTTAATTTTATTTCTGTAAGAAATGGAAAGTTCTCGAATAAAAATTAGATTGCTAAGAAATTTTCTTAGCAAAAAATTTTTAGCAAGAGAATAAATTGAAAAATGAAACGACAAAAGCAGAGAGGAAATTAGAATACAAATGAATGACAAAAGAACTCTTTAAAAACAGCGGGCAATTATGGTTGATATATTGTTGAATTCATAAACAATTCACAAGGTAAACTGTTGTGTCAAATGGACTAGCGAAAGCTTACAAATCCTTCACTGACAAATCCTTCTGGACCCGCTTCTAGCTTTTACAGGATTCAAAGAACAATAAGACACCAGTTGGAAGGCGCCAAAAATCATATCAAACAACCTATCGGTTTATGGAAATTACTAAAGAATAAAAACTACTTGGAACAACTAGAATAAATACTACACTCATAATTTATTCCCTAAGGCATTGAACGTCGTACCGAAACTCGAATGCCATATTTATCGGTGATATACATTCCGAATACTCCAGACAAAACGCCGACGATTTGAAATATTTGTGAAGTCCAATATGTTACACCGCATGTATCCTCATCTGCCTCTACAATTTGCCCACAGTAGAAAGCACTTGTTGCGGATGTTAGCGTCACATATGACAGCCATAACTGAAACAACTTTTCACTTATATTAAAGTATGATTTAAGCGCTGGATATAATGCAGCAATTATGTATAACACCAGGAATAACAATAGCACAATGCGCCCTTGTATCTAACATAACAATTATCTATAGCAATAACAAATAGTGCTGAATAACAGACAATATTAAAGATTATCATTGAATCTCACTCTAGCATCTCGAAAATCCGAATTATTTTATCTTTAATTCATACTCCGAGCATATCTCTCAATCTCTTTTTTTAAAGAATACCATCGAATTCTTTCCTAATGTACTAAAAATCTAGACATTGTTTGCATCGTGTTTCTATGCGCATAATGGTGTGCATATCACATGTGTCTGTATATGTATCTCTCTGTCGGTGTGCCCGTCTGTCCATCTGTCTATCTATATGTATTATGATGGAAATAAAGCCTCCCACCAGATCGCACTACAATAGGTTGTACTAAATTATTTTAATAAGATAATATATTAGGCAGTAAAGAGATAAAGGCTTCAAAAAGCATATGCATTACGCATTAGTTGTGAATACTGAAGGAGTACGAAAACCTCTGATAATGGGCGATAGACCAGAAGAGCCGTAGTGCTATATTTTTTTCCAAAGCCCTCCAAGATTCGGCATAAACAACTGTTAGATGGCTCAATAGTCAATACAGGGAGGTTTCTCCACAAGGATGTGAAAATTCCTTATAAAATATCATTGACCAAATGTAATCGAATTGAAACAATAAAGTTCTCCCATATTATTCAAGCGATCTTCAAGCAAACGCTCATTAACGTTTAGAGTCATAGAGACATACATACGTACACACAGAAACACATATTTATTTACATGTATAAGCAGCACGTACACATACGCTTGCACAAATATAGACGCATAAATTGCTAAGTCATAGTGGATTTTATTCTTTCGAATTAGCTTCACTGATTTCTCTCATAGAAAGAATATTTTATGAACGAAAAATAACTTACAGTGTTGTTGGAAAATGCAAGAAGACAGACCACAGCTAGCACGTACCATCGTTGCGGATAGACAATAAAACTCTTGCTATCCATTTTCAATACAACGCCCTCCGCTGTCATTGACGCTGAATCAAAAAAAAATTCGCTCATAAATCGATCAAAATATCAATTAAAATATTTATCGATTAGCATTAAATAGCTTTAAATGTATAACTGCAATATATAGATCATACTATTGATTTCATTTCTTTCAAAATAAACCTATCTTTTTATAGTCTACACTCTCAATAATCGAAACTCATTGTTGATTTTGTTATGAGCTTGTTTTCTTATATATGCAAATTATTATAATAATGCAAAAATAAGAAACAGCTGATCTTTCAGGCGTTTATTTTTCTCGCTTTATTTGCATAACTCTTGAGCATGATAAGTATTCACCATTTATAGAATATGTACCACATAAAAACATTAATACCCTCAAATAATGAAAAATTATTCCTGATATCATACTTGCGTAATGATAAATTATCAACACCTTTAGTGATGCTATCAGTAGTGATAAAGGTGTCTATCGTATTCTTAACTATTCAACATTACTCTTAAATTTGAAAGGAGGTGATGATGCTTTAAGATAGATCACGAAATAGAATCACACCTTGCTGAAGGATCATAAAATTTCTTTCCATCCGACAATCATACAATCACTCATTACCTTTTCAGTCATAAAACACAAATTACTCAAATAAAAATTACCTTTTATTTCTCTTCGTTAGGAAATGATTTCAGCAATTTGCCAATACAAGAGATGGAAAATCTCACGAAATGAAGTCAATCTCTGTTGACAGAGAGCAAACGATTGAGATGACCGTATTTCACGTCATGTTTTAAGACAAATGTTTAAAAAATCTCTCTTTTGGTGAGCAGTTGTTAGCGCGCACATAAACGGCACAGCGGCTGTCAGCAATTTAAGCTCTCCAAAAAAACTCGCGGAAATTGTCTCACCGCTCGTTAATAAACATTTGTCCTAAACATATTCAATCACCAGTTAGTGCATTCATATCAAATGATGTCCTTAGTCTATCATGCTCTAATCCTTCGAATCCTTCGACAGACTTTCATATAGAATATGGATCAATTATGTCCTTTAAAAGTACTCTTATTTGATCCTCTAACGAATTCCTGCTACCATATGTTGCCGCACTTGTTTTTTCAGCATTACCCTTGAGTTTTTAGGCACAATGCAATGGCTATAATGATTGCACATTGAAGATAAACATGCATTACAGGGTTTTGATTGGAAATTCAGGGTGGCGATCGGAATGATTTTGAAATCATCCGCTTGAGTAGCTTGAAATGAAATTTTAGAAATATTTCTGTGAATGCGTCGAAACGAAGGAGCTTATTCTTTGAGTGGCGGCAAAGGAGTGGAGATGAGAATATAAAGGGTGAAGGAGAAGACTGCGCATTTAACCTTTATTAAAAGTGGCCTGGCTTGATCGAGATTTCATGAAAAATTTATCAGCCAGATTATATCAGTAGCTGGTATAGACTGGCATATACGATCACATCTTTATATTCCCTCGCCTCTAGAATGATTGGATTAGCAGTTGAAGGTGAAGCGGTTGCGCGCAATGTGAGACACATCCTTCTTTTAAAAAGGCATACTCTCATTATTTCGTTGTGAAGGAAACGGTTTAATTATTCAGCTTTTTTTGACACTTTAAAGGAGAGTTGAAGCTTGCATTAAACAAAAATAATGATAAAATTTCTTGTAATAGAGACTGAAATCAGTCGGTTCTAGAATCTATTGCTTAGCGAGATTTGCGTCATGGTTTTTAGTCGTCAAGACCGTGTATCCATTTAAAAATTTCACTGAGTACAAAAGAACTACCAATTACTGATAGTAACATTATAGTGTTAACTAGTAATATAGTTATAAAAATAATCAATAAATGCAATATCAGTAGATCACGTAAACATTGAAGTCTGAAGAAAGGGCCTCTTTGACTGTACACTGTTCGATGATCTATTTGCAACAGGTGGATATATATTCGGTTGTATGTTTGCACTGTATGTATTATAGGTGCGCTTTTAGCTGTGGTGATCATCAATAATTTATATTATTTAAGGTTTATTAATTCTCATTGAAACCAAGCATCGAATTCTAATCGAAAACAAGGAAGAGTCTGAGGTAGGATCCAAGACCGGAAGCCGGGTCGTGAAAGTCAAAGAGCGATGTGGGGGACCATGACAGGGATAGAAGCCGGAATGGAACTGGAAACTGGAATGGAGCGAGTAGGTCTCACAAAAAAACCGTGGAAATAGGGAAACTCTTGTGTTCTGATTTATCTTTAGATCTAATTGTTTCTCAAAAAGTGTCATCGTTTTCTGATCCACAATCAATCAGTGATGATCAGCATTAAACACATTCGAGTTACCACGTCAATCATTCACACGCTGAAACCCTCTTGAAAACAACGAACGCTTTTTTCTCATACAATCACTCACAAAATACTCTTTACTAAAATCCCATTTCCGTTCCGATCCAATCCCTTTGCCTGAAAATTTGAAAACTTATTTGGCTACCTCTTTTCAACACTTGCAGAAATATACCAGAAATGGCTAGAGTTTCCTACTCAGTCGAGTTTTTCTATAATTCTAAAATTCTAAAGTGCCATTTATGGGTAATTTATATTTCGAGCAAGTGTTACCTTCTATAATTTTCGTTAAAAGCATTAAACACAGTAGGCATATCGAATTTTGTGCTTGTGGTTGTAGTTTAAAGCAAACGTGACAACATTGGAAGAGGAGAACAAGAACAGGATGAGAGAGGAAGAGACGGGTTGAGTGAGGATTGAGGAATAACTGCGACAGGTGATCAGGATACGGTTTCCACACATCGCGATAAGTAGCTAAACATGATTATTAACTGAACTCTTTTCAAAGTGTCTAAATTAAAGTGATCGAATATCAAAAGTTGATGCTGGAAAGTAGATCGCATTCATGAGTTCTCATTTAGGTAATTTTAATGAGAGAAGATCAAAACTGTTATAAAAATGCCAAAAAAAATGTCTTAAACTATTATGATTGCTGAAATGATCAAGGATTTGCAGAAATTCTACTCGTTGTCTTAGAGAATTTAGATTGTGTGCTATTTTTTAAATTATTGCTCACAAAGCAATCGTTATTTTCTATGAATTTCTGCTAAGAAATTATTTATGAAAGTAAATAATAAAAAGGAGATCGACTACTAAAAAGGAATTGAATATTCTTTTTCAACAACTTTTCATTTTCAAATAATAATTTAAGAGGTAATGAAGCATATTGTGATGCTCTAAAAGTTTAGTACTTATGGCAATGAAGAGTACAGGGTATTAGCATATCAACAGGTATGCTTTCCCCATAATTACGTAGCGTTTATTTTACTTTGTCCACGTGTATCAAACATCAAGAGACAAGTATTCTTTATTGCTAACTTATATGGGCTAATATGTTGGAGGAGAGTTTGAAATCGCTTATATGCACAAATTTTTTGTAGATTTTATTTAATTTAGAGAAGAATAAACGAGCTCGGTGTTTTAATTTCACAATTTACAGCCGCCATTCGATTGAAAAAAGTTATTCGGAGTATACATATCCACACATACAACACCCGATCATTTGTATAACTTTTATTGCATGTTAACCAGTTGTGCAGAAAAGGGTTGATTATTACAAATGCTATCCTCGTTACGAGCTGATCTGAAAAAAGCATTAAATTCAATCTGCTACTTCAACTCTATAACAACATAAACTGCGTTCACTATGCACATATGAATACCTACAAATGGTAGTAACAAATTCATATGCGCATGGTCCGTTCTTTTTCCATCAACTTTCCTCCTCATTCCTTTCTTCCTATCTCTTCTATCATTTGCTATTTTCTTCATATCTATATTTAATATCGTATACTTCAACCAAAATGATTTAAAACAGAAATTATTTCTTTTCGATAGTCGCAATTTTTAGGAAAGTGTAAAACTAAAATAAACAACTATGACGAAAATGTTTACCAGGCCACTGTTGTCGATGCTTTTGATTCGTTACTGCTAACTTTCTATAATATATTCGCAATAAGAAATGATGCCATAACACATCAAATGTTTACTGCACTGCTTATAACAACGGTTCATTGCAATATGCGAAAAAAGGCCAGCTGCTGGCTGTATCCGAGAATACTGTGGCTCAATTTCCTTCCCCCTTTTTCCATCTCCGTCCCCTCCCAAGCCTACGGGGAAGTTTGTAGTTCAACTATGAAGTTATCCTGTAAGTGAGCTTATATATTACTAAAACTTCATTCCCTAGGGAGTTTTATTTCCGATTCATTAAATACTTACCACTGAAGAAGCACTATTAGTGATATCGATATTATCAACGCGATCCTTATTAACTCTTAAATTCACTTCCACTTCTACATCACTAGGTTTCTTATCGCGAAGATAAATGCGAACAATTGCTGCACAAAGACGACCAATTGCATCTGCATTGTCTTCCACTTCTAAATGTTAAAATTTTAAATATTTTTGTTAAAGAAAACATCAATCCAAGCATCGTAGATTATTGACGATAATAATTGCGTGCATAATCTATGAATCAACGCGCTTAATCTGTGGATCAACACTTCAGTGAATTCAATCGATTATGGACTATCATTTTAACAGGTGAATATGGTTGACGTATCCGGTTCAATGACACCTCATTGGTTCCTAATATAGTGAAAGTTTTATCCGTTATCGATGTGGAGCTATTTTATATATACTTTTATTTTTGCAGTGGAAAATTTCGGACCATAGCGATGTGGAGATTTTTTCTATTCAATCGCCGGACGATTGCACAAAGAAAGAATTTGGAAAAAAATTTGAGTTCAATGTTGATGCATTGTATGGGTATCTGCTAATAAAAAACCAATAAACAATCGATGCAAAACTTTTGCAAAAGTTTTGATACAAGCGAATTCTCATTTGCAATACAATTGCAATTGCAAGTAGGCACTCTTTTTTTTCCTTTAGGAAATATCACCGCACTCATTGATAGTTTCTTTAAGCGGCTACTCTACAAATGTAATAAGCTTCGGATCTACATTTCCAATTTGCAATAATTTTATGGCATGCCGTTTTCTGGTTTCCGGTTTCGATTGGTTTTTCTTTCTTTTTTGGCAGTTTGTTCCTTTTCTGCTTAGCTTCGAAATTGCATCTTATTCTGATCTCATTTAATTCATTTTGATCACTAGGAAAGAGCATTATAAAATATTTCCTGTATTTTTGCAAAAAGATACAAATGTTAGAAATTTTAATATTTGGAAGCATCTATTATTGATAAAGGACTCATAAATAAGCGCTAAGATTCTGCACCGTGTTGAAGGGAATTTAAAACATTCATGCCATTTGAAAAACCAACTCTCTGCACATTCAGAAATGCTTTTCTAACACTTCAAGTGAAAATGAAACGAAATATTATCATGAAGACGATTATTTTTCCCCTGCTCAAATATTTCTCTTTTCAGTTTTTTAAAGAATTTATCTATAAAGCACATACTGAAATCGTAATTTTTTTTTTGAAATTTTTACATTTTTTCACCTGTCTCTTCAGGTCGCATTTCAGCTTTGATAATTTTTGTACGTTCAATTGTTTTCCCGCGAGGTGCCGCAAAAACAGTGACTTTATGCTGAAAATTGCATTTTATTTATTGATGCAAAAAAAATTCTTTTTAGCCTGAGGCAAATCCAACAGAAAACAGGCACCTATCTGCTATAACTCTGAAAGCTGTCAAAGAAATTGAGATTTCCTCTTTATTATCTACTATCACATTTCAAATTCCTGAGAAATTTTAAATCATCTACAGAGACCTTATTTTAGTAGGCAAAAATAATTCAAAATACTTTTGAACAACAATATTTGCCCTGTTTCTTATGAAGAAAAAGAGTTCTTTATTTTTAAATTTTTTTGGGAGAGGAAGATAATTTATAAATTAAATATAATCATTTATAAGCTAAATGCAATCAACGTTTTTTTTTTGGGGGGGGGGGGATTTGAAGTAACCATTAACTGGTTTTTTCTTGAGATTGATCAACTCGGAGCCATATGCCGGATCGGCGACATCCCATTCTTTATCGGAGCATGATGCTAACGATTCGCCATCTTCTGTTGATCTTGTCTTGCTTTTCTTGAATAAAATATTGCAAAACTATTGCAAATTTATTATTCTTTATTCAAATTAAACCTACGATTTCCGCTCTTCACCTTCCATCAAAAGATATCTGCAGATAAAGAGTATATTAGGCACATAACAAGATTTATTTAACTTAATTCACAAAGATATTAGCAAATATCAGTTTAAATTCGGAGTTTATGCAAATTTTCTGCTCAAATAAATCAATCCTAATTAATCGACTAGCTAAGTATTAAAGGTGGATATTTGAATAATAATTAATTAAACAAATTATAGGCTCATTAGTCTTAAAACATTCACACACACACACATACTGGCAATGGTGAATATATTGATGTTGCTTACGCAAGAAAAGAAGGGAACATTGATTAAAATAAAAGCGCTCAATCAGCTTCCTATGAGGTGCTCTTTGCATTCCTATATTAAATTTTATGTTGCCCAGAAAGCTTCCCAATATGAAAGGGGAATAGCGATGTATTCAGCGAGCGGTGGGAGGAGAGGGGGAAGGGGGAATGGTGTGGGGAAGGAGGTGATCAGAAGAGGTAGGGGATACAGTCGTG
This sequence comes from Baylisascaris procyonis, assembly GCA_037389465.1. NCBI lineage: Eukaryota > Metazoa > Nematoda > Chromadorea > Rhabditida > Ascarididae > Baylisascaris > Baylisascaris procyonis. Next base: position 1,056,714 of record JAZARR010000250.1, read on the forward strand.
ATAAGGACTCCGCACCTACTAGTGATAATAAATAGTAAGGAACTTTTAAATTTGATCAAATTTCCAAACGACATTGCACTAATTACCCCTACCGAATTGAGCGGATTATTTTAAATTTAAATGAAAAGGTATCAGTTTTCAAGGCGGCGCATTCTTCCCTAGCAATCTCAGCTAAATTCAGCAAATAGCCGTAATATGAGATGATATCTTATGCGGCCGTACGGATTCAACTAAAATACTTCCGGGCACCACCTCTAATACTAATTTCTTTATATGATTGCGCTATTTATTACTGGAATAAATCATTATCTATGTATGCGAATATTGCCTCAGACATGCAAACAACATTACATATTTGCTTTGAAAGCGTTTTTCATACTAAATGCATTAAATTAATGCGCAAACCCGAAATATAATTGCCATATATTTTGTCTGCCTCTTGTATGATAGCATTAAGAGTTATTCTGTTGATAACTCAAAACTTCTAATAGCAAAGTGATCGAACAATTAAGCTTCTTTGGCCAATTATATTTCCACTTGCGGGAATTAATACTTAAATAATGGAGACTTAATTAAGACTTAATTAGTATTTAACTAAGAAGTACTGCTCTATCTTCAACAACATACCAAGTTAATTAGGCAACATTCTTTTAGGTACATGAGCGCGTAATAATACTCTTTAGAGTTTTTTCCTTCTTCATCATTTATAAATAACTCTTTCAAAATATCTCGAATAAAAAAAGCTTATACGACTTTTTTACGAGTAATTTTTTTCGCTCTGCAATTGCGTTCATAATTTCTACCATTCTTTTCTATCGATGATCCCCTCGGTTCTCAGTATCATAAATATCATAACGATAAAATCTATATGCATATTAATAAAACTGATTAATTATAAATTTTCAGTTAAAAAAAAGAATTCGTTTAACTAAAAATTTAAGTAAAATCAATGTCAACTGAGGGATCTCTTAGTCGTCATCAAACAATTTATTAATTACCTTTCTACTTTTTCTCTTTTTCTTCGTTGCTTTCGTCGGATTCGTAGCAAATTTCTTCTCAGACATTCTCCTTTAATCGTTGGCGCAACCAACGCGAAGAAGATCACAAAACTAATAATAGCTATATTTCGTATAGATTATTTGAAATTTTTCATAAATTTGCATATTATCGAATAAAGTTAATGCAAATTTTATCGTATTGCTATATATGCAGATTTCTAATTTTGAAAAGCAATTGTATTATATGCAAAATTTTTGCTTGATTTCTAATCGAAAATTATTTCCTCAATATAGGCGGTCGAGTTCTCAGGCTAACTGGAGATAAAAAGGAAGTGGAAATATATAAAGGATAGGAAAGCTTTTTTTCTTGCAGACAGCTAGACACATCTGTTGCATGTAATCTTACCCCTTTATATTTCATGCCGATTAAGAATTAACCATATCAGGAACAATTGAGTTTGCATCTTAACACATATGGGCTTGCGTCCCGCTGAAAAAAATGCTCTTATTTTAAATTATTGATCACATACGATCAATTGTTTCGAATTGGCTTGAAGCATCGAAAACGAAACTAATCTACTAGATCTAAATTCGATGTAAGTAGATTTAGTTGTGATCTAACTCGCCGATAACTTATTCAATGGGAATAAGTCTTGTTTTTGCACTTTGCAATGCGTTTGTTCTATCAGTTCTATTAGTGCCATGAAAACTGGCATTGTCGATATCATCGCCTTTTGATTTAGCTAATATTTGATTAAAGTGAAGCAAAAATAAACTCATGTAAGCTTTCTTGAGTCAGAAGTATTGTGCGTATCATCGGAAGGGGCACCAAAACAACCCTTGAGGTGATTATCAGGCAAAAATTTGAATCGACCATCGAGCATCATACCAAATGTTCGAAAAAAAAAACCTTCGTTGAAAAAATTCTCAATTTTTTGCTTTTTTTTTTTCGTTGCTTTTTTTCATTTTTCTACTAATGAACATTAAGAATGATAGTTTTCTTCTGATATTCGTCTTCACTTTGATACTCATTCTTCTATTAGATCTTTCAATCACTTAGTAATTGCTATAAGTAGAGTATAATGCTTTCTCTTCCTATAGAGAAATTTCTATGCTCGTTTATATACCTTACCGTTGTGCAACACCTTATGATGCAATATAGTAATCCTAAACATATTGCAATGCTCGTTTTAGTAGATGCTATCTAATATTTGCATAACTTTTTTTAAGACTGCAATTGAACGGATTATAGAAATTTAACGTTGCTGAAGTTTTTTGTTATAATGCAAATATATGCTTGCGATAATTGCAGATAGAAATGTTATATGGAAATTGCAAAAAAAAAAAAAACGGATATTAAAGTGTTATAGAAATTCAACAAAATGTAGCCCCCAACTTTCAATTGTTCGTTAATTTTGCTTCACTGCAATGAATAGAGTGTTAGAACTTGCTAGCTATAGGGCATTGCACACAAACAAAAGGGAATAATTATTCTTGGCAGCACTTTTCGTTGGCACATTATTTGACACACTACTAGGCTCGTATGCAATGCGATTGTCCTCTTGCATTTGCTATACTCGCTATATTCGCTCTTGTTAACTCGAATATCAATTGAGACGTTTTAATGCCGCTTTTTTTCTCGATGAATTTTTATGGATTTCTTAACTTTTCTGGATTTTGGAATCGAATATTGAAGTGAAATGAATTGAAATATATTTTCTACGTGTTAATATCTATTATTTCTGAATGCTTATGCACTCTTATCTAAATATCACTATTATTTTTAGATAGTGGCAGTTCTTCTTATTAATAAACATGCAAATTTATGAGTGTATTTATATAGGTTGTGGTGTCGATTTTGCAAAAAATTTAGGTTATGAGTGCATTTATAAATCGCCAGATGGATTTACCAGATGGATAAATGGATTTTACTTGTATCGTCCATTTCCATGGTTACTTTAGTTTCGATATTGCTATGCAACTATTCTTAGTTGCTAAGATGATCTTGAATCGCACCAGAGAATCCATTTCATCCACAGACTCGCCATTAATCAAATGCCTAATCATTTCATTTTTCTGCATTATTTTATTCCATCTCCATCAAAATATTTCGAAGCGAAAACTTTTGCGTTGCATCATAATAATTCACCTTGCGAAAATGTTAGTTCCTTCAAGCTTAAGGCTTATAATTAAAAAATTTCATTATTCAGTATCGAGTTACCTCAATATTGCCCTTTCTAAAGTGGATAATTCCATTATATCACTGTTAAGAATTTAATTTTTGAAAAAAAAAATCTAACTTAAAAGAACCTGAATACTGGATATCCTCACGATATGCTCATCATTTTTTTCTTTTTCAAGGCCAATATTTGGCAAAAACTGCTATCGTATAAAATCCGATTCATTGAGCCGACTTGAACGGTTCCTTTTTTATCGATCGGTTCATTTCAGTAGATAAGCGATGATTGAATATACCTTTGGGGATAGCTATTTAACCTGAGTATTTAACAGTAGGGTGGTCAGAAAGGGATAGCTTAATTCGCTTAAGCCGACGATCGAATTTTGTAGAATGCGGGAAATATTTCACTAAGCTAGAAAGCTGAAGAAGGCAATAAGCAATGGGCTAATTTTTTTACGCTTCGACGATATTCTCTTAAAGGTGCTCATAATTGCAACATGGTTCGTAAGTCAATTATCCTGTCTGAGAGTTTTTTTTAAATAAAAAAACCAAAAATTATGCCTATACTCGCTGTTTTCTCTCCTTCCGCTAATTATTTTTCTATTCTATACACTCTTTTCATTATTAATTATCCTATCCTCAAACAATTACAATCCACATAAAACAGCAACAATGAATGATAGATGAGTAAAAGAATGAGTAGGTGTTAAATGTGATAATTTTTTAATGTTATTAAATTCAAGGAAGGTAATATCATCGAATCGTCACACAGGAGAAGATATAATATTTCGAGCTTTAAATATTATTATTGCCGGGAGCTTATACTTACTTTTTTCATAGTTTTTATTGATGAAGTTTAATTTAACGCTTGCACTCTTGCAGAAACCCAACACAATAAATGCATCACAATAGATATTCCCGTTAATATGCTTATTTAGGCAAACTAAATGAACATTGATTATTGATTATTCCTGTCACTGATCATTGGATCAGTTCAATGATTATTGATTATTTCTATCATTGATCATTGGATCAGTTCAAACCTTATAAAGTGCACGGAAACTTATTGATATACCTGCGCGTTTGGGTACCCTCATTGTTTCAGTCCTAATTCGAATAATTGACTGCAGGCATACATAGGCAGCCACACAGACAGGCACGTAGAATACAATTATTACATATATCAATTGCAAAACTATTAAGTAAAAGGAAGATTTATTTGAGAAGTTTTTTCTTACTCTTTGGGAAAAATTTTCCAAGCGTGGGAAAAAAACTCAGCTGACATCCGTATTTCTCTAGTCGACGTTTTCTCATCCAATGATTTTTTTCTGCAGTCTCCTTTTTTTGCCAACTGAAAACAAATGGAGCCATTTATAAACTCATTTACCATCAGAGAAATGCTTTTTTGTTTTCTTTTCAACAACGTAATAATTTTGCGAAAGAGTGTGTGTGTGTGTGTGTGTGTGTGTGTGTGTGTGTGTGTGTGTGTGTGTGTGTGTGTGTGTGTGTGTGTGTGTGTGTGTGTGTGTGTGTGTGTGTGTGTGTGTGTGTGTGTGTGTGTGTGTGTGTGTGTGTGTGTGTGTGTGTGTGTGTGTGTGTGTGTGTGTGTGTGTGTGTGTGTGTGTGTGTGTGTGTGTGTGTGTGTGTGTGTGTGTGTGTGTGTGTGTGTGTGTGTGTGTGTGTGTGTGTGTGTGTGTGTGTGTGTGTGTGTGTGTGTGTGTGTGTGTGTGTGTGTGTGTGTGTGTGTGTGTGTGTGTGTGTGTGTGTGTGTGTGTGTGTGTGTGTGTGTGTGTGTGTGTGTGTGTGTGTGTGTGTGTGTGTGTGTGTGTGTGTGTGTGTGTGTGTGTGTGTGTGTGTGTGTGTGTGTGTGTGTGTGTGCTGAATATTGGTTGTATATACATATATACTGAGGCATTTCTAAGACGTACTGAATGAAGACAAATGTAATAAGAGACTTCAAATTGGACAGCAATGTGACGTTTGTCAATATTTGCCGAGACAGAGAGTGGCAATCATCTTCGTTGAAATCGAATGCTCGGCAAATTGAGTTCCCACATAGTCATCATTAAATTCCATTTTTCGATAGATGAGAGAAAAAAAAAGTCGCCAATTTTTCGCCAACTAAAAATTATCGATGTAGTTTTTTTTTTAATGGAAAAAGAGGATTGCATTAATTTAAAATGATATTTAAAGGAAAGATAATTTAGAAGTTGCAAAGAAATTTATTTTCAAAGCCAATTTTGGGGAAAGGTGCGGTTCATCACACCGAAAGTTTCAGTCCAATGTGTTTATCTTTTCTATCGCCTTAGTTTCCCTTACTTTTATCAGCAGCTATCATCCTCATCCCTTTCTCCCTCTCTCTATAGGGTTATCAATTTTTTGATGAATTTGCTATTCTTCAACGAAATTAAGTTTCTTTTATCATATAAGAATGCACCACTTACCAATCGAAAATAAGATTTATAATTTTGCTGGCGAAAACAATCTCAATGTTGTTTCGGTTTTTGAAATGCTAAGTTTTAAACATTCCAGGTGAATAAAGTGTTGAGAATGCGGAAAATCGAATGAGTATTAAGAATATATCAAGTGTTAATGAATAAGTGTAATATTCATCAAATGTATTAAGAAAAAATATTTCTTAATTGGAAAAGAGCACTTTCTAAATCACGATAAATATAAAACTTCAAATATTCTATTAATTAGATCTTAAGAAATTTTAGGGAAATATTTGAAAACTAGAAATTACCCGAAAAAGATTTTTCCCTGTGACATTACCCGTTGAGAATTTTTCCTTTATTATGTGAAATATTTGCTCTTTTAGTTTTCAATAAAGCGGCAACTTTACCAACCATTAACGCTTTTCATATTCTTCGTTTATGCTTTTCATGTGCATTCATCTAAATCATTTAGCTAAATAGAATTGTCGAATGAGAATAACTTCATTTTGGGGCAGCATTTCCTATGATTTATTAATTTTATCGTAATGAATTATATGACTTAGACAAATTAAAAAAAAATATTTGGAATATTACAAAATTCTATGAAAAATAATATCTTTCATCATATCAGAAATGCCAATTTTTATAAATGCTTGTGAAGAAGTCCTTTATAATGTGAAATGTTTTTTTTTTGTCGGTCTTATAGCTGTCATTAATAAATGGCAACAGATTGATTAAAATATATCTTTCTTTGAAACGTATGACATTTATATTTGAATAAAAAATTCATTTCCTTGAGATGTTATGTTTTTATGAAGTTCTTTTGTTTCTTGAATGATTTTAAAATTGTTTTAAATGATATGGTAACCTTTAAATGATACTTGAAAAAAACGCGTCTTTTAGACTTGTAAAATAAAGATCAGAAGCAATTACGAGATAATTAACTACAAAGCATTTTTGGAAACATATCGCAACTAGAAAAGTTGTCTGCACGAAAAATGGTGCTTTTTTTCGAATATTGTAGCTGAAAATATATGTATGAAAATTTGCATATATAAGAGTCTCTTTAGAAGAAGATGAAATAATACTCGCTGCAAATATGCAAATAAAAAACGTTTGCTACTCTCTGAGTTAATTAGTGCAACCTAAACGTTTCGAAACATGTTTCATTGCTTCTTTCGCTGTAGATAATGATCAATCATAGGTTTTGCTGGCAACTGATTAAAAATTTTATTGCCACTCGATAACTCTGCGTTGAAATTTTTTTTTTTTTTTTGTAATCGAATTTTCACCAGGGTATTCGTTTTTGTTCAGGAAATTTGGAAGTCCGTAACCAAAACGGAGAAAATTTTTCAAAAAAAAGTTTTTTTTTTTCATGAGATAGACTTTAGACGCTAGCTATAGCCGCACTTGGCAAATCGTCGTTAATGATCAACCTGTGGTGAACTTTATTTGGCAATAGCTGAAGGGTACATAACTCAAGTAGTGACAAGTTATGCACCAACTTTCAAGCCGAAAGCAAAACCACAAAGAGGGAGGACGGAGGAATCACCTGTGATACCGTTAAACCTAGAATGCTATTCGCAATAAAATTCTTATACGAAATTTCCAATGCCAATAGCCGCAGCAATCAATGATTGCATGAATTTGTGCTAAATTTAATTTCCTAAACTTCAAAACTATTGCGCCTCACTGTTATATTTCCTTCGGCCATTCAATATGCAAATGATGTCTAATTTTTTGAATGTTCATTTCATTTTTGGGCAATAATCATTCGCCTCAATAAAAGGTCGCTATTTCATCGCATTCGATTCTGTATTCTTCAGCAACCGCTCATTATATGATGGGTTAGTCATGAAATGTGGCAAACCTTGCAATTTGATGTCAATTCACTATGCAATCACCTGTTTGGAGTTAATTTCCTAAGCAGAGTCGATAAATTTATGCATCTGTAACCATCGATCCGCATGCACTCCATCATTACATATTTTCCTCATCCCAACATTTTCCTCATGTTTTTCTATTACTCCACCCCTTTTCCCTTCCGCCCTCCTCCGTCTGTGTGTCTGTGTCGCGAAGCACATTAAGTCTGTCTGTGTGTCGTAAGGCATTTCAAATACAAAGAAACTTGGTGTGTTATACTACGCTTCACCACGAACGCTCAATTAGCCAAAACAAAGAAATTGTGACACTAGAATTTTTTTAGATTTTAGCTGCAAAATATTTTCTGAGAAATTTTTTACAATCTTTGCGAGAATAACCAATAAGATCATTTAATCAATAAGATCATTTTTTGGCTGCAAAATTTTTTAATCATATCGCATAAATAATGCTGTCAAAATTAGTTAATATTATCTGTTGATCTTTCACTCGTTCAAGGAGAAAAAACCACTCCATTCGCACAGACGCACACGGACATGCAACAAGGACCGTCGCACACAAAAACCATAATGGATGTGAAGGTGTGTTAAGGCTGTCACTAGGGAACTTTGAAATAAAACACTTCACTTATTTTAAATCAATGCTGTGTAGAATTTAAACCGCCAGCAATGGATTCGTTGAAAGTGGTGTCATATTTGAAATGAGCGAATAGAAAATAAAGCTAATCATATAGCAGCGATCCTATATAAACAGAAGCAACGAAATTGCTTCACTGTGTACACCAATGAGCTTTCATCGATATAAATACAACTTTGGATGAGCATTGTTTTATCGGCTCTATTGTTATGATGGTCATATCGAGAGGAATCGACATGCTTCAGGTTATTAAAGAGAATAATTTATGTATATATATATATATATATATATATATATATATATATATATATAAAGTGAAGGGAATTTCGTTAGCAGTGTGAATACGATAGAAGTCACTAGAACATGATGTAATGAATATTTACCTTTCTCAAAGCTTTCATTTAAGGTTTAGTTACAACAATATGGGATATTAATGTCGCATTTCGGAACGTTTATGTGCGTAGTGATTGCTGAATATTGTTTCAGAAAATAAGGACCTTGTTTGCTGAATTTCTGGGACAATATGTGAAGAGAACGGGAGTAATAAGATGACGTTTTTTTTTCGAGAAACGAAAATTCGAGAAAAGTTTTTTATTGATCTACCGAGCAAAAAAAGGGGGTTTGAGTGATTTATATTGTGCAACTATTGGTTTGTTGATACGATTAAAGAGGAAAAAGTCAGGTTGTTTTCTACGGTTTTTTTATTAATTTATTAAAAGAGCCGAAACGACCGATTATTTCTTACTTCATATTTTATTTAATCCTTAATGAAATTTACTCATTTTGCTCTGTAATTCTTGTGCATTATATTGATCACATTTGCTAACGCTCTATTCGTGAAGTGAACTATGATTTTTGAGCTATAAGAGATGTGGCTTTTTATCGATATGAAGGCACATGTTTAAAAAAAAAATGCGATGTGTAAATACGTCGTCGCACTATAGTCGCTTAAAAGAAGAAATCTTCTTTTTGCACTCAATTAGATCATCATTGGAACAAATTGGAAAGAACTTTTTAAATTTCATAAAGGAGGTTTCGAAGCCATCTATTCAATATCTGCGCTAGAGAATGAAATTGCTCGTTTGCCCATGAGGCAATTCTTATGTTCGGCGAAAGGTGTCTACCGATCGAACATTATGAAACAATCAAGCGTTCTAGTAATTTGAATCTCAGTCAGGGAGCTTAATTCTTTAGACTTTTATCTACAAAGGTGCCATCCTGCTGATGTTCGATCCCTTTCTTCCTCACCCTCCATCTCAATTTGGCGAGGTAATGCAGGATCTATAACTGTGATCGCGTATGCAAAAGCAACAGCGAGAGTCCTTACATGCGTCTTCCAAATATTCGTACTTCACGCTCAGTAGAACAATGTTTATCCCGTGAATATCAAACTTGGTAGATAGCTGAGCAATTAGAATATTCCCGATAGAAGTCAAAAAAATATAAATTTTCCATCTTCCCTTAATGTTCGATCGCTAGAGGTCATCGGTAGAGCAATGAAACAGAGCACTCTCTATGAAAGGCTCTTCGTATCACACAACAATGTATGATCCATATATACTGAGGCTATTCCTCGCTTCAGGATGGTGGTCTTTGAGAAAAGAATCCCCAATAGGTATGTGAAGCAAATATAGCTTAAAGTTAGAAGTCGATAATCGAGAAATTGGTGAATTGGTGGAAATTTTGATTATTAAATTGTCGAATGCTTATTAGAAACTACAGAAAAAATCTCAAATAAATTGAATATATTAGAGAGACAGAAAAGTACCACAACATGCACAGATAGGTAATACAACACAGACAGGCCAGACGCAACTTCTTAGCGAATCTATTAGTACTGATTTGCAAATTTTTATAAGAGAGGATTATTTTATTCTTTATTAGGTTCAGTAAATAAAACACCAGCAAAATTAAACCATACTTTCGGAAATTTACACTAAATTTTCCGATCGGTGTATGTTTGATGGAAATTATTGCTGACAAAAATGAGCAACAAAGCGAATCGTTGTATTGAGCAATGCCATTTATCGACGCACAAAAAGTACATCTAACAGAGTCGGTCGCCAAATTGTGTAGCTTTGATCATTATCTATTTTCGTCGATACGGGTCTCATTTGAATTGTCCCCCTCAGGGAACTTCTTTATCGATGATACTTATTTGTGAGCAATAAATAATTCCACACCGATCGAAAATTTATATCTGCATTATAATTGTATTAATTTTGATAATAAATATGAAATAATATGCAAATTTAAATAAAATCATGATGAAATATTTGCCGATCAAAATATAATTTAATTTCTATGAATTTCTTATGAACAGCTTATGCAGCAAAAGAAAGGAAAAATATATTTAGGCGTGATCTATTTCAAGATAGTGCAAAAAGAATTTCCAGTTTCATATCAGGATGCATTCATATTGCGCATTTAGTGAGCACGTGAAATTGAGGGTATTTCGTTTTGCGTTAGTAACTTTCGTTCGTTTTTTTTTTTGTGTGAAACGACGAGAAGCAATTCAGTTTAGTCGGCAAAAAGCCGATTATGAATTGGAAGCTTTCTGCTATCCATCTCATTGCAACTGTTTCGGTTGGCGAGCATATACACTTCTTTACATTCAATATTCGCTTAATATTTTTTTGTACACTGTGTGCCTACCTATGTCATTATTGATTTTTATTTTAGTTGAAAATAATTTTTCCCATAATTTGGCAAATATTCTTGTTGGAAATTTCTATGCCACTGTGTTTTTTTTTTTTGCAAATATATTAGTTATTCATTCATTTAATGTTTAAAGTCTCTTTTGATATTAACGTTTGAGAAATAGAAATAATCGATCTTTCAGCTCCCTTAGCGGCTGCGAAATGTCACACGACACAACTAATGATGGCATAGCACTACCCATAAGAATTTTCACAAATGAGAAACTTTGGCTATCCAACAAATATATTTTGCATCTTCTATAGAATAGTCAAAGTTTAAAGTTAGCGTCCGTTTGTGATATTGGTGACAGATTTAAAATTCATTTCTCACATCAATTTAATTTCCAATTCATTTCATGTTTCAATTTTTTTCAGTTAATGTAACATCCCTTCCAAAATTTTTTTTAGATTATGAGAATAATTTATTACAGTTTACTCGTTACTCTTATCGATGAAAATTTTATGCTATTCAAATGAATTAAAGCATTAATGTTTAAAGTTTGTGTTAGATTTATATTCATATTATTTGAAATAATATTTAAAAGATTTGAAATTCACTGCAAAAGAAGAGAACATTGCAAATTAAATATCTAAAGAATATTATGAATGAAAAAATTTCGTTATGGAAATTTGCACAATATTTTGAATGCGTTTAAATCAGAAATCATCAAGCAACAAAGCATGTTTGCTTTCGCTCATTATGCTAGGTGACGTTGTAATTTTCGTAAAACAGGACATCGCTATCGATGTGATCCTGTTAACGACCTTGATCAAGGTTCATATCATATATAGCAACCTTATGATCATAGAAACTTGATTGTTTAGTCAGCTCTATCGTTATATATATCGTTATATACATTATATTATATATATATATATATATATATATATATATATATATGTATATATATATATATATATGCCGCTTAGAATTGAATTAACTTTCTTTTGAGAAAATTGTAACTGCCTTCTTTCATATGAATTTTTTTTCAATTTATGAAAATCTAAGTATTTATTGTTTTTCACCAAGAGTTAAAATCGTTAGTTGCATATAGAGTTTCATTTTTCTTCAAATAAAACATTGTAGATTAGTTATTAACCATTGTACCATTAGTTATTAACTTCGTTTGGATTCATTTTTAAGTAAGGAATTCATGTGCTATTCCATATGATTTCGAATGAGCCTCTTTCCTTCTCTCCTTCCCCCCCCCCCCTTTTCCACAGTTTTCCCTCACAGTTATGCAATTGACATATGGAGGAATCAATGAGCCAATGTTTCAGTGAATGAGTAATTCAGAAATTAATTTCAGGCGGGGTGTTGAAATGATTTTTTGAGTGTATCAGTGAAGTGGTTTCATCTCGTTCCTCTTAGGCGTTCTATAAGTCTACTAAAGACACTGTTCCATACCGATTTATCAAAACAAGTCGTACTCAATTCTAACTTATACGGCCGCGCAACCTTGTTTGATGGCTTTCATCATCAAACCCAAATCAAAGGTAAATCATTAATTCATTATTGCTATTCGGTGAGTATCTTATTGGACTCAACATTTTTTCTGCGCTTTTTTTCAGAGAAAATTCGGAAGAGAGTGTTAATGCTTTGAACTTTTTTCCAAATTGCTGATGTCAGCGTCTGATTTTTTCCAGCCTAAAAAAAAATCGTCAATGAAGCCAGTTTTATGAAATGATATATGGAAATCTTTTCATTGCGATAAGACGATAAATCTGATTTTGTCGTATCCAGAATCAATATAGCTGTAGTAAGCCATAGCTGGAAACGTATGCCCACAGTAGTGAAATTTTCACGAGAGTTAATGAAAACTGTTGAACGCATCCAACACCCCCCTTTTTTTGAAGTTTGCAATTTCAGGTTATCTTTTATTCATCGAATAGTTTATATTTTAAAAAATATATGAATTTCTGGTTTTCTTCAAGTGTTCGCTATATAAAACCCAAGCCAAAAAAAAATCAATCAATATAAGCGTTTAGCGTAGTAAAAACCAAATTATTATAATATTTTTTACTAATATTTAATCATTTGCAGTAATTTTAGCATTGCGCCATACCCAGCGTAGTAGAAAGCAAAGAAATATGCCTGAGTAATATTTTTTATTGTTAGGCGTAAAGCTGCTAATTAATGCTAGAGACACATCTGTTAGATCGACGAGGATTGTAGCGGAATGTTCTCGTTTGAAGAGTGCTCTTTATTTGTTCAGCTATAAAATTGAATTAAAAGCGACGCTAGAAATGCTTCTTTTTTTTTTTGTAATTGCGTTGTTTATTTGCTTCTCTTAGCCACCTATTGAATAAGCATTTTCTCATGCCAATTTGCATTTAAAATTACCAATGATGGCAAAGCTTTGAAGTGCTTTACCAATTAGCGCATCAAATTATAAATAAATATTGAAAAATCTTAATTATCAACGTCATTGATGGGAATGCCACCTTTTCGGATCATCCATTCAAAGAACTTTATGAAACTTTATTATAAAATTCGTTTTGAAACAAAATGTCCTCGGGATAATTAAAAATTTAAATACCATTGCGATATTATGTTGAGCTCAACATTGCTGAAAAATTGAAATCCTTTTGTTTCGCTATAGCGAAAAAATTTTAGCGCTACTGTATTCATACATAAAAGCCCATAGAAATGGGCACAAAAAACTTGCTTGTCGATTTGCGTATATGCGCACAATTTATTAGTAATCCTTAAAGCGTATAATAATATTGACATGGCTAAAGAATTTATCTCAATATCGAAATATTCGTAAATTTATCTCTCGTCAAAAATTTATCTGTAACGTTTATCTTTAGAAATTTTCAAATCTTTGTCAATATTACTATCGAAATTTATAACTTTTAAATTTTAATAATTAGTTAGTAAAGAATTCAAGATTCCATTTTCAAATTTATTGGCGAATATATAAACAAAAGCTGTGATTTGCAGAATAACGACATTAGGAAGGAGTTGAATTCAATAAAGAAGATATGCGCCAATCATGAAGCACTTTGTCGAAGTTTCATGAAATGGAAGGCGGATATCGATGAGGTGAGACGTTTATCGTTCATTTTTTATTGCCATCGATATATGAATTTTATCATTTTCGATATGAATAACATAGTGTTTTAAAGTTTTCAAATCTCCGAATTATTTTTCTTCGAATCAATCTTCATTGTTGCAAAAAAATGAAGCGAATTGGCATATATGTTGATTAATGGAAAGACGTTTCACGATGAAGGAAAAAAAATTTCTCGTTGAGATTTTTTAAAAATATTCTCATAATATCGTATTCAAATTTCTTTATCTTATAGAAGGATGCAATAATTCGATTATCGTTGAGATTGTTTTTGATTAAGATAAGAGGAATGTTGAAGAGCATTTCGCGTTATGAGTATAGATTCTCATTGAAACTCTATGAAATATTAGGAAAAAAGTCAAAAAATTAAGACGATAATTTTGTAGTGAATTCGTATTTCTTTTTTTTATTAACCTTATATTTTGATAGTCATTTGTTTTGTTCTGATAATCTTTATTATTTATTTTGATAATCATTTTATTTGTAAAGGATCGATTTCCATTATATTGATCTTCTTTTGATTGATCTTTATGATCTTTATTCTTCGCCTAATCCGTTTCTATAGTCGAAGTTTTCTGGTCGATAATCATGCTATCATGATTTGCTCGATATCAAAGGATTGATAAACGATTTGATCTGGTGATGTAATTTGCAGAATAATGCACAACTCGAGATATTGAGTGAAACAATGGAATCGTTGCGGAATCGACATAGGAAAATAAGGGATCAGTTGTCACGAAAACCAGGTAACATTAATAAACTCTCTGTCGTTAATAGCTCATTTCCACTGCATTATTCGCAATAAAGCGAGGAAAAGTCTATTCACTAGAGAATCAAATTGAACCGAGAGGAATTCTACTTCTATGTGGAAAAAAAGTTTGTTCGAAATGAATATCTAATGGAGTTACAGCAGTTATGGTTTCGCGGAAAATTGCCGATGAAAGTGAGCTTTATAGTAACGAATATTTGCTGTCATCAATTCTAGGCATACTGCTTAATTTTTTTATAATCCTAATGCTGAATTCTTTTCTCATTGTATTGCTTGAGTATTCCAATAACGCCATATAGCAGGAATTCCATCGAGTTGCTTTTCCTGCAGTTGAAAGAAATTATGAGAGGCATTTAATTTCAAAGAGATTTCAGGTGCTAATTACATAGTGATCACATTAAATTTTATAGGCTTTTTTATTGCATTTAGATTTTTATGTTATTTTATATGTAAATACAGTGAAACGCTTATAGAAAACAAGTGAAAGTTATTGAAAATTTTTATTGCAAGGCAATTGTCTTATCGAAATATTCTTATTCGTAGTTGTTGCTTTATTATAGTAGACGCACATACGGTCGCTGAATTGCAAAAAGAAATCGAACACGTCGAATCACAAGTCGATATTTGGATGAAAGAGCTTGCAGAAATCAATGAAGCTCGAACTAATCTAGACGTAAGAATTCCGCTTTTTCTTTCCTTTCTTTCGTCAAAAAAAATCCATCAAGACCGGAAGAAGATGCAAAATTTGGTTTTCACTTCAGTCATAATTCCTCTCATACATTGGGATGTCTCTATTATACAACAGAAACGATCGTCGAGTCGATTTGACCACTCTAATCTTGATCATCGGATTTTGACCATCGGCTACTATCGATAGACGATCAGGCTTTTTTGATGATAAAAAATGGTGGGATCGCTGAGCATCGCTCAGTCATCATTCGCCAAATGAAACAGCTAGGTGCATAGTGCAGTCATGACATTTGCTTGCCTTTTTTTGATGGAGGACGCAGATTGGTGTTAGCAACCGTCCGCATTTGTTTTTCCTATTTAATTGCAAATATATTTTAAATGCTCTTCAACTGGTTATCACTGCAATTGTTTGTCATACCCCATCCGTTGTGTTGTTAGTTAGAATTATTAAATCATCTGAAATCCCGTCTATCCGGCTACCATTGATACTGTCCCGGTGTTCGACCTGAAAAACAAAAAGACTGATGTCTCTTAGGTCTGATCGTTTCGTGTTCATTCTTAAATCAATGTCTATACCGTTTCCTTTTTTTTTTAAATACTTTTTCTTAGTGAAGTAGCAACAAAAGAAATGTCCGACTATTATAATGGAATAAATTTAATTTTCCATTTATATTTTCATATTTTTGCGTAGTCTCTATATTTTCATTTGCAATTATCTTCAATAAAAATACATCTTTTTCTTTATATCTTTATTGAAATAATTGTGAGGAAGAATTTTTTCTAGCTATCTTATACGAACTTTTTTTTTATTTTGACATTTTTAATCAAATTTTTCGTTCGTATTGATCTCATTTCAAGGTTTAATGAATATCTTATAAATACATCATGAAATATCTCCAATAATGACTAATTCGTCACAAGTAAAATGCTAAATGCATCCGATATTTGCTCTTGAATTAATCTCATGCAGGTGAATTTTCGAGTTAACTAAGGGACGCACATTCATCTGTAATTTTAGAGATCGTCTAAATAATTTGCTAATGATTAAGAATTGTTTTTTATGAACTCATAATCAGTCATATAAGCAGGTCACACAAACTGTGTTATACTAATAAATACCCTCAGGACTTGAGCAGGCATAAAAATTTCATGTGCACAAATTTGCGCTAAAAAAATCCTTGCACGTTTGTGTATGTATATGTCTGTGTCTCTGTCTGTGTCTTTGGCTATGTCTGTGTCTGTAGGTATGTTTCAAAAATATGTGAATGCAACACGATTTTATCATATCTAGGTGGAGTTTATTCGACTACGTTCAAAGTTGCAACGAAGTGTGACGAATATTGAAGTAGCGAATATCGATTTTGATCGTATAGAACGCCTTCATCGAGATACATGGAAGAACTTTTTACATAAGAATGCAAGCCTTCCATAACGATAGTTCATAATTGATGTTGTTTGTCGTCGTTGTTTTTTGTGCTTCTTTCATTGTGCTTTATTCAAATAAACACTTAATGCCTTTATTCCTAACACGAAAATATTTAGCAATAGTTCTTTTATGCAAATTTTATGTATATATGCAAATCTTATGTAAGATTCGCACCTTCATTCTCTATCATTTACCCAGCGTCTGGATTTGGTCTGTACGTTTGAGCACTTAGTTAGCGTAATTTTAGGTGGACAATTTGTTGCTTAGATCCTGAAATTGAATTAATCGGTGATTTTGACGGTCTTATATTAAAAAATGCTGGTATGTTTCTTTGACATCGATGGAATTTTATAAGGGATTATAGAAGTAAGGACTGCAGAGTAATAAATTCAAATCAGAGTTATTTTTTAATGGTATTTACGTTCAACAAACTATTATCGCTTTAAAGGAAGAGCGCATTGCATTGATCTGTTGCAAATACCGAAGGGATAAAAAGAGCTGATAGCACTAAAACGTTCAACTCTCAATGAAATTTATTATAGGCATATATAGAAGTAGCAAGTTTATAGATGATAGGGAGATAATGACCATTGACCGGTATTTTTATAGATGATAAAGAGATAATGACCACTGACCAGTGTTTTCGCAGATTCCGTTACTCAACGCTGTACCCATTGGACAGGTGCAGTAATTGTTGACGCAAGTAGAGCCACCAGTACATTGCTGTGAATGTGCACAATACGCATTTGGCTCTATACGTGGAAAACAACGTCCGTTGATTAGCACTTCATTAGGCGCACAAATTGATATCTGAAAATCGTTTCGACAGTGAATTGGGTAATATAGAGCAAAGTTATTGGGAACATTCACATTAACAATGAACACATTTCATGGATGGTATTATGGCAAGGCTCTCGGAATGAATTGATCGCTGGGCTTGATATCTCAAGAAATTGAGTTGAGGCTAAAGAGGCTAATTTAGGACTCGAGACGTTGAACTCTAGCTCAAGAAGGTGATATACAACGACAAAGAACGGAGCTGTAGGAAAACATAAAACTCACTGATGCAAAAGACAGATAATGTTTGCTGAAAAAAAGTTCAAATCTGTAGAGAAATTCGAGAGAATTTTAAAAACAAATTGAATTTTGAAAAACGAGATTTTTGGCAATAAATTTCAAATTTAATTTCGTCCAGTTTAAAGTTGTGGATAAGAAACGCTATCACCCCAAATAAACGCTCTAAAATGATATGAAATATCTGCGTGAAATGTTTATGTAAAGGTGTTTCTAAAAAATTGCAATCGCCATATAACACAGTTTTAGACTAATCTTTTATCAATGAGCGCCAAAGCCAAACACGAAATAGGACTTACAATTTGTTGTTGCCTGCAAATGTCGTTAACGTTCGTGAATCCAGTTGGACACCTGCAGAACTGACCAATGCAAGCAGAAAAGCCCATACATTGCGAGGAATATGTACAGAATTGACCGACTTGAACGAGCGGGAGACAGTTATTGTTGCTCGGGATAAGTACTGTCGAATACGGACATGTGGAGGTGGTTGCTGTGATGCAACCAGAACCAGTGAAAACGTTGCCTGGATTGCATTGACATGTGCTGATACCTTGCTGTGATACTAGCGTGCAGCTAGCTGACGCTAAAAAGGCACTATTAAGCTGATAATAACATTGACATTGCGAAGTCAATTGCTTTGAAGCTTAACTGCATTGAAATACTTCGAAATATAATTGGTTGAAAAAATTTATTGAAAAGAGTATTTTAAAGCAACTAATCCATGAATTTTTATAGGGTCGCTGCTGCCTTATTTTCCTGGACTACTTCGAATGTTGAAAAAAAAAATAAAGCAGAAAAAGAGGACTCCTTGTGAGAAAAAAGGGAAGATCGAAGGTCCACTCTTTAAAAGTGAACCACCTTCAAAAAGATGCATCTATGATGGGAGATCGATTAAAAAATTTTTGAATAAAAAGACGAACCAATGCACTGCACATTTGCCGTACACTTCATTCCAATGGATACCCTATCGAGGCATTGTCCATTGTCAAGAACTTGATAAGGTTGACATTGAGTATTAGGAACGCATCGTCCATTCGCATTGACCATTCCGGATGGACATATACATCGATTTTGTGTACACAACGAACCACCTTCACATTGTTCATTATAGAGACAGAATTCATTGATTTGGGCCTGAACGTATCACCATCTCTATCATGAGAACATGAATTTTCGCATGCATTAATGTTAGCTTGCTAAATTTTCATTTTTATGCCTAATTTTTTTCTATTTTCTTTCACTTTTAAATATTTTTAACCATCACTGATAGATTGTTTGACATAGACTCAAGTCTCTTTCTTCGAAATGAAACATTTCATCATTCATAAGTAACATGATTTTCGCATATTAGCTAACTATCTTTTGAATAAGAGTTAGAATAAAACTATTTGATAAATTCAAATTTAAAAAATTTATTCCACAATCAGCATAAAGGTCATCCGAAAAAAATTTTACGCTCATAAGGAAATTGCCAAAAAAAAATTTCAATGGCACTAACTTTTTAAAAATTTTCGTATGATTTTTTCACTCTTATCGGACATTAAGTCCTATTTGCTAATTAATATAGCGTTATTCGAAATGAAAAAAAAAACCACATATAGCATAAAACCTTTTGATAGCATTGTCCATTAATTAAAACTTGATTGTTCGAGCATGTATTGTCATTTCCGATGCAACGATCGCCTTGTTGTTGTGTATTTGATGGGCAAATACAGACATTATTTACGCAGGTAGATCCTCCAAGACATTGTTGTACGAGTTGACAGGTTTGTCCTATTTGTGATGTATTATAGCATCGATTATCGATTTGAATTTGATTGATTCCACATAAATTCCCATCGAGGGAACATCGATTCCCTTGAACGGTACTACCCGATGGGCAATTACAAGAGTTGTTCATACATGTTGATCCACCTTGACATTGCTCATTATACATACAATATTGACCAATATATGCTCTACTATAGCAATAGCCATTGATAAACACCTAAATATGCAAATGATTTGAGAGTTATTCGTTATTGCGCTGCAAAAGGAGTCATTTTTCCACTTTAGAAAAACGATACTATCAACATTCATTCAATTCATAAATTTTTTTTTTTTTGAAATTACGAAAAATGAAAAATGAAAAATTTTCATGAAAATTTCCACGGAAATAAATCATTCAAGTTATGCAAATCATATCTCTAAAGTAATTAGCCTCATTCACCTCTGTATTTCTGCATTGTGATAATGGTGGAGTGGTAAAAATTTGAATACAATATCCTGTCACATTCGTATAACCATATGTACATTCGCAAATACCTGCAAAAAGATACTGCTGCTAAAAATACGGCGAGTTATCAGAGATGAATGCTATTAAACAACTCTGACAAAAAAATGGATTTACCAATAAAATTTTTTTTTATATTTCTTGAACAACAAATTATGCGGTATATAAGAAAAGCTTTTCTACTTCCTTAACGAAATAAACAAAAAAAGTAAAAATATAAAAGAGAGCTAAGTTCAGCTAAAATCTAACAAGAATAAATCATATATCAATAAGACGTTCAAATATAAATGAAATCGATGTTGAATCTATGCATTTTTGATGGTTCTTTTTTTCTAAAGTAAGTGATCAATGAAGTAGCTTGAACTTCCTCCCAGATAAATGAAGCAATTGATGAACCTGCAGAACACGTTGATGATCCGAGACATTGAAGATTATAGCTACACGTATTTCCGAGAGGTACAAACTTCAAACATTGCCCATTGATTTCGAGTTGTGTTGCATTGCAATTAGTCGACTGTGGAACTGATACACAATACCTGCATATTACAATATATTAATACCACTACATTAAAGCAACGAATAGCTTCTTCTGATGGAAATAAAATCCAACTGGTTATGCGAAATGCTATCTATAAATATTATTTCGACTAAATTTTGCATTAAAAAACAATAAACATTTAAAGTTTGACGTAGGTTTTTCCCCTTATTTCCGGTTGATAGAGGCAATATTGGTCGGTAAATCTCTGCTATCGATTAGTTGAGCCGGCAAATAACAGGTGCATTGAAAACTTCAGGGGAATTTTGCGAAACCAGCAGCATGCAATTTTAATGAGGATAACGCATGGTTTAGCTTTTCAAAAAGTTTAGTGCATAGCTTCTGATATAATCGTTGAATAAAAGAGTGTTTCCATGGAACAAGCCTATTTTTTCAATCGCCCAATGCATGAAAAAAGTTTCTTCAAAGAGTAAAAAATTTTGCAAAATTTCAATGGGCATATTTCGTTAATATTGAAAAAAAATTCCTACTTTATTTTTAAAAACTTTTAAATAATACCTATCAATAAGCCTCATTCCAATAGGGCATACACATAAGCCATCTAAACATGATGATCTATCAAGACATTGCTGTGTATAGTTGCAAATATCGCCTGGCGCTATTCGGTTCATACAAGTTCCATTCACCTGTAAACAAAAATGTTTGCATTTCTTAGATCATAATACAATCAATAGAAGAGATAATATGCTATTAAGTCATATATCTAGCGATATTCATCTCTGATTTATTCGTCTCAATTTCTTTTCTCCATTCCGTTGCCCTTCCTTTCATTTCCGCAATTTTTTTCACTTATATGATTCACGAATTATAGAGGTTTACCTATCGTTTAGCTCGCTTTATTGGTTGTAACTTTGGTTAATTGGACTTTGTCATTCCTTCTCATCCTATGATCTCTCATCGTTTTAAATTTTTTCCCGCAAGAACGATTCTCATTGTTTTTCTACAGAAAATGTATGTCTGCATTTCTTCCGGTAGACAATAAAACTAAGAAAAAGCAATCAAACAGTAGCCAATTTAATTAATTAACGTAGTTAAAGCGTACTAATATAAAGGGGAAAATTCTATTTAAAAAGTTGAATTTCTTTTAAATTATTGATTTCAACTATACAAATGCATCAAAAAAATACTTTTCCGAAACTCTTACCAAAACTTCTTCATCGCTGCAAATATTACTTTCTGTTCGTCGACAATTTCCACTGACTTCCTGAAATATTCGTATATTTGCAAAAATATATATTATATTTATTATTATATTTTTCTTATATTTATATTTGTATTCGTAATTTATAATTATTTCTCAAAATAAAGAGCAATATTAGCTGATGCAAATTTTTTTGTTGTCCGTTTAGAATTCATAGTAAATAATTTTTATAACATTATTTTTTACAGTAAAATTTTCAACATTTTCTGAATAAAGTTTAATAATATTTCGAGTTTTTGAGAGTAACATTACTTATAGCCTTCTTCAACTAACTATTCATGGATAATAATGCAAAAAAACGGCGAAATTCTTTAAAAATTATGAAGTATTCAAATCACTGCTCAGATATGGCGCAATAATATCACGAAAAAAAACGACAGATATTTGATATACTGATAATCCTTTCCTCTGTTTTATTTTAGAATAAAAGATAAGTGATATTCATAGAAAAAAATTCCCCTTAGGCGAGTAAAAACTCGTTTTTTTGGGAATATTCGATTGAACTTACACGGAGATGACTAGTTTCACGCAGCTGAATTCAACAATAAAAAATATTTTTAAAATTGGTCCTTAAAAAAATGTGCCAACATCGCCCAAAAAAACTTCAATTATGATTTTTTTTTTCAAATTGCAAATAAAAAATTGCGACAAAAATGCTAAAATTCAATACCTGTGTTCCATATGGACATTGACATAATGCCGCATATGTGCATTCAGATCCACCTAAACATTGATCACTCACTAGACAATAATCGCCAATACGTACTCGTCGATAACAACGACCATTCAATTCCACCTAAAATTTGATCGCAAGTATGCAAAATTTTTGCGAGAAATGCGAAAGAAAAATTCACTTTTATTCAAGGATCAAGCGGCTTTGATAATTATGCAAATTTATGAGGTAACGCTAAAGATCACTGTGTCGGAAATATTTAAATAATTTTCAAACGTAGTCAAACAAAGAGAAATGCCGAATAGATAAGCAAATTGAACATGTATATCGTCCTTTTGATATGCAGCTATTTCAGTGTTCTTCATTTATTTTCTAATTAAAAAAAAAAAAGAATAAAAAGCGTTTTTAACTTTCATCAATACGGCTATTTTCCATCGCAAGAATGAACGATACGACAGAAAGGAATTTGAATATTCACTGAATCGAAGTTTTTTCAATAAAATAAATATTAAAAGCGATGAAATCAATAAAAAAATGATAGAAATATTTTCAAAAAAAAAGACCTGATTTTCATCACATTTACTATTGAGAACACAATAGCCATTATAAAGAGTCGTCTCGTACGGACAAGAGCAATAACCATTTATACATGTGGATCCACCAAGGCATTGCTCATTACGTTGGCAATTACCGCCCGGTCTTTGTACATTTACGCATCGACCGTTTATTTCTATCTTAATATACGCTTTATTATATGCAAAAATCTTGGCACTTGATGAGATTTGAGTGGCTAATTTTCTTCGCCCACTGGTCAGTCGGATAGATGAATGACCAAAAATCCATAGATAGGTTCTGACCATCAACCATATCGGCTCAGATCGTTTATAATTTGCAAGACATGCACAAAATTAGGCACAAATTTAAAAGATTCTATCATATATATCGATAATGTGAAAATGACTCGAGAAAATAAAAGCTACGTCTAGTGGTTTAATAAAGCTGCTGAAAACAGCTAAAAATTCCACAGTAGAATAGAGGTGCATTGATGCAAAGTGTTGCACATAATACAATAAGACGTATTAAAAGATGAGGAAAATTTGCGTAAATTTGAGATGGTCGAGAAGGGAAGTGGAATTTTCACTCTCTCCCTCCCCCCCCCCTCCCTCTCTCCCTTTTTCTCTCTCTCTCATTCGATTGTAGAGCAATGGAAAAAAGTTTCTCACTAATATATTTGCGAATTTTAGATGTGGCTCTATTTTTAATTAAATGATATTATATTACAAATATTTATGTATGGAATTGAATATTTTTGCGCTTAAATTTTCGCTGCTAATTCTTATTATATAGTTTGAATGATAACGATAAATACGAACTGAGGTCGCTTCATTGCAATGATCTGTGAAAGAAAGTTTTCTACAGTATCCGTTTAGATTATTCATCCCTTCTGGACAAATACAGTATGAATTGGAGCATGACGATCCATCAAGGCATTGAATGCTTCCTTGGCATTGTTGTCCAGGTGCAACTCGTCCCATACAAATTCCATTCACTAATACTTGCTCATTAGAGCAATTTATTGGAGTTATACTAGCAGAACGACATCTGAAAATATATTTCAACTTTTCTACTATGAATGATTATAAAATATCTTTCAGAATCTCTTTCATCAGAAAGTATTCAATCCAATTTACAACGTTTAAAGCTATCGGTTTATTTGTACGATTAGATCGTCAAATAAGATAGAAAATTCAAAGCTTTCTGCTCATAAAATATCGTTGATGTAGTAGAATTTATCCGCGAGGTCAATAATACTATCATTAAACTAGCATATGTGGTCATCTGTGAGTTTACATTCTAATCGATGACCATTACAATTTTTTAATAAAAGTTCTATCTTTCATGTAGCACTTGAAAGCTATCGAAAGTATTATAATAAGAGTAATGGCTATCAAAGAAATGCACTCAACACATACAGTTGACCAGCTTGAGTTGTTCCTGGTGGACATGTGCATCGACGATTGATACATAATGATTGACCAACGCATTGTGCATTGATTTGACAATTTTGTCCAATTCTCGAAAGTGTATAACACTGACCTTGGACGAGAATCTGATTGCTAGCACAGTTACCATTTACTTCAACACAATAGCCTCTACTGTTATTGCTTGATCCTGAAATACTCTACGATAGATTCTCAAAATAATCATCGAAAATTTATTTCTTTTTGTTTTTTATTTCCTTTTTTTTCAGTAAACATGGGGAACAACAATAATCTAATATGCGGAGATAGAAGAACATTTTTATAAAACATATAGATTGGCTAATAGTGAAACGCTTATTGAATTAATATGAGTTATCATTGGATAACTGAAAGACCATGGTTCCATTCTTTGTTGAATCCTATATTCCTAACTCCATTCCTTCCTCTCTATGATATTCCAAATGTTGAAAAGTATCGTTATTGGTTCAATATTCAAAATTGATCTTCCCTCAAACATTTATTTCCGAAAAATTTCATTATTTCTTTTAGAATTTTTGTTCGATTTTTTTTTTACTTAAATACCATCATGGAGTAATTTTTGTAAGCGAAAAGAAACGAACATTATCAATTAAATCGAAAAGTGCAATTCGTTTAGAAGAGATGAGAGAATAAGCACTACAAGGTCTTGCCTAGTATTTCGAAAAATTAGGTCTGCGAAAAAAACTTTTTTTGAGCGTTTTGTTGAAATTGGAATCAACTCAGCCGAAATGTAACGCATTTATTGTTTAATATGACTACTAACATTTACCTTTCTTGGGTAACATTCCTCTATATTAGCAAGTATCAGTTGGTGTGACAATGAAATTATTACTGCTAAAGTATACAGTAATGATGATTCATATTTGCATAGTCAATAAGGTGTAGATTTATTGAAATATCGTCAAAATTAGAGAGTATATGTTCACCTGTTGGACAAACACAACGTTCGTTGAAGCATGATGAACCACCGACGCATTGATAGCTTGTCACACATGCCGCTTCTAGCTGTACTATATTGTAGCATCGCCCATTGAAATACACCTGAATAAGTAATAATAAATAAAACTAATAAATAACAAAATATTTGATACAAAATTTTTGATACTATTTATTGAAAAAGAAAACTATTTTTTTAAAACAATATTCTCGGGATAGTTGTTAAGTTTTGTATTATTCAAAAACTCTATTTTTTTAAATGATAGTCGATCACCTGCAATCAAATATTGCGAATGAAATATTAAATATTACGGTCAATGATGTGCGATTTATGGAATTAAGAAATACTTGAATTTTTTTGGATATCAACGGTGAAGATTCAATGTTAATGAAATCACTCAAAAAGTTAATGCATTACATTTGAATTTAATGGAATGCCTATATTTAAATATTAATGGTAAGTAAGTAAAAAAATTAATAAAAAGAAAATAGATGATACTTGTTGTCCATTGGTGCAAAGACCATTATTAGGGATACATCTTCCATTCGTAATTATTTCATTGCTTGAACACTGACATATACCCGTTAGACAGCTTTGACCTCCAGCGCATTCGAAATTCGTCATACACAAATCACCAAGACCTGATATTCAACATAAAAATATTTTAAATCAAACAAGATTTTCGAATTGTTATTAAAATTTTACAAACTTATTATTGAGGAAATCGAATTTCATCCATTCATATATGTTGGAGACCTAATTTTCTATGAATTTATTGCTATTTATTGACGTTTTTGCTAAAATTAATTCATCGTATTGCCTCTTTGCCCTTGGAAAAATTGTTTTTTTTTCCATAAGCCATCGATAAGTATGCATAAAAATTAAACCACAGTCAAAATATACCATGTAATTCGATTACAGTGAATATGAGAAGAAGAGCAACACAAAATACGACTGTCATCACGGCTGTCAATAACTACAGCTATTCAATTTCCGACTCGTAATAGACCATTTTATTCGATTTAGCGATAGTCTTGACTAACGATTTATTCATTGAATCAACAACATCATACTGTTCTGGTAGCTTTTTTTTTCGTTTGGAGCTGTTCTAAATAAAATTTACACAGCTGTCATTTGCAGTGTCGTCATTTTTACGACTGTCATATGAAGCTATCATTCAATAACCGCATATAAATATTTCCTATTTTTGCATTCGTTTATCTTCAACAAATCGATAAGATAATTGATCAAAAAAAAAATTAAAATTAATTATACAATAAATTCAACGTTGATATTTGTGAAAATAATTGAAAACTATAAGCTTATGATGAATTATAACGATCACAATAAGAGATCATTAACCCAATATATGGTTAAGACTACTTGCTTGAGAATTGGCCCCTCGACGCTTCCTCAACTCAACTGCTAATTGGCGATGCTCTTCTATCTTAGCTTATCGTTTGCAAAAATTTTTAGCTTTAGATCATAGCCAAGTGCGAAATCCTCACTCAACTCCGCCGAGGAAGACGGAACGACATAGATCTTTCTATTCCTTGTTCTGTTTTTTATTTTTTTATTTTTTTTTTTTTGACGTAGATCCCTCTATTTTGGTCCTTTTCGGTTGCGCAGGAAGGCAGCTAAGACCATGAAAATTCGAGTACCAAAAACACCCCTAATACATCTGCAGATGAGCCTAAAAGACGTTGAAAGCCAGATACCTATACCCTTCACATGCTTTTGACTATATACTCGTTCAGCTTTTATTAAATGATATTTATCAACTAGAAAGCGGTTCATATTAAGCACCAAGTTGGATGCTCCAGTATTGTCGAAGGTTATCAACGACCTTTTCCGCAAATTCGACCTCTCTAATATTATGAGGAACCAATATTAATTCCTGTGATTATCAGACTATCATCCAAACAAGAAAAAACATTTTCTCGGGGATTTAATTTTACTATCGCAATGCTTTTTTCAGAACGCTTACGCATAGATACTACTAATGCTTAATCCAACTCCTCCGTTAAAAAAAAGCATTCACCATTGTTACCTTTCGCATCCGAATATATGAAGAACAACAGGCGTATATAATGATTTCACAAATACGCTTACTATTTCCAAGTTATGAGCATTTCTACAGAAATGATGTATCAACTGCCCATCGGCACTCTTTTAGAAAATACTTAACGCCGATTTTATAAAATTCGAAAATTCGCTTCATGATATATTTTTATTGAGGAATGTTTCAGTGAAAGCAGAAAATATAAGAGCGCTGTTTTGATTTCGCAAATCACCGAAATTACCGAATATTTGTATCATAAATTTTATCGATCTTATCCGAAAACGATGTTGGTGGTCTATAACTATAATTAACCTGAATGTTGTATTTTTGCTGATTTATCGGGGCAGCAGGGGTGGGGTGGGGAGAGATGTGGATCGTTTCAATGTTTATTTTGTGATTTTTTTTATCGTTTTGCTTCATTTGTAGCCTTTTAAATGAGTTTCACTACGTTTTCTTTATTCCTTCATTCAATGTCACAATATAATACAATTCAATGCGAATATAAAATTTTAAAATATTTTATATTTCTACTGCGACAATAAATTTTAATTTTTTAACGGCAACATTTATTCCCCTTAGTTTTTATTCCATTTCTTCCTTCTCTCCTCGAAGGAGTTCAATTATTAATCTCTTTTTTTTTTAATTTCCCCATCTCTTTCCTAAAATAGAAAATGTAAAAAATTCATTGCAACCTCTAAATACAAAAGCTATTTGTTTTTCAATAAAAGTGCAAAGAGTTGGTTGTAAGCGAGAGGTTCTTGTAGTCAACGTCGAGTCCGTTGCCTTTATTAATATTGATAGTCTAATCTACACAACGTCGTGCAACGTAATCCACTGTGTTCTCTAAATGAGCCAGATCTGTAGCGGTTATATGATCAACTAGAAACAAAATCACTCCGGAGTCAACTTCATTCCCCAGGAAGGTTAGAATCATGGACCGGACACTTTCACTTCAAAGGCAGAGTCAGCAATAGTCCATCTCTTTTCTTCGCATGGAAACAATTCAGTGCTTCAATTTCACATCGCATCGAACCTTTCTAATTCATCCATTTTGCCGGAATCCCATATCACCAATAGACGCGGCGATACTAAAGATTGGTGACAGAGACGTTTATATTGTACAATGTTGTGGATTAGTCCTCATCTATTGCAATTTCCGTGTTGTTTTCGATCGTATAGAATGCGCACAATCCAACAGAAATTATTTTCGACAACAAGGAGAAAAAACACAACACGAAGAGTTCATCGCCAAGAAAACTTCAGCTTCATTGTGCTATAACTAGCTTTCCACGAAACACTCCTTTTCTCTTCCTTTGTTCTCCTCCTCCCCTCGTATCAGATACGCTAGGATCGCCTCTTATTAAAGTTTCCATCCTGAAAAACTTATAGAAATTAACTGATAAATATCGAAGAGTTTACTGTGAAACAAATCAAAACAGCTGAATATTTTATTC
Source organism: Baylisascaris procyonis (assembly GCA_037389465.1). Taxonomy (NCBI): domain Eukaryota; kingdom Metazoa; phylum Nematoda; class Chromadorea; order Rhabditida; family Ascarididae; genus Baylisascaris; species Baylisascaris procyonis. Next base: position 1,085,757 of record JAZARR010000250.1, read on the forward strand.
ACTTGAAATCCACTCCATCACATTCAAACACCAAAAACAATGCCAATGCCATAACGTCAAACAACAACAAAAACGTATGGTGACCCCGGCTGGTGTTTACCCTTGAGCCCATACGCAGCAACTGCCAACGAAGAGCTGATTTACAAACGACGACCACGTCGTCCACCCTTTCTACGAGTCGAATCGGACGGGATTGGGGTCACATCCTCGATACGACCGATCTTAATGCCCGACCTAGCTAGCGCTCGTAGTGCCGATTGAGCTCCGGGACCGGGTGTCTTTGTTTTCGTACCTCCCGTTGCTCGGAGCTTAATGTGCAGAGCATTGATCGAAAGCTGAAATGCTTCGCATGATTTCGTTGGAACTTGTCGAATTTAGCAAATCCTTATCACACGAAAGTGTTTAGAAATCTCAACTTGGAAGCCTTTGTTCTTTCCTATCTAACAAGCATTTTACCACTGAGTTAGTGATAAACAAGTAATAACTATAAAACAAGATAAACAAAAACAACCAAGTCAGATCACTCAACCCAAAGTATTGGACCTCACATGATCCGATCCTACAAAATCCTTCACTTCATCACAGAAAAGAAGCTGTAGTCTTGAAAAAAAAAAATTGAAAAAATAAGTAATGCGCGAAATTCGAAAAGGTGTAGGAAAAAGAAAAACTATCCCACCTAGAATTACGACATCATGATCTATGAAGATATTCTAATAAACGCACCGCTTTGCATCTCTCAGCAACATCTTGTGCGGCCAACATAGCTGCATATGGTGATGCCTCATCTCGATCCGCTTTTACTTTCATACCTCCCGTCACTCGTACGATTGTTTCACGCCCTTAAATATATCCTCTGGATAAAAAAAAAAAAAAAAATAAACGATAGAAAGTAAAGCATAAGGATTTCCCAAAATTTCCACAAGAAACTTGCTATAATCTCTCAAAATTACCGAGAGAAATTTTTTTTTTCAAACTTTTTTTATCTCTCTTTTTTTTAAAGTTAAACTTTTTACTTTAAAAAAAAAAACTTTTAAACGTTCACCAACCTGAAATATCAGTAACATGAACAAAAGTATCGTTGAATGACGCAAAGATATGAGCCACACCAAAAACCAATTCGCCTTCCTTTGCTTGTGGGCCCAATGTCACCACCGGTTGTTCCTCTTTTGCTTTTCCCTTTCTTGGTGGCATATTACAAGCTTGTTTTCTCTAAATTACACATAATAATAATAATAATAATAATAATAATAATAATAATAATAATAATAATAATCAATCAATCAATAATTTTGAAAATATTACAGTATATAACGCATAGTATATAGTTTCATCGATAAATCCTACTCATTTGATGCCTTTTTAATATGAAGCAACTAAAGCAATTTTAATATTTAATGCTTGTAGAGGATACGTTCGAAGACCTTTGTATAATACTTCCCGACAATTAAACGTCGTATCAATCCTTTAATTTATCACTCATTCACTTATTCCTTATCAAATATTAAGCGTTATCTAGAGCACTTTCTTTGCTACATAACGGGGATCGTAGATAGTAGAAGAAACGAATCTACAAACTTGGCATGAGTTTTGTGTCGTTTTTTCAACCTTTAATTCTGTCAAACCGTCAATTTTCCAACATTGTCTATGGAATAAACAACCATCTATTCCTTATTGCCTTATAACAAATATTTAAAAAAAACCCATAGTTCAACTTCGCGGATTAATCGACACACAAGGAAAATAATCGTAGTGAAAAGAAAGGAAAAAAACATGATATAGAAGTGATAATGTTTCCACAAAATAAGTAGGGGAGTTGGAATTTATTCAAAATCCAGATGGGATTTAGTTAAAATACGATCGGTGTTAATCGTTGTCACGAATAGGTCACGGCTTAATCTTTGGATATACATAACCTTTGGATATAATCTTTGAGTATAAATCTTTGGTATCAGTTGGCTTTTGATCAACTAGAATCGTGACTACGCTCAATTTATCCCCCTGTAACTGAGAGGAAAACTCCTTCTGGTCCAGCCTTTATCAAAAACTTCACAAAAACTCTAAACAAAAAAGCCATGAGAGAAGGAAATCACAAAGCTAATAATCCAGAATTTAAGGATATCGGTTACACCGATCAGGTTCCCTATCAATCGTGATCCCCAACAAGCATCGCGCATAACCAAGAAGCAAACAAATCCAACGATGAAATTCGTTATACATAGTAGACTCCAAACCTCAGAATCCGTTCAACCAACAACAAATCAGTTAGCAACAAACACAATTTTCTCAACCAACAATCCACCTATCGTTAATTGAATCTTCATTGCACTGCAAATGAAATGAATGAGAATTCGAGTATGTTCGTTGTCGTATAGTTCGAGCAATTATGCAGTATTCCTCTAAGAAACTTCATTTATTACTATATCGGAAATTTTGTTTGCTTCCTTTCTGAAATTTTTCGCAAATTTCTGTCTTTTCAACTTTTTTTGGGAAAAATTCGCTAGCGAGATAAGGGATTTCCGAATTCAACGAACTAAATGATTGACGAATTGCGTTAAAATAAAAATTTGGCACATACCCAATTTTCTATTCGTTCAATTGAGAAAGAACCATTCCTATGAAGGATTTTATAGCGAATATTATCGTAACTTTTGCCTAGTTCAAGATAGTTGAGTGAGTAGTGGGAGTTTATTCATGGTTCCCAAGTAGGTAGCGGTGGGTAAGTTATTACGATTTCAGTTTATTCGATGTTGAGTGTAATACTTTAGTTTCTACAGATTTGTTGGTCGAATTGAGCGGGTGACTTGACTTTATTGTCAAGTTCCGTTCGTGTGGCGAGTGGTTGCTTTTTAGGCAGTGTGGTTTAAGGTTTTCGACTTTGGTTTTTTATTTGCTCATTATCGTTTTTATAGTTCGAAATAAACATTATTAGTTCTGCTTCAACGTTACGTTAGTTGGCATTTAGCGATGAATCTGGTGCAGATCGATGTTCAGTTTCAGAGCAGAGAGCCGGTGATTGAGTTGACGGTTGCAAGGGAATAAGCAATGTTGTGGTTAAGTGTTATTGATGTGCAAATACAATTCAGCAGTGTAAATCGGCTCTAATGCTGCAAAACGTGTGCAATGGTTATACGGCATTTCGTCGTCGACTATTTCAACGGTCTACGATCATCGCTTTATGGATTCTTTGTAAGTTTTCATATTTTTTAGCAAAAAAATTGTTTTTATGTTTTTTTAATAACATTGTAATTTATATTCTAAACTTTAATAGCTTATTAATCCAAAGGTACAGATAGATGCAATTGTTAAATAAATAAATATATACATAAATATTTATTTATTTTTGAGTATAGAAGTGATGGGTTTATATCGATAATGACCTGTTGATTGCACTCATGGTGCATATTTCTATGATTAACGCCATCATATCAGCCTTAAAAATTTGCTTCCAGATCGTTTGCAGATACTTTACTGAGAAAGGAATATTGGGGGGAAGGGAGTGGAAAGGAGGTTCATACGAATAAACAGGATGTTGCCACACATCTCTGGCTCATCGATGCTTTTTTTTTGAGGGTTTCACCATGCCCTCTATCCCCTTTCTCCCGATATAGCTCCTTGGAAGACTCACCCCTCCTGCCGAATCGGATTGGTGGCTTCACGAGGAGCAAAATCAACATCTCGAGTATCTACCCAACATAGCGAAGAATTTGATTCTTCTATTGTTTGGGTTCGAATCGTAGATTACACACATCACCTTATATTTATTAAAAACGCTATTTTATTTTCTTTTAATTGCTGTTGATGTCAAATTTATTTAGAACAGTGGTGCAATATGACGCTTTATTAGTTACATTGACATGTAATTATGAAGTTGAATTTATAGGTGTTACATAAATTGAATACGACGCCTAACGATGCGTCGACTAAAAGTGACGATGCTTCAAGCAGGAGGAGTGAAACCAGGGTGACAACGGTGTTGAAACAACGACGATTAGCCAATGCAACTACCACACCGAAGGCAAGCGCAGAAGAGTTGGAACCTCAAAAACCGACCGCTGTCAAAAGGTGAGCTTATCATCGTCGACGCATCACTCTTCGATTTGATCTTGTGACCGTCTACAATGACCTTTATTCCTTATTGCACGTTGTTTAGAATTCCTTATTCGGTGAAATAAAGACATTTGCAACTAAGGAAAGTGTGCATCATCTGTGATAGATCCGTTGTTCTCTCATAAGTTGTGACGTGACAATTGATTGTGCAAAACATGGAGGTTAAGCTAACAAAAGTATAATTGTTGGGTTTTTAAGGTACGAGTGCAAGCATGAAAGGTAAACCAGGATGTGGAAGAAGTCCTGGATGTCGAAAATTCTTTCAAATGCCGAAATGCTGTTGAAATCGGGGAAATGTTCGAGTGTTTCTTTGTTGTGTTGGAGAGGTTTATAGTAGGTAGATGTTGATGTGAAGCTTTTTCGATGCCGGCTAGGTGTTTTCTTTCATCTGGCAGGTGTAGTAAAAAGCAAGAGAAGAAGCGGTATCAACAGCGCACATCAAGTGAACATTCGCTATGAGATGTGCGTTCGCATTCCGCTAACAGCCTTTGTTGTTTTATTGCGGTTGTTGTTGTCTTGATAATTTTTAGTGGTGATCGCTTGAAGGTGGACGAATATTCGACTACGCAAGAAGTCTTTTAAGGTGACGAGGTTACAGGGCTACATGATTTAGTCCAAACATGTTTCTAGTATAAATAAGTGTTTAGCAGCCAGTTGGTGATCTGTAGTTAGAGGGTTAGGCAGGCTATATAGGTCAAGGTTAGGTTAGAGGTACGAGAGGTATTGAATCTTTTTTGCAGAGTGCTTCAATGTATGGGTTTAAATGTGGCATGCGTAATTGCGCTACAATTTATTTTATTGCCAATAATGAGACTTATCGCATATCTATCACCATTCTCATTGCCGCAAAATTGGACAGCTGAATTCGTATCGAGTGCGGTGGGCATCATCTCGATTCTACCATTTTTTGTGATCACAAGACTCGTCAATGCACTTTGGTTCTCAGATATTGCAAACGCTTCGCTTAGATATCGAGGGTTGCAACCAGCTGTACCCATTTCGTTCAGGTTGCTTTTTCCGGCACTTCAGCTTGTAGATTGCAAGATTGGTCCGATCAGTTAAGTATTGAGAAATGTAGACGAGCGTGTGCGGAAGCTACAGGGATATATATATATATATATATATATATATATATATATGTGATTAACAAGGAACGTTCTTTGAGAAATGAGGTCTCATTATTGTCTATATATCGGAAGATAGAATAGCATATAGCATGTTGTGTTCAACTATGACTGGATGTTTGTTCGTTGCTGTATGTTTGTCTGCTGTCTGTTTTGGTTTGTGCACTTTTTGCGCAGTTCTTTCTGCTTATTTATGCGCTCCGAAATAGAATATTGGAGTGTCTGGTTTTCCATATCAATCTAAGGCAACGTATGATTGAGATCTACTCTGAATGAGATGTCATTTGGAGCCATTCAGGATAAACTGCCTTGTGAATATCATAGTTTAAAGGCCAATACTTGCAAGCGTTATAGTTGTTGGTGAGGAATAAAACTATTTAAGTAGGATATATTGGAAAGTTAGTGAATGTTCGACTGAGAATTGTTTTATTTCCACCATGTTAGCTAATGTGCAAAAGTGCCATAAAACTTCGATATTTGTTCGACTTATTTGCTTGTTTAAGTCGAGCGGCGGCCGATTTTGTTGTTGCAATCTTAGTCGAGGTGGTTTTCTTACTACAATCACTGATGATGGTCTATCTACCAATCCCTTTAATTGCTCCACTCATCACATTCTTTCATCTTTCTCTTCTTCATGCTCTCTACAGGTATCATTTGTTCTTCATTTTGTTGTTTTTACTCTCCACTTTTATTTTCACTATTCATGTTTAGTGTTTAGAGGGGGTTTTGGCCATATAAAGCAATGGATCATATACCGGATAGGCGAGAGAGCCTTTGGTCCGTGATACATATCTATGAATTGACAGTTATGCTTTTTATGTGATGCATGTTAAATATAGGAGTGTTTAATGTGACACAATAAAAAGCAATATAGAGAGCGATTGTTACAGCGCGCTTGCGGCGAATATACCGCAGTTTGCAGGCGTTCATTTATCGCTTACAATGCTATTTATTATTATTTTGCTACCCTTCCTTATGATCTTCTTTGATATCAAAAGGCAGCAAGGAAAGGTGTTGTAGAGCTACAGCAGCATCTGTTCCTGAATCAGGATTCGATGTGGTTGTTGAATTGAACCAAACTCGAGCTGAGGAGGATTCAGTTCAGCGTTGTTATGCCGGAGTAAATAAATTGTGGTGGTCGGGAACAGTGATAAAAAAAAACGCTTCGTTCGAGTTATTCTAAGCTATAAAGTAACAACAAGCAGAGATAAAATCAAAAAAAGGTGCTGATCGCTATAAGTGTCGTAGATTGCTCGCCGTTATGGAGTGCATAGTATCACTCAATTTTTTTTTTCGAAGTAAATGGGTTTTCATACCATCATAACGCTTTGTCATAGAAAATGGATGAGTGCAAAATAAAATCTACCATGTATCTAATGCCTTTAACGAAATCACATATATAAATATGAGCAAATAAATATATGTGTTTATTTATATGTTTATTTGTTTATCCAAATCGGAAAGTTCGTTACTTAGCCTATCTCGGTAATGGCTATATGACTCTATGAGACTATGCTGACATTGCTATGATATATGAGTGATTCATCTACTTGTAGTGCATCTCACTACATATATTCTAGCTTCGAATATTTTTGGATGTCACAAGGATTTGAGCTAAAGAGTCGATTAGCGAAAATCGAACGTTGTTGGCCATATTTTATGGGTTTCGGTACACCATTGACACTCCTTACGATGACATCGAATAATTTTATTGTCAACGGATGTTTATTCGGAATGTTCTTCCCATTTTTCATCGTCAGCAGCTATCTTGTTAGTTGCTCATTTCGATGAATGGAATCGAATTGATATATTTTTGGCTAATTTTACTTTTTAAAACATTGCCGATTCATTCTTCATACTATATGCTGGGATGAACAAAGTGGAATTTTTTAAATAGTTAATTTTTTGCAAGGAAGGCCTGAGAGATTGGTGGGGAATGGAGGAATTATATGAGGGAGAATCGGATTACTAGTTTGATGGGAATTCATTGAAACTCTTAGGAATTAGAAGTAATTCATTTCGAAAATTGTAAAAAAAAAGTAATTAGCTGCTGAATACATTTTCACTTCAAAATTTTTTAAATTTTTCTTTTGAAAACTGAATGGGAGATTTGATTGTTCCTCAGTAATCAGTGACCGTTTTTCTTATTTGTCATGCAACTATTTATAGAATTTGATAACAAAGGATAAATTTGAGGTGATCGATGATCATCCGATTGCATAATTGAGGGATTTTAAAAGACTTACAGGAGAAAATTGCTTGCTGATTACTTCAATTTTTTATGCGTTAAAATGTGCCAATTTTTGCGTATATTAAAATTGCGATAGATTGCCGAATGAGTTTTGCCTTTTTTGCCCAATGATGGAAATACTTTATCAGTTGCCTTTCTGAATCACTATAGCACAAGTGAGATCTTGTTGATAAATATATCTGAGGGTTATAAAAGGCGAATCTCATTCATCATTAATATTGCCGTGAAGCATATTACACATTTGAAACTTAGATTTTATGCAAGTAAATTACTCGATTAGTGGATTAAATTTAATAATATATAGCAATATTTGACTAGAGTCTTTTTTCCACGTTTAGCGTAATTTTACTAAGCTTTGAATCATTGAATTTGTTTTTGCATTTTTCATGCAAAAATAATTGATTATAGTATTGAAATTTGAAGGCGGATGTGAAGGTACGCTGTGAGGATTGTACATCTATGCCTAGTGTGCACATATTCTGGCCATCATTAATCGTCACAAATCGCATATCGGCTTACGTATCCGAGCTGGTCTCGGTCAAATCGAAACACATCAATGTGCCTCAGAAGAGGGCTTCTTCTGCTCATGCTTATATACCGTCATCTTACTCTCATCATTCGCGATCATCAATCAAATCGGTAGTTGACGATCGATCACGTCCATCGTCTGGTAGATGACGTGTTGATTGAAGTTTGGTGCAATTTGTGTCTAATTTGTGAATAAATCAAAGCTTAAGCCAGTATTATAAGTTATTGTTTGAATTAAAATTTAGAATAAGGAAGAGTGAGAGTTGCTTCAACTATGGCCTAACTGAGTTAATTTTGTTCACTATACGAAGTGTGTGACAATGATTTGATGTTTTTTTTTCTCGTGGAAAATACGTATTTGTGCACTCTGAAACTAGTTCGATCTCTATTTATGTTATGTAACTGTTGTCTCTTTTTTTTTTGCAATTTCATTGAATATTACTTAGTATTTTGCTTTCATTGATCAATGTTTTGTTGTTGTTCAAATAAGTCCAAATATGAAAATGTGCCATTTGGGAGAGGGGGAGGGGAGGGGTGGGGTTATAATCAATGGGTTTCTGTGCAATGCGAGATTATTATTGCGCTTAATTTGCTGGTCTATCGCATTGCTTTACCTCTATTGCATTGTTGCATTTGTTTTCGATACCGCTAATCAATGTCTCTTTTTTTCTTGCCTTCTTTGCTTATTGGATGTTTTTATTAAAAAAAAAATGCTAGCATTAATATAACCTGGTTTTTATTAATGCTAGAAATTAATTTTTATTAAGAATGGTTTATTAATTAAGGATTAGGGGGGGATTAGTTGGGAAAATTGTGCAACTAAGGCATCTTAGTCAGTTGTATCAGATTTTTTTTTGCTAGGCCGCATCTTCATACCACATTCGAAGGAATTTGTAGCTTTACGTTCATTTACCCCTTCTGGCAATTTATGATAACTCTCACCTTGAAAAATAATTGAAATAAGGTTTTGCGAGGGAATCCCGGATAATCGTTTACTAGTGTACGGATCATAACGAATCGATACCCCACTATGGGGATGGGTGTGAATATATATTGGGCGATCATGGAATGTAAATATTAGATCGCTTATTTAAATCACTAAATAATAAATACTGGGGATGTAATTTAGAAGTTCGTTATAGCTGCGCGATAGCCACATCCATAACAATAGCACCGCGTTACGCCATTTTTAGCACAATTCACTAAGATCGATCACTTAGTGGGCATTATTGCAGAGGACGATGGCGGCCTGGCTGCGAACCGCGAACGGGGCTGAGCTTGTGCCCCACATTTGGTACGCACCACTACCGTACCGTGCATTCTCTATAAGCGGATACTAACGCCGATTACGGGAACTCGTAAACTGTGATTAAAAACATGGGATTTCCCCGCTCCCCCCCCCCCTCCCCATTCAATTCAAATGTCAAGTAATCAATCCCCTCACGCGAACTTCAGCTAGATTGAACTAGGGGAAGCATACTTGCTAGATGGGTCATCACCCACTATAATCGCTGATTACCCATGCAGCACGTGTGCCTTCTCTCTTTCATTTAAGCTGAAACTTTGCAAAGGGGCATTATTTGACACTCTGAATTGAATGATGGGAAAACTTGCATGTTTCTATCATAGGTTTTTGTGGTTTGCGTTAGTATTCGCTTGAAGAGAGTGCGGAGTACGGTAATGTTGCGTACGCATTGGGAAACAGGCGCTCAGCTCCGTTTGCGGTTCGCAGACGCGGTGCCATCGTTCTCTGCAATTGTGCCCACTTAGTGTTTGCATAGTTTTATTTGTAAGGGGAGAGAGGGGCGGGGTGGCCAAAATTTAGTACTATGATGGGTTTTTGAGGAGTACAACTAATATTTATTAGAAGTAATATTTTATGCAGAGAATAAATTTGAATTGAAGGTGATTTTTGGGGATTTTTTTTTTTGAAAGAATAGGAAACATCGTAGTGCTGAGTGATAGCGAGCACTTTATCTTTAGTATGAGTGTTAGGTTGAAACGATAGTTTAATATTATGAATAAAAGTTTGAATATTTCCCCGTCGAATATTTTAGATGCAAGCAGAGGATTGTATGTATGAACTCATTATTACTATTGTTTTTTTTTCTCATTATTTTATAGATTTTGTGAAAAATTTTTCATTGGCATCTAAGTTATGAATATGGAAATTCTTTATCGCTTGTCATTGATGTGTGTTCACCATTGATCATCATTGTATTATTTGTCTTTAAAATGTTGCTAATTCCGGTAATATTTAAAAAATTAACCATTTATCGAAGAACTATAATCAAAATTTATGATTGAAATTTATTTACTTTTAATTTTTTTTTTTTTTTGTTAATGTGAATATTTTCTTCAATTAAATTGATTTGTTTCTCATAGTATCGCTCAAATAAATTTATTGTACAGTTGATCATCTATTGTGTTGATTGAGTTTATTTATTTGATGGTTATTAACCATATTATTTTGATATCGATTATTTAAACTTATTATTCACTTTTTTTTAATTTCATAATTTTATATTCATAGAGTATCGTGTATATTTTATTGCGCTATTTAAAAGCTAATTTATGAAAAGTGATATTTGGAAGTATGGAGGCAATCGTTTGAGATGTAGAATGAATCGAAGAGGTAATGAATGACAGGCGAAGTCTCTAGGGGTTAGCGATCTTCGACTGTTGTTGAATTGTTTATAATGCTGCGTCGTGATATGGTTGGGGGGGAGGGGAGTGAAGGAGATTCTAAACTGAGGGTAGCACCTTTTCAGATTCCATTTAGGCTATTTCATTGATATAATTAAATGCTCGTGTATAGTCGACGTTTTTATGTACGCTTTTATCTAATAGATGCAAAAGGGTTTCGTAGAATGTATAATAGTGTGGCTGCAAGGAGACGTTGTGTGGTGGTGTGCTCACATTTTTGTTCCGGTAGAAATACGTATCATTTTCTTGCATCGCTCAAGCCTCAAAATCTCGCGTTAGACGATATCTCGATCGCAACGGGGGGGGGGGGGTGAGTTCAACGCATAATCATATGAAGGCAGGTTAGATCGATGCCTGATTGGACGAAGGGCTTCCACCCTTCCATCCCATCCTGTCCTCGGGCATTACATTATTGTTGTGTTGTTATATTTTATGCAGTTCACATATTTCTTTAAGCAAACATTAACAACGTTCCGCTAGCGCTTTCATGCATCGATCTTTCGAAGTGTCAATTTTTTTTTTTTATTTTCAGACCGCCTGGAGAATGGTAGCGGTCGAAGCGTTAGCAGTGGGCCTCAATGCTGGCTATAAGGTAAGTTTTTATATAGTTTCTGCTTTAACTGTACTTTTTTGATCGTGGAGTAGTTGTTTTGGATTATGGATGGAGGAGAGATGAAATATAAAAATTGTTAGAGGATCTCAGCCATTCATGGTTAGACTTTTTAGCAGTCATCGTCGTATTATTTGCTAGACATTGTTTTGATCATTCATAAGGTTTTTTTAAGTGGTATATTAATTGAATATTAGGGAACGAAAAATTTTTATGAATATATTTGCGTTTATCTGGAATAGCAACAAATATTAGTGAGTTAGGGAGGTATGATGTGGTTGCATAATTTCACTCATTCGTTCTCAGTAAGTCTAAAGGGTTCTTAGGGGGCGTAACAGATGGCTAGCAATAAAAGACTTGTTGAAGATGAGTTTTTTTTTTTTTTTGCGTGCATGACATTCGCTGTTGCGGTGAAAAAGTCAGTGATTGTTTGCGATGTTCATCGTCGTTGCAACTAGACATTGGGCTAGTTTCTACGGTGATGTTGACTTGTATATTTGCTATTGCTGTAGATTATGGGGTGTAATCATTGCTTAGTGTAATACAGCAGGAAATCGCGGTTTAGTCTGCTTCGTCGATTGCGAATAGAGTTTTAGTCTTAGTTTTAGTTTCTTTTATAATACTGATTTTGAAGTAAGATTCATTTGTGATGTATCGGAGCATGGACAGAAGTTGGTTACATTGCAGAAAAACGACCATAGTTCATTATTGATTAGTTTGAGGGGCCAAAAAATCAATACGTGTGTTATTGATTAATTTGAGGTGACAAAGAATGAGCGCAAGCAGAGACAAAATCGGCACAAAGGACGTCTCTCGAAGAGGAACAAAATTGTTAGGGAATTGGTACGTGAGGTCACTGGTATGGCTCCTTATGAGCGAAGAGCTATGGAGTTGCTCAGAATTAGGTTGGTTCTATTTCAGTTTTGGCCCAGTGGGTGAGATTTTCGATGACAAGTTGATTTTTTTTTTTTCATATTTGTGATTGGGAACCCTTTTCGACGTCAAGGTTTAGAGTGGAAACTGGGAACTTTTGGATTTTGCAATGTTTGATGGGTTTGTAATACTTAGGTGAAGGACCCATAATAAAACAATATGATAAGAAATCAAGTGTTCACGTACCAGCGATAATAGTAAATGAATGAAGGCGACAGAATTGATGAAGGATTTAAAGCTAATCTATATTTGGATTATTGGTGAGGGTGATTTTTTTTTCGTTGCAATATATGAGCGTTATGATTTTTGATAAAATAAGGATATTTTCTTTTAATTTGTTTATTATTTTTGATTGCGGAAAGGCATGCTGATGGTGAATATGGGGGATATATTTGCAGTAAAGATAAGAAGGCATTGAAGTTCTTGAAGAAGCGCATTGGATCGCATGTTCGTGCGAAGAGGAAGCGAGATGAAGTTCAAGCGATCCTCACGAACATGCGCAAACATCACAAATAATCAGTGATCGGCACTTGTTTGCTGCTGTTTGTTGTTTGTGTTGTTGTCGTTGAAATGTCTGCCGACATCAATAAAGTGTATTTGTTTGTTGTATGCTGCTGGTTTATTGCTTGAAGGTTACAACTTAAAATGTTTACATAAATACCTCATGAAATATGATGTATTTTGTTATATTTAAGATAGTACTAAATGATTTGTTTCTTTCTTACGTAGTATTGGATGAATCCTAGTAAAACCTGTTGCAGTTCTCCTTTCGACTTGGAGATTCGCGGAGACGGTTTGTTGGGGAGTAGGCGGTAAGATAAGTTTTTTTATGAAATGGTGCAAGTTTTATGGTCTTTGATTTTATTCGATCGGATTGTATTGGGGTGAGACCGTTCAGGTTCAGTCGGATAGCAGAAGCTACGATGGGATGGGTTGAGCGCAGTTAAAAGCGATGAGTATTTGGTGGAATGATTATATGTGTGAGAGGAAGTGATGGGTTGAGGAGTCGGAGGGTGTTATATGCTGCATACGTCGATGTTGATTCTGAATCGTTGCAAATTGGGGGAGGGGGAAGAGATTCGTACCGCATCAGCTCAGTCTGTTGGTAGCATAACTGAAGCGGATGGGCACCATTTGCAAGATCGATGAATGTTTAGCGACTAGTATATAAATGATATTGGTAAGGAATATAGGTGATATAATTAAGTATTCTCTACTTTGAAATATATTAAAATAGATTATCAGCGGCGATTGGTGATGATTTTTCTGAAACCTATATAAAACCGACTGGTTGCATATTTATATAGTAATTGATTTGTAGGGTTTCTATTTGACGAAAACAATGAATGCATTTTGCCGACGTTTCGCATCGTTGAGGGTTTTACCAAGCTCGTACGTATCGGCAATTCGTGCATCCTCGACATGTGCACTGATCCCATCACGTGCCGTTGTTAGGTTGCAACCGATCGCTTCAATTAAACTACAAAAACGCTTCTCGCAAATCGAGGTTTTTGGCCCATTTGATCCCCCTAAGCAGCTCACTTTCAAAGAGGTTTGTTTTGCATTCTCGTTTACAAATGTTGATTTATTCATCTATGTATGTGGTTAGGGTTATAAAGTTTTTGATTCAGTAATTGGTATATCGTCGATTGGTATTTGGCTGTTGATTTTGTGAGCTATTTTATGATGGATTAGGTCAAAAATTTAATACGTGATATAGTTGAGTAGAAAGGAAGTGGTCAGCCGCTATAGGCTGTGGTCATCGGGATGGTGAGCGCAAGCGGTTTCCCCAGTGTCAATTTAGACGAGTTGGATAGGCGAAATATTAAAGGAATCGAGATATAAGAAGCATTGAAGTAATATTCCAATCATTGTCATAAGCATCCTTTTTTCTAATTGTTGAGATTATTTCTAGGTTTAGGTAGATGCGCTGATCGTTTACAAACAGGTAAGTGGCAGTTGCAGCGATCTTCGTACTCGGCGTAGAGGGAGGGGATGGGAGGAGGGGTAGGGCGGCAAAAAATAAAATGGCTTCTACGCAAGGGAGTTAAGGATTCATAAAAAGTGCTACTCTTGGTTTGCTTCTGGCCTCTAATTGTTATCGGTTTTTGTTGGTTTATTGGCCTTCGTTCATCGACTAATTTAGTTTTCCATGAACAGAAATTATTTAGGTCGAGGGTCGAGTTTTGAAAGCGATTCGCGCATGGGATCGATTCCCACAAGATCGTAGCGATTTGTTGACATTAGATGCGAGTTTCGTCAACGATTTAGGTCTCGACTCGTTGGATCATGTCGAGATAATTATGTCCCTTGAAGATGAATTCGGCTTTGAAATACCCGACACGGATGCGGAAAAATTGAAAACACCACGTGACATCTCTAAGTATATTTGCGAAAGAGAGGATGTTTATGAGTGAATGAATTATGTATATTTTTAATGGCAGTAGGAACAGGCGGTGCATACCTGGGTCTTATGTCGATCGTTGTAATCGCAGCTTCTAGAATTAAGTGACGCGGGTAGAGGGGCAGATAGAGGTGGAGAAGGGGGGGGGTTGGCGAGTCATACCTATTTGTCATAGTTCAGCAGCACCGCGAATCGTATTCAGTGAAGAGCTGTCATTAATGAAATGTGCAGAGAATATTGTTGTGCTTTTTTATGTTCTAAGAACGCGTGTGCACCAACTGAACAGCTGCCTAAAGCGTAGCGTTATACGTAAAATTAGTGAGGTGTTTTGCTTTAATAAACTCTTTTGTGATGTGTATATGATGATGTATATATATATATATATATATATATATATATATATATATATATATGCGTAACGTAAAATTGTATTCAAACATTACTAGGTAAAGTATGAATGCCATATACACAACTAGGCAAGCAGTTATGCTGAATGCCGACGAAGAAATAAATCTATGTGGAAGTTATTGGATCATATTGAGCTTATTTATAAAATTGTTAGGTTTTCTAACTACAAACGATTTCATTTCTTAAACCTAGAATGCTTCGGAGCATGTTGAGTGTCTTATCAGCTAAGCAATGAAACGTCCATCCAGGGAAATTCCACCAAATTTGAGCTTGGAAGACCGTCGAAAACTTCATCATATCAATTTTTTGTAACGTTTAAGCTATTCTCAATCCTTTAGAGGGAGAGACAGTGAACTAAACAAATCTTTTTGGGAAGTGAAACTATCCAATCCTGAATCAAACCTCATAATCCGCGATATGAGCGGGTTAGTTGAGCATCCGAAATAAGATTAAAGATATTGTAGATGCAGCGCCAAATTAATACTATAGACTGGTGCTTCCCTATAGGCTACTATGCGGGTTAAGTGAAAATCAATACTTATTAAGAATAAATGAATAACAATCGTTTATTAACATTTAAAAAAAAAAACGATTAACGAACAGCTAACACTATGGAAATTCATAGTTGGATGCGTCATGCGTAATTCTTCTCTCACTTCAACGAGTGCAAAACCGATGGTAAATATTTGTAGAATGCCTGAAAAAATTTCTTACCTGAATAGAATTATCTGCTTAAATGGGCAGCTGTCTCATCACTCGCTAGGGAAGGAACTCGTATTCTCAATTCTCAGTTCTATGGTAGTATCAGCAAATTATGATCGAGCATGCCATTTGGATGGGGGAAGGGGGAGATAGAAGTTTATGGGTCGTAGAAAAAAGTTGAGTATTTAGCGAGCAGCCAAAATTTATGAAAATGTCGAAGATATCGAAAACTTTTTGCTGGATAAATCCACAAGATGTTAGCGTTTCATCTAAACCCTTTCTGCGCTAATCAACGCTTCCAGTGAATAAAGATAAAATACCGAATAGAGAGTGATCGCTTGGGAGATGCTCGACGTACAAGTCAATTCTCGAATCGAATGCATCGCTAACATTCCACAGCCCACATCGATCGTTTGAAGACCAAGATTCGATGATAATAATGGACCTACCGTCGTGCCACAAGGCATATCATTGCGAACCACGATTTTCTGAAAAAATATATATATATATATATATATATATATAAATACCCATATGGCTGTCTTCTTTAATTATTAGCTTAATAAACCAGAGATGTATCGACTTGATCCTCATCGACTATTGGAATACTGTCTCTAAATTATATTTATGTGGTGGGAACATTGAATCGTATCCTTGAGTCAATGTTGACGGCCATCGTTCATGTACTCTTAAGAGTTCGTTACCAAACTGTGCCATTGAATATTCGAGTTTTCCATGATATATGTTTGAGTGAATTTTATCACACCAACATTCAAGTTATACAATATTGCTAGACTAAACTCAACTTCCCCCCCCCCCAAAAAAAAAACGAAATAAATCCACGAAAGGGAAGAGAAAAATGACCTGTAGAGGGCAAGATGCAAGATGTGCGATCTGCTTGAGTATAGCATGTGTTCTTCCAGTTGTCGCATATCTTTGATTCATATTCACCTTAACAACCACTCCACCATGGAATTTTGGACGATGATTGTCCTTAAAATATACCTTTATTTGCAATATTCCAACTATCTCTTATATAAAATAATCCATCACCAATAAGCGAGTAATTTTGAGGTAGCCATTAAAACAAACCAGAAAGGATTCATCTGAACGATCATCTTTCATTATAATCTTGGGGCGTCGTTTATAGAGTCACTAAATGAAAGCACTCCTATCACGTTCATTAACTGCCTACATAAAGCTGCATTTTGAGTAAATGCAAAATGATTTCTCAATTATTCTCATATTAGTTTTGAAAATTGTCAAAAATTAAAAAATTTCTCCTTTCAAACAAGTCCGATCCATGAGTTCCATGCCTAAATATACTACTTGAACCTCAGCCATATATTTTCAGATAATTGATTCATGATCTAAAGTTCCCTATGATTGAAGCCGCTGTAGATTTGTTCATCTGGAGAAGTGTTACAATCTGCTTATAGGCAGCATTAAAAAGTAAGTAAACCTCATGTTTATCTCGATAGTTAGGATGTGCCGTATGTGCTTGATCAGCGCTTATCATAAAAGATTTTGCGATAGCTTCTTCGAATGCCGTCTGCGATCCACCGGCCGCTAATCGTCGTAACACCCATTCAGTGAAATGACTTTTAGCTCCTTGTGCAGATTCACTTCCACACTGAAAAAAAAAGAAAGACCTCATTCAATTGCCGAATAAAATATAGGCGTTGTTGTCCTTTTTTAGAAGAATATTGCCCATCGAAATCAACGTAGAAATTAGCTTATATGATCGATACCGTCGCAAACATTTAGTGCTACTCCTCAAGATATTTGTCGTTAAAAAGAGTTACTACTAGTCCTCAGAATAAAATAAAATTTATATAAAAATAACTTCCCTATTATCAACTAAACCATGTTTAAGCAAAAGGCGATCACAATTCGTCTTTTTCATCAGCCGGTTACATTTTAGCAGTGGGGCGCACCTATGCAATATTTGTTTTACCTTGACGGCTTGAAATTCATTTCGTTTTCATTCAATTAATTTTTTAATATCATTAAGAATCTCTGTTTATTAGTAACAGATCAATATAATCTCTGTTTAAAACATCAATCCAACGTTTTTCTAAATAAATCCAACCTAACGCACTCATCACCTCAAAAAAAAAAGGTTTAGTAGCAATCTACACAATGAATATATCGTTGATAAATCAAGAAAATACTAGCGTTTGATCAACTCATGAAGGTAATTGCTGTGGTTACAACTCTTCAACAACAATAGAAAACACGTAAGGCACTTCAATGGACTCAAATTAAATTTAAAAGAGGCAGAAAAGAAAAAAAAAAGGATTTACATAGCTTCAATAATGATGCATAAAGTTTCACAGCCGATAAAGTTCGCATTCGCTATATTCTTTCATCAGACACCTTTGCTTCTCATTTAGTTGTCTGATTCGATTTGCATTTCATAACAATGAAGATAGGAGATGTTAGGTTGACCATCATTAAGGATGGATCTTATGGGCATTAAGCATCGATTTAGTGGTTTAAAGACTAGTGAATAGATGGATCAATTTCATAACCAATTATGCCTCTAAGCAACCGGATAGAAAAATTTTAAAGATAAAAGTAGAAAAACAAAATTTCCAACCTATTTCAAAAAAAAAAAAACTATGAGAAAATTCACCTCCTCGTTATCGTAGCATGATGCTATTCGAATATTTTCATCGTTTCCGAATTCTGTAGCGCCTTCCGTTACACTATCAATGATGCTACGAATCGCCGTAAATGTACCAACCAAATTGTCGAGACGTTGACTGCTAATGAATTCGTCATATGCGCCGCCGATTGTCTACAATTGTCAATTAAAAAATTGAATATTTTTGTTGAAATATTACAAAGCAATTTTCGATCCTCACAAATAGAGGATTGGCAAAGTGGGCAAGTGCGAGATGAATGATGCATAATATTACCATAATTTATTTAAGAATCAAATAAATAATTGATCAGCACTTATGGCATCAAGTCTGCATGCAAATTCTTTCATAAAATGGCCATTAATAATTATTCAACTTTAATGTGCATGATAACGCTTTGAAAGAATATATCGAAAAGGAGTCAAAATCAACACAATAAGTTCAATAACGGAGCTTATTAAGGCTCCATTTCTTTTTGGAAAGAAATCAACGACGTAAATTTGTCCGTTCAACCTTAATTTAAGTTATTCACATCAACTACGGATGTTTAGGAGAAGTAGACAACCGAGGGATACTTGGGACACTTAAATCAACTAACGGATACTTAGAGAACAGGTAAAAGGTACGGTGGTAATAACGGAAACATACAGCAGGTTGATGATCGTATACGTACAAATCCATATCGATGATATCCTGAGGTGCACAGCCCGCCTCTTTAGCTATCAAATTCAACAATACTGAGTGATGATCATGCTGTATATCACTTGCATCATTCATATCACTTTCACATGAGTGATTCTCGTTCTATAATGCAAAATTATTTCAATGATTCCTTTACTAAGCATATTCAGGCTCCCCTGTCATCCTTAACGTAATGGGAAAGGGCTACTTCCTTCATTTCCCATCAGTAAGGGAAACAAGGAAAAAGATGGTGATCCGTTCACATACAAATTATTGTACTTGAAAAAAGACCTGGAATTGTAGCTGGTGCTTTTTTTCGATACCAGCGAAGGAATAAGGCGATTTACCGTCGATATGGGCAATTATCTTTGCTTCAAAAACTTTCTCCTTATTTATTCGAAAGCCATTCGATATGCTTCAATTCTCTGATTCTATCAAAAGCCATAACCCAAAAGGCCTCTTTGTTATATGTTCATTTAAACACTTCCATAATATTATTTGTTCCAACTCATAATAAAATATTGAAAATTCAGAATAAACCTCTAAATTAAGAGCACCGCTCACCTCTTCTGGTTTATTGAGTCCATCGGCCACAAAAGAAGCAATAATCGGTCGAAGCATTGTCTCGTTATTACATTCGAATTTATTCCTTTCAGTACAGAAATGAATCGCCAAATTCGGTATGAATAATACTGGCTTTGCAACATTAACCAATTTCTGTACAAGCTTCTGATCCTGAAATTATTCTTTCTATCAGCATTTCTATTGCGATCGATAAAAACGCTTCAAAAAATAAATAATAAATTACATCCTGTCATGCTTTTCAAAGATAGCCTTACTCTAAAACTTCTTCTATATCCTCACCTTTAAGATTATTGCTATCCCTTTCAAAGAAATGTTATTCATAAGTTCTGTTTATGTTTATTTTCAAGTACATATATAAATGCGCATATGTACTCTTCAAGTACATCTCTATGCTCTTAGAAAATGACACTTGAAAGCATATCTAATCTTAGTATTGATCAGCGATTTTGGGCAAATATAAAAAGATAGCTTTATATCTCTCCTCATTAAAAAACACAACAATCATTCACTATGATGATTTCAGTTGTTTTATTCACAAAGATGTCTAATTTAACACGAATATGGACATTGAATTATTGCATATTATACGTATTCCTTCATAGCATTTGCCCTCCCCGTAAGGTAGTAAGATCAATGCGCCAGAAAGAAACAACTTATTTCAGGACTTTGAACTCCTCCGCTCCCCTCTAGTCGCCATTCGCATTTTTTTATCCTTATCAAATGCGATAACTTTTGAAATTTCCGCTCTTTATTACCCTCCGGAATGTGCAAATATATACAATGCAACTCCTAATCTTATGACCCCTATAATAAAGATCGCTTTGTAATGTCGTCTTTAAAAAAATATGTCACTATCAAAATAATTCGACCTTCAAATACTTAAATATTCTGCAAAGAAATAAAAAAATCGCCATATTATAAAAAAAAGAGCAATCGAAGAAAGTTTTCTTTGCATAAAAATTCTGCATTTATCATAATAATACAAAAATTTCAAAATTTCTGACGAATTTATCGTTTTAATTTGAAATATAATTGCATAAATTTTATATTGAAAATTCACTATTATTCGATACGAATAATATTGGCAGTATATTTATGATTCACTAAAAGATTGAAGTGAAAATTATGAAGGAATCAACAATTACTTTACGATAAATAATTTGACCAGCGATACTAAAATCACGATCGAACCATGTACGCCAGATACCACCACCATAGGTCGATACACCAACCTAAAAATTTAGAAATTTTTAAAACCACTCGAGAACGAAGTAAGTCCTTCAACAAACTTTTCTCACACCTTCAATTGTCTACATCCTTATCACAATGTAGTCAGAATTAATTTCCTACGAGGTTAAAAATGACCTTGTACATAAATTAGGTTTATCCCCTACCTTAGATTGCACTGCGTGGAAGGAAGAGGATTTTGTAAAATTTCTGACTAGGTAACAAAAAAAAAGGAAAACAGTGGCAGTGAAAAGTTTTTTTTAAGAATCGTTATTGCAAAGAATAAGCATGAAGTGTAGAAAGTTGTGCAATAAAGTGGCCTGCAAAAAGTTGTCGGCGTTTAATTTTGAGATTGGTTTGATACGTAATGCGGGACTATCCGTATGAGCGGCCACTATAGAGAATCCATTTCCTGGTTTATATTTGCCACCAACAGCGAATGCGAATATCGCTGATCGATTCCTGCAAATCACACATTTCGAATTAATCAACAAACTTGACCTATTCCTTATTTCCTTTCTTTTAAGCAAAACAACAAAAGATCACTAAAGTGAAATCAGCAACGATAGGAAATCCTTTATCGTAACTAGATAAAGTCGACAATAGATCATCGTCAGCATGAAGTCGAACTAGTCGAATTACTATGTGACAATAGGTCAACCGTTGTCTAAAAAATTCTTTAAATTGAATAAATATAATGAAATAACCAAAAAAATGAATCAATTAGATAAAATAAAACAAAAATAAAAATAAATAAATAAATAAATAATTATAAATAAACTAAATGAATATGAAGAGCACAAAAAAGACGAAGAAAACTAACTTGGTGAGGTAATATTTTTGGCGTGGCTCAATTTTCCATGAATCACCTTCGTTGAGTTCTTTGAAACCAGCAGCTTTAAGAAGTTTTGCACTCTCTTCGACCGCTAAAAAACAAAATGCTTTCTCAAAGAGTATTAAACAATGAAATATATGTATCAAATTTCTGACAATAAATATGGCTTTATTATTTTTTATAGACGATACTTCATCCCTCCATCTAACTTCTCCCCTTCCCTCGTCCCCTAAACCCCTCCCTTTTGAGCTCATTTACTTGTCCATCTAATTTGCATATTTACCTATATATCGATAAAACTCTCTTCGACTTTCAATAAGATTCGATATATTTCTTTAAGGATATCATTCGCTGTGGGATAAAGACACTGTGGGATATTCGGTATAGAGGCTTTCAACTTTTTTTTTCTAAATGCTTTTGTATATTTTCTAATAAAATAAAAGCCATAAATAACGACAAGGAAAATGTTTTAGAATAAATGAACGCATTTCAATTCAATAACAATCATCTTAATAAAAAAAAAAAAACAATTTCCGAAATCATTGCATAAATTATATCTGGTCACAAAAAAAAACAACGAATCAATTCAATAAATTTTTCGTTTTTTTTCAATTGATTTTTTTTTGCTAATTCTTTATTATTTATTCTAATATTTAATATTTTATGCAAAAATTATCTAATCAATTTGCATAGTAGATATTTTAAAGAAGAATTAAAATAATAGAAATAAATAGAAATATATACCTACCATGATAGGGTGTAACAGCTTTATTGATAAATGTCACAAATTCAGAGGCCATTTTTCTCACTTCTGCGCTCAACGGTCCTTTTGAAAGCGTTGATGAATGTTTCGATGCGTGTTTCATCTTCGATAGAATCGACACTCAGAATCGACGATATATTCGAATTTCACCACTTCAAATCGGTATGTTCGTCGATTGACGGCACAGACAACCGTTCACCACACTCTTCAACTCTAGAACTACTCTTGATTTGAAATATTGTAAGTAATTAAACGTTCGCAATATTCGCAAAAAAGAATATCAAAAGATCAAAAATAATGAAAAACATCGAAATAATAATGCGAGAAAATAATAGCGATCAAGAATCAAAGAAGATCAAATATCACGTCAACAGTCAAGTTGGCTATCACATTGACATATGGAATTTTAAATAATCTAATTTAAAAAAAAAAGAATTTTTTTAAAAAGAATTTTTTCTCTCAAAGTTTCCACCATCAAATTCCTAAGAAAGTGAAAAATGGATGATTGAAGTTCGATCGACAGTTATGAACACGAAGTGGATCACCAATCTCAGGCACATGCACAATGCCCATCGGATCAGAACGCATAGCAAATAGTAGCTCCTAAATGTCGCATTATTCCGCCCTTTCAATATTAGAAAGGCCGTACATCGGCGTTTGCAGCGGCAACTGACCAACGGCTGACATCAAAATACTTTAAGAGTGCAGATTCCCTTAAGAACGCATACTGATCGAGTGCGACCTTCAAATGTATGACCTTAGTTAGTGCGACAATGATCGCTAAAGGCTGAAGTTTAACGACGATGATCAATTGACCAATGAATCAATCATTCAATACAAGAAAGCGATAGCAACTTCACTAAATATAAAATATTCAAATGCAAAAAAAAAGATCCTTTCCAAAGTTATATACGCCTTGGAATGGCTTCTAGATGGTCGAATTGAGTTCAAGCTATATTTTAAAAAGCAACCACATCCTGAGATGCATTAAAATTGGACGTCGAGGTCATTTTATAGCGTCGAATCAGACATCTAGATTGATTATCGTATCTACATTAAAAAAAAATACTATTATTTCATATTCTAATATCATTTATATAAAGCATACTATATTCATAGCTACACCATTCCATGCCGCCTAAAGAGCAAATGTTTTCAGATGCAATTGTTGGCACCGCATTGTTGGATACTGATCACCTTTGTTGGGAATGTGCTTACCCATATACATTGGCATTCAATCGTATAAACTCGAAGTGTTTATAGTTGAAAAGTACAATGTTGATAAGAAACTGATAACAAAACTTAGTAAATAAATTGTAACAGCAAATTATATGACATGAAAATATGTTGGCCTTCGTTTATATCATATAACAATCTCAACTTTTCATGGATTCATGACGTTCAATTTCAAATCTCTCTATTAGTGCTGATTAAATCGTTTTTTTTTTTTTCTTCTGCAGATCTATGCGTGTCGTTACATCCGTATCCATCAAATTTATATTAATATATTTTTGATCTTTGCAATGTTTTTTATTTCTTTATATTCTTTTGCTCCTTCTCGATTCATCTAACATTCGTCTAGATTTCCTTCCCCTTCCCCATTATATATGAAATAAAACACTCAAAAAAAGAACAACTTTTGCAGACGCCATTTTTTCCTTTCCTTCCGGAATTGCTTTCTTTAAACATTTACGAGGAAACACTCTCAGCACAGTTATCGTATATTCCTAGCATGCCAATAAATATTAAGTTCCTATTATTTAGCTTTTTATTATAAAGCAATATATGTTTTTATTATTTTATGCCATTAAACAATAAATTTTTAAATTTATTCAAATTTATGAATTTTCCTTGATAAATCCATTTTTACAAGATTATATTCCAAAATTTTCAGGATTTCGAGATAACTTCCTTCATAATCGATCAACATTCGATCCGTAAACTTCAGTTCAATGTCCAATATGTTTTTATCTTTAGTAATTGGCCAAATTCATACATATTATTCAATTAAATATGTCTGCGAATTTTTTTATTGACTGACCTTCACTGCAATATGTATGATGAAGTTATAATAATTACAGGATTGGTCAAATTAAGTGAACAATCGAATTACTAGATGGGAGATTAGACAGCGTCAAATTTATTGAATTGCTAGATAAGCAATCGAAGTGCTTCGAATCGAATATGCAAATTTACAAAAAAAGGAAATAGATATATCTTTTAATATTATCTCTATAAAATAAAATATTACAAATATACCACATATCTCTTTATAATAAATCACTAAACAAAGCAGCACTCTTCACCGAAATTTCAATAGTCTCGTTTCAATTTAATATATACAATAAATTTCACATGTTATTTTACTGAATAATCTCAAACCAACTGTCACATTTCAACAAAAGTCCTTCAATTAGCTTTATTTTTATTTTATTTTTAATTTTATAATTCATTCCCATACATTAAAAATCTTCGCTACACATGGGAACATATCAACTCAGTAATGACTCCTCTTCGGGAACTATAATTCTCCAAGCTCCTTAAGTATCACATCAAGCATAGGAATCCACACCGATAGGAGAAGAATTTCACTCATATATAGCTTAAAACTTTTCGTTATTTTATATCAGTTCCCAGCATCTAAAACTGAAAATTTCAATCAGTGCAATATATTCGCATTTGAAAACGAAAATATAGAAAAAAGCAAAACGACGATTCGATGAAATCAATTTGCTCAAATAAGTATCACACAAAAATTTACAAAAAATTACACATCTGAAAGGCATAATACCCGTTAGATCGACGATTAAAGACATAAAAGACTAATAAAAATGAAAGTTTTCTTCAATTAGAAATTAATAAATCAACAATTAGAAAATATTTTCATCGACAATATGCGATCAAATGTATTCGACTTTCAATGAATAAATTATTCACATAATTCAAAGAAAAAAATTTGAAAAAAAATAAAAAAATAAACAAACAGTAATAATTTGTAAAATTTGCAAAACAAATTGCAACAATTTTACAAAATTATCAATGCAATAGTTTTTTTTTTGTTTGTGAATTTAATTAAAGCAATGAAAATATTGCAATGAAATATCAATGCAAATATTATGGAAAACAATAACGAAATAAATTCGAAAAATAATTGCATTTATAAAAATAAATACTTCAGTTTTTTTAAAAATTTCTAAATTTAAAAATATCAATTTTTCCTTTCAATAATTTTTGTGAATTTCAATATTTGAAGATTTTCAAGGATGATTTATCTTCGACGATGACCTTTAGAAAGTTATGGGAAGAAGGATCACAAAATATAGCTAAATATAGAGTATTCTTAGAAAATAATACAAAAAAAAGATTATATATGAGGTATTAGAGAATATGACCTGATATTATGCTTTATTTATGGCTGCTTTTTCGAATTTCGGGGTGGAAATCGTCTCGGTTCGCATAAACATATCTGGATCGTATATTACTCTAACGATCAACGAACAACTTGGACAAGTGGCTACATCCTCTCCAGATTCCAACATTTCCCTAAATTATTTCATTTATTATATAAAAATTATTTATGTAATCTTTGAGATGATTAGATTATCATTGATGATAAAAGTTAAAAAAAACAGCGACCGTTCATCTAGCCATAATAGTCAGCCAGATATTTCCATGGATTTTTTTCTACGGATTTTTTATGGATGTAATTTAAGAATATCCACATTTAAGGATATAAGGATATCATCGACGGACACCACAAGGATAAAAGAGTTCATTTTTAAAGGATATCAGATAGAATTCATGATCGGAGAAGATGCCATATTTGATAGCATCGTTATATCTGTTGAGGATCTTATCGAAGAAATCAGAAAATAAAATCATCAAATTATTTATCATCTATTAAATATATGGCATAGATGGAACGGAAATTAATAACGCAATGATTATGAACAATTGCAAATAATAGTTGAAATAAAAAATTATTGAAAATAAATAATAGAAATAAACCTTGAAATTTCGAAACGATCACCACATGGACATGGATACGTATAGATACATGCATCTTTGTCGTATTCAAAATCTTCGATTTCAATTTCATCATGGAATACCGACATTGGTCACGATTCAAAGAAAACGATTACCTACAAATTGATTATAAACGAGGCTATTCAGTAGATACAGGCAAACAATTTGAGGAAATTATATTCCGTGAGATTGCGATTTTTTAACGAATTCGATATATTAGTTAAGAGGTATTTGTGTTATATTTTTCTTTTCTCTCTTTCCTCCTCCTCAGTTAGTAGATATTTGTGTTATATATCCTCAGTTAATAGACATTTGTGTTATATATCCCCTCTCTTTTTCTTCTCCATTAGTTTAATAGGCATTTGTGTTATATTTATCTGCTCTTTTTTCTCCCCTCCCCACAACCCCCCTACGGATACACAACTATGATAGCCTCGTCATTTCTCATAAAGAAAACGATTGTTTTCCACTGAAGAAATTACGAAAAAAAAACCTCAAAATTACAGAAAACACTATGAGCAATGAAAAATTTTCCACACTAATACTCCGGTATATGAATAGAATATAAATACTTCACATAAACACTATTAAATCATTATTGCCTTGGGTTATATAGACAAATCAATTGAATACAAAATGCAACAGAAATATCAATGCTAAATTTTATGAATTTTTTAACGATTTTATTAATTAAAACAAATATTCGCATTCAATTTTAATTTGTAAATATTTAACAAATAAAGTGAACATTAAGCTACGCTTGCCTACGTCGACTTGATGCAATCCCATCCAGAAATACCTCAGCAATAATTGGTTTTTAAATCTAGGAGATAATGGATCTAAAAACTTGCATCCTGGATAGTGGATCTTGGAGGATTTTTTCTACGATATTTGTTTCTATTATACACATATAAAAATATCTCATACCTATATGCTTTCCAAATTTTAAACCTGCCAACACCTGGATAACACCTATACCTCTAAATTGTTGAAAAATTTCGTAGTCCACACTTTTGGCGCTTATCCAAAAGCCACAGAAAATCCAAACGAAATTTTATAAAGCATTATTGCAGCTCAAAAATTTTTTTTGCAAACATTATGTACGGGAAATTTCATTAGCAGTGGCATTATAAAATTTCAATTATAAACCTATTCCATACAATACTAATTGCTGAGATTTGAAATCTCTAATATTTTTTATCATTAAAAAATCTTTTTAGATAAATCAATAAAATATACGCGTTTATATTTCTCTTATCATCTATTTGAAGAATTTCATAAATTTTTTGAATAAAATAAAATTATGAAATAATGCTCCTCATATTTTAGTTGATTGCTATCGTCATACTATATAATGTTCAGCAGTGATTCATTCCCCGCAACCTAATCGATGCATAGCGAAAAACTTCGCAAGTGTAATTGTTGATAATTTCCCATTGGAACTGTTTATAACGAAAATCACACCCGTATAATGATTCAATTGCCTATGACTTCACCGATCTATAGTAAAATTCCCATCGATGTAAGATGCACGCAAATTTTTTGGGCACAAATAGGATCTCTTAGGAATTTCGGTCCCTATTTGTCCGTGAAGAAAGATCGTGAATATTTGATGATCCGGAAGAGATATTCGTTCGGGAACTGGAAAATTGTGTTTATAACTCCGCCATTTCTTCATGAATTTTGATCGCGTTTTTTTTGATTGAATTCAGTATTCAATTCTCTTTTGAATGGTTTATACTTTCTATCGGATTACTGTGAAAGTTCGTGAGAAAAAAATTAAAATAAAAATTTTAGTTAAATTCAATAGAGAATGAACTTTTTCCGTAGCCAACAACTGCATCCAGAACAAAGCAGGGGATCGAGAGTGGCGGCAGCCTCCCCGCATGGGGATTCAGAGGGGCGGAGCCCCCCTGATCTTAATATAAGTACTGAAATAAAAAAATATTTAGTTAATAGGTTCGTGTCATCACTTGCTCCTGCGATCAACATAGGTTCACTTGTTTCTTCTTCCTCTTTCTTTTATTTTCATTCGCTTTTTACATTCTCCTTTAATGATATCTATTTTTTAGATTCGTTTTTCGAAGATTTGTTCAGTTAAAAAATTAAAATATGTGAAATCTCAATAGGAATGTACTGTATTGGAGATTTCAGAATTATTTTCTCCGCAACGGTTAGGTCTACGGAGCAGCGACTCGCTTTGTTCGACACAGCTTTCAAAGCTCTATCAAATGATATATAGATTCTTATATTTTGAGACAAAAGTTGAAAACCGAATCGACCGGTCAGAATTTCTGAAATCTGGATTTTTGCAATATTGGGGGTCCTCTTTCTCGGCCGCTATTACATGTGGCGTTAAACGGCCTCCTAATTCGTCATCAGCTCGCCGAGACCTCTCGAACGGTGTATGAAATACCGCCTATGGGCGAATAGGAGCCGAGAAAAAAAATCCCAAAAATCGCAATTTTTCGATCGTAAGGGGGTAGCACAGGGAAAATTTGAAAAATATTTTTTCTCCCCGATTTTGATGAGTTTAGTACGAAACGATAGAACTCGATGAGCTGATCACGAATATATCCATCGTATGCTGCTTAATATGAAAAGAAAGGAAATTATAGGTGTACGAATATTGTATTTTTATGCAAATGTACTGTAATTGATATTTCGGGGTTTTTTTCTCGGCAATTGTTAGGCCCATGGAACTGCGGCTTGCTTTCCTCAGCACAACTTTTAAAGCTCTATCAAATGACGTATAGCTTGTTATATTTCGAGAGTAAGGTTGAAAACTGAATCGACCCGCCAGAATTTCTGAAATATCGATTTTTGCAAAATAGGGGGTTCTGGTTCTCGGCCGATATTTGATATAGGCAAAAGCGGTCTCTCGATTTGTGGTCTACTCGACGAGACCTCTTGAACGATATACAGGTGACCACCCGCGGGCGAACAGGAGCCGAGAAAAAAAATCCCAAATATCGCAATTTTTCGATCGTAAGGGGGTAGGTAGTACAGGGAAATTTTGGAAAAATGTTTTTTGCCTCCGATTTTGATGAGTTTAGTACGAAACGATAGAACTCGATAAGCTGATCACGAATATATCCATTGTATGCTGCTTAATATGAAAAAAAGGAAATTATAGATGTACGAATACTGTATTTTTATGCAAATGTACTGTAATTGATATTTCGGGTTTTTTTTCTCGGCAGTCGTTAGGCCCATGGAACTGCGGCTTGCTTTCCTCAACACAACTTTTAAAGCTCTATCAAATGACGTATAGCTTGTTATATTTCGAGAGTAAGGTTGAAAACTGAATCGACCCGCCAGAATTTCTGAAATATCGATTTTTGCAAAATAGGGGGTTCTGGTTCTCGGCCGATATTTGATATAGGCAAAAGCGGTCTCTCGATTTGTGGTCTACTCGACGAGACCTCTTGAACGATATACAGGTGACCACCCGCGGGCGAACAGGAGCCGAGAAAAAAAATCCCAAATATCGCAATTTTTCGATCGTGAGGGGGTAGCACAGGGAAAATTTGAAAAATATTTTTTCTCCCCGATTTTGATGAGTTTAGTACGAAACGATAGAACTCGATAAGCTGATCACGAATATATCCATTGTATGCTGCTTAATATGAAAAAAAGGAAATTATAGATGTACGAATACTGTATTTTTATGCAAATGTACTGTAATTGATATTTCGGGTTTTTTTTCTCGGCAGTCGTTAGGCCCATGGAACTGCGGCTTGCTTTCCTCAACACAACTTTTAAAGCTCTATCAAATGACGTATAGCTTGTTATATTTCGAGAGTAAGGTTGAAAACCGAATCGACCCGCCAGAATTTCTGAAATATCGATTTTTGCAAAATAGGGGGTTCTGGTTCTCGGCCGATATTTGATATAGGCAAAAGCGGACTCCCGATTTGTGGTCTACTCGACGAGACCTCTTGAACGATATATAGGTGTCCGCCCGAGGTCAAACATGAGCCGAGAAAAAAATTCCCAAAAATCGCGATTTTTCAATCGTAAGGGGGTAGGTAGTACAGGGAAATTTTGGAGAAATGTTTTTTGCCTCCGATTTTGATGAGTTTAGTATGAAACGATAGAACTCAGTGAGCTGATCACGAGCATGTGCTTTATTTGCTGTCTTATGGGATGGGAAGAAAATTATAGGTGCAGGAATGTCATATTTTTATACAAATGAACTGTAATTGATGTTCGCGACCTTTTTCTCGGCCACGGTTAGGCCTACGAAGTTACGGTTTGTTCCCTTCAATACAACTTTAGAAGCTCTATCAAATGATACATATTTCACTATACTTCGAAAGAAAAGTTGAAAACCGAATCGACCGGTCAGAGTTTCTCAAATCTCGATTTTTGCAAAATAGGGGGTTCTGGTTCTCGGCCGATATTTGATATAGGCAAAAGCGGACTCCCGATTTGTGGTCTACTCGACGAGACCTCTTGAACGATATACAGGTGTCCGCCCGAGGTCAAACGTGAGCCGAGAAAAAAATTCCCAAAAATCGCGATTTTTCAATCGTAAAGGGGTCGGTAGTACAGGGAAATTTTGGAAAAATGTTTTTGCCTCCGATTTTGATGAGTTTAGTATGAAACGATAGAACTCAGTGAGCTGATCACGAGCATGTGCTTTATTTGCTGTCTTATGGGATGGGAAGAAAATTATAGGTGCAGGAATGTCATATTTTTATACAAATGAACTGTAATTGATGTTCGCGACCTTTTTCTCGGCCAAGGTTAGGCCTACGAAGTTACGGTTTGTTCCCTTCAATACAACTTTAGAAGCTCTATCAAATGATACATATTTCACTATACTTCGAAAGAAAAGTTGAAAACCGAATCGACCGGTCAGAGTTTCTCAAATCTCGATTTTTGCAAAATAGGGGGTTCTGGTTCTCGGCCGATATTTGATATAGGCAAAAGCGGACTCCCGATTTGTGGTCTACTCGACGAGACCTCTTGAACGATATATAGGTGTCCGCCCGAGGTCAAACATGAGCCGAGAAAAAAATTCCCAAAAATCGCGATTTTTCAATCGTAAGGGGGTAGGTAGTACAGGGAAATTTTGGAAAAATGTTTTTTGCCTCCGATTTTGATGAGTTTAGTATGAAACGATAGAACTCAGTGAGCTGATCACGAGCATGTGCTTTATTTGCTGTCTTATGGGATGGGAAGAAAATTATAGGTGCAGGAATGTCATATTTTTATACAAATGAACTGTAATTGATGTTCGCGACCTTTTTCTCGGCCACGGTTAGGCCTACGAAGTTACGGTTTGTTCCCTTCAATACAACTTTAGAAGCTCTATCAAATGATACATATTTCACTATACTTCGAAAGAAAAGTTGAAAACCGAATCGACCGGTCAGAGTTTCTCAAATCTCGATTTTTGCAAAATAGGGGGTTCTGGTTCTCGGCCGATATTTGATATAGGCAAAAGCGGACTCCCGATTTGTGGTCTACTCGACGAGACCTCTTGAACGATATACAGGTGTCCGCCCGAGGTCAAACGTGAGCCGAGAAAAAAATTCCCAAAAATCGCGATTTTTCAATCGTAAGGGGGTAGTACAGGGAAATTTTGGAAAAATATTTTTTGTCTCCGATTTCGATAGATTTGATATCAAACGATAGATCTCGATGAGCTGATCACGAATATATGCATCTATCGTATCGTCTGATACTCTGTTCTTTATGTTTTCGGGAAAATATGCGTTATTCAGTGAGAGGGGCATAGACTCGGTGGGGTATGTCAAGCGCATTGAGAGCGCTGGTGTAGATGAGTGATTAGTACAACAGGCCATACGTTAGGGCTATATTGGTTCAATGCCGTTCGTTGTTTAGCTGTTGTACATTGATAGGATATCTGAACGCTTGTGACATATTGCAATGCAATTTTTCAATATCGATAAGTTTATATGATGAGTTGCAACGCATTAATCCACTACGATATATGCTTGTATGCTTATCGATGAAAATTGATTCACTTTTAATATCTTTGCAAAAATTGAGTTTTAAAAATATACATTTTATAGAATTTCGAAAAATTTCAATATCAAAATGTAAAAATTTCTTTTAAAAAAATTGCAAATATATCGTCTATATATATATCAATAACTAAACGTTAGGAAATGCTCGTTAATTTGAATGAATTATTTTCGAAAAAATTCGATTTAAGAAAATTGAAATTTTTCAGAATATTTCATTAATGTGATTGGTGGTGCAGTAATGACAATTGGTTTGAAGTGAAACTAGGTCGAAATAGAGTCGACAAATCAATTTATTCACCGCACGTTCCTTTATGGAGATAATCACATCTTTCAACTGGTTTCCCTAAAATCTGAGCAAATAAATGTCGACTTACATTTTCTTCTTTTTTTGTTCTCGAAAATTCTCTTTTATTTGTTTTCAATAAAATTTTCACAATTAATCTATTGACTTCTTGCTATATATTTATTCGAAAAATTTATATTTTTGTTGTTATATTTTATTATTTTCATCAAAAATTCTCATAATTTCAAATTGTTTTTTTTAAGGATGTTGTTCAATATTGGTATTTTCTATATTTTATCGATAAATTCATTCACTACAGCAAAAGTATTTGGAAGTGGTAAGTATTTTACACTAATATTTTTCAAGATTTTTCACTTTTTTAAAAAATATTGCCACCTTTCCGGGAAAAATTCCTCACTTTTTCATTTCCTTTTCCTTATTTCAGTTAATTTGGAATCTTTTATTAGACTCAGCCATGTTGTATTTACAAAGCACAGTATAGTGATGCTTATAAAATTTCTGCATTATTTTGTCTCTGTGTCTGTCTGTCTGTCTCTCTGCTGAGTCGTTGTAAGTCTGAAATTTACTACAGTTATAAATTTTAGTGGGGTTATAGCGTAAACCATATATGATCACCTTGTATATCATGTTTTATGCTGTTTCATCACTACCGAATATCGATCGCGTTCTCGTTCTTACTCCAGTCGGCTCACAAAAAGAGATTTATTCTCGGTGTAAATTATATTATTTTATATTTTTTAGTTATTTGTGGCTAAATCGATTGGGGAGGGGGAGGGGGGTGGTTGGAGAGGGAGGAGAGGGAGGAGGTGGCAAAATAATGAAAAGCGCATATCGCGCTATTTCATCTGGCGCGCTTTTTCACTTGTTTCCACCTCGTAGATGGTGTTGTACATGCGATTGCACAAATTCGAAGTGAGGATAACGATGTGAATGGATTTGTCACATTTGAGCAAGAATATATGGCATATTCACCATGCATTATTCGCGCGAATATAACAGGTTCAGTTCGATGTTAATTTTTCAACTTAAAAATTTTTATGTTTTCATTTTTTTTTTAAATATATATTTTTTAATTGAAGAAGAAAGTCTTATGAATAGTATCTTATCCCATCAATGCAGATATCATTATGGGAATTATTGAATTATTAATGCAAAATTTTTGAATTACCTAAATGTTACATTCGGTCAAATTAATAAATTTTAAGCATACTTTTAAATAATACTCACCTCAACTTATATTCTCTATTTTTACTGCTATATGACTATTGATGCTAATTTATCTTCTCGATTAATTTTTATATTTTATGATGTGAGGATAGTAATTTGAATAAGTTGAATAATTTGATGAAATATTTTAGTGATTAAACTGATCGTTCGATATATCTATATATTACATTTATAGGGTGGCATTTATACACCTTTATATTATTATTTTTGCTCATAATTGATTCATCCAGAATGTTTATCCAGAATGCCAATTTATTCAGAACGCTAAGTTCGTTTATGACGATCTTAAGCTTCAATATAGATTAGATCTTCAAATACAAAACAAAATTCAAATTTGAGTTGTTTTTTTTAATGCAAATATTTATATGATGTATTATAAAGGGATACCGGGTGAACACGGTTTTGCAATTCTTGATTGGGGCAATATGGTTGGCGGATGTGACACTATGGGTAATACATTCAATCCGGATCGCATTCCACATTCATCGTTTGAAAAACATCGCCATCGTGTTGGTACCCTTGGGAATATTATCGATGGACAGGTATTGATGTATTTCATTCCACACTTATATGCCTGTTGGGGTTAGCTTATATAAAGTTTAAATCAGGTTTATGCAAAATATTGATGATTTTTTTAGTGCATTGAGAATGTGGAAATTCATTCATATTTGTATTGCATCTCTCATTTAGGAATGAATATAAATAATCTATGAATCTTAAATTTAATAACATTTAAATTCTTTGATCGATTCGTCTTTTAATAAAACCCACTGATATGAAAGATTTGCATTTATTTCTCATCGATCAACAGTTTCTCTTTTCGCGTACCAAAGGTAATTTCATTCTTGGCGAACTCTATTCTATCTTCCATATCACTGATCCGCTTGCTTTTAGCTTCACTGTTTAAACATTCGAGAGTTGATTAGATTCATTCAATATAGAAATTTCGAAGTGAAAACCCCAATATATGCCTTAAATAATAATATTGAATTTTAGTATGAAGATCGAAACAATCGTTATGTATCGCTATTCGGAAGGAATAGTGTATTAGGTAGAGGAATTGCAATTTTCGAAAATCCCGACGATGGAGCACAAAATAATACAATGGAAAGTCGTTTCAATGGTAATGTCGGTATACCAATTGCTTGTGGAATTATCGCAAGAATCGATGAGCAATTTTGAATAATTAATATCGTTTTTTAATTTAGAGTAAAATTCTTCAATTTATATTTTTTTCTTTTATTTAATTCTTATAAAGCAATTTATTGTTTGATAAAATTCAATAAAAATTCTTTAATAACAATTTTTCATTTAATTTAGAGTAAAAAAAATAAATTGTTGTCTGGAAGAAAGATTTTTCGAATATTATATTTATATATTAGTGAACATCATTTTTTTCGCCATGCAGATTGTTGGTATTAAAAAAAAAAATATTTCTTCTTTGCATATTTTAAAATGATATAAAATTATCGAATAACGATAGTTTAAAATCGATGAAGAAAATAAATTATGTAATTTTATCACTGATAGCACAACTATTTTATCAATTTTATCAGCGATAATAGTAATCATATCATTGACAATACAATTATTACGTAATTCGGCAATTCAATATTAGATACGAATTTGAAAAATATTTTCGTATCTCTTT
The DNA here is from genome assembly GCA_037389465.1 of Baylisascaris procyonis. Classification (NCBI taxonomy): domain Eukaryota; kingdom Metazoa; phylum Nematoda; class Chromadorea; order Rhabditida; family Ascarididae; genus Baylisascaris; species Baylisascaris procyonis. The sequence goes on from JAZARR010000250.1 coordinate 1,121,479, forward strand.
TGCCGAACCTTTTATGTTGTTTAGAGGTAATGTTTTAAAAAAATCTAAGAAAAGATGGTAGATCCACTGAGAAAAGAGATGACTATGCATTATTTTTGCCAAAATTTTTTCCTCTTTCTTTGGTACCTCTTATCTTTTTCATATCGCTCAAAAAATTCTTGAATTGACGGTCATTGCCCCCTCCCTCCCCCTCCCCTCCACCATCTTCATGGCTATCCTCCCTCATACTCTTGGCTATGCTCGTACATTATAAACTCTTCGATGTAATGCATTCATTTAATTGCAAAAGGCAAAAGTTCAACTTTTTGAAGAATACGTTCGAAATGAAACTGATAAGAAAAATCAATACTCACATCAAAAAGGCAAAAAACATTAACGCAAAAAATACGATAAACGGTCGCCAAGTTGGTTGTCATTATAGATTAGTAATATTGAAATATTCTACGTGGTAAAATATATTTATTATTTTTGCAATTTATAATTAAGTTATGCTTTGAATTGTTACAATATTTCATCTGTTGATTGCTTTACTACAATAAATCATTTACCTTTATTTCACGAATTTGTTCATTATGTGTCGAATTGTTTCTTATATTATTACATTAAAGAAAGCAATATACTAGAAACTTCGAGAAATTAATTATATAATAAATGCTTCAAAGCAAAAAATACTTCAAAAAAAAAAAAAGAAACTAACGTGATCAGCAAAAAGACTTTTTTTTTTTCAAATATATTTATAATATAATTGCAATACATTTTCAACAAAAAATTTGATCGTCTCTATCCGAAGCGTTGTCGATAGAATTTTGGAGCGAGATCCCTTATTAAAAAACGTGAACCTGGAGGTAAACCCAACGAAACACCACGCATATATTCTATTTGCTCATCGTTTCGTTCCGTATATACCTCATCATCTAAAAAATATCATAGAATTCTTTTTTTTGGAAAAATTATATCGATTATTAATACACTATAAAAATAGTGAAAAAATGGAGGGAAGATTTTGCAACTATTACATATATTACAAGGAGTATATGGAAATAGAAAAATATTGACAGAAATTTAAAAAAAAATTTAAATTTCCATTATTGAAGATTTAAGAATAATTATTCCGGTATTATTTACTTTATGCTAGGCTGCTTTTTTCTTAAATTTTTATCAACTACCAAAGAATATCTTCAAAGATTTTCAACTGAAAGTAAAAAAAAAATTTATTGTAATGGAATTAAATCGGCGATCTTAACATTTCACTTACTGTCGAAAATGATTTCAGCTCTTTCTAGTTGAAGAAATTCATCGCTAATTGCGTTAAACTGCAATAATATGAGAATGTAGAGAATTTTTTTTGTCTTACAATGATATCGAAAATGATAAAATATTGGAAGAATTTCATTAGAGAACTCGTTGATAAAAAATCAACCAAACAAATCATTTTAAACATGAAGAGATTTGAACAGATTCCTTCCGGAAATGCGTTTGCCCGCAGGCAATAACCGAGATCTTTTCAATTCTGATGGTCCTTTTTGACATCCTCTTCAACGAAAGCTGCTAACTTTCGCTCTGATCCGTTTAAGTTCCTATCACATGAAATATTTTGCTGATGGCTGCTTATATATATATATATATATATATATATATATATATATATATATATATATATATATATATATATATATATATATATATATATATATATATATATATATATATATATATATATATATATATATATATATAATGTTTTAACGACGAAATCACTCGCTCATCAATCGGAAATTGGATATTTGGCTTACTGGAATTTTTTTCAGCGTTTATGATCACTAGAATTGATATTGCTTATTTTCCTACTTTTCCTCTTTTTATTTTCAATTATTTCGCATCCTCTGTCTTCTCATCGTGATTGTCTATGAATATCTGTCAATCTGCCGTCATCTCCCAACAACGATTTTTTCGTATGATAAGGTACCACTCTCAAAAGTTTATGATTGCTAAAAAAAAATCTGATTTTACCTGTCAATTTTCAAAATTTGTAAGATTTCGTATTTTGCAGATGCTGTATTCTTGCGATTTTCCACAGAATTATATGCAAACTTTTCTTAAACTTCAAAAAATAAAAAAAAACCTGATTAAAAATATTTTTTGAAAATTTTCTCGAAAAGAAATTTTTTTATATAGTTCAAATTCTGACCGCATTTTCAGTGAAAATATAATCCAAGTAAGCAAAATTATATAAAATATTTTTCGTCTACTATGCCTTAGGATAATAAAATAAAAATTCGATCATTTTCAATATTGATTAAAAGAGTGATTGATCCCTCGATAGCAATCAATCGATAACGCAAAACATCGTTACCAACTCTCCCAATAATCGAACAACCGCCCATTTTTTCGCTTCGATATTTACAGTCGGTGCAAATAATGCGAACTGTACGTGCAATAACGCTCTCATTTTCGTCGATAACGTTTACGTCATGACTCTTCAGCGATTTCATATAGAAGATTTCATCGGCTGGCAACTATAATTTAAATACATGCTATTGCCGCATTATTATGAACACCTCAACTGGCAGCTATAATTTGCATACAACTTATTACTCATTTTTATGAATATTAATAGTTTAATTCAAAAGAAAATTGCATACGTTCTGCAGAAATTATTTGCTTCTAGGAAGTACAGTACCCAATTGTTCAATACCCCTAGGGCTTATGTTGTGGAAAATTTTTAAACGATGCTATGTCATAATCAAATTATACGATGCATATCGAGAAGAAACCCAACCTTTCATTGCATTGTTAGAAATTCCTCCCAAAGCAATTGGTAAATAGTAAGTAATATGCGATATTATTTACAGTTTGAAAAAAAATGAAAAAAATTCCGACGTATAAAATTGATTAAGTGAAAATTTTTTAGAAAATTTTAATGAATAACTACGATATCAGTTCATAGATAATTTTTAAACTCAAGCTGAGAATGAGTTATCACTTTCTTGAAATATTTAACACTTGAATCGATAATGACTTTATTCGATTAAACATGTGTTATTATAACACAGATGTGTTATTATCTTCAATCACGATGATTAAAGAATATCATAGCACAAGTATATTGTTATCTATATGCACTAAAAAACATCCTCATCTGAAAGAAGAATATTAAAGCAATAGTAGACACATGGCCGATTGGATCAATATCGAATGGCTGCTGATCGCTATGCTCAAACAAGCACTTTCATTAACTGCTAAAAATCTATTGGGGAAAGTTTTTTTATTGTTTTAAAACTTTAAAAGTTTTAAAAATATAAAGTTTTAAAGCGTAGATTTTTTTTACAAACACAAATATTGACTATTGAAAATTCTTTTTTAAAATATTGATTAACTATTCTAAATGAATAAATATTCAAAATCGAAAATAACCTCAAATTTATGCAATTCGATGTATCGTTTTCCTTTCATACAATATCGTTGATCTAAATTTCCATTAAAGAGAATTTCTACCAAATATGTTCGATTATTTTGAGAAGGTGGAAAAAAGAGTACAATATCGATAACTGTTGCCGGATGATCTGGGAAATTCGCCTAAAATCTACATAATTAATAATTCGATATTTGAAAAAAAAAGAAAATTAAATAAATATTATACTTTGCAAATACTTTCGTTAATTAAATTTTCAATGAAGAAATAATTATTTTAAAACGTATTTCTAATTGCAGTAATAAAATCTGAAATAAAAATGACGGTGAAAAAAAATTTTTTTTTCAATTCTCAGAGGATAATAATTAAGGATCTGATTATTCGACTTTAAACCGGAGTTTTTGCCCCTCTCCACCCGTTTACTTGCAGTTTCGAAATGAACTTTATTCAATCAATCCAAATTATAAGAAACGACGATGGACTTATTTGACTTTATTTTTACTATATTTTGGGGATGGAATTCACAAGATATGCGATTCGACGAAGAAAGCTTCTGATATGAAAGAGTTAGCGAGTAACCTGAGCGAAATTGATACTCCCTCGTGCAAGACCGGTCCAGAACCCGATCCTCGAAGAATCAAAGAAAACAGCCGACGCTTTCACCGGCGTTACTGAAATATATGCCACTTTGCTTTTACTTTCCAATATTTGGCTCACATAGAAGCATTTGGATAGATCCATATATATAAATACATAAATATATAAATATATAAATATATAAATATATAAATATATAAACATATAAATAAATAAATAAATAAACAAATAAATAAATAAACAAATAAATAAATAAATAAATAAATAAATAAAAGAAGTTAAAAGAAGTTATCTTGATTGTACTCACTAAAAGTTGCAGCTTTAGGAGTGACGATCATCCGTCTCGATTCCCCAGAACGTAAGTAGTAATAATCTTCAAAGGATATACTATAGACTATCGTAAAATAGCCGAAAATATAAAATAAAATATTAGCCAAAAAGCGCATTATTATTGTGACAATAGTCAAATGCGTATGACAAAATGCCCGTTTCGTTTTTATAGAGAAATTTAAACGGCGAATTTTGATGACGATACAATGAGCACAAATTTGTGATGACCCCATTCAATTGAGAACCAATCTCAGTGTCGTAATGAACAATAAACCACATTTCAATACGCTTCTTCATCGAATTTCCGAATAACATAATTTCTTTCGACTTTTTGCAATTTATTTATTCCAGTAATTCATTCTCAAAAAAAATATATATATATATATATATATATATATATATATTTCATCAAATTAGAAGGACCTTTAAAAAATTTTCTAAAAAAACTTCCTAATTGAAACAATAACTTTTATCGAAATGAGAGATCGAAACGATTTTTATTGTTTTATTATATTATTGTAATTATTTAATGAATTTTTTACTTTTCTATAATTAAATTAAAATTTTCTGTAATTATTCTCCATGCAAATATACGAATGAATTTCATTGAAAACAACTAAGGTTAGTTCTTGCAAAATGGACACTTCTTCCAATCGTTAAATATTTATAGAAATTAGTCTTTGAAAATCTAACATCGTGAGAACGAATAATGATGTTTTTTTGCTCGAAGATTTGGCTATTTCGGTCAGGGAGTGACCGCACAGATGAGTGACCACATTAGGAAATCACTTCTCGCTCAGCTACTCTCCACTACTCGGCGAAATTAAATGACCAATCGATATCGAAACATTTGAATATTTTATTTCCAAATATCGTGGCCCTCCCCTTTCCCCCAACTGTCAATCATGAAACTTGGAGATGTTGGCTGACGTTCGTTTCGCTTACAAGAAAGCAAAACAACCTATTGATATAAATCAAGCCTTCTCCATCTTCCCATGTAAACAACGATAATAAAGTATGACCTCAAAAGTGTTAGCTATTGAAATGCCTTCATAACGTTTAAAATATTCAAAAATATCGCAGAAGTCCCACACAAAATTTATCGAAATGTCCCAAACAAATCGTTACGATGCTGTTTCTCAGTGAAAACATTTTAAACAATATATGTTTATGTTACATCATTATAGTAATCTTCAAGACCATAACTTCTCATCTCTATACTCCCAAATTTTTAATAACGCATCAGGTATCGATTTTTTTTTGCGTTCAAATATTTCGTGCATACATTTTCAAAATTTAATATTTTTTTGCAGAAAAACATTTGTTTGGTACAAAACCTAATCAATAATAATTGAATGTTTTGTAAAGAAAGAAATCAATATGAAGATTAGTAAAATTTATGCATAAAATTATAAACAAATCACAACGAAAAAGAATAGAGGGCCATTCGTTGAATCTCATTTATAAAGGCCAATCGTCGTGGGAAGACTGCACTGTCTGAAGCCGAAAATGTGCAATATTCATTACGATAGTGAACGGATAGAGAAGGAAATAACTCATCTGGAAGACATATAAAAAAAGGTCACAGGTATACAACGTGAGATAGTAAAGGTACGAAACTTAATTTAAAAAAAAAAACCTGTTGAAACTGTTGAGCACTCTAATATGCTCAGCAGAAATATTTGAAGAAAAAAAAACGATTGAAATCAAAACTCCATAAAAACGCTGTGCGGGGAATTACTTACTCAATCATTAAAAAAATTTGCATTTCAAGCTCTTTTAGATAAAACTTCCAGCTTTCAGTTATCCTAGAGAGTTCCCATCGCAAAGTTTTTTCCCGCAAAGCGTACGACTAACATTCACCCATATAATATTAGATCAAATCACCGGGATCGCAACGGTAACAACCAAGGAAAAGACGACGCCGGCAAACTAGATGAAAGCAGATGCGAGCGATTACTTACTGCGATTCTGCCTTCTTCTTGCCGTGATGTAAGTTTTCCTCGATTTTTTGCAGAATCTGAAAAGCGAATTTAAAAATTTGTGAGTTCATAAATTCATTCATTGCAGCATAAAAATATCATCAAAGATGAGAATAAAGTGTGACATTAAATGTTAAACATAGATTATTGAGAGAGACTGAAAAAAGAATAGATAAATTGCTGCCTAAAATGAGTCCTATCTAATAAAAAATCACAAATTCACTCTAAAATTGGCCTATTTCTACGGTCTCGAAAACCATTTCGAAATAACTTTCATGAATAAACCTTAAAGAATCCTTTCATGAGCTGATTCAACTACAAAAATCAACTACAACACCGCAAACAATTTGAAGTGAAAAAAAGATGAATGGCGAACAAACCTCCAAAGCGCTGTCAGGAATACGAGTGCCTGGACCGAAAATAGCACAAGCGCCAGCCTTGTACAGAGCGTCGTAGTCTTGAGGTGGGATCACACCACCGACGAATACAAGGATATCACTAAAATAATTGCATATAACTCCCATCTCTTAGACAGCAGTATAATAAGAAACTGAGGTTCTCTCTTTGCATTGTAATTACGAATACCTCTTTTAGAACGAGATTATACTAAACTTCCTATATTTAATTCTAAAAAAAAATCCTCATGCATATTTGTGAAAATGTTTAATAAATAAAATAATAATAATAACTACAACGAAGAAATCATCAAAGCTATTATCTCAAAAAAGCGGACATAATATTAATGAGAGAGTGCAAAATTCGAATAAGGAAAAATAAATAGAAAACGAACGGTCTGCCAAGTTTCGCAAGATGTTTGATAAGTGCTGGAACAAGAGTAAGATGTCCAGCTGCAAGACTGCTCGCACCGACGGCATGTACATCGGCATCGACAGCTTGTTGCGCAGCTTCTTCTGGTGTTTGGAAAAGTGGTCCCACATCAACGTCGAAACCTTTAAGTAATCATTTGTTTTCCAAAATAATTGCTGAGTGCAAATGCATATTTTTCATCCTTTATCATCTCTAAAAGATTGCAGCGAAAAATTGTCGCATATTCCCTAAAGAAAGAATAAAATCAAAAAAATTTCAACCAAGTTTCAAATCAAAAAGAATGCTACAAGAACCAGCAAAACAGAAAAAAAAGTGAAATTACAAACAAGAACAAACCAAGATCGGCATATCCGGTTGAGACAACCTTCGCTCCTCGATCATGACCGTCTTGCCCCATTTTGGCGACCATTATACGCGGCTGACGACCTTCTGCTTCGGCAAACTTCTTCACCTATAAATATTCTTCACTTATGAGAGCAAACTTTCTAATATTCCACTGTCTGAAAAAAAGCACTACACCTACTGAAAGCGCTAAACTACTCTTAAAAAGATCGAAAAATGAATAAATAAATTATGCAGAATTTGAGAGAAACTAACGCTACTCTATCGAAAACATAAGATAAGCAATAATTTTAATGAAAACTATAGTCGGATGCATTTCTTCTTAGCGATAATCCATCGAATTAAATTCGCCATTCATAAATTATCATTTTTAAAGAGGCCAATTTATTTCACCTCATATAATTTACTTTAGAATGCCTTAATTAAAAACTAAAAAAAAAACATTAAAAGCAGCTACCTAAACACATTTATATTAGTAAAACATCGTCTGACTATATCAAAATGCCAGCAAGAGTAATAGCTTATTTGTAGCTATAACTTACTCGTTCAACAACAGCATTGAATTCGTCTTGCTTCGTGTAGGCGGATTTATATGCGCCACTCACCATACGAATTGTGGCCGCATATCTGAAGTGATATTACTATCGTAGAATAAACTCATTCTTTAATTCTTTTCGATAATAACAAAAATAATATTTAAAAAAAAATGATAGCCACAAAGTTCCCTACCGAAAGAAAACACAAAAAATAATAAGTCAGTAATTCCGATAGTCAACAAAGTATGGATTGGTCCTAAAATTTATAGTCTACAATATGGAAATCAATGAAAAAACATTCATAAGATCCTGATAGGGATTGCAATATCAGAAGTGCCATCGCGTCTATGCAAATTTAATCAACCAAATTTCATAAACAAACCGAAATTTTTGCATTTAAAAAAGAGTGGAAAAATATTTTAAAAAAGAAAACCAACCAACCCTTTGTAATAACTTACAATTGTATTTTAAAATAAATTTCAAAACAAAATTAGAAAATTTCGACATGATTCTTGATCAGTAATATAAAAAAAAGCAACTACAAACCTCGAGAAGACCTTTTCCATAGCATCGCTGATTTCTCCAACAGTGCATCTAGCGCTAGCCGCTTCTACAGCAGCGTCCATAAGATTTCCTTTGCCTTTCGCCACCTCAGTAATGTTCTCCAATGCACGTCTTGCACGATCCTGAATATTTACCTCACAAATCCTTTAGCAAAAAAAGAAGTAAAAATGAAAATAAAAATAAAAATAAATAAAACATAAAAAATAAAAGTAAAGCAATTTTCAATACCAAAAAAAAAAATCCATCAATTTCTTCAACGGCCATCAATCCTCTAGGATTTGAAGTAGATTTACAAATTTGTTACTTTATTATTCAAACAAATAAAAAGAAACCTGAAATCAGACCAGTATTATTCTCATATGTCCATTTCATGCAAAAATCAATGAAAAAAAACCAACCGCATCTCGAGTCTCTTTAATGTGCTTCAGTTTGGCGATCTGACTTTCACGTACTTTCGCGTTATCGATTTGAAGAACTTCGATTCGTTGTTCCTAAAATTTAGCTTATGAATAGATTAAAATATTTTAAATCAAATATCGATGGCTAAAATTAAATATATTATCTGAGAACTTTTTTCTTCATTGAGAAATATTAATCAATTATTCAATCAGCTCATCAAAAAAAAAAGAAGAAAAACTACGATCAACCTTTTTTAAATATTAAATTAATGTACTCTACAATTAAAGATGAACCTTTTCGAGTCGATATTTATTGACGCCGACGATTACTTCCTTTCCAGCATCGATTCTAGCTTGTTTCTTAGCTGCGGCCTCTTCAATTCGAAGTTTTGGCATACCACTTGCAACGGCCTTTGCCATGCCGCCAAGCTCATCAACCTCTTCGATAACCTTAACAAATAAGTTTTCCATTACTATCTAAAATAATAAAAATGCCTAAGGGCATCTAATGTTTCCTTTTGTTTCCTTTCCCTTAGCAAAGTGCAAAGTTTTCGCCTCCTAGGCATGTTTGTGTGTCTTATTACTTTTATTAGCCAAAAATAGACTAAATAAACATCTATCAAAATAAAACAAGTAAAGAAAAATAAAAAAATTTGAAGCAACAAATCTATAACTAGCCGAATTGAAAACCACTAGGCAAATAAATAAAATACTATAAAGTTCTATAAATGCGACATGAAATAATAAAGACATAATAAATTATAAAAAGCTAACCTTTCTAGCCTTAGCGTAAAGCTCATCAGTGAGTGATTCCATCATATAGGATCCACCCCATGGATCGGCAACCTTAAAAATAATTCAGCATATTTTTTAAAAGTAAATAATCTGAAGAAATTCCATCTACAATTATTTCAACAAACAAAAGTCCGAACATTTTAAAATGGCGTTTGAATACTGGCGCATGTAAAAATACTCTATGAAGGGTTATAAGTACAAATATGAATCCCAGTCAGATACGACGATGAAAACATAATATCACCTCGACTTAGCGTTAGTGCCGATTCTTAGACTGTATTTGTGCGAATATTTCATATTCATACGTCAATAACTAACAAAACTTTAATATGTTTACTTTATAATTTTCTCATAATTTATATAAAATTCCATATTTTTCACTAAACAACGATAATATACATACCGATCAAAAAATGATTTAAAATCTGTAATAAAGTGGAAGAAATTAACGTAGCAATAGCAAATAAGAGGGCATACTTTGCAAATGCCAGATTCCTCTTGTATAACAATTTGTGTGTTACGTGCGATACGAGCCGAGAATGGTGTAGGCAAACCAAGTGCCTCATCGAATGAGTTCGTATGCAACGATTGTGTACCACCGAATACCGACGCCATAGCCTCGATTGTTGTACGAATAATATTATTGTAGGGATCCTTTAAAATAGATCGAAATATAGGCAAGTTTTGAACGATATTCTCATCCGGCCAGAGATGAACGAGTGGAAAGGATCGATCTAAGCTCATAGGCCCAATATGACTTCTAATAAAACCATATATTATCCTATACATCTTAATTAGTATTCCAACGCATCTTTGATGTATTTTATGCGCAAATGATTTAGAAATTATGCCGCCAAGCTTGAGCGTCTCATAGAGTTACGCCTCTGGTAAGCTTTGAAAAAGAATCTTGAATAGTATCACGAAAGTTTAAATTTCAAAAAAAAAAAATCCCATCCATATCAATAAGGCATATATTGCGTAAGTAGGTAATAACAGCATGAATAAATGAATTAAACCTGCTCAGTTAGAGACCATCCAGATGTTTGCGAATGTGTTCTTAACATCATCGAACGAGAATTCTGAGGTTGGAAGCGTTCCTTTAGCAGTGTTGCCCATAGACGTCGTGCAGCACGCATTTTTGCAATCTCCTGCAATTGTAACGATCATCTCTAAAGACGCATATTGAGAAGGGAAAAAAATTAGGTCATTTACAATAATTTCGACTTAAAGATGAAAACATCTTCAAATTAATTTATTTACTTCAGTTTGGCTTCTCATAAAGTCAATCAACTTGAAATACCACAACCACAGGTGAGACCAAAGTCGACAGGGTTTTACCTTGCAAAATTTTTACTCTTTTCTTTGATGGTAAAGTCAATTCTAGAAAATTGGTCGAACTTGCAATTGCAAAAGATACAACTTGCTAAAAGAATTTAACATGTTACAATTGCATCAATAATACTGCAACAATTGCATCAATCAATAAGTTAGAATATCAGTGATAATTATTTCTGTTTTAATAAAAAAAAATTCCTCCTCACAGTTACTGTCATTTGACTGCTTTGTTCAAACAAATGCAGCTATTAAATTAAATTCAGTTATTTTTACAGTATGATGCCAGGAGGTTGCAGGAACTAATATGTCGCACCACCAAGTTTGCCAAGGGAAAGCATCATCGCGTCGACCAGGACAACCTCTACTGACCATGGCTGTTGTTTAGCTCGCCATCATCCAGGACCCGATCGCAATACAACGTAATAACCTATTCGTGAACAACTTCTTCGTTCTCATCTTCCTCTCAATTTAAATTTTCATGGTAATATCTGTTAGCTTCAAATAACAACTTAGAATTATTTAAGGCCAATCAACACAACAACAACGTTAAACATCGTTGAATCGAAGAATAGAAGAAGAAACAACGATAATCGAAGAATCAGCCAAAATTAGCGAAGAAACTAACGAACCATATAGAAATTCATCGAGATACCCCAGAAGAATGAGAGACGAGGCGCAAATTGATCGATCTTTAAACCTGCATCTAGACCCGTTTGGCAATATTGTACACCATCAGCAATAGTAAACGCCATCTCTAGTACAGCATCTGCACCGGCTTCCTAAATAATTTTAAATATTAATGAATGGTTCCATTTGAAAATTTTAATCGTTATGAATTAGAAAATTTTATCTCGATGAAAGAAATACTTAGCAAATGGTCAATTATGTCAATAGACAGATATGGAATTTCCCCGAAAATGAATAAGAAAATTTCACTATATAAAGCGATATAAGAAGCAATAGAGCCGACCTGCATGTGATATCCACTAATGGAGATTGAGTTGAATTTCGGCATATTCTTGGCCGTATAAGCGAAGATATCACCAATGATACGCATTGATGGATCAGGTGGATAGATGTACGTGTTACGCACCATGAATTCTTTCAGGATATCGTTCTGGATTGTACCTGCTAGCTTCTTTCGTTCAACACCCTAGAAACAAAAAAAAACCTGCTTGCATCAACAACTTGGAAGACAACTCTAATCCACAGTAAATAGGATACTAGCTAATATCAAATATGCTTATTTGAGTTAAAAAAAAAGTAAAAACTGATCCAATAATTCATTAATCATCTCATAAAGACTATAGCCGAATAACCAAAAAAAGAGAGATAAACTTCTGCATTGTTAAGCAAAACATTCAGTAAATAATATTTCAACGTAAAAATAGTTACCTATATGCAACTTGATTCCCAAACGGTATCAATAACGCAGCAAAATATGTCAGCTATTCTTAATTAATTAATTCTGAATTCAAATAAAATCCAAGAATGAAGAAAATTTTATAAGATTTCAGAAGGGTATGTCACTGGAGAGATGACTTAAGGCAACGGGACGTTTACGATTATCGCCAGAGTCAAAAATAAATATTCACTGAGAAACTCTTTTAACTCATCAAACAAGCTGCCTACTATAGTTGAAATAAATAAGGAACGACATGCATAGAGGCCGCTTACCAACGCAGACAGATAAGAACAAACAGATCATAGCCATTGAAAACATACCGTTTCCTCAGCACCGGCAATGAACATGGCGAGAACGGGGATGACTGCACCATTCATGGTCATACTCACAGACATCTTGTCGAGAGGGATACCATCGAAGAGTCGCTTCATGTCTTCAATTGAGTCGACGGCTACACCAGCCATACCCACATCACCGAATACTCGTGGATTGTCTGAGTCATACCTAAAGCCACATAATACGTACAAACACATATATATATATATATATATATATATATATATATATATATATATATATATATATATATATATATATATATATATATATATATATATATATATATATATATATATATACACAATATACACAACCACTATTAGCCATTTATGTTTTTTAAATTGATCTATATTTAAATTACTTAAATTATTAGCTACATATCAACTAAAAGTATGTCACAATAATCATCACCAATACTATTGAACGACATGGTCTCCTTTTTAATTCATTTTGGGTATTATTACCGGAAAACTTGGGATCATTTATAATTTAATCAGGGAGGCCACCAGATGGAGAAGAAATAGCTGCATTTCTAGAAGACCGCTACTTTAACTTGCTTACGCTTTACACAAAAAAACTTTAGGATTGCACCGTCATCAACAATTTTACGAGCGACTTCTGTTGTTCTCACAGGTGCTGACCATTCAGGCTTAGGAGTACAAAGGTCCTTTTATTGATCATATATCGAGTAGAGAAAGGTGTTTACCCTCTGTGAGTGGCCAAATCGAATGCCACAGATAGACCTTGTTGACCGGCCTTAATATTGTCTTTGTAGAATTTGTTCGATTCCTCCACCGTAGAGAAGCCGGCGTATTGTCGAATAGTCCACGGTCGTTGTGTGTACATAGTCGGATATGGTCCACGAGTATAAGGAAACTTTCCCGGCAACTATAAAAATGCAGAAATCAGGCTTAAATTCTGGCACAGTCTATCATGCAACCTATCACCTCCCCCTCCCCGCCCCATCCAATGATCTCTTTAAGATTACAAGGTAACATAAGACCACTTTTTCATTGGTAAGGATAAGATATAACTCCGAGAATCTATTATTCAGAAATGATATTTTCTGCATAGCATCGTCCAAATGAAAGTGACTCTCTTATCGAGAATTTATAGTTGAAAGCTCTAATACGAACCAATGGAATATATCAATAAAAAGCATTTTAACTAATAGAATTCAATCATGAATCTCCATATAGTCATTTCCGGTTTGAATCTACCTATTGCAAAAAACATACTTCAATATCTCTGTCACGGTCACAAGCACGATCAAGCGGGGTATAGAGAGGCTTAATGAGAACACCCTCTGGAGTATGCCAAGCCAAGTCGTTGGGATCTTTGCCCTTCATCGCTTTCTTCGCAGAAGCTGCCCATTCTTCATGCAACGGTTGTGGCTGATATTCAGCTCGTGCACTGCTCGACGTTGAGAGTGCATAACGCTAAAATACTCAATAATTAACCAATTATATGAATTTCAATATTTGAGGCATATCTCAGTATCACATTTCTAAATGATTAAAAAAATAAAAACTGCAAGAAAAAAGACCAATAGGTAATATAATCGCAATTTTTTATAAATGAACCACCTCGACGAAAACATGAAATACCACAAATCGAACGGCGCAATAAGTCAAGAGATGACTATTGCAAATGGAGAGGAGGAGGATCCGATCTGTACATATACGCCAATGAATAAAAATCAATCAGCGCTATATTAGTATCGTGTAAAATGTTCAAATATGAATTATTATAATAGGCTCTGTAGTTCATTAATAAGCTATGCTAACTCCTGATGGATATCGGATGAAAGAAATTTGCCGCTTTCTGATTCTAATTCATCGGCAAACAGCAAATGCATATGTATGTTATAGTAAAAGATATGAATATTGAGAAACGAATCTTTTTTTTTTTCTTTCTTACCAATGCAAAGTTGAATCTTTTTTTTGCAATTTCTTGTGCAATGCAATTGCAGTTGCAAAAAAAAGCAAATGCAAATAATTCGTATCATGTTGAATCTTTTCGAAGCTCAAATACTAGCATCTTCAATTCTCCTTCATTCTCTTTTCTCGATGAGCTGCTTAAAAGCGATCATAACTTCTTCAGTCAAACTACTTTCATTAGGACTCTTCACAAAGAATGATTTAAAGACGGAAGTTGTAAAATCTAAACAAAACCTATTACCCGTTTTGGTTAGTAATAAAGACTAGAAGTGCTAGAAGTCCGATCGATAATTTACATGCTATGAAATCATATCCCTTTTATATGTATTAGGTGTGCATCAATGATGTGCCATGAAGGGTCTCTAGATCGGCCGGCAACTGTCGCCGAGCTCACATAATCGACGACGCTGATATGTCGACGCAGCATCGAGTGCACACTAATCGAAAAATAGTTGACAGTCTTGCAAGCGTTCACGCATCGATATGATCAAACGTTTGAGTGATATTTAACTGCAT
Organism: Baylisascaris procyonis; assembly: GCA_037389465.1. Classification (NCBI taxonomy): domain Eukaryota; kingdom Metazoa; phylum Nematoda; class Chromadorea; order Rhabditida; family Ascarididae; genus Baylisascaris; species Baylisascaris procyonis. Next base: position 1,136,798 of record JAZARR010000250.1, read on the forward strand.
TATCGATCAATACTGATCACATTCCTATGTGCTAGCATAGAGAATGTGATGGCACCGACGTGCACACCTCGAAATTGTTCGACGTGCGAAATGATTCAGAAAGAAAGATGCATATTAATTGCCGATGCTTCAAAAAATAAATTAAAAAAAAAATAAATAAAATAAAGCGTAATCAATAGGCTGCTAATTGCTCGCCATCACCACATAATTATATGAGCAAAAAAAGATTTATATAAATAAACGCATTTGATCATATTCACCTGAAATAATTTTACTTATAAACTGAACGGACACAAATATGATGTTATTATACATAAAAATCAAAAATATTCTTATTATTTTTGTTATAAATATGCAAAAATTTGTAATATTTCTTTGAATGCCCGCATTCTCAAGCGTTATAAAAATTCTTGATAAAAAAAATTAACAAACCGCTGATAAGAATGGTAGCTTGCAACCATGCAAAAGTCGTAGCGACATGTCGTAGACCGACCCAATCGGCTGTCGTCTAAATGAAAAATTATTGACGAAATATTCATTGAGAGAGATGGAAACGATTGAAACGTTCGTAATGATCGCTTATGCAAACTATTTCAAAGCTGTCAATTCATCAAATCTTATAGCAGTACAAATCAAATTGTCATCTTTTAGCATGCGGCGATATCGATATATCTAATTGCCAACCGCCTCAGTTCTACCGCAGAAAAGAATTCCAGCTTTCTTGACAACGTGTGAGTGCCTCGACAAAATGCATAGTTGCCTTGATATAATGCAACTGCCCAGCTGTCAAAAACTAGTACCTTCATCTTCCTTGACATGCCTCCTCCATCCACCTCCCTTCCCCCTTTCTCTCATTTGAATCGGACGAAAAAATGACGGAAAAAGTCAAAAAAAACATTAAGCAACAATACAATCCCTAGAAAAAACAACTGAGTTCTTCGAAAGGCGTTTTCGGGAAATTTCCATTGAAATGCGAACACGCAGAAACCAGTGTATATCGATTCTAAAGTTTTTGAGGGCCTGGTCGTTTTACATTTAGGGTGGAAAATATGGGGTCACGATTCCATCTCGGTCGCCATCGAGAACTGATCAAGGCATGACTATACTGAGGTAAGATAAGCCCTATGGTGGTTGCGTCGTCGAAGTGAACCACTCAGAACCGCAACCAAGGTTAGCTCACTTTCATATGAACAAAGATTCAATTTAATCTCAACTATAGCCATAATAACATAGGTAATTTGTATTCGTTCCTCTCTGCCAATAATTGTGAGCCTATTCTATTCTCGTTGTTCTTCTAATTGCGGAATTCGAAGCGACCAAACAAAACACTCTCATATAAAAATTCATTCATCTCATATGAATATTGCTAACACAAATCTAACAATAAATATTCAAATATATTTTCCCCAGTAAACCATCGATAGAAATTTTTATTTTTCGATTCCTTGAATCTTAAATTATATCGTTACTTAATATATCCAGAATAAATGAATTGAAAGGAATTGAGATTTGAGAAATGATCGAAAAATATTAAACGACAACAAACGAGCGGATTGCTCACTGTGTCCGCAGGAAAATCGGTAGTTAAGAAAAACTGCCAAGAAAACAACGGATATATATTTGTTAGTATCATTTCTCGTCTTAGGCGATTATAAGAAATTTATCAAACCATCGAAAAGTTTACTTGGCAGCCACGATTACGTTCATACGAATAGGTTACTATTTGAACAGATAGAGAGGGGAACATCTCGCAATCGCAAACAAATGAGTACCACCAACAGATTGCGATGGTAATGACGTACACAACGATGTCGAAGCAGTGAAGACGAAACGATGTGCCAACCGCACATCGCAGTCAAGCATGAAAGAATGATGTGTGGATGGCTGACTGCTCGAATGCACGAGTTCCCACATCGGCTGGCAATAGAGGGCTTACGTGCAAAAATCGTTTGGCAGAGCAAAAGAAAACTCAAGGCTCATTCGTCGATTGCGACGACGTACATCGACAGACCCGCAACATATGCCTCTCCCACGTATTCACATACAGCATACCGCCCGATTCACTCTCGTCGATTCGTTTACCGCCTCGTTAAAATCAATATTTTAGAGATGTGATACAATGTCACCTAAATGATAGAAGATCATGGAGCCGAAATCAGGGGAACTGACTCTCAGAGAAGCTGACTCTATATGTTATGACCATTAAAGTGAACTCTTTTTTGAATTTATAACTTAATGTGAGTTATATAAAAGATGTCACAGTCGTTTCAAAGAAAACCAGGTCTATTCTCTCGTACTTTCCAATATTATCGACAAGTAGTGCTTCAAAAACATGTTTTACTGGTTTTATTTGACGAAATTCGTTCGTCATTTAGAGGTTCAAACTTTCACCGTTCATGATGGGCATATGAATAACGAGTAAGCCGGAAAAGAGACGAGAAAAAAGAGGCAAACAATACAAAAGATTTCGCATCGACAATTCCAATAATAAAGTGTCCAACATTATCATTGACTGCTACATTGCCGGACATCATGCCAAGTGTATTTCGCCGTTCGTCTGATTATTTCGGCTCGAAAATCACAAAACATATATGGCACAAATTTTGGTATTTGTCAAATCAAAACCTCATTGTTCACCTTCTTTGTAAAATAAATAAATTTTAAAATAAACATAAATATAAATAAAAAATTTACAACTATATTTCACTTATTGACTGATAGGATGCCGTTGAGATATTAGTTTATTTTGCTTCAAACATTAATATGATCGGTTGGTCTAGTCAATGAAAAGTGCACATCGTATCAGCTAGCGTTTCTTGCAATCATTCACATATGTTGCAATGAACAGAAGTGGGGAAGTGCTACTAGTATTGAACGCACATTAATAATCAAATTTAAACTGATAGCAACTGCAGATATTGAAGAACACGGTGACAAGCCAAGAACGAATACGTCATAAGAATGACACCTGACTATTCAATGCAAAAAAAAAAAAATAAAAAATAAAAAATTCATCTGTTGTTTACATAGATTTTACCTCGTTAAGCAACGTGACCTATGATCGTCCAAGTTAATTTTCCCTTTAGCTAAGGTTTATGCATAGAATACTGCTAATTTAAGTTTTAAAGCAATATAAACAAAAATAAGTGGGAAAGCGCATCATTTTAAAATTCCCATTTTTTCCTCATCAAATGTTTTCAAACTATCAATAGATATGCAAGATAATGCCCTCATATTTTAATGATCGGATTATACGCAAACGAAATGGCGAAAGTACGCGCAGAATTCTCTATAATCTGATTGGCGCAAAGTATATGCAAATTTTTTGGCCTTTTTTGACATCCGCAAATGGGCGACATGAAGTGTGGCACAAAAAGGCCCCACTGTGGTAATAGATTTGATGGTTCCGGAGTCGAAACTATCAAGCATGTAAAAACAAAACACAAAAGTGCACGCAAAGGCACAACACTGCCCCTTTGCACAAGCAAATTTGCGAAAGTATGCAGTAAATAATCTTTTTTAAAGATGAAAACATTTGAAAAATTCTGTTGAAGGAGCTAGTATGATAAGTCACTTGCAATTTCACTATTCAGACCAACCGATTTCAAAAATGACAAAAAAATTTGAAAAAAAAGCGAAGCAATGGTTTTATATCTCACCTGAGCTAACCACTCATTAAGATTTTCTGCAAAAGATTCGCTTTTCTTCGTGTTCAGCCGCTTCTCAGACGTTCTCAAACGCCAATAATTCCGCTCGAAAGTGACAAATCGGTATGGAAGTCCATAAAAACTCATTTTATGGTGGAAGATTATAGCTAGTAAAATTTCATAACACGATAGCTTCAGTGTTTTCCGGTATTAAATTATTTGATTAGCAGACAAACGTGCATTTACGCACAGACACGACACGACACGACACGACACATCACTGCACGTGTTTAGCGAGATGTAACTCTAAATATGCATAAAAGACGCATCTTTATAGTAATAACTAGCAGCCACAGAATTGAAAATTTTGCTTGAAGCGTGGAAACTTTTTTCCGAAATATTCGACGTTATTATTTGGCCAAAGCTAATATATTTACAGTTTAATGTGGGTATTTTTTGGAATTAAAATGGCTCCAGCTGAAATTCAGAAGCATCCGATTTGCGCTGCAAAATGAACCAACTGACAACTCATAAAGCAGCGCGTCGGCAATCGATTGAAAGCGAGCAGTGTCGAGCACGCGATGCTCAGCTGGTTGTAGTGCCAGCTGGCTGGCTAGTAAGAAATGTGCATTGAATAGAAGGGGGGACCCCGAGGTCGAACGAATGAACATCTCACTGCCTGACAACCACAGCTTCCGATCTACTTGCAGCGATGTTCGCGCAGCGCTTATTATAAAGGGTTAGCATGCGTGTGTATATTTGCGTACCGCTTTGCTGTCAATAAGAGGGCATTTTCAGAGGGAATTTTTGCACTTTTGTTTGCAAACCTCTCGACGAGAAATGCCTGTTTTTTTCTGAGTCAACACCTTGAAGCATTCGACAAGCAACATATAGAACGGAGAAAACTTGAAGAGAAAATAAGGGGAAATGCAAATTTTGTGCTTGTTCATGAAAGCAAGCTTAGAAAGTAGATAATTAGGAAGTAAATCGCTTCTATTTTCCAAATTTCAGGTTTTATAGATCGTTTACCTTTTTTTTTAAGAATATATTCGAAGTGAATCAATTATGGGAATTGATAAAAAGTCAACAAAGATTGATAAAAAGTTGAGGATGTCAAATTCGATTGCATCATACAAATATGTCAAAAATATTAGCGATTTTGCGATTTCAATTTTTATTTTTCTTAAAAATGAAAAAAAAAATTTTTTTCGCATCTGAAAATATTTCGATAGAGCCAATCTACGTGGTAAATTTTAAAACATTTTTGCTTACAAGAAGAAAATGCTCATCCGTTGGATTGCACTGCAAAATTGAAAAGTCCTCTCTATGTTCCATTTATGTGTATGGGGCGATCATCGTCATATTAATGATCGATCGTTGTCAAAAACAAATCATCTGATGCAATACTTTTTTTTTTCATTCTTTTTCTCTAAGCTTTGCCTGTCCCTCGCCCACCTCATCCTCCTTTCCACGCGAATGTGATAATGCAAGTAGCTGTCTTGAGCAAATAAAATAATACGAAACTCTTGGGTACGGCGCCGAAGAGTCAACGCAAGATATCACCGTGTAATCTAACACTGCAATGATCAAATTTACTCGTATAGTCGATTCTCGTTTGTTGTTCTTCACAAAATATCACTGATCAACTTATATGCTATCGTGCCACCGCAGGCGATATCTCGGGCCTATGTGAGTCGGTCTTCGGCCTATATGAGTCGCTGTTGCCCACATGAGTCGGTTCCCTCAACGCCGCTGTCCATCATCGCAGAAGCTACTCGATATTACAGTGCATTTTACTTGTTGTATTTCAAATTTCGGACTATATATCATTTTCTCCATTATCGTTGATTATCTATGGTAAATATTAGTGTTCCCTTTTTTCGTTATTTCTCTTCCATCACATTGTTCAACAGATATGCTAACCTTATTTAGCTGAGACCTTATTTGGCTCATTCTGCAACAATAATTTTCATAAATTATTTCTCAGTAAAGTATATTTTTCACTAAAATATTTCTTGAAAAGAGGAGAAATTTTTTAATTTGATCGTTTTATGTTACGTTTCAAATAAGCTTTAATTGAATGGCAGATCTTAGATGAGAGACTTTCAGAAAATCAAAAGTATATGGAAGTATATATAAAATATATAAATTCAGAAAAAAATTCAGAAAAAAAAATGTATATATACATATATATATATATATATATATATATATATATATATATATATATATATATATATATATATATATACAAAATATGGAAGTATTGAGTCACGCTATTCATGGTTGCATTAGCGAAAAATTAACGAGAAAATTAACAATTCTTATGAAGAATCGTCGCTTATATCTAATCTATTTCTTAGAAATAAATGTTGTCGCATTGTTTTATTGAGTTCTTAAATGATCTTTTAAAATTTTTGCACTTCAATGGCCCGAAAGTTATACCCTTTATCAGAGATATATCACCTTTTAATAGTGTCTCCAACAGTAGTAAACATTTCGATGAAGCCAAATAAGACTGTGCCAAGCTTTCGTATCACTAAAGAAGTTGTACAAATCAATATCTTTACTATATGCAACACGAACTATAATAAGCATTTATTCAAAATAACATCCATGTCATGTTCAATGATTTTTTATTTTTTATTTTTATTTTTTACAAACAGATATTTCTAATGTGATCTTAATTTCTACGACAATCACACATCGTTTTCTATATTAGTAATTTTGTGGCGTATTAGTCGTGGATAACGATGAGCAAAAATATCAATTTTCCTTGGATGATTACGTGATCCATACATGATCGTTTTAATCGGTCGAATAATATATGAGGGCTTTGCGAATGCAATCATCGTAGGAGTATGAAATATTCGATGCATAATTTCAGCGTTACATGAAAATGGTGTACTCGTATTTGGAAGTGAATTAGTTTGCAACGGCAATAAATTTGAGGGACGTTCAGATATTGTTGGAAACAAACCGATATTCTCAGACAAAACGACATTATCTGAATGTCGTGATACGCTATTAGGACTCGAAACTTTTTCATTGGTTTGGGCAGTGTCGTATTCATGGTTCGGTATTCTCTTCCGATTTATGAATATGTTGTTTGATTTCTTTATCAGCGAACTATATCTCAAATTGTTGTCTTTCTTGTCTTTGCTCGTTGAATTAAATTGATTTTGAATTTTGTTGTTGAATGTCGGAGGATATATCTGAAACATTGGTGTAGATCATTCACAAACAAATATTTTGCAAACGCAATACACACCTGATTCAATGATAAAACACTGTTACAATTATTTCGATTGGTATACCTTATCGAGTGATAATCAATTGAAATATTCAAAAATCTTTCCTATAAAATTTCCGCTCATATAAAATATATTGTTCTTTCTTTGGGAAATGGAAATGTATCGCAATTATCAGTTAACGTATTCATGCGAATGATCGAGTGATACTTGAAGCACTAATTGGATTTATTGCGCAAGAAATTTCCAAAAAATATACTTATTTTAAAGTCACTCATATGCTATAATGTTTCATGGAAACATTATAGGACATTTTTTCTTGGGGGGGGGAGGGGGGGGTTGCATTTACAAAAATTGCAAATTCGCTACAATATGATCGGTGTACAAGTAAGGGTATTGCAAGTTGACGATGAATGTAATATTTATTTCGCAGTTATGAATGTTGCTTGAGTAATTTTTCAAAGATGTTTCATCCGGATGATTTAATAACTGAAGTGAATTGTTGCATTTCGATAAAATTTTATTTTATAGAATATTTGTGCAATATTCTATCCATATTATGCAATATGCAAAGATAGTCTTTACAAAAATTGCTCTATCCTTATTTATTTTCCCATCATTTAATATGAGATTTATATTTGTTTTATTGAAAATTATGAAGAAATCACCTCAGTCAATTGTTGTTCTTCTCGATTATCGACAGTTGAAAGAATTTTATAGTTTGCTTTATTTTTTCGATCACTTTCCTCCCAAAAAAGGAAACGTGGATGAAAAAAATTGCCTCCATCGATTACTGGTCTTAACCATCTGTAAATATACAATGCAATAAATTCGCTTCAGAATTATTAAGTAATACTTTTTGAATAATTCACCACATTAGCGACCTTACAGAAATATCCTCGACATTGGTTTCAATTTCTTCCTGTGTCGCCTGATACGAGTAAGTACCATGTATTATATTACAGTGTCGAATTGATATCCTGTACAGTAATTTGCCTGAAGTGCGTCACTAAGATCAAGTATCTATATTCGGCACGATCATGAATAGCCTAGATACTACGCTCGTAGGGATCATGAAAGTCCGCGGATAATACTGAAGGCGCGTTTGTAATAAAACATTCCATTTATTCTTCTAGCTGTTCAAAAATTAGCATCTATAGATGAACTAAATGCTTGAAGAATGAAACCTCGGTTTAATAACATCCTGGAAATGTTGGCTTTGAGTTGCACTTCGTTTTATTCCTCGTAAGTGTCGTGTTGTTATGGAACATTTTACACGTCGTATTATAATCTCATAAATCGCACTGAAAAATGATGAATAAATGAAATTTGTTTTGTTATGTTGGCAACAAAAAAATGGATGATATGATTTGGCAGCAATTTAACCTAAACATTTCTAACAATTTTTAGAGTGAAATTATTTAATGAATCAGCTAAAACATATTTCAATATTTATGTTATATAGCAATCATGATGTGTTATATAACAATTATGGTGTGTTATATAACAGCCATGGTGGCAATTTGATCATTCATTGTGTTATGCAAATAGCGGTTCGTAATATAGGTCGCAAAAAATAAAGGTAATTTTAGTATTTGCGTCACATCCGATGAAAAATAGACAAAGAGTCAAAGATGAAAAATTTTTTAACACCGATCCACAGGCAACGATGAACAGAGCTTTTTCCATACGTAAATATTTCGATAATCACTAAGAAAGTGTATCCAATAGTTGAGCGATTATATTAATAAGTAGCAATTTGAGTGGATCATTTACGGGACACTTAAATTGGGTGGGATTATCGATAATAATAATATATTTATCCATCATCAACGAATGCTCATTTAAATAAAATTTTTTTAGGATATTTTTGAAATATTCAAGTTATTACATAAGCACATATCTTTTAAGAAAATCCATCTTTTTGAGTAATGAATTCAATTTCGACTAAACTGCTGCAACTATTCTGTTATTAATAATGGTCGCCGAATGGTGGAAGAGAAAAATAGTGGGATAGAAAGGAAATACGCTCATCTAATAAAATGAAATGAGACGATAAAATGAGAAGCTAATGTAAATTTTCATATAATTTTTTCGTAGAAAATGCTTGTCCCTTCTTCGGCTAAGAGTTCATTGCTTATTTATTAAGTATTTAAATCGTTGAAATAATTCAAAAAATTTATCTCACTTGTTGCCTGCATCAATTCGTTTCTTAAAATTTGTGATAAAATCGAATGCGACAATTCGACCTTTCGAGATTATATAACCACCACGCCAAGTATCACCATTTGCCAACATTTCTTGACGTTTCAATGTGGAGAGAGGACGATTTGTTTGCTTACAGCAATTTTCTTTCAACCTATTCAATTGGTAAACAATCAATTATTTCGTTATTTCATTTTATAAATTTTCATATTTCATTATTGTTTAATTCTCATTTTATAAAGTAAAAGAATGCTTTTAATTTCTTAAGTTCGATATTTCAATTAAAATTTCACAATAAACTTAGTTGCAGAAACTTAAAATTTGTAGCGTATTTTAAATTACCAAATTTGATTATTTAAAGAAAATAATTATCTTCGTCATAATAACTTCAACGGAAGCAAATGAAACGACGAAATCATTCTTGCCAACTGCTTTGATCAAATTGCCCTTTGATTTGGGGAACATTTCACCATCAACATAGTGTGAGTTTTTTTCGAGTTTTGCTCATTATAATGCACAAAATTATGGCACTTGCGAAAAAGCCGTAGCATTTACTACAAACTATCACACTACATTTTTTGATTTTTTCAAAGTTTTTCAAAAGTTTTTTTTCAATTTCAGTTTTTTTTGCATTTCACAATTTTTCAAAGTTTTGTACTAACAAAATTTTTGAATGCAACGATCCCAAATTCAAAAAATTCTAATGGTGCAGAATTTTCTGAACATATCTACACTAATGTTTGCATTTTAATGGGGTTTCTTCGAGTTTAGCATAATTCATGCATCAATAACGATAAGTGTATATAAATCTAAATTACTTACTTCAGTGAAGGACCACTAGGATAGCGATTGCAATGTATATTCTCCCAATCGATTAGGCATCTCTGGAAATTGAGATAAAAAACCCCGAGTCAAGGTTAAACATAACTTCTGAAGGTCAGCGATGGATGTTGTTCATATGTTTGAATAGGTCTTTCAGCACACTTTTCTCGAAATACTTATTGAAAAAAATGACTGATGCCATCATTTGGCATCAATATTCAACAAAAAAAAATTAATTTCATAATAAAGCCGAGAATTTTTAAATTATTAAAAAAAAATTAAAAAGTTTTTTTAAAAAAATTATTGAAAAAAATTAAAAAATATTTTTAAAAAACCATTACTTCAGTAGAAATTGTTTTTGAAACATCCAAAATTTAAACGATTGAATAAATCATTTTCATTATAATGAATTAGTAGAAAGTATGCGATACGATAGCAATTGATTCGACGAGGAAATGAAAGAAATTTGAACACTTACCGCAACGATCATATCAATTTTATTAGAACATAGTACTGGCATACAATTGAAAACTGAAAAATATTTTTATTAGCAATAAAAATTTTCATCGAAATAATTAAATTATTAATATTTATTGGTACATCTCATCGTATTGATGAAATAATTATATGTCTTTTTAGCATTACAGTAATCAATATTAAATAAGAATATTTTTGATATTTGTTGCAAAAATATATTTCCGGTCTATATCCGTGCAAAAATTATTCGGATTTGAGTGTTCACATCACGATCGCTTGCAAAATAACTATGCGAGCAGAATAAATCTGCCTTTATCTAATGGGGGGAAAATTAAACGACGTACCTGGTTTTGAATGATTATTAAATGTAACTTCGTAGGGCAAATTTCCATTCGTGCAATTTCCTTTTGCAAAAAAAGATACTCGTTCAGCAGATATTAACACCTTTAATACGATATATTTTAGCATATGTTTGAAGTGATGCATCTGCATATTCTAAAATAAAAATTTATTCATGCATGCAGTATTTAAATAATTATAACTGCAGTGATACCTAGCGGAGGTTATATTTGAATGAACTGCACAATTAATTAGATCAACATTTAATTTAATGTTGAAAAAAAAAAAGAGAAAAAAGGCGATAATCATAATGCAATCTATTCTATATGTACCATTTTACACATTTAAAATTCCATTTATAAAACGTTCAAATTCACTCAAATATTTCCATTGTTTCTCTCTCATATTATAGTAATTTATTCTTATTTCATTCATTCCTAACTTAGCTTGAGAAAAGTTTTTAAATTAAAAGAATTTTTTCCAGTTCTCCATGCCTTCGGTCTAAAAAACATGGAAATTTCTTTGCTATGAGCGATAAAGAAGTTTGAAAAAAAAAAGAAAACGAAAACGTCTGACGCTTGGAGAGTTGAAAAATGAGCCAAGATCATTGTTACGGTATCATGGGGGAAAAAGGAGAATAATAATTGACGACGTGGGGCTTTATAGAAATTCTCTGTTATATATAACTAGAAAATATTCAGTAGTAAATCTTTTCTACTGCTTGATGGCTAGTAAACAACCTGAAAATCTGAATGAAAATATAGAAGAGAAACCCAGGAAGACAAGATTCTGGAGTCGTTATTCCATAAGATGTATGAAATGTAATCTACTTGATGAAATATACATAGATGAAAAGGATGTGCCACTTTTAAAAGATGTTTGCAATTGGCAATGATTGCAAATAACGAACGGAAGTTGTTGATGATTTTGACACAGTATAGAGGGCAATAATTCGTAGCCCAATTTCTATTGGCGTATTCAATTTTTTTTTTTTTTTTTTAATGCAATTGCACTCATAAATACGGTCAACCATATTATTAAATGCAAAAAAAATTCAATCGAAAATCTACACGGCATAAACTTAAATACTGTTTTATTACAAAATTACTCTATAGAGAGGAATTTATTAATAAGTGAATGCAATTAGGGCGTTCGCAAAGCAACAATTTATAGCTAACCAGTTGTTGATGTAAGCCATCTTTTGACGTGAAAAAGTTGTAAAGAAAAGGAGATTCTAACTGAAGTGCTTAATTAATTGCTCTAAAAAGGCTTAAATATGGAAAAACAAAAAAAAAATTTATTCGTTTAAATAGTTTGCAAAAAATTTAACTCAGAAAAATACATAAAGACAGTTTTTCTTCCACTAAAAGCTTATTTGTTTAAAAAAATTCATCATCAAATTTTAAAATTGAATATTATTTTCTGTCTCCTCTTGTTCGGCTCATCTGAATGAAGAGATTGTATAAAATTCTTACCCATCTATCATTCCTCTTATTTCTACCTGTACGATATGAGAGATAAAGTTGTTGATCGATTATACTACATTATATTTTCTTGAATAATCGAGTAAATGATAAAACCAATCATTGAATTATTTAATATAAATGTATACAGGAATTTTTTTAATAAAATTATTGACAATACTTATTGACAATACTATCTACTCCTACAACACCTCAACTACTATCTTGAAGCGTTTAAAAATTATAGCCGTTTAATTTATTAAATCATTAAATCACAATATACATACAATCTCTAATATTTATTTGATATATGAGGAAATAAAACGAATGAATTTTCTGCTGACCAAAACAGATAATAGTTATTCGAGTTCTATAATTGCGAATATTTTCTTCTATTATTCAGAATATTTCATTAAGAAAACTATTTTTCAAGTGTAATATTAATCAAACAGAATCCAAAATGGTGACAGCGTTATTATAGTGATTGGAATTTCACCGATTATTGCTAAATTTCCGGAAGAAAAATGTTGCATAGCGTTGAAAATATAGTGCAAAAAAAAAAAAGAAATTTTGCTGAGCATTTATTTAGAGAAATAATATAATGATTTAAATGATATGTTCGTTGAAAATTTCGTAGTAATGACACTCATTGGTTGGATATGATCTCCGAACGACGTAACGACGTCCTGCAGTAGTGACTGTGATGTGATCGACTCGATGCCTTTAGTCCTGAAGGAAGCTGCATTAACAGGTCTTATCAAACAACTTAACCGCTATCCTTCCCGCTCGGGGAACTTATTCTACCGGTGACGGGCAACCAGTTTCTTTATTAGTCACGGGCTTTTTACTTATCATTCAACGCAAGAAATTGAAGCTAAGGCTAAGAAATTTTGTAGGCGTAATTCACATTACAAAGTGACCTCTTACTGTCAGATGTTATATCGAGAGATGCTTTCTGAAAAGAGGTTAACCATGTAGAGCACTAGAATTTTGACCATCGATCAATTTACATGCTACACCGATCAAATCATAAGGGATAAGGGGATAAGTCAGAAATAGATGACCTTATTAAGTATGTTTTATTATTTGTTGATAGTTTATGCAAATTTTTCGCTTGATAACCACAATGCAAAAAACGCTCAACGTACTAATTCGCCTAGCGTGCATTTTGGCTTCATTCAATTATGAGCTAAAATTCAAGAAGTGCGCAAAAAAATTTTATACGCTGAAAACTCTTGTGAACTTGCGGCATATCAAATATTTTCAAATATCTATTTATGCAAATTTATGCAAAAAATACCTATCCGAACGTAACCTCTGCACAGATCTAAAATGTTTTTACAATAAGAGATGTCTGCAATAATGAACTGGAAGGATTGAAATATAATATTAAAATATTTTCTAAAATTAAAGAAAGAATTTTTTTCACCTCATCGCTGCTTGATGTTTTTTTCTCACTTTCATCATCTTCTTCTTCATTTTGCTCCAATAACGGCTGCAAATAGTTTATTTAATGGCAGACCTTGCAGCTCTTTCACTTATCTAAACTCCAGTCAAAATTTTATTAAAAATTAGGTGTTCTCGAAGGAAATCTCTAACAAATTGTACCTTGAATTACCATCTTCAAGAGCTGGAACTATAATAAACAAATCTCTCATTGAAATAGTAATTATATTTTCCAGATAAAAAACGACGTTATGATGCCATAAGGAAGTAGAGAAACACGAATGAATGATATATGCATTTTCTAAGTGCGAACATCCTCGAAGAGTCGTTAGAATGTGATACAGAAATTTAGATTTCATGTCTCAAGCCAGGATTCTCACAGAACTTCATATTAAGTGCTTACTTCTGCGTTGTGCTTATCATCCTTGCATGCTGAATTATCCATAAGCTAGAATAGCTTTACAATTAATCCAACGCTCATCGCGTATTTAACGAGATTTGCGAGGAATCCGAGGTCTGTGCGATGGTAAGCGTATATTATTGTTACAATTTTATTAAAGGGTCACGAAATGAAAAAAAAAGACGAACATTTATTTGCTTTGATGGTGATTGGCTATCGTTGTCGGTTGTACTGTGCGCAGCATATTCAAAAATTGATAGCCGCCTTTTTGCAGGCTGAAATTCAATCAAACATTCAATTTTATTTTTTGTAATATTAAGATTAAGTTATTTATTTATTAAGCAAGCAATGCTGATTAATAGTTTCACTTTATATTTTTGGTTTCTTTCGGTGAAAGCAGCAAGGTAATTCGATAATTGAGATGCAAAGAATGCCAAAAAACATAACCATTGAAATTGATATGGATACCTTTTCGAATTTATTTTCAAAATAAACTAAAAAAATGAATAAAATTAAAAAATACCTTTTCTCGAATTTTCAATAAGTTCTCAGGTGCCACTATTTTTTCGTAGACAGTTGGAGGTGGTGGAACATTTGGAAAACACGGGAACGCGTTCTTCTGAATTATTATTTATAAAGAAATTAATTGTTGTCATTTCATAATATTAAGGAATATTTTTTTTTTCAGAGGTGGGAGAGATGCTCATCGATTAAGTGATAAGAAAAATCCCAATCTTTGATGATATCATTAATCCTGGTCGAGTAAGAATATATGTACATAAATTTTGTGCATTCGATGACGTCATCGTTGAATACTTGCATTCAAAAGTTGTTCGTGGAACATTTTTCATTGTTGCCATCTGTTAGATACGATGGAAAATAATTGAAAAATAAATTATCATTAAAATCACTAACATTCTCGAAAACAGCTCGTCGTTCGGCGAAATCACGACTATCAATTTGTTTTTCATATTTGCTGAGGAGTAGAATTTTTGGCTGTAATTCAAATTGCTGTTTATTGTATAAATGAGAAATTTCAGCGGAAAACTGGCAAAATTTTTTTGATTCAAATAGTTTGGTTTCAATGAAACAATCATATCATAGAGCATTTTCTATTCGAATTTATTTACCTTGATAATCACTTGTTAGTTCATCTTTTGTGATGGTCATTTAAGCGTTCGTGATGGTCATTTTTGGCATTCCTGATAGTCATTTGCGCGTATGAATATTTAAATAATACAAGCATAACAAGTTCGATTCATTGAAAATATTCTATAAAATTCTTTCAACGATGAAAGAGAGAAAATTTTGCACAAAATCACCTAAAATTTGTTGCTACATTAAGCTTTTTAAGAATTAAAATATGAGAAAAATGCGAAATATTATGTAAATCGCGCTGAAATGCAGAAAAACGTGTAAATTATGCAAAATATGATGGGGTAATAGAAGTGAAAAAGCGATAGATGACCTTGAACGGAAGAATGAGGCATTTTTATCAAACTTGGATCTTAATGTAGGTCCCATTCAAGATTATTAAAGATGTCTTGGCTCATTAAAACGGCTTAAAAATTCTGTTATGTGCATTTTTTTCGGAGTAATGCATATAATATTTTGATTTTATAATCTAGAAAATTTTTGGCAACTTATCAAATTATTACAGTATGATGTAGAAAGTTTTATCTTTGGCTCATTTCATATACTTTTGCGAATATATTCTGGCGAAAATTAAGATTAGAACGTCTTAACACAAATAATTTAAAATAGTATCTCATTAATGTTTTGCCTTTGTGTGAATTAGACGAATTTATTACTGGATAACGCGATGAGGCGGCATCTGTTGGATCGATTCCCTTCTTTCTAGCATTGTTACGAAAAACTTGACGTTGCCGTTCGTTCAATTCTTTGAGCTAAAAAAAAAAAAATAATATTTGAAATACACCTCTTATAAATTATTCATTACCGCTTTCAGTTCGAATTGGTGAAAGGTTTTTTTATGAGCGATGAAAGGAGTGGGTTGTAAATTTTCTTCCATACGGTAACGAACGTCTTTTTCATTATGGTAGCTGGAAGTTCTTGAATACGGTAGGCTTCGCGGCATATTCACTTAGTAATAAGAAATGAGTACATAGCTTCCACTACGATTTTAAGACCTAATTATTTCAACTCAAGCGAGCAATGTACAAAGTTTTTCAAGATTCTTTTGGCCTAAGTGTTTCCAACATTTTAAATTTGAAGTGTTTCTCAACCAGTATAAAATACTTTCCCATCCACTAATGTGTTAATTCTTTTTCAGTTTAAATTATTCTCTATCGTTCATTTTCTTGCAGTAAATTAGCGGCATTCAAAGAGTATTAATGAATAGCAATCTTACGTCATATTCTTGACGTTCTTTTCTTCTTTCGAGATCATATTTATCGGCTTCCAATTTGCATATTCTTTGATATAATTGTCTAATTTTTTCCTTTAGCTCATTTCCTTTTAATTCGGTGAAATCGATCGTTTTTGCAATAGCGGCCATAAAATTCTCTTTCTCTTGCTTTTGTTGCTCTTTTGTCATTTCCATTTCATGCTTTGCCTGAAATCGTTTACTCGTATCTTGGAAAGAAAAAGAAAAACTACACTACGGTATTGGCCGATCCCCAAAGTTCCTTTTGAAAAATTTTTATTCGATGAGTCGAATGAAATCATAGATTTTCGAAGAGGTGTGGAAAAAAATAATGGCTCAATTTTTGAAATCAACCATCTTAATGCATGTATGATAGAGCATTTTTTTATTGATGCAGAGGATTTCTTCATGGTTAAGTTGAGGAAGTTTAATCTCAACGGACAAAAAATGAGTTCATAACCTGACATATATTAGTGAATTTGTGGCCTTTTTTTTGATAAATAACAAAATTTCGGCCTGCACCACTAGCCGTAGCTAATGCAAAAGCTCCAGCTAATTGTTGCTGACGTTTCTTCCTTTCCTCTTCTTTACGACGCTTATCTGCCTCCATACGAGCTTTGACTTCTTCCTGAAAATTTCCATTGAAGTCTTCATATGAACGAAGCATCGAATATATTATCAGGCAGAAATTTTTTCCTCAATATAGCCGCTCATTATCGCTACTCATATTACTGAGGGAACTGACGTCTTGCCTGTTTTCTCTTGTGCCGATGAAGAAACCGATTGTTATAAAATCTGCACCTGCATACTTATAAAAGAATCTCAGTGGAACTAATACGATTGATGTGGAAAGGAAGCTAGAAATATTAATATTCGTATTTTAGAAGTTAGGGAGTTCAAAACTTTTCAATATTTAATGTCGGTTCGAAGAAGATCATATTGCAGATGGCTTAGATGTGCTACTTGAAGTAGATCAAATGAATTTCAACAGGATTGTGCTACTTGTAGAACGTTTAATAACAGATGGAAGTAGAACGCTAATCGAGCTCACTTCCTCTTGCCGACGAGCTTCCTCCTCTAGACGTCGCCTCTCTTCGAATTGGCGATCCTCTTCTTCCCTTTCTAAACGTCGGCGCTCCTGCTTCTCCTTTAGAGATTTCAATTCAGCTTCTTCTTTTTCACGTTCTATACGACGACGCTCTTCATAGTCTTGTAGCGCAGCTGCTTCTTCTTCCGCTTGTCGTTTCTTAGCAGCCTTAAGGAAAAACCATTTCAATTGGTTCCCATTATAGTAACAATAGCTGTATGAGAGTTAAAACTCAAAAGTCAGTAATGTTCACGATAAACTAAGCCAAAGATATCATGAACGTCGTCTACTTTCTAATCCGCTTCAGAATGACAAGTGAATCCGAAGCTATATGCTCGTCGGTAAGTCAGAATCCGTGGTCGCTAGTAGGTCACGGTGTATGGTCGTTAAAGCATGAGTATATAGCTTAATCGTGAGTGGCACACTGGAGACTGAATCAAAAAGAGAAAAAAAAACGCTAAAATCATGCGATGCCTAAGTCATGAAATTCTAT
Source organism: Baylisascaris procyonis (assembly GCA_037389465.1). NCBI lineage: Eukaryota > Metazoa > Nematoda > Chromadorea > Rhabditida > Ascarididae > Baylisascaris > Baylisascaris procyonis. Next base: position 1,154,814 of record JAZARR010000250.1, read on the forward strand.
ATGGCACATAAATTAATAAGTCAAAATTTTCATTGAATTCATGCGAATAATCAAAAATCATTGATGATATTTATAGTATTATGCTATAAAATGATATCTTGTATTTACGATATTTACAGCTGTTACGGTATTTACAGTAATCCGTTTTACAGTAATACGTTCTATGCAGCGAAGATATAGCACCATGTTAAATCTTGCCTATTTACAAAAATCTTCTTCGTATTTCTCATTGCCAAAAACTGATGAACATTTTGCTTTTCTATCTATTCAATGAGAATTTTATTTCAAATAATTAGAATCTAAATTGGCTGACCAACATTGCTTTTTCGGCTTCTGTCATCTCTTCTTCATCTTTTTCATCATGTTGCGCTTCTTTGCGAGCGCTGAAAAATCAACTTACTTGTATTATTTTATTTTATTTTATTCTATTCTATTCTATTCTATTCTATTCTATTCTATTCTATCCATTTTATTCTATTCTATAAAAGAAATTCATCTATTTATTCATAATTTATTTATTTATTTACTCAACACTTCATATGGAAAAAGCTTATAAATGAGGAGCACGAAAATATCCTAGAGAGGCAATAAATGTAGAGGAAAAACGCAGATGGCTAACATATAGGTTGGACGAAAAAAAATTCTCTTTCAATAACAGTGCATTTGCAAGTTGATAGAAGATTAAAATTTATATGGAAATGCTTTAATTTTTTGTAGATTTATCGTCTAATGCAGTAGCTAAAAAGGAATTTTTTATTTTTTATTTTTTTTAAACAAAACTTACATCTCCTCGTCACCGTTGCCATTCATAACTGTTGATCCTTGTGAGTCTTATTTGGTAGACGAGTTATTGTCAATCTATATAGGCGACCTACGAATGTTGAAAATTGAATATTAATGGTCTGGCTAAATTTAACATGAATTTTCAGCCAGTAACCGATCTCATCTTTGATATCCGATTGATAGCAATTGAAATTTAGATTTCTACCGCTGCAACCAAATTCAGTCTGAATTGAGCGGTATTTTTGAACTTTGGTCGGATAAAACCGAATCATGCTTGCGAAAAAATGCTTTCGATCAGTTGCCGACGGGAAGAAATTTTTGTCGACTACTCTTATTACTTAAAATTCTCCCTGGAACAGTTAAATAGACAAAGATAGACAACCAACGTATCTTATATTAGTATCCAACTGTTTGCAAATTATAACGCAAAATGAATCAACAAATAAAGAGGAACACAAAAAAGCGTCCATTACAATTTAGCGCAAAAGTAGCATACCGAATTAATAATATTTCAAGTTCGCATATTTTTTAGCTAGAGTAGAAAAAATGATTTGGTTAAAATCAAGGACGTGAATACCTCTCATTGTAGGTTTTTTCGCTAAGGGGGAGGGGTAAGATTTTTGCGATATAACACTCCAAGATTGTTGAAACTAATTGGCGCATTAAACAACGAAATATTCTCTATAAAAGCAATTATTGCAACAAAAAAACTGGCTAAGTTAATTCGCATGCGAATCACATTATTCGCACTAAAATTCTCAAGAGATTTCGAAAAGTGTGAAAGTAAAAATTTTCTCCAATAACAGTCGAAGCGGCGGAGCATTTTATCATCAACGTGACATCTGTTGGTGAAAGTAGAATCTCTGAAAGCGCAATAAGGTGTGAGAAATTCCACTGCGATATATTTCAACCGGTTCACAATTTACCCTTTAGAAAAGTGTGTAAACATAGAAACTTTCTTATAGTGGCTAAAAGCTTGCTTTTAGTGTTGATCAACGAAAAACTCCCATCAGTTAACTATCAATACCGTATTACCGTATCGTTATCGTAGTTTTCTTGGATGTTTTGAAATTTTTCCTAGTCTTTAAAGTAATTGTTTTCATATTTAGAAACATCGAATCACATCATAACGATAGTCATATATTTTTTAAGTTTATAAACCGTTTAAGCACTATTATTTTCTCAATGGTTCATATATTCTATTTGTCAAATAAGTAAATATGTTTATCCACAAGAAAACATCTTTCATCGGTGGTACCAAAAGGACACCTTTATTTATTCTCAGTTATTGATTTTCGAAATAAAGAGCATAAAAATCAGTAAATATTATGCGTTTATTGAAATCAATAAAGATCAAATTAAATGTTATTTTTCTGCAATATTTAATTGTGTTGAAGAATGGATAAAGTTGAAAAATTTTTCGCTTTGAAATATTTCTCTCACTGTGATAATATTTGAATCGTAAAGCTGAAGTAGCAGTTGTGATGTAAGACTATATAATGCAAAGAATCCTTTAAATTTATAACCAAGCTTAGTTGAGTCGATCGCACGCTTTTTTTTTTTTTTTTTTTAATTTATTATTGCACAACGAGTGCAGAGCAGTTGGCGTCATCACTTCTTGATATATGCAGAAAAAAAAAATACTGCTAATATTATGCATCGCTCATTTGTAGAGAAATTAAAAGATGTCAAAAAAATATCTTATTGCATATTATGATATGGTTGTTTTTTTTTTTGAATTTATAAGAATTAAGTAATGAAAATTTTCCTTTTCATAGAGTAATATATAATTTGTAGTGTATTTTTTTTAGCACACTATAATAATTTCATCGTTAGAAAATTGAAGAATATTAGTGCTTTTGAAAACGATGATGCTATTCGCTAGCAATTTTAATATAACTTTGGAAAGATAAAAAAAAAAAAAAAAAACTTTCATCATCCATCAAGAAATTCCGAAACGATAGCCACTAGCACATAAAACACTCCTCAGCGGAAAAAACAAAATTAAGGAGGCGATAGAGGAGAAAAAGAGGAAAGAGGGGTTTCTTATAGGTGAGAATGATGGTTAGATTTTGGCTACCGAGGTAAATATTTTTCTTTGCCTTCTAGAGGATAACAAAAATTCGAATAAGATCCGTACGTGCAACTTGTAATTGATTTTTTTGTCTGTGTTTTTTTTTTTCATTCGTATTTCGTTAAATTTTCAACGAATTTTCTCGAATTGTGGATAAAGTTTCATCGTTGTTTAGAAATGTTTTTTTTATCTCTTCGAAAATATTTTCAATTTTATTTTAGAACTTTTAAAGGTTGACATTTACATTTAGTGCATATCGAGGATGTTGATCTACTAACGAAGGCAACTAAACTGAAGATAAATTAATCGGCAACCCTATCTAAATGTAAATTCGTAGGTCAACACGGTTTTCTTATGCATTAATATAGAGGAAACTCTGATGAATTTCAAAGAATGTAATGTGATTACTTATTTGTTTAGTCACATGAGCAAAGAATAGAAGTTTATTTTTTGTGTACAAAGATCGATTTTTCTAAGTAAATCCGCATCCAATATTCGAACATTTTACGCTCAACTCAGAGAGCTCTTTTTTATGTTGTCGGTGATAATATTCAACATGGAAGGCACAAAATGGCTAATAATCCCAAATATCTATCTTTTTTTTACAATCTTCCATGATGAAAGAGCCATATTGCATTGATGTATGTGCAAAAATAAAGTAATTTTTATAGTTGCTGACGTCAATTATAGGATTAAGGAATTCAACTAATCGTCGAGACTGACTCTTCTCATTGATAGCATCATTTATTATCATAAGGGTGGGCAATGAGTCTATTTGCCGCATTTATTTAGGGCTGTGAAGTCAATATTGCCAAGCACCTCATGGTATCCACACATATAAAACGTGAAGCATGCGAGTGTAAAGTGCAGAAGATCTCAAATGAGCTGCGATTTTGAGGCGAACAAACCGAAGAGTTGAGATACGTTGCAAGATGACTAAGAAATAAGAGAAAAATACGATGAACTTCACTCATCAATAATGTTAAATAAATGTTATGTAAGGCACATAGCCGCTATGCTTATCGCAATTTTCACATTCAATTTCATCTGTTAATTGCAAATAAAATATTATATTTTATGAGAGAAAATTGATTTTCCTTTTTGGGAATTCATCTGCCTTTTTTTATCCTCTTGGAAAATTTTGAAAAATTTTTATGAACAGTTATTCGACAGTTGATGAAAATTTTCGAAAATTCATAAAAAATTTCAATATATAGAGTAAAATATTTAGCATTTTGTATTTTTCACTTTTAGTCACACTTGAACATAAAGAGTGATGCACGAAAATCCACCACCTTTCTATAACAAAACTGTCAACTGTCCTCTAGCGTTGTGTATGGATCATCGAGGCGTTTGAGGATAAACAGAGTCGTAGAAGTGTTTTATGCGCTTCTATGATTGACAATCTGCAGTGTTGGTCATTTCGAAAACGCACTGTGAACACACAATATTTCTAAGCATATGCATGTGTATGTCTGAGTCTGTCTATTTGTCTCTCCAATGCTTCCAGCTTGAGGATCGATGAATCGTGAACTTGCGTACAGATACACAATAACCTCGTCTTTAAGTTATATTTTCATCAAAATGAAAACAATTATAGGTCTTTTAATGAAGAAAGAAAAAATTTGCATTTTATCTTGCATCAGCAGAGTGGGTATAAAACAAATATTTTGGAGGAGATTTATTTTTTCAGTTGATTTGATGAAAAAAATGAGGGTGCGATTTTGCATATCCATTATTTTTCTATATCACAAAGCAAAAACTGCGTATCTCCCGGTGCATTTCTACACTTTTTTCTGAAAGTTTTTAAGACAAATTTTCAACAATATTATACAACATGAATATAAAAATTTGTTCCCATATATCTTCCAAAAAAAACTTTCCTGTTGAAGTGGTTTAATGCCAAGGATAACGAGAGGCTACTTCTACCTCTTCGGGAAGAAGTGTTTCCTTAATAATGCGGCATAAATATCAAAATAATTTGCATCAAAGATCCGCCTTCTAGAATTCCATCTGCACTTGCAAGTTTTATAGCACCCACTACTGTCAAGAATTTGTGTGAATGACGATCAATTTCAACGGAAGAGATCATTCATCGATGTAGGCCATAGAGATTAATTTTTATCGCTGGAGCTTTAATTTTTTTTTTCTTGTGAGTGTTGAAGCTACTAGCATACAAACGAACCGATAGATTCAAACACCCAACTGTTATGCATGTCTAGAGATTATACCACAATGTTTTATTACAAAATGATAATAAAGAATTTTGATAGAATTTTTTCTATTTTTTGAACTTTTTAAAATATGCAAAAAAAAAACGCGAAAAATGCAAAAATTTTAAATATCACAAATTTTTTCAGGCAAATGTATAGTATGTGAAGTGAATAAACATTAAGAGGAAAGGGTTTTTTCGAAAGAGAGGTTAGAAGACTCTATCAATTGCAAAATAAACACAATGTTTCCGGTATGCATTTCACACCTTCACTTTGAACGATACACTTTTTTTTGTTTTGTTTGCAATTTTTAGTAACACTATCGTAAGCTTTTTGGTAAAGCATTTAAAGTGCTTTCTCTTTCAATATTTACTTCAAGCGACTGTTTGCATCCTCAATGTGAATATTTATAGATGAAAGTGCAACAACAGAAGTTAAGTGCACTCAATGATTGCATTAAAAAATGTGAAAAAGAAGGAAATTATTGAAGAATTGTGCAAAAAAAAAAAAAGTTTATTTATTTTTTTTGGAAAAAAGAAGAAATACAAGGAAATATGTGTTTTTGGAAACAATTTATAGTAATTGCAATATTACGCATTTCTGAATAAACAGAATAAAAAGTGATGTAATTTCTTATAGTTTTATTTAAACGAAATATTTTTTAAACATTTAATTTAGATAAACATGAATGAATATTTGCAAAAAAAAAAACACTTTTCACAAAAAATTAAAAATGAAAGTGGCATAAAATATCGTTTTTTATCATTTATAGAAGAACTTCATAGCAATGAGCCATTTGAAAATTGCATAAAGCTGACAAATTAACAAGAATAGTGTGCACAAATGTGCATTGCAGCTGTGCGCATATTTTCGACTATTTCATCGACATATGTGCCTTTCGCTAGGTGAAAAAAATTTCCTTGTAGCTATGACCAACAAAGATTGGCCTTACATACTTTTCATTTTTTTTTTTTGTAAGGGGAAATCAAATTTTTTTGAGAAATATATAGCAAATAAGAAAATTAATTTGATACAAATAAAATCGATCTCAATCACCATTTGAAAGCTATTTCGATCGTGCAATGAGATCATCCCAAATAATCACGCTTAACTAATCGAACTTTGTTTTCGGTTATGCTCTTTTTTTTTTTGAATATTTTAAAGTGCAGCAAGGAAATACTCATGAAATGTACATTTGACTGATTCCATGGCATAATTTTTCTTTTAATATTGAACTAAAACAGAATGCTTTCCGCGAAATGCTCGTTATGTTGAAGATAAATTCATGCATAAAAGCGTCGTTATTTTGCGTAGGTTTTTTTTTCATTTTTTAAATGAAATCCACAGGAAATTACTAACCAAAATGATTTCTAAAATTTTGAAGGTGAATTCATCTCATTGTGATTTATGAACTAATTAGCCGCCTTAGGTGCTAAACAAATCGCTAACTATTCTACGTGTCCAGGTATGTAAATAATTACACTTGGAGAGTCTTGTACTGAATTTAATATGCAAAATTTGGCATTTTTTGAACTAAAAAAAGAGGATGTTTTTTTTTCCTTTTGCAAAAAATTTCATATTGTTTTCACTGAAAGAATATTCTTCTTTTTGTTGAAGAATTTTAGGCTTTGTATATATGAATAGCGCAGCTGTGAAGAGCGTTGATTTGTTAGAGCAAATGTATGGGGGTGGTGAAGAAGACGACGATATCCTCGGGCGATCGGTTGCGTTTTTTTTTTAATTTTTTTTCTTCAACGCTAGAAACGTTATGCACGCAGTGCTCGACATTTATCCACTTGTTGTATTTAAATGGTTTCCTCGCTGTATAGGCGCATTCATTTGTGTTACTTCCAAGTTGCTTCAACGCTTCTTTATTTAATCGTTTCAACATTGATGCTCTAACTTTAACCACTTCGTTCTGCTTCATAAACGGCTCATCTGACTTATCTGCTTTCAAGATTTATTCCACTCCCCACTCCTTCTACCTCCCCTTATCCTTCCCATCATCCATATTAGAGTTTCGGTTCGAATCGACTCCGATAAGATCCTTTTCTCTCAAATATCTGCTCAGTTAAATTAACCATCTCCCTAACTTTTGAGCGTAAAAGACCGCCGGTTTGAAAGATGTTCCCTCCAGAAACCAGTGAAATTTATTGCTTCAGAAGTTTTGATAATTTCAATTAAATTAAATTCTAATTGAATTTTTCTTACAAACGTTAAAAAAAAAATTTCCATATTTCAATTTTTTTTTAATAGTTGAAAAAAAGTCTATTGTTCATTTATATCCATGCTTATTGCAGACATCAAGTTTTACGAATATACATACATGTCTTTAGACAACTTTTTATACTCCTTGAAAATAATGAATTTCTAAAAATACTTTATGCAAATTTTTGATTCAAACGAGATGCTCGCTTGCCCACTTTTGTGCTTTTTTTCTTTTCATTAATTTCGTTTTGCTCTCATTTGTTGATGATCGCCAACTCATAAAAAATTTATTGCTTAATAAATATATTTTGCTATTTGCAGTCGTTTCCTAGCAAGCTTCAAATAATGGCCGACGATAGAGAGGAGATGTTAGTAAATTCGCTCATTTGTTGTTATCTGAAAATATGTGAAAATTCTGTTAAAAAAAAAGGCGAAAACGTATAGAAATTAATTGAAAATTTAAATGATTAAATTGAAGAAAAAATAATGCAAAATATTTTCTATTCCATACGTTATAAGTGCTAACTTGAAAATTTCCTCTCTTCAATAATATGGGGAAAAAAACAAAAGACGATTAATTAGAAGAAAATGGGGAAATTTTTCTTACGGGATTTTGTAAAATTTGAAAAAAAAAGTTCATTTATGAAATTATTCAGCGGTATATTTGCTAAAAACTAATTAATACCACCATTATCTATGACAGCAGTATTCTTAAATTAAGCACTGAAGTAATCTCAAATAGTTTTGAGGAAGCAATTTTTAAAGTTTTTATTTCCCATCGAAAAAGAAGTTTTCCTTTTTTTAGCAGTAATTTCTGATACGGCCAAAATGAAAACCATTCTGAGAATCCTATTGGTTTCACACAATTGTATCTGCACACTATTATTTATAGTTTGATTATGAAATCTTGACACATATTTATATGTTGAATTTAATTTCAACTCTGTTTTATAATATTATATCTGATAGTTAAGGTACTTGGAACTATTTTATTCAATCGAATAATTATAGAGCATTTTTCACTGATAAAAAATTATTTATATTTAAATTTTTTAAAAATTATTTAACGTTATTGAGGCGATGCAATTTTCTTCATTTAAAAATCACTTCAAATGCTATTTTATTGAAAAATTCGTCTTTTATAGTTCCGAAGAGGAGGAGGAGGAAGAGGAAGAAGAAGAGGAAGAAGAAGAAGAAAAGCCACAGAAACCGGCCCCAACACGTATCGTCGATAGTTCAGCTCAACAACGTCCAGCAACGTAATTATCTATTTAGAATATCAACATCGAATAGTTTCATAAATACTCGCTGATAACCATAAAAAGAATTTAATAAAAAAATATTTATATTTGAATTTTTTTATTTTATTTTTTAACGTTCACTCAAATATTGAGCAAGTTTTTGATATTTGTAAAAAAACATTGCAGCTTCTATTTATATGAAACGTTTATTTTCGAGGGATCTCAGAATGAAATAGTTTAATACTTAAAGAAAGAGATGAAATAACAATGCTTATTCAAAAAAAATTGTTTAGTAATATTTTTACAAAATCACAAATATTACAAAATAAGAATATCGTAAATTTCACAAAATAAACAATATTTACAGATAAAAATATTTTAAAAAATGGTAAAAATTATTTATGTCTATAAAACTTTCTCAGCGAGCAAATTTTGCAGTGGTGCAGAAGCGAAAGGAGAAGAGGAACATCATGAAGAAGCAAAGTAAGTTAACTAAAAGAATTATTGATGTATCGAATATAAATTCTTGTATTAAAAATATATCCTTATATATTCCTAATTAGTATGAATGAATCAATGATGAGAGAAAGAGTCATTTAATTTTCCAAGCATATCTCTCTTACTTATGTTATCCGATAAGAATACAAAACGGAAAATTACAGCATATTTCAGCAATGCATTAAAAACAGCACAAAATATATTGCATTCCTTTTAGTATCAATGAGAAAAGAACGAACGAATGAGATAATAGCTTAATGGTTAACTTTCTTATCGCTTATAGCAAAAAGAAATGGTTCAATCTCTCCTGCTTCTTAAAAAATATCCCTTCTGAATCGATCGATATCAGCCTCAATCCCTTTCTAATCTACCGATGTCAGCCTCATCTTGAGAGGCTGAAAAATAAGCGTTGAGAACGAACAATTCCAAGCATTCTACACCACCAAAAAGCTTACTTTATAGACAAAACGAAAAGTTCTTTATGCAATTTTTCCGACCAGGATAGAACCAGAATTATTACTGCGCTCGAAGTAGTCAAAGATCGTCCCGAGAAGTATTTATTAACAATTGAAAAGAGAAAAGATATTTATGTTATAGTCGGAAATTTTTTTTATTTCAACAGTCAGCCACGTTCACGAATTTATGTTCTTCTTTTTTTTTTTTGCTTTCGCCCAATACACTTCTCGACGAAGAGTTTCCTCTCTATTTCAGTGAATAATGGACTCGTTAAATTGTTTTTATAGACTGCGACGTGCACCTCAAGAAAAGGAGGAGAAAGAACCTGAAGCACTAACTGAAGCAGCAAAAGCAATGCTGGTTGGTTTATCTCGAAAAAAACTGATTGATCAAAAATTCAAAAAGAAAAACAATTTGAAACAGCGAAGTATTTGCCATTGAAAATTTGCTCCGCATGGAAAGTCGAATTAAACGATAGTAAAATGAGTTCATATTCCCGCCTACATGGCTTTCCAAAGTGAAAGATAAGCGATTAGAGCAGAAATTCTGGGAATTCAAAGAGGTGAACAGTCTAAAATATTCGATAAAATACTTTGGTGGATTTTTCTTTGCAATTCGTAGTTCGCAAAAGGATGCCCCTTCATTACGGTAAATGATTCAGTTGACGTTCCATGTGAAAATAATTACACAATAAAATTATCGAATTTAAATCAATTTTACTCGTATAGGAATTCAATTAAAATCAAATCCACCCAAAACGCTTTATCTATTTGATAGCTCATATATGGTTGTATTAATCGTTTGAGGTTTATAATAGGCAGCGAAAAAACGACACGAAGAAGAGGAGGCGGCAAGGATGGCTGAATATTACGAACGACGACAAATTGAAAAAGAACAAGCGGAAGAAGAGTTGAGAATTTTAAAGGAGAAACAACAGCGACGGCGTGAAGAAAGAGAAGAGGAAGAAAGGGAATTCGTCGCTAAAATGCGTGAAGTTGAAGAACGAAATCGAAAAGAAGAGGTTTGCAATTATTTCATTCGTAAACGAAACGGAATTTGTTTATTTATTTATTTATTTATTTATTTATTTATTTATTTATTTATTTATTTTTTGCAATCTTTTTACAATAATATTTGCATATCTTTTGGCATGCGTTCATCGATCACATTTAGGAAGGACGACGAGCACGTAGAGAAGCTGAGAGGATCAAGAAAGAAGAAGAGAGAAGGAAGCGAGAGGAAGTAGGTGGTTCATTCATTGGAACGCCTAGTGGATATGGAGCACCTAACTATAAAGTTTCGAGAGGCAAGACCGGCGAAGAAAAAAGTGTCACCTCTGCTACTGTATGTGCTTGATCTTTATGTAGTGGAATTTGTTATTCATTCTCATGTAACACATGGAAGCATTAGTGATATAATGGAATAGGATGAAAAGTCGCAGCATAATTTCGCACTTATATTTCCAATGCCCTTAGGCAATTAATTTTGAAGGAACATGTTTCTCTGAAATCTTATTATCACCTTAGAGATAACTTAATAATATTCCTGGGCTAATGTCTTTTTAGTAAGTTGAACCTGACTAACTGTTGCGAATTTCAAAAATCCACGGATATCGAAATGGTGGTTTAATAGTAATAAATTCGCATTCTAATCTGCTAGTGTTAACTGATATGCATTCGAGGAAATTTAATCAATTCAATGATGTTTATCGCCAACTCAAGGCATCATCGAAAATACTCTTTCACTGATTCAACATAGCCATCAAACGATGCCCACCACTAATATTGCAGGCGCAAGCCGAGCTGGAAAAACAACAGAAAGAGGAAGCAAAACGTGCCTTCCTTGCTGCTATCAGTAAAAAACCGGATTTATCATCAATAATGGTCAATGATCTAAAAATGCGTATCGTACAATTGCATCAACGAATTGTACGCCTTGAGGGTGATAAATACGATTTAGAAAAGAGGCATGAACGACTCGAATATGATGTATGTTTAAAATGAATTCAATTTTTTAGTTATTTGCAAAAATATGAATTTTTTTTTACTTGCGAATAGCAATCGTCAGATTAATTAGACGTAAAACATTTGAAAGATCTCTAGAAATTCAATCGGCGAAAATTTCCAATTGAAAAAAATTTCCATGAGAAAATTGGATGAAATTTCTATTTTTGATGAAATTTTTCTTTCAATACATAACAACTCAAGAAGATTGTAATCATTCAACTTATAAACATAACATATAAATAAATATTTATTTCATTCTCAAATATTTGAAGTGCTTTGATTTAGACATAGAGGGGAGATATTTGTGGATAACACCTTCTGGAATATAACATAAAATTCCCATATGCAAGCGTTATATTCAAGAGCCTTTTCATTGAGGATATGTACTCAATATCTCATAAATTGAAGTCATTTCAAAGAAGCAATATTTTTGAATTCATTAGCGCCTGAAATATCCCAAATTTGCTCAAGAATCCTTTGCAACTAAAGAAGCAGTTTTTTTTCTTTTAAGTACTGTAATATGTAGTAAGCCTTTTCAACTGCCATTTTTCAGTAATCCAAACATTTCTGCATCACCATTGAAAGGAATTCATAGAAACATTTATTTATCTATTGCAATTAATCGTTGTCTTTCTATTTTTTTTTTTCAGTTGAAAGAATTACGTGAAAGGGAAATTCAAAGGATACGCCATAAAGCGCAAAAGATGGGTCTTGATCCAGATGAGGCAGCATCCTCTCTTTATCCGGTTTGTTATTACTTTAATTTTTCAAAAAGTCTTCGATAGACCGATAGATAAAAAATTTCAGAATCTTTTTCATATCGTCGTCTCAGACGTATAATATAAACAAAAAAAAAAAAAACATGACAATTTTATGCAGATCGTAAAGGCTCTACAGAGAGTTTTCCTGAAAAGTGGAGAGAGGTTGGAGAGAGGAAGAGAGGAAGAGAATACTAAACTCATCTCAAGATTTAAAAAAAATTTTAATATTAGAAAGTTTCTTGTAAAATCTCTCAAAATCAAACAACGCTCTAAGCATCGATCATATTTTTAGAATATAAGGAAAATGAATGAGTAATGTGAATAATATATTTATATATTGTATATGGACGATATTGGCGGAGAATTGTAGAAAAAATAATGGATCCATTCGTTACCTTAAAAGAGGTACAACTCTCTCGAAGGTAATAGTAAATATTACCTGTAATTATCGATTTTTATTATTAAATATTACCTCTAATTATCTATTTTTTTATTAAACTTTCGCATTTCAACTTGTTCGATAATAGCAGTGATTAGCGCTTTTAATTTAAATGCAATAGTGATGACCACATCTTATGATAGATATTTGCAGCCAAAGATTAATGTCGCTTCAAAATACGATCGTCAAACCGATCAACGTTCATTTGGTGATCGTCGTGAACTCTTCGAACATGTATACTTTTACAATTATTTGATAAAATTTTGCAAACTTTGCAAATATTGATGTTTTTTATGAAATAATTATTTAAAGAGAAATGCAATGATTGAAAATATGAATTTATAGATTTGAAATAGTTGTAAATCGTTGAAACAGTTGCAAATTTTGCAACGATTTCATAGATTCGAAAAAAAAACATCGTACCGCAATATCTTTTTTTCACTGATTTTCGCTTTTGATTTCCGGACTTCAATAGCAGTCATAGAATTGCACAGAAATTCCCGTTTCGGGATCTCAAAAACCGGTGATTTTTATACTGTGACTCTGGTTTAACTCCTTCAAAAGATCTCATTGCAGCCCAATCTTATTGAAACATATGCTGTAAGCGGCTTTCATCATACCATACTATGCATCTTATCTAATTTTGCTTGAAGAAATCTTTTTGCGATATTTTGAATGCATCGGAGATTATATTTATTTATTGATGCACATATATCAATAATATTTGCTTTCAGCCGATTATTAAAAAACCCCTGAAGGTAGCGCATGGCACCGCCCGCCCACCGCCCGAATGGGGTAGAAAAGAGAATGAAGAGCTGGAGCAAATACGTAAGAATCTCGAACCACCAAAATTCGTGGAGCAGGTTAAAGCTGAAGGCGACGCCGCTAAACCACCTGTTCAACCTATTCCCCTTGTTCTTCCCGGCGTGGACGAGGTAGAGGAAGATGAGCATTCTGTTCAACAAGCTAGAGAACAGCCAAAGGTCCCTGAGAAGGCAACCGCTCCGCCACCAGCTCCAGCGAAACCTGCGCCGGGCGCAAAGGTGACAACAATTATTATTAATTTAGCGCACTAAAATGAGAGACATTTTTGAAAAAAGGGCAAATTTTTTGAGTTTTTTAATCAAATTGCCTTATAAGCGGTGGTCGAATTACTTCGAAGAAAACCCCAGTGGCCACAACCGATTAAGCGATCAGAATTTTTGATTTTCCCATTGAAAGCATCAGACTTCAGAATTGTTATAAATATTTTATAACCGATATTTTATTATTAATAATCGATATTTTTATTATTCAAAATTAATTTCAGGTACCTCCACCAGTAAAAGCGAGAGCGTAAATAAATATCACCACCAACTATTATGAGCAAAAAAAAAAAACGCGCCGGAACTCATCGATAGCTTCGCCTTGTCTTATAAACTCGTGAAAATGGCCATTTATCAAGACGACGCTTGCTTTTTTTTAGCATAAAACAATTTTTTTTTTAAATTTTATTTTCTCTTTGAATAAACAAATTTAGTAATGCGTTGAAGAACATTCACAATCATGAAACATGATTTATGCACCTTATCAAATCCAGCAAAAATCCCATTTAAAGTTGGTTTGCAAAATAATCTTCGCGGCATAATTACCCTCTTTAACGTAGTTCCCTCCTCCCCTTCAATTATAAAATCTGGAAAAAAAATGGCTTGTTTTCGGGCATCTGAAATGTGACATACTATATCCTTGCACTTGAGCAAATATTTGGGAGAAAAATAATTCCAATAAAACCTCATCCTCAAATCAACGTAAATTTATAACTCCCCCATTTACTTTTCCAAAAATCGGCGTTATACTGCACTTATATAACCTCTTCAAAAACCGAGTGTACTGTATTTATACTGTATTTGCCGGTTCAGGTTCGATACAATACTGCAATACTGTCACAAACATTTCGACCCAAAAAGTAGAATATTCGTATTGGTCTTTTCGTATCCTGGGTTTCTCTTGATACACAGAAGCGCGACTTCTTGATATAACAAATGGAAGTTTCCAACCAAAGTGTATAAAAAACGAACAATGTATTGCTCACATTTTCAAGCATATGATTATGCTATTATGAGGCCATATAGTTTGTAGTCTAATGCATACAAATGTCATGTTACCAGCCGTAATGGCATCGGACCAAAAAATGTTATAGTTTTCCCACTCTACTTGTAATTATATTAGCTAAGCTTTAGATCATCCCAAATTTAGACCTGCAATTATGAGCATTGTACAGTTTAAATTTCCGGAGTTGATACCAGTGAACGGTCAAATTTGGTTGTATTTTAATTGCCAGTAATTTTTTTCATTTAAAAATTAATCGACGATGAGGAGATGGACTAGTTCGAGCTTAACCCTCGACATAAGTAACCTAAAATGGCAGCTATTGCATCCAGAATCACGTTAAACCCGTTTCCACCTAAATACATTGAACATTGGCAATGGGATAGTGCAGCAGCCCTTAGTTGAACGATATATTGATGTTTGTAGTATGACAGCGCAATACTTCAGCGATCATACTACACTTCCGTAAAACGTACTTTTCGATCGATGAATATACGCGTATCGACTAGGCTAATATCGCTAATTATTACAATTTTTTTTTTCTCGCCTACATTTATTTTATTGAAAGTGAGTACCGATTTGGGAAAAAACTTAATTGAACCCACTAACTTGTTAATTACTAATCGTTTAATGAAATGGAATTTCCTCGTTTTCCAACAAAAAAAAAAAATTTTTTTTTCATTTTTTATAATTGTGCTAGCATTAATTTGTGTTATCACTTAGCTAGACATAAATTTAGAGCCTACGACCTAATTTCCGTCTATAAATTTTGGTGCTTGAAATTTCAAATTTAGAATCCATTCGCATGGGAAGTTTATTGCTATGAAAAGATCGAGAAAATTACTTGTTGAAGGATTCGGAATGGTTATTTTATGTATGTGAATAACAACACGTTTAAATTGCTCTTTATTTCTTACGTAACCGTCTAATATTTTTTGCTCTCTTATTGCCTTAATATACTCTCTCAGCGTATTCTCGATTCATGTGTTGATTTATTTTATTTTAATTTTCATGCGACATCCGTTTATGATTATATTCGTATAAAATTTGCAGAAAAATTTTGTTTCCAAAACGCTGACGATCTCAGTTTTAAATATGATACGACACAATATGGATTTGGTAGGTAAAGGTTAAAGGTCATCTAATCTTCCGGTCATCATTTGGTCAACTGAATCGTTTGCTGAAACGATTTTTGAAAAGCCTGATGAACCATCGTATGAGTAGTACCTTAGCTAATGCATTCGAATAGTACGTTCCCATTGGTTTGTAAAATTTATTTTCCCATTTTATTTAAATGCATCATGTTGATTTTGATTTTTTTTCTCTCTTTTACTAGATTTAATTCAACTTATATCATTCGTTTTCGTCATATACCATCCGAGTTGTTAGTATTCATTCTTTTCTTTAACGCATTGAGTGCTGATTTAAAGAAAAAAAACAAAAAACGCGCTATGTGCTATTTCAAAGAGCGACAAACTGTAATCATAAGCGTCACACGATGCGCCTGAAACAGTTACAGCATAGCCTGAAATATCACTTGCTTCCGCCATAAGTTTAGCCAGAAATAGTAAGCACTTCCAAGAAATTGCGCTGCTCGCAATATGCTGCATGCAAGGATCAGCTGTTGAGGCATGGAACAGATAGAGTACCAAAACGTTTCCAAATTTAAATAAATAAGGGTCAGCTAATATTTATTATGGGTGTTTTTAGATATAACCTTAAATTCACTTCACGCCTAGCAGAGGTCTACATCGAAGCCACAAATCCAAAAGCAATACAAATGTTATGTGTTGTTTGTATTCACTATTTTTCTTCGCATTGATTGCTAACTAAAAAACACGCTACGTGCTGTTTTCAGAGGCGCCGAGTTGCAGCCATTGGCGTCAAATGATGTGGTTGAAAGTGTTGCTACATAGCTTGAGATAAATTCTTGAAGACGTTCAGTTGTGTTACGTTTTCCGGTGAGGAGGTTTTATTATAGTGATCTGACAAGGGGGATGTTTTTCAAAATTTCTGCAAAAGAACATTGAACAAGGCTCTTTTTTTCTGATCTATTATTGCTGTATAAGGGGCGTATGGGAAAATTGCGTCCTTTAATCATTAAATTAAGGTAAACGTCCAAATATTTAGGAATTTACTTTAAATCGACGATGCAAAACTGAAAACGCACCAAAATAAGCGACAGCTTGAGTAATCGAATATCTATTTCTCGATAAAACGATTTTTCGTACAGGTTAATAATGCCGCTTGTCACCTTAGCATCAAACATCGCCGACGAGAAATTTCCGCTTGACTTCAATCAACAATTCACAAGTTTTCTTGCGAATTTAATTGGCAAACCAGCCGCTCGAATCAGTCTTCTTGTAACGACAGGTGCTCGACTTACACATGGTGGCAGCAATGATCCGACATGTTTAATTACCGTTCGTTTCGATTAATTCTGATATTTATACAGCAGTTTCATAGAGTATATTCGTAATGCATTGAGCTGAATAAGTGGAATAGCTAGAAAAACGATTCCTTCGAATAGGCAACAATACAAATGCTTCATTAATTTCTCTATGAGATGTTTCACCTTATGGCCTATAGCCGTTAAGCGGATTAATATACGCTCACTTTTTACGATGGAAAATTTTTTTTAAAATTTTTTAGTAGATTAAAGCTGGGTTTTCTATCAATGATCGGTTGATTCTCCGCTCAAAAAGACCAAAAAAAAAACGTCGATATTTGTGAAATATTTATAAAATCTACTAAAAATTTATAGCTGCATTTATTTTCAACAGATTGATACTGGAATGTCCTGAAAACTGTGATGCTGGTTGCCTTAATTACCGCCTAGGTTGGGCTATGGCATCCATTGGAAAGTTATGCCTTAATTAACTCAGTAGATTTGCACTCATAGAAGCACAAATTTTCGGATTCCCCCTCCCATATTCTGTCTTCCCAGTGATAAATGGCCTATGCTTCATTAGTTCGTTCTGTTCGCTCTAAGATACCTATGCCATGTTTATACGTCTCCGTATATAGCACAAACGCATTTATTGTGGAGTCAATGATTGGATTGATTGCTAGATGTGTGGTCTCTAATGACCACCGATGGTCGATATTCCACTCAATATTCCAAGAAATATAAAGAATTTTGCCTTTTATGATGTATAAAGCAAATTAATATGATTGCATTCGATGCGTGATAAATTGTGTAATGAAATGCAAAAAAAAAGAAAAAACAAATAGAAATATCGTGAATCCGGTTTCTCATTGGCGGTTTTTTTTTGACAATCCTTAAATTTTTGCTCTTTATTATTCCATTAATTTTGCATTTACTTAAATAGGAAAGCGGTTTTCATCTTTCCATTTATCTTCAACGTTATATATATATATATATATATATATATATATATATATATGTATATATATATTTTGAATATTTTTAAGCGAAGTTATAAAATTTCAAGGCTTAATTGATTTGATATTCGGTTGCAATTAAGCGTATTTCAGAAGATCTACTCATTTATGCTCATAACATTTGAGAAACGATGATAGGAAAAGGTATCCATTAAGGTGCCCGCGCTTTAAACATTTTGATTCCTGTTGGATTAATTGCTAGACCATGGTTAAAGCTTGAATTTTTTATTTGACCCCCTCTATATTTCAGGTGAAAGCGATCGGAGCATTCAACGATGAACTCAACGTGAAATATTCGGCGAAGATCGCTGAATTCATGCATCAATCACTTGGGATTACACCAGAGAAATGCCTTATAGAGTTCGCGAACCTCGAGCCACAGAACGTTTCTAATTCTGCTACCACTATGAAGGTTCTGATGTCGAAAAAGTGATATTTGTTTTCATTGCTAATTATAGTCGATCTTCTTTTTTTTTTGCTCAATATTCTATATATTGAATAGTAAATACATGTCGTTCTATTTTCTCGTCGAGCATTTTATTGTTACAACTGCAGAACATCTTTAAAAGTGCATCGAAAACAATTGATTAGTTTCACAAGGCAATCCGGAACCAGCCGGCTGGAACGAACGCTTCTTCAGAGATGTGTTAGAATGTCGAGGATGTCACGCTTAAACGTCCTATTGATTTCGGGATTTTTTGTTGAGATTCATTTGAGAATAATTAACAATTATCTAAAAAAATATCAGCTAAGATCTAGATCAATGAAGGCAAATGTCCTCTTGTTGCGGTTCTGCAAAAGGACACCGAAAATTGCAACGTGAAAAGTGACGAAAATCTCAATTCCTTTAAATTTGCAATCAAACTGAAGCGAAACGCCTTTACAAACTTTGCATAAAATGTGCAAAAAATCACGTGAAAGCGGAGAGTGAATTCTTATCTTCATCTTCAATTTCCTGCCAGCTATCTTGCCCATTCTTCCTTGTCCATCCTTTTCTCTCTCTCTCGCTGTCCCCCCTCCCCCCCCCCCCCCCCCCCAAAAAAAACTTGGTCATTCAATTTTTCGTTAACTTCTTGCATACTACACTAAGCACTATAGGATGTAAGTCTAATGGTAGTGTTACGAGGCTCAATTACCTATATATCTAGAAATATCTGTGAGTGCTCAGTTGAATCGGAGTCAAATGGTGTCTGTGAGTGCTCAGTTGAATTGGAGTCAAATGGTCAAAATTCTTAGTACAAGTTATGAAGTTTTTAAATAAGAGTCTTCAGATCGTCGCATTTAACATACAACTACGATAAGCCATGCCTATTTATTGCATTGTAAGTATCCTTGACCACGGAATTCCAGATAATCGGCTGCATATTATTCGTTAGACATGGACGTGGCTTCATTATTGTAATATATGCAAATTATCTATGAATGTTTTATTATTTCTATTTACAGAGTGATTTTTGCAATTTTACATTTTCCATCTATGCAATTAAATGTTTTCTGTTTTAAAAAAGTCACAAGTTGCCATTCTTAGCTGATATTTTTTATTTGTAAGTACCGAAATTTTTATTTATTACTTGAATGCGAGCGCATTAAATCCATCTAAAAAAAAGAATTTTATTTGATAATGATATTTTTATATTCATTACTCGAAATGATTTTTTTTTAAAATATCGTCGGAAGTTTAAAAAAAAAAGTGAATTAATTTATGTCAATAAAAAAATCACTTCATTCTTTTTCTTCTAAAGAAAAAAATAATAGTAATAATTAAGCGATCAAATTTCTCCTCAAAGAACAAAAAAAAAATACTCCCACATTTCTTTCATTTTCGAATATCTATCGTCATATTTAGAATGATCTAGAGCATTTGAATGTGCGTTGCTAGTGTTTTTATAATGCTATTGGGCAGCCTTATGGCACACTGTTAATGAAATGTGCTGTCTTTGAGAAATCAATCACTCCCCAGTTCTACTTAGTTCCACATACGAGTGCGGCCTTTCTACTTTCTTGCAAACGTCGAATTGATTGCTCACCATGCATCTTTATTTTTCTTATCATTTGACTGAGTGTACGAAATAGTTTTCTTTCGAATATGTGTAGTTCTTTTATATAAATAAAATATAAATATAAATATAAATATAAATATAAATATAAATATAAATATAAATAAATAAATAAATAAATAAATAAATAAATAAATAAATAAATATATATATATATATATGTATATTTATTTATATATTTATTTATTTATCTTTTTATAAAGTTGTAGTTAAGTTGCTGTCGATTTGAAATTGATGTTGTAATAGACGCTGCTTTTGCACTGCTAGATTGTGTAATTCGCTGGTTATGAATCTGAAATTTACTTTATAGTACATTATATAGAGTCCCATTTCTGACAGTTGCGAGCGATAAAGGGAAAATATTTTTATTAGCTTTTTATGTTTTAAAACATTTATTTTTTGATGTTAATATAGGCAAATACTATCCAACAAATGGACGTTGGACTTGAGGTTCAGGATTTCGGCTTGATATTTATTTCTATGATAGAAATTTAGTGTAGTTTAGAGGATAGGAGGGCTTAGGAGGGCTCAGCTGAATGCATTTGCATCAGCCGCTATTCATTTTTGGGCATCGTCTAAAATGCATGACAATGTTATTGCGTTTGAAGCATAAAAGTTGTGCGAAAAAAATCAGCGTTTTTTTTTTTCTCGCAATTAAAGTGCATCACTCTTTTGCCTATTTGAAATGATGTGAATTTTTAGGTGTAATAGAAAAAAACTAATTAAATTATTTCGATTTTTTCTATGCATTTTGTCTAATTTCATGAGATGCAACATATTTAGATAGATCGATTCAAATGATGCCAATAGAAATTACATTTTATAACGAATGCAAATATTAATGAAACATATAAGAAATATCGAAATAAAAATTATTTCATTAATAAATATATATATATAAGAGAAATTGTGAAAGTAATTTTGCTTTTTCTTAAATTTTAGCAAAGTTTATATTAAAAAAAGTAATTGTTATAAATGTACGCGCGTGTTATATATAACAAGTGTGTTATAAATGTTTAACAAATAAATTTTTCAATTAAAAAATTACATCCGACGCTATTTCAACAAACAAAACCAGAAATATTGTCAATGCTAAAAAATCAGAAAATGAAACAAGCATATAATCAAACAATGAATCAATGAATGAATCATAACACCTAATTGAAAAAAATAAACCCCTCAACAAGCAAAGAGTCGCTTGTGCATTCTCAAATATGACGTTGCGCGATTTTTGATACACTCAAATAAATGCCGCTCTTGAAATGTTGTAAACGAATTGGGAATTGAGAGATGGTGAAGGAGTGGGGGGGGGGCGGAGGGGAGGGATGAACGGGGAGTTAGTGTAATATTCGCTATGTTCTGGTATTTTATTTTAATTTTATAAATTCTTGTAGTTTATTTTCGCTCTACCCTATCTTTTATTCAAAATTATCAATGAATATTTCGTGGAATTTTCTAAAATGAAGAGAAATTTCACTAATATATTGCGTAATGAAAGGTTTATTCTCATCATCATTCATAAAAATTTTACCAAAAATATTTCTTTTTCTACATTTTCACATGTTTCTAGCGATACTTAAGAAAACTTATTCATTAGTTAAATCTTGAAAATAATAGAGATAAAAGCGAAAAGCAAAAAAAAAATGATAAACGTTTCTTTGGGGCGGATTTTCAACATTGTGTTGTTGCGTTTGTGCAATAAGTGTAACAGGTGTTAGGCCACGAAAAATTCTATATGGTTTACTTCAGCACTCAACGTGCTTCATTTATTTGTGATGTAGAGGCGTTTCGATTTTTCTTTTTGCTATGGTTACCTTAGCAATCGTTGTCAAACGCTTTATTCGCCGCTTAACCAACTCCCTTGGATACGCCATAAATCGATTAATCTATAGAAAATTTTTTCGCTATTTTCATTTCGTCTCTTTTCTATAAATGATGAAAAAAAATGTGAAAAAAAATGAAAAATATGAATTTATTTCATTGTTGTAATAATCAATAAATTTTATTCGAACAAAATATAATATTTTCTTATTTGTTATTTATTTTATATTCCCTATACCTGTAGAACGTATTGCTTTACCTGTATCTACAACCTACATGTTGCATATTTTAGACTTTGTTACGTGTACTATATATATTTTTATATATACAAGTTGATACTTTTAACATTTCGTTTTTTTTACCCAAGGAAATATGGGCGAGCAATCTATGCAAGTCTTAGAAAGTTAGCTGAACAAAGCTCGAAAGGGATTTTTTTTAGGCTGCGATTAGTGCGCTTTAGCTCCCTATTCTTCTTTGAATTTTATTGAGGCAACGTTTAGCAGTGAATTGTGGCAGTTTTCTGCAATTCCGTTATGTTCTCTCTCTTTCTTTTTCCGAGTTTTTTTTCCAACCCGCCACGCAATAGCTTTAATGATAGAGAAATAAACGCAATTAATTTTATTCCGCAGATTATGAAAATTTTCGTAATTGTTTTATATTTTAGCATCATTCCATGTTTAGTTTTATTTAGTTAAGGACTTACTTAGCCATATTGAATTAAAATTTTTAAATTTGAAGCTTTGTTGTTGTATTCTGTGAAATAATGTATATTAAAGATTCCACTCAATGTGGAATATTTATTCAATGAATCATCATTTCCTTTCCTAACTAGCAAAGTAGAAAAGTAGCAAAAATTTCGTTGTAAAATAGAATTATTGGCTAGAATATTGGGCGAGCAAACTGGATCACACAATGCTAATAGAACACATCATTATGAAGTTGCGTTTGAATTTTTTTTATTATTTGTGATGCTTATAAGGGGGAATTTTTTTAATTTTTTAATTCGCTTGATTATATATTTTTGCAGTTCGAGAATGGCGCCGGCATGGCTAACGTTTATCGGTGTTCTTGCGCTACTGCATTGTGTCAACGCTGATGTGTTAGTTATGCATAAATTTCACATTAATTTTTTTTGTTTGCAATTGAAATGCATGTGAAAGGCGTAAAAGAGTTCAGTGAACTGCATCTCAGCTCTCTTTTATTTTAATTCATATGTGGATGAAGATATCGAACCGAATTGATGATATTAAACTACGCTGTGTTATAAAAAAAATTTTTAATTGCTTTCTTGAAATTCTGTATGAGATTTTCGCGCAGAATTTTCGCCTTTCCATTGTATTTTTATGAGACCTTATAAGTATATTTTATATATAATAAAGGGTTGGTTTTTTCAATAAGCTTGTGGTTTAAAAATGGTTAATTAATGAATTGCCAAAAAATAACCGATAGAAGAAGCGGCAAACAATGGCGAACTGATGAATTGCAAAAAAAGACTAACTGACAAATTATTATTATTTAGGCGCATCATTGAGTGCCACATTCATTTAATGCATTCTTCAATCGCAAATTTTGCTCACAATTACGACGAAAAGTAGAATTAGATGTGATCCCATTTTGTATCAATTTGCTGAATAGCCCGAAAAAACTCGACTACATTTCTAATACGGGAGCATTATTTGCTTTAAGTTTATCAGTTTACAATCAAAAAATATTAGCCAGCTTAAGCTTCAACTCGATTTGAATATCACCATTTTAACTTCCATTATTTCTAACCTGTTCTTTTTTTTTTTTTCAGCGATCTGACCACAGCACAAGCAGATTTTGCATTGAAATTACTTCGTGATAGTGGTCCATCAGGCGCATTTGCAATACTCTCACCGTTTTCAATTTCGGTTGCGCTTGCAATGGTATATGCAGGTGCAGATGGTAAAACAAAAACTGAAATCGGCGATGCTCTAGCGAAAGGTATTTTCCTCATTGTGAGCTTATTAGGGTGGATAATTTCTATTCCTGTCCATTGCTTCTCACCTCCTCCCTCAACTATCAATTTTATATCTATAGAATCTTTATATCTTCATAGACAGAAATTCCATCTATTTTCAGGGTTCCTCATATTCGGAAAATCTCTTTTCACGTGAAAATTTTGAAATACTTTTGTCTATGGAGGTATTTTTTTCAATGCAGAATAGAATTCAGTAGCATAACGGGGGATACAGTTGTAATATTGCAATAAATTCCTACCGTTTCGAGGAGGGAGTTTTTGGAATGCTTTCGAATGACCCGCCTTAATTTCTCCACTCACATAGTTATTTGTTTGATGTCAGGTTGATTCTATATGTTGCAGCAGCTACTAAACGGGATTGAGCTCTCAGAGTTTCAGTTCTATCGAAAAAAATGAATCAAGGAATATTCCTATATTCTTAGAGGGTTTCTCCATAAATTTTTGCTCATTCTGCACTCTTAGCCGCATCAATTTCCTGCCTAGATATTATAAACTTTTAAAAAATTTTTGACGAATAAGATCGACTCATAATTATCGCAATAAATTCTCATCAATATGATTTCGTCTTCTCATCAATACACCAAATATAAGGTACACTTAAACATTTTTTATTTCAGGTGCTAAAGATGAAGAAATTATCAACTATTTTTCAACACTTATGATGGAGTTGTCCAAAGAAGTTGATGGATATAAATTACTCTCTGCAAATAAACTCTACGTTCAACAATATTTCAATATTCTACAATCATTCAAAGATGTGATAAAGGAGAAATTCGGTGGTCAATTACAAGAAGTCAATTTTGCAAAGGCAACCGAAACAGCTAAGGCATTCTTTTTAATTACGTATTTTCATCTTCCTGGTATTCATCTCCTTCGTTCCCTCCCATATTTTGAAAGATCAAAGAAATCGACTTTTCGATTTGCTTGAGGCAATGTGGACTATAGCCATTTGTGATTCAGAAATTTTGCCTTAGACGATTTGACACTAAAGTTGAAAAAAGTGCAAGCCCGTTTAGGCATCTGAAATCTTCTTGTATTACTTTCAATATTCAAGCAATAGCAGATGATTTAAATTTAAATTTATGCGATAAGTATATCGCTAAACAGCTAAAACTAGTACAAATAATCAACCCCGCTCATAGAATATGGTGTGTGTCGATATTTTAATAGCACATGGAAACCGAGAGGATAACCACTGATAAGCATGATATCGATGATCTCCTGGGGATATGAGAAATTTTGGCAACGAGATAAGATTGTTTCATTATTCCATGAAAGGATAAAAATTTTGAAATGCAAAATTAGTAGTTTTATTCTTTTTTCAGCATTTTAGCCAGATTTATTGCTTAAGTAAGAGAAAAAAACTTGGAAAATTTTTACGCTTTACGATTTATAAGGTTCTTTTCTTTTCCAAGGATTTCCTATATTTTGTAATGTTTTTTTTTCGTTGAGAAAAAAAGTTCTAGCAAATTCTCGCCATCCTTTATTATATATGTATTGTGATCTTTCGAAAAGAATATAAATAAATATAAGTTCGCTTTATTTCAGATAATCAATGAATGGGTGGAGATGAAAACGAATGCAAAGATAAAGAATTTCCTAAGTTCTGATATGCTTACGGCAGCGACTACATTGGCATTAGTTAATGCGATCTATTTCAAAGGTGATTGGGCAACGAAATTCGATATTAATCGAACGATGAAAAAACAATTCCATATAGCCGAAAATCAAAATAGAGAGGTGAAAATGAATCGTTTTTTTTTTCATTCAGTGTTAATCTTTTTCTTTTTTTCTCTTTTAGATTTTCTTTAGAGGAGGGAGAGAAATGTTATGAAATCCAAGTCGAACACTCGAACCATGATCGTTTATTTTCTGCGCGATGATATATGCGTTCTGCTATTTGAATTCTATCAAATTCTTGTACCTTTCTCCATACTCTTATGTTTGAAATCAGCAAATAGTGAGCGATATTATATAGCATTATGAATGATCACCAATCATACAATATCGATTATATTTGTATGGAAAGGTTTTCGCAGTTCCGACGTTATTCCTTAGTGAATTTATTCTTTTAAACTGAAATTAAAATATGAACCATTTTTATTCGTCAATAAATTCGATTATTTCAATTCCAATTTTGTGATGAAAATAAATTTTAGATTGAAATGATGACTGTAACTCAGAATTTTCTCTATACCGAAGATGAAACAATGCAAGTACTTGGTTTGCCGTATAAAAACGACGCTGTTTCTATGTTCATTTTTCTACCGAAGAAAAAATTCGGTCTTGCCGAAGTGGAAAAATCGCTAACTGGAGAGAAACTAATTGCACTAATAAATTCTTCTGGAAAAGACAACAAGATAATTGTGAGTTTGTTAAATATTCATTAATGGATATTATTATTATTATTGATTGCTTATTAATATTATCATATACGTAATTTATCAGACCATATCACCGTTATTACCATATCATAAACTTTCTTCAACGTAATATAAACGAGAAAAAGAAGGAAATTCTTCGATAAATGAAATATGTTTTAAATAAATTTTGCACCGAATTTCTTGGGGCGTTTATGATGAGTTATTTTGAGATATCAACAAATGCTGTACCATTATTTGCATTATCACATAACAGAGTCAAACAGTACCATTTATAAAGGTGGATATTTGCATAATTCTTTTGATAGAATCTGGCATTTGTTATTGCTTCAAACAGTCGACAATTTATCGGTATATCTTGCCTGTGCTGAAATTTAATGAAAAATTGTGATGATTCACTCATTTTAGAGGTAATTTTTCATATTTGATTTGCAGGTTGAACTACCAAAGTTTAAGTTGGAAAGTAAATTCGAGTTGAGGACCACATTGGAACAGCTTGGAATTCACGATGCGTTCACATCGAATGCAAACTTCAGTGGTATATCGGCTAATCCCCTCTCCATCTCGCATGTTATTCATCAGGCTCTCATCGAGGTTACAGTCTTAAATATGCTTTTCTAAATATTTTTGAAATTTAGTTGTTTCATTGTTAAATTTATTTATTGCTAATAATTTCCGATGATTCAATGACAACTATTGATGAAATAAGGTGGTCAGATATATGAGAACTTTCAGAGATTGCTTTCTAAATAAATTTTTGAATGCATGAATAGATATATTGAGTGATTATTTTTTTATAGACAAACGAGGAGGGCACTGAAGCGGCAGCCGCCACGGCGATCCTTATGTCACGTTCAATGCGACCATTCGCCGCAATACCACCTATCAGATTTATAGCCGATCATCCGTTTATATTCGCTATTGTTAAAGATAATCATATTCTCTTCATTGGACGTTTCCACTAAGCGATCCGCAGGAAGTGTTTGCAAATCGATGAATGTCCAAATTTATATGAGCACTAGAAAAAATTGGCTGCTTTAGCTTAAATATGTTCAACTTATTAATGAAGAAATTATAATGTGAAGTTGGGCAGCATAGTTTTTGAAAACATTTACACCATAAAGATATCTATTTTCAAGTTCAAATTTTAATTCAAATTGATTTTTATACCGCTTCGCATTAACATAAATGCAAAAATTGAATATGCTTTTGTTGTCGATATTTCATTCTTAATGACTACTCTTTTTTCACTCTATTTTGATGTAGAGAGTGATTCTGAAATGGTTTAAAAGAAGAGAAACATGAGAAAGCACAAGGATGCAGCGACTATTGCTAGTGTAATTCCACAGATCTGCAGTATTTGTTTAACTTGACCACTATTTTCATCACAATGCTTGATTCTAGTATGCTTATAAAGAGATTTGAAGCAGTTGATAATTGCTGGAAGACTATATGTGGTACTTGTCACTCGATGATCTTGAATTGATTTATCAATGCGCCAACTATTGCTCGATAAATTGTATTCTTACTCTGAAGTTCTATACTTGAGAAAATCAGCAATAATAGCTATGATGTGAGCGCTTTTAATTGAGTTTTTTTTTTACTTCTGCTATAAAATAATGGAATTTTATCGTTGTTATGTGAAGCAGAGCATGAAAGCAACTTAAAAAATCCGAAGTTACGAAGGTGATCTATGATAAGACCTCAAGTTTCGATCTCGCAAGAATATTCACGTTGGAAATTATTCATGAAAAATATTTGACTCACATAGTTTCATCTAGTTAACGAATCCATCAATATCCTTCTTTAGAAGGTGGAAGATGCAAGCACGGATCATTAAATGGATGATAAAATTTGAGATCATCAGTAAACAAAAATAATAAAGCGTTAGAAGTTCTCTCGTTAGAGCTACTCATTCGAGAGTCGTATCTCAACTGAAAACATCAACGTTGCTCGACTCTTTAATTAGCTTGAGTTCATGTTTCACTTAGGTAACCATGCATAACAAATAAAAACATTCGATAAGAAGGATTCGAATATCATGTGCAGCAAAATTCCACTATATATATATATATATATATATATATATATATATATATATATATATATATATATATATATATATATATATATATATATGTATATATATATATACGCTGTATCGATCGGTTTCAAATAATTCGATCGCACATAGGAAGGATCTTCCCATAGAAGAGTTGCTTTTCCCTTAGCTGATGACCATTACGCAAAAAATCAACCAGTACGAAATGCATGCAAAATTTGCATCGTTTAATGCCTATAACTTCACTTCAAGTGGATCGTTCAATATATGGGGTCTCCTATGCAATGACTCAAACTCATCGATTTTCGTAACTCCAGCTTTATTTGCTCTCGAGCTGAAATTACTCAACAGACAGACAGACAGACAAACACATGCTCAGACACGACATTGTATTAATGCTGTTTTGATGCCCAAATTTGCGAAAACGTATAAAACGATCGTTTCAGCAAAGTTTTTCACGCTCAGTGAGTTGTTATTTAAATGGTGCATTCGATCTATCATTTAGCCGTTCAACAATACTTTGAACATAAAAACATATGATACTGAATGAAGATAGAAATTTTGTTGATTCATAAATTAGAGAAAAGCTTTTAACTACATTTGACTTCAACACAATGGCTGTGTTAATTGCAGCATTGAACTAACATAATGTGTACAATTTATTGCTTTCTATTCGTTA
The DNA here is from genome assembly GCA_037389465.1 of Baylisascaris procyonis. Classification (NCBI taxonomy): domain Eukaryota; kingdom Metazoa; phylum Nematoda; class Chromadorea; order Rhabditida; family Ascarididae; genus Baylisascaris; species Baylisascaris procyonis. The sequence goes on from JAZARR010000250.1 coordinate 1,183,988, forward strand.
AATTGTTGTGCTGTCGATGCGTTGTTGATAGCTAGACGAGATTACATAGCGCGAATAATATTGCTTCTTCCGCTCATTTACTGTTCCACTTACAGTCTCAACTGCTTCCATCCACTAACTGCGAGATGTTTTAAAGATTTGGCAGTGCTTATCCGAAAATTGTCCTGTACGCTAATGAAATCTGGCCTAGATTTGTGATGGGCGACCAATTTTAACCGCTACCTAAATGGCGTTGTATTGAAGGTGATTCCAGACGAATGATGCTTGTCCAGGTACGGAGAGGGCTGAAGCAGATTGCCCGATCACGACTAGGCCGTGTTTAACTCACCTCGATATGCTCATAGGATAAACCCCTATCCAGTTTCATTTGCGCTCGTAATTGGTGCCAGTGCCAAAGTTAATTCACATCCCGGCTCCTCACGGGTTTTTCGAATTCATATAACATGTATAAAATGCTAAACGTATCTGTGCTTTCATCTATGGTTAATGGACCCTAAGAAAGTCTATATGAAAATGTCGTTTTCATGTGGTTTAATCGGTAATGGTCTTTAATTTGACTGATTCGTGCTTTGAGCGATAAGTTCGAACTCACTCGAATCTATCATATCGGTCAAACTTATGTGTTTCCGGTTATTGCAAATAAATTGCCGAAAAAGGTTGTAAATTTTTGCAGGAATCGCTTCAGATGACTTATCGAATCACAACGATAGCAGCTATAGTATTGCTATTTCTACAAACATTCTCATCGTTATCAGCCACAAGGTTCGTTTGTTATCATTTGTATTTATCTAAAAAAAAGTGGTTCATTATTTTGCGTTGATATACATTGAAAAACATTTTTATTTGCAAAGGCCATGCAATACAGATAGCCAAGCATATTATGCGATGGAAAAGTGCAGATAAACAAAATCCGTGCAGAATAAACAAGTGTGCATGGAATGGGGAAAATAAACAAAGACCGTGTAGCACATACAGTCACAGAAAAGTGCAAATATGCAAAATTCGTGCAAATTATGCAACACTTATATGGTGCATTTTAGTTTATGTGACAATTTGGATATACAATTGGCAGATTTGGGATTACGTATAATACGCGAGAGTGATGAGTATTCCTCGGCAATAATTTCACCGTCATCGAGTGCAATTGCATTAGCGATGCTCTACGTGGGTGCAATGAACGAAACAAAAGAAGAAATTCGTCGTGCAATTGCTGACGGTAAAGATGCAAAATACATTTGATATGTGAATGAAAAAGCAATAAATTAAAGTCGACTTTAAATATGATTTCGAATAATCGCTATGTGAATAAAGTTTTATAAAAAGAAGAATAAAAAAATCGACGAAACGGAAATTTCTCTTCTTATTTCCAGTTTTTGGCTCTTTTTGTGCAAAAGTTTTCACTTAGTTGCTAATTCGATCATTTTTCTGGTTTCCGATGGAACTCTCTAGTTCTCAATTCATTCCAGGTCTCAATGCTACACATTCTGACGTCCACTTTTTATGGGTTTGCCGTTTTTTAGTATTTTTTGCCGCTGTGGTTTTTAGCTCCGTTTCGATGAGATTATCCTCTTCGTCCTAGCTTATCATAGATCAAAAGTATTTTAGATTAAGTTTAATTTGCCGAAATTCCACCTATAAATTAAATTATAGGCAGTATCTACCTCAAATGTTTACGTTATTGTAAGATGCATCTTTGAAGCGATACATACATCCGCGATGGTTGAAAGCAGTTGTGTTTCTTTTGCCGGTTGGCTTGCTACGAATGTAAATACATATGAACAGGTTGTGATGACAATACTATACTCAATTATTATTCTAATGTTACGCAACGTATATCACAACAATCGACAAACTATACGCTAAATTTGGCTAATGGAATCTATATGGAAAAATCACTCGTACCTCAGAAGAAATTTATTGAAATAATGAAGGAAAAATTTCGTGGAGAATTTCATACGATGGATATCGATAAACCGAATGAAACTGCAAAGGTGGGATTTTATTTCTTTTCGAATCGTTTCTTCTGTTGATATAAAATATGAAGAAAAATAATATTTTAGCTATTGTTAAATAACGCCAACTTTTATTAGTATAGATGATGAACACATTTGCTTCTAGATATCACATAGTAATTAAAGTAACTTTTATTTATTCAATAAAACTTTCAACCGTCCTGTGTATTAGAGGTTCCTAGTGACTTCGGATCAGAGTTGGCGCACTGGGCTTCAGGGCTTTTCCGGCTTTCGCCTATCCAATCTTTGGTGTCATGAAAGTTCTCGGGCAATTTTGAATCAACGCCTTCTAAAAACCTTCGAGACATTCCACTCATCAGTCCCGGGCCTTGATGAAACGCTCGGGGTTCAACGCACCCATATTGTTTAGCAGCCATAAAAAATATTCTTCAAAGTTATTAGAAGCAATGAATAAAAATGATTTCCTTTTTAAGGTGATAAATTCTGTTGAATATTGCAGAAAATAAACGATTGGTTAAGAAACAAAACGAACAACAAAATTGATGAAATTATCGATGAGGAAGATGCAAATTTATCAGATATATTGATAATTAATGTGATCTACTTCAACGGAAGTTGGCAATTTCCATTTAAAACGTCGAGAACTTTAAAAGAAAAATTTTTCCCTACAGAAGATCAATGTATAATGGTAAGACAATTTATATATATATATATATATATATATATATATATATATATATATATATATATATATATATATATATATATATATATATATATATATATATATGTATATATATATATTCCGCTTGTGTGTATTTGAAACCACTATTAAAAGAAACAATATTTTGAATGATGCCAAGCGCAAAGATTCTCAGCTGCATATACCACGGATATTTAAAAAAAAACCGGAAGTGGGTGATGGAGAGGGTGATTGACAACCAATCAATAAATAACGATCGTGAAAAGCGCACAAATTGAGCATCAGATGCCCCGAATCGATTACTCATCGTGTCAGTCTGGAAGTTAACGTTTTTAAAGCAACTGAGAAATCTTCACCAACTAGATGTTACACAGCTAAATATTGAAAAATTGGTTCATGCAGTAAAAAATATCCTTTGATGATCGGTGAAATTTTTCCCGCATATGGGAATCGAATCTGCGATTTAATCCATACTAAACAAGTAAACGTGTATTTGTTAGGCGCATTCATATGATATATACGATGTATAGGTTTTACTGTTGTCAATGACTAACTCTAGGCAGAATCCATGCAGCTCCGGATTTTTGCTTCAGCACAATATTATTAGGAATTCGAGAGATGGATTGCTCTGCAGTAAATGAAGGTGGATTACGGACCGTTATGTCTGCAAAATGGTGTTTTATGTTGTCAATGACAAAATCCAGAATCCAGCTCCGGATTTGTTCACAAAGATGGATTGCTCTGCAGTAAATTACAGCTCGATAGTTTCCGAGCATAAAACTTCTATCTTAAATTACAAATTGTTCACTTCTTTAAAGATAAATTCAACGTAATCAATGAAACAATTTTTAGATCGATACGATGAGAATTGTGGAATTTCTTCCATTTGCCGAAGATGAAACTATTAAAGTGGTCGGACTTCCCTATAAGAATGAAGAAGCCTCACTTTATCTTTTTCTACCGAAAGTTAGATTCGGTCTTCGTGAAATCGAAAACGCTATGAATGGATCGAAACTACTGTCTCTTGTCAAATCTTGCCGTAAATTTGGAAGGACGGAAGTAAAAACAAAATTATTGAATTTTCAATGAGGAAAAAAAGGAGATCTCTTTATATAAAAATTAAAATTTGACGAAAAAAAAAACAATCCTGGATTATGTAGGATATGTTTACACTGCTATTTATAAAAGATTCAGGTAGAAGTGACTTAAATGGATAAAAAATAGTTTAGCATAACAAATAATTTTTGTAGAACCATAAGAAACTTTGTTGGTTTATTGTATCGACGTGAATAACCATATGTAAAAAAAAAAACAAAACAGATAGTTTTAGCAACTCTTTGCAGATTTGAAGCAATTCAAATTTTCTTTTGTACAGATAATAATACACCGAGAACGGGAATATTTCTCTCCTACCGTCGTCTCAGCATTCCTCCCGCTTTGGCGTTGTCCTTATTGCTTCTTTTAGGCTTCTGAAATTGTGCTTTCGCCCAAAACTTTGAAAAAAAAAATTCACGCTTAATAAACCAATGCTTGCTTAGCCCGAAATAATCAACTTTTTTCTTCGAAAGCTGCATTCGAGATTAGTGGTGCAATACTGTTGCATAATTAGTGCATGCTTCATTGCTCCAAAATTATATTTGCTCATCTCCAGTTCAGTTCACTTAAAAAAAATTTACGCCGATGCTGCAATATGCAGTGGAAGTTTTAATCTGAAAAGCAGTTGAGCTATTTAATGTTTCAGAAAAATTTAGTGGTTTCTTTCCAGTGATGAAATAGCGCGAAGAAATTTTAAAAATTAAAGCCTTTAATAGATTAACCAACTTAACAGGCTGAATATCGAATTATTGAATATTTGATGAGCTAAAGAAGACCATAAAATGACTATGAAAATTATTCGGAGATTCTCAAGAAATAGTAAACGAAAAACTCCTTCATACTTTAGTACCATATCCTTTGGGTACTTAAAATCACATTACTTTCAAAGAATGGACGTTAAAATGCGATAATGAATGTCATGTTTAAAGGTATTCCGGATAAACGAGATTCTTGATTCCTGGCTAAACTAGCCAAATAAAATGGATTTTAAATCTTCCACCAATATTCCTATCCCCTTAAATCCGTTTCAATTCAATATCACACAGTTTCTATTTCGCATTTCAAATGCTCTTTTTTTTCCTATGCACGTCTACTTTTAAATAGTATTATGGAAGTAAGCGTTGCGTCTATCTACTCACTTTTCCTTTCTTGTATTGATGCATTAGATGAGCAGCAATGGAAGAAACTAAACGATTCTAAGAGTATTATCATCTTATTTATCGATAATTTATTGCCTCAAATGAATGTTTTATTTAATTTGCATTCTGAAATTTGCATAAAATAAATCGATTTTAGGTTCGTTTACCAAAATTTACGATCAAGATGGATTTCCCAATGAAAAATGCATTACAAAGTATTGGTATTCGGCGTGCATTCAGCAATGCGGCAGCTAATTTCAGTGATATTTGTGCAAAACCAACATACATCAAAAATTTAATTCATAAAGCACTTATTGAGGTATATATGTCAAAGAATTCAATTATTTAAATTGTTCTTCTGGGTAAAAAATAATAAGTAGTTTATTTTCATAATATTTTATAAAATAGTATAGTATTTTTTTATTTTTTTAGTATTTTTTTAAAATAAGTATTTTTTAAAGTTTTTTTTAAAATAAGAATCACTGTACGCCATTTCACATTTATGGTGTACTCTACGTGTCCAAATTTTGAAGACGGCACTTTCCTTTTTCAAATACTCTAAAGCTCTCGAAAGATGCCAATTTACTTCAATAAACGCAACTATATAATCTTAGGGCGTCTAGCCCAACTGCATTAGTAAAGAATAAAATAAATAAAAAGAATCGAATCCAACTCAATCGAAATATTTGCAATCTAACTCAATCAACGCTGCAATTATTGCAGTATCTTTCTTAACGATTCCTTTCATTGAGAGAAATGATATCACGTATACTATACTTAGATCAAATACTGCTCAAGCAGTTCGATTCACAATGACGAAGCGGCTATTCCCATACAACAAGTTGGTCCTCTAAGGAAAACCTGAGAGGACCAGTCTTTATGCGTATTAATAAAAAATATGAAGATTTTCCAAGTGTATAGTGGTGTATCGCAGTACTGGGCATATGCATGACACCGGCTTCTCGTCGTACCTTGCTGCATAAAGCTTTATAAATATAAATTATGCAATGAACGATAGATATGTTAGAGGGCACAATTTTTGAAATATAAATTATAAATGAAATATCTCTGAGAAAAAAAAGGAAGTAGTTTATCAGAGTGAGCTAAAAAATTAAAAATAATGGAATAAAAATTCTAAATCGCTCATCCAAGGCGTTAATGCTGCAGCGGAAATGACCTTTTTTTTTGAATGAAACGATATATTTACGTTGTTATAGGTTAACGAAGGAGGCACACAAGCTGCAGCCGTTTCGTCTATCGATATGGTATTCAAATCTGGTAAACCGATCAAACATCATTTCATCGCTAATCATCCATTCTTATTTGCACTAATCAAAAACGAAACAGTTCTCTTTATTGGACGTTTTCTTAAATAATCTTTTTTGTTTTAATTGTTCGGTATATTTCGTTTCAAACGTTCATAGGCAATTAATCCTTCGTCTGTGGTTGCTTAACTTTGCTGTCGCACAGTCAGTGCCTATCGGCGATGTAAATACTAACGCAGGCTATTCTCATTATTATCAAAGGATATCGGTTAATAAAAATCTTATGAAATTGATAGAAAATTTGAAAACCTGGATTAAAGATTAGCAGTTAAAGTGTGGTTAGGACTCTTTTGATGGATGCATACGGCAAAAACACCTCACATCCTTTTGTATTCTTCGCACTTTAATCAAAGCAACGACCGATGCATATTACCCCAACCTCAACAACTGAGAGCAGCGCAGAAATATGAAGGCGGATGTGATTGAAACCGAAACGAAGGTAGAAAACGGTCGGGTATCCTAACGAAAGCATCGATAACTAAAGAATATGTAAATTTGACGGGAATCAAATAGGGAGAAAAAGGGTTTAGAATGATAAAGGTGCGGTAGTATATCTGGTGAGCAAATTAAAGAAAAACACACCTCAGTTGTCATCTTTGTGGAAATATTCACATACCAAGCGTCTAACAAAACTGTTTCAATGAACTTTTTCATTGCATGAGAAAACCCCATAAAACATTGCAATTGAATAAGGCTATTTATTTATTGATTCCTATTCTGGATGCGTTTTCTGGATTTCGGCTCTTAATTTGGGATATGTGCATAAGCACCACACCATACCACAATTCTCCTTTTCAAACAATGCAATATTTTATCTGAAAACCCTTCTGAAAGGAGAAAAAAAAAACAAATCTCGATGCAATGGAACATTTTTAAATCTCTTCAAGGTTAATTCTATAAACAAACATATAAAAATAAAATCACTATTTTTAATGCATAATTCACCTTATATAGGGAAAAAATATTTCGAAGACGGCCAATTTGTTGAACGTGAAAATGAGGCATATAGAGGTGAATTTTTTTTTTTTTTTGGTTTGCATCTATATGATAAAATAAATCGACTAATATAAAAATTAAGAGTTCAACGAATAACGAATATAACACATTAAAATTTTTATGAACATTATAAAATATTACCTCGATTTATAAACGCAACTTTTAAACGCACAATGAATATTCTCAAAAATTAAACTCATTAGTGAAAAAAAAAAGTTGAGATTGAATATGAACATCTAAGGATATGCTGCTATTTATCAACTCTAATATAAGCAATATTAAACTAATAAAAATGAATCATTTGTTGGGAAATTAAGCTCGCATTTGCAATTATCTTTTCGTGAGATACGTCTCCAAATACCATTGCATGATTTTGCACCAATAATTTTCCAAAAACCATATTCACCATCGTTTAAATCCGATGCACATCTGCAACTTTAAATTTGTCATTATTAGTTCGAATAAATAAAAATACTACAACAATAATATTAATAAATAAAAAGTAATAAATAGTAGGTCGGAAACGATTGACTTTTTATATTTGAGTTTGATACTTCCTTATAATGTTGAGAAAATAAAAGATAGACGAAGATTGTTAAGGAACGCAAATATGAACGCATAATAAACTCATTTTATAACACAACAACTATCCGTTGTTGTATAACACAACCTAGTGGATAAATTAGTGATCTAATTCATAGCGTTGAATTTTCTTCAGTTTGTTTTTAGATAAGAGAGAAAATGAGTCGACATTTTTCGTGAAATTAAAATGAGTATTTCTTGTTCATTTTGATTTAACTATATGAAATCATATTCACTTTATTTTATTTCATTTATTTCATTATCTCAGGAAAGGAAAGTAAATATAAAAATGATGCGAGAGAAGGAAAAAAAAGATTGGACATTGGAATATCACAAAAAAAAAACTAAAGAACTGCACAGTAATAACGATAGTGGCACCAATAAATAGCCAATAAAATGACACAGCAAAGAATAAAGAGTTCAATGTTCAGTGTGAAGAGTTCTTATAGTTAGTTGAACTACCGAAAGTCAACATGGAAATCGAATTAATCTACCCAAGGTTGAAACGCTTAATGCGTCAACTACTTTGGTGGGAAAATGTAACCCCCACGCACGTATAAAATAGTACAGAAAAAGTTTTTTTTTTAATTTCAACATTTCACTCTCGATAGCAAAGAGTAAACCAATGTGCTTAATCTAACAATAAAAAAAGCTTATTCTTGAGTGTATCAATACATCTAGTCGATTGATTTGAATAAAAATTTCTCTCACCGCATATTATTGCGATGTAGTTGCGCTTCCGGTTGACATTCGGCACAAATAACGTTACCGTTGTGTAGTTTAGCTGTTATTTTCTTATCCACACAATTCTGATTTACCCATCCAATCTCGTAGGAAACACAATAGCTGAAAATTATTGGATGTGAATGTCGTTGAAGTTTTTTTTTTTTTTAATTGATGGTAGTGCTAAATCCATACAGCTTTAATGTTCAGTAGGTAAGGCAGTCATACTGAGGCACTCATAGAGTATAAGATGCTCGTATTCAGTAGGTAAGGAAAAGGAAGACGACCAGACGTTATGAAAAGTTGCACGTATTTATTTTCCAATAATTAAAAACTTTTTAGATATTCTTGAAAAATTAGTAAGTAAATTAGTAACCAATCAATGGAAACTTTTTCATACGGAAATATCCTCATTAGACACTTAAATACTATAAAAAAGAATATAAAAGAGCAAAGATAGAACTAACTATGAAAGTTTCTCAACTTTGCTCGCTACTTCCGGAAGATCCCAATATATATTATCGCGAGCTAATTTCTCTCGTATTTTGTTGTACTGGTAGTCGAGTAGTAATGCAACAGTTGTTATATCTGTAAAAATCAGCGAATCGCTCATGTTTCTACTTGATGCAGCATTCGCTTATGGTAGAAGGAAATATAATGTCCAAGCCGCAAATAATTTGTGCAAAAAAAAGGAAAACTAGAACGATCCATTTAATAAAACGGAATTTATTGCCCAATTTTCCGTTCAGAATGAATCCAATCATTTCAGTTTCCTGAAGTTCGTTCACCAGAGATGCATCTGAATAGTGACTTGAAAGCGATTAGAACCGTTTCTGGTGCGATGATATCTTCATGTGTTGGCGTATGTTATCCGAATAAACAAGAGATCCACAGTGAAAATCACTGCAGTTTAGACGCCGAATTCAGCAATTGAAGACGAAGACAGTAGGTGATTATAGTAAGGACAGGAAGCGGTGGCGAAGAAAAATTCGACATAAACGATAATCTTTGGGGATTTCCATGCAAAGCTAGAAAAAAAGGGAAGACCATGAAGAACAACTCGGCTGGTCACGTGATAAGGATAAATGACAATCGACGAACGAAGCGGACCGTTGAACGCTATCACGAAAGACGGAGAACGCAACAATTGAGGTGATATGGGTGCGCTTGTTTGCCTGGGAGGAACCACGTGGATGCGGCAAGCACAGGATCGAGTTGGATGGAAGAAGCGAATTCCCTATATCTTTACAAATGGAGTCTGTGTTCCGTCTGCGGAGAGGGCAACGTGATTGGCCACGTGGATCTTACCTTCGGTTTGTCGATGGCACTCTTCAAAGCAAGACATCTTCTCGACGAGCGGTGGACATTCGGCCCCTCCAAAACGGGGTCCTCGTCTAATCTCTCTAACACGTGTCCTCACTCCACTCCCACATTTCCTTTCGTTGTCATCGGCAACGCACGCCGACCAATCAGACCAATTTGTTAAATAGCAATCTGAGGCTGTAATGGAAGCGAATAAACATCGTCATGTTAATGGAAACGAATTTCTCCTCTTTCCTAATTGTATACTAAAATTTATATTGTCGGAAAAAGTCGGTGCAGACATGCCAACGTGGCTAATACTATTCTTTGAAAACTGTACTTCTTTTATAAATCTACAGCTATAGGGCTTTCCACTTGGTAGGCCACTTGATAGGTTTTTATGGCACGTAAGCAAAAGAGATCGCTTACCGAAGTTAAAGGAAGCTAAGAAAAATGATTTAAACAAAGAGGATGATCTAGTTCTTGCAAGTATACTAACACAAAGAAGCAAACTTTGATGATACGGAACTCCCAGGAATAGGATAGATGAGCTCATGAATACGGCACCCGCTACTTTATAATTACTAAAGATATTGCCAGATATCTGACTTCAACGTCCCATGCCCACAACGCTAAATACAAAAAAAAGCAAGAAAAAGAAGTGGGAAAACGCAATAACTTACGTGGACATACAAACGTATAATCCGAGCAACAATCGCCAAACGTTGTGCACATTTCATCACAATAGCATAGATTTTCATGATTCGATTCCAAATACATAATCTTTGAAACGCTGCTTTCATCGTCGTAGTCGTTGAAATCACCCACACTTATTGGGATATGTTGATTGAGCAACGAATACCTTCAAAATTTTACCAATAATTCATTAGTTGAAGATTGATTAAAAATGAAGAAATGGTTTTTTGAAATTTCACTGAAATTATCTAGCTTTTCTTTGAAGATTTCTTTTCGTTCTCGTGATTCTTTCTCTGAAATGAAGACAATCAACGATAAATATTATATTATCATTGCATATAGCGATGTTGTTACTTCGTTTGAGTAAAAATATTGCGCTGTAATCATAAAACAGCGTAAATATCGTAATGAGTTTTGCTCTGTAATTCATCAATCAATACACTAATATTTGCTCAGAGGAATATTAACAGAAGAAGGATTCAGGTCGAACTATGATGATATATGGATATAGCTAAGAAGAAACATAGATGCCATATTGCAACAGAATTAAATAATACAGTAATAATACAGTAGGCTTAGTGGGCGTTTTTAAATACTATCCAATTGCATCTTGGCGCATTTTTGGGGACACCTAGCTATGCTAACGAATGATCTAAGACTGATGAAACAAGCATTGCTGATCCAAGTTTCGATTTCAAAGTTCTGCTTCGTTCAGATGACTCACTCCACTTTGGAATAAGCAGAAAGCGTCGGAGACTCGGAGACAGAGTTTGGAGACAGGGTAAGCCAGAAATGGCGACAGTTTTCTCCTCAGAGCAGCAAGTTAGCATCACAGTTGATTCTAAACTCAATCAAGAGAATATAACGCTTTATTGCAAATGCTACCTAACGAAAAAAAATGGTGGTATTTAGATGCCCAACCCCTTAAAAATTGGACGATTTATTTTCTTAGTTAATAACTAAAAGACTCATAAGAGTTTAAATATATGCAGAAGAGCATTAATTCTGTTCTTCCTTGTTCCGACGATAACGCTCTTTAAAATCGTAAAATTTTTTCTATCCTTTCCTGTGCCGATTCTCTTGGATGAGTTCGTTGGATAGCCAGATCGGTGTGGCGTATGGTGTGCGCTCAAAATTTTAAGGGAAAGTTCCCACCCTCACCTATCTCTCCATAGTGGGCTTTCCTTAAAAGTTTGGTATCTAGTGAGAGTACTCTTCGAGGTAAGGTAGGAGACTAGGGGGTTTGGCCATTTCACTACGAAATACAAAGACGGGTGAAAATAACGTGGTGGAAATGGCTCCGTGGTTAAAATGGTCGGTTGGGGTTGCGGGGGCAGGAAGTCGGGTTCGATTTCTCCTTCCCTTTTGTGTGTGTTATAGTAGGGATGGGGGGCGAAGCCCCATATGTGTCAGAGCCTAAAAGGAGCTGTACGGAGGTGTGATATCCGTAGCAACAACGGTAGGTGGACTAAAACAGGGGGTCAAGAGGAGCATGGGGTGGCGGAGCAGCTCCCGGCCCTAGCAGTAATATTGAAATAAAATCCAGATAGACAGTAGAGGTTCTCAGTCCTTCCCATATTCCTCATTGTTCCGTATCCTCCATTCTTTCTATACGCTGTACGTATTCTTTGCGGGTCCCTTTCTTGGAGTAGTGTTTACGTCTTTATCTATATTCTTTGAGGTGTCATTCTCTTAGGGAGTGCACGAGAGCGTGTATATAGCATAAAACGGAGCAGTCGGTTACGTATTGGAGGGGGGGGTAAGTATGCATGTGAAGAAAAGGGGAAGGGTTCGATTTCGAAGTGTTTGTGGTGTGTGGTGCGGGAAGGGGAGATGTGCATGTCCGTATGTCTATTATGTGTGTGGTCTGTTTCAGTTTGACAAGTATGTGGAAGAGCGCGGTATGTGTGTTGTATGTGGGGCGTCGTGTGGGGCCTGTTTTAGCTTGTGTGTATACATTCCGTTTGGCATGTGTGTTTGGGAGGACGTGGTATGTGTGGTGTGTGTGGGGAGGCGGGAGGGGGGGAGTGTGCGCGTGTATGTATGTATGTATATGTATGTTGTGCGTTTAGGGGGTGAATTGTGGTATGTGCTGTGTGGAGTATGTGTGTGTGTGGTGTACTGTGGCGTGGTGCGCGTGGTGTGGTGGTGCGGTATGTATGGCGTGTGATACGGTGTATTGTGCATATCTCATGTCATATCTCAAGCCCAGATGGGCGAATTTTGATCCGGTTTTTTCTAAATTTCACACGAGACGAGGACAAATGTTTTGGGTGTTGCTTCATGTGGAGAGATGCTAGTTATATCTATCATATGTTTGTTATCTGAAAAAAACAGCGCAATAAACAGCATTATGATCGAATTGTTAGGATCGTTTTTGAATGCATTAAGAAGCACTAGTCAAAAATTCAGTTTCCCTTGATATTCGTCGTCATAAAATAGCGCAATTTATTTTATTTATCTTTTGTTCGTGGAAAATAATTTGAAATTTTTCGAAAATTAACGAAAAAAGAAAAAGAATAATCGATTTGCAGTTGGAAGTTGAAAATTTTCGTTTTTATTCTCTACTAAACTTGTTCGATTTCATTTGCAATGCGCATCATTCATATTGTTGCAAGCACACAAAAAAATGACTATTAACGTACTGATCATCGTTAGCATTCCTTGGAAGTCCATCGCGACGAGTTCTGAAAAATAATCTTAGCACCCCCCTAGCCGAGCAATAATTTTTTTTTTCACTATCGAATATCCGCACACTTATAAATTCATTCTGATGTCTTTTTCTTTTCTTTTATTTTTTTTCAAAATTTTCAAAATTCATGAAACTTTTCAAAAATGCTCAATGAATTGAGGAACCGTCATATGATATCTAACGAAAATGATTTCAATGTTTTTTAAAAAGAGGAGTTCAATACGTTGAGAAAAGATCCGCATTCTCAAATACATTGGTCCCAAAGAAAAATTTTTTTTTTCTGGTTTTTTCAGATGATTCATTTTCGCCTTCAATCTACTCGAAAACACTTGACAATTAAGTTAGATGGCACTCTTGGCCCTTTGACATTTAAGTTAATCATACAATTCGGCTTGTTGCTAGTTGCTTCACGAAGTGTCAAAAACACAAGGGAATTAATTTTTGTACTTGCAACCAGATAGCGTCTGAGTAAGCGTATGGCACCAAATAGATTTCAGCGGAGTTTATATGAGAAGTATTGAGTTTAAATTTGAGGAAATGTCGGCAGATCGATAAACATAATTTCCACAATGCTCCTTTAGCCGAAAAAAATAAAATTAAAACATTTTGAAAGAAAATTTTTATATAGCTAAGAAAAGCATTGGGAGCATACAGGAAAAACTGAGAGAGGGAGAGCGAGAAAAATGGAAATACAATCGTTGATCATTTTCAACTTAAAATTTCTTATTTTTTTTCATTCATTTAGCTAGTGGTGAATAAGACAGCAGCAAAACATAGCCGACAAAAATCGAATCATTTCAACAAAAAGAAATATGAATATTCGTGCAAATACGACAAGATATCGTATTATAAGAAATATGTGAGCTGTTATAATTATTTCTCCACTTCATTTCATACATTATTAAAGCATTCTATCATCACTCGACATGCATGACTTTAGAGAGAGGCATTTTTCCATAGAATAATATAAATTGAAAAGAATTGCTTCGAAAATTTCAATGAACAAATTCAGGAAACGCACCAAGAAGAATCGTTGCTCAACAAAATCGTGCTTATGCTGGTACTTTTTTTTCACGATGAGCATTAAGTTCATGCTCTTCGAATTTTTCGCTACGCAATTAACGGGAACTTTATGCGCCAAGAAATAAATATACGAAACTCGAGAATTTCGAGGAATCTTTGAGGTTGTAATTGAATTCCTTCTTGCAGCTAGTCAATTCCTATGCGGATTTGGTGAGCTTCCACTATGCATCTCACCACTTTGATTTAATAGCATTTTTCAGGTCTTATTTATTTGTCGTGACTTTTCAACCACTTGATACACTGTAAGATGAAAAAGAGGCAAAACATTTCATATTCGCTCAAAAGGATCGCAAATTTCGAAGGATAACATATGTTCAAATAAACGGAAGAGTAGGTTGAAGAGACCTATAATATTATATTGTCGATTTGTTAGCCGTTCATAGTATATCTTCTTATTAGCTATTTTTGTCTAAGTAAAGAAAACTTTCAATTCAAAAATATTTCATTATTTCTTTTTTTTGCACACGAACATGCAAAAAAATAAATAAATATATTAGCATATGAAACATTCCACTCGAGTATTAATATTCTATGCAAATTTCTACTGAATGCATCCGTTATAATTATTCGAATTGAAAAAAAAAAAATAAATATTTAACAAAAAAACGATATTATTTAAAGAAGCGTTAGTGAGCACGCAAACCGTATTAGCTTGTGATGGCGATAATACCGCGTTATTTCGATTGGTTGTTCTAGTGGGAAGAATGCCTCGCCGAAAACGATCCGTTTAAAAGCGGGCGCTATCGTAGTACCAAGCTCGACAATTTGCATTGGTTCTATAGAGACAGCGTCTAGCTGAATTCGATCACCTAAAAATTTGAATTTTATTTTTATTTCTTTTCATTTAGTAACAATCCTTAGTTTATTGTGTCTTCTTTTTCTTCATGGAATTTTTCTTTTTTTGAAGTAAACAATGAAAATTGAGAGAAAATGAGAAAAATGAGAATTTTTTTAAATTTTATCAGTTAAAATTATGGAAGGAAAATTTTTAATTGGAAAATTTATCATTTAAATTCTTATGGAAGGATTATAGAAGGAAAATTATGGTAAATTTTTCATTTATCAATTAAGAATGGAAATTCTCTCCACTTAAGCAAATATTCGTGGAAAAAATTAAAATAATGAGGCTGATCGCTAAATATTAATATCAATTTTGTGAAATATCCATATTATTCATCTTTAATTGTGTTAAGAAATCTCCTAAAAGAAACCTAAGCTCGTGAATGTAGAAACTGCGAGAAAATTTCAAGCATCAGGTTGCATTATTCAAATACTTTTTTTTTTTGTTTTAGGTATGAAGAAATCACAAGGTTGTTCAAGCAAAACCATTATTATTTAATGGCGTTTTGTCGAAGGTACATACCATATTTATCGTACAACTCATTGCCACTTCCTTCCAACTCAATAATATCTGGATCTGGATGAATGAGTTCGTCAATTCGCTGCATTTGATCATCATAAATTGGTGGATAGTGAATTTGATCATCCGAACTCGTCGTTGTTGGTAGTGATGTTGTTGATGTGGTTGTGGTTGTTGTTGTCGGAGTGATTTGTCGTACAAACGGACGTAAAGGTAAATGCTCTATACCATCGTCGATTGCCGTGCAGCTGAGATTCCTTCCTGGACAACATAATCTTTTTTGATAACATCCTGCTTGAGCTTGTCCCACTAGACAGAACCCAAAAATGACACCTAAAAGCATTAGCATCTTCCTTTGTTGCTTTTATCCGTTTCTCGATTGCCGTACAATCATCTGAAATAGAGTGAAATGAAATTAATGTTGAGCTGTGTTGATCATCTATGCGCACAAAAACTTGCAGCTATCATTTTTTTTCGCATCAGTGAGATTTTTTTTTTAAATATTTGGAAGAATTTAGTATTATATTTGAGAACAAAAAGAGTTTTCTTAGAAATAGAAATTTTTCAAAGGAAACGATGAAAAATTAGAGTAACTTATTTATGAAAAAAAAGTTGCGCCAACAATTAAGAACAAGCATAAAAAGATGTCTTAAATGGAATAGAATGAAACAATTTTTTAATTCCCATCTATTCTCTATGTCAATGCTATATTTTTTTCAACGAATAAACATCGCAATACTTCTTATGTATGCGTTCTCGTCAATCGACATTATGTATATCTTTCATATAAAACAAAAGAGAAAGGTAAACCTAGCATCACATTGGTGGTTGTGAGGCGATTATGTAGAAAGCAACACAAATTTGCCTTAGGACCTTTAGTTAGACAGTATATGTCCATGCAATCAATGAGCAATTGTAAAAGAACAAATTTCTCGCAGATGAAGGGTCTCAAATTTATATATATATATATATATATATATATATATATATATATATATATATATATCGATATGAAGGGCCGTCCTATAGAAAGGTCTCCTTCACGGATCATCTGCTAAGATTGAGAGGAATTTCTCGACTCCTTCCTCGCTGATTTATTTGTTCCTGATTCTCGCTCGTCGGTAACGCTCTCCGAGGGAATTTAATTTAGCCAAGAACTATATCTTGTCCAATCCACCTATCCGTTGATCATGAGGCCCACAAACTTTTTATCCAATTTTCTCAACTCCCTCCCCCCCTCCCCACCCCCATAAACTATTCTATCACGGCGGTATTAAATTCAGAAATCGTTTTCCCATGGGTATTCAAGTTGCCAATACATCTAAGCTGATGAAATCGTTGAAAAATTGTATAAGGCTAATTTAATATTCCAAAACATATCACAACTATACAACGAGAGTGCTTGACGTCATACTCTTCTTTTCTTCGAGCAATAACAAAAACTGAGATAAATTTCTGGAAGCAATTAAACGGCGAAAATATTTTCATGACGGAAAGAAGCAAATACATATCTATTGTGATATATGCACAAGTTCGATGACAGTTACAATATTTCTCTACTATCGTAAACTATTAATTGCAATTGATGTGGAAAACGGGTCATATAACTTCAATAAACAAGTATGAATAACTTCAATAAACAGGTATAGACATCTGAAAGGTAATATTCGATGAAAGAATGCGCTCATCGAAAACAACTTCATCGAAAATGTTGGTTATGTTGATTCACAAGCGCTCTTTGTTGTGAAAATGGAACAAACACATGGTCGTCATTTATGTACGCGTCATTAACAGCCAGCAATTTCCACATTATGTTTTTCTGTACCCTCAACGCTGCTTTATTTTTTCCACATAAGGCGTTCTTTTTATTCGGCCACTATCGTCGTTCAACAAATATGCTTCCTCTTACAAAAACTCATATGGCGAATCAGGTTTTATTTCGTCCCACATCATCGAATATGCCGATACCTATAGGTCATAAGAGATGCGAGTAGAGGGTGACAGATAATCAAATCGAATAGGTGGGATGTGGGGGGATATGGTCTTAAGGGTGATTTCAATTTCAGAATCGGCATCCTTCATCGACTCGATAGGTATCCCAATTTTCTAGACGAAGCACATCATTAAAACATTATACATAAATATAAATTATTCCATTACAATAAATCTATTTATTCATATATTCCAATTCATATTATTACATACCTTCCATCATATTCGTATGACTATGGCATTCCCTCATGATTAATTAAAATCAACACAATGCTCTATTTGTATAGTCTTGTCATACGATTTTCTAATGGCTCTTTTGAATAAAAAATGTTATTCGATTAAATATTTCATTAATCGACATTGTATCGCATCAAAACAATCAAATTCAAGCTTATTATTTCAATTCTCATATGCAAATATTTACTTGGATGTGGAATTTGCATAAAATATAACGGTTAGTTTGAATATTCGTTTAAAATCATTCGCCAATGCTTCACAATAATATTTTCACTAAAAAAAAACATTTGCCCACCATTCAAAAATTTGATCGTCCATAAAACGTGTCGATTCAAAATAAAAATTTGATTTTCAATGGCAAAAAAATATTGCGTCCAATTCTTCTTCGTAGACTTCAAATAAGTCAGGAATAAGTCCTCAACAAAGCACATATGCTATTTTCCTTAATGTGTTTTTTTACTCTTCAAAATAAACTATAATTTATTAGAGTTAATTAAACATTTATTTAAATACCAATTTTTTCGCCTCAGTAAAAATTGACTAAAATTACTTGTACAATTGAGGGTAATGATGAGTTAGTAGAGTAGACTTTGATGGTCCGGCTACCAAGTACGGATCTAATTACTAAAGAGAAGATGACAAATAAGAGAGGAGCTAATAAATGCAGAATTCGGCGAAACCTTTCATAATAGCAAGCTGCAAAGCTTCTTTGAATTCTGCATATTTGTTTACTGCCCTATATGTAAGACGATACGTTGAACGGGCACTTTATTATAGACAGAACATGGCACTATATGCATACATGTACTTCCGATTGAAAATAGTTTAAAAAAAAATCAAATGAGCAAGAGGAATAAAGACGAATGTTTATCTCTATTGTGCATCATTTAGACTGAGAGAAATGTGAATATTTCTTTGCTATAAATTTTAGTCTCAGCTCTAGAGAGCATAAGAAAAAATTTTTAAATTTCAATGCCACAAAAAATGCGCATCAATTTTAGCAATTATAAACAGTAAACTGTTATAATGATTGAAAAAAAAATGGGAATGAAATTATAATGACAACGCAGTTTGATCGTAATCTACCTAGAAATATTTGTTTGCTCTATAACAACATATGGATAATATTTATGCGGCCAATATGTTATTGCGACAGCTGTTTGCATAAACTTTAAAAAAAAAGGTTAATTTATTGCAATCGGCAACATAGGAAGGTATGAAATTTTTTCGACGATTATCCATCTTCCGCATATTGAGGCGAAATTTTCGATAAACGACAAAAAAGAGAGTATGAAAACTAATGAAAATATCAGATGCGCTTACATTGTCCTCTCCTTTCTCCTTTCCTATATATTCACCTTTATTTGCACGAGGTCATTGGATCCACACATAAATTAGCTATATTATAAGATGAAATAATGCTCCTCTTCATAAGGAAACTTCAAGCATACAGATAACAGCAAACGGAGGCACTTCATAAAATTGAAATGTTAAATGTGGATATATATATAGAAGCATGTGAAAGGAAGCACGATGCGTGCTTTTTACGTCCGGCTCATCTCAGCAACCAATTTCATAGTTAATCAACTAATAATAAATATTGGAAAGAATGAATCAATACTTCAATAATTTCGATCAATCATAGGAATCTTCTGCAAACGAATCGTTTTCCCACTGCATAAGGTAATGCAAAATTGAAAAATAATCACCGTATAGGGCATGAAAAATTTTTCTTGCACCTTTACACGCTTATTGCTTACTTTAAATTCATTGAATTAAGGTGAAATATGGTGAAAGGTGATATCCTTTGATGCACATTAGATCTGCCAGATTTTGTAACGTAGATTTAGTTGTTTCCCATTCAAATCCATCGGACAGATAAGTAAAAACATATGCGTAAAAATTTCAAGAATATACGATGGCAGCACAAATTTTACGTCGCTATAATGTGGCTTTGTAAAGCAAATCGGCAAAATTACACGCAAAAAAGATATCTGAGCAAATATCTGGCTTAACGAGAGGTGATTATCACTGAAAAACAAAAAGGTAACACGACGAATGAACCCGTGAACGCGCATATACGCTTATAAAGAGTGACATCGTTTGTTTGTCATCCATAAAAGAATCAGATAAGCGCGTTGAGAATAGCGTAATCAGGTGCTAATGTTCTCTTTAACTAGTCGTAAATTCATCCAACACCAAAACTGCTGATCAAATATGAATTACCTTCATCTAAACTCATTTGAATAAGTCAATACGAGCGACGTTTACCTGCGCTTCATAGCCACTATTGTCAATAGGAAACTATTGGAAATGATTTTATTAGTTGCGATCGAATTCCATCTTTAAGTGATTTATTTGCGCCATTATATAACATATCATCTCAATCACAAATTAAAATTTTGAATAAACTTAGGATTGGAATTGAAAGAATATGATAGAAAATATATTCTATGCAACTAAGAGGAGGAAAGTTTCGTGCAAACACTAAGATGAATAAATGCGATACGATCTTGTAGGGCAATGTTGATCGCGAATAGTAGTACAATAAATCTATTTAGTGCACTCATAGGAAAAGATTAATGTAATCATAAAACATTGACACTTTGTAGGGTTATACTCAAAAAAAAAGGAAAAATGTGACATTTAAAATTCATTTAACATGCAAAGAATAATAGCGAGCGATATAACCGCAAAAATTTTTTATCGATACATTTGGTTTTCGCGATTGTTATCCCATATATATATATATATATATATATATATATATATATATATATATATATATATATATATATAGCACTTATTCATTCCCTGTGAACAAACGATTAAGCTCTCTGTCACTTGGATTCAATCAACGTTAAAACTCTCGTCCTTCCTGAAACTCAGTGCTATCTCATAATATCCTAATCCATGAAAAATTTCTTTTCAGTGAAAACAATAACTTCCAAACAATCCCTCACTTGAGCTGTATTTCCATAAAGCCTAGAAAAATGTAATCTGAATCATCTAAAGCAATCACTACCAGCTGTGTGGATATTCAGTAGTATTTGTTGCGGCTTAAAGTCGACTAGATGCACATCAATTAATTATGAGAGAGGAACAGGCGCTTTCATCTCCAGTGGGCAGTTCGTGAAAACGCAATGGATGCTCAACGACGCATAGTTGGTTGCTTACTGAACAACAAACAATGTGAGAAGATTTGTTGTTCAATTTGATGGTGCATTTTTTTGTTTATTTAACGCTGCAAAGAAGGCACGATGCATGCGTAAACGGGAAACAAACAATATGGAAAGTGGTGCGATTTTTAAGCTCATCTGTCAATTGAGGTTTAAATAATGCAAAGCTAGAAACAGCTGGCAGGATCGAGCAGTGCCTCGAAAAAATTACTATTTAATATAGACGGTATTTCTTTTTAATGGAGAAGATTGGAACATCGTTTGAGCTCATTATTCGTCAAATGCTTGCGACCATCATATGTTTATTTTCTAATGATATCAGCTACGACGAATATAAAGCCTTGAGGAACCATAAACTCTTCTCAATGCTGATTCCAGCATTACAAATTACCACCCTCTTCCAGCCGAAATTTTAGAACAACGCAGATTGCAAGCGAGAACGATAAGAAGTGCTCATTTAAGATTGAATATCTATATTTCTTTCGAAAATAATAAAAAAGGAAAACAGGAAAGAGAAAACTGAGAGATAGAAAAATAGGAAAATGCGGCATACTGGTGATTATGAAGCGATGAACAGGTGTATTGTTGAACAGGTATGAAACGATAAAGCCCATGCGCGCCACCTCGGCTTAGCGTTTTTTACGTTCATATTACTGCTATTGTTCATTTTTGGAAAAACTTTGAACAAATGCCAAATCATTTCAATACGACTTGCTTGGTATTGCTCCAATGAACCCATTGAATACATATTTCTCACACAATTAAAATGCATATGTTAAGCTTTAAGCGTTGTGAGCAGCTAAGCTGTATCGAAACCACTACCTCTAAATATCGAAACCACTACCTCTAAATATCGAAACCACTACTTCTAAATAAATAATACAAAAGAAAGAAAGAAGTAATTGTAAACGTAAATTTTTCTTTGAGTGAATAAATTTGCATTTTTTAAAACATATCACAGTGGCGGTGTATTTATGCGTTTAATGAATATTTGTCTCGCCATGTCATATATTTTTCACGCTCAAAAGGTAGGCGAACTATGACATCTGACAAATATTACATTCACTATCGGTGATTTTGTCGACGAATTATGAAAACAAAGAACGATCATGCACTAAATAAATTATACTTATTTGAATATGCCTAAAAATTCGTACGTATGTGGTCGAGTTTTCATTTCTGCAGAAGCAAAAAAATTACAATGGTCGACGAAATTCGCCAAAACATCTACGCATTTCTGCGTAAATTTTTCTTATTTGTTAGCATTGACAAATTTGGCCAATCTAGTGAATGGAGCCGTAAAATCGTACATTTTTTTTCTTTACTCTATCACACTTATTTATAGTAGCATACAAGGTCCGATTTCCAACTTGTTGAGTTCGACGCAACTATAGTACTATGGAGGCAGACAAACAATGCAGAATGTTGCCAAAATAAAAGAAAAAAAAATTATAAAGCAGCTTCATTTATTATTACGATTAGAACGCAGATCTTAGATCGTTTAATCATGCTCATAATTTATTAGAACATTTGAAAAGTGTTTAATCTTCAACTATTTATATAATGATTTTTTTTGCAAATTATGTCTTTAACAATGATTGGATAAAGAATGTTGAAAAAGATGTGCTCAGTTGTTTAAGAAACAATTTTGACCGTTTAAATGAGAATATATTGCGAGGAAATAATATTTCAAAAAGAATGGGGAGGATAATACTGAATGAAGCAAAGACAATATGTTGAGATGAGTGAAAAACTATGAACTATCAGATGGAAAGATGCTATGTGATCGATGTAGAACGTTTCGTGTTTTAAAGTGAAGCGTATTCGGATTTTTTTCACACTATATCCATTTGCACTAAGAAATGAGAGAAGTTGATTGTTCTCAGCTAAACTTTCCTAACGCTCAGCAAGCTGAATAAAATCTAAATTTTCTAAGCGCTATGGTAAAAAGAACAATGAGTACAATAAGTATCCGTCGAGGCAAGCAAAAATTTGTGAAAGAAGAGAAGATTGATGCTCAAATTCGACTTACAATAATCGGAAACTATTCGCAACGGGAAAAATGAACCAATTTTACTCAGAATCTCAAAATTTTCCACAAACGCCTCCCCTCT
Source organism: Baylisascaris procyonis (assembly GCA_037389465.1). NCBI lineage: Eukaryota > Metazoa > Nematoda > Chromadorea > Rhabditida > Ascarididae > Baylisascaris > Baylisascaris procyonis. Next base: position 1,207,179 of record JAZARR010000250.1, read on the forward strand.
CACGTCTACCTGTTTCTCTTCTTCATACCCTCTTGACTGATCTTCATAAACATGTTGATGACAAATAAGAAAGTTCCGGATCATACTGCACAGACTTTATTTCACTATGGATCAATTTCAATATAGAGTAGAAGCTTTTAATGAGTTGCACCAGACAAAAAGCCTATCGCCATGCTCACAAGGTAAGGAAATTACTTTCGATACTCGGATGCAAAAAAATAAGAAACCTGAACAATTCACCAGAAATTTGTAAATTATTGATTGATTGGGATTTGTCCACAATGCTAATCAGACTCAACGTTTTTTTTATATTCTATGGATATCTTCATTTCTCTGTTGCAATTTTTCCTCACGACTAAATCAACTCACGCACATCGCCACGAAATAGTGGAATAGAATACACATCTGTTGTCGTCCTCTTTTTCCTTCTCCCTTGCCCACATCCTGAGCCCCTCCTCTTTACTCCGCATATCCTTCTACTCATTTACAACTGGTGGTGGTGAAATCTATGCCTATCAGGATGCAGCTCAAAGCGCATGGACAACTCCATTTTGTTTTAGAAACACAAATAAATTGAGGAAATATGACAGATGAGCTGACATGATAGAAGCTTTTGCAAACGGCGCATTTGTCCAACCGGTTCCACAAATCGCCGTCAGAAAATGAGATGTGCAGCACAACAATATTATATTTCAACTGAGCCGATGGCCCACACAAATGTTTTGAAAAAGAATGGTTTTTCTGAAACTCGAGCGGTGCAGAATGCATGAAAAATTTTTTACATTACTAGATCCCTGTGATCATCCACGGACTCATGGATCAATGGAATGGATGGTTCTTGGATGAATTACAGTATGGGGTCATTCAAGAGTATACGTTGTTTCCGACAAATTCCAGAACTCTAGCTTCAATGGCTCTCAAGATGAAGGTACCTGACAGATAGATGGACACATACACACCATATATATATATATATATATATATATATATATATATATATATATATATATATATATACAAACTAATGTGCGTGAATAAAAAAACTTAAATTTCATATAATTGAAAATGCAGAACCAACATCAGATATATATCAGGAACATTTCTAGTTGTAGAATTTTTAAAAAACCACAACTTATGAAGTTTTTGACAAAAAAACGCTTTCAAATGTAACGAAATATCATTTCAATTTCTTCGAAACTAATCTTCACATATGCCATTTTTTAAATCGTTCACATAAAGTAATAGGAGAAATGTTATGAAAATTATAAAATTTTGAATACACCAGAAGCACTGAGGAATGCGAAAAACCCGATGAACAGATGTTCAAACATATGTTTCAGCGACCGGCTTTCAAAACACCCAACAATGACAATGACTGTTCGGCATGTGTTTGCGCAAAACGCAAGAAGGCAAGCGAGAAATAACATTGCAATATAGCGGAGGCAAACCACGTGAATGCATCGGGCATATTGGACAACCCTGAGGTCAATAGTTATGTGAAGAAGGTGATACTTGCTACTGTTATGGTGACAAAAGCAAACTTACTGTTTGCAACGCACATTTCGGGCGTTATTGCAACGATAGCTCTGGCAATTCATTTACGTCATTAGTATGATGCTCTAGGATTAGTCTGGATGGGTTTGACTCCGAAAGCGATCGGTAATCTCATTTATTCGGAAGTTTTTTCACTTAAAATATTTCCTTTCCTTCACAATCATTCAATCGTTATCATTTCTATTTCTCTGATCTTATCACTGCCTATAAATTTAAGCGTGTTCTGTTTTTACTATGCTTCTTTCATTCTTCTACTGTTATAAAATAGAAGAACAAATATTGCGTTTACTGTACTGCCTTAGCACCGTTTAATAAAAATTATGCCTTGTACTAAAAATGCAATATTAAAGTCCCCTATAGTGGTGTCAGAACGCAGATCTTGCAATTTCTCTATCACCTCTTCGCGGTATCGGACAGGCAACGAGTTCTGGACTGCTATACCAGCAGAGCATTATGCTCTCTCAGCTCCTATACTGGTGGAAATGCCGTCAGTAGGTCACGGGGTGACGACGGCATGTACGATCTTCGATGATCATCTCTGCTAAATGTGGAAAGGCAAACCGCTGCTGTATGGGTACGAGAGCTAACGAACCGAACGTCACTGCAGCAAATCGTAGTTGTTAAAAAGTCGAGCAGAAGCGCGAATGGAACTCGATAGATCTGCGTCGACTCTTGACGAATGGATGGATCGTCAAGTGAATCACGTGAATAATGATGTTGAAATGCACATTTTACAATTTCTTCGTAAACCGCTGAATAACTCGTCGAAAACGTTGCGGAAATCAATCGTTGGCAGTATTTTTTTTTTTCAAATTATTCAAAATTTCAGTGGCAACTCACCACAACATTTCTCCGCATCTTTGCGATCGAAAAATCATTCTGCCATTCAAACTTTCAAGGAAAAAATCTTCGAATACAGCATCATTACTTCAATTTCACCTCACACCTGTTCGCCGTGAACTGGCAGCCAAGTTATTTAATTAAATTTGATGAGAACAATCTTAAAGCCGCTTTCAGATAAACCAGTACCCGCTTGGAACAAACTATAGATGTTCAAACTTCTAAAAAAAAGATTCATATAGACTATTTATTTTGCTTAGCTGGTAAAGGCGCTTCACTTTTCCAAGCTCATACAGCAGATATTTTCACCTATTTTTATTGCCTCATGGAATATGATGGACTTATTGCGTTATAGTGAAAAAATTTACATAAAGTAAGCTTTACAATTTTTGCATATTCATAAACCGGACAATTTTGTAATGTATCATTGACTTTTCTTGAGCAACCAAAAGAACGATCGCCTCTCTTTAGAGTGAGGATGCAAAATTTTGACTATAATGGAATGAGTTATGAACAGAAATATACAAATGATTGCTCGCAAGTATGAGTTCCTTAACTCACCTATTTCTTCTATTGTCTTAAAAATTAAATTATTTCTCTCTTTTTATGGGATTTACCTTATTTATTCCGTTCGGGGAAATGAAATTGCATTTTTCGTTACGAAAAAATTTTTCGAAGTACAATCTTCAACATGTTGTTCAATTGTAAGCATTCGTTTGTCACAAAGTACTTTCGTGGCGTTTCTTTGAAAACCTCTAAACACTATTTCCTCTTGCGAATAATTATCACTGCAGGGGTTATCGCCTAAATTGCACTCCCTCTAAACGTCATTTATCACAAATGTTAAACTTTATGTAGCTTTTTTAACTGTTAATAACTCAACTTTCTTCTAATATTTTCATCATCTTCTCTATTTTTCACATGAATATTGTAGAATTTTCTTGCTCGGATGTTTTTTTTTTTTGCGTAACAGTGCAAAAGGAACCTAAGAGCGAAATGGGCACAGTAAAATGACGAATATTTCAAATGAGGATCATTAAATATTTATTCATATTTATTTCTTAATAAATACTAATTAAAAATTATATGTTTATTAATGAATATGCTCTTTATTAGTACCATTTAATATTTCCATCTACGATCATTTCATGGTGCTATGAATTAACTCCGCTATCGTCATCATATGCAAATCACCAGAAAATACAAATGAATATTTGTTAGGAAAGGTGATTCGGAAAAGGCTAAAATGTCAACGATGATGGCTTCAGTTACTTTGCGCACGAATTCGTCAACTTCAAATCAGCCACAATCAATAAAGGCAATCTCTTTTTCTGATAAGGTAAATGTTTCATGCTTTTTAAATGAGGTTTTAAAAAAGTTTCATTTTTAGGCACATGTGTTTCAGTATATATATATATATATATATATATATATATATATATATATATATATATATATATATATATATATATATATATATATATATATATGGTTTTTTCATCAAAGATTTCGCCTTGCTTGTTTTGCAACGACTTCGCAATACAAGCAAAAATGTGCAATATGAAATGTGAATAAGTTATTCATACATGTCAGTTCACTAAATTCGCAAGCATTTGCAGAGAAATTTTATGGCGAATGGCAAACGCAATGATGCATATTCTAATCAACGAAAAGCACTCCAAACTATAAGCAGCGAGCCGAACTTGAAGTTGGCTGAGATCGCTTCATGCTTCCGGAATCTACCTCGTCAAGGTAGCACCACTCTACTTGCTTAGTTCACTATTACAGCACTCACTTTAACTTGAAAGCAGCTCTGTGTCCCACTAAGAAGGCAAATATACTGTCACAAAAAAAGAACATTTTCAGCTTAATCCACCCTTTCACACTGCTATAAATGGATTCACGCAACGCCACGTTAATCAACAAAGGCATTTGCGTCACACCACAATATGGCACTCAATCATATTGTTGCTTTAAGCACTATATTTCGGAGTTTAAACTCGAGCCGGATGTTATTCAAATTTCGCCTAAAAGTTCAACAACCTTCATTCACTCACGAAAACATGTATTGTTTGACTTCCTGAGAGCGTGTTTTGTGCCTCACTATAAGCACCACCAATCGTTTCACCATTCATTTCTGTGATTTTCTTTGCCGACTGTTGAGACGGCCGTTGATATTATACACTCGTTGAATTAAAACGGAGAAAAAGCTTTTCAGGTTTAACGTTTGAGCTTGCAAACGTTGGATATCGCTCCTCAAATGTTTTGAAGTCCGTTGGAAATTTTTGGTAGTTTAGTTTATTTCATAGAGAATGCAATATGCAAATGTTGTATCCTCCGAATGTATTCAATACATCAAGTGATAAAGATTGTCAATCGTTCTTTCAACGATAGTTTAACAAACAAAAGGATGACCACAACGTAAGATTTCATTAATATATTTTATTGGAGGTAATGGCATTATTTGTTTGCAGGTAATAAAAAGGTCTCGCGAATAATTCGGGTGAAACGAAAGTGGAGACGAATGGTTGTACGAGTGAAAAGTGCCATAGCGGCAGTCGGTCTACGAGGTCCAAGAGTCGCACCAATCGCTGCCAAGTTGGTTGCATTTTAAGGGAGCAATTTCAGAGTTTAGCCGTTATTTCTACACCTTTTAACTATTATAGTACTATTTTTACCAACGAAAATTTACTATCAAAGTACCATTATTCACTGTGATATAAAAAAACGATCACAATATCAAATTATGAGCTGATCGATTAATCTGCGCAGTAGAAAGACTCGCTTCATACTCGCAACACCGCCGGAAATATCGATCGGGTATAGGAATTTAGTTAAGAATGTTTATTTAGGATCAGCGATGTTATCGAAAGTGGTCACTCTAAAGATTTTGCTTGAATATAGCATCACCTGAGAACTGACCACAGGAAAGCATTAAATTATGATGGAAAAATTATGCAGATGGAGTCAGAGGCTTAAATTTCAAAAATATATCATAGGAGGTGAGATTGCAATAAGCGGTACGGAGTAATAACATGAGCAATGGTACCTAAATGAAGTGCAAGTATTTCTTAGATGTTTCTACGGTGATCACAAGTATTTTAGATGTTTAGATATTTGTGGACAATTTTAGATGTTTGAAATGTGCTGTATTTCTTGCTTTTTAATCCAAATTATAGAATATTCTGCCATATGAGTGTGACTGCATATTTTGTTGCATTGATTTAATTCTCTAAAATATGCTCAAAGATTCAGTGGAATTAATTTAACGAAAGCTTAAAGGATTCGTGAGCGTCATCTTGAGTTGGAGCCATTGTGTTGCCTATCTTCTTGTCTTGTTCGTGGTGGTTGTATGGCTATTGTTGGCTTTGAGGCTACTTATGTTCTCATAACGCTACTAATGATCGCTTTACGATTGTATAATGGCGGACGATTGCAGTAAGTTTATGATATTTCAGCCACACTCCATTCTACGCATCAATAATCACGGGCAACTTTCTTAGGCATATTAATTATAGGAATATTAAACAAATTTGGCCAGCTATGAAGTCGTAAATGACACTCGTCGAAGTTATATTCGAGTATCAAAAGGCACTTTAATTTATACAGCTACTACGGCTTGAGAAAGTATTTCAGACCGACTTCTTACGATAAAATCCATTTTAATTCGACTTATTTTATTATAAGACATTAACTACGCATAAATATATTCGGCTATATATTCGATATATATATATATATATATATATATATATATATCATCTGTTCCCAAATAATGCCAGCTCAATCTGATAGTTGGTTTCATGAGCTCATCAAGTTTGCTGCACTATGTGTACTGTAGGACTGACGAAACGTCAGCAAGAAATAGTGATGAAAGAAAGCTCGCCCTTGGCTCTGTACGGTAAAACTTACAGAAAAAACCCGCAGAAATGACATCCTCCCTTTCGAACATTGCTCTTCAACCGAAAATTCTGCAGCCTCAAACTTTGTATCGCTGCTATATATACGAACTTTTTCATAATGTTTGAACGACTAAAGCCCACAAACTCAAAAAATGAATTTATTTTCGTTGTACGAGTCACGCCTTTCTCGACTCATGGCCAAAATCGAGTCTCCTTTCTCTTTGCTTCCTTTTCTTCCGGTAATCCACAGCTCCAACTATGCGCCCTCATCTACTGAAGCGATGAATCTAGCTCGTTCTTCAGTGACCACAAGAAACGTTAATGAATTTGTTCCGTTTAATGGAAATCAGGAAGCAGCCTCTTGAAAGTAACACACTGTGTAATTCTATTTTCAGATTGTGGTCAGAGTTCGAACCAAATTTTAATGCCATCGTAACGCATCAATTATTTCTATACGTTATTGTCGCATTTGATATGGTCAGTTTTATTGACCATACGGTCAATGATACCCCTTATCATTGAATTATTGTCATCCTATTTACTAGAGCTAGTTTCATGGTTCCTTCTTAATTTGCATTCTTTGTAGTCGACTGATCAAATAGGCTTTTTTTTTTGAATGGAGAATAGCGTTCAGAAATGGCGATCGCAAGGAATATCAATTTAGCAACAAAAAAAGATCTTAAAACTGAGGCTGCCCTTTGTTACCTGCAAGTAGATCATAAGGGATTTAGCTGAATTTGCATGAGGCCACACTCGATTCGTTGAAAGGATCATTAACTAATGTCATACGATTACACATAGAAGTGAGGGCACTTCAATAAAATCTAGACGAAAATTTTGATTTTTTATTTTTTAACTTTTTAAATTTTAAATTTTTTTAAAAAATTTTGAAGCGGAGATTTACGGAAATGAAATTTTAGAGCTCTTTTTTTGCTTGTTGAAAATGAATTCTATCCAAGTCGATGAATGTTGACGAGTTTTACTTCAATTACAGATGACAATACTAATGATATTGGCGATGACACGTGCCCTTATGCGTTTCAATAAAGAATTGATGCGTGCACATTGGTTCTTCGATTTTTTCTCACTTGGCTTTAATATATTCGCTTTTCTTATGTACGTTCCAGCGCTTAGTATTCGAGGTGCACATCAATGGAATGTTATTGATGTGATTATCGTTTCATGTATCGCTTTGCAAATACCTATACAACTATGGGCAATAAGTGTTGTTAAGTCATGCTTAGATTTCTTTGTCTTGTTGCATGTTTTTATTGAACTTGCCGAAATATAATTGAACTTGCTCAACGTTCATTGAAATCTAATAAATTTTAACAATTCACAAACTCTAACTTACCAAGGAAATGAAAAATAAGTGTACGCAAACCGAAAACAGTCACAGAACATTGTTGGTTAGGCTTAAGTTTTAATAGTAACCAGTTGTCGATCGAAATCTAAGTTTTGCACCACGGTTGATAGATCTCCCAAATTCTGAATTTATCTTTTCGGGTACTTGTGATAAAGGGCAAAAACTTCTTATCTCTGAGTTGATGAAGCTGTTAAACAGGTATTTCTAAAGTGCAATTTGTAATGGAAATCTACTACCGCTAGCTTCAATCTTCCACCTTTCACGCTCACCTGTTGTTTCACATATGACAGCCACCACTTATAGAAACATGGAATGTGCGGCCGAAGGGACAAGGTAGTTAGTGTTCATTTGAAGAATGTAATCAAGGCATAAAGCGAACATCAATTCGGAATGATATCAGCTCAATGAGTGATCTTTCGTGTATCAATCGTTGATCCATCCAAATTCTTATGACCACAAAAAGCAGAAGATAGCACAAATGATGCGCCGATTTGGAATATTTTCATATGCGTAAATGAGATGACATATTAAGTCGTAATAAAAAAAAAAAAATTACCAATCTTTTTTCAACAATCGCTTAATGCTAACAGATATTCCCGCCCGGGCCCCCTCCCCTTGGCTCATAATGTGATGAAATCAGGTGAGTTTAGGGCTAAATGAGCGATCACTCTATAAAAGAGCGTTCAAAATGCTTATCTAATTTATTTAGCACTATAGATCGATGAAAGAATACCACGATATCATTTCCATGTTTTTTACCATTCAAATATGCCGCAATTATACTACAATAATTCCAGTATAAATAATTATAGGAGTTCTCAATGTCATCGGAAACCCGTTTTATGAATATTCTTTCAATAAAATTTCCAGACCATAAAAATGAAAAAAATAAAAACTCGTCCATCTTTGTTGCTGATATGAGAAGCGACATAATGTCGAAGATTGAAATCCAATACAACACCATAACAACAAAAGAAAGTTATAACAATATCATATTTACTAAGTATGTTTCCATTTTCGATTCAATTTAAATCAAATTTGTACTAATCTAAAATTGGTCCACACCTTTAGATACCAAATGACAATATTCAACATCAATAACTATCAATTACAATGGAAAAAAAGAGATTCATAGAAGAAATAAGAGAATTAAAATATTTTATAAGAATACATTCTTTCGTTTTTTTTTAAATTAAAAAATATAATAATATAATACAAAGATTTAAAAAAAATTTGACACAAAAAATACGAATGGATTATCACAAATAATTCACAATTATTATTGATGAATGAATGTCAATTATTTCACTTAGGAATTTTCATTATAAAAGAGGTAGCAATTATATTTATTTGCAATTTCGATGCAATTATATAATAAATATTTATTATTAGTCACTCGAAAAAAATTGAATATTTTTGATAAGAAAAATTTGCGCACATAATTAATGTGAAAATGAAGAAAAAAAAACCTCAATGCTCTAGATCTAGTCATAGAAAAACTGCTCATAAAACTTGATAAATGTTTCTCATTGAAATTTCAAGGATTTACGTCAGAGGTAGGTTAATAGCTGATATCCAGAAAACGAAGAGATTCATTAATAATTATATGGATTCCAAAAGTGTAATAACTTCATTCTTTAAATTCCACTCATCTGGGTTCATCTTTGCAATATTTTTTTTTTTAGAACTGCAAATTTAAAAAAAAAATAATAGAAATAACCGGAGTGGATCATTTTATTTTTATTGAAAGCTTTTCATTATTTTTTTACCTTAACTGAATTAGACAGACATATATGAAGTAGAGAATTAGAAGTCACACTTATAATTCGATAAGAAGCGAAAACATCATCGGATTATGAAGACACATCGAATGTTATCCACTGCTATCGTTACTGTCTATTTGCCCTTTTATCTCAATGATTCGAGTTTCTAAATCATCTATAAGACGACGATAAAACTGCACCATTATGAACGACAAAATCGATTTGTAAATGCAAGAGATCTTACTATCGTAATCTTTTAGGTTGCCTACATCGAGCAATCTCCCTTCCACTTCCAATTATACAATTAAAAAAAAAGAGGGGAATAGGGGAAATAAAACAGAAACGTCAGCTAGAAGAAAAATAACAAACACCGGTAGTGGTACAATTATATTTACAAATGTAAACCGGCTGATTACCCTTTCCATTCTTCAAGAGCAAATAAAAATAGAAATCCTTCCCGAAAAAAACATAATAATTTAAGAAATAATGAGCGGTTTATGATCTTTATTCTGCCAATCATAAGCCCCTTAATATCGCAATCATCAAAAAAAAAACCTTCAAATAAATTTAAAAAAAAGGAAAATCCACAAATATCCAATATTCCCATCGCTAATCGACCAAATTCTTAAAAAAAAAAACAAAAAAACAACGTATGACTAAAAGATGGAAAAAAAACTAGCCTTAATTTATCATACAACTTTATGCTCATCAGCAGGCATATGACTATACTCGTAATCACAATGAACAAATGCCCTCTCCACTTCATTAAGGCTTTCGATATTCGTTTGTAATGCTTCACTAATATCGTGTGCTTTCTTTAGTGTCATATTCTTATCGAGAACAATATGTACCTCGACAAGGAATCGTGTACCAAAATGATATACATATACTGTATCGATATAGTCGATCCGTTCATCGTGTTCCACGCATACCTATTCAAATAGCTTATTAAAAACACTATCGAAACAGTCAAATAGTACTAAGAAACATCGGAAATTAGAACGTCAATTTTTATAGAATCACCTTAAAACAACTAAAATCTCTCTTTAATCTAATCTTCAATTGAAGCTTGCATAGTGTTAAGTAATATTGTAGCAATCCATTGCAAAGACAGTTCGCAATCTAAATCGCAAAAGATTGAAACATCATTAAAGCGCCAAAAAATTTGCATAAAACAACTTGCTTCGTGAAATTATATCAACCCGGAAGGACGGAAAAATAATCAATATGGTCATAGTAATCATAGACTATCGATATGCGAATATTTTTAAAAGAAATGAAACGAAAGTTTGCATTTTTACCAATTGCAATATTGTTACGCTCAAATATTATTAAATATCAGCAAAATAAAACTTTATCTGAAGAAATAAAAACTGAAATTAAAAAAAAATGGCATCTATAAGCAATAATTTCTTTGTGGCGCTGTTCCATGATATCTATTTATAAATTTTTTCAATGCACAGATAAACTGAATCGTTTTAATATACAAATAAACTAGATTTCTTTGATATATAGATAAATCAAAATTTTTTAAAAAATATATTGGTAAATTTCCTTTTTGCTACCCATCGGATAATCAAATCATTTCGTGGACGGCGAAACAGAAAGGCAGAGGTGATCAGAGCTAATCCCCGCCTCCCTTCCAAAAAAGGTACTGCGGATTTTGGAACTAAACCTTTGCTGCAAATATATAAGATAGCGAAAAAAAAAGAACTCTCGATTAAAAACAAATTAAATAAACAAAAGAAACCTTAACAATACGATTAATGAATTCGGGTGCAGCAGATTTGCCCGAGAGCATTGCTAAATGCTCTTTTCCAGTAAAGTACCACGTTATTGCAATATATATCGACACAATAATTGCGCCGATCGGATCAAGATAAATCCAAAATTTACTTGCCGCCCATGCACATAGCTGAAATAAAAAAAATTAACACTGCGAATGGGAAAAAAAAAATTGGAGGCAATACCATAGCTTCTCTTTTTCCCTCTCGCTCCCCTAACTCTTCCCTTTAGAACGTATTCATCAAAACATATAGAAAGTAGCACCTATATCCAAGAGCTCTTCCCGCTTCCTATCTTTCAAAAAAAAATTTTTTTTTGGAAAGGAAGCACCATGGACTAATACCGCATAGGTGAAACAAGAACAACCCATGCATTCTTTAAGCATCTCAAATGCACGACAATGGAGATAACAGTATTATCTAAGACAAACATTCTAAACGTCAAACTGTCACAATCAACTACGAAAATGAACATCATACTATGACAATAAACTAGAGAAAGAATGCAGTAAGCTTTGATGTTCAGAGACCCGGATACGAAATTCTAAAATTCACATAAATTAGAGCTTAGCGATTTTTTTTTGAAATTTTAAAAAATTTCTAAAAAATGTTCCCCCAATGCTGAAAAATGTTTTCAAACTGCGTAAAATTGAGATGAATGAAAAAAATAAAGGCAAAAAAAAACAAAATTCCACATACTAATGCGACAATGTTAGAGATACAATCATTACGATGATCTTGTGCTAAAACGTTTATCGATGGATCATCGAATCTGAAAATTAAACAAAAATTAAAGAATCAATATCACATTTTATGCTAATCAATAAATAAGGAAATTGTTATAAGTTTCTATGTCATTTTTCTCTATAAAAATAAAAACAAACGACTGGAAAAAAGGTAAAATCAATTTTTTATGAAATAGTTTCGGAAATAAGATTTCCTTAGACGACGTCAAAAAAATTTACAGCTCGCTACGTTTTTCTTTATCACGTATCACAAAGTTGTTATCACAAGCAAGCTTATCACTTCTAGCTGATGGTGATAGTCACAGTGCGATTCCGATCTGGTGTCGAAATGGGCAAATTAAATAATGCGAAAATACATAAAAAAACAGCAAAAAAAAGATTAAAAACTGAAAATTTTCTCCGTCTTCTTGAGCAACAACAAAGATGGTAACTGGTTCCAAGTGATGGAAGAAGGACATCAATTCTCTGGCTATAATTCGCAAAAAAAAATCTTTTCAAAAAATATTTACTTTCGGCAAAGTAACATAAGAGTGAATTTGACGAGCACAGTGGTAACCATGATACATAAAGAAACTAAATCAACATGTGGATCGACAGTTTGACGTAATACCGATTCGAGTGATTGTACGATCATTTGCACCGATGCAACGCCCATTATTACGCTTACAATTATCTAAAAATATTACAAGTTTTTTATTACACTTATTAAATATGACTTTTAAACAGTAAAAGAATAAAAGAAAATAATTTGTTAGAATATCATAAGAGCAAAAATGAATTCCGCTTGATTTATGTTCATTTAAAAAAAACCTTAATAAAAATGTTAAGCAAATTCACAATCAAAATTTCTCACTTTCATATAATCAAGCAAATTTTTTAAGAACATTTGAATGATACAATGAATACAATAGAAAAAAAGATTAATAATACAATGGATAAAAAGAAATTACCATCAAAAATAGTGACATCGGACTTTATCAGGTCACATGAAATTCTGAAGGAGGAAGTGAGAGGAGTGGGGATGGGAGAGGAATGAGGTCTGTATATTGGCATTCCTACTGCACATGACAAGCGCTCAATATCAAAATCCAGTGACACTCTTATTCACATGTATCATTTTGACCTGAAATCCTCTCATATGTTCGACATTTCAATCGAATCACCTATGCTTCTTTCATGTATTTCACTTGCTAAAATATAGGAAAATAAAACTTACGAGTGCAATAGGTTCAAGACGTGTTCGACCTCTCGGATACATATATGGATCTCGTTTTTTTATTGCTCTTGCAGTAAGCCATATGACAAGACCTGAGGTTATATCGACAGCCGAATCGACTAAAGATGAGATGATCGATAATGAACCAGATAAGTATGCAGCTGCCGCCTAAATATATTTTTAATCATTTCATCAAAAAATATGCAGCACAAAAAAAATCCACCAAGTAATTTGTTCCTTTAAGTTCGATAGATGCCTTTAGGAGAGCAAATAGGGATAATAAAATTCAAGTGGATAATATATCCGCGTTTTTTGACTAAAAAGAAGATCCTCCCACAGAAACGCTCGTAACAGATTTTTAATAGAAGGAGTGGAAAGCGGAGGGTAGAAGAGAGGGAGGGAGCTAGGTGGGCAAAGAAGAACCGAAAGAGGGCATAACTAGAGGTTGAAGGGCGATGAATTGGAATTGCTTGTTTTTCCTCGAAGCAAATAGGCCACAAATAGTTACCTTTACAATAACTAGAGAAATATTGACAATCAGAGTGGCCATCGCTAACCATTTGGCCGCCTTATCAACACCCGGCTGTCGCTTCGTCGATGCACCGCTGAAGAAAAAAAAAAGGTCGAAATACGAAACATGAATAAATGCATCGAAATTAATAAAAAATTTGGCTTCAATTGGTCTAGTTTATGAGTTCATTTTCGCTTAACCACAACACACATTAAATGCATGAAAACATAAACCGGTGATACTTTACTAAATGTAGTTACTAGTATAAGCAATTTTAATCTGCATTCAACATTCAATAAAATGCATTTCTTCATCAAGGTCAACAGTAAGCGGCTCATAAGCAAACCTGTTGATCAAACGTAAACGAATGACAACAAAAAAAACTAAAAACTTTTCGCTAAAAGATTGATTTCAGCTGTGTGTTTGAACTACTGTGATATAAGAAGATGAGAGATTTCAAAGAAATGGGCAACGAAAGTATATTTCAGTAAATATTTGGATGTTACAAATACTAAAATTCCTTTCTTTTTAGTTTTAATATTTTTTTTAAAATATTTTTTAAACATCATATTAAAAGACGTTCAAATGAAGCGGAAAGGTGTGAAGAAATGAGGTGAGTGGAAAGGGGGAAATCGGTAGTATAAGAGCGATAGAATGAAGATATTCGAACCTCGGTTGCCGACGGAAATATGAGATACGAGGCCGACGTAACGACTCAACACTAGTCGCATGTTCGGCGCTCTTTTCTTCTTGTGATTCTTCGACGATCAATTTTCCGGATTCCAGATCTTTTTCAGAAGCCATTGATCGTGAAATCGAATGCGCCTTCTGACGTCGACGTTGTGATTCCTTCAACTTAGACGATCACCAAACGCTTAAATATGGTGAAAACTATTATCATAGTTAGAATATAACGCTTTTCAACGCTTTTCTACTCAAAGACATGTTACGGAAAGAAGAGAGAGGGCGAAAATTGTTCATTCCTCAGCAAAATTTTTGAGCAAAATAAAGAGTGCACAAATGATCAGCGAAATTGAAAAATGAATAAAATGCGACCATATTTCCTGAATTTTGCAAAATTTCTGAAATTGAAGCCGAAAACTTTCTGCAAAAAATCTCACTATTCAACGTCAAAAAAAAAAGCCTCAAATGAACACTTAGGTCGATAGTCGATAGATTTATAAGCGATGCAATGAGGCAAGGAAATGTGCAACTTTCTCCTGCTCGTTTTTTCTTTTTTTTTGACATTTTAGGTAATAGACTTGATTATGAATATTTATTATTTTTGTTGGATGAAATAGAATAAGATGAAATATTTATTGCTTACAAAAGATTATGTAAAAATATATCGCTGTAGATGAAACACATCATGCGCCAACCTTTAGGATGCGTTTTCCCAACCATAATTTTTCTTCGTTCGAGTTGCCAAAGTTATTGCTGAGCAAACGACTACAACGCTAATACGGTATTTTGCATTTTTTTTTCAAATGAATTACTGTAGATCGAATATAGCCACCGTTTTAGAGCGAAATCATTGAAAGTATTACAATGATATGATTTATATCTCATAATCGATGAGATATTTAATTTAATACAACAATGGTTTAATTAATTTAAAATAGAGAATATAAAATATACCTTTCGGAAGTTGTTTTATAAAAATTATGACTAAAATTGATAAGATCGAAACTAACCTCAATTATAGTGCTATCTCTTTTGTAGTTCTCGACGAGATCTGATTGTTTCTGATAGAATTTACTGACTTTCTTTGGATTTTTGATGATCTTTGATGAGATTTGTGATTGCATTACACCAAGTGATGAGCTACTACTCTCATTTGAGCTCATACTATTGCTTAATAATTTTTGATCCGCCATATCCGCAGCGCAATTTATCCTGAAAAAAAAAAGAGAAAACATCAACTTTTCATTAGCATTAGCGATAAAATTTTGAATAAAAAAATAATTATTTATGGCAATTGATTCGATTGCTATTTAACGCATCCGTCATGCTGGCTAGGTAATGGATGAGCACTAGATGAATATCAAAGCGTGAGAATAGGAGTACCACAACGTTTAGGCAAAATTATGGCCTGGAAAGCAGGAAAAAAGATGAAAAACCACACATGATCAACTGAACGATAGGCTAGGTGATGTAATTATATAAAAGTTTTAAGACGGATGGGCACTAATCATTTGTTCGCAAACACCTTCCACCTCCGTTCTCCACAAGTAACACACAACAAGGAGATACCAATGCGTTATGGTAAAACATTACGTTCTCGATTATAATTCAAGTACCATTCACTCTTTCTATAAATATTGGAACGATTTTTTTTTTTTGCAGCATACAATATTAAAAAACCATAAGCTAACCAAAAAAAGTGAAAGAAAATAAATTAAGAGGAAAAAACTGGGATATAAAAAGCTTAAAAGATGAGAGTTAAATGAAATCCTTCACTAAAAATCGTTGTTCGATTTAAGCGATACCTCAAAACATCACAAACAGATTGCAGTTCTTCTCGCTTTTATGCAAAATCGACAAAAATTGCAATATTTCTCAAAAAAAATTTGCAAAGAAATCAACAAGAAAAACCTATTTACATACTGCATTAAATAATACGAACATCTGTTCTTCTTTAAATGTGATGAGTCATTAACATTGAAATAGCTGTACATAGCAACTATACCGATGGGAAACCACCTGTTATTGCGATGTCTTATATGGCGTATTGTGAGCAACAAGAAATGTTTTTTGCCCTGCATTGTGCAAAGTCTCTACCACACCTTCAATTCCCTCATATTCTTCGAAGAAATAAGTAAATAAATAAATAAATAAATAAATAAACAAATAAATAAATAAACAAAACAAAATAAATAAAAACCCTCCGAAAATTCTAGGCAATGAACATCAATTTCCATACTTATTGATAATAAGAATCGACTTCTCTCATACCTATCACTTCTTATTCTCAGATAAATATATCATATCTATTAATTGAACATATTCGAAAAATGCTTTCTGTTGTCTCAATAATACAAAAGTAGGAAGTTCTACCCTATTTTCCTGCCATTCTATGCGAAGATAGTTGGTTTTCAACTCAATCATATGAAAGTAGAAAAGAGAATAACCTCACTAGACAACCGCCTAACGTTAGTACCAAAATAACAACTGTAAATACATCTTTTAAATAAGTAGATAATGCAATGAATTATGCAATATTACTTGCAAAATTAATAGCATTTTATGATAAAATTCTTTTCAATTTACAATTCTTTGCAATCAAAATTTCAAGAAAAATCAAAAGGAAAGATTTGATATCTTTTTATCTTTCATTCTCAATAAATCTCTTATAATACCTCGACTAACCAATAGAAAAAAAAAATTTATAACCATTTTATAGATGCTTAATCTTTCTTTATAAGAACACAAATATTTCTACCATATGAATACCCATCAACACGAACATATTTCTATCTATTATCTAAGCTTATTGCATCAATTATCAATAAAGAAGTAATGTAATGATAAGATATAAACTAGAAACCATATTGTCGATTACTATTATGAGAAAATAATGTATAGAAATATGTGAAAATAAAGTGAGACTAACAAAGAATAGCTGAGAATTTTCTAATTTTTTTTTTCTGTGTCAAATCGTTTCAATGTGAAAATTTTATAAGTTCTTTGCATAGTTTATAAGATCATATTTATTTATAAAATCGCCTTGATTTGCATATATTATTTAGGTTTATTAAACGTGGTCCTTTGAAATTCTTTGCAAGCTTATGGAAAATATGCCTCTGACATGAAATTTTACAATCACCGAAAAAAAAATCTGCAAGTGATGGGACCTAATCGATCAAGCTAAGAATAGATGTGCATCTATATCCCGGTCAATTTACTAACCTGTCCCATACATTGTAAGTAAATAATATACCCGCGAAATAATCCCCCTATATATATTGTTTAGTTAGATTGAGTTAACAAATCTTCTGGAAAGATTCGCTTTTTTTGTTATAAGAGATCAGCGTGAAATATGGTGCAGAACATCATCTTGTGGCGTATATCATCTCTAACGAACTTCATAATTCTAGCTTTAATATATATATATATATATATATATATATATATATATATATATATATATATATATATATATATATATATATATATATATATATATATATATATATATATATATATACTCCAGGAGCTGATGTGTAAAATCGATCCACAATTCTAAAACGAAGACTGATTTATGAATGGGAACTCACGAAAGTAGTGATAGACGATTAGTGGAAGAATAGTTTGCAAGAAAAAAAAATTCGAATTTTTGCTCTCTTCTCAATAGTAATTCAAAAATCACTTCCCTATTGCAGTGTTCACAAAAATTTTTTATAATTTCTATAAAAAAATATAATGGAAATTTAAATTGAAAAATTCAACGCAGAATATTTTCATCTTATATATTGCACTGTTTTTGTGGCGTTTTTGATGTTTGAAAGAATAAAATACTACAAGCTAGATTTGAATTAAAAATTAAAAATTTTCTGACCGGAAAATTGAACTTTTTTTCTCGCGGAAATAATTCAACATAAAGTAATTTGTCAATGATAAATCAATATAAAGCATTTTTCTATAACATAAAATAAAGCAAACAATAAACATACCTAAGGTAACGATATAGTAATTGCTTGCGCATCTCACGATGCGGAACTTTCGGTGAACACTTCACCATACCCGAGCAGCAACTCAACAACACTAACAAACTGATAACAAAACGAGGCAAGCAATCAAAGAACTAAAGCGTAGATAAGATTCAATAATGAGAGTTTACGATCGTATTGGTAGCGATTGCTACGCAAAATAACACAACAAAACCTACAAATATATTTGTGTTGAATTTTATTATTCATTATTAACATGGTTTCGATCCTTGAAAATGATTGAGAAATTTTTTGATGGCGATAAGCAAGGCACAGTCAATACCTTTTAGAGCATATTTTAACGGAAATCATCTCTTCCGACAATTGTTCCTATTCATTTCTTTTTGAAATCAAAATATATCGCATACAACTTTACCTTGGTAAAAGCTAGGTAGGCAGTTTAATTGTTAGAGCACAAATTGAGATAAAAAAGAGAGAATAATGGCCATCCATCTGTCCATCTTCCAACAGCGATCTTTTCTCTCGTCTCACCCCAGACCGCCGAGATTCTCGTATCTGTCCATTCAAAAAAAAAAAAAAAAACTTAAAAAAAACAAGACTACCCTCCCCGTGGGGAATTTGACGACATGCAAATAAATAAAAATAAGCAACTGACTTACGCAATTTCATCACCACTAGTGGTCTCCTCATCTATTTGCTCTTCTCCTGGCTCTGAGAGTGCAAAGATCGGCTGTTTGTTTTTTTTGATGAGGTGATCCTGTGTTGAACTTGCAATATCGTTCATCATCTCATCACATTCGACCAACGATGGTACATCATTTAACGTATCCATTGCAGCTACCATCTCGACGGTCATTTCTAAAAACAACACTAATGAATAACACTAAAATATGCAAAAATTATTTCACAAATAAAATAACGACTGATGTAGAAATGATTTTATGCGTAGCTAGCATAATTAAATCATCAATTCCTATTCACTGATTTAAATAGCAAGTTAAAACTCTCTAAGAATGAAAGCGTTGCATTGTATCCATTTTCTACATAGCTAAACTACAGCAATATATCGCATCTACACGCCTATGTTAAAAAAGAAAATCTTTATAAAATTTTGAAAAGCATTCATGAATTCGATAACTTGAAGTAAGTTTCAGGCGGTATCTTGCTCCTATTCAATGGGCAACATGTTGTGGATCTTCGTTCTATACTCTAAGGGAACCGGTTTAATGCCAATATTTTCTGCGATCGGAGAATCAAGACAGCGCAAACCCTAATATCACAACTTGAAAAGATATCATATATATATATATATATATATATATATATATGGCATCCCCTCCCCTTCTGCAAGACGTTCCCAAATACCCGTGGTTGTTAGATCAACTAGAAGTCTGAAAATTAGTGACCGCAACACATAGCATCCACAACTGAAAACCCGAAACAGATATCCTCGATAAAAGTTCGAAGATTAGGAAGGATAGATGTGACCATGCATTGACTTAAAATTTATCGATCTTTAAAGCTCATTTCAGAACTACGAAAAGTTTTATCAACAACTACACAGCAGCTGTCACTACTACGATTGTGAGATGTGCGAATACAATTGTGACAAGAAAATAAGCAAAAGTATACATGAATGCATAGAGAAAAATTGCTATGTTTAGTCGTTGAAGAAAGAGTGACAAATTTGCAGCAAAAATTTATTTTTTATTTTTTATTTTCACAGTTTTTCTAAGCATAAAAAGAAGATCGTAAAATCAGAAGAACGAAAGACGCCGAAACAGTTATCCTTTAATCGAAAATTACATTTTTTTAATATTTATTTCAAAAAAGAAACTGATAATGAATCACGCACATAAAATTATAAATGAAAAAAAAGAATAACCAGTCATTTTTCGCTGAAGTGCAATAAGTGAATGTTGAAAATATTTTGCTATCGAAGCAAGTGATACGTATATCAATCAATCCTCTCACATTGTTAAATTTGTGCAATCAAGCGTAAAGCGAAACTATTTTAAACGTCGAAAGGTATACACGTCGTTATATCATCAGCCGCATTTTTATCGTATATCCATCTATAATATGCAGCTAAATATTATCGCTATTTAAATTACACAATAATACATACATTATACGTATCATATATATATATATATATATATATATATATATATATATATATATATATATATATATATATATATATAACAATAAAAATGCCTTAGTTTTGCATCAGAAGCTGTTTACTATTGCTCCGCGTTGTCAATATAAACGTTTCATTCATAGTGTGAAATATGAAGCTATTTCAATCTCTATTAAAATCTTCATGTTATAAGGCTATGAATCAATGCAGATTAAACAGAAAGAAATTCTTCAAAAATTGCGATCGTTAACTACCGAAAAGAGCGATTAATTTCCCACTTTTATCGCTATTATTGTTTACTATTGACTGTATTCGAACAGCTGTTAGCTGTTGTTATTGTTTCTATAGAAAGCAAAGAAATCATTTAGTGATGACGAAAATATATCTGAGAATAAATTTGATGTAAATATCAACAGCATATTTAAAATAATATGAAAATTCATTCTTGTTAAGTGATCTAGCTTAGATATGATTGTAATAGCATTCATAAATGGCGCTCGGAAAAGAACTACTTTCACTTCTAGACTAAAAGGTAAATAGATCTTAGATTAAAATGCAAGACAAATTTTCTGATTCAAAAACAACGATTCGAAATATGCGCACCAAAAAAACGGAAATTATTATAGAACTTCTTCTACAATAAGGCAAAGTTGTAAAAAATTAGGTGATGTATTTTAAAAATCCATTATATTCGAGAAGAAAAATGGCAGGAAAAAAATCATTGAGATTATAGATACCACGAAGAAGTTGCAACATTGTGAACCCTTTTTTTCTTTCATTTTTAATGAAGTGAATATAAATGATCAAAAAAAAAAAAAGAAATAAATGGCGATGAATCAATAGATAATAAATGAAAAATAATGATAAAAAAATGACAGCACAAAAATGCGGAAACAAATTGAATTTTTTTCGATCAAGTTGAAACCTATTCACTAAGAAACGTAAAAAATGAAAGGTACCTAAAAAATTTAGATTTCATTCATGAATAATGTTTTCATAATATTATTTTTAATATTTCTTAAGGTGGAAGTTTTATAACAAGTAGAAATGGAACCAATGGAAATTTTCACATATCAGTGAGCATTTGTACTACAATAATATGAAAGACCGAAAATTATTGTAAATGAAATAGCTGAAGAGATACCTTCCACTGGTATGAAAAAAAATTTGGGAAATTCATCGACTGAAAAAAAAAAGAAGAAAGGAACGACTATTAATATGGAAATTAACACACCGTTTATAAGTCTTAGTGCTTAAACCACTCTTCGTCGAGTAAGAAAAGGATCGTTGAAAGCGAAGAAATGCTAATAGTCAGGCAACGTTTTCGAGAGTAAACTTTTTCTTAATTTTCACTTATTTATATCAAATTCGAATTCGCTCATTGTCTATAATCTTAAAAAAAAAAAAATGAACTAAATAAATAAAAACGCAACTGTTATAGAGCTTTACAGAAGAAGTGAATGAACGATGATAGAGAGTGTACACTACAAGAAACGACGTGATGTAGGCGATGTGCAAAACATGTAGAGAGCAAAGTTTAGCTGTCAATAAGCAATGACTAGCCGGGTGGCATCAACAGAGCAATACGGATTTGTGCTATAGGACGTTTGCTCTCGCTTTTGCAATGAGCAAATTCGACTCGCTTTAGCAATAAGTACTCTATTCGTCTATCTTGTTCGTTCATCCCCCGCTCTTCACATTCGACTCTATTCCACCATCATCCCCTCTCCACTTAATGAGCCAGCCGATCGATTTGCACCATTCAAATAAAAACATTGTCGACAAAGAATTACGGTAATCGAAACAACTTATCTCGTGCGAAAAAAAATCGATGATTGCAATGACTCATCGATGTTTTTTTTTTCGAAAGTTTGAAATTTCGGGGAAAAATTTTATTTGGATGGTAAATATTCATGAATATTTCCCTTTCTAATAAATCAACTAAATCTCTAGTTTAAAAAAAAAAGACTATTTTAATAAGTGCTTTCTAAGGTTAAGAATAAACACGGTTCCATTTGAAAATAATGCAGCTGAAAGTATCAAATATTATATTCATCTATCTAATTTAGAATATTATTGATGGATTGTATATGGAGAATATAAATTTGATTGATTAATAATACTTAAATTGTTATAAAATGCATTATTATTACCAATTACCAAAAAAATTACTAATAATAATTACCAATCGTTGATAAATTTTAGAAAGTTGATGCTAAATTTATAACTGAAGTGAAGATATTCAAGTTATTGCGGAAGTATAAAGAAAAATTTTTCTACTTCTAATTAACAACCAAATGGTAATATTTTTAATAATTTTGATGAAAATATAAAGATGAAACTTAATTGTAAAATAATTTTTTTTTTCATGGGATCATCAGGGATTTTGGAGAGTAGATTTAAATCTCAATAAGAAAACTATATAGTGAAAATTTTCGAATACATAAAAGTGATGATTTATTTCTTTTTTTTTCATCATTGTAACATATTCACTCAATTCCAATTTCATTGTACGACTATATTTTAAATGTTTCATGATATGATGAGTCCGATCAGAATTAAATTTTCATAAATCACCAGAAAATTCGTATAAATTTTGATTAAAAGTGATCCACTCAAAAAGGTCAAGCATCCTCGAGCGCGCATTTCTATAAATTGCTGCTTTAAAAAAAACGATCAAAATATTATCATTGGTAGTAAACATCGAGATTGATTCGACGCTCGTTGAATAACAATTCGCTTAATGCGGTGTAGATCAAAACAAGATGACTCCGGCTAACAGTGGTGCAATTTTTTAAACAACGGTGAGTGCGTGAAATGGCTCGTTATTCTGCCAACCGGCACGGCGTGACAGCCAGCCGATGTTTGCCGCAGATTGTTGGGGGGTGGTTGGAAGTGTTTAGCCTTTATATTTTAAGCAGGCAAATTGAACTGTTTGATCCCTGTATGTAAACTTTATTTATTTATTTATTTATTTCAATAATCAGAGATTCATTAAAAAATAAATGCCTCTTCATATTGCTTCCACTTATCCCGGTTTAATACTTCTGTGATCTACTTGGTTCCTGGGGTCTTTTTTAGAGAATCACTTCGGCCTCTACCTCATGCAAGTCGCTCGCGTGGTAAGGGCTTAAGCCCGTCTTGTGCGCCTTGGATACTGACGAGTCGATTCACTGCTGTTGCTCTTATGACGGTCGGGACTTATTCGGCCGCTCTCATCTCGGTGAGGGTGCTCAGAGGTGGCTCCGTTGAGCGGAGCTGACAACCGTGGTCAGAGTTTCCTTACAAGCGACCGCGGAGTAAACGATTCAAAATGATACACAAAATATGACCTCTAAAAATGATCAGTGGCATCGAGTTATGAAGTCTTTGTCGTGCTTATCAGGCTCTAGCGCAAGCCATTGTGAGTGTGATGCCAGTGATTTTTGATTTTTGGTTAGCATGATGATGGCTATGATGTCCTTGTTTTAATGATGAGAACATAACTGAACAATTCAAAATCTCTCATCGAATTTCAATAAGACTGAAATGTTCCGTTATATCATAAACCGTTGAAAGTCAGAGGTTAAGAGTTCAAAAAAAAAAGGAAATAAAGGAAGGCTCTTATTGTATCTCATATCATAATGCATTCAAAATGTGAATATATGCAAATGGACAGTTTTCAAGATTTAATAACCTCTCAAAATAACATACCATCTCTCTAGTATTTCATTAAACCACCTCGTTTAATATGAAAAAAAAAATTTCAACAACACCCTATAGTATGTGAAATAATTGTTCGCCGTTACTATAAACAGTAATTGATAAATTGTACATGAATTGTTCTTGTAAAAAATAGAGGAGCAATGACAATTACTCTGCAAATACCTTGAGCTAAGATCGATTTATTTAAAAGAATTGAATTAGTGGAAATTGAAATCTTTTAGAGACTGGATACTGTTAAGGGGGGAAAAACATTGAGGGAATTTCCGCTTCTATTTGGATTACCTATTGTAAGTGATGTTCCCAAGAATGAGATGCGGAAAGTTTTATATAATAGCAAAGAGATAACTGTTTAAAAATATCGTAGTAAAAATATAAGATGAATGATTGAGGAATATTTTTAGCAGTTGATTAGCTCAACGAATAAAAATGCATAAAAATAGTTAAGAATTCTTGATGACGAATATATGATCGGCGATCTCAATCAATCAATATCTGAGAGCACCAACAACGCTGAGATCAAAAATGTTCGACCGACGAGTGGAAACGAATAAGCTTATAGCACTGAAAAAAAAAATTATCGCATAATGTTGTTAAAAATGGCTTATTCATAACTATATATAGATGAATATTCCAAACGCCGATAATACAATTTTTGAGTATCAAAAAATAAAATTAATTATTTTCACATTCCAAAATATTTTTGCTATTATTATCGGAAAAGTGGACTCGCAGAAGGTGATAGGAATTCTTCGCAGTAAATGAACTAGTAACGGATTGAAGTTTATATAAAAATATATATATATATATATATATATATATATATATATATATATATATATATATAATGTATATATAAGTGATACACACGAAAAAAAAATTTAAAAGGAGATACCCATGGAGTGAGTAAAATCTCGCTAAATGATTCACAAAAATCACGTAAAGATGGAAACGTATCACTTATACATGCTAAGCCTGTATAAAGTTATTTGTGCTATACTAAAAGTGGATTCTTGAATGAACGTAAGTAGGAAGATTTGAGAAAATATAGATTACTCCCAAAAAAGGCCGCCTTCTAACCACCCTGACACAAATAATACTTTCGGTTCGAGTAAATACGCCTGGGGACACTTTATGGTCCGGAATATATGAAATCATAAAGAATTTTTTTCCGCAACAAATGAGCTTAAAAATCGCCATTGAGATTTGTGCTGGTACAATTTTGTCAACAACAAGGTGGACGATTGAAAATCAGTGGGCACATCAATATATATGCACAGTTATTTAGTAACAGCAGCAATTTTAATGCCTATACAAATTTTCTCAACTCAGACGATATCCTTTCAGAACAAAACAAAGTCAGATTATTGCTAGGGCGTAAAAATAACTGAATAAATCTATTGCTTCAATTGCGATGTAAATAAGAGAGCACTGGAACGGAGCCAACTACGGCGAAATGACTTTCAATATGAGAATCGATGAACCTCTTATGCAGCCATGCAGAATTTTCTTATGTTTATGTGGAATGCAAATATATATTCACACAAATATATTTGCAGTCGATCTAACTAGTATGTTTCTAGGCTGCAACAAGCGTCATGCAATAAGCACTAATTTATTAAAAAATAAAAGGTTAAATATTGAAAAATACATCAATAATATAAAAACTTTGTATAAAAACACTACATTTGTATAAAAATACAATATTCGTGCACCTATAATTTCCTGCCTATCCCATAAGACAACGAGCAGCGCACAGTACCGTGATCAGCTCATCGAGATCTATCGTCTGACACCAAAAAAACCGAAATCGGAGACAAAAGGTATTTTTCCAAAATTTCCCTGTACTACCCCCTTACGATCGAAAAATTGCGATTTTTGGGATTTTTTTTCTCGGCTCCTATTCGCCCGCGGGGGGTCCCCTGTATATCGTTCAAGAGGTCTCGTCGAGTAGACCACAAATCGAGAGACCGCTTTTGCCTATATCAAATATCGGCCGAGAACCAGAACCCCCTATTTTGCAAAAATCGATATTTCAGAAATTCTGGAGGGTCGATTCAGTTTTCAACCTTACTCTCGAAATATAACAAGCTATACGTCATTTGATAGAGCTTTAAAAGTTGTGCTGAGGAAAGCAAGCCGCAGTTCCATGGGCCTAACAATTGCCGAGAAAAAAAACCCCGAAATATCAATTACAGTACATTTGCATAAAAATACAATATTCGTACATCTATAATTTCCTTTTTTTCATATTAAGCAGCATACAATGGATATATTCGTGATCAGCTCATCGAGTTCTATCGTTTCATACTGAACTCATCAAAATCGGGGAGAAAAAATATTTTTCAAATTTTCCCTGTGTTTACTTACCCCCTTACGAACGAAAAATTGCGATTTTTGGGATTTTTTTTCTCGGCTCCTATTCGCCCATAGGCGGTATTTCATACACCGTTCGAGAGGTCTCGGCGAGCTGATGACGAATCAGGAGGCCGTTCAACGCCACATGTAATAGCGGCCGAGAACGAGAACCCCCAATATTGCAAAAATCCAGATTTCAGAAATTCTGACCGGTCGATTCGGTTTTCAACTTTTCTCTCAAAATATAAGAATCTATATATCATTTGATAGAGCTTTGAAAGCGGTGTCGAACAAAGCGAATCGCTTTGTTTTCTCCACGTGTTTTCTCCATTTGTTCATATTGCCATCTTCGATTGTTGCCCACAAGAAATTAGACGCTCAGAGAAGGAGAAAAACTGTCTATCTTACGTCAAAATATGAAATACAACAAAGTTCCGGTTATGATCCTGAGGTCAAGCTTAAATGCCTTCATTTCAACAGCGATTAAAATTATCTGGATGTTCAACAGTAATCGTGACTAATGTGCAACTATGGATTAGGAAAGCCACAAAGCGCGCGCCAAGCAAGCATGATGGTTGTTGCACTTGCATTATCGATGATTTTTAATCAATTTTGTGTCTTTTGTGTTAGCAATTAGATTTCGCACCTAGCAACGTACACAACAGATGCTAATATTCTTCATATTGCCATTTATTGCATTTACACTATAAACAGCAACCATATTTTATAGAACTTTTATCTTTTTCTGCTTTTATTTACAGCTATTGTTAGGTTGCTATTGAAGTGTTGTCGATCGTATGTGTTATCGAATGGAAGGTAAGCGTTCACATAGAGGAGTATATGCCAATCAATGATTATATGGATCGACAAAGGATGCAAATAGACCGAAATATTTTTAGAAAGTTAATTCATCATGGACACACTGTTTGCCTGATCATCACTTTAACAAAAAAAAAAAAAAAATCATATGATTTTCATCGATGTTTTCATGTTCTCCTTTTTCTAAACTGTTGGTTACCTATGGGGAGATAAGAAATTTGATGGGTAAAATGTACCTCTATAGCGTTACCCTTTCTTTACTATTTTTTGATATGGATCTATCAATTTTATCGAGAGTGATAGAAATTTAGAAGTCGGAAAAGATTTACATGCATATCACATCGGACGATTTCTCGTTCAAATCGATAAGCTTACAAAATAAACTAAATTTTTGTAGATCTATACGAGTAACTAGAGTAATATTGTGCATATTCAACATTTTATTGCTCATTTTTAGGCTGCTTTTCATGACAGGTATTCAACACACCTGCAGATATACAACAATCACTATAGCCACCAAACTTGAGGAATTTTTTTCTTTGCTTAAATAATTCGCACCCTAATTCAAAATTCCAACAATAAATTTGCGCTAATATCAACAAAAAATGTCGTTTTCTCTGGAGTAACCTTTTGCAATGTGCACTCATGATTTCGTTATGGACATCGCTGTCATCATTTAAGACTAATTATATTTACAGTTTCGAAAAATCTTTCAACACCACGCTACAATATCATTTGCATTTCGTTGCTCATTTGTATTTCATTTTATATAATAACAAAAGCATTTTTGCTCGATCTGCAGCACTATTTACTCAAATATTGCTGACTTGACTTGTTTCGATGCTCTATCTGTGATCAAAATAATTAATTTGCATATGAGCAAGGCCTTCCTATGCCAAAATATAAACGAATGAATCTTTCATTCAATAATCAATATAAATATGCAAAAAATCTCCTTATAGATATCATCATCAAAGAATAAATAACAAAAAAAAAGAAAGAAATTGCAACAATGAATGAATTCAACGAAATAATCAAAGAAATCATAAATCACAATTGAATATTTGTTAATAAAATTTCGCTTGAGAATATTTTACAATTCTCAAGCGATGTTTCATTGAGTGCACTAAACAATATTGTTTTCATATCGTTGATATTTGAGATCAGACAGCTGCACTTAAATAATAGAGAAAATCACCAATAAGCCGGTTTATTTCCTCTCATTTCATTGCATCATTTTCCATCTAACTTTCAAATGGCTATTGAATTGAATCGCCGAAAAAAAAATGTACGATCAAAGAATTATAATTGCTGACTATTTTCAAAAACCGGAAACGAATCCATTTCCCCACCTTTCAATATCAATATATTTATTTTTTGCAATAAGTCAAATTGAAATGCACCAAAATGAAGCAGAGAATTGATTAAATATATAATAAATAAAATAAAGATGAATGAAATGAAAAAAAACTCATATATACAATGAAAAATTTGTCATAGACAACGGAAACAAATAAAGGTGAGACCTCAAAATTTAGTTTTATGCACCTCCGTATCGGTGAGTAAAAGTTAGTCAATATTGGATTTGCGTAAATTTCCCAAGAATTTTTGCCTGCGGGCAATTTTCATCAACGTTGTTTTAGAAGATTCTTTAAAACGCTTCATAGTACATCAATCAACGAAACAAACAATAATTAGATAAGAAGAATTAGCAATAGTTTCGTTAATTAATAACAACAATGACAATTTTCTAGAATATATTGCAATTATGAGAGCATGATTATAGATATTGTTAAATTTTGCAACAGAATTTGTAGGCGCTATTTAGACAATGTTAAATCAAATTTGCAGAACTATTCAAGCATCCATCTAGGTAGAGGTGCAAATCTTTCACTATGTTTCAACTCCAAATGTAACATCAATGATGTAATTGCAACATTGCAAAGCATGCAACGTTCCGTCGTCGATTCTTTCAAGGATGAGTTTGCGAGCGCATTCTGGAAAAAAAAAGCACAAAATTTGGCAGTTGTTCTTTGTAGAAGATGGTGTAATTTTTAAGCGACCACTGTTGGAAAGAATAAGAAGCTCATATTAGGTATGTTTAATGCAAAAGTTTAGCTATATTGACGTATATTGCAAATGCTAGTTGGAATGTTAGATGTGCACATAGTGATAGCACTTCCGGATGGGAAAGCAAAAAATTTTCCCAACGAAATCGCTATCCATATTGCTCAACAACTTTCCCTAGTAATTAAGGCTTTATTTTACATAATTCATAGAACTCTTATTCCATCAAGATCTTTCGATAGCATTCAAGACCTCAAGACCTGTGGGGAGATTCGATAACATTCCACAGAAATTATTATATTTCACGAACTAAACCATCTTAGCAGATATTATAAACTCTCATGAGCGTATTTCTTATTTCATACAGAAATCAATATTCCTTACTTTATGATCGATTTCGTTAATTTCCGAAAAAGGCGATCCATAAAGAAACCATTTGGTATTCCAAAGTTTTGTAGCGTCAAGAAGATTCATTAGCGAATTAACTGCATTAAACGTTAGCTGAAAAGCAATAAATTGTTCGTTAACAAGAAGAAAGAAAAACATTTGCATCATGCTTACTTGGATTCAAAAGTAAGTGACTATAAAATGAAGCGATTAGATAAAAATAAATTTTAGCACCTCAACATTTTCATCTGAATTGAAAATTAAGCTACTATAGCGTAAAGTGATTAGATAATAATAAATTTTAGAAATTTTTTTCTCACAACAAATGAATAAAAATGATCTAAAAGATAACAAACGTATTTAAATTGAACATAAAACAATTCATGGGCGGCAATAAAAGTTGAGATTATTACATATAGAAATCTTATAACTTTCTCTACCTTATTTCTAAACAAACAAAATGCGATAAATTTATGAAATATATAGTGAAATTTATACCATAAATTTCCTAAGTTCATATAGAGGCCCCAATATTTTAGCTTTTTACACTACTATAAACTCTAAGTAATAATAGTAACATTTAAATAAACTAACCACAAAATCGATTAGCATATCATCTTTTTCAATACCACAAAAAGCGTAAAGAACAAAATTGAAGTTATTCTCATGAATCGACGATTCAACTACAACGATATCTGGTGTAGCATTCCAACGACGAATTAGAGTAGCGGCAATTTGTAATTGAACACCAGTAAGATTCTCGAGAGCGCATTGTTTTGCCAATGAACGTAAATTTTGAAGGACGTTCAAAGGCTCAAACATCATTCAACGCACAATGCACTCAGCAAAGAAATCAGCGCGTTGAATAACAACCGTGAATGACCGCGTTTACATGGCCTATCAAATGACACTAAAACAAGAAATTCTAGACCAAATGGTTCCGAAATAAACGAATTGCCAAAAGGGAAGGGAATTTTGCTAGAAGCAAGAATGAGATGCGATATTGATCAATGATCAACGAAATATGAGCGGATAAATCAAATTTTCCTTGCAGAAACATATTGTATTTTCCCCTTGAGGTAAATTGAGTGTAATTACGATTATAATCTATATTTACGTACGCTTGTTCTACTCATCTATCGTTGCCATACAATTGACCTAGTCAATTGAATATAAAGGATATTTAATAATAATATTAAGCGTATCTATTAATAATATATTCAAATGGAAATAACAAAACGCCTCTGAAAAAGAAAAGAAAAGGAAGGGATAACGGCTAATAAGTGATAGTGATAGCTGTAGCATTCAAAGACAACCGGAGTTGAGAAGAAAAATACAACCACAAAGAAAATCGGTTTGTCATCACATTGTTTTCTTGGTAAGTCAAAATAAAACATTAGATCTAAAATTATGCGGTCAAACGGGGAAGAAAGGGACGGGAAAGCACTATGACAATAATAACATAATTGATCTATCGTAAAAAAATTCATGCCTATGAGATGTTTTTGGTTTTTTCAACAAAAAAAAAAGAATCTCTCTCAATATAACATATGTTGCGATAAAAAAAGGAGAATTATTACATATGAAAAAAAAACAATTATCTTTTTTCATATGGATATAAAATATAATAGTAATAATATTGTGGATTAACAATCAACAAAAATCATCAATAATTTTAATTGCGATTTTTCGACAAAAATAAATTGACAACGTTTCGTTAATAGGAAGTATTTAACGAACAATTAAGTATAGAACAAAATGGAGCAATTCGATGAGCATAAAATTCGGTCAACATCCAAGTTTGATACGTTCGAGAGTGACGCTAACTAATTAATACGGAAACTTAGCGATACAAGATGGTCGTCGAGGCAATAAGTTGATCGTATGCCTGCCTATGTGCAGCATAAATTAAGGACTGATAGACGCGTGGGGGATGTACGAGGAAATACAATAAAACACTGAAAGCCTGGAATGATGGAGAAGATTTCCTGAGGAAAAAGGTAGAGAAACAATTAGTACGAGCAATGGAAAGTACAGTGAAAAGCAATTTCAAAATTCGCTATGAAGAAAACTACCTGCATACTACTTTACACGTGAAAGATACGATATTGTAAAAGAAATATTATTAGCATTTATTTCAGAAATAGAAATTTATATCACTGCAAAAAAATTTTACTTCCATGATCATAACTTTGATTTTAGAATAAAGAAACTTGATTGTAAGAGAAAGAAAAAAGAGAAAGAAACACCTTTCAGCAAGCAGTCAATGTAACAAAGGCCTTCAGTGCACTATTTACTGCTAACGTTGAATAATCTCAGTTAAGAAGTGTGAATTATTTAGAGATATCTTTTCGAGAGCGCACTTCTTCCGGTCCCACAATTTCTTCGTTGAGTTAGGAAGACGGTAACGATAGATGATGAAGAATTTCGTGTCGAGAGTTAGCTGAGTGAGAAGCTTGTCATAGTGGATGCGATACTCTCAACCGACGAATGCCGGTGTGTAGCAAGTGCAGTAAGTCCAAGTGCTTTCAATCGTTTCCAATATTTTTGCACATCAACACCTTCCCAATTAGCGTTCTCTAATCGATCAAAATACCTGAAGATAGTTAAGAAATTGCGATGCAGGTGTGTTTACAAGTGCGAAGTTTTTTTTTTCGAAGAAAATTATGCAAATTTTTCTAGAATTTTCTTCCTAACGATAAATAATTATGTCCAATTAGTCGTCAAAATATTCTTGTAAAATTGCTAAGTAAACGAGATTTATTTAAATTTAAAAAATGCTCAATTTCTTCAAGCGTGATATATAATTGCTAACAACAAAAAAAATTCTCAAAATTTTTTGCAGACAAAAAAATGCTGTAAGAAAGAAATAAACTTTTGGCAAGAAACTTATTTAATGAAAGACAAAACAAAAATTTAAAAAAAAAAGGATTCGTTGGAAGACAATCCACACAAGCATTTAACTGCGGTAAAAACATTTTAACTTCAGTTTTGAGAATCCCTCACTTGTTTATCAGTAATTTTTAGAGCTTTTAGGGGGAATTTTTTTTTTTGCATGAACGACATGCTATTGAATAACCGCGCAATAGTGCAGATAGCCGGAAAAAAATTGAATGAATTTTGAATCAAACGCATTATTTTTACTGCCAGCTGAAAAAGGATATTTAATTCGGGCATTTCCTAAAACAGCGGATCGTTGGTAAACGTTTAGTTGAGCATAATAAAAAATAATTGCCGCACAGGTATGTATGCCTTTCCCCTTCTCTTTCCCTCCCCTTCCCCCTCCCCTCTCCGATCGCCAACGAAATTTCTCTAGCATAGATAGTTGCAAAAATATAATTTATTGCAAAGATTTTTTGTTGTTGTCGCGCAGGTTTTTTGAAATGATTAGATAATAGAGCCGAGTTAAATTTTTTAATTGTTTTTTACATATTTTACTCTCTTTCGCTCATTCTTTGTGCACAATAAATTTGTTTATAAAGCAATCCATTCATTTCTACCAGGTGCACAACAGATATCCATATCCATCTATATCGCTTGAAGGTGCGGTATAAATTTCACCTAAATTTTCATCAAATCTACTATATATCTCTAACTCATCTGACGGTGAAGCTTGAAAAAGCAAGGGTACTAGTTTTCTTCTTGAGTGAATGGTACAGATTTCAAGGAATCTTTGTTTATTGGTCCAGAGATGTGGTATTGGATTTATATACGGAACAATAATTACTCTACTGGATCCACATTGTTCAAAATTGACGTCATGACACGTCACACATCAACAAGGCAACTGTAATCTGAAGTGTCATGGCATGTCGTACATCAACATACTCCAGAGATGCTTTCTACAACTTTATAAAAGTATCCAACGTGCGCATATTGTTACTCGGCTTATTGTGGAAAAATACTGTGAAAGTATAATATTATCACCTTCTCATGATTCGATCTCTAAGCCTTTGTTCAACTTCTCGAAGACCAGTACATGTTGTTTCAATATTTGTTAGCACTTGTTGAACACTATCCATACCGATCACACATGAACATACACCAGGAAAATTAATCGCATAATCAATTGCCAATTTCTCAATTGCGATCTTCTTACTCTGCAATAATTCACATATACTAATTTAGTAGCTTATATTTTAAAATCACGCAATAATGTTTTTTTTTTTGATAATGACTGAAGTGGTAATGACAAAAAAAACTGCCGTTACGAGAACCCATTCCACTACTGACAGAAAATCCATAAAAGGAAAGGTGTAGAAGGAAGTGCAATTAGCAATTAATTCAATTCTAGGTAGGTAAATGGCCAGAAAATGAGGACATCGGCTTTAAACATCTAAAAGCCGAAGGAACTGGGCTCTCTAAGGTATTTTGAGATACCTTTTTGAGGTAATAGTTTTACATGAGATTGATATTCGGCTTTGCACGAAAATACTACAAATTAATGACAACTAATGACAACTTGCGAAAAACAATCGAAGTAACCATTTGAGCAGAAATGACCTATGCTGAACTTGAGGCGTTTTTTTTCATCAACTTGAGCCTGTTTAATTGTTTTTTTTTCTAGTTTAACTTGTTCCAAATTTAAAGTGAAGTAAAAATTCATGCAAAACCTACTGAGCAATATTGAATAGCAGCGAGAGTTGTTTCGCGAATTGTAGGTGGAGCTGGATGCCAAGGAGGTGGACCCTTCTCTGTTAATAATCCCATCGAAAGTGGTGAGCCATTTAGTACACCAATATTTCTTGACTGCAATTCGCGGCTAACCGTTAAGAAATGAAAGGAAAAAAAACGAACTAAAACCAATAGCGCTTAGCGAATCCAGCATAAATTTTAAATCTCTAATTGCGAAACTTTATTGACGAAAATTTTCTCGAAAATTTCAACGATGGCGATGTGAATTGCTTTCGCAGTTTTAAGGAAAACATTAGTTCCAGGTGCTCTTTAATAGCACCTAAAATTTCTGAATTCGCCGAATTTGTGGCTCCGCCAGTTATTTCATTTAGAAAAGAAAACAAAATTATGAAATAGTATTTCGACCATATAATTATTATAATTTCAACGCTATACTAGACTGAATGGAATGTGAAAATACGCTTATATATAAATGAAACGAATTGCTTGGGTGTATGAAATTTTAGCAATATGAATATGATCAACATACTTCAAAGAATTGAACATATTCGCCGAGTGCATTATCGTTTAATGCACCATGACAATACGTCATAACCACATCGATTGGAACGGTCGAATTTTCCACTACAGATCTAAAATAGCAATAAATCCTGCTAATATGATTTCAATGATATAATTTATGGATTTTTAGTGAATTATTCCGTTCCATTTGCAAAGGTTTTCTTTGAAATCTGGCGCACTTCACATTTTAAACGAAATTTCCACCTATGCACTGATGAATTTCAAGCAATCTCAAGTGGACTGCACTTACTGTTAAAATTTGCGTTTGTTATCTGCGTTGAATATAACAAACATTTGTGTTATATTACTAACATTCGTAATTAGTATTGCGAAAGCGATGTTTTGATCATCATTATAATGGGACCATATGAAGATGTGTTGGATGCTTCGAATGGCAGCCATATCTCTAACTGCATGATGTTAGACGTTGAAAAACACGCTAAACAAATTAATAAATAATGCTGCCTTCCTCACTCGAATTGTTGTTCCTTCAGTGGGTGCAATAATACGCAAAACATAATCGCAAGTTGAGCATTCGCGGGTAATTCTACCCTCATTGAATAGTTCTTTTAATATACTGCTTTCGAAACCCTGTGTTGGCGGAAACGGAATTGACCATACGTAATCCTGGCATTTATGATCCCAAAAACCAGGGTCCCGAGTTTAGACCTTAACAAGGATTGTACGCTTCCTCTTCTGCCCTTTCCTACACTCCCTCTTCGCCACGGAAGTTCCTTCAGGCCAGCACTACTCGCCGATAACGTTTCAATCTGAAGCCGCAGAGATTGAGAGTCCTGACCTTACGGGCTCAAGAAGTCATGGACTCCTGATGCGGGGAAGTCCATAGAAATAGGAACGTCCTGTATTTACCCTCCCCCGGGCCAGCTCGGGGCACGGGAAACTAATTCAAGAGTCTCCAGAACACCTTTTTAGAGGCCACCAATACTGCATCACCTCAAAAAGCATAATATGTCCACAAGTAAGTGCAGATGGAAAACAAGATAAACGAACGAACAAGGGGAAAGCGTACGCGAGTTTTTGCAGCGGATATCCAGTTAATCCAATGTAACGAATCTTTCCGGAATGCTTCGCTATCTCTAATGCAGGTAATGTTTCATATAGTATAATACTCTCATGCGGAGCGAATTCGACATCGTGGATCTGCAAATTGAACAGAGAGCCTCTGTATGTGTTAACGCATTGTTATCGATTTGAAGCGATGTTTGCAAGGACTGATCGTTGAGTTCTTATAAACAACGCTCACAGACATGATCAGTCGAGTGATCGGTGAGGCTACATGAAGAATATGCTCAAAGATAGTGTCATATAAACAATAAACGGAAAATTGTACTTTGTACGCGTCAGAAAAAAAGCCAACCTATGGCGATTTCTAGGCTTTTGAATTTCGATGCCGTTTAGGCCTTCAAATGTTGAGAGCAAGCCTGTTTCAACTTGTTCGCTTACACAACACTCTAATAGAGTTTTCTTCGATAATTTTATTTTTAGAAATTAGATGAATCGAAAATTGATTCATTTATAATAATTAATTCTAGAATAAAGCAAAAAAAGGCTTAATGATGAACATACCTGAACAAAGCACACGTCAATAAACGGTAACCTTAGTTTCTTTAAGCTGAGAGTGAGATTCTCGAGAATTTTATCTGCACGAAAATCAAATGTTCGAGCATAATCTAGTTCAAAGCGACCGACTTTCGTTGATATATAATAAGCTTTACGTGGAATTTTCAATAGCACCTAAATAATTTTGATAATTTACAAAATAAAAAACAAAAGATTTGAATATTTGTCTATTTAAATGAAAACGAGCATAACTTGCTATGATCCTATGCAATATGAAATAATAACAAATGCAATTAATATCTCCGAATAAACCAATGAGAATTAGATACTATTGCCATAATCTTAATCAAAAATGAGCATTCTGTTTGTTTCTTAAGGAGTAATTGATATGCGCTGATCTGTTTTTTTTTTTTTTTTTGAGTCGAAATAACGGTAATACGGACGCAATTACATATATATATATATATATATATATATATATATATATATATATATATATATAGAGAGAGAGAGAGAGAGAGAGAGAGAGAGAGAGAGTAAGAGAGAGCAGTCGAAAATATTATTTAGAAGTGTTGTAAAGAAATGGAATAACGAATGATAGATAATTGTTTAATTAATTGAAATGTATTCAATAACAAGGCATTTCCCATTACTTTGCCAAGAATTTCTTCGGAACGTCCCTGTCCATACCAATAGGCAGTATCGATAAAATTTATACCACTTTTTATAGCACATTCCAATATTTGTGTTATTGAATCTTCAATATTACCGAATAGTCCACCAATTGGACCACATCCTGAAATCTTTTTTTTTTTGCCTCTCTGCTAGTGGATTGATACACTGGCGAAAATGATCGTTTTGTGAAAAATTACGCCGAGAGTGAAATAAATACACCGATGAATTTTAGAATTGTTGCCTTGTCAATATGCACGAAATGAATTAATTCAAAAATCCTCACAAGCGTGTCGAAACATTATAAGAAAGGAAAAACATCCACGATTTCGAGAAAGTTGGAAGATTTTCATCGTTATGAAACGAATACATTAATGGTTGTCATTACTAGTTTGCAAAGATAATTTTGGCTTATTACATTAATGCAAACTTCTAACTTATAATAACTTTTTAGTTGCCATCACAGAACCCATTTGACATATGAAATAGCCAAGCACTATGTGGAAAATATGAAAAAAAGGGAAAATAAATGGAAAATATGCATATATAAGAAAACTCTTGTTGAAATTAGTCGAAAAACAAACCCAAAGCTATCCTCGAAATGAACATATCGGTTGATCCAAGACGCTTATATTCCATTCTTCTTACAGACTCCTCATTATGGAATCGAGGCACATAGGTCAAAGGCATCGTTACACTATCGCCATTCTATAATTTCATTCATAATTAGTTCGCACGATTTGTATAAGATTTTTAGAACTTCAACCTACAGCTATATCATAATACTGAAAATAATAAATATATTAGAAATGGCTAATGTTATGTTCCTAAGTGCTTTTTTCCTCCTAAAATTGCCTGAGGCAGATAGCCGAAATGGATTATGGTTCAGTCCTTTGCTTCTATGTTCCTTTTTTCATTAAGTACAGCACGGTCTTTTAAATATTAATCTATATTCATCCAGTTTCCAATTGTACATTTACATTTTAGGTGTTATATGAAGGGAAAAACTACAGTCTCCAGGAAATAAAATTCAAGTAACGATTCTGATCTCTTCGAGTAGTGTTGACACCGACGAAACCGTCCGAAATTTTCTACACGATGATTGCAGCTCTAATAGGATGCAAAATATTCTCACTATCTAATATCAACGCTTTATAACTGATTTAATTAGTTATTTGAACAAAAAATGTTCACAGATTTCATGTTATACTGAAAATCAATGCTATAACTAATTATATCTCTTTAAAATGCAAATTTATTCACTAGGAAAGCAAATGAAATTCTTCTGGCATTTATATGATAGCGTTTGAAAAGAAGGAAAATATTACAATCGCACAATATGGTGTTCTATGAAGTGGAGTGACAGATTTCGAACGAGGCACTGAATAGGTTGTCTTTGAGGTTGAAGGCTGTAAACACAAGTTTTACACTGCTGAATAAACTTGTTATTTGACATTTCATAAACATATTTATTATAAAAATGATGTGAATGAAAAAAAAAACCTTTATCGTAGATCTATAGACAAAGAAAAAAAAACTTTAACTTTATCATAGATTTTAGCATAGACGAAAAAAACTTTTTTACAGGAAAAGTTTTTCAAAAAAAAAACTTTTTTTTTAATATTTAATCACATTTGGAATTTCTTTATGCAATATTATTGAATAAAATTTAAGCAGAAATAAACTACAATATGAGAGTTATTTACCTGATCATCTGAGATTTCGTATGATTGTCTTAGACGACTTGAATGGAAGCGAATAGGTACGCCTCGCACACGTGAAAACGTATGCGATTGCATACAAATTTGAAAGAGCTGCAATATGTAAACCATTAACTCCTAATATTAAATGAGTGATAAATTAAAATATAGTGATAAAAAAATCTTTTCATATAATATTTTTATTTGTTATTTTTTAACCTTTTAAATATTTGTTTTTGAGCAAACAATTGTACCAAAGAGTGTCTTCTATAAAATGTGACAATATAAAAAATTTTCATCATTTCTTTTATGCCATACAAATCCATAGAAATGCAAAAATACATTAGACATTCGACGATATTTCATATGTAGATGATGTGATTTTCAATTGCTTTTTATCTGGTATAAAAAAATTTTTGAAAAATGTTGTTTGTGTAAGGAACATTATCTTTATAAAGCATTACTTTTAATTTACGTAAGTTTCTAATACAATTTTCGCAATAAATTTTTTCTTTGGTCTTAGAAGTTAAGGTATTCTAACGCCCATATTCTAATATTCAATTCTACAACCCCCGTATTTTTGGACGTGG
The DNA here is from genome assembly GCA_037389465.1 of Baylisascaris procyonis. Taxonomy (NCBI): domain Eukaryota; kingdom Metazoa; phylum Nematoda; class Chromadorea; order Rhabditida; family Ascarididae; genus Baylisascaris; species Baylisascaris procyonis. The sequence goes on from JAZARR010000250.1 coordinate 1,246,746, forward strand.
TTAAAATCCGGTCCCTATTCCGATTCCGGCCATGATTCCAATAAGACCACAACCGTAGTCAGATGTAATCTAGACCGTCTGTTTTACCAACCAATTTGCATTCAGAGGACTCGGAAACGTTTGCAGATCACCTTTCTCAGTGGCGTTTTGGTTATATAATTAGAATTATTTGAATTTTGCGCGATGTTTTTTGAAAATTGATGCAATAAGATTTTTGTGTCTATTGATAATGCCTGGTCAAAACATTAAAATCCTAAAAAAACGAGATTAGTTGCTTGAAAAAAAATTGCCCTCAGGGAAGATGAAGCAAATATGTTGTGCAAATTTACATATGAGATAGAAATTTGAGATAAAATTAGCAGAAGGGTGGAAGTGAAGAAAAGGTTTCAGCTTGAGCAAGCGATTCGAAAACTCGGTGGCAGCGAACGGCTTAGTTGAAAGAATGTCTGCGAGAGGCTAGCTCATCCCGGATAAAAGGACCAGCATCGAGCGAATACATACCTTCCACAACCGACCATTATAGGCTCACCCATATTGCAAATGCATGAGCTTGTTGTGGAGTTGATGCGGTGGCGTGAAATGACTTTCGCTTCTCTCTTTTCTCTGAATCATTGCAACCACTTTTACTCTTCCATGTCAACAATGCACTAATTATTATCATTTATCAATTCTCTAGTAAATTATGCAAGATATTATCAACTACGGATACAACTGTCAGTGATTATCAACTAGCAGTGATACAGAAATAAGTTTGTAGAAAAATGCTGTAAAATTCGATCAATCGAACCAATTTCATTGGTTGATTTGCAACCGTCAAATATTGACGTTTCATCGAACGATGGTCAAACCGTTGACATGTACAAATAAATTTTGAATATTAACCACTAGTGTTGATTAAATGGGAAGGAAGGAAATATACGGGTCGAATTGTAGATGCACTAATGAGCTGAGATGAATGCACTTGCATTGGCTTAGCGTTTCGATGCCAAGTATTGAGCCTATCGGCCTATCGGAGTCTGGTCAAAGGCGAGCGCTTTGATGCTAACACTGGGCCCAAGGGTCCTTTGAAGGTTTCAATGGCAAAATATTGTTTACACATATTGCTTTCTCGTATAGTGCCAAAGATTGCAATTTAGAACGCATTTTTTTTACTATTCGGCTTATTTTTTGATGCGTTTTTTTTTTTTTTTTTTGCACAATTGCTCCTATTTATTTTCTCTCTGCGTATTTCAAACAAAAAGAAAAAGATCTTTTATGCAAGTGGGCTTACAGCGATGTATTCTTGAAATTTCATGCTGAACTGATTCCAAGTTTAGTTAAAAAACGGTTTAAAACACAATGAAGAGAAATGCGTTTGAAATTTTTGATGATCTACCGTCTTCTCCTACAGACCGCGGCCCTTTCTGTTCGGATTCCGCTCTGGGCTACAGTCTTTTGCCCTCGTGCCTGCAGAATTGATCAGTTTTCATCAAAAGATTATCGCAACAACTGCATTCGATAGTTGTGCTATTCCATCCTCTGCTGTCCAGGAAGATTTTGTCCATCATAGTTAGGTAAAGCGACAGCACAAGCAGAAATGAAGTTAAATAATGGAAGAGTCGATGAATACAATTTACTTATGTTCGATTATTTTTTGAGTTTTAATGAAATTGATTGATCTGATGATGGCGATTACAAAGGCGCAGATTACTTCTCTTATACATTTTTGCGCTTTTATCTCCTATTCGATGAATATACGGGATTTTCCAAGCATATCCGACCATTAAAAAATTTGAATGTGCATAGAAAAACATTGTGAGGAGATTGTCCACAGTTCGAACGCTTTAATAGCATTATCGTCTTAAAAATACATGAAAAATAAATATTTTATGTATCGATACGATTCGTTGAATAAATATCGCTTTAATAATAATACTACGATAATTTACATATGTTATCTGCAATTAGTGAGAATATTTTCTGTGCCAAAAATATAAGTAAAGAGCGAAAATTTTGCACATAAAGGAGGCATTTCGCTAGTGGCTATTCAATTAATCTCACGGATCATCAGTTTAGTTCATTTGCCCATCATGCAGGATTAGGTAATATTTGATTTGCTACATCTGTTGACCATGTTCACTTGTCAAAAATCGACATACTTCCTGAATTTTTGTATTTCAACTGGAAATCTGAACAAATTTGGTAAATTTTCTGGAAATTTTGCCCCAAAAAAATTCCTTTTAGTTACAATTAGCATTTTCCACGTCTCCATAAGCCTAAATATCTTTAGCAGAGCTAAAGCCATAAACGAAAACTGATGATCCCATCACATAGCGCAAACGTGCAAGACGAATAGAAGAAATGCCGACTGGATGCAAAAAAAGAATCAAATGAACAAAAATGTATGCAAAAAATTTGAGTGATAACTATATAGGAGGAAAGTGGGGGACGAAAGAGTCTTTAATCAGGTTTGATTAGTTATATTACGTGAGTTCTGTAACATGATAACTACCGTATAACCCGTCTTATAAGTTTTGAGGCCTATAATTTTCGCCACTTCCCAAAAAGAGCATTCAAAGGAAATGCTTATGGATGAGCAAATATGGTGAATGAAATCACTTCCACCTTAAACAGGAAGAATGTTTTTGAATATTTTGAATAAGAATATTCTTCTCAACGAAGAGTCTGGGTATTTTTAGCGATAGCATTCTTTATAGAAATGCAAGAAACGAATAGAACCCCAGAGATGAAAAAGATTGCTACGCTTATGTATTATCTGGCAATTTTAATTTCAGTAATTTCTCTAAAATGCTCTCTTCGTTAATTTTATGAGAGCTCATGCGAATTCTTTCGAGAAAAAAAAATGGAAATGAAAATTGAAAAACGAATCAAATATTCATATCATTGATGCATAAGCGAATGACTCTAAATTTAAAAAAAAAAATGGAATGACGAATAAAATATATACAGTAAAATTTATGGGAAAAGAATGCACAAAAAGCAAAAAAAAAATCTAGCATCAAATATATATGCATTCAGTCACGATTTTCTCTTAAAGTGTTTCTAAAATACTACGATGCTCTCTTTTGATATTTATTATGGACGACTAATGAAGAGGGAAATTATCGTGTAATCCAATGTTCTGAAACATTTTTAAAGTTCAGATTTTTTTATAACACTCAAATTAGAAATAATTGCTCTTTCACTAGTCGTTATCAAATCATATAACCTTGATGAAAATTGCGCTTAATGAAACCTATAAGATGAAGTAATCTAATAATGAATAAAAGTAGCTCGTTAATAGGAATGCCTTTCTAGTGAATAGATTAACGAAAACTATGGAAAAATAAATCATGGATATTGCCAATACATCAAAATCTGATTGATCTTCTTCTTTAATCCTCCTCTTTTAAAGCATATTTCATTAATACCCTACAAAGAAAACGCTGATGATAAAAATCCGATCATTGATGATATCACAAACCATTGAGGATGTTTGATCAAGAATCATCGAGCAAATGATAGTAAACAAAATGAAACAACTAGAATCGATGCTATAAACCGAAGATCATACTTGTTCCCTCTAACTTCGAACTATATGAAATAATTAGTTGATTTTGATTAGTTATTGATTGATTTTGATCAGTTATTGATTGGTTCCGATCAGTTGATTAGTTTTGATAAGTCGAATAATTAGTGAAGTTAATTAGTGGTAGTAAGGCTTTCATTTATGGCCGCTGATTTTTCTTCCTAAGGTTTATTCTTTTCTCGTTTTTTTCGTTCTCCACGGGAATTCCTTTCAAATATGTCCAAGATATGTTCAAACACGTACATCTATATTTGTATCGAATTGCCTACCTGTTACTAGCAAAAAAAATATACTGGAAGTACAAATATTTATACAAACTTTTTTAGAATCTTATTTGCACTATTAGAGAGCATTTGTTTCAAAACTTTTTCTCTCGAAGCTGATTTGTCGAATCAGCATTAATCGTTGTTGTTGTTGTGGTAAGCTAGTTCTTCGTTGTATTCGTACTCGTGCGTAGTATCCATCACGTACACCAGTGAACATTGCTGCAATGAGTTGACTCCACGCTAGTAAAGTCTCACAACGTTTATGCGCTCCACCATCGAGTTTAACGCATTCAGCAATAGCAGCATCAGCAATCGGTGCAAAATAGTCTGGTCGAAACCCAAGTGAGCATAATTCAGCGTGTTGTTCACCGAACGCTCGTGCTAATGCATTAACCTTAAAATGACTTACATAGAAATACCTAATATTCTCAATGAAGTTTACAAAATGCGGTGGAATTTCGGAGAAATGAGAGGAATTCAATAAAGAAATTTTATTATTTTTATCTGTTTACATGAAATTATACTAGTATACTCATTAAATTAGCTATTAACTACATTAGAGGTGCTTTAAAAACTGCTTATCTTATTTCAATATTCATATTCCACTATTCAAAACTTATCTATGCAACTTTTAAACAAATGCATTGATTGTTTTTAAAAAGTTGTCTCAGATATCTCGAGATCCTTTGAATTATGAGAACGATTCACCATTCTCGTTGATTTGCAATCCAGGAAAAGGAAAAATTGTTTTAAATCTTTTTTCATAATCCACGAAATCAAATGATTTTAAAGTAACACGCAGGCACTTTTTATGAGTTTAGATGGCTGAAGAAAACAATAGATTTGCTAGGAATTGAATTAAGCACAATTCTAAATTGATGAGTGATTCATAGATAAGCATTTAAGCGTTAAGCACTACAATTATGGCGTTTACGTTGAGAATAGTGAACGGAATTTTATAGTCACACTTCAAGTGCGCTCCTATCGGCTTTCCTCTTATGATTCGACTCGATCGTGTTGCAATGAAAAATGCAAAAGATTTGCATTTACTAGTGTGCAAAGAGATGCTCTTAATTTAAAATAAATGAAATAAATACACATCAACAATTTGTACAATTTTCACTATAGTAGTATTTCAACGGAAGAGGTATATTTGCGAATATGTGTTTTGAAATTATAGAAATTGCTTCGAGATTGATCATAGATAAGTCCCACTGATTACCCTATCTGGATCGTCGATATTTTCTACGCAATTCGAGATGAAAGAATAAAGATCGGCAGCCAATTCGTCGACCATATCATCCGGTAGATGAGTTAGAAATAGACGCATTTCTGAACGAAGAATACAAGCACGTTTGAGAATCTGTTGCCCCATTGGAGGCCTGAAATGTTTTCCAATGATTTTTTTTTTCAATTTTTATTCGTCGTCATGACAAGAAATATACAGCAAATATATTGAGTTTATCCGATTAGACAAGAAGGGCAATGCATCATTAACATACCCAATATCTATATTCCGTTTGAGCTAGATTCAACTTCAGAATCTTCCCTTCGTCACTAAAGAAAAAAAAAGGAGCGCCAACGACGTTCACCAGGAAAATTATTTTTCACCTGTCAAATAAATTGGAATATTGTATAAAACGAATTTATAAATGCGAGAAACGGCACGTAGAAAATCCCTATCAATATATAATTGCACAAGATTATCGCTTGAAATTGATCAATAATTCCTCATGAGTGATATCAATAAAACATTATATCGCTATCATTCCTGTCTTAAAAGTTATCAACTTTCGTCTGCAATTGATTGAGGAAAGACCGGAAGTTTCGATTCCATAAAATTCCATCAAGCAGTTCGAATTATCAATAAATTAGAACCTCGATAATGTTTTTTCTTCTGCTTTCCCCTTCCCCTTGCCCTCCCAGACACACGCACCTGATCAATTTAGGTGGCCGGTACCAGATAAAATACTTTACCGTATGAACGACGAGGTGTCTCCATCATGAGCAAAGCATTAGAATGCTCCTCATTTTTGTGGGACTATGCGTTCGCTTCAAAATTTGGAACGTTATAGGACTTTCCTATTGTTGTTGTCTAAAGGTCTTTTCCCGCATCAACCCTGGGTATTACTTTGATTGCTTATCATTCAAGAGCAATGAATCAATCTTGCATAGTAATAGCTTATTTCTTTGCAATAAATAAATAAGCTGTTCACACCTTGCAGCTTTAAAGCACTGTTGTATTCGAAGGCGAGTAAGCGGTGGTACAAGTGCATTAGATGAACGCCTACCAGATGTTGCAATATTCTGACTTGCATGCAACGAATTCGCAACACTCTTAAAATTTTTAATAATCTTACAAATAGATGAAATTCATTCAAGTATTTTCCACATAATGAATGTGATAACTCTCATACATTTTTCTGTAAAATCAAAAAAAAAAAAAATTAAAAGAAATTATTGAAATTCGAGATGAATAAATTGAAAATATTTTTCGATGTAAATTAACGCTGAAGTACAGATATTATTTCGCCAGAAAACAAGTATCAACTGCTTTATTGCTTATGAATATTGATGCAACTTAATGGATTATAATACCATAAAAGCCTCACTCGCATATATTTTTATTAACGTAATCTTTCGTAATTCTTATTGAAGCTGGGCATGAGCTCAACTCATAATGAAAGCAAATTAAAACTGCTAATAATGATAAAGACACACCTAAGCTTATATATATATATATATATATATATATATATATATATATATATATATATATATATATATATATATATATATAGGCTGAAATAAACATAATAATTGCGATGGAATGTCTGGAATTGAACGAAGATTGAATACCTGACAATCGGTTTTCAACTGTTGTCCACAAAGGGATTTGCTTCGTCGACGATCGGCTCTAGCTTTCATACTCGGCGATCTATCTGCTGTAATCTGAGGCGATTCTGGTGAGAGCAACCCTATAAGAAAATAAAGTCATCTGCTGAAAAAGTCTCGTTAATAATGAAAGACTGTCGTGCTGAAGTGATATTCGAAACTGAGCGCGATGCATCGATCCGATGAAGATAGTTTTATGGCTTAAATGTTTAGGTGAGAAAATTAAACGAGGAAAGCGGTAGAAAGAAAAATAAATTTTTTTTTGTTTCGAAACCACCATCTTGCTTAGAGAAGAACGCTTAAACTAGTTATTAGTATAGAGTGGTGGTCAGTTTATTAATTGCTTTAGAAAGTGATGAAAACGAATTTGTGCACAAAATCAACGATGGATGGTGGAGGGAGGATTAGAGAGGGATGAGGAAAAGGAGAATGGAATTCTTACTTCCAAACCGTCTAAGAGCAATCGAGAAATTTGGACTTCGTGCCTTAGAGTTGGAACAGAGCGCCTCGATAATTTCCCTCAGTGCATTTGCTCTCAATGGGTGTTATTTGACGATGACAGCTCGAAAACGTGTATTTTGGAAGGGTGAGACGGTGACAATTCAAATAGCTCCAATGATGCTATTGAGAAAATAAGTTGAACCTTGTAGAAGCCACTATTCCCATCCTTATACTCCACAGAAATAACTCTTTCCATCCTATAGTTTGCTTCATTTTTGTTAAATAAAATAATTGGCGCAAGTATAAAATAATTTCTAATTTTCCGACACAAACCATCAGCATTCCCTTTATGGCAGTATAATGAAATAAAGATGTTTAAAAAAAGGTTTATTTATGCAGGCGATAAAAAATTCATCTAATACTACTTCCATCGTCCCAACCCCTCGCCTATCCTCCTCGACCTTTTAGCCACTTAGTAATATGTATGAGGGAAGTTTACTTAGCTAAAAATATTAGAAATATAAATGTCTACTTACTCGAATTGTGCCTTATTATTGCACCGATGGAAAGTACTTGCTTTCAGCGAGTGTTTTTTTGTTGCAGAAATATTTTCCCATTATGGCAGCTATATACATATCACACATCCATATAGTCACTATTAAAACTAGAGACAAGAAAACCATATGAATTTAAGGTATCTTATGCATTGGTGATTGTAATATTTAATGTTGAATGAAGAAAAGCATTTATGGTGGTTTTTCAAAAGAGTTGTCAAAGATAACTTGCACAATTTGCATATGTCTATGTATATCTCTATGCACCTATGCATATATCTCTATGTCTCATATCACAATTTACAAACTACCTGCCCATAAACGAAAGGAACCGTTCCCCGATAAAAGGATCAACTATTGATCCGGATGGGCATAAGGCCCTCCATCCAAGGCAATGTTTTAAGAGGAAGACGAACATTTTCTTTCTATCATACTATGAAATGTAGGAAAATTTCTATACGAAAGAAAAACCTAGTCGCGTTTCGTTGAATTTAATAAATGAAATGCTCTCATTTGCAAATTTTCTTTTTTTTTTTTTGCTATATTTCATCAATAATTATTTGAATATTCATGAGAGAAGAAGTGAGAGGTAAGACATAATTTTTTTTGTCGAAGAAAGGCTAAAGGCGCTAGCAAAATCCACATCAAAAGTTAATCGATTTTAGGAATAATCTTAGGAAAAGTGCAAAAAAGCGAAGATCGCTAATTTAGATCTAGTCGAGCATCTCAAATACTTAACAAATAAATCTTTTCGCATACATACTAGATGACCAATAATGTTTATACAATAGAAATTAATATTGGGTAATTTTTTCAGACGTTCTAGGTTAAGCAATACGGCAAGCTTACTACATTAAGCTTGAAATTTATAACTATATGCAGCAGAATATATTACAAGGATTTTTGGCATGATGTTTTTATTGTCGTCCATAACGAGTTCTCTTTTGTCGATAACCCAACTATCGATCGTACAGAACTCTCTTAGAAGTTAATGGATTTTTTCTTGCAATTTTTATTTGAGTAAAGTTTATCTATAATTTTAGTCGATTTATAGATTATGATATAGCATTCGAAATTTATAAAAGCGCGCTGAAATAGTGGAGAGTGGCAACAATTTTTTTTCACACAGTCAATTTTTGAATTATCTAAATTAAGCAATGCGGCAAGCTTAACTATACAAAACGCTAGGAAATGAACTAGTGTCGTAGCATAGGTGGCGCACCTCGTTTACTTACAATAGCATCTAAGAGTCACTCGTATATTCGTGCAATTCTAATTTCAGAGTTTGCTTCCGCCAAATTAGAGAAGAAGATATGAATCAGTTCAGTAATTGAATAGACCAAGTGTTTTTGATGGTCTTTGATGAAAATTTAAAATAATTTCTGAAGAAGACATTAGAAAACTCATTCCGTCGAAGAATTTTTGATTAGTGAATTCGAACGACAGATTTCCCACTTGCTCATCACTTCCATCTCAACTAAGAAGTGCTCGAAAATTTAGTTATCTTTCTTTTCGATCTTTATCTGCTTACTTGGAACACATCTAAACGGCTTGACCATTCAATTTTGTTCTTCCTTCCTAATCCTTATTCGCATTCCCTTTCTCTCCTTAGCTCCACTTCAACTCTTCAACTAAAATATGAAAAAAAATTATGCCCTTTTTGAGTTCCACTATGGAAAAGAATAAACTGAACTTACTAAAGCTGAGAAAACGGCGAACTTTGCGTGACATGGCGATTCAGAAGTGCATAAAACAAACAAGTTGATCAAGGAAGGGAGATTTGGAAGCCAAAGAAGAGATGCAAAGCTAGAACATCGCCACCAATCAATGTGTCTTGTAACGAGGCTATGGCCACTTTATGGTGTTGCTAAGTTTCTGCGCATTCCCTCTAGAGCAATCGCATCGGCAACGACGCCTCTCCAACAAACTAAGATTTGCGCACTGCGCTTTATCGTAGCTCCCCTTTGGCATTTTGCGCTCATTAAGAACACTCTTGAGGCGATTGGCATATGCCATGTGCAATATTTTTTTGGGTGCGCGCGAAAATCTCATCTTTACATCGATGCCTTGAGGGGTTTCACGAAAATGGCATTTCACTTGTTGAAGATATGTAGAAAAAAAGCCTACGTGAAAGAAATGATTTTCGATTCGATTGGTGATCATATTTTTATTAAATCAAGTCATGCTTTGATACTTGTGTTGTAAATGATGTCGTCGGAAAATCAACTAGTCACCGCATTGCACTCTATTCTAGGAGAAAACAGCTAACAACAAGAAGGACGTGATGCACTAACTAATTTTGAGGATATAGATGAAAGTACTCACCATTGGCCGGGGGGTAAGGATGTGGGCGAGGGAGAGAGAAAAATGCAGTTTATGAATATTCAAGGAACGAGAACGGGAGATATGTTATCTACGTAGAGCTAGGGAAAGTGATGGTTATTTCAGGAGTTAAAAATATATCAGAGGTAGATGAATTGTGAAGAAAACTGAGGAGCAGATAAGACGGAAGGAAAGAGAGCACTTCCTACTCGCGTTTTTCTGTCTCACTATGAGGTTTCGCCGCAATTTTTTTTTCTTATTTATCGAAGCAGCCCCGGAATTTCCCACAATCCGGTTGCCGAAAGCACCCCTTAAACACCTTCCTCTCCCTCCTCGTCAAACGGTCATATGCAACAAAAAGAAACCAGCCATAACTGCAAGTTGGTCATGAGCTGTGTTGGTCACCAAAATTGGGTGTCGCTCACCACGACGGCACAGATATCCACAACGCAGCCATATCTCATAAGGTTCAGACCGACTTAACAGCTGAATTTGATCCCCTCAGCTGTTCTACAAACCAAGTATGCCACTACTAGGCGCACGATGAACTGTTATCAGCCATTCTGAAATTTGCGACATCCAAAGGGTCCGTAGCACTAGACTCTATTCCTATTGAGGCTTGAAGCTCCCGTCATTTAAGCATTCAGCATCAACGATTTCCTCGAGAAACTCCGAGCTTTGATACTTTCCGTTCCAACCCCCAAATACAATGTTGTAATTTTAAACTCATGACACAAAATACTTTTAAAACGTTTCAAAAACACTTCGAAAGTACTATCACTATTGGCGAATTATGATGGAAACGTCTATCTTATTCATAATCACCGATTCGGAATAACAGTGCAAATTCCATAGCTGAATGTTTAATGGAATATATTCATTTATTTCCGATCAATCTCTCTAACTAAGAAATATTTTAATTTGATATTTTATCGTTAATGTAATTTCCTATCCAAAAACTATGCAATTGATACTCAAAACTATTGCTATAGTTTTTAATATTTTACTTTACGTGAAATATTCAAATGAATCTTGAAGGTATTATGGCTAAATTTATTTAAATATTTATTCGTCTACAATAGAAAGTCGAAAATAAGAAATTTTATTTGAAAATTTACTGACCTAATGATGGAAATGCTTATCTATAGGTGATGAAATTTTCAATTTGGAGACAAAACATTGAAGTCCCATATATGAATTTGAAGCATATCCCACTGAATTTTCGGGTTTCTAATTTAAATTCATTACGATATCAGGTGGTAATAGTTAATAAATTCAGTTACTAATAAATTTAATATTATATCTTAAATTTTCGAACATTAAATGCACAAATGGATGGTGCCGATAGAAGCGACAAATTCTTCTAAAACTACTATATTCACTATTTCAAAGGTATAAATAGAGTGTACATCAAAACGACACATATATCCCATATCGTATCCTAGACGACTCACATATAATAGCAAAAATCCAGTTATGAACTGAATAAGGCGGTCCAATCAGAAACGGGGAAATTTTCGCATTGAAGAACTCTCAATAAATGAAATTTTTTTACCTCGATGATCCTTACCATAATAGAGAACACAATATTTCGTTGATTTTCTATGGAAGTCTAATGGCGTGAGGATATTAATTTTCTTTTTGAATTTTAAGATTTGCGCATATGCTGCACTTTTAGCCGGAAAAAAAATTAAATTTTACGTTAATTAAGTTTTTAGCCGAAAAAAAATATTTGCGCAATAAATTTTTTTTTTTCAATTTTGCGCAATAGAAACTTTCCGATATACAAGACAATATTTGCATAAAAACATGACAAAGAATTTATCAAACCGGGTGGAAATTGATTGCCTCTTAAGAAAACATACGCTGCTGACCTTTTCAAAGAGTTTGAATTAGTAATGCAAGCTTTCGGAGAGTTGAGCAATCATTCACAGTTAAAGTATGTCTATAATGGAATGAAGATCTCATAATCTTAGAAAAAGAAAGTAATAACGAGGAAAGCATTCACTAAGAAAAGTGCAAACAAATAAATTCGGGAAATGCAATTATTGATTATGTAATTTTTCACATTTCTCGTATTTTTATCAAGGGAGCAATACTACGAATAGGTTTGTTGTGAATTGCATCGTTTTTATGCATCTTTGCAAAATTTCATCGCAATGCAATGATTGTATTCGTGCATATTTATGTGCGTATCTGTCAATCTAGTTGTTTCTTTCAACTCAGAAGCCGATGATATTAGAATTAAAAGACTTGAAGCCGTTGATAGAATACAAAAAAAAATTAGAAGACTAGAAGAGTTGAAGAAAAAAACTTGAAAAAATCTCTTAATTAGTGGTAAATGAAGTAAATTTCAATGCTGAAAAATGCAATCTACGAAATTCCACGTGCTAAAAGTGTAGAAATATGATTAGGTTAGTAGAAAAAATATTAAGCGAAATTGAATAAATGAGGAAATTAAGGAATCTACCCAACAAAAAAAAATTAATAAAATTAATCGAAATCAACGAATAAATTTTCAGTGCATTGTATAGCAAGAAAAAATTTTCTTACTCCAGCAACAACAGTGCTACTGATGAATGAACGCAGATATCAATTCCATTTATTATGTGAAAGCAAGCGTCACCTTCCCACTGATTTATGAACGGCAAAAGAACGCAATATGAACGCAAGTATCAACTTCCGCTTGCATTATAGAAGTGGATATGATTTTAATTAACGGCATCGCGCCCATTCAGGAATATAGACAGTTTTCATCCATCCATATTTAATATGAATCAAACATCTCATTTCATTGATAACATGAAAGAAATAATCAACATTTTTATAAAATTCACAATTTTTCACTAGGTATTTAGTGCTTTTTTTCAATGATATGCACTTATATTGGTTGATTTCGCTAAAAACCTTGTAAGAGCATCAACAGTATCGCATATGATAGCCTTATCATCTATCAGCTTATAAAAGTAAACGTTTATCACTAGAAATTCTTTTAATCGATGCTGAAATTTTCTGCAATTAAAAAACATAACTGAATTTTTATTTAAAATATACGATTTCTCATTTATTATCTGATTATAAATAAATGGAATAAATATTTACAGCTAACCGGGCGAGAGATTATCCTCATTATGTTCGTGACTGAAAGATTTGAGAAGAGTTTTACTGTCGAATGATGAATTTCGAACATTCTCTATTGAGCGTTGATGTTTAGCACTTGCAGGAGCAGAAATTTTTCGTCGTATAAAGATACCGACTGGTGTTGGTGTGGTAATTATACCAGAATCACTACTGAAATATAAACCACGAAATAATAAATAATAATTAATCATAAAAATGAATAACGATAAAAATTTTATATAAGCATGAAAATTTCTGAATTGTTGCTGCGCTGTTACTAAATGATAAATTTTTAATTTTCCTTGTTGGAAGAGAAAAAAAAAACGCAAAAATCGAGCAATTTTTGAGGAAATTGTCGCAATCATCGAACGGCAATAAATTCGAACCATTTTTTTTTTTGTGTGAGCTTAAGAGATGCTCAATGAGTTCACGATAGAAAATGCAAATATCCCACATCGTCATCTTAGTGGATCGAGGTAGGTGGTTTAGCACTCCGCAAGGATCTACGGATGTAAACACAGCTTGAAGCTTTCATATATGCTCATTCAATGACTCTATTTTCCACTCTATCATATCACAGCTCTAATCACCTCACTTCACTTCTGTTTAGCAATGCAACTATAAAACATGCAAAATATTCACGAAAAGAGTATTGGCAATAAAATGAAAGCACACGTTGAGGAAAATAGGTGCTCATAAAAAATTTTAAGCCCATCAATTTAAAATTTAATAACCTTTCAATGGATTCTTGTCGTAAATTTTTCTCCTGCAGAAGGGATTTTGAGTTCTTCTTCTTTGGAATATCTTCACTTGATCGACGTGTTCGAGATTTCGGTAATGATGATTCATTTCCCATTTAAGCGCATTAAAGTAATAAAAAATTCCACGTCTATAGACCTGACAAATATGAATAATATAGTCTAGCGATATTTCGTAACATTCAGCGCTATAATGCCTATGATTTAATAAAAACGAATTAAATATGCAAATATTCATAAATTAAATGCAATATTTATGCAACGCATATGAGTTGCTTTTACTGCTGATCACGATCAAATGATTTACTATATAGACTAAATTATTTGTTACGTTTATACATCTGTAAATTTTCGCAAAATCTTTTCTAAGATATATGCGTTGTAGAATTTTATCAACCACGCGAACAACTAATAAAATATTATTCAGAATACTCTCGCTATGCATTCAGTGCATATTTGTATTTAAAGGAGTAGGAAATTTTGCTTATCTGGTAGTAGAAATTGAACTACATTAAGTAATATAATGCAGTATCAACTATATTTTCTCAGATTCTCGAAATGTAACACTATGGAGTAACTTACCAATAATATAAATGAAATACTAACGCATTTCATTTGCATATGAAAGACATAAAATTAGTAAAATATTTAAATTTATTATGATATATTCTTTTAAAAAAAGCATAGTGGGGGGAGATACCAGCTATATGAAATGTTTCAATAAAGCTGGTTGCTTTCATCAATTTAAGAGCACATTGTATAGCATCAAATAATTTGCACGAAACGTACACATAAGTGAGGAATTTTTATTGAACACGCAATGAATAATATCAAATAGCCGCATTAATGAAACATTTCGAGTATTGTACTTTAAAAGTAATCGAATACGCAATGAAATATGAAGCAATAAGAGGAATATAGGCTAAAATATTGCTCAAAAATATTTCACTATATTTGAATAGCCAACTATATCGTGAGAAAGCGATAAAATAAATAATTATGGGAAATATTTTGATGGGATATTTACGGCTAGATACTCATTATTTTCAATAATCGTTATTGCTAATTTTTTACAATTATTCAACATTTTAAAGGTTTTCAAAAATATTTTCGCATAATTGCTGACGAATTTTCATTTAAAAATTGGCATACGCTCTACAACCTTGTATTTTCTTCACCATATTTTCATGTATATATGCGAAGAATCGTATTTATGAAACGCATAATGGTGACGTTAAATTTGTAGCAATCTATTTGTGCAAACGTTTCTGTCCAATTGATTGTTTCAAAACCGGAAACATTAAAGTTGAAATGACAAAATCTGCTTGATGTAATTTACACCAATGGATATATTCATGTATCGATTTGCAACTTGTTCCATCAACTTAACCAAGAATTACTGAAAGCAGTGGGGATTTAAGTACGGCTAAAATTTTATTCTCAAGTAGCCAAAAGTGCTGCCATATTTCGTGCTCCTTAAGCCCCTGTTGAATTACTCTTCGCGAGAGAAAAATGAATTTGCTATAGATTTATGTGAACGACCAGTTCAATTGAAGCAATAATGCATTATCAAGAGTGCTTTATTTCTTCTTGACAATTGATTAAACTGTATGATTCAACAACAAATTCAAAAGAGGGCTTTTTCTCCTTTCTATTGCTTTTTTCCGGCAAATTTTCTATGTATTTTTTTCTCCCAGATCGGTTGGTTTAATCAAGCGGAATTAAATTCGAAGTATGAAACAATTTGAGGCACCTCAGTCAGTTTTTTTTTTCGATTTGCTACGATGTTCCAATTCCAATAAATAGGCAATCGAATTGAGTAAATGAGCTAAACGATCGCAGTAAAAGTGCATTTCATTAAATTTTTATATCAAATTTAATGAAATAGCGACAAATAGGAGTGCGGAAAATATTCGTTATCACATCGATGAACGAAGCGAACTATAAATTGCTTCAAGAATGAGTTATCTTTTCTTAAAGGAACCATCTGCATGAACCTTCTGATTTTTATCAATCAGAAATAAGGATACTCAATGAATGGAGGAAAATAAATCAACGATAAAAGAAAAAGCCAATAGAGGAAATAAAGGATAAAAGAAATAAAAGGAATCATATATGATTAGAATTCTAATCACTCGCAATATTTTCGATTACACTACTTGAGGATGCAAAATGAATTATTGATTATCGAAAAAAAGCTATTGAGAAAATGTCATGAAAAAACTACAAGATTATCTTGGAACGCTAAGTGCAAATGAGGGGATAATAAGCTAAGAGATGTCGCATCGATAGAGATTTCGTAGAATTGCAATGTTCTTAATTTTTCTGTAGAATGATGGAGTACAGAATAACCTAAAGAACAACAAGTACAAAATGGATTCGGCGATAAGCAGTGCATTTATAAATTCCCTTGAGATAAATCGTTGCGAATATTTCTGAGTATGACGAACAATTTAGAGGGTTTTGTTGCAATTATTTGCGAATTATTAGCACGACTAGAGATCTGATATGAATTTAAAATTCCACGAAAAATATTCAAATTTTCATATTTATGACGTTGCCGCTGTAAATATATCATTCATTTTATTCAACGAGATAAAAAGCAATTATAGATTGAGAGCGGTAACAAAGAACATATTTTAAAGATTTCGGATTCAGAAATGATGGCGCATATGTCAACGGAATAAGCTCTGCAACGATACTCTACAATAATGTACGATAATGTATTTACAATGAAAGTAATAAAAAAAATTTTTTTAATGGAATATTATTTAATTGAGAATAATGTGGCTTTAATTAAATATTCGATTTCTTTGTAAGGCTTTCGTACATTTAAACAGATATATTAGAGGAACTGTATCCACAAGAATTTCTATGAAAAGAAGGCTCAATAACATGCTGAAAAATACCTCTGAAGTTACACTGAATTGGCGCCAGCGAAACTTAGTTTAAGGAAATTTTCTCCAGGAATCCAGGAACTAGAGCTGTCTCTGATTTAAGAACACATTGTAAGTCTCTAATATTTGAATTGCCAATTTTCCTCTTCCTGCATCTCCATTTGTTGAAAAATTCAGATCAAATCTTCTGTGCAGAAAGAATCCGTAATGTCTTTTTTTCCTTATCGATTTTCAACAAATTTCATTTAAGCGCAAGTATGGAATGATGATGATAAAATGTGCGTGCGTACTATGCTGTGACATCTAAATCTCAATGTCATGAGATTTATTGCCCTCATATTACACTTCTCTCGTAAATCTCTATGATAGTAGGACTATGATTAAAGGAATGAAAATGAGGAATTCATAGAAGAAAATCTATTTTTAGAAAATAATCAAGCAATAAAAAAAATGGCATTTCTACCTTCTGCTACCGAGAAAAAATACATCAAAAAAAGCAAACTTGGAAAAAAACCAAATTGATGATTCGAAATTACGTCTTTTTTCGCCGTTTGAAACGTTCCACTCGAAAAATCATAAATGTTTTTACTCTTCAAGTGAACGATGGCTGAGCGCATGTTTAACGACTTAAATGAAACAAGCTTTTAGTTATATTACGGTATGCAGCATATTAATTTATTGGTAAACAACCAAATGGTGTGCTTGGTAATTGTGCGATTTACAACAATCAATGCGAATGGTTGGAAAACGAATATTTATGCCAGGTAATTGCACGGTGCAAATCGATGTGAATATTTTGAAAAACAATCAACTGTTTTACTGTAAGTGGCGGTTTGAGATCGTTGTGGGCTAAAGAGGAAATGAACTTCAGCTACACTGTTAGCCACAAATATGTCAGGAGAATTAACAACTGGTGGTCGATAAAGCATTTATTCAAAACAGATAGTGCTAATCTCAGTAACAGATGGTCGTTTAAAAATTGCCCTCAACGAGGGCTTTAAATGCTTCAGGATTTTATTAATTTGTGAATGCTTTTGAGATAACCAGTGAGGATAAAATTGACTAGTATGGGCTAAGTGGAACAAGTAGCCAGCAATTTCAGGCTCTACTCATAAACTATCGCATCTAGAATCCTAACCATTAGCATCTAAGGTTATTTCACTTTCATTCCAAAATGAAAACAACAAAATTCCTACTAAATAATCATCGATGAAACAAAAGAAAATATTTCAACTTGAGAGAGGCAAAAGGAGAGAGAGGGAGATGGGAGCGGACAAACAAAGTTTGTTTGGTATCTATGGAGTTGTTACTTGAAATTCGTCGAATTTCGGGCAGGAAGATTTGCTCAATTGCAGCTGAGAAAAATTAGCTACGACTGAATTCAGTTATTGCGATAAAGAAATCGCACATAGCTTTACTACCTCGTTTGAAAGTTGAGTAAGCGGAAAAGTGCAAAAATGGTCAAAGAATAAATATATTCATATGACCATCTTGCATTTGGATGCGACAAAAACTTGAAATATGCAAAAAATTTTCACCAATTTATTTATTGTTTTCAAAAATTGAAATTCTCGTTCAAATTAAACTCAGCTATTTGATGCAGCTTTAGAGAAGGAATTGGGTGCTGTAAAAGGTAAAAGATATGTTAATTGATGATAAAAAGAATGATTTACGGAGGATATATTGCATTCCATTAAAAAAAGAAAGAAAAAAGCTTCCGCAATGTTTTGGCATAAAGCGGTACTAGGGAAAAAGGAGTGAATATTTGCCAAAAATGAGAAGAATGATATTGGAGTAGGATCTCATCGAGAATAGAAAAAAATCGAATGAGTGTTGTAAGCTGCCATCAATCGGTAATAATGAACATCGTGCAAACTGATGGGAAATCTTACCATAAAATAATAAAATTGTTAGTGCTGGACTAAGTGGCTTTTTTCTAGATCCATGATATTTATGTAAATGAGTTTTTCAATTTGATGAAATTAAATCCTCTAACGAAATCAAATCTTATTGGGCATAAATTAAAACTGAATTTTGTAAAAACGGGATGAATTGGTGGAGTTAGATGATGTTTATTGAGTTGATCTTTGAAACAGATCGACAGAGAGTTGAACAGATATACGATAAAACATAAGCATTTAAAATATAGTATCCGACTCGTGGGAATAGAGATGAAAGATGGAGACAATTAGATGGGTATACTGGATGCGCCCACAAACCTTATTCAAAACAGCCATTGATGTCACAGAAAACAACTCGCCACACCCTTCTTGCAGCTAGACTAGATGTCTCATAGGTACCTCTTGACGACATTAAGAGCGATCATTCCGATTGCGACATCGCATCATTATCCTTTCGAACCGATGCAAGCAAAAGTTATTGCTTTTCTAGGCAAAGGAAAGGCGCCCTAAATGCCATATTATGATTCATGTTTTGATCGTAATAATGACAGATAGGTGGCAATACATGATATCATGAGATCCTTTTATCTCTTTAAACAAAAAAAAAATGCAACCGGAAATATTCACCACAATATTTTTATAACATTTTAAAATATTCATACTTTTGAAGGTATTTATTAGAACGTTGAATATTTCCATGTATGATGCAAACGTCAACGATGTTTTCGAAAACTTCAATATGTTTTTTTTGTGAGGGAAAATTACATCTCGAGGATCAAATATTATTCCTTGCAAATTGTTATGTTTGACAGATAGCTGGCAGTATGTGCATTAGCTGACATCATTTCATTAATGAAACATGCACAATCCTCTCGCAGAAAAATAAGAAAATAAGATGGAAGCTAGCGTAGCAAATAATTATCGGAATCATATGCAACATAAGGAATGGTACGAAATTTATGCATGAAAAATAATCCGCTTAATGCCATTTCTAGCATCATTCCTTTTGCTAACATCGGATTCTATGCTTTTCTAATAAATTTGCAAATTTTTGGTGATTTACATATTTCTTGGCAATCTTTTTACGCTCACAAATTTTAGTGCGTATCTCACTGACGAAGATGAAAGGTCGAGAAAAGTAAAGGAGGAGGGAGGGGGTGATGAGGAGAGAATCGATGCGCTGGACAAGGCGATCTAGTTGCCAAACTTTGTTACCCGATCTCTATCAATTAACTAGATACACTGGATACAGCAGTTGAAATATTTTTCTTTTTTTTTTCAACACTCACTTATAAAACCTAATATCGATATTTCAGAATTTATTTAGCACATACATTTTAAATTATAAAAATCAAACGCGCATTCATTCGAGCGATCGAACAGCAAAAACTGCTATTAGTTGACCATATTCCTGAATGCTGAATACACTAGTAGTAAAAATTAAAGAATTGCTAAAATTACGGACTAGGAAACTTTAATTTTTTGGAATTTTTTCATAAATTCTTAGCTAAGGCTTAAATTTACGACTAACATTCGAAATAAAGATATGTGAGCGGAAATGTTTCATTGAAATAGACGAAAATATTCACAGACGACATGATGATAGTCACAAATAGTTGCTTGAAGCGTTTAGAGAACTGATTTGCTTGCATTGAAGCACTAATAGAACGGAAGTAACTTTATTGAATAAATATTTTAAAGATAACTGGCAATAAGTTGTGCCTTAATGGAAATGATTGAAGAGCAAATTCGCGCACATCAAATAAAAGAAGTCTATTGAAAAGATGAAGCAATGTGCGCTTTCTAAAATTGTCAATTTTCTCTTTTTTTCATTTTCATCAAGTGGACGAAAAGCAAAAATTATTGAATTTTTCATGGATTTTCTCGTATTCCAGCAAAATGAAGAAATTTTTCTTGAGCGATTAAATTTATATTAACATTAAACGTACGTTTAATTAAATCTATCAGAAATTATTAAATATATGATATCTCAAATAATTACTTTTATGATTTAATAATGTCTCACTTATACAGATATAATGTTGAAAAGTATGTGCTATTAAATAATAGGAAAATAATAGTTTTTTTGTAAATATTTACATAAAACTTGTTAGAGAAGTTACATTTTTCCATTATTACAATTCGCCAAGTCACTTGAGCTTGTAATTGAAGTATATGAAGCAATTGAAACGATCAAATTGGCCACTCCATCACTCAGAGATTAATTCTTCGCGATTTTTTTTTTTTTTTTTGAATAAAACTCCGCAAATATTCCCTAAAGAACTTAAATAGCTTCCTACTGTGCTGATGGCGTGGAGTGTTATTGGGGTGCTTTTAATGGAATACATTAAATTAAGAAAGGCGACGCTCCTCTTGACACTAAAAAGCAAAACACTCGATCTGGAGGTCACTTCTTCCTTTTTGATCATCTCGATCACTTGAAAATTGCAAAAAAAAAATTCTAAATTTGAGTATTTAAAGATCACTTTGCTCAGCGGTTTCATCGTTAATTATATGGCTTCTCATAGATTGCTTTTGAATATAGTCAAGATGCTATAAATCTCTAAGTTCCTTCATAATTTTTTTTTTTTTTGCTAATAACTTTTGAAATTCTACCATAGTGAACTGATATGTTACATCGGAAAGTTAGAGCATTTCTTAGCACTGCAAGATGAGAACACAAGACGATGCATAAAAAAGGCGCAAATGAATGGGATTTTTTTTTCACTCGCTTAGAAGTTTATTAAAGACATATTATTCTTAGTGAAGTGTCATATTATGTTATAATACTGTCACATTATGGCCGACAGGTAAGCAGGTGAGTCATGATCACGTTCATTATAGGATCAATCAAAATTAGGTGATTCTTCATTTAAGTGAAATACTTAATGAATCGACAAAAAAGAGAATACATAGTTGTCGGGCAAGTGTGAATGCATATTGATGCATTTAGTGCAGGAATAAAGTTTCACAATGAAGGCATAATTAGAGGGTTCTAGAAAAGGAAGTAAATCGATGAGAATATTTTTCGAACGTTAGGAAACGATAATACAAATGACGTGAATAACACTACTGCATTGGATTTGCGCATAGGTGAGGATCGAGATAAAGATCGCTGTTCGAAGAAGTTTACATTTTGAGCTTCTCAAGATTTGGTCTAGAAAGCTTCAAAGAATCGGATGCTTTAAGCTTGAAATAAAGAGATTTTCCTGGATTTAATGAATGATTTACTCAATACACAAATGTTCCTACTTAAGTATGACCGTAGATATGGCACACAACATGCAAATCAGCTTAGCTGAAATTCATGGCACTGCCATGATACGTCAATGATATAATTATTGAGGATGCTAAAGAACGTGGATATCACAGCAACTAAAAAAACAAATTGAAATACTTGATTCACAGAATTTTTCAGGAAGAGAGCAGGGAGGTTGGTCGGTGAGCGAAGAGAGATTTCACGCATTCTAACATACTTTCCAAACATAACTTTAAAATGACGGCATAATGGCACTGCAGTTTTGCACAGTAAAACCATTAGTGCCAGAGAATGTCTTATACATTTATGCATCATCAGTGAGATTAGTGGCCACAAAATTATGAAATTTATCGATCATGAATTTAACTGATAGCTGATATGGAAGCGGATGTGAAATTAACCGAAAAAAGCTCCACCTCAACTAAGCAATCATATAAAACGAAGAACGTAGACAGCTATGAAATTGAACGTAGAAAAAAAACGAAGTATATTCGATGCACCACTAAAATAAAAAATCTTCATATAGGAGCCAATCAACGAATACTCGACAAGCGAGTATTAGTTTACTTAACAAGCTCAGTAACGACGAGCGGCTGTCAGTAAGAGCAGTAGGCGCCATCAAACAACCGATTAGCATTTCAACGATCGCTTATATGCCTCGTTTGATCCATTTTTATATCGTGCGCACTGCAAAGAAAAATTTACCGATCCACATATGTTCAGGAATAAATACAGTCAACATATAATAATATATTGGTCCACAATAAAATATATATGTATATATTGGTGTTATTACAACTTGGTCATTAATCCCACTCGGAAAGTGAGCTTAAAGGGAAACTGGCCGAACTTTGATTATAAAACTCAAGCATCACAGTTGACGTGAAAATGTAATAAGCAGAAAATATTCTCAACGATCGCATTTCATATCACATTTTCCGTTCAAATAGAGCACATATGCGTAGGTGGATGGAATCTTCAAGATAGTATGAAGCGCATTATAATGACTTGTTTATGTCTTTTATAGATAGAGAGTGTGTGCTGTTTATGGAGAAATAAATTTCATTAAAATTGTATTAACATAAAGCCATCGAAATATTCTCAAGGGAATAAATATTAGCTCTAATATTTATTGAACTTATTTCTATGCAAATAAAGTGAGTGGTCATTTTGCTCATCATTTTTGCCATTTAGTTTTATAATCGATATGAATGAATAAATAGAAGCGTAACAAAGTTTCTTTGAATGATATATTCAAATAAATGCACATTATTGGTTTTTCACAGAAAAAAGTACTGTGATGAATTCAGCTATATGAGGATCAAATCAAACAGCATATTCATGTCTTTAGGATGCTTTTTAATTGATTCACAATATAATTAGCGAACTACGGCAAATTTGAAATTTGTATAATTCAAGTAGGAAAGCACATCTCTTGTGGATCAAGAGAAACTATAGAAATTAATGAAATCATCCTTAATCACATTAATAGATATATCCGGTTAGACGCAGTCGCCGATTTTGGTGATTCTTTTTTCGCATCGACAGATGGGATGCTAAAATACTTTATTCGTTTTTGTGGGGACAAACAGACGCCTCAAATCCGATGAAACAAGTTGAATTAGCCATAACTGCAAGCGAACGTACTTTTTTTTAGTGATCGGCAAATGCATCCAACTTGGAAGGCGTCAGCAAGTTTGCGTTATGCAAAAGTTGTAAGAAAAAAGAAGGAATGAACGAAACACAATATGAGTAGTGGAAATTCAGAAGGAAAAGAGATAAAAAAGGAGGAAAAATCACTGATTGTAGAGAAATTCGCTCCCCAGATTAATATATCGTTTAAATGCCTTGGACTGATCAATAAACAAATCGAATCAAACTTGCCACTGAGTAGGTCAAATCAAATATACGCTAAAAATTGATTTAAAAATTGGCGATGACACCGCTATAAGCAATACTTTTCAGAAAGTACTTTTGCCCCTTACATATGAGCGTATATACAAACGTATTCGAATTGCTCAATGCTTTTTATCCATTTTTGCATATTTTCGTTGCATGAACTAGAGTATTGTAATGTTGTTTCGGCGCATATGTACGTGTATCTCTGTGCCTATCTACGCACTCTCTAATTTCAATTTAGCAATCATAGAAACTACAGTTAAGAAAAATTTTTGATACACATCATATAAACGATAGAAAGAACGCATTTTATAAGCATCGAATTTTATGTTTCAACCTTTTGAAAGAAATTGTTTTCACATAAAATTGTTGAAAAATTTTGCGCATTCCACGAGTGTTGAATATGAAAATGCATTCGGTATATGGACATATAGAATACTAGTGAATTTTTTTTTTTTAAATTATTTGTTCGAAATTTAAGAAATCAATTGGTTCACCAAATGGAAATATAAAAATCCATATAACATCAACTCTTATAGCATATCACAAAAAATATTTGCGTCACTCAAAAATGATCACGTTCATTCAAATTTTCTAGTGGCAACTCTGTTTTGCCAACTTTGGGTAGATCCGTTTATGCATCTCCAGCGCTATCACTTCTTCAATCCTCATAGAGTCATAAAGGACAGAGGGACAGAAGGCTATTTACGTTTTTTTTTTGAGGAAAAAGATTATTTCATACCTATCATGCCAAAATGTAATTTACGTTACGAATTCAATAAACCAACGAAGAGCGCCACCGTGAAGCTGTCGGCGACGTTAAATCTATTTAAGCTATACGGACCATTTCTACTATAACCCACTGATTGGATTATTGGCGTAATGCATACTTCTAAAGTTTCCGCGGACACACAGACACACAGACAAACGAACACACAGACAGGCAGACACACAGACACAGAGACACACAGATAAACAGACACAAAGACAGAGAGACACACGGGACATGCAAAAATTCGAAAGAGAAACTCATTGCGAAATTAGGAAGTCGTAAATGTATCATTATTTTTTTTATTGAGTAGGTAATGTTATGAATTTAACCCGCTTTCTTCTAAGGCCCATTTGCAATTGCGGATTTTTTTCTATTTATTTATTGCAGAAAAGAGTTTTACTTTTTTCATTACGAAATTTCCTTTCTCGTGTGATATTTTTTCGTCAAACAGTCGGCGAAGATGAATTTCCACACCAATCAAGTTTACTCGATAAAAACCACAATATTGTTGCTTTCTATCAGCAATCTAATACAAATATATTTGCGTTCTCATATCGCTTTCTATGCGCTATCGATTTATTAATTATGAGGTTATTTTATTTTTGCAAAAAATTAGGCAGCCACTTAATTTCATCGAGTTTATTTCACATTTTTCTTTACATTTTTCTTTGTGAGTATTATTCATTTTGTTCTTATTGTGCATTGCTTTCTGGACTTTTTTTTTGAAATGCTCAAGTCTTATATTTCTGTTCTTGTATTTGCTTTGAATCGAAGAGAAACCTGAGGTCGCTCTCAATTTCGATGCATCTTATTGGCTTTATAGGTTCATCTAGAGCAGCGATATTGTGATTTAGCGACAAAATCTAACGAAGATCGATGTAGCAGAATGGGAGAAAATATGAACTCATGCGTATATAGTTGAATCGATTTCTTTTTCATATTGGCTTGAGCGGAAAATTCAACGGAAAAAAAATTCAAGTATAGAATTGTTTCCAATTCACTTTGCAATATGCTTCCAGCTGTGCGACAAACCTACCTCAATATAGACTCAAAAATTGCTTTCTAATGTAACGTTTATTTTATTCAGTGTGTTTTCTCGTTCGTCGTCCCTTCCACATATATACTTGTTTTTCGTTACTTGTACATTTTTTTTTAGCTCGTAGAAGAAGAGAATCGCTCCTTTTTAGCTCTTTTTTTTAGCTCCTACCGTTAAATGTAGTGATCTTGCAAGGTGATGAGCGCATTTTTTTACGCGTCCATTTTGATCTTTTTGACTTTCTTCAACAAGATTCTCACCATTAAATTCCTTAATGAAAGATGATTTATTTTGCATGTTGCAATTTGGAGAATGCAATGGAAGGTGAAAATATTTTTGAAAAAAAAAGTGAAGGAAAATGAAATGCATTTCTGTGCGTTTTAAATTTTTTCCTTGCCAACTTAAAATCGTTGACTGATTTGTCATTTGTGGCGCTAACTTCAGTAGTCAAAAATGTAATATGTTGAATAGGTATTACTGACAGGAAACATTAGAGTAATATGGTAAGAAGCATTTGCCGTTTGCGATCCTTTTTCGCAGGAAGTTTATTTTTACAGTGTTTATACTTCGATGACGAAAAACCGTTTCCGGTACTAATATTTGAATATTTTTAAACGCAAAAACGTTTAGCACTATTGCGTTCCTTGTTAGTTCCCTTCTTTGACTTTCCATTTTTCGAATATTTTCCATCATCAAAAATAAATTGCCTTATCTTAATAGGTATAATTATGCTTTCTTTCGATTTTCTTTTAAAATATGTGATTCAGCCAGACGCCGTCTGACTGAGTGCTTTGCAAGTGACTCTCCATTTCAGTATGCTCTTCGTCACTATAACGCTGTATTATTCTGGGTTGCTAAATTTTTTAGGAAGGAGAGGGCCTAGAAGCGGTCCGGGGGAGGGGGGGGGGAGGAGAGAGGGTTTTAATTCTGTTACCCCATTTTCGTGGAAAAATTTTACCATTCACGCTTTATTCAGGCTGAACTAGTGAACTTATTGGGAAGTACCATGAAAATGATATTAATTCCAACAATAGGAAAGCGTTCGACAGTGTTTAGCACCGTCTAGTCTTTGTTTGCGATTCTTTCTGCCTCAGAGAACAGTTCATAGAAATTTGCATATGCAAAGATTCCTATTATTTTTCAATTTTCTCGCAGAAATTGCCAAATTCATACTGAAATGTAATCTTTATGATTTATATACTCTATACGATTATGATTGAGACGACATAGATTTTGTGCTATGATATTTGAAGCTGCATATGAAATATAAATGCAAGCAAAAATAAATTTTATATAGTGTATAGAAGCTTTGAAGAGAAACATCGATGAGATGTAATAATCTTAAAATTAACCATATAGCTTAAGAAAAGATAAATCACTGATCGAAATGTAACAATACGAATGATTGAATGTTGAAATACGCAACAAATTTTTAACTTTCGAAGATGTTCAACGTCAATTTTGTTGAGAATGGTTCGTTAGAAAAAAAAAAAGAAGCAACTAGGAATTGCACAAATTCTTTTTCGTCTATGATTGTGAAAGATCATTGATATGAAGTGAGTGATGCATCTTTGAGTGCTTTTATTTCCAACGATCTTCATTTTGAAGTAAAAAGATCGACCAATAAGCTGATATGGCGGTAAGATTAGGATACTAGTGATCATTTGAACGCACTTTTATACTCAACAAGGAAAGATGCACTCAATACAAACAAACTGGTTTTAAGGCGTTCCACCATTCGGATTGGTTGTTACAGTCTGCCCGCTTTATTATGGAAGCATAATCGATACTACTTGAAGAATTTTCCACGTTTCTCTAGTGCAAATTTCAATATATTCAAATTTCAATATATTCTTTACTCGTAGATCTAATGCGTTTTGTAGATTCTATCTCTAATATTTTCATATTATAAAGAAAACCTCATAAATTATGTAAATTTTTTTTTCATAACTTATACAAATTAGAGTGGCAATGCATTTCGTATAGGAATTATTAGAGGGTTTATTGAAACGATAACATTTTGCAATCTCCACGTATCAATGATTTTGTAAATTTTTTTTTCAACTATTCAAAATTTTTGACGATTATATTTTTATTTAATGTAAAAAATTGCTAGCAATAAATCTTTTAGTTATAAATAATTTATGAGTGTGAATAGTCGGTCAGCAACGTCACTCTTACTTTATGGCGTCCACAAATGCAGAGGTAATAAAGCTAGAGACATTTGGGATTTTCTATTCGCTCGATAAATAACTCATCTTTGATATAAATTGTTGATCAAATTCGCATTTTATATCTTTGAGGTAGGTCGAACGTAATCATCAATTCGATCGTTCGGCTATATATAGCTGATAAACGTGGCGATTGTTGAATCGAGATATATTATTCAATGTTTTTTTCATTCGTTATGAGCACTCGCCTATACTGATGACAATTTCCAACATTCATACTTATAAGCTTTTGATGTTGCTAATGTTTTTTGTATTGATTAGATTTCATATGGATTTTTTTTCTTTCAGTATGCATTTATCAAATTTGTTCCACTATTTCGCATTTTTATTGTCGTATTGTCGTCTTTTTTTTCGTACATTAATGGAAATTTTTTCACTTATTAGTATATTTTATAAATTTTTTTTTTGCTTAGAAAAAATTTAATTTTCTTTTCTTGAGTTTAATTATTTCTTTTCTTTTGCAGTCCTCTTTTCACTCGTCTTATTCTTTGGCTTTCTCTATTCATTTTGCGTCGTTATGACGGCGAAATGTTGCGATGATGCTTTCTGTTTCCTCCGTTTTTTTTTACGCATAGAAAAGAGCTTCTCTCTTTTGTTTAATAGGACGAAATAAGCTTTCAACATTATCCATCTCTAGATGCGTCGAAGATATTTCTTTCAAATATGTGGATCGCTTTTTTTTCAAATTCTTTACGCTTCCAATAAATCCTTTTTCCGTTGAAATATAAAATCCTGCAAAATTTTGAGTGAGAAAAAATATTATTTGAAATGCTATACATTATTGCCGAGGCCTATAAAAATCTCTTATATCCCTTTCCTTCTCTATGAAAATAGACGTAAAAGTGCTCTTCTCTCACTCCCCTCGCCCCCCCCCTCCTCCACTTCCTCCTCCATCCTTTGCCGTCGAAGTGTAAATTTAAGATTGAAATCGATCTAAGATGGTCGATGCCTCGAGATGCAGCTTTCGAATGTTCGTCATTTTCCGTTATTTGAAATGAAGGCGATAATTTCAGGAAGGAGGCACTGGTTGCTTTAAATTGCATCTAATGTTTTATGAATGGTTGGCATTCATTTCAATGGTCTCATTGCTCTCAGTGAATATTTATTTAAATATTTTCGATCAACAAAGTCTTCCTTCATTTATGCCAAAGAGTAATGATTTATTTGCTTTTAAATATTTTCACATAAAAAATTTTTCAATGATAAATAGTTGAATTAAAATTTAATTATCAGCATTTTTAATTAGATTTAGCCGATTGCATTTTCGCATGAATATTTTCTATCTTTATGTTTATTTATCTTTACTTTTTTTTTCACATATTATTAGAAATTTTTCCAAAACAGTACTTATCTTCTTTCAATGATGATAATATAATTTGACATTTAAGTTCTCAAATCTTAAAAAAAAAAATTTTTTTTTTTCTAATTTATACAAATTAGCGGCATAATATCTTATATGGGATCATGTTGCGGAAACATACGATGCTTCGGTTTTTTTTTTCTTGAAACTAAAAATATATCCGACAATTCCCTTCGAAGCGATAGTATTTTTCTGTCATCATAGAAACAGATTACGACTGTCGTCTTTTTTTTTCGTTTGCTTTCTTTCATAACTGGGTCAGTTCCACTTTTGCGTTTCCTTTTATATTTAGCCATATTTAGCCATACTTTAATGAATTATCTAAAAAAATCTACACATGACTTTTAGTGACGTTTTCAGGCCACTAAAACTTATACGCATTTTCTCACAACATTCTAGTTTCCACGAAAAAATTTTTTAAGGCATTAAGAAGATTACGAGTTGGGGTCTCTGTTATTTATGTACAACTTCCTCAATCAATATTGAATGCTTCCATTATTCTATTATTATATAATTTCATAGTAAGTGACCAACATTAACTACCGAAACTTTGAGGCAAATATTTTGCGAGAAAAAAAATGCAATATTTTAATTCACTATAAACAGCGTTGGATAGAATTAGGTGTTCCGTGTAGAAGAGGGCGAATCCATCATATTTGAACGCTCTCAGTTACTCTTAATGAAATTATTTTTTCGTTAGAAAGCTTACTAGTTTATATACCTGTGTAGTTGAATTAACCTGGAAGGAGACGGTATTTTTTCCTATGGTATTTCACCGTAGCATAATATTCTTTTTTTTAAAATAAAAAAATGGCCTTACTTTCCCGATGATCGAAATATGAATCTTTTATTTTCCAGATGAACAAAATTTTGAATCTACTTTGTCGTCCTCTACTATCGATGATTCTTATTTGCATTTATCGTTTGCAAATGATGAAATGTTATCAACAACTCAATGGCCAATGCATAAAGCAAAAAAACAATCTGAGGACATTATTGTTAGTAAAGTATATTCGAAGTTTATAATATTTTTCTCTTTTTTTTTGAAGTTTTTAAAAATGCTCTCTTGGATAGGGGAAGGACATTAGCGAGCAATGTTTTATGTGTTTGAATTCGTTTGCATTCATATGCCCAGGGGATATAGGAAATAGGGTGGTGATGATGATGGGAATAAGAGGAAGGAAGGGAAAGAGGTGAAAGAGAGAGATGAATTTAAGAAAGAAACGATTCACTAATCATATTCAGATTTATTTTTCTCCATGAACTATGATATGAAACAATCGTATTTTAGCACATCACAATGTTGTCAAAAAATTGCTAAAATTTTTGAAAGAATTCCATCAATTTTATTCGATATTCTCGACGGGCGTATTTCTTATTGAGCGCACAACAAGAGTTAAGTATCATGAATCATAATAAAATTGAACTTTCATTGATACGTTTTAAAGTGTTCGTTTTTGTCGTATTGATTCGTTTATAGATAATCGCTAAACACTTGTTGCGTAACATTTGATGGATCTTTTTTTTTTTTTTTTGGTTTCTTTTATTTTTTTCGTTGAAAAAAAAAAATTAATTTTTTTTTTTTTCTTAAAACATTAATCAACTCAATGATACGAATGACAATTAAGATAGTAAAGAATTACAAAGATAAGATAGCAAATTTATTGAAATTGTTTTCATCAATAATATTATTTTTTTTTTTTATTTTTGGAACTTTTTATAGTGAAGAATTTTGAAATTTTCAAAAAAAAAAAAAATTGAAATTTTGAAAAAATTGAAATTTTCAATTTTTTTTTTTTTTTTTTATAGTGAAGAATCGAAATTGTTATTTAGGGTCCTCCAGTTTTGCAACACTATGCTATTGGAGATGAAGAATGCAAACGCGCAATCATTGATGAGAAATTTGCTGCAAGAATTTCAAAGGTATTACTTTAAAACTTCCGTTTCTATGATTTGAACTTCGAAGACATTAATAAGACAGGTTTAAGCACGTGCAATAGAGCAAGCGTTATGCCTATCTAATATATATCATCGCAATATATGTCTAGCAGTGTATTCAAGAAAGTAAATATTAAAAATATTTATTTAATGACTCTTTTTATTCGACTTAATTTACGGAGTATTATTTTTTATAAAGGAAATTATTTTAGAGAAATCAACGACTCAATGTAACAGTTGATGAGCGAATAGACGCTAGTTGTGAAGAAGTTCGAAGCAGAGGGCATTACCCCTCTTATAATGGTGAAACATTTTCGATTGCATACGTCAGAGTTGTCTATAAGGTTGTTGTAAATGTATAATTGATTCATTTAAAGAAACTTTTTTTTTCTATTATTTTAAATGAACAATTCAAGGTTATTAAGTTTTTCAGAATGGCGCATTTTAAGTTATACAGAGATTCTAGTTTTTAATAATATACCTAAGCGTTAGCTACAAGAAAGCAAATAGATTGAATTCGATTTTTTTTTTGATTTCATATCGAAGATAGCCTATCTCATTTCTGTTTTATTTTCGAACAGCTATATTAATAAGGCATTGATTGATCAAAAAGTTTTCGTGATAAGAAATTTTTTAAATCTTTTAACTGGATGATGAGCGAAACGATTGTTGAAATAATTTTACGACGAAATTGATAGATTTGAAAGGAGCTTTTTTTGTCATTTTCAAGGATAGCTCTAATTTTTTGATATTTCACTTCCCAAATTTATAGTTTGTTTCAAGCGTTACTATCATTGCCATCTTTTCGCTATGTTCAGTTCAAGCTTTATGAATATCTATATGGTTCGTCCTCAATGATTTAATAAAGTCTTTCAGGATTATCATCTACAAGAACTTCTTTTCAATTTAATGTACTCTCCGGTGAATATTTTCTGCTATGCAATCGATCGAAAAGCATCCATAAAATTTCATGAACAAATGCGAAATCTTTCACAATGCTTCCCAAATGTTTATCTTACGAAAGCTGAATACGATGTGGATAGTGCTGGTCATAATATGGATCGAAGCTTTTTAGAGTGTTTACAAATTATACGACATTTACCTAACTGGAAATATGCCATTTTATTACAGGTAAAGAATATATACACTTATGAATGCTTTGTTTTTGCTAAAGACTCATAAAGGGATGGAATGTTTTGCTCCGATTTGCTGTATAGGTTATTTTTTTTTGGGGGGGGGGGTGAGGCGAGAGGTGGTGGGAAGGGAGAGGAAGTTGTGGAGTATGAAATAAAGGCGGATAGACCAGCGATCGCTTCTCGCGGTCAAGTAACTTGTCGATTTGGGTATGGCCGCAATTAGCGTCATGCTGAGTAGATGCTGCTTGACTGTGAGTCTCGTGGTGTTGAGATAAGCACCATAGAAGTAGAAAATTCTGTGATATATAATGAGTTAGATTATATTATTTGCTTATAGAGATGCTCTTTGCCATTAAATCTTTTTTCATCTAATTGCTTATAAAATCATAGCATAAAATGGCTACTCAGCTTATAAAAATAACACCAATAGCAAGCATCACTTCAGAATCATGATATCCCATTGAAAACCAATCGAGAAATGATCGCAATATTGGAATCACTCAATGGGACCAATGATATCGGTATCGGTAGGCCGTTTGCAAATCGAGTTCCAAAACATACCGATTGGAGCTATAAAGCGCTTAGCCTTTTTAAAGGTAGTTCGTTCTACCTTTCTGGTATACTTCGTAGAATCATTGAGCTATTAAATAAATGTGGACTCAAATGATTTGAATTGCATTACGCTAAAGCCACTCGAAAAATAGCACTCGTTGTAGTCAATGGGATTATGATAGATACCTCTACCCTCCTCCAGGAATCCAGTCTCACTTCTAGGATTCCAAGAAATTTTTTGTTGCAATGATTTTTTTTCCGTTCGGGGTTACTATGAAAGGAGTGTTCGAATGTCTTTCGCATCAATTTTCTCACTTTTTAGTATCATAGAATATAAGACTTCGCACCTTTTTCGGCGTGAGCAATCATTCCGAAAAAATTCTAGCGTCGCTTCTATTGCTTTAATTGCAGGGTTTTTTCGCCGATTTATTTACCCGTTTAGACTTAGAAAAAAGAGGATGAGAAGACCTCTATTCCTTTTTAACTAGAATCTTTGATTACAATAGCCGAATGAACATATAATGATGAGTTTTAAATATTGGTGAAAATAGCAATTTTCAGATGCCAAGAAAAATGATGATCGGATTTTAAAAATCGCAAAAGGTAGTACAGCAGCATCATTGTCTCGAGCTTTTGTTGAGTTTATCGTTGATGAACTCAATTTGACGACCATCTTAAAGCGATTCAGTAAAGTGCGTTATGGATTGGATGAGATGCTTATTCCTTCTCTCAATTCGGATGATGACCTCGGTAAATCATTTTCAATTCCTTCAACGAAATTGGCGCCGTTTTTAATAGTGTGAACAACGCATACCGATATATATCAATGGCCTAATCCACGAATTTTTTCTCTTAGGCAAAAGTCCATCGAAAAAAAACAATCCCATGTTATTTTCAGCATTGTTTTCTTTTCTATTTCCGCTTGTGAATACTCTCTTCTTCATAATTTCTTCGATAATATAGCAGTGGGATTTGAAGGAGTGTATCAAAGTGGACGTCAATAGTCGCTGTTTTCTTCTTCTCACCTTTATGATCAGAACAGTTGATTTTCCTTTTGAAAAAAAAGTTACCTGAAGGATTTAATTGATTTGCAGATGCACCTGGTGGCTTCACAAGACGATGCATTAGTCGACACAGTTCATTTATTACAAGGTTTATTTTATTTCTATTTATTCCACTCGCACTTTGCTTTTCTCTCTTTTTTCTCGCTCATCAAGTAATTCCCATAGTAGTGCTTGAAAATCAAAGATAATAAAGGGAATAGTGCATTGTCTATTATATGAAAAGAAAGCTTTTAGAAATACTTTACCGTTTGAAAGATTTGAAAAATGAGCACGAAATTAAGAAAGGGCATTAAGCGGTTACTGTGAAAAAAAAAACATTTCCCCATGTACAGAAAAGCATCTCCTATAAAGCAGATGTACATCTATATGTCTGTCGGAATGTCGGAATGTCTGAAGTGCTATTTTTTGTTTTCTCTTTGAAATAAGAACAGTAAAAAGTTGCAGGTATGTTGTATGGGGATGGTCTCGTCTACCATGTAAAAGTAGGCGATATCGTCATGGCGTTTGCGTTTTCGGCATCGAAGATCTGAAAATATTATTTAATTCACGATATTTATTTGCCAATAAGATGTTAGCCGAAAATGACTATTTCGCGATTTCTTGCTGGGCTAAAATACTTCACAATCGGACATACAACCATGACGATCATCGTCATATCGATGTTGAATTTTATTCGCGATTATCATCCGTTCGTTTCAATAACAATCGACAAAAATGGAGAGCGAATTTAAAAGCGTTCAACTGTTGAAAATAGGCTGGATGTTCGCCGGTTCTAGTATTTTAGCTTTTGCAACTAATAATGCATCGATTCGTTACCATAATAAGAGTTGAAATGGACATTTCCTTTCATTTTAATGAAATTCCTGTAAGATCAAATTGTTCAGGCGTCTGTATCTAATGTTTTGTTGACAGATAGTTCGTAATATTTGGAGGAAATTAGCCTAGAGCTGAAATAAATCGGAACAATGTCTGACTAATAGGAGTAGAGCCTCTAAGCTGATTTTACAAAATTCTACAAAATTTGTTTGATAGAAATTTTGCATATTTGGAAACCAAACAAAAATAACTACGAGTCACTATGCTTAAGAATTTTGCTAAAACGATTATAGTTGAAAATATTTTACCCCCATTTATGCGATTTGATGTGTGCTTCACATCGTCCAGCTGATGTGTACAACGTCTTGCAATAAATGAAAATATAAGAGCATAAATCCCATAGTTTCCTACTTTTCCGTATGCTAGAAGTTAACTGTTCGGATTGGAGTTCTCTCAATTCCTTCGAAATTCTACAGATTACTCTCTTCGATGGTTTCATTTCTTCTAAGTTCAATCTTTATGTCGAATTTTTCTCAGCTCTATTTCATCTTGTTGTAATTATTATTTCTATCGATTATATTTTAAGTTATCTCCTCTATTACTATGGGAGAAATTTTGTTGTGGTTTATAAATAATGGTTAAAAATTATCGCTTTCGAAATTTTCATATGTAATCATTATTGCATTGAATTTTTACAACTGAAATTTATTTTCAGAATTCTTTAAAAAATTTTTGCAATGTGTGAAATTGTTTTCTCTGTTTTTCTAATATGAAAAAGAAATCTTTTGTTTTATGATACAATGAAAGCGAAATTTATTTTAGTTCTACGAGTGAGAGAATAAATTAATGGTACGCAATTTTGAGCTCTCATAATTCAATGAATATATGGTTCATAAAAAATAAAAGCTTCAACAGCTGATATCGTTCACATCATGATCGCATATCCGGTCTAAAATCGTTGTTCTTTCGTTCTAGATAAACGATTTTCCAAAAGCAAAACGACTAATTCCAACGGACAAGTAAGCAAAGTTTAGTATAGAGTGGAAAACTGATATTAGATATTCAACTAAGGGGATGAAGCGAATGTGCTAAAATAGCGGAGAGAAGGAGAGAGTCTACATTGGTATCGCGTCGCATCTGCGTCGAATCGGATAATCATATGAGTTGACGCTGAAGATAACGGCGAAATTTTCAGGAGTTTTAGTTCTCAAACGAATAGCTAAACAATCTGCTCATTAATTCGTTTCTAATGAGCAAAAAATTAATGACCAGAAGAAGTTTTGTTGGAATTTTGAGGAATGAAAGTGACCAGTGGTCACTCGATTTCTGCTAGGATTAAGCTTCATTATTCGATAAACAATTATCCAATTCAAAGCATTTCTAAATTCTACTTGATGTATACGCATGTCGCATCGATGTGTCAAACATATGTATCAAATAATGGTAACAATGTTTACTTTGGCGTGGGCAATTTCTTGAAGAGTTTGAATAGGGAGACTGCCATAAATGGCTATAAAGATGTTTGAATTTATGGGCGAAAACATCGTTGATGCATTGCGATGAGCACTCAAATTTTGGAACATTTGATGAACGGACAGCCGGCTGCAACATGCTTAAACTTGTACAATTGGTCGCTATTTGCATTTATCACTTATCAACAGGTAAGCCACATACCCTTTCTCCATGCCGACGACATTAGAATAGAGCCTTTAAAAAGTGTCCTTAATTGATTTTATTTTTTTTTATGCTGCTGATATTTGAAATAAAGCTTTGGGAAACTTATGGTAAAGGGGGTGGGGAGAGAGTTTATGGTGAAGAAAGGCTCCCATTTGATATCTCTATTATCGAAATCGTCTGCATAAAATATTTATTTATTTTTAGACGGTAAAGAATTCAGCCATGCACTCGTCAGCAATCCTCCATTCAAAAAAAAATGAATAAATAAATAAATAAATAAATAATGAATAAAAGAAAAATAACAAAGTGAAGAACTATATCGCCACATTTAAAAACTATTCCTCGATGTTAAAGGATAGTTGCTGAAATAATTCAGAAATTTTGGCAATTTTTATAGAAATAAAAAAAAAAAAAAATTTTGTCGTTGATTTCTTATTGAATCTTTGCTTATCCATTGCTTCGAAACACCTTTCAAGACTCCATTAAAAACTCTTGCGAAGTGAACATTTTAGAAATATTTTTTTACAAGTATAACAGACTGCATGAACTCGTTTCGATGTTACAACTTTCCAATATAAAGGTGGTGATTTTTTTTAGCAATTGAAATGGAATCGACGAGCATTACTCTTGAGACAAATCGTTCATCAACGATATCATTCACGTCAACAATTGCAACTACTTCTTATGGTTTATTGATATGTCAGCATGTGATTGTGTTCGAAAAACTTCTATTGCTTATTTAAAGGGGAATGAATTTATTTCGTGCAAATATATTTTAGTAATAATCGTTAGGCTCCATATTTTTCAGTCACATCTCCATAATAAGATAAAGTTTCTACTATTCTCCTTCTCTTTTTCTTTCGGTCTCTCAATGATTCCCTAAATGGCTTCCTAAAATATGAGTTGATGCTTATAGAAAATGAAATATCTTTCAATATAAAATATCTATGCATATCTAAAATCATTTCTGCCTATATCGAAGCCTTTCTTAGTAGATAGCAATGGCACAGGGGAAAGGATTGTTTCTTCCATGGAAACCTTGATTGTAATACATTTAGATTTCGACATAACGTAGAAAAAATTTCAAACCATTCTTAGCTATAGCGCATTCACATATATTATCATGGAATTGTGAAAAATTGATAAATCTTGAAAAAATCCCGGAAAAAAATGTGTTCACGAATGATGCATCTTATTGCTATGTTTTTTAGTATTTTTGAATGGAATTGATGATATCGTCCAGATGAAATACTATATTTTTTGAAAGTAAAGAAAATTGCAGAAAACAATACGTTCATAGAAATATCTATAACATTTAGAAAAAATTTCATTATAATATATTTTTGTTGCATTTATCATGCGGTTAGTATCATATGTAATAGAAATCAATGAAGTTTATTGTATTTTGAATTTTTTTTTTTTTTTTTTGATAAATCCAATAATCACAAATGTTTTTTGTGTTATCGAGAAAATGCATAAAAATTGCAACATTCATAAGGATGCTTTTTAGCTATTCACTATTGCAATAGCGAATATCCCGCTTTATGTCCTTCCGGTCCTTTTGAGTGCGTAATGAGCGATCCTGGTAATTATGCATGCGTCTGTGCTCCAGGATACGTTTTAATAAATGAGACAACCTGCATAAAAGGTTATCACTTATATTTTTTTTTTCATTTCTTTTGAATTAGAATCAATTTGCATTATTTGTTTTATATCATTTATATTATTCATTATAAGTTCACGTTTTTATATTTGTAATTTATAATTCCTATTTGTAAAATTTATACGTGAAAAATATAGGAAAGATGGGAAATAGCTTTTTGAAGCAGCAAGGAAATCAGCAAGGAAATCGGCTGACTCATTCTGGTGTTGTTGTGCTCTGAATAGTGAACAAGACTTGGTGATTACATCAACCACGAATGTTCCAAACGGTAGTAGTATATGATTGCGTAAAATTTTAATTTTTTAATATTTCAATGTTCTAAAGGATAATAATGGAAATATTCCATACCTTGATGATTCTATATTCTAAAAGAAAGATTCCAATGGTGAAACAAATATTGCAAAAGAAGACATTTTCTGCCACGATGCAAATCTAACGCTTCATAGCATACCAAACAGCACGTTTATGCAAGTAATAAAAGAAACTATCTAAAAAAATTTCTGAAACAAGCAAAGTAATGAAAGCAAAAAATAAAAAATAAAAAAGTTAGGAAAATGAAACGAACGCAAAGCCGCCCACATTCAAACTCTTCAAGAAATTGCCCACGCCAAAGCAAACATTGTCGCGGGTACTGAAGTTTGACCGAGTGCTTCTGTTCGACCGAGTTTGACCGCGGGTACTGAAGTTTGACCGGGCACTCGAAGTGTCATTGTAAACAGTTCTTGAAAATTAGACAGTATTTCGCAAATAAACAATCATATTCAAAGCATTAGATATCCGTTCAAAAATCAATAGTAACTGATGCGAGGATGAGAGATGCAGGAGAAGGTTGGAGGGGAGAAGGACGAGGAAGAGGGAAGGAAGTTGTAATATTGGAAAAAATTGAGTATCCAACTATGATTAAAATTCAACTGAATTTCAGCTGCTCAAACGATCTCAACTGATCTCATATTCATTGAAATGACCTATACGGACGCGTACAACAATCGTAGCTCAGAGGAATTTCGTTCAGTCACTGAAGATATAATTCAAATCGTTTGTTTTTATATAAATTTAATTACGGAATGCCGAATAGGAATAATGAAATAGCAATTTACTCTCATTTTTCCCTCATTCACTGTTGATAAGAAAAATGACTTACGAAATATTCCGATATATTAGTTGTTCATAAGGAATACGCTTCTCGGCAATAACATGACATTGTCTGCTTATTCACCCTCATGTTCCCTAAAATTTGATCTATGATAACCTTCTTATTATTTCACTCAATTAGACTTTTGTATCGAATCTTTTTCGCATATTTTTCGACGCATTTCAGATGGAATCAAGAATATTCAACGGTAATTACGTGGGCGTCGATTTTGTTCGTTTTTCTAAAGGAAGTCTTATTGCTTCATTGATTATCTATTTACGGCTTCCGCCCGATGGTAGTGTATCAGAAGGTGTTGAGCAATTACAAAATTATATCGCCGAATGTAATCGAACGGGAAACTGCTTTCAACAAAATGGAAGTGTTGCATCAAATAATACAAAATCGACGGTCAGTTCATCTCCATATGGATAGCTTTAATAATCGTTCTCGGATCTGAACCTCTTTCCTTGTTTCTACCATGTTGCACATCCATCCCGCTGAGCGCTGAAATCAACATCCAATCTACAAAGCAAGCACCACTATAGATATCCAAACTGTCGATGAACTATCCCCAAAGAACACAATACAAAATAGGTTTCTCAGCATGAGAAGCGAAGAAAAGTGCGCATTATAATAAAGCAGAGAAAAACATGCATCATTGATCTATATGCAAAAAAGGAGTCACTGCATGGTCGTTTCCCCCACAACACTATAGATCATTTCTACAGAATCGTTTTCGCTTCTTGGTTGAATAAAGGACTGCAGTCACATTTTGTAATTCATATTAAGATAAGATATTTTCAATAAATCACCCTTAGATATACTAGCGAAAGAAAATTTTCCTCATCCATTCTACGGATTTTTTATATTCACAGATATTTTCCTCTTCAAAAAAACGAAAACTCTAAAATGTAGACGGAAAAGGTGTGCTGAATGGTGCTGCATAATAATCTGTATTCAATGAATTCTTTATGAATGCGCAAATATGTTGGCTGAAGCAAGAATGAATTAAATATTCATCCCAGGATATTCGATGCTTAAACGTCTATTGTCCTGAAAGGACCCAATGTGTACCTCTTTCTGGTTCTTCTACTAAAACCGCATGCGTGTGCAAAGATGGATTTATCACTACTTCTATAATACTTGATGACAATATGCATCGAATCGAGCTTTGTAAAGGTTTGCTTAATTATTCCACTTTTTAATTGCCTATTAATGCGAGAATATCAAACTACTGTTTCATATCGTTTGAACTATATATATTTTTTTGCTCTGCTTCGTCCTATCATGCTCATGAATTCTTCGAGAAATGCGTTTGGTCAAAATTTTATTCTTTATATTAAAGTGCGATTATGTGAACAGAGAAATTAATTGAAAAAAAAAATTAGAAAATTAAAATACAAGCATCACTGGTGAACTAGAGTATGAGAACTACTTGATTATACTATTTCTTTGTGGTGTTTTCTTTTTCGTTGTCAAAAAAAAAAAGAAGAAAAAAAGAAAGGAAGTAAAAACGCTTAGTAGCACCGCCTTAATGTGCTATAAATCGCGAACGCTTGATAGTGCTTTTCTTGTATTTCAAAAATAGCAATAGCTGATGAAACTTGATTAGTTAAACTGTTTTGATTGATTTAAATTGATGAGCGATTTTTTTTTTTAAATCATGGAATTGATCGATACTCAAATATTCAATTTAGTGGAAGTGAAATAGTCGCATCTTTCGATCATGAAAATTTCATAATTTATCTAAACGTGCAAATGCTCATTCGTGCCATGCAAAAAAAAATGCATTTCTGAGATCAGGAAAACTGCTTCATCATTAGACAGCACAGCAATAGTATATTTATCGCATTCCTGAAGTGTTTAATGGGTGATTTGCTGCAGTACACAACATCTAATTTAGGGCTCACCTCATTCACAACGAAGTGCAATAGTGTAAGAAAGTGTAATTTTTTTACATTATGCTCATTAATGGAATGTAAATCGAATTGGTTATTAATAGCAGAATTTATAAAACTTGTTCTTAAATTGCAGCAATGATCGAATTATCTTAGAGTTAGTTGTCTATTTTAATGTTGGGGCATACTAGTATTGCCAATATAAAAGTGCATATCATATCATATCATCACAAACTATAATAATTTATTATCTCTTCAATCATTTAAGACAAATTCAACCTAAAATTCATTACTCATTACAACTCATTTCTCTATAAAATTCTTTAACATAGTAAATTGAATGAAATTTTTTAGATATAACTAATACCTATCCATTATGAAAAAGAAGAATGTCGTACTTCTATTTCTGTTATACATTTCCTATTCTACGATACTCCAATTCTACGGGAGAAAAAAATTAAATGGAAGTAATTAATGAAAACGGTTATTTTCAAAACATACTCGAAACAATTTTTGTGCTTTATATCGTTAAAGATTTCTTATTAAATTTAATTACCTATTCAAATATATGAAATTTCTTCCGTGAAATATTTTATTTATCTTTGAAATTGCATTAAAAAAATTAGTGAAATTATTCAGTAGATTTCATTTCTGCAATCATAGATGCGTAACGTGTAGCGATAAATTGAATTGATGTTCCATATATCTATAAGATTCTTGTTCAAATAAAGAATGTGAATGCAATAAGTGCAATTTTCACTTATCGTTTTTTGCACGTTATATAGCAATGATTATAAGAGAGGTGTGTAAAATGGGGACATTAATAGACATTGATGAGTGCGTTGATATTAATAACGATTGTGCAAAAAATGGGACGATATGTGAAAACCGAATTGGAGCATATCGATGCGTGGCGGATATTTGTGAATCCAATTCATGCATTGGATATGCGAATTGCTATCAGATTAACGGAACGTCCTATGAATGTCACTGCTCATGGATTTATTCGAATCCCAACTGTGGTTTCGGTAATCTCTTTTTATGGGATGCTTCCTGTAGATTTCTAATCACATTTTATGATAGGCATATGAAGAGTGAAAGGAGAAGTTAAGTCATTTTAGATAAGCAATGAATTTGGTGATAAGCGAGATCATGAAATTAAAGCATCACAGTTTGTGCTGACCGAACAATGATATATGGGAAAGGTGCATCAGGGAATGGAAATAAGGAAAACTTATTACTGATAAGGAAGTGTAACTTTCATGTTGGCTTATCTCTATCATTAGATTCATACTGCAGCTTGCTCTACGCCGCTGGGATGGAAAGGTGATGCGGGAAGTTTGCATTTTAGGTTGATAAAAATAGGGTGATATAACCGGTGTGATTTTCTGGAACAGAGTATGGGGAGGGATAGGGGAGGGGTTAGCAGCAGAAAAACCGTCGACGTATCAGTTGACAAAAATAATATAGCATCTTCCTATTGGAGCCGTAACTTTTTTTTGCAAAACTGTTGCGTTGCTGCTCACTTGTATTGTTATAGATTGCTTGAATTGTTTCGTTGATTGCTATGTG
Source organism: Baylisascaris procyonis (assembly GCA_037389465.1). Classification (NCBI taxonomy): domain Eukaryota; kingdom Metazoa; phylum Nematoda; class Chromadorea; order Rhabditida; family Ascarididae; genus Baylisascaris; species Baylisascaris procyonis. The sequence goes on from JAZARR010000250.1 coordinate 1,289,473, forward strand.
GCGAAAAGTGCAATATCTGGAGCGCTCTTTGCATAATTTAAAATGAAATTGATGTGAAATATGTTCCTCGTTTTCATCTGAAATATCAAAAACAAATTATGCAAAAAAGGTGATAATCGATAGAAAATCTCAAATTGTTTACTAAATTTTTCTAAGAGTTTTTTTTCCCTCAAGTAAATATCACATGTGCATTTTAATCAGAAAAAAATCTATGAAATATCAATAATGTATAGAATTTCGATGTTATGTTTAATGTTTGAACAGATTTCTTCTATTTTATTTATGAGAAAATGAAAGTTTGAAATTTTTACGCCAAGAATTTTCAAGTAATTTTTATTTATTTGATAAGTTTCGTAAACGAATAATAAACCAACAAATATCCAAAAAAATTAAATTATCATGGTGCTAAGAATTCTCTAATTATGGAAATTACAGCTTGGTTGTTATTGTTATTGATTATGGCTAGTGTACTTCTTCTGCTATGGATTTTAACTGCAATAATAGCAATTGTGCTTTATTTTCGTAAACGATCGTTAGTTTCCTCTCTTTAATTCCTTTATTTTTTTTAGATATGTATTAAAGTCTTATATTTAACTGCTTTATTTATTTTCTCTTTAATTTATTTGTAGATTTTTTATCACAATTTTTCGCCGTTTATTTTCTTCTCTTCTGCAAATTTGGCGACTCGCATTTTTAAAAACTTTTCCAAAACATTTCAAAAGGTATGGCTATGCTGCTTCTGCATGTAGGTGTATATGTGAGAATATGGGTCTGGACATTTATTTCAGATCTGTTGTTAACCGAGGCTATAGTCAGGCTGATTTTGCTTATAACGTTCATATAGAAAGACGACCGTCGATATCGCATTTTATGGAGTCCATCGAATTTAAAGATTTTACAAGATTTTATGAAGATTTTCGTGCATTCAACGACAGTAGGATTTGCGATAGCTGCTGCGTTTTGTCACTAACTTGTGAACCTAGTTGGTGTAGGTGAGTGAGCATTGTGCAAAAACGCAAATTATGCGCGCTCGTTTGATGTACCTACATTTATTTTTTGGTACGTCATTTGATCAACTTTTTTGCAAATTCCTTCTGTGCTATACCATGCATACAACATGATAGTGAAGATCTGCGAACTCATCTGTGATCTCCTTCTGTGCTACCTCATGGATCTGCAAACTTCCAATAAAACATGCGATCAGCCAATTTTCAGAACATCAGTTTTGCCGACTATCAGAGAGAATCTGAATGTTGTTTATGTCGATCAGGCACCTTGTTTCGACTCTCCTCCGTTATGGCGTAGGGATGAAAAACGTGATTAAGGTCGTTGATTACCTATATGCATAATAAATGTTACGCGTTCATATTTACAATAATAAATATAATGATCGAGTATTGGAGAGCTAACTCATTATCGTGAAACACTTCATCAAAGAACACTTGAATTCAACTAGTACCTTCTATAAAATTCGACTATCATTTTACTCCCATGAATTTCGATTAATAGTGTTTACAGATGTTGAATGTTGATTGAGTGGGCGTTATCAAAATAAATGATTACAGCAAGATTACAAATCTATTAACTTTAGAGAGCAGAAATTTTATAAATGCTAAGTTTTCTACTCCATCTTGGAATAAAGATTAGTGCTTAGATCATCATATTCTGCTATTGCTTTATTGAACACGATTCGCCGAATTGTTTTCTCAATGATTTATGCAAAAATGCATATCTTGGATACGATAGCAACGCCGAATGAGCATTTTCCATGCTTTTGATGTATTTAATGCAGTCGAATCAATTCCGTCTATTCGACAAGCAGATTTAATATTGAAGAAATGTTTTCGAAGTGCTTATATTAGAGCTCAGTTTTGCGGTCAGTCCGACTTCAGACGATAAAACTGTGAAATTTCGGTCAAGATCCGATAATCAAGAGTTACAAGTTGTATCGCCAACAAATATAGGATTTTATTATTGAGTGGGTAAACTCTGTCAGGAAAAATTTCTTTTAGCGAAATGTTGTCACGTTCGCTATATATGCAAAACGTTTTTCGATATACAAAACGTCTAACATTAATATAAGAATTTATTTTCTCAGTTCTAGTAAATAATCCTTTTTGAATTATGCGAACTCATTTAAGGGTTGAAAAAAATGTCGCTTGACTCTTTTCGATGAAGAATATTGTTTGGAAAGTTTTTTTTTTGTTTCATTTTTCATCACTGAAATGAGTGGTTTTATTTTGAATATTCTTAACATTTATTTTAGCATTGAAAACTTTTTTTTAAAGAAAATGTTCCGAGCATAGTTTTCACTTTTTGCAATCTACTAATGCTCATTGTTGTTGGAGTTCTTTCAAACTGCAGTATGAATATTTTATTGCATCTTCTTAATGATATCAATAAATTTAACTAAGAATTCGATATTTGCATATAATATCAGCAAACAAAAAAAAATATGGTAAAGTGGTGACCTGGTACTGTTAGTAAGCGATACTACGGCAAGTTCAATCTAGTAAGGTGCTTCGCGATTACGCATAGTGTTATACTTGATCAAAACTTGGAGATTGAAAAAAAAAATGTGTTTCAAAATTTAATATTATTACGCTATAAAATTTTTTCTCTTTTAAAATGAGATTAATCAGCATTTTTCAATGTGTAGAATAATATTTTTTTGCATATATTTTTTAATATGCAAAATATATATGATATACAGGATAACATGATATACATTATAATTAGACATGACGAACAAAAAGATTTATTATAACTCAAGTATCAAAAGAATATCTATGAAGAACTATCACAATGCTTCATTGTTACATGACGTCATCAGCTGGTAATAAGCTGATTAATTAACACAACCTGCGCAGGTGTGAAAACCCAGTGAGGAAGGGAAAACAAATGGAACGAAGAGTACAAGTGAGAATGCAAATTAAATAAACACAATAAATAAATTCAACTTAGCGAAATGATCGCTTCAATGTGCGCTTTGATTCGCTATTGTTGTACTTCGATTGTTTTATTTATTCACGCCTTAATAGAGTTTATTCAACTGTTCGGTCGATCTATGAATATCGTTGAATCGAAAATTTAATTTCCCATTTTCAGAATTATTTAGATGCTGTTCTTTCTTTCAAATAATTCGATTTATTTCTCTTACAATACTCTCTCCAAACTCTCCGCCTATTTGTTTCGCTCATTTCTTATATCAGTTCCGTTTTCACATGCCTTTCAATGCTTAGCTTATTTCTTGTCATACAATGACACCGAATAACGCCAGAGGAGATATGACAGCGCTTTTCGTTGCTAATATTTTTCAGCGTATAAAGTAGCCTTTCTAATTTTGCCAGTTTTATAACACATGAGCAAATTTGTATATTACATCGCCCATATTTGAGGATAAGCGATAAAAGATTTTTTAAAACTAAAAATTTCTGTGTTTAAATATTTTTTTCATATATGCTTCATATTATAATAATGACTATAAAATCTGACTCTACTAATCGACACCGCAGTAATGTGAGGTTCAAAAACTTCTAAACCCAAAGATAAACCAAATTGCAAAAATTAACAAACTTTGCAGCTTTACAAAGAGAATCTCTAAGATAGTCATAGGTTATCTATCCTATTTTGATGCTCAAACATTTTACTTCCGATAAATTCATTTTTAAAATTTAAATCTCTTTTTTTTCTCATTAATAAACGTTTATCAAATCGTTATATTCAGTTTTTTGCAATTTGTTTTTTTTTATTTCCCCTATTTCCACTCGCAATTTTAATTAAATTCAACACTGCTGAACAGATGTTATCGTTATTGCTATTAAAAACGTTTGCATATTAATATGAGCGCACCTAATTTCCTTGCCATCTCATATTCTGCTTGTACCAATGACGGCTTATGCTGCTAATATTCAAAAATTGATTAAATAAGGGAGGCCTCATTTCCTTTTTATCCACTACTCTGTTAAATGGGATCGATCCTATCGATCAGTTACTAATTATTGACTTTTGAAAATTGATCAATCGATGATCAATCAGATCATTGATGGATGGAATTTCAAAATCCGAAGACTATCGATTCGAAGAAAAATTGAACTTCTAGATTGTTCCATCAAATTCAATGGAAATTCTCATCGAATTTTCAGAAACTAATCAATCTTATATTCGCTAGTTTATCGCTTCATATCGATTTGTTGAATTATCGATATGAAGCGATAAGCCATATTCAAGCGTTTGATATAAAACGTTGATTCATGCAGTGTTCATTAATGCAGTAATTAAATAGTATAAACTATTATCTTCACATTACATAGCAATCGATTGTTGACATAAAATCGATACTTTATTACTACTGTAGCAAAAACCTGATTCAGGTACTGGTCACCTTGGAATTTACTTGATAATATCTGGCGCAAAGATGTATTTATTCATGAATCCAATCGTTTTCCATGACTTTATTCCCCGACTTGTTGTTGAGTCGGTATTTGCATTCGAATTATTGCTGATAGCGATTGGAATGTTTTTTTGCCTCTCAGGGATTATTGTACTTTCACGAACTTCACAGTTACATATTAATTTAACAATGATATTATGTATATGCGCAACTCAATATCTAATCAGTGGTACATCACGTGCTTTTATCGTTTGCGAATTATGGATCGCTATGAACAATGGTATGTGGAGAAAAATTTTCGTTTTTATCTAGCTGTTACCTGGTTCGCTTTTTTCGTTGATTCTAGAGATACACGGTTATTGCCTATAACATCTGAATTTTCTTTTCCGGTAATATTGGAGTTTGAAAGATTTCCTTCCACCAACTGTAAAAAATAGGGCGCTATTTGTGACTTGCAACATTATATATATATATATATATATATATATATATATATATATATATATTTCTGATCATTCATAAAATACCTCTTATCTGCGATGAGTCCCCAGTCACTATTTGTTAAGAAAACCTGATATCGAACTATTGATATAATTTGTGTATATTTTCAGATGCACTGGATATGAAAACTTCCAATGTTATAAGTATATTTTATACAATTCGTGTTGCAATGATATTCATTGGCTCTTATTCATTGCCTTTTGTCGTTGTCGAACGTACATTTGCAACTTATATGTTGAACGATTACGAAACGCGTAGACGGTTTGAAATTTTTTCTTTGTTTATGCTGTAAACAGTGCCTAAACGCTTATATTACAGTTTTATGAGCTTAGCGAATATGCCTTTGTATAGCTTGAGAATGTGGGTGGTCGAAAATGACAAACATAGTAAGGGGCTAAGTACGTTGTTGAAAATGTGAGAAGGTCATACAGTCTACGGACTAGAACATCTTATCTGAGCGTGTACTTACCAATTTTTTTTATTGTAATGCTTTAAATTGTATTAAAAAAATTCGATTTCTCAGTTTTACAAATTACATAACATATGAGCACGATTAGTGCATAACTTCTCTTCAGGCTTTGGATACCGATCTCACTATACTGTATTGTATCGCCTCTATTCGTCGCTTCCGTTTTCTTTTGGTTCGATGGTGAGTTATTCTTTTCGTTATGCTCTCAAAATGCTTTATTATATCTCATTCATAGTTTGATGCATTTATTTCTATTTCTGCCGTAGTATCTCTTGAGCAAATTTTAACGTTTTTTGCTAGTATTATTTGAATAGTTCGGTGATTGGACTCATTCAGTACTCTCGATTATCAATCCTTAAGCGACAGTGCTTCTGAACCAACAAATTCATAGATGAATTTATCTCTCCATTTATCCTCTTTTCCCCTCCATTTTGCGACTTGTAATTAGAAGGGAGATTTGATTGCTAATTGCATGTCGATTTTGGTTTTCTTAAGCGAAATAGGAATAAAATAGCATTGGGTGGAGGAAAAAAACCGAGAAAATTGGTCAAAAAATCGGATGATTCTTCCATCTATCTTCCTCGCTTATAGGGAGGGGGGGGGGGGGAATTCTTTTGCGCAGAACTAATTGCGCTATTATGCATATTGCATTGAGAATATGATTTGTTTTTTTTTAAAGGAATGATAGCAGAAATCACTGTTATCGGTGTCATATTACTATTCAATATAATCGCCTCATTGGTAAGTGTCGAATCTTTCGTTGATCTCTGAATATTGCCAATAATCTACTTCGATTCGATAATAAATTTGATCCATTTCAGCATGAAAGGTATAACAATACAACAACAATTATTTGCTCATCATAAAAGGTTTAGAAACTTTATTTAATTTTATTGAGCTTACTTATACTTAGATAATAATCGCAGAAATATTCTTTTCATACAGTTAGCTAATAATTAGAATAAATAATGTATCTATTTTAATTCCTTATCTTTTTAGTAATTCCTCTTGTTTTGGAGTATAAAAAGAAGTGAGCAATATATGACAATATAAAAATACCGTTAGTATTATATGTATCAGAAATTGATACCATTAGTGAAATTATTAGTATGAGCACTCGAATATTTTTAACTTAGAATTTGATTGCAAAAAATATGAGAGTTTTTTAATAGTAAATGGGTATTTCAATTTTTCAATGAGATTATTAATCGAAATGATGAGAGACATAAATGGGAATATAACTGGATTGGCTAGCGATCAACGATCAGCACTAATATTTTCGCATGTCCCACTTAATTAACTCAGTGATATAATAGCTCAGTTTTGTTTTCATTGCCAATAGTGATGCATCTGAAATATTTATTCATGCCAAAAATACGATTCACTTATATTTACTCCTGAAGGAATTAAATTATCGCAGCCAAATTAATGAATATATCATCTATGCATTACTCCACTTAGATATCTTTTTGTCCATATCAGTTTTTCACAAGCAACTATGCGACTTCCTATCCTATTTTATAAATTTACATCTAATTTTCCTTTTTCCGATCAAACCAGATTTGATGAGCAGTTAGTGATGAGCAGCTCCGGAGTCATTAAATTGAGCTTTCTGAGTCGTGAGATACATTGCGATGTATTGTAAATAATGTGCGATCAATCTTTTGAATCTGAATTAATAATGCAAATGAATTTCTAGTGAAAATCTAGCTCATATGTTGTCGAAAAAAAGAAAGATCAAAAAGTCGATATTGAATGCATAGGAATTCTTTAGGGTTTTATGTTTATCTATCATGCAAATTATCATCTCTATACGATCAGTCGTCTTCCGGCAAAAGTGCAGAAATTCTATGACAATAAACGAATTTGCTCATTGAGTGAAAAATTTCAATTGCACGAAAATTTACGCTCCCTTGAAGTAAGTGATTTATGATTCTTAAATATGTAATATTATTATACTTTTTTTTGATTATAGCATACGAATAAAAAAGTTTATTTTTAATTCTCTTCATCTCTTTTCTTATATGCTAAAAATATAATAAAAGCGGGAAAATTCATAATGATCGTTGTTGTTTGAAATAAATGTATTTATATTTTTCTCTATTTGCTGATAGATTTAACGTATTTTGATTGAATCAATCATATACTCATCGAATTGCGTATATATTTTATATATTTGAGTATATTTTATAACGAGGAGAAAGAAGGGCAGAGGAATAGGGAGCATCAAATCAAATTTCAATATGATGCTTAGATTTCTACAAGTTTTATGGCGTACATACGAATAATCGAATAATTCAATAGCACTGATATATTAGATCTTTAGCATTATCAGCTAGCTCAATAATGAAATATCACCATTTACGGAAGTGGGCAGCGGTGCACTTAAAGTATGTTTACCTTCATTGAGAAATAGTTCTCGGAATGGGATAGTACATTCATATTTTTAGTGCAAAATTGAGCAGTCTTCATCCTTGATAGTATTGGTACTTTATCCTTGATAGTTCTGATGGTAACAATACTATACTATCAAGTACTATCAAATACCAATACTATCGAGACTGATGGTATCCATGATAGTGCCTTTATGCTTGACAATTGTGCCTTTATGATCGCGTTGATTGACAAAATCTGTTGACCTTAAACCGGTTACATAAAATCCGTGCGCTTGAAACTGATCGTGCAGCAATACAATAATAGATTTTAGTGAATAAATTGCAGAGATGTGTGTGCAAAATGCAATTAAATTTTTTGCAAAATTGCAATGTTGCAGTATCACATGAAGATGATTGATTTGTAAAACCGATTACGGCGACAACACGTTGATTTTTCCCAATAATAATTAATCATAAACGTTGTCATCATCGCTCGTGATTGAAATATCTGCAGTGATATGAAAATTGCAAAAACTGATAGGATTGTAACTATCTGAAAAGTATGGGATGTATTTGAAATTCAATTCGCATGCGAAATTGATCATCAAAACAAATTGCAATTTCAGTTCATTAAACATGCTTTCGTATGCAGTGCTTATATGACTGTTATTGCCGCTACTGTACACGTTATCGGTATAACTTCGAGCAATTCACCTGTAGCCAACTCATTACTTGAGATCTTTGATCTCTTTATTGCATTGTAAGTTTGTGATATGCTTTGTCATGCCGTTTATGCAAAGACGCTTGCAGAAGAATGTTATCTATGCATAGCAACATTCACTAATCAAATTTTTGGTGCAACAGTTATCCCATGCATGTAAGTGAGACAAATTTTTGCATAGACCACAGGAGTAAATCGAATGCTCGAGATGGACGTTTCTCCGTTACCTTAGCACATTTTTAAAGCTGCTGATAGTCTACAGAATTTACTTATGTAACTGATGTCACGCTTTGGCCTTTTTGCTACTGTCAGATTATTTCTAGAAGTGATAGGAAATAAACCTGAAGCTTCGTCTTTACATATATATAAATATATAATTTACTAAATTCACTGCACAAATACAACACTTCTGCGACAATTATTTGTCCTCATCTTCCACCAATATTCACGTTTAAGCCCTTCAGCATTGGATAAATTTTCTTGGTACCCCATTTCTTACTTGAAAAGTCTTTAATGGCATTGGCGGGAGAACGCCTTTCTCCTCGTCTTCAAATGTATGGTATAACTCTACAAAATTAAACTAACACTAAAAAAATGATTCTTCACAATGTATTTCCAGCCAGGCAATTATAGTGCCCATTGTGGGTGCACGTTGCAATCCAGTATGGATGCGTGACTACAACCGCTTGATGCGCCAATGCTTTCCTTGGCGACTTCGCGACAACAAAGATGTCCATCCACTAGCAAATCCATCGAATAACGTTGATCCAAATGCTATCGCCGAATGTTATTTTCAACAATTGAAAATCGAATGGAATCAGTGATCTAAATTATTATAGATCCACTTATTATTTTATTATGATCAATAATCCATAAATATCTGATCATAAATCTATAGGTTATCATTGAAAAATGTTTTCACTCATTATGCGTTTTTCAATGAGCAGAACAGTCACTCTTCAAGATAATCTCTCTTCAATATGATTAGAGAAAATTGATTTCATTGAGAAAAGATACTTGTTTAATGAATATTTCTTTGCGAGAATCACAAAAAAACCATAAACGATTGTCTTCTTCCAAATATATATTGCCAAGTGTTCGCTAGACACTAGTTGTTTTTCATGTTTTTTCTCTACCTCTGTATTTCTCGCACATACTTACGTGCATATTCCCCCTATATGAGGCGTTTATTTAAATAAATGAATAAATAAATAAACGAACAAACGAATAAATAAATAAACAAACATGGCAAATGATCGGAAAGAGTCGAAGCAAAATTTTTGTTGAAAAAAGCGTAGGCAGAAAAGAAATAAACAATGATAAGTATTCGTTGTATGCATTAGGCAATGAATAGGAATGAGGTTGTCTTTTAATGGCACTTTTTCATGCCTTAACTATCGTTTGTATTCGCGTAGTAAGTCCGTTCAACTCATTTAATTGTGGTCATTTATTTTGGTCGCTAATATAAACCGATTCGAGCGCGTATTGCATCTTTAATTTTAATGTTAATTCTAAGAGGTTTCCATCGCATTTTTTTTTAAATCAGTACCAGCATCGAGAACTTAACTCACTTCCTGTGCACATCATTTTTTCTTTGTTGAAAGTTTAGCTTACCATATGAGAAATATCGCGCTGACGGTGAAGCAATAAGAAATGTGGAAATAAAAAATTTCTGCGAATCTTTCAACTATTGCTCTTTGAGTGCTTAATCGGTGTCATTTGTAGATGTTTTTATATTCGATGATTTTCAAAGGCAATAAAAGATGGACGTCTTTCACATGCTAATGTTTGAGTTGCACTTACAATCCTCTAAAAGATAAGCTTATTTACGATCCTATATCCTAAGATGAATGTTAAAGTTTGGTTTAGATCATAGTGATAAGAAATGGGCATAGATATGTAAGACTGACCGTAATGATTACCTATATAACATATAGACGATGCAATCGAAGCATTAGTCGTCGAACGCTAAAGTCGAGATAATGTGAACAATTATGCTTAGCGGTGAACAACAAACCGTACACTTCAGTATTACAGTAATACGGATCATGCATCTTCATTACAGTATACTTTCCGATTATAACATGTTATTGGCGCAACGAAAATATTTTTGAAGATATTTGCATAGCGCATAAATCATTCATATGAAAGCTCTTCACTGTGATATGTTGCACTCATTTATTCGGATCCAATCTGAGTGCGAGGTTGATTCCTATTTTTGTAAGTATCTCTCAAAGTTTCTTCACTTTAATTTCCTAGGTGATCTTTGATCTGTCCGTTAAATCTTTTAGATCGCTGAAAAGTACGCGGTAGTACAAATACGTTAGCAAATCCCAGATCCTAAATATCGCCCTTTCACTGTAATATAAATATATATGGTCGAAAATTATTAGCGCACATACTAAAATACTTTACTAGGGTATCGCACGCTTGTGCAATTTATAAGCAACACCATTGCTAAAATGTACTATTGCTTCGTGAAGCACTTTGATTACTAAGATAAATCCGTTTTTATTCATTTTCCTATTTTGTGTGCACTACTCCTATATGAAACGTATGCTCGTAGTCCCATTAAAATGCCTTTCACTGATTTTCAGTATAAGAGATCGTAGCACAACACCTGCGTTTTTGTATATGACCAAAGGTGTACGGTCATCTGAACAGCGTTCGATGACGACGTTTACCGTAGTAGTTCTTCACTTGATGCAGACGGTAGAGAAAAAGAGAGATTCTTTGCAACAATAGAGGCGGATGAACTTTCTCTAGCTGGTTGGAGCAGCTAGTATTTATAAAAAAGCAATATAAACGTGAAAGATGAAGGAAAACAAATCGAACATCAGTGACGAATTAGTAAAACAATTACAGGAAGTAAGAATATTTGCGTTCTACGCATTTTTCCATATTTATAGCTAAATTCTACTTTAATGCTTTTTGCGATATTTAAATAATCTGAGCAAAAAAAGGAAGAAACATCGCCTTCTAATCGATCCGATCATCGAAAAAGCTTTGAAGCACTAGCGTTTCTATTATATATATATATATATATATATATATATATATATATAGCAGCAAATGCCCAACCTAGCATCATAAATAATCTTGGCGTTGATTCAAAAACTCATGCCACCATTCCGTCGAAATTAAACGCCAGTACAAAGGCGTTTGCTTGGCCACTTCGAGTTGCCTCAGCCAAGAATGCAAAATAATCAATACGCTCATGTGGTGTAGAAGCACAACGAATCCACCAACATGGATGGGTGCCTGAATGCCCAGACGATTCCTCTTACTTTTCAGATTCATTTTATTGTTGGTGTGCTCAGTTTCCCGCAAAAATAGGTATAGAGAAAGATCTATTTATTTAGTTTTCTTGAAATTTATAACAAACATCTCCCCTTCCCTCTTCCATACTAAATCCTCCAAAATTATCGCGAAACACTATATAAAACACGTACCTGTGTATCGTTCTATTGGCTGAACCTTCGTTGAACGAGATATACATGCCTACATAGATATAATTGTACTTGTGGGAACAGATTATTTCCTCTTTAGACCCACATCCCTTCAGCCTGTTCACCTAAGCACAAATGAAGTCTATCTAATTCGTCTATAACGTCGCCTGTGTTGGATGCATTTTTGCTGGATGAAGCGAAATTGATGAGTGTTATTGCAGGCATGATTGGATTGGCACTTAATGCCTGCAGAATAATGGGATTCTCTAACAGTAAAGAAACTGAGTTGGTCATTTTTTATTAGCTCTTCTTAATTCTGAATATCCGTTATTTTCAACTATAATAACGCTAAATACGACAAAGTATTTCATAGAACAATCGTAATTTATGGGCACTATAAGCACCTTCAAAAACTAAGATGCATTTTTTTTCATTTTTGAAAACTTTCTAAACATTTCTCGTTGTGAAAAAAAGACGAAAATATATTTGTAAAAATATGTTTAAGTTTAAATAAATTGAATGAAAATATGTTTAGATATGTTACAATATATTTGTAGTTGTAATTCGTGCTTTTTCACAAAGAGTACATTGCAGCCCGAAAGTGCACGCTGATATTGTGCATGTCGCCAACGTTATTAAAGGCTTGGTTACATTAAAAGAGACTCCAAAAATTGGTATTATATGTGGTTCGGGGCTTGGTGAAATTGGAGATATAATTAAGGATTCACAAATATTACCATATTCGAAAATACCTGGCTTTCCATTAACACATGGTTAGCTGCTCTCATTTTATCGTTCTTCGAGAAATTCTGTAATGAATAAAACTTTTGATTGATCGTTTTTTTTAATTTTAGGACTTTGAAAATTAAATAATAAATTTTATTTTATATATATCGAAAATGGCGGTGACTATCATTTTGAAGCTGTGAGTAGTGCGCGATGCAATCATCACAGCATTTCTTTGAATTTGTTTTGTATATTAAATTACATACTCTCATAATATCAACGTAATTTATATTTCATTTATGTTTTATGTTATAATGTTCAGTGAGTTAGGGAATTTTATGCTCTTATAAGAAATATCCTATTTTTAGAAAATTCACCCTCACCTTTGGTACAATTTCCTTATGAGAGAAAAAAAGGCGCTTAGAAAATGAAGTTTTACTATATGCTTTTTAGCCGGTCATATGTATGAATATGAGAAAGAATATCTATGATGTATAAGATTTATGAGAAGCAATTTCTCTGTACTATAATATATAAGATGGAGAAACAATGAATAATATATATAAGAAAAAAAAGAAAAACAAAAAAAATTTCATTTTATCAACGTTATATATTTTTCTTTCTTGTAAGCAGCAATAGAAATTTGAAGCGATGCCACAATAGAAATTGCAAAAACAAGCATATTCTCTAATCCTCTTATGTTGGCATATAAGCGATGAAAGAAAGAGCGATCTAAACACCGAATTTCTCTTATTTACTTTGGAATTAATGCGCATAATAACGCAATATTTATCCTCTCCAGAAAAAAAAAAAGAAAAAATTGCAGCAAACATCAATTAAATCAATCCTCTATGCTTCTTGCAAAATCCTAATGAATGCTTTTATATGCATAAATAAATACAATTTCAGTGATTGGTCATAAGGGAAATCTTATATTTGGCTATCTTGGTGGAAAATATGTTGTATGTTTACAAGGCCGTTTTCATCCCTATGAACATCAAATGAATCTTGCATTGGTAAGCTTTTTTTTGCATTAATATTGCTTATTGGATTAATATGTACTCCAATATTTCCAAATTTTCCATCAAATTATAAATACTTTACCAGATACTCATTCGTCTGACCTATTATCATCAAGTTTTGACACCTATGTAGCTTAACCCGCTGAAAGCTTACTATCAGAGAAAGGTAGGCTTAAATACAGATGGAGAGATACAGCTAGTAGTGGAAATTGCCTTACCAATGTGACGATCCCATCATGCACTTAAAATATTATGTTGGACTAAAGTGATCACTACTTATTACAATATCCTTTCAACAGTATCGCCAAGTTCAGAATTCGGTAGAGGGGAAGTAGAACTAAAAGGAATAGAAAAAATTAAGGTAAGAGTGGACAATGGAAGAGTTAATGGAAGATCTGATGCCGTCCTCTGAATTTCAATTGAGATGACACACCTAATGCAGCCTTCCCCCAACCATCATCAGATGTCAAAATTTTGAATTCCAATAATTTAATTTCTGTCGAGTAAAAATTTTTTTGTAAATTTGGCAGTCCATTGAAAGTCATCCCTATCTGCAGACGAAGATCGGAAAATCATTTCTTCTCCCATTTTTCAGTAGTTGTGCTCGTTATTTCCCATTTTTTATGAAACTATGGAATACACATTTGTTTAGCTACCTTATTAAGTTGATAAGCTCAGCGCAGATGAATAAAGACGATGATACGGATTTCCTGGTTTATAGACCGAACTTCCTGGTTAATAATCCGGAATTCCTGCTTTATAAACGAACTTCCTGGTTAATAATCCGGACTTCTTGGTTTATTAAGTATACTTAAATACAAAATGAAAATAAATCAAAATCTTTTAAAGTGTGCACTACCTGTGCGTATAATGCACGAATTGGGTGTAGAAATTCTAATTACATCGAACGCTGCTGGTGGTATCAATGAGCATTTCAAACGAGGTGATATGATGCTTATTCGGGATCATATCTTTATGCCTGGTCTCGCTGGACTTTCTCCACTTGTTGGACTCAATGGTGATGAATGGGGACCTCGATTCGTTTCACTTCATAATCAATACGATGAGGCATTAAGGTAGGCGTTCTATGAAACAGGAAAAGTAAAAATGTAAAAATCTGATTTAAAAAAAAAACGAATAGGAAATGCAGACAGTAATATCTGAAGAAAAGAATATCGTCTAAGTGGGAAACGTTAAGAAACCTCGGAAGAAAACTTTACATAATAGTTACATCCGAATGGTATAACATCTTCAAATGTCTTCTCCATTGAAAGCCCTCCATTGTTCAAAAGTTTCTCAACATTTGTTAGGAATGTGATTGAGAGAGCAGAGATCGGCGTAAAAAAACGTGAAAATAGTATGTTTTCATCGGTATGCTCTCGTGCTTGGCTCATATTGCGTGAAAAAAAATGATAGAGAATAATATAGCTTGTACAATATACATTAATACATTAAAGCGTATTTTCGTTATTCATTGTTCTATCGCGTTTACAATTTCATTTTCGGCTATTTGCGCCAATCATTTACATCTAAGCCATATGTGCCCCAAACGCATGCAGATGGCTCGCCTGTGATGGATTGGAACTTCGTAATGCAAATGCGATAGCCCATAGCACTATCTATTCAAGCAACCTGGACGTAAATGAAGATAAATGAACGGGAAGGAAAAAATAATGCTTGAGTGTCATGAAAAGATTTCTTGCAAAGAAATTACAACTGAGAAAAAAAACGGTAAGTGAAAGTTGAGGTAAAAATTTCTGAAAAATAGCAGCGGCAATTTGATTCATTCCTAAGCGAAAAAAAAAGTATTGACGAAAAAGAAGAGTGCAATACGTAAAAGCATCTATGAATACACGTTGCACTAGGTGTTTCTGCTTGGGAAGAATCATCGGGAAAGATTCGAAGTATGAGCGGAAATCATTGATTCATAAAAAAAGATATCTTTGAGAACTTCATATTATTTCTACAGAGCTAAAGGAATGCAAGTGGCAAAACAATTAGATATTACTATGCATGAAGGGATTTATGTGATGAATGGAGGTCCACAATATGAATCAGCTGCTGAGATCGAATTCTTTAAAAGAGTTGGTGGAGATGCTTTAGGTAAGCCTTTATTATTATTTCTTTATTCATTCACTCTTTGTAGCGATTCCAGTATACTAGTCTAATATATCGAATAAAGAAATATTGAAACGGCGCTTTTGAAATGATTTACTTTCTGTTTAATGATCACGAAAGAATATTTTCAAAATTTTTAAGTGCACGAGGTTGAGTTGGAAAATAATAAATCTAATGGAAAAATTTTTTTTCGACTATCTTAAATAATTTATGATTTATGTCAGATTTCACTTTTGCAGACTGTCGGAGAATTTTTTTTTTTGGAATTAACATTTAATGCTTGCTTCAACTAAATTAATATAAGCGTTTCTATGTAAGCATAAAAATTTTCGAGTTGAAATTTTTAATTTTCAACATTTAAAATTTATTAGTTGAAAAATTGAAATGATTAGTCAACATACGAGCTAATAGCCAACGAGCATTAATAGCACATTCGCTCATCTCAGTGACTAACGTTGACTATGCTTCCTTCGATAAAAACTATTAGAGACCACTGTGATCCCAATCGTTCTTAAGGTATGATCTCCTAGAGAGCACACAGGGAATGCGCAAATTAGATGTAATACATTCTGAAATTTGATCCTTTGAGCGAATGCGACCGGTCGGTTTTTGATCATCGATATTTGATAGGCAATATCGGATGATGAAACATTTGGTCGTCGAATTTTTTGGTCACCAACCTCATTTTTGATAATCGACCGGTTGGCCACTAAACCATCGTCGTACTAATCAATCATCTTTAGAGAAAATTAACCGATAGGTGGTCCACTTTGTTCAACTGGCTGGATTTTGCACATTGCCGATGGCTGGACAGCAGCCATTCGGCAGCGTTGAAAATTAAGGAGGATTTCTAAACGTCGCATCATCTAAATGAGAGTTGTTTGGCGTCAAATGAATCCAGATTCGAGGTATTTTATTGCAGGTATGTCAACATGTCATGAAGTTGTTGTAGCACGTCAATGTGCAATTCGCGTTGTTGGCATATCGCTTATCTCTAATATGTAAGCTAATCTTAGTTTTCGTCTAATTCCTATAAATATTAGCAAATTTGTTTAATATCATCTAGGTCATAGAATATATGAATATTTATATGAAAGAGTTAAGAAGAGAAAAACATACGGCAAATAAATTAGCCTATACTCAACAACGCTTCGTTTCTGTCTATTAAAGAATATAGCTTAGAAGAGATGCAATGATCCGAAGAAATTATGTTATTGAGGTTTCCTGTTCATGATACAAATAGCCGGAAGTACTAACTCGATAATGAAGATCTCAAATCACTTAATGCTTTGATGATTGATCTACCGAAAAGATAACCTCCTCTTTGTATGTTCGGGACATGGAAGAAAAGAATTGTGACGATTTTTTTTACGAGTGATAGAAATATTCTTTTTTGAGCAGTTAGAATATCCCAATGTACACTATTATGAGGGAGAGAGAGGGTTGTTACGAAACTAAGCGAAGATGCAAGTGGGATGACGCGAGTGGGATGTATTACTTTTTGGTCTTGTGGTCCATGGGCAACTGATGTCGGGAACTCGGAGATGCACAAACATCTGATGTCAACTAGTACATCATAATATGCATGAAACTAAATTTTAAAAAAACTTTCATTCATTAACATACAGTAATGATTTAAATTAAAGCCCCTCTTGCAGTGCCAGTTCAACGGCCAACCCATCACACGCCGAAGTGATTGAAGCAGCACGCGAAGCAAGCAAACGTGCATGCAAATTTGTCGAAGCCCTCGTCATTGCCATTCATTAACGCTTCCTTCTTCACATTCTCTGAAATTGCACCTGAAAGCTCTTTATGAACTAATGTTTGCGAATGATTTTATCTTTCAACGATACTCATAAAGTGTGAATATATCGATAAAAATGTTTTTTAAAGCGCCATTGTCTTGGACTTTCGCATGAAAATGTAGATTTACCCCAAATAATTTGCATATTATATTTGCAATAAGTCATGTAATTCCATTAGAAACAAAGCAAAATTGTCCGTTTGAGTGTCAAGTATTCCGAGAGCTGAAAATGGCAGTTTAATTTTGGTGAAAATGTAAGCATAACACATTGTAAGGTAATTACGTTATTAATGCTCGCAGGTGTTGCATTCTTCTAACGTACAGGTGATAGCTCGGATTGCAAAAAGTTTAAGTAATAAAGTCTCAAGTGTAAAGTGACGGCAGGCAATTCGAAACCAAAGTCCGGAATTGTCTATATATATATATATATATATATATATATATATATATATATATATATATATATATATATATATATATATATATATATATATATATATATATATATATATATATATATATATATATATATATATATATATATCTTTTACGCATTACTTCGTGAGTACACTTGTAATCGTAATCTTGAAAACATTCCTTTAGGGGATGAGATGCTGTATTAGTACGCAGATATATCCTCAAGCAAAACTATCTGTTGCATAAATGCCATCATATGCAATCATATCGCCGCGTTCTTTTTCAATCACCCTTGAGTGATGGATGCCTCCGATTGCCTATCGTTTATCATTCTTTTTACTTTACTTTACTTCAAGTAAATTGCTTCCATTCGAATTTAATGGTTGTTCGGAAGTTGCTTTCTTTTTGAGCTGGAACGTCTAAGGCATCCGGCTTTATGTTTATGCGTATTTAAATGAACGAATGTCTTTCTTTCCCTAGCTTTAGTTCCGGAATCAATGGAGCCGGAGTTACGAAATTACAATTGTGAGCCACTAATAAATTTGCAAAAAAGTTCGTTGGTGCGCTCCTATGTTTATGGAGACAAGCAAGAGGACGTCGTTTCAGCTAATGGAATCTGCCACTTTTCCGTTGACGTTTATATATGAATTAGGTCGTTCATTGAGTGCTTTCGAGCGTGCAAGACTAAGAAGTGTATGCTCGAAATGGAGTGAAATATTCGCCACTTCTCCTCCCAGTATGGATTTTAAAGCAGCACTATTTGAAGCACATCGAGTAACATTCAACGAGTCGACCACCTATCATAGTTCGTTTTATGAATATTTTAGCATTATTAAATTTCTAGAAAATCAAAAAGAAGAAACAATGCAATTTTTTAAAATTCATTGCAATATTGTCGTCGAAATTAAACTAATAATATTATTGATATAGCGCCAATTAATGATGCTTCATTTAACTTTAATTTTGCCATTTTTTTATAATATATAATGCCTAATCCGATTACTATGTTACAAAATTGTTGTCAAGAATTGCGTATATCGTGCGAGCATTGAAAACTGCAATTCAATGACATCATCATAATAAAATTTATGGGCTTCGTAAATTTCCGCTTGATATTTTATACGTTATTAAATTAAGAATTTATTTGCGGATATATTGCAGTATAAGATGGTATGGTCGGTGCTATTTAGCTGATATTAATTCCCTCTTGGATGCTGTTTCACCTACGATGCATTGAACTTATTTTTGTAATTTTTGTTTTTGTTTTTTTTTTTCTGAAGTTTAATTCGAGTAATAAATTGATCGTATTTTTCATTTAATTTCAGATTTTCGATATTATCGTTTCTGTCTTAACGCGTCAGTCATCAGCTGGAAAAATGATTTCAAGATTATTCAACCAGATGCATTAGCATTTTTCATACGTGGTATACGAAATATATCGAATGTTTTCATTCAAACCGATCATATTCAATTCAAATTAAATCCAACAAATTTGATTTCATTTATTCGTCAACGTTCATGGAATGCTGAAGCGGTTGATATTTGGATGGGGTAAGGTTATTATTATTTTCACATACTTCCCGCAACTTTCCATATACTTTTTTGTTATTTGCTTTTTTATAAGTTTTTTTTTTTGCTAAGACGAATCATTGTGATCTTTTCTACGCTCAGGTGTATGTATCGCTCCGTCCGGTAGTCTTAACTCGGAAACCATTAAACTGCAATTGCAAAAACTATATGGTTATGTTGTATGTCGCAGAATAACATCTTCCATCAAATTTCATATTGGTTAATTAAATTTGAAAAAAGTTATAGATGTTTATAACTGTAAAAATTTGTAACAAATCAAAAATTTATAAATTTTATCGAAACTAGTTTAGATGATTTACCGGAAAATGTGTACGTTGTAGTCAAACGAATCGGATTTTTAATTTATACGAATGTTTTGAGAAAATTTTATACCACCGACAATCGATATATATGAAAGTTTTTATCGTAACAACTTGCAACTCATTATATTTTTTCATGCTGAATTTGATGATAAAAAAAAAACTCTTATAGGAATTCTCTCAATCCGAAAACGCTCACCGAACTTATTGCACCTTTTATTGAAGCGATAAAGAAACTTAACGTGAGTATTAGAATAATTTTTGAAAAGAACACAAACTTGAATTCACACGTTTTCGAATGTGGTAAACAACTTAATGATGCTTGATGATATGATAACTGGGAAAAAAACTTTTTGATAGCATTATAATCAATCATTACAGTCAAGAAAAAAAAATTTTTTGGTGAAAATTTTTCTGCAACAAAGAAACTTGCGGAAGAACACACATATCCATTTTCCAAAGTATAGAGAAGTATATTTCGGTATCGTTCTATACGATATCAAAAATAGCGATGAAATGCATCAAAATAAAATTAAGTTTGATGAATGATTTGAGAGTGGCTATTTACGTTTAGACGATTTTAGCAAAAACAATTGAAAAGCTGTCATAGTTTAATTTTAGTGCATGATTTTATACTCTTATATTAGAAATCAATAACGGATATGATCGTGAGAAAGCTCTAAGATAAATAGAAGCAATATAAATCGATGAAACGCGATGTAAAAATTTCCTCTTCGATTGAATATTTAATAAACATACAAATTAATTTTTATAGATGTTCGCACTTCTCTTGTCAGTTTGGCGTTAACTAGTTAAATTTAAAAGATTTTACTATTGTTAAGCTAACGAGAAATTGTTATGAATAGAAATAAAATTAAATTCAATGCAAAATGAATAACAATTACACAAAAAAGTGCGATCACAAAGGATGTTAAACAAAAATTGCACAAAAAATATTAAATTGGAAGCATTAAATTACTTCTAAGAATGATTTCATTTTCCTAGAATTAATCCTATTCAAATAGACATAAAACTATATAGAAATTAACTTTCTGAGCAGAAAAAAGAACTGCAACGAAGATTCATATGGTCAAAGTGAGTTAATTTCTTAACGATTGAAAGTGTTAACTAGAATTTTTTTAAACATCTGAAAATGAGCTTAAAAACCTTTAAAACAATTGATTCGATAGGAATATACCAGAAGGTATAATGCTGGCTTGTTTCTTTGTCATTCCTTGGTGATATTTTGTTGAAATCGTACGGCTGTTATAGGTATTATATTTGGCGAGGTTTGTAGCGCCGACTACTCCAGGAAAACCGAATGATTACAAGCAGCTGGCAGCAATAATAAATAGAGCCGTTCGACTACGGGTATGGACTTCAAAAATGCAATGTTTGCGCTATTTGGGTGGTGGACTTTGTATATATATATATATATATATATATATATATATATATATATATATATATATATATATATATATATCCACATTTTTGATTTTTCTACACATAACACTTAGTGTCCTTGATGTGTCGTTTTGTTCTTAATATTCTTGAGGAAAATCTCAAGCGTCGTATTATGAAGAAGTGACATTTTTCAGAGACTTCGTTTGCCAGCGCACTATCTTAGCGATAATGCTGAACTACCTATTGCGCAAAACGATCTCTACTCAATAACGATGAATGTTCTATATATACCGCCAGATCGAACCGTTGTTGATGTTTGTTTTCCGAGTGCACTTTTGGGTAATATTTTCGAGAAAGTTCTCGCAATATGAGAAATTAATTATAAAACGATAATATGTTTGCGATTATATGACAGATTAGCGAATTGTTTTATTCTTACTTAGTTTCCTTTGAAGATTAGGTTATGAAAACTCAAATAATTCAAATGAGAGGCGTTTCTCTGTTCAGTGGTTTCTAATGAAGTTCCTAATTTCGATTCCAACCCCAACGATACTTAAAATGTGGTTCGTTGTACAGATTTAGCCTCTTCATCTTTGACCATTAATATTTTTTGACCAGATTCAATGTATGCACCTTTACTACTGAGCTTCTTTTAGGCTTACGCTTAGCTGTATCCACTGATATAATTTTTAAGTCGTAGGTCATTCATATATTAGATAATGCGGCTAATGGAAAAAAAAGAGTAGTTGAAGCAGATTAGCTCTTGGAATTTTATAGAACACTTTCAAAAATATCTATTTTAATCTGTTTTTGCAAGAAATGATCTTTTTAGATATTCTCCCTCGTAATTTAACAAAACTCGAAATAGATGTCGGTTCGAGAGCGTTTCTAATTCGGCAAGAACTTGAAGAACATCAACTTATCGACGCTATCAACAGCCGGCTGCAAATAATTTTTCACTCTCATCTCGAACAAGTTCCTCGTCAAATTGATTTACACTTATGCAGTAATCTTCACATAACGCATAGGCGTATTCTCAGAGATGCCATCCTTAACACAACAATTAAAGTGTTTATAAGATCTTTTGATTCATAGCCATTAGAAGTTATGAGTGATCAACTTACAGGTTTCTTGTTGGAATATATGAGTGCTGTTTGGCAATTACTGCAATCATGGCATTATAGCCATTATTAGTAAGGACATATCTGACCACTTTATGGCCAATAGTATCATGGTGTCCAATTTCAGAATAATTATTTTACGAAGGGGTTTCATTAAAATTTCAGTTAAATGTTACTTTCCAATTTTTGTACCTGGAAGACTGATATAGATTAGATGCCGCTGATAAAAATGCAATGTGAACGAAGAACACCTTAGTGAGTGAACTACCGGTTTTTGATTTGCTCTCTCATTCAGAATGAATCAAACACCAATCAAGTCATAACTGCGCAAAGACCATCTAATAAATAATATGAATCATACCATATATGATGCTCAAGAATATGAAAACATGTTGCTCTTTTTGCAAATTTAACAAGGAAAAAAAAAGCCGACTGAAAAATCAATGCAAGTTTTTTTTTTTGCAATCATATGCTTTTATAGTCTCATCCATATCGATATTTACAAGTAGAAAATTCCCTATTATTGAATTTTCTAAATTTCAAGAGTAATTTATAATTGCAGAATCGATAGACATTCTTGTAAGTTTCATTTCTATGTATATGCTCAAATCATCGTTCATTTGACCTAATCACTTGAAATACTGACCAATGATCAATGACCGTTGCTGTTTATAAATTATGCACATAGCGCAAGGCTTAGACGCTTTTGATTTTTCGTATGAACGCGATATCTTGCAAGTAATGCTCGTCACTCACATCTTATGCATCTATGTAAATGTTTAGTTTAATTTCCAAATTGTTCTCTATCATAGTAGTTTATTAATATTCTTTAATTATCGTATATTTTAAAAGGCCAAAATCATGATGGTCATTCTATTTGAATTATGAATTGTTGCTATTGGTTGCTATTTTTGAAATATTTATTGTCCATATTTTTATGGCGTTTATCAATTTTGTTTAAAGTTTTATTCAATTCTATTAAAGATTTTTTAATATAATTATTCTTATGTTTTATTTCTATCAATTTTAACGTTATATACGAAAATTTTAAATATTTCGATTTGTTCTATTATTTTGTGAGGCGAAAATAATACAAATGTAAATTTTAATCGAACTCGTTTAAAAAAAAAAATTGTCAATATGACTGACAACATCAAAAAAAATTTTTTGCCGAATAGAAGTATAATCGATAATGCAACAATATTATAACCATAAAATGAAAAAAAAAATAACATGGATGATTTCTAGATTGTTTGAATTTCAACCTATTATATCTGACCGATTCGAATAGAAAAGGCGGTTGTTGCATTATAAAGAAATTCAGAATTAATGGATATTAATAGAATTAAAGGGCTATCCATTTCAGGCAGCGAGAAAATTTCGAAGTGCACTGAAAAGGTAATGATAAAAAAAATTGAAGGAAGTCTATATGATGTTAGAATGCTAAGTATAGTGCTATAGAAATTTAGGAAAAGTGCGTTTGGGGCAACGAACAAAATTTCCCTTGATGATTTTGATGCTAGTTGATTTTTTTTTCAAAAATGACCTCATCTCTTCCCTCTCCATTCCTCTTCCTTTCCTTTCTGTTCTTCCCTCCTCATCCTTTTCTTTCTCTTGCTTCTCAGCCTTCGTCCCTTCTCTACTTATCTTGTACCAAGAAAATTTCCTTAGTTACGCCACTACTGTTCGAACATTTGTATGCTCAGTCTTTATGGCCAAATTGGCCAATACTTCATAACAACACTGAAAATATTTATTGTATTGGTTTGGCCAAAATATCGTTGAGCATTTTCGCAATCACATTATTTCAGCTTTCTTCATGCATTATTCTTCGTTTTCACGGCGGTGAATGTCTGGAAGTCGCAATAATGAAGAGCGTCACCTAAAAAAATATTTCTTTTCTTCCTCTAGAATTTATATTGAGCTTTTAAATAAAATAAAACTATTATATTCTTCAAAAAAAATATATATATATCAATTTTAATATTATCTCTTATAGAGTTTATTACCTATTGATGATAATTAACACTATGCTAATATATATTTTTGGATATAAATTTGATTAACTCTTTCGCTTTCATTTCCTATTTTTTTATTTCATTGAAAACTCTATCGAGTGACAAGACTTTTAGTGAAATAAATATTAGCTGCATTCATGTCATTTCTCATTCTATTTTGTTTTCTAATTAATTTATAAAATGCTTTACTAAATTAATTTCTTATAATAGGTATTGCTAGTTAACTAATTTCATCGAGGAAATAAAAGAGGAATTCAAAGTAAAAGAATGCGCTTACATGATTTCTTTTGGCACACAAAATTTGAGGTTTCGAATATGTTATCGCAACTCTTCGATATCCATCCTTGTTTTGGTTTGAAAGCAACGCAATTACCGTTTGCTAGTTGTGGTTGAGAAGGTGCCCAATTAGTGTAGTCAGCGGAAGTAATCTTAAAACGATATTGAAATTACTCAAAACTGTAGAATAAGTTTATAGCTCGAAGGTTTCTTTGAGGATTTTAAAGTCATTTAAAAAAAATCTATTTTCAAAGCATTCCTGCTACCATGTAATTCCAACGGAAGAATATTTCAGTCTGAAACATACGTTTTCACCGTTCCATTGGTAGACGCCGTTTGCTGCTTGAAGAGCAAGCCAAGAGCCAGAGACGAGATGAGGTGTTTGGATCTCTAAAATCGAATCTTGCCTCAATCTACCATTTTCCAAAAAAATGCCACTCGAAAAATAGAAAAATGATAACATGCCCATAATAATTTTCATTTTCTTTACAGTATGAATGTGTATCACATTCAAATTGCTAAACATCGTCACTATACTGTATCTTTTTGAAAAACACACGCTACCTATCATATGTATTTATGTTTAATCTGAATGAACATATGCGGTTGCTTTCATATCGCTACTGTATCTATTCCTGTTGTATGCATAAAAAACAATTGTTTAAGAAAATATTACAGTGTTCATATAGCTATGCTTCCTCAAAGCTATTTGCCGTGCTTACATATGCCAGGTATAAAGAAAACTGTGATTTATTAGTTAAATTAGCTTTAAAAAAACTTTCGTTGTTAGCTAAAATTGAAAAAATTTCATTGAAAAATTTTCAATGATGGTGGTATTACGTTAGAGCGGTGTTTAGTCACCAATATTTCCGACACTATTTTAAAATTCGTTCAAGTGTAAAAGGAAATGCACAATGTATGACCCGAATATTTCCATCTAAAAATATGCATAAACATATATGTAAATGAAATTTCACTTACCTGTAATAAAGGCCTCCTTGTCGGCACTAAACACATCTACAAGTGTCGCTTGATAATCTAAGCAAGTATCATATGCAACATTGTAACTCAACGATCCTTGTTGCACATAGAGACATTCACCATACTCAACACATCTCTCGTCGTGTTTGTATTGCACATATGGTTGCAAACAATAGCAATTTGCTGCAAAAATTTAGCATAGAGAAGATCAAAATGAGCAAAGTTATTCATCATCTAGAAAGGTCAATTTTTAAAATTCTTTTTTCCTCGATTTTTATTTTTATTTTTTATTTTATTTTATTTTATTTTATTTATAAAATTCCCGATTTTATTTTATTTTCACTGGCAATAATTATATATCTAGCGTTTCGTTAAATAATCTCGAAAAATTTCAATGTATAAAAATAAAAGATATAAATAAACTCACTTAGTATCACTAACTATATAAATAAAAAAAAAAAGATAATTCTACTCAAGACAACTAAATGCAATATGATTTATGATATAGTTGTGAATTATATTGCATACCTTTGCACATTGCGTTGAGAAAATTATATGGGAAATTTTCGTCAAAGTTAAACTTGAAGCATTGACTTCCTAAATTAAGTTGTGGGAATCGTAGTGTACCATCGAATTTCAGGCCAACTGTAAGTAGGATGCTACCACTCTCAATAATACGTGCTGCAATCGCACATGGATTGCTATCCAAAGCGGTCCCTTTTAGCTGCTGTTTCTTCACACTGAAATATCATTTCATTCAATTGCTTACTTTTCAATGATCAACTTCAATGAAGTTAGCTGAATTACTTTATTGAACAAATAGTATCACAACAATATTCGTCCAAATATTCCATCAGCTATCAATACATTTTGGATGCGCAATTTAATGATTCGCTATTACCACTTATTAGTTTAACTCAAAAATATATTAGTTTTTATTATTAATTTTTTATCACATAATAATAAAAATTACTGCAAAATGAAAAAAAAAACTATTAAGCAAATTTTGCATGCTTCCGCACAGAAATGACAACATTGATCTTACTTAAATAATACTCTAGGTTCTTTTTATTATTGCTCCATTTTTTCTGCAAAAAAAAAAAACTAACCCTGGTTGTTGATATGAGCAAAACTCATCTTTCGTTGTGAACACGATCACTACTTTTTGTACATTCGGCCGATCATTGGCGTTAGCGATTATATTTTGCGCTGCAACTAGACCTCTGAAATGTAAAATTCTTCTTATTCTTTCTTATAATATACAAAGTAATTCAAAAAAAATGCATCGTACGGATAAAATTGCTACAAATCGGGCAGCGTAATTGTAATTATCGAATTTTATATCATTGATTTTTAAAATTCTCTAAAATCTTTTTTTTTTTACTCATATAAAAGATCTCTCAGCGCATAAAAAGAAAAACCTAAACGTTGCAGATTCAATTAAATCGGTATTTTGCCAAAACATTTTTGCATATATAGTTTTATAAAAATTCTACTCGAAGACTATTAGAGATACTCTCTTTTATTGTGATCTTCATTTCAACGACGGCAATCAAAATTATAAAATTTTCCTCACTCTTTCAAATTCATCGATGGTTTTCCCAGATATGTCAAGTTTCGCAGAGCATTATATGCCGTAGTTGAATCCGCGTATGTATGCAAATCGCCAATGATTTGAGCCTTTAAAGTATTTCCTTTAAGATTAGCGTCAATTTGCAATATTCGAAAATACTGTTAATTGCAAAAAGCAATATAATTGCAACAATTCTAAAAGCTAAAGCAAATCTTTGCAATAATACATTGCAATAATTATCAATATATCAAATTAGCATATTAGTTCCCTGTCAGATCATTGCATTTCCCGCCAATGCAACAAATCGAACTCTTTAACTAAACAAACATTGTCAATAAAATTGTCGATTAAATGCTTAGAAAGTGAAGAGCTATTGCGAATATTTGCCATTAAGCAATCGAATTGCCTTGATTAAATGAACAGAAGAAAAAAGTTGTTTCAAATTTTTTTTACATTTCATAAGCAGTTATTTTCTCTTAAAACCAATTTCAAAATATAGTGTTCAAATTCAATGCTCCGAATATTCATCTTTTTTTTTCGATGTTCACTATGAGTCATTTAGGAAGATAACATATTCTAAAGCTTACCGTTTCAGCGACGTTGATAATACCGACACGTGAATAAGCGCCTTGTTGTTGGCTTACAGGAATTTTTTTGACAAACGATGCAATAAAGTTTCGCACCTCAAATATTCACCTCACTTTATACCACAGAAAAACCTACATAAGAAATCAAATGCAGCCATTACTGGGATCACTCTTTGTGGATTCTGACCGTCGAAAATCTCGGATTCAATTTAGCTCCAGGAGAATTGATGTTTTCTATATTTTCGAGCTATCTATACTGACATGGATTCGACGATTTCTTAAGACGATATATCAGTTGCAAAAAATCTTTTAAAATATCACTTATGCTAGCTGAAATAGAATTAATTAAAACCACTTAAATCCGAAATATTTAAAGAAAAAAAAATACAGGAGCTGATTCAAATATGCGTTCGAATTTCTATGCTTTTCTTTTCTATTTAAAATAAAGTAATGAATATTGCATAGAATCATATATTCTATATAAATATAGTATTTTTCATCTTACAGCATAGAAGTCAAATTTGTTGATTGCCAATGATGAGTCAAAAAGAAAAATGAGATCCATCCATGTGCGATAGTAATCACAGTCACAATTTCGTGCTGTTTTCGCAGTTCCTTCGTCTGGTTTGATCGTTGGTGCAGGGCTTGATGGTCCTATAACATATCTAACTGCTGTATTTTTTTCACAAGAACTAAGGCACTGCTTTGAAAGATTTCCTTGATATTTCAAAGTTTCTAAGGAATGTTGCCGATCCGATGCTCCGCCGCAATATTTTATAAAATAAAAATATTTTTTGTAAATAAAGTAAAAATAAAATATGAAAATTTTTTTGGTTTGATATTAAGAATAAAACTATCAACTTCAAAAAAATATTATATATAAAAATCACGATATGATTTATATTACATTTGATACATAAATTATTCTACATTAAGCATTTTATGCTAAGTTATGCAAAAAAGATTGAAAACTAAAAATTCTGTCAAATGCATGTAAAACTTATGTTTTATATGATTTCACCGTTATATTTGAATATCTTGCAACAATGAGAAAGGAATTTTTTTTTTCTTCTCGTATAAGGTGGATGGTGAATTTTTTTTTTTTTCAGGAATATTATTTTGATGTTGTCGAATGCGCGTCGACTCATATGAAACAGATCTTTTCGCAGTAGTGATGAAAGTTTTTGACGATATTGTCAATATTTTTGACGATATGAGACGCTGAAATATTCCAAACCACTAGATTCTACTCTATTTAATAAATATTCGATATATTTCAACGTATCAAAATTTGAAATGAAATAAAAATATTCACCTATTTCACATAAAAGATTCGCCAATATGTTTTTTAGCAATGAATAGTCAGTGATCGTATAAACATGCTTCGCATTACCGGTAGCAATCTCCAGTTCCTTCCTAATCGCATCAATACCGTTCCCTACAAAAAGTTTACATCTAACGACTGGCTATCACCTTCTATTATTCAATTCTGCGGTAAAACAATTACATCATATATTTTAGCCGATACCTTCATGGTTTATAGTATAGTTTGGAGGCATTATGGCGCTTTTGCATGATTTGAAGCAGTATTATGGATCACGAACGAAAGGCAGTAGAGGCGAGAAATGCCAATAGTAGCGGGTTTTGCCTGCCATATATACTTCTATTTCCGTTCTTTTCTAAATCCCCCCCCCCCCACCCCGAAATTAACAAAACTGCTACTCAAAGGAAGCTAATATTTTCATAAACAATCGAGTTTGATGCAATATGTTTGATTATTAAATATCGTATATCGTAAATTTTGAAATTCTTTAAATAGCACACAAAATGAATGATATATAGCACTTCATTTTATCTATTCATCGATCTCTTGTAGATGTATTAAAGAAGATGCGTTAAATTTTTTTTCTTCCATTCTTTAACCGATATTTTGTTGGCCGAAAAGGCTAAAATTTTATAATAATCGTATTTTTGGTATCGAATTTTGTTCGTATTCTATCGATCATGTGCCAACTTTTAGAAAATTCGCCAAGAAATTTTTTATCGCCTAGTTTTATAAAGGAAAACGTACTATTCTAGTATTTAACTGAAGATACGTTTAATTCCGATAACAATTGTTATTCATGTGGGAAGAAATTTGAATAATAAATCGAATATGAGAAAATCGCACTTTATGAGGACTAACCATTGTGAATACCAATTGCACCGACGGTTGCGCCCACTTCTCTCGCCAAACTATTTTCCGCTCTAACATCCGATTGATCGCTGTTATTAGTTATGATAATCATTATTTTCGATGCGTTTCGATTTGGTGAATAGGCATGATTGAAAATCTGTAATTAGTTAAAGCTTCATGAACGGAAGTATTAATCTAAAACGATATCGTTTTTTTTTTAATTATTATAAAGCTTTTAATAATAATATTAATTTTGTCTGCGTTGAACTCTTTTAAAGATGAATATTTAATTGAATTTTATTTAAACTATACATTACCAATATTAGGGAAATATTTTGTAGACTAATGTTCCATCTGAGAAAACTTATACTAAACGAACTTAAATCCTATTTTTATTTACCTTATGCACCTTGCACATGAAAATAAATAGAACTGGCAGAATATATGCTTTCCTATCGTGTTCCTTCCAGTATTCAATTTATATCACTGATATAAAATGTTAGCAATGAACTGATCATACCGATCGCACAAATCGGCCATAGGAGATTGACCCTTGTGAGCTTATAAAATGAACATTCAACAGGCGCAAAATGCGCGTTATCTTCTTCATC
This sequence comes from Baylisascaris procyonis, assembly GCA_037389465.1. Classification (NCBI taxonomy): domain Eukaryota; kingdom Metazoa; phylum Nematoda; class Chromadorea; order Rhabditida; family Ascarididae; genus Baylisascaris; species Baylisascaris procyonis. Next base: position 1,320,107 of record JAZARR010000250.1, read on the forward strand.
TTTAACGTGCACAAATTTTTTGTCACTTGCCTAAGATATGCTATCGGTGACGTGCTCACACTGTACATTATAGTTAGCAAATTTCACAGCTATAGCTTCGATAGCCGCCGAGTTGAATCTGATAGATAAATAGTCGCACACATGTGCATATGGGCAAACGCAATGGCATCATATATGCGCTTTTGCAGAGAAAAGCTTGTAAAAGTGTGGAAAAATTTTCTAATTGAGCGCAATTACCAGTTGGGTGGTCCTGAAGCGATAGCTAATTTCTTCGGATTAAGTGAACCATCTATGCAAACTTTTTGCTGGCAACGTTAGGTGAACTTTAGCCTAAAACGAGTGGAGAATCAAATGAAATCTTTACTACAAGTTAATCAGATTACCTGAATTGTTATAAGTTATGTTATATGTCATTGCATGTAACGATATATAGCACAATTATAGCTATGCGAATTTTTTGAAAATTATCTATGCAAAAATTTAATATTATGAGTCATAAAAGATTATAATATATATTTTATCGATTTTCTATTTATTCGTTAAAGTATTCGCCTAAATTTATTAATTGCTAATTTAATTGCTAATTTTATTGTGTCACCTCTCTGGTGGCAGCATCCATGCCAACTGCAATATTGACACCATTGATGGCCGGATATTTCGCGCGTCGGATAGCCGCTTCAACATCTGCGTTTGTTGCGTTCGTCAATTTGAACTCGATATGTGCTGCTGTATCGAATACCACCATTGCAACTCTGCTATCCTGAAGTGTTTATACTGCTAGTAGTATTTTTATTGTTCATTTATCACAGAGAATAGCTGCTTCATTCGGCGTTAGGGAGTGATATTTCGAATTCAACCTTTCATTATTGTCCCCACTCGATCACGTCCACGAGTATAAGCTCCTCAGTAGACCAGGTCTATCAACAATTCCCTATCATTTCATTTGATTCTACTTACTCCACCAAAAGGTCGACAATTAAAAAAATATTTTTTTCGTTACTAAAAATAAAAAAGATTAACTTCAATAAACAATTTTACTCACTGAGACTTTGCCTTCAAATATACATAGTATGATGATTATTCGTTCTTATAGAAGTGAAGATTTGCGTAAACTCTATTTCCATTCCAATCGTTTCATATAGAATTGCACAACAAACTTACGGCACAAAACTCGATTTAAATAACGTTAAAATTTTTCAAAATCCTTTTTTTCCCCATTTTATTGACTTTTATTCCAATTTTCAATGCAAATATATATTCATTAAAATTAATTAGGAAGTTACCTCTTGCAGTGGTCCTATATGCGCTAATTGTGTTGCGTGCACAATTGCATCAAGAGTTGTCTGAAAATAAATAAATTTTTTGTGAAAGTATATAAAATTTATTCAAAGATTAGGTTGAAATTTTCGAATGGATGCACCCAGTAAACTGGTATAGTTATCACTTTAAATAATAATTAAGGAACTAATAAATAAAGAAAAATTAAACTTTCACTACCATTATCGATTAATGTAGCAATCGGAATAGATGCTAATTTTTTCAATTTCAATGCTAATTTCAAAAACTTTTCTTTAGGCAAGTTATAAATTTATTATTCTAGTTTTAAAAATTGCATCTCAATATAAAATTTATCATCATAAGTCAAGTAAAATTTGAGAAGTTGAGTTTTCTATATGAATTTAGAAAATAACTCTTCAATTACAAATATAATTTAGATTAATTTGAGTGCTTATTTAGCATATAATTTCATGCGTATCATTTTTCTTTATTAATCGCATAATAATTTTCTAAGAAACCTGAAAATTTGTGACGCCAACACTTTGCGAACCATCGATAACAAACACCAAATCGACTGCTCCCAAAATACATTCCTGTTGTGTGGCTGAAGAAAAAATTTATTTATTAAAATAGATTGAAAGCATCAATGAACACCTTGAATTGTGTTATTACATAAAGTTAGTTTCGTTTCTCTTCTTTCTCCCCCATATCTCTCTTCCCCTAATCCCGAAATCATCTTTCCGTAGTCCTCCGCCATCACGAAAAAAGTTTGTTTCAATAAAAAAAAAAATCGAAACGAATATTGCGTATAATGTCAGAAATAATCAAGTCAATTACTCCTTAAATGAGATATAGTTGAAAGTTTCTTACCTTTAAGTCCAATAAACAACGCATAAAGACTAGCTAGATGAAGAAAGGAGAGCATTTTGTATAGAATTTTGGGTTGCACACTGTCTCGTTAGCACCTTAACAAAGCTTATATCGATATGTTGAAGCCTTTTTTATGCCAATATCGACACTACAATGATGCAGCATTCTGCTTTAGTTTACTCATACCTATACTTCATGCAAAAAAAAAAATCTACTGATTAAACGATCTTTATTGCTCTTAAAGCACGCTCTTATCATAGTTTAGCATGATCGTTATATTACAAAAAAAAAAAAGAATCCTTATTTCTTAGACAAAGATTCCTAAACCTTTTTTTTCACAAAATATTTCATTATGAAATATGTTATCGAAATGAATCTTTAAATTTTTACGATTGAAATATCTTATGATAGTGGTGAAAATTTTTTTAATTTTATTATTTATGAATATTCTTCATTATAATATTTAGAAAGTAGCATAATACATCAATATGCAAATTTATGGCTCTCAAATGTAGTTTTTATATTTGATCAATCAGAAGATCGGTCATTCGATCTTCACAACCACATTTGTCGCAATGATGGAAAATTCACTAATGCTGGAAAATTTATTTCGAAATTGTTTTTTCTAAAACTTTACAAAATGTACAAAATTTTACTCTACTAGTTGTTCGTTTTTTTACGGCGAATTTTTGTGACTTCAGTATGACGATTTAAATATGTGATGTTAGACACCAAACACAACAATGAAATTTTTGCATCAAACGCATTGTGATGTTAGCACATTTTTTCCACTCTATATGTGCGTATGTGCTTGTTTTTGTGTATAGGTCTCTATGAGTGTGGGTGTTTGTGTGCACGTACGCATGTATCTATGCATATCTGTGCGCATACTCATATTGCCTATGCGAATTTGCGTTGGGAGACAATTTCAGAATCACAAGCTATAAATGCTCTAAAATTTATTTATTTACTTATTTTTATTTATTTATTTATTTATTTATTTATTTATTTATTTATTTATTTATTTATTTATTTATTTATTTCGATCAACATAGCATTTATTACGAATAAAGGTCTCTTCATATCGCTTCCACTTGTCCCGAATCAATGCTTCTCTAAAATTATTGCTAAAATTTTCTGCAAATTTTCGCGATAAGAAAAATTTCTGGGTTATGAGAGGGGATAGTCTACATTACGATGTCTAATTTAAGAAGTCAAGAAATTTCATTTTATAATTTTTTCCAATATTTTATAGATTGTAGTATAAAAAGAATTTATCTCGACAGCCCCCCATCGACGTGCGTTCATCATCACTGCAGAATTGCGAAACAATGTTAACTTTTTTTTTTAAATTTTTATTATGCAATGAAAGCACAAATATTAGCACAAAAGATTTTAAGGTTTCTTTTTTTTTTGTTCGTTTTTTTTTTGAAATGATAATTTCGCTCTTTGTGAATAATATGGAAAAGATGAACTTTGCATTTTTACTCGGGCTAACGATGTATGTAAATAATAAAATTGATAAAAGAATAAAGAACACAATAAAACTTTATGTAAACATTTCTTATCTATTAAATAAAATGATTACGATATTTTGAATAAGGAAGGATGTTACCATAATATTTGAAGAAATTATGCAATGGATTTTTATCGTTTAAAATTGATTGCATTATCGAGTTGCATATTTCATCTCTTTTTAGAGGTGATTTATTTAATGCAGAGAATTCTTTGAAGATTAGAAATAAAAGTGAAAATTTAAAAACCCCGCTTAATATATAGACAAGTCAATGATTTACTTTTATTGAGCATTATACAGTCGAAGTAATGTTCGAAGTTCTTTATCGCCTCATTTTTTGAGAGAATCTAACGAGTCCATCTTTGATTTCATTGATTTGATTCATTGATTTCGGATTACAGAAGTGTTTGTCGCAGGGCCTCTCATTGAAGTAAATCTCTTGCTTTCTCAGGAGATCTTCTGAAACCAACTTTATGCACGAACATATGAAGTGATACCAGTAAGAAAGACCGTAATTCTGATAGGACCTGGTTCTTTCAGGGTGCAGAGTTTTAATTGTAATTATATCAGATCGTTATGTTTACTTCAACCGCGCACTGATGAATGTCTCTATAAAATGTCGACGTTGGCTTCGTCCAGCTGTAGCGTGTCTCGATTTCCGGTATGCTTTTTCGATTTTGTTTATTATGCGTCGATGTCAGTTCTTGAAATAGCGTTTCTCGTTTCAACACACCGCCTCATGCACTTTCCTGATGTTCTATGACTCAATGGAGGAGTTTTTCAGCTTGCGAAAGCGAAATTTGCGCTGCTAACATCCTTCAAAAGATGATGAAGCCCATGGAGCCTCCTACGGGTTGCTTAGTTTGAGAACTTTCCCAAGGACGGTTTTTTTTGGGGCGCGGGGTCCTGCGATAAGACCAAACAACGTGCAAAATTTGTGGGTCATGCCCACGTCAGTTCCCATAAGGGGATCCGCGCAGGGAAAGGGGTAGTGGTGGTGAGCTCTGAACTCTTGTACGTAAGTGAGGCGCAACTTATTTTCAATTCGAACAATTGGAAGCAGCAGGAAGCCATAGGAGAAGCAATCTTAGATCAATATTAGAGAAACTACAATCAGCAGATATTTCGCAAAGCAATGCTGCTTATTCACTATGATTTTTGAAATATAACATTATGTCCCATCATCATGGAAGTTTCTCAAGCTAGATCACTAGAAGAATTTCTACATTATGTTCTACTACTGCAAAAAATTCATAGGCCATGATCATGCTCCTTTTCACGATGGTAAAGACGGGTAGAATTTTGATGTATTTTGTTGAGTTCCCACCTCCCCCCCCCAACTGCGGGGATACTCCGCGTCCCCGGCACCACTGTCCCATTTCCTGCAGTTTACCACAGTCAATTCTAACATCATCTCTTATGTAAATCCTACTGTTCTTCAGCTACCAGTTTTTAAACATTACAGAACTATTGCATACGAATACTTTTTTATAACTAAGATTATGTAATACCTATGTTTATATATTTGTACAACACTATTTAATACGACAGAGTTATTTATTTAATACGTATAATTTATACCGTATAATATTTATAACTATTTAGTACCGCATAATATTCTTTATACTTTGTTTCAATTGCATACTTGTATTGACTGCTGACATTAAATTGCGACCACTTGATGCCATATTTTTGAGCATCTTTCACTGTAGATTGAAAAAAATCTCAACTTGAAAAGATTCAGGGCTGAAGCTTGCTTCCTTTTTGTACGACGAATGCCTAGTCCCAATAGGAAAACTAAATAAAGTGCAGTCAGTAGTTATTGTGCTATTAGAAATGCTGGAATGCTCTTTATAACAGTAATGAAAAAGCTGCGAGCAAATTACTATGTTTGTAATTCATGAGAACTATTTATGTTCAGTTTAGCTTCATATACGTCTTCGGGGGCATATGAAGTTTTTTTTTATACAATTTGAAGGTACGGTATCCTACAATCCGAAGCTACGGTACTACAAATGAATTTTTTCAATCAGCTTCAGTTTCATTAGCCATGCGGTGATAGGTAAGCGATGAAAGCTGATGAAGCAGGCGTTTGCATCATCTCAACGATTAACCACATATGACAGCCGACTGGTATCAAATGCTGGATCCTACTTCTTCAACTACGATACGCTCATTTGCCTATTCGTTTGTAATAATTATTTGTAAGACGTCTCATAAAAATTTCAATAAAATATATGCAAACAAATTGTTTTTTTTACAAAAATATTTTCACCTTTAGCAATATTCATACTCAGTAATTCTATTCATGATAATATGCTGCTGCATATATTCTTTCGATTCATTTGCATAGAAATAAAATTTTTGAACTGAGACAAAACATTACTCGACTTTTAATATTTTAAGTTGGTGCCATTTTCCAAAAAAAGACCTAATTTTTCGACTCTCTCGTTTTTAGAGTAAAAAAGTCTGCCGATGCAAGGAATACGACTTGTCATACAAAGTGCACTGATCAGAATGGAAAAAAAAGGGATTCGGTATAGAGATCGTTTATATTCGACAGATTGAGCGATATGAAAGGCTGCCTAGAAACATAATTAACTTTAAATTATTGAAATGCAAAACACTGAAATGCAACATATCGAAATGCAATTGCAAACGATTCATTTTATTACAATCACTGTATTACAAATGATTGCAAACGAAGTGAATAATTGAATAAATCGCGAGGCCTTTAAATTGGTGTAGACAATCGTGTTTCGTCTAAATACTATTCATTGCCATTTCTCTCCTTAATTTTATCACTGCCCCTCCAATTTCCTCTATTATCTTGCCTTTTTTCGTACCAAGAAAATATTTTTATGTATTCCTTCTTCATAGCTAGTTGAACATAAGAAATTTTCATTTCTGAACATAAATGGATCAATATTTTTGTACGAAAAAATCAATATGAAAGTAATGATCGATCGATCGCATCAAATCAAACTATCAAATTTACATCAGACTATAATGTTTCCAATTTGTTGATCATTTCAAATCGCTGTAAGAAAAGCGATCGATAAGGTAACTATATTTATTGATCACTTAGCCTCACTGAATATTTCTCAAGCGTTATTTCATGACTTTGACGTAGCGAGCTGATCGTAATCGCAATAATTTTCCGTATCGCCTGAAAAAAAAATTTATGAAGATATAATTTTTAAAAAAATGGTTTCAATTGGTATCACACTTTGAAACGCATAAAATTACGATTTTTTTTTGAGAAACACATCTCTTGCTAGTGACATAATCCTTCACGAAAAAAAGAAATCTTAAAAATATTTGAGATGCTTCTTTCTCCTTTCATCAACAATTCTCTCCCAACCCCCTCCCATTAATCCTTCCTGTTTTAGAAAAGTTTTCCCATTGAAAATGGTTTGCTTAATGATTTGGCTTAATAAAAACATGATAAATCCTTTCAAGAGTGAGGCATCAACAAGAAGTTCGTGAGAACAAAACGGAAAATCCTTACATGAATTTTTTTGGCAGAAGAAGCAATGTGATGGTGTAATAGAGTCGCATACATCTGAAAACCACTTTCCACTGCCTTGTTCCATCTTCTCGTAAACACAGTCACCATTACTAAGGTTTGGTTGTCCGTTTGCCCAATTCGTGTAATCGGTTGGCGACATCTGCAGAATGACGCTCCTTGCATATCGATGATTAGTGCTCTTGATTGAAGAAAATCGTGAGTTCTTTATGCATTTGTACCCTCACTTAAGCTATACCACTCTCAGAGAATCCATTTAAATCTGTATAGTTAACTCCAAAGAAATGATTTGCTTATATCCATATTAAAAACATTAATTCAAGTTTTTATTGACAAACCTATTAATACATATATATATATATATATATATATATATATATATATATATATATATGAATACCAGTTTAGCCTTGGAAAAAATGAGTTGCTAAAGAGTCATTTTGACTGTGCAGACATTTTATGTTGCAGTTTCTCAAAGCATCAAAAATCTTTTTTCGCCTCTCTTAAGACTCTAAAACTCGACCGATAGTTAAATCATTGTGCAATTAGATATGCCTAGTTACGAATTCAATCGAGAAACGCAACTTAGAGATGTTGAAATAAACGATACCATTATATTAGTGCTCCAAATATATCCAGAAGTACCCATATTTCGTGCGCCAATCCAATATGGACTATAGGACAGCTTCTGTTGCATATCTGTAAACATTCTTCTTTCTTTTTTCCTACTGAACACTATTCGATGGTTTTATTTTGAACGAAAGTACGAGTCATATGCATATATGTATGCAAATTTTATGAATATTTTCATAACTAAGTGATATATCGTTATATGCAGTCATCATATTTCAAAAAATCAACAATATTGTCCAAAAAAAACAAAAAAAAATTTAAAAAAACAAAAAGAATTCAGAAACCGAATTCTTTTGACCATTAATTTCCATTCAATCCCTCATCAACAATGATAATAGCAATAAATTTATCGATATTTATTGCTGTAGTTGTGAAATGTTTCTATATTAGCATATGCTAGTAATAAATTATGTATACTCGACATAGTGCAACAATATAAACGTTGGGAGGGTTCTTTGTTTCAATTTTAAATGATGCAATTATTTTAAGAATGAAGCAATTTCATCAATGCATCCATACGAATTTATATTTATGCATACTTAAATTATTCTCTATAATGAATAAGATCAAGATCACGATTCTAAATGAGGAATTTTCACATTACAACGACATTTATCTAAAGAATAACGGAAAAAAATGAATGAAGAAAAGGTACTTGAAAGGAAGATATCTTTTTGTTCGTTGAGTACATCGACAAGAGTTGCATTGTAGTCTGAGCAAGCTTGTTCTGCTATATGGTGGCCAACCGGTGTTGCATGTTGATAGACACATTCGCCGTACTCTGTGCATTGATTTGTGAACTGCACATATGGCTTCAGGCAGTAGCAATTGGCTGTAAGAAGACGATAAACAATTCAACATCAGATGACAAAACAGATATGTGCGATTACGCTGATCACCCAACGTCGACAACTATATTTTTATGTATGTATTAGGTCCGATGCGTTGCTTTGCCTAGTTTTTGATAAAATTAACAACGAAAGAAGGGGTTGTTTGAAGTTTTCTGTCAGCTGAAACTGTCAGGAAGAGATCATTATTGGTAGGGAGACAGTTACGGGACTAACCTCAATAAATTATAAATTCATTCAGTCAAAAATTGATTAGAATGTACTTTTCTGATTTCATTATATTTTTAGTAAATTAATTTTTAGGGGCGTTGATAAATGAAACGTTGCTCAATTACTACGAGCGAAATGTCGAAGTAATTTACACCTGTAAAATGCATATTTAGCTGTTATTGATTGTTATTCGAGTGAATGCAGTTATTTCAAGCTATCATAAATGCTTCGAAGAGTAAATCAAAACAGCAAACATATCAAACTAAATTATCAAATTACTATACCTCGGCATATTGCATCGATGAAATTTCCAGCGAAATTCACATCAAAATTCAATGAATAACAATCGCTAGCGATTTTAAGATTTGGGAATTTCTCGGTGCCATCGAATTTCAAAGCAATTGTGAGTACAATATCGTTATTTTCACGTAAATTCGCCGCAATACGACATGGATTCTCATCGACTAATTTCGATGATTTCATATTTCTGCAAATTAACAATTATTTTTTATTGCATCTGCCACTATAAGATATTTTAATTCGAATTTTGCACTACAATGAAACAATACAACAAAACGTACAATGATTTTTTACTTGATACTGATAATATTTTCTATAATGAAGTTATCATCAGATTTGTTGAGGGTGATGAAACATTTGCAAACTGCGCAGAAAATACTAATGCAAATAAATTAACGTATAAATAATCAGTATAAATATATAAATATATCGGAATAAATATTGTAAACAACATAGATATATAAATGTATAAATATATAAATTTATATAATCTCTCGTTTCTTCTATTATAATCGAAGATGTAAGCAAGGTTTTAAAACATCTCGATCTGAAACGACCAATACAAAAATCTAAACGAACCTTCACTTATAACATTACGTGCTGCCTTTCGAAGAGTGGAGGAATTACATCACAGAGGAACAAATGTGGTATATGAATTATAAAAAAAATTGCAATATGATAACAAGATGGTAAAACATACTGTTGATAATAGCATGGTTCATCTTTACTCGCGAATACCACAATCACTTTTTGCACATTCGAACGTTGCTCATTGTCAATTATATTTTTTGCTTTTACCAATGCACTAAAATATATTTTATTATTAGTATAAATATAATTGCCGTTCTTTATTTATTTCGGTTATATTTTTGTGTCATTTATTAGATTGTATATCTTTTTAAATGGTAGCGAAGAAATTATTTTTTATACTTTCGAAATTGATTGTTTTATTTAATTTATTTAAAAGCAAAATTTTCCACCGAAAAAAATAAGTTAGAGTGCTGAAAAATCCAAAAAAAAAAAAAACACTTTAGTTTTCCCTCTTTGCACGAAGAAGAAACTCGTTACACAGAATATTTTATGCGAAATCGATAGTACACATTGTTAATGTGTCAGAAATGAAGAAATTCAAACGGTACATGTTGAACGTCATACGGATAGCCAAAATTTAATCTGTTTTAGATATACATAGGGCACATGAGGTAGGCAAGGAAACAATCGAAACTATTAGCTTTATTTAGCTTATCTTCCAGCGACTTCTAAAGATTTCGGATCCTTCTAGAAGGATCAAGCATCATAACTTTTTTTTTTGAAATATGATGATTTCTTCAACACCTCAGATTTGATCGCACAAAAAAAAACTCGTTACCTATAGTGGATCTTATAAATCGACAGTTCTTGTAGCGAATGATCAATAGTCGTAACATATAACCTCACGAATTAATTTTTTAAAGGCATTATTTGCAATAATTTTCTACTTATTTATGCTTCAGATTTTTATTTATTTATTCATTTTTTTATTTTATGCTTACTAAGTCCCTTTAAGGAAAAAAACAGCCTTATAGAGTTCTATATTTTGCAGAATTTATGCTGAAAACTTACTCGAGAAGGTTCACTTGATTACTCTTAAGGTATTTAACACTTCGCATTGCTTTCGCAGCATCCATATTTGTGTTGAAGCTCGTAAGGTTTGCAATAATTTCCGCCTGAAAACGATTCAACCGCCTCACTTCTACAAAAATCTCTTGATGTATAATGAAAACAAAGCAAAATAATAAAAACTTTTTTTTTACTTACGGACATTTCATTTACTTAAGTTCATTTAAGTTACATTTACTTAAGTTGATTATTTCCGATAACTCGATGTTTTGAAAATGTTACTATTTGTGTAGGTGTGAGACGTATCAGACGGCTAGCTGGTGCAAAAAAAGCTATCGATAGTAAACGTCATCCCTTTTAAAATCTCTTGAAACACTGCAGAGAAAAGTAAAATTAAATTAGGCAATGGTTAGATTATTTGCAATTGTATAAGCGCTGGCCTAACTTAATGCTTTTGCCTTTTCAATTAAAATTTTCAATCCATTTTATTTTCCCATTCAACAGCTGAAATTTACAAAGCGGTAGAAGAATACAATTTTTTTTAAATTTCAAAGAATTTTCTTGATTTTCTAAATATACACTTTCGACAGCATTACCTTTGCAAATGCGGCAATAGACAAAGCAAAACTATCACGCATATTTATCTTCATACGGGGGGTGGGGGGGGGGATGGTGAGGAGGGGCGAGTTTCCCTGAAATATCCTTTGTACCTTAGAGAATCTGCAATTCCAATCGAGGCATCTCTCATATCGTCGAATTAAGTTAACGCTGAAATCATTTCTATTTTTAGAATCGACCTCAAATTTGAAATATTCGCTTACATTGCTAAAATTTCATCTAAATGAACAACGATTGTGAACTAAAATTATGCTGAAGAAATAATAAAAATAATAAAAAAAAGAAAACCTACAAATATATACCTGCTCACCGGCGTTGATAATGCCAACTCGTGAAAATTTACCGATCGTTTGGCTCACCGGAATCGAGTTAACAAAAGATGCCGCAAAATTTCTCACCTTAAATTCCTCAATGAGAAAATTCTTTCAATTTCCTATAAATATTATCAAACATAAATGTTTGTAAATATTAAAATCATTGATTTCAATTTTCACCAAGAGGAAATCATTCGAGGAGTATTTCATGTGTCTCCGATCGAATACCACTATAACAAGAATAACTCTTTCATAATTATATAGGTATCAATACATTTGTCTAATACCTGTTCTATATCTCAAAAAAAATCGTTTTTCTTACTCGAAAGTATTTCGCAAAAAAAAACGTTTCACCATGTTTATAATCAGTAAAAAACGAATATAAATTCATATAAATCAATCGACAAAAAAGAAAAGAAATTGGGCATACTGCAATGAAATCCTGTTCATTGACTCCTTTTGAAGAATCAAAAATGAAAATAAGATCAAGCCATGCATTTCGATAATTGCATGCGCATTCTCGTGGACCATGTGTTGCTACTGTAAATTACTTGCCTTTTATTTGTAAAAAAAAGAAAATAAAAACTGATTTATAAACTTCAATTTGCATATTTTTGAGTGATCTTTTTACATCGACGATTATGGATTTTTAATGAAAGAGATTTATATTTTCTCTTGAACAAATGATGCAATTCTTTTCTTGCACAGATGATCCGCCCAAATTCATCATTAACACGGAAATCAATTCATTAATTGATATCGGATATTTTCGAATTAAATGTAAAAAAGGAACTGAGTCAAATTTCTTATCTAACATATCTCACATACATGAATAATACAAAAGAATTTATAAAATATAGCAATAATTGATGAAGCATCTATAAATTTTTTGATAGCTATCACGAATGATCTATAAATTCTTTGAACAAACAGCGCATTTTATTGTATTTAACATTTCGAATTAGAAAATCGTCGGTTTTATATTCTACATATAAATAATTAAATGTCTTAATAGAAGCAAAAGACTAGAGAACTACAAACCATCACGACTATAAAATATGAAAGTTAAAAGCTGATAAATCACAGAAAATCATTTTTGCAGCATTTATACACAAGATTATTCATGAGGAAGAATGAAACTCACCTATTTCCTTACATACTTCATCTATGACTTCTCTGAGTTGAGTAAAATTACTTCTATCGTAGACGAGACTTGGATCACCAGCCGCTTTCACCATCATTTCATAACCTTGTTCTAAAAAACATATACTAAAATTTCGTATTGCCATTTAGTGCTAAAATTATACACTTCATTTTCCACTGCATTATGGTCTTTTTTTTAAATATAGGAACAGAAAAACAATACAAACGCAACGACAAATTTCACTTGATGAAATCAAAATGCTGCTACATAAAATGTAGTTTTAACGATGAATCTTCACATTTTTCAATGATCAAATCCAAGGTTTAAAAGGTGCTCACAAACCTTGACCAATTCCCAACACATATATATCGATATTGTTTTTTGTTGCGAGTGCATATTCTGTTCCAACATCCGTTATATCCATACCATCGGTAAGAATGATCATCACACGTCGTACACCACGTTCGGATGATTTTGCAAACACCTGAAATATCGAATCGTACGATGATCATCGTTAACCTAAGCGTTAACTGATGATACATTGCGTTAATGAGATTGGTGCAAACAACGTCTATTTTGACAACAACCATGAGTTGTTTCTACCAATGAATATTTTTTAGTAAGTCTCCATTTCCCATGTTGCATATTTGAAGTATAAAAATATTGCCAGCATCATAATGATCAATGAATATGCGGGTTAAGAAAACGTTTCTCTTTGCTTCTAAAGTGGCACTATTTGGCGAATATTTCTAATGGAATCAATGGATCTCTGCAAATCAATATAAAAGCTCTAAGAACTCTTATGATATTAAAAGAAAATTAACTCGCAAAGATAGCTATGAGTGAAAATTAAGGAAAGTTTTCATACTAAAATGATCACTAGCGCATCTATTCATCCTGAATCAGGCAAATGATTTTCAATTAGCATCCGGAAAGAAGCAATATAGAAATAACCTCGGCCATAGCAACATGCATTCCAGCAGCAATATTACTGATACCACCATTGAAATTCATGCCAAGAATCGCCGTAGTCACATCTATGTTTGTTGCGAATGTTGTTAACGGGAAACCAACACGTGCAACATCATTGAACAAAACCATACCAACACGGCTCTCCTATAATCGAATCATTTTTAAATTATAATTACAACATTCATTATCGTATTTGGATGAAGTAGATTTTCACCTAAATAATTGAATAGTTAAAATAAATAGCTAAAAGTTGCTTCAAATTGCCTCAAATTGTTGAAAGCCCATGAGTGATAGTAAGAAAAATTCATATTTGAAAGAAAAAAAGTTCGTAAAAATTCATATTCGACTGATCGCAAAAAAAAAAAAATTCATATTTTATATTTTTCGATGGTATATATAAAAATATTTTCCGGTGCAACGCAATTATGATCTAACTTTCAAAGCCTTGAGCATTTATTTCTCTATGGATAGCAAATTAAAATTGCCTCAATTTGCCTTTTAGCTGTTCTAATTGAATGTCAAAGAGATATGTTATTGAGTATTGCGTTGATGGAATCACTATTCGATTCATAATTATTTATTTTTCAAAATTCTCCACTAGAATCCACAAATCTACTCATCAAATGTTATGTCGTCCTAATCGAACATCACTTTTCACTCATGCTCAACTAAAATCTATCATCACGCCGATCGTCTCTAATAAATGCTTTTACTAAGTACATTTGTAATTTAACACAACAATAATAAAGCAATTAAATAATGAAGATTTGTGTTAAACATTAAGCCATACATTTATTCCTGTACCAATGTGTAGTTTTTGCGTCAAATTGACGGCAAGATTCAATGCGATCTGTAAATATTTATATTCTTTAGCATTTAAAAATTATGTGCCGAAAAAGTGACGCATTAATATTGAATGATTTGACTCAAATTAGGCCTTTGATATATACATATACAATATTGCTCATTTAAGACTATCTAAAAAGGGCTTATGTAAATGGTATATATCGAAAGCGTTGAATTGTAGATTGATGCGGAAAGTAGCAGTCGAAAATATGATTTTTGATAGATTTTACTATAAAGTGTTTTATTGAAGAAGCGTATGCGATATAATTGATGCGATTGTTTTCCTCAATTATAATGCCGGATCGTTAATGCATTAATTCTTTGATGGCTTCTGATTTTCCTTATTAAATTTTGGAAGTGTAGAAGTAGATAATGTGGTACGCGGCATAATGATGGGAGAAAGATACGCTACCATCCGAAAGCATTTCTCCCATCATTATTTAACGTACCATATCTTTTAACTATACCCCACTAGACTAAGGAGAATTAAAAATAACATTCAATTTTTAGTCCCATTGGTCTACTGTGATCAGTAGCCAACAATTTTTAGTGATGTCATCGTAAAACATTCAACGAAAAAAAAACATCCCGAAATTTCTATCATCAACGAAAATGACCTACCTGAAAATCAGCTTTGACGCTATTCGATTCATCCACAACCAATACCAAATCAATTGGTCCTTGCTCGCAATGCTCATTCTTTGCCGCTGAAATAGTACCATAGCGATAACAATAATGCGTTTTATTGAGCACACATAGAGTATAAATGATGTGTTTTCCTAATCATAAACTTCGAACGTAAATCGATTAATTCTTTGATGATTTCCATTAATATAATTTCAAAGAAATATTTCCTCTCATGAGCAAATATTCAAAATTATTTGTCATATATGACTATCAATGATATATTTTCATTTAAAATCTACCATTCAGGAAAAATATTTTTTTCATAGACACTTGTTCAAGTAGCAATATTGCATTCAAAAATGCTTGCTGAAGAAATACAGAAATGAAAAAAAAAAAATTATACTGTCGCTTAGAGTGTTGCACTTTGATTCCGATGAAGCTTATAATATAATGCGTAAAAAAAAAAGTTACCAGAAAGTGTAGCAATTAGTAAAGTGAAAGCGACAAGTAGCTGAATACAGAGGCGCATCATTGATAAAGAATATTGAAAACTGTACGAAAGAGCCACGTACAGTTCCTTAAGTAGTGTGATTCGAATGAGCAAGCAAAAATTGTTCATGATTGCATATTCGAAAAAAAAAAAAGATGTGCTCGTTTTGTCATATCATTATTGATAACTTTAATATTTGCTAGCATACGAAATAAACGATGATTAAAAAAAAAAAAGTTGCATAGAGTCAGATTATGACATTATTTTGTTGTCGATTCTTATGCTAGGAATGTGCAACAATAGTATACTCTTTACAACGATGATATCGTGTCTATCAAGTGGGATGCAAGTAGAAACGAATCAACACATAGGCTATTATTGTATGTGAAAAGTTTCAAATTTTTATAAAGGCTATAAAATTCTTTAGCATTAATTTCAATGCAATTCTTACCATAATTACGTAAATGCGAACGAAAAAAAAAATCATCAAAAGCGACTGATAACGTCTCTCTAATATTTTTATTGTGATAAGTGTGTTAAAAGCTGTATTGAATGAGTGTTAGTCTCAGAAAGAAAATATTTAATTGATTAAATGAAAATAATTTAGACGATACTCAAATGTGATTGAATTTCATTTCAGCGTTAATTGATCGTTAATGACATGAAAAATTTATAAAGCGAAAATTTATGCAATAATATTCTATGTTGCAAACCGCTATTATGCCTATATATCTAAATGATACGCGAAAAACCGATCAACACAATTATCATAAGATTTGATGCATTTGCATATTTATTTAGTGATTGCCACCATGTCTGAATTGCTTTCTGTTTATGCATCGAGTTGTTGCGAAGAGATGATTTTTGTCGATGGATCCCTCATAGTGGAATGTTTAGATCCGGAGTCCATAATGGCGAATCATTCCATTTAATCAAGGTGGCGAGTAACCGCTACGAAGAAATTCAGGGAAAATCGAGGAATTGCCTCTTCGAGTAGCACGGTTACCACAGCACGCTATATGCATCGCACGAAATACTTGGAACGACGATGTGTGGTGGTGCACAATGTTGACTCAATTATTCAGCGAGCTTTAGATCCTTTATCACTTATTTCGTTTTTTTTTTTTCAAGTTTTAGCAATGCTTTCGCTCCACAGGTTCATCTCGCACAAATGAATTCATCGGGAACTCCAGTCCAATTTCAAAACTTTTTTCCATTTTTTTAGCCGAATTATTCAAGCTTATTCAAGCCCGTTCTTCACCTCAGAGCATTCATATTATTTCAATTATTTTCCTGACGAAATTGCGGAGGTATGCTTCAAAAGGTTTCTTTTTGGTGAACATCATGTTTCAAATATCTGTTGAAGTGTCGGAAATGCTTCCGGATTTTTTTTTCGGCGAAAGATTCACTTAATATGCAGAATACAATAGCGCATTTTCTATTCACTTCTTTGGCCTAATGTTTTACTTGTCACTAATAAGGTAATATTTCTAATATACCTTTTCGGGTATATTCTCAATGCTTATTGAACCCGATTGATGCATCAAAGAATGTTTTTTTTTCTGCAATGATATAGTATTGCATATACTTGCAGATATAGGCATTTATGAAAATTTTTGAGCAATGAACTATTCATTGCTTCATTTTACGGGAAAATTGCAAAATTTTCTACCCTTGGGTAAATTTTTATTTCACATATTTCATTCGTTTGACTATTGAATTCAATTCGTTCGAGTATTTCGAAAAGCGCACATAATAGTTGGTCAGATTGATTTATTTTTTTGTTGCTAATGCTCTTTACAAAAGCGTATAGCGATAGTATATTTTATGGTATTATGTGTTTTTTCTGTATCCGTTTGCTTGCTAGTTTTCATTCGGCAAGCGGTGAATTTAAGAAATTTAAATTTGATGGTTCATAATTATATGGTGAATGCCTTTACTATCATCTTCGAAACGAGTTACGCACATTTAAAGGAAATTTGCATTTTGCATTTTGCATTTTGCATTTTGCATTTTGCATTTTGCATTTTACATTAGCTTTGAATTTCTATAGCAGTGATCCGTGATTACAAAAACACTGCTATTTAATAGAAAATTTGCATGAGCAATTCTACTGATTAAAAAAAATCTCATATTTTTCATTGCTAACTTGTAAAGCTGACTATTTACATGGGGCGGATATAAAATGCGCATATTGTGCCAGCTTTTCTCTCACATTTCTTCACATATTTAAGCAATTTGTATGAATGCTATATAAAGTGGTTTAATATTTTCCTAAGTGATTAGTTAAAAAGCACATTCACAAGAGGGAATTATGCATTAGTGTTGCTTGTGATTTTTCATTAATTAATTTATTTATTCACTTGAACGTTATTAGAGGACAAAAAATTGCTGCAAAATGCATTGATTGTTTTATAAGATCGAAAATTTTTACAATGGTAGTAACCATCAATGCTAGCAATAGCATAAAATGAAATTCTGAAGCAATTTAGAACCAGAAGGATATGATCTGAATAAATAGAAGAGATTGATTCGAATTTTTGATATTTATTGATATCATTTGATACAAATCATTTACGCTTCACGAATTTCTTTTTACACTACTTGCAAAATATTTGAATTCATTATCCAATACCTAGAAATCATTTGAGAATTCGAGAAATGCATTTTCTTTTCGTCTCGAAACAATTCACTCGGTTTAAACGATTTTCAGCTTACCAAATAAAATCGATATGAGAGATATAAATTTTTGGGCGTTTAGGTAGTGACAATCGGTCCGCTTGCTCTTTAGAGATCACCCACATTAGAGACCCGAAGGTGTAGAATGTAGAATAGCCCCTCGAAGAGAGTAGTATTGCAATAAAATATTAGCAGTTATACGTGTTGGAAGTTACATTTATTGCATTTGTTTTACAGCTTATTACGATATGCACAAAAGATGAAAAAGTTATTTTTGCCCACATGGGGTGACCTGTATATGTTCAATTTCTACCTCCCCTTAGAGCGCTCTTATCGTCTTCTAAAACATGGTCACAGAATATCCGTGATGATCTCCTCTCCATGTTTTACAGCGATCTCGTGGCTAATTTTTCGATCATCTTTCTATTGAATTCAGAAATTATTTTATCACCAGTAATTTCAGATCAACGCAGTGGCTTGTAAGCATGAGAAAGCTTCGATGCTTGCCCGTTCAATGAAGTTTTATTTGACTGTTAGCTATTTGGTTGGAACTTAAAAATATGCCGCTCATTTAAGGCTATTGGGATAATGTTCCCGCTCAGGACGATCACTGGATATCACAAAGTTTAGTGCGACAAAACTAATAGAGCAGAATAAACACAGTCTCATTCTTATGACGCCTCTTCATATTGCTATTCAACATTTGTCAGCTTTCGATGTTAATTCTGCAAGTTTGTCCCTAAAATTAGGCAATCATTCGGCTCTATACTTATTAGCTCCTTACTGATGAGATAAATACGGATCTAAAATATGGGATTTCATGATTCATTCGTTGAGATACAGAGCTGGAAAATATAGAGCGCATTACTTGGCCTAGGAGTGTTAGGTTTGTAAAAGCCTCATTTCGAATAAGTAGATGCGAATTTCAACCTTACCTATGTTACAATTCCAATTCGGCAGGAACTCAGCCTTCGATTCAAGTTTGCAAAAATAAATCTCATGTGTTGTGAAAATATTATTTACTGCAGTCGTCTCTTAACACAATGAAAATGCCATTTATATAAAGTAACCAAAATACGCTTAAAGGTTGAGCTTCATTGATAAGACATCCAATGAGTTGGAGTTTACAACGGACGTAAGCTAAAACGAGAATGGGAGATTTCATTAAGGGCTTGCTTTAATAGTAAGTTTAAGCGGGAAAGAAAGAGAACAATTGTGCTTGTACGAGAGGAGATACCCACGTCGGTCAAGCATTATTACTTGATTTATGATCTCAGATGTACTGACGTAATGAAATGGAACGTATCATGTTATTTCTTTACTCTTTTTAAGAAGCATGTAAACACGTTGAAAATTTTATTGTAAAAATCAGTCGATATAATGCATACGTATTTCGATTAGCAGAGCCCGTTATCGAGTTGTTCACTGAATACGAAGAATGGTTAAGGGACAGTAATTGTTCGTATCACCTGAAATTCGCTTTTGTTCTATCAATTCGCTTTTGTTCCATTCTATTCTATTCTATTCTTTTCTTTTCTTTTCTTTTCTTTTCTTTTCTTTTCTCTTATATATCGTTTCGCCTTTATTCTATTCTATTCTATTCTATTCCATTTCATTTCATTTCATTTCATCCTGTTCTATTCTATTCTATTCTATCCGCAACGAAATCTTATTTGAATCGCCAGAACGCTTTCTAACTGTCCTACGAAGATTGCCACTATATGATATATGAATATCGTTGGACATGGATTGACATGTTTTATAACAAAATTTATGCCCATCGATGCATGAAAATATACCATATGACATTTTTGCTAGTCTCTTTACTGGAATTGCTTCCACTTACAAGAGAATAGAAAAAATTTTTGTGCACTACTTACAAGCATTCAACTGGCATGAGAATCCGCGTGCCACCAATATATCATCGCATTCCTCAGACGTCCAGGTGCCGTTTAAATTTTGTATCGCCTCACTAACGCATTTTCCCCCAGCAATGTTCGGTTGTCCTGGTGCCCAATCAGTGTAGTCGTTCGTCGCGATCTCAACATTTAAAATTTTATGACGATCCGGTAACAATATTTTAGCAATCTCTATAAGATGAAACCTTTCGCTAAGAGTGAAAATAAATTAAAATATTGATTTGCACTTGCATATTTGAGACGTCCTTAAGGAATGAGCTATAAAATTTCAAATACGGGGGAAAAAATTTCTCGAAAAAATTCTATTATAGACAACATCATAGTCGGAAAAGCAATATACAAATATCTCAAATCGACGAAGCAGTACGAATTTAGCACTTAACGGGCAATATAGCCTTTAGTTGTAGCCTAACATACGCCTATGTATTTACTACGCTCTACACATTACTGATAATATAAAATATATCTGCGAATAGATGAGCAAATACGGCATTCATTTCAACAAATCCTACCGTTGATCCATCTGGCCAAATGTATGTGCCATTGTTCTCATAAGCTCCAATCCAGAACTTTTTAATATCTGCTTTGCTTGCTAGATCTAAAAAAAAAAAAAATGTATCACAATGCATATAAACATTCTAGTGCAATTTGAGGAACATAGTATATGCAAAAATTACCGCTCATTATCAAAGAAATTGGTTTGCATAAATGCTATAAATATGATCGATTTAGTGCTTAAATGTGGTCGACAAATTGTAGAAAGGATAATATAAATAAAATCATTTTAAAATTGAAATGAATAAAAATCACTTCAAAAATACGATATTATTTCAATAAAACTTGAAATTTTTAGCAAAATTCAATGAAATCAAAATATCGCTTCAAAAATAATTCTTATTCATAAACTATATGCATAAAATTTTATGTTTCTCATATTTTATGACTGCAAATTTTGAATGCGTATACGCTGCTTATAGGTATATTCGTTAAAAATGCAATGCTTTGCTTTCGATGATTTTAGCTATGAGCTTAAAAAACTTAATTTCAATATTGACTTAAAACAGCATAGGAAGTTTTGAAACGATAATTAAAGAAAGTTGATGAATTTTTAAAATATGCGCAAATATATTTATGAGATTTTTGCGAATATTATAAAATGTAAGTTTAAATGAAAAACTTACTTTTGAGGAAAGCATCTTTTTCTGGGCTATAGACACTAGTAATTTTTGCTCCATAATCGGCGCATGTTTGTTGAGCAACAATTTGAGAAACTGGTACACCTTGTTGATAGATGCATTCGCCAAACTTTTCACAGCTTTTAGTATATTGAACGAATGGTTTTGGACAGAAGCAATTCGCTGCAATTGGAAAATATAATTAAATTTTCTCCCAAATGAATAGTCTTTATCGCTCTATTTCGACAAGCTTGGAGAGCTTATCTCAACCAATCATATATGCTATTGCAATTTTATTTGCTTTAATTACAATCAATTTATCTTCAATTATAGCCATAAAGTTATTTAAAGTTAGTGCCCACACTTGATAATATGTTATTATTGTTATTATTATTATTTTTATTATTATTATTATTACTATTATTATTATTAGTATTATTGTTATTATTATTATTATTATTATTATTATTATTATTATTATTACTATTATTATTATTATTATTATTATTATTATTATTATTATTATTATTATTACTATTATTATTATTATTATTATTATTATTATTATTATTATTATTATTATTATTATTATTATTATTATTTGCATTAACGGACAAGGCCTCATAAATACTGTTCATATCATATATATTATCCCCACATGTATGGAATATAATGGAATATGCCATGTGGATCAAATGTAAATGCATCGCATTATTCATTGCAATTATTCTCTTAGGAGTGATCAAAGTGCCTCGAAAAAAGCGATATTACTATTGATTTGATAAGCATTTTTTCTAATCAATCAATATAAAACTGCATGATCTTTAGTGATTATTACTCAGTTAATATTCAATAAAAAAATTCATTGAATTTCAATTATGCAATGAATATAAATGAAAATTTGCTCATCACTCTATTGCAAAGAGTTAATTCAGTGTAATTTAAGAGTGAATTCGATTCAATATTACCTTTGCAGATTGCTTTCGCAAGATTTGTTGCAAAACTTTCATCGAAATTCAACGTATAGCATTCGCTACCGAAACGCATCACCGGGAATCTCTGAAGACCGTCGAATTTCATACCGACCGTTATTATGACATGGCCATTTTCTTTCATTTGCGATGCGATACGGCATGGATTATTGTCAACCTCTTTCACAGCCTTCGATCGTACTCTTAAATTACATTTTTTTAGAGCTACTATTATTGTAGTCCATTTCTGATGAATTCTCATGGTAACGATGCTTCTCATTCGCTCAGCCCATTAAAAAATAATTTATTCTCTGAAATGAGGAGATTTTATTTTCACTTTATATATATTATATATATATATATATATATATATATATATATATATATATATATATATATATATATATATATATATATATATATATATATATATATATATATATAGTAACGACGATTAAATGGTCATTGTTGTTGAGCAAAATTCTCTGCTGAAGATGAGTTAAAACTTTCGGAACATTGAAATGACGACGACACACCTCTTGGAGTCAATTTAATTCGCATAGTTTTCTAAAAAGCTGGCAATATTGCTTTGAATCATGATAGGGTTAATAAGCCGTTCAATATGGCATTTTTCTATTGTTCATTGAGTTATTTGTACATCACCATCCAGGTATCACCGTTATGTGAGTTAGAATGCTACTGAGAGCATCCATATATTCTCCCTATAGAGATATATTCTTTCAGAAAACTTATCTCAATAATTTTTGCTTATTTTTCGATAATCTTACTCGAACTAATTGTTTTATCTAGCGTCATTCATCGCCATCACCGACCTCATCATACGTGAGTTACACTATACTATTGGTTTATTTTCAAACACATTTGTGTTGATTCTTTATGCTTACCCTTGATAATAGCATGGTTCATCTTTAGCCGAGAACACCACCACCACTTTTTTCACATTCAGTCGTTCGCCATAATCGACAATATTTGATGCTTCTCTCAGCGCTCTATAATTCATTCAATTTAAAAGAGCTCATTTTGGTTATTTTGTTGTTTAAAATGTTTCCCGTATAAATAACGTTATCAAAAAATATTCGTATTTCGATTCATTTCGACAAATTTCCCTTGAACTGCTTATGGTTCTTTGTTAAACATAGTTCTTCACTCTTAACCCACTTTATCATCACTATTATCTATTGCATTCTATTGTAGGAAATAAAACATATTCAATCCTTTATGAAATTTCAGTTGAATATTTCCTTAATGATCTATTTATGAACCTTGCCAAAATATGCATTAATCCTTAATGAATGCTAATGGCTGATAACGAAATTGGTCAAGCTGTAATCTTTCAGGCAATTAATTAAAGATATACTTAACTGAAATATATTAACTTAAAGTCGCTTACATGGGGAGCGATTTTTTGATTACGTTCTAACTGAATAAAAACCGGATTTGTTTGAAATTTTTAAAAACTTACGAACGAAGATTGAACGTGTTTGCGCTCAAATATTTCAGTGCCTTAATGGCATCAGCCGCTGCAGTGCTATCATTAAATGCTTTGAGATCTCCCATTACGATTGCCTATAATAAAAATTCATTACAATATTATCTATTTTCGATTATAACATTACAATAATTCATTTCAGTTTAATTTCATATTGCAATTCATTGTGCTACTTCATTCCAAAAAGAATAGAAATGAAACGCGATAGCCTTTTCATTGTTTCAATTATCTCACTGAGTTGATTTATTCAAATTCGATGGATGCAAAAATATTGTATAGTATGGTAAATGCTTGAAATATTTAAAAGAAGGTTACTTGTTGGGTTGATATAGATTTAAAGTCGTGAGATTTTAAATATTTCTTTTCGCTGGCTCATTATTCGTAATTTTCTTTATATTCTTTTATAAAAGAGCTCAATTTATTGATGAAAATTAAGAATATATCGCTCATAGGAAATAGAAAAACTAAAAATACTTCTTACATCATCGCCTCCATTTATGATTGCAACTCTTGAAAATGATCCAATTGCCTGGCTAACGGGAATCTTTTTGACAAAATTCGCTGCGAAATTCCTCACCTTAAAAAATAATTCATTCAACTCTTTTTATGAATTGCCAAAATAATTTGAATAATAAGCTTCAAATGAATACTTTATGAATAGAAATAAATTAATTTTTTTCTATATCTAATTAGATTATTGATGATTAGAAGACTATCTTCTCTTCGAACCACTTCAACTTTTCCCGCATTCAATAATAACGATTATTTGTAATAATGAAATTTTTCCTTTCTTTATGAATATAAATAGAAAGCAGGAAGCAAACAATTGCATTATATTGTATATTACGACTATTTATTCACTAATCTCTTTTCATTTATGAGCGATATTCAAATCATTTTCAGATATTCTTTAGATTTTTCAACTAATTTCTAAATAAGTATTATTTCAATTATTTAACCAACTTACTGCATAGAAATCTTGGCTATTGACTTCTTTCGATGAGTCGAATACGAAAACAATATCGAGCCATGTATTACGATATGCACAAGAACATGGTCGCTCAACGTTCAAAGCCACTGCAAATAATTTTTGGATAATTGCGACATTTTTTTTTTATTTTGTCGTTAAATTATATTCATATGACTCTCAATTTATTAGAAGATTGCCTTTGATGATTATATATTTATTCAACATTTGCATCGATGATGCTAGTATTTCTCGTCTCGTATTAGGTTGGAATATTTTTTTTTTAATTTTCAAAACCTACTCCATCCTAAAAAGAGCACCAATGAAGTACCTTTTAACTTTTCATTTGCCTACAAGCACATAATAAGTAGACGATTTGTTTTCTTCTCGAAAATAAAATCGAAACATTAAACTATAATATACCTGAAACGCCGAAAAGAAGGGCAATAAGGCCGAGAAATTGAAATTGAGAACGCATTTTAGGTATTCCTTAGTTGAAATAATGCGGCTATCACTTTGACAGCCGCTTAAATATTGTGTACTTTGCTTTTCTAAAGAGTAAAAAATAAAAATTTTTCTTTTTTCGTTCAGCGATGAGATCCTGATAAGTTTCATGATAAAAACTTAGCTAGTTCTTAGCATAGAAAAGCGATAGTGATAAGCGATTATTTCGAAAGAAGACAAGATCGATTCTTAGCATAATATCTGCATCAATTTTATTGCTTTGCTTTCTTTTTTTTTTTATTTTCCAATGTATGATAAAATATCAACGGCATTCATTCTATCAATCACATGCCCTTATAGGGATGATCGAATGAGCACTGAAAATATTTTTCTTCGAATCTTAGAAGAAGTTTTTGGGAAGTTTTTGATACAACTTAGAAAATATAAATTCTTAATTATTATCGATTATTAAGCGTATTTGATCCCATACCGGATAGGCAATTTGAATTCACCGCTTATGTGTGATTATCGATATACCACCGATAATTGTGGAATTTTATGATTTATCACTCTCGTTTCCTGTTTTTTTTTTCAAACGTCCGAAAAAAATTACAATGTTCGATAAGTGAATCTAAAAACTTTTAAAATTGCGCAATATATGGGAGGCAAATGAGAGAGTTAAATTTTCTATCATAAGACGACACCCGAAATAATCTGATTGCATTTAATTATTTCGAGATTTGCATAATTTCGATGCATAAAAAATTATTCGATATTCTTACAAATTCAGTTAACTTTCTTGGCTTCCTTAGATGATCTGAAGCACTTGGTCATTCAAGACCTTAATTTCCTGTTTTTTTTTTCACTGCTTCAAACACCGAAAAGAGCATTACAATGCTTTGGAGAAGCTTGATACGCTTGAGGGGCTATTTATTGCTAGTTTTGCGGGGTTTTTTGATTAGAAGAGGAGGAAATTGTTAAATAAACTTTTTGAAACGTGAAGAAGAATTGAAAGGAAAAGATTTTTTTATTCAAATCAATGAGAATTATAGCTTTCTTCTGTTGGTGTTGAGTGAATTATGCATACAGCATGTAAACACTTCAGACTACACGTTCATTTGGAATATTTTATGCGCACAATACTAACGAATTTCCAATCATAGAGCAATGAATTCCTTACCAATGTCCAAAATTCAAAACTTTAAAACCGATAAGCTTAACGCTAATTGCTCTCTCATGTTATAAAAACATTTCCTTTCTATAGTGTGTTTTTACTGTGTTTACAATCGCATTGTGATCATATCTTCGACATATTCTTTCATGATCATAGCACACTTGCACAATTGAAATTATCATTATTTATTCGAGAAAATAATGCAAAATAATTTTTTTTTGATATAATAAAAAAGAGACAATGCAATCAATGCTTGGATTGAGATTAAATTTTTTGATTGAGAGTTATTCTCATAAATTTTCTTTCGTAGGTTCAGGAAGTTTTTTTTTATTAAAATTTATTTTTTTTTTATTTTGTGCTATTTTATTCAAAAAAAAAGCAAAATTTGCATATTTTTAGTTTTTGATGAATTAACATCGACGCATCCGCAAAACAATATCACCTAAACAGAAAGATTAACGAGAGAAAATTTCGATTGAAAACCGATACATTCTTTACATTTTTAAATGATCCGCAAAACTATGTATCATTGAAATGATTTCGAAAATGTTTTTCGATCTTGCATTGCTAAAGCTTATCAATGGCATTGACGACGCAAATTTCTAATGTTAATGGTTTCAGAATCCACAAAGTTGTTTACACTCTTTGGAGGTTTATAATATTTCATTTTAATGCACAAAAATCGTTAGATGGACGTCATCGATTTCTAGATCAATCCTTAAGTGAACTCATCGATTTCTACATATGTTGAAGAAGATACTCTATAGATATGCAAATAGAGGTCAAAGAACATTATCGTATAACGGAAGTGGCTAAAGTTTCTAATTTTGCAGGTACTTAAGTTCGGTCTCGTCTGCTAACTTTCACCTCTTCATCTTTACGAGAAATCAAGAAATCCATATGCACGTTGATTTGAACTATTGTTCTATCGATGTGACTCTTCCTCAGTAAATTTCTTTTATTTGTTGTGGCCCGATCGTTATATTTATAATTTCTTGTCTTTTGCATAAAATCGAGAAACATTCATTGCCTCATGAGTACTATTGTTCGAGTAATTAACAAAACATATGAATAATTTAATAATTTCAATGAAATATGCGAATAGATTTGCATTAACAAACGCCTCGTTAATATCACTTTCGAATATTCGCTTCGAAGAAATTTGTTCTCGATAAGCTTCAATGAATATCGGCTATTTCACAAATTATTACGTAAGCCTAATACAATAACGTTAGAAATGAAATTTATTTTCTAATATAATATTTGGTTGTAAATTTGCTATATAAGGTTCAAATAACGTATTTACTACTATGGAAAGGAAAACCACAACATCGGTAGAATGCAATTTTCAAGAATTATTATAGATTAGGGATTCAAATCGCCGATCCTCTTCTTCGCAATCATATAGTGAACTTATGCTTAGATACCGTTTCGTGGAAAATTTATTTCCCTGTTTTTAGAAATTAGAATATTTGATCTTCATAGTTTACCCGAAAATCGGAAGAAAGATCAGTGGGGAAAATCTTTCCCACAAGATAATTTCTAAAATTGAAAAGAATCGCCTTATCATATTTCTATTGGCATATCGCATTATAAGGATGGCAGTCTTAAGCAAGCATCGCTTTTTTATTTCCGAAAATAGCACTTAAGCAACGTAGGAAATTTTTGGAAAAAATATTCAAAAATATGTTAAACGATTCTTTTTTTATGGCCTATAATAGCTGCATATTGAATTTAATACCTAGTTTTATGTCTAGGTGGTAAATGATATAGCTAGGTGATAACACTAGCTTTTATAAGTGAAACGATAGTGTTTATGATGTCCAACGTTATGACGGAAATTTCACAACGTTTACTGCTGCAAATTTCGACCATATTGAAAATATAAATACTATAAACTCCTATAATGTTTCAAATCATTCGAAAATTTTCTATATGGCCTTCATAAATTCACCAACAATGCAAACGTAGAAATCTATCAAAGAACTTGACACCATATCGGCTTTTTCAATTCAGAATAACGAGCCAACCGATTTCAAGAATTGTGGGCCAATAATGAAAGTTAAGCCGTAATGCAGTCGTATTTTAGCCGCTATTATCACCGCTGTAAATCTTCTGCAAATTATTTCCGTGTACCTATTAATGCAGACCACAAACTGAATGTTTTAGGCACACATTCAGTGATTTTAATATTTCTAGAGCTGACCGATCAACATAAAATCTGCTAGAAGATCTAATGCTATGGCTACATCATGCCCAGCAGATTTTTTCTAGCTTTGGTGGCCCTCAAGTCACAATCACCAGGTTGACAGAAAGAGATACTCGCCTGAGGTGCAAGTTGAGAAAGGGCGTAAGAAGCGGAGTGAAAAGCTAAATGGAAACGAGGACTACTTCATCAGACATACGCAGAATCGACTGGTTTTACCTTGCGATCACCTTCAACGCTTAAGGGGATAGGTTCGGCCGAGTTGATGACCTATTTAGCTGAACGTGATGGTTCTCGATAGTGATTTTGCCTACTCCATTTGGGAAGAGGCAGGGAAAGGAGACGGCTTATTCATAGGGAATGTAGGGGCTCTTAAAGATTAGGGCACTCGTATCTCCCACTCCCCCTCCCCACCCATCCCCCCAACCCTCTCACTGATGAAAAAACGCAACAACCTCAGGCGAAGGTGCGACCGCTAGCGCAGTGACAGCTCGAAGTATTATTGTTCATTAAAGGTAATGATTAGCATTGCGTATCTACCGCATGTAGTAAGCATCAAATATCTATAGTAAGCTGAGTCACTTTAAAAATCTCATATACTCTTATTTAATCTCATATACTCTTACATATTAAAATCTCATATACTTAATCTCATATATTATATAAAAATTCGTTGTAATAGTTGTGCTGAGAACATTTCTGCTAAGCTAATTAATAGTAATTTACTCTTGCTAATTAATTTTGTCTCATTGTTCAAAAAAAAATGTATTGTCTATAGTTAATCAATTTAGAGTTAAATAAAAGCAATCATTTTCTCTAAATCCACAGTTCGCCTTTTTTTTTTAAAAATTCAATGTTTGCTCAATATTTTATTGAATTTAGTCTATAGAATATGTAATATTCATTGTTGCAATTAAATCGCCATCTGTTGCTTCTTTTTCTTCCATTCATCCAACGCTTTTTTAACTTCAGGAGGCTTTTTAAAAGGCCAATCGATACACTCGAATTTTCCTTGATAGTCTATATCACTTAATTCAATATCATCATTGTCGAATTGAGTCATTGTCGGATCGTTGTGCACCTTTATGAATAAATCCGTTAAGCAATTCTGAAATTTCAATTTAGTCAATTCGTTTTTTTTCGTTTTGTTTTCTTCTTGTTAACAAAATTTTAGCGCATATTTTCTATTAAATGCTAAGAAATAAAGTTTAGGAAAACGTCAATTTACATATATTCGATTTAAATTTTTCCAATATTTACAAAGAAAATTGCATATATTTAAATAATTTTTGAAAGTTTTAGAGCGGCTTTCTTAAGCTGTTGACATTAGTTGAATGGAATAATATCGCTTTCTAAAAATGATCGGGCAATTGCATAGATCCTCAAAGATAAATCAGGAATAAAATTTATTTCGTAATCATTCTTAAATTTTCACATTTCATCAAATCTTTAAAGAATTGAGGAATAATTTATCAAATTTTTATTGTCGTTTAAATGGCTATCGATGATATTATTGCTATCATTCGATTATACTAAATTATTAACGTAACTCGACCACTGACTATCCCTACTGTTAGAAATAGAGGATCAAATGGGTTAAATCGTATTCCTTGCATTTAATATCTAGCCTATACGATCACTTAAATTATAAAAATTACTTAAATTATAGTTATATTGTGCTTTAACTAAAGTTATACATTAGATCGTAACAACAACGAAGACAAAATAGAATTTCGTTATTGTAATAAAAAAATGAATGAGATGAAATTTTCCTTCATCACAGATAATCATTTAAGTAATTTTGATGATTTCATTCTCGATGATAATTTTTGAATTTATCTCCTTTTCATTGATATTGAAAGTGATCGCTATGATTCGATTATTCTCGAAATTTTAAATAAAACCTCTACGGTAAGTAACACTTACATAAATGATATAATTTTTAGTGGACCAAAATGGTTTAATCCTTACCCTTCCATGCTCGCGTATCTCGTACGGTACGCAATGATGAGAAACGTTGAGAAATAGACGACCAAAGGGATTATACCTTGTTCCTTGCACTAAATATCTACCTCCACGATCACTTAAATTATAACGACCGATTCGGAAACGTCCCATATATTCGGTATAGTTCAACCAATCTGCAACAATGTAATATTAGAAGATATCAGGTGTTCAACCTGCTCGCAATTTGTGTCTCTATTTAGTTAATATTTGGTGGTTGCTGTAGTATTCTGAAATAATAAAAGCAAGTTTTCAGTTCATTCCAAAACATACAGTGATACTACTATTACTTTTGTTGCCAGATTACACAGCATCCGGTCGAGACTTGAAGCGAAGGAATTTGCGAATCATTCAGGGACGAATTAAAGGTAGATTGGCAAAACAGGGCTGAACACCCGTAAAGACCAATACATTAACCTAAATACATGCATACTTACATATATACATATGAGCGTACGTACATACATATATGCACGCATACATACAAATGTCACAGCTATACCATTGAATTAAAAACCAACATTGAACTTCCTCTACGAGATTTAAAAGCACTGCATAAGCGGGCGATCCTTGACAGAGCAATCTTCCTCTCACAGTCACATCGACGGGCGTTTTGATTTGCAGCGTTGAGCTGAGGTCAAGAAGTAGCAGGACCCCTAATAGAGCAGATGCAACTATTCGGTGCATTCTGAAACCAATAATATCGGCTTTCAGCTTTGAACAAACGCACTGACAATATCATCATATCATATAGCACTCTTTATCACACAAAACCTTTGACATATTTTTGCCTTTTTTGCTGATAAAAAAATAAGAGTTCCCAACGCTTATTTTGTCTTTATATTTCAACTCGAGCTTCATTACAACTGAGAAATGCCAATGGTTTTAAACAGAATCTGCGTTGGCAGATGTCTAGACCCTCTTTTTCTCTAAAGACCACCTCGCTGTGCTCATTCTTGCTTTCTAAACGTCCCGAAAAGTTAACATTGAAAGAAGCTGCAAAGACCAATATGACTGAAAAGATTTCACAAACAAATCAGGCAGCATTGACAGAGTTCCGTTGAAACGTTTAAAAAGAACGCTTTTTTTTCTTTCCATACTTTTTCATATTTTATGCCTCGCATACTTTCTAATATCTCATTTTCTTTTTCGTTTATTATTTTCGAAAGAAATCCAACTTTAGAATTCCGTAGTAAAGAAACCTATATTTATAAGCTGATAGCACAAACCTTCAAAAGTCGCTTGCGAAACAACCGCCCGTAGCGATTACAATCTTATTGAATGGAAAATGCAGCTTATAACATATAAATGCATTGATTTGAATATTTTAAATGAACAATATTGCTATAGTTGCTTTAATAATTTGAATTTTAAATTTATTATTATCAAAGTTGAGTTTGCTAAAGCTGATTGCATTCAAATCGAATATTTGATGGCTATTATGCAAATGATTTCTTTTCATTTAGTTTTTGTATAACACATATAACTGAAGGTTACTCAATTATTTTAGAGTAATACAAAATGGAAACGAAAAAAAAAATCCATTTCACTGAAGCAGTTTTGCGAACTCTGTGCGGTCTAACGCCTGCTCATGGACTCAGGACAACTCAAACATGACGTGAGCATTATGAGGTGAGCTGATCGGTGATTCAAGCAAACGGTTGAATCACCGATCAGTTTCGTTCAGCTATAAGTAGATTAGTCGACCGAAGAACAGAAGAGATTTGCACGCGTTGCAAGCTAAGTCAAAGAAACTCGAAGATCGAAGGTTCGACCCACGCAGGCGAGGGCGAGTTTTGTAAGATTTGTCGCGTTCCGCGCTTGATTCTCATTCAGACTCCTAAGTCTGCTTGGTCATGGAGAGCTTAGTTCGCTCGAAAACCGGTTGTAACTGGTATGAGAATATGGGCTAAAGCAGCGTTATGAAATAGTACCCAGGTTCGAACCACGCCCGTGTGAGGGAGTTTTCTAAGATTTGTCGTGTTTCGAGCTTGGTCCTCAATCACACTTCAAAGTCTGCCTAATCATGGAGAGTTTGGTTAACTTAAAAATCGGTTGTAATAGCTATGCGATTTACTGGTGGGGGAGGGGGGGTCATGCGGGTTATATAATACTTGAAAGATTACTTACAAGTTTACTTAAAAAATAAACGAAAATGTTCCCATTCCTTGAAGCGTCAGACAATGCAGCATCAACGCATCTACTTGGTCACTGGTCATTCGGTCATTCGGCCACCAACAACGGTCCACACCTGACTGCTAATATTCCGAGTGCGGATGAACAATGCAATTTATAAATGCAAAAAAAGAAACAAATATCGCCTGGAGTCGTCATTGAAATTCATTGAATATGCAAATTTGTCGGTACTGAATAAAACTGTCATTAATTTATTCTTATAACCATATAAAAACGTTAAGAATTTTTGAGCGCAGTGAAATAATAAATGCTTTCAATCGAATTCGTCATCATCTCTCGATTTGAATTTATTGGCCAACCAGCTCACTTTATTAACAACCTGAAAAAAAAATTTTTTTTTCTGCGACATCAATTGAAGCATTTTGATTAGTGTCATTGAAATAATTGCCCGTCGGTCTCATATTGCCAAGGCACATAAAAAATGCCTTTTTTTTCAGGTATATCGCTACATAGCACGAATATACCCCACTCACTTTATTTAATACATACAATATCAGAAGATTTTGCAACTATTTCTTTGATCCCTTTAAAAAACTTTTTGCATTCGAGCAGAAATAATCTGCTGTTTTCTTAACAAAAAATTTCTAATAAATATGTATAAGTTATGAAAATTTCGAAAAATATTCTCAATTATGTTTTTGAAAAGAGACAAAATCGATGAACGTAACTATATATAAAACGCAGCTATTTTCCTTCCAATTCCTCATTAATTTTGAAATAGAAAATCCCACTAGCAAAACGATTCTTCATTAATTGAAAACTAAAAAATATCTTATTATTGTGAAGATAATTTATAATTGTATATCGAATAATAGTGCTGTTGTGTTGAATAATTTACAATTGAATACCTCTTCTTGTGCTAAATTGAAGCACATCGCCAATAGCGCCATACCAAATAGAAGATATACCGATGTTATTACGAGTTTTTCTTGTGCTTCTTTATCGTTACCCACTGATGCACCGGGGAATTTATCACCGAATCCTGAAATTTTAAACATAATAAATTTTTCTTTCAAAAATTTATTGCTGATTAAATTTTAAAAACTTTGATGATTGATTACTGATTACTATAATCTCAAAACGCTCCGAAGAGAGAAATATAAAAATATACTAATTTTGTTACTACTTTTATTTAGTATCGATTTTTACTTCACGATGATAGCATCATAAAGATTTGCATTTATAATTTCTTTATGGATTTTAAGTTTTTCTCTTGCAAAGAAGTTCTATTAATTCTTAGTGAATGCATGGAATCAAATCATTTCCAAGTAACGCGATTTTAAGATGCCGCAATGATCAAAGATCAAAGATCAAAGATCAAAGATGAATGATGATAAAAGATAAGCAATGATCAAAGATAAATGGTCAAAAAGAGCGATGACGATCGAACGATAAATGATCCTAAGCGATCGTCAATGCCTTGAATAATGAAGCTGGGTGTCAGCAAATAATACTTTGGTGAGAAGCATGATAACTAAACATGAAGAGATGAAATGTTTGTTTGATTTCTTTCTTTTAAAATATCCCTTTGCATCCACAAAGCAAGGATCTATCGTCGAAACAAACAAACAACTGACAGGAATGTTTGTCAAACACATATCAACTTGTGAGAGAAAAGCATAGCGCATAATTTATACAAATAATATGCGCTAAAAACGCTTATGATCACGAATGCATTTTAACATTTATTATGGATTTTCATGTTGAAATCCACCATCCCTCCCCCTTTCCCCCCTTCTAGTTTTCACTCTATTCTTTGTCTCAAAATGATATTCAATTTCTTTTGCATTATATCACAATTAAAACATTCAACATATGCCAAACATATAAAAAATTCAAAGCGCGAGAATTATTAATTTTAATGCTTCTAAATGCGCTGAAAAAAAAAAATTTTCTCATGAAATTTTCATAGTAAAACTAACAAACCGATAGTAGTAAGTGATATATAGCAAAAATAGAAGCTATCGAGAAATGTCCATCCTTCCCAAACACAGAAAATAATCGAACCAGCCACCAAATATGCGAACATTGTGAAGAAAACCAAACTCAACGGTACTGAGATCCTTTGTAATTGTGCTTCGACGCTTTCCTTCACCTATAGGGAAATAAATAATGAATTGATGTAAATAGAACATCTCAAATAATGCCCTCTATATTAGCGATGTAACTGGGAGGTAAAAAAGGAATTATTAAATGAAATATGAACAAAATCAACAGAATTTCTAATATCTACGAAGAAATTTCATCCTTAAACTAGATTCTCTTTATTGTTTACGCTTCGACTATTCTGAATTATTTGATTGAGTAAATTTTTATGACGCATGTAAAAAATAAACATTTCTATAAAGCCGTTTTGCATTATTGAAAGAATCATTTTCAAAAAGAAATGGATTTTGTGCATTCAACAGAAATTTTAAAATTGCTATCATAGACCTCAAGTTGATCTAATTGAGCACGAGCTGTGAGAAGATCCTGAACGTCAGGTCCAACACCGAACGAATCGATCGATGAATCAGCTTTAACACCCTGAAATGTGAAAAAAAAATTTGCGAGAGATTTGATGAGACTGAGAGAAAAAAACTTTAAATATCATCGGAAGAATTACGAAAGGAAACAAATAATAGTAGATCTCCTCATAATTTATAACTGAATAAATATGATTTGAAGAGCCGAGTATTTGTTTATCCTCTGAAGCATTTACTTATTGCACCTCTTACTAAATCTAAAATATTTGAAACACTAAAAAAACATGATATATGCAATATTTTCTCTCTATACAAAAACCGATCATTTATCATTTTTATCAGCTATTATATAATTTCAATAGCAAAGTGATGAATGTACGTTTGCATTTGTATAGTATATGATAAGGTAAAAAAACTTTATACCCTAACATTCTCATTATTTTATATCAATAATATTATTGCATCAAGTGCAACTGATAAAAGATTATAAAATTACGTCAACCTATTGTGATCAATCATATCAGTGATATACGATTGGATTATAGCATTTAGAATGCACGTTATTATACATGTTAATTATAATAGTATAACATCTATATTTCCAAATGCTATACTTTAATCGCGCATAAGAGAGAAATTTTATACTCTAACATTCACATTATTTTATACTATCAATAATATTGCGTCTAGCATTATGCGTGTAAAACTTTTTTTTTTTTGTTGCAAGAAAAATAAAAATCTAATCAGTAAATTATGGATTAAATATCACAATGTTAGCCAGAAAAAAAAGAGCAAAAAGCGAGAAATCTTTGTGAACATTGATTTTAAAATTTTTGGTACTTTCCCCTACTCTTCATTAAAATAATAACCGATATATTTTTGCGATTTTTTTGGGAGGAAATAACGCATTGGGTGGCACTTCGATGCATTGAAGAACCAAATTTCTCCTTACCTCCTGAAATATTTTGTTCCTTTTTCTAAATCTACAATGTTAGAAGTACTAAGAAAAATTTCTGCTAACTGCGACATATTCAGTATATTAATATATATTACAACACATACACGTGTTAGCCTCGAAACAAGTGAATTAGCACGTCGTATCTTTTCCGCCTTACGACGCTTATGCCAGAGAATCAATCTATATTTGAGACGAATCGATCGAGCGTATAAAAAGCGGAATATCTTCGCCATAACATCACCAATATTTGTTAGAAAAAGCAGCATCAAAGGAATACCTGTAATAATTCGTCAAAAAGTATAATAGAAATTTCAAAGTGGTTTTCAAATTACGGTAAATTACAGTAAATTGACTAAAAAGTCAAGCCCGGTGTAACATAAAATAGTGATTTAAGTATGATAACTTTATTTTTCCTGCCGATAACTTCCCCGATTCCCTAAATTATTAGAGATAAGATGATGAAGGAGGAAACGACTACAGTATCTGGAGGGGGGGAGATTAAAGAAAACCACGACCTCCTCTTCTG
Source organism: Baylisascaris procyonis (assembly GCA_037389465.1). Classification (NCBI taxonomy): domain Eukaryota; kingdom Metazoa; phylum Nematoda; class Chromadorea; order Rhabditida; family Ascarididae; genus Baylisascaris; species Baylisascaris procyonis. Next base: position 1,357,095 of record JAZARR010000250.1, read on the forward strand.
CTCTCTCCATCTTCCTCTTCCGCTTCAACTCCAAAAAAAAAAGAAATTGCTACTAACCGATTATTGCAAAAAGTATAGTCAACGTTTTGCCAAAATATGTTTTCGCAGACGTATTACCATAGCCGATTGTTGTAATTACAGTAAGCGAATAAAGAAAAGCGCCAGTGAATGTCCATTGCGCAGAAATACCGAACTCCTGAAATCAAAGAAATCATTGAAGCACTCAAATGGAAAAAAAAAATAAATTAAATCAAAAACTTAAATATAATTGAAAAAAATCCTCACATTGAAAAAAAAAAGGAAAAATCTCTCTAAATATGTTTTAAAGAGAAAGAAGAAAGTAAAATAAATAAATTATGCACTAAGAATTTATCAGATATGATAAAAAAAATTGATTACTGATAATTTAATCCAATGATAGAGCATCAATTAACTCAAGAACTCTTTGCAATACTGATAACGAATCAATGCATTAAACTCAGTTTATTTGTATCGCAAAAACGAGTGAATGAAAGCGAAATCCCTATAAGTTATTGTTGTGTTACCTTTCCATCATATCCTCGTTTAATGGCCCACATACATTTATGTTGAAATCGTTTAACTTGTGCATGTACTGTCCTTTCCCATTGTGCGCGATCCAATTTATTAACTCTGTAAATTTACGATCAAGTAATATTCCTTATCAAAGAATGTGTGTGTATCGCTGCATTTTCGGCGTCGAAATGAATAAATATTTCTCGATAAATGGACTTCTGGGATGGTTAATGAGAGGTGGATAAGGCGATAGAGATAAGGATATTTGAACAGAGAAATCCACCTCTTTATGAGCAAACATTAGCAGAAATTTCGAATTTTTTTTTTCTTGTCATATTCTTTCTTCAACTTGCCAATAGCTAAATTGCAAAGTGGAATCAATGAAAAAGCGCTTAATTCATAATTTAAATATTTTAACCTTTAAATTCCCGGAAAAAAACATGAATTGATGACGATAATTACTAATCCTAAAAAGTATTTCGTTTGGATTTATCTTCACCTTTTTTTCCTTTATTATCTTTTTTCAATAAAAATTAAAAAAAAAATAAACCTATTACGAAAATCGATTTCAAATCCGATAATGAGTTATTACGAAAATTGAAATTCGTATTAAATTTGAACGCATAACTTTTGAGGAAATTAATTTTTTTTTTTAGAAAGTGAATAATTTGTGCAGTAAAATTAAAATGGAAAATTACCTGAAAGTCGCATTCCATGCAATATTCACCGCTTTTTGTCTTGCTGTAGTAACTTGACTCTGAATGAAAGTCTCATGTGGACCTTCAACTGCACGAAATACAACTGCTCCAAGAAGTGCATAACCGACCACCTATAAAAATTGTGTTACATAGATCAAATTTCCCTTCGAAAAAGGATTTTTATCTTTTTTTTTATTCCTCTTCAAAGCATATAGAAAGGATTTTTAACATTTTTTTTATTCCTTTTCATAGCGTATAGAATAAGTTCTTTTATTCGTCTAAACGCTCGCTTATTATGCATATGTGTTTGCCTGGTTGGCTTATTTGCATATCATTTTAATGTTCTAAATTGTTTTGATGAATAAATTTGCATATTTATTTTATTTTAATAATAAAGAAGTTCACTGAATAATCATATGACCGAAATGAAAAATTTTTTTGTTATGCTTGAAGTTAAACGAACAACAATTCCCTAAGGTGTTTCTCAATTTTTGTACTGCATCCGCTATAAATCGATTAGGTCATGTGACGTCACTAATATATGTGTTCCTTTTTTGTGTTTTCAATTGATGTCTATGTATGGAACCCATGAAGAAATATATATCTTTTACATAAGCTCCTTTCATAATCAGCAAAGTACTCATTGCTCTATAATGACTGCTCTTCGATCATCGCAACTTTATGAGAATCTAAGTATTAAAAGGTATTTCCGCCTGTTTATTATCTGGAATACTGAGAAACATGTAAATTTATTCATAGAAGTAGTAGGTATGGTTGATTACCTCGTCGATGACTACCTTATTGCATCTAGATTGGTTTGAAAGTATACTGTAGCCATTATCATTACCTTATTTTTTTCACTCATCGCATTCAGGGCTTCTATATAAGCAAATACGGTATCGATAAATTAATGTGTACAAGTCATAAATCAAACTACAAAATACGTGGAAAATATATAAATATATAAAAAATAATCTCACCAATGCGCATAGGCCAACATGTGAAAAGAAGAAAGCGATTATTCGTTTAACAAGATTTACAACGCGTGTAACTTTTGAACGCCGATGATGACGTCGTGCCATCACTGATCGCACAACAAAGCTGACGATAGCCAAATAGCGGAGAGGATAACTTTAACGCTGAAGCATTTCGAGATCTTAAAGCAATTCCCAAATCGCTTGCAAATATCGACACATACACACACACGCACATGCACCACCCGGCTGCACCCAATTGATGCCGCTCTTACCCCTCAAATATATCAATGCTATTTTTAACTTCTACCCCTATCCATGTGACACTATTGAACACTCACAAATTAGCTTCATATTTTGAGGGTGACGCATTGAAATGTTTAGAAAAAAATAACAATTTTTTAACTTTTTCAGCATGGAATTTAAGTTTTAGTAATGAGTAAATGAAGTAACGAGGAAGTGAATGGAAAAAAATGTTTCGGGTAAGTTTATGTGCTAGTTAGAGAGAGAAGAGGGAATGAACAAAGAATATCGGATATTAGACCTCTCAAGAGAATCAACTTTCATATTGAATTTTTCATGTTTGGAAAATCTAGTGCTTCATATGGATGATGAAAATCAATTGAAAGTTTTTTCAAAAAAAAAAAAAAATGAAAACAGCAAACGCAGTGCAAACAGGGAAACAACTACTAACACTAATAGAGATAATCGGTTACTATAGCTCTCAATAGAAGCAACCAAAATCTGAAGTGAAATCTGCATGATAGTGGATTTGGATTTATTTCAATGCAGTAAGAAATAGCTTCTGAGAATTGCTGAGGTAATTATTGTTGTTTCTTTTTAAATGAAACGATCATAAACTTCTTCAAGCTATTATTCACATAGATAGCTAAAAGTCACTAGAATGCTGATAGTATCAACCACGAAAAAAAAAAGAATATTGGCAGAATTTAGAGGATAGAAAAAGATGAGTGGATCTAAGAGATAAAAAAAATTTTCAATATGAAAAGATTTTAATGCTGATTTACGTATGTTTCGTTAATATGACCGAGGACTATATTGTATAGATGGAATTCCCAGAAAGAACAGAGAATCTAAACAGTACTAGAGGATGAGATCCTCTATAAGCTAGTAACGAAAAACGAAAACGGAAAGAACTGTGAAAGAAACCTTACCATTATATAAAAAAACAACTTCGAAGCGTTTGGAGACTGGCAAACAGCATTGGCAGAAAGCATGATGAATATGGAAGAAATTTGCATAGAGCTCTAAATTGAACTCCTCGTCTCGCAAATAAATGTACCGTACGCTTTGATGCTTTGAAGTAGGGATGTTTCGCCGATAATCCGATTCAATGAAGTGCGAAGCGTCATTTAGAAGATAGAAACCTGAAAGGCTATTCAATATTCACCAGCGTTGAGCAGAATCCAATGCAATCCTCTTCTATAAAAAGAAAAAAAAAAGTTGAGAAGGAAAATTGTGAAAACAACAATCCCATATATTTTCTTCTCTCGATGACATATAAAATGTTCATGAAAATTGATATGAGAACAATTTCATGATTAATAGTCATGAAAACAGGCCTAGCTTAAAAGGCTTAGGCTAGCGCTCTACTTTATTTTCATCGATTATGCGAAAATTTTCAAAAACGGTTGAAATTAATGCGATACTCTAGTCTCTTGTTGAGTATAACGTCCAGTCGATTCACATTAAAGATCTAAAAGAATCAAATAATCTTTGATTTTTATTTTTGCCAAGCTCATCAATACCCCAATTGGCAGAACTTTTAAACAAAAAGATATCATCTCTTTAAAAAAAAAAACTGTTTTCTGCTTGCTTAGAGATTATGATATAGAAATTAAGCTAGAAAAGTGATCAGAAAATTACTGATAAATATGCGACTCGTCTACCTTTTTGTTGATAATGTAGAGTGCTTCTTAATGAAATCACTACGGCTATCATAATAGAAAGAGCAATAATCGACGCAAGAAAACGAGAAAATATAATTCAGGATATTTTAAAAGGCAAATCGAAGTATTAGCTCAATAAAAACTTCCTTTCCTTACAGATGTTCGAATCTATAATCAAATATGCCACGTGTTAATTTCTTTAATGGTATTATCATTAATCAAGTCTCTATTGACTATCGCCGTTCAATATCGAATACTGAATATTATATGTTTTAACTAATGATATATAGTACACCTAATGATAATTGGTTCATTCAATTACACTTTATTGAAGCGGTTTGAAACAAGTTTCGTATGAATATGCACTATTTCATTTTCGTTACTCGAAAGAAAACCATATAAATGCAAATTTATGCAAAACGCGAATTATTCATTGCATGAAACAAGAAAGATGAATATAGAATTTAGAATATTTCGAGTGCAAAAAAAATTTATAATAATTAACAAAAAAAATTATTTTTTTAAATATTGTTTTTGAAAAAGAAAACAAAGAGGGCGAATTTAATTAGTAAAGTTGAAATCTTTTATGTGTAATGTGCGATTAATTTTATTGGAAATTTTTTGCTTTCCTTTTGAGTATAAATTTTTGAAAATTATGCTAATTTTTTTTTTCAAAGTTTTCAAGTTTTACTCGATATTGTAAACTTTATTAGATATTTCAATATTTCTTTTTGATACTTTACCTATTTCAAATTACATCATTAATAAAATAAATTTTAAAAAAATATTTTTTGATTGCATAAACAAAGAATCAGAATTATACCCTCACCTCACTAAGTCTCTAAATCTCCTCTCTTCCCTCGCCTTCTTCCCTAAAATAAATGCTCAAGTATGCAAGACTAGGCTCGAAAAGATTCATTGTTGTCATAAAAGTGGATGTCGTTTCGCGATGTATGATGGCAAGCAATTGATCCGTGCATCACACACAACCAAATGCGCTTTGTTATCTTGTCTCTTTGACGCATCGCAAAGTAAGTCGATGAATGTCCACTATCGACGCCAAAATTGCCTAGCGGCTAATGTAGCATCCTATTCGCACACCAGTTCACTTGAATCTTTCAACCAGATTTGCTTGTCAATTTTTTTCAAATCCCTCAATGCATTTAAAAATGCACTAATCGGAACGCTCTATATATATATATATATATATATATATATATATATATATATATATATATATATATATATATATGCATAAGTTTTCGACGGTAAAGATGGAAGGTGGTAGAGGAGAAGAGGTGGGAGAGGGGGATACAACACAACGCACCTAACGAGTCAGCACTGAGAAGGACTCTTTTTAGTTTTTTTTTTCAGAAGTGACATCATTCAAAATGCATTCAAATGTACCGTGATCGTGGTCTGACAATTTTTGAGAAGCTGAACTTCTTAAGGCTCGCCTTTAGATAACATTTTATTCACCATCTGTTGAAGCTTGGAAAATTTTTATATTAGTTATTTCCCTCTAGCAATACTCGAAATGAACCAATTTTGGAAAATCACAAAGTGCCAACTACCTAGCTTTCTTCAGTGAAAATGATCTTTGATGTCCGTACACTATACCATAGGTTTGAAAAGGATTGGTCTAAAACCATCATATTTTAAGGTGGGTGCACTATATACGAATGCGTCATGTTTTCAGTGGAATGCACTGCTCTGCATTGTGACATCAATAATAACCGGAAACGGTGTACTATACTGTACTGTACCTAAAAACGAGCTCTACCGTACTTTATTATACTAATAGGTTTTGCGCTATATATATATATATATATATATATATATATATATATATATATATATATATATTTTCATTATACGGCACAGTATACATATATGAGGAAACATCGAATAGTATAATCAAACTTGAATCTCGTTTTTGGAATCACAGAAAAACCTCACGAATCTCAACGAAATAGCGAACTCATCGAAAAAAAAACCTTACAGCAGCAACGACCACGAAAGAATTGGAAACGCACACTGTTTAGCAAACAAGATGGCGGTCTATTTATATCTTCGGACTAGATCCCCTAAGGCAAACTTCGTTCACTGAGCAAAGAGATCAAAATCAAGATCAATATAAATGTGAGTAAAAGTATTTACTAGATAAAGTGCGGATGATCGAGATCACAAAAATTCATTTGATCACAGCAGAACATTCGTTAACACAAACATTCACGTCAAGTTGCATTGCTGAATATTGTAAAGCTAAAACAATAGATAATTTTGAAATCCGTTGATGAATTTTCTTCCACCTTTTCATAGTAAGAGAATATCCACTGTGATGGCCAATTGATGACCTTTTTACATATCTCGAAGTCTCAATGAAAAAATTGAAGTAACTATCAGCTAAAACTTGAATTACTGTATAGACAATAGGTAATAAGATAAAGAATCAATAAATTCATGCATGAGCCCTGCAAGCAGATCACAGAAGTGATCAATACAAACTTTGTCGATAGCAGTTATAATTACTATGAATATTTTAAAGCTGCAATAGTTGAGGTTTCATACCAGAAAGACTTCAAGTGATTTTTTGCAAACAATAAGCTAAAATTGCTTCATCCGGATATTCAGTCGGGACATTACTTACCTTTATGGATCTTTGACATCGTAGGGGTTGGTGGGCCGGATATCTTGAAATAGTGATTCACTAAATCTATTCTCCGGAGTTTCATTTCTTAGCGGAGTCAAATAAGGAGTCGTAAACATTTGCTCTTTGGTAGGGAAAGAGAGGCGAAATATTTTTGTAGAATTTGGCGTGATGATTTTTTCGGCCAACCTATGACATATATAGTTACAGGTAAACAGCGGTCATTTCCGTTATGCTTCCGGCCGGTCGTACGTTATGCAGAGTCGCTTCACAGCTACGTTTTTATTGCCCCGGTGGAAATTTAGTGCACTGTGTTGGCTTATTATTTCTTCCACAATATGATGGTGGTGCTTTCAGAGGTATGAGTTTCTTTTCTGTTGTGCTTTTCGATGCATTGCTAGTTCTTAATTTTTTGTCAGCTGTTTAATATTCAGTGGTTGGCGTCGTTCAATGGACGATTAAAACGTGTGGGGATGGGGGAGGAGAGGGGGTAAAAGATGAGGAAGAGAGAAAAGGCACTATTCATGAATTTGAGCTTACTAGGTCACTTCAGCGTGTTTCATAAAGTTTGTTTTAGGCACCAAATAATCTTCACATTTTTCAATATTAATAATAAACTTTTTTTTTACTAGTAATGAGATTTTTATGCTAATTTAAATAAAATTTTAAAACAAATCTTCTTGTTTTTTAATTCAAAAAAAAGGATTGATTGAAGCAAAAAAAAAGGCTCACCTCATCTGAAAATTATTGAATTTCGAAATTTCAGGTCGATATCGATCATCAATTTTTCTCGATCAAATTGGTCATATACACACAAGTGTTATAAGGCTTGCAAAACGAGACTACTATGAGATATTAGGATTGAAGAGAGGTGCTTCAGCAAAAGATATCAAAAAAGCCTACTATAAGGTATCATCATTATTTGAATTGTTGCGATCGCATTTATTAAAACTAAATTATTTAACCAAAAAAAAGATTTTTTTCCTGAACTAAATTAGGTTATAATTTAAATAATAATGAGATAATTTAATCGTGTTTTTTGCAAAATGGATGAAATAAATCCACCGAATATGATTTAATTGCATATGAAAGTTAGTTTATAAATCTATTGTATTTATAGTTTATCCTCTTCTTTGTCACTGTCTTTTTTATTCCTCTCATTTTCTTTCGCCGAATATTTACTGCACTATTCGCTAAGCATAATTTTCCACAATGATTTTGTTTTCGCTTCAGTGAAAAATTTCTCAAGGAATAAGGGATTTGAATTTTATAATCAATGCTTAATGTCATAATATTTCCTCATAATTAATGTTGTTCTCTTGAATAAATAGTAAATAAATGATTAACGGATCAAATAGTGGCGGATATTAGGCAAGGAGAACATAAATCATTGTCGACGCCAAAGTCTATAATAAAGCTTAGAGGGAATTTCCCCCGGGTAAGTGAAATTTTTAAGAATAAAGAACTAGACGTTAACGCTGCAATCATTGATCTTGATTTCCCCTGTCTTCCACCAGTATATTTACTTATTCAGTAGGTCTAATGGAAGAGTATTCTCGAATCCTATAGTTCTGCGACAACAGGATAGATTTGTTGCATGAAACATTTTGTTTTAATTTTCCACCTCAGTTCTAAACTATACAGTAAGATGATCCCTGTTCGTTGCGCCCTTTTTAAATGATTTCTTCGATTCTCTAGCTAGTCATGTTTTATGAAGTCTTACGTTTGCTTCATTTTTAAGCTCGCCAAACAATATCATCCAGATGTCAATAAGGACAAAGATGCAAGTGCACGTTTTCAGGAAGTCTCTGAAGCCTATGAGGTTTGTTACTGATTTCGCCGGATTTCATTTAGCCAATTAACGAATGATTGAAGAGTTATTAAAATAGCCTAGTTTCCTCCACGCTTTACCACATTATTGGGGACCAGTTTTAAATATTCTTTTATTATCGATAGCTAAATGATTACTGCTGTGATAAATTTTGCACGAAGATACGCAACGAGGGTCGAGGATGGTAAAAACAATTTGCTTTCAGTAATATTTGTGCGGCAATCATTGTCATGGTAGCTGTACAAATGTTTTCCTCGAAGAGAAAGGAAATCGAATATATCTTGGCACTATTTTAACCTCTTTCAAGACCATGACAAAATTTATTCTGGAAATTTTGAGGATTCTTTCTTCAGTGTTTTTCGCTCACCTCAATCACTTCTATCGCCTCTCATATGGCATTATCTCTATTTCAAGGTGATATCTATGCTTGCTATATCCTATGGAATAGTTTGTTTCCAGGTGTTGAGTGATGATGCAAAACGCGCTCAATATGACCAATTCGGCTCTAATTCATTCTATCAACAACAAGCGGCAAGTGGTGCGAGGAATCAAACGGCAGATGGATGGCAATATCAGTCAACAATTGATCCTGAAGAACTTTTCCGAAAAATGTTCGGTGAGCTAACTTGATGGGCTTAATATTTATTCCTTTCCTACCTATCGTTTCTGCAAATGCGTTTTTTAAACGATCCTCCATCATCTCCTTATATTTATAGTTTTACCGTCATATATTTTCTTCTGCTGTTTGCAGATAAAAAGATGAATATCAATCTTGACATAGTTAGATGAGGTGATGTAAAGAAGGAGGAAATTAGAATTGTTAAGATTTTTGAACTTTAAACCTTTTTTCAACTATCACTTAGAGTAATTCAATAATTCATAAGAATACTGGACTTTTTATGCTTTTTCTTGATTATATCGAAAGAGATTCATGCAGATCCATTAAGGTGGACGTAATCCTTTCGCCGATTTTGGGAATCCATTCGGCAATGATTTCGCTGAAACGACGCATGGATTCAACGCATCGCAACAACATATTATGAATATATCATTTGAAGAGGCAGCACGTGGAGTGACAAAAAATGTTACGCTAAATGTAGTCGAAGATTGTCCAACATGTCATGGACAGGGTGTACAACCAGGTTATAAAAAGGTATCGGTATATTCAATGCTTATTTATTGATTGCGATGTAGCAACCTTTGCTGAATCTGTTTCCTGGTGGAACCTGAAGTCTTTCAGAAACTTTTTTTTTTGATTTCTCGCTTGAAATCTTATGAAAGAGAGGAGGGAGGGGAGACCTTATAGAAATGATAACATCGCGAGTTGATTGCATGCATCTTTCTTTTAGGTTGCTGTCAGATCCAAATCGGCCATTGTAGTTGCGCCGTGTGTTTTTAGGTATCGTGCCCATACTGCAACGGAACTGGCTTCATTTCACAACAGATGGGAGGATTCTTTATGCAATCGGCATGTGGTCGTTGCCATGGCACAGGTGCTTACAATAAAAACCCATGTTTGGAGTGCGAAGGTCATGGTCGCAGCGTGCAGCGAAAAACTGTCGCAGTTAATGTACCTGCGGGTATTGGTGACGGCGAGACTGTACGAATGAACGTCGGAAAGGTAAGAGTTAATTTCTAATTTGCTACAAAGAACGAGCAATCTTGCTCCTCGTTAATGCCGACAACCAGGCTTTTCTTGGAGGTGAAGAATTCCCATCAATTATGACCTGAATGCTGCTATCTCTTCTAAGCGTTCATAATCTAGCACTTAAAATTTTGCAAAATTTTGGTTGCTGTTAAAAGAATTAAATCTCTGTTTATATAGGCATATCAGAAAAGAGTAATAGATGTTTATGGGGATGTTGTATCCGATAGTTAATTTGTTCGATTCCAATGAGCGAAAGAACGATGAAATAGGTTTACTAGAGTGTTTATATATGTGAATCTTAAGAATTCATATGCTATCTATGAAGAGAACTTAATGCTTGATGAATTAAAGCCTTTTTTTTTTATTCGTTCAATTTTTAGACGGTCGTTTTCATAACTTTTAAAGTGGCGCCATCGATGCGATTTCGACGTGAAAAATACGATATACATTGCGATGTGGAGATTTCGGTAGCACAAGCAGTACTTGGAGGCACAGTTAAGGTATAGTCAAATGATTTATTTGTTGCTATTTTTTTTATTTATTTATTTTTTTTTTTATTAATCATCATATTCTTTGATGTTATACAACGACTGTTTCATTCCATATTGTTGGTATGTTTTTGGGGAATTAGTCTCCTCACAGAATGTAAAATTGTCCTCAGATATGCATAATGCAGGCATCATTTCTTCTGCTGGTTTTAGGGGAGAGGGAAGAGCCTATGCATTCGAGTTTAATGTGATTGACGCAGTTGCAATTGAATGAGTCTAACCAAATCCAATTCACAGCCCTGATCGTATTTGATGGGATTGATATTGTTTAATATTCCAAAAAAGTTAATTGCAAGATTGTTGAAGAATATGAATTGAGAATTGGTCGTTTAAAATTTAGGTGCCGGGAATCGAACAAGACACATATATTCAAATCCCGGCGGGAACTGGTTCCCATACTCGGATGCGATTAACTGGCAAGGGCATTAAGAGGCTTGATTATGCTGGTCATGGCGATCAATATATAAATATCAAAGTTCGTGTACCAAAGTGAGCGTTTCGTTTATTGTTTTTTTGGTCAGATTATTGAAATAGTGGATGTCAATTGAATGGGAGAGATACCTCTAAGATTAGAGGCAGTGGATGGGATAACTGGGATTTTGTGATATATCTGTGTGGTTCAGAAGGTCTTCCATTCTGTCTTTACTGCAATAATTTAGGTGAGGAAGCTAGCTGATGTGGAATATTTAAGGGTTTCTGTTTCGGTGGTGCATCTTCACCCCTCCATCCCTTTTTCCACTGTAACTCTCACTCGGTATGAAAAGTTAAGAAGTGATGTTGCAATAATTAGTGGGCAATATCTGCTAAAATCGAGTAAGTTTCGATTGTTTTCGAGTTATTTGCGAACGATCGGTTTTGAAGTTGATTTGACTATTTTAAGGGAAGGGGGGGGGGGGGCAGGGGTTCCAGGTAGTAAGTGAGACGACGTTTATATTGATGGCAATGCTTGTGATCTGTACTCTAGAATTGCGCATACTGTATACTGTGACAGCAGTTTGATGCGGATACTTACCATTTTTTTTTTAACTTTGGATGTTTCCTTAGACGTTTGAACGAGAAGCAAAGGGCACTGATGCAAGCATGGGCTGAGCTCGAGACGGGCATATCGGGTACCGTGAATGGAGTCCAGAACACCGTCGACGGTTAGCTTATTTGTTATATGTTGATATTTTAATGACATTTCATGAGAGAATTTAATTCATAAAAGATAATTTTCATGACTTATTCAAAAAAATTTTCTCTGAAGTATTTTTATCCCTCCATTCCTCATGGATTCTTTTTTCTGATGTAGTTCAATAGTGTGAATCGTCATTGAAAATGACATTTGTGCAATATTTTAATAACGAATGTGAAGAAACATGCGCGAACACTATGCTAGTGTTTAATGATGAAATTTCGCGTTTTCTGGTTTATGATAGGTCAGTCTACAACATGAGTCGAGGTTCCCTGGAGTGAGGAAGAGCCACTGGCTCAAGTGGTGTCAGTAGCAAAAGTTTTTGCTACGTTGACTCGTTTCAGTGGAGTTATAAATAACCTTCAAGTCTGAGAGCCGTCTTTCAGTTCCGTTTTATATATCCATGTGAGCGCATCACTGCGAGTTTATTTATGAACGCTGATAGCTGTGTACGAGCTAAAAATCAGACTTTGCTAGGCGATTGAAGCAAGCGTCTTAAACGACGATCTAGATTCGTTAAGGTGAACCGTGCCTCTATGGGTTTTTAATCTGTTTGTAACGTTTTTTTAATTGTCTTTAAAAGTTTAGAAAATGGATTTGAAGGGAAGTGTGGTACTTATTTAGGCATCTAGTGGCATTCCTTCTTCGTTCTGATGTTGTTTTGGTTTTAGGTAGAGAGACAAAGGAGAAGCCCAAAAGGGCGACGGTTGTGGAGGATGAGGAGGAAAATAGAGAGCTGAACGAAGAAGGAACAGCCAAAGAGAGCATTTTGGGGCGTATTAAGAAAGCTATTTTTGGATAATTATATGATCTGATTGATATTCTTTCGTTTTGATGAAGAGGAAGAACAAGAGGTATATTCTCTAAGAAAATTTCACTTATATTATCTATATTTTTCGTTTTTTATACAAGGAAATATTTCGGGAATCATAAAGAATTTCATTTCTCTCATTTAAGTATCTTTTTTTTTATTGCTAGAGTGATTTGTTTTAAAATATTATGGAATTGATCTTTATTTTGGTGAATCTCGATCTTTGTTAACGCACTTACTTTTTTACCGTCATCGAACTTCGGTAAATTTATGTTTTTTTTTTTTGAGAAAAAAAAAACACGTGACATTGAACCGAAGTAAATTCTATCAAATTATGAATTCATGGGTGGCACTTGAATCTGTAAAATAGCTATGTACTTGTTTTTTTCATCTAATATTTATTTCTTTAAATAGCTAATCTTCGACTGGTATAAACTTGATCCCACTCTCATTTGAATTGGAATTGAGATCTGTCAAATAGCTAATCTTATCCTAGATCCATTATTTGTGTGATATGTGGAGGTGATGTATAATTTATGAGATGGCGTTTGCTGATCGTTTATTCGCTTCATTTCAGGGCAGAAGTTCTCCGTTGATCCAACAGGTTTAACTTCTCGGATAAGGGAGTTGTTGCGGGATGATTATCGATATGAATCTAAGCAACGAACCGAGAAGCACTCTTCCTCTTCCGCCAAATCAGCCGATGGCACTACGAAAGATGAAGAAGATGCTGAAAAAGCGAAAAAGAAATCCTTTTCTTCGTAGTACCATTCATATTTTTTCTATTCGTTTTTTTGCATAGATTGGTTTAAGCATTTATATTCATAAAAATCGTTTTTAAAGTTGAAAAATTTTTTTCCGATTTCTTCTTCCTTTATTAGGATTTCAATAAAAACTAGAATGTTTTTCTCATTGTTTTATTTCATCTAGGTGCTAGAGACTAAGAGAATAAAGAATTTAAAATCGCTCGGGGCTGTTAAATTTTACCTATTTCAATTTAAATATGGAGATTGAATTTAAAAATTTTCCTCAGATTTGGAAATATTTCACTTATTGCTGGAATAACGATTAAAACACTAAATAGATAGTTGCCAACAAATATAATGTTTACTTGAACAAAATGCTTTCAATGATTGAAATTACTAAGGAAAAGTTGAACGAAAATATTGCCGCATTCTTCTTCCCATTATGTTTTACACTACCGGTTTTTGTTGTTGTGCTCATTTGCTTGTTAAACTGGTTGTCAGTTTTCTTTTCTTTTTTTTTCTATTCTTTTCGCCAGTTCAGCTAGATTTTTAGACCTTATTCTATCATCGAAAAATTTACGATAATTTAGCATCGCGTTATTTGACTATATTTCTTTCTTTTATCTCGGCTTGTTGGATTAACTTATGAGAGCTGAACGTCTCAGCTGTGCACAGTTGCAACGTCTTCTATGAGAGGATGATTTCTCGAAAATTGTTGGTTTAAATGCTATCAGTGTTTAATTTAATAAGAGACAAGGATTGTGGTGAATGGCTGATTTCGGATTGAGTAAGACAAAATAGAGATTATGTTACAGTCAAGTAACCTTTCGAAGTTGGCGGTTCTTAGTTGAACTGCGCATAACAATAAGAGACAATTTTTGAGTAGTACAAAGGTTGGCCGGTTGGTAGTGTGTCTATAAGCTATATTAAGCGAGCTTTAAATAATTTCGAGCAGCATTTTAAACTTTCTTACTGCAACATTTTTTGAGAGACAGAGAGCTTTCTATTGGTCGCTAACAGCAAATGAATGTGGGGCGATTACCTGCAGATCGAAATTTTCTTATTATGTATCGAATTGATACGCGGTTTGAATAGTGATTGCCTTCAGTGCTGTCTGTTGTTGAATTAAAAGTAGTGTTCTTTTTTTTTGGTTATGCTTATGTATCTATACGCATTCGATTAAGCTCTTTTAAAATACACAAATGAAATCGTGAATATTGTTCACCCACATTAATTACTCGCCTTGATAGAATCTTTTTGCATGAGTTGATAATGAGTTGATTTATTGGGAAGTTTTTTCAACAACATATCGAGTTTGTTCAACATATTCAAATTATTCATTATGTAGGAAAAAATATTCAGTTCAATTTCGATGTGTTTGATTTATTTAATGATCAATGAAAAATAGCGGTCGGCAACTAAATTTGACTAATAAAATCGAGTGCTACTATTCGTTCCGTTTTAAAAAATATGCAAAAATTCAGAGCAATCAGTGCAGTTATATGATCACTCACATATTCGCTCATATAAATTTTCATGGACTGTTTTTTGCATATTCTAATTCCATCAAATAGCAGTTTCGTCTTCTTGTGCTACGAATAACTGATAGCATTTTACAAGCATTATAATACAACATAAATCATTTTGCGATAATAACCATATATATATATATATATATATATATATATATATATATATATATATATATATATATATATATGTAGTAGTTTGGAAGAAAATCAGCGTTTATCTTCCTTAGCTCCGATGTCATAATTAGGTTGTCCGACGATGAATCCATCAAGAAATCTCAAAAGTTCGGCTTGTTTTGGTCGCACAGCGATAACCTGTAATCGAGAAAATCACTAGGTCAGCTAACACATTCGACAGATTTATCAACTGATTACTTCAATTACTATTGCGTACTTATCTGAAGTTTCTAGAAGTAACAAATTTTTACTTGATGGTTTTATTACTTCAGGATGGCATTAAAGCTGAATTATTGTGTTGTTTCTCACAGCTGCTTAGGGGTAAGGCAGAGGAAAAATTCCAGCAAGCCTATTTTGAAATTAACGCATACCTCAGGCAATAGGCTCATTCTTTTGTACCATTGTGTGAGATGTGGGAAACGTTCTGCTCCCACTAAATTTGTAAGATTATATTCCATTGCTTTCGGATGATCCGTAAAAACGACGAGTCGCTCATAAATCGGAAATATTAAATAATCGGCAAAGCTGGCATGATCACCTGAATTTCATTTAATATTTCAACAATTGAGTACCATTACGGTTATACTATGATGTCATTTCGTTCATCCAATTTGCGTTTGTCGTTTAATGTGTTATTTTCGCGAAAAATGAGTTCATTTTTGTAGTTTCGTGATAATTCATGGAAGCTGTCGAACTTCCTCAATTTCTCGACCACCTCTTAGCTTTGATTGGGAGGGAAGGTGGTTGTAAATAAATTTTTGAGATTCTTTGTTAATCATTCTCACTGGACAATAGAAAAAAATTTCAATACTCTTTATAAAGTTCTTAGCTTTGCACTCTTAATCTAAACCTTTTGTCATCGCACCATAATTTATAAACTATTGCGGATCTACTAAATCTTGCAAGAAAAAATAGCACTTACTATCGGAAATTATTATCATTTTTGAGAGATAATTTTTTTCTCGACATTTTAGCAGAAATGGAGTGTCGATTTTTAAAATTTTCTTAATTTATTATCAAAACGAGCAGTTGGATCATCGATATAGATCCATCTTTTTACCATCGACATATGTTGAAGGCCAAAGCGACATCTAAATATAAAAGGTGCTGAAATTGAAATCCACGTCGACCGCTCGACTTTATCGGTTCTAATTCAAAGTGATCTCAAAATCTTATCGCATACCTCCGAGGAATTTATCTTTTAAAAGCGATTCCACATGTAGAAGATCTTTTTCAAGCAATTCGTGTTGTTCATCGCGTTGTTCGGATTTCGATCGCAAAAGTGCTATCAATGGACCCATAAACTGAAATCGCTCTTATAATATCACCTTCATTGATAAACGATCCTAACAAGAATTAATGAAGAAATGGTATTTAAGAAACAATGAGTTTTGTGGCTTGATTTCAGTTTGTAAGCATTTTACTATTCGTTTGCAGAAGTCGATTTCAACTACTGTCGATTGGTTTCAGCTCCCCCACAGTATGTTGCGATATAAAAACTGTGTTTTGCATAGTTTCTAGCTTCGCGTTATACGGGTGTGGAATTTGCTTTCCACCGAAACCCTTAATGCTTTGAATCTTTCAGCTTTTAATCTAGTGGTTGAATCTTTTCGATCAACACACTACTGCTGCTCTTGTGTATTAAATGTCTACTCTTCTCTACCGTATCTACCGTATCACTCGTCTGTACCGTACTTTTATGAAAGATTATTCACATACTTTTGAATGTATTCCCATTTTAGGGGGCTTTGAAAGAAAGATATAAAAGAGATAAATAAAGTTATTCAACAGAGTGAATTCGCTTTAAAATTGTTTTAAAAATTTGTTGATTTATTGCTTAAAAAAAGAATATACTGTGAAAGATTGTTCGAAAAGTATCCTTTGAATGGCTCGTTCATAGGGATCATTAGGTAGAATTGAAGTTGCCGGAAGGAGTTCATCCAAATATTGAGGTATAATGGCCGACTCAACAAGTACCTAAAATTTAATTTATTCATTAAAAGTTTTCAACGGATATCAAGCGAATCGACGACGTTGTTAGGATTAATGAAGTGCACCGTGAAGTGCTAGTTGTATGCTTAGCTGCAGTATCCTTCAAGCATCTGAGCAATGAAATACGGTTTGAATAGAACGAAGAAACATAACGCATTCAATATGCATAAGAATACATACAGGTGAGAGCATTCTTCGTTTAAGGTTGACAATTTTGACAAATATAAAAAAAAAAAACTTTTGAAATTTAGTGCATTATGCCTAATTTTTTTTGAGTGAAATGTGCACTATTTTCAACATTTTTTTTAAAATAAAATAATCAAATATTTTTCAAATACAATTTTTCACAAATCTAAAATTTTTAGAATATTGATGTTAAATTTTGATAATATTAATGCGAAATTTTTTTTAACACATCGAAAATTTTTTTTTCAATTTTTCTCAAATCCATTTCTTTTGAGAAATTTCCCATTTTTTAAAAATTGTTCTCATTATTCAATAATCTATTCGGCTTACATTTTGGTCATATTGACTAATAGCATTAACGTTTTTTATACGACAATATTACCACCTTTCCATCATGTTCGAGTATAGGCACTTTCTTGTCTGGATGTATTTCTCCAAACCATTCGGGTTTCTCTTTCAAATTTATAAACACCACTTCAGCTCTGCAACGTATAATTTATCGCATTATTCTGCAATAATAGTAATAATAATTATAATTATAATTATAATATATAAAAATTCATCAAAGTTTCTTTGGTTTCACTGTAAAATTTACTTGAAAGCTGATGATTTTCTCTTAATTAACAATTTTGAATACCGAATGCTTCAAACTTCTTCCAGGAATTACTATCACCGCTTAGATGCGAATGATTCACAATGAAATCAGCAAAAAAAAAAAAAAAAAAAAAAATTGAATTCAAATAACGACAATTATTTTAAATGAAGGCACCAACTTGATGTTTTTCTTTGCTAAATAAATCAAAATTCTTTCAGTGAATGGACAAAAACGCATTCCATACACTCGGAATTGACCCGATTGTAATGGTCTTGGTCGTGCATCTCCTAAAAGTAGACAAATTTACATATTCAGCACATCAATTTTGATCATTGAAATCAATTTTTATAAAATATTAGCGCTAATGGCTTGAATAGCTAATTTATAATCAATTATAATTTATAATTTATAAGTCTCTTTAGAATTTAATGGAAATAATTTTGTCATAATGGCCATTTTCTTCATTCACAGATGAAAATGAACGTGAATTATTAGAAAAATTGATTTCTATATGGTAATGAATGACTCAATTCTTTTTCGATCATCAATTGGAAGCATTCTGATAAGTTTCTTTTAGAGAATTACAAAAGCAATTAAGCAACTTTTGAAAAATATTTAAAAATAAAGTAAAATAAAAATTCTTAATAAATATTTAATTCTGAAAGTAAAAATTTACGAGTGAGTAATAGCGAATTTTTTGTGCAAACAAATGATATATCGCAATTGCTTTTATATTTTATAAAATTTATACTCTTTGGCTATTTAAAAAAATAAATAAATAAATAAAACGTAAATGCATCATAGCATTGAAATCATATTAAAGTCATATCTTTGGCTCTCATCATATTAAAACATTAGTCATCAAACCTTTCTTGAGCGATTTCGTTTCTAAACCGACAAAAAGTTTGTCGCTTATTGTTTTCTCGGCTATTATCGCTGAAAATTTCACAAATATCGGTGATTAATACAAGACGTGATATATAGCAATCATATTTAATCGTCAATTGTTATTATCAGCAATTGATATTTAAAAAAAAGAATCGTACACAATGCGTATAACCCCGTAGTTATTTGAATATACTAGAATATACAAAATATTCATAGAAAATATTCATCTGAAATCTAAAGGAAAATTCGCATAACTCATGCATGAATATTTGCTGGAGAATTCTTTTTCGCTGAGAATTTGTTTTCATTTTCTCGAAGAAAAAAAAACCGGTTGTTAGAAAACGTTAAAACCAGCTGGTTGTCAATTTGAATGCAGCTGTCAATATTAATAAGAGCTATCGTTTAATATACGATAGATACGAATAATGTGCAAGTACCTAATTTTGAAAAAAAACAAACAACGAACATCATTAAAACTTGTATCGTTAGCAACATCGATTAGCGTCATCATACACACAATAATATGAACATCAACACAAATTAATTGTCGTTGAAAAAAAACATCTACGATTTATTTTTTGCAAAAATTTTCATAGTATATTGTGTATGATATAAGGAGCTTTAGGATTGTATTTCGTCGTTTTGAATCTAGAATTTATGCAATCAATCCCAAAGTGGAGTACAACATCTGAGCAAAAAGCTTTCGATAAAAACCTTCAAAATTCCTCTTGAATAGTTGTTATATTTGCAAATCGCTTACATAGTATTACGAATTGAACGCCAATATAAAACCATAAGATTGCAGTAGTCATATTTTGTTGGCGATTTGTGTTCTCAATTCCTTGTCACGAAATATAGGTCGATTGTCTATTGATTATATTAATCTATCCTGTGCTAGAAAGGTATGATTTTAGCTCATTTTGAACGTGAGATAACTAGCTTCTTTCTGAAGAGAACAAACTCTATAGGTGCGAACCTTATAAAAATTAAGAAAAATCAACTTTGTGAAGTAATTAAACGAATAATTTTTTTCTTAATATAATTTAGTTTTTTATTGTGCTCATCGAATATTTGTTCACTTTATTTTATTCTATATGAAGATTTCTCAATATAAGATGAAAAATGGATTTGTTACTATTTCTATTTATTATTATATTTATTATAAATTTTAAATCATACTCTTAATAAATTTATTTGCTAAAATCTTAATGATTCAATATAAATATTATTATAAATAAATCTTAGAGTCAGAATAAGTAAATATAAAAAGGAGTGATAAGAAATTTTGATTTAAGAAGAAAAAAGAATAAAATTAATCGAATAAACGAATAGAACAAAAATTATTTTGATGAATAAAAGAAAAGTTTGAGAAAGTTTGAGAAATTAATGAATGCCAGACGAAAAAAAAAATAATAACGGAGAATTTATTGGCCTTGATTTATAGAAACAAAGTTTTTTATCAGTTACATCTCATCCAAGTTGTTAGTAATAATGTTTCTAAGTGAGTGCACATTTGCTACGACGTTTTTTTTTCAAGAAATTTTTTCAATTCATGAAAACTTATTGTTTAAATAGCTTTACCATTAAATATTTTTAAATAAATAATACTCTCAAATAAATAGTGAATACCAAATAAAAAATTATTAAATAATACCTGTGCAAATCAGGTGCCACCAATAAGTTTCGTGTTTCGATCTACACAATCATAAGCGACGACTCTGAACGTCGTGCAAATAAATGCTTTACGAATGAGCCGAATTCTTAGTCGTTTGCGGTTAAAAACAACGAAAAAAAAAATTTTTGACTTCAAAGAACCAGTTTCCACATAAAAGCATTATGATTCTAGTCGATGAGCATTCCACTAACTGGGCATTAGATTTCTCAGTATCATCTATAAAACACCTATTAGATAGCATCCACTATCCAATATGAAAACCTTACAATCGAAAATAACGTCATCTATTGAGACGGAAAATATTAACAACTTCTCTACTCTGCAAATTTCGAATTACTCATAAAATTTGTTGAAATAATTCACTCAAACAATAAATTTTATTGATGCAATAAAAATAAAATAAATAAAACAATAATCGATAATAAAGTTGCAATCAACAACAAAAAGATGGATATATTTTTATTCATAATCCAAGATCACAATCGGCTTTTCCATTAATATATCCTTTCAAATATTGTCTCATCGTTTCGGTGGGTTGTTGCACAGCCGTTATCTGAAATATGTAATCATTCAAACAATTTCATTTCAATACTCCTCAATGTTGCACAAATATTTCTAGAGGACGAGAGTAAGGAAGCAATCCAAGCACTTTATGTAGAAATTATGAATCAATCGAACGTTGATGAATATGGATGGCAGTCGAAAATATACGTCAAAGAGACGCTTATACAATTTCACAGCCACAAAAAAAACATGTCTTATATCCGAGGAACAACAAAATTGCCAGACATATTCACAAGGTAGGCAATGGAAAATTCTATGTTTTAACAGTAAAACATCGATAAGAAATGCAACATATCAAAAAAAAGAGATAAAAATAAACCTCAGGTAATGATGATATATTTTGAAACCATTCACTCAGCTGTGGATAGCGTTCTTTATTAGGGAAATCGATTTCGTGAATACCTTCGGCATTTGGATGTGAGCATAGCGCTAAACGTTCATAAAATGGATAGATCATATAGTCGGTAAATCCAGCGTGCTCACCTAAAATAAAATTTAAATTAAAAAAAAAACAAAAAAACAACGATCGGACAGAATCAGAGGCATTTCCCTCCTCATTGCCCCCTTTCCCTATATCCTCACTCTACTTTTGCACCTGACCACCTAAGAAGCTCTCTATTTACTCAAGAGAAATTAATGAGAATTTTTGAATGATATGATACACAAAAATTGTATCCACTTACAACTAAGAAATTAGTTAAGAAGAGAATTAAAAAAATAAAAATTACCTCCGAAATATTTGTTGTGCAACAGTGATTCTGCTTTCGCTAATTCACCTCGTAATTTCTCGTTTTTAATATGACGATCTTCTGGTGTAGCACGAAAGACGCTAGCCCATGCTTCAACAATCTAAAAAAAAAAGAGACTTATTGAAATTCACTAACGATAAATTGCAAATGGGATTAGAGAAGGAGGTGGAGATTAGAGGACAGATTAAAGAAGACAATTTGTAAATGCACACGATATTAGAGAAGACTGTTGAAGCGACAGTGAAGTAGATAGGTCGAGGGAGATTGATTAAAGGTAGGGGTTGAGAGGAGGTGGGTGGGAGGGGGGAGGATCCATAATGCTTTTCACATTTGTACTGTTCTTGCAATGAATAGCACAAATGCTTACTCGTCCTCTCATAGTACAAATTGTTCTCATTCATTTCTTCATCCCCGTACAGTTTGTACAGCTTACACGAATAGAAGATGGAAACTACACACAAATGCTACAGAAAAATGCATTTCTACACAAATGCTATTCGTTGATAGTATATGTGAAAGACTTTTTGTTGACGATCTTTGACCAGATAAAAAAAAAAGAATACTAAGAACTTTCAGCTATGCGATAGCGCAACCTTTCCTTAGACATACCTATTTCATTGTCACTACTTCAACAGTCTTCTCTAATATCGAATGCATTCGCAAAATCGAAAATTCTGAAATTTGAAAAATCGAAAATATGCAAAAAGCATTGCTGATGAAATGGTGTATTTTACGGCTTATAGAAATGATGCAAGGTATTTAATTCTTTCATGTGATTTAAATGATGGACTTGAGCTTCAAATTCATAAATAGTTTTGTTTTAATTACTAAGTAATAGAGTTGAACTTATCGAAAGCGAAAGTAAATTATCTCACCGAAGAAAGTTGTCCGAATAAAATTCGTTGTTGTGCACGTTCATAAGGATCTTTAGGTAAGATCGACGTTTCTGGAATCAAATCGTCGAGAAATTGAGGAATAATTGCCGATTCGATCACCACCTCAACAAGAACAAAAGTGCAATTTTAATTCGACGTTAATGAATTAAATTTGATAAAAGCAATTGATTTCTATAAAAGAAATCGTCAAATTGTCACTAAAAAAAAAAAAAAATAGCGAACTATTTCCTTAGGGTATTCTCGAGTGCTAAAAAATAAGCTTTTAGGGTATCGCTATGATAAGAGCACTTTTTTGATTCCCTGTTAGGGATTTAAGGGAAATAGCTATAAGATTAACGTTGATGAAATAAAACAAATGTGAAGCAGGTAGACGAATAAAGCATGTAAGCTATGCCGCATACCTGCATAATTGACTTACTCTGTCTCTCAGTGATACAGCAATTGATTATGAACAGCACCAATTCACATGGAATCACCTCTCTTTTCTTTTTTATTTTGATTTCTATCTAATATAAACTCATATGTACATTCCTCGCATCAGTATATTCAAAAAACAAGAATACTTTAGGAGGACGATGAACGATTAAAAAAACGTTGCTTTAAGAAGGGCTGAAAAAGATGAGCGAGTAGAGGAAACAAAAGAAACTCGATGCTTTATAAACCAACTCCAGTGCAATGTACGACAATCCCCCCCCCCTCCTCCTCCCTCCGTCAGTTTCTCGAGTGCGTATATATGTTTAACGATGCATTGACCTTATTTCTTGATCAACAAGTGTTATGCGAAGCAGAAATAGGGATGAGACTAGAAGGTAGTATAGAGCAAGGATTCTTACGCACTTTGCCATTATATTCAAGAGCAGGCACTTTGCCTTCGGAATTCTTTTCGAAATACCATTCTGGCTTCTCTTTAAGGTTAATATTGATGACTTCTGCTCTGAAAACAAAGAAAATTATTATCATTTTATTTAAAAAAAGTACTCCCTTATAGCTAGTAGTAAAGTTTTGATTATAAATGCAAGCAATCGTATGGAATAGCTAAGAATTTACTAGAAACGAATGGGAAAACTATAGAGATATAGCACGGGGAGAATAGTTGCTGGATAAGATGTTTATTTGCTTATTTGTCGGTGAAAGTCAAAAATATCAGATACATTTTTGGCCTTTTTGCTTTTTTTTAGTGTCAAAAACAATTGGTGAGGCCTTAATGAACTCAGAAAATTAATCTTCCTTAATTGCACTTGGACTACTTCTTTATAAAGGTGGCGTAAACAGCATATTGTAGAAAAAAAAAGACCTATTTATGTAACGAGAGTAGAACAGATAAGGAAAATCTCTTTTTTTTCTTCGAATTAATAAAAATAAAATAAATACAACAAAAAAAAACATACTTAATTCCTTTCTTTGCAAGATAAATTAGTGCTCTCTCAGCGAATGGACAAAATCGCATACTGTATAATCTAAAATGTCCTGGCTGTAGCTCATTGGGAGCACTATCACCTAAACATAGACATTTGAAATTTGAATGAGTACAACATTAAGGGAAAAGCGTTGAAATTTAGGCTCTGTGTTAAACAATTATTGCAATAAATTTTTTTTTTAATTGGCCAATAGTATTAGAAATTGTCGACGTGAATCGAAAAACGTAACCAATAGACAATTTGAAAAAAAAAAGTCGAAAAAGAAAATTGCATAAAGACTCATTCAATTAGAAATGGAAAAGTGTCATATTTATATTATCAAGCAAATGACCAAAAAATTTCACTTAGAATGATCAAAGAATTTTAAATTTTTCAAACTATTTGCACATTAAAATTACAGTGTCTCCCGAAAAGAAAATAAATTATTCAGTATTGAAGTTCAATGTAAATTATACCGATCCATACATTCACACAATCATAAAAGCAATGATTCATATAGAGGCATTTAATGTTGAATAAATTCGTTAGAAGCATTTCAGATTGAATAAAATTACTCTCCTAAATCAAGTAAAATCACGAAATAAAAGGCTCAAAGTAAGCTCACCTTTTTTAAATGCTTTGGAATCGATACCGATCAGCGAAGAAGTCGAAACCATTGCAGATGTTCGCTGGAAAAAAAACGACCTCGTAAAGCATAATAGAGGTAATACAATGTTTACTAGCAATTTTTTTCACTTGAAACAGGATCAACTGCAGATTCGTTGCCTTATATAAATTTAAAAAAAACATATTAAAAACAAATAAAAAAAGTTTAACTCGTTAAGAAATGGTTACTCGTATTGGGACTAAAATTTGAAATATTACGTAAATTGAAAAAAAATATAGAAATTATCAAATTGTTTTATATGAAAATCAGGATTCAGAACGTAAGAGATTTTCAATGATAGCATCTCTAATGAACGTAAATCTATAAGAGGGAAATGAATTGAAGCGACTGCAAAAAAAGATTCACTATGGAATTCTATATTGAATACTAACTTCCCTAGCCGATTATATTATTAGCTCTGCAATAATTTCAAACAAGTTGAAATACAATGAATTACTATTAAGCTTCACTAAATCTATATTATGGCTATCAAATAGATAAAAATAAAACTTTTACAATAAACCAAAGCTCTTTTCCAAAGAATAGACAATTGTCTTTTAGTGTCACTCGATAATCTCGTTTGTAGAATTTCATTATTCTTTTTTTCTCTCTCATTATTCGTCAATCATTATTGAATTTATTAGAAATAAATCACAATAATATTCAAATATCGTTTATATTCAATGCGAATTTTTGCTGATATAAATAGAAAATTTTACTTGAAAGAATAATTCAAATTGAAGTTTGCATAACTTCATATTGAAATAGTTAAAAAATCACACCAATAATTGCGTTTGAAACATTGTAATAATAAGACGGAAATGAAAACGTACTAAAAAAGAACCACTTATTGAGAATAGATCGTTGAAAATGCTGATAAAAGTTTTGTAAAAAAAAAATTGATGAGAAAGCAAAACTACTGAACGATATACACAGCCTACGATGCAATGAGCACATTGTGTAGGTTAGAGGGTACATTTAGCTGTGTACATCTCTCACTCTCGATGTAATTTGTTCTATTGATCGAAGAGTCTTTTTTTTTAACAAAAGCAAATTGCACATGTGAAACCGGCTGACTGAAAGCAATGATATATGTGTGGATCATTTTGGAAAAAAACATTTTCAATTTAAAAAAAAAGTGATAACATATAGTTTGTTAGAAAGTTTTTCATGTGTTCGCTCCTCCTTCAACGCATATGCGTTGTACCGGTTTACTTATGTTGAATCCTAAATATATCAGTGAAATTATAGTGATTTGCATTTCGGTGATAGATTATTTTTTAGAAAACGGCTGTCTGCAATTTGATAGCATTATTGATAGATGGGTCGATCGGCTATAGGGCATATGCCTCATAAACAGATGTGTTCCCTCTTCAGATGTTATTACTTGAGGTCTTTCTTTATGTACATACTTTTTGCTCATCGTTATTTCTTTATTAATGCAATAAATATTCTATTCAAATTTACATATAAATATAAATATAAATATAAATATAAATATAAATATAAATATAAATATAAATATAAATATAAATATAAATATAAATATAAATATAAATATATATATATATATATATATATATATATATATATATATATATATATATATATATATATATATATATATATGTATATAAATTTGTCAAATGTTTGGCTGCAATGTAGAAAATGCTGCGGAATCGATGCAAAAAGGATGATTTACTGCTAGATCTAGAAACTAATCCGCGGAAGTGATGATGACGTAAAAAACCCCCTGAAAATGAGGTGATCGCATGTTAAGTTAGATGGAAGGGCGTTGGACGTTAGACTAGCAAGTGACGTCATAGGCTGGGAGCCTATCGGCTATGAGGTGATGTTGGGCATGTGCCCCAAGAAGTAGCACAACGCATGCTCACATCGATCCAATCGTTGTCGTCGTGTTGTCGCTGCAATATCGTTAGTGCGTTCCACGATGGAGTCTTCCGAGCGGCTTGTGCGAATATTTGGTCGTGAATATCCACGAGAGGCACTCATATCTCGACTTTTCTACCTCTGTTTCTTCGCTTCTTATGGATCATTATTCCCCTTACTTGGCATCTATTTCAAGCAATTGGGTATGAATGCCTCTCAAGCTGGTTTCTTACTTGGCGCAAGACCACTAGTCGAATTTGCTTCCAGTCCATTCTGGGGCAGTTTTGCTGACAGATTTAGGAAGGTTGGTTTCTTTACTTAAACTACCTTTTCCACAACTAATGGTACAGTGCATTTGCTCTTTATATCCCATATATGATGGAAAATATACATAAGCATATACAGAAGGATATAGAGATCTGAAGCAATGCGATGTGTCGGTACCTTGTGGCACTCACAATGACGCTCCACAAACTGATAGGAGATGTGTTATAGGAATTTAGTTGACATTTGCTCGGCATTGAAGTGGCCAAGGGCAACTGTCACCGCATGAAATTCACACAACGCTATCGCCTTATGAAAATGCTTCAGCGCCGTTCATACGGTACTACCGTTTATACGGTATTACCGTGTTTATCATTCGCGTATTAATTTATCATCTCACATCTCGTTCGGCACTAAGCCATTCATGATGGCGCTTTTCGTTCACAAAAGTAGCAAGCATATCGCAGTTGGTATGATTTATCGAAATACTCTTGGGCGCATCTGTCCGCGCATGAAAACGGCTGAGACTGCGGAGTTCTTTTTTTATGAATAAGCAAACATCAAATGGCGCAAATGGTCGTAGTGAAAATCCATATCTCTCTGCTTATATATACTTCTGAGCAATGCTTTGCGCACCTCGATTGTGCACCTTAGCTCAATTGTGATAATGCTAAATGGATTCTCTCTGTATGCCGCATGTCTATCTGCTTGTCTGTTTGGCATTCTGAAGTGTTGCTCCCGATAGCAATTGCATTCATTTTCGATCGTATTTTTTGTGCACAATAGAGGAGTCTATAATCGACGCGCATTCCGTCAAGTGCCATAGAATGTTGTTGCTAGCCATTCACTAGCCATTCCTAATTTCTACCTTGAAGGTAGAATACTCTCATACATACATCGACTCTCATACGTCTACGACCAGAATACGTCAGTGAGGATGAGATGGGAAATGGGGAACTCCTCTTAATCTTGCTAGATGCTCGGTGATCCAAGAAAGAGACGATAAAACGATAAATACTTTTATATCACCCTATGTTTCCCACTTTCATTATCAAGGAACTAAAAGGTGAAAAGCGATAAATCAGTAAAAAATACCCAAAAAAGAAGTAGACTTTCGGCTTAAGTTATTTATCGCTGATGAAAAAAGGACATTCGACGTTTCTAAAGCTCTTCATCGAATTTAACACTCGAGTGCATTTGAGGATCATCGTGTATAGTGGACAGCAATTAAAAACTTCGCATATTGCTTTGAGCAAAAAAAAAAATTCTTTCAAATATTTAATTGCAATTTCATCAAATAAAATGAAAAAAGAACGAGTATGAAAATCAAGAGACAAGGAAGATCCATATCGATATGGAAGATAAAAATAATCTATGAGGAGAAATGGAGTATTCGAATTATCCAAAAAGTGAATAAAAATACTGCATCACAAAAATGAGGTAGGAAAATTATCTACCGTTCGCATAGACTGAAATCAACCTTTGGTTGATAGTAAATACCGAATGTGGATGTTTATAAGCTTTTGATAGAGTTGATGCATAGATTTGCATATTACCATACTATATCATCTGTTGCCTATGTTTACGTCTACAAAATTTGATAGCTCTTGCTTATCAAATTCTACAAATCTTATGAAACTGTTGACAGATAAACTGAAACGTATCATACATAAGTCCAAAAATTAGACTATTATAATACGCTTTTTTTTATATCATAATACGATCCAAATATAATAATATAATATATATATTTACTATCATAATACGTTTTTTATACTAACAAGAAACGTATACATACATAAATCCAAAATTCATAAATTACATACATAAATCCAAATATAATACGCTTTATATATTAGTATAAATATATCAAAGCGTAAAAAAAATTAAATGAAATAAAAATAAATGAGGGTTTATTTATTAATTTATTTGAATATTTATTTTTTGTTAAATAGAATTTTTTTTTGCCATTCAGAAATATTATAGAACTAAAAAAAATAGCCGATTTAGTGCAGTAGTAAAAAGTTGGAAAATAAAAGGAAGTAATTAATAATCCACCTAATGAGGTATGGTTATATTGCAGGGTAAACTTCTATTGATGTTCTCATTGGCTTCATTTATAATTTTCACGTTAGCAATTGGTTTCGTACAACCATTAACTCCTTATTGCGTTACGAAACCATTGAATTCAACATCGGAATGCTTCTATTTGGAACAAGCCGGCCAAATTATTCATGGTGGTGCGCTGGGCTATTTGAAAGAAGCAACTGGTATTGGACGTAAGAAACGACAAGCTCCTCGTACGATTTTATTCTCTGTTTTCCGCTTTATTATAGCTTAGATCTTTTTTTTTAAATTTATCACTATGCTATTGTTCTCATCAATTGTACAATATAATCAAATTGCCGTTTTGCAAAACCGAACAGAGATCTAAGAAATAACTGTTGAGGAGAAGTAAAATATTCCAAAATGTTTTGAAGTTTTATTTATTTATTTATTTATTTATTCATTCATTTCTGCTAATAACTATAAGGATCGACCTTTTTTTAATGCTTTTATATGTGTAAGTTTTTATCTATCTCTAAATTTCAGCTGAAATAATTCCCCATTAAACTTAATTTCTCTTTGCTTTATCTCTTCAATAATTTACTGAAAAATACCACAATATTTCTCTCATTGGCTGATATTTTCATAAAAATTTCAACATTATCTCAAATAATTTTTCACTGATATTTGAAACGTTTGAATGCCTAAATAAATTTAACAATTATTAATTATGAGAAATTTAAATGAAATATTGAATTGAATAAATTTTTTTTATTTAATAAATTATCATAAATTAATAATATAAATTTAATATTTTTAGAATTAATTGATACGATAATAGATTTGAGCTCTTATGAAAGAGAAGAGGATATGGTGCCTGGTCTTGCGCCTGAATTAATTACACGTGATAAGGTAAGTTTTCTTAATAAAGAAAGAAATCTTAAAAATGATACTAAACACTAATATTCATTGAAACTTTAAACAACGAATGAGTGGATTGACTATTGCAATATATATATATATATATATATATATATATATATATATATATATATATATATATATATATATATATATATATATATATATATATATATATATCAAGTGATTTAATTTCAAAATTTTTTCGTAAATATGACTGTTGTTAGCGCTGTTGAAGTGATAAGCCGATCGTATATTTTCTGATATTGTTTGACATTTTGTTGCATCTTGAATGAAATCAACCTTATCAACTATGATATTGCTTAGCATTAATTAAGAGAGATAAGCTTATCACAAAAGCGATGTCATAGAATATCTGGAATGGGCACATCCATGATCGCTTCAGTGAATCAATTTTTAGTTAGAATTTTTGGTTAAGCGTTTCTTTAGGTTTTGAATTTCTTTAGACTCTGGCTGTTCAGATTTTCGTTTCTTTAAGCTTTGGCTTCGTTATGTTTTAGCTAATTTAGGTGTGCAATTATGAAGAGGCAATTTATGGTGTACTTGTTAGTCCTCCACATAGTACACGTGTTTATAGGAAACCAGCTGTTGAGCAGGTCTGTTTCTTTTTCTTTTCTTTTCATTATTTTGATTTTATATATGCTGTTATTGATATTAATCTTTTCTTAATCTCCTACAATATTATCCATTTATCCAGTATACAAATGGTCAATCAATTCTGTTACTAGTTTTTAGTTCTAAACATCCCTTTCCTTACCCCATCCCACTTCTATTTATGATATATCAGTATCAATTTGTCGTTCATATTTCCGAAGATTATGCAAAATTTATTTATGCAAATAGTTGATGCAAATTTAACGATCGGAGCATATTTTTATCACATTTTTATCACTATTATGATATTATACCTCTAATTTCTTGAATAGATGAATAGCATCGGAATAAAAATTATCTCTAATATTTGCATAATCACCGCGTATTCTTTCAGTTGCATCGATGATGCGTTCATTATGTTCGACAATCATCTCATTAAATCAAATAATATAGAAGAATTTTTTTTTAATTCAGATACACTTAACTATGATATCGTTTAGTCGGCAATAAATTTATGCGAATATGGATGCATTGATTAAAATATTTGCTTTTATATTTCTTTATCTTTTTTTTTTCTATTCGACTCCATTGATGAGATATTTGCAAGAAAAATATTTTTCAGGTTTTTTTGCTTCTTCTATTGCTCACAATTCTAGGCGAATTCTTCAGCTCTCCAGGTCTTGCTCTTGCCGATAGTGTTACTCTCACATACGTCTCAGATGAACCCAAAAAGGTGTGAATCATCATCTCTCTTTTATTCTATCATTTTTCTCAAATTCGATGTGAAAATTCGTTTTTTTTTAAATATTTTTTTCAATGAAACTTTTATCGCAAAAAGAGATAAGAAATTTATTCTCACATTCTTTATTGATTAATAGTTCAAACAACACATTGATTAATAAATATATTTCAAATGATGAGATTTATTTTCAGTTTGGGCAAATTCGTCTACTTGGAAGTATTGGTTGGGGATTGGCAATGTTCATTATGGGTATCGGTTTGGACTATTCAGAAACGTTCCGCAATCATCCATGCCCCACAAAGAATACCACCGAAAAGAACTATACACTTTGCTTTGTTACATGCTCACTATTTATGTTAGCAGCGATGCTTGTTGGTATGTATTCGAATTCAAATAGACGTTTTACATCTATATCGTATTCATATCTAAAAGTCGTTAATATGTTAATTAACTATGTAAGGATATTTTCAACAGTTGGCCATATTTGGCCATATGCGCTAAATGTTTATTTGGCCATAATTTGCTTCTTTTTTTCGGGTGGCTAAGTGAAAGCTTAAGATAAAGCATTGCACAGTGATTGATTGATATTAGCACTTCGTTATGAAGTGCAAGGATGAGGCGATAGCATTAAAGATGAGTGTTCCTGCGTGGAGAGTTAAGGATCATGAGTTGGAGGTTTATCATCGCCGTTGCTTCCTTTCTCTTTTCGTCGTGTCTCACTGTTCATGCTGATATGTTATGTTAGAAAAATTGGATAGCGCAGGACATGCGCTATTTATTGTAAAAATATTTCTCTTTGTTACGACTTTTTTCACCTGTGAGGTAAGAGAACGGTAGGTTCGAGTGGCATTGCCACATTTTCACCGAGTGTTCCCTGTTTTGGCTATTATCTCATTCAAACGAAAGATGAAGTTTTTTTTACGAAGAACATTGAGTGAGAAAGGAAAATTTATTGAGTGTAGTATGGCAAGGATGAGAACACCCATTAAAGCTTGAATCTAATGAGGGTATGGATTGTAGCCACACAGTTCCGCTTTGGCAATGAGCAACGCCCCGATGAAGTGGGCTGTGCCGTTATTGACACCCGTATCGATGAAATTGCGCCAGCTGTCGCTGAGAAAGCACGTACAAGGCAGGTGCAGGTAAATGATTCTAAGTTAATTTACTCGCTTATATATTTACCTTCTAGATGAGGTGATTATGACAAGAAAAAAGAGCCGTTTATATGCTGGAATTTATTGTT
This sequence comes from Baylisascaris procyonis, assembly GCA_037389465.1. Taxonomy (NCBI): domain Eukaryota; kingdom Metazoa; phylum Nematoda; class Chromadorea; order Rhabditida; family Ascarididae; genus Baylisascaris; species Baylisascaris procyonis. The sequence goes on from JAZARR010000250.1 coordinate 1,389,655, forward strand.
TGTAAGTTTGAGCATTTTGTGCTGCCACTCTGATGCATTAATATTTAAATATGTGAAGGAAGCATAATTCGAGTTTTATTAGTCGTATATCAGCATTGAACAAGCAATTTTATTCTTTAATCGTGATTCAGGGAACTAAAAAAAACAATTAAATACCACCTAGATGTTAAATAAATGACATCGAACGCTAAATAGATTTGTTGAATGAAGTATGCTGAATTATAGACTATGATCGAATAAAGCAATGTAATAATTCAAAAACTATGCCTTCACTTTACCCATTAAAGCTTACTTTCAGTTAGAACATTCGGAAGGTTCACCATGGTTAGCCACTATCAAAGCACTTCTACATGGACATGCAGCCCTTTATCTACTCGCATTAACGACTATTGGTTTTGGCGCTGGCATCATATTTGGCTTTCTTTTTTGGCATCTACAGGTGTCTTTTGTATATTACTAGTCAATCTTGGTCTCGAAACAATAAAAATATTGCTCAGAGTCTAATCTGTAAGGTGTCCGTAGGTAGAAGCAACGCATTATCTCAACTATAGTATAGTGGATCGATGACATTCAGCAGTGGAATAAATGCATGTCTATAGTAAATAATAGTGCTTACTTTTAGAAATAGGATGGTAGAAATGAAAATTTGCGATAAAAACAGCACAAATATTTCTTCATATAAATGCATATTTTAATAAGTTACTCAAAATTTGTATTACAAAATATTTAAATATTTATTTAAAATTTAAATATTTACAACATTTATAGTGAATACTACAGTAGTAATATCAATATTACTCCTTTACAGGTTCTGAATAGTACAATATTAATGTTAGTTGAATATTAATATTACAATAATGAATAGGATAGAAATATTTAAAATTCGATGCCATTTAAAGGATTTCGGTGGCTCACCAATATTATTCGGCGTTGCATCTGTAATTAATCATGGCTCGGAAATTGCTGCTTATTTTTATTGTTTTCAATTTATAAATAAATTCGGTCATATCAAGGTACGTTAATCAATGAATTATATGCTTTTCCATCTATTAATTTAGGTATTACATCATTATTCCACCTTTAAATCACGTATAAAAATTGAATATTTTTATAACAATAACGTAAATTGCTTTGGAATAATCCACATTTGTGGCGGAATTTATGTATAAAGTTATTTGAGAGTATCTTGTTCTATGGCATTTGTGTTCTTCACATTTTTTTTTTGCTGTTCTCTTTATTTTCATAAAAAAAAACAATAATAATAATAACCTAATGCAAATTTGCAGATAATGTATTTCTGTTTGATTGCGAATATTTTTCGCTTCCTTATAATCAGTTTACTAACAAATCCATGGATGGTACTACCACTTCAAGCCATACAAGGTGAATATTGATTTTTTTAAATAGTGGAATAGTTAAATTTTCAAAAAAAAAGAGAAGGCGCTAGATATTTATAGGAATTTCATGGATATTTCTCAATAGAGTATTGCTTCATGATGACCGATTGATAGCAAATTTTTTGTTATCTTATAGTTATCTAAAGGCATCGGAAACTTTATTCATTTAATTCCGGATGGATAAATTTTTGTAGTTCTTTTTCCAGATTGAGACCTTTTAGTTCCTGTGAGTTATGGTCTCTCTCGAAATTCAAAGCGATGAAATTTCAAAAGAGTTATGCATATGTAAAAATTGCATTTCCATAGCAACATGAAAATAATTCCTATATGGCAGCTATTGATTTCGCTGTTGCCAATCCCATATGCGATAATATTATCGCATTTTAACAAATATTTTAACAGATAGTTTTTCTAATGCATTAAATTTAGATAAAAATAATATCACACGACTGTTTTATGAAAATATTTGACTATGGGATTTCATCTTTTGGTGGCCAAACCGATGTCTAAGCTTATAGGGGAAAAAGGAACAAAAAAAAAACATCGAAATCCAGAAATAAATAGTATTTTTTTTAAATATTACTCTCATCTTTCTATTAAATATGCGATCATATTGTTGAATGTTTATAATTGAAATAATTTAGATAAATAAGCAATAACTATATATAATTAATTAAACTTATTTTAATATAAATCAAAAATCGATGAATGCTTTTAGGGGTAACATTGGCAACATGTTGGGCATCAGCATCATCGTATATTTCGTTAATAGCTCCTCCACAATTAAAATCCACCGCACAAACATTATGCATGCTTCTCTTTCATGGTATTGGAAAAGGATTCGGTAGTATTGTTGGTGGTTTCATTATCACTTCTGTTGGTATGTTTCATCAATAAGTAAAAGTTTTTTTTTTCATAGATAAGAGCGAAGTTTCGTTAAAATTTTATCGCCGATTTGTCGAAAAAAATTTTTCGTTCAATTAATTTTGAGCTATAGTAAAATAGTTGGCTGTTGCATGTGAATATTTGTCTTGTAGTTATACAAAAACTAATTTCAGTGTGTTCATTTTATTCAACATTTTTAATAAATTTTAGGTGACGCAATTCGAGATTTCAAAAGATAAATGCAAAATGAAATAAAATAAGAGATAAGGACAATAATTTCTTGTATTTTTACGTTTCAAGTAAATGTCAACATCACAAAAAATGCTGTCGATTAAAAACTATACGACTTTTTTGCAAACTTTTACGTTTTTTTTTTGGAAAAAATAAAGAAATAAATATAATTAAAAAATTTCTCAACATTTTGCTGTTGAAAAATGAAAAAAAAATGAAACGATTATTTTAATCATCATATATTCGCATTCTTAATCGATGAAAAAATTTTCAAAATTTGAAAATAGAGAAAAAAATTTCTATATAAAAATAAAACCGTTGATACGAATTTCATGGTCCCCTTTTTTAAAACTCTTTTCAATTTTAATTTCAAGCATTTCGAGATCAAGCTAGGAGAGGATCGAATTTCCTCAATTATTTGTTAAGGCTAATGAGGAAGGGGGAGGGAGGAAGGGAAGGGGAGAGCGTTTAATTTATTCATGTAAATATATGCAAAATTATTTTTTGAGGAACACGGATGACATTTCAAATCTACTCGGTGATTGCGTTAATCGTTCTAACGCTTAATATTTTGGTCAATCGTCTTTTCAAACACGACGGAGTTAAATATAGTCAAAATTTCGAAGAGGATGAAATCGCTGGCACATTAAGTGCGTAATTATTTATAAGCGCCACGTTTTTTATCTTTATTTTCTATTATTGTTTATATTTATACTTTTTCTTATTTTTTATACATTTTTTTATATTTTCTATATTTTTTTCTATGTCTATATTTTCTATAATCATATCAATTGTTGTGAATTTCAGAAATGGGATTAAAATTGAATTCTATATTAGCGTTCGGATGGGATATATTCAAATTATCGTTTATTTTAATTAGCACTGAAATTTAAATTGATTTGAATTCATTTCTTTTTATTTGCTCCCAACTGATTTAAATTCTGAAATAAATTGAAAAAACTTTTTTTTTGCTAAGAAACTATTTTTTAAGTTCTCAGTCGGGCAGCATAATGTATGAGATAAAAGTTTACTTGATGGCTATCGTGAGCAAATATTTTAGCAACGAAAAAAAAATGTTGCAGTGAAGGAGATTGAAAAAAATGACACGTTGAAAGTGCGAAAGTATAGGTACAGCTAAAAAAAAGGTAAGAAAAGCTACCTGAGATAGGTGAATAACAATAGATATAAGCGTATAAAAATATTTTCTCCTTGAGCGTGGATTTTTCTAAAATTCAAAAAAAAAAACAATATTTCAGTATCGGCACCACAAGGTATTCCAATGCATCATGGTGAAGGCAAACTCACCGATGCATTCAATCAGACATCGGTACCGAATGCGAATTATGGTGCAATCGGACCTGATCCAACACAACAAGCTTATGATCGATATGTGAATGCTCCATATGATTGAATCGATAGAATTGAACAGCGAAAATTTATGCATTACATTCGTTATATTTATAAGTCACTTTTTTTAAATATCTGAGATAAGTGATAATGTTGATCTTTATAAATGCTTCATTATTAACGGCATTTATCAAAAAAACGAAGTTTTCCGGTATGAAGCATAGAAATTTGAGATATAATGCGGTTGTTTTTTTTAGGTTTTTTCAAGTTTTAGTACAACGTTTTTTTTCGCTTATATTTTTCGTTCGAAGAAAATATGTACTAAATGGTCATTGTTTGAATAGCAATGACTGCAATCTGTGCAATAATTACCAGAACAGCTGGCATTAAGAGCTTTTTTATGATCCTCATCTAAGCATCAAGTATCATAAACCATCAACGGTTAAGCAATATATCAAATGATGAATTTTATTTATTTATTTTTTTATTTTTTTATCACACAAAGCTGAAATTAGGTCGATCACACAAAGCTTTAAAAAAAAGATCTTTTTATTTCTAACCGACTTTTATAAAATGTAACACCCAAAAGGTGAAAGTCGATGGAAATTTTTCCCACCTTTAAATGTCGAATTTTTCAAAAATTTACCGATCAGTATGAATTAATAGTCTGGAAACTATTCTGTAGCGTAGATTATATCCATCAGATTTTGTAACGCTACTTTTGATGGTTCCCAGAGTTGAAACTATTGGACAGACATATAGACATGTAAATGCGCCGACGCGTTCATAAGACAAGTTTGCAAAAGCGTATTATAAACAACATATTTATTCATAATTTGCAATTTGCTGTTGTATCTATTTGTTGTATCTATCGCTGCATATTCCCCAGCTAGCTAGAATCAGGGCTCGATCTGCTTCTGGTCTCGGTTTCACTCACAACCGGAAGTAGGACCGGAACCAGACCAGATTTTTTTTGAATTTATTCAAAATTAAACCGGCATTATTTTAATCTTCCAAAAGAAATGCAATATTTTTATTGCATATTCTAATAGTTGCATCATATTACCGATTCGATCTAAGAAATAGCGATGCAACGAATTCTTCGAAAGTATTTATTAAGGAGATAATTCGCTTCGATATAATCAAATGAATTATCGAATGCTATTATTGCATTGCACTGTAATACAATTTTAGCAATTGCGAAGTTTGATGCAGTGCGTTTGCAATTTTTTTTTTTTTTTTGTTTTTTTTGTTTCGTAGATCTCTTATAGCAGCAATAAACGTTTCGCTATTTTACATTTGCAGTGATTTTTTTCAGTTATTTGTTTGCGTTTTATATTCGTTGAAACGAATAAGTTCATTTTGTGACCTCTGGTCACCAAGTGTTTCCCTTGTGGTCTGTGGTCACCTTGAGTTTACTTTGTCGGCTCCAGTCGACATTACACCTACATCACATCATAGTTATCGACACAACATCGATGAGGTCTATTCCGGATGGTTCCGGAAAATGAAGCAGCAAGCTTCCGGAAGTGGAAAAAGCAACAACACCATAGATAGGAGTATTCTTTATGATGATATTCATAGGGCTGTCGAAGACGAAAACTGAAACCTAACGGGAAATTTGCATATCTCAATCTCTTAATTGAAATGATATCAATAAACCATAGGGGTCCCTTCTAGGGGCATTATGAAAACGGAATATTCGAAATGCAAATGCTAAATTTTGCAAATTGCTAAGGTGAAGGAATAGATTCCACTTTCATTTGGGAATTCGCTGTATATAGTTGCACTTTTTTTTGAAATATCTCCACATATCACTTATCATTTCTTATCGCTAAATTTTTCATTTCATGCGATCATTTCGTGTTTTTCTCTTCATTGAAACAATCTAACTTAACAATAATTTATTAGCGCAAATAAAACCATAACTTTAATATATTTTTTCTGAAAACTTAATACTATCACCTATTGCACTGTTAACAATGATAAGGGCCTATGAAATCCCGAAAACTCACTTCGATAAAAATACGCTCATAAGAGTGAAAATCTAATGGATTTGCTATTTGTAAATATTATTGATATAGCTCCACGGAAAGGTTTACTAATGCAATAAAGCATGAAAAATGGTATAGATCCATATACCCCGGACGATAATAAATATATTTGTTTAACAAATTTAGCATAAACTATATAAAATTCGGCCGCATCTTTTGTGCAATATCTTCTTGTTATCAAATTCGATATCACTTGTTCGAATATGACTAGCAAAACCAATCTGAAAAACATTGCTACGTGAAATAGCTATGTTACAATAAATCGTTTATTAATAACATATTTGAATAGATTATCTCACGCGAAATCTCACATGCGAGTGATTGCTTCATAGCAAATATACCCCGAGGCAATCTATAATCAATAGTTATCTCTCCATTTCATCTCCGTGAGCTAGTTTGATATCGACGCTCTCCACGTCCCATATGACGTATTTCCTCGTCATCTTTCTTTGACGATCCACTTGACATCGTTCGTTTATCCTAGAAATATTGCTAATCTTTTCTTGCTATTAATTGTGATAACATTTTATGGCAGAGAGAGAAAGTTGAAATTAAACGATAATTGTGTTTTTTCCTCAAATTTTGAAACTAAAAAACGGTAAAAAATAATTCTTATTTAGAGAATGAATGAATACCCTCAAAGTGGAATATTTCATTTGAAAAAAAATTTTTTTTTACGATCGGATGACGTCATTCTTTGAAAATTTTTTCATTCTTCGATAAATTATGATCGTTATTTTATATGTTAAAAAGAAATTCATTACGATGTGCATTAAACAATGAAAATAAATAGCAAAATAATCAATATAAGGTTTATGAGATTATAGTACCACCCACCTATTGTTGGTAAAGAATCGAGTGAGAAGATTTCAAACCTGAAGAAAAAAATCTATCTAATATTATTTCTATTTTAGTTAATTTCATTATTTCTATTGCTTTTTTTTAAATTGATATTTCCATCTAGGCAGATTTCAATTTTTTAAATTTTTTTCATGTATTGATATAATTGTTTCTTCTAATCACATTTCTATTAAAAAATTTGAGAAAATTTTCATTAATAAAACTCCCATTCAGATGGACGTATAATTAAATCCAATTTTGGTGCGCTTTATGGTCATAGCCCATCGCTCATAAATCAATCAAAGCTTATTTCCTTATAGGTGATTATAGTCAACCGAAAATTATTCTATCGCATAATAAAAAATGATTTATATTGTCGCTATAGTTTCGCCAACATAAATATTGACGGGGGAAACGCAATTTCAACGAATAATTTGTAATGAAAAATTTGTTAGTTTCAATAACGAGTAAAGATAATAAATGCGAGATTCATATGCAAATTTCAACACATAAAATAATCGATAGAATAGTTAGCCAAAAAGATCTATGCTTAGCAAAAAATGTCCATAATATCAATAGACTATGCTAATATCATTAAGTCATAATAACTAAAGGATGCCTTATTATTCATGAGACGTATATATGTATATATATATATATATATATATATATATATATATATATATATATATATATATATATATATATATATATATATATGTTGCCGTTTCGAAACTACAAATGCTATGGAGATAATTTAGCATAAAATAATAGCGGATATTATAAATGATATTAGCATCTAACCTGATCGGTTTTTTCTTCCGAAAGGATATCATCCTCGTCGTCTTCTTCTAGAACCATATCCTCGTCGAGATCCGATTCCGATTCAGAGGATTCTTCCTTCACTAAAAAGTGACCTTCTTTTATTGCTTACTCATCGAAGCAAGATGTTAGCAAAATGATCGCATTCAACATGTGCTTCATTCCGCTACTTTCTTATATTATAGCCTGTTTTTTTTTTTTTTGTTATAGTTATCATAAATATTCGCCAACGGGAAGTCAAGCTAGATTCCTTCAAGTTCCATCTCTTCGAAAAAGAAATCTTTGAGAAAGATTATCCTACCGTTATTATGTCAGTTTACAATCTGCAAAAAAATATAAAAAAAAGAAGCAATTCCTCTACTAATACCATTACAGAGAATAGAAAATCTATGGAGATAGATTCAATAATCATAAAAATCTACCAATTTTACTATAAATGTCAATGAATAAATATATAAATAATTAAAATCGAGAATCTACCTAGTATAAATAAATATCTGAAATATAGGTGTAATAATGATAACACCTGAAGAATGTGCTGCAATAGTCATGAATGTAACAGATGTAATATCGGCCAAAGTGGAAGCGTTTGATTCCAATAAGCTTATGAATTGTAGCGGTTGCACTGAAACTATCACAAAAGCCATGCAAAAGCAACAAATAAAAACCATCGACAATCACAAAGTTTCATTCAGCGATCTCATATGCAACATAATAAAGCTTCAGCGCTTTCAATAAGAAGTAACGATGTTAGGTGTTTCCTATAGGAAACCATAAAAGCTCATTTCTATTGTAAAAAAAAATGTCTGGAACCAAACATCCATGACTGGGTGGTCGCCTTTATCCATACATGATACCTAGTAGAACGACAAATCGACTATTAGTGGCGAATTCAGTTGACCACTAAACGTTGCATAACTGTCTAACTTACTTCATTGACATTACTGCTTAAATGGAAATCATTACTCTATTCCCTTATTAAAAACATAGGCAAGCGATAAAGCGATACAACAAAATCTTCGCGGTAATTTAGTACCTAAAGCAAAAAAAAAACAAAAAAAAAACGAGAACAGAAACAATGCAATGGCTATTAATAAATTAACTATTGCTCTTCAATAAACTTGAAATCCCCTTGTAATCCTCTCTAAGATCGTATTTTAGATCTGCATATTACCATATCCATGATTTCCTAAACAACGTCCTTTTTTTTTCTTCAAAGAATACTCTCTCAATGTAACAGGTATACTGGGTTTTAATTCCCCTTTCATATATACTAAGGTATGAAGAAATTGTTCGATTTTCTAAACTAAAATACAGTGCAATATGAAAAGCGTTGAAATACAAAAAAAAAAACAAGCATGAAGCCTTTAATGAATTGAACCAAATCGAATAGAGTGATAGCAACAACGAAGGATTCAAAAAACTTTCAACGACGAACCGAGGATTCCAATCTTTTGGCCAAGCCAACGTGCTTTCTGAACGACATCATCTTGCATCAACTTGAAACACATTGCGATAAGTGCCATCCCGAATAGCAAATAGAGAGCACATACAATTAGCTTTTCTTGTGATCCTTCACCCAAGCTTTGACCAGGTACAATATCACCGAAACCGATTGTGCTGAATAACGCTCATCTTTAGATGTGCAAGCCAAAAATGCATTTCATCTTTCGTTTCCTTCCCGAAATTTCAATCGCTTCCCCTTCGCTTCCTCTCTCTTCCCAATTTAAACAAATAAATGAGAGATAGACCGCCGAAGCCGATAAATAATACTTCTCAATTTTTTTTTGCAACTAAACAGTGAAATCAAAATGGCTTTCCTATAACAGTACTATTGAAGAGACCAGAAAGTACTAAACAGTAATTTTAGCTCTTACTGCTATAAAAGGAATGCGGATTTTTCAAAGCAATTAGGCAATCATCACAGTTCGCAAGGAGTGAGCTCGAAGCGTGCCGATTCAAAAAATTCATAATTAATAAAAATTAGTAAAAATTAATTTTTAAAAAATGCCTATTTACAAAAATAATATTGAAGAAAATAAAAAAATAACACAAAAAAAAAACAAAAAATCAATTCTCATAGCTTATTCGCAAAAAGAGGAGAGACGAATTAATATTGAGTAAAAGTTTACCACCAAAAGAAACCTCTAGAATTCTCCAAGTTCCGCTTTAGCAATGTTAGTCTAATAATTCCATATATTTCAAGCATATTTCCCTTATATGATCAATAGTGAAGTGTAGAATTTTTCTTCAACTTATTTAGAAATGGCTTTTTTTTTAATGTAATAAATTTCAAAAGATGCATTTACGAAGAATGGCGACAATTTGACAACTATGAGTGATGGGTGCGCATTTCTATGAAGCTTTTTTTAGTATCAATTTTTCAAAAAAAAAAATTTTTTTTCTTTACAAACTTATTTCGCCTAAAAATTAAATATTTCCCTACTTAATTTTTTTTTTTTGAATTTATGCAATTTTACTGATAATATTAAATAAATAAAAGAGTATAAATAAAGTTTTTGTTTATTATTTTATCTTAATCTGTCTTTTTTTATCTTTTCGCTAAATTCCTTCTCTTTTTGTATTCTTTTCGGTATGTCAGTTCTCTTTCTTAATTCTTTTTTTCCCACTTTCCGGTATTAAATATACTCTTCATTACGAAAAAAAAAAGTGAAAAGCATGAAATATTTAGTTGTAACCGAGAAAAGCAATAGTTTTATGGATAAGAATTCATAAAGAAGTTAACGATGCATCTTACGAATCTAAAACGGCAATTCAACAAAAAACAATAAGCATCAATTAGCTCTCTACGTGATGGAACTTGCCAAAAAAAAAAAAATTTTTTTTCATTATAAACTTTTATAATTATAAACGAATAATTAAAAATTATAAATTATTAAACATTTCGGAATAAAACTTTCCAAAATAAGCATAAATGATGTTTATTTTATCGTTTGATGGAAAATATTCGAATAGCAAATATACTCTATTTTCGTGAAAATATTTCCCAATAAACTATGAACGATCGCTTTATTGATGCATTGATAAAAATGCTACTGATAAGAGGAACACTCACCTAAGCGTAATAAATGAATAATAAGCACCATCGAAGACATTCCAATCCTCCCAAACTGCAAAAAGAATTGCTCCGCCAGCAATGAACATCATTACCGTAATAATACCAACTGAAACAGGCATTTTCTCACGCTTATATGGACCACCAGTACGTCTCATAGATCGTAAGGAAAGCTCATCCGAGCGTTCACTACCAGCGCTACGATACGATCGGCTGTCAATCATCTCTGCGCGCATCCTGAAACCAATCATACACAAGAGTTATTTTATATTTGACGTTAAACTTTAGTAAAGAATCTTCCCTTTTCGCAGTCACTCGTTAATTTTTTTTCACAGACCATAAAACGTTAATAATTCAGTCCACTCATCTCGCAATAACATTTCCCGCACAAAGCAAAAAAAAAAAAAAATAAACTTCATAAAAAGTATTTCCTATTTAAGGCGCATAAAGTCCGATCGATATATCAACAAGCATAACATTCACATAATTTAAATCAAGACAATATTTACTGAAATACTTGAAGTAACAATACTATGAGCATCCGAAACAAATATAAGTGATATGGGATATCACTTTATCGGTTCATTGCTGATAGTGAAGAAACCATTAGAATTAATCTTATAGAATTCGATATTTGCAAGGGATAATCTAAATTTGAAAAGAAAAATATAGTTGACAAATAAAGAAATCATAGAAAAGGTGATATACTTACCTTCTCGATAAGGAACTATCCATCGACGGTTGTTTATTCATACTGGAGACCCTATGAACAATTTGTGGTGTCGATAGAACAGGTGAAGCGAGTACAACAGGAGGTGCAGGTGCTTCCATCGCTAAACATAAACATAAAATCCCTCTCTATATAACTTCAAAATAACCTCAATCGAGAAAAGAACTTTAAATGGTGATCAGTTTCTATCGTTATAGTCTAACATTTCAACGAATTTTTGATAAATAATACCAATAATATAACAATATTCTCTGGATTTTTGCGTAAGTTTTCTTGGGGTATTTGGGAATCAAATAATGAAAATTGAAATATTCTTCAGAGATGCTTCAAGTCATCGAATATTTTTGGTTACTATTCTCGTGATATATCATCCATTTTGCAATAATTTTATCTTAAATATTTCCACTGAAATGGAATAACCAAAGAATTTTTTTTTTTACTATAAATTACTAGCTCAATATACTATTACAATTTTTTTACTCTGAATATTTTTGCTTTTCTTCCATCCTTCTCTTTTTCCTCAATTCCACCACTCTCTAACAAATCATATGTGATCCACAAATGCCGACATTTGTAGTTCCACTAGCGCTTAAGTTCGGCAATACGGCCACCTATCATATGCTATTTGATTGTAGTTTTCATTTCATGGAAACTTTATTTTCTCTCCTAAACGTGAAATTATATCGCATTGAGGAGGATTTTATTCAACAAGAAACATAATAAAATATAGTAATGGAATTACCTTCAGTTGGTTTTGAATCGTCGCCTCCATATTCATCATCAGATACCGTTAACTGAAATTATTAACCTTTTTTTTTTTGAGAAAGTCACTAAGAATTTCAAGAAACGCTCTCAAATTATTATAGTCTCGATAATCATATCTCAAATGCTGCTGACAAATTTTTTAAATGAAAGCTATTTAAGCAATATGAAAAATACGTAAAGCAAGCAACAATATGACTGGTAGATTCGCTATTTAATTGTACGCAATGAAGAAATAAAAAAAAAAAATTTGGGGGCTCCTTAATAATTGCACTGCACCTAGATCCGAATTGAAGATATACTGAGAAATTCGGATAGGGAATGGCTGACGGCGCGAATACCTTTGAAAACTTTAGTGGTATCGGCTAATGAGAGGAGGAGGGGGGGGGGGGGAGGAAGGATAACGATGTATCAAAAGTTAAAAATTTTAGGAGTTTTTTTAAGCATTCCTCGTTATTTCCCAAATTGCGCTAACTTATTCTAAAAGAACTCTTATAGAAGAAATAGTGCTATCGTAATATTTTCACAGCTAAAAAAAAAATATGGTGATATGCATTCGGCATTTTCAATGAAACATTACTAGCGCAAAGAAATATTTCGACCCTAAAGGGAAATAAAGGACTCCACTTGATACGTATTAAATAGCCGAAAATAAAATATAAAGATACTCTTATAAGTAATGCTAGACTTCTATCGTCTCTAGACACTTTTTTTTTTTATTCGTTATACATAAATTCAAAGCATCAGTATAAAAATTGAAAATTTAAGTGTCTTTCTAAGTATACAAATATTACCAAAAAAATAAATAAATAAAATAAAATAAAAATAAATATAACGAAATTTTAAATACTAAAATAAATAATAGGCTAGCAAAAAAAGTGTTTCTAGCGCTATTGGTTAGCACTTTCGTATAATATGAGCAAGTATAGAAATTCAGCGCAAGAGAATTGAAATCCATCTCTGCGGCTATCTCTATGAAGCTGGCTGGCATGTTGCTCGCTAAATGCGCCAACCAATATCGGCACCCTGAATATCGCTTCTTCTAAAATCGATCACCATCCAACAAAGAAAATCCCTCATTAATAAAACACATTTGCACAATACGCTTTTATGACTTCACATAACTTCTTTATTTGTTCGATGTAGCATTGCTGACAGCTGTTTATCACCTCTATGTGACACATGGGTGTACTTAAAATTTTAATGAATAAGTGAGAAAATATTAACGCAATAATATCATTGATAAGGTTTTGGTGATTCAAATTTCAATTATTGACGATATTTTAAGTAGTATTCCATCTTATTATAATAGAAATAAAGTATAGAGTACTGTATTGTAAATAAAAATAAAAGAAGGCGTTCAATGCAGAATATATATGAGTAGAAATAAATAAATTAATTAATTTAAAAAAAAACCAGCCTGAGCACTTGTCTCTTCTTTTTCGTTATCGCTGATTGTAATTTGTGGAACAGTTTTCAATTCGCTCTCCTTTGATATCTCATAACCGTCACGAAAACTAAAAATTTCAAATGAAATAAATGCTAAACTATGAAATAGAATCATATATTCAGCAACACGTCGAAAATGGTGCCATTTAATCTTCTAATTAGTATTACCCAAACGTAATAAAATATAATTAAAATATTTACATACTTATCTCTATCTCTATTAGAAAGAAGAGGTCGAACTGTGGAAATAGGTGCTGTCAATTGTTGATGTCGATTCGTCATACCGTCGCGAATATTTTTGCTGCTTTGGATTGCATAGGTGCTCTGCATCGTATCACTGCTGAAATAGTGAAACAACTATTTGGGGGACACATTTAATATGCTTCTAAATAAAATCGTTCTATTTAACCAACACATGATGTGACGAATTTAGGTGTTAGTGATTTCCTATGTGAATTATTTTCGCCGCTAAACATCTCGCAGATCAAGCAATGAAAACGACGTTTATGAACTACGTTTAAAAAACGAACAGATAAAAATTAATGTTCTGATGCACTTACATGTTTCCGAAATGGAGTTTCAAAAAGCATTTAAATTTTAGAAGCGAAATTTTTTCTCAACTCGGATAAACCTTAGCAGTCAATAGAAATTTATCTTGACTCTTATCCACTTATCTTAAACGAAATTAATTATTTAAATAGCGAGTAAATATTCAAAGAAGTAGAAATAATGAAGACCACCTCTTCGTATGAGCGAAAAGTATATTTTATTTTTCAGATGAGATCGGTGAGAAGGAAGAAGGGGAGGGCATTTTTTTTAGTAAGTAAAGAACTTGAATGCACTACTTGATGCGGAGCATGTGAAAAATCGTTATTGCTAGAGGCGAATTGACAAAATTGCTAGCAGAATCGAAACAAGAGCACTGATAGAATTACTCCACAGGGAATTGTGTGAGCAACCAAATCGCTGGCCCCCCTTTCAAATCGGCTCCTTTTCAGCTCAAAAGTAACACTATCACTAAGTCGCCGTTCGAGTCGCCGTTAGAAAATTCGCTCTCAACGTATCCGTTCTTATTGGTAGTTTCGACATATTACATTGATTCAAGAAATAATTAAAATAGGCACATTTGCATTTAAATAACTTCCCTACAACAATAAAGATAGAAAATAAAGAGAACTTCCTCTCAATATTGGATACTTGTAAAGCAAATAGAAATTCAAATTGAAATAATATGATTCAAAAATTTAAAATATAATCCAACCTTGCAGAAGTTGCAACCTGTGTCGTTGCCGTCATAGAACTTTCCTCTCTTGTTTTACCTTTTGACCTGAAAAAAACCTCATTTCTCATAATCCATACGAGAAGAGAGCTTCATGTTGTACATATCTGCCATTATATATATATATATATATATATATATATATATATATATATTCCAATAGCCGTGTCTATAACAATTATTTCTTATCACACCACATTATCATTAGCTGCAAAAACTTCTCTTCAAATTCATATTGATATCACCTGCGAGCATAAGTAACAACTGAGAATATTTTCATTGTGCCGTTTATTATGATAAATGAAATCACAGATTATCTCAGATAATTCCCAACTTACCTAAATAAAAAGCATAAATGCAACTTACCTAACTTGTGGCACTGTGATCTGTCCAGTAACAATCCCTTGAAAAGCTGAAGCGGTTGCTCCTCCTGCATAGGTTTTTAATTCAATAATCGCACCACGTGTATCTTCTTCTGTGTTGTTCACATATCGCACCGGAATGCCACCTAGAATACTCTACTATATATCAACTTCTTTATTTCTGTAGAAGAAATTCACATTTTTGTTACCATCTATATGCAAATAGTCTATCAGTTGTTTACGTCATATTACGTCATGCTCTACTCCTAAATGGACGATTGCGCCGAGAAATAAAGCGAGAGGAATCATTCACTTGCAGATAGACACTCTCTCAAACAGTGCAGAACGCTCCGAAAATAAAAAAAAACACCAAATAGAGATTCTAGAGGAGCCGAGATAACTTCGGAGCACAAGATTCTAAAGGAACCGAGATAACTCCGGAGCACAAGATTCTACAGGAACCGAGAGAACTCCGAAGCACAAGGATCTTTTTTGCGAAAATGTTGCTTTTTCTTATCAGAACTGCAAGCAATATTTTTATGAATATGAAATCATCAACAAACAATTTTTATAATCAAAAAAAAAAAAAAATTATGAAACCAATTTGCATCGCTCAACGAATCATAATAAATGATACAATTGATAATTTAAATAAGTAAAATTATTAATTTTCAATGTTAAAAACAATTTAAAAAATGGGATATTTAAAATACAACAATAGTAGAATCAACATTTTGGTCGATGATTGGACGAAAAAGTAAGGGCAGATGAACGGGATGAACGCCTAATAACCTTCATTTTCACAACTCAAGTCGCCAGCAATAATAATAGAAACAATACTCGAAAACACCTTGTATACCTTTAATATATGAGTAAGGCACATCAATTGAATCACTCTTGCGCCCAACACCACAACATTCACCCCAACTGGAAGTTGTATCTCTTTTCCTTATAGCTAAATTTGGCGGTGTACCATAATTGAGATCATAAGTTGTCGCTTGTTGCTTCACCATTACTGGATATCGCTTCGACATGTACGCCGACCTAGAATTCATATAACATTTTCATCACTTTTTAATACAAAAAAACCTACCCCGACTGATTTTGAGTAATTTCTTTTTCAATTATTACCCGCAGGTGAAAAACAAAAAAAAGAAGAGATCAAATATCCCCACAAATCTATAATGTAGTATAAAGATTCAATATACAAGCAGAAAGTATTGCCTCACTTTTGAAGCTAAAAAAGAGATAGCCATCATTTTGCGTATCTTTTTTGGCTAAATCGAGAGATTATCTACGGTAAAAATTCTAACAACAATTTTACTAAATTAAAACGAAGAACTAACCTTTGAATAGTATCACATGGTGAACGATTGCTATGACTGATCTTACGTTTACCAGGAAGTGAAATCGTGTCGAATTTATGTTGATCATAACGATTTAAACTTCGAAGACTTCGAACACTTTTTGTATCACTAAGATTTGCACGTATACGCGTTGTATGTCCACGATTAAGACTCGTATGTCGTCGTATTGTTGCATTATGACGTTGATTTGAACGACTCGAATATGCTAGAAGATAATTTAATTCTTTAGAAATTTTAAACTTTTTAGTCAATTTTTATAAATCGATACGAATCGTTATGTGTGTATCGATTATCTATGTTATATTGACAATAAATCAGATGAGCGCTATAGCTTCACATATTAAACATCAATGATTAGTGAATAAAACTATTTTTATCGTACATTATAGCATTGTTGTAAGGCTAAAAACATAGGACATACATATTCAATGGTAACGTATAACGACGTCACGCATTACATCCTGGAATTTGAAGATTCCATCTGCTGAATCTGCTTCATTCTTGAGCTACATAGCTCTTTTTCTCTAATCTTATCTCAAACACGCCCTCAAGCAATCTCGATCATCAACAAAACTATGAGAAACAATTAGAGACTTCAGCTGTAAGAGTAAAAAAACTTGGATGAAGAAAAAAATGGGGTTTTTTTGCAATTTTCAGCCAGAAAAAATAACCTAAAATTCACTGTACTTCTAAAAAAAAAAACCTTTTTTTTATCAAACAAGTTCGTGATAAGAACAATTAAAAAAATCACCATCATCTATCAATTGCTACTAGAATATATTTATAAAAATAGGTGTCTCATATTTAATAATAAATAATTAGCTATAAACTCACCCCTTCGTACGTTCATTGGTGCATTTGGATGATAACGAAAACTGAGTGCAGCTCGTCTTATTCGCCGCCTATTTTTCTGCCATCTACAGTATGCACAGCAAACTTTAAAATAAACAAATGTGAACACCTGAAAATAATTGCGAGCGAGTATTTTATTCCCATTTATTGATGCATCATTAAAGAAGCATGAAAGTCTGCATTCAGTGACTATTTTAATTGAGTATTGAATATAACTTTTACTGAAATTTGTAAAACTATTTGTAAAAATTTATGAAAAAATTTGTAAAAATCTATTTTTTTTTTTGAAAAATTCAGCAGAATTTTTGAATGAATAAAATAGTGAAAAATTTGTAAAACACTAAAAATTTATGCCAAAAATTTTTCCATCAAACTGTGGTAAATATCATTCACCAAATCTTTCTTTTTTTTTCAATTTTTTTTTCGCATCTTTTATTTAAACTCTCTTAGAAAAAATAACCATTGATGAACACATAATCATCTCATATAAAAGGAAATAAAGAAAGCAATGAAAAAAAGTATCGAACATGAAATAAAAAACGCAAAGTTTCACATTGCCTACTTACTAGTCGAGCACTATTAGGATTGACAAAAGAATGAATAAAGGCACAAATAGTACAAATATCTATACAGCATACCTATATAGGTATAGGTTGTAGCATATCAAGGACACTTATAGAGCAGAAATAATCACTAAACTTCTCATAATATCGCTAAAATGCCTATTTTATAAGAAATAACATTTAAGACTCTCGGAGTAACGATGCAAAAGGTGGAAACAAAAAATAATAATATACAAACCTGAGCAAGACTCTCGGCAATATTTGCCAAACATAGCAACATCAGAGGTATTCCAACCATTGCGTATAGAATGGTCAAGCCACGACCCAATGGGGTCTTCGGGCAAATATGACCGTACCCTATAATATTGTTAATTTTTATCAATATTGACAAGCATATACTTCGATTTGTTTACTCATGAAATTTAAAAAAAAATATTTGGCCCAAAACTGCCACAACATATCATCTCGTTTTTAATTCACAAATTGATAAGCCATAAGTTATGCTCTACGTTAGCTCCATAGGTTATAATCTGATACTCTACGTTATGTAGCTTTTCCATAGGTCTTCTATTCAGCGTTTCGCAAAATATTCAAAAAAAAAACAATTTTTAGATATCTATAATCAATCATACCTCATTTTCTAAATCATCCGGTGAGCATTACAATTCAAATCCATTTGAAATCGGAAAAGATTAGTATAATGTATGATTTTTTTTCCAACAAACGCAAAGAGAAAAAAAAAAACCTTATAATAATGAGCGAGAAATTATTAACTATAGATGTAACATCTAAAGTGATGATTTATACTAATATTGCAATTCGTCTCATAAATGAATAAAATCTCAAGAGACCCCCTATACAGTAAATAAAGAGAGAGAAGTGCTCTGATTAGGAGTAATAATAACAGTAAAATAGTAAACAGTAAGTTTGTATTAGAAATGATAATATTAGGAGCGAATTAGGAGCAAAACTCCATTTGGAGTGCAAAAATAATAAAACGTGAACATTCCATAGCAATATGATTCGATGATTTCTTTTGATAAGCTCACTTATCATTTATTGATAAGATTATTGATAAGTTCACTTACCGATAGTAGTGAAGACTGTAATAGAAAATAAAAGAGCACCGGAAAATGTCCACTGATAAGTAGGAACAAGATCATCTTTCTCGTCATAGCCTGAAATAGGTTCAATTATCATAACCCTAATTTGCGTAAATTTTTCACTATTTTTGCCAATATATTCAAATTATTCCATAGAGCCATAGAAAACGAATATTTAGGATCGCTATTCTTAGATAAATTGAAATAGATTATAGAAAAAAAAATGAAATAATTTTTTCAAGCATTTACCTTCAAAATTGACGGCATTAACGAGTTGAAGTTCGAATATTTTGAGCAATTCATGTGCCTTATTTTTCACTTCATGTTCCTCGATAACGTCACTTGAATCGATAAATTTATACAATTCCTCCACCACCTAAAATATAATCCATCAAACTTATTTCTTTACATTTCTATTATAGAATACAGAGTGAACACTTCGATAGATTTGTGCTTGAAGAGCTTAATTTAAATATATTATACCTGAAATACAGGCTAAAAATTTATGAAAAATTAAAGAGGTTTTTGCCCCTCTCCTCTTTTCCATCTCTCCCACCTCTCCACTCCCTCTCCCCATCTCATAACCGCCCATCCCAAATTACTTCATCAAGAACAATAAGAACGAACCGTCCATGTGTCGTTCTGGATGTGCCCTTGAAATTTAAGTTCCTCGGGGTATTCGATTTCACGAAACATGAACGCACCAAGTACGGCATATGCGGCCACCAATACACATAAACCCACATGTGAAACAACAAAACCAAAAAACTGCAAAAATTAATGCTTTTATTATTTGTACAAAACAACGCATAAAATCTTTTAAGCTAAATAATTTGAATATAGAAGATTAACTATAGAAAAAGATAAATCGTCTATGATATTATCGATGAATATGAATATTAACAACTGTTTCATTATTTAGTAAAACATTTCAAGAATAGTTATATACGATTATCGCTTTAATCTCGGGATTAATGTGAGAGATCTCGGGACCAATCGGTCAACTCAATTCTAGCGTGTTGGGATTTATGAGATAATGGAGGGGACAAATGAGACAATCGAGGCTAAATGGAGGAATCAATGAAGTTTGGGAAGTGGATGAAGGGAAGAAGGAAGAAAGACAAAGAGGAAGAGATAAGGAATTGTAAAAGAAAAATGGTGGCTGAACACTGCAGTGTATTCTTTTAGAGCGATTGAAAAAAAAACGTCACGAGTGCAATTTTTTTTTTTATTTTTTATTTTTATTTTTTGAACGACTGAGAAATTGACACTTTCGGCTCCCAATTGCCACTATAGAAAAATTGATGAGCAAAATCATTTATCGAATTCCTCTCAAAATTAATCCTTTTCTTCAAAAATTTCTTTGAGAATTATTAAATTCAAAAACATTCCTTAATGAAAAATTGAGAAATGCGATTCTAACGATTATATTCAAAGATGTGGAAATTCCATGAGAATGAATTATGTGATAAATATTATCAGAATTTGTTTTGTGATCTTGCAATTTAGGGTATATTTTAAATAATAAGTGAAAAATTTACCTTTTTAAGAAAATTTGACGTACGCAAACAACACGAACGAATCTCGTCGCGCATTGCGCGACAATATTGTCGCCGAAACGCAAAAGCGTTCAACAATGTTGGGCTAACAACACGTCGCCAAGAAATCCGATAATCATGCAGAAGGGCTCAACATTTGCAGCATTCTTCATCATTCAGCCTAGCTAGCCCCAAGCCCACTGCAAAACATCAATTGCCACACGACCACACCATTCGCAAACACAAACACAAATGCGCTAAAGCCTTTCGTTGATGTTGTGTATTGACGCAACACAACTAGGGAGGGTCCCGCCTATTCATTTATGTCTATAAATAAACTAACGATCAACACAAGAGGTGATCAAACAGTAATTACTTACCCAAAGCAAAGAAGATCTATCTGTAAAATGTGCAACTAAACATGGAGGCAATTCGAGTAAGAAACACATCTTTTAGGTAACTTCATCGTCGATTCATGAAATGCAAGAGAGACAAATTTGTGCATTACGGTTACTCAAATCGTTACTTACTGAAAGAAACGATTTTTTATTGATAATAAAATATGACATTCGGGAATGTGAAGTGTGTTTTCAGTTAATCGTAAAATTTCTGCAATTATTTAATTTTATTCTATTCCTAATTTTCTATTCCTATTCCTTCTTACTAAATGGAACTGGAAAAGTAAATTCATTTAGTACTGTCTAAAATACTGAGTTGTTATTTGAGTCGTATTTCGACTGATACAAAACGAATCGACGAATGCAATCGTTTTTCAACGAATAAAGGCGATAAATTAAGCCTATAGACGAGAATGCGTTAACTGATATTCTTCAAGGAAGAGTAACTAAAGAAAGTGGATATATACGTTGGCGATAGGTTGATACATATTGTCCATTTTAAAGCTTCTAATTAAGATTGAAATTAGTCTACGCTAGCATCATCTTTCCAACTGCAAAGATACGACTTTCAGCTACCATCATATTGCCCACTCTTGCTTCCACTATTATTTCTACCTGCAATTCAACTTTATTGGCTTATTTCATTAAATTGTTGTTTTTTCTTTTTTTTTGGGGGGGGGGGGAGGAACTGAGCTCAATTTTATATTTCAATGCAAAATTCGAAATGCTTCATTCAGATCAGCAATAATTTCTGTCATAACTGGTGGATTTCTATTGATTTTGTGGATATTTGTAGACAACAAAAATCTCCAACATTATGAACGGGCTTCGATTCGTATGTTTTATTTTTTTCTATTATATTCACTTCGATAGCAATCTCTATAAAAAAATAGTGCATACATAAATAAAGAGAGATAAGAGCTAAGAAAAAAACATCACAGGAGTGACAGTTGAATGTGGTCTATAGGGAATTTGCAATTGAGCGTGTCATGTTACTGGCTAAAGATGTCTATCCATCGTATATATGCATCAATGTTCAACGAACTAGCAATATTCTTTTATAATCTTTATCGCTTTTTGATAATATTTCACCTGACTCTATCGAATATAAACTAATATTCGGTAATATTAAGATTCCAAAAAAAAAACTCCAATTACTAAAATATTAGTCGCACAAAAATATGCAAATTTTTTCTGTAAAATATGCAAATTTTTACAAAAGCAAATTAAAAGAAAAATTTTCAAATATGCAAATTGCTCCAACAAGCGGGTATTGACAATTCAATGAACGAAAGAGGGACAAGCTTATAAGAAAGAGTTAGCCAAGTAGTATGGAATAATTAGCCAAGGCAAAAACGAACAAACGAAATACTACGATATGTTAAAGGTTATAATTACTTACTGCTAAAATAAAGTAAAAGAAAATGAATAATTTATATTTGCGATTCTCTATGGCGAAATTCAATGATCAAAAATATAATAAATAAAATAAAATTAAATTTAAATAAAGTTAAGAAGTAGTATATCATTATTGCTATTACCCTCTATAAATATAATACTACTCATAAATCGTTTCTTGTTGAGGTTTTTATTGACAATTATAGCAATGCGTTTAAATATTTTTGTAAAAATATGTCATCTTTGCGTTGATTTGCTCTTGAAATATAATTGAAATATAACTTCCAACTACTATATCAATTATATTTAATTCATCTTAGAAATAAAGCTTCATTTCATCGTATAAATTATGAATATTCACTCGTTGAGATAATTAGTCACAATTCGGCTAACTTGAATGCAAACAAAGGAAAGTTTTTTAGGTATTTTTCAGGTTTTTTTTTTTTTTTTGAAAATTTGCTTTTAAAGTTAGTTTTAAAGTTTCGTTTTTTTTTTTTAAATTTTTGATCGACTTTAGTATCTTTTGCATGCTAACAATGCACGCGTAAGGGTATTATTGATCTATGCAGGTCTTACATCTCCATAGTAAGATTGCTTTTACGTTATGTACAAAGATTTATTGATCAACGCTTCTCAAACATTACATTAGCAACGATACAATATTGACTAATATTTATTTATTTAATTTTACTTTGTTTATTACTATAGGATTTTAATACGACATTTATGCTAATATTTGAGGAAGTTAAAACGTTATTCGTTTTATTTCGATAGGTTTTACATCAAGCGTAGATCATAAAAATTTTGCTTCGCCCGCTCACCCGCTACAGTACTGCTCGATTTTTGCCGCCAAAATTGATTCTCACCCTTATCGATCGCTATTCAAACATCACTCTCAGCGTCGGTCGGTCGCTCACCCGCTACAGTACTGCTCGATTTTTGCCGCCAAAATTGATTCTTACACTTATCGATCGCTATTCAAACATCACTCTCAGCGTCGGTCGGTCGCTCACCCGCTACAGTACTGCTCGAATTTTGCCGCCAAAATTGATTCTTACCCTTATCGATCGCTATTCAAACATCACTCTTGGCGTCGGTCGGTCGCTTCTCTTTTTGCTTTATTCTTTAATTTGCACGATTTTTTAACTTACTATTTTTGGCTATACCTTGCTTTCTAGGTGTATTTTAAACAGTTTTTATACTTAATTTTTCTATTGCTTCTCTTTTATCCGTTTATTTTAATAAGTCTTTCTATTTTTAGGCTTTGCTTTTCGTTTATTATGGTTTGTTCATCCGTTTTTATAACTCTTTACTTTCATAGTTTTATGTAACTTTCTAAATAACTCTCCACATATTTTTATTGACATATTTACTCAAAACCTTTTATCTTTATTTTTTTTATTTCAATTTACCTAAGATTTTTATAATAGTCATCAACATATTTATTTCATAGGAAAGCTTTAAATTTTTATTTCATTTTATTTTATTTATCGTAATATATCGCCTTTGATTTCCATTATTTAGCACTAGATTTTTTATTACCTTTTAATACAACGATTTTCTATCTAATATTTGTCTCTTAGAGTATTAGAATTCATTTGCATATAATACTTTAAATTTTTGGGTAATTATATTTTAACAATTAAGTATATCTATATACGTAAAGGTTTATTGCTGATTGAGGTTATATTAGTCGTCAGTTCATAGGTTTTTATTGCATGTTGGCGTGTTATTCCTTATTATTACTACTGTTCTTCTGACGTAGGTTCTTTCCCTGGACATTAGGCTATAAGCTCTTCTTGTAGAGATAGGAAATGAAGATCGTTGGTAGAGGCTTAAGTTATGGTACTTCCCAAACGCTTGTTTTGGAGGGAAGGAAGAAAATCGATTATGGCGATGATGTAGGTCCCATTTTGTATAAATTTTATATTTATCATGCACTTTTTCATGTAAGTTTTACCTATAGTTTTCTTTTCCATTTCTTTTACTTTCCACTTCTCTCTCTCTCTCTCTCTCTCTCTCTCTCTCTCTCTCTCTCTCTCTCTCTCTCTCTCTCTCTCTCTCTCTCTCTCTCTCTCTCTCTCTCTCTCCCTCTGCGCGCAATTAAGTTGTCTATGCAACTTCTTATACTAATAGGGTTATGCGTACTCAGTTGCAAATGTCAACGGATAGGGGCCGAAATGTGGTCAACTTTTATTCTTATAGGTATTCAGTTCGGGTCTTACTCTTGCATCCTTAACATCCAGGTTTATTGCCTCTATGTTTATGCTCACAAAATGTTTACCTTTACCTATATTTCTACCAGAGTGCCATATTCGTCTTGATCTCAACGCATGTTGTGTATATAATGGACTATCCATTTAACTATGCGCTCTCTATTTAAATAAACAGAACTAATAATAGCTGAGGGTACATCTTTATTTATTTATTTTTCCACTAGAGAAACTTTGCGAATTTTTAAAAGTCTACCTATATATTTGTTTTGTATAAGACTATAATAATTATTCTATCATTTGTTTTACCTTTATAAAGCTTTTAAGCTTTTTTCAAATTCTGTTTACTAATTTGTTGTTTTTAAGCGTTATTCCTTTTTTTCTTCTTGTATAAAACCTCAAAAATTGAAAGGAATTGAATGTGATTTGAAAAAAAGAAAAGAAAAAATTAATGAATTAGGCACATTCAAAGCGCATAGCATAGCACATTTTATTATGAAATATATAAATTACAATATTAGGTTACGCGTTTATTATGAAAGAAAATATTCTCTGCGTTCATCTTATTTTCTTCTTTAGCAATTTGTTTGCGACCCTAAATCTTATTTTACGGAAATTTAATAAATATTAGCAATTACATACTTTATGCAAATTTTGAAACTCTAGCGGTTAAGGTAAATAAAAATGATTTCCTTTAATAAATATTGGCAATGGTGATTCACAATTCGTATCGCTTCGTACAAATTTTGATTCCGTTAGAACAATGACGAAATCACCATCAATATGCATAAATTCATATTGACCAAGCGATGCGATGCAATCGACATCTCTGCAATTACTATTATTAACTAATAGAGAGCAGAGTTCATTAAAATAATCGACGAACGAACGATGGCAGCATGGCTGCGAACTGCGAACGGAGCTGAACCTATACGCCACACATTCGGTTCGCATCACTACTGTACTCTGCATTTTCTGTAAGCAAATACTAACGCTGATCACAGGGAACTCGAAAAGTTGTGATAAAAACGTGATTATTTTCCCCATCGTTCAATTCAAATGTCAAGTAATACCCCTCCCCTCGCAAGATTTGAGCTCGATGAAAGGAGGGGAAGTGCATTTGCTGGATGGGCCATCATTCTTTGCAATTGTTGATGGCCCGTCCAACATGTGCACCTGTCCTCCTTCAGTTAAGCTGAAATCTTGCAGAGGGGCATTATTTGACACTCTGAATTGAATGATTGGAGAACTTGCATGTTTCTATTATAAGCTGTTGAGTTTTTATGGTGTTGCGTTAGTATTCGCTTGTAAGAGTGCAGAGTATGGTAGTGGTGCGAACGCAATGGGAAGCATGTGCTCAGTTTCGTTCGCGGTTCGCAGCCGGCGTGCCATCGTTCTTTGCAATTATGCCGCATTGCTTAAGCTATAGGAACTCATACTTAAATCTTTCTCTAATTTTCTCATAGTTGTTATTGAATTAAATATATAAATATTAATGGAATTTTACAAGGTCTTTAGTGTTGCAAATATTTCTTTTGAGGCTAATATACTAAGAAAAGATCAAGACGGCATACGAAGAAAAGAAATGGCAACAATGTGCCAAGAATAGAACAATATGCGATAATTTAATTCGTATCGTGAAAAAAAGAATTGGAAATAAATATTAAACTTTAGAAAAATATTTCGCAAGAAACTCGTTGATCATAAGTTTTTTCGTTATATTGTCTTAGTAATTGCATTGAAAGAAAATTGTTTGTAATCCCCCCCCCCAAAAAAAAAGTCCAAAAATGGGTTTTACTCGTCTATAGATGGAAAAGGTTTAGAGAACTGACAACTTTGAAATAAAAGTTTCACTTACCTGGTTAGTCGCGAATAGCAAACATGTGGCGTAAGACATCGTGATACTCTCAATGACCAATGTTCCTCGTTTATTGCACCCATACATCGATCAAAATCAGCAAACGATTCAGTTGAGGATTTATTGAGTGTTACATTTGAAAGTGCAATAAGCGAGGTAGTTATTCTTTCCGTGAAAGCTCTTAATTTCATTGATATAATAAGATTGTAACTTGCAAATGTATAGTTTAATTTTAATGAATGTGAATTGAACAATGAAATTATATTTCTGTATTGATATTTTTATAGTGGTAGAATAAAAGAAAACTAGTTAATAACAACTAAGCAAAAAGGAATCACCTCTGATTTAGTAAATAAATGAGTAGTAGTGCCTACTGCATTAGTATAATGGGCTCCCGAATAATAATTTTGCTTTTTTTTTCTATCCAGTTCATATTATGAAGGTGATGAATAAAGAATAATGACTGCAATTATTGAAATTTATGGATTATCCTTATGCAAAATTTTTAACTTCTCATTCATTTCCAATGAAAAAAAAAATTTAGTGAAAAATTTTTTTGTGAAAATCGCATCAACTCTTTGAGAGATGAGCGTTTGCAGTTCGCGCATATTGTGCATAAAGATTCATTATATCGATGTATCATAGTTAGTTTTAGGTTGAGACGATTGTAAACGTTGAATTTCGTGAAAATTTGCAGACAAAAGTTTAAAAAAAAATTGAAACCAACTTGTTGAGCGTATCCATTAGTTTGGTCATGTCTACAGGTGTTTCGTGTCCCACTTCACCATATGAATGTCGCATATGATAGAAATGCGCTTTATGGCATGGTACACGTACCTATGAAGAATATCTAACGTTATGTAATGTAATTGCTATGAATGAGGTGATAAGATGCATAGCTACTATATATATGGTTCGCTCAATACGGTTTTTTGATCAATGTTCTAAGGGGGATTGAATACGTTTTAGCATGAGTGTATATGATTCGGTCACTGCACATGGCTGCTGTATATATGGTTCGGTCACTGTTCAATACGTTTTAGTGAAATCCCCGCTCTGCTTACACTTCTTTCCCTACATATTTTATGTTCAGAAATCAACTCTATAGAACTCTATAGTATGGAATATTCCACCTATATCCTCTTTGTAATGTAAATCTCTCTTTGCAAAGTTGTATTATTGAAATTTTTGAGGGAATTTAATTTCGAAATGTTTTCTGCGTGTCGAATCTTTGACAACGTTAATAAACAAAAACGCCTCCTTTGTAGTATTAGAAAAATTCTACTTTATTGAATTATATATAAGTTCCTATTGTGCAGTTACTTATTCATTAGCCATTTGTATCCACTCACTCAATTTTTTTTTTTGCCGTATCAGTGAATTTATGCGCTAACTAAGATATTCAATTCAAATTTCTTTCTGTGTCATCGGAGGATATTTAATTCCTTCGTTTATTTGTTTGACATATTCATTTGATTGAAGTCAACGAATTTATTGAAGTATTCGATTCGATTAATCCCACTATCACTTTCATTATTTTTAACCGTTGTTAGCCTTCTTGAATTGCTCGTAAAAACTATTATTTAGAAGGCATTATTGCATATAAAATACAGATATTCTCATATAAAATATAAATATTCTATTTTCGATAACCATCATTTTATACCTGTTGCAATGTATTTAGCATAATGTTCTCGTTTTTGTTGTTTTTTTTTTTTACATTCCATATTTTTAAAGTTTTTCAAAAATTTTTTTCATTTATTTATCATCACTAACCTGAACATAACCGAATCGATGAATTCCAGTTTCATGCATATTTACACTGTCCACGCGACCTGCAAATCATAAATTTCCATTATCAATCAGTTTTTTAACATCATCGGATAGGCAAGAAATTTGTATGAATATTCGAAGAAGTCTAATCATTAAACAACATTCAAGTTGCCCGCTTCACAATAAGCTATGAGAGATTTTAGAAAATGCCTGAGTATAAGAAAAGCTGAGGTGATTAATATTAAAATATGTTTTGCTTAAGAATTATTGAATGTTTTAAAAGTACGTTTCATTTGCTTTTTTTTAAGGAAACATAAATTTCAAATTAACTTACTTGCATTCACAATCACTCGTGTTTTCATTCGCCAAACTTTACAGATCGATTTCCATTTTGTATTTTCGAGAAAATTGAAATTGAAATTTTTTATTGAGATCATATTTTCTTCTTTCGGAAGTACAAGCTGAACGTCGCGATGTTCAAATAAAAATGAACCAGCTTGTGGATGCTCTTTGATAAGTTCCTAAAATATTATACGATCACCGACTGCTCAGATAAAATCAATTTTTTGCTGATCAATATGATCAATATTGATTTATCAACAACAAATTACTTCAGCCATAAGATCGTTTGAATTATGCGCGCTAAGTTGTGATATACGCTGTAATTAGTTATTAGAAATGATAGGAAGAGATGGGCATATGTATACTAAATGAGCAGAAAGAGAAAGCATTCCCTGTAACTGCATATCTGACATAGTGACTACAACAATAGCACTCTTAAGGTTCTAGAAAACGTCGACGAAGAACAAAGAATTTATCTTGGCTGAGTTTAGGGTGCTTAGTTCACTCCTATAAAATCTGATAGGAGAGTAGGAATGTCTCAAGGTTTCCCGAGGCAACATTTTAGCTGCTCGTTGAATGTTATAGCATAGCTTAGTAAATAGGCAATGAATTTCCCGTGAGGTGTTTACAGATCGTTTTGCATCTTCAAGGAAAAGATGAACCCATGATAGTTTATTAGCTTTAGGTAATATCATGGTGTTCTATAGCCATTTCTGCTGATGCCGTATTCTATAGTCCAGGTTATATTATAAGCGAGATAGTATTCCTTTACTGTCTTCTCCTTTTGGCTACATCCCGTGCCTTCGTTATACCCGACGATACATATGCGTAGGATGCAGTGTTCTGCTAGTAAAATATAGGAGATATGTAAAGTTAGCACTATGTTCTTACTTCATAAGTTTAGATTATTTGCATAAATAACACATTTGGAAAATCCACCTGAAGTATCTCAATATCGCTTCTACTATGAATGTCCATCGGATTTGTTGGGATAAGCATATCATCAATATCACTAAATACCACCATATCGGCCCATGGTTTCACAAAATATAGGCAATTCACGTGTGATTCCTCAATCCCTAAATGTTAGTATTGATTATTGGGAATTGTGAGTTGTATTCCATGGTTAGCACCGTTGGCATCTATGATTTAATCATGAAGAAAATGCGAGTATATTCGTTCCTCTTTGCCAATATAATATGAGCATCGATGCATAGCATACTTTATTATATTTTCATATCTCATTTAAGTAGAAAGCAATATGCATCGATAAAATTATTCATTTCTTTATATCTTGCTTCTTTGTCTTGCTTCGATGCAAATGGCCAATAGTGATGCGAGAAATATGGTTTAATTTAAGAAATTCTCTCAGTGCCTTTTTTTTCACGAAGGCTTTTGAGGTAGTTTGTTGATAATAAACTCAGAAGAGACTTCAGTAAAATTCATTGAGACTGAGTTGGGTCTACTGGATTTAGCTAAGTATAGACTCATATTAGGTAGATGAATAAACGATTTCCTCTAGAGAAATAATTTATTTATAAAAAATAAATTTTGCTCCCAAATTATCTTCGAATTGTAATTTGAAATGATTTGCCGGTTTTCAAAAAGTGCCCAAGATGAGTTGTTTTCAGCAATAAGAACATACCCCTCGATAAGACGAGCCCATTCGGATTCACGTCAGAGAGGACGGGCCATTTGGGCCATTGACGCAGAATGACAATGCCTGAAATTGTAAATTCTAAAGGGTAGTGGATGGATTGTTTGGTTGGAAGTAGGTTAAAATCAAACTAATAGGGTATGACTTATTCTGGAGTGAGACTGATTCCGGTTACCGTATTCCAAAATGAAACGGATATCGGTTACCGTACTCTGAAGTTGAAGTGATGCCAGTTACCGTGTTCATTATTTCACACTAATTTACATAACTTGAAAGCTCTTCACTCATATGATAGTGAATCGTTCTTTTCAATTTCGGTGAATGTTGAAATAAAATTCATGTAATTAATCCAATCATTTCTATCACTGTCTTTTATTCTATTCTGTTTACCTTTCTCAGCTACAATAACTGTTCCTATATCATCTTAGGTACAGAAATAGGTGTCTAGACTTCTAGTTCCCAGTATTTCTACTATGAAAATCACATCTCTTTTGGTATTCCTCACAGAATCCTCGCATTATAGAGAAAAAGATTGTTTGATTCATTGCTTAAGAAGGCTAAAAAGAAATGGGCCAAATCTCAGGTATCCATAGATGGAAGATGTAGAGCAATGGAAATCATGCATCAACGGTTATTATAAAGGTAGCCATTACGAGACATCGGGATGAAGTCACCATCCACAAGCAAAAAGCTTCCATTGTTGTGGCATTAGGCAGGAGCGTCCAAGTAGTCCCACTATCCAACTTAAAACATGCAGCCATACATATGCAAATTATCAAGTTTTGCCTCATTGCTCAGTAGTCATAGCTCGAACCTCTCTTAGATTCACCTACTTCTTCAGTACTGTGGACTTAGAAAAAAACAACGAAATAATAGCTAACCTCGACGAACTCGTCGCTTTTGAACATCAACCAGCTAGAGGAGAGGATAAGGGAGGGGGATGGGGAGGGGGGTAGGAGGGAGATGTCTAATTTATTAAATCATCGATCGCAAACACTTTCCTTTTTCCGTTATTTATCGCACTATCAAAATATTCACGACTATTGATTCTCATTTCTATGAATTTCTCTATTTTTATCTATCATCTCTTTAATTCATCAATTTCTTTCCTCGAACATTTTTTCTTCATATTTCTCTCTTTAATATTTTTTTTTTTTAAATCTTCAATCCTTCTTATTTCGTTATCAATAATTGTGATTTCCTCATTTCTAATCCATTAATTAGTCTTACTAATATTCCATATCCTGTACAAAAAAATAACAAAAATTTTTCGGCTATCTTCCTTGTTATCACATTCGTCTCATTTAATTGAACTCATATTTTAGCTGCTGTTCGCCATTCCCGCCCCATAAAATGTGCATCTCAATTTTCTCAATATGCAAAAAGCGCAAATTTTTTTTTAAAAATAAATTTTAATAGCAAATACGGTAGCAAATCAGAGCAACTCATATTGCTATGCATTATTGAGGCAATTATATATCCATATTAGAAATAATCACTTTTAAACGTTAAAAAAAAGAAAAAAACAAAGAAACTAACATACCAGCTTTTTCGTATTCTTTAAGTATAAGTAACGTGTTAGTGGAAGCCGATTGAATAGGTATGACAATTTTTGTAGCGCCAAGAGCAAGCCAATTCTCGATACCCAATAGCATAATTTGCCAATCGGTATATGTATACATCGGGGCAAAACATATGACAAGTTCATGGCGCCGTTCTTTTAGCGGTGGTTCGATGAACACTTTCGTAGATAATCGTATATCATTCTTAGTACTAATTCTGCAAGAAAATAATAATAACTTTTTTTTTTTAATATTTCTCATTTGTTCTATTCATTTATAATACATCCTTTGCAATATATAGATGAGAAAGGCTTTCTAAATTGATGTGAAGAGTTCAAAAGTATTGGAAAATATATTACTGGTATATTACAGGTAAATAATTGATTTATAGGTATATGATATATAAATGGGATCTGTATAAAGATTTATTAATGAAAAAGTTCTATTTTTGTTATGATTTATTCTTGTATCGCGTGTGTTCATTTTTATAAAATAAGAGAGTACGTAGCGACTTTCGCTTCTGTTTAGAAAAAAAGCGTTCATGAAAAATGTTCTATTTTTTCTATAATTTTTTTTCATTTCTGTAAAAAAAAATTATGTTTTACTTTTTCGTTTATAATATAGACATCGATTGGCAGCGTTACACAAATAAGAGTGCTTTTAGGTAAGCTTATACTAAAGTTGCGCATTATTGTTCAACCACTACTCACAATTTCCCTATAATTATGACAAGATATCATTGTAAAAAGATATTATTAACTTACCTTGCCTATTCTCTTTTCTAGTGGTTCATGAAACCTGTATGAAATAGGTGGAAATTACGATCAGGTGTATTGTAGACTCTCATTTATTAGTCAAATTCCTCGAAATGTTACCAAATTCTCCAAAGTTGGATTCATTTTTATTACTAAGAGGATTTGAACGGCAAAAACTATCATTTAAACAAACATTTTTCATTCTCAATTTTTTCGTTCATCATATATGTGATGAAGAAAAAATTGAGACATGTAATTCGCTGACTCTTTTTTTTTTTAACCCATCGATAATCTTGGCGATATTTATTCGGCCTTCGCGCAGTTAAATATTTCTTTCAGTGGATTACGTTGAGATGAAAGAATGATTTTTGATGACCATTACTAGAGGGTTATCAATAGCAAAATGAGGAATATACAAAAGAGTTATGCGCATTTTGCATTTACATTCGTAACAATATTTTCGATGAATTTATTCCAATAGGAATGGAATAGAAGAGAGGAAATCTTTTATTGGGCACCTCTAGATGTGATAAGATCAATTAAAACATATGAGCTGGTGCTATTTTATGTAAATATTATTTGGCAATAAAATATGAAAGCATTTGAGGAAATAAGCGGAATGCAAAAAAAACGCATATCATGCCACCCATCTGGCACATTTTCTTATTTATTCCTATCTGTAACAGAGTGAACAGCGTATCATTGTGAAGTTTCTCAACGACGCTATAATTTTTGAATATAACAATTCACTCAGAAAAATGATGAATCCGTCTTAAATCCGCTTACTAAATATGAAAGCGATGGCGTAAACTTTCTGCATATAAAAGTATCGAAGCTTTTTTTACGTTTCACTGAGAATGGAACTCGACGGTCACAACAATATTGCAATGAGAAGCTGCACTAATCAAATGGTATTATCTCAACAATGAAAATGTGATTCAATTATTGAGGTAAGCATTTATTTGATGACGATTATTTTTAAATTATTATAACCTTGGAAACAATAAAAAAACGTTATCATGTACTTGATATTAGATGAAAATCGTTGGGCAACTCTGCACTCAGCGATATGGCCAGCCCATGAGCAAATATCGTTGGCAGCTCGTTTACCCTTATGAATCCTTTGTATATGAGCCCTATCGATCAAATTATCACCCGTTGAAGTAGTCGAGAAGCAATATAGAGAATGCGTTTGTCGTGAATCACCCACAAATTGAATCACCTGAATTGTACTCGTCTAATTGCATTAGCTATTGCAATGGTCATTATGCAATGGCCACTAGCTATTGCAATCAGCGAGCATCGAAATCACATTAGCCAATATTAGACCCCACTAAATTTTATCGCTCATTTTCTGAAATGGCTCATATACGATGGTCATTATGCAAAAGATAAGTGGTCATCGTAAAATTTGAAAGTTTCATAGTTTTTGATTCAGGTATGGGTCACAATTTATCTGCAAGCAGCATATATTTTATCCTAGATCACTTCGAAGATTTTTTTTGGCCATTTTTTTTTTTGCTTCTCATTCCTAGATTTTTTTTTCTTTAAATCGGCCATCACTGTTATAGTACATCATTTTTTATCATTATAAAATTTGAATAAGAGTGTTTCATTGATATAATTCAGTAGGAAAAATATTGTCTTATAACTAACCACATAGTTGCCATCGATATTCTGCTCACTTTTTGGCCGATGAAATGCACCAATAATAATTGGTCGTCGACCAATATTTTTCATTAAAAACGAATCACCGAGATTTTTTAATGTCCACATATTTGTTGTGCGATGAAAGAGTGCTGCTCCAGTAAGAAATGCACAAACGATCACACATATTCGATAAAATACAATCGAATATATGAGTGAATCGGATTGTGAACAAATCAGTAGTGGTAGTGGTACTCGTCGGATACGCATTCTCTCAAAATTAGTAGCACATTTCAGTAAATTGAAGTGCATTTCAGTATACCTGAAATTAGGAAGTATTCTATGCGTAGAGTTTGTACTCTATAAACGTGAGCTTACTGGCTTACTATGTGTGTAGAATTGATGCATGATATTAATGGTTCGATTGTAGAGTGTTGTGCATCGTAATGGTAGTGCTGATGTAATGAATATCGTCTACATATGCACATAGATAGATAAGCTATGCCTAAGTCAGCTGAGTGCATTTTGGCGGAAATGGTGTTCGGAGTTAATCAAAGCAGTGTCACTTGAAATTGCACATTTGTTGATTGCTTCTTCTCGAAGAAGCAATGGGGCTTAGTGCAGTTTCAATTTTATGGTGCAATTTAGGCATAGTAAGCAAAATTTGCAGGTGAAATAATGAAGAAAAATGTGTAGAAACAAATGAAGTAAGCATAGCAGATAAGAAAGCGCGTAGCGGGCTTTTCTGTTTCTCACACTTGACTAATCACATTCATAACTTGATAATAAATTACAATTTATAATGGAATAATGTCTATATTTTAAGTGACCCATCTCCTCTAAATTTTGTTTAAGAGTAAATAAATAGTCGATTGAATTGTAAGAGGAATTATCCATTGATTGCTTATAAAGAGGATTTATTATAAGTAAAATCATCCGTAGTCATAGGTAAATGAGCGCAACGTACGAGAATTAAAATGAGTATAAAACCCGCTGAATGGGCATGTCGTAGAAATCGCTGACTAAGATAGCGATCGGTATTTTTATTATCTAGATGAAATCTACTGACCTATTGTGAACGTTTATCTCGTAGACTTTCGATGATTTTACTTAGAATTGTTTATTCGTGAGATGTTCGATAACACAAATTCGTCGAATTTGAATTTAATGGAAATATAACACAATTGTTATATTCTATAGCCCCCTTTTTAATAACTATTTCTATTTGTTTTACCTGTGAATATTTCTTTTGCTCTTTTTTGGCCTTCTTCTACTAAGATTCTCCTCTAAAATTTCAAAAAAAACCTCTTACTGTATGAATGTATATTTAACGTCATTCTTTAATTGAATACTCAGTGCTAACAAAATTAGTTGGTAATTGTTACGAGTGTTTTGAAAGTGAAGACTAAATACGTTTCACTTTGTGCAAGATGATGAATAAATAGGTGGGAGCGAACTCTTTCATTCAATTATTGCCTTAGGGTTTTTGCAACGGAAGGGTATTTCCACACATCACCTTGAGGATGAGAAACTTTTGAAGAATGAATAGTTTCCTGGCGCAATTGTCCGCGCATATCGTCTACAGATGCTATGAGGCAGTTTCGTTGTGTTGCAAAAAAAAAGACAAAGAAAATTCACACAATTCACTAATTTAGCGGCTATTATTGAAATTTTTGTTTTTTGAGTACGCGAACTCAAGAACACTAGTCGCATGTTTAAGTATATATGACTATCTTTTTTAATTTCGTTTCCATAACTTTCACCAAGTAAACTGCACCTATAGAAGAGTGCGGTCAAAAAGTCATCATGCAAAGGATGTGCGAAAGTTTTGCTTTCATTTATTAACTTTGTAAAGTCCAAAAAAAAATACAAAAACAAATGCATTAGTTCCAAGGAGCTGAAGCGATGTGACTTTTATACTTACCGTGGTTTAGGAGCTACTAAGAGATAATAAAATATAACCACCTAATTTATGTGGATTTTGGCTTATCTCGAGATTGCATAAGTCATAGTTGTAGAGTTTTGATAGAGTCTATTTTGTTTTTGTTTTTTTTTTTTTTTTAAGTGAATAAGGCATTTGCTAAAATTTATCCAGAAAATTATCAAATGCTATTTAGTGTATGCATAACATTTATTATCACAAGTTTATTTAACAACATCGAAACTGAAATATGTCGTAGTTTTAGGTATAAATGAAATTAGTATTAGATACATATATAATAATAAATGTGGATTATTATAAAAAGTAAATTAGAGTATTAAATATGAGAAATATATATAGTATAATATATTAATATCGGTATATATTAGTTCCATTTTATTTGCTTATATTGACGCTGTCGATTAACTCACCTATTTACCCTAACTCAACGAGCTCAAATAAACCGAAATAATTGAGATTATATGAATTATTCACTGTATTCCAAATAGTTTATGCATGACTTCTTTGCTAATCCATACGGATCTATTTCATTCTCAAAAAGTTGCTACAAAGCGATTCATTTTCTCTAATAGGTCATCAGATTTAAAGGTTTATTTTTTGTGTGCCTTGGTCATAAATTGCGCCCGTTTGAGTTAATTATCTCGCGTATTGGTACAGCGAATTCGGGAAATTGTCAGCAAATTTGAAATAAACGGGTATATTGAAGGATTGGAAAACGTAGATTTCTTTAAATACATCTCGCTTCCTTCCTGCCTTACTTGAGTTATGTCCATATATATATATATATATATATATATATATATATATATATATATATATATATATATATATATATATATATATATATATATATATATATATATATATATATATATATATATATATATGGATGCTTAACGTTGTGCGCGAAAAGAATTCGTAACTGAGAGAGAGGCAGACACTCCCTTGAGTATGTCACACGCACTGAGAGCAAAATCTGCAAGCGTGGGGATAGCCGGGTGGATAGCGGAGTGAGATATGTGAGAGACTGGTTGTTTAATGCCTGGCATGCCTTCAGTATTGTAATTTTTCGATTTAAATTATTTTTGCAGGACTTTCGTCAAGAAACTGACTGCCTAGGTCCTAGATATACTCGAAAGGGTTCAGATGAAGGGGTTTGAGCAAGAAAATTCCGAACAATGAATTCACTGCTTCTTTTTGATACTTTTTTTGGATGAATGTTTGGGGTCATATCTCGGCTTCAAATGGTCCAATTTCGATACAGTTTGAATGTTCCACTTGGCATAATACGAGCAAGTTGCAAATAATTCTCGGGTGCAGCGCAGACTGAGTATATGCGCAAGAGATCGCCGTACATGGTGCTAGACGCAGTATGAACTGTTGAAGAAGATAACTCGACTGCGGATGGATCAATTTTGGTACCGTTTTGATTGACTGGCTTCCGGTGACATGGGAAAAGGCACGACGCGTAGGAGGGGGTGCACGCGCGCGGTAAAGTAGAAACTAAAATAAAGTAGAAATTTCGTTGTTGTAAATCGACCGTTTATCGAGTTAGAAAATATGATGGCAATATTGTTCATAGAAGATTTATATATGGATTAGTAGAATAGCCTCTCTAAGGAATTTGCAAATTTCCAGAAAGCTTAGTGCATAGGCGTTGTTTGTGTGATCAATTCGTGAAGGAGTGCCAACCGAGTTGGGCTGTGCTCATCATCCGGCACGCCACCTCCCTTTCCATCTATACTCTGCGTTGAGAAAAAAAAAACGAGCCAACTCATTGCGCATTCGCAAACGCGGATCGGTGACGTCGGTGATACGTTAGCGCTACGTTACATCTTAGTATCTTCCTGTCGCACGATGAGCGAACTTATCGGAGAGCTTATTTCAAAGGTTACTGATTAGATCTCTCCTTTTTTTAGCAAATTTCAACGTTCGAAATGGCCTTAGTCTAGTGGATGCATATATCAATCGGTGTATGCGTCAGATGATCTCTTTTTTATGCGTTCATATTTGTATTTATGCATTTCTTTATGTGAATATATGTGCCTATGTTTCTTATATGTATGTTCGAGTATCTATAACAGCTAATGAAACGCCTAATGAGAGAAAGATGATAAAGTACAAAGAATTCGTTCGATTGTTAAAATTTTATCGAAACAGTCTATTCCATTCGAAACGCTTTATTTATTGTTTCAAAATGTAAATAACCTATTTAATAATCTTATAGCGGCACTATATACTCTTGATTTATTATCTAGATTTGAAAAACAGGCCATTGTGCTGTATAACTTTTTGGTTATATACTGCACACTCTTTAGAACCTCTCGCTGAGTAATTCAATCATCTTCAACTTGCACAAGTTATATTTGGAAATGTTTCACACTAATTATAAATTTTATAATTGATTTTCGAGACATAACTTCTTTTCACGTTTACCTCCTAAGTTTCACCCATCCATTTGCTTCTTGGGCAAGTAAGTAGATATGATCGTCATCATCCTGAAATATACAACTTTGTTCGTAGATAAAGAACGCTACTTGAGCCACCCGTTTGAAATAACAGATCTTTTTTTGGGGACTCTTTCACTTCAAACAAAAATAATTTCCACTTTTTGTCAGGTTCCAAGGTGCCTTTCCAATATCCTCAGTAAGATTCGATGTTTAAAGCTCTACTATCCAAGTTCAGGCAATAAGAGTATGGAGTACTATTGTATGGTAATTTGCGCAGGTCATAGGCGTTTAAATTACTCAGTGATGGGTTTTTAAGAGTGTGCAATATATGCTCAAAAAGTTTTACGGCACAATGGCTTGCTTTTCAAGTCTTGATAGTATACCAAGAGTATATAGTGCCATTACAAGATTACTAAACAGATTATTTGCATTTTAAAATACTGAATAAAGCGTTCGGTATGAAAAGTTTTAGATCGTTTCTTTAAAAATTTGACATTAGATCGGACATACTTCAGACGGAAATGAATTCATCGTACCTATACTCATCCATCTCCCATTAGGCAATAGGAGAAGCTGTCACAAGCATTTAGACGTACATATAAACAACATACATTCATATAAACAAATGCATAATTGCACATAAATATACGCACAAACAGGATAATCTTGTATGGAGGCATTCATCGGATGATAAACGAATCTAAGATTTTCGCCATTCAGCCGGAGGAATTTACTGTTAACGAATTTAAGATCTGTTTTAAAGCCATTGAACAAACTTCTCTTGCAATGAGAAATTTTAGCCTTTTTTTTCAAAATATTTACCATATTTCTATAGTAATCTGCACACTTCATATTTACTGTCTCTATTCATTATCTCTGCAAAGGATTCTTTATAATCGCTTTCGATTCGACTTGATTTCATTCATCACCTTCTAGCAATCACTCTTAATGTTACCACTTGATGATCTATTCCAATCATGTAAAAAATATTTCTTTGAAAGGGTGCACGTGGTCTTGCTGAGTTTCTTTTATTAGTCACTTCCGGATCTGTTATATCGTTCACTTCTGGATTTGTTATTGATACGTGCATGTCTCACCCGCATATGCGCATTATAGTTGATTGATTTTTCAACACAATCTGCGTCGTTTGAACAGAGAGAATGCGAATCTGAAAAGTTGACTAACAATTGTGTATTATTCATGAGGTAATCGATGTTTAGCCCGCCTACTCATTACTACCCAAATTGTGCAATTGAGATTAATTTTAGCATTCGTTTTGTTTATAAATTCATTGATTAATATTGATGCATCATTGCTGAATTATTGAAGAAATTTGGCAAAGAAAAATTGGCGCGATATGTGCTTTTTAAATGTAAGCTGAGTCTACATAAAATGAGAATTGAACATGTGCAAAATATATGCGAAGTTTTGACACCGTTGATTATTCATAACTCTTTTTTATGTAGGAGATCAGTTTACGTTATAACAACCAAATCTCGTAATCCTAGCTTTGATTATTTTCAAGTCAAAACCATTGGCAAAAATGCTTACATATGCAAAAGTATGATGTTGCTTCACTAATTGACTTATCGTATAGGTACAAGACTAAATGGTAGCATCAATCGCACCTAACATGCCTAATTCTTTCCCTACTCACATTCATATGCATCATCGTTGGGAAATCGAACTTCCCGATTTGGCAGTATTCGATACCTATATGATTCTAGTCTATTCCTCTATGAAGTAATTAGTTTATTGCAATGCTAAAACGGCATAAATGTTGAAAGGATTCGAAGCGATTGCTTCCTAAGGTAGTAAAAGATATAGCTGGGGTATCTTTGGATGAGTTTTTTTTTCTTTACAATTTTTCGCAAGAAGTTCTTTACCTGCCGAGTTTCTCGCTAACTTTAGCTAGCATCTACTTAGTGCCGATTTTACACCTATATTTCTAGTCCATTTTCTAACAATACTTGCACTCGTTTGTTAATATTGCGTTGAGGGTCAACTCTCCGAGGTATATAAAAGGATTGGACAAATGCATGTTATCTAGATTTTCACTTCAATATTTTTGCATACATTTCTTCTCAATTGCAAATTTATGCTTGTATAAATTAATGGCAAACCTATACTTTTCTTCCATTAGTCTATGATATCCCGGTTTCCGGTACAGCCATTTGCTTTATTCTGATCCGCCACTAATATAGATCACTGCTAGTCCGCATTGCTGAATGCTTAAGATGCAGGTGTGCATGAAACAAATATGATTGAAGAATGAGCAGTAATAGCTGATTTTGTGATAAGATTTTCATCGATTGTTCAAATCCGATCGTTGATCTTTGTGCTGTTTAATTTGAAGTAATAAGTTGTGTCTCTAACTTCGAATGTTCAATTGAGGGATTTCATGAATAGTTAGGAGCTCTGTTATGAGTTCAATTGTTCTTCATCTATCACAATTTTGTAGAGCCTATAAAGAAGCATTATCTTGTTATGATGGACGAGGAAAATAAGAGGGATTAAAAAGGCAGTCCCTCTTCACAAAAAGTTTTTTTTTTAAATCACACAAGTGAAACGCTCTCCTAAATTTGTGCTCTTCGCTGACTCTTCCTTCATTCTTTCCCCTTCTATAATTAAAAGAGGGTGACGAAAGGGCCGGGAAACATACGCAGTAGTCGAATGAGCAAACTCGGAGAATAGAATAGCTATCTTTGATCAAATTTTTGCCAAATTTGAGACTTTTAATAGAATAGACAAATTTGAGAATCAGACGACAAAAACCTTATGAAAAATTACTTTTTTTGCAAAAAATTTGTCAAGTATAGGATTCATCGTATCCTCGGTGTTATGGTTTCCACTCCTTCATTCATAGCTCACGTAAATATTCCTAATGATTTTGCTGGCTTAGATTTTGCCCTTCATTTTTAAATACTTTTAGAATCTATGTTCAATACGAGCGGGTAGATCTCTCTGTCATATATATTCTGACACATTTTCCAATAATATGTTTAACGTGTTTTTTTTTTTTGCCTTATTTCAATTGAAGTGATTCTTTGATCTTCTTCAGTTGCAAATATATTTTCGAATCGTTTTATTTCTATGATTTTCGCTTGGATTAAAATATTAATAGATGATAGAAAAATTTGTAGATTGTTTGCAAACGGTTGATTCTATCAAATCCAAATAATGTCTAGCGTAGATCAAATTTGTACATTCCATCATTTCATCGGTGCATTTTTTTAGATAAATCACTGAGCAGATATTTGAATCGCACTAAAATTTTTTTTTTTTTTTTTTTTTGCTTCGATCTAGATGACCGGACTTCTTAGAGACGATTCGATAGGTAAGATGAATGCGATAGTGGAAATCGAATTTTAATGAAATTGTCGACAGAATATTGCATATTAAGCTAATCGCCAACTCGAAAATTTAATAATAATCCATTCTCGGAATCTTAGTCATGAGTTCACATGTAAAACAAGTAGAACATAAATCGGTTGGAGTATTTGAACCAATTTTTCAACGCTTCCTGAGCAAGTTTAGCTAAAAGTATAATTGAAGCAATCAACATTTTGGCGAAAAACCTATCGAAAATCGTGTAGGCAATAAAATCATCGAATTCATTCGTTTATCGTTTAGGCATACCACAAAATAGCAAACAATTCTGATTAAAATTCGTCGGAATGAACCGGAAATTTTCCTGAATTATTGTTGGTGCATTTCAGAAAATTTGACTTCCTGGGTTTTTATTTCGTTTTTTTTTTTTACCATCTGTTCCGATTCTAGTCTGTCCTTAAGGCACGGAACTTTCAATACGGAACTTCCTGAAATTAAAGTTAAGAAACTTTCAAACATCGCAAGAAAAACTTTCACCTTCCCTCACTATTTAAAAAAAAAAAAATTTTAAGCATTTCACACAGCACTTTTTCATTTTTTCACCGATTCAAATTATGCAAAAAAAGACTGTTTTTATTTCAAATAAGCAATTATATAACTTAAGATATAAGCGCATGATTTCATCTATTTCAGCTATTATATTTTTTAAAACTAAATAAAATTTGGTTGATTAGATAAAAAGCACATATTGTGCTCTTCAAATTTCTTCACTTCTCCTCATTACTAGATTACAATCAATGAGGAAGCGCTTGCAAATCCATAAAAGAAGCAATCATGCGCATATGTTCAATATTTTTTATTTCATTGAAATCGTTTTTGACCAATATTCGTCTGTCTAGTTCTTGTGTTAGAGTTATTAAGTTGGCGTTCATGCGATCCGTTGCTCATTTGTTTAGCAATTAACTGATTTCGCATAGCGTCCATCTTGTTCGGCCACTCTCCTCTAATTGGAATATTTGTCTTTGAAAGGTTCGTCTTTGTTGCAAATCTGTTTAGCCGAAACGATTATTGAGGGTAAACCTGAGTGTTATTTCAACAAATATCGACTGAAATAGGATTAAATTTCAGCCAATTTCGAAGTAAATCCAGTCGAGCTTCATATTAAACCAGATTAATTCAATCACAATCTGTCTTATTGATGCCGTAAATTTCCAATATGCGCAATGATGTACTATAGACTTGATGCCAAGCAAAGATATTCCTTGGGTACAGTTTAGGCTTTCGGCAGCAAAAACCAATTGAAGCACCTCTTGAAAGGATTTTATTAATTGTCGACTCAATCGTCGATGCATAGCGCAGTCGTTGTATTAAGGAGCGTCTTTTGTTTGCGTCAAGAATACTTTGCATGCCAGCTATTTTCAAACATTTCAGTTGAAAGTAGAACTCCATTCTTATGAAGAGTATTGTAAAATCAAACGAATATTTTAGGAAATATTGAAAAAAAATTTCAAAATTTTCACGTTTAAATATTTAGCAAATATTTTCCACGAGCTATGATCGTTGATATATCACCATCTTCATCTTAGCGTTGATCATCTCAGATGTATCACCATTCCATATTTATTCTACGCCATAGGGGCGGATCGTTGTTTTGATCTAAGCAATGGAACTAACATTGACTTAGACTCCTTTCATTGTCTTTCATTGTTATACAATATCATGAACATCTATATCTGGGCGGATCGACGTTTTGATCTAAGCAATCGAATTAACATTGACTTAGGCTCCTCTCATTGTTGTACGATATGATGAACTCTCTAGTTATGCTCTACTCTGCTTTTCTCATGTAGTCTCTAATTATGCTCTACTCTGCTTTTCTCATGTAGTCTCTAATTATGCTCTACTCTGCTTTTCTCATGTAGTCTCTAATTATGCTCTATTCTGCTTTTCTCATTTAGTCTCTAATTATGCTCTACTCTGCCCTTTTGCATATTTTCTCGTATTGTACTACCGTTCATGTGATGCATGGTTTGTGCGCAACTTGTGTTTGCTGATATGGTTTCTGCTCAACCTATGTTTGCCTACAGAGTATATGCTCTACCTATGTTTTGACCATTTACATTTTGATAGACTATTACATCAATCAATAGAATTTTCATTGATATGCGACCCCTTCTCCCTCAGTGCCTCATTCTTCGTCATGTCTTTCACGATAGTCGGTCGCCTTCGTTACGTTTTTCACGATAGTCGATCGCCTTCGTCACGTCTTTCACGATAATCGAACACAGCTTCGCCTCTTGAATATTTGCACCGATTTTGGGGCTATGAGTAAATTATGCACGAAATCAAATAGAAAATTGAGTATACTATCAAACATATATGGTGCTGCGATTTTCTATTTGCTTGCCATATTATTTTTTATTTTTTAGGCTTCAT
This sequence comes from Baylisascaris procyonis, assembly GCA_037389465.1. NCBI lineage: Eukaryota > Metazoa > Nematoda > Chromadorea > Rhabditida > Ascarididae > Baylisascaris > Baylisascaris procyonis. The sequence continues at coordinate 1,434,073 of JAZARR010000250.1, forward strand.
ATCTTTGGACGTGTCTAGAAATATTTAATTTAGCGAGTTATTTGGGTATCTTTTATCTTTCTATTATTTTATTAGTGTTGATTATTACCTTACTTGCCTTATTACCTTACTTGGATATTACCTTTTATTATGCACGTTTTTAAGGGATTGTTTTTATTAGAATATTTCTGCATAAATATGCATCAATGTTGGGACAGAGGATCAAGGAGAATAGAAGAAGTTCTATGAAGCAAGCAAATAAGTCTTAAGGGATTTTAAGATGGATTGAAATCAATGATTAGATTACGGTAGATTAATTCTGCGGATTTGTTTTCCTTTTTTTTACGGTGATTTACTTGGCATAAAATTGATAATATGATGCTAGAAGATAGGAAATCTAATGCTTTCTTTCGGTTCCGTATGCATCAAATTCCCTACGAACGCATCGGTCCTCTCATATCGAACATCGCATTGACCGCATTATTTGTCTTGCTTTTCGCTTTCATTTATACATTCGCAAACAGTTTCTGTCTCATAGATCGTTGTGCTAAATTCTGAAATTATTTTAATGAGTATATTGCTCTTACTTTTGAATGGAATTTCTGTTCATTAATAATTTTCATTTTTTATATATTTTATTTGTTCATCACTTTTAACAGAGATCATTTATATGAATATATAATGATGAATGGTGATCTGTGCAAAAAAAAAAAAAATCCTTCCGCAAAATTGCCCGCTGATAAAAGAAGAGGTGAGAAGGGGAAGGTGAGGGAAACGAGGCAGGTGAATATCTCCTCGATGAATCTAAGATGCATGATATTGTAGAGAGAAAACGAAAAATTACTGAATATTTCATCAAGAATTCTCTTGTATAATTATGTGTTGCATTCGAGAATCCAATGAAATATTTTGTTTGCATTCTATATGCAGTTTATCAACGATATGGAATGTGGTCATCCTTCGTCGAAAATTGGCGTAACTGGCTTATTTTTCTTGTTGCTCATAGAGAGAGGAGTTCCACCTTGTCTCATTTCCCCTGCCCTTCCTCTCCCCCTTCCCCTCCCGTTTTCTTCCTCTTTGCTTCGTCAAAACCAAAAAGCGTTTAGCATCACTCATTTAGGTGCAAGGTGAATCAACAAAACACAAAAGATTTTTTTAACATAGAACTTGACCATTCTGTCTGATGAGCTTTCTATACGAATTAATCTTTTATGAACATTCGTTAATGGATTTTTCTCAGTTTGAAAGATTTTTTAATTAAACGTTTAGTGATCTTTCACCAAAATTTTAGCAAAAAAAGAAATTTACCAAAGGAAAGGTTTATAGAAATATTGAGAGTTTATTTATATATTTGCTGATTTCAAAAAACTTTCAAATATCTCAGCATAATTCGTTCGGTCTAAATTTCTTATGGAATAAATTTCAAAGTCGAATTCGATATTCCTTCTCAATCTTAGTTTAGTTGAAAAGATGCTCAATCTGACAGTCAATTCAACGCATCTTTTATTCTCTTTTCAAGCGCTAGTATTCCCCATTTAATTACTCGGTCACTGTATATATATAAAGCAGCTTCTTCATAAGTCTATGTTAGTTTAAAAAATAGAAACAAAAAAAAAAGAAAAGAAATGGGCATATGAGGTACGCCTATGAGAGTGGACTAGACAGGCTTTGACAGCGATGCGTTTTGTTTGAAAGCGCCCATATCGACATTGCGTCGAACGAGGTCTTCAATTAGCTCTCGAGAAGCGGCTTCTATTAGTGCTTGCGCATAGCCGATTGCCGCTCATTAGCTTACCACTAACGCTATATCTTATTTGCGTTTCGTTTTGCCTCTTCTTTCACATATATGGACTACGTGATCGTCGAATTGTGGCACTGAAAGCATCCGCCTTTTTTTTGCATTGTTTGCTATTGCATTTCCCTTAGATGGCCATATTGTCACATCCTTAACGCATTGCTTCACTTACTTTCAACTATAGACAGTGTTTCTGGATTCGAATTGCTTTCTGGATTAAAAAAGTGAGGTTTTCCAATTCTGAAATCTTTTCAAGAAATCATATTATCAAATTTATTGAAATTGCCTTTAATTATAATGGACTGTTTTGTATATAATAAGGTTATGATTATTTATTTGATTTGTCTTGTCGTATTTTTCCCCGGGGGGGGGGAGGAAGGGGAACGAGAGGGGAAAGGGATCTATCCAAAACTAATTGCTACATCCTTGCTTTCTTGAAGCTATTATTAAGTATATTCTCATATCTAAGCTTATCCACATGTATATGCTAATTTTTTTTTTCTGGAAGTGCTATTGCATAATTCCTCTCGAATTGTAGTTTCGTATGTTTAATGCGATCATCGCATTTATAATGCTATTTTTCAATTCGAAGCCCTATTAATATTTTAATTTTTGTAGTCATCCTGAAACAACTGAAGTTCACTCTGTTTCCTTTTATTGTGCTCACTAAACAGCACATTTCAAATTATTGATAAAAATATTACTTGTAGCTTATTTCTTTTTGCAGTCTTTCTTTATTTTTATTTTTTTTTTTTATTTCAGCTTTTATTTTGTGCTAGCTGATATATCGTTAAGTAAAATTACGTGAAAATTTCTGTGATTATATATGTTTTTTTTAATCTGTAAATAATTGTTGGCAATTGGAACATTTTGAACCGCGATTGCTTTGGATTTACGCGTAATTTTTGAAACGTGTTCAGTAATATCGTCTTTGGCAAAATTTCTTTGAAAATTTCAAACGATATGATGAGTATTCGATGCATTTTATGAAACAATATAGTGTATTCTGTTAGGATTTTTCAACTATTTGAATAATGCAGTGAATTTTTATTGAAAATTTTAAAAATTTCGTGGAAAATGCTTGATTTTTGCAAAAGATTGAAGCGATAAGGTGCACTCTTAATGAAATTTCTCAACAAATTTGAAGATTTTTTTTGAATTTTCAAAAAAAAAAAATTCATGAAAAGTTTCTTCCATTCAATGATCATCGGTTGTATTTATGGGCATTCCAATCAATATGGTTTAATCGATAAATTCAGCTGCTTAGCAAAGAAGTAAATTTTTGAAAATATTTTAGAGAGTTATTGGTATTGATCGTTGTTAGCAATTCGTCGTTTAGCCTCATTTCTCGTCTGGTGATAATTGAAAATTTTCGTTGCGAGACATTTTGTGACTATTGTTCACGAAAAAATCGCTTTAATAGCTCAGAAATGTGGGTATTTTCTCTGCAAATAAGCTAAAAGCTCTTATTTAATAATAACATTTGATTTAACTTTGTTCACCTTTGTATATTTCAATGCTAAATATTCTTTATTCGTATAATTATTTCGTTTGTAAAAGGGAAAATCCCATAAAATTTTCTGTAAGTCATCGAAGAAGGTATATTACTATTACTGACGATTTTCAAATGCAGCAGAGAAAATCGTCAGTAATATTAATATACCTTCTTCGATGACTCATAGAAAATTTTTAGTTTATGCAGCGTATAATTCCTTATAATGATTATTGTTATAACACTCTTCGAATCGATTAAAAAAATTTTCGAAATAATTTCTAAATTTAGCTTGCCAACATTAAACTCTATCTTAGAAATATTCAAATTAACATAATATATTCAAATTTTGTCACATTAGATCATTTCCGGCGTCTTTTTCTTCCATCTTGTTATGGTTTAACATTAGACGTGATGTTTATAATTAACGTTTTAATATTAAAGCATTATAATTTCAAATATCTGTTTACTGCAGCTGCCATTTAAAAATTTATCTAAATGGAATGAATGCGCAAACGAACATTTATTGTCTAAGACCCATCTGCGCAATTCCTATTAAATGGGCTCATTTTGTTTATGCGAGAATACTCTCCTGTCTGTCGTTGTTGTTGATGTCTACTATGTCTGCGGTTGTTGCTTATGTCTGTTGTTGGTCTGTGTCGTTGTTGTTAATTGTGGTACGTAGAATATGTGAGTATAAGGATCCGGTCGGTGCAATGGAAACGCTTTTTTGCAAGCGATTAAAACGTTTGACATTGGTTGTGTTCGATAGAGGTGATCGATGAGCATGCGCTTCAACGTATGCTATTTGATGAATCGTTCACATTCATATGCACCAAGCATGTCGGTATTCGGCAATATTCCAAAAAGTTGATGTTTAGAAAACAATGTATGCGCTGAAGTTGCTTGCAGTAGAAGCTTTCGTAGTTACACATTTGAGCGTATTTAATCCTGAGGTATTGCCTCAGGTTCTTCTCATCGAGAATCATATGTCACTTATCCTATTTGAAAGGCAAATATTATCATATTCCTGCGTTTGATTTAGAATTTTTTAGAAATTTGCTTTCAGCTGTTAAGCAAATTATTTGAAATCTTTTTTAGTGAAATCGTTACGTTTTCATTGTCTCATATAATTCATTGAAATATATAGAATGAGATGCAATTTTCGTAATTAATAGTGATCGAATTAATGCTATCTATATTCTGTTCAATGCTATTCGATTCTCTTTAGGGAATTGATATTGTGTTGCTAAGCATTACTTAAAATGTGCCTCATTTTATTTTATTTTTTTTCTTTGCAGATATAAGCGAACCGTTAAATAATAGTTTAGCATAGGTGTGAGCTAAAACCTTTAAATTTATAATTATGCATCAATTTTTAATGCCTTTTGTCGCTAATATATTGTGAGAAAATTTTCATCGCAAAATTATGAAATAATATCGCTTTCTTAGTCGATCTATTCGGGTACATTAGTCATTCTGGTTTATTATTCAATGAAATTCCACCTGAATTTTATCGGTATCCAAGTTTATCGGCAAAAATAATAGGTGAGATGAACGGTCGACTATCAATGTAGAGTATTTGTTGATAGCTAATGCAAATTTAAATGGAAACCAAAAAGGTGCTAATAATTATCTGTTCATTTACCTTCCACATATATTCTGCAAGTGTCATTTTGTCATTCCCGCTTTATAAAATGGAGATTTCAATTAATGCTATGAATTTAAATCCTTAAATTTGGTATAAATGGTATGAATCTTAATGGTATAAATCACTGCATAGATAGTCAACAGAGAATCCTCAAATCCCTGATTGTGCAAATGAATGGTGATCTCCTGAGAATATTTTAGTAATTTAGATGGGATTTTTAGAATAAAATTGGAGGTATTTCAGAAGAGATGATGCTTCTAGTAGAATCTAAAAGAGTCTTATCTGTGACTGTGTTCCCAATTGTTACTACTATAGGTACGTGGGGCTACTAGAAGTGTACTACGGCAGTTTAGCTTAACCTTTTTTCTCATAGCACTTGCTTTTATATTTCCAGCTTCCGCCTACACTAGCTTAAGTCTGCAGCGTTTCCGAAAATCAATCTGCGCTTTTAAAAATTAGCTAAGCTTTACGGCTTCGGCTATTTTTGCAGCGTTCTCGAACATTAGTTTAAATGTGCAACGTTCTTGGATATTGCCTCAACTCTGCACTATTGATCTAAGCCTGCGAGGTTCCCAAACATTGAACATCGCTTTAAGTTTGCAATGTTTTTGTCTTTCAGCTTAATATTGCAGACTTCTTGCACATTGACTTAATTTTGCAACGCTATCAAGTATTCGTTTATACATGCAATGTTAGCTGAAATTTGCAACGTTCTCGGATATTGGTTTGTATTTGGAGGATCCGTAGGCGTTGGCTAGAGCTTAAAGTGCTAGTTTAAGTTTGTAGCGTTGCAACGTTCCGGAATATTAGTATAAGTTTGCAACGTCCGCAATTGACAGCTTGAGCTTACAAGGCCATTTAAGGTTTGCAACGTTCTCTAATATATTGGCTCGTGTTTGCAAGCTCCGCAAACATTAGTTGAAGTTTACAATGTTACTTTAGTTTTGAAGTATTGCAGACTTGTAATATTGTAACAAAATTCGCAGTCTTGAGTATTAGTTTAGATTTGCAACGGTGTCGAAAATTATTTCGATTTTACAACGCTCTCGGGGGATGACACCTCTTTGTTGATATCTATAAAGTTTAGTTAGAAATGCTTATTGCGGGCATATAAAATGAAATTTTACACGATATCGGCGGTATTTTTATGGATTGAACATATTTGGCAGGTGTTTTGGTGGATTGAACATATTTGGCAGGTGTTTTGGTGGACTGAACATGTTAGGCAGGTATTTTTGTGGACTGAACATATTAGGCAGGTATTGTTGTGGATTGAACATATCGAACCTATTATGCAGGTGTTTTGGTGAGCTGAACATGTTAGGCAGGTATTTTTGTGGATTGAACATATTTGGTAGGTGTTTTGATGGATTGAGCATATTATGCAGGTGTTTTTATGGATTGAACATATTTGGCAGGTGTTTTGGTGGATTGAACATATTTGGCAGGTGTTTTGGTGGACTGAACATGTTAGGCAGGTATTTTTGTGGACTGAACATATTAGGCAGGTATTGTTGTGGATTGAACATATCGAACATATTATGCGGGTGTTTTGGTGGGCTGAACATGTTAGGCAGGTATTTTTGTGGACTGAACATATTTGGCAGGTGTTTTGATGGTTTGAGCGTATTATGCAGGTGTTTTTATGGATTGAACATGTTGGGCAGGTGTTTTGGTGGACTGAACATGTTAGACAGGTATTTTTGTGGTCTGAACATATTTGGCAGGTGTTTTGATGGATTGAGCATATTATGCAGGTGTTTTTATGGATTGAACATATTATGCAGGTGTTTTGTTGGACTGAACATGTTAGGCAGGTATTTTTGTGGACTGAACATATTACGCAGGTATTGTTGTGGATTGAACATATTTGGTAGGTGTTTTGATGCTTTGAGCATATTATGCAGGTGTTTTTATGGATTGAACATATTATGCAGGTGTTTTGGTGGACTGAACATGTTACTCCGGTATTTTTGTGGATTGAACATATTTGGTAGGTGTTTTGATGGATTGAGCATATTATGCAGGTGTTTTTATGGATTGAACATATTATGCAGGTGTTTTGGTGGACTGAACATGTTAGGCAGGTATTTTTGTGGACTGAACATATTACGCAGGTATTGTTGTGGATTGAACATATTTGGTAGGTGTTTTGATGGATTGAGCGTATTATGCATGTGTTTTTATCTATTGAACATATTGCGCAGTTGTTTTGGCGCGTTGAACATCAAAAAATACTAAAACAACTTGAATGACGAATTAAAATCGATTAAAGTTTTTTAAAGTTTTACTATGCTGGAATTTCATTGCAACGATTCGTTAAAAAGCTGCATCCATCCGTTCGCTTATCTTCGAATGCAATTGATTTCCACTTAAAGTCGTATGAATTACCGCTTCTTTCGCATATATAGTGCATTTCTCTAGGACACCTCATAGAAAGCGCAGCAAATGCTGCAATGCATTCATTGTTGCTATTCGTTCATCGAGAGGGGAAATCAAGCGAGAAAGTGCTCCAGAGGAGCCGACGAGATTATACATTTTGGCCGTCTTATTTCGTAGAATTTATTTCTGATAGGACATATACATCTTTACGCAATACCTAGAGGTACACCATATCATTGTTGCAAGTTTTTGTAAATGCGTTGCAAGTTTGCAATTGCGCTTATATTTGCGAGTTTATGTATAGAATATTTTAAAGAAATAACATGCTATTTGAAATGCGCAAGCGAGTAGTGTTTCATTGAGTGGTTGCAATGAATGCAATGCAAACGAGCCAAGTTATAAATCTTTTTTATCGAAAATGTTGCATTTGCACTATCATAGTCTCATTTGCTGTTTAGTTGAGTTTGTGCTTTTATGTGGGAAGACATGCATATGATATATGTCTACCTGTTAAAAGTGCAATTTGCAATATTTCTAAAGCTTGCGGAGGATTCTAAGCAGTAATGAAGGGGGTGGAAGGAGGGAAGGTGTGCGAAGCAGTATTATTTCTACTGATTTTTTTTCCCTCTTCTTTGCAAAAAAACTCTCCGTTAGCGAAAAGAAGGTTGAGGGCGGTTTTGTATTTTGCGGCTTTCCATCCACATCTGCGCCCTTGCTTTCTATTTATTTGTCGCCTTTTTAGCTTTGTCAATCGACGCTTGAGAAAAGAGATTTGATGAAATCATTTTAAATGAGTTTTGGACATCTGTATATTTCAAATGGTGGTCATTTTTTGTTTGTTTATTTGCATAAACAGTTACGTAGTCAGTCGAAATTTTCGAATTATCAGCGGTTATTGATGAAGCGTTCTTCTGCTTAGTTCTAGTCACTTGTGTGGTCAGTGGATTCCATAGTTAGATCATCGGAAATAGCACCATTTCCTTGTTTATCAACGCAAAACAAGATGAAAGCCACATAAAAATGTGTAGAATAATTCATGTGATACAAGTGTATTTGAAGGGGCATGTGATATTCACGCTGTTGCATAGTCTGTGGAATCTGTTGCTTACGGTTAGGTTAATATCACCTCACGGTATGGGATATCGTTGTGGACGCGGTCTTCTTCAACTAGATTTCCGTTCTATGCATAGATGATAGCAGCTAGTAAACACTGTTGCAAAATCTAGAATTGTTCAAGTGAGTTACTAAGCCAATTGGGTGGTCATTTTGGCTCCAGATAGCCGCTTTTATCTCAGCATCTTGCACCTTGTTGCTACTGAAAATAATATCAGTTTTTCGAAACAAAGTTCAACCGGTAGCAGATTTTTTAATTGCTTCTATGACAAATGGGATAGGCTTTGATGCTTCAGCACAAAGTCCCGTCGAGCCCTTAGAACAACTATGCTTCTCAAGGTTTTTTTTGGCTGTGATGAAAAAATCCATAATATTTTAGACAAATAATTTACGGCAATATTTTTGGTATTAAACGCACTCAGAAATTGGGAAGACCGGCCAAATAAGTCTCTAGGTTATTGTTCTATTAAGCCGTAGATCTCTATTCGTGGAACTCGCTTCATTTTTCTTTTTTTTTTTCTTTATTCATTGATTTCTAAATTCGTATTTGTTCATCAGATTTCGGCATTTTCCGATTGGTGGAAATAAAATCGAGAGTAAATATAATTTTTGTAAGCGAACAGGTGAATAGGCACACCTAGAAAGATGGCATATGAAGTACATATGCGCGTTGCTCTTCGTTGCTCTCATCCAGTGAGTTTAATAGATCGTAAAATATGCAAAAATAATGCTGTAATATCGTAAGTAATTCGATTAAACGTGCAGATCTTTTTGAAAAACAATGCTTTTTTTTTGCGACCAGCCGGTATAAATTAAATCCCAGCGGGTGTAAAATGAGTACTGATTTTCAGCATCATTTTCAGTATCTATAACTTTTTCGAATTTGGTGACGTATGATATGTTCCATGCTCATCCCATTCTATAAAGGTTGTGTTGTAGTAGTTTGAGTGCATCACTGAAATTATTGTACATATGCATACACAGATGAGGCGCTTACCATATGTAAAGCACTAAATGTGCGGGAATCTGCCAAGAGATTAGCAACCATTGAAATGACTCTAGGCTTTGCAAACTTCCAATCCAATTATCGTTCTCTTCTCTTACATCTGATTTGTCGTATGATTAAATTTGCATATGTAAATTTTATGTAAATTGAAAGACATGAGTGACGAAAATTTCACAAAACTTTCTATTTTGTAGTTTATACGATGATGGCATTTTTCAAAGTTTATGATTGCATTTAGGGTTTCGCTGTTCTTTTATTCACACCGATGGAAAGATTGGCCATCATATAGGATGCATATTTGCTAGAAATTTCGCAAGCGGTATTAAAGTTGTGATGGAGGACTTTTATTTTCCGATGATCGGACCTTTGTTTTAGATGCATTTTTGTTCGCCTTTAGACTAGTTTTTTTAATGAGTAACGTTCCCAGTGGGTAAATTGAATTCATTGGTGAATACCATTTTCACGATGCCGTGATGGATATTTTTATTTTGAATAAACAGCCCATTCGAAAATTATTATTACCGATATTTCATTCCTATAAAGCTTCGTCGTTACGTTGTTCGTAAGATGCCGTATATCTTATCCAGAAAGCATGTACTATTCAAGATTCCTTAGTTAAACAATTTGTTTCCATGCATTTTTCTTCCGCATATAGTTCTAATAGTTTTCGGGTCACTACGCTTAAATCGATCTTTCAATGTGTGCAACTTTTAACGCTTTTCTCATCTTAACATATTTTGTTTCTTAATTATTGCTGATTGTGATGGTCAAGTTTTTTTTTTTAGAAACTTTCTTTCTTAATTCTCTAATCAGCACCCACATGGATAGTAGGGAGGGATTGGGGGTGGGGGGAGGGGGGAGTGGTAAGGGGAATGGGAAAATATGGCTTATCGTCCACCTTTCATTATACGTCTTCATTTTTCATCAATAGGATAGGCGATAGCTTTCATGTAATTTTTTCTATAAGTGTGGGTCGAGAGTGTCGCTTTTACATACCGAATTTTACGTTTGTTTTTACATCTACATCGAAATGAGCTGAACCGGAAGTATTCCCCATACTGTAGAGCAACAAAACCAAGTTTGACTATGCATATTAATATGAAGTTGTGTATCCTTGTTGACTTGATCAGTTGTTCTTTGTGATGTATTGCAGTAATAGAGGATCGACGAACGATAAGAAAATCGTGCAAAGATGATGACTACCTTGTCTATAATGAGGGATGGGAGGGGTGGCATTCTAACGAGGAAGGAGGAGGTTAAATAAAGAGGAAATTAGTCTTCGCATTTAAGCAACGGGAAAAGGGGAAGGGATATTGGCCCTACTCATGAAATTCTTTATGCACTTAATTATATTACTGCATCCATTTGCGATGAAGAAAATTCGATTTCAACGCTGATTTCAATAAATATTTTGTTACACATAACAGTTTGCTCTTAGTAAAGGTTATGAAAGGCGATACGTTGATAGGAAAGTCAAATATTTTAAGAAATCGCATCGTCATTATGTTCGCTTCCATTTCCTTTCCTCCCAATTTGTTTTGATTTGTTTTGTTTTGTTTACAATTCTCATTTCGTTTTTTTTTGTCACCTTTTATTTACTCTCTTATGTCTACAAAACAAAGCACAAATTTTTCCGTTCAGTTCATTGCACAAAGCACAAATTTTCCGTCCATTGTTTGAAAATTGCACCAGAGAGGATTACCTGCAACGAAAATTAGGCTTAGGCTTAGAGGTCATCTATAGCGTTGAGCGTAATTAAGTTTCACAGCGTTAGATCTTCTAGTTTTCGTGTTGAATCAAGCAAACACATAGACAAATAAGCAAATGATTGCGGGAAATGAGTGAACTCACTATAACTGAATTCTTATTAAATTTACCGATAGCAGATGAATCTGACTCATAGCAATGAGGGTAGAGAAATTATTCTAGCGATTAAAAATCGATTAATCGTTAAACAAGTGATTTCTTATCGTAAACTCTGCGTGGAATGATTAAGACGCTTTTATTTGTCATCTAGGTGGGATTGCATTTATGCGAACGATTTAGAGAAAGCATTTTCAATTAAATATATATTTTTTATTACGGGAAGATTTTATTTATCAATATCTCAAAATGCAAAAGTAGAGAGTGTTAACGAAGGAGGCTTTCCTATGATAGACTTATTTCTGGCTAAAATACTCTGATTCATCCTCTGTGGAAATGCTGGATTTCCATTATTATATCTACCTGCAGAATGTCTACCTGTCTAAAATGTAGACATTCTACGGGTAGGCTAAAATGTCTGCCCGTATAAGGCGATTGTTTGGTTATCTGCCTTCACAAAAAAACTATTAAATGCACATATGTGCCAATCTATGTGGCATGCTTGCATATTTCATAGTGTAATATAGATTAAGCATATGGTGGATATTATTTGCTGCAGTTCTTTTTGAAGCTATTCACTTCATCAATTTCGAATGACATACGTTAGCGTTAGTGCATCCGATTTATTTTAGTACATCTGGTACAACTTCTTTTCTGATTGTTTTAAACGAATTTGATTGAATTGTCTAGTTTTGTAATGATATCGCAATTTAATTTTGATCGAGATTCTGACTGACAGCTGCTTGATATTGTTTTAGTTTTTCAGCTTTGTTGAAAACCAACCATTCTCGTTCGTTTTTTTGTCGTTCATCCCGTCTTATGCATGACTAGATCAAAAAGAAACGCAATTGACGCTTTTCTAATTTGATACTTTTATCGATGTTTCTTTATTGAAGTTGATGATTCTTTGTTAAAAACATCGAATCATATATATTGAATGAGAGGCCGCTATGCTCTCACATTTCAATGAGTGCGATCGACTTTCTGCGGGCTTAAAATCCTCGAAAATGTCTAAGTCATAAATATGCCTGTATGCATAAATGCATTCATTGGCAAAAAACGCATCATGAGTACGCTCAGTCATGTAGTTGTATCAATGGTTAAACTCATAAGCGTAGAAGTCAGCGCATTTGAAGTAGAAAGCCAAGATTAGGCCAACTATCAATTGCTGGGATTATGATGTCACTCATACCTTAGTACTGATTATTATTGTAATATAGGGACAACCGTTGTTTCACTCCGATATAGCAGCTCTCTTCAACAGTTTTTTCATGAATAACTGATCCTTCTTTACTTGTAGCCGCTGTCCATTTACGTAATGTTGATGGGTGGACACCGTATCATCCTTCGGTCATTTGATAGCTACCAGTAGCAACTTGATGGATGTGGAAAATCATTGACCGCCCATCTTCTAGTGTTTCATTTGGTTGCTACCGAATCTCGTTAGCCATCAAAAGATCAATGGCCACTAGCACTAGTGTATGTGCCCTTGTTGCCTCAGTGATATAGCCGGGTATATCGCATCCACAAACATATATTGTGTTGTATTTGTGGGACGCTTTAGAGACATAATGAAATTGGAGAACGTTGTGGTCGATGTTTCCACACGCGAAAATCAATGTTTCTCTGTGTGGATCTTCGGGATGCATTAAGCGACCTGCAGGATGCCTTAAAATATGACATTTATTTCAATTGGCCATTGCTAAGTGGTTAGAGTGCCGGTCACATTGCTTTAATCTTCGAATGTCCACTCAAATAAATTCATCGATATGACATATATATCCACGTCAAGTCACATTTCAAATGATCTATGAACGAGTGATACCCCGTCGAACACCTTTTAGAGCACCCTCATCAGCAGTTAACCTAAGTTAGCAAATTCCTCGAAGAGGGTACTTAGCGACTTGAACATCGCCATAAGCAAATATTGGCTTTGATGGTATAAGCAAGATAACCTATCGAAAACGATGAATTAAAATTAATACGATGTCTTCTCCTTCATTTCTTCTTTTTTTCACGTTTCTCCATTTGTTGCGTGGTTCTGCATTTGGTATATGGTTCCCTTCTCTTTTATGCGTCAGTGATATTTCACAGTATTCTATGATATATACGGTATACTTTTATTTTGGTCATTTGACTCTGCGATACTCTTATGGAAGTGGACTTCTTTGTTGACCATTACTGCAGTCAATGATAGTGACCGTTATGGACTTCGTTGTTGACCATTACTCCTATCTATGATAGTGACCATTAGTTCACTAATGAGGACTAATTAAGCATATTGTTGTTGCTATTTCTCGTATTTCACAATGGAACTCTTTTGGTTTCATGCCACGTGGGTGGCGGTGGGGAAGGGGGAGGGGAGGGGAGAGGAGGAAGCATTCTTGTGAGGTGTAGTTTATTTTTTACACGTTTTTTTGTAAATTTTCGTAGAAAGTGCATAGCAGTGACGTCATATCTATGCGTACGTAGATGTGATTGCGCATATTTGCGTTCGATAGTTCACATCGCAAACCATTGAAACGTACGTTGATGAAGTTTGATAGATATAAGCTTCTTTCCAGGACCATTCTTTGGTCTATATAAGCTTCTTCCCAGGTTCATTCTTTGGCCCACAGAAGCTTCTTCCCAAGATCATTATTTGGCCCATGTTTTTCAACTCATCCTCCCCCTTCCCAATTTTGGATTTTGCCATTAGCACTTCAATGAAAATAATCTGCATTAGCCAAGCGTCAAGCAAAAACTGATTTATTTCGTTCGATTTTTTAGTGTGTTTGCGCCAAACAAAATGCGCCAAAAAATTTTACGCGGTTAGCATATTTTCTTATTAGACAATAGTCTCGTAATTTTTCATTTGCTAAGCCGTTTTAAATTTCATCAGACCAATTTCCGTATGTTTTGCATTGAATTTTGCAATATATTCACACGCTGATATTATTCACTATGAAGGGAATTGAGCAATTTTGTAAGTGTTATCAAAAATGATGAATTTAGGATTAGATAAATTTTCATAGTTATCAATTTCTGAAATTTTGAAAAACTAAGTGATCCTAATTTGCAATGCGTTAAGTCTATAAATAAAAGATGTTGATTGTGATAAATTTGTAGTTTGTAAGAACGTGTTGCATAATTTACTTCTTAACTTTGTAATTGGCATTTATAGGCGATTTGTTAATTCGCGAAATGTAGATGAATTGAATTGCCAAGTTTCCTAAATTTTTTTTTGTTCGCTTTCTAGCTTCCGGAAAATGCTCCGTTTTCAATAGTCAAATTCATTATGTGCCGACATATGTGATTTGTTTATTCCTCGATATGCACTCTAATATATGACTTGCAAAACAAAATGGACGCCATGGTCTTTGTGCGGCAGTCATTTGCGCCAAATGTCGTGTGATTTGTGAAGTAAAATGGACATCGTAGTTTTTAAGCGTCATTTGAGCCAAATATTCAAGCCTCGAACATTTCATCTACTAACCATTGAAAGATTTGTTTATGATAGCAATGTTGATATGACATAGTTTTATTATTATAAGCGTTGCATATGGCTGGCAGACTTTTTAATTCAATCTCTTAGCATGCCGTTACTTTGTGGCTTATGTTTATTTATATGCAAATTTTTATCACCTATATTGCCGTCCCTCTAGCATTTTTATCGTGCTGAAACTGAACGCCCCATCAATTGCCTTATTTTTTTCTAATTTGTCGTCGATTATTTCATTTGCTCAAGGGTCCAAGTGCCAAATCTATAGGAATGGAGGGAGCATTACTGAGTAGTTGTGCATTTCGGTTATTTGAGTGTAGTTCAAAAAATTCGGATTTTTAGACTGCTTATAAAGCAAAATTCTTCTACGAAACAGAGATCTTTTCGAGTGAATTTGTGAATTTTCTATGTTTGCGGAGCTTATATAAGGTCGTTGTGAAACGATAGCAGCTATTCCAATAGTGGTATCTAATCAAGGCAGGCTTAGGAGAAGCTATCATAGAAGTCTTTAGAAACTTTCATAAATTGAGATCGAATAACTCGGATTTTTGAATGATCTTCGAAGATTTTTGAAGGTTCATCCATTCCATAGTCTAGATGTGGACAGTCAAACTTTGAAGCTCGGCGAGGTTGTACATTGGTTGTTACATTTTGAAGTTTATGCTGATGTTCAACTTTGCTCAAATCAACAATGAGAATAGAATTGAAGTTATTTGGGACCAGATGTACACTTTTACGTGCTTTATATGTTGTGTTAAAGCAAACCTTTTTTTGCTCAGACTCAGATAACAGCTATTATTTCTTTACTCGAAACTGCCTCATATGTATTTAAACAATTAAATTCGAAGTATTCTCTCGAACCACGCTCCAGAAATCTCACCGAGATGCTAAAAGCTTTTTTAATTTTCTGCAGCATTTTTGATCCATTCAAAGTTTATTTTGCTTTTTAAGAAATTCATATAGGATGAACGAGATTTTAGGCATCTTTTGAAAGGTTCCTAAGTTGAGAGGAGCTCTTTAAGAATTCTTGGAGTCAAATATAGAGAATGCTTTTAACGTTGAACGCTAACGGTGTTTGATGTGATGATAATATGCAAATATGCGTATGCGAATGTTTTATTTGCAATTGAAGCCGCAATGCCGCTATGAAATTGTTTTTTTTTTATTTTAATTTTTTTGTCAAACGTTGGCTGCAATAAAGTAATAAATAAGCAAACAAATCAGCTCAAATATTAGCAATTTTAAATTTGCCATTTCTAACACTTTAGTAGCTCTATGAAATTTTTACCAATTTAATGCAAAATTTAATCAATTTTGGGATTTTAATTGAGAAATTTGTAGTCGGTTGTGATCTTGGCGAGAAAAAAAAGCAAAAAAATCCCCATATGACATCATATTTTCAAATTTTTAGTCGTGATTCTATATTTTAGTCGTATTTATCTTGTTTAAATTAGTGAAGTCAAGGGTACGTAACCGCTGTGTTGTTCTTTTCGGAGTAATGATGGAGCTTATCCTCTAAAAGGCTCGCCCAAGTGCATATCTGCAAGGGATTGCTTCAGAATTGCTGTGGTTTTAAATTGCTTGCTAGTTGATTGCGAGGATTCACTGGTATATTGCATATCTTGTATGAAAGCGTTTCACTGGCTAGTACATGCCATTCGGCATATTAAATCCGATCAAATATTTACGTATATCATGAGGATGGATATAATTGTTCATCAATAGAGTAGAGTATCAAGCGATGTTGCTTGGGTATCGAGGAATTTGAAAGCAAAATGAGCGCTTTTCTAGGAATAGAGAGGGTCCCTTCGTTGTGCTTATTGAGTGAAAAGTTCGAGAAATGCACTTTTCAAGGGATACAATCGGGAATAGGCGAAGAAAATGCGATCCATCAAATGTGATGTTGAATTTTGAAGTGCCTCATGCATATAGAGTAGAACTTGCTAAGATGGCGGCTAACAAAGCTAACACAGTGAACGATTGATTTTTCACACTCTCGACGAGTTGCACATATTGCGTCATCAAAAGATGAACAATCGAATGCAGGAGGAATCTTGCGCTATTTCGATCTCGAATTGAGCGCGGAAATTATTTTGCATTATGTTGATTTGATTAGAGAACTATCGCATTCAATCATCCTTTTTGTTATAAATTGATAGAATATAAATGCAGGAGTAAAAATCAAGGCGGTTGAGATAATATGCACTTTTGAATTTCGGTCCGTTAAGTAAAAGTTATCAAAATATGCAAAAAGGATGGTGGAATATGCAGGAATTTCTTATAAAATCAACCGAATTTGTAAGTGAAATCCTAAGTAAATCATGATGCAAAAAATTGTTTTTTTTGGGGGGGGGGGGGTCGATTTTATGATTTTTGACTTCCGTTAACTAAATCATTATCTTGAATGAATGAAAAAACATACGAAAAGAGCTGACGCAATATGTGCTTTCTCGTTTCGCTTACCTCATCAACTAATTTGGGGTAAATTACGAAGAATAATATATGGAAAATGAAGTTTTGCTTGATATTTGAGCCTAACCGATCGTTTTTACAAATCTTTTTATAAAAAGATTGTTTCATTGAGAATCGTGCTGATAGAGAATTGAAACTTGATCGTAATGAAATGTATGCGAATTTTTGTCTCTTTATATATGCTAAGTTTCATGACTCCATTCCCGGTGATTCTCATGTTGAAATATCTTCAGTGGTTTCTAAATTGAAGCTACCATATAAGCAAAGAGCTACAAAGGCGAAACAAACCAACGAAGACGTATAAAGAGCTGAAGAGTTGCAAATTTTGTAGCATTCAGGGATAAATCAAATATGACTTGCAAATTTTATAGTATTCAGGGTAAGTCTTCCTATGATGTAAATTTCACCCATCCAATATTGTCATGGCTGTTTGAAACTATGCCAATGTTTTTTTTTCAAAAATTTGTCAAAGTATATTAAAAAAACTGTGCCATACTCCACCTGTTTAAGCCGTTGGTGATCTGTCCTGCGAAGCATAGGTGATTATCCCTTCCTTCTCCATTTCAGCTAGATAAAAAAGCTATAAAAGGAAAATTTGTCTTCCTTGTAGCACAGGGTGAAAAGCATTATCAGTATTGTGCATCTTCCGTCTATGAGCTGTGCAAAATTTTCATTGGCAATGCACAATTATGAAACGGTATGGTTTGCGCATATGCGAATGTGAATGTTGGTCTGTATGTCCTTTAGTTTCATCTTCACAAATACTGAAAGGAAATTGCGAAGTTTATTGCTATATATATATATATATATATATATATATATATATATATATATATATATATATATATATATATATATATATATATATATATATATATATATATATATATATAGTTTTTTATTTTTTATAAGTCATTTCTATGAGTGATCGAATTTGTTGAGATATGACATCATCGTTATGTATATTTAAGTATTTAATTGCAGCACATAAGATATATTGATGATCACATTTGTTGAATGCAAAAGTTTCTATCACGTGAGCATCTCCGATATGCTTCTTCACTTTTCTTTCGAGATGCAATCATTTGCGAAATTCCGTATAAGGTTTTAATTATAAGCGCATTGGCATAGATGCTTATCATAGAGACAAGCAGTGATGCAACATTTGTGTTTCTACAATATGCCCATAATTTCTATTTTCTTGAGCAATCGCAAATGAGACAATTTCCATATTTATCGCACTTGTTTATAAATAATAGTTATTGTTTTATCGACCGGACGTCTTTCAAATGTGATTTTTTTTTGAACGATTTTTATAGACGATCGATTTCTTATGAAAATACCCAGTTTAGCACGTTGTCAATTGTCAGATGTTTGGGCAGCCGGCTGTCTTATAGTCATTTGAGACGCATCTTGCTAGTCAACCAGCTATGCGCTTCCATTTGATTTTCAACATAATTCATTGGATTTTCGGTTCTACTAATGACTGAATATTCCTCATATTGCGAAAAAAATGCACTTTCGGAGTATAGAAATATTCGACTAATGGATGCGAAGCTGGCATGAACGATCGAAATCTTTAGCCAACTCTCTTTCACTTATGTTCAGTCAACGACGTCTGGTCCCTATGTCTCAATCAGTTCCTCTCAGATCTTTTCTTTTTGCGAGACTTTTCGAATGTAGTTGAGGTAGTAGAAAAGAAGGAAGGAGGTGGTACTAAAACCTCTATCTCTTCGAAAACTGATTCAGAATAATCTAATATAGTTTTTCGGTATGAAAACTTTAAACAGTATTTTAGCGCATTGATCTAACATCACAATCTAAGCGAGCAAATAGTAAAAGTGTATAGTAGTAATTTGTAAGTGATGTAGTAAGTAAGAGGCGAATATAACTCGTGATCTGATCGTCAAAAAGATATCACATCTAGTTAAGTCGCATGTCTTCTGGACCATCATCATTTACCACTTTTAATCATCGATTTTTATCTGCTTATGTCGAACCAGTGATTATCATACATTAGAAATATTTCGTTTATGCTCACTTAGTATTTATTGCTACAGTGTGATTGAATACCATATATATATATATATATATATATATATATATATATATATATATATATATAGTAAAGAATCTCATTTTTTTACTTCATTTACCGCATCGTTTTAAAAGATTTCATTGTTCTTCCTGTTCCTGTCTTCCTCTCTTCTAACCTCCTCTTTCCTGATGAAAGATAAAACCTGGCTATTGCTATTGCAAAGATTTCTCTCTGAAATTTCAAACATAAACAAGAACAAACGCAATACTAGGAAAAAAACCTGTGTATTCATAAATTACTGAGCTACTTTAAAAATATGCCGGAAAAGTTCTCAATTTACGATATATATGTTTTTTTAGAATTTCTTTTCATTGGCTGAAAAATAATAAAATATACAATTTAATAATGCACTCGTCTAGTAATTAATTTAATCGTCCTCGCAATTCCGTAATAATTTATTTTCGTTATTTGAGCAATACGAAAGTTTCATAGTTCGAAACTTTCGCTTTCGAATAGATACTAACCAAATAAAAAGACATAGAGATATTCATATTCAAGGACAATGCATTTTCGTGATGAGCTTCTTGGCGGCTGCAAAAATGCAAATATTTGTGAAGGATTATGAAAATAATGATAGTTTTTAAAATTATCCGAGCATAAGCGCAATTCTTGAAAGCAAATATGTCGCATTTTTAGTCTAAAAAGAAAAAAATATTCTAGAACAATGTATTAATTCCGAAATATGTGCCCATTGATATGTATTATCGAGGGAACAACGTTGACGGAGTTTTTTTTTTTTTTTTTTTTTCAATTAAGATATCCCATTGGGATCACTATGATGTATATAATTTTCTAAAATTATTTTCTGTATATTAATTTATGACAATATTTCTTTATAAATTTATGCCCCCGTGTATCATGTTTCAACTCATATGTCCATTGTTGGCTGATATTTATTTAATTTTCTCTTATGCATTTTTTTCAGAATATTTCTTTTTTAGAATTTTTATTTATAAAATAAAGTCGAAATAAGCTATCGGAATGATTTATTCTACAATCACTTTATATGATGCTTTCGGAAAGATTTAACTCACAGGGAGATGGGAGTAAGGAATGGAGGGAGATGGAAGTAAGGAATTGAAAATGTATGCGTGGAAATGAATTTTTCAATTTCATCGTCATCGTGTTTTTTTTTGGCATAATTCTTTAAAATTTGTCAGAAATTTTTGAAATTGTTATTCTCGACTATGGCATTCCTTAGCTTCTGAATGTCCTTGCCAAAATCCCTTCTTCTTTTCCGCTTCTCCCTCCTCCACCGTTTTCTTGAATATCCTCATCTTTGCACTAAAATCCGCTCGTCGGATAGTAATTACTTTAGAAGCAAAATTTCATTTTAAAAGATGAATCTGTGTCTCATTTTCTTACGTTAAATCGTTCTGCAGCTATATTTAGCATATTTGTGCAATTTAATGATTGAATTTATTCGCGAAGCATATATTCCTAACATATCGACTTTAGAGAAAAAAATGTATTATATTTTATAGCTGCCGAAATGACAGAGAAACTTACTGCCAGTCGTATTAATGACAGCTTTTATTGTATGATATATTATCTCACTATAAACAAAATAATGGGATAACGCTATGAATTTGCATTCCAGTTTATAGTATAATATATACCGGTATTAATCATAATCCCGGTTATTGTTGTACTTTTTAGCTATATTTGCCTTTTTTCACCTCTACAAGCTTTCATCTATAACTAATAAGCGATGCTAAAATAATGTTTAAATTTATATTTTGCAATAATTGTGATGCCATATCTGTGGAATTATGCTTTGTAGTTTGTCGTTCTGGTTACGTTCAAAGATGAACGCCCATAAATGCTTTTAAAGTTGCAAGTTGAATTTGAAATGCGCATGTGAATGCAATAGCAAGAGTTGCGATGCTGGATAGGTGTGATGTACACTTTAAAAGACCGCATAAATCAATGCAAAGTTATTCTATATATTTTTCTAATTATTCGTAAAAATTTGTGGAAAATTTTATAGGCATTAAGAGTTACCTAAGTAAATTGCTGCAAAAATTTTCCTATTTGTCAGCAATTTATGCTTGTTTGTACGTATGATGTATGCAAGATTGAAAACTTACATATCGTCACCAGCTGCTCGAGTGCATTTCTTCATATATTTTATATGAGTTGATTGCGGCTTGCAATAAAATAGACTTAGTGCTAGACGTGAATTTCATTCAAATGCATAAATAATTTATTTGCCTAGAAGTTCATATTCGACGACTAGTTTATGGGGCGATAGGCGCATAATACAATAAAAATAGTAAAATTTAATTGACACTGGCGTTTTACCTTAATTTTTTCTCAATGCTGTATATGTAGATAGGCTAATTTCTAGACTTCTAGGCGGTATTCGAAGCATTCCACGATTATCCTTCTAGTCTTTGTTTATTCTCTAGAAATTACCGTAGAATTCATAGGTTAAGAGGAAATGAGGGTCTTCAATGAACGAAATAAATTTTGATACTAGTAGCGGTCGATATCTGCCCTCGGCATCGATTATCGACTGATTCAATTATTTCAGCTTAGTCTTTTATTTTTTTTTTAATTTTAAGATAGAGAAAATAAAATTAAATTTGAAAAAAAAAAGAGAGAGATTTAAGTTCATTTCGCATCTCTAACGAGCATTTTTCGTTGTCATGGTTGTTCGTTTACTTCAAAATAGCTTCAAAATTTTCGACGTTTTATGTGGTCAATTCTCATTTTCAAAGAAAAATCCTTTTCCTTAAGCTATAACCAAGCGCATTCATTACGGAAATGTCAATTTATGCATATTTCATTTGTTAAATTATTGTTGAACGATGTCAGATATGAAATACTTTCTATTATTCAAATTTCATTTAAAATATAATTTTTTAAATCGTTTATTTAATGGGGATTGTGTTTTATTTATTGATTTATTTATTTATTACATTTTTTATTTCTACAGAAATTTCTTTTTTAATTTATCTCTCATTAGCATATCATATTTCATCAATTCGAATGTGTTTAAATTGAAGTTGTATAGATGGTGATCTAATTTTGTTAACATGACATCAATATAAAACATTTTTCGCGCGAAATAAGTAAATAAATAATAAATTCCGCAAAGAAAAATATTTTCTAATATTTATTAATAAACCCATAATTTATTTAAATGCAAAATATAAGTAGAAATTTTTGATCTTTCTTATATATTCGTATTTTTATAGAATTAGAGATTCGTTGCGAGAAGGAATATTTTTTCCGATGCTATATGATAGCTCGTATGCAACTCTTTGCATAAAGTCGATCATGTGTCACTTCTATCATTGAATATTTTGATCAATAACTGTAGTCCACTATGCTTGTTTCAGTGTCCACAACCAAATGAAATGTGCCTGTTGGCATGAAGTGATGAATGGTTAGATGGTTTGGAAGTCAATGAATTCTCAAAAGTTGGGAGAACGTTGATTTTGTTGGTGATGTTGGAGAGAGAACAGGGTAGGGGGGAAGGGGGAGTGATTATTTATCAAGAAAGAGACTTGAAGTGGAATGAAATCAAAAACCACTTCATCCATGAAAATATCCAGAAAATCTATGTATATGTGAATCGACTGTGTGAAAGTATACTTCCATTGTTCTCGCTTCTTTAATATTGGTCGCATATTTTAGAGATCCTATTCACCCCCATGCACTTCAAAATGGATTGAATTTAAAGATGAAACTTTCTCAACGTTCATCAAATGTCTGTATGACTGCAAGTTGGCCATTTCTATCTATGATAGAACTATATAGTTAGAAGAGGAGCGAGTCGTTGCATCCGGGCCGCATCCGGGCAAGCCGACTCGTTTAGCTGACGCTTTATGCACATTGATCAATAAGCGCTTCGGGGGCTTTTTATGTGATGGTGATGCCGAGACCGCCCATTCCAAAATCACCCGCCACGATTGAGCATTGTGCTACATTAAGCTAACCAAGAAAGAGCACAAGAAAATCTCTATCCCCCTTCTTATGTTATTTTCTGATTTACTGCAAATTTGAAGTTGTTCACCGGTTGGCGATTCTCTTCGACTTATATTCCCCATTCGAAAACTTCCTCGTCGTATTCTTCATTGGTCATCTCTATTTATTCGTTCTCTGGTTGATGCTTCTTGCCATTCGGCTGTAAAAGTTTGTGTGTTCATGCTGGAGTGAACGTGATCGACTATATGCAAATTTGAGGAGCAGTCATTTGTGAGCAGAATGCGTCGAAAGGACGCACAATGTATGTGAGATATTTGCAGCACGAGCACCAAGGAACGGTGCAACTGTTGTTGATGCCATTGAGCGCTACGGCCAGTTCGATCAAAAGTACTAAATGGTAAGTCATCTTATTCTTACTTCATTTGCCTTTTTTTTGCATGTGAAATTTGCATATACATTAGCGTCTTTGCGTTCTTCATCCTCATCGTCTTTATTCTTGCAATTCTCTTGTACCAATATCAACAAGGGAATCTTTTTCCCCGAGAAAATCATTTCCCCGTCGATTTCCCTTCCCATTTTAGTTAGCTGATATTGTTGGTGCTATTCTTCGGGTTGTTGAATTATATTGTTGGGCTGTTTTCTCATTCATATGCAATGACTTTTATGGAAGTTATCGAAATATATTCAAATCATTGATGAGAATGATTTTTTTATTTAAGTTTTTTATATATCTGATTAAATTTTATATAATTTTTAATATTTTAAATTTTTTATTCATTTGAGGGATGTATTTTTTTAAATAAATTTAATATTTTGTTTAATATTTGTGAGGTTGTAATTTTTCTTCTATTTTTTACTCTTTTCTATAATTTTTCATCCCATAAGTAAAAAATTATCGAAGAGATTTTTAAAAATGCCAATATTTTCGAATAGTTTCCTCTTGAACATCATATCATCTGTTAACATTAAGCATTCCAGTATTAATAGTATCTATTGTTGATGAATTTATGCCTATTTCATTTCATTCGATTTCATTTCCCAATAACGCATTTCCAAGCAGATAATGCTTTTAGACTAATTTATAAATAAAAAATTTCAAATACATCATATATGATTCGATTAGATGATATAACTTGCTCTCTGATCATATTTTGCTTGAATTCTATGAAAACAGTTAAAACGAACGAGTAAATCGTTGAGGTGTTCATTAGAATAGTAGTTGATCGTTTTCGTTAGGTGATCATTGGTTAATTGTTCTTTGTTAATTTTTTCTTGAAGTTTCTTTAGTTATGTGATTTAATTTTAATGGATTTGTGTTCCTCTTTCCGCTTATTAGGCGATTATCACCATTGATTTCCTTTTTTTTGATAACATTGATAAGTTTTCACTCTTATTGCATTAATAGAGAAGCCTTATACGCCTATCTTTGAAAGAACTAGAGCAGTGGCTTATAATCGGTAAAATTTGCATTGTTGTAAATTATAGACGAGTAATCGTTGTACCTAGACTTTACGATCATAGATAAAATGACTGTAAATTAGCGGCGCTGAAATATTGAAATTTTTTAAGTCAAATATTTTCAAATTTTTGCGCTAAGAAGAAAAAGTTGGAATGATTGAAAGCGCAATTGTTTGCACTAAATGCTTTAATTTTCCACAAGATTTTAAGTGTGAATTGCCTTTTAGCATTTCAATTGAAATTTAGACAACAAAAATCTTTGTTTAGATCGAATTATATCCTCATTTTGAGGTTTATTTTAGTAAAGGACTCATATAAACGATAAATAGTTTTTCAAAGAAAGGTAGATTCTTCGTGAAAAATACATTCTAAATTAAAGAAGAATTCTTTACATTCATTTTCTTCACAGTATTGCTGATATTTTGATGATAGTTGAGAGTGGCGCTTATCATAACATCGAAATTGTTGATGCAATATGATAACCATAAGTTGTGCACCACTGATAGAAAGGGAATAGTTGGGATTGTTTTAGTGAAAATGAATAAAAGTTATTTAATGATGTGTTAGAGGTGCAAATGTTACTTAAGCCATCCCTTACATCACGACTGAATCAAAAATTTAATGAAAATCGTAGCTGACGATAAAGATTTGAACATAATCTTTAAAAAAGAAAATATTTTGAATTTGCAAGGAAGAAATCTGTAAGAGATTTTCAAATTTAATATGCAAATTTTTTTATATATATGCAAATTTTTCGAATTTGAATAACCAAAAGTTCCAGAAAATTTGAATGTCGAATTTGGATTCATACCCGCTTATAATAGTTTCCCCCAAGTTTAGCTTAATGAATTCTATAATTAGCTTTGTAGATCAATTATTTCATAGTTTCCTATAACGCAATTGCTTATTCACTTTCATTATAAACCACTAGATTGACTAAATTTTAGCTAAATTAGCTAAATTCAAGCTAATTTTTCGTAAGATCTCATTTTCTAATGTAAGATTGACTAAATTTATTATTGATTTCAGATCTTTTTAATTCAAAAATTTTTTGATGTAAGCAATTATAAAGAAAGATTAGATTTACATCATGCGCGTATTCTGTTCATTCACATCTTTCATTATTTTGCTTTCATCTCTTTGTATTCCGTATAGCGATGACATCTTGATGAGGCAACTCGTGACTGACTGCCGTAAATAACCGTCAACGTTAAGGGATGAAATGTTGTTTACGCACTTCGTACATCCTTACTTCTTATTTCATGCATTCTTATTCGTTTTTTTTTTCAAATCTGATTTACAATTTAATTTGTTAAACCCTCTATGGCAATTCGTGTCTCAGCGTTTATGCGTCTCTCCATCTGTCTAATAGTTTAGTCTTGAGAAATACACCCAACGTAAGAGTAACGAAACTTGAATTGGTTGCATCGTAGAGGGAGATTCCCCTGTAATATTTAATTTCACACAAAAATTTGAATAAAAGAAATATTGGCAATTAAAAGTGCTAGGAAATTTATTTATATTCAATATCGATTGGGCATTCGTTTTAGAAGATTCAACTGAAAGGAAATGAAACTTTTAGAGAAAATTTATAGGGATAGTGTAGTGTTGCTCGCAACGATTCGAATTTGATAGCATCATTCTGTATATTTTATTTTTGTTTTTTATTTCTAAAATAGTAAGGTGAATGAAATGCAAAATAGTTAAGTAGCTCATTGGGTGACCATCTCTACATACGTATTTCTTCGCTTGTTTTAATATCGCAAGACATATATTTGCAATTGCAATTTCCTTTTTGAATTACATCGATTTGCAATTGCAATTTCGCTCTTTGAATTACATCGATTTGCAATTGCAATTTCCTTTTTGAATTACATCGATTTGCAATTGCAGTTTCGCTCTTTAAATTACATCGATTTGCAATTGCAATTTCCTTTTTGAATTACATCGATTTGCAATGCAATTTCGCTCTTTGAATTACATCGATTTGCAATTGCAATTTCCTTTTTGAATTACATCGATTTGCAATGCAATTTCGCTCTTTGAATTACATCGATTTGCAATTGCAATTTCCTTTTTGAATTACATCGATTTGCAATTGCAATTTCGCTCTTTGAATTACATCGATTTGCAATTGCAATTTCCTTTTTGAATTACATCGATTTGCAATTGCAGTTTCGCTCTTTGAATTACATCGATTTGCAATTGCAATTTCCTTTTTGAATTACATCGATTTGCAATGCAATTTCGCTCTTTGAATTACATCGATTTGCAATTGCAATTTCCTTTTTGAATTACATCGATTTGCAATTGCAATTTCGCTCTTTGAATTACATCGATTTGCAATTGCAATTTCCTTTTTGAATTACATCGATTTGCAAATGTATTCTGCTCCTTTCGAATTTCATTTTCAGTGCTCGTTTATTGAAATTTTCGGTCGCATATTGAGAAAGCAACAACTTATGTATGAGTTGCAAAGGATTAATTGATCTATACTATCCATTCGCACTTATACATTGCATAAATTTGCTTAGATTTCCATCAACTTTAGAAAATATATAGGTGATGATAAAAAAATGAAGAACTATCTCGTCGATAAAATTATTAGAAAAGTAGAAAGATGAGCATTATTTTCGATTGCTGTCCTCTTTTCATTATTCATATAAGATATTCGTAATTTTTAATTTCTTCTTCATTTCCTTCTCATATATTCGATTAATTCGTATTCGTCCATAGATCTTTTTTTTTTTTTTGTTTATTATAATAGTTTATTTATCTTTGTATCGAATGCGTTATCAATAGTAATGTCCAAACGTTGATTGGAAGCATTGTGATGAGATATGCTTAAATCAAGGTATGAAAAGATAAACGTTCTTTTTGTACCTATATTTTGTACTTATCATCTCTGCCATTTTACATTCCCCGCTGATACTTTATGTTCTTTATTTTAAAACTCTTTTAGCTTGAATAGCAATTCAGATTTTTTCAGATATTAGGCTCTAATCGTTGCTGTCATTTTTTAAATGTAAATTTTCTCACTTCTTCGAAATTAGTTTATAGTTGAAAGGCTTACCTTTTTTTAAGTGACACTTTATTGTTTCAAAAACAAATTTTCAATACTATTGTGATCGGAGTATCATAAATTATTGAGGCGATCATAAAAGAACAATGGTGAATGCGATTAGATCACCATTGATTTTCATCAATATGAGTTAGTTTTCGATGAATCATGCAGACGCCAAAAGTGATGTTTTCGAACTGTGGAATTCTGATTTTTAAGGGGAAAATCGAATCGGAATTTGTAAATAGACTCGGAAATGGAAATAGTGAAATTTGCTGATGAGAGCCTTAAAATCCTTACATCGAATAATTTCCAATTTTTGGGAGTGAATGTTTTCAATTAAAAAGCCCCAATTTAAGCATATTCAGATTTGAAAAATCCGCCATTGAATTTCGATGATCATCTAAATATTTGGATTCGTTGAATATAGTACTACTGACTTTTTCTTTCATAATGATGTCTTCGCTATTAGCAGAATTTTTTTTTTCGCATCTCTTGAAAGCACTCGTTGAGATATTCGAAAACTTGAACATATGAGGAAACAGTCAATTCTTAAAAATATCTTGTGAATATAGCCCAAACTAGACATAATTAAGGACAGTCTCGATGTTTTAGGTTTCTAGGAGACCACCCCGCAATACATCGATAGGTAAGCATAAGTAGAAATTAAAGTTTTGGTTGTTACATCCAATTAAGATGACGTCAACTAATAAAGGCTGTCAGCAAGTGCTTTGCATTTTGCAAATAGATGCACGTATTTTATTTTTGTTCATTAGGCAGCTGAATCGAATGCAAGATGAAATGAATTCTAATCACTCATAAAAAATTTTATTCCTTTGATCACTAAATTAATGAATGATTATGTGATGACTAATTAAATATACGGACTCACGTAGCTGACAGTCGGCTGTCTGACCACCCATATAAATGCTAATTAGCTATGTAACTAAGTCGATAGACCAAGACATTAACATACGCAGTGATGAACATTAGCAGATATATATTCGTGACAGAAACCCATCAAAAATGATAGGTAACTAAGTCATAGGTAACTCATTTGAAATCATAAAGAATATGCAAATTTCTTTGCTACTTGGGCGATTAATTCAGTAAGAACGTGATGAGGGCTAATTAAATTTAACGAATCAATTTAACGAATCAATTGAGAATAACTTCATTAACTAACTGCAATTGTAATGCACAAATAAGCAAACAGACACACACAGCAACGCTTAGATAGTTGAATGCGGGTAATTAGTGAATCATGAATAAACATTAGAGAATATTATTTAAATATGCGAATTCTTTCGAAAATTAAACCGATATTTATTTTATTATGTCATTCATAATTGCGTTATTTCACTTTTTGAATTTTTCACATTCTTTGCATTAAAAATTTTCTCAATGAAAGCTATAGCTTACGTCATTCCACTTTTTAGGCGTCTATATAGGCAAATTTGTGTTGAAAAATACGTTATAAAGTCAACATTGTATCTATATCTGTCTATCTCTCTGTCTGTCTGTTTGTCTGTCTACATTTATTCCGCCTTATTAATGCTTGATGACTTATTGAAGTGGATGGAAAGGCGAGCACAATGAAAAAGCACACATCGTGCCATGTTTTCCGATTCGCTTATTTGCTTGTTTATTGTTTCTGCCTCGTTAGCGCAATAGATGTCATTAGCAAAAGTTGGAGCACCTGTGTGAATACCTATAAGATATTTTATTTCTCTGTTAGAATCTTTCACCTTGTCAAACATATATGCTGCTATTAATATCATTTATAAATGCCTATGAGAATATAATTTCCTCGAATTTTTTTTTCAATTCCCAAATAATTTTTTATAGATCTAGTTTTATTTATTCCATATAATTATATTATCAATTTATTCAATGACGATAATAGCAAAAATATTAGTGATAAAGTTGTGTTTTTTCGTCGTTATTGACAACCAACTTCATAGGAAATGAAAATTTACCCCACGTTTAGAGGGGGCTTCATCATCTGTAGCCGATTTCTGAGCAATATTGGTAGTTTTTTTCTATCTTGAAATCTTTGAAAATCATTTTCCGCGCTAACATCCGGCTGGCAAAAGCTGCGATGCGCATCCACTTTATAGCCTTTGGCTATTAAAAGTGCCTTTAGCAACTACTTAATGGCTGTCAGCTAATAAAAGCGGCTGTCAGCAGCACTCGCTTTGCCGCACTCGTTTATTATGACCTTAGTTGTTAGCATCAACTGACAGCAAAGCCTGGTAGTGGCTGCCGTAACGTTGTCGTCCATTTTATGTGTTGCGTAATTATTGCTGTGAATTGTAAGATAGAAAATTCTAAGCGTTATCTGAAATTACGAAAAAAAAAAGAAGGGTCGCTTTGTTGGTAAATGAGTTCCGTAAGTCGCAAATGCGAATATTTTTGAAACGCATCCAGAGTATATTTGAAAATAAACCATTTTATGATAGCGTTCCCTCAAGCTTTGCACTCAATGCCACACGCTTTGCAACAAACTATTCGTTCCATTCTGTTCTCATGTCTATTCTATTTTGTGATGTATAGCAAACTAGAGCAGTCTTTAGTTCCATAATTTATGAAATCAAAATAAATTTCTTCTTTGCTAATTGAAGTGTAATTATGAGCTATCTAATGATAATATTTGAGGTCAATGGATAGGATGCTATCGGCTGATGATGATGCGAACGAACTCGAATCCGTTCCTTTGCCAATACAAACGTTTCTTTGGCGACAAACCAAGTAATTTCTATAATGATTTCTTTTTTTTTTTTTGCAATGGGGAGTATATGTCTTATACGATCGCTGAGGGGACATCGTTTATTTTTGCCTACTATATTTGAATTTTTCATTCAAAATTCTTTGTTTTTCAGTTTCTTTTATATATGTTTTTTTTTTCATCTTTGATTGAATTTTCTATAAAACGAGCCTAACAAGACGTTTAGTCTTAAGAAGACTTCATGATGAACTTATGGGGAGTTCGATGGCGGAACTCCAATTCATGAATTTTCATACATTTGAAAGCCTTGCAAAGAGTACATTGTACAACACTACATATTTCACTTCGAAATGGTCCATCTTTGGGTTTAGATGTAACTGAGATGCCCATATTTCTTAGGGAGATTATTTTGGATCATTATTAGTCGTTGAAGGATGTCATGGCTATTTTTGCGTCAATATTATACAATTGATATTCGTATTCTTAGTGCTGATGTATTAAGTAACACTAATCACATTCTAAAAATTACCAAACAGTCTAGTTGAAATGTGAGAGAAGTAGGAAACCTAGAGCCTAGAGTTTGTCCTGTGAATGGTGAACTTCACTTATTAGAGGTGACTTAACAGAAAAGGTGATAATTTTTGAATCATAAGTGATATGCCTAAGTTAATCAGTGGCAATCTTCCTAGAAGGGACAATAAAGTTCTATGTATGCTTTTGATTATTACTGACGTAAAAATTTCAGAAATATTTTATCCTTTTTTACACTCATATAAGATTCTTAAAATCTCTCAAATTTGAGATTTCATTTCTTTCAAGAGAGAAGTGCTCATACTTGATGAGTTTCTTGGAGGTACAACTAGCGAATTTTATCTGTCTGATTTCCCGGGGGTTACCAATAGTAGCGTTACGAATAGAGGTACATAGGCAAGGGAACGGGTCGAGTTTATCTAGACAGGGAGACAGATCGAGATTATCCAGGCAGGGGGACAGATCGGGTTTTAATGAGCATTACGGTACTATGCAAGCAGTCTGTAAAACGTGTAAAAGGCACCATAGAGAACTATACTATAAGTGATAATAAGTAGGAAAGAGCGATCATAGACACTAAATTAAATTTGGGGAGAAAAAAGTGGAAAAAGCAATGAAACAATGTGTTTTAATTTGTTTTTTTATATGAGAAAATTATTGTAATTGATGAAATGAATGTTTTCAGTCCATTTCTTGGTGCAAAAATTGGAAAACTTCATGAAGCATCATGTGTGGTGAGTCATTTAATTTCACTAATAAATATTATTAACGAATGAAATTCTGTTTGAAGATTATCTACGAAAATTGAACTTATATGTTTGCTCTTCGATTTTATATTGCAAGCCATGATATGTGGTGATTTTTACAGTGAACGTTGCTGCTGAAGAAAAAAGAAAATAAATTTGAGAAAAAAGAATAATAAAACGAAAACCTAAGTCTCACTGCTTAGATTATCCTCTAAAATTAAGCAAGCTAGCGTTCTTTGATCAATAACTTCTATATACTCGTAATAGTTTTTGCAGAAATATATGTATTATAATTTATAAGCATTTCGAAAATTTGAAAATATTTTTCTGCTTTATGATTGTATATAAATGCGCATAAATACAAATTTGAATATCACTTAGATTTTCGATGAGAAAAAAAATTGATTAATATTTCAGACATTTGAAAGAGTTGTCGTACAAAATATACTACACGGGTTAAGTCCATCACTTTCGGATGCGATCGGATCCGTATCGAGGTGGAGATTCGTTCGAGCCGCTTTCCCACATATAGTTCAGGTTATCTTATTTTCAAAACATCTTATTGGCAGTATACTGCATATTGAAATGGTTCGATTGGACGTTCTCTCTTTCAAAGGCACAGGACGATTTTGAAGGGTTTTTGGAATGTTTGTAGCATTTCCCATATATCATATTTTCGCTCTGTGGTACTGTTATGTACGTCATCATCAAAAATCATTTATATGCTGTAAAATGTTGCACATCTTCCAAAATTCTCGCTTTGTTGTGTTATATTTAATTCGCTTTCTCGAAAGTGGTGTAAATATTGTGCTATCTTAGGTACGTTACCATTATAATGCGCTATGCTAAATGTGTTATATTTAGCGCATAAATGACACTAATCAGAACAAAATAAATTTTAGCAAAGGTTTGCGCAAGCAATCGAGTTAAGTTGAGTGTGAAAATTTTGCTGGTAATATTGTAGGAAAAATCAATTCGTGAGATTAGTGGAATGCAGAAACACACATGACAATTCCTCTGATATGCTTTCCATTCCTAATTTATTGGAAATCCTTTTGCAGAAATTTTCTTATAAAATAGAAATAGCGACAGTATTTTTTTTTAATGCATATATTTATTTGTCAGTTTTCTTCACATCGGTTTCAATGAGGCGCAAGAACTTCTATTAGAACAGGGAATAGTGCATCATAGAAAGAAAAATTTAGCTTTTTTTCCTTTGTTATTGGTGCAGCCGGGTATTTTAACAATCGCAGCATTTATATATTATATCAGGCTCACATGCATCTATTCACTTGTAGTTCATATTCGGCCATGTGAGGTGTATATCCGAGATGAGGTGTTTATGTGAGAGCATTTCAGTGTTGTGCATCGTTAATAGCTGAAGCAACAACACGAGAAGAAGGCACACCGATCAGCGGTTCACTAACTAAGATTCTTTATATCTTACATTGGTTATTGCTCGATTCAGCTAACGAATGTTGCGATTCGGATAGTGGAAAGGTTCAACTTTATATATAATAATATTACTTTTTGATATCTATTGTTCTTCTTTATACTTTCAGCTATAAATGCCTAATTGATTGATATTAATCGACCACTTAAGTTTCATCACGATTGTTTTTCAAATCAGATTTCTCAAATCAGTTTCTAAATCGCCTTTCCATTGTGAATATTTTTTAAAAAATATTTCCATTCGATATTATCGTATTGAATTTGTGAAATATTTGAAATTTTTATATTCTTATAAAATTTTGCTGTGGGAAACGTACGCGGAAAGTGACACATTCGCTAGTTCAACATTTTCTTTTTATTTCTTTTTTTTTTCCCCCATTTAAAAACAAATATTTAAGCATGCCAGAGGAGTCACAAAGAGCAGTGCTTTCGCGTTTTGCTCACCTAACCGCTTATTTTCCAGAATACACCAGTAAATATTGGAATAAAGAAAGTAATGGGGAGATTTTTTTTAGTGACTCGACCGCTCATAAAAAATTTTTCACAAAAAAATGCATTTTTACGCATTTTTGCAACTCCCTTTCGTTTTGACAACGCTTATTTATCTATGTATGAGTCTATTTGTCTCTTAGATAATCTCAACTTAGAAATTATAAAGACCACAACTGCAAAATTTGCTAGCATCGTTATATAAAGCATGATGCAAAACCTCTATGGCGGTCAATTTAGAGGGTGCTAAAAGGTAGGAGGGCGTTGGTATGGCATGTGGTTTTGCATTCAGCCTGCTTGATCAACTAGATGCACAAATAAGCAGCAGAAAATGAGGTATCATAATAAAGCGTTCATTTTTTAGCTGAAGCAACCACCTGTGCTTTTCTTCCGGGAAAGATTCGTTTCTTTGCAATAAACCGGCATAAAGCCAGTGTAAAATTTATAGTTTTTTGGTACCTTCAAGTGCTCCTTGCTTCTTTCAAAGATAGATGGATTAGCGTGAACTGTGCGGTAGAGGAAGCAAACCCGTGCTATCTGTTAGATTTTCACTTTCTGGTTTTAGTGGTTTCCGAGTTGAAACTACAAAATGCATTCATACGGACACTCCGATAAAAATTAACCAGAGGGTAAATCTATTCATAGCAAATTTCCAAAAATGTGTAAAAATCCATTTTTTATGAGGGATTTATTTTAGTGATCGAATCAACTAAATAATGATTATTTGATGTACTCAATTAGCAAGTAATCTTCGAAAAAATTAAAAATTCTGTAATGACGATAAATCCTTGTCATTGGCCACATTTATCTTAGCTGGGCGATGGCCACTTAGTAATGAGGCCAT
Organism: Baylisascaris procyonis; assembly: GCA_037389465.1. Lineage (NCBI taxonomy): Eukaryota > Metazoa > Nematoda > Chromadorea > Rhabditida > Ascarididae > Baylisascaris > Baylisascaris procyonis. The sequence goes on from JAZARR010000250.1 coordinate 1,468,650, forward strand.
AAAACCAGTATTGAGAATAAAGCTCTAATTCGATTCGTATGCGTTATTGAATATTGTATAGTTGTTTGTTTGTTTTTTTTTTTGTATATTATGGAGTGCTAATGAAAGCGAAAAGGATAGGCAACAAGTAATTTATTTTCAATTGTCATTCTGCGCCTATATGTGTGTTTCTAAGTTTTAGTTCTGGAACCACTAGAGCTAAGAGTTACAACTTATGTCTTTTAGTTTCAGCTCGCAAACTACTGAAGCTGTAGTTGCAAACTTAGCATATGTAGTTTACGTCATTATATGACGTCCTCAATTATCCTTCAGACTGCTGCATCACTGGTACTTGAAATGCCTAGTATCCTATGTTTTTGCGGGAATATTTTGTGCTGGTCGTATAGCATGTTCCACGGTTCGGCGGATCGGACCATAAATGGAACTGAGAAAGCGCATGTCGTATCAGACCATAGAAAGCTCACTTTTCCATCTTTTCGAGTGCCTAATCGTGCAATTGCTGTGTCTTTATCGGTTTTTTTGCGAGTGTCCCGTGCTTACCTCGCGACCAAGCTGTATTTCATTCAGTGCAAATGATGCTTAAAATATTGCGTCACAATTGATTTGCATCACTTGCCCATCCATTTCTTTTGTCAACCTTAATATTTGATAGTTCCGAAAGTTATTTGTATATTCTCATTACGCAGGAAAGTGGTCAATGATAAGCTTTAATAATGCGTGCATGTGCATGGTCTCCTAAAGCAGATGCAGAAGGGCCATAAAAGCAGGGCCAAAAGGCAGAGGTTGCAGATCACATAATACAGCATGCTTTATTGACTGTGCTTTTCTTCCGGGAAAGATTCGTTTCTTTGCAATAAACCGGCATAAAGCCAGTGTAAAATTTATAGTTTTTTGGTACCTTCAAGTGCTCCTTGCTTCTTTCAAAGATAGATGGATTAGCGTGAACTGTGCGGTAGAGGAAGCAAACCCGTGCTATCTGTTAGATTTTCACTTTCTGGTTTTAGTGGTTTCCGAGTTGAAACTACAAAATGCATTCATACGGACACTCCGATAACCAGAGGGTAAATCTATTCATAGCAAATTTCCAAAAATGTGTAAAAATCCATTTTTTATGAGGGATTTATTTTAGTGATCGAATCAACTAAATAATGATTATTTGATGTACTCAATTAGCAAGTAATCTTCGAAAAAATTAAAAATTCTGTAATGACGATAAATCCTTGTCATTGGCCACATTTATCTTAGCTGGGCGATGGCCACTTAGTAATGAGGCCATAAAACCAGTATTGAGAATAAAGCTCTAATTCGATTCGTATGCGTTATTGAATATTGTATAGTTGTTTGTTTGTTTTTTTTTTTGTATATTATGGAGTGCTAATGAAAGCGAAAAGGATAGGCAACAAGTAATTTATTTTCAATTGTCATTCTGCGCCTATATGTGTGTTTCTAAGTTTTAGTTCTGGAACCACTAGAGCTAAGAGTTACAACTTATGTCTTTTAGTTTCAGCTCGCAAACTACTGAAGCTGTAGTTGCAAACTTAGCATATGTAGTTTACGTCATTATATGACGTCCTCAATTATCCTTCAGACTGCTGCATCACTGGTACTTGAAATGCCTAGTATCCTATGTTTTTGCGGGAATATTTTGTGCTGGTCGTATAGCATGTTCCACGGTTCGGCGGATCGGACCATAAATGGAACTGAGAAAGCGCATGTCGTATCAGACCATAGAAAGCTCACTTTTCCATCTTTTCGAGTGCCTAATCGTGCAATTGCTGTGTCTTTATCGGTTTTTTTTTTACAAGAAGCGCATATTGTGCCAACTTTCCTAATGCGCTTTCCGATTTGTTTGAAATGAGCTTCGTTCTTTCTAAACATTGAGTTTCATAAACGGTTCTTTAACGGAGAGGGAGTAAATATATGTTGATTGAGTATGATTTTAGAGTGTCACCGAGGTGGGCGAAGTAAGCGTACATTCAGTGCGTCAATATACATTCTCGATAAATAGCATACAATTATTTGTCTATCTGCTTGCACCACTTGTCAACGTTATAACCGAAAACGATATCGCATCGCATATTCGCCTCGAAAGTGGTCTTAAAATATGGCAGTCTCTATGGCAGGTAATATTATTACCTATACAGTTGAGAGAATCTTTTCATGCATTAAGGGCCAAAAGGTGAGATTATTAGGGAGAGAAGAGCAAGAAGTGCAGATGAAATAAATATTTTATGTGCCTTTGTTTTTGAAGGTTATTGCAAATTTTTGAATTTTTGTGTAATTTGTTGTTGAATTTTTGTGTTTTTTGTGTAAATTTTTGTGTAAAATTTCAAATGAAACTTATTGTAAAACCTTTTTTGTGCTTATTCAGCGGATTTTTTTTCTGCTTGAAATACCGTCTTTTGACAATTGTAGATTGCGAATATGATTTGTTCGAATAGAACTTATGTCTTAGAAACAATTCATATCGTTTGGGATATCACATATTTAATTATCTGCGGATATCGTTCCGGGTTTCTGTAATAAGCAAATGTAATGGATGTCATTGTTTCGCATTTTCATAGGTTGCCATACAATGAGTGACAAACGTATAGCCATATTTTTACCACATTTTTGAAAGTTGTAGGCATAAGCAATTATGCAAATAGAAATCACAAAGGAAACCATCCTCCCCAATGAGGAGAGGTGATTTTATCTATGATGCGTCTACGTCATTCCCCTCCCCCCCCCCCCTCCCTCTCATCCTTACTGCGCTGGGCAATAAAGAAAAGAAAGAGGAAAGGGGGTCATAAGCTGCCATTTAGTTTCGTACTGGAATCATGAGTGATTCGGAAAAATGCTGTAAGAATGAGAGGCGAGAGAAAAAAGAAAATATTGTCAAAAAAAGGTTCACAATCTGGGACTGAACTCATAAGTAACGTGAATACAAAAAAGGCATTTCTTAATCTAAATAATGCAATTTTTAGTACCGGCAGCCGGATGTACTATGTTTTTGTGCGCCTGTCAAACAGCGTCGTTCACAATTGCCACTAGTTGCACTCGCTCGTAAGGCTGCACCTACATCAGGTGCACAAGGCATTTACCTTGGTGAGTTTGCTTTCTCGTCTTAAGCGATTATGTGTTTTGTTATAAGGACTGAGTAGCAATGCTTACCCATATTTGTGCTTACCTGAATTAGTAGAGCATAAGCCATCTATGAAAGGGATGACCAAGGTATCTGTATTTCAAATGGAACTATGTTTTTAAAAATTATTCTGTTTTTTGACCTTTTTTTAGTGCTTTAGTTGCTTTTACTCAGCAGATTACTTACCGAGCTGAAATTGTTGTCGGCGAAAAGCCTACGCATGCGTAAAATCTCATTGCTCTAAAAAATTGTCACAATTGATCCCGATTGAAGATGGCATCAAAAATATTTCCAAAATTGCCGAAGTGATTTTATTTTGTGGCATCTGTAGACATTTCAAAGCTTTTCTCTATTATTGAAGCGAGGAGGAGGGGGAAGGGGTGATGAGTGAGGGAATTTTCAAAAAAGTTTGCCTTTCTTTTTGCAATATTTGAAACGTACTTTTTATTTGTTCATTTTGTTTGAATATAGTCGAAAGTTATATCAACTTTTCGTATATTCTCATTCCTTCGCTTTTAATTTCGATATGAATGGAGTTACCGTACTATCTCCTTCTTCATTTACCGTACTATCCTTCTTCATTTTATTATTAGTTATAGTCGTTTTCAGTGACAAGTTTTAGATTATCAATGATAAGCTTTAGCTTAACTATGTGCTCTATGCGTTTTCCATTACTGCTATAAACTCTCGTATTTAGAATAGAGATTTGCCCTTTTATGGGCAATATATAATTGTAGAAGCTTTGAAATGTTCTATAATGCTAAAGGTAATTATCGTTCGAAAATATGCTCTATGCAATAGGGGATTTCAATCACATCTATACCCATGAGTTTTAAAGAAAATTCACTGAGAAAAAAATATTCAAAGAAAGAGTAATGAATTTACAAGTATCCAACTTAAGCGTATCTATTATTTTCGCTATTTGTTTTATGCATAATTTTTAATATTTATGATAATTTTTAATAAATTTTTTTCTTTCAGTAATTTTTTATATATTCACATTTATGATATTCATAGTAATTTTTGATAATTTATGAGAAAAAAATTATTTTTGATACTTTTTGATATATTTATATTTGTGCAATAGTTTTAGCCATCAAGTTTTTTGGTGTGCATAAAAGATTAACTTCTCTTATGCAACCATCTTGATCGTTTTTTTTTTTCATAGTTGAGGTGTGTTACAACATGATTTTGTATTTAGAATTTAATTGCACGTGGTAATTAATTGCTTGCTTTTTTTTTCTTAGCAATATAAGTGGATTTACAATTCAGCAGAGAGGATCAAGTATATTTATCAGAGGTGATATTATTGACATAAAATGCAAGTTAAAGACTATATTTTATAGGGGATGAAAGTGAAGCACCAACTCGGCGATTATCGCAATCACCGGCTCAATTAGCGCCACGTCTTCCTTCAGCGGTACCCCCACCGAAACCACCGCGTACAGATTTAGCGGTCCTTTCGAGTCTTAAAAAGAAACGGGAACGTGAGAAACAAAAGGAATTAGCCAACGAGAAAGTCGCTAACGCACAAAACGAGCAAAAGAAAACATTAGAAGTTGCGTCGGCAACCAGCTTTGCGACTGTAAGTATTTTATCATCTTCCACTGTGAACATGCTTATATAATACCTAATCAAATGAATATTTTAATATAACAAGTTTCTTTTTGTACCTAAGCATTTTTCATACTTGCCTGCGACTACAAAAACCTAGGTCGACAATGCAAATATTTGCCTTTTGTACTTGATTTTATTATATTATACAGTAATCCTATGCCAGTCTACAGTATGTTTGTCGATCGGCTAAGATCATAGAATTATTGATTTACCTGATTGATGGTCACTATTTAGCCTCTCTATCGTTGTATTCTTTTATTTGTATTGCTTCTTTCAGAGTTTAAAGTGCAACATTTCACTTTTCTTCTGTAGGTTTTTTTCATTGCCTATAGCAAATTATTATGGCCTCTTTTATCGGCTTATTTATACTTATATTTCTATCCTCACAACTAATGGTTTCAATTTGCAAATGAAGAAAACTAAGTTGTTGAGATTTTTGATACGATGGCTCCGAGCTCCAGTTTCATTCTTATTGATTGTGATTTTTTTTTAAATTTATATTTCCTTAAATGTATGGTCAAATTTGCAAATCAATTTCTTATTGGCAGCCGTTTAAATGTCACTTTTAATTGAATTTATGGTCAAATTCTTGATTCAGTTTCTTATTGACAGCCGGTTGAATGCCATCTAAGGTCGACTTCTGCAACTGGACACCGTTATATTGAGAACTCTACAGCATTAACTGAGAAAATTGTGAGACCTCAAATTGCTGAGTTGTTTCTTTAAAACAATATTCTAAAGCATCAGTTTAGTGCGCCTTAAAATGTTTATGTAACTGAACACTTTGATCGTTGAAATTACACAAAGCACATATTGTGCCAGTGTTACTGCTATGAATTCCGACTTATTAATCCATTCATTAAATTTTATTATTGACTTTCATTCTCTCGTTAAGTTCCCAACTTCTGTGTTCTAATAATTTGCGTAAGCGAATTCGCCTTATGTTCTGAGAATGGGAATTGAGGGGGAGAAGGGTAGGGGGATCTAGCACTAGAAGGATATATCAGCATTGTTCTTTTTTCAGAAAGGAACCATCGAGGAGGATTCGAGATCATCAATTGTCCGTAGTGTGAGTGAATATCGTGCCGATGAGTTAGCAATTGATGTCCGACAAAAATTCACTAAAAGTAATACAACGGCTAATTTCGATGTTTCTCCAAGTTAGTGAATTTGCGATCATTTCGAAAATTTTTATCTTTATAATTTATTTACTCTTGAGATTTTATCATCACTCGTCGAACATTTTCTATGGCCGTCTGCTAAATTTTTTTTGGAATTTTTTTCTTTCAGAAATTTAATTTTTCATTGACGCAGTAAAATATTTTCAGAATTCAGTTTTAAAAAAAAAATTATGATGTACAAAATCAAGTATGTCGAAGATATTTATCTTGTCTAGCATTGAGCAATTTCTATTCGCTAAATTTTTGGGTTTTTTGCTAATTTATTAAGGAAGTTGCTTTCTGCCGCAGAGAGCAATTCCCAATCTTCCATTCAATATTCCTTCCCACTTACTTCATTCTTGCAATTCTTTGTCATTGGCCTACTTTTACATTCCTATCCAATGAATCATTCATCATCGAATAGAGTAGAAATGTTTTAGAGTAAGCGAGTAAGAATAAAGCTTTATGATGGGATACAGATATACAAGCACCATCAGAAACAGGTAGAAACACGACGAGTTGAAAGAGGAGGGGCATAGAATATAGGAGCAACATAAAAATAGGATATATACACATATACTGCTCGGAAACCTCATAAAGGAAAAAACCTTAGAATGATATGATAGCCAGAAGAGAGCGAGCACATCGAAGTCCTCTTCCGGCAATCCGTTTCTCCGACATTTCCGCCGAAATCACCTCTTGCTCACTTCATCCCGCCGTAGATTTCCTGGAATGAGGTTACTTAAAAAGAGAATCGTCTCGTTGCGATCAGTTGTTGCCGCTTTAATGAAAAAAAATTTCCTAATCTGCAAAAAGTTTGTTAGAAGGTATCTATTTGGTACGGATCGATGATTTACGTTTTCGAATTTATGCGGGTGAAGGCTTATATTCGCACAAGTCGTATAGCCTAGTTTCCTTTAAAATAGTTAGACTGCTATTATCAGCTTCGATATAAAGCAGTGAATGTGTGAAATGGATCTACGCGAAGTTTGCAAGTCGTTTTGCAAAAAGATGTCATTTTTTAGGTGTAACGAAAGGTATGGATGAGTTGGATGAAGCATTGAGATTTGTCGAAGATAACTCATTGAGTGAGATGATGATTGAATTATCGGATAAAGCTCCACTCGTTCAACTGCAAGAAATATGCTCATGTATATCGGCTGATGTTGAAAACTCACTTGGAAGTGGATGCGAGGCTAGCTTCATTTCTCTTTTTTTTGTCTATTTTATTGTGCTCTAACTAAACAACTATAAACTAATCTCGTTCTTCTTTGACATAATTTTATTCTGCTGAGTTCATGTTGCTCTTTGGTTGATGTTGCAATATGGCAAACTCCATTAACATGAAGTTGGAAATGAAGATTCCTATTGATTTCTTGTCGTAGAAGCGCATTCAAGAGTTCCTCGTTAAGCTATTTGATGTAAATATCTCGTTGAAGGGAATGATAAGTTGTATTTTTCTGAGCAATGAAGTATGGCATGATTTTTCATCGTGCAGGAATTTGACTGAGGATTTCATCTTAAACAGCTATTTATGAGTACAAGCCAGATGATGTAAGCCTCGAATAGTCGATAGATGCAATCACAGATTCTAAATAGATCGATAGGTGAGCGGCGTAATGAACATTTTTGAATCAGATGCAGCTGAGTTCATAATTCCTCAAAATGGTGCATTTCGGCTTATAAAGGTCTATGCCCAATGACCATCAATCTTTACACTACGCTGGTCTACAGTATATCTGCTGCATTTGTTTTTTATCATTCCGATACAGTAGTGCCTGATATCTTTTCGGTTCTTGTTCGGGTAGGATGTGAGGATGAATGCCATGCAGAAGTTAGGAGTTCTAAAGTACTGATTATATTTTCAGGTAGTATGTGAGAATTGTAATACGGTAGTTTATCGTGAAGGTACGGTAGTGGGCGTTTGCAAGTGTAAACGGAAATCGTCATCATCAAGCTCAAGATTCAAAATCGTCTCAACGGCACCAAAAAAGGATTCACAAAGTTCTTTACAAACCGATTCCAGTCGTAGTGCTACCATCCAAAGAGGTTTTCATTGCTTGCATGTTTATTGTTCTTTGGGAGGAAAGCATGAGATAAGCTGCATCATAATATTAGATATTCTTTATAAACATATCACTTATTACAGTAATCACAAATTACAGTAATCGCGTCGGGTTTACATATTACAGTAAGGAAATCGAAAATTGATCCAAGGGAGTAGGTTGCCTACTTATTGCAGATTGTAATTAGAGGTGGGGTATGGTGGGGAGGAGAGATCGTTCGATATTTTATCCTGTTCACTGCTATGCTTATAATTGAGCTGAATTTGAAATTCATTTCTCAATAGCATTTGTTCAATTTTTTTATATAAACGCAGCACTTACTATTATATTGTTAGAAAAAATAAGATTATTTCATACTTCAATAGTTCTAATAGTAACGAAAGCAAGAGTAAATTATACGTTCAATATGCTGACGATAATAGCTGCATAGATTTTATAATAAACTAGAGCTAAGTGAAAATATTTGAATGAAAATATCCTTGATCTTTGTGTGGATGGTTATGGGTTTTAATTAAGTGAAGATGAATACTTCAAAATTCCGGAAGTCGGACATTTATCAACTTGGTAGTAGTATAAAATTGTTGAAAAAAAAAGAGATGTGCATTGTTCTTGGCTTCACAGAAGTATTTTCAACGAAGAAGAATGTCACAGGAAAGGCTTCTATGCGGTTCGAGGTATTTTATCCACTGCTTGGCTCTTTCCCTTCCTTCTTGTTCCATTTTTTTTTTTAATATTGAATATCTCGAATATTCGTTTCAAAGCATTCATCGCCCTTGTATTAAAATGATTTCAGAGGAGACAGCATCGACTTGTAGTGGAAGGACGGTGATACGGAGGCCGACAATTACAATCGAGACTGAGGTACAACGAGACAACGAAAGTAAAAAGGAATACGATCCACTCGAAAATATCTCAATGAAGAGTGATGTCGCTCAACAGGTAAATTTTTTTATACCATCAGTGTTTTTCCGCTTCTTCTATATTAAAGTCAGCATAGCTTGTTGAGTTTTTTATTGCGGCTTAAGATCTGCGGCACTCAAATAATAAGAATGCTGCTTCGTTATCTATCCTATAGGAAAATTCGATGAGATTATCCTTTTTTTTTCACGTTTTCGCTGATACTGTCGATGGTGGATTCGGTTTTTGAAATCGCCCTTTGCGATTCTATTATATAATCAAGAAGATAAGTGATATCTCTCATATATTGTTCAATGATTTCAATTTCTATGCCATTAGTTATATTTTCGGCTATGCAATCATTGGTATAAATCTTTGGCTATGCAATCATCCGATGTATTTTTGTTTGTCTTGATTAGATCAATCAGATATTTTTAAAAATTAAATCGATCCCAAAAATCACCCCTCATTTGATTTCATGCTGGAAAAGTCCGAGGAAAATATATCGTTCTGAAATATTTTCCACTTCAAAATAACTCCGCAATTTTTTGCAAATGTTTTTTTTTTAAATTATTCATCATGGAGTGGTCTGGCATCGATATTGTATTAATCCAAATAGTCCTCATGAAGATTTTGCCCTCAAGGTATATAAGGAATCCAAATAAATCGAGTTTCTGAGCCATTCATGCGAATTAAAGTACGCCTTAATATTGTTGAAATACTATTCTATTTTGAAGTAGGCGAATTAAGTTATTTGAGATACTTTCACCAATGCAAATCGCGCAACTTCTGTCATAAAAAATTTCTTCTTGCATACAACTGTGAAGAAAGGAGCATCCTGCAGATATTGTTGGTTTTTGCTTCCTGAAAGCAGAACATATTCTGACTGAAGAGAACAACTGAAATATAAAATGAGCATCCTCACCATTCTCCATTCATATGCCTACCGATCCCTTCAACCAATTGAAATGAGCAAGAATTAGCTATGTGGTCATCTTGGATGGTTTTATAGGCTTTAAGCGATCCACATGAGGCTACCTACTTGGATGTGGCAGTGATTCGATGTTTGCTGATCAAACATTGGTCGGAAGATGGCGTTTATTGGGCGATGAGATATTTATTGAATCGATTAGCCGATATCGATTCATATCGTAGTTCACAAGAGGGAATGTTCCGTTCGAGAGCAAATTCAGCGCCAACCGTACCGCATCTTAAAATATACTCATCTGAAACGGTTGGTTCTAATTTTTTTTTTTAAAGCATTTCGCAAGCGATTGGGTAGTATTTTATACTATTAGGTTCGTAAAACAAGTGCAAAAGAACCGACATGGGCTTTTAACTTTCCACTGAGCTAATCTACTATTCGCTGAAGTTGTCAACGCATGTGCGATACCGCATCCCCTTTGGAACCATTCAAGTCGCGCATGTAAATCCTCTATAAAAGGTTTTTTTCTGGTACTATACAGGTAGTGAAAAAGCACATATCGTGGTTTTTTGATATAATATAGGTAACACAAAAGCCCATATTGTGCTATAGGAACTAGCACACTATGAGGTTTTGATTACTTTCATTTGATCGCTCAGTTTCAAAAATTACTAATAATTAATAAATGTGTGAAATAATTAAATGCTTTGCTTGTTTAGTAAATCCAATTGTGCGCATAACAAAAATTCCTTTTCTCCAAACTGATCGGTGTAAAAATACAAATCAAATCGATCGAAAGTATATGCAAGTTTTCGATCACTCCTTAAATATCATAGTTATATATGCAAATTTTCAAGCACCCCTTAAATATCATAGTTATATATGCAAATTAATGCTTCAAAATGAGCATTGGTATAAGAGATGTGCATTAAATCCACCAAAATGTCGTAATCGTAGCCCGCAAGAGTTGCAGAGATGAAACGGTGAATATAATCCCTTCATTTCATGCCGCGAATTTCAATATGCAAAAGCGCAAAAAAAGGGAAATTTTTGTGGAATATTTGCGTAAGCGTCTAGATCGGATAATATGAACAACACCTTGTTTCATATGTTTTGTAGCTTATGATAATTTTATGCAACTGGCAGAATGGCCAGAAATGATAAGCTGGCGAGAATGGCCATAATCCGAGGTCACATATCATGCCAGCTTACCTCACGCATTTAGTCGGTTTGTTTTTCTGAAGCGACCGCGGCGGCCATTTCTCTCATGAAGAAGTGTTAACATAGCTTCAGTATAATGCTTGACTCAAATAGTGACTTATAATTTTTTTCTTGGGGAATTTATCGGTCTATGCTTGGATTTGTGGAAGAATTTATGAAAGGAATAATGTGAAGGTGTTTTGATTTTGTGCAAAAGCGATTCATAAAAAAAAAACGAGTGCTCCTATGAAAATATTTTTTGAAAGATATTGCCGATGAATACTGAGTTTTTATCGTTGCATTTGAATGTGGGTGAATATGAGGCCGATTTGAGTGAACTAAAAAATAGCAATGTGAATGAAATTTATTTTTAAATGAGAGATTTTATCTCCAGCCGAAAGATAAAAAATGGAATATCGATAGAGAAAAAAAAATTATAATGAGCAGGTAGAAATATATTTGTGAAAATGCGAGAGGCAGATCGCTTTATTTAATCCAACGCGGTCGCTGGATGTAAAGAGTCCGCAGCTTGAGTTTCATCAGGTCATTTGGAAGATCGGAGTAATTTTCAGATCATTTTCAGGTCTTGAGTTTCAGGTCATTCGGAGGAGTAATGGCCAATGATAGGAAATAACGAGCTAATGCAATAGATGCACGTCGTATTGAGATTTATCGACAAATGATGATCGTCCTAACATGTTCCAAAGTGAAGTTATTGCAGGATACACGACTTAACCTTTCGGAAAATCAGTTTCGCACACCCACATGGGATGATTTGCAATTGAACGAGGTTGCTAAGAAATTGCAAACACAACAAGATCAATTGAAGCCAAAAGTGGCATTCAATGAAAGTGAAAGACAGAGGTGATTTTTTCATCTTTTTTTTTGTTTTTCTTTAGGTGATTTCAACATCTTTTTTTGAGTGGGATAATTTCTATTTTTTACTTCCTCTTTACTTTATTTTTATTTCCACACTAAGTATCCCGAATCTCATTGGTGGTGGGGGAAAGGGAGTACAAGCTCGTTTGTCGCTCAAGATTCGTGCATGAAAGAATATTCACTGTATATACAGATATACAGCCTATTTTTGCTTTTTTTTCATTTCACGCTGTACTGAATGAACTCTGCAGCCAAATTTGCTTAATCAGGGATATTTAGTCTGTAAATTTCTTTCGAATCAGTGGCTTCTTACTGATAGGAAGAGTGAACACCATGGCGACCAGAATTTTTGCTCAGAGAATCCTCAGTTCTAGCAGCCATAGTCCTTTCGATTATAGACGAATTTCGGAGTGAGACTATTAAGCGTTGATGATTGAGACTGCATGCTCTTTATGTCCTACTGAAAGTCCTTATAACCTTACCCGATCATTTTGGCTCCAGCCACACCTCTGTTGCTCACTCGCGCTCCGAACGTCTGCATATCGGCCATTTGCGCCTCTCCTAAAGATGCGAATGAATTCTGCCAGATGCATTTTCTTTTTGAAAGACAATAAATGATTCTCAGCAATCTAAGGCTGTGCAAATGAGCAGCACAAGTTTCTCCTCTCCCTTCCCATTCCATCTCTCCTCCAAGATTCATAGAACTTACGTAAAAGCGTTTCTTTAGCATAAGCATGAAGAAAACTGTTCATTTTATTTTTTCAACTCGATCATAAAGCAACAAACCAACATGGTTGTAAGTATGCGCATAAATAACATTCATTATATAAAACGTTTGAGCATAGATGACGAGGGGAACGTAGGTAACTGCAGATGCAGGCGTGGATGCAAAAATATTTGAGACGCAAATGACGAGGCAAATATCACAGCATGATTTGCAATGAATGATACGAAGTATGCAATGAAAGTGTTCAGGCGTCGAAGCTCAACAAGTGAACCAACTGAGCGTACATTAAAGGTTTATGAAGAACAACGTCGCAATAGTTTTGCCACAACATCATCCACACCTCGTTCTCGTGATAGGCGATTTCGCATTGATAGAAATAGGTATTCTTTTTATTCATTTATTTGCATTGCAATATTAGGTTTCTTTTTATTTATTTATTTGCATTGCAATATTAGGTTTCTTTTTATTTATTTATTTGCTTTGCAATATTAGGTTTCTTTTTATTTATTTATTTGCATTGCAATATTAGGTTTCTTTTTATTTATTTATTTGCATTGCAATGTTAGGTTTCTTTTTATTTATTTATTTGCATTGCAATGTTAGGTTTCTTTTTATTCATTCATTTGCATTGCAATGTTAGGTTTCTTTTTATTCATTTATTTGCATTGCAATGAGATTTTTTTTTATTCATTTATTTGCATTGCAATATTAGGTTTCTTTTTATTTATTTATTTGCATTGCAATGTTAGGTTTCTTTTTATTTATTTATTTGCATTGCAATATTAGATTTCTTTTCATTCTTTATTTGCATTGCAATATTAGGTTTCTTTTTATTCATTTATTTGCATTGCAATGCTAGGTTTATTTTTATGCATTTATTTGCATTGCAATATTAGGTTTCTTTTTATTTATTTATTTGCATTGCAATATTAGGTTTTTTTTATTCATTTATTTGCATGCAATATTAGGTTTCTTTTTATTTATTTATTTGCTTTGCAATATTAGGTTCCTTTTATTTATTTATTTGCATTGCAATATTGGGTTTTTTTTTATTTATTTATTTGCATTGCAATATTAGGTTTCTTTTTATTTATTTATTTGCATTGCAATATTAGGTTTCTTTTTATTTATTTATTTGCATTGCAATATTAGGTTTTTTTATTCATTTATTTGCATGCAATATTAGGTTTCTTTTTATTTATTTATTTGCATTGCAATATTAGGTTTCTTTTTATTTATTTATTTGCATTGCAATATTAAGTTTCTTTTTATTTATTTATTTGCATTGCAATGTTAGGTTTTTTTTGTTCATTTATTTGCATGCAATATTAGGTTTCTTTTTATTTATTTATTTGCATTGCAATGTTAGGTTTTTTTTTATTCATTTATTTGCATGCAGTATTAGGTTTCTTTTTATTCATTTATTTGCATTGCAATATTAGGTTTCTTTTTATTTATTTATTTGCATTGCAATATTAGGTTTCTTTTTATTTATTTATTTGCTTTGCAATATTAGGTTTCTTTTTATTTATTTATTTGCATTGGAATATTAGGTTTCTTTTTATTTATTTATTTGCATTGCAATATTAGGTTTCTTTTTATTTATTTATTTGCATTGCAATATTAGGTTTCTTTTTATTTATTTATTTGCATTGCAATGTTAGGTTTCTTTTTATTCATTCATTTGCATTGCAATGTTAGGTTTCTTTTTATTCATTTATTTGCATTGCAATGAGATTTTTTTTTATTCATTTATTTGCATTGCAATATTAGGTTTCTTTTTATTTATTTATTTGCATTGCAATGTTAGGTTTCTTTTTATTTATTTATTTGCATTGCAATATTAGATTTCTTTTCATTCTTTATTTGCATTGCAATATTAGGTTTCTTTTTATTCATTTATTTGCATTGCAATGCTAGGTTTATTTTTATGCATTTATTTGCATTGCAATATTAGGTTTCTTTTTATTTATTTATTTGCATTGAAATATTAGGTTTTTTTTATTCATTTATTTGCATGCAATATTAGGTTTCTTTTTATTTATTTATTTGCTTTGCAATATTAGGTTCCTTTTATTTATTTATTTGCATTGCAATATTGGGTTTCTTTTTATTTATTTATTTGCATTGCAATATTAGGTTTCTTTTTATTTATTTATTTGCATTGCAATATTAGGTTTCTTTTTATTTATTTATTTGCATTGCAATATTAGGTTTTTTTATTCATTTATTTGCATGCAATATTAGGTTTCTTTTTATTTATTTATTTGCATTGCAATATTAGGTTTCTTTTTATTTATTTATTTGCATTGCAATATTAAGTTTCTTTTTATTTATTTATTTGCATTGCAATGTTAGGTTTTTTTTATTCATTTATTTGCATGCAGTATTAGGTTTCTTTTTATTCATTTATTTGCATTGCAATATTAGGTTTCTTTTTATTTATTTATTTGCATTGCAATATTAGGTTTCTTTTTATTTATTTATTTGCTTTGCAATATTAGGTTTCTTTTTATTTATTTATTTGCATTGGAATATTAGGTTTCTTTTTATTTATTTATTTGCTTTGCAATATTAGGTTTCTTTTTATTTATTTATTTGCATTGCAATATTAGGTTTCTTTTTATTCATTTATTTGCATTGCAATATTAGGTTTCTTTCTATTTATTTATTTGCATTGCAATATTAGGTTTCTTTTTATTTATTTATTTGCTTTGCAATATTAGGTTTCTTTTTATTTATTTATTTGCATTGCAATATTAGGTTTCTTTTTATTCATTTATTTGCATTGCAATATTAGGTTTCTTTTTATTTATTTATTTGCATTGCAATATTAGGTTTCTTTTTATTCATTTATTTGCATTGCAATATTAGGTTTCTTTTTATTTATTTATTTGCATTGCAATATTAGGTTTCTTTTTATTCATTTATTTGCTTTGCAATATTAGGTTTCTTTTTATTTATTTATTTGCTTTGCAATATTAGGTTTCTTCTTATTTATTTATTTGCATTGCAACGTTAGGTTTTTTTTATTCATTTATTTGCATGCAATATTAGGTTTCTTTTTATTTATTTATTTGCATTGCAATGTTAGGTTTTTTTTATTCATTTATTTGCATGCAATATTAGGTTTCTTTTTATTTATTTATTTGCATTGCAATGTTAGGGTTTTTTTTATTCATTTATTTGCATGCAATATTAGGTTTCTTTTTATTTATTTATTTGCATTGCAATATTAGGTTTTTTTTATTCATTTATTTGCATGCAATATTAGGTTTCTTTTTATTCATTTATTTGCATTGCAATATTATGTTTCTTTTTATTTATTTATTTGCTTTGCAATATTAGGTTTCTTTTTATTTATTTATTTGCATTGCAATATTAGGTTTTTTTTTATTCATTTATTTGCATTGCAATATTAGGTTTCTTTTTATTTATTTATTTGCATTGCAATGTTAGGTTTTTTTTATTCATTTATTTGCATGCAATATTAGGTTTCTTTTTATTCATTTATTTGCATTGCAATATTATGTTTCTTTTTATTTATTTATTTGCTTTGCAATATTAGGTTTCTTTTTATTTGTTTATTTGCATTGCAATATTCGGTTTTTTTTATTCATTTATTTGCATGCAATATTAGGTTTCTTTTTATTTATTTATTTGCTTTGCAATATTAGGTTTCTTTTTATTTATTTATTTGCATTGGAATATTAGGTTTCTTTTTATTTATTTATTTGCATTGCAATATTAGGTTTCTTTTTATTCATTTATTTGCTTTGCAATATTAGGTTTCTTTTTATTTATTTATTTGCATTGCAATATTAGGTTTCTTTTTATTTATTTATTTGCTTTGCAATATTAGGTTTCTTTTTATTTATTTATTTGCATTGCAATATTAGGTTTTTTTTTATTCATTTATTTGCATTCCAATGTTAGGTTTTTTTTATTCATTTATTTGCATGCAATATTAGGTTTCTTTTTATTCATTTATTTGCATGCAATATTAGGTTTGTTTTTATTTATTTATTTGCATTGCAATATTAGGTTTCTTTTTATTCATTTATTTGCATTGCAATATTAGGTTTCTTTTTATTCATTTATTTGCATTGCAATATTAGGTTTCTTTTTATTTATTTATTTGCATTGCAATATTAGGTTTCTTTTTATTCATTTATTTGCTTTGCAATATTAGGTTTCTTTTTATTTATTTATTTGCTTTGCAATATTAGGTTTCTTTTTATTTATTTATTTGCATTGCAACGTTAGGTTTTTTTTATTCATTTATTTGCATGCAATATTAGGTTTCTTTTTATTTATTTATTTGCATTGCAATGTTAGGTTTTTTTTATTCATTTATTTGCATGCAATATTAGGTTTCTTTTTATTTATTTATTTGCATTGCAATGTTAGGTTTTTTTTATTCATTTATTTGCATGCAATATTAGGTTTCTTTTTATTTATTTATTTGCATTGCAATATTAGGTTTTTTTTATTCATTTATTTGCATGCAATATTAGGTTTCTTTTTATTCATTTATTTGCATTGCAATATTATGTTTCTTTTTATTTATTTATTTGCTTTGCAATATTAGGTTTCTTTTTATTTATTTATTTGCATTGCAATATCAGGTTTTTTTTTATTCATTTATTTGCATTGCAATATTAGGTTTCTTTTTATTTATTTATTTGCATTGCAATGTTAGGTTTTTTTTATTCATTTATTTGCATGCAATATTAGGTTTCTTTTTATTCATTTATTTGCATTGCAATATTATGTTTCTTTTTATTTATTTATTTGCATTGGAATATTAGGTTTCTTTTTATTTATTTATTTGCATTGCAATATTAGGTTTCTTTTTATCTATTTATTTGCATTGGAATATTAGGTTTCTTTTTATTTATTTATTTGCATTGCAATATTAGGTTTCTTTTTATTTATTTATTTGCATTCCAATATTAGGTTTCTTTTTATTTATTTATTTGCTTTGCATTATTAGGTTTCTTTTTATTTATTTATTTGCATTGGAATATTAGGTTTCTTTTTATTTATTTGTTTGCATTGGAATATTAGGTTTCTTTTTATTTATTTATTTGCATTGCAATATTAGGTTTCTTTTTATTTATTTATTTGCATTGCAATATTAGGTTTCTTTTTATTTATTTATTTGCATTGCAATATTAGGTTTTTTTATTCATTTATTTGCATGCAATATTAGGTTTCTTTTTATTTATTTATTTGCATTGCAATATTAGGTTTCTTTTTATTTATTTATTTGCATTGCAATATTAAGTTTCTTTTTATTTATTTATTTGCATTGCAATGTTAGGTTTTTTTTATTCATTTATTTGCATGCAGTATTAGGTTTCTTTTTATTCATTTATTTGCATTGCAATATTAGGTTTCTTTTTATTTATTTATTTGCATTGCAATATTAGGTTTCTTTTTATTTATTTATTTGCTTTGCAATATTAGGTTTCTTTTTATTTATTTATTTGCATTGGAATATTAGGTTTCTTTTTATTTATTTATTTGCTTTGCAATATTAGGTTTCTTTTTATTTATTTATTTGCATTGCAATATTAGGTTTCTTTTTATTCATTTATTTGCATTGCAATATTAGGTTTCTTTCTATTTATTTATTTGCATTGCAATATTAGGTTTCTTTTTATTTATTTATTTGCTTTGCAATATTAGGTTTCTTTTTATTTATTTATTTGCATTGCAATATTAGGTTTCTTTTTATTCATTTATTTGCATTGCAATATTAGGTTTCTTTTTATTTATTTATTTGCATTGCAATATTAGGTTTCTTTTTATTCATTTATTTGCATTGCAATATTAGGTTTCTTTTTATTTATTTATTTGCATTGCAATATTAGGTTTCTTTTTATTCATTTATTTGCTTTGCAATATTAGGTTTCTTTTTATTTATTTATTTGCTTTGCAATATTAGGTTTCTTCTTATTTATTTATTTGCATTGCAACGTTAGGTTTTTTTTATTCATTTATTTGCATGCAATATTAGGTTTCTTTTTATTTATTTATTTGCATTGCAATGTTAGGTTTTTTTTATTCATTTATTTGCATGCAATATTAGGTTTCTTTTTATTTATTTATTTGCATTGCAATGTTAGGGTTTTTTTTATTCATTTATTTGCATGCAATATTAGGTTTCTTTTTATTTATTTATTTGCATTGCAATATTAGGTTTTTTTTATTCATTTATTTGCATGCAATATTAGGTTTCTTTTTATTCATTTATTTGCATTGCAATATTATGTTTCTTTTTATTTATTTATTTGCTTTGCAATATTAGGTTTCTTTTTATTTATTTATTTGCATTGCAATATTAGGTTTTTTTTTATTCATTTATTTGCATTGCAATATTAGGTTTCTTTTTATTTATTTATTTGCATTGCAATGTTAGGTTTTTTTTATTCATTTATTTGCATGCAATATTAGGTTTCTTTTTATTCATTTATTTGCATTGCAATATTATGTTTCTTTTTATTTATTTATTTGCTTTGCAATATTAGGTTTCTTTTTATTTGTTTATTTGCATTGCAATATTCGGTTTTTTTTATTCATTTATTTGCATGCAATATTAGGTTTCTTTTTATTTATTTATTTGCTTTGCAATATTAGGTTTCTTTTTATTTATTTATTTGCATTGGAATATTAGGTTTCTTTTTATTTATTTATTTGCATTGCAATATTAGGTTTCTTTTTATTCATTTATTTGCTTTGCAATATTAGGTTTCTTTTTATTTATTTATTTGCATTGCAATATTAGGTTTCTTTTTATTTATTTATTTGCTTTGCAATATTAGGTTTCTTTTTATTTATTTATTTGCATTGCAATATTAGGTTTTTTTTTATTCATTTATTTGCATTCCAATGTTAGGTTTTTTTTATTCATTTATTTGCATGCAATATTAGGTTTCTTTTTATTCATTTATTTGCATGCAATATTAGGTTTGTTTTTATTTATTTATTTGCATTGCAATATTAGGTTTCTTTTTATTCATTTATTTGCATTGCAATATTAGGTTTCTTTTTATTCATTTATTTGCATTGCAATATTAGGTTTCTTTTTATTTATTTATTTGCATTGCAATATTAGGTTTCTTTTTATTCATTTATTTGCTTTGCAATATTAGGTTTCTTTTTATTTATTTATTTGCTTTGCAATATTAGGTTTCTTTTTATTTATTTATTTGCATTGCAACGTTAGGTTTTTTTTATTCATTTATTTGCATGCAATATTAGGTTTCTTTTTATTTATTTATTTGCATTGCAATGTTAGGTTTTTTTTATTCATTTATTTGCATGCAATATTAGGTTTCTTTTTATTTATTTATTTGCATTGCAATGTTAGGTTTTTTTTATTCATTTATTTGCATGCAATATTAGGTTTCTTTTTATTTATTTATTTGCATTGCAATATTAGGTTTTTTTTATTCATTTATTTGCATGCAATATTAGGTTTCTTTTTATTCATTTATTTGCATTGCAATATTATGTTTCTTTTTATTTATTTATTTGCTTTGCAATATTAGGTTTCTTTTTATTTATTTATTTGCATTGCAATATTAGGTTTCTTTTTATTTATTTATTTGCATTGCAATATTAGGTTTTTTTTTATTCATTTATTTGCATTGCAATATTAGGTTTCTTTTTATTTATTTATTTGCATTGCAATGTTAGGTTTTTTTTATTCATTTATTTGCATGCAATATTAGGTTTCTTTTTATTCATTTATTTGCATTGCAATATTATGTTTCTTTTTATTTATTTATTTGCTTTGCAATATTAGGTTTCTTTTTATTTGTTTATTTGCATTGCAATATTCGGTTTTTTTTATTCATTTATTTGCATGCAATATTAGGTTTCTTTTTATTTATTTATTTGCTTTGCAATATTAGGTTTCTTTTTATTTATTTATTTGCATTGGAATATTAGGTTTCTTTTTATTTATTTATTTGCATTGCAATATTAGGTTTCTTTTTATTTATTTATTTGCATTGGAATATTAGGTTTCTTTTTATTTATTTATTTGCATTGCAATATTAGGTTTCTTTTTATCTATTTATTTGCATTGCAATATTAGGTTTCTTTTTATTTATTTATTTGCTTTGCAATATTAGGTTTCTTTTTATTTATTTATTTGCATTGGAATATTAGGTTTCTTTTTATTTATTTATTTGCTTTGCAATATTAGGTTTCTTTTTATTTATTTATTTGCTCTGCAATATTAGGTTTCTTTTTATTTATTTGTTTGCATTGGAATATTAGGTTTCTTTTTATTTATTTATTTGCATTGCAATATTAGGTTTCTTTTTATTTATTTATTTGCATTCCAATATTAGGTTTCTTTTTATTTATTTATTTGCTTTGCATTATTAGGTTTCTTTTTATTTATTTATTTGCATTGGAATATTAGGTTTCTTTTTATTTATTTATTTGCGTTGCAATATTAGGTTTCTTTTTATTTATTTATTTGCTTTGCAATATTAGGTTTCTTTTTATTTATTTATTTGCATTGCAATATTAGGTTTCTTTTTATTTATTTATTTGCATTGCAATATTAGGTTTGTTTTTATTTATTTATTTGCATTGCAATATTAGGTTTCTTTTTATTCATTTATTTGCATTGCAATATTAGGTTTCTTTTTATTTATTTATTTGCATTGCAATATTAGGTTTCTTTTTATTTATTTATTTGCTTTGCAATATTAGGTTTCTTTTTATTTATTTATTTGCTTTGCAATATTAGGTTTCTTTTTATTTATTTATTTGCATTGGAATATTAGGTTTCTTTTTATTTATTTATTTGCTTTGCAATATTAGGTTTCTTTTTATTTATTTATTTGCTTTGCAATATTAGGTTTCTTTTTATTTATTTGTTTGCATTGGAATATTAGGTTTCTTTTTATTTATTTATTTGCATTGCAATATTATGTTTTTTTTTATTTATTTATTTGCTTTGCAATATTAGGTTTCTTTTTATTTATTTATTTGCATTGCAATATTAGGTTTCTTTTTATTTATTTATTTGCATTGCAATATTAGGTTTCTTTTTATTTATTTATTTGCTTTGCAATATTAGGTTTCTTTTTATTTGTTTATTTGCATTGCAATATTAGGTTTCTTTTTATTTATTTATTTGCATTGCAATGTTAGGTTTTTTTTATTCATTTATTTGCATGCAATATTAGGTTTCTTTTTATTCATTTATTTGCATTGCAATATTATGTTTCTTTTTATTTAGTTATTTGCATTGCAATATTAGGTTTCTTTTTATTTATTTGTTTGCTTTGCAATATTAGGTTTCTTTTTATTTATTTATTTGCATTGGAATATTAGGTTTCTTTTTATTTATTTATTTGCTTTGCAATATTAGGTTTCTTTTTATTAATTTATTTGCTTTGCAATATTAGGTTTCTTTTTATTTATTTGTTTGCATTGGAATATTAGGTTTCTTTTTATTTATTTATTTGCATTGCAATATTAGGTTTCTTTTTATTTATTTATTTGCATTCCAATATTAGGTTTCTTTTTATTTATTTATTTGCTTTGCAATATTAGGTTTCTTTTTATTTATTTATTTGCATTGGAATATTAGGTTTCTTTTTATTTATTTATTTGCGTTGCAATATTAGGTTTCTTTTTATTTATTTATTTGCTTTGCAATATTAGGTTTCTTTTTATTTATTTATTTGCATTGCAATATTAGGTTTCTTTTTATTTATTTATTTGCATTGCAATATTAGGTTTGTTTTTATTTATTTATTTGCATTGCAATATTAGGTTTCTTTTTATTCATTTATTTGCATTGCAATATTAGGTTTCTTTTTATTTATTTATTTGCATTGCAATATTAGGTTTCTTTTTATTTATTTATTTGCTTTGCAATATTAGGTTTCTTTTTATTTATTTATTTGCTTTGCAATATTAGGTTTCTTTTTATTTATTTATTTGCATTGGAATATTAGGTTTCTTTTTATTTATTTATTTGCTTTGCAATATTAGGTTTCTTTTTATTTATTTATTTGCTTTGCAATATTAGGTTTCTTTTTATTTATTTGTTTGCATTGGAATATTAGGTTTCTTTTTATTTATTTATTTGCATTCCAATATTATGTTTCTTTTTATTTATTTATTTGCTTTGCAATATTAGGTTTCTTTTTATTTATTTATTTGCATTGCAATATTAGGTTTTTTTTTATTCATTTATTTGCATTGCAATATTAGGTTTCTTTTTATTTATTTATTTGCATTGCAATGTTAGGTTTTTTTTATTCATTTATTTGCATGCAATATTAGGTTTCTTTTTATTCATTTATTTGCATTGCAATATTATGTTTCTTTTTATTTATTTATTTGCTTTGCAATATTAGGTTTCTTTTTATTTGTTTATTTGCATTGCAATATTCGGTTTTTTTTATTCATTTATTTGCATGCAATATTAGGTTTCTTTTTATTTATTTATTTGCTTTGCAATATTAGGTTCCTTTTTATTTATTTATTTGCATTGCAATATTAGGTTTCTTTTTATTTATTTATTTG
Organism: Baylisascaris procyonis; assembly: GCA_037389465.1. Classification (NCBI taxonomy): domain Eukaryota; kingdom Metazoa; phylum Nematoda; class Chromadorea; order Rhabditida; family Ascarididae; genus Baylisascaris; species Baylisascaris procyonis. Next base: position 1,491,814 of record JAZARR010000250.1, read on the forward strand.
CTTTGCAATATTAGGTTTCTTTTTATTTATTTATTTGCATTGGAATATTAGGTTTCTTTTTATTTATTTATTTGCATTGCAATATTAGGTTTCTTTTTATTTATTTATTTGCATTGCAATGTTAGTTTTCTTTTTATTTATTTATTTGCTTTGCAATATTAGGTTTCTTTTTATTTATTTATTTGCATTGGAATATTAGGTTTCTTTTTATTTATTTATTTGCTTTGCAATATTAGGTTTCTTTTTATTAATTTATTTGCTTTGCAATATTAGGTTTCTTTTTATTTATTTGTTTGCATTGGAATATTAGGTTTCTTTTTATTTATTTATTTGCATTGCAATATTAGGTTTCTTTTTATTTATTTATTTGCATTCCAATATTAGGTTTCTTTTTATTTATTTATTTGCTTTGCAATATTAGGTTTCTTTTTATTTATTTATTTGCATTGGAATATTAGGTTTCTTTTTATTTATTTATTTGCGTTGCAATATTAGGTTTCTTTTTATTTATTTATTTGCTTTGCAATATTAGGTTTCTTTTTATTTATTTATTTGCATTGCAATATTAGGTTTCTTTTTATTTATTTATTTGCATTGCAATATTAGGTTTCTTTTTATTTATTTATTTGCATTGCAATATTAGGTTTCTTTTTATTCATTTATTTGCATTGCAATATTAGGTTTCTTTTTATTTATTTATTTGCATTGCAATATTAGGTTTCTTTTTATTTATTTATTTGCTTTGCAATATTAGGTTTCTTTTTATTTATTTATTTGCTTTGCAATATTAGGTTTCTTTTTATTTATTTATTTGCATTGGAATATTAGGTTTCTTTTTATTTATTTATTTGCTTTGCAATATTAGGTTTCTTTTTATTTATTTATTTGCTTTGCAATATTAGGTTTCTTTTTATTTATTTGTTTGCATTGGAATATTAGGTTTCTTTTTATTTATTTATTTGCATTGCAATATTATGTTTCTTTTTATTTATTTATTTGCTTTGCAATATTAGGTTTCTTTTTATTTATTTATTTGCATTGCAATATTAGGTTTTTTTTTATTCATTTATTTGCATTGCAATATTAGGTTTCTTTTTATTTATTTATTTGCATTGCAATGTTAGGTTTTTTTTATTCATTTATTTGCATGCAATATTAGGTTTCTTTTTATTCATTTATTTGCATTGCAATATTATGTTTCTTTTTATTTATTTATTTGCTTTGCAATATTAGGTTTCTTTTTATTTGTTTATTTGCATTGCAATATTCGGTTTTTTTTATTCATTTATTTGCATGCAATATTAGGTTTCTTTTTATTTATTTATTTGCTTTGCAATATTAGGTTTCTTTTTATTTATTTATTTGCATTGCAATATTAGGTTTCTTTTTATTTATTTATTTGCTTTGCAATATTAGGTTTCTTTTTATTTATTTATTTGCATTGGAATATTAGGTTTCTTTTTATTTATTTATTTGCATTGCAATATTAGGTTTCTTTTTATTTATTTATTTGCATTGCAATATTAGGTTTCTTTTTATTTATTTATTTGCTTTGCAATATTAGGTTTCTTTTTATTTATTTATTTGCATTGGAATATTAGGTTTCTTTTTATTTATTTATTTGCTTTGCAATATTAGGTTTCTTTTTATTAATTTATTTGCTTTGCAATATTAGGTTTCTTTTTATTTATTTGTTTGCATTGGAATATTAGGTTTCTTTTTATTTATTTATTTGCATTGCAATATTAGGTTTCTTTTTATTTATTTATTTGCATTCCAATATTAGGTTTCTTTTTATTTATTTATTTGCTTTGCAATATTAGGTTTCTTTTTATTTATTTATTTGCATTGGAATATTAGGTTTCTTTTTATTTATTTATTTGCGTTGCAATATTAGGTTTCTTTTTATTTATTTATTTGCTTTGCAATATTAGGTTTCTTTTTATTTATTTATTTGCATTGCAATATTAGGTTTCTTTTTATTTATTTATTTGCATTGCAATATTAGGTTTCTTTTTATTTATTTATTTGCATTGCAATATTAGGTTTCTTTTTATTCATTTATTTGCATTGCAATATTAGGTTTCTTTTTATTTATTTATTTGCATTGCAATATTAGGTTTCTTTTTATTTATTTATTTGCTTTGCAATATTAGGTTTCTTTTTATTTATTTATTTGCTTTGCAATATTAGGTTTCTTTTTATTTATTTATTTGCATTGGAATATTAGGTTTCTTTTTATTTATTTATTTGCTTTGCAATATTAGGTTTCTTTTTATTTATTTATTTGCTTTGCAATATTAGGTTTCTTTTTATTTATTTGTTTGCATTGGAATATTAGGTTTCTTTTTATTTATTTATTTGCATTGCAATATTAATTTTCTTTTTATTTATTTATTTGCATTCCAATATTAGGTTTCTTTTTATTTATTTATTTGCATTGGAATATTAGGTTTCTTTTTATTCATTTGCTTCCCTTGCATATCTTCTCCTTTGTTCATTCGCTTCTTTTTCTTTGCAATTTATTTGGGTCTTATTTTCACCTTGATTTCGGTTAGTTATAATTTTTATTCAAGTTATTATTATACAATTCATACAGACTAGCCTGGTTGTAATATCGCTGTAAAGTTATCGTTGAGTTTGATGCGTAACCGTTTTTAAAAAATATATTTGTGCTTCCGGTTTGTTTAAGTCTTCTTGATCCGATTTGTTTTCCATATCTCTAAGCATCTATGTTTTCCATATTTCATATCCACATCCATATCTCTTTCGTATCCATATTCATATCTTTGTTGATTATTATTCCAGAAGTGATCCATCATTATCAAATTCATCGGAATTTTTATCGAATCGCGAAACACGTAGTGGATCGATGGCCGGCTTACAAGGATCATCGAGCAATCAGGATACCTCTAAACAATTCTTCCCAGAGGTAAGTTCTTTTCCATTATTATCCTTTTTCAATTTTTCTCACTTTCTTTTTTATTACATATTTAATCATTATACTCAAATAGGTGACGATGAAGTAGCATATCTTATGCTAAAGTAATATCGATATGTGTTTGGCTGTTCTTCATAGCAATGCACCTATACGGTGTACAATGTACAGTACTCTTAGGTATATAGCAACGCAACTGTTAGATGAGCAGCATACCTCTTAGATATACGATAGCGCGCATGTTGAGTATACAATAGTAGAAGTCATATAGCAACAAGTGACCTGCTCACATTAGCTTATCTCATGAATATCTAACAGCGCAATGAATAAAGCAAAACGTGTAGAGCATCTATTGCTTTGAACTGAGGCTATCAGCAAGGCAAGCAATAATATAGTCAGAACTTCTTTTTTTTTTATTTTCAGGCATTGGGTAGCTCGAATTTTATCGAAAAGAACGGTCATATTAGTTTTATGGTGATTTTGAAAGCGGTAAATCTTGTCGTTGAACGTTGTTCAGCGATACGTATTTGTGAGTTGGCACTTAATCTATGCGATAGTCTTCTCAATATGCCCGCTACAGACTATCAGCAATTCTTTGATGAGATCATCAAGACTATATTAAGGTACTTTTATGTTTGAATTAATTTACTTCCTTTTATTTGGAATCGTGATAATTCAACCTTTATTACAGAATTTACTCGTATCATTTTTTTTTTTTTTTTTGAATAAGCAATGATTTTGCAGCTTATGAACATATAAAATAATTTTGTAGAATGCTCTTATTTGGCGAATATTTAAATAAGTCTAGCTATCTATATATATGTAAATAGTTTCAGCTGTCGATTTTCCATTTCGTGAGGCATAGTCCAAGCAAGCGTTACACTTTTCGCTTTTAAATATGTTGTCTTTGAAAGTTTTTTTTTAACTTTCGATGACTCGATCCGAAAGTGATTTTAGTGGAATATTGAAGATGCAAATTGAGGTTACTCGTTATGAATCAATAAAATTAGGAGCATTATGCAACCAACTATTGATAATAACCTGGAGAGGTATAATTTTCTACCCATATGCAATAGTGGTTATAATGGTATAACAGTATCATAAGCATACACTTTTCCTGTATTATATTCTCTCACTGATCGCAATATCCTGCTCATATAATTGAGCTTTTTCTCGCATCCAACATACAGTTGCACTTTTCCTGTATTATGTTCTGCTGTATTTCGTTCTTTGCCTTTCACTGATCGCAATATCCTGCTTCTCACAGCTATTTTATTCTCTCCTTCAGCGGTTTCCGATTTTGGTCAACTCGGATTAAGGGAGATGCACTCCATTTTCCGCCTCTAAAACACTCTTTTTTTCGTGAGAATAAATTTGCGATTTCTAAAAAAATACTTTTTTTCAATCCCTTTATTGTTGTTACGAAATGTTTCTCGGAATCCAAGTTTTATTCATAGATGTATATCGGTTTAATTATAACATAAAATTTTCTTTGCTGAAATTTTTGAGGTAATTGAATTCTCAATGTTTTACATTTTTGTCGATTGGGTTTAGTGCACTCTCGAAGTCGTTACTTATTTCTATCAATGCCAGATATATTCATTGCCTGAATCATATAAACAAGTATCGTTTCTACTTGTAATTTTCTTTTCACGAGCTAATATCATTACTGTTATAGAATTTATCTATGGCTTGGTTGTCCACATGGTTGCAATGAGGGTATTCGTAGTGCACAAGGAGATTTTTTACGAGTGAAAGCACGTACTATATTCGCCACTATGCAACGAATTGATCCAAAAGGCTTCTCAGAGATGGTTGTAAGCCATATTCAAGAAGGCAATTCACAAACGCTCATCGATATGATGCACGCTATTACTGGATTCTGCAGAGCTGATCTTACTGGTTTCTTCATTTTATTTGTTGTTTTTTTCTAAATTTTATTCGTCTCATCAACGTTGATCGTCATATTTGGTGTGTTGTTCAACTTAATTTCTTTTAAATTAAATAACTACTTTCTAAATCACTCGTTTATATTCATATGTTTAAGAAGAAGGCACATCAGTTTTGCATATCATTTTTAGTGCGCCTTCAGAGTAGTTATATTAAAGATATTTGATCACTCAATCGTTAATTACGTGTGGGTTTTTAACGTCTAGGATTATTAAATTTTGTTAATGAAACGTTCTCTAGAGAACTGGTTTTGCTAGGTGTAGAGTTTTTTCTTAGTTTTTAATTAAATTATGAATTGTTGTGTTCGGCCGAATGGAATAGCAATTCGGTTACCTATTTCTCTATGCTATGTGTTATATCCGGAAAGATATATGTAAATCGATCGATTCGTTCAGCTGGTGCAACTCGACCGCGAAGTAACTCTTCACCTCGAAGACGTTCATCGAACGCTGATTGCAAAGTGCCCACCTATAGGAATCATTTCAACGAAAAGTTGAAAGGTATCGAAGGCGCCATCATCAATGCAATCCTGAAGCCAGCTATTTCAAAGCTCATGAACACAATGAATGAGCTACTGCAACCCGAGAATATGGTTACTTTTTAAGTCAAAATTTAGTGTTGTGCGTCTATGGCTGCTTATATGAGCGATGCGCTTCACTTCAATTCATTATTGCATGCGATATCAATCTGTGCTTCACTTTACAAACCTCCTGAGAATCTCTTCAAAGAAACCGAGAGGTAGGAGGAGGGAGGAGGTGATTCCTCTTATAAGCAATAGTATAGTTTGCCAAAGCGAAAGATGCTATATGTAGGTTCCTCCAGTTTATGTAGGTTAGAAGGATAGTCACCATATCGCAAATGCGAAAAACATAGAAACGATGAAATAGGTTAAATGATTGTAGTATATGACTGGCCAATGATATTCATCGTGCTTATTGCGATGAATTGAGTAATATTTGAGATGTGCCATTTCTATTCGTTGAGCATAGTCTGCGAGGGTGATTATATGCTCGTATGATGGTTAACAATAAAAACTTCGCCACATTACGAGGTGAATAATCGAGCATTAGGCGTCTTTATACGGGCACTTTAATTCATCGGTAAACTTTCAAATCTTGGTGCTTATGGTAGTCCGTTATGTCCATAAGGTATGTAAAAACGGAAATATTAAAGCAATAGAGTTTCTTTTTTGAAGCTATTTGCTTGACTGAAACAGCTCGGTAGGTTTCGTTCGGTTTATATCGGCTTGTTTTTAGCCACTCTTTTGGCTGCTGTTTTTCATCCACTTTCAGGAATGGCATCCATGAGGGGTATATTAATTTGTTGATCGAAAGATCAATGCTCAGGCGCATATTCACTTCTATTTTTCCTTCTTCAAGAAATTTTTGTTATGAATTGCACAATATGCAAGCGATTGAGTTACGTATCGCTCATATATTCACGCATTTAGTGATTAAACGATAATATTGATTGTAAGTGATAGTTAAATAAAGATTGAACAATACTATGTTGCAGAGTCTCTATCAAGACGTGCGTTTATTCGTCTCATTCATCCAAGAGCAACATGGAAATCCGTTCCGTCGTGTTGCACTTAGCGCACTTCTCGATGCACGTCCATCAGCCGATCAACGAGCGCAACATTCAACTAGCGTTGATATGTGAGATTGACTATCATATTCGTTTCAACTCTTTTTACTAACCATAATTTTCCTTTTAATTCATTTCAGTGACGATCATATTACTTTCAACTCCTTTCACTGACCATTATTTTCTTTCCAATTTCTTTCAGTAACCACCCTCTTCTTTTCAATTTAAATTGCCATTTGCGCGAACTGCTACAGCCGTTTCATTGACGTATCGCTTCGTAACAAATGTACTTAATTTCACTTTGGCGGCTTAAGCGATATTTCCAATCCGATGATTTGAATATAATGCAATTGTAATTAAATTTTTAGACAAATATCGCCTTTTATCGTAAATTTTTCTTTCTACTGAGACCACTTATTCACCTTCATATGATCGACTCATGTTGTCTTTTTTTAAATGACTGATTTTTTTGATGGTACTAATGAGCACTGTTGTAAAGTGATTTCAAGAATATGAATTATTCATGCCAAAGCTTTTTGACTTATTAAGTTTAGCGATCAATGTGGTTTTTGATAACGCAATTAAATCGTTCTAGAATATGGATTGGCATTTATTATGGTTGGGTATTAGCATTTATGAAATCATCCAATGTTTTATTAGTAAGAAATTTCTTGAAATGGTCGCATTGATTAATCTATTCCTGAGAATCGCAAAAAGTGATCCTGTTATGTTTGAGGGTTGGGTGGAGGGAAAGTGGGAGCACTTAGATGCTTCATTGGTAGTTTGTTGGTTAGGTGCAGTTTGGCTGATTATAATTTTAGCGATGAGTGCTCTGAAGGGTCGACCCGACGAGCGTCTCTTCTCCTTCCACTTCCAGGGATATTTGTATCCGAAACAAATCTCGAAGCTTCTACCAACGAACATTTCGAGTAAATTCTTTAGAGGATATGTGAATTTTCTGAGGCTTTCGCTTTTTTCAAATTTTATTTTCTATTAGATTTATTTTTTACGATTGAAAAGCTGTAAAATTTTCTTTGTTTTTTTGTTTGAATTCTCTCGAAAAAAAATTCTAGTGAATATGACAATTTTTTTATTTTTATTTTTTTTACTCAACTCAAAAAGTGGAAAGTCTCAGAAATGAATGGATTTGAAGTAATATTCGTTTTTGGTGTTATGTAGCGAATGTGTATTTTGCAAATAGAACGTACAAATCCTTTGTAGTGTTGATGTTTCCCCCCCCCCCCCACCCCCCCTACTTGAAGCATGTGTGTTGTGGACCTCTTGTAAAATAAATTTTCCTTAAGAGTTAGAAGCCGCGCTTATATGATGAATTTTCCTCTCAACAGCGTCTAATGGTGGAAATTTTCTCCACTTGAAAGAAATTTTACGCTATTGAAGTTAACTTCTAATATAGTGCATTCTCAGTTAGAAATTAAGGTCAAAAACCGAAGTATATTAATTTTTAGATTTGCGGGTATTTTTGTTGCAACGTTTTTGATTGAACTATCTATTTCCTTTTTAGGCGTCCCCGTTACTTTTATTTCCGGTCTGGTATTCTGTATGGTCGTTTTCTTCATTTTCATTCATTTCTCTTCCAGATTAAATCATTTTTCCACATAAATAAGCGTCAATTCATTTCGAGATCTAAAAGTTTTATTTTTCTTCCATCTAGAATAATAAATTCAACTTTAATAGCGAGTATAGACATAATCGCGGATTGTACTTAATTGATTTCTCAAAAAATTCACAGTTGGGACTTTTCATGAACAATTTATTGAATGATCTATGCTGAATACCTGTACCTGTGGTTCATTACAGCGCCACGGATGTGAATGATTGCTAACACCTGTGCTATACATAAGAACTCGTGAAGCTTCCAGCCGGGTGCGTTTGGCACGTGACTGGACACTGAGGGGTGCACAGGTGTCTGTCGGGGTAGTAAACAGTCAACACATCATGATATCCTTTACCATACAGGTTACCATACTCCTTTGGAGTAAAGCCGTCCAGTGTTGCGGAGGAGGAGCAGAATGCCCTCCATCCTTTCCAGCCCCTATCCTTCCCGTCCTCTCGCCAATCTTCCTCCCACACTGCCCCCTATCATTTTCTAATCGACTGCGCCCGCATGACTCAGTTTGAATGCGTAACGTCCTCAGCGAGCTAAACTTTCCCTTATCTAAGCCATCTCATTGTTGGTCATTCAAAAATTTTGCTCGCTAACTATATTTCTCGGTCCACATAGGTGAAGTTTAGCGAGATAATTGGCTTATGCAAATTTCATCGTTTTGTTTGAAATAGATAACTTAGTTGGTAGTTAGTTATATATTTAGAGTGCTCGCAATCCAATCAGCAACTTGGTTTTGTATGTTTGACTATGTTTTTTTCTAATAGAACAATAGTGGTTGTTTGTTCTTTTCAGTATTTAAATACCACATTGTGGTGCATTTTAGAACTGCAAAGGTAACAGTATTCTATATTTTAGAGTTGAATCGAAATCCGATAATAGCGAAGAGGGAAGTGCACGAACGAGCCCAAGTGGACTTGCACCACCGATGCATTCAAGAGATCAAGCCTCTTTGCGTAGAGGTCTTTTTAAGCGAAAGGAGCGAGTATGTGTTTTTTTTTTTTATGCAGTGAAGATTTCTTTTACAAATAAAATACTAGTAATGTGTGCTAGTAAAGAATCTCAATGAATTATCGATATTAATTACGATACAATTCGTTGTAGTTAGTTGCGTTGCTTCACTATAGTGCTAGTCGGCATGGGCGCAGCGCTGTAGTAACTAATTAATTAGGCCCTATAGATATTGGCTAGGACTAATGCGCTACTTCAACTACCGGTTAATACCATATTGTGGTACTATAGCTGATACTTGATGTTACTGTAGTATTTGAACACAACTCATCAATGTAAGTGTAGTGTTATAGTTGTTCATCGCTACCATTTCAATGCTGTACTTGCTAAACGGTATCACTGCCTTATTGTCTAATTTTTATTAATGTCGGCGAATTAGCGTAGTTGCTAATCGGTATCTCTATGAGCTAGTTATATTCACAACGATGATGGATTGGATCATCCGTATTACGAGAGATCATCGTTGTAACTTAATCTTTATAAATAAGAAAAATGATAGCAAAGGCTTCAATTTGACATATGCAGGTATCGAACGCCGATGAGAGCGACGTCGATTCGTCACCATCAACGCCACGTAACGCCACTTCCGGAGAGGAAACGATGGTCGCCGGACCATCTACCTCACCTTTATTACCGCCTCATTGTGCTAAGAAGAAAAGCGGCGGCAAACTTCACTTCGGTAATTTACTTCAAAATATCTTTCTCTAGTCCTTTAATTGCGGAGCTTCTTCCAAAATTTCTTTATTTTCTTCTCGCAATCCGCTCCGCCTTTCCATCGTTGATACAACGCATCGGATTGTGTCTAGCATTTTCAAGGATAGGCCACGTATACTGTCATGGAGTCAGTCGGAGCTGAAACAAATCGCGAAACCACTTCGATTTTTTTTGGTCGCTCTTTTTTAATTCTCGTACCTTTCCTGTGCGCTATAGCAATTTCATTTCTGCGCACAATTTCACCTCGTGAACAGTGAGCGATGAAATTTGGCACTTATAAAATTTACACTTTCGTAAGGTTCTTCGAACCTAATTTTTCATCATCTTTTCCTTAAGCAATTTTAGAGTTTATGTTGTAAAATTTGCATACATGAATTTTTGTGCAATCAGCTGGGTGTGTGCAAGAGCGACCTTCCATCGTAAATTTATGCGACCGGTTCGTCAGTGAAGAAACCACATTAGTACATCTCATTTGGTCTTTGGTTTTTTGTGCGTTGTTTCCAAACTTTTGCCAATAGCCTTATGTTTTAACGATGCATAGAGATTCAATTTTTCAGCGTTTAATCTTTTAAAATCGGTGCGTTCAGAAAACAACGATGAGGATGGTTCAGATTCCGAATTCAATGAGGATGGTTACAGCCAGGTGAGTGGTGGATATATTCTCTTTTTATTCATATATTTTTGCATGAACAGTTTATTCATTAGCACTTACCAGCAAAAAAAATTTCTTTTCATATCGGAAAAAAATGCAAATTTTTCTATATCTCTTGCTTAATTCCGGAATTACTGCATTCATTTATACAATGTTTTCAATCGGTTTTCTTGTCATTATCACGCTAATATCTGAGGAAATCTGTACGCTCTTACAGGATGGAAATAGTCAATACGAAAGTGATCGTCGATCACGACTCTTAATTAGACATACAAGCACAAAATTACAACATATACGTCAACGTGCATCAACGGATTCCATTGATGAGGATCAAGGTATGTTAGAATAATTTCAACTTCACAATGTTACTTTTATTGAATGCTTTAATGATATGAGTAAGTGAGAATAATATGTGAGAAAAATGCTTGGCTAAAGAACATTAAATATATATTGTTTGAAAATGTATTATTCGAGGAATTATGTAATTTATAAGTATGAATTTTACCTATGGGTATTTTTCTCGGAATATTTTATGCTCTAAATTTTTATGAAAATCAATTTTGCTCTATTTTTTCGCTTTGCAATTAATATGGTGATTTTTTTTTCATTTTTCAGTTGAATTTCTCAATTTTTTTTTCTTCATTTGACGATTGATTCTGTGGTAATTTTTTAATTTTTAGCTAATTTTACTCGGAAAATTTCTATGACGCAATCAAATCGCCATTTTTCCTTCATTTTATAATCACTTTTTAATGATGTTACTCGAGAATTAGTATTGTTTTCTTTGAAACGAAACATTTTTTTAACTTAAAGATACTTTAGGATTGACAGTGAATTTCATGGGATTTTTTCAACTTAACAGCTGATTTAGCAAGATTTTTTCATCTAAAAGCTTTTTTATTTTTTGTTTCATTTCAATAATTTCGTTATATTTTCTCACATTTGATGAACAAATTTTACGATATGTTTTTTATTGAATAATCAATTTTGCACAAGTAAAGTGATTGCCGAATGAAAAAGCTTTAATTAATGCTCCTATAATAATTCGATCGTCGTCATTCAACCTAAGAATGACCAATAGAAGACATTTAGTATCCTTGAAGTGGGAATTTCGATAGTGCACCGCTTAAATATCGCATAACCTTGATGGTTGTGCATATATTACCCGAATGATTCTTATAAACCGATATAATCAAATAATATTCGTTAGAGGGCTGAAATATGTTGTTGAGTTTGGGTGGAAACTTAAGCTCTCTTTGAGCGAAATTGATCTCTAGATGAATTCTAAGTAGAGATTTATATTCTTACTGCAATTACTGAGCAGATGATCGAATTCATTTTAAGGGAGTTATAATCAGTCAACTCTCGAAGAGTCCTCCCCATATTATATTTCGTTCTATCGCAATACTCAATGGCGACGCAGGAAAATCAGTAAGAATAAATAACCAATAGGGAATTGTGTGCACTATACATTTTTTTTTTCGCCTTCTTTACCCCTCTCTTTTATCGTTGAACATGTTTTTTTTTAATGAAATGCACAGAATTATGTGAAAAAATAAGAAATTTATAGGGATATAGTTTTGTAGCTGCAAAGTTTAGGAATATCTACGAATCCATGGTATAGAAAGATGTTTTGATATAGGTGTACCTCACCTTGATGGAATAGCTTCCTGACGAATCTACTGGGTGGAAAATTAACCAATAAACCTAATCTGCCGAACATTATAGCTCAGCTTAGTCTTCCTTCAAATTCCCGCTTGAATCAATTATATTAGGCTATCGCTGATCCGAGAAAAGAACAAAATTTAAAAATGTCCCGAAATACGATTTCCATTGATGTGAACCTCTTTCGTATCATTATATAATAGAAAAGTTGTAAGTTCGATCGTAGTAAATCGAATAGCATCTATACTTTTATAAAGATTGAATCTCTATAGGAAAAAGTCGGAGAATACTTGGTTGCTATCGTATGCGCATTTACTGCTTATCTCTTTCATTATGAACTAAAATAGACGATATTTCTTTGGGAAAGTTAAAGATTTGAAGTTCTTTTGGTTTAATTGGAAATTTTTGTCAAAACGAAGATCTCATTTCGGCTTTATGCAAATTACGCAAAAGATCTATTGTGCAAATTAACTGGCAAAGGTTTTCCTCCTTGTGATATGAATTTTTTTGGGGAAAATCGACAAAGTCTATCAGCGATAATCAATTGCCCATTTATTGACGCATACTTCTATAGTTGTAGATGATGGATTTACCCTACTTCTCAGCAATTTGTTGTTGGATGAAATAGGTAGTCAATATTTGACCTTTTATCTGAATTGAAATCATAGAGGGGTTGAGAAAGTTGTGGGAAGAAAAGATAAGGCTCGAGCATAGAGTTAAAGAGAAAAGGCAAATTCTCCGAAAAACTGGGCATAATTGGGGGTTTTTTTGGATGAAAAGATACCAGCAATTTAGGTTCACAGTTGATTGTCACCGTCGGGAATTGGTTTTCACCTTAAATGGGGGATCACGATTGAAAATTGAAGTCTGATCATAAATTTTTGCATTTAAACGTGAATTGTATAGGCTTTTCGAGTGACCAGCCTAGCGTTAAATAAAAGCACAGCAAAGATTTTGAAGTTTCACATACAGTCTTGTTCAATGAATTCATGAGTATGTCTCGCTCAATAATTGGAAAATTTTGCGACCTTTTGAACTTTTGATTTCCCAATAGAAGTTTTCAACTCATCACCATTATCCTAGACTTGTTGCTGATTGATTTTAACCGAAGAAAGGCCGAAGACCTCAAAAATTCTTTCATTTTTCTCCGTTTTTTCCGCTTCAAACTTATGGATTTTTCAATTTTTTTCTTCCGCGTATTCATTGTTTGATTGTACATTTCATCGTCAAATATTATAATATCTGTGACTAATCATTTCTGAAATGAATGAGAAGGAAGATCAACTGTTTCTCTCTCCTCATAATGTATTTCTTTGCATGTTCAATTTTCCCATGTAATCCCGTTTTTCTTCCGTTTTTCTTTTCATTCATTTCTCTGATTCACCTTCCACTATCATTTTATCACTTAATTGGTCTTTATTTATCACTTTCTCAGGCCATTTTTCCAGAAGGATATTTGACATGTAATGGTAATGGCGGAAATTATAAGAAGATTCTTTAGAAGCTGTTTATACAAAACGTACGCCGATTGGCCTTACACTTCCGCCGAAGAAGCTCGTCAATTTACGTGGCGTTCAAGAAGGTGTGCGCAGATTTGCGTTTCTTTTGGAGACATCTCGTCCAGGTAGTTTTCCGGATGCGCCTTTGCTAGCCGCCTTATTGGATCTCAAGTCACCGGTTCTGGGTAGAGCTGCACTCATACTTGAATGCGCCCATTTCGTGCATCGTTGCAATAGAGGTTCGCTCTTTTCTTTTTATTACTCGTTATTTTTTTCGTTTTTAAGCTTCGTGATAACGAGAAAAATGTCTGTGCCCATAAGTATAGGAAAAATTTTTTTGGTTGATTCGTTGCGAAAGACAGAGTTTGATGTGCTTATCTGATTATGCGTAATGAAGGTGTTTTAATTTGAAAAAAATACGGAGGGAATTATTAAAATGAACGATTCGAATACGAACTCAGTATCCGTTTGCAGGCGACTGGCCTGAGTGGATCCGTTCTGGCACGGTTCGTCAACTAAGCATGATGGGATACGGAGGTGCACTTGGTAATCGCGGTACACCAAGTGCGACAAGACGCATGCATATGATGCAACGTGCGGCAGGCAGATGCTTCTACCATTGGGCACATCAAGTCAGTTGTTTATCTTCGCCATCACATTACCCATTAAGATACCCATCCTTCAGGCATGACTGATCGATGCCAAGCATTAAAAAATACTCTCCAGCAATGTTGCCTCAGATGCATTCAGATTCTCCGGGCGCATCGTGGACAGAGGTGGGTGGTCCTGGCATCGAAATTTTCACTTGTCAGAAAGAAACGATACTTCAAAAATCACAAAATGTGTTCTTTCGAAACTTTCATGTTTCCTTGGATGATTCGGAAAATGCGTGCTCAACACTGCAATGAAAAGACCATTACGTAGGTCAAGGTGATGGTAATTCAGGAGGAGGGAAAGGGGAGGGAAGGCTGTTTTCTTGACTCTCTAATTCGTGAACCGTACTTGCTCATATTTCATATTTGTCTAGTGGTCCCACCTTCTATTTAAGTGCTTGCTGTAGAGGGGGTTTTAGAAAGCGATAGTTTCATGCTTAGTGACTAGCAAAACATGTGGTTTTCAAGCTTTGGGTGGGGGAGGTGTGTTTGAATGCTTTGGGAGATGGGCGTCATATACTGTACTACTTAAAAATTACACATTGATCACCGTGCAGCTCGATGCAGAGGGGCGAGGATTCTAGCACATATTTTAAGAGCATTGAGAATTCTAATGGAGCTTGCGGGAAGATGCAATATTTGACGCAGATCGATCAAGCCATTAGTTCGAAGGAAACAAAATGAAACGCTGTCTTGTTCTAAAGAAATGCGAAGTTATTATTGATTAGATTTTGAGTGCAGCGTGTGTGGCGACTCTCAGGGGCATATATCCCCATCGGGTGGGAGGATTTCCTCACGGGCAATTCCGTTCCCGTCATGGAGGACGGGGACACAGAAGCATCGTCGAATTACTTGTCGCTGTTATCACCTTCCGCGAAGACGAGTGGCGACAGCGCTACCAGCGCCTCTTGCAATTAGTTCCCCAAAGTTTGCGAAATTGATCGCCGACTCACCGAGAGAAATGGTTGCTTCATTACGGGCTTTCTCCTTAAGAAGGGAAAACGATCAGTGGCGCATTGCAGTTTTCAGGGGGAGGTTATGTAAATTGCATGAAAGCGAGGACTGTTCTAGAGAGTCTTATAGGGGTTATGTTCAGGTTGGAGATCGAATCCACAAGTTGATGGAAAGAGATGGCTTGATGGGCGATAAATCCGATATCCATGGAAGGATTGATCTCAACAGACGGCAGCTCAAACTTCACGACGAACTTGAAGACTTCTTTGATGAAGGTAACGAGCGATACAATTGCGGCGCATTCGCTGCTATGCGTATATTTGAGAAATCTATATTTAAGAATATACTAATATTCAAGAGATCTCTGTGTAGTAAATATCGGATAAAGAAGCGTACCGGAGGAGGTGGGTGACGGGGCTATACGCTTTTGTATTCCGTTTAGCTGATCAATCAGTCTCATAGAATATTAGTAAACAACAATTGAGGAGGCATACGGAGAATTGAATGCATCAAAACGATCGGCTAATGACGCAGTATGCAGGAATGGTTGATCACTTAGGAAAATATGTTAGTTACAATATGCGTTTTTGCATGCCATCAAGCTCATAAATCATTTCGTAAGCTAACAACTAAAAATGCAGATGGAATTGTGCTTTTCTATTTTAATAGATCCGGTTGTTCATATAAATTAACTCAAAAATATTTTCTCTTTTTTTTCGACTTGGTTGATTTCAAATGAAAATCCAACAAATGTGAAATAAATGTGATAATGCAAACCTTTTGTATTGTTGGATTATCGTGTAAGGTAGGAAAAAAATGCTATTCTAAACTGTGTTCGTATTTTTTTGAACTTTTTATTTCGTTTATCATTTATTTTATTTATTATTTCAGTAAGAAAAGCCTTTATGGAAATTTACTCTCTGAGTCGTTATTTTTTGAACTCTTTTTTTTTATTTGTCCAATGTGTTGAATACGTTTTTGATTACCTTTAATTGAATTAGCTTCAATATTTTATTCTTTGCGTATACTGAACGTATTCCACTTTTCACAAATGAAAGTGTACTTATTAACACTGTTAGCAGCAGGTGCAATAATACAATTAGATAGAATGATGATGATGTACCTATTGCATTTTGTTGTATTTGACGGGTAGGTAAGCAGTTCAGCGTGGGTTATTAGAACAAACACAACGAAGATATGGACCAGATATTGCAGTTCGCAGAAATTTTTAATGTTAGAATATTTCGATCTAAAACGACAGCCTAATCTATGACGTTGCGGCGATAGTATGAAGTAGGGAGCAGACCGAAAGGTATGCAATGATAGTGTCTTTTTTTAGCAAATGAAAGTGAGAAAGGCTTTCAATTCTAGGCATTGTGAATGATGAAAGTGGTGAACTATGCCCTCAGGCATTACGCTTATTAGCATGTCTTCTTTTGAACGAAATCACCGCCTTCCTTCGTGAAACGTTCCAGGTTATTATTTAAGTTCGTTTAATACTGTTCTTTTAAGAGCAATAATTCTTGATAATCATTCTCGCGTCGAATGGTACTTATGTTTGAAGTAATTATATATATATATATATATATATATATATATATATATATATATATATATATATATATATATATATATATATATATATATATATATATATATATATATATATATATATATATATATATATATGTATACATAAGCATCAGATACAAGCATTCGCTGTAACACGTACCTATAACATAGAGATATGCCATTTGCCCCCTTTATAACTCATATTAATTCATTAAAATGCAAATTTACTATAAGGAGTACACTAGGGACAGTTTCATTGATCGAAGCTTTTGAGTGAAAACAATTCATCGTATATTAAACTGCCATATCTTCATTCGAACTTAGCTTAGAAATTTACATATTATATATGTGCATATGCAAATATCATAGCAACTACAAAAAATAGAAAAAGCGCATGCAAGATATTACTAGATCAAATTACTTCAAACATAAGTACCATTCGACGCGAGAATGATTATCAAGACGTTATATATATATATATATATATATATATATATATATATATATATATATATATATATATATATATATATATATATATATATACCTTCTAAATCTAATTGATTGCAGAAGAATTCGAGTATGGAAGAACTGAATTATCTTCTCTAATGCCATTTAGGATGGCTACCATAATAGTTTCATTTTTCAAAAGTGAGGTGTTCACTCGCGATTCACTCTCAGAAATCCATTTTTGCATTTTTTCTAAAATTAAAGTTGTATCGTCTTCAAAATTATCGCATAAGCTGCCTAGAATTTAAAAAAAGAGTGAGTCCCTTTATTGGATTTTTACATTTTCGTACTAAGCCTATGGATATAAGTGACATTTGTGATTCACTTGTTAGGAAATTCAGTGAAAATGTTTGCAAATTGTAGGGAAAGTTTTAAGGATTATTCGTATTTTGCTAATAAGGGCAAAAGAAAGTATTTTCTTATATTCCTAAGTGGATGGGGAAGTTTTGCAAAAAGTTCATTGTAGCAGAATGCTTATACTTCCAAGAGTACTTATACTTCAAGCGCGCTTTGTTTTTATTGCTGATGAGGCTATGTTCGAGGTAGCTTAGTAGTTTAATTGGAAGAGAACGGATGATTATTTCTGTATGAATGCCTATCTATTTGTCTGTCCGCCTATGTCTCTCTGTTTAGTGTCATTTCAGCTTGACAGCCGTGGTGCTGAAGGTTATGAAATTTGATGGTACAAGAGGTGCAACAGGGGTGGTACAAGAGGTAGTATAAGCATTTTCCACGTTAGTCGCTTAACAACTTATAGACATTTAAAGGTGGAAAGAAACATAGATTTTGGACAGATTTGGCCGCAAAAAGAAGCGAATCTTTGGTAGAAAGTTAGTGCGGGCGATGGGATTGCAGTAGAATCTAAAAGCACATATCGTGCCGCTTCCTCTTATGCGCTTCCCAATTTGTTCGACAAGGATTCTTTAATTATGATATATGCGTATTGTGTGATTCTAATATACGAACATCACTATAAAACGTTTAAACACAGTCGGAACGCCTTCAGATTGAAATTCATTTTGCATAGGAAGGAGCCATAATTCCATATTATTTAAGCTGTCAGACAGAGAGGGTCTTTTCTATGGGGAGAGGATTGAGCTGAATTCCTATGAGTTGTCTTGTTTTGTTTTTGCTTACTTTGTGAAGAAGACTGCTTCTATAAGCGTTATAGAATATCATGTATTCAACTGTCGTTTGCTAATGTTCTAGTGAATAAGATGAAGAAAATCTTCAGACGATACCACGTTCACGAACAACAAAAACAACAATTGGTGCTGCCGGATGGGAGAAATTGATGTCACATCGTCGTTGGTCAATTATTTCCAATACTTTCAATCCTCAGCAACAACCCACTTCAGGCAGTATACAGAGTATCGCCGATCTTAATCCCACTCTTCATCGTAATATTTTCTTTTCTTTTTTTTTTATTTCTTCAGTTGCGTTCTATTTCTTTTCTTTATTGAGTTACTTAAAAAGAGATGGCAACACCCTGATCTCTCTCTTTATTTTGAGGATTCGGCTCTTTCTTTTCCTTTTTTTCCTCCCAATTCCTTAAAAAAACGTCTGCGATATTTGACGATTGAGAAGTTCCTATAAGTAGAGGATCGTTTCGTCACCGCGGTGATCGTTTCTTGTTAAATTTTGAGAAATTCATGAGCTTTTTTATCTATGCTTTATTTGATTGCATTTTTTCGTGTTGTTTAGTTCTTACTTTTTTTTAGAAATTAGGTAGTTAAATAAATTTTTGATTATTTGTTATGAATTGTTTGAAAATTTGTTTGAACATTCTTCTCTTTAAGTCTTGAAAATATATTTAAGAGTAAATTTCATGCATCGATAAATGACACTCGAAAATTTTCGCTCTTTTCTGCAAAAAAAAATTTTTTTAATCTTTAACTATATGGAAGATTGAAGGAAATTATTCACTAAGCCCATTTAAGTGATACTTTAAGGTGGTGGATAAAAACCTCTTGCAAATTGACGTTCATTTTAGTACGTTTGCAGAAGCATCAGAACGTCGTATCAGTTTTTCGACCAATGAGGAGGATTCATCACCGCGTGGATCACATGATACCATCGATGAGGCAGGTCTTCACTCTGACAAGAAAGGTTCTTTCCTTCTGTCCTTTCATGTGTTTTCACTAATAATTAGTTCAGAATTTTTTATCATTACTTTCGCCGCTAAATCACAAGATTTTAGTAAACGTTGAGTTACATTGGACATTGAAGCTGACCTCAAACTTTTAAATAGAGTATAGCAGCATGATAGATTTCAAAGTATAAGCTGTAGTACTTGTACCGTTGAAATATTTTAGTAAATAATGGGTGGCAAATGATGCAGTTGTTTTTTTTTTTTTTTTTGCAAAGAAAAGGACATCAGAATTTATTTGTGGCATCTGAAAACTTTAGTGTAAATTTTATTTTCTTATAAATTTATCGTTTATATCGTCTTATGAATTCAGGAAAAAAAAACTAAAATATCACTTTCTTCTAAAATTACTACGAAGGGCGCTGCTTTTGGAGAACATCAGTGTGGCTCACCGTTTTTTTTTCTTTTTTTTTTTCTAAGGCAATCTATAACATTATGAAAAGGGAATATTGAAAGAGTCGTTTTTTTTTAACTGAAAGTGAATTTTGTTGAATAATTTTTTTTTCAGCAGGTTTAATCATATTTATTCCATCCGTTAATAAATGAACTTTTTTTTCTGTTTATTGGTCGTTGTATTCGTCATCTTATTCTTCCCCGTCTTTCAAGACGCTTTCTGTTGTTTGGCTTTGCTTATTAAGCTTTCATATTTAAATAGCTCTTATGCATTATAATTTTATAGTTAAGCAAAGCTATTTGCTAGAATGCTTCACACTATTGCAAATTTATTTAATTCATTAAGTATTTAGATGCGTTTATTTTAATTTATCGCTTTCGCGAGTATCGCTTCGCTTATCGCTTAATGCATTATCGCTTAATTTCCACTTTGGAAGAGAGCTTTTTTTTTATTATTAAAATGCTTTTTGCATGAATAATGATATTTGGCATGTGCTTTTGGGATGGCTTATGCATGGGTATCGAAAGGTTTCAAAGAGAATTGAATGAAAAATGCGAAGAGTGGAAAACAGGAGATAGCTGAATATCTAAACTTTTTTCATGCGATAGGGTTCGTAAGTGGAGCATAAAACACTTTGCAATCCATATGTAGATAGCAATCACATATCACTCTCTACCATGTTCTTATGTTTCTTTGCTGTAAAAGCACCTCCTTCTAGACGAATTTCATGCCGCAGCCATGGGTGAAATGTTATTTCAAATCCTCTTTCCTAAGAGGAAAGCATTTTTTTAAATTCATAGATTGTTGTGCCAACTTTATCAAATTTCGTTGACGTTTATTTGAATTACTATGCAAATTGTTCGGTTAAAACTAGAAAAGAAAAATTTTACTATACCGAGTGGGTGGTCGATTTACAGCTGAGTGAAATAGTTCGTTGATGAATTACTTACTGTACAAAGTAAATATGTTGTATAGAAAGAATAATCAAAATAATTGGTCTTCGTATTGTAGGCGAAGATCGTCTTTGATGTGTTTTAAATTTTGGCAATAGAAATTAAGAGACATTGCAACCTTTCGGCCGTTTATCTATCTCTTTTCTTCTGTTATCATCACTGAATCTTAGCTCATCGATATTTAATTTTCTTTACTGCTAGCAATATTCTCTAATTCTATAATAAAAGAAAATTGGTTGGATTTACAGAGCAAATGCAAATGTTAGAGGTTTTTTTTTAAATTTTTTTTACTAACATATATAATCTTGCGCTTGTTGCAGAATATTTTTGATTGTAGCGTAATATATCGTAATTAATGCGCTGCTATATTAAATTATTGATGCACTACTAAATGGGCTCTTATTTACGTATAGAATTAAATAAACCAAACAGTGTAGCGCTTGTCTCAGAAATAAAAAGATTTGGACTAATTTGAGTAGCCATTATTTTAGGCCGTAATTTCCTACTAAATTATCGTTGCGCTATTTTCATTGTTTAAATCATTTTATCGCTGTTTCTTCGACTAATTTGTTGTGTTATTACTCAATGAGCTTAAAATGCTATTTTCTTTTGTTAATATCTACTGAAACGGATTGTTTCAGAAACATGAAGACAGATAATGCGGCACTTCCTCAAAAATCATAGTAATTACAAATATTGTTACCTATGTTGGTTAAAGGGAAGTGAATAGGAAGAAATGGGGAGGAGGAAAGTAAATTAGTTAAAGACAAAATTCCGAAATATTTATTTCAAAAAGCATAATAGTTTACGATACCTTTGAAAGTGCAGAAGAAGTATACGGTGGTCGTTCGCCACGACGTACAGCAGTACGGCCACCATCTTTGAGCCAACGTTGCTTCTCGCATCAGGCAAGTACTGCCACCACCGAGGAGGCGAGCTCTGAGCGTGGTTCATCACGTTCACGTGGTTATAGTGGCTCATCGTATACGCATACTGCACAAGCAGTCGTCAATGCAGTCGCCAACGTTGTCGTTCCTGAATCAGGTTCCTCATCGTAGTAGCACGATCTTTCTTCTCTCTCTCTCTCTCTCCCTCTCTCTCTATCCTTCTTAAGGATCAAATTTTTACACGTTTTTCTTTGCTTCTTACTATCTGTTTTTTGTGTGCATTACTTTTTCAAACTTACTCACTCCTCTTCTTCGTTTGTATATTCCTTTCGCGATTTCTGCCTACTCTATCACTCTATCTCTCTTTTGTCTCTTTTTTTTGCGTCTTTTTTGCTTGCAAGTATTTCATTTTTACTAAAATATATAATTTTCCCTTCAAGAAATATTTTTATAAAACCCCTTCATGATAGAAACGTTGTTTCTGAAACTTTTTTTTGCATTTATTCTTTGCCTCTATTAAAATAGTTTTTACTGCTCTTTAGATAGTGCAGAATTCGCAGAGATATCAGATGATTTACTAACGAGACAGAAGTTTATAAAAAAAAGTGTTTTATTATGATGAATAATCAATCAGTCCAGAAGTATTTTCTTTCTGAATTTAAATTTCTTAGCGCTTAATGAGCTTGAAATTGATATTGAATGTACCTTAGTCAACGATAAATTCTCGTCGTAGATATCCCATATTCTATCCGAAATATCTTGATTCCCATTCACTCATATGGTTGATAAGATAAAAATTAGCCATAAGCTAATAAAATTGCTTATCATCAACTACGGATTACATTGATATTTGCCAGAATATTTCTGAGGATTTGTCTGCCTGAAAGGAAAACAAGGAACTAATCAAGTCTTTATACTTCCGCTAAGTCTTTCCGTTGATTTATAGCGCTGTTTTAAGTGTTATAGCGTTAATGTTATGCATGAATGCTTTGCATATTGATCATCTTCAATGTGCACATTACATTTCTTTTCCTACGTTCACCACCCTATAATATTATGCAAGAGATACAGATTCTGTTCCCGTATTCCCTTTATGGCCAACAGATTCTGTTCCCGACTTCGATATGGGCACATTCTCTCTCGTAACTCTCATAATACCTCCGATCATCGATATATCAATAATTAGTCTTTTCAGCACGACGTTTGGCACAAGGAAGACAGCGATTACTTAAACGAGGTTCTCCTATTGGACAACCATCGGCTATCGAATCAAGCAGTAAGAAAAGACCATCGTTTAGGTGCAAAATCATGTCTTTTTCGTTGTTTCACTTTTTTTGCTCCTAGCGTTTATCTTTCAATGCTGATTGATAGAAAATCTTTTCATTCCAAGAGAGCTTGCTCTTCTTTTAGGTAATTAATTCCAACCATG
Source organism: Baylisascaris procyonis (assembly GCA_037389465.1). Classification (NCBI taxonomy): domain Eukaryota; kingdom Metazoa; phylum Nematoda; class Chromadorea; order Rhabditida; family Ascarididae; genus Baylisascaris; species Baylisascaris procyonis. The sequence continues at coordinate 1,514,955 of JAZARR010000250.1, forward strand.
TTGAATTCGATCGAGTAAAAATGTCTCTGTAACGCTCAAATAACCCCTAATCCTACCAGTCAAATTTGGAAGCGTTTGGTGACTTTAGTTAAAAAACACGCTATGCGCTTTTCATTATGGAAATTAATTGCAAGAACGGAGCGAAAAGAGACGGTATTACAATCTAGAAAACCCATTTTATAACCTAAAATGCGTTATTATGCGTAATAATTGCGTAGGATTTTGCTTGAGGTGTAGACGTATCTCATAATAGAATGTTGCCCAATAGTATTGCATAGTAGTATCGTTGAATCGACATCCTACCATAACGGCGTTCAGCGTTTCGATTGCCGCATAGCATTGTTGCGCCTAAACTGTTCAGCATTTTTTAACTTATTCGATTAAGCTATATCTTCATAAATTTCATTCAGATGTCATTTTTTCACATTCATTTGAATATTTAAAATGAGGCATTCAATATTTTATCTCGTCATCCATTCAATATTGCTATGAAATTACTCTTTGAAGGCATATCGTTTCTTCTTGCACAAATATTTATCTACAACATAACCGTCGGGGTTTTGCTTTCTGTTTCTTGGCGCTTTTCCGTGTTGCATCCTTTCTGGTTTAGCCGAAAATTTTTTGCAAAACGTTCTCTGCGGAATTTGAAGTTTGAAGTTGAAACTGAAGTAATTTTTCAAATGCGGTCGATACGGCAATCCATTGTTTAGAATGCAAGAAAATGATATTCGTTTTCACGCTGCTTACATTTTCCATGCGAATGACCTATATTGACGACACCCATTTATGACAGCTGCATAGGTGTAACTTAATATGCAACTTAGCTGCTAAAGTGCATCGTTGCTCGATGCTTGAATTTTTTTGCGCCGACTTCCGTTTTCGCTCTTCTATAGGTGTAATTCAATTATTTTTGAGTTCGGTTAACGGCTGAGAGAATTCGCATATTATTCATTTAATCACTAAGTGGAATTTGCCAACTAGGAGTCTTTACTGTTGTGTGCTGAATGTGGATGTTGAGTAGTAGCACTATAAGTTTTATAATTCCTGGTCAGTTTAGTGTTTTTTTTTTCGAACTTTTTCTTATCGTCGGTCATTGTGAAGTTTAAAAATTTATTCATTGAGCTTCTATTTTACTCTCAATCACCGAAAGTTTTGCTTACTTATTTTCCATTCTCATTTTTGAGATTTTATATATGGGAAAGATTTTAACACTATTTTGTGGGCACATTTCTCTATATCTCTAACTTCATGCTTTTTTTGAAATAATTCTTTCCTCATTTAAAAAATAAGATTCACTTTTAGCGTTTTTGATTATGTTACTCATAGAATAGTTAATTTGCTGAGGAATTTATAATTATTCCCATATCGTTATCAAATGCAGTTATTTGTGCTTTCATTTTTTCTTATATCTTCCTTTCATATATAGTGATGAATTCTCTATCTTTCTAGGCATTTTGATTCTTACGGCTGTGAAGTAAACTCTCAACGAGGATATTTTTGTATACTTTATAGTAGTTCTAAGTTGCATAATAATGTAATGAATCATTGAAACTATAAAATATTTTTTATTTAATATGCAATTAAAGTACTCGTAGAATGTATTCTTATGCTCTATAGCCAGTAATATTCATTTGAAAAAGCTGCTTGCTTTCAAATGAGGACGATTACAGTGCTTAGGTATATTGATTCAAATAGTGATTATTTGAAAAAAAAATTAGGTATAAAGCTACGTTGAGGATTACTATTTCAGAATGCGAAAGCAATCACGTAATCAAGGCACTAGTGGATCACATACCGATATCGAAAAAGATGAAGGAACAGAAATTGGTTTGTCTTATAATAATATAACTAACTACCTGCACGAATCGAATATTCGAATATCTTGGGAAGTATTAAATGTTGAATATTTGGTGATAGTAGCATGATATGCATGGTGTGAAGTATTGCTAGGCAGACTTATGTTCTATCAAACTTTACTAGGTAGAATTTTACTTAATCTTTATTAGTGATGATATAAATGAAAGAATAATTTCATTTGGGTAATCCATGAATTTAGTTAAAGAGCTATGTGACAATATTTTTATTTCAAGCATTATTTAGAATGTTATTAATTAGCATTGTTTTAATCGTCTTTCTCAGGTGAAACTACATTTTATATACGATCCGAAGATTGAGCTGCTTCTCATTAGGGTTACCTTCCTAAGGTGTTTCTAATTCAATAAAACTCGAAATAAATAAACGAATAATGCTCTTTTTTTGTTTTCATCCCAAATAATGCAAAAACATTTCGCAGCATTAAGATATATTCAATGTTGTGCTGTTTGCATGTGGCACACTGCATGATTCTAGATTATCCTTCAACAATTTTGTTATATTGTTAAACAATGTTTGTAATCGAATTTTACCATTGGCACAATTGCAATAATCGCCATTGTGATGTTTCCTTATATTGTTACCACCGCGTATAGCTCATATCTGAGGTTTAAGTTTAGAAATGCTTTTTTTTTTAATTATTTATTTCTTCATCCAATTCGGGTCCTCAAATACGCTCGTCAGGTGAAGATGCACCTATAACTTTTATATGAAATGGAGCTGTAGAACCGACACTCCTTCTCCTCTGTTTAATTACTAAATCGGGCACTTTAAAACCGATCTATCATGGTTTACCCTCGAGGTTTATCTGTGACCAAGCGTTTTATTCATCCGTTCTTACATGTATCGCGGTCTTGTAGGCGACTCTCGAATATATTTGATTTGGCTACATGAGTGTTGATCTACAACGACCTAGACTTGTTGATCTACAAGCTAACGAATTGCTAGGTTCTTGTTTTCTGTTTTGATCTTACGAAAAGATTTCTTTGTTCCCGTTATTACTATAGCTATGTTAACGCTGGAAAGTGATACAATGGAAACATCGTTTCGAAGACGAGCGTCATCGATGCGTCCTTGCGAGTTTAACTTTCGAACTGCGATGCAAAAGACAATTCCAGACGTAGCCGGCTGTCTATTACACGAAGGTATCATTGTTTGCATATGTTTATGTTGCATCATTTGCAGCAATTTTTTCTTCTTATTAAATATATGTTCCCTATGCATCTCACCTATCTTTGATTTTTTTTTTAAATATCGACAATTGTATAAACAGGAGTTACCATTTCACAGGTTGCAATATGGTTTCTCATTACATTTCTGTCGTTATATCATGAATTTTTGCATTTTAGAACGTTTGATTTGGGCATTACAGTTTATTATCTTTAGAAAATTCAAACATCGCTCATAGAAAAACGCAACTTTGGGTGAAACGTGACACATAAATAGCCCATAAATTGATGGTATATTAGACTCAAAGTGAAAATTTCTTGCAAAATATTCGTTTGCTAACTAACTAAGGGTATTGTTTTTTCGTTAGCGTTTGAAATTTTACAACGGAATTCATCTAAAGCTCCCGTTGGGTACATGCAACAAAAAATTAAAATACATGAAGTGTCACCTTTTAGACATGTTCGTGTTTTAATCCTTAGTTAGAGATACTAACATGTGTACCGTCATCGGAATAATGCGCGTTGTCTTTCAAAATTTGAAACGTATTAGTGCAGGAAGGACAAACTAGACAAAGGTGGAAAAGAAATGAAAGCCATTTTATTCAATGATGAAGTGCGCTTATTTCGATATGCATATGTAACAGGAAACATCATCGTGCAAGGGAAACTTGGGCCAATAGAACTTATTTCATCATATATCGTGATAACGCATAATCGCAAATAATAGCTAAATAAGGCTATCAGAGAATCTCTACGGGCAGTCGGGTGACCATTTCACACTGAATTTTTAAAATACGAAACCCATAGAGTATTGCATCGCACAGATTTCGGGTGCATGAAGTGAATTCTATAACCATCAACGATAGTTGCATTCTACATTTTATCTGTGCATATTCATTTATTTAACAATTTAATTTTCACTCCCTTTTTATTATTTCTTTTCTTTTTCGTTTATCGTATTTGTCGATAATTTTTGAATTCTTTTTACTGCTTTCTTGTCTAGTCTAATATCTAACAAATCTCTTGTTTTCTCTAGCATTTCGTTTTTTTTTCCTTTTTAACAGCTTTTATAATCATATTTAATGTGTTATATAATTTTTTTCGTGATATTTGTTTGTGAATTTTAACTTCATATTATCCTCTTTTTTTTCTATAATTACCTATTTCAATTTTTCGCATCGTTCAAAATTCGAATTGTTGTTTAATTAATCGTTTTGCAAAAAGGCATTTATTACAACGTTTATTGTTATGTTTAACACAATGCGATGAGATATTGTGTTATACTTTTACAATTTTTTTTTTTGCCTAATCGTTTTATCATTTATATCATTACCCCTTAAGCACGATGGATTGTTTTAAAGATATCATAATATTTTTATTTATCATTGTCGTGTTATGACTGCAAGCACTAATCGTCTAAGTCGTTTTGTGGAATTCGTTATTTGCATGTTTCGTTATTGCATTATTGCATTTTGCATTTTGCAATTAGCTTGCATTTTGTATTATTTAATAACTAATTAATAATTGTTTGAATAGGATAAAAGTCAGCAAGCTAAATGAACATTTCAAATGAGCATAGGTAAGTTTTTGAACAATAAATAGGTGTGCTACATTCGTTGGCGATGATGATAAAAATGTACGACTCGTATCTTAGAGATGAGAGTAGTAATAGTATTGCATCTTATTGCTTTTAGCGGGGAGGCATATGAGGATAACGATTTTTTCATAGAAAAGATGGATTGAATTTTAAATATTTTTAAAGGTGAAGGTAAATCTTTTTTTTTTAAGTATATCCTCTCTAATAAATTGTAAATTATTTTAAGTGCATTTTTTTATACATTTAGATGTAGTTTGATCATTTCTTCATCGATGAAATTTGTGCTGATTTCCGGTTCTCTTTAAATTGCTTTATTTAATGCCTGTTTTAAAAAAAATGAGGGATTAGTTTACTAAATGAAGGAAGTGAAACTCTTAATATCGTTTATGCCTTAACGGCGATTTTATTTGATTATTGATGAACATTAAATTTCGAATTGCCCATTTCTCGATTGGTGCTCATTTCGAATTTTATCGAGTATAAACAAATTTTTTGTCCGCATCATGCAAATTAGTTTTTTTGCTATGCTCACTATAAAATTATTGCTTAGCTGGGATAAGTTTATATAAATACGCTAAAAAAAGACTTGTAAATGGCGAGTATTATCTATGAGTATAGTTGATGGAGATGTTAAAGATGGATTTTTTGACAGCCCTGATTGTATCTCTAAGAGGAACTCAATTTGCTCTTTAAGGTGAAATTTCTTCCTTTGGTTAATTTCAGATGAATTTTCACAAAAGCAAGCTAATTAGCAAGTGAATGGCTTATTTGCATGTATGTTAATGCATGTGATATTTGGTGCTGAATGCTTGTCACGTATTTATTGCCAGCTACGTTTGAGTTATTTGATGCCAGCTACGTGAACACTGATCACAAATTGTGCCCGATATAGTATGAGTTGTTTGCATTGGAAAATGTCGCATATGCGACGACTTTTTCCAGGATTATTTTATCATAAGATTATCCTTAAATTACCACTTAATATTATAGCGTCGTTCATGAACAAATGAAATGAAATATTTAAAATGCGGTGATGGGATTTTTTTCTTCCGTTTGAATTAGTGTTGTTTAGGGAAGTATTTTGAGCAAGCCGGTATGCTGATTGTTAGGCTTCAATTTTAGAAACATGGTAGATAGCTTTATTTTCTAAGTTAGATAAAGAGAGTAGGAATAGTTTGATTGCAACTGCTAAATATTCGTTGTTTTATGTGATAGATGCTTATCGGTTAAGCTATTGGCATAGCATAAAAATAAGGGTGGAGTTCTGGTGGTTTTTTCGGCTCCATTCTTGGAGAAAAATACGAGAACAAACCTCGTGAGAAAGGCTCCAAGTTGGAGCCATATTGAATTAAGCGATAATTCATTATCATGGGATACACTTACTTTCTTTACTTACTACACTACAGCTGCTTCATAATGTATTTTCATCATTCAGGTAGATCGAGCTATTTAAATATTGGGGTCCTGCTTGAGATTTAGGGATTGCTAGCTAATTCGGGATGTTTTGCCCATTTAGAGCGATTTCAGTGATGCCCGGTGGTGTATCGGCACTCGCAAGAGACAGTCTCAAGCCTACACTTTCAACGTCTATTTACTCGGAAGATGGTGTTCCTCAGTCGATACCATCACCGGATCTCTCACATGAACGATCCGCAACCGTTGGATCATGCCCACCATCTGCGGCTGGCAGCACATCAAGATCCAACATACCCGGAGGTCCTTCGCTACTTCCCGCTTCCAGCTATGACGATGAAGAGGAACTAATGTTCAAGAATTTACCTTGGGTTAAGGTACGCATTTAATCGCTTCAAAGTTCATCGTTTGCGTATTTCATTAAAATTTCTTTTTTTTAGTCAAATATAAAGGGTGAAGAAATTTATTCTTCCTAAATATGAATGGAGAAATGCTCTAGAGACATAGACATGATACTTTTTTGCAGTTCAATCGAATAGGCTGACCGATTTTAAAAATAATCGAGTTATTGTAAGATGCGTAATAGTGCATTTTTCAATGTGTCGATTGCATTTCAATATCTCGATTGTTGCAATGAGGCTAACCTATTGCATAGATACTATGTAAAAAATTGATTTTGATTTGTGTTCAACTGACTGTTGAAATGCAGCTTTTTAAAATGTAACTTCAGGTTTCCACAGCTAGTCTTTGAAGAAGATTAGTTGAATGAAAGAAAAGCAATAAGGATCCTATGATTGCAGATCATATCTAGCGATTCCTTAAGTTGTTGATGAACTGAAACTCGACTTTTAAAATTGAACGTTGAGCGTGTTTTTTTTTTTGCAGTTTAAATTGAAACTGAAACTCCAGGATAGACAGATAGACAGACGCAGACACACAGACATAATACGCATTTTTGCAAAAGTATAGAAAAAACGTGTAAAAGTGAACGAAAGAATCAATGATGCTAGAAGCACTTTTTGTTAATAATTCTTATAGAGGGGTACTTATTATTGTCAACGGTAAAATTTTCTAAGCGAATATATATTGTTGATAAAGGTGGTAATCGGGATGGTGAATTCGTTCGATTTGAAATGTAAACACGAGAGATATTGTCATCCATGGTGTTTCGAACGTGTCTATCGTCAATGCTATCGACTTACCGAAGCATTACGCAAAGTATATGGTGATGATCTACCCTCGGAGAATCGTCTCGACAAACGTAAAGCGCTAGTTGATTCGTGGAATAGCAAGCAGGAAACAATCAGAAAGGTGATTATATTATGTTGATATTAAGTCAGAAATCGTTGTTCATCTTCATGCATTATGACTAGGATTTTATTGAGGTACTAAGAGTTGTGTTGATCATTTGGCAAGTTATTTCATCTCTACTATGCTCTTTGACTAAGAATTTTTATGCTTCGATAATTTATTTCGAACATACAGCGCGTAATGTTTAATATCAGGGAAACTATGATGTACCTTTTTGGGAAGACAAGATTATAAGCTATTGAGGTGCAAACGATTGACAGAAATCATTACTGCTACCAATCTTCTAGTCCGGAGACCTTCAAGGCCACTTAAAACCTTCTCATTATACGACATCGTTTCTCTCATCTTTTTATGCATCGAAACAAGGATGTCATCTTGACTCAACTGCTTTTTTATAATTGAATAGGATATTCGATCATTTCTATACGGCCTTCTTATAGCGTACTCCGCCTTAACGCTAATCGTTTCACACTTCAATAAATATTTTCTTTCACTAGCGAATTCCGATTTAATTTTTTATTCGAAATCACTTCGTAAATAAAAATACTGCAGTATTTAATTTTTTACAAGTAACGATAATTTTGCATCTATGAGAGATTCGAGATGATTCAACCCGAATAATTTTTGGCTTTATATAATTCATCGATAATCAATGAACAGAAAGTACACAAATTTTGCAGAATACAAAATATGTGCAAATGTTCAAAGTTGTTTAATTAAGTTCATTCATATCAAAAAGTCGCACTATATTTATACTTTTGTTCATAGCGAATTTAAAGTAATCTTGCTGTCATCGTACATTCTCTCATCGTTGATAAGCTAGCATAGTTGTAAAGCCATTAAAGTTCTTCTTTTAAAGCTTATGCGAGGCAATATTTTCGATTGTTTTTTTGCAGTCAATGCAACGACATTCATGCTATGTTCCAAGACGTGAAAGTGCCGCCGTTCGTCAAGGTGCACTCATGGATAAAACACCGATGGCTTTACGTGGATTGCTCATCGAGAAGCTCAATGAAATCGAAGAGGGTAAAGAAGCACGAGCTAAGAAGGCCATCAATCAGGTTCCTCTTCCCTTGTCTTTTTGAAAAGTTCTTTATTGCTTTTATTGCAGGTGTGTTTTCTCTCCAAATAGGCACTTCTAAAATGCAGGAAAATTTCAGTCTCTCAACCGTTTACTCTGTTCTTAACCGAGGCTTTAAGTATAGTATATATTAAAATAAAGAAAATTCCAATGCGAAATGGTATTTTTCACTGCATTTTCCACGCATTCAGCAATGTTTTAGTAAACTTGGGCGGATTAATGTTTATACCCGAGAGAGTGGCTTGTTTGGAGGACGTTTTTGTACGACGTGACAGTTGCGTGAGGAAGTGAGGCGATGTAAATGAGTCGCTCGCATGTTGATCTCATACATGGACAGCTGTCCGGTTTTTTTTCGATTTCTGAGTCATGGATTTTGAGATCTTGAAAAGTGAGCGTTGATCAAATGCTAGAAGAAAATTGAAAAATTTAAAGCATTTGAGGAAAAGTTTTTCTAACGGCGCAAATTTCATGCGGGCATAGATTTGATGAAAAACTTCTTTGGCATTCGTTTGCTCGAATTCACTTTTTGGTGGACATTCGTGTAATACCGTTCCCTTATAATTTTTGCATTCGAAATTCGATGTCAACTGATGCCAAATGATTTCTGCAATCTCTTGCTAGTTAATAAATCGTGAGTTTCAATGGAAATAGATATCCATAAGATTTTTTTTTTTAAATAAGTGAAGAGTAGGTTATGCGTGAATAACATAGACGCGGCTATCCCATTGATTGTGGACATGAGGCATATGTCCTCGTTATTAGTGCAGCAATGTCGTAGTTATTTTTCACTGCTTATTTGTGATATCGAAAAATGAGCTGTTCCGATGGGCGAATTCCTCTTCCTAAGGCCATTCTCAGTCCGTTCTCAGCAAAAGTTCATTGCGATACTTTTTAAACGTTAACTTCTAAGGTTGAATTGCACAAGTTAGTAATGATTTTTCGATATCCGAATATGTATGGATATGTGTTTTGGATCGAAATAATACGCCATCCTAATGCAGTAATGCGCTGATAGTTTGATGTTGGCTATGCGGCTGAGAGTGGATTTCGTTTGGCTATATAGATTTGGCTGCGTTTTCTATGTTGTCCCATTGCTGACAGCATTTTTCCACACAAAACAATCGTTCATTTGGCTAGGAGGGCCGCTATGCTAACAGGAAACTTCCTGTCCAAATTGTGAATCAAGTCTCGAAAAGTGATTCCGGATGAGCATACAGTTCTGTGACATATTCCGGAGCATATTCCGGATGACCTTCGTTTTTGCACAGCAATGCGCTGCCTTCACGGTTGTATACCATTAGCCATTTTGCCGGTAAGACAGGAGTTTCAAAATATGGGGTCCAAAGAAAGAGGTAAGGTTCATTTTCCTATCCCAATTCATCTCAACAAATAGCATATAGAAGGCGAGATAGGTGGAGATATATTGTACGAGATAAATGAAGATATATATTCAAATCGACCTGACAGATTGAATTATGCGGATGAACGCACTAGAAGAATTTCGACAGTATCATAACGTTATTTTAATGTAATTTTATTTAGGATTCCGATGATTTAATCGAAGCAAGTCAACTACAAGCTCATCCACGACCGCCGAATATACTCAATTACCTGCGTACGCAGGTACTTACCATTGCACATGCACCTCTTTCAACTCTACTTAAGAGCTGTCTTATACTGAGGGACGACCAATATAGTGAGACAATAAACGTTTCTTGGCAACTACTCGTACATTCGGATGCTCATCTCGTTGCTACAGCAGGTTTTTATTATTAATGAATTTTTCAGCATAGTTTTATTTTTATAGGTGATCGAAAAATCGTTTACAATTGGCATTTAGCTAATTTTTCGATGAAATTTGTCATAAAATAATTATTGATATTGGCATTTTGTCTACCCTTGTGTCCACCCGTTTGTGCGTTTAATCGTATTCGCACAATCGCCGGTACAGCCGACTGTCAGCAATTGAATTTTACATAATCTGTTGACTTTCCTGATGACTTCTTCCGTTTTGGTGTTCCTTCATTTCATTTTATATTTCTGAGTGCAGTGGTTTTGCGCATTTTTCTTTTCATGCCTGTTATAACAGTTTCCATGATTTAGGTGGCTGCCCCTAAGTGCCCATAAGGGTGATAGAAAGTAGAAGATACGGAAAGGAATACGAGATAAGAGTGATTGACGATGTAGGCCAAAAATGCGGAAAACAACCACGACGTGACTGAAAATGCATTTAGTGTATCTATGCTACCGAACGTCAACGCTTAGCCTGGTCTATCTTCAACTAGTTGAGAATATCACACTCGTCTATTATTGGTTCAAAAAACGTCATAGTTCGAAATGGTCACGAGTACGATTTCTTCATCATAAAGTTGATTGTAAGAAAATATTCCGTGAAAAAAAATATGTAATTTATTGCAAGGAATTTGATCTTACAGGGAAAATGGGCAGATTTTAACAACGAGATTTTACCTCTACAACCTGAATTTATTTGTCTACGTGGGAGAAACTACCTCGCAGAATGATGGACATGTGTGCGCATTCGAACAAATACGACATAGCCATATTGTTATTTTTACAAAAATTTATGAGGAATGCGCTGAAAAAAAAAACAAACGAATTTCAGCTTCGTTGTTCATCGTGACCTCAGTGAGACGTCCAGATGGTGCAATAGCATTGATGAGAGCCGAATTGTCAAGTAGCGATGCTGGTATACGAACTGCCGCGATTCGTCGTTTTCATGCACTTTGGAGGAATCGTTTTCATGTTTGGCTTAAAATGGAGGATGGCGCTCAAATGAATTTCAAAGTAACATTTTTTTTCTTACATTGTCGAGATAAAATCAATTCTCGAATTCGAGAATCCGATAAATAATGGAAGAAAAATCGAACGTTGCATTGTTTCAATGTATCCAAGAAGCACGTTCATGTGGATCGTTTTCATTTAGAGTGACGCATTAGCGCTAGCTGTGAAACAAAATTTTTTCTTCAATCTGAAGCGTATGCTCAGGTTTTTTAATGACTATTTCGGAAGTGAATGAGTCGAAAATGATCATTGAATGTGAATTAGATTATTTTCCTTGAATATGAATTAGATTATTTGCCTTATTAACTTGCTATTCTGCTGCTAATTTTACCCGAAAATTTTTTTGGGCTTACAAGTTAAAGTTAATATTATTCAGTGTTTTTCCATATAATTTCGAGAGTGCATGAATGAAAAAAAAAAGACGATCCGTTAGCATAAATTGGGTGTCTAGCATTAGTGTGGTATGGTGATGCTACACTTTATCGGTTGGCGACATGGAGCCATCAGTAAGACACGAATGAATGCTCTTAAAGCTCATAAAATGTTTTATTTTTACTCCCATAACTCTGAGGAAATAGTTTCTAACGAATTCAGCAAGAATCTGATGACAATAGCGTTTCCCGGGCTTATCGGTGTTAGCCGACTTTTTGAATTTTTTAAAACATTTAAGTTCCTTTTTGCGTTCTCAAATGTCTCTCTCAGTGAAATTTACAAGTGTTCGAAAGCTTTAAAAAAATTTAATTTGCAAGACGAGTTGCGATCGCAAATTTTCGTTTTTCTTCGAGTAAGTTTTTATTAATTCTGAATTATTTCAATAAACATTCTTGCAAAGTATGCGAAGTGAGTTAAAACTTTTACGAGTTAACAGTACTATATCAGTAGGAGTAACGCAAAGAAAGAAAAATATATCTACAATTTGCAATGCATGATTAATCAGTGATATCGTAATAGCCTATATAACTGCTATTATATTGTTCCATACAGGTTCCACCACCGGGTATTGACTTCACGTTACCTTCTCCACCAATCGGTCAAAGTCAATGTGCAGTTGTTGATCCACCATGGATGCCACATGTGAAGAATAAAGTGGAAGAACTCTCGTTAAAGGAAGAGGAACAAGCTACGGTTAATCTTAAATTTTCATTTTTTTCACTTTGATTTTTTTTTTATCCATAGGGGAATTTTTTAATTTGTTTGATGAGATTTTGAGGATTTAAGATTTCGATTAATTTCAACGTGGATTAAGTAGGACTAAAGAATGGATTTATATGTTTTTTGCTAAACGGAAACAGAATCGGCAATGCTCGGCAATAATCTTTGCCCGCTGCTTTCATTCTCCTCCCTTTCTACTTTTTCCTCCTCTGCTCTTCCCACCCCCCTCTCCTTCTACAGATTTCTCGCTTTCTTTGTATACTCTTGTTTACTCTTTCCAAGCTTGAGTTTCTGCCGGTTATTAAAATCACTATGTTAGTTTATATACCATTTGATCAAGTCCACAATATGCCATCTTCAGGTGAATATATATACATTATATATATATATATATATATATATATATATATATATATATATATATATACATATACATATATAGAACTGCCTGATGATTATTTCTTGGTTAGTGGATATGAGGAATGTGTTTAGAGCCAAACAATAATGACCATGACACGAACACGACGTAAGCAGAAGCAAGAGATGGTAAAACGTGCGGTACGTGAAGCTGAAGAGCGTCAATGTGCTTTACGCCAGAAGTTTCCTTTGCGGGCAACGGCAGTCGTCCAACAAGCTGCCTACGAACCAGCTTTATTCCATCATCAACTCAATGCTCAACAAGTGGCTAATGATGCATCCGGTGAAGGTACGCTTTGTTGTTGCTTAATCATTGCTCACATTGTTTGTGGTTTTCCACTGACAGCCGTACTTATCAGTAGACTGTATATATGAGGGAGGATTCAGATGGATTTTGTTATTTCAGAAGGCGAAATGCATACGTCCTCATCTCGGCAACAGATGCCTGTTGCTCAACCACTGTTTCCATCTTCGATACTCAGCGTAGTGCCTACAATTATCGAGATGCTCGACGATGTTCAAGTGGATACAAATGGAATTTCTGGTTCAAATTATTTATTTATTTGTTTTTTTTATTGCCTTTCAGGGGAGCATAATTTATTTATGCATTTTTTAAAGCTATCTTTTACTTTCTTATCGTTCATTTACAAGGGTTCGCAACATTGGCAGTGGCTTGCCGATGTTAATATTCAAAAAGACCGTTTTCTTTAAATCATTTTTTTAGAAATTTTTTTTAAAGATATTGTGAAAAACACTATGGTTTTCCAGATATCTATTAAGGATTGGCTATTTAAGAGTTCCAAATTTGAACTAAAACAACGCGGTAAATGGATACCAATAAGTACAACTCACCCAACTCATCCGTAAATCCTATCATTTCCACTTGAAATTTCCTGATGCGGGAAAGAAAATATTATATCGTTGTTTGCAGTTAGCGATGTGGCGAAGAAAGTGATTTGGTCATGTATCGTCGAAGATCCGGCACTATTTCTACGACATTTCTTAGAGAAGTTAACCAATCGTGATCGTCAGGTATGTGTGTTGTGTAAGATTCGTCTATCGAGATTTGCCTAATCGATGCACCTATTTGATAGAATGCAACTCATAGAATAAGTATGGCTATATACCTGTTGAATTAGAAAATGTTATCTTTAAAATACATTGAAAGCCTTACTTATTGAAATGTGCTGTTTTAGTTATTACTTTATCATTTCGATCAATGCACATTTAATTATTAATTGATTGATATGAATTTCAGTTTTTTTTTTGATCTCCCAATCACTTTTGCTGACGCCTTAAACCCTCAAGAACATTTTCATCGTTTCCATTCACATAATCAGCAAAAAATCTGTTGGCATAAATTTCAAAAATTAGAGATCGCTATAGGTTTTGATATGCATAAATCCATCGCTATAGGTTTTGATATGCATAGATCCAACTAAAATGATCTACATTCAAGAGTGCCTTCTAAATATACCGATCTAGCAGTAAGTAATTTTTCCATATATCCGTTTAAAAACATTTATGTGAATATGATTATGACTGATCAACCAGATCGTTCATAAATTGATATATTTGAGTTTTTTTTCTCGTAATGTTCAACTCTTTCGAGTATGCGGTAAAACTTGGTTTCTGCAACCCCTTTCTCCCCCTCTCAGACATGACTATGCATGCTTTATGCGCTAGTCGTTGGAATCACTGTTTTCCGGTAATCGCAAAAAGTTCGTGAAATTTGCATATTAGTAGTTTTTAGCGTGAAATTTGCATATTAGTAGTTTTTAGTGTGAAATTTGCATAGTAGTCTAGTTTCCGACTTAGTATAGGCTTTTTTCTTCTAGGATCATTTGAAAGCTGAAACGATAATATATCTCTAGCGCTCTTAGTTATGTGACTTTACAAGCAATTTTTTTGCATATTTGTTACGATTTCGTTGAATCCGTATCTCTTTTAGATTGGCTGTGAATGTTTTGGTGCTTAATAAGTAACATTTTCTAGTGGGGATGCTTGTAAATTACTTTTTTTTGTGTGTTGACGAGCTAACCGATGATGATGTGTGAAGTGTGTTTAACAGAGTATTAGAACGCAAATTGTGCTTTGTTCGGCTTAGCGTATGGCCGGCCACGTAGAGTGATAGGCTTTTGATGAGCCTATTATTGGTAAAGAATTATACGGCTTATATCGTAATGGCTGTTTGCACGTGCAACTAGCTGGCAATAAGATGCAACTAGCTGGTAATAAGATGCAACTAGCTGGTAATAAGAGATGCTAACTGTTTAATTTTCACTCATATCAAAGGTAGATTTTTACTGTGGTATGGGATATCGTTCTTATTGACAAAGTAGAGAAAGTATTTAGTTTAAAGATTCTTTCATTGAATTAGATAATTATAGAAGAGTTCAATGTCTCTGAGGTTTTATTTAGCTATCGTAATAATGGTTGCTTGAATAATGTTTGGAGAGGAATTGCTGCGCTTAAGCATACAATTTGCTTTGAGTAATCCCAAGTTGAGATCAACAACACAACAATTCAATGGTGAATGTTTTTTGTTTAGTCGACAACATTTGAATTTCGGCCAAGCACACAATGGGTGAGCAAATTAAAACTTTTTTTGCATGTGATATATTATCGCCGTATGCCTCCTCATTTCAGTGTTTTTCTATCTTAGCATCAATATAAAGATTTTTTTTTAAATGTTGCAATAATGCCATATTTCGATGATTTCATCCTTTCAGATTGCTTAGATACAAAATCATCAAAAATTTGTTGTTTTTTTTTTAATCGGCAATAGTATAAATACATCGAAAATGTTAGAAATTTTCTTCTATATGAGAAAAAAATATATATATGATGCATTCTTTGAGAAATAAACGGCAGAAAATGGAGATGTTATTGTTATTTAGTGATAAATAGTTTATTGATAAAAAAGAGAGAGCTGAAATTTAGAAACTCTTATATAAGTTAGCTATATGCAAATATGGGATGATCGAAGTGGAAATATGGCATTCAAATGGATTAATGTGGATTTTATATTCTTTTGTCATGTTTCTTGTTGTATTGTTCTCTTTGTTGTAAATCTTAGTTGGCACGTCAAGTTTTTTTCGTTGATTAGTTGCACATATATATATAGCGCTTTTTAAAATATATGTTTAATTAAATAGCCTAGTCTTTAATAATTTGGCAATTCAGGCTCAATAATAGTAATAATTTATACGGCGATAAGTTCTAGTCGGTAAGGAAATGGTGCTCAATTTAAAATGCTAAAGTGCATTATTGCTGATAGCCCGCATTTCAAACTCCTTTATAGTTAAGTATATTATGGCTATATTGCTTCATTGCCTATGCATGTTTGTGTATGTTTTTTATATGTCTTTTTGCTTAACTTGTTAGTAAAGTTAGGCTAGTGATATTCAGGAGCATAGCGTAGAGCATTGGTAACGTTCTAAATTAAGATTCAGATTAGCCTATTTCGTTTCGGAAGTAATGGTAGTTAATTGCAGCTGTCGAATGAATATTTATGCATTTCTAATCGATCAACTTGCAAATTAGATAAAGTTACTTCATAATATTTCTTTAGGAAGTTGGATAATTTTCAATAATTTCCAACACAAATGCACTATTGCACACTTTTTTTTCTTACTTATTTTGAGTTATTATAAAATTGATTGAGATGACGAGGGAATTGCAAAAAAACGCCTATTGTGTCAACTCTCTGGTACATTTTCCCAATTCAAGTATAAATACCATTATTTGGAATGTTATAGATTAAAAATGGCTATAAGATTTTCCATCAATTTCCGGTTCCACGTCCACTTTATTATTATTTATCATCGATGAAATAGTTACGAAAGAAAAATGGCAATGAATTTAGGTTTGAAAAATTGTTGAATTCTCATCAATAATAATTGCGTTATTTGTGTTTTTAATTGTTTCAATTTTAAGTTTTATTTGCAAAATATTCAACCGACATCATCAACGCACATCGAATAAATATTCATCATATTTTTTTTTAAATTTATAGATCATAAGAGAACAACTAATGTAAAGAGCTCACTTCCGTGCTATTTATTATTATTTTTTTTAAATTCTTTTTATTATTATTAGACGAAAATGTAGTTCCCAATTAATGGCGCTTCTATAATATTGCGGATAAGGGAACTACGATCCCGATGCAAAATGCGTACTTGATTAGAGTTTTATGCTATGACTATAGTTTATGAAAGCGGTATTCCAATTAGCTCTTCCACGTAATATGCGATCTTATCTGATACAAACTCATGCAAAATTTTCCAATGTTGTAAAGCTGCAAGTGTTGTAATTCACCACCTTGTCAACCTCCTTCACCACCCTATTAATATCCTTCATCTTCCTGTCATCCTCTTTCGACTCTTTGTCAACTCTCTTCATCTCCCTATCAACCTTCTTCACCACCATGTCAACATCCTTCACCTCTCTATAAAACCCGTTCATCCCCTATCCCCTTCACTGTTTTAATAATGCGTTTGATGATGTCGGTTTGAAATGAGTCAATTCATCGTCTATCACAAATTTCTTTTTTATCACCGCTGTATTGAAGAAACACCTTATTATGTTCTGTTCACCTTATGTGTTGTTCAATTATTCATTCATAAATGTATTTAACATTCAAATGTGAAATTGCCTATTTTTTAAAATGAATATCTACAGGAATATTTGATGTCTCTTCTACGCAAGTTGATCCTTCGATTCAGACCTTTCCCAAGTCAGACGGCATATTCCCTTCTCAATTATCTGGTAGGTTATTTCTAAATTCTGTTTTTATTATGTCTCGTTGTTATAATTTTTATTGCTTCGCTTCGCATTTGTAAAGTTCCAAAGAGAGTTGTGATGATCTAATGCCGATGCGTTTGCATGTGTCTGTGTCTGTCTGTCGGATGACTTCAACTAAGAGGGCATCGAAACTAGGGTTACAGAACTTGATGCATATATCCTACGCGATAGGACGGCCTCTCTACCAACCTTCAATAGGTTCGTCGATTGCTAGAAACCTCTAGGCACTTAGAAGTTGCCAAATCTACTTAAAGAAATAGGTAGGGATCAGATATGTGAATTAATATTTCCGTCATGGATCTAAAAATGTGATTAGCCAACTCTTGAAGATTATCCACATTTTAAACCACTTAACGCCAAGTTTAATCCACTATTCTTTGGTAACTTGTTAAATCCGGTTTTCTTATCTGAATTTCACTGAGCCGAAGATCCAATTTACTCTCATCCTCTTATTTAAATTTAACTTTTGAAGTAAAGTAATATTATTGTTTAAATTATTATATTTGAATTTGCAGTTCGGATTTGTGATGTACTATGTTCGGAGTCCATGTGAAGGAAGTGATAAAGCGATCGCAATGGCATTAAGCCTAACATGGCTTATCGCTCCACATGTTCATGGTCTTTATTTCAAGGATCTCAAACAAACGCTTAAAAAAGAACAATGCGATGTATGTTCCATTCTTTCTTAAGTATTTGCTCTCAGTTTTTTTTTAGAATATTTGATATAAAACTTTTTTTTTCTGCAGGAAATTTGCGCTTCATTAATTTTTCTTTGAGTGTAACTGATTTCTTCTTTTTTCTTTTCAGAATAAATTTCGAATTAAATTAGCTTTCATGCAGTAATCGCTGATTTAATTATCTGATCAATCAATAAATTTGCATATTTTTGAGATATTAATGGGAATAGTCACTTCACTAGGCGCTTATAATTTTTGATGGATTTTCAAATTTGACATATTTTTGCGAGCAATTCCCGAAATTTTCAATTAATTTTTAATGCTTATTCATAAAATTTTCTCCTATTCGGAATCAAATTTTCCCATCTCATTGATCGTCATAGTCTAAAAATTGTGAAATTTGCTATTGAATTGGAGCAGAAACATTGGGGATTCATAAAATGCTATTGATATCAGTGCATTCTTTAGCGTCCTATAGTTATGTAAGCATGTGCATATTTATATGTATATTTATATGCCTAATGTATTGTAGTAAAGCTTAGGAGAGAGAAGGTGAAGATGACACAATCGTGAACATTGTACTACATTGATCTGCTGAGTTATTAGTGCTTATAAGTGGAGTCGATGCACTGAAAACGATACTATCGAAAAGTAGCGCTCCTTACAATCTCTTTGCGGGCTCTTTCTCAACAATTGTATGGGCCACACATGAGGCTTCCGCTTAATTTTTATTATTTTCTTATTTTTTTAGATGTCATTCATCCTATAGAAACGGATATCCATTTAAATCTCATAAAATAGTGGATTCATAATAGAATAGATATTGCTAATGCAACGGTAAAAAGTTAGCAACTTCATGAAATTTTTATTAAAATTTATTTTCGTATAATGGTGTGAGCTTTTTTTTTGATTACAGCAAGCACTTATGATTACTGCAAATGTACCATCGGCAAAGAAGATTATCGTTCATGGACCTGATAGTGGATCGGGCGGTATTCCATCACAATTCCCAATTCATGAGGATACAATCTTTCAACAACTTCTCACCGATAGTCTCGAATTTTTCAATATACCCGAAAATGAAGTGGAATATTATTTCCTTGTCGATACGAAGACTAATCTAGTTCATATGCCGTCTTCTTATGTTCGGTAAATATTCAATCGTTTTTCTTCGTTGCACTAGTGTTAAGCTGTTGTATTTAAGCATTGAGCTAAAGTTTTAAAATATAGTCCACATTATTACGAATTGAAACGATAATAAATGTGGAAATTGACGATTGTTTATTGCGTTCTTAGAGATAAAAGTTGAACGCTTTAATGATCTTCTTTTAATTGTATAAGGGAATTTGTAAACTCAATGAATAGAGAGATGATGATTAATCAAGTCACAGCATTAAATTTTGGAAAATTTTTACGCTAAAATATGATTTTTTGGTTTATATAAGGTTCAATTATTTCGTTTAAAATCTGCAATTTTAATCTATTTGCTTCTTTTCTTAATATAATTTTTGATTACTTTCGTCGACGATTTTTAATTGCTTTGGAAAAAATGTTTTAAAAAAAAATTCTTTACGTTTGCAGAGATTTCTATTTCTTTCATCGTTCGCTATATCCTCAAATTACACTACAACGTATAGACCTGGATGAAGCGCAATTACGAATGCGTCAAATGGCTTTCACGCAAAAACTTATCGAATCTGGCAAAGTGCTTCTCACACATAACGCACTCAAACATAGCCCCGAAAATGTGGTTCGTTTTATTTTACTTATTGCTAAACGAATCGCCATAAATAATAGCGCCTTGAGGTTATTTTTGAATAAAGAGCTTAGTATTGTTGATCCAATAATAGCATATAGTGCTGTTTTTTGTTGTTCTCCTTACGGCCTCATTTATGCAAGTATTAGCTGACGTTGTTTTCAGGGGATGCCTTAGTATAGTTGGATATCGTTGTTGCTTTTATAAAAGATGAATTAAATAAGTAAATAATCGGTCAGTGATTTCGTTGATAAGAAACGTTGGAATGTCTCAATCGATCGTAGTGCTCTCGTGTAATTTGAGCATATTTTAAATCCAGGCGTTCACTAGTAGATAACTGCTATTTCATGGCATTCTAAAACGCTTAAAGGTGTATGCAATCTTTCCTTTGGGGGAGGGGGGAGGGGAAAAAGAGAATGCGGGCACCTTTTGAGGGATGCAATTTTTTTATTTGAGGTGCAAAATTCTAACGTGGTATGTGAAAATTGCTGGTTTTTTTTGCATTTGGGAATAAGATTATTGAAATGCGACGGTAATCAAAAATATCTCCACAATGAACATCCTGATTTTCTTGATTAAAGATAGGAATTCATAGAGTCATCAGTTGAAAATCATCTCTTTTCCCTCTCTCTTCCCTAATACCCATAAGCGCATTGCATAGATGGAATATGAAAGTAAAATATAAAATAGTCTCGTCTAGATGTTTCTCTTCTTTTTTTTCAGCTATTCCTCTTTTATGCCGCTTTATTAGACAAATTACCTGTATAGCGTAATGAATATTTGCGAAGTTTTGCATAAAAGTAATTGGCTTATCGAATATTCATTTCTGCAAAGAAATTTGATGGCGCTAAATTTATCGCAATATTTCAGAGTGTTTTTTTTTAATTTAAGGTCAAGTAAAAACGGAGAGCCATATTTCTCATGACCCGGAGGCCAGGGGGGGGGGGGCGAGAGGGAAGGAGGGAGCTGCCATTGTTGTCCATCTTAAGGTGCAATACCCATATACCGATCACGTCACATTTTTTCCATTCACATTCGGCGATTCATTATTATTGTTCGCTGTGTGATATTTAATTATGCTAATGTTTGCAATTATGCGATTGATTGATGTAACATTCATTAAGAACTACTGAAATAAATTTAGAAATGCTGAAAATAATTAAAAAAGAATAGAATATTTGAAATAGACGAAATCGTATTGAAAATAAATGTTATTTATTTATTGTAGTTATTTTATTTATTTAATTTAAATTGTTTATATTTTTAGAATTTTTCCATCGGAAATTACGAACATTAGCGTTATATCAGTCTCGGTTTTCATTTTTTTTTTGAGTATCATATTTTTCTTTCTCATTCTACAATTTGCAATTCTGTTTGTCCAATTATTTACGTATATTAAAATCGTTTTTTTTTTTTGTCAATCATTCAACCTTCTTTCGTTTATATTTTCCACAGCCTCTATTTATTCTAACCAGAGCTTTTAACGAATATCTTAGTAATATTAGGCAACAAAGTAATATAGTATAAATATTTGTATAAGTCCCAAAAAATATAAGTAACTCATTAATATTAACGAATTTATGGATTCTTTTCAGATACCACAACGTATATTTTTCCTTCATGATGAATTCACTCATCTACCATCTTTTCCACGAAAAAGTCTTGAAGCATGTTTCGGTATGTATAATGGTCCAATGGGTCCTGAATTACATGCAATGGATGCTTTACATAAATTCGTTTGGGCACAAGTAAGCGTACATTTCTATCTATTCCTTTTTACATTTATTTTTTGAATATTTCAAAAAGTTTTTTTTTTAAATGAGCAATAATGTTTTTTTTTTTTTTTGCATCCAAACGTTATATATGAAACATTCCAAAGGTTAACGAATAAATGGGATTATCGTTAACGTTTGGGCACAAAATAAGTAAATAAATGGGATAAATAAAAATAAATGAGATGACCATTCGGGTATAACGCCTAAGCAGCCGTCTTGTCGATAAATCTTCTGCGGTGAAACGTTTTTATTCATATGGGATATCGATGTTTATTGCAGTTGATGTCGGATATGTTTGAGAAAATGGAGAACGCATTTATGTTCGGTGATTTACATCTCTTCATTAACGTGATCAATGGAGTTATGTTAATGCATTGTGAAGATGTGATTATCCTTCGTCGTTGTATGGCTACATATATTTCGATGGCAGTACATTTCAATACACTTTTCGCGAGTCAGGTTCATTTTATGCCTATTTTATTATTGTATGTCTTTTCGTGTATTAGAGATAAGGGACATTAATATTTCCATATATAATATTAGTAAATATTATATATATATATATATATATATATATATATATATATATATATATATATGGAGAGAGAGAAAATAATGATAGTTATAAAAATCAATCATTTTAGGGTTTTTTCCTCATAATGCCAACACTACTGCGTTGTTATAGTCAACGACAAACGAACGCATTACTATGTCGTACAATCGAATATGTTTGTAAACAATTCTATATACTCCATCGAAAGCCATTCTTTTTACAAATGGCTGGTGCTGTAGCGAATATTCTTGATACGAATGATAATGATTTCGAAGTGAATCCTATGAAGGTAATTTTTTTTTAATTATTTAATCGAATTTTTATTCATTTTAATGATTGTATTTGAGTTCGTTTATCTCTTATTGACTAGAGATTAGAAAGGAATATTCGAAAGGAGATATGCTTGCCTTTCAACGATTCAATTGCGTTCTACTAATTTGAAAATTTGCATTGAGATCTATAGCTGTAGTTAGTCGTCTAACAAGTGAAGATAGTATTGAGTTAAATTATACTTTTATTGTTATGACTTCAAGATATGCCTATGTTAGGAGTGTCATTGAAATTATCTCGCCCTCTAGACTCTTTCTTATATTTAGATGAAGGTGATTAAATGAGAGGAATGAGCAGATTCACCGTTCTCATTTTCCTCAACCAGATATAAAAAATTCTAAACTGTTTTCATGTAACTTAATTCGTCAATCCCACACTTGGCGCTCTTTTATTGTTTCAAAAATATGTTTGATTTTATTCATTCTTGCTTTAAAAAAATTATTATTCCTAGCAATCGAGATTCTCATATCTCTTTCAAACAAGGATTTATGTTATTTCTATTCCGAAAGCCTTAGAACGCATATTTTTCTTGTATACTTCCCCTTTATTATATGTACACTCATATGTTCGTCACTTGGGGATTTTTAAAGGTGAAAGCAAAATATTTATTCGCTTTGTTGAGAAGTATGGAGGATATGTCGAATTTGGATGATCCACTCGATATTCTTGGTCTTGTCAATGAAACAAAACCACTTAAGGTAACAAACGTTTTTCGGTTATTATAAGAAAAATATTTACTATCGTTGAAATGACCAAAACACAATGATGCTGAATTATCGTGGATCAGAAAAAAATGCTTCTTTAAAACATTTTTAGTATTAGTTGATCGTCTTCTTTGTTCATCGAATCTCTTAGAAATTACAAACTTCCTTTTATTTATAACAACTAGGAATATGAGAATGCTTTTTATGGCATCACCGATCGAACGAATCGGCGGTGTTCTTATTCCTCGATGAAGGCATCCGAACGATAAATTTCAATGGCGCTTTTTCTTTATCGAAGCCAATTTTCGTTTATTGCACTGCAGTGGATATCATCTATTACTGTGTGTTATGTTGATCGCTTTATTTATTATCATCTCTTAAGTTTGTGTATTCGTGCATAGTTTCGTATATTTAATAGTTGCTATAGAAAACAATATTTTTTATGAAGACCACACTCGAAGCGATTAGGTTAAAGAAATGCCTCATTGCTGAATATCTCACTGAGTTGTTGATGATTATGAGAGTTAAACTCATTTAGTTCATTAAGCTTCTTTACAAGTTCAAACCTTATTAATTAAGTGATATTGCAGGCGTTGGATCTTTGTTATAGAGATGATCCGAATACATTTAGTATGCTTACTGATGGAATGGCTAGTTGTGTTACAGTATGCGCTTTTGCCCCTGATTCAAGACGCTCTTATCAAATGCTGGTATCGTATTTTATTTATTATGATTTAATTTTAGGTTTTCTCCTTATTCATTTAGAGGATGTCTAAAAAATTTGAGCGCTTTTCAGAAGCTTTCACGAAAGTATACAACTTATGGGATTTCTTTCTGGATGAGTTTGCAAATTCATGATTTCTAATCTCGATAACGTTTGTCGCTTCTTTGTTCACATTAGTATATTCAGTTGGTAGTAACAGATATGGTTCTACCTAAATCAAATGGAGAGAAGGAAAGAACTAGCGCATTCCCTCACGTCAGTTAAGTTGCCTTCTCTTATAAATCATCCATTTAAATGTTCGCGAAGAGGGAGGGGGGGGATGGGGTCATCTCAGTAAAGCATTTCTAGCTGCTAAACTCCTTTTTTATCATAGAAATTTAGAAAAATGTTTTCATAAATGTGGGCTATAATGTTGCACTGCTCTAAAATTCTTGAAAATGATCTAAGCAATACGTGAAATAATAGAAAAATAACCGAAATATGAAAAATTTTGAGTTGCAATGACCGAAATTAATCTTTCAGCTTTTTTTTCTTCAATGAGTCGAGAATGCTAAGAAATATTCCCAAATAAATTCTTAGTGATAAATTGCCACTCCATGAAAACAATATGTGCTGTATTTAAAGACTGATAAAAGTTGTATTAACAAAGATATAGATAAGTTCCAATGGGGAATTTATCTATATATCGATATCTCTGTTTGTGTTTATTTTTGTAGAATTTATTTATTTATTTCAATCAACAAAACATTCGTAAAGAATATATATGTTTTTATATTGCTTACAATTGCCCTGAGCCAGTGCCTCTCTGATTCAGTTGGCTCCTGTGGTCTTTAGGTCGGCCTTTGCTTCTTGCAGATCGGTCGCATGAAGCTCTTGAACCTCCATTTTTGCAGAAGATGATGGAAAATTACTGAAATAAATCTATGATCGCAATATCAATGATTTCAGATCGTTAGATAATTTTATGATTTCAGTTAGTGATGCAAGCCACATTGCCATATTTTGTCGAATGGGCCGAACGTGAAACAATCAAGCAGAATAATAGCTCAGCAGCGGTGAAACATGAATTAACGATCTATAGTACGGTTTGTGTCGAGATGAAAGCTTTAGTCAATTGTTGTGATATTCTTGCACGGTTAGTTTATAGTATTTATGATGTATGTTTAATTTTGAGTTTCTCAGTACTTATTTTCGATTTCAATTTTTTGAAATTTGTTGAGATTTTCAGATTGTTTCGAATGCAAAAATTCCTTGAAGTTATTCCTCGTTGATGTTTTATCATTCCGTACGATTCTAATAGATAGATATTAGATATGAAGAGATCTTTATTGGCTTTTTTGGTGATCTCATAGATCGTAGTGCAGGAAATTCAAAGTTGAAATGAAAATTCAGAAATCTTCAACTGCATCTGCAAAAAGTAAAAACAAAGTTGTGATATAATGTAAAGAATCGAAAACTTGAAAAGAAAACTTAAAGCTTGAAATAAACCTCGCTGTATGGAACGAAACCTTCTTAAAACGGCAAGGCCGTGGAATAGAACTCCATCATTATCAATTTTTTTTCTGCTTATGGCATATTTATGATGTTTATATCTCTAACATTCTTCGTGCCTAATATGTTTTATTGGATTATTTTAGGGGACCCACTCGTACGTTCGACATTGTGAATAGTGTTAGCGATAGAGGTAAATCGTTTATCGCCGATTCACCTCAATTCTTCGACCCACCAACCGTTATCGAAGATGAAGGCAAAGTACACTACACGTAAGCGCTTATTTTATCATTGCAGTTTTGCAATTAAGCGTAAACAAATTTCCTTGCAGATTGAATTCGATCTTTGATGTTATAGGCAGTATTTTAAAAGTATTTAACAACGAATTTCCTTAAAAATTTTTGATAATATTTGCGTAGTTCCGTCCTTGAAAAGAAGCAATAGGAACGATTAGTCGATAATGCGGGGATGCGTTTAAGTTATGTATGCACACATGAAGGTATGCAATCACTAGTGGCGCACATTCCTAGTTTTACAACGAAAGTTTTCAATGAATTTCTTCTCTCTGATTGCCTTTATTTGTTTTATGAGGGAATTACTCAAGTACTGTAGTCGTAGCTTTATCTGATGGACCGTTCAACGACAACAGAAACGATTCACTTCACTTTCAAAGAGGTGGTAATTCATAGGCAGCATCACGGCTACATTTGCTGCGGTGTGTTTCTTGCAGATATTTTAGTGTAGATCCGACTCTTCTTGATGACAAGGTTACCTCGTGACACGATGCGCGATACCCATGGCTTGGAGGAATTGGATACTCGCCTCCCCAAGGACGCCGATGATATGTTCATCTTGCTTCAGTGGATGAAAGATCGCACATGCTAATATCCCTCAACTGCTGGCATTTTAAAGCTGTTCATAAGTGGAACTTTCACGAGCGAGGTTCTAAGTGCTCACCTTAGCTGCGATTGCTGCGTCTAAACGATTAACTCAATAGCTATAATCAGTTGTTGAAGAGTTTGACAGAAGCATTACCTCCTCATCGATATAAAAATACAAATATGTTGAATGATGTATGGTTCTTTTTCAGTGAAAGAAATTCGACAAAAGAGAAAAAGAGTGCAACTGGTTGGGAAAATGTGGGCAATTCGGAGATGCAACGCGAAATGTTTCGTCGACCACGAGATGCAATGCTTGTCTTAGCTGCGACATTCATTGACAAGGCAACGCCACGTCTCAAAGAGCTCGCTAAACTCACCTCTTCAGCTGAGCACATCAAAATACCCGAAGTATTCGACCACAAATGTCATGTGGTAAGCCGGCATAAATTTTTGTAGATGCATAGGCGATAGTGAAGAGTCTGAAAAAATTCACCGGAAAATGTTGGGCCATGAATTCTTACTTCTTGCAAATTTCAATTACTTTAGAGTAAAAATTTCCTCTGTGGTTCATCCAAGATTCTGGCGCCAGAATCGCCCTTTCCCCATATCCGTTTAGCAGAATTTTTTAATGGAAGTGGGAATTGCTTTTTTTCTCTCTAAAGAGCATTGATTGCATTTGTTTGACAATTTCTTAGTAGCATGACTTTTTCAGCCAACTATTAATACTGTAATGTCTCAATTTTTTATTATCGTTTAATTCATTTTTTTGTGTGTTTAACTTTTTAATGTTTGTATAATAAAGTTGTTTTAAAAGTTGTATAATAAAGTCCTGAAAAAATTCCTGGTATCGATGAAAGATTATAGTTGCCCACAGGTTTTCCTTTTTTTTAGTTTCCCTTTTTATAGTTTCCCACAGATCAGCAGTTCCTCTTATCTCGAATATCTTTATGTCTAAACGATAATATTTACGGTGGATTTTTTTGTGCCGTAAGCTTTCCCGAAGAGATATTATGCGGGATTGTTTTCCTTTTTCATTGTTCTCTAGGGCAATGCTTCCTTTTTCATTACTTTCGCAACGGCATTCCTACGGTGTCGAGAAAATGCGCTTACATTACGATCGCTGAAGAAGGATCGCTGAATAATGGGAAAAGAGAAGAGAAAAGGGGAGGATGGAAAACAAATTTCATTAATAAAGACAAAATAGGTTTATAATAAAACCTTATTGAGTGGAATTTAATCGTTGATTGTTCGTCACTAATAGATGTGTTATAGCCGTTGTATCGCTTTATTGTTGGATCATTTCTAAATTATGAGACAATATCATTCGTTGTGAATAAAATAATATTTTCGCCACCTAAATGAGCGCTAATTTCTTTTGCAGAAACTAAGCGAAATTGCTCTTTCACTTCTCAAGGTGGCACCATATGATCTAAATACGATGGCATGTCTTGGATTACAAAAGTGAGCATTTCAACTTTATCACTAAGGTGACTTTTATTGTTCGTTCGGTGAGACTTATTCGTCGTATACCACCTGAAATTGCGAGAGAGAAAAAAATCTTAATTCTATTTTTTTCTTCAACGTAGTTTGCAAGTCCAAAATGTGGCTATCAAGTTCCATCTATTGAATTTAAGAAATTAAAAAATTTTTGTCATTTTTTTTCATCGCAAAACATCAAAAATCAGAATTCAAACATGTTTAGATAGTCGAACAATAAGGCTGCTTAAAGCGAATTTATCTTATCGTTATCCTTTTAGAATATTGGTTAATAATATTTGTTGAAGATGTATTTTTTGATTAATGGAATCTTTCAAATAATCTATTTCTGCGCTAATTAATATATCCTTTAATTTGTTGCTATATATCCTTTTAAAATATTCTAAAAGGTACTTTAGAAAATAAGTTGAATATCATTCTGAAATAATGCATAACAAATGCAAAGGTCGCATTCAATTCGATAAGATTCACTTGAGCTATTCATCCGGGGATTGATCGTTCTAAGAAAAAATTAATCCGGGGATTGATCGTGTTAAGTGAATTTGGGAAGCTAATGAGATTTTGGGAAGCCGTAGTGGGACTAAATGTAAGCGAAAAATTATGGCTTCTATGATCTGTTAGGTTGTTTTATTTGTTCCATTTCAAAAATTGGCATTTACTTTCTTGTTTATTTTTAATTTTTTTTTATCATGGAAATTTCATTTCTTCCCTTGAATTTCGAATTTCCTAACTCTTTTAAATCTCTTAAATATTCATCTTTCGACTTCTAACTTCTTTTTCTAAGCTGTTTTATTTCCCACTGAAAATTAATGCGATTTTGCCGCAAAAGTCATAATGAATTGCCTTTATGGCTTGTTATATAGAAAAAGATAGTATTCCAAATACACATGGTAACTGGATTGCGCTTAACAAGCGACCAGGCAAGATAAGCCTTGATCATTAAGTTTAGCAGGTCTTACTATCCTCCTCTATGCCTAAAAAAATTCATCACATCGTATTTCTATCTTCCACCACATCCCTTAAGTATGTCTATAGCTGAGTTCATTGCAGAATTATTACTGCTCGAGTAGGCATGAGAAGGCATCAAGCTTATTGCATATGATCATTTCCATCGAGATCCTAATCGCATGACCTGACATTTGCGCTAGCGAAGGTCTTAGTTGAATTGGATAACCTCTCTATTTCTCAGGTATTTCATGTCGATACTTCCGGTAACCGACTGGTCTGTAGAAGGAAATCGTTCGGCGCTCAACATTATCCTTCGCCGTCTCGATAAAACAATCCAGAAAATTGGGAAGAAATTGACGTTGCGAAGACGAACCAACTGGACAGCATTAAGCAATTGGCTCAGCGGATTATATCAGACGCTCAACGCTTATCCGTACATAGCACATTTACATCCGCTTAAGGTTCGAATTTTTTTTTTTGAAATAGAAAAGCGGATTCCATTTGCATGAAGGCTATAACTTTTAAAATTTTCTTAAAACTCTATGAAACCAGCGGCATTTGAGCTACAGCATGGACCATATCGGCAATAGATCGCTGTCTCAAAATGCTGCTCGCTTATCTACTTCTTTTGCTTTTTTTTATCCCCTACTTACATTTAATGCTTGTCAGCTTTGCAATTTCACCTTAATGGATTTTTTATCCTTCGATGGTATCGCTTAACGTTATTGATGAATGATGGACTCACTAGGTGTAGGGTACCTAAGAGTTCATGAGATAATTGGCAAACAAATATATGAGTCTCGAGCTCAGACACAGCTGACTTAGGGCATTTACCTCACGTACATTTACCTCACGTATGTATCTTAATCTGATAGGAAATGCTTTAGTGTAAGTAATAATTTTCCTCTTCACCGATCACCGTGAGTGGTAGGTATCTTAGGTCGTCGTTTCGTTACTTGCTAAATTTAATGAATAGAAATTTAAGAAATATTCCTTCAACATATGTTACTATTATAATATTTTTGAAGACTTTATTTCGTACCAGATGGGTGGATGTAGCGGTGACTGGAGATTGTGTTGTTTTTCAATTTTCATGGAAATTGTTACGATTCTTCGAAAAAGAATTCTCACTAATTCTAATCGTTGTTTCATTTTCTATGCATAATTCTTTGTTTATTTTTTATTTTTAATTTTCGTTCTTCCTTTTCTATCTATTTTCATTTTTAACTCCTTCTTGTCCGTCGTAAGATTACTGTTCTTTCATAAAAATTGGCGATAGTACAATCAAATATATCTGACGATAAATTTCTTTGAGTTTTTTTTTATTTTTATTTTTATTTTTTGCTTTATTTGTAGACAACCACCCAAATGTGTTTACGCATAATGGTCGGCGATCCTTGTGTCGATGATATTTCTGCACAATCGGCCGCACATAGTTTATCTTTATCAACGGTTTTACACTCATCGACACCGCCATCAATATTTTGCAATGCGGTTCTCAAACTTGCTTCATTTTTAATGCAAGCACTTGGTCAAGTAAGTTCTTTAAAAAAATTTTTTTATTCAAGCGCAGAAATATGCGTTTATATATTGGATTATGTGAAATTCTTTATTAATTTGGCAGTTATTTATGAAGGTCGCATACTACATATATTCCATATTATTTAATTGTGCAGTCACATAATATATTAGCCTATACTAACATCAGATTCTACGCTTAGAGAGGTGCACATATTCGATAACAATATTGTTATCGATATAGAACTATATAAGAAGTTTAGTTCCACGGTTGTTGATGGTATAAAGTATAAGATATCAAGAGACTCGAACTAGCGGTTTTTTAGTAACGCAATTAATGAGCTCTTCGATTACCTACTTCACCTATAAGGAATAGTGTCCACGAATTGTGAAGCTTTTTAATTTGAATCCCCCGAAGATGGCAATCGTTTTTCCCTCTCTCATTTTATTAGCAACGCTAGAATATATCTTTATTTGCAAATAAATAAATTTTTGTATGCGAGAAATTTGTGCAAATGGAGAACGATAAACGAATGGTAGCCAATATGAGAACAAATACCGATAAATATTTTCACCGTTAACAAAAATTCATAATTACTCAAATTTCCAACATTTTTTTATTCACTAATTTTTGCGCCGTATATTGCTTAAAACTATAAAATTCTATATGGTGGGCATTTAAAGATAAGAAAGTAATAATAATATTTTCAAGACTCTGAATATACAACTAGCTAATCGTGGTTGATTAAAATATATACATCTATATAACTCATAGCTCTAAATATTCGTTATTTCGTTAAAAGCGCTGCAAATTATATCTCAGATATTTATATATCAGATCAATTTTTTTTTTTAATGAGAGTTACTCTTTATTTGAGCAATTGTTTTAGGTAATGACGATTTTCTATTCGCGTCTAATATGATTTTTTTTTTCAGTATTCGTTTTCACTCGAATTTTTATGTAGCCTAGAGGGTATTGGACCAACAGCAGATAGACTTGAAGCAGTGCTATGTCATGTACTCATTCCTCTTTTCCTTCGTGCTGCTACTGCAAATAAAGGTACTCATCGTCATCGCTTTATCTCAGGCTTCTTTCTTTCCTTTTTCTTGCATTGCTCACATTAGAGTCTTTTGAATCATGGAGTATCATGTAGTGTAAAAGTTCGTGATGCAACGTTGCGGTTGACTTTTCTTTGCGATTTTTTTTTTTTGTTGCATAAAGAGTTTAAAAATTTGCATATCGATTTGAAAATAGCAAAGAGATTTGCAAGCAGATTTGCCTAATGGTGGGTAGAATTCGATCCCTAATTAAGCAATTATGCTACTAATTGATCTATACTATCCCATGTTAATATTGCAATAAAATAAGGAAATGCTTACGACCGCACAAGATTATCAGCCTTCAAAGGTACTATCCTTTGTGATATCATTACAGATGCCCCGCAATTACAATCGAGAGATCTGGCGTTTTGTCTAAATCTTATGCATAATGCAATCAATCCACCACTCGCCAAACAGAGTCTTGCACCGGTCGTCAGCACTAATCTCGCAACGACACTCATTCGTGCGTCCACAGCACATGGTTAGCTCATTTGTTTCGTTCTTCAATAATATTACAATTCTTTGACGCTTTCCATGGCTCATTTGCTTCCTCGTGAGATAACAACATCCTGCAGAGTTAGAAGATTGCGTTTAATACGCCTTATGGCTATAAACATACTTGCCACATTAGCATTAAAGATTACGAATGCGAATAATCGTCGCATTCAGTGGGCCATCAAGACGATAGGTATGAGACTTCTGGATGTGCATTCAACCTGCGCTGTGCTCCATGCTAAAGTGGGTAAACTAATTGCGGCCGCTTGCGATTACATTCAATTACGACAGTATCACCATCGAATGGATTGGTATTTCCGGTGACGTTGTCACAATCTCATCGTGAGTGGCTTTAAGTTGGTGATATGCTTCGTTTCAAGAACCTTATCATTGAGTAAAACCTCCCATCTGGGGGGGGGGTCGTCTATGCCGAGGTGCAAATAATTGAATATGAACCATGTTATTGTTGAACTATGCGCCTGAAAAGAACGATGGAGGTTTGTTTGAAACATTGACATGAAGATCGTATATTGGTGCGCTTTTGATGGAGTTGCGGTGATGATGATTTCCTCAAGAAGACTGAACAGATGAAATAGTCTCATGTCTTTCGTATATTTCTGGATTTCTGAATCCACGAAGTTATCTTTTGTATTTCAATGAATTAGTGTTTCCGCATGAAATACATCATGTTCGATGGTATTGTAGACACAGCAGGACGGCAAGGTTCTGTATCGGTAACGGATCGTGGACATTCAGCTACTGTTTCCACTCATCGCATTGTTCGAGAAACCGTTTGTCAGGCTGTTATTCTTGGTTTGTTTTTTTTTACTTTATTTTCTTTTATTGATTGTTCACTGATGAACTTTCATATATTCATATGTAAAATACGCTTAGCTATAGGAATATTTAACTCTCAGACCTTCCGTGAGGCCCTTCCATCTGTTTAATGAAGGAAGTATTTTGAAAGGAATTTTGTGAATTGCATATCAAAGCATTTACCATATAATTCCTATGGAGAGTATTACGGTAGAGACGTCTTGTATAAGCGGTTAGGGCCGTTTATTGCACTTTTTTTAGTCGTTATATCTCATATTCCGCATTCTAATCTGCAAAGCTTATATATTTTGTTTTAATCATTTGCTATCGTTCTATATTGTGCAATCTTTTTATCCATTTCCAGCTTCTTTTTTTCTTTTGCAGTCAATTAAATTCGTTCTGTGATATTTTATGCAGTAAAGTAATTTAACTACTATTGTTTTTAGTCACTCGTCGATCGTATTATTTTCAAAATTTTTTTAAAAATTTTATCTCTAATTCAAATCCAAGTGGTGGGAAAAGTGCTGTTGGTGTTGATAACGAGCTGTGTTTTTTTTTTAAATAATATCGATTTATTTGCTAATTTATGAATTTCATCGTTGAGTGATTTATGAATGATTCGTCGTGTTGTTCAATTCTATAAATAGATGCGAATTTTAGCACTAAAGGTGATGATGGTTGCATTTCAAAAGCAAATGGCAACACATTGGTCGAAAGTATCGAAAATCGTCCGCGAATTGGTTGGTAAAAAGATCGGTGGTACAGCGCTCTATTCGTTCACCGAATTCGTTGTCGATATAAATTTACCTATTTCGCTTGTTATTCTACCCATTCTACAGAACAAGGTTATCTTCTTCGTAATTCATTCAGCATTATTTCATTAAAAATTCAGTTGAGATTTTATTTTATTTTAGAGTTGCATCTCTAAAGACTAGGAAAGCGGCTCATGAAGAAAGGCGAATTTCTTTGCAAACTACTTTCATGAGTATCCAAATCGTCCACCTATTCTAGATTCAGATTTTTTTTTTTGGGGGGGGGGGGAGGGGGAGGGGGGAATGTACTGTTGAGATTCAAATGGTTATTGATTCAAAGATTTCAACCTAAAATTGTTTTTTTTTTTTTTGAACCAGCCGGCTGCTAAACGTATGTCAGTAGAAATTCCATTCGATTTTTTGATTTTTGAAGAATTGAAACCCTATTGACAGTAGTACTCATTTATAATATTAGATATTTTAAAGGCGAATCAAAAACCAACCTCAGAGCAAGAGGCAATTTGGCAAGCTGATTTCAAAGAGCGATTGAGTCGATTAGGTGGTACATCGACATCGGAAATTCGTAGTTATAGCGCTATTCTCAATGAACTTTCTCAAGAGTTACAAGCGATGAAAGAGGATTTTGCTACTCGTCCCATAGGTATATCGATTATTCTATTATAATTTATTCGTTTTTCATTTATGACTTTTTACTCTCATAAACTTTTTTTACAATCTATGAAATTATAAAAATTAGTAAATCATATAAGTCATTAAATCAACAAACAGAAGAGAAGTCATAGGATGACTTCTCTTTATTGTTATTTACATCACAAAAAGAAAGTGATTTTATTAACTACAAATCAGTTTATGTAATTTTATATAGTTTATATAAAATCGTAAGCTATTTTGTATGTAATAATGGTAGATGAGGTCATGCCTCATGAGGCGCAGCTCGAAGTGTGACGTTCAAAGAGAGCAAATCTTTCGCTATATGAAGCATCTAATAGAGATGACCTCATAAAAATGCTTGTCTAGTGAAAGCTAAGTGAAAATCTTCTATGAGATGAATATTCTAGAGGGTACATGAAGAGAGTATACTGTAGAGTATACTGATGGGCAATATTACGGTATTGGACTAATATTTTTCAAAAAATTGCCGTTTATTAGTGGATAATATCTGCTTTAGAAATGCGATGAGCAGTCGAAGTCGTATGTGAGGATGGGGAAAGGGAGGAGGGTGGAAGGAGGATATAAATCTTTAAAGATGAAAGCATCTAGATCTCACATTATAGAGATCAAAATGAATGAGAGATTATTAAAAAATTGTCACATCTTTAATATTAATTGCTGCCACCATAGAATATCTCTGGAAAAAAAGAAGAGAAATACAAATTTTGATGATTGAGAGGTATTAATTTTTCAAAATTTGACATATTCAAATGTGAAAAAAAAGATAGGAATTTCAACGAGAGATAAAGAGATTTTATGAAAGAATTTTTGAAAAATTTCAATTGAATTCAAATTTTAAATAATAGTCATAAATAAGTTTTATTTTAATCGACCAATAATATTTCATCTAATTATTTCAGAAGTGGCACGTTCGCATACACCAACGGTTGAACTGCATAGTGAAACAGGTAGTACACCAAGCGTTACGGCTCATCGACTATCCTATTCTCGACCCACAAACGAACCGAGGCGCCTCTCCAGTCAAGTACCTACTAAGATATCACGTGTAGCGCCATCTACTTTTCATAAATGTTCGTTCATATTTATCTATGCTAAATGATAAATGACTTCACATTTGTTTTACCTTTGTTTTACCTCTTTCTTTTTACATCCATTTTTTGTCATCGCTTAAAATTTGTCATGAATATTTTCTGCACAAACCTTATG
The DNA here is from genome assembly GCA_037389465.1 of Baylisascaris procyonis. Taxonomy (NCBI): domain Eukaryota; kingdom Metazoa; phylum Nematoda; class Chromadorea; order Rhabditida; family Ascarididae; genus Baylisascaris; species Baylisascaris procyonis. The sequence goes on from JAZARR010000250.1 coordinate 1,550,492, forward strand.
CATCTATTTTAAAAAAACTCATGCTAATGAGCACTTTTACAGATTTTTTATTTCATTTGATGCTATTGCCAGCTGACTGTATTTAATTGCTTCAAATTTTTACCATTTCAGTGAACAATATTTCCATTTTTTTTTTTGCTGATTTTTTATTGTTTCTCTCGTTAATAATTTTTTTACTTTGTACGGCATATTCTTTAAGTTGCTTAATGAAGGATGTTTAGCAGCTGTTGGAGAGGCGGTCGTTGAGGGAACAATACTCGAAGATACGGAAGATGAAAATACACAAATGATGCCTGCACGTGTAATCAAAAGTCCCTCACTGCCTATCAATAAACGTTTGTTGAATTTTCTTCTCTTCGCTGTTAGAAGTAATAATCGTAGTTGATTAATGTTATATGCTAATTGCTGTTCAGAATATTTTCTCTTTAATTTATTCCTTGTCTACTTTCAATTATTCTGGTTTCATGCTTATGAATCGACTTCCCATATCGTCCATCGTACGGAAGTCTACGCTTTCCATATCTCAACTCGAGAACTATGCGCTCCTTTATTTTATCAGCAAAACTATGCGTTCATTTCAATTTTAGAAGCCGTTTTTTTAAATAAAATTTTTTGCTGTTAGAATTATGGAGATGAGACCAGGTAAGGAAATAAATAAATTAGTGGTTTGTTTATGTGGATGTATAAATGATGTCGACATTTCTATCACGTTTTCACATATACGACTGCTAAAAGATTTCTTTTTTTTAAAGGATTCGGAATGTGGCGTTCAATGCGTAGGAAATCGCGATCGATCACTACATCGGAAAGTGAGCTGTCGTTAGGTGAGGGACGTTCGAGTGTCGAATTGCACGAGATTCCTCTCTCACATCATCGAAGGACGCGATCTTGTACGCGCAGGTGAGTTATTATTCGATAATAATCACTAAAATTAATAATTTTATTAAGTGTTGATAGTTTATTGGAATGGATAAAGTAAGAGGAAATTCGGTACCATCGGTCTTTTTACCTCCATCGTCTGCTGTATTCGCCTGAATAAGAAGAAAATTTAGAAATTTTTATTGACTTTCTTTTACGATAAATAATATTTTCCATTTTTTTTTTGAAATTGCAGGAAAATTGCCTTAAAAATTTAACTTTATACTTATCAATTAAATCCCCGCAATTTTTTCCCCACTATAAATTTCCGTTGTTTTTTCACTCCTCTTTTTCTATCAATTTCCGTTGAAGTTATCATAGCGAACGTTTATTTACATTCGGAAATCCTTCATGAAAGATATATCGATGACAAAAATTACCCACTTAGATTTACTAAGGAAGCGAATACCCATGGGAAACTTGCCATCTTCCCGTGAATTTAGGCTTGCAAATGCTTCATAGATCTATTTTTTATTGGATCATCTATTCACTGCACCGTTTTTATACTTACTACGGAGGTTATAATACATCATGCACTTCCCAAGCAATATCTTGTCAAGGTCGAAATTAGCGTTGAATTTTTATTGAATTTTATTGCCTTTTTTTTTACTTATGTTCTGAGAAGTGCTAACGATTTGTTTATTGTGCTGAGTAGAGAGGGAAGAAGGGAGAATAGGGGTTGGAGATGGGAAAGATGAATTGGCGAACTACCAGCGATACTTGAGTTCTACCACGAATCGGGGTCACTAAGTTTCTCTAGCGGTATCACGCTTGATCTCCTTTCTATCATAGTATGCTGCAATAGTCAACTTATACCAAGCATGATCACCAGATGTATTAAAGAAAGGTTTTTTGTCATGTATATATGGCAGCAACGTGCTGAGAAGATTGCAATTCGATTTTCCCTGCGTACATAAAAGAAAGTTTATGCTTTATCAGTAAATTGCTCTACTCTAAAGAGAACAGAGGCGGGTTCGATGCAAAAATCAAAGGGTTCCATACCAACAATCCTCTCGCCATGGACGCTGATTTGATGTTGTGAATGTGTTGAAGTGGATTGGTTTATTTGTTTATCTATTTTATTTATTTTTTTTTATTTTATTTATTTATTTTTATTAAAGTTGGAGTGATGGGTTTTTATTGAATGCCTTAAATGGTTTAAATATTTAAATATAACTATGAATGTTTATTTGTAGGTATCCGAAGCTGGAGGAGGCACTTGCATTACCGCTTAACTTTGAAGAACCCTTAGTTGCGGCTGAATTATCAACACCTACTAATATCGAAGCTCGACCAAGAGGTTTACTTTCATTCTCTTCTTTATTTTTTTTTATTGTTGTTGAATATTAGTATAATTTAAAAAAAAAGGTTGGCAAACTCATCACATTTAATTTTTTTTTTTATATAACAGACAATTTAATTATGTTATAGAGACTAAAACAATTGAAATAGAAATAGAAACGTAATTTAAAAAATCCGGGTAAGAAAAGAAGCTCGGAAATCCTGAAATCCGGATGAGAAATCCGGAAAAGTAGTTATGATAAGAAAATAATTAAACGGATATAGAAGAACAATCGCTATCAATGGGAATTAGCTCAGGCGGCAGAGATATGTTATCACAATTATTCAAATCACCCATATATATCCCACTTTGCAGTTTTTGCGAGATTTCACAATTCATTTATTAGTGTGTTAAACATTTTTGCATCCACTAAATTTGAGCAACATTTTCGACTCATTATATTTGACTATTAGAGTTGCCGAAAATTTCATATTTTTAGGGTATTTTTCTTTCGTTCAGCGTTTAAACACTAATCGCTTCATGAAAAAATTCAAATTTCTTCCAACTGATATTTGCATATTTTCTTTCAACTTTTAGAAAACGCTCAAAATATCCCTTAAAAAATATCGTTTAATTCTATTTAATTCGATTATTTCGATCTCCAAGATCTATGAGTAATCTTCTCTAATAAAATATTTTTATATATCATTATTGATGATCGTTTCATTGCAAATTTAGATAATATGATCCTTTACAATTCTCAAACAATGTAGGTAATGTGCCTTTTTTTTGTTAGAGTAATCTCGAGCAAAAATTCGCAAAACCATTCAAGTAAAGTAATGGATTTTCGACCGAATTTTAAATGGTTGTAAAAAAATGATTTTAATTTTTTAGTTAATAATTTATAAGAAGTTAGTTTATATACTTAATTGTTATCGTAACTGCTGAATTGAAATGATAAATAAAAACAGAGAAAATCGACGCAATTTAATTCTTATTTCAATGAATCCCTCTAATAACGTATATGAGTTAGGAAACCACTTTGTCGATGTATGTGTTAGAGTCCCATTTAGCGCAGTATTACACTGAAAAACAATTCTTCGATAACTATGCTTCCTTTGGAAATATTCATTTATAGATCACAATCTACGCTTTCTTAATCCCTTGTTAATCAGAATTATACTACTTGGAGATGCTATGAAACCTCTAAGCTAGATAACCGCCCCGGATATGGTCTAAAAGTCAACTTTCAATTTAGTGAATTATAAAGCTAATTGGTCGCTTATGAAAAAACGCATGAAGAATAAATAATGCATTGTTTCCTGAATATTCGATATGTGACCAGTGGTCAGTTTTGTGACCGGTCAATTTCATGAAAACTGCAATATTCTGCAGTAGGCTGGTCTATTAAGACCCTCCCCCCCTCCCCTCCCCTCTCCAAAAAAAAAGCATTTTCCTTAGTTTTTCTTGAATGTTTCTAACGAATGAACACTTTTAGTTGTGTCGTTCACGACGCCGAAATTGGAGCATAGAGAGACAACTTCGTTGACTGAAGATGATGATCTCAGCACTAATATTACAGCCCGTCATCATTACGTCTGATGTTGCGATTTTCTACTTGAAAATGCATTCAACTCTGGTAAATTGTATAAAATTATACTTACCATCATAGTTAATGTATAGTAATGCTTATGCTCAAACCTATACGCAGGATAGAGTGCAAAATTTATTGAATTGAAAAACGACCGAATCATTTCGTCCGGAACGATCGGATTCTTAGATCCCGATTCAGCGGATCCTTTCGTTGTGAATGAGCGAGTCCTTTGGTGTGAAATATATATATATATATATATATATATATATATATATATATATATATAAATTTTCAAATTACATCTATTTTTGTATATGAAATTCCTTCATCACATTCCCGTTTGCATTCCCCACTGCTTGCGTATGGAGTTGCTCGTTTGTTTATTATTTCATATATATATTGTAATTTTAAAGTGATTTTAATCACTATTTTTACGCATCAAACAATCGCTATTGCTATGAGAATTTGTCGCATCGACTATAATTGAATATATCACTATATAAAAAGATATCTTTTTTTTTGAACTTATGAATGTCGACATTATTTTCGCATGCGAATTTGCAAAGAGAGAATTAAATTACAAAACGAGACGTTATGCTTTTAGATATCTAATAAAACGCCATACGCAAACATGTTTTCATTTCCATGAATATAGTTTCAACTATCCTTATATATACTGGTCAAGTGTGCCATAGTTAATCGAATCATGAATTTTTGTCTGTCAGTAATATGCAATGAATATAGAAAATGCTGTTTAGTGTGCTATTGTGTATATTCGAACATTCCGCAAAGGTTGATAAGAGTGCTTCGGAATAAAGACTTATGGCGCACTTGCCCATTGCCTTAAGTAACTAAATATTAGCTTATCTCATGTCTGTGTTTTTCTTATTCGTCACCCTCTCATGCAGTGATATATTTCCAGGTGTTATTAATACGGAAATATTCGGGAATGCAGATTTTTGGATTTGTTATTTTTATATAATCCAAATTATTGCCAAATTTTGGTAATGTTCCCAATTTTCACTCAGATTTTTTCATTCAAGTCTTCTAATTTGATATGTAACGTAATCAATATTCTTGTGTTGCCCTCTATCCTGAAATCGTCATCGTAACGATGGAACTAACATTCCCCCTTCCCCCAAATTGGGTATTCCCCCTTCCCCCAAATTTTAGTATTCCCCCTCCCCCAAATTGGGTATTCCCCTTCCCCAAATGGTTATTCCCCTTTTCCAAAATGGGTATTCCCCTTCCCCCCAATAGGTAATGATGGTTGCATCAGTGTAAATAACCAAAGATATTTTTTTTTCAGTGCCATATTGTTCGTAAACGATGAATTACTAGATGGATATCATCAAAAAATATTTCTCTCTTTGTACGCAAATTATTTTAATTTTTTGAATTTCTATCTGTGATCGTTCGTCTTCCATATAAATAATTTTATGGGTTTTTTTTTGAATATTTATCGAATGCATTTTTGTTGAAAATTCAAATATATTTATGATTCCATTTTTGCAAATATCACTCATACATGCAAAATTAGTTGAAAATAAATGAATAAAATTTGAATAAAATTTCTCTTATTCGTTCTTTGGTATATCGCCACAATTTACTCTATTTTATATCGCTTTCATCACTTAACAATGATGATTTTATTTGATATAGAAATCGAATATTATTTCGTGATCAAACTATAGTCCTATAGCGCATCGTTTCGATGGAAATCATTACCTATACTCTATACATCATTAATGATATCTTTAATTTGGAAGGCATCTGTTTGGAAATCGTTATTGACAGCATCTGTTTGTTTGTTTGGAATGCATCTGTTTGGAAACCGTTATTGACAGCTTCTATTGAAAGTGATCTATTTAAAAACCAATGATAGCAAGATGTCATAAGCTATTTGAGTATAAACTTTCTTCTTTTTTTTTCTCAATTCCGTTGATGATATAAGAAAGGCTAAAATAAATTAAAGTTGATTTTTTTTTTTTTTGGAATAATTTCGAGCATTTTGCGAACTTTTTTCGCGATAATCGTATCGAATTGTGATGATGCCCCAGTAGAAGATTGTCTCTGAATGGGAGATAGAAACGCTAACAAAAGCGCTAATCACAAATTCTTTGATGAATCGCAAAGATATACCCTCTACCGTTTTAGATAGACCATTGAAAGTGAATTCCATGTTTAGCAACCTTAACATGCACAATCGACAAAAATGGAAGGGAAGGAATATTTAAAGGAATGAAGTAGAAAGGGAATTATTAGCATTAAATGTTTTATTGTGCCAATCCTTAGAGTTGCATCGAATGTTCCCTAAGTTCTAGCTCAGAAGGATGTTTTAAACTTGACCATTATTATTGTTATTTCATTTCGTCGTCTTATATGGGGAATATAGGTGATAGAAGACGATGACAAAGAAACAAAAATATTCAAGACCTCAAAGGAAGAGTTTCGATTTGTAGCTTATTCAAGCATATTCAATTTCCATTTGTAAAGATTTTATTTCAATCAGTGAGATCTTGTTCGTTTCAACCAGTTAATTGACGGGGTGGCTACGGAGTCGATGTTGCAAGTTTCCACAGAAACTCCGAAGCGCCAACTCCACGCCATAACCCTCCCCTAGGCACTTTATAATTTTGAAGCTGGTTTATCCCATAGCGTTCAACCACTACCAAAGGTTGGCGATTGATTCGTCAGGAAGTAAGGGTCACTAAATCCGATGGTAGAGAAGAAACGACATGAAAATAGGACTCTTCGATTCCATGGAAACTTCTAAGTTTATCCCATGCAACAATGCTTGGTTTTATTCGTATCGGACGAAAGAAAAAATTCAAATCGCCTGATTGAGGTTCAAAAATTTTTGGATGTTTGGCCCCTCCATAATTTTCGATGTTTGCAGCACTGTGCTCGAGTTGGGGAGGGGGGGGGTAGAGAGGGGTGAAGACAGCAGCCGCAAAGGATGGGAAACATTTGCGGACTTATATTCAACTGGCTTAAACTGCATAAGAAGAATATAATTGTAAGGGGTCTAAACATATAATTCAATGACCCGTTGGCCTAAATGACATCCATTATCAAGCCCAATAAGGAAGGAATTTTCCCACATTTCGTTTCAGCTGCACAACGTTGGGCAGCAAATTTCCCAGGGAAGGTAGGAAAACTAAAGTTCGAGATATCTGTAGGTTCGCTCCTGCAATATGCAAAAGTGGAAAATTTTCCTACCATTTGCGGTGGATGAATGTGGGATGACCATGTAACATGGCTGTGAAGTTTATACATGGATAGGTCATGCCTTCGAGTATAACTGAGGTGCGACCACCCACCTCGCACCCTTTCCTTCTCCATTCCCATCGTCCTACCCCTTGCTATTCCCATCCCTCTCCTTTGCTTTCATTTTTTTTTGCTTCCCCATCTCCCTCACCTTCTTTGCTGTCTTCACTTTTCATATACAAAAGCGCTTGAAAACGAATTGGTTTCGTTGATCGATTTGAGCTTTCATTTTATCTCCTTATTGATGTTTATTGATTGAATTCACAATCGTTATATCATTTCATTTGTTATATTAATTTATTGGAATCGAATAGGGTATAAAGATCATTCATATCGACTTACCTTTATACCTGTTCAATCATATTGACTACCTTTCCGATAAATTTTCGCTCATGTTGTCATTTTTTCTTATCTAATTTTTATTTATTTATTCTTTACGCATTTATATTTATGATGGTTTTTAAACTTTTCAGGTCATAGCCTAAAATGTGTGCCGATATCAATGAAGATGACGAACAAAAAGGGTATACATGGGAGATCGCATATGCTGAAGGTATTTTCATAGAATTTTTTAATTTATATTTTATTCTATCCTCTTAAGGTAGAATTTTATGCCAATAAGATTACGATTGTGTGCATTTTCAAGTCTATTGTTCAGGTCAGAGACAGGTGTTCAATACTCAAAGCTAAAGGTACACGACCTATCGTATAAGTTATTCGGCAAAGTTGGCAGCTTGCATAAGTCTATAGGGAAAGGATTAGTAGCCTTGAAAAGGTATCTGAGGAGGGGATCCGTTTTTTTTTTTTTTTATAAAGCGAAATGGGGTATTTAGATTTGGGAGGATGCAAACCTTTAAAAGGCCATGCAAGCAGAGAGCAACTTCTACAAAGGTTGTTCTCCTGATCGGCTTCTTGGACGCTTTCTTATATTTGTTTTTACTACACCCAGCATATAGTAGCGAATGGTTTTTGGTAAAATTAAAGCCGAAAACACTGCAAAACAAAAGGTTAGAATTATTTTTTTTTTTTTTTGGTATGGACGGTCTTACTCGAAGCGTCTAGGCCATTCTACTGCTTATAGACCGCAAAGGGATATCCTTAACTCGAATCGGAAATGGATACCGACTAGATCCTCCTCTTTCCCCATCCACCCCCCTCCCCTCCACTTCACCCCTATCTGTGACTTTTCGTCGAATGTCTCCGATTATGAATCTTTTTTCGGTGGCTAACTGCTAAGTATAATTGTGAATGTTGCCATCTATTATTCACAACACATATGATACGTCCAAATTAGCTGATCCATTTAAAAAAATATTATTATTATTATTAATTGTTATTTATGTTATTTAGGCCTTAATATTCGTGAGGTACTCGAAGAGGATGAAAGTGGATCGGTGGAAAAATCGGTTGCGAAATTAATATTCGATGCGAAACGTAAACGACGTCTCACCGATCGACCAGCGCGGATTCGTCTTGGCATCGTATGGCATTTTTTATTTTTTTCGTTTTGATTACTTTTATATGTGTGATCGAGAGATCACGAATAGGCAATGATCGATCCAATTAGAAGAGCTTTGTCTCAACTTTTTTTAGATAATGGATTCAAGGAGAGGATAAGAGAGGGGAAAAGGGGTAGGGAGAGGAACGAATTGAAGAAAAAGGCGTTTTTTTAAAGCTCAAAGGTTAGTGCTCCTCCTTTTTATCTCAATTTGAAAAATGCTGGCGGCATTTTTCGATTGTGTTTTAAATATTTTGAATATTTTAGTACATCCTTCGAATTTTTTTCTACCTTGCTGAAAGTAATTCCGGTCGAGAGATCCATAGAGAGAGGTGAATTGAGTACAATTAAATTTCTTCTTGTCGCTAAGATTGCATTTGTTTACGTGTTTTTATTGATGAATGCAAATGCAGATGCGATACGTATATATAATCGTCGATTGTTCTTTGGCAATGACCGAGAAGTCGCTTCTGCCGACTAGACTTAACGTTACCTTAAAGGTATGCGACTATTTGCCCGCAGGCAATTTTTACGCATAATTTTATTTATTTATTTTTTATTTTTTGAAAAAAAAAGCGACAATTCATCCTATTTTGCATAGTATCGTTGTGATGCATCTATCTTGAGGGAACTTTTTACGGCTAATTAAAACAAAAAAAACTGTTGTAACTTTTATGTTTTATTCGGTAATTTTCTCTACCTCTAGCAATAAACTACGTTTTCGATTGAGATAATATCAAGGTGAGATGAATTGACGCAAAGATTTGGCTTCATGCAAAATTTTTTAAAATATTTTTGAAACAATGCTTAGTCATGGAAGGGAATCGGGATAGGGAAATCCAGTTAGCAGTAATATAGTTGCTAGTCTAAATCGGCTTCGATGTATTTCAGGTTTTGAATCAATTCTTCGAGAAATTTTCTGAGCAGAATCCAATCTCACAGGTCGGTGTTATTATTTGCCGAGATAAACGAGCCGAGCGTCTAATTCCGCTTACAGGTAGATTCGACTATATTGTTTATTTAATTAGCTACATATTATGAAGGAAGTACAAGATTACCTTTAAAATGTGCCATTTTCTCCAGCATAATATGTGGCTACTACTGGAAAATTAGAGAAAGTTTTTTATGCAGTCTTTTCATCTGTTTTTATTTCTACTTATAGAAAATAGTTCGATCAGAAATTTGAATTTATTTGCGTCACTGACTTTCCATCCTATTGTATGGGAAATAAAATTACCTGTGGTATTTCAAAACTACCTGTGCCATTTTTTGAAACCGTTACCAGTAAGACGGGTTTTAGCATAACGTAATTGAAAACCTCTTCTCCTCCAATCACCTCGCCTTGTATTCTTTCCCATTATTTGCACTATCAACTGTGTGCGCATTTAACGTCAGCAGAAGAAATGCGGGCTTAGTTGCATAGAACGATGGCACATCGGTTGCGAACCGCGAACCGAGCTGAACATATGCTCCACATTGCGTACGCACCACTACCGTACTCTGCACACTGCAAGCGAATACTAGTGCCGATCATAGGAACTTCGAATATTTGTAATAGAAACATGGAATTTCTTTTCCATCATTCGATTCAGAATGTCAAATAATGAATTGAAAGAGACACCGGAAACTCAACAGAACGACTACATATTACAATATTCGCCCATTGCGTTGTATTGTTTGCAATGAATTTAGTGACGTCATCTGATATATACGACGCTTGTTGCGGGAAAAAAGTGAAATTTGCGTTAATAATAACAGTAAGAACGATAGCAATATATGTTTCTACCAGAAATTTTCGAAGTTCATGTGATGGGCGTTAGTATTCGTTTCCTGTGGGCAGAGCACGGTAGTGATGTGTACACGGTGTAGAGCATGTACTCACCTCGGTTCGCGATTCGGAACCGGTATGCCATCGTTCTATACAACAATGCCTACGCTTATATTATAAAATGGGGGGGGGGGGGGCAAGGATTGGTTTCTCTTATTGTGTGAACAAATAAAGCGTCCGTTAATATATCTTTCATCAGGGTAGAACCTTTTGCATTTGTAAATGTCAGGTAAATGTGTTATTTTATATTCTAGGTGTGCCGTTAAAAAACCATATAAAACAGTGCTCTAATTTAATCGATTTTTTGTTTCAGGTAGTATTCGAGCAGTGAAAGAGGCTCTCTCAACAATCAATGAAGCATCTTGCCATGGTGAATTCTCGTTGCAGAATGGACTCCTAGTTGCACTAAGAAGTTTGCAGTAAGGTTTCAACTCTTTTTTTTTCGAGATATTTATATGTACTCTCACAGGATGAGTTGTGAATGGGATTTTATGAATAGACTCTTAAGTAGGTTTTTGAAAAATCACTGTTCGCTGAATGCTCCCGTCGATGCTACAAAATTTCTGCAGATTTATTATCTATGCTTCAGTCGAAATTCATGCATGCACTTATTTAATTGTATTCAAAAAGCGCATATGGTGCTAACAGGTGGCGTGCATTCCTTATTTAGTTGAATAAGCGAACAGAGAGGAGGGTGTAGGTAAGCGTCAATGATGCGCGATTACGGAGTCAAAAAACTTTTTGTATTCATTTGCATATTTTTCATAGTTCATTCGAGTTTTTTCGGCTTATAACAAAGAGTTCCAATGCATTCTAAACACTATTTTGCCGCTGATCTAACTTGACTTATCTATTTTTTAAAGGAATCTGAATCCACAGGTGCCCAATTTATAGGCTTCAGACGAGGAGGGCTTATTTTTGTTCTTTATTCAGCTGGTGTTTTTGTTGATGACGTCATTTTTTTGAAGTAGACTGATTTGGATTCTCATGGAAACATTGACAGATTCATGTAGCAGCTAATCGTTAATCTTATTGCATTATTTTTAAGAGGCGCAGTTTTTGGCGAATGCAAAAAATTTGCATAAATTGATAATAAATTCAATTAAAGGAGAATTTCGAACATTTTACCTTTCCATTTGTTTCTTATTTTCTTCGTTCTATGAACCAATCAATAAATATTAATTTATGCAGGTGGAGATTGTTAGAGATGATGATATAGGTGGTGTTTTAGAGATGATATTTGTATATCGTTTAGGTGATAATGTTAGAAAGATGCATGTCGTTATAAATTATTTTCACAGTAACAGAAAAAATAGCATTGTAGTTTTTATTTTTATTTTTTATGACGAACGTTGCATAAATGTTGCATTTAATGTAAATATTCCTACCAGAAATGAGTTCCATATGGCGCATAGCATTGGCAATATTTGAGATAAAGGAAGATCTGGGTTGCATCGACATCGGTGGATTCATTGGTCGTTATCTTTCAATAAGTTGCCGCTTGCGAATATTTAAAATTTATATGGATTTCTAGCATGATACAGAGTTTTGTAATGCGCTGTTTAAAGGCATTTTCCTGGACATGCGAGTCGCGAGGTTATTGCAATAGTGGCAAGTCTTTCGACGTGCGATCCGTCAAATATTTTCGGCACATTTGAGGTTTGTTTTGAATTTTTGCGAAGTTTTTTTTAGCTCTTGAAGTGACATAAAATATATTTTTGCTGATCGCTTCGAATACACCGTTGTAGGTGGCGTCAAATTTAGCAGTTATTTCTTCACTTAGAATAAGATTGATTTGTTGAATGCTTGTAGTGTTACCTATGCATTTGTGAATTTGTTACCTGGGAAAGTATTGCTGTAGGGAGATGGCTTACGGTGCAACAGATTTTAGGTGCTTATCCACTGCTGGTTGCAATTGCAGTGCTTTAATAATGGAAAGGCTATGATGATTGGAAACGGATATAATGATATCTTTGCGTGAGTCGACGATGGATACGATAAATGTGTTTTGTGCTAGTGAAGTAAATTATTTTCGGTTGTAGGTGCTGAAGAGAAACAACGTTCGATGTTCAGTGATTGGACTCAGTGCTGAGGTGTTCGTTTATAAGAAACTTTGCTCTACCACTTCCGGTTTGTTATCATTACTTACATATTTGCTTATCACTGTTAAATTGGGAATACGTTCAGTATTTCACATTGTGGTATTTAATGAGTTACAAAACTTCAGATGGTTGCTTTTGAATTGGAATGAAGATGTAAGGTAAAATTTGATCGAGATGAGCCGCATTTTCTTTTATTTACGGTTACGTCATTGAGCGGGAAATGAAGCATTAGCTCGGTCATATTCATATCTCGTGGCTAATTGAATAAAACCGAATGGATTTATTCTGCTTCCGATTAGGTTTTGAATAATGCGCTGGAATATGAAGTTTAGGTTTGTAGTAGCAGCTTGAATGGTTTTTACCTTTGATAGTGTAATGAGATGAGTTTCATCTAGCACCTTTATGATGTCGTAGGTGTTAAAAAAGATTAACTAAAAAAAGTTTGATGAAAAGATATCATCGGCATAGAGGCTAATCATTGGCATATTACAGGTCGTTATGATGTGATTCTCGATAGAGATCATTTTGAATTGATTCTAAACGAATATACAAATCCACCTGTGACGAAACGTAATGTGGAGAGTTGTGTAGTGCGTATGGGTTTCCCATCTCATCAAATCATACAAAAACCTGCATTCTGTTTATGGTATGTACCTTTTTATTTTTCATTTGAAGGGTATCGACTGTCATTTCTATTTTATGGCATTGCTTTTTTTATTGTTGCTTTGAAACAGAGACGGCCGACTTGTAACTTAGAGATGACTCGTTGGGGGGGGGGGGGTTTAATACTACCTTGAAACGTACAATGTTACTTTGGAGATGATAGAGTGTTCTGTCATTGCTGTGAAACTGAAACAATCAAGACATGCCTTGGAGGTGATACGTACCCAGTTCTGATGTTGCTTCAGGTCACCAACAGTCAGCAACCTTTAGGGACCGCCGCAGTCATAGCCTGAACATATGCCTTGGAATTGACACCTAAAGGGACTAATTTCATTTCCTTTTGAAACAGCCAGCCTATACTTCAGAAGTGATGGTCTTTAGGTAGCCTTTATAATCTCAGCAGTATATTGTGAAGGGTGTGAGGTGCTTCTACTGTAAATAGCTTTGTAGTATTATACTGTAAATAGTACTTAGTACTGTAATCACAAAAGTACCATAAATAGCGAGTAGTTTTCTTGCAGCCATCAATCAGAGACCCGTCCACCTGGAGGACGTGGGTTTTTATGTCCACAGTGTGGTGCACGCTATTGCAGTCTACCAGTGGAATGTCGGGTCTGCAAGCTAATGCTAATCTCGGCACCACAACTTGCTCGATCTTTTCATCATCTACTTCCTCTTCCGGCGTTCAAAGAAGTCGACACACCTACCGGGTAGGTGACCTTTCCTTTCGAACTGCTCCACTCTATTTTTTAATATGAATGAAATTACATCATGTTCTCCAACAGGTTTGCATCTTGTTTGAAGGAATGACGTTTTTTTATATTGCTAGGAAATCCTTGTATAAAACACTTACTGATTAACGTCGACGGAATGGAAAAGAATAAAGTTTTGTGTTCTTTCTTTTATGCTCTTTATCAATGCAAATTTCATTAGAGAGCGTTAGTTTCTGCAATGGAAAAGTGATTTTTGTATAAATGAAAACGTTTTTTTCAAACCTTTCCTGTTATCCTGTAATAAATAAAAACGGATTTCTTTGAAGGATATGCTTCGGATGTGCGAAACCACTGGAGCAGAAGAGTTTCGCTTGTAAATCGTGTGATGCGAACTATTGCATTGATTGTGATCTTTTATTGCATGAATCACTGCAATTGTGTCCAGGATGTCCGTCTTCTGTGCGATAGTTTTATTTAACTTATGTGCACAAGCTTTGCCTTTGTGAAAGGACAGGTGAATGGAGGCAAGGGAAACGCTTTCATAGTACTACTGATCAGCTTTAAGAAATATCATGCTCAGAGAAGCGTTGGATCGATATAAAAGGGAATGATAGAAAAGGTGTTTGAATTCTTTGTTGATTAGAATAAAATAATAACGTAAGGAATTATGATTTTCGAAGAGAAGTTAGCACTATGTTTGTAAATGGGAACGGATATAGGACGGGGGGAGAATTGTTTTTATGAGCTTGTTGGGTTTTTGTTTTTTTTTTGTAAAATGTTGTTATATTGTTTTGTTGTTTTTCTTTGATTCGTTATTTTGTGTATATGACGGGTAATTTGCTCACCATTTATATTTTTCTTTATATTACTTTAAAATTATTTTCGATTTGAAGAATATAAAATATAAAGTTTTTACTTCTATTCGGTGTAAACGTTTACATTTAATAATAAAGCCGTTTATCGAATGAATTTACCTTCGTATTTTACTATTTCATTTGCTATTGATATAAGGTATATCTCAAACAAAATTTAATTGATAAATGGAGAATGGATTTTCAGTAGGTATTATTCTATTTATGCATCACTATTGCGCAAATTTGTTAAAATAAGATTTTCATTTATTTATACACTATCAATATAAATGTTTTCGGTTTAATTTTTTAATCGTTTAATTAATAAGTATAAATAAATATAAAAACATGGCAACATATATCGTCGACTTTTTCGATCATTAAGATTTATTGTTTCGGTGTTGAAAGTTGAGGGGGATTTTATCGATTTTGTTCAAAGGTTAGAGTTCACAGATGTGGATGTGAACAAGCGTGAATCGTAAAGATCGTTCGAAAATTTTATTTTTATTTGCGTTGAAGGTAGTGTTTCCGTTTGCGACATATAGATGAATCAGTATGGGGGTATTCGGATATCATAATTAAGTGAAAATCACATGAAATCACAGAGACATCTCCAATTTTAGGGAGGGGTGGGGGGTGGGAGGGGGTAGTACAAAACATCATGAAAGATGCTCAGAGACTTGGCGGTTCTGAAAATAAGTATGGCCATGAGGCAAGCTAGGCCAATATTCGTTCATACAAATGCTGTATCCGCGCTTAGAAGTTCAGGTGTGGTCTCAAATGACAAAATAAACTTCAGATGATCCATCTTTAAAAAATTTTCATCTCCATTCACTGTTGGCGTACCTCGTGCTTATTCACTCAGTCGACAATTCCTTCACTTCCTTCACTTGACCTTATAGGTTTAATGAGCTTCTCGTGGTATCGGCTGCAGGCAGATTAAAGTGTTACATATAGTATCAAATAAAATACGAAACATTCCGTTTATGCGCTATGGTAAAATGTACCTGGGAAGTAAAAATGTTGACCATATATCGTATGATGTTCTCGTATTCGGCGTCCGTTGTTCTATGCAAGGAAGCATTGATGATTTATTTAGGTCGTTCGTGGATTGTTGTATCGAACAAGTCGAACTTGTGATCCCCAACACGAGTCGACGGAGCTATGAAGATGGCTCGTAGTTCTACGAATATTGCTACAAACAAAAGGAATAAGCGAGCTGCAATAGTTAAGAAGGTCAACCCGTTCGAGTTGAAATTCAATCGTAATAAACATAAAGTGAGTGAATTAAATTTTCATTCAATAATGTTCCGGCTCATTTTTGATTGCTTTTTTTCTCTTTTTAGAATTTATATAATTGACTCGATATTTTTGAATGTGATGAGGACAATGGTACCTCTCAGCTGAATTGGAATGTTTATCGGTAGAGTTGAAATAATGAAAGATTATAGACGATCAAAGTGAAGGAAGATAATAGGCGTTAGTTCTTTTCTTCGATTAAACAACACCGGAATCAATAGAATTTTGTTGGTAATTCAAGGAGGAGTTTAATGGGACGAGAGATGAGGCCTAGAGACAGCAGAACGTAATGTGATGGGAATAGAAGCAAATATCAGTGGCAAGGGGTGGGGCAGAGCAATAGAGAGCAGGATCCAACGGAAAGGGGATTGGGAACACCAACAACGTTGGTAAATGGGAGTGAGTTGCGACGGGAAAAAAATAACTGCAGCGACAAGGAAATCAAGGGAGATTAGCATTATAAGGTTGAATAAGGATCAGTAATAAACAATAATGATAGTAATAAACTGAAGAGGAGAGTATGGCACGTCATCGGAGGGCGAGATATAACAGCTGTTCAAGTGGGGGGGGGGGGGTTCCGGAGTGGGCACTTATCTCTTTTCTGCTTCCTTTACGGAATCCCGGAAAATCCCGGAAATCTCGATAAATCCCGGAAATGAGCTGTGTGCAGCGAAAGATCCCAATTTATCTTTGCTCATCCATCGATTTGAATCATAGTGAATAATACGAGAGTACTCTATTTTTCTTTGAATTGAAATCATATGCAATATGAATTAAGGTACTCGGAAAAGGAACAAAAAATGTGGCAGTTGGTGCACCAACATTATCGAAGAAGAAAGCATACGATAATCGAATCAATTCGCTTGCCATCGAATTAAAGCAGATTGGTAAATCGAATAAGGTACACTCAATTTTTTTTGCTTATTTTAATGGGGGTTTTTTTTATAAACTACGTTTTTATATCCACTTTGAAGAGCTATTTTTAAATAATTGTTTATAGGCGTATGCATGTGTATTGATTGAGATTATGAATTGAGAGATGCTAAAATATAATTGGTGAGGAAATTTTTTTATTCTTTAAATAATATTTAGTAAAATTGCACCCAATTTCTTTGAGATGTAAAACCTATGTATTTTTTCTGCTGCGCATGGCATGACAAAAATATGCATTATTCGATTGCAAAGATGCCAATCCCACTTATCTCATTGATGCGGACACGCATAGAGTTCCTTGAGTTATACGGCCTGGGGCTTTATTTGCTCGTAGTACTGTGCTTTCTGTTCGCTTATCACAAACGAGTTATGCTTCCGTCGTTTACAATTCGCAAAAGAAGTTTTTTTTTTATTAATTATCGCAAAAATTTTGTTATTGTCGATATGTTTGCACTCGTTGATCATTATCTGCTTCTATAGTGCATAATACTCTGTCATATACTACTTAAAATTTACGAGTAAGTAATATGCAATATATAAATAATGTGTATAGTTTTTTATTTGCGTTCAGTATTAGTATAATAAGCGTTCACTAGGCGTTCTTTGATGCTTACCTTGCAGATTTTAGTGTTGAAATGACTAAACTTCATAATTAGCTCTCTTTTTTTTCGCATAACTTACCTCGTTTACAGCGTAGATTATGATGTGATATGTTTCTTATTTGAGTATTTTTGTTATTGTTGTGTTTTTTTAGCACAATTTTCCTTTGACGATCAGCCTTAGATTAATGATAGAGGTTCACTTTTTTTTTAGAATTCCCCATTTTTTTTAAAGAATTTAATTTCAACGTTTCATTTTAAAATAAACCTCAATTGTGACCTTCTCATATGTAAGTTATTGATGTGGTAACTTTGAGAGAAGGTGACTAAAATGACAATCATTAGAATCATTGAAGAAACACAAGTGCGGGCATGTAGTATTTGTTGGTGATTATAGGCAATGCGCGCTATTTAGATTAAACAACAAATATTGCATATTTGCATTTGTGCTTCTTAGCCGTTTTGCAGTGCTCAGCTTATTTTATGCAAATTTTATGCAAAGAATAATTAGAATATATTTTACATATATTTCGTATACATTTTAAGCAAAATTTTATTTTTTACTTTCAATTTTGTATGCAAAAAATAGTTTATAAGAGGAGTATTGCAACGTTAATCAACCGCAAACATGTTGGTCGATGATGATGAAGTTTGATACGCACAAAATTTTTGAGGAATTTTTTATTTAGTTTGTTTTTGTTATGTTTGTATTATTTTGACTTCATTATAGAGATCTAAAACATAATAAAGTTGTGTTTTTTTAAATATTTTTTATATTTCTTAAATATCATTCATTAGGCAATTGAAATGAAACTATTTACAGGTAGTGGATCGACGTTTGGGTGAGCATGATACACATATGACACAAGAGGATCGACTTATAAAAAGATTCACTGCTGAAAGATTGAAAGCTTTTAAGACGAATAAATTTCAACTTACCGAAGTGGAAGGTTTGTTTTACTTTTACCTCTAAATTATTTTTATTCGTTTTTCTTTTTTTTTATTTTTTGAAATATTTTGATTGGTGAATCGTCCGATTCGAGTTGATTTATGCTAAGAATGACTTTCCATCTCATCTCTTTTACGCATAAATCGATTTTTTCTTGTAATATTGCGGTATGGGGAAGAAATTATATTGTGTTGTTCATCTTCGATTCTGAAACGATCCCTTATTTGATTGTTGAATTGAATATTATTGCAGATGACGAGGAATTAACGCATAAAGGTTCGGCACTCACTTCTATTCAAAAATATGAACGAACATTAAGTGATGAAGAGGATGCAGATGGCGAAATGGATGCAAATATGGTATCCACTACTCATTTTGGAGGTGGTTTAATCGATGAAACCGATGAGAAAAACTCACAAAAACATGCGAAACGGTATTTTTCTAGAATATAATTGATTGTTTGCCGAAGTCTTCTTTTATTATTATATATTATATTTGAAGTTATACCTTTGATTTGATTAGATGTGAAATTTGTGCAGTGCTAAAGTATAGAATTGGGCAGTACATATAGGCAACACACAAAGGATATAGGGATCAGTTGTGCCTACCACGTTGATTCATCTATAACCCTATTATCGTCTAAATCTCCAGCAATTCGATTTTATTTCCGGTTGATCCGAAAAAAAATATTGCAAATTGTTTCTTTTTTTACGCAGCTATGTGTTAGCATTGATCGTAAAGGTTTAAATCAGAAATTTGCATATTAAATATGCAAAAAGTTTGATCTCGTCCACCATGAAAAGCTACTGTCGAAATTGGAAACTTGGAATCGGCATCTTCATATGGGGATGGGGCTTCCAATCGAATGTTGAGTGCGATCGCTTCTCCCATATCCGTTTCGAAATGACGTCCTATAACAAAACATTTCTAGTCTTATTTGAAACTCTATGGTAATTTCATGTCAGGATTAGCAATGACTTCACGCTGCTCATGACGGTTATGAGTAAGCTTATATCCTATATATTTGCTGAATATTTGAATAGAGAGGCTTATCCTGGGGCGACGAGGATATTAGGATAAGAATGAATGATTGAACGATAAAGAGCTTCAAATCTTAAGGAAAGATTTGATTGCGGCATTGATAGCAAAAACGAAACAACAACGATATGATAAGCAAATGGCTCGTGACGAACAAGAGGATACCACTGAACGACTTGATGAACAATGGAAGAAATTAATGCACAATGGCGCAATGGCCTCTTTTGCCAACGTACCTCGCGTCAAGGATAAGAGCAACAAGACTAACGATGAATATGACCTTCTGGTTAGTTCGATTTTTCCCTAACAGCTCCGTATTATCCTAGTTGGTTTCCCTTTCTTGCGTTATCGGCAGTTTCGAGGAAAACTCCTTGTTGTGTTGTTCTGCTGTAAGACTTGTATGTATATGTATGTTACACTTCCGTTATAAGTAAGTCAGACATGGTAGAATGACTTATTTCCGCGCATTTAAAGTAGTAGATTATGTTGTTTATCGAATGCCAACCTTCCCAAAGAAAACTTCCCACTAGCGAATGAAAACCCTTTAAGCTTTACATTTAAAATTTTAGAGCGTTTGTAAACTAAGGGATTCATTCGATGCATCATACTATAGAAATTTCATTGCTCGTTTTAAAGCAGCTCATAGTGAAGCCGATGGATTAAAAGCATAGGCTGCAGCTGTGTCAAATGTTTTGTCAGACAAGTGTGAAGCTTATTCTTAGATAATTAATGATAGA
The DNA here is from genome assembly GCA_037389465.1 of Baylisascaris procyonis. Classification (NCBI taxonomy): domain Eukaryota; kingdom Metazoa; phylum Nematoda; class Chromadorea; order Rhabditida; family Ascarididae; genus Baylisascaris; species Baylisascaris procyonis. Next base: position 1,570,766 of record JAZARR010000250.1, read on the forward strand.
GTTTTGATTATGCTGTGCTTAATACCTGCTTACATCGTGATGGTTACCGACTTTTGGCTGAAGGAATGGAACACAATTCTTGTGCAAAGCCGTAGATGAATCTGAAAACTCTAAAGTGGTATAGAAGGCGTGCGAAATCTTCTTTTGTTTTGAAGACCGATACACGTCGAATGTTGATGTAAAGGGCCTATGTAGCCTGGATGCTTTAGAAATTTGCGCATTAATTATGCATTCATAATTTTTTTTTAAACTTCCTATACGAAGGGAGGTATTGATGAGACTATCAATAAGCTTCATGTAATAGTATTGTTTTGGAAAATAAGAGAAGTAGAATATGGAGAATTTCAAACTAAAATGGCATCAATGCAGTTAAAAGCCCCGATTTTAAGTATTTGTACCCCACTACTCGAGAATATCCATGCTTAAATTAGATTCCAAATGAGCGCCATGTTTTAGTGACAGATTCAAGATGTTGCCAGATGCTGGAAGGTAATCGAATTGGAATGCTTGAATTGATAAGGGCAATAAATTCATTGTAGATTCATTTGAATAGAAAAAGCAATTGAATAATTATTCCACTTCTAATGGAAATATGAGCGTTAATTATTTGCAGTTATGTGAATTGAAAATGGATAGCGATAAACGAGGTGAAGCAACAGAACGACAAAAAACTATAGAAGAAATTGCAAAAGATGAACATTTAAAACTTGTTCAACTTGAGAAAGCTCGTCTTGCGCGCATGGAGGATCAATCAATTGAAGTAAATTTTCATCCCTCTATATTACTATATAGTTCTTCGTATAGCGTTACCTATATCAGGTAGTGCACACTAACATCGTTATGTTTATCTTAATATTGACTAAAGTTTAGTTTGAATAAGAGGATAGTACGCCTGATATTCGAATATATGCTAATGAGTTCAGAAAATATGTGGAAAAAATTTCTTTAATTTATTTATTCTTTAGCTAGGATTTTTATTGTTCAAAAGGAGTTCCTTTTTAAATTAGAATTTTAAAGAAAATTGTTTCCGTTTTTTTATATGCGGTCATTAATATTTACTACAATAAGATTGGCGATTTCTAGCAATTTTCAATATTTGAATTAACCCTTCTTAATCCAGAATTTTCTTATTTTTGAGGAGATAGTTGAGATAAAAATTTTAATTTTGCAAGTCATGGATTTTCCAGAAAATTATTTTTGGATTTTGTTCTTAACGATAGATTGGAACATTATAAATGGCACTAACAGTTTTAAATGAATCGGCTGCTATCTGAGATGTTTATCTATTGTTGTGCAATGGACGAATCTTATAGAAGAAGTCACTATTAGCGAACGCCGGCGTTGAGGATATTTCTTTGGGAAAGGCGAAGAGTAAAAAGCGATCTGGATTCGAAGTAAAATATGATGAAGAGGGTAGATTGATTCAACCCGAAAAGGTTTTTCTTTAATTCTCTATGGGCATTTGTTTGTTGAGTTGATATTTATTGGTGCATTAATGTTATTTGCATTTAGGATAGGGAAGCATTCAATGATATTTAGTTGACAGCATTTGATTTCTTTTTGAATTTAATTTCGATTCCATTCGAAAAGAAATATTTTTTTTCAAATAAGAAGCTGATTGCATTATAGCATTCTGCTATCATGCAGACTTGTTATTTTAGTGAGGAATGTAGTGGATAAGGGGGTCTTTTGAAGAGGAATGGTAGGGGGGGGGGGTGCATCCTTTAGCCGTAATCGTCTGTTTTTTGCTCCGAATTCATGTCGTATTGAATCGAGGAGGGTTACTGCTGTGATCCTCTCCTTCTTGATATAAAAGAATTATGAGTAAAATATAGTCAAAATAGATTTAATTCACTGCTGCAGAGAGTTTTAATAGCGAGAAAATTGATATATTGTGTTATATTTTTTGTTGATTAAAACAAAGTTTCGAAAATTGGTTGAAATATTATAGAATGGGTTCATGCTGTTCACTTGAAATCTGAAAGGTGCTATATGGTTCATGAGTGGCAACCCACTGCCCCCCCCCCCCCCCTTGTCCACATCGGACGGTGTGCTTGAGTAAAACGTGGTCATGTCCGTTTGAGTAGATCGTGGCCGTAATTGATCCTAATTTCCTATTGCTTCCCGTAGATGGAATATCCTCCCGCTTTATTCTCCCACATTGGATTGAAGTATTGATATCGCACTAAACAAATCGATTTAAGGTGAAGCGTGCACGGATAAAACTTGTTCGAATAGACAATGAATCGGATTCCGAAAACGACGAATCAATGAGTGACGATGTGAAAAGTGATGAAGAAGAGGATTTCGATTCAATGCTACAACAAGACGAACAATTCGACAATTTGGAATCAGAATCTCGCATCACTTTTGCGGATTCCACAGGTATAAAGTTATTCTATTCATCGCTTATTGCCTAAAGAAGTTATTTGTACGCATTGCCGTCGTTGTGTAGGGTATATTTTATGAGTTGATTGATACACATTAGAAATGTTTCAAACAGTTGCAGTCAAAACTGATCAAAACTGATATAAGTTAGGAAAATTTAGTCGGAAATTATGCTGTTAGTTATTTTATGTTTATTTATTGAATTTTTTATTATATTATTTTACGTTATTTTCAGATCTGATGAGAGAAACAAATCTACCATATATCTTTGAGATGCCTTCTTCTTATGAGAAATTGGTGAAACTCGTGCAATATCATAGCGCATCTGAAGTTATGACTATCGTTGAACGTCTTATGAAGTGCTATCATCCAAGCCTTCAAGAGGGCAATAAAAAACGACTTGCACGTCTATTTCTTTATTTATTAAGGTTTAATTTTTAATTACTCATGCCAATGAAATGGTAGGTGATGGGCAGGGAATTTAATATTAATCATTTACTACATAGATTAGTAAGAAGTTCGTAAGTATAAGACCTCTATTACCGGAATAGACTAAAAACTAAGAAAAATTTCATCAAATAAGGGAGTTAGAGAGAACCAATGAACCATCTCGCCAAAAAACGATTCTGTTGCGTACGAACCGTATTTATCAAATAGTACGAAGCGGTACTATGTTATAAGGTTTTTATATTGCACTATCTCAAAATGCTTTGTATTCTCTCTGCGTTAAAATAGTTTTATTAAATTGTAATATTTTTTTGTCTCTTTTTGTGGTGTTCCTTTTCAAATCTTTTATGAAGATAATATGAGGCAGAAATTTGAAATTCAGTTCAGTTTTTGATGGGGAGTTGATTGCAATAAGTAGGGATTCCTTAATTTTCTTTTATTTCCGTGATTCTCAATGATTTTAATTTGGCTGTTTGATGGCTTAAGTTAGTTCCATTTAAATGCTTTATTGAGTTTTTCAGTGGACTAATAAAATAAAATTTCTTCACAGGGTAGTATTTTACTGCCAAAGGTTGAAGATTGGTAAAGACTTGGATATCCTTGCAATTCTCAGATGACCGACGGGAAGGTGATGCACGAGGGGGAGAAATGATTGCGAATGAGAGCTTGTAATTAGACAGCGTTTTATGTTAGACGTCTTTTTTGAAATAGATATAATGGGAGGAAAGACTTGGACACTTAGGTGACTGCAAAATATTGAGATGTCTATTTTAATATGGTGGCATCACTGCATTTTTCTTGATATTTTTTTATTTTATTTCCTTTATATTTCACTTGCAGATAATTTTTATTTTAATATTTCTAGAGTTTGGCTCATATTTGCACATTTTTGATGTGTTAGTCATTCTATTTTTTGATACTATCGAACGTTTTTTCACTTCTATTCTTATGCCTTCAACTTGTAGAGTCTTTCTCTAAAGTTTTTATTATTGTTTGCGATTTTCTTCCTCTAACGCATTTTTCATCATTTGTAGCAGTTCGTTGCATCCTAGTTTTTGCCAAATATTTCCCTCCTCCTCCCTCCTAATTACGATTTAGAGTACCGATCCTTGCCAATTTTTTTTTTTTTTTTGCTGTTTATTGATAACCCTATACGTTAGTTGAAAGGTTTGAATGATTTTTTTTTGGCAATGTGGATGGTTGCTTATCAAACGATATCAGTAGATCAGTGATAATATGTATTCTTATTCAGTCAATGCAAATGTTGGAGTTGGCAAGTCATGCGAACTTTAAAATACTTTAAAAAATTCTAAAATATGCCAAGAATTCAAATGGGAAATTTGGCATCAATTAAAGAACGATAGATTTTAATTTAAATAGTAATGACAGTTATTGTATATATTTCCTAGTTTAGAAGCTTTTTAAAAAATCAGCTTCGTTTGGCCATAACAATTGCCGTACTTAGAAGGAAAAAACTGTAATGCCATAGTGGAATAAATTTTTATTTTTCTTCAGATTCTATGATGATTTATCAATGAATGAAGGCGCCGCTAAGATCGAAATATTAGGCGTACTCATTAATTGTCTCTATTCGCTTCTAAAGGTTAGCCATTAACGTTCGTTGGGGAAAATGAAGTGGAGATCATTGCTTTATGAGATGATAAAATTTGAAATTTTTTGAAATTTCTCAATTGTTTTTTTAAAATTTCGATTTATTTTTTTTTCATTATTATGCTCTCTTTTTATTTATTGATTTTTTAATTGATAGCCGTTGATGAGAATATATTGTGAAAAATATTTTAATTAAGTGACAACTTTATTTTCATTACTAATTGGAATATTTATTGGGTTATCTATATATTCTCGCTTATGTTTTCCTCTTTTCGAATGACATTATTCATTTAGCAGTTGGATTGGTCGAATTATTGGTTGTATGATGCTCTCGTCTATGTTTGTTTGAGCGATGCATAAAAAATAGTTGCTAATTAATGTCTTTAATTCATTTATAATTACATAATTGAATTATAGTGGATTTTAATTTTAATGAAACATATAGATAGTAATGTTGGATTTTGAGTTATAAAATTAATAAAAGAAGAATGGTATTTCTATTGCTGCTAATGCACGGGATCATTAGATGATGATAAATCGGGCAAGAAGTAAAACCTGGACGGAATGGATGGGAGATGGGGGATGACTTGGAAGAGGGATGATAGGGGAAGTAAATCAAAAAGAGTAGGATGAACAAGAGGGAGATTGAATAAACGTCCAAAGGGGAAGCAAATGAAGTTCTAATGACGAGGTTTTATCATTTATTCGTTGATATAATTTTTCACTAAAGGACCTTGCATTTATTTATTCACTAATTTGAATGATTTTCCTTTTTTTTTGAATTTATAAAGTGGTTTTTTTATTACTTCCGTTTCGGAGGTTATTTGGTTCGATTATCCTCACAGGGATTTTATTTATACCTTCCAGCTGACATCATCTCTATTTCATATCCACTCGGCATATCGTTTTACCGCTTAGCGCTATCGTCTGATGTCGTATGATGATGCCTTGCGTTGTTGTTGGTATATTAGACTTTTATTAAATTATATAATAAAGCAAATATAACGCAACACATTCCTTATCTATTGGCCTGTGTTGAATTTCAGTTAATATCCACTATGTTGCTTTATATGCAAATTTTTTTGTAGTTTGATGTTGAATATGGTATGCGTTGTGTACGTGCACTGTTACGACAACAATGGCGAACGTATATACGTGATCGACATATGGCATTCGAATTTCGTTGTTTAAGTATTGTAAGACTTGTAGCAGCACTATTTCCTGTCAGTGATTTCTTTCATCCAGTTTGTACACCAACACTTGCATTCGCTGTGAATATGATTGCTAATGTACGTGTCAATTGTATACGTACTGCGGCACGTATTCTTCTACTAATCGTTCTTATCACTGAATATATTGCCGAAACTAAAAGGTAATTTTATCTATCTTTTTTTATTTATATCTCCACAAATTTCAGCATAGAGGCAATGGGTGGTATTTTAAGGCGAATCTGGGATGGTATTTGGAGGGGATCTTGGATGGTATTTTAAGGCGAATTTAGGATGGTATTTCAAGGCGAATCTGGGATGGTATTTTGAGGGGAATCTTGGATGGTATTTCAAGGCGAATCTGGGATGATATTTTGAGGGGAATCTTGGATGGTATTTTAAGGCGAATTTAGGACGGTATTTTAAGGCGAATATATTATGCCAATTTCTGGATATGATATACACCTTTGTGATTAATGGGTAATAAGAGTGCAGTGAGTATGAAATTGCTGAATTCTGGTTTCTACAAAGATAGATTTTGACGTAGTGAAAATGCAAGCGAGTACCATAACAAATGAATTTGATATTTCATGAGGTCATCAAACATTTCCCGGCAAACTGCAATTTCCCCATAAAAAAGAATCTTTCTTCGTGTGGGGTCTGTCATTAATAGAATTATCCAGCATAGCAATAATCAAAATGATATTATTTAATCACCATTTTTCAAAAACATAGTTGAATCGATTTTTTTTGGGGGGGGGGGGGGAATTTTTTCTCGCCTTTTAGATAGTTTAATTAAATTTTAAGAATTTTTTGCTTGTAAAAAAAGTTTAATAAATAACTATTGTTCTTGATCGTTGCCTTCAACAGCAACATATCAAGCACTTCATAAAGAAAGCTCATTGAATAAGATAGTTGCTTCCGATAATGTAAGAGTTTTATGATGCGGCTGATGAGAGGAGAAGTGGAAGAAAGGGGTTATTTTCTAGCAATTTTTTATTTAAGAATTTGGTAGTGTTCATTGAATTGTTAGTCTTTATTTTTTATATCATTCAGTAAACTTAATGAGCGCTCTATTTTCTCAGTTATTCATATGTTAATATCGTAATTAATTTAGATTCATTCCGGAAGTAATGGCATTTATGCAAGGATTACTCTTGATGGGCGTAGAAAATACTGATGAAGAACGTTCACCCACGGCTACCTTCCCAATATCGTTACCTTATAGACGGATGCTGTTTATTGAAAATGATGTAAGTTGGTGATTTCGGTTTTTTTTTTTTTTTTGTTTTTAGTGTAATTCAATAAGCTGGCATTAAGAGAAAATTGTGGCTGTAACGAAATCATGAGAATTGATTACAGCAATTTGAAAGCTTTTTAAAAGTTTGCGAATTTTGAACGATTTTTGGTGTTTGAGGATATCGTTGACGTCAAAAGGTGTGTCGAACAGTGTGGAAGAGAAGGGGGCGAGGGGTTCGGCGCTCGAGGTTGAAAGTCGATGAGGCAAATGAGGTAATAACTAGCATGTACTTAATTGATATGCTAGTTATTATCTCACGAGTCGGAGATTCTGGTTACTATCGCACAGAGAGAGAGAGAGGGAGAGAGAGAGCGGTTAGCCGTACTAAAAATAGGATCATATAAGTAATAATTCGTCGATTCACCTGACGATCCTGTAATATATTAGGCAGGTTACAAATTGTTATCCACATTCCTAGTTGATTAATTAATTCCCTCGTTTCGGAAGTTGAGTTGCGGTCAGTTTTCGATCGGAATTCAACCTCTCTTGGTGGACTTATATAGGAAGATGAAACGAAACATTGAAATGTTGGATGAATTATTAAAAATATTTTAAAAACGATCAATTGAGCAGCGAAATTATTTCAAAGAAATTTCATGCAAAAAAGGATATATGAGAAAATCGGAAAATTGTTGAAGAGATATAAACACAAGTGATGTGATGGAAATGTGATTTATTTTTAGTGTTCTGAATATGAAGGATCATTAACGTTGAAATTGCGTAACGTATTTGATAACGATATATCAAGGTTGAGCTTCATAAATATTTTTTTCTCTTTGTTTATTTTTGCTTTGTTTTCGTTCTAGGTTGGAAGGGCGGGGGGTGCATAGTCTGCATTGGTATTCCCAGTAGGGTTCGGGGGAGGTGCATAGTCTGTATTCTTGTTCATAGGGTTGGGGGGAGGTGCATCGTCTTTACTGGTGTTCTCAATAGGATTGGGGGGGGGGGTGTAGTCTGCATTAGTGTTCTCAATAGGCTAGGGGGTATCATGGTCTGTATTGGTGACCTCAATAGGGTTGAGGGGTAGGGTGCATAGTTTGTATTTGTGACCTCAATAGGGTTGGGGGGTAGGGTGCATAGTTTGGATTGGTGACCTCAATAGGGTTGGAGGGTAGGGTGCATAGTCTGGATTGGTGACCTCAATAGGGTTGGAGGGTAGGGTGCATAGTCTGGATTGGTGACCTCAATAGGGTTGGGGGGTAGGGTGCATAGTCTGTATTGGTGACCTCAATAGGGTTGGGGGGTAGGGTGCATAGTCTGGATTGGTGACCTCAATAGGGTTGGGGGGTAGGGTGCATAGTCTGGATTGGTGACCTCAATAGGGTTGGAGGGTAGGGTGCACAGTCTGGATTGGTGACCTCAATAGGATTGGGGGGGGTGTAGTCTGCATTAGTGTTCTCAATAGGCTAGGGGGTATCATGGTCTGTATTGGTGACCTCAATAGGGTTGAGGGGTAGGGTGCATAGTTTGTATTTGTGACCTCAATAGGGTTGGGGGGTAGGGTGCATAGTTTGGATTGGTGACCTCAATAGGGTTGGAGGGTAGGGTGCATAGTCTGGATTGGTGACCTCAATAGGGTTGGAGGGTAGGGTGCATAGTATGGATTGGTGACCTCAATAGGGTTGGGGGGTAGGGTGCATAGTCTGTATTGGTGACCTCAATAGGGTTGGGGGATAGGGTGCATAGTCTGGATTGGTGACCTCAATAGGGTTGGGGGTAGGGTGCATAGTCTGGATTGGTGACCTCAATAGGGTTGGAGGGTAGGGTGCACAGTCTGGATTGGTGACCTCAATAGGATTGGGGGGGTGTAGTCTGCATTAGTGTTCTCAATAGGCTAGGGGGTATCATGGTCTGTATTGGTGACCTCAATAGGGTTGGAGGGTAGGGTGCATAGTCTGGATTGGTGACCTCAATAGGGTTGGGGGGTAGGGTGCATAGTCTGTATTGGTGACCTCAATAGGGTTGGGGGGTAGGGTGCATAGTCTGGATTGGTGACCTCGATAGGGTTGGGGGGTAGGGTGCATAGTCTGGATTGGTGACCTCAATAGGGTTGGGGGGGGGGGTGTAGTCTGCATTAGTGTTCTCAATAGGCTAGGGGGTATCATGGTCTGTATTGGTGACCTCAATAGGGTTGAGGGGTAGGGTGCATAGTTTGTATTTGTGACCTCAATAGGGTTGGGGGGTAAGGTGCATAGTTTGGATTAGTGACCTCAATAGGGTTGGGGGGTAGGGTGCATAGTCTGTATTGATGACCTCAATAGGGTTGGGGGGGAGGATGCATAGTCTGTATTGATGACCTCAATAGGGTTGGAGGGTAGGGTGCATAGTCTGGATTGGTGACCTCAATAGGGTTGGGGGGTAGGGTGCATAGTCTGTATTGGTGACCTCAATAGGGTTGGGGGGTAGGGTGCATAGTCTGGATTGGTGACCTCAATAGGGTTGGGGGGTAGGGTGCATAGTCTGGATTGGTGACCTCAATAGGGTTGGAGGGTAGGGTGCACAGTCTGGATTGGTGACCTCAATAGGATTGGGGGGGGGTGTAGTCTGCATTAGTGTTCTCAATAGGCTAGGGGGTATCATGGTCTGTATTGGTGACCTCAATAGGGTTGAGGGGTAGGGTGCATAGTTTGTATTTGTGACCTCAATAGGGTTGGGGGGTAGGGTGCATAGTTTGGATTGGTGACCTCAATAGGGTTGGAGGGTAGGGTGCATAGTCTGAATTGGTGACCTCAATAGGGTTGGAGGGTAGGGTGCATAGTCTGGATTGGTGACCTCAATAGGGTTGGGGGGTAGGGTGCATAGTCTGTATTGGTGACCTCAATAGGGTTGGGGGGTAGGGTGCATAGTCTGGATTGGTGACCTCAATAGGGTTGGGGGGTAGGGTGCATAGTCTGGATTGGTGACCTCAATAGGGTTGGAGGGTAGGGTGCACAGTCTGGATTGGTGACCTCAATAGGATTGGGGGGGTGTAGTCTGCATTAGTGTTCTCAATAGGCTAGGGGGTATCATGGTCTGTATTGGTGACCTCAATAGGGTTGAGGGGTAGGGTGCATAGTTTGTATTTGTGACCTCAATAGGGTTGGGGGGTAGGGTGCATAGTTTGGATTGGTGACCTCAATAGGGTTGGAGGGTAGGGTGCATAGTCTGGATTGGTGACCTCAATAGGGTTGGAGGGTAGGGTGCATAGTCTGGATTGGTGACCTCAATAGGGTTGGGGGGTAGGGTGCATAGTCTGGATTGGTGACCTCAATAGGGTTGGGGGGTAGGGTGCATAGTCTGGATTGGTGACCTCAATAGGGTTGGAGGGTAGGGTGCACAGTCTGGATTGGTGACCTCAATAGGATTGGGGGGGGGTGTAGTCTGCATTAGTGTTCTCAATAGGCTAGGGGGTATCATGGTCTGTATTGGTGACCTCAATAGGGTTGAGGGGTAGGGTGCATAGTTTGTATTTGTGACCTCAATAGGGTTGGGGGGTAGGGTGCATAGTTTGGATTGGTGACCTCAATAGGGTTGGAGGGTAGGGTGCATAGTCTGGATTGGTGACCTCAATAGGGTTGGGGGGTAGGGTGCATAGTCTGCATTGGTGACCTCAATAGGGTTGGAGGGTAGGGTGCATAGTCTGGATTGGTGACCTCAATAGGGTTGGGGGGTAGGGTGCATAGTCTGTATTGGTGACCTCAATAGGGTTGGGGGTAGGGTGCATAGTCTGGATTGGTGACCTCAATAGGGTTGGGGGTAGGGTGCATAGTCTGGATTGGTGACCTCAATAGGGTTGGAGGGTAGGGTGCACAGTCTGGATTGGTGACCTCAATAGGGTTGGGGGGTAGGGTGCATAGTCTGGATTGGTGACCTCAATAGGGTTGGGGGGTAGGGTGCATAGTCTGTATTGATGACCTCAATAGGGTTGGGGGGGAGGGTGCATAGTCTGTATTGATGACCTCAATAGGGTTGGGGGGTAGGGTGCATAGTCTGTATTGATGACCTCAATAGGGTTGGGGGGGGGAGGATGCATAGTCTGTATTGATGACCTCAATAGGGTTGGGGGGTAGGGTGCATAGTCTGTATTGATGACCTCAATAGGGTTGGGGGGAGGGTGCATAGTCTGTATTGATGACCTCAATAGGGTTGGGGGGTAGGGTGCATAGTCTGTATTGATGACCTCAATATGGTTGGGGGGTAGGGTGCATAGTCTGTATTGATGACCTCAATAGGGTTGGGGGTAGGGTGCATAGTCTGGATTGGTGACCTCAATATGGTTGGGGGGGGGGAGTGTAGTCTGCATTAGTGTTCTCAATAGGCTAGGGGGTATCATGGTCTGTATTGGTGACCTCAATAGGGTTGAGGGGTAGGGTGCATAGTTTGTATTGATGACCTCAGTAGGGTTGGGGGGTAGGGTGCATAGTCTGTATTGATGACCTCAATAGGGTTGGGGGGGTAGGGTGCATAGTCTGTATTGATGACCTCAATAGGATTGGGGGGTAGGGTGCATAGTCTGTATTGATGACCTCAATAGGGTTGGGGGGTAGGGTGCATAGTCTGTATTGGTGACCTCAATAGGGTTGGGGAGTTGCATACTCTGTATTGATGATGTCCAGTATGCTTGTAGTAGGTAATTTCATAGCTCATTAACAGAGAAATTATGCATATATTTTATGATTTTTGTTGATTTTTTTGTTTTTTTCTTACGGTGTGCATAATTTAGTTTCGGCGATACGGATGAAAATCGTATGAGCGTATTGAGGTTGGCATTTGGTCTGTTGTGCAAATTGGTATTGCTATATTCGGTACATCGCTATTCTTTTAGTGCCATTTTCGGGTAAGTAATTTAATTCCCACGTCATGGAATGGGTATTAAATAGCAGTCAGGTAAGGAGAGGGGAAGAGGTGGAAAAAATATTTACCATGGTGGAGCAGTTAAATATGTTATATGCAAAAGTTGTCTGCAATCGATGCCGAGAACCAAAAGACACTCGAATCAACCTTATCAAGGTTTTGATTCTTTGGAGTTGGCTTGTCGTTCAAAATACTGACAATCACAGCTGTGGAATTCGCAAGAAATTTGCATAAAAAGGTTTTTATAACCTTATCTGGGAATGTTGAAAGATTTTAGTATATCTCATGCTGAAATCGCCGACGTTATTAGCGAAATGAGATGTTCGATTTCCCTTTTTTTGCTTTTTTACACATTTTCACATATTCGCTCATAAATATTTGTTGTGGCGGTACCATATCTATATACGTATTTTGAATCGAGTGGATTGCGAACATTGGAATCTTTTTTTTTTTGGAATTGAGAGAACGTTTTGATTAGTTGAAATGCGAACAAGGATTTCCTTTATTTATTGTTTGTTATAAAATTGCGGAATTAGTTGGTCAGGTGAGAGGAATGCAAAAAGGGTGTGTCGTATCAGTTGATGTGATTGTTTTTAAACATATTTTAAACGTATGATTTATATATAATATGAATATTTCATTGTATTTGTTTTTTAATGCAATCAATTTTATACTAAGACATTTTCTTTGTTATGTTTGAAGTTTTAAGATCATAGAAAGGATCTCTTGGCTAACATTATTTTCTAAGGGATTTTTCTGAATAGTTGGGTTTTTTTCTTACTAATAAAATATTGAGCGTTTGTTTCTTTATTAGAATTTTCTGCATTTCATTTAATTACTTCCGGTGGAAATTTCTCAATTTTTTGGGCCTTTGTTGTCCATATTTATCCTCCTTAAGAATGGTCAACAAAGAAATATTTTATGTAATTTTTCGTCGATTGGAGAATTTAAAATTAAATAAATAAGAAAAAGAGAGATTTTTGTGGAAAAAGAACAATAGCCATGAAAGATGTCGAGTGATATGGCAACGTTTCGCTGCTCACTCAGTCAGTCGGTCAGTCAATTTATAACAGTATATATGGGCTGACTAACTGACTGAGTAGCGAAACGTTGTCATATCGCCTTCTGTGGACATTCTTATATTGCGCATAGAATATTCTCTCTTTTTTCTTGTTTATTTAATAAAGAAATTAATATAGACAATACATCAGCTACCTAGGTACTTGTTAGATTTAGGTTTTAAAAATATTTATATAAATATTTATATATTCTATTTTATTGGCGGTTTTGTCGTATATTTTGGTTTTAGTTGGTAGGAAGGACTTTAAAGGTTGTCTGCAAGGTTTTTTTCCGGTTTTGGGTGGTTTTAGCAAAATCTCTATCAAATTTCCATCATTTCAAGTGAATTTCCTTCATTGCCATCATTCCTCATCCAGCATCCGGTATTGCTGTAGTAGTTTTTCTTTATCCTTCCTTGAACAGCGGGAATATATTCTTGAATTTGGTTACTTGAATATGTTTCAGTCCGTTGGGCAATCTTCTGAAACGTTTACCTTCACAACGATATCCATCAACACTGAGAGCAGAGTTGGAAGAAGTACAAGCATGTATCGCAGCCGAATGCGAAAAGAACGCAGCGTTGAAGCAGTTGCAGAAACCAAAGCAACAGAAAAAGTATGTTTAATGATTTTAAATTATGGTGGCATTGATGATGCAGCAGTATGCATCTCTGAGGTGCTTGTAATCACTTTTCATCAACCCCTTTCTCTCAAAAGTTTAGACTCCTACCCGCTCTTTCTTCCTCCATCCTTCACCCCTCCCCACCATCCCCCCCCCCCACCTTTAGAAATGGGAAGGCAACTTACTTGCCTTGACCGCAGCATATTTATTCCAGTTATGATGTGTTTCGTATCGCTGTTTTATATTATCAAATGAGTCTCTAAGTGTGTCGTATAGCCGCTTTATCGCTAACAAAACTCATTAGCATCAATTATATGATTCTCACCAAAACAGATCCCACTCTTGAGAAATCAAAGTTTTCTCTGAGAGACAAAATTTATAGTTTCTGTCTCCTTTCAAAGCGAATGCTTCCCGGAAGTAGCTATGTGTTTACAATAATTCGTAGCTATATTCTTTTGTTGTATGTCGAAATTCGGAATGTTTTTGGATTATGAAAATTGAGGGAGTAACGGAGATGCGTTAGTGTTCTTCAAATGCGCCTTTTTTTGGGAGAATATAAGCGTAATCATACAAAAAATAGGCATTTTTATAGGTTTTTTTTGACAGCTACAAACGTCGTTGGTGGTTTCGAGCAGTAAGGTAGGGGGGACGTAAAAAAAGAAGGATGTTGGGGGTTATTTTATTGATTCACCTTAATGATCTGAGATACCGGTGTTATCCATCGATCAAGGTGTCCTGTATCAATGATCAATGCCGAACACTTTTGTGTTTGTGATCTTCTAAAGTTTTATTCAGCGGAGATTCTCAGTCGAAGTGTTCCACAACTCATATTGCTCTGATCGCCTTTTTTGTCGGCTTTGACAGGAAAAGTAATGTAATTTTATAAGCAAGAGACTTGCACTCCTTCGATACGTTGGTTATTTTAACCGACGATACATTGGTATATCGGTATATTTTTGTACATTACTTGTGGTTTTACGGTATGCAGTATACAGTATCTATTCCAGTGTACGGTATATTGATGTTTTGCCATTTCTTGAATAAATGTCTCTTTTAGGATGCTCGAAATGTTGGAACCACGCTTCGAGGAGAACTTCAATGCGGAGCGCTCTCGAAAAGATTCATCAAAGGACGGTAAAAAAGTGGAGAAAAGAAAACTGATGCGAAAATATAAAAAAGAGATGAGAGGAGCCGTAAGGGAGCTACGTAAAGATAATCAATTCATTGCCAGGTTGGAGCATTTTCATTTAAATTTTTATTCCGCGCGTTCTGTTGGCAACAAACTACGCTTAATTTGTGTGCATATGACACTCCCTATTACCTACTTATATGTTATCTACTAGAAGACAGATGCTATTCATAATGGTTACCTAACCATAGCTAAATATGTGCATTTTGGTCGATAAAAGGATGAATAGAATTAGAATCGGTGATTGCATCCTTTTGAGAAGCGTTATGAAAGCAGCAGTATTACTTAGATGTCATCTTGTCATATCTTAGTTATAAAGCTGATCGTTAACCATATTTGTTATTGTTTGCCCGCTCAGGTACGTTTAGGGGTAATGAAGAGAGGAAATTATTAAAAAAATGGGTACTATCAGGTATAACCATCCTGAAATAAAATAGATTATCTCGAACGTTAATCATCAGATTTGTGTTCTGCTAATTTATCGCTCAATAAGATTATTGTTGAAAAAAAAACTTTTTTTGAATAAACTTTCAGAGAGAAACATCGTGAAATAAAGGCGAATGATCGACTACGACGTCAAAAGACAAAGGAGTTAATGCGTTCATTACAAGGTCAAGAAAGCGAATATAAAAAGAATCTCTACATGAAACAAATCCCACGACGATGATATTGGCTAAATTTTTGAATATGTTGTTTTATTGTTGATATTGTTGTTGATTTCAAAATAAATATTTTATTTTTTTGGATTTTTATTTTTATGAAATTGGGATTATGACCCTATCCTAGTGGATATATACTTAGAGATAAAAGGAGAGGATCGTTGTTGAAGATGTGAACTATTTGAGCTCGAAAAAAGAAAATAGTAATTTCAATGGACAAAGCTATCTGTGCTCATTGATCTTAGACTTGAATTAGCAGTATAATCGAAGGAATCTTTATTGGGCATCGTCTTAGTGGATATCGCCTCTTCCGAAGTTGACAACGTTCATGTAATATATGATTTAATTAACCAAAATCACAGCCTATTTATGATAGGTTTCATTAGGTTTTTTTAGTTTTGTCTATGCGATTGGTGAACGATTGAGTTCCTAGTTAAATGCCTGAAGGAGTGGATGCATAGGATTTCAAAGGTTGATAGCAATTTCCACAGTTCATTTCGTTGAATAATTAAGCGAGTTAGCACTTAAGTGAATTGCGCATGAATTGATGCAAGTTTAGTTGACCGTTGTAGTGACCAAGCATTGACCAAGCAGTCGCATATATGAATGTTTAGGTTGGCGATATACACATAGACACATATTGGGTGATATTTGTCGTTTCGTAGACTTGCTAGTCGAGTGCTTAAAGCGCCATAGTGGGTCGGTTTCATGTATTTCTTTATATGCAAAAAAAACATGTTCAGATTGTTTAAACATATTTAAATATCTATAAGAATTTCTGTGAACTGAAGTAAAAGTTGATTTTATTTGCAATCATTTATTGAGGTGGTGTTATGATTATTAAAGTTTTTTTTTCAAGAAAGTTTTAAATTTTCCTTCAAGTGTGTAACTTTATTTTAGCAACATTATTATCGCATTAAGATAGTATTACATCGACGAAATAAATTATTTGAACTAATTAATTGTAAACTAAACAAAGGAATATTTATTAGTTACTCGCTGAAGATAGAAACAGGTAGAGGAATGGCGATCGTTAGAGTAAAATGAATCGAGATCAGAGGGGAATATTTTTAATCTTAAATAGATAGTAGAGATATTCGAAGGCGATGACGTCATATTGGCAGAGTTCATTTATTTTTATTAGTTTATCTTACATATGAATGGTTTCCTTATGAAAATATCGAAATTTATTATGAAATATTCCGATTCAGTAGAAATGTTCGATGTTTTTTTTTTTACGAAAAATTAGCGCCATATTGAACGTTTTCGTATCGTAAACATTTTTTTTTTTTTAGATCAAATGATCTCATTTGATGAATTTATCGAATTGATTTTGATATCAATGAACAACAATATCGATCGATCAATCAATATATAGCCTTTGAGAGTTTAGCGAATCGTACGCGGCTGTGATCTTCTGCATGATTTGTTTTGATGTATTTTGATCTATGTCTCTTATTTGCCGATCAATATTGATAAGTTTACCGATTTTTTAATTTTTACAAATATTTTCTTTCCAAGCAAAATTTCCGGAATATCCGTTTCCTATTTTATTGAATATCACGGATAGTTTTTCCCGTCGATAAATCCCCAAAGATTATTTTTCATATATCATGGAACCTTCAGTTGTATAGTGATCGTCTTGTTTTTTTTTTTTTTTTTTTTGCTTTCTTTCAGTTTCTTTTTTTATTCATTTTATATGTTTTATAGAAGGTCATTAATTAACGCCATAGGTAATCGAGTCTGTTATTTATATATGTATGTATATGTGTATATATATATATATATTTATTTATTTATTTATTTATTCATTTATTTATTCCTATTATTATTTTTATATTTTTATACATATATTTTTTTATTGTTTTTTATTTTTTTGACTTATTACTATTTTTATATTTTTATAATTGAGCAGGTAAAATGGAAATATAGAGATGCTGTCGAATTCACCATTACCTTTGTTTCATAGAGTTGAATGAAGCAGAAACGTCGATGTCCAGGGGTAATGGGTGGCAAAAGTTTTCAAAGAGGGATTTCCTAACACGAAAAACTGGCATCGGTAAAATTATTTCAATTTTAGTGATAATATAACTGCAAATATTTTAACACTGTAAATAAGTTGTCCATTCTCATTGATAACAATCGAATTTACCTTTTCATTAAATAAATTTATAATTTCCAATCTTATAGGGCGGAAAAATTCCGATTCGATGACTCATCATTATGAATTTTCGGCGTGTTACAAAGAGAGTGGCGAATTGTCACAGTGCATTAAACGGGATGGCCAGGTCCGCCTATGCTGATCTAGTGATGATATTGCGTCCGTCGTCTTGTTGACTGAATGCATAGGTGGGATGACGTCATTTTTCAGGATTTATTTGTACCTATATGAGCAATTTTATTCATAGTTTTAGCATTATGAAGGATCTTGAAGATGCATTTTGATCACTCTTTAACTATTTTTGTTATCGAAACGAAAATGAAACTTTTTTTAGGCGATATTATTTCTATTGAGAATAAAGTTTAATTACTAGTAAAATTCAAAAAAACAATCAGATTTTTTTGTCAAAAAAATATATATATATATTGCGCAATATTTTAGAATTCCTTAATATAATTATCATCTACCTTAAATTCCTTGATAAGTAATGTTTCTACCTGTTTCTACGTGTTTCTACGTGTTCACTTTCATCGTCCACTTCCTTCCACCTCCTCGTGGAGCGTTTTTTTCAACGGAAAACTCCAGCTTACCTCGATAAATTTTCACTGTTTTCGTACCAATAGAAATACCATAGTGTTGCAAAATTTTGTGCAAAATTATTGGCGTTAGTCACATGTTGCGGCGCTTTATGTGCTTCATCGTTTTATTTTTTTATTTTTTTTTTCTGGGAGCAACCGCACGTTTTGTTGAGTTCATATAAGGATCGAAAACTTATTATTTTATTTTGTTTTAGAGCCTATTTATTCTAAGATCTCTGCCTACTCCTCCTCCCCCCTTCCCCCACCCCCAAAATACCATCCACAAAGTGGGGTTTCAATTTGCTTTGGGCACTGTAATCGTTGAGATGAAATTGAAAGTTTCAATATTGCTCAAATCATCGTCAAACTTCACCGTTGAATGTTTTCGACGATAGAGGTGGCCGAAATATAGTCTTTCTTGACTTTTTTTTATTCTTGATTCGAATTGGGGTCGATTCACTCGGCTCTTCAAAGTGCTGAACTCATCGCCAATATTTCAGTGCTGTTTTCAATCGTGACGTGGGAACCGAGTTAGATTGAACTCATGAGGATCGGCGCCATTACTTTATAAAAATCGATTGAACCTAGTTACCGGCAAATAAGAGCTAGTCGTCCACCTAAGACTGGATTACGCCCTTCAATCGGACCGAATTTTGCTCTCATCTTTAAGCATCTTAGTTGAAAAACGTTTGCTTCAATCAGATGAAATCTTTTTTTAGCTTCGCGAATTATTTTTGTTAGTTTATTAGTCGTTTTTCCTGTAGTTTTTCACTTTTTAAGCATAGTACCGCAGTTCTTAATTTTAGATTTAATCGAATATTTTTCAAAAAATTTTTTTTTTTCAGTAAATTCATCGTTTAGTATGTTAGACCTATAAAATAGGCCGACCGTTGAATCTGCAGGTTTTTTTTTTTGCATTACCTGTTTCTCTTACCTTGAATATGTCACGTTTGTTAGACTTATCGAGGTAATCATTGATTGATAATATTGTCTACAATGTTTTTCTTTTGCATTCTGAAGTCTCAAACGCTAAGGTATTAGCTGAATTGTACAAATATCGATGAAATATGATCTATTCGTTTATGGTGTTCTTATTCCTGGAGGAATGCGCTTTTCTAATGTTTTTTTTTAATGAATTTGATGAAAATTCCTTTAGTCGGGTGGCTGTAAAAATTCCTGTAGAAATATTCGGAAGTAGATCTTAGTGGTCTGAATTTGAAAAAATTTGAGATAAGATTCAGTGAATTAAGGGGAGCAAATATGATTGCGAAATTCGAGCTGTGCATTTGATATTTTTGAATTAAGCCACTGATCTTATATGGCAATATTTGTTAGTTTCCCGCGCGTATCGTTTCTGTATTAGTAATTGTGATGATCGTCGAGATTTGATCTATATTGACATATGCGTTCTTAAACTAAGCAGTTGAATGATCATAAATGTTTGGGAGATAGTCGAGTTGTGTTTTTGACTAATGAGATCAAACGGGTAACTAATAAAGAGGAGGGAAACAGAATAAAAAAACTAAAACCCCTTAAAAGTGCTGTGCGTGTGGGGCGTTCACTTCATTGGTTGACATATCGTGGTGGTGAATGGTTGTGTCTGATTTCAACTCTGCAATTTTTTTATTGCTGCCTTTCTTCGAGATCGCTTCGTTGTATAGGTGCTTGCGATCAGCTATAAATGCAAATCTGGAGTGTTTCTTTCTCCAGATTGTTTTTAAATGCAAATCCGGATTAATTTCCGGATTTTTCGAGCTTTCCGTAAACACTGAATTGGGAATATAACTGAGATACTATTGAAGGGCTTTCTACTTAATGTGCCAATGGACTGTGACAATGGCCACATTTATTTCAGCCTATGCTGTACTTGTAACTTGTGATCCAAACGTTTTCAATCTATGGTTCGCCGCGTAAATCATTAAATAGATTCCTTTTCGATCAAGCTTTTATCTTTTTTCTGTTATTTCCACGTATTTGTTAGTTAATATTTTAGCCTTATCAGTTGTTATGAATTGCATTTCGTAATCCCTATTCCTTTCACTCTAATGTGGAGCAGTATTGTTCATTCATTGGTGTGCTTAGTCATCGATATTGTGCTTGCCTATGTGAGGTGATGAGAATTGAGAATACTACAACACTGATAAACATACTCTACCGTATTCTTGAAATAGAACCACCATTGGTTTATCTTTAGATCACTTCATCGTTAGTATAAATGGTTTTGTTGTATGAATGGTGATTCGGTCAATTTATGCTTAAATCAATTTTCATTGTTTTTTTTTCGCATTGCTTGATCGTGATAGATTTTAGCTTCGTTATGGGTACAGCATTATTAGCCTACCTGGACGATAGGTATTGCATATGAAAGGTATAAATATATGACATTCGGAGGATAAAGTTTTGTTGTGCGCAAAAAGTATGCAACGATTCACATGAGATTTGTGCTCAATTTGTTTTGTGCTATATGGGAGTGGCAAAATTGTGGATTATAGCACGCTTTATGCTATAATTCGCGATGTTTTGTGCTATTTTTTTAATGCAAAAAAATTGCTGTTTATAACACAAAAACGCATATCGCTATTTAAGTTGTAATAGTGTGTCGTTGAAGTGGATTATGTTGAATTATATTTTAAAGTATTTGGTCATATTTTTGATGAATCACTCCAGTCCTTACATGAAACACAGACGCTCGAATTGATGTGGAACACATGTTAGGTCATTAGGTTTTTGGCATCTGCAATGATATAAGGATACTCTAGTGTTTTACTGTAAGGCGAGTACAGTAACATGATTTGGGGGAACGGAAGGTTGAAGGGAGTTATATATAAATATGGGTGGGTTATCTGGGTAAGAACTGATGTTTTATGTTGGTGCAGAAAACTGGGAAATTTTTTCAACCCAATCTTTATTGTTTGTTTTGAATCGTCCATTTGTTTCGTAATGGTACGTATCAGTTGATTGGGACCTTTCCGATCAAGTACCTTCTACATCCGTCGAGGATATTTGCATATCAGCGATTGTGTATTCCTCTCGAGACATTGCTACGCATTTATTCTCTCTATTCCTGCAATGTCGTCTTATAATCCTTTTATTCTCGTTCATCTATATCGGAGAGTGATGTTGTTGGAGAAGATTAAATATTTTTTTTTTTGAATTTAAATTTAATTGAATGAATAAATTTTTATTGCAGAGAGCGACATATACTCTGTTTAAACAATAACGGCAACCGAAGCAACAATGAGCGGTGAGAGCGCACCATCAAGTGACCACTCATGGAAGGAGACAATCAAAATGCCTGCAAAGGATTTACGTTATAAGACTGCCGTATGTTCTCTTTTTTCCCCTCTCTCTCTCTCTTTCTTCTTTCTTGTTTGAAGTTGCAATAATATTGAGATTGTTTCAGAGAAGTATTTCATCAGAGCATTTTGGAATGATCTGTTTTTGTGTGATGATTTTCTATCACATTGAAATGGGTGATGGCATCAGTTCGTTTTTTTGACGTTTATTTGACATCTTTGTGTGCACATCTTTCTGGACAATAGACGTTCTTTTGCACGTTAATGTTCCTTCTCGTAATATTTATATTTTTAACTCTTGTTGCGTCATCGTAGATTGCGACTAGTTTTGCATAGGGTATTATAATAAAAGATTCCCCTTCAATGGTGATTGACGGCTTGCAAGTAACCTGCGACAGTAGAATGGGCTGTATTACCAGTATTACACCTATCCGGAATCACAATTCTTTTCATGAAAGCTTTTCCGGAAAAAACGATCATTCCGGACCGCTTTATCATTTTGCCGTACTAATCTTTGCCAGAACTAGGTAGTCCATATGGTGAACCAAATGACGTAGACAGTCAGTATAGTTTGACCATCCGACATTAGGGAAGGTTAACACTTGCGAGATGAGGAAAACTGAGGAGAGATATAAGCCGACGAAGAGGTTGCAGACGTTGTATGCAATAGTTGGTAACGAATTACCTGGAATGTTTGAGATGTACCTTGTTGCCTTAAGCTTTTGAGCCTTACAGTTCCCGAAAGCTCCATATGTTCAGAGATAGGGGAGGGGGATTGTTGAACTGATAGCGTTATGTAAAGAAAAGTTGGAAAGGTGTGCATTGTCTAGGTATCAGTGAAGTGCTATTTCCAGGATGACATATTCAGCAAGGGAATTGTAGAATCTGAGGTTCCCGAAGTGATACAAAGTCGAGGTTGATTGATGAGTGTGGCAGTATGATGTACCTCAGGTATCTTTGAAGAGTTGATGGAGGGCCTGGTACCCACTAAACTATAAGAGGCTGTGGTGATGGGTATAGGAGGTTATTTGATGGCAAATGTGGTGATGGGAAACGTTGATTTCAGGACGTAACAGATACAAAAGGGATCGAATTCGAGGATTTCTGTCTAAAGCGTGATCTGTTGATGGGCATATTCGAGAAGGGCTGGGAAAAACCGAGTCCAATCCAAGAAGCGTCTATTGCTATTGCACTTTCAGGTATCATTTACATTCAGCTTGGTATCGTGTGTGATGCAGTGTTAGTTCGGGTACATTTTTTTAGCCCGAGCTTCTCAGACGTCAGGTCTCTCTGGAGCGCAGGTGGAGCTTTTCATGCCTCAGGTATTTCTGAAGAGTTGATGGAGAGCCTGGTACCCACCAAACTATAGGAGGTTGCTAATGACTTATGAATGAGAAATCCTCAATTAATCCTTTGTAATCTTCGCTTTTCATAAGGAAAGGTGGAAACCGGGGCTTCAATCCTAGCTGCCGGGAAATTAGTTGTTTTACTCATCCTTTCCTATTTGCATTTTAAAAATGAATTCAGATTCTTTTTGGAAACGACGTTATTTTATATATTCAGGACAGGATATTCTGGCTCGTGCAAAGAATGGGACGGGTAAAACAGGTGCATATTGCATTCCGTGCATCGAGAAGATCGATTCGGAGTTGAAAAAGATTCAGGCGCTCATCGTTGTGCCCACTAGGGAGCTTGCCCTACAGACTTCGCAGATTTGCGTTGAACTCAGTAAACATCTCAAATTGAAGGTATATTTATTTGTGCTTGTTTAATATCAGTTTGTTTCCGGTTTTTTTTTGGGGGGGGGGGTGTGAAGATGAGAACATCAAATGGGTTGCATCTTATGCAGCACAAGTACGGAGATGTAACGAGTAATTATAGCAATACAAATAACAGCAAGTACGGAAGTAACAAGAGACAGTATAAGTAAGGAAAAATCAACTGATGGCCAAATATAAATTCCTTCTTCGAATATATAGATGTTCCTTTTATTATGCTTGGGAAAGTTGGGATTTTTTTCGGGAAAAGGGAATGCGGTATTTTTCCCAGTACTAAATAAGCAAGCTGTCTTTTTGAATTTTTTGAGCAGATTTACCCATATGTATTGTTCGTAGCAATTCAGAGTTAGGGGAATAGGAGGTGGGCTTTAAGCACATCCCAGTTGATGTTGCGGTGGGGATGGTAAAGATGCGGACTGTTTGATGCTTGGAAATTTGCTTTTCGCATGCTGTCCTACCTCGAGCCATTAAATTTTTTTAGTTAAGCTCATTTAAGATTACGGCTCTTCTTTTTATATTTGCGACAAGTTTATAGGATCATGAATTAATATTGTGGTGCAATTGTGACAGCCATTGAGAGAAAGGTGTGGTTAACATGAGAGATGCAAGCATGCACTGTTGATTTTGACGTATATATTGAGTATTGTTATTTGTAAGGTGATCGATCACTTTTGTGCAGGTAATGGTGACAACCGGTGGCACCGATTTGCGAGACGATATCATGCGCTTGAACGGTATAGTGCATCTGGTGGTGGCAACTCCTGGACGTATCCTCGACCTCATGGATAAAGTACGTGCTGCTAAATTTGCTCTTCTCCTGACTTTTTTTTATCACTTATTGTTCCGCTTGTCGTAGACCGAGATAGGAAATTTAATGATTAGAAAGAAAGGAAAACTAGGCAAGACGGTAGTTTTAAAAAAAGCCTTTGCTGTAGCATTATGAGATTATCTTCTAGATAGACCTGTTTTCTAGTAGCAGAACAAATATGATTCTGTGCCGGTGTTTATCCGTTCACAAGTTCTCCATACTTCCTCAAATGAAACCGAGGTATTGGCAAACATCCTGCATTGACTTGAAGGAAGGGATAGATGATTATAAAATTGGGGCATATTATCTACGTATCTTTTTTTGTTGGAAATGGTTTGATGGATGTTATGACATCTCCGTCTTGAAAGGAAGTTCCTTTGAAGGTCCTTGATATTGTTTATGCATCAGCCCTTTGCTTCTAATTTAGAGGCGGAGTGCTGTGATACTGTTGTTTCCGCAACTTTCGAAAAGAAGAGTTTTCGTAGATTTTCTAGCATGCGAGAGTAAATCTGTGCATAACCTGTGACTGGAATGATGCAAGCTTCGCGTTAATTATGATTGAGAAGATTTTTGCTTCAGTGAGGAATATTGGTAGATGCAAGCAATTTCTTTGCTCCCGTCAACCTTGCTCTTTGGAAATTAGTAATTTTTATCTTCGATTACTGCGTAATTTCATTCCATATCTTGCCTTTTCTTCTAAAAAAGAGTGTTTAATATGCAGGAAAGTGGGTTTTTTCACATATTTTCGGAGTATCCTGTATAATCGGAAGATAAAAACACTGCATTGGGAATTCGTTTATTTTCATTAAAACGCGCTCATTTTTCACATCTATCAAATTCAAATCGATACAAGAGGTCACGAAAAGTTGTTTTGGTCACGGTCACTACGATTATCTATCCTCACCCAAAGAACATCGCAACTGCTTATGGAGAGGAAACTTTGAAATACCATAAAATTTTTATCAGTATCGATCTTGAATTGTGGTGATAGTCTGCCACTAGGCGCAACCGAGGAACAATTAGAGAAAAATGTGGCCGACGGAGATTTAATTGAAAGTTTTCACTTTCAAGAAGTGCATTTTATTATAAGCAATCTTCGATACGCTTTTGCAAAGTTTAATAGCCATTTAACAACCTTGGAATATATGCTGTCCTTAGAGACGTCGAGGCTTTAGCAGTTACATTAGTGTTTTCGCTCACAGTTTGCATTACATTCTTATAGGCCATATATGGAGCAATGGAATGAGCACTGGGATGTTTATGTGAGCACTTGTAAAGCAATGGCAAGTTTTGCTTATTGTGTAATCTTTGTTTGTGTTATAATTCACGCTATATCATGTTGCATTGTTGTTGTGCTAATAAAGATTGGATTATAGGGTGTGGCAGATATGTCTCGTTGTTCGACGCTGATCCTCGATGAGGCGGATAAGTTGTTGTCGCAAGATTTCCAAGGTATTTTGGATCGTGTGATTAAGTTCCTTCCTTCTGAACGGCAAATCATGTTGTACTCGGCGACGTTCCCTCTCACAGTGGCTACGTTCATGCAGAAACACATGAAGAATCCCTACGAGATCAATCTTATGGAGGAGCTTACGCTGCTTGGCGTTACACAATTCTACGCCTATGTTCAAGAAAAACAGAAAGTTCACTGCCTTAACACGCTCTTCCGCAAGGTTTGTCCACCTCGTTGCTCATCTCCTTGTAAAATTGATTCCAAGGCAGGTTGTTTGTAGATTGACAGGCTGGCGCTTGGCATCTTCTTGCTTAGATGTTAAATCTGGGGGTGAGCTGAATTTGAGTTAATATCGGCTTTGCTTCATGGAAGCTTGAAATGAGTTGAATTGAGATATACAAATGAGTGTCGGATGAGCAGAAAAGATGGTGAGAGATATTGATGCAGTTAAATAGTAAGGGGAAGATTATGGGGATATGCTCAGAAAGCCCAATAGGCACAAAGCTGGCAACCAAATCGAGTATGAGAAACTTCGGCGAAGTGCATTTGTGATATGTTGCAGGCGGCTGTATAGAAATTTACAGTGTTGCCAGAACTTCTCCACGGCGGAATTTTTATAACTCTTTTTGGTCTTACCTTCATTGCTTCAGAATGGAGAGTGGTG
Source organism: Baylisascaris procyonis (assembly GCA_037389465.1). Taxonomy (NCBI): domain Eukaryota; kingdom Metazoa; phylum Nematoda; class Chromadorea; order Rhabditida; family Ascarididae; genus Baylisascaris; species Baylisascaris procyonis. The sequence goes on from JAZARR010000250.1 coordinate 1,596,819, forward strand.
GTTTTGCATCGTCTCCGTTCCAGCTTCGGCGGCCTGGTGGCTGCTGAAATTTTGTTCTACCGTTCCGGCAAGTGTTGTCGGTTAAAAGAAGAGTCGTTTAACGAAGAGAAAATGCTGTGTTTTAATAATGATTGTGTCTGAATAACAGTTATTTTTTTAAATAACGCAAGTTCGGGGGTTGGAGGCCGTTTTTTCTAGGCTTTTTTGGGCGGTGTATAGGGAAAGCCATACAGCCAATCTGGAAACCGAAAGAAAATTTTATCAAAAGCAGTATGGGCCAATCCCAGATCCTTACAGGTTTCTTTGCATAAAACCTGGAAATCCTGGATAGGTAATGTATGTGATCTATTTGTGGTTTATTAGACACGGCAAAGTATTTATTACTGATGCGCATGAGAAGTGGATAAGTTTATTTTGCAGTTGCAAATCAATCAGTCGATAAGTTTACTTTGCAGTTGCAAATCAATCAATCAGTAAGTTTATTTTGCAGTTGCAAATCAATCAGTCGATAATTTTCTGCAATTCAACGCAACGCGTAGAGCTCCTCGCAAAGAAGATTACCGAGATCGGCTACTCGTGCTATTACATCCATTCGCGTATGGCACAAAACCATCGCAATCGAGTGTTTCATGATTTCCGCCAAGGCAATTGCCGTAATTTGGTGTGCTCGGATCTGCTCACTCGCGGTATTGACATTCAAGCTGTCAATGTTGTCATCAATTTCGATTTCCCGCGTAATGCCGAAACTTATCTGCATCGCATTGGCCGGTTCGTTTTGCATATTCTTTGATCTTGCCTAATGTTCTTGTAAGAGATGTGTGACGTTTTATCTCGAGATTGTTTTGTTATTCGCATCAAATTCTCAATGGTTAGGGGGTTGTTACGTTTGTGTATGAGATCATAGTCGACGATTGGGTGGTATGGTCACTAGGGGAATGGTAAGGATGGAGGATGGTTTGTGTTAGTATAATGGCTGGATTGGTTGCTGCTTTATCGCATTTAGCAGTGTATAGGGATAGCTTTCAATTGTTATTATTCGATTCTATGGAATGATAAAAGAAGTGAATTGCAGTTCGGGTCGTTTTGGTCATTTGGGCATTGCAATCAACCTTATCACATATGAGGATCGTTTCACTCTACGGCGTATTGAAGCTGAACTGAGAACGCACATCGCGCCCATTCCGAAGGTTCATTTTTATTCCTTATTTCGGTTGGAAATTTTGCAAATCAACAATCCTTTTCAAACTATGATACTTTTATGCAGATCTGCGTCTTTTGCCTTTTAATTTTCCTTTTTTTTGGAATTCGACATCACCGTCCACTAGGAGCATGAGTGTATTGCAGTCGGTTGATCCGAAGCTGTACGTGGCGGAACATCAACTCGTTGACGAGAACACCGGAAACGAGAACGCCGTCGGCTCATCGAAGGCCGTCACCGTCGCCTAGGCGAACTGTAAGGTGTTTTAGCTATTGTTGTGCAGCTATTGTTCACTGCGGGGAAGATGGCCATGCAATATAGTCGCATTTTATGAGAAAAATTCATTTTTTTCTTAAATCAAGGCATAAAATGCGAATGTATTCTGATACCGCAAATTTTCAATTCACAGTTTTTAAAGTTGTAAGAGGGGTAGTATTTTTATGCATCTATCATTAATGGAACTTGCATGTTTGTGATTTGAGAGGGCCAACTTAATAAGATTCGAGATTCGATGGGCGGAAGCTAATCTTGAAAGTTTTTAGCTTTTTTTTTGGTATTATTTGCGATATTGCACAGGGAAGTAGTTTTTTTTTTCAGGTGCCTCAGACAAGTGCTTTCATATCCGGTTTTATGATCTCTTTTGGCTCGTATAATCATGTTGTTCGACTTCCCCTCTTCTTTTATGTGGGTTTCGTTTTGAATTTACGCAAAAATACTTCCAAAGATTGCACATTTTCGTTTAAATTGTGTTGTCACTGTACTGCTGAAAATTGTTTGGGCATTTGCGATTGCTGACTTATAAACATCTATGGCTAAATGCTATGGAGGTGATTCCCGAGGGCAGTTTAGTGAGGAACAAGGATATCCGAATATTGGATGTAGTAGCGAATTAGTTGGAAATGCAGAGTAATGACCATAAGAGCAGGGAGGCGACATGAGAATAGAGCAAGCCAAGTTTCTAAGGCTGTGAAGAATTGTCAGATATATTTGGCCCAAAGCAGTATCTTCTTTTAAGGCACATTATTTCATACCGCACGACAAATGTGAAGCTTCTGTTAAGTTTCGCAAATAAGAAATATTGAATTGTTGAATAATGCATCGGGAAATTTGTTGTGACCATCTTTCAAGCATTCGCCTACATTTTTGTTAGTATTTTTGTGAACTCTAAGTGGTCACTACTGGCCATACTTTGGTGGTTCATTTAAGCTCTTAAATGGTGGATTTTCCTATGGTCTTCTTTACGATTTTACTTTCGATAAGCATGATTTTCTTACGATCTCGTTTCAGGGTTTTCTGCTTGGTCTTTGTATTCAAATGCTGATCCTGCTGGATAACGTTTGGTTGACTCAGGTCGTCATGCATTTCCAGCATTATTTACCCATCCTGAATTTGTTTTATTTGTAAGTTAATTAATGTATATACGAACGAGCACCCCCCTCTACTCCCACCATCAATTTCCCACCCGTTTTGTTTTTTATTATTCTTTTTGCTGTGCCCATTTTGTCCTTGATGAGCCACATTTCCGTGTGGTTGCATCGACATCTCTCAAAACGCTGTTTTTTTTTAATGTGAAGATTGACTATCTAGGCCATTTGAGGCCTAAATGTGTTGTAGATGGTGGTTCACGTTGTGTGTTTATGTTGGAATATTGGTGTTATTGGGATGATGTTGCTATGGTTTAGCTGAGCTGCCTCTGTGTGGCGCGCATCACATCGCTTTGCTCCTCTCCCATTTGACTATACTCCCTGCAGTGCCTTTCAGGTCAGGTGCTATTTCATCGTTTGCGCTCTAGATTTTTGTGTTTGTTGCGAAAAATCAATGATCACTGCATTTAGTTACTTTGTTTGAAAGAAGACCTACAATTTACTGGGAGCAAATACTTGATGTTTTACAGCACTCGAAGAATCGGATGTGACTGCTTCGTAGGGATTTAAGGTGTGATGAGAAGGTTATTTGATTTGAGGGTGGTCCAATTTTTGCTTTAGCAGATGGTTTTTGCCTCAGAAGGAGTGGAGTTGATTTGTTTCTGATCAGTTTTGCTGTGTATCAAATTATGTGCGATAACTCGTAAGATTTCTATAGTTTATGTGGGTGTTGTTTATAAATCGTCTTGCGCACTTTTATTTTAGATGATATCTTAATGGGAGAGGGGATGAAATCAATTACAGTCGATCTTCATGTAAATCACCTAGTTGAAGCTGTGCTGGAGGATTGACATGGCGAGAAATATTTTGCCCTTCGATTAGAAGGGAAGGGGGAAGGAGGGATGGGTGAGGGCGTTGCAGCTTTGCACAATGTGATAATCTCCATCGATTTTGGGTTTCAATTGAAATATATGATGGGGAGGGGGTATATTAGACTTTTGTTGAAGAGCAATGATGATGTGTGCACGTCGCAATGCCGCGAGCCGTTTCCCATCACCGGCTCTTGTTGATATATCCTCTTTTAAGCGGCGATTTTATTTGTTTTTTGTCAATGTTTTTTTAATGAATTCTTACATTGTTTCGATTAGACCGATATTTTGAGCGCTCTTTTACCGTCACATCGTCGATTAATTTGATGGCCGGTTCGGCGTCGCCGTCCAACTGTGATGTTTAGTTATTGTATTATGCGTATTTTGCGGAATATTGTCCTCATTCATAACGTTGCGGGTATTGCGATTACGTGCGCAGTGCCCGTTAAGCGATCGCAGTTGTTTGCACGTTTTATTGTCGGCCATTTTTTTGTCACTTTTTTCAGTTGAATGCTTCCACAATGTGGATCGCATTACTGGTAAAGTGCTTCTAATTTGTTACACTGTTGTAATGCGGAAATATTTTCCTAAATTTATAAGATTTTTACTATGAGCGCACTTGTCATTAGCGATTGTGTTTTCTTCTTTCTTTCTTTTACGAAGACTCGCGATACTTATGATGGCGAGTTTTATTGCACTGGTTTTAGGTTGTTGCCTAATATGATAATTGTATGTTTTTGTGTTTATTGTTTGTTTGTTTTTTTGATGCTGCTGCTGCTGCTGCTGCTGCTGCTTCTTATTCCTCTGCAGCGAAATGTTCATGAAGAAAAACGAAAAAAGTAGTGCTATGCAGTCTTTCACGATTTCAACGTGTTTGATAGTAACAATAAATTATGCACTACATTTGTTTGTTGATACGCACAATAGATATTGCAGTTGATTGGCAAAATAATCCACACACCTGAGTGGTTGTGTTTTGTGCACTTTATGATTGCAAGTCGACTTGCAGTCGGATTCGTTGATTGCAAGTCGACTTAATTATAGCTGGCAAGCGTTTTGCGTTTCGTGTTTGGGTTGCGGGGTGGCGTTCTTTAGTATTTTAGTGGTAAAAACACTTGCGGTGGGCATAGTTTGTTGTCGATGAGATTGTAAAGGCGGGGAGGGTGTTCTATCCTGGGTAGTGTCCCCAAAGGAGGTACACACCGGAGAACGTATGAGGTTTATGAGCTACCCTCCCAAAATGCTTCAGTTTCCTGCTCACCCTCTCATGCGCAACTTTCGGACTTGCATGAGGTGCTCAAAGTCAGACAGCAAACAAGTGCTATGAAAACCTAATGCAACGAGCGGTGAAAAGCAAACTGGCCGGAGAATATTTTTTTGCTGCAAATTGCATCAAGCTGTAGGTTTTGACCAAAGGTAGCGGGGCAGAAACTAGCCTGAACCACTCCATCCTTATGTTTTGTCGTTCAAGTTTGTGGTGGCTCACATATATCATACTCTAAAGCAGCGCCTTACGGTAGCGTTGAAAGTACGAGAGGTTTACTGCCCACAGTATCCGTGAGGGTTGCCGGCGAGGGTCCGATACTGGCAGTTATCCTTATCGATGGGTGTTGCTTCCATCGAAAGAAAAGCGCAATAATTGCATCTGTAGTATATCGTAGCCTGATAACTTGCTTTCCTGACTACAGTCTCCATCACATTGCACTACGGGTTTAGCGGATTCGCGAAAGAGTTGATTTTGGAATTGCAAACGTTTTCATAATAGTGGTGGTTTCCTTTAGAAATACAAGATAGACATGGCTGTCTTTCAAGATATGAATAGGAAATTATTTCTGCACAATTATTTTTACACGAAATTTTTGCCTATCTTTCGACGAGAAATTGCTGCGAATGTTTGGTGTTGACGAGGGATATTTCTTCATGTTTCCGTAATCCTTACATTTGTCCACGATGTGGTTGGTAGTTTTTAAAGTGTTTGAAAAAAATGAGCTGTTATAATATTCTTAGCAATATACTCTCTGTTGCTCTTGGATCTGCAGATTTGAGTTGTAAGTTTTGTGATAGTAGCAATCAAAGTTCGAGTTGTAGTAGAGCTTAAACTTGATGTTCCACTAAGCAACATTATAAGATAGATCTAAGACCATTCTTTGATCAGAAATCCCGCACTTTTATGTAGAATTGTGCTCGGTGGAAAATCCTGGGGATCGGCTATCGACGGGGGATGGGGAATTTCTTCCCCTATCATCTCTCAGAAACGGGGAATCTACATCCACCAAAAAAAAAAAACGAAAAAAACTCCGACCTTGTCACAGTGAAAATGCATGAATTGCGTTGTAGAAGAGTATAACTTACATTTGCGGGTACATCTGACTGGGTGATGAGGACACCGTAGATCACAGTTTAAGCGCACTCGATGATTCATATAGATGGGAAAGCGTTGATACTGCTCGCATTAGTGTGGCACTTGCTTACCCGTACGATGCAGCAGCCTTCAGTTTCGGTTGTCTCCTTTTTTTTATTTTTAAATAATTCGACTCCACAATTTGCGGAGTCATTATCGGCTCCGCTAAAAGAGTCGATGTTCGTATGTCGTTCTGATGCATCATATGCTTGTATGTGGAATTTCCTTCGTGTTTAAGCTGTGGCAGAGTCAGCCTTTCAAACTTATGAACAATTTCTTTCTTACCTCACAGATTTATATGCCATCTATTGCGACAAACTTTATCTTAAAGCTTTATGCAATAATCATTCCTTCTCTACGTCTATCTCTCAGACGATTCGCTTTCCATCGTAGATGAGTGAGCCTTTATGAAATTTTCTTGCAACTAAATATCACTTCTATTTTCATCAACATCTACCAGCCGGGTGGCGATATTTCAGGTTTTGAGAATCAGCGTAATGCTTCCTTCTTAGGTCTCGAAGCGCTGTATTCCTGAATTTCTGATGTATTTATTCTCTAACGATTGAACTTTTGCGATCAACAACTAAATATTTTTATAAATCGTTGTTATCACTGGTTGATAATGGTTAATGATATGCGAGCATAGTGGATTCTTGCTAGACTTTTTCATCATTGGCTATATGGATATTTCATGTAACCTACTTTCCGTCTATCTGTTGCCATTTGATGATTCCAAAGGAAGGGGGAATTGATGTCTTATTGAATCGTCCTTTTCGTCAAGGAAATTTCTTTCAAAATCATCCAACGAGACAAATAAATGACACCCCTCTTTCCTGGATTTAATATTATGTCTTGCTTGGGGGCATAGTCTTGTTTAATGCAGTATTCATCGAATTATACTAATTACTTTTCTAGTACAATAGTAACTTTTAGCTATATATATCGAATGTTATCATGCAAACAGAATCTGGCAGGAAAGGCAACTTGATCTGATTTGGCAGCAATAAGTAAGGAATGAGCCACTTTGGACAAATTTTGCAGTAGCTGTCATTATTATGTTGACGTTTATTTAAACGACAAAGATAATTGATTGCAATCATTCACGTCGCTTATCGTCTTCTTATTTTTAAATCGTCTTTTTTCAATCGTTTTTTTTTCAATTTTTTTTTATCGTATTTAAATATTTTTATTGATGATAATATGAGAGTCAAAAATATAGCTAGTAAATATTAGGCGATTCTATGATTATTTTATTTCTTTATTGCCTGAAAATTATTCCACATCCTGAATCAGGTTCATCATTGGTGAAGGGATACAAAAATATTACCTCTTATCTCTTCTTTCCACTATTTCCCAGAATACAATGTGACAAGGATTTGGCATTGTTTCAAGAAGATAAACGAATCATATTTATGCAACATGTTACATAAAATGCTCAAAATAATAGCGCGTTAGTTATTCGTGTTTGTTTCCCATTTCCATTCCAAAAATTTTCAACGTTAAAAAGATTTAAAGCACCTCTTTGATGGTCAGAAGGTGCAAATCACCTTCTCCTCCATCGCCTTCTCTGTGGATGCGGCAGGTGGGGACGATAAAGGAAAGAGCAGAGTGAGGGGGGACCAAAGCAACACCACCATCTATATCGTTGCATGATAATATACACAACTACAAAGAGACATGTGCAGAGAAAATGCGTATTGCAAATGCAAACGACTCCTGAGAAACGGTTATCGACTCTTGAATAGCATATAAATCATCGTTCGTGGAGTCGATTGTGTATGGAGCAAACTCGCTCCTCACAACGACTCCAGAGTCATTTGGGGTCTTTGCACTGCATCGGAACGCTTTTGACGTCCCCAACCCCTCGCTTCCTTTCCCACAACCTTTACCTCCTCCGGATGCTTGGCATCGTCTTCTACCTCATCGTTCGTTTGCATCGCTAACGTATATGTTGAACTTTGTTGGTTACGGTAGTGATGGGAGATTCACGAATTTTCACGTTGCGTAGTATTGCATCGTAGTGCAGGCGTCAGCGACGGATTCGTATGTGTTTTTTTGTTTGTTTGGTGATTTCTGAATATTGCGATGCTTCGAAACAGGTTTTATTGGGATTTTATTGAATAGTTACACTTAAATTTGGTAAATTTCTAACTTTTTCAGAAAAATCTACAGTATTAATTATCCTGCGGCAGCGGGTTTTTTTTATTGTACCTCTGTATGAATCCTATCTGAAATTTCACATTTTTTAAAATGCATCGATGGAATGACGAATTTTTTAAAAATTTGATATGAGAGATTTTATTTATTTTAGGGTATTTCAATAATAATGTATATCTTGCTAGATGGGTGGAAGAAGTTGATTTTTTAAACTTTATAAAGGAAAAGGGTGTCTCTCTCCGAAAACTTCAGAGAGGTTTTTGCAAGATGAGATGCTTGAGAAAGCTAGATAAATTATGAGTGGGATTTTGATGTTTGGAGAATTGATGGGAAATGGTGTGGACTTTTTTATTTTGAAATTTGAAATATCTTCTAAAATTCCCCTCTCTCGTCGAAAATATTTGTTTGTTTGTTGTTGTTGTTGTTGTTTTTTTAATTTTATTGATGCACATTTCATTTTCGTCGTTGCTTGATAATTTTTATTCACTTCCGTTTATAATTTTTCTAAAATTCAACTGGATTAATTGTGCCCGCAAATAGAATCTTATCATAATTGAGGTGTTATATTGTGAATTTTGATGTGTTTTACAGGTGAAATTATTGCCAACAATAAATTTTAGTTAATTGTAGTTAACATTTTTAATTGTTTCATAATGTGTTACGATTCGCTTGAATCATATTCTAATTTTGAATGAAAAAAAGGAAGTGCTAAGAAGAGCAGTTTGGGCTTGACCATCACCTATATTGACCATAATAAGAGTGACCAGTACTTGACCATAATCATACTTGACAACTCGAGCTCGTGAATAGCGCGACCTATTTGGAGTCAGCAAAATTTTCCTATGTTCGTGTTGTTCCTTCTAGCAAGATTGCTTTTATATCACAACTTTTTTTAGATTTATTTAGGTTTACATTTCTGTGATCAGAGGTTTATGTCCATTTCATCTGCTTCCATTTTTGCGTCGCATAGTAGCTGATTCTGGTTGGTCATCTCCAACGGACATTGTCCACTCTCAAAAAACTATTGCACCAAATTTCCCTATGCAGAATCCATTGCAACTTTAAATTTTCGTATGAATCAGCAGAGAAAGTTTACGAATCGCCGCCGATGCAGATGAAACATATAAACATGGCTGCTTGCAACTGCATCGACGGTATAGCCAAATCCACGATAAGAATGTTTAATAAATTTTTAATGCTCGGAAAACTTTGCGAAGGACAACATAAGAAATAGTGGAAAGTCGTTGTATTTCTAGTATTAAATGTTTAAAAAAATGTGTATTTCGTTGTTCGCCGTTATCGATAATGCTAATGAATCAAGTGTTCTATACCTTTATGAAAGTTGAGATTGGATAGAGGTATTTCTGAAATGCTTCAAGTTTTAAAGTTCAAGTTCAAGTTCAAGTTCTTGCTGCCACACTTCCCGAACTTCAAGCGAACTCATGTCGTATCATTTTTTTTGCATATTTTATACCGTGATTTTCGTTGTATTTTTATAAAACTAAGCATTTTTGTTGGCATTTGGTGCTCGTCAGTGATGTATCATGTATCGTATACGATTTTTATGGGCATTAAGGTTGTGTTGCTTATTATAGGTAGTAAACGCATTTCAAATGGCGTCGATTCAATGCCTTAATCCTAAAGCTGAACTTGCTCGTCATGCTGCAGCTCTCGAGTTGAATATTAGTGGAGCTCGAGGTCTTCAAGAAATTATGCGAACAAATCTTGGCCCTAAAGGAACGATGAAAATGTTTGTTTTATTTTTTATGTGCCTTTTTTTGATAAGATTTCTGTTTTTAGTTCATCGTGCCACTCTTGAGTGTATCTATGATCATACCTATGATCCACTTCATACATGGATCTCCGTGAAGGGGAATTTTTAGCGAGATATTACGGGGATTTAGGCATCCGATTTTTTAATAGTATTTCAGTGATATTGATGTCCTATTGTTCTTGAAGGTTTTATTTCTTGTTTCCCTTGAATAAATTGTTGGTGCGATTTTAAGAGTAGTTTTGTATACACAAGTGAATATAGTTACCATATCGTCATATTTGGTGATAGTGATGCATTTATGGTACCGTTGAATTAAAATGAGGTTTTCAGGAAGGCTCTGAAGATTAGTACCGATTTTCCTCTTCCTTGGGGAACTCGTTGTTAAGCAACTATCTTACGAAATATCACAATTAGTTGCTTGCATCGGCTATGGTTTGTGTCACCTAAATAGGACATTAAATGAGTATTATTTCAGGCTTGTATCGAGTGCTGGTGATATCAAACTTACAAAGGATGGCAATGTTCTTCTACATGAAATGGTATTTCTTTCAATTGGTTTCGTTTATTTCACTTCTTTTTTTTAAAAAGATTGGTTTCAGATATTGCCAAACTTCACCCGCAATTAAGTTTTACTTATATAGAGCAATAGTACCGATTGCGATGAGATCCATTGTTTGCAGTTAAACGATGCCCAGCGGAATAAGTTTATTGCTATATTTTGATTCAGTAAGTAATGAAAGACAAACTAATTTCCTTGAAAGAAACGTTCTGGTTGAAAGACCATCGATTGTGCCAGGTATCTGAGTAGTAGGAAGTCATGTTGTGATTTTTCTACTCCCGATCGTATGTTTCAAACCCCTGGGGGGGTAACATCGGAGCAAATGGCTGTCACAAGTGCTGGTAGTTACGGAATATTTTCTTTGAACGAATACAGTCTCAAAATTTTCCCACTTAGGCGTTTGTTTACGTCGTAAGGATTTGTTTAGCAATCCGGAAATTTCGAGGGTATATGACCAAGCTAGTAGGCCTTATAGTGTTCAGACTTGTTCACAAGTTCTTCGTAAGAAAACGATCAAAAGTTTACAAGTTCCATGCTAAATTTTCGATGCTTTTAGTTTGAAGAGTGCTGGTTCGTCATTGCGGTTGCGCATGTTTTAATACCCAATTATGAAAGCTATCCCATCATCACCCCCCCCCCCCCTCTTCAACTCGCCCACTTACCGATCTCTCTAATTTCTGCTATCCTCCTTCCTCGAAGAAAATGGCTGTCAAATCCGCAGCCGTTTCCTGCCGGGAAAGTATGTAACCACTACCCTATCCTACTAGCAGTTCGATGAGTAAAATCTAATAAATGGGCATGTATCATATTTTAAAATGCTTTGATAGATCCGTTATGGGAAAGGAATTTCCTTCAAATGTGTTAGAATATTTTTCATTAACTGAAAAAATTCTTCCTTTCGTTTCCAGCAAATCCAACATCCGACGGCCGCGATGATAGCGAAGGCATCGACTGCACAGGACGATATAACAGGTGATGGCACGACGTCGACCGTGCTTCTAATCGGCGAACTACTCAAACAAGCCGAGATCTACGTATCTGAGGTAGGCTCATGGATGTATGAAAATTGCTGGCATATTACTAGTGATAAGAGGTTTGGTGAAGGGGAGAAAAATGTTTGTTGTGAGTATTCAGATGGTGAAATACAGGTGGGAAAACCTGATATGTGCGGGTAAAAGAAACACCTGAACAGTGCAATGAAACAATTCTTTTACATGCATAACCGCGCAGGAGTTTGCTAGCAATATGGAGCTATTAAGATGGACTATATATTAGCAATAACATGCACAACATTTGTTCGCTGATTAAAACTTCAGAGGAGTTAACGACGAGGTATGAGGTAAAACTCGAGAAATTTGAGTTGAAATTGCGGGAACTCCTTGCTAAAATAAGGCGTTCTTTTCATTCCTTGCCTCGATTTCTTTCCTGGTTGTGTAGCTCCAGAATTTCATTTGCCCATCTTGAGGTCGTATCCTTGATTGAGGGATTTGTCGGTTGCCAGTAGTGGTGGTCTCATCCTCTCCGTTTCGATTCCGTTGTGAGTGAGAAAGGGTTATTTGATCGTAGGCACGGTAAGAAACATCCTAGAAACGCTTTGTTGTTCTGTAAGTATTTCTAAACAGTATTTCTAGCAAGAAGTTCCTAACATTATGCAGTCCGTTCTTTTACCTGTAATCAATGGGCGAAGCTTTTTTACGCCAGACCGACTAGAATCGCGGATGTAAAAAGTGTAATATTTATAGAGGTCAAAAAATTAATTTGTCCCGTCTTGCCAAATATTGGGCTATATTCCTGCAATACTGCCTAGTTTTCATACTTCAGTGTAGAAAGCTCTGGAATATTAGATGAAAAAGCAACACATCTCGAATTAGCGTTGCTGTATAATCTCAAACAGAGCACTAGATTGTAACTTGTCCGAGATTTTAATTGAGGTTTTATTAAAATAACTATGGTTTTCCTCTCATAATTCTATCTAAATTTCAACTTCAATTGTACAACATCTCGGATGTGTGGAAACAAATCGTTTTTCTAGTTTCACGATGAAATTGCTGGGCATTTGAGGCATTTGAGGAGGCATAATTGAGGTAGGTTATTTATCAGTACCGGAGGCGAAGAAGGAATTCAGTGAGGGCCAGAATTTATTAACGATATCTCGTGCTGTATAAGTTTAAAGTCTGCTTTTGTACATTTTTTACGATTGCTAAACCCTTAAATAGAATTCCATTCCAATCTCGCTTACAATCCTGGAAGGTTGGAACAATTTTTTTGTTAAGTTTCATCTGCAGTTGGCATTTCATTTTATGAAGTTATGCATAAGTTTTTCATCGTGCTATATAGAATCGTTACATGCATATGCATAGTTTATAGGCTTTTGAACTGCTTTAGAATTAAAAATTAGATGTGTTTAACGCCGTAAATTAGACGTCATATAAGATTTGTAACTAATTTGTCGGCAAAAAAAAACTACTCTACTATCTTTACAACGATTTTTGATCGTTGAGCAGCTCGATCATGGTGGTAGAGCAGTTGGACTGTGACCACTGAATAGAGTGCAGTATGTTTTGCTCTTGTATATATCGCTTTGATACTATGAATGGGGTATATAAGAGCTGTTATTGCACACTCTGAGGCAGTGTGTTTATTCGTCATCTGGAATCGTGCGGGCGTTATATTCGTTGAATCGTTTGGGGGGTCTTTGTTTGTTTCGTCATCGCATCGTTGAGCGCCTCATGGGCCCAGTGGGGCCGTATTTGACTAATAAAGTATTCGGTTTATCGAGATGCTCAACAAGGAACCGATGGCCCGATAAGGATATCGGGTCGTTATATTTTTTCATTTCTGATGTTTATGTAACGAGCATCTAACAAAGTATTATGTCATAAAATTATCTAATTTATGATGTTTGAAGTAGCTTTTATGAGGGTTTAGGGTGATTTGTTAATAATACGATGCAAAGTTTTTGGTCGGTTCAAAATAAAGCAATTATAAATCAAAATTGAAGGGAGTGCATCCACGACTGATTACCGAGGGTTTCGAAATAGCAAATGCTAAGACGTTGGAACTACTCGAATCGTTCAAGGTTACGCCTCAAATCGATCGTCCACTACTAATTGACGTCAGTCGCTATTTCCGTTTATGCATTGCGTGATCTCTCATGCTTTTTCACTTATTTTTGCATGCTTAGAGATATATTGATGTGAGAGTTTCGGTAGTTCTTGCACTTCCGATTTTTTTTAAAGTATCACTCGATGCTTCTGTTTTTTAAACCAGATTCTGTTGTCGTTGCCGATTCCTCTTCCTTCACTGATACTCTACCCTTTAGCCATCTTCTGTGCTTCTCTTTTCAGCTACCATCAAATCTAAATTAGAAATTTAAAGGATTAAGCGATATAGCGATCCATCTTGTAGTGGCTGCAATAAACTGTGTCGCATCGATTAAATTTAGATGTTTTGCAACATTTATATTTATATTTATGCTGTTTATATTTATATTTATTTATATTTTTTTTAATATTTGTTATTATTTCGCAGCACCACTCTTAGGCACCGATCTCAGTAAAAGTACTCATATTTGAAACTATTTAGACATTTTGTGAAATATTTGGTCTCTTCGAAAATTTATTGTTTTCTATTTAGCAATGAAAACTCTTGATCGGATTCTGTGTATATGTTCCACTATTCCATCCTGTTAGTGATTTAATATTTTGCTTATGCTCATATTAGCACTTTGGTTAGAATGTCATGCATAGAAATGCTGCCTTGCCTTTATCACCATAAAAAGATAGTCAGACAGCGCTGAAATTATGTCATCTCATTTGATGGTGTAAAATAGATCTGTAGCCATGAATTCCATTCATACCACTTATTTTAATGTTATACGTCAAGGAAAATAATATTTTAAAGCTTATGGGCTTCATTAGATAGATGCCTTGTGAAAATTTTTTGTAAAAGCACTTTTTTCCTCAAATTATTTGGTAGTTTAGAGAAGAAAAAATTGATAATTCTGTGAATCAGGTGCGATCTCACCTTTTGCAGGTAGCGCGAACATCATTACGCACAAAGTTGAACGAAAAGTTAGCGGACCACATAACAGAATGCGTTGTAGACGCAGTGCTGGCAATACGTAAAAACAATGAGTCGGCACCCGATTTGCATATGATTGAAATACAGGTAGGTCTATTTTATGTTACGATGTGGAGTGACATAAGCACAACTTTATTTTGTGAGGAAATTGTTTTTATCTGGATGTGACGTTTAAATGCGGAAAGGTTGTTCTGATATGCGGTAACTAAGGTTCTGGTGTAGAATAAAGGCTTAGATCCGATGCTTGATTAGACTGGAGCAGTTCACCCAGTTCGATCTGCACTTGAATAGTTTTCATCGAGTATGTGACAAGCAGGGGTAAGAGGGAGCTGAAATTATTTTAGGCTTGCGATGTTGCGTCCTCGCAGGAACTTTTTGAAACCTCATTTGTGTTCATCGAAGGTTTAATGTTACAAATACCGCATTGAGAGAACCTTTTGCAGGCGGAGGCAAGGGAAATAGGCTAGCAGGTGAATTGAACTAATTTTTCAAAGAAATTTGATGCTGTCTTCTAAAATTTTAGTTATCAGGACCTATCATAATAGTACCTGTTTAATATGCTGAGTCAAGCGAATCGAATCACAGGATTTTTGAAGCACTTCGAATATTGGATTTAAGGTCACCGAGTTGGAAAGTATTTTCATGAGAGGGATTTCCTTATTGCAGTTCATTTTTGTTTTCTCTTTCCTCATTTTTATCGCTCTTTTCTACGGCTATGACGACTGTCGCTCATCATGTCTGAAATGGCGCGTGATTTAGCGTACTGAGCTGTGAAGCACTTGATATAGGGCAATGTTTATGCTAGTTCGACGTAGGAAGCTACAGCGGGTATAGTATACAGTGACATTTTTTGAAGGGAGGATGGAATACTGTTCGGCTATAGACCATTTTCAGTGAGGTTGTCAGTGATAACCTCGTAATCTTGAGAGTTGCGATGTTTGGATTCTGACTGATCATATTTAGATGCTCTTGTTCACTGTAATTGTTGCAATATATATATATATATATATATATATATTTCTTTGCTATAGATGTACTCCACACATTTGGTCCTCTCGATGCGAAAGCGTTTTCCGAATTTTTGCGATGTTTTCCATCCGTAAATATTATGATGCGCTCATAAAATTTATATCGTTTGGGATGCCGAAGAGAAAAAATTTAGCTGTGTTCTTTAAAACGAAACGCTGATACAATTTAAAAACTTGTTCCATTTTTTTTATATTTATAACTTATAAAATATGAGAATTGTGCGCGCTTCCAATGGTTCCATTATGACGCGCGGAAAGTTACCTGTATTCTAAATATTTCTGTTTATTTTATTCTTTTTTATTTAGTTATCGAATGCTATATATAACAAAGTTCGATGATTGCTTCATTTCTTGGTTAAGGTGGAATAAATTTGAGACATCCCAAGATGGCTGGTGCTTCTTGGTGGTAGGCAACCACAGGTATATTGCCTGAATTTATAAGCAGTTCCTTCTCAGCAGTGTTCTTTAAATCAATACTATTTTTAATTTAAAATACTGTGGCAGAGGCAACCAGTTGCCTCGTTTTATTTGGCGTGGTTTGATGGCTGAAGTCAATATTCCTTGTTTGTTAGTAAATGCTTTTCACTTGGCGTTTTGAAAAGTGCCAAACGAAGAGGATAAAGTTTATTTCAGTAACTCTGAGGAACTGTGATATAAATTGAGGATATGTGGCAAGACTGATATATCTGTACTAATAATGTTGTTTGAACTTGAACAGGAAATGCATCACGAAAGTGATATGGATACGAGACTCGTGCGAGGATTGGTACTCGATCATGGTGCACGTCATCCCGATATGCCGAAGAATGTGAAGGATGCTTATATCCTCACATGCAACGTTTCCCTGGAATATGAGAAAACGTTTGTTTATTCGCCATTTTATGAGGGTTTTTAGAAGTTGGAGGAATAGTAATGATGGATGATATCTCCTTCCAATGATATATTTGTAATATGCACAATGATTGTCTAAATACTGTAGTGTAATTAGAGTAGGGGAGTGATGGTCTTCGTAGTTGTATATCATGGATAAGCGAAAGGGGGCAAGTATGCGACGAGCCAACACTGTGCACCTCTCATCAGCACCAAATGCATCTCATTCGTCGCATCTATCAGTACCGCTAGTATGGGATTGTCAGAAATGACCTCTGCTAATGAAATCGAAATGGGTGGCCTGTTATCTGAGTCTCAGTTGAAATGCTTTAAAAAAATTCCTCGAAATTGTGCTTCCAAGTGGGTATTAAGTTCAAGCCCATCAGATTTGTTTTGCAGGCAGATTAGCATTCTATTGTTTGATGAAAGGAAAGCGATACTTACAGTTAAAGTGGAGAAGGGACTTTTCGGGGTTGCTGAATATTGTTGGGCAGGAGAGTTGCGGTTATCGCTTTTGACTGTTGCTATTTTAAAGAAGGATTCGTTTTGGGGTGAGAGGGGAGCATGGAATGACGAACATTCGTCTTGTTTATTAAAGAAATGGCCTCTTTTAGTGAAGTGAGTGCCGGTCTATTCTACAAAACAGCTGCCGAGAGAGAACGTCTGCTTGGTGCAGAACGAGAGTTCATAATGCGTCGAGTGCAGAAGATCGTCGATCTAAAGAAGAAAGTATGTGATGACGCTGAAAAGGGTGACGGCAAGAAGCATGGTTTCGTCGTAATCAATCAGAAGGTATGCTGAATGCTTCAGATCCCACATAGGCGAATATTGCCCAACATCTCGAACTAAGAGAATTGGCTTGTGAGGATTGGTTCTCTGGATTTGTGATGTGAATTTGGAAGGGAATGAAAGATTCGGTTGAAATAGATAAATGCGCGGAAATTTTGAGTTTTTGCTCGTTTCTTCTCTGCAATATTGCTATCTATATTCGTTCTTGTATCGCGCATATATCACATAGTTTATTATAAGTTCAATAAAAATCTCGTCGGAAATTAAAAGGCGATATTTCGACGCCTTTCGTATATATTTGATTGATAAGTGCTTGTGGATAAAATGAAAAGTCTTCATTTGCTAGTTCGCATTTGGTATTGATATTGTTTCGATACGTCAGAGATCACTGAATGCGTTCATCTAAGATGTTTAAAAAAATTTTGAGCGGAAAAAATGACGTCATACGTAAACATAGCTCTTAGCGAAACAATTTTATATTTCACTCAGAAACGTTTGGATCTTACTGAAGGTGGAGGAATTACGCCCGTTGGTAGCAGCCGATCTCACAGATTTTCATCTTGAGGCGTTGGAATTCTGAAAGACCTGTTTATAGTGAACATTGGAGTAGGATTGTTCTTGGTCATTCTGAGCTAATTTTACATTATTTTAAGTGCTTAAAATTTGATAATTTGTTTCGCCTAAAGCGCTGGCTGCATTAATTTGAGGTCTTTTTTGTCATTTCATCTAAACTTCCTTCATCTGAAGTTTTTTCTTTTCTGCATCTTTCCAAATTTATATGGGCGATATTTTCTCTCAGCATTCGAAGAGCATAAAAAATTGAGAATTATCTGTTCATTTATCAGACCATGTTAATATTTCTGTCACTGTCGATTCATGTAATGCATATGTGTTATTTTTGAGAGCGAGATCATTTTTATATTATTTATCAATTCGATGTTTACTATTTCCTTTAGTTCTCTTCTGAAATAAGTTGCTGTGATGAGACAGTTGAACCTTCTCTTATAAGATTTAGTGTGTGTTTTGAATTTAAAGATGGATGTTTACTTTTTTTGGTTTATTAGGGAATCGATCCGCCATCTCTGGATTTATTGGCACAAAACGGTATTTTGGCATTGAGACGCGCTAAACGACGCAATATGGAACGACTCCAATTAGCGGTCGGTGGTGAAGCGGTCAATTCAGTTGATGAGCTCACTCCGGATGTGCTTGGATTTGCTGGCCTCGTTTATGAACATGTGCTTGTAAGGCTTTTTCTTTATTGTTTTTGCTATAATCGATCATCGTCATCTTATGAGCTATGTGAAGATGTTAGAAATGTGGAACATTGTGGATGGAATCTTGAGCTAAATGTTCAGATAGGTTTGATCCTTCATCAGCTAATCCGACAGTTATTCAAGGAAAAATCCTATGGAATGCTCGGATCAGTTTGTTATGTGATCTGTTAAGCAAGTCGACCGGCGATCACCTACACGAAATCTTATTATATATGCAAATTTTGTAGTAAGTAGATGAATGTCTTGACTAGTGAAATCCTGACTCTATGTGTCACTGATTAACACGTTGGTACAGAAATGCGCGACGGCATTTATTGATCGATAGATGTTTACTGACGATTCGATATCTGGCTTTAAGTCACCGCCAAGGCCAAACTGGGTAATAATTCAGACTACCTTTCGATTTGCCATTTGAAAGTTGTGCCAATGCGTGAAACAACGTTAAGTTTATATGTGCACATTTATAGTCTGTTTGATGTTTGCATGGGATGAATGCGTGGAAGAGAACTGCGAAACAACGGAATAAAAATAAACGGCTAAGCCTGTAAATGGAATGTTGAGAGTTAGGGGTGGGGCATTTTAGACATTTAGCCGGAGCTCTGAGACTTATGGATGAGGCATTTTAGCCGAAAATTTTTTAGAGATATTGCTGTGTTTTAATTGTTTGATTTTCAAGGGCGAAGATAAGTATACATTCGTCGAGGAATGTCGTAACCCGAAATCGGTTACGTTATTGCTTAAGGGACCCAACAAGCACACCATAACGCAGATCAAAGACGCCATACACGATGGCATTCGCGCTGTCTTTAATACTCTTGGCGATAGTAAGTTTCCTTCGCTCTTCTGTTATGCTAAACTTAGACAACAGACTCTTTATTAGCCTAGGGCTCTCAGCTAGAGTTACGGTTTCCCATACATATATTGGTGATCTGAAGCGATTTGGAACTTTTTTTCTCCCTTCCTAATGCTTCTTAGCAACTCATTTTCGATGCTTTATTAGTGAGTGCCCTGTCTATAAAATGTACCGAATAGAGCGATTTTGATTGTTAGTAGTAGGTCATACTCTAAACGTTCACTTTCCATTAGTTCATAAAAGTCGTTGGGGAAATCTCACAAAGTTTGCACATTTTCTATCGTTATGAAGTGAGTATTCTGAAGTCTTGATAGCCGTTTTACGATAATTTCCTGTGTTTTATCGGAGGCTTCTCTGAAGTGGAATGTGATAGCAAGGACGTTTCCTGCTCTCAGTTCTGGAGTGGTCCATGTGTTTTCTGTACTTTGCGTTCATTGCTGAAAAATATTTTATTCAGATGAAATTTGTATCGTTATGAATATTCACTGTTATGGTCAATTGCAGAGGCAGTCGTTCCGGGAGCAGGTGCATTCGAAATAGCCGCCTATTGCATGCTGAATAAACAGTTGGATAGCGTAAAAGGGCGTGCCAAATTGGGAGTCAAAGTTTGTTTCTTTTTAAATATTCGTATGAAATCAATCACATTTGGCATTTCTTTTAGCGACGTGCCATGATTTTAGGATTTTAGGATTGACATATATATATATATATATATATATATATATATGTTGCTACAACATTACTTCTATAAAAGGTGCATGAAAGGAATATGTGCTTAGAACATAGTTTCCTGTTTGATAGGCATATAAAGTTTGTTATTAGTCGTCAAATTGTATTATTGAGCTTAATGTTCTTTTAGGAAATCGGCTTTTCTTGTAATAGTATTGCTTTGTTCCGTAAGTCAAAGATGTGCATACTTTAAGGCATATGCGGATGCTCTTTTGGTGATTCCGAAGACGTTAGCGATCAACGCAGGTTTTGATGCACAAGAGACGATTGTAAAACTTGTGGAGGAACGAATCGCAAGCGGAAATAAAATGCCAGTGGGATTGGATATTGCTAGCGGAGAACCTACCAATCCCGTTGTAAGGATTTGAATTTAATATTTGAATCAGTTGAGTGAACGCAACAATATTGATTATTTTTGGCACCCGTACTCTTTTGCGAGAAATGGGTTCGTTATGTATTTAAAGGAAACTTGTACGTTTATGTAAATTCGTTGTTGAATTTCTTCTTTAATAATACGAACGCTGACCAATTCATATATAAGAGTGCACTAGGATGGATTGGGTGATTTATGCGGAAATTTGTGCATTTGATATCAATTCTTTTTGCATTTCGTTATGAAAAAATGCAACGTCATATCGTTGCATACTCACTAATTGAAGTTTGGGCGCCTTTCCTGAATGCTATTGTTTTGCAATAAGCAGTCTGTAGTAGGAGGTTCTTGGCCATATTTGGCAAACTTTATAGCTGATATGGCGCAAATTTTAAATGTTTATACTTTTGGAATGCCTATGTTTATATATATTTTTCTTCTTTGATCAGGTCATAAACAGTTCAATATGAAGTTCAAATCATGTTATCTGTTACCGTTATTTCTAGTGCATTTGATTGCAGTGTGTGTATGCAACAACAGTTTGCAGAGTTTATGTCTTCTAGAGAGGATCAACAACCTTAGTTGATTTATGAAATTGTGAGGTGATTTGTGAAAAACGTTTTTAAAGATGGATGTGGGTCGCATTCAGTTCCTAGTCTATTCTTACGTGCAGAAAGACTTATTTAAAGTGATTGTTGCAGGATGTTTGGGACACAGAAAGGCTTATTTAGAGAGTCGTTGTTGCAGGATGTTTTTAAAGATGGATGTGGGTCGCATTCAGTTCCTAGTCTATTCTGGCGTGCAGAAAGACTTATTTAAAGTGATTGTTGCAGGACGTTTGGGACACAGAAAGGCTTATTTAGAGAGTCGTTGTTGCAGGATGTTTGGGACACAGAAAGGCTTATTTAGAGAGTCGTTGTTGCAGGATGTTTGGGACACAGAAAGGCTTATTTAGAGAGTCGTTGTTGCAGGGTGTTTGGGACAATGTGATTGTAAAACGCAATAGCCTCGCGTCATGCTGCGTTATTGCCTGCAACTTGCTGCACGTCGATGAAGTGATGCGTGCGGGTATGACGAACCTGAAGGCACAACAGTGACACGACTCAAGGTGGTGCGCATAAGAATGATTATTGTTCCTGTCTTACTGTCTTCGTTTTATGGTAGGCTGCCTCACATTATCCCCGGATAAATAATGATTTTAGAAAAGGACTGAGGTCATGAAGGGGAAGACGAGTGCTCTCTAACCTGGAACCCTTATAGGAGAGAATTGAATTCCTTTCTATGTGTGGTAACCGGTCACTACTCTATTTATTTTCAGTATCAATGTTTTTGTTAAAAGGTTTTTCCACTCATCGTGGTAGTGATATAATCTAGCTGTATGAAGAGTCGCTAGATTTTGAAACAAGTGGGCGATCCTTTTTGTGCCATTTTATGAAGAACTCTTTAGATGAGCGTACTCATTGTTGGTGTTATTGTTTGCTTTTCAATTGGAATGGAATTGGCACTGTTCCTTAGGTTAACTGAAATGCTTATTTGAAATAGCGAAAGGCAGAATATATGTTTGAATATTGGGTTACTAATAGTAAAATGGATGGTTTCCCTTTGTTGTGGAAGGTGAATAATGCATCGATTGAAATATGGGAAATATTTTTTGTCGGATTGTTCTTCGAATTTCGATGTAACGGAAGTAGTGTCAAGTTTTGGATGGGTAAATGAAAAAGAAAGAGTTGACGTCGGTCGATGATGCGTAAACACGCCGTTCTTGCCCATATGTGAGGCAGTCTTTGGCAAATTTTTTCTAGCATTTTATACTGCTACAGCATCTCGGAAATGACACAAGTGATTGATGCAAATTTTTGGTGTTTTCTGTTGATTTATTGTCGTTTTGTCATTGCGTCATAGAGGTTTCAATTTTCGTCACTTCACTTGTATCGTCATACGCGTTGCTTTATGGCTGCTTTCGAAACAATCCTTCCCCCCCCCCCCCACTCCCTCCCCCAATTTGTTCGTTGCGTTCTCACACTGTTAAGTGTTGTTGCGTGAGAGACGAAATAAACTTTCATATGGCTTTTTTCATTGTTATTGTTGTTCCTTCTTGTGGAATTTTCCACCCGAAATGTTTTTCTTTCAATGTTTATCTCGTAATGATGTGTATTCCATAAACACTTTAAAAATAAGAGGGAAGCTCTATGCTTTCATTGTGGGTTGAAAAGAGTCGAACCGATCGCTGTATGCTAGCTAGGGATCGGGAAGCAGTAGAAGGGGAATTTTTGGATCTCCAGCGCTTGTTTTAATCACCATGCAGGTAGACGATACACTTGTTAATTGCTGATGCTGTATTTAGGATTCAGCTCCCCTTGACTCATCTAGCCGTCCAGGTTTCCTTGAGGATCTGCGCCCTCTGTCGAGCTGCGATCGAATAAGTTGCGAGACAACGCAAGTATAAAGGGCGAACAGTTCATCACACCTATACAAAAGGGTGAGAAATACGAAGAAACGATGGTTACCTTGGATCCCCGATGGCAAACGTAGGCCCACTCGGCCGCTAGATCAGTCTCGAACCCAGAATGGAATACGTCAATCCCTTTTGCACTCTTCCGACTCTGCCTCAGGTTAGCCTCACGGCATACGCTGAGCGATTGTTTGATATGCCTATATGCTGTTGACATTTGACTTACTTTGCGCGGCGCACTATTCTCGCTTCATCTATAACCAACTTATCTGCGTTACATTGGCAAACAGTTTGTCTATTCATTGATGTAGGATAGGGAAAAGTAAGATTTGCGCTTATTTATCGTATTAAAGCGAACAATTTCCTTTTCTTTTGACAAGAAAAGGAGGTTTGAAAAATTTTGGAAAATAAAATATTTATTCCTCGATATATCTTTACGTCTACGTAGGTGTGCCGTACCCTTCCCATCTTATTCTTGTCTATCACTATGCCATATTATTGCTAAGTATTTCCTTTATATGCGTCCTATATTATCACTAAATATTGCGATCAATTTTTTTTTCTTCTTTTCAAATAGTATTCAAATGATATTTTCTCCACTTCCGCTTTATCATTGTCTGCTTAGATAAGAGGGAGAAGAGGAATTTTGGTTTGAGAGACGGCGAATTGTGGTACATTGTTTGAGCTTTGCTATTCCTCAACTTTCTGAGGTGTTTTTTTTTTTTTTTTAATTGCAGTTTGCTAATTTGATGGCATCACTGTTTTGAGAGCGTAATGTGAATTGAATGACTACTAAAATTGCGATCCCGAGCAGGTTTTTTTTTTTCATTCCTGAAATTTTCATCGTGAAATTTGTTTGTTTCAGGGGATCCGGAAACTCGAGATATTCCGTTTTATATTTAATTTATCTGGGAATTCTCTGAATTCGGGATTCTCTGAAGCTTGGGGTGCAAGACTTTGTTCGAGGATTACTCAACTGTTTGGCACATTGCTCAATTGTTCAACAATTTGAAACTGAGGTCACCTAGTAGCGTTTGGGAGATGTCGAATTTGCAACGATTCATGAATTTCGGGTTTTGGGTATTCAGAGTTCCTTTATTTTTCGATAACGACTCTATCGACAGTATATATGAATTATTGGTGTTAAAGATTGTCTGGTTGCCCGTCTCTATGCTGCTGCGTTGGCAATTTCCTTTTTTTTTTTAAGTGGCTCCGTTTCGCGTCGGCCCTTCACTGTTGTTTGAATTGCCGATGGCCAAGCTTTTAAGGCTGCGCATGTCAGTGAGCTCCCAGGCGACATTCTAGTCTACATGGTAACCCTCAACGAGCCAACTCTAGTTGCGTTGGTCACTTTCTGTTCAACATGCGTTGCGACGACGTTATGTTTGTGCGCATGCATGTGTCTGTGTCTATTTGCTTGTCGATCCTATCATTTGAACTTTGTGATGGATCATTGTTATAGATGTAGAAATGACCTATGACTTAAATGATTTACTCAAAATTTGCATGAATTTTGCATTGATCAAATGCGCTAAAAAACCGCCCGAAAACGATTTCTTTTCAGAAAATTTGTGCGATTGATCGACACGATCAAATTAAGAGTCCATTGTTGTGTTTTCGCATATATTAGCATATTAGGTAATTAACTAAACTATTGAGTGAATTACAAAAGCACATTTTGTGCTATTCCTCCCGATGCGCTTTCCTATATATTCTCGAGTTTTTAATGAGTTTCCAATAGTCATATTTGTATTTCTATTTATATTTGCAAATGCAATAAGTAGAAAGCATAGCAACAAATAGAATGCCGATCGGTGAGTTCCCTATTGAAAATTCTTCATGGCTTAATTAGTCTCCTTCTAAAATCTTAAGGTTATTCGAATCCTTAAACAAAAATTATGGGCAAATCTGACTGGTTGTTGAACGAAATCAACTCATAAGTTTGATAGCACTTTGATTGATCAATGACTAGTACAAAAAAAAAAGAGATAAAATAGGACGGAATTGAGATTAGGCACAAACTATCAAACAAGATAAAGTTGGGGTCAGCTACAAGTCGCCAAACTAGAGAAAGTTGAGGTCAAGCTCAGGCTATCGTATAGATTCTTTCCAACAAATTTCACTGGTGTAATCTTTATGATTTGTAAGTTAAACATACGGATCATATATACACAAATATTGGCATTACCAACCCCCCCCCCCCCCACAAAAATTTATAGTTTTTTTTAAGTAAAATTACCTAATTCATCGTTGCGTACGGCTGGAAATAATACGAAAAGGAAAGTACATTTGGTACGAAGAAATTCTTTCTTTTTACACTAAACAATGATTGAGATCTTTTTTTTTATTTGCCGCCTCTTTCATCTAATTGACGAAGAAAGAAATCAAAAAACACAATCAATAGAATTGCATCAATCAAAAAGTTGTCATTAAAATGAACGTTTCCCAGCTGGTATTAAAATATTAAAAGCTGTCATTAAGAGTAAATTTCACATCTCTATCAAATATATAGTACACTCTTGAAAAAAAAAAAAATGCACCAATAGAAAATTAGAGAAAAAACGTTATATGTAGGTTTGTTAAAAATATTGTAGGCATCATTGTCATTGATAATCTTCACAAAAAAGTGGAAATGACATCATTGATAAACAATTCCATTTTTATAGATTATTTCACAATCGTTTTTAAAGTTGATAATAATATGGCGATGCATTTTTTTTTTCGAATCTCAAATAGCGATGACTCTGAAGACTTTCTTCTCGATATTCCAATCGTTGCTAATGCTATCAAATCTCTGAATGATAAAATAACTACTCATTCCTAATGGTATTCGTCCTTTTTTTTTCTTGAATCAGATCTCTTATGATGTTCGATTATCTCTTATCAGGTTATCACTTAAAACTCTGTTGACTCCTTAACTAGTAAAAAACTACAATGTTCATTCGATTATTCAAGAAGCCATCTTCAAATGAGATTTTTAATTATAGGACCTATTTTCCTGATATTATCGAAGTGCAAATTCATGAGGAGAGGGGGATGATTTGAGATTCTCTTTTTAATTATTTTATTCGAAATGATTTATTCACTCGGAATTTGTTTGTATTTTTTTTTTTTCAAGGGAATATCAACAAATTCTCAACTATTGAATGATCGAATTCGTAACGAATTTTAAATGCATTTTGATTATGCTAATATATTTGATATCCTTGGGGCATATCAGAAGAGCCTCTTAAATAGTCATTCATTATTTTTTGAGTGATCAAAGCATTCTACTGAAAACAGACGAATCCCTTTCCCAATCAAATGGCGTTGATGAGTGATATCGTCTATGGTAGCGTGTGGGCGTTACGTTATTTCTCGTGTTTTATGAATGGCATTATTGATAGTTAACCAATATCTATAACGTTTTTTTGCTGATCGCTTGAGGATTTCTTTGCAAATGATTTTGAAGTAATTTTTATGGCACGTACCTTTATTTCATGCAGTGTTCTCTTATTCCGATCGGACGTAATTTATCATGAACTCATAGTTTTCAATTATTTCCACAAATTTCAATCTTAATAACTTTTTTCTTTTTCGGCTTATCAGAATCCATAGTAAACTTTCTTTTGATGTCATCTTAGTGCATTGTGTCTTTATGTTCACTGATTGCCTAAAAACATTTCGAACTTGTGAAAATTTATGAGTTTTTATTAAATTGACGACGATTTTTCGATCATTGTGATTGTATTCATCGATACTATTCAATCATTGAAAATTCTTTTCGTTTATTACACTGGACGATTTCGCCTTTCTGTAATCCGACGAAGAGCATAACACTATCAGAAATTCAGGTGACCCAACTAATATTCATTAAGAAAATTAATTTCAGTATATTTTTGCGTTGATTTCAATGTAAACACGAGGAGATAAAACATTACAAGATCACATCATATGATTACATCTTGAATTATCACTTCAATAAGTCATTGGTAAGAAGACATCGCTGACAGCTAATTGAAAATTGCGCAAAAAGGAGAGTGCTATTGAAGTACTAGTGCATGATTCGATGTCTACACCAAGAACATACTCTGTGTGTGTGTGTGTGATGTGTGCGTAGAGCAATGAAGTGTGGTATGTCTAGATGCTAGAGTTATGCCATCGTGAATCAACGCCCTTCTTGGCACAACTCATAGAGATAGATACGTCTTTGGCGCTTTGCATTCACTGTATTTACGTATTCCATCGCATTGTAACCAACCATTGTAATCAACTAACTGTTCGGCGCTAGGTTGCTCTCAGCTCTGTACTTACTAGACGTTAGTAAATACGTTATGGTTGCGGTTGCGGTTGATAGTTATGGTTTAACAATAACCTCGTTGTGCTATATTTCTATATTAATGCCCGAAATTACTGTTAAGTTCTAAGTAGTAATAATTGTTGTGTAAGGGTGAGTAGCATTACTTTCATGTTTATAACTTGATGCGGTTGTTTTTCTTTTTTTGCATTTTCTGTTAGTATTTTTATGGAGAGGTTTTGACTAGGATTTTTTCATCAATATTTCGATTATTTCTTTTCTTCGAAATGAAGTGTTATTTAGAATTCATCGTTTTAAAATAGCCGTTATTATTATATTTAAGTTTCTCATTATTTGCATACTCTTATAATATTAATATGAACGATACTATTAATTATAAATATTTCTATATGAATTTTGCATATTACTTTCTTTATAATAAAATTTTCGCCACATAATATCTAAGATAAGATTTTGGCGCATTTGGCAGCATAGCAATAAGGATCTAAAATATTGCTAGAGTAATCTGAAATATTTGGAAGAAGTAGATGTTTGCAACCATATTTAAGGAATCTATCTATTACTTGCGGTCATTGAAAATAATTTTCTTTTTTTTTTATAAATGAAACAATCCAATCTAAATGTGGAATTAAATAAAAATAATACACATGAATTTCATATCTATAGAGTTGGTGGGAATTGTTTGCGTATAATATTCAAGCCAAAAATTTCTCATTTAACTTTAATTTCAAATTTAATTTTCTCTCGCTTCCGAATGGTTTTTTTTTTGTTGAATATGATTTGCATAATGCATAATATTGTTGTTTCAAGCAGAAGTTTGGCTATGAAGCCTCAGAATGCGAGTTTTTCGTCATTTAGCTAAAGAGTTCTTGAATCTTAAGGGTCTCTGAAGTGGATTCCGGAATTTGAGCTCTGGAGGGGATTCATCTATTTTCGCATAGAAAAGGTGAATCGGAAAGGAAGGAAAGGAAGTCAAGAAATATCCTTATTTAGAAATAATGGACTACCGAATTATCCCAAAAAATACCGTATTATAAAATGCACTTGTTTCAATCATGCGTGTTCCATAATCGAGGGGCAATCTCTACTCTAGCGGATATAACCGTTTCCGGTTTCGGAAACAACAACACTTACAAGAATAATCTAACTTTAAAACTAACGAAAAATGACGTCATAGTCGATTGTATTTTTTTGTTGAATAAGCATCGTTTCATGCTTCTTCTTTTGCTCTATTCTCATAATTATTTTGGCTAGTTTCATTTGTTGAAGCTGCAAAAGTGTATTCAACATCTGTCAGTAGCAAAAGTATCACTCATTTCTTGTTTCTAAGGATGGACCATCTCTTGAAGTACAACCTTGAAGAATTTAATACTGTTTTGAGGTACAATTATGAACCTTTAGACCTCGTTTGCATTTCTTGGCCGTTCTTCTCTTCAAGTGAGGATCCCATAATGGTGACTTTTATAAGATGGAGAGATGGGTGGGTGGGGGGGGGGGAGGACAGGATGGGAGGGGGAATGTTGAAGGAAGACTTTATTGATCAAATTCCCTTACAAGATATTTTCAACTATTTACATATTTTTAAGTTGTATTTGTTGGTGAGAGCATATAATCGAGCCTTATCGTTAGTATGCACATAGTTTATCAATAGGTATGTATAGTTAAGTTTATCAATGGTATAGTTATTCCTTTCGGCTCGCTTCATTGTGTTTCGTCTCTAATTCAAGTTGCACGTTGCTTAACTATTTTGAATTCATCATTGATATAGAAGGCAACGAAGTGATATTAGCAGCATAGATTGTAAAATTTTTATTTGTGCTTATTTGAAGCGATTCGTTAAGAGCTTCATGAAGGTTATGTATACTTTGAAATGATATTGCCAGGGTACTTCATGTAATGAAGGATAGAAAGTTGTTAACATTGATATTATCAGCTATCAGCTATTAATGAAAAACCTTTTTTTCCAAACTTTTTTCCATCATTCCGTCGAATTTCTGAAGTTTCATCTATTTCAAGTTTTATGATTTTTGCTAATAGGGTTTTGTTCGTTGTGATTAATCTCAGTTTAAATTAGAGTTTCCAAAAACTATCTAACGATCAAAAACGATTGAATAAACCAAGCTGGAACGAGAATGAACTTAAGACCTTTAAAGTTTTGATGTTTTTTCCACTGAAAGAAATGCTCAATGGTAATAAACAAGAAAAGCCGTTAGGGAGTAAGAATATTGTAGAGAGACATTTACACTCAGCATTAATGACCCGTTGAACTTTGCATCGTTTTGCACTTTATTGTGACAGCCTTGAAATGAATCTTAAGGATACGTCGTCTCTTTTAATATGTGTCTTGTGATCCGAGTGCAAATATTTATTGACGCATCTTCGAGGGTCACTAATTAAATCAACATTGACGTGGGTTTATTCTCTGATCACTTGATTTACCTATGTAGGTGAGTTGATTAATTTTTATTTTAATTGCACTTTTAATAAATTAAGAAGTTTTTTTGTTCAAATAGGATTGATGTGCTGCGCAAAGGTTGTTCATGGTCAATTACCACTTGCGACTCATATATATATATATATATATATATATATATATATATATATATATATATATATATATATATATATATATATATATGAGCCACATATTTATTGCATAATATGCGTATTTACATAGACGAGAACTTGGAAACAACTAGATTGGGAGGGGGACTCTAGCGCCGAGATTACTGTAGGTCTTCTGTAACTGATGGATGAAAAGAATGCGTTAATTTCCCTCTTGTGGCTTATTAAATAGTTTTTTTTTCTAATTGCCAGAAACAGGTTGATTGAAACGAGAGATAACCTTGGAAATTGTAGAAATCTATCAAGCAATCAAGCGTTTTTTTTTTCTCGCGAAAATAAAATTGTTTTATTTCTAAAAAGTTGACGGATAAGTTGAATTAGTCGTGTCGTCATGTTTCCTTTTTTTGGGGTTCTTCGCTGTTTTCACTCTCTATCCATGCGGTTCGCTGTTTTCGCCCTTTATCTATGCGGAAAAAAGTTCTACGTTTTACTATCGTAAAGGTTGAAAGAAGTTATAAATTATTAGCAATATTATAGATGAAGATTGTACATTATGTAAATTTCAAAGATTGTGAGTGATTTAAGGATTAGAAGATTATTGACTTAATTCATTTTCATTTATCTATTTGCTATATTCTATTCATATTTCAAAATTATGAATATTATCGCCGTATAAACGTCGTTGTTTTTCTACATTATTCTCTTTATTTATATTTTTCGTTATCTTTTCCTATTGATATATCAGTGAACGTTAAATATAGATTTCATTCGTTTGGTAATGATTGAGACAGATTTCATTCTTTCACCTTTTTTTTCATCAAGTGAAAGCATTTCCTTGAAATCTTTCAAATATATATATATATATATATATATATATATATATATATTTATTATATATATCAATATATCAATATATATCAAATATATATATATAATATATATATTTATTTATATCAATTTATATATATATATATTTATTTATATATAATATATATATTTATTTATATCAAATATATATATATATATATCAAATATATATATATATATATATTTATTTATTTATTTATTTATTTATTTATTGTTTAGGATTCTCATATTTAGTCAACCCTCAGATAGCGTCACTCTTATCTCCACTTACTATATGAAAGTTTCTTGGAAGGCAGGTAAGAATAGCCTACATTAAAGCTTATTTGTAGACTCTTGCATACGTGTTAAAGTAAACTAAACTGTTTGCGGAACATCTTTTCAACAGCTGTGATTACAAACACTCTATGCAATAATGATATGTGTACAGTTGTTGAGTGGTTTGTCCAAACAATTAATTGCATATGTCTCTGGGCGTTTGCCTGTCTTCTAGGGCATTTTCTTGCAATAGTGAATTCGGCTGATGCATTGTCTGTCTGTGTTTGTAGGTTTGTAGGTTTATTTGTGTGTTTGTTTGATCTCTATTTCGCCCACTTAATTTTAATCAGTAGGTTTATAAAAGAGTGTGAATGGAATTTATTTGGTACAGTTTATTGTTTATGCGTTAGCCTTGTAATCAACAATTTCGTTTGTCCTCATTCTTATTTTTATGAGTCATTTGAAAAGGTTTATAAATCTGCAAATCGAATTTGCTTAGCAATCAATCAATTGCGTCCAAAAAACCGAATTTTTGATTACGGCTTTGTATGGTTGTTCTATTTCGGAGAAGAATGCATCACTAGACATTGTATTGCTGTTTTCTTGCATACTTCAACGTTTTTCCTGTTCGATTGAAAAGCGATAAACAGCATATTTTTGCTAGCATACGTTTAAAATATTTCACTGCTTTCCCATTCATTTAAAGAAATGCTTTATTATTTTCAACAATTTTCATTGTTTTTTTCCAAAAATTTTTCCTTTTAGTATATCCACTAAACGTTGAATAGTTATCAGCCATCTTATGATAGTTGTATGGATTAATCCCCCTTTTTTTGGCGATTACAAAGCAAATTCGATTTGCAACTTCATGAAACCCCTAAATGATTCATCAAAACGAGAGGAGTAGTATCTACGAAATTGATGATAAAAGGTTAACAACACCTAAACAATAGAGATTGTAGATCATAGATATGCATTTGCAAAGTCCATTGGCGACGTTTTGTTAGTTTTATGCTCCATGCATGTCTAGTATGTCTGTCTGTCGGTATGTCTGTCTGTCAATCCCAATCAGGGGAAACACAAATCCCAAAAACTTAAAATTTAGTCTATGTAATGAAATTAAAAGAAGATGATCTGCACTAGTTTTCATGTTGACTCAGACAATTCGAATGGAGCAACCATCGCTTAAAGGCGGTTGAAAATTTGCATGTGTTCTTCAAGTGGTCAGATCGCTTTCCACAACCAACAGTTTATCAAAAAAAAAACTAGGAAAGCGCGCCAGAGGACCTGTCTAGCACAATATGTGTTTTTATGGTTTCGTTCACCGAATTAACCACTTTCATGAATTGTCATTAAGTAAGAAAATATGCTATATACGTTCAACCGATCCGATCGCTTGGGCAATTGTTCTATTGCAAAAGGTTTTGCAAAACGTTGCGATATTTCTTTATTTCTTTCAAAGGTTTAAAAATTTTTCTTTACCATTTCAAAGAATACTAAAAATATAGCAGTCAATATTTCATGCTATGTATTTTGCGAACAAATTTTTTTCAAAAAAAAAAAAGAGAAAAAAATTGAAATCGATTGCTGCTGAAATAGAATATTGTGACAAGACTGTTCATGCTTAGTGAGAGCAACTTTTAATTCTTTTTCTTTTAATTGCCAGCCGATTGAAACCGGTTTTCTTTGCATTGAAAAGATTTCGTTTCTCTAGTTTTCCGGTCTAAATTGGCATTTTCGTTTGCTCATTTTCCGATAACGAAATATTTCTTCAGTATAAAATGAATTCTTTTATATTTTATCAACATTTTTCCGCTTAATTTTCTAAGTTTTTTTTTGCAGCCAATAGTGTAAATTGTACTGCTTCAAATTTGCATATAAAATTTAACGTTGAAACTTATTAGAGAATCTCAGGTGGAACAATAAGCTTGAAAGTGAATTACATTCTAAGTTTTAGCTTTACCAATGAATTTTTATCAAGATGAAGCCAGAGGAATTGTAAATGAAATTCTTGGAGCGGTTGGAGTCGAAATCACCCTAAGGCTAATTTTTAGAGACAAATGGAGGAACAACATAGTTTATGAAAATAACTGAGAGGTACCTCGAATTTAAGTTTTTCTCGATACTCAGTGCACTATATTTACTGAAGCAGAAGATCAATACTTCTATTCTTTATAATGCTTGAATAGGCTAATATGTTCACGAGGTGGTGAAGGGAAAGGAGGAAAAGAGATCGTATTGAATCGTTTTACTGTCTTACTCTTCATATTGTGTTCATTTATTTAAGTACTATTTACTCGCAAAGTGCAGTATTAATGTGGTCGACTATATTTGCAGTAAATTACTGCGCGAAATTTGGCATTGTTTTTTTTTTTTTTTTAAGTGCGCACTTAGAAGAGTTTTTTTTTTTTAGATGTATGCACAACTTTCATCGAAAGCACACGTATTGAGAAAATGAATCATATTTAGAGAGAGTTTTCTTTAATGGAGATTTCAATTCGCAAAGACTTCAATTCCTCTCGATGCGAGGGAGGGGAAAGAGACGACGGGGGCTATAATATATTCAAATAAACATGATAGCTAAGGTTTTTTGCAATCTCTTTTGTTATAAAAAAAAAAGAAAGAAAAAACACCAATCGACTTCAATTTTAATCTAAACTATTTTTAAAAAAAAGGGAAGAAAATATCACTCGTAATCATATGATATGAAGTTTATGCAATCGGAAGCACTAACACGGACTGTCTTATTGTTCGTCTAGGCGAATATTTCGACTTAATGCTTCCGACTTTGATCTCCTTAATAAAAGGATTTTATTTCATGCAATTTTGCATCTTTTGAAATATGGAATATAGTTGTTAAGTTTCTTAAGTTATTATGCAAATATTGGAAATTTTTAGGTTTTTTTTTTCTTCAACATATCAATTCAATGCTATAGGTGGAATATGTTCGAGAGGTAGAGCACTAGAGATTCCTACGGGCATTTTGAATTTCATGTAACAAATATTATTATTGACTTCGTGTTATAATTGTGAATTATTATAGGACATTATCCCGATAAGTTTCTTGCAAATATGGGGAATAGGAATTGAATTATTTTAAATTAAAATTAAATAGAATTAAATTAAATTAAATTATTTATCAATAAAGGCATTATGAGTATCTTTTGTGCAGTCTGATCATTTCCGCTTGAAGAGTTTCCACTTTTTTTAAAAAAAAAAATTTATATCATATGGAGTTCTATAATAATATTGTAGTTATTTTTGGCATTGCGAATAGGGTAACGATTGTTTTCTTCGATGGGTATCTTTTTATTGCTATTTTCCCATTCTTGCAGAAGTGAAGTTTTATTTTTGATGTTTATACCGCAGTGATGATTAAAAGCTTATACTCTTGTATTACTCGTTACTAAGTTTATATTACTTAAAAGTTTATGTCCTACAGCTTTATCATTTAATCATCAGCTATTATCAATGTGATTACTTCATAACTAACGAAAAAATTTACTCTATGCAGAGGCAATTCCACGACAATTCAATTTTTCTCTCAAAGTTTTTGCGTGAAATGACCTTATAAACAAATTTACTACTCTAATTTGCATAATAGGTGTTTTATATTACCTGTGCATTACCTTAGGTTTATGGGCTTTCCACTTTCGTTAACAACTTAATGCTGGAACGGGTAGAAAATTTCTGGTTTGCAAACTGGTTTACTAATGTTGTCAGTTATTTGTTTCGTCGTTTTCGTTTTTCCTGCAATTTATAACGTGCAATTGATGAAACATCTCATCTAAAATGATCACTTTAATTTCAGGAATCTTCCGAGTGGAAATGTTCAATGACGATATGCTGTACGAATCGGTATGCTATATTTGCTTTTTTGTGCTTTCTATGTTTACCTGTGTATTCCTCTTTTCTGCATAAATTACAGTAGTTTTTCGCTTTTTTTGGCAAACAGAAAAATTGATTGTTGATCTACAGTAATCGTCGTAAATACAACCCCCCACCTTAGTGACATAGCATGAAGTAATGGTTGAAGGTTTTCTTTTTTTCTACTAGTTGTGGTTTACCACTTCGATATGTCTACGTGATGGCAAAGTCAAAATTTTAGAGGGGGGCGTTTTGTTGGCCAACCACAGGTGGGCGGTGCTGCCAGCCGCATATACGACGAACAGCTGTCTGTTTAGTTTTGTGCCAAAACCTGCTCATCTGACGTATTCAAGAGTCGTCTATTTCCGTCAACTAATACATATACGGAACGAATCTAATTCTCACTTTTAATCCGCATTGATCATCGACATTCAAATATTTTATCGATTTTATATTCCAAGTTCTGAAAAAAAAATTTTTTTCAAAAAATTCTACCAAAATATTTTCGATAATTTTGAATTTTTTAAGAAAAAATATCGATCATTTCTTTCATTTTCACCTTTAAATAATCGATAGTTTGTATTGCCTATCTATATGAATTTGCATATTGCAATGAGCGAATACTATGAGAATTTTTTTCTTTGACTTTAGCAGTTGAAAATATTTTATTATAGTTTTTCGTAATGAGTGTTTTCTTCATTGCAAAAATTACGCTTCCAATATAACTGAGTTGAAGCATTGAGTAATTTTTGAAAAATTTTTTAAATAACGTTTCAGTTTTTTTTTTTTTTTTGCTTTTATCGTTGCCTAATTTCGTTTATAGCGTTAAGGTGTTGATGCTTTCTTATTCATTCAACAATCACAATAACCAATATCGATTTCTACATCTATACAACAATAAAATTCTTTTCATCAAAGATTTCGCCGATATTTTCTATAGCTTTTGCCTCATTTTCCCCCTTTTTTTGCTTGCTTATTTTCTTATTCCTTTTTGCGATCAAAAATTTGTCTGCTTTTATATATAAATCGCCGAACTTTAAACCACTAATTTATTTCTTGTTCAACTTACTTATTAAACGATCTTTTTCCACAGTATATTTATTGGTTTTATCTCAAAAAAATTTTCAGTTATCGTCTGCATCAGAAGCGAAAAGTGTCATTGTCGAAGAGCAAGAAGAATCACTAAAAATTGCAATGGGTAATCGACCACCACCCGAAACATATAAACTTATCGTCGTTCTAATTTTTCTTATATTCGCTGCGTTCAGTAATTGGGCAGCTCTCGCCTATATTCATGACTTCGTTGGGAGGTATGTTTTCATTGAAATTTAAAAAATTTTTTTAAATGCTATTTTTATTAATGTTTAACGATATATCCACGCTTTATTGAGGAGTTCTTGAACTCTCTAGTGCGACATTTATGTCTATTTATCCAAGTTTTTAAATCATATCGCTGTGTTGAATGTTTTATTTTAGTAGTCTATGTTTATTAGAATTATTTTCAACTTAATACCTGCAATACTTTTGCCTATAAATTGCCTAGATAATTATTAGCAATTTTTTTACAATCGGTTATGCAATATTCGATCAAAATTTTCGATGGATTTTGATGTTTCTATGAATGTAGGATCGCTAAATATGGATTTTAATGTTTCTATGAATATAAGATCGCTGAATCTTTGATAGCTATAAAATGAATCAATTTCGTTGATATAACTCTTATGATTTTTGAAATACATCGAATTAAAATTGAACTTTTCAAATTCTATAATTAAAAAGCCTTTCTTATTTTATTCGTAATTAACTTCGTTTATTTATTGTTTTTTTTTTCTTTTTTTGATCGTAAATTAACTAATAAAAAAATTTTATCTATGAGGATATGGCTTTTATCACGTATTTCACGTATTTTATCACGTATATCACGTATTTCTATTCTTTTCCGGTTAAGTGTGCTCATTAGAGGTTATTTGAATAACTAAACGTTTATTAATATTATGATTTTTGATATAATATTTTTCAAGACTGATATCTCACAGCGATAATTGGCTATATGGCTTTCATTCAATTATTGCTATCATTATCTATCGTTTTATTACGTAATTAATAGTTTTTTTTAAATTTTTATTCAGTAATTCGTTTTTCCATCGTCGTTACAATAATTTTTTTTTTAAATTACCTCTTATTCTATTATTTTCATTGCTTTATCGATGTTATTTTTGAGAAGTAATGACAGTCGTACAAAATAAGCGAATATCCTAATTGTTTTCTACTGTTTTTCTAGTTTTTCTAGTTTTTTTTTTTTCTTATAGTATGCATTATATCATTGTAATTATTCCCATAGGTAATATAATTTTTTTAGAAACTGATAATTATATATTTTATTGCTATCATTTTTTTTTTTTTTTTATAAATATAAATATTAAGTTTGCTTTCTTATTTATTTATTGTTTATTTAGTTGTTGTTTTAATACTAAATTTAACTCGAAAAGATTTTTTTCTAACGTTTGAGCAATTTTATTCAGTCATATTTTCGCTCTTTTTTGAGAGAGTTTTATGCGAACGAACACTTTGCCCTTATTGGCAATAAAGAGCGAATCATTGAGAAAATAATACATTTTAAGAAGGAATGAGAGAGATATATCATTCAAAAAAAGGATAGTCAATCATTTCCTGTTGTGCATTTAGGATTTATTTTTCATTAAATTTCCTCTTAATTCATAGTGAAAAACACATTCAAAAATATTGAAGATTATTGAATTAAATTAAGTTTACATTCATATTTTCATGATTAGTGACTTTTTTTTGCTAGCTTTTTCTCTTCCTAATCCCCTAAGGCTATATCTTTATCTAGTATAATTTATGTCACTACAGTTGAGGTAAAAACTTTGCGAAATTTCATCGTCTTTTAATATATTTAAGTGCATCAGCAATTCAGCAATTGAAAAGCTTAATTTTTCCGCTGCAAACTTTTCAATAATTCGTAGAAATTATTAAAACTTTGTGCAATAATTGTTTGTTTTTTTTGGGGTGGAGGGGGGGGGGGGGGTGGGAGTGGAATAAGGAATGGAGGAGGATCTAGTAAAAGCAGAAATTTTTAAAACTTAACGTTTGATTTTTTTTAAAAAGCCTTAGAAGTGACCACTCATTCGGCCATAAATAAAAAAAAATAAGTGACCTAATATTCCTTCCACTATCCAGTTGCATAAAAATGAGCGCATTTACTGTTTAATCATTGCGAAGTATCTCTTTTTTTTTAAATCTATGAGCTGTTTGTTGAAATATGAGAAAATATAATTAAATAAAATTTGAGAAAACGCAATATTTGAATTGAGAAAAAAAAAATCATCGATTTTTTTCTAAGCCATTTGTGGACTTTTTTTTCGAAAGTGAGAAGATAGTCTTTGTGTTTATATTTCTCGAATATGTTTGTACACCTGTTAGGTAACTTTAATTCGTGAGAAACGAAAACTCTAACGATTTGATCTATAGTTGAAAGCTAATTTCCATTTTTTTTTTTCAGTTATTTGAATTTAAAAGTGATTAAATTGAGGCAAATTGCCGATTTTCAAGCGTTGTAAATATAGTTTATATATAAAGAGACTTTTGGACTATATAGATCCTTAGTTGGCATATCTGTTTCTTTTCGAGCTTACAGAAAATGGAATCATAGAAAAGAAAACATTGTGCGAACGTGGATAGCATAAATTCCCACTAACTTGGCATTGATTGATGCAGTCGGTTTGTTTGTGGTGAATTTGTTTGCTATTGGGATATCGATATCCATTATCGATTGTTTTTCACTTCAAGCTCACGTGTATCCGTCCTTCTGACGCATCGCTTTCATCGTTTTATTTATTGGCTTCATTAAGGGTTGGGGGGGGGGGGGGAAGAAGAGAGAAGGGGAGACGAGAGAAGCAGTAGAAGATAGGGAGAGAGGGAAACCATCCCCAACAAAAATTTTCATACTGGTGGGCCCTTTTTCATTTCGAATTTAGCAAGAAATGTCGAAATTGATGCTTATAGAATCTATGACGTCACTTCCTTTACCGCTTTCTACAACAATGATTTCGTTAATTTTTAGACACATTAGAAAGTTTGCGTTGATAAAATTTTTTCTATCGTCTTCGGAGAATTTTAGAGAGACGACAATTCGATTGAAAATTTAATGATGGTAAACTTTTACTATTATTGTAATCAGGTAGACTAAAGATTTACTTTTACCAACTAGTAAGAAAGGAGTACCCAAACGGCGTTTTGTTGCATAATTTTTTAATTTCAAATTAAATCCACTTGTGTTTAGACGCTCGCAATTATTAAGAGCAAGTAATATGCGATAGATTACAAACGAAGAATTCTCACAACACTGGTTTCGTATAAAGAAATATTCCATTATATGAAGCGGTTGGTCACTGCTATCTATTTGCATTTATATCATCGCATTGTCGAGTTTCCTCTGTTGTTTTCATGTCATGTCTACGTATCGAAACGTACAAAGCCGATTTATTGAGTACATATCGGCATTGTACAATGAAATATCGACATTCCCTATTGAATTTCATATGAGTGGATTGTTAGTGTTGTGTGTGGAGCATTTAAAAGTCACTATTGATTCAAAGCTTATTCACCTACCCAAACAGTGCTCGAGTTGATATATTTTATATCAGTTTAGGGCATAAATAGGCAAATTGTATTTCCCACTCAATGAGAAAACAGACAACTATGCAGAATTTGAATTCACTAGCAGATATGTAAATTTTAAGAAGAACATGATCGCATTTAATTTTTTTTATTTACTAATTCTATAAGAAAGTAACGATGTGGCACCTATTTTGCCTATAAAACCTAAGCAAAAAGCGAGGAAAATATACTATGTACGAAGGAAGCACAAATTAGCAACTATATATTACATATAAGGGGACGTCTCATACCTGTAAGATTGCTTCGAGGAAAACACTATTTTCCCTTTGCAAATTACGTAATGGCATGAAATATATCGTCATATAAGGATGTTTTAAAAGTTGAACTGGAACAATTAAATATGCAAATTTTTTATTTTATTTTAAATAAATCTTAAAAAAAGGACTGGAACTTTAATTTTATCATTGGGAATTTTCTATTTTTTGATACTCTCATATGAATCATTCGTAAGCGATGCACTTAACGTGTTGACTAATCTCTTGTTATAGATTTATGATGTATGCGTCATGTTTTCCGATATTTTTGCTAATTAAATGTACTTTTATTGCATTCTATGTAAAAAAATATTACCGGTGTATGATCGCCAGATTCTGTGACATTTTGTAGAGAGAGAGAGAGAGAGAGAGAGAGAGAGAGAGAGAGAGAGAGAGATTGTATACGTCACACGTATCTAGGTTTAGCGTAGTGATATTTTTTCCCACTTGGAAGCTAGAAGAGGTGGACATATGCGCCACGAACGATACTTTTTTTAATGATAGAGTCAACTTAACACTTGTGATAACGTTTGATATATTACTACATTTAGTGGCAATAGAATGAAAATCACTGATGAATATACAATCACAATTTTAACAGCTATTTTATTATTATTTCAACTATGGAATATCAATGATTAGCAATAACAGGTAATTGGGATATTGCAACATCTATGCTTGTTGCTGTGGGAATAATCGGTTTAGTTTTCTAGAAAAGAAAATTATCGATGGAATTATATTTTGTTCCCTTATCCCCGTCATGTACGCGGCAATTTTTGGTACACCTAGAAATGATTGGGGGTGAGGCGGGGGGGGGGGTGGGATATCAATATGGGATAATATGTCCTATTTTTTGCCAATCCTAACCATATGATGTTGTTTGGTTTTATTTGAAATGACTCTTGTCAAAACATTAGAGAACATCGAATTTTGATGCGTTTTGATGATGGAAGTTAGATTCTCTCATGGGAGTTGATTTTTGAATGCTTCATAAATATTGAATGAGCGTCAAGTTAATAACACTCAACTTGTTTCGACGATAAGTTAGGAAGTGTGCTTTCGGCCAGATTTTCTTCACAAAGTTGAAATTAGCTTATACTTCCTCTTTTCTATCGTTGAGGGATCGAACTGCGGCACTTAGGGCAATAGTGATAACTCATCTATCGAATCAAAAAAATTGGCAACCTCCGTATTAATTTATTCTTTCGTCCTCGGTAAGAAGGACGCTAAAGTGCCTTCCAGGAAAAAAAAAAGAAACTATGACTGAGATAGCGAAACGAATTCGATGAGTGATATTCACCAGTTATTGCTTACTGATTAAATATTATGACATTGACTACTGTATTCACTACTTTGTTTTGAGTAACTATAACTTACTGTGTATTATGAGGTCATCATTTCTATCGTATGTCTTTTTTATTGTCTTAAACATTTCATTTGATAACCTTAAAAGGAGCAGCAATAGTGAAATATCACATACGCCTAAGGGAACTTAAACTAAACTTCACTCCGCTTTATCGGTTGTAAGACTTTTCATATATGATAGAAGAGCTAGTTTCTATGCTGAAACTACTTCGAGAGACTCTTTACCATCGCCTTTAAGGGGAACAGGGAGGGGGTGGTTGTGAAGTATTGTCGCTAATTAAGTGGACAAATGCATACATTGAAACATGTGAAAATAGGGAAAATGTTTGTCGAGATCTGAGTGGGCTGAAAAAGTTTATGCCTTATATATATATAATCTGAGTTATGTGTTCACTATCGAAAACGTCACTAAGAGGTCCATATTTCTGTTTGAACGTGGATGAGATCGTTCGAAGAAAATCCCACTCAATCTTAAAGTTATATATAAGATATATGCCACAACTGTGCACAACACACTTTCCCTAACGAAAATCGTTAGAACAGTCGACCAGAACTCTTCCATCGTTAGAAGAGTCGATTAAAACTCTTCCATCGTTAGAACAGTCGATCAGAACTCTTCCATCGTTAGAACAGTCGACCAGACGATGGAAGTTGTTCTAATGATGGAAGAGTTCTGATCGACTGTTCTAACGATGGAAAAGTTTTGATCGACTCTTCTAACGATGGAAGAGTTCTGATCGACTGTCCTAACGTTCTAACTCTTCCATCGTTAGAACAGTCGATCAGAACTCTTCCATCGTTAGAAGAGTCGATCAAAACTCTTCCATGGTTAGAAGAGTCGATCAGAACTCTTCCATCGTTAGAACAGTCGATCGGACGATGGAAGTTGTTTTAACGATGGAAGAGTTCCGATCGACTGTTCTAAAGATGGAAAAGTTTTGATCGACTCTTCTAACGATGAAAGAGTTCTGATCGACTGTTCTAACGATGGAAGAGTTCTGATCGACTGTTCTAACGTTCTAACTCTTCCATCGTTAAACAGTCGATCAGAACTCTTCTATCGTTAGAAGAGTCGATCAAAACTCTTCCATCGTTAGAAGAGTCGATCAGAACGCTTCCATTACACTAAAATCACTTACTATAAATATAAATAGGCAGATCAAAACTCTTATATACCTTAAAGGCATAGGCGGTTGCAATCATGAGATGAGAGATGCGTTACATAATGGAGTATAAGATGCGCAGTTCACAAATGTTGATAGGCTATGTGAGTGTGGATGTTATCAGCAGCGAGATGATATGATATTCGTTTGTTCCTTTCATTGCTCGGCCATATTGGCTATCCCATATAAATTGCTCCAAATGAAATCCCATGGAAGTACTAATAATTTTATTTATTTTTTTTTATTAGCATAGGCATTGATTAGTGAAATTCCCTTACATTTGAAGTTATATAAACCACAGATATTGCCTCATTTAAAAGAAAGCTCAACAGTCTTCCATCGTATAAAATATTGACTTATTCCATCCATTGTTTCCTTTATATTCCATCGTTATTTTTGATAATTTTTCATTCCATGCGTTTCAATGTTTCTAATAAAACCGTTATGCGTTTATTTATTTATAAAGTAAACGTTTCATTATCGTAGTATTGGTGAAAGCCTCTTATTAGCAGATATGAGTCGTCGCCATTGGCTGAGCGATCAAATATCAGAGACACGTCTACGTACCTCAGCGTATGTCTAGCAATGACATAGCAACGATCGCTGTCTAAACAAATCCTTTGGCGTCTCATCTTTACTCGTCTTTCGTATTACTATTATATTTCAGTTGCATTCTCTCTGTTGTTTCAGTTGGTCATTGCGTTATCCACTAAACTTTCAAAGATATTTTAGCTTTTCTATTGTCCATCTCTAAAAGAATGTCTGTTGATGTTGTTGACTATTAGTATATTTACTACAGGGAAGCATTACCTGATGTTGTCTTCGGAATAGTGTCCGAACAGAAATGGGCACTAAAAGTGGGCGATGCGATGGTCATTTTTTGTGTCACATTCCTCGTCGTACTTGTCGTTGTTCATCAAGAGCGTCTTATTCTTCTTCGACGTACATTTTTTATCGTTGGTTAGCTTGTTAATTGTATAGCGCAAAACCTTTGTAAAATATAGTTTTCAGAGTATTTCCTATTGCATTTTGCACAACTCTTTAAGGGAATACTAAGGAGATATTTAACTGTTTGTGCGTGTCTGTTTGTATGGTCAATATGTTCGCCGCTCCAGTACTTCCATCTCATAAATGAAAATGACCATGATAGTACTTTCTGTATCGCATAGTGACCAGTGGTCACTTGGGCTGGTCAGTTGCATATGGGTCATTGATAGTAGATTTATAATCCAAGTATTTCTTCAAAACAGATTAGGTACATGGAGAACCCAGCTTCCTATTGCGGTTCCTCAGTCATAAAGGTAGTCATATCATTATTTTTTATTCCATTGTTTTTCATAATTTTTGAGGAATTGGGCTGAATCGCAACGACCACCTATTGTACTAGTTGATCTAATGTGCTTTCCCAATTCGTTAGACATTGCAGATATGCGTTTTACGCAGTTAAAATATCTCGTAGGTGGTGGCCGAATGGAAGGGGGTATAAGATGTTCTATGTCATTAGTAACGATCTAATACTTATGTATATGCCGAAGCAGAAAAGTGTCAAGAGTTATTTACTCATCTGAAATTATTTCAAAATGAACGCTAATTTAACTTATAAGGATGTGACTGTAATAGAGACAAAAACTTTTGCAGTAATATTTACAGTTACTTAACCAATTTACCTTTAATTTTATTATTCAGAATTTATGTAAAAATTAAGATAGTGAATGAGCTTAAATATATGAATTGATGAATATTTTGCAGGATGTTTGTATACTATGCGAACGATATCTTTACTATGTACGCAATTACCCTCTGGATATGTCAACAATAATTCACAATGCCGTGCTAGGATGAATCGTTCGAGCATGGGTTGGGATTCATTGGCTTTACGCATCCTCCAACAGACTATCAAGCTCGGCTTTCAGGTTATTCTTGTTTTATTCGCTCGTTTACTTGCTCAGAT
The DNA here is from genome assembly GCA_037389465.1 of Baylisascaris procyonis. NCBI lineage: Eukaryota > Metazoa > Nematoda > Chromadorea > Rhabditida > Ascarididae > Baylisascaris > Baylisascaris procyonis. The sequence continues at coordinate 1,640,874 of JAZARR010000250.1, forward strand.
TATTCTTGTTTGTTAATTATTTATTTATTTGTTTATTTATTTGCTTGTTTATTTATTTATCGTTTATCGTTTTATTTACTTATCATTGACCGTTTTGAGATATATATATATATATATATATATATATATATATATATATATATATATATATATATATATATATATATATATATATATATAGGGGGAAACAGGTCGTTTTATAAATGTGACGTGGACCCTTAGAGGTGTGGTAAATTGCCTCACGGGTAAGAGAGATATAGCTGTTTCGTCCCTTTTCATATTTGATCTTTTTCATCACAAAAGCACTTCACGTATTATAGCATTTAGATATTGAAATACAATAGAACATATCATAATATATGGTGTAAATTTTGGGATTATATATTCCCAAAAAATTTGAGACCATTTTGTTATTCATAGATTGGTGGTGTTTTTTCGAAATATGTAAATAGGCTTTATCCAGAGGGTGGAGCAAGAGGGAAGGGTGGTGAATTTCGAGGATATAGAAGGGATGAATTTCGAGGATATGATTCAGAAGTCTATTTGGACAGGAGGTTGACCTATATTTCGAGGAATATTTGCATTTCGAGACACTTACAGATCAATATAAGGATAATACTGATGATTGCAGGATGTTGACGAAAAAATGTTATGTGGTGATTTACTCTTCTCAGGGCATACTATCTCGATGGTGATCAGCTCTCTAACAATTGGCTACTATCTTCCACATTCACACAAATCTTTAAGGTATTTCATATTAGCAATGGTTAAATATTTGCGCATTTAAACGAGTTTATTTTTGCAGCTAATGCTAGTTGCATTTATTTATCGCAAATTTAAATAATTACAAAATATATTTATTTTATACATTTAGGCAAATAATTCATGATTACTTTATTATGCGTGAATGTGCTATGTATAGTTTTTTTTTTTGTTAAAACGGGACAATAATTTCCAAGATTTGAGGTTTATCCAGGTTTATGGAAGTATAGATGAAATTTTTATTTGAATTGATAAACTAATCTTGGCTACATTACATTACTGATGGCTAGCACAACTCTATTCTAATAACGATGGCGTTATGCAGCATATTTTTGGTGGGTACGAGTTTGTTTTCGGTTTTCCTTTCTATCTCAATACCTACACCTCCCCCTCCCTCCTTCTCATCCACCCTTTCTTTTTTCCCATCTACAAAGATTTGGCCTTCAGAAACTGGTGGATCTGGTGGATCAAGTAGAAAGCTGATATAGGAGGTTTTAATTAGGTATAGGTTATGCTGACCAAAATTCGTTGGCCTGGCTTGAATAGCTTTCAAGCTTCGAACTGCCGGAAATGCAGACAAATGAATACATACACATTAGCACAAACGTAGCCTTGTTGTAATGCTTTTTGTTTCGATGTAAATCCTTATGAAAACTTCATAAATATCGTTGCTATTATTCCATTTAAGGTTCGCTATGGGAAGGTCGCAGTTTGCAGGTATGTGCCATGGGTGTTGGCGTGGATCGGTATGATATGTATGGTGGTTAGCAGAACACATTACACAATTGATGTCGTTTTTGCTTATTGGTTATCGACGGGTATCTTCACGTAAGTGTATTATCCATTGATTTTTTTCTTCAATGATATTATATTTCAGGTGTTGCTAAATCTTTCAAATCCTCCTAAATGATCTTTGAGGTATTCCTAAATGTTATCTTTCAAGTACTCCTAAATTTGCCGTTACATTCAAATTCAATTTGTAAACTCTACTATCACTAAATTAAATCACAATTTAGAGTCCTTTAGCTTTTGATCGTCTTTTGTAACGGAATTCATCGTTCAACCGAGCGGAAATTGATTTCCGCTTTCTTTTTTCTTTCAACTGTACAGAAATTTGTTAAAGTTTTCATTGATGCAGATGGATGGATAACTGTAATTTGTAAAAGTGATGTTTAGAGATGTAGATTGTCGAAAAAAATTTATTCAGTCAAGGTTTACTTATGCTTTGCATTAATATTTTCAGAAGGCTTTGATTTCTATTTCTTTTTTATTAAAATAAAGCGGTAAGACAAATCTTTTTACAAAAGATTTGCATAGACGATCGGATATGATAAAATATGAATGTATTTATTGCTAACATTTCCACATTTATTAGCATCTTGTTTAGGTATATTTATACGAGTATATTAAGTTAATGGGTATTGACATGAATCGGTATGATATGAATGCAAATTTAGCTTGTTGAAGCCACCTTTTATATATATAATTTTTACACCTGTATTGTGCAGCCGTTTGTCTCTTCGATACATTGCATTTCCTCAATAATATCTGCACATTTATTAAAGCATTTCGATAATTTACCTATTTTTTAGTCTCTATCATTCGTTTTGTGAAATCGAGACAACACGACAAAGAGAGACGACAATATTGCGACGTTTATGGATAATGTGCGTTGTTGAATGGCTCGAAGAAAGCACTTTACCCGGCAGGTAATGATTCTTTAAATAATACCTGCTAGGGATCTTATCTCATTGCATTTTTTTTTTTTTTTTTTGGCAGCATCTGTGATAAATATACCTCGTTTTCTTTAACGTGAACATTTGCATATAATAAATCGTATATGTTCACATCGACTGCTAAAATTTCTAACCGATGGAATTTATATGTATGGATATTTTTATTTCTGCGTCTTTATTCGTTTATGCGTATCCCTGCGTATATATGGCTTAGGCTTAGGCTAGACTTAGGCTTAGGTTTGGGCTTAGGCTTAGGCTTAGGTATATACACATTGGTCTGTAGTTGATATCAGCAATGAGTGAGGTGTGCCTAAATGTTTCCTTTATTATATGGTTCGCGATATTTGTTTGTATGGATATCGTAGGGTGTTATCAGATAGTGGCCAATATAAGAAATTATTAATGAAACTTTAAAATACAAATATTACATTCGAATTTAATATTTTAAAATATTTTCATCCGAATGTATTGCTCTACAATTTGGTATGACTTGCATGGGAGATGAGGGAGTGAGGGGGGGGAGGTGGGAATCGTTTATGTACTGCACGAGAAAATGAAATTGTCATAGTTATGGCTTTTAACATTGTATTTAGCATTAATTAACGTTCTCTCATATTATGTTGAATTATCTATCATCTTATCAGTCAGCATTAATCACTCTAGTCATTCTTGAAGGATTATAAATTTTTCAAATGCTTTGTTTAGATCTGATCCCTACTATTTTTCTATCATCTACATAATATAAAATTGATGTTTATTGCAAAGCTAGAAAATATTTGAAGTCTTTATCTGTTTATCACTGTTCATTGCTTTGTCTGCTATCAAATTATGATGATTCGAAAAAACACTTTTCGTGCAGTGATTGGCCTTCGTTATCGTGAGGTAAAATTGGCTAGGCGAGGGGAGAAGGGTGGGGTGGGGTGGGGTGGGGGGGTACGATGAGAACATTCCAGCGAATCATTATTGGTGGGGAAAAAAATCAGTAAATCAGATTCGTGCAGCAAACTATCTCTCTTCCTTATCACTTAGTAAATAATCAAATATGCTTTTCGCTTGTTCCATGGTTCAGTTATCCTATATTTTTTGGAATGTTTAAATTGCGTCATCGAAGATCATTGAGTTGGAATGTTGCTCAATTAGAGACAGCCGGCTACATTAATGAGTCATTTAAGCGAGGGCAGCCGTGTGTCAAAATGAGCTCTACTTTATAGTTGCAATGAAATTAAAAAAAAAAATCCATTTAATGTACCTTTATAGTGTTGCATTCATCAAATGCTCTATGGCAACATCTCTACTTGCATGCTTATGTGTTTATCCATCTTCCCATTGATTTCCCATACTCCATTATTTACTCTAAAGTGCTTATTATTTGAAGGTTCGAGAACACATTTGAAGTACCACTATTAGCGCGATTATTGAAATGGTGGAATGATCGCTCAAAATCACACTATACACCTAATACAAAGGAGCCTTCATCGATTGGTGCATTACCTGTGTGATCTCAAATAGCGAAATCACTTCATCACTTACGTATGCATATAATTTTCCTGTCATAGTTTATTATTATTCAACATCAATTGCTATCATTTATTCCGAACTGTGGAATAATGAAACTGATGTATGGAAATAAATATTCGCTCATAGAAATAATAAAACTTATAATTTTAGGATGGAAGTGGAAGTATGGGAGGCGACATTTAGATGATCAAAAAAAAAAAAATTTTTTTTTAACGCTTGAGTCTCCCCTAATGCGCTTGGAGGTAATTTAACGAGACATCTTTGAAAACAATGCGGCATTTAAATTGGGGGGGGGAGGGAGGGAGGGGTTTGATTTCACTTCTTCCTTGATCTAGACGTAATCTAGATGTTCATCGAACATTTTCTCATATTTTCATTCACATGTATTCGGAATCGGAATTGCTAAATTACTACTGATAAATGCTTAAGTTCTTTTTTTTTGGCATTAATACTGTCAACAAACATGAGGCAAATATATATAGAAAAAATTATAGAATTAGCATTAAAAAAGCTTCATTAATTGTATATTATCTACTATTGTTATAAGCAATTATATATTTCATTTACTTTAAGATTCCTTAATTTTGGAGATGTATTTAAATAATGATATATGGTTCGCGTACTTATTATGCAAGTTGCAAATTATGCAAATAATAATAATGATAGCCTTAAGACTAAATATTTTTGCACAATATTAGCAGACGAATTTAAGCCTTTATTTGATGGAAGACTTATTGAGGACTATAAGTCGAGGTCGATCCATTCAAATGAAATGCACCGCCTTTTGATCATCTCTAAAGGTGGATTTTCATTCAGGGAGAACTTCATGTAAGCAGGTAATTCCGGAATGCAAAGGCGTGTAATTTCAGGTAGGAATCCAGAACATTTTTTTAAGGCAGGGAGAAGGGATGAGAGAAAGGCGGAAGCGAGTATTCACCTTGGAATATGATTAAGACGAATGATTTAGATTTGAATTTTCTTTTTACCCCACAGGATATGTAAATTTTTAGGGGATGAGGGGGTGCTTTCCCCCTCCCCCCTTATTGGCTGTTTCACTTGTTATTGTCGTCTTCCAATAGTATTTTTTTTGTTTTCATTTGCTGTTTTGTGTTAATAATTGTCGTTCGCTTCGATCTCAACTGTGATATAGTAGCAATTATTTTTATGGTTGTTAAATATTATGGGCAAATTTTTCTATCGAATGTTAAAGATTGTAAATAAAAGTAAATTCATTTATTCAAAAAGGTCGCAAATTATCTGCATAGAATTCATAAGGTTTATACACCTTAGAGATATTGCTCAACGAACTTATCAATTAGTTGCTTGAAAATAGAGATAATATTTTAAATCCTTATCAAGTATTTCAATGCAAAACTTCATCGTTATCGCTTATATCGGAGCGCACAATAATCGATGAATCAATTAGATCCTCTTATGTTTAGCGGTTATATGCTTGGTTGAAATGAGATCTGCATTTTATTTATAAATATTTGATGTATCGTTGAGAAGGCCCTACTGTCTACAAGTAGGCTATAGCCTAGAAGACCTGAAATTTACGACCTTTATCTAGGAGTCCTTTTAGTTTTTTAGGTTTTTCGAGAGGGGTATTGATCGAGAAAAGACGATTTCTGAGTTTTTCAATGAGTGAATTGATAAAATTTTGCACTGATTTAACCGCATAGGGTTACAAGCATATTGAATTTTTAATGCTTTATCAGTAGTCTATTTTATCAAGTCGAAATCGGCGTCAAATCCTTCGATTTAATAAAATTGCTGTTGAAAAAAACCCAGCAAACCAAAATTACACCGTTGCAGGGTTCATTTTAAAAGTTGACCAACACGGTTTGATCAAAAATTTTTACGGTGCACGAGAATTAGATCGTATAAAATAGAATATGGCGCATATGTCACGCGAAGGTTTCATATCGCAAACGTATCCTACTCACCTTCTCTAGTGTTCTTTGCATCTCAATTTCGACTCCTTCCTTTTTTTAAAAAAAAAATTCTCCATATATGTCCATATATAGAATAAAATTTAGAGCTGCAAAGTTTATTTGTATCTTAACACTACGTCACATTCAAATTCATTCCCGCTCTTTGACGTATTTGATATTCAACCAAGAGGGGGGTAGTTCGGTGTGTAGAAGATAGGGTGATAGGTACATGTAGTGGATGGCTGCAGCAGTTGTGGTTGGACTTGTTGCCGTATTTGAGCATGGATTATCATATCAGTATCACAATTATTGAATCTGATCTGCTTGGGATCTTATCATTTCTTCCATTATTGCTTGCCTGTCTTGTTGTTATTCCAGCCGTATTTTAGAACGCGAACGGCAATGTGAAAGTGATTTGGAAGAAGGGAGGAGGGGAAGGGTTGAAGCATTTTAGTAAATATGTTGTTGGGGGAGGGGGGGATAAGCTTCAAAAATTATAGGGTATAAGATGTTATCTACAAGTTGTTGTATATTGTAAAGTAGAATGCCGAATTAAATTTGCCGTCTCTAGCAATGCCGATTGTTGTTTCTTGTAGTTGTAATGTGATTTATGACCGATAGCCATAGTCTTTTTTGTTATTTCTGTACGCATGAATTTACAATTATATTTGATGATAGGGCGTAAATTAATCCTTATCGCTCATTGTTATCGTCGAGTTGATATAAATTGAAATAGAAAACCTAGAAGACCGTTTCGGTTCGCTTGATGAATTCAAATCTGTGGCGCTGAATATATTTGTGTGTACTTGGGAAAGAAACAACAGTTATTGCCGTCATCTTCAATCTTTTTTTTTTTAAATTTTACTGAAGCGTGTTGATTTGTTGTTTTAATTTCGAAAGGATCACATATTGCTTCAGATCTATACCAGTTGTCACTTCTCTCTCTCCCCCCCCCCCCCACCCCTTACCCCCTTCCTGATTGGGTGGGGGAAGCCCGGTGGGAATAATTGCCACACAGCTGTCATCTTGCAGCATACAAAGAGTCCGATTAGATTAATGAAGGTTGCTGAAAATTGATTTAATTCAGGCCAGTACAAAGTTTGATTTGCGTTTTGCAATGGCTTGCCCCATAATTTTGAATTTAACGTGAACGGCGTTATGTGTGCATTAGTGGTATATGCAGCCGAGAAGATGCTGCTGCATAATTCATTCTTCACTGTGGAAAGTTATAGAACCACTATCAAAACTATAGGTGATATATTTCGAGGGTAGCTACTTTTTGGGTAATATTACTGCTTTCATTGGTAAATATCTACTCTAAGTGCGTAGTATTTTGCATGCCATTCGTTGACCGTTAATAAATATTAATCTTTAATTACAAATTACCTATTACTTCGAAAGAAATATACATCATTGGGCGATGATGTCATCTGTAAAAATAACGCACACATAATTTTATGTAAATTTTTTTAATATGTTTATCTATAACTCTTTTCTTACTATTCTATTTCTAATCCCTATTTAAAGATGTATAATCGGCAATTTCGATGTAACTCATTTATTTGAATAAACCATTGGTTATACTGAAGCAGATAAGAATTTTTTTATACAATATTTTTTCCCATGGTTAAGATAGTCTTCGAGCCAGTAGATGTGTGCGTCGTTTGCGCCAACGTTCGACCTTGAAAATTCCCTTCCGCTCGTCAGAGATGATCCACGCTGGTCATCCGTGATTAACGTCTTCTTTGGGGCTTGGTTGTTACTAAAGGATTTCTTATAGTTTGTCGAATCATTGAAATGACACCAATCTCCTCGTTAACCGCTCGCTGATGTGACTAGTGAAATTGTTGGTTTTATTAATCGTTATCACCTTTTGAAGGATTTATTTGCGATTCGATCGAGGATACTTACGATGGCATGCACTCAAATGATCGATGAGCCGTTGTTTAGCGACGACGATGATGAGACAAGCGATGATCAACCAGTAAGTGATTTTCTTATGCCAGAAAAAAGGCGGCGATGCGTTCTTCATTTATGGAATTTCGTGTTTTTTGCACCTCTTTTAGGTAACATAACTTCACCATCTGCGTTATTGTAATGCGATATTTTAATTCATCATTGATTGTTGGGAAGATATCGGTTGAAATTTAAGGTGCATAAGATGCGACTGCTGGGTACTACGATTTATTTTTCAGTTCGTATTTAAGAATTCCAATGTTGATTTGAGACCCAAACCCGTAAGGTCAAGTTGGTGATACCTGTAAGGTTAAAAGTCATGAAATTGGTGCTTTCCAAAAATTAAACCAGTGTTCGCTCCACTTGTGAAAGGCTCCAACTCTAATAGTTTTTGATGAATAGTTTAGAGCCAAAAACTCCGATCGCTTGTTTTCCTCAATAATTTTAAAAACTCCATGCCTACGTACGTAAAAGCTTTTCCGGAGCAAAATTTTTTTCATTATCGCAAAATAGATTGAAAGTTTTTGCTCATATTTTAAATGTTTTTATATAAAATACCGCCAGGTATCCTTTATGCTGTCAGTAAACCTTTGACTTATAATTATGAGTAATTCTCAGGTTGGCTATGTGGAGTTTAACGTGAAAGGTATAACGAAAAATTGCGCAATATTGAAGGAAGAAAACGTTGTAGGACGAGCGGCCGATAAGGGAGCAACTATCGTTATCGATGACCCGGTTCGGTTGTCATTCTTTCGTTCTTTTTTTTTGATTGAAAAGTAGGATTTTCTTGCCTTTATTCTGATAGAGGTTATTAATAATTTGATTGTTTTGCTTCGAACGATATCATCGAGCATATTCCAGTTCTGTGGTATGCTTGGAAATATGCGAGGAAAAGGTCTACCTCGTTGTTTTCTATGGAGAAGAGGTAGATTCTTCTAGAATATCAGTTATAATGAACCGTGAAGTTGAGTGGGGGGAGGGGGGGGGGGGGAGGAAGAGCAGTAATATTATTGCAGAGCTCCTGTTTCATATAAGCTAGATCCCTGTGATTAAGTGGTATTGTTGCAAATCGATTTGTACGATATGGCAACGCTTTCTAACGGCGATCATAATGTGGTGATTTGATGGTTCTCATTTTCAAATATCACCTATTTGATCGTCGTTTCAGACAGTATCATCGTCGCATGCACGTATTACGGCAATCGATAGAAACACATTCTTTATAGCGGACCTCAAGTCGACGAATGGCACTCAAGTAGATCAGGTGGTTTTTACTATATATCCTGAATGAGGTTATTCTTGTTTTCTTAACCTTCTCGTCTCTCCAACCTTCATAACTTTGAGTTTTACCGATAGGTGTGAATACGGCCGATTCGACAACGAATATAATGATGAGATTATATTTAGGTGAGATTGAGTGAACCATATCGGCAATACGGTTTACGTGATGGTGCGATTATCTATTTTGGCAAAGTTAGGGTGAAGTTCTCAATGGTCGATCCGATGCCTATCGCAGCGGTATTTTTCCTTTTTCTTTTTTCTTTTTTTTTATTGAATGAGGGAGACAAAAGCAGTAAAACCTTAATCATGAGATTCGTGCATAGGTTTATAGAGGGAAGGGGAGAGATGGGCACCAAGTTTTTATGTTCCAAGTTTTTTTCGAAGAGAGCAGTGTAACCATCAAACGAGATCAGAAAGCTATGTAGTCGAGCAGAAGAGATTTTTTTGATCTTCCAGCGAGAATCCTACCAGTTTTCCAAGTTGCTTCATTAGTAATGAATGAGTACTTTGCCTTTCTGTCGTTTAGATTTGGTCTTGAACTGTTGGCCTTGCTTGAAAGTTCAGCAAAGCAGCTGAAACATTTAGGCGGCTAATGAAATTTTTTATGAATTTTTTTTCTCAATTTTTGGAAGTTTTTGGCTGATTTACGTTTTGCTTATTCTACGATTGAAGTTGTGCTTAGTTATTGAAGTGGGTTACTGGCAGGTTGTTGAGATGATAGCTGGCTTGATGTGAAGTACTTATCGGCAGTTTTGTAAGCTCGATTTTCGCTGTTTCGTTTGGATTTCTTCATTTGGTAATCTTCTCCCAATTTGGAGATATGATCGGATTTTATGAGGGTATAGAATATTTTTCCTGCATTATTTATTATCCTACACAGTTTTTATAGACTTATTGATTCCAAAAAGTGAGATGAAGAAGGATACGTTTAACTCGCAAATTCGGGAAGGGGGATCGTTGGAAAAATGGTGTGAAAGATGCGTCAAATTATTTGCAAGCCAAAGAGCTGTTGTGATTTGTTTAATTGTTCATTTAACTGCGACGGAATTTGAAAGAAGAGCTTGTTGCTTCTTTATATTTTAGAATCTCCTCACTTATCAATAAGCATGGGACATGCGTCACTCTCTCGTACAATTGGTGGATATAGGACCTCCCCACCTTCTCCCTCTCCACTATACACTCTTGTCCGTACCTGCTCTTTATCTTCTATGGTTTCACTATCGCTGAATGTTTTTAACTGGGTGTATTGCAGGGTGTGCCTTTGCCTACGGCACCTACTTTTATGTTTGCCGAACCGCCTATCGGTAAGTTTCTTTTTTTTAAAATCCGCTCTGCGCTTCTTATTTAGGATGTCGCATTATCGATGCAATGAGGATTGAGTATTAAAAATGGAATTTTTATGTAATATTCGTTATTTTCTTTTGCAATATTTGAAAAGGAAATTTTTTTATATAGATTGGGTAACTGTTATGTTTGCGTTATCTTTATCAATGATTAGAGGAGAATTATATTGGCAAGAATGCTTTTAATCTGAATAGTTGCTTTTAGAGGTGAAGTTTTACTAAAGATTGAATACTATCGTTTGGATTATGTTTGGGACAGAGGTGTATTTATATTGGTTTTTTTTTTTATTTTTCAGCTCATTCGTCACTTGCAAATGCGAAGAGTTTATTGAAGGTTTGTTTCTGTTCGTCAGTATACGTTTTTTTTGTCTTTGTCTCTGTTTTTATAAGCTCATACTTGTGTAGAATTACAAGATGTGTTAAAAATATTGACGAAAAGCTCATTTGTATAGTGAGAAGAAAAAGAAACTTGTTTGCTGTTTTTATTTAGAAATGGGAAATGGACTTCGTTGTACGCTTTCAGGTCTTGTAAGGCAGAAGTCGTTTATTGGAGCGCAAAAGTTGTTTGCAAGTTTCTTTACAAAGCTTTGAAACGTTTATGGGATTTGTTTATAAAAAAATTTAAGTTTTTCGCTGTGAACTTTGCCATTAATTGGGATACATTTTGCTGGTTCGCTATAAATTTTTAATGAAATATTTGAGGTGATTCGTATATATTCGCATATTCGGTTTTCTTTCTTCGCAAATATTCTGTGTTTTATATGTTTTTGACGATTCTTATGCATTGCTTTATTAATCACCAACAGCTTTCTTAGTTATATTGTAGGGAACATTTGTATATGTATATATATATATATATATATATATATATTTTTTTTTAACGTTTCATTTTTCATTATTTAACGTTTAGATGACCACGCCGATCGATGCGGTATGTAAAGTAACATGCCCACTACCATCAAGAGAGACACCTTCAATAAGCTTATTAGCGCAGCCATTACAAACAAATTCGCTGTGTAGTTCAACCCCGTGAGTTCATTTTTTAATGCAGTCAATGTTTTAAGATTATTGTGTTGCATTTTTTATGGTCAATTGTATGCATAGTATGATAAGTGTGTCATCATGAAAAGTTTTATGATTCGTGACTGATAGATCCACTTCGATGCTTGCCCACTGCTAGGCATGTCTCCCGATTCTTGTAAGTGGCAAATAGAGGTAGCGGCAATTTCTCAGTCTTGTTTGATCTAAACATTGACAACCTGTCCGATCAATTCCAGAATCCGTTTCCTTTAGGGGAGTGGTTGCGATTTAGCTCATGACATTTTTGCGGCATAGGTTGAGAGGGGAGAGGTAGCAATAGAGGGAGATTTTCTGAAATTCAAGAGGGAATAAGCGGTCTTTGAAAAGTTTCATTTTCGTTTGCGTCATTGAGCCCACTGAACTTATCAAGGCCGTTTGATCGTTTAGAAATGGAAATACTATCATTTTTTTTAATTGAAGGAAGAAAACGACGAGCCGTTTCGATTCGGATGACGTGTATCGTTTAATGGTCGAACAGGCAAGTAAACCAAGAGATGATATACTTATTCATCCGGAGACACCTAAATCGAAGGATATTTACGATTTGGAGAGTTCACCAGGTTCATCGCCGATCAAGAAGGATCACTATGCTGATCCATCTCCATCATTGGAAATATCATCAACGAGTGACAAATATCATCAACAACGAACAGTCCTTAAACCGCTGAGTTTGGGCGTGTGCAATGTAGCTGCAAACGATGGAATATTATCGAAAGAAATGAGACAGGGCGAAGGAGAAAATGACCTAAACGGACGGTGAGTATCTTCATTTTTGATCTCTCCAGGTCTATTCTTTTACGGTCATCGGTGGGGACCCGGCAACTCAAGGAAGGCTTAAGAATAATAGAAAATTTTATGCATATTTCTGTTTTGATCGCTTACCCAATTTTAAGTTGAGATCAAAGGTCTGACCCTTTTTGATTACCTTTTCCACGACTCATTATGATCAGGTTCTAAACTCGTACAACTTGCATAGATAGAGAGCTGATTGTCGACACGAGCATATACTAAAGCCTGGGTTAGCCAACATTGCTTGCATTGTTATGCATTATGGCAACGATCGATCTGTGTATGGCATGCATCATAAAATTTACAGCCGTTGGAACCTGTGAACTTGATTTACGGCATAAACTTAGTTCACTTGATGTAAAATTCTTTTTCATTCAAATTCAACAGCTTTTTAATTTCTTTTTTGTTCCTCTAACTTCCACATTTCTTTTATCATTGAGGCTCGAGCTGATTTTTTGCATCGTCTCTTTTTCACTTATTTTCTTTGAGAGTTATAGGCAGGAGGTGTTATTTAGTGTGTTATTTATTAACGGATGAGAGAAGCAATGAGGCAGGGCATTATCTTAGTTGTCCAACAAAGATAAGCAATATATATAGTTAATTTATGCATTCGTTAATTTAATGGCAGGCATTGTGGAAGTGCACAACACACCGATGTCTCATTCGATATGGTTCATCAGCATAGCACTCGAAAAAGGCAGCAAAAGCGTTCGCTGAGGTCAGGTACAATACCGAGGTCGAGCACTACTAAAAGACAGTCTCGCCGAAGACGATCGCCGCAAGATGATGAGTACAAATGTTCATGTAGCAGCGGTGTGCGCAATAGCGAAGCACAAACACCAAGAAGATGTTAGTTACTTATATGTTTAACTTATTTTATGACTCCACATATCTGGAGACTGTAATGATCACTAATAATGTGTTTAAAGATTCTGCTGTCCAACCCCCTTCCCCCCTCTCTCTCGAGAAAATTGCGATCAGTAAACCTGTAATTTTATGCGTCTTTGCATTTAACTGGGTTGCGATCAGTAAACCTGTAATTTTATGCGTCTTTGCATTTAACTGGGCAATCTTATATCGTTGTGATAAGCTGCTGCGTTAAGGTTGGTGGTGGACTGAGCTTAGAGATAACGTATCTTACTATTTCTCATTTTTTAAGTCATCTGTTGATTATTGTTTTGTGAGCTTACAATATTTCAAGGTGACCAATTGAAAGACCATCCATCAAGCATTATAAGAGCTAATTTATGGCTTTCAATGCTTGTTTTATTTCCTTGCCACTATATCCTTTCATTTGCCATCCAGAGCATCTTATTGGGTCGGTGGGGTAGTTATGTAAGGAGGATGCTATTTTCATTAGAACCGAATGCTAGAAACTAGGAAAGAAATTGGGAGGGGGGGGGGGGAGGTGGAAGCAAACGAGCACTAAAAGTTGAATTGGTTGCATGTTATCAGATATTGCGTTGTTATCAGGTGTTATCAAATATTACACTGATTAAAGTAGAAAATTCATTGAATAAAATCGTTTCTACAGCTAATCTGTTGAACGTCAATGTGATCTCTTTAGTGACATATATTATTGAATTGGTATTCGAGGTTCGTTGAAGCATCCGCTTTGTTTCTATATCTGTAATGCATCATCGTGCCCTCCCCGTACCATTTCTTAGCAGCACAAATCTCTTTGAAAAAGGAGAACGTTGTATGTACCCCTTCTTTTGTGTGTTCCTTTCTGTCTTGAAAACTCAGGAGACATTCGAATACATATTCTTCGTTTTTACGCTATTATTTCTGGAAATCATCGACTAAACATTCTCGTGAAAAGTTGGATGTATGTGGGATATACGAGGAAAGTTTATATAGTTCGCAGTGAGCGAATTGATAGGAAGCAGGTTTCGCTGTTTGCTGAGCTTCTTAGGCTTCATTTCGATGTAATCGTTCTTCGTGATAAGGCAATAGGTTGTTTTAGTTTGCCCACCGGTTGGCAAAGGTGAAAATCGAATAACAGAGAATACTTTATGTCTCAATTTCCATGAATTTTCATCGATATTGCAGCTTCACGCTTGGCGAGTAGCGAGCGTCGAATGATCGACTTTAGCGTTTTCCTCCATTCTGTGGATCGCGACGACAGTGCAGAGTCATGCCAATCGGAAGGATGGGAAAGTGATGACGATATTCCTTTAGCAATGGTCAAAAAACGTTTGGAGCGAAGCGGAGATGAAAAGGCGTCGCGGACGTGTCCATCAGATGGTTAGTTTTTTTTTTTTAATATTTTCATCGAGGAGAGCCAATTCCATTGCGTTTGGTAGGGGATATATGGGGATGGATGGCTTCACTCAGTTTGTCTAGTATATTGTGGGACTAAAGTGCTAAGTCATTTTATTGGAAGAGGAGGTATCGGGTTTTTAATTTTATCCCCCTCCCCCCCCCCCCCTATTTCTTAGCGAAATAGAAGGAAAGTTGGACAAATTATACTTAAGGTCAGCATTTGAATGTAGGATAGCTGATCGAAGCTAGTGCAAAAAGAGGGATATCGCTTTAAATGACTATTTCTGAGGAGTGTATTTTTTGACTTCTCAAGAGAATGGAGAAAGTTTGTGTTATTTGTTTGAATTCTTCCTATTTCTTAAATCCGCATTAGTTTTGCATCTTTCTTTACTTTTGATTTCTTTATGAGAGGTTAAATGAGTTAAGATCGATATGCGTATGAAGTCACAGTTGGGGGTCGGGGTGATGCGATGCTCTCTCGTGAATTGAGCTGTAGAAATACTTCAGTTAAGCCTTTATAGATGATAATGGGATGAGAAAATTTCAGATGACAATATTTTTAGAGGAGCATGTTATATGATAAGATGGGGATTGAGCGCTTTGAGATTTTACGGGCTACGTTATAGCTGCCTAGCACTTTGGGCTTTAACTCAGAACATTACTTCGATATCTGTTGCATTTTGGCGCACATGGAATCAGCGCTTGGCCATGTTCGCGGGCTTGTTATTTTCGAATATTGAGCGCGGAAGTTCAAATTATCCTATTTAAAACATTTACCGACGAGCTGCTTAAAAATTCTTAGAGATATATACCTTCAGTTGTGCTCGCCTGATTTCCATTGTATTCGCTACAATTTGTTTCGCATCATATCAACTCTTTTACAATGGTATGGATGAACAAACGATGCTTCCCATCAAGTTCAAATGAGGTTTGCTTTGCAGATAAAGCGAAACGCTATGCAACAAAGAAAGAGCAGCACCTAAATTACACTGTGGAAACTCCTAAGCGAGCGCCAAAGAAGAAAAAACGCACTCATATTCGTAGAGGCGACTTCAGACAAAACGTAGACAGCACACCTTTGGATGCTTTACAGGGTGGAATTTCGGCAAATCGACGAAACGCAATGAGAAAGGTAAATCTGCTTTAATATTTGATCGTCTACAAGATGTTTTCTAATGAAATAAAGGCCGAGCGATGGAAACTCAAAGACTGGAAACATCCTTTTTGAGTTCAGGAGTCTCTGATCCTGAAAGGTTACAAAATACCACTGTCGCATCTCTAATCGCCTTGTTCCAATTGTTTATTATTTAGAGAACGAGAAATCACCGAACTTAATATGTCTCTATAGGAATTGTCGCGTCTGAGGGCTTTAAAAATTTCCAAGTTGATCTGTTTCGACAGGGGTGGGATATGGCTCGGCGACGAATGTTTGTTTATTCATGTATTTATACAACCGACCAGATGCGAGAGATGAAGCGCTTCTTCATCTCTCGAATTTTGATGCAATCGGTTGGTTTATTAGGCAGAGTTACGTTAAAAAACCCTATCACTGGAATCTCTGTGGCATGCGTTTTCACTTCTTTTTAAATAGATTCAAGAGGTGCTGTTTAGTGCTGAACAAATATCTGGAGCCAATTCTTATCTGAATCCAGTTTATGTTTACTCCATTCGGCGTTCTTTGATTACGTTTTTGGAATGCAAGAACATGAGTGTGCTTACAGACCAAGGACTGTGTGGTAATATGGGGGGGGGGGATTAGCTGTTATTTTTAGCTTATGATTTAAAAATTATTTTGTTTTCAGCGGCGACCTGGGAAGACTGCCTGAATACTCGTCTCACAATCATGCTCTATCTTCGTTGCCTATCGAGTGGTTGCAAGTATACTAGCAGTTGTTTATTCATCTCTCGTAAATATGGTGCTTTTTCAATGCTCATTTCTCTCGTTCACTGTGCTCACAAATCTTTTTTGTTTTCCTCCTTGCGTATCCTGTATGTGGCTATTCTCTTCGAGCAGAATCTTGTCGATGTGAGATTCGGCTATTGGTTATAGAATATTATATTTATGATTCCATGTTTTGTAACATTTTCAACGAACAAGGAAGTATCGTATATGCTTTGAAAGCATGACTGTAATAGTTATATATGCTGTTGTTTTGTTTTTATCCATTATAGACAGCGAAAACTTTCAAACCTCATTGACTTGATTAACACATGAGCAGTCCCTAACGTCCTCCAATTAGGCGGAGGGAGGAGGGAGAGATAAATTAGTTAGGATTCCTGGGAATTTAAAAATTGTAAAACGACTCCAGATTAGGTAAAGGTTCGAGTTTGCAATTACAAGAGAGAAAATGTTTTGAATTTTTGATGCATTATTCGTGTTGTATTCGTTATCCCATAGTTAAAACACCACTGATTTGTATAAAAATCTTCCATATTCTCTATAATCAACTTCCGGTGTCATTTCTTTTGTTTTTTTTCTTTTAATTTGAAACAGTTATGCCTTTTTTATTCTCAATATTTCTTTTGTCTTTTCAACTCTAATTTGTTCACGAATTTTAATATTCTCATTGAAAAGGATTGCTCTTATCATTGCATTCGTGAGCATTCATTTGAGCGTATGACCTCGTCAAATTGAATGAAAAGCATTTGCATGTAAATTTTACCTCCAAGATTATTCGCTGTTTGTCATGTTTTTCTTCATCATAGTACTTTATGTTCAGTGTTCCTAATATTCTATGTTTATTTTTCAACTGATATCCTTGATATAAAGAGGCTTCGTTTTGAATTGATTTATCTTTACCACCTGTATTTTCTTCATGAAAATGGAGCTTTCCGACGAAAGAAGGTATATCGATATCTTTACATCCGACGTTTTTGAAAGAATTTCACGCGAAATCCTGCCACCGTTATTCCATCTCAACCACGAAGGTGATGAGAAGGGGTCGTCCGCCTTTTTAGAAAAAAAAATTCTGACTTAAGTCTATATATGACAGGTCTATTGGCAGTCTTTTGATCTGAATGAGAATTTAACTCTAAGACCTTCAGCATGGGAAATTGAATACATGAGCAGTTTGTAACTGTAGCAGTTTTAGTGATAATGGAAATGAGTTCACAACGGGTAAACAATGATTTTGTAGTTTCAACGACCAGTAATTAGCGTTTCTTAAACGTCATTTAATATTGACGAGGCAAGAGTCACTAAGACCTAAGGGAAGAGGCTTCATTTTAGGAGTTTCAGGAAACGTAATGTTTAGGTAGCTTTCCAGCCAGGGTGGCGATGCTTGCTCAATGACTTTGAGTTTCATCAGGTAGAGATTTGATAAAGTTGTTTATTTAATGAAATATTGCATAAATACTTTTAATAAATATCATTTTGCATATCATGTTGGCTTGACGATCACTGTTATCGATCCCAAACTCCGCATAAATATGCTCGGTTCTCTCAGCCATCGCCTACATCATTCACGACAGTATTCGTATGTTTTCATTAATTCTATCGTCTATGTAGCTGTTCTGTTCATCATTTGAGGCTTACGTCATTACTTAAGCATTGAGTGCATTTTTACGTTCTAACTAGAATCTTAGAGTACATAATACGTTGCATTGTATACCAGTAAATAATGCGTTGTATATGGGTGCTGCAACAGTTAGCTATTTCTAGCAGTCTAACGCAATTATCTACTTCATGCGCATTTGCGTCCTTTGCTGCGTAACGTAACAAACGGCCTTGATTACTTTTTCTAACGCTTACAAACTGCATTAATAACGTACTGGGAGAATTGCGATCGTTTCGTTTTTTGGTTTCTTTGCTTCAGGTGCAAGAAACTGCCCTGTTTTCTTTACATTAAATGATTCAAACTGCATTAATCAGGTAGTGGGGGGATTGCGATCGTTTCGTTTTTTTGGTTTCTTTGCTTCAGACGCAACTAACTGCCCTTTTTTCTTGATTTTAAATCATTCAAACTGCATGAATCAGGTAGTGGGGGGATTGCGATCGTTTCGTTTTTTTTGTTTTCTCTGCCTCAGACGCAACAAACTGCCTTGTTTTCTTTATTTTACATGATTCAAACTGCGTTAATCAGGTAGTAAGGGGATTCCGATCGTTTCGTCTTTTTGTTTTCTTTGCTTCATCACGTAGCAACTCATCTAGTTTACTCTGTTCTAACGGGTTCGAACTACATTTATCAGCTAGTGGGGGGGGAGGGGTGGGGTATTGCGATCGTTTCGTTTTTTTTTTGCTTTCTTTCCTTCAGATGCAACAAAGTGCGTTGATTTCTTAATTGTGAGTATTTCAAAGTGGATTAATAGGGTAGTGGGTGGGGGGGGGGGACGTACTGCGATCGTTTCGTTTTTTTAGTTTTCTTGCTTCGGACGCAACAAAGTGCCCTGTTTTTTTATTTTAAATGATTCAAACTGCATTAGTCAGGTGGTCAATGGGGGGGGGGGGTGTTGTGATCGTTTCGTTTTCTTTTTGTTTTGTTTGCTTCAGACTCAAGAAAGTGCCCTGTTTTCTTTACTTTAAATGATTCAAACTGCTTTAGTCAGGTAGTAAGGGGATTCCGATCGTTTCGTCTTTTTGTTTTCTTTGCTTCGGACGCAACAAAGTGCCCTGTTTTCTTTATTTTAAATGATTCAAACTGCATTAATCAGGTAGTGGGGGGATTGCGATCGTTTCGTTTTTTTGTTTTCTTTGCCTCAGACGCAACAAACTGCCTTGTTTTCTTTATTTTACATGATTCAAACTGCATTAATCAGGTAGTGAGGCATTCCGATCGTTTCGTCTTTTTGTTTTCTTTGCTTCATGACGTAGCAACTCTTCTAGATTACTTTGTTCTACCGGGTTCGAACTACATTTATGAGGCAGTGGGGGGAGGGAGGGGGGGGGTTTACTGCCATCGTTTCGTTTCTTTGTTTTCTTCGCTTCAGACGCAACAAGGTGCCCTGTTTTCTTTATTTTAAATCTTTCAAACTGCATTAATCAGGTAGTGTGGGGATTCCGATCGTTTCGTCTTTTTGTATTCTTTGCTTCGGACGCAACAAAGTGCCCTGTTTTCTTTATTTTGCATGATTCCAACTGCATCAGTCAGGTAGTAAGGGGATTGCGATCGTTTCGTTCTCTTTTTGTTTTCTTTGCTTCATGACGCAGCAACTCATCTAGATTACTTTGTTCTAACGGGTTTGAACTACATTAATGAGCTAGTGGGGGGGGGGGTGGGCGGGAGGGGTGGGGTATTGCGGTCGTTTCGTTTTTTTTTTTTTGCTTTCTTTGCTTCAGATGCAACAAAATGCGTTGATTTCTTAATTGTGAGTATTTCAAAGTGGATTAATAGAGTAGTGGGTGGGGGGGGGGGTGGGGTGGGGTGTACTGCCATCGTTTCGTTTCTTTGTTTTCTTTGCTTCAGACGCAACAAAGTCCCCTGTTTTCTTTA
Source organism: Baylisascaris procyonis (assembly GCA_037389465.1). Lineage (NCBI taxonomy): Eukaryota > Metazoa > Nematoda > Chromadorea > Rhabditida > Ascarididae > Baylisascaris > Baylisascaris procyonis. The sequence goes on from JAZARR010000250.1 coordinate 1,660,967, forward strand.
CTTTGCATGATTCAAACTGCATTAATCAGGTAGTGGGGGGATTCCGGTCGTTTCGTTCTCTTTTTGTTTTCTTTGCTTCAGACGCAACAAAATGCCTTGATTTCTTAATTGTGAGTAATTCAAAGTGGATTAATAGGGTAGTGGGTGGGGGGGGGGGGTATTGCGATCGTTTCATTTTTTTGTTTTCTTCCCTTCATGAGCAACAAGCTCACTTGATTACTTTATTCTAACAGATTCAAAGTGCGTTAATAGGGTAGTGGAAGGGGGGGGGGTACTGCGATCGTTTTGTTTTTTGTTTTCTTTGCTTCATGACGCAGCAAACTGCCTTTATTTCTTAATTCTAGGTATTTCAATGTTCGTGAATCGGGTAGTGGAATGGGGGGGGGGGGGGAGGTTTGCGATTTTTTCGAGGAAAGTTTATATAGTTCGCAGTGAGCGAATTGAAGGAAGGAGGTTTCGCTGTTTGCTGAGCTTCTTAGGCTTCATTTCGATGTAATCGTTCTTGTGATAAATCAGTAGGTTGTTTTAGTTTGCCCACCCTTTGGCAAAGGTGAAAATGGAATAACAGAGAATACTTTATGTCTCAATTTCCATGAATTTTCATCGATATTGCAGCTTCACGCTTGGCGAGTAGCGAGCGTCGAATGATCGACTTTAGCGTTTTCCTCCATTCTGTGGATCGCGACGACACTGCAGAGTGATACCAATCGGAAGGATGGGAAAGTGATGACGATATTCCTTTAGCAATTGTCAAAAAACGTTTGGAGCGAAGCGGAGATGAAAAGGCGTCGCGGACATGTCCATCAGATGGTTAGTTTTTTTTTTAATATTTTCATCCAGGAGGGCCAATTCCATTGCGTTTGGTAGGGGATATGTGGGGATGGATGGCTTCACTCAGTTTGTCTAGTATATTGTGGGACTAAAGTGCTGTCCAAGTCATTTTGTTTGGAGAGGAGATAACGGAGTTTTTGTTGTATCCTTCCCCTCCCGTATTTCTTGATGAAATAGAGGGAAAGTTGGACAAATTATAATTAAGGTCAGCATTTGAATGTAGGATAGCTGATCGAAGCTAGTGCAAAAAGAGGGATATCACTTTAAATGACTATTTCTGAGGAGTGTATTTTTTGACTTCTCAAGAGAATGGAGAAAGTTTGTGTTATTTGTTTGAATTCTTCCTATTTCTTAAATCCGCATTAGTTTCGTATCTTTGTTTGCTTTTGTTTTCTTTATGAGAGGTTAAATGAATTAAGATCGATATGCGTATGAAGTCACAGTTGGGGGTCGGGGTGATGCGATGCTCTCTCGTGGATTGAGCTGTAGAAATGCTTCAGTTTAGCCTTTATAGATGATAATGGGATGAGAAGATTTCAAATGATAATATTTTTAGAGGAGCATGTTATGTGATAAGATGGGGATTGAGCGCTTTGAGATTTTACGGGCTACGTTATAGCTGCCTAGCACTTGGGCTTTAACTCAGAACATTACTTCGATGTCTGTTGCATTTTGGCGCACATGGAGAATCAGCGCTTGGCCATGTTCGCGGGCTTGTTATTTTCGAATATTGAGCGCGGAAGTTCAAATTATCCTATTTAAAACATTTACCGACGAGCTGCTTAAAAATTCTTAGAGATATATACCTTCAGTTGTGCTCGCCTGATTTCCATTGTATTCGCTACAATTTGTTTCGCATCATATCAGCTCTTTTACAGTGATATGGATGAACAAACGATGCTTCCCATCAAGTTCAAGTGAGGTTTGCTTTGCAGGTAAAGCGAAACGCTATGCAACAAAGAAAGAGCAGAACCTAAATTACACTGTGGAAACTCCTAAGCGAGCGCCAAAGAAGAAAAAACGCACTCATATTCGTAGAGGCGACTTCAGGCAAAACGTAGACAGCACGCCTTTGGATGCTTTACAGGGTGGAATTTCGGCAAATCGACGAAACGCAATGAGAAAGGTAAATCTGCTTTAATATTTGATCGTCTACAGGATGTTTTCTAATGAAATAAAGGCCGAGCGATGGAAACTCAAAGACTGGAAACATCGTTTTTGAGTTGAGGAGTCTCTCATCCTGAAAGGTTACAAAATACCACTGTCGCATCTCTAATCGCCTTGTTCCAATTGTTTATTATTTAGAGAACGAGAAATCACCGAACTTAATATGTCTCTATAGGAATTGTCGCGTCTGAGGGCTTTAAAAATTTCCAAGTTGATTTGTTTCGACAGGGGTGGGATATGGCTCGGCGACGAATGTTTGTTTATTCATGTATTTATACAACCGACCAGATGCGAGAGATGAAGCGCTTCTTCATTTCTCGAATTTTGATGCAATCGGTTGGTTTATTAGGCAGAGTTACGTTAAAAAACCCTATCACTGGAATCTCTGTGGCATGCGTTTTCACTTCTTTTTAAATAGATTCAAGAGGTGCTGTTTAGTGCTGAACAAATATCTGGAGCCAATTCTTATCTGAATCCAGTTTATGTTTACTCCATTCGGCGTTCTTTGATTACGTTTTTGGAATGCAAGAACATGAGTGTGCTTACAGACCAAGGACTGTGTGGTAATATGGGGGGGGGGGGATTAGCTGTTATTTTTAGCTTATGATTTAAAAATTATTTTGTTTTCAGCGGCGACTTGGGAAGACTGCCTGAATACTCGTCTCACAGTCATGCTCTATCTTCGTTGCCTATCGAGTGGTTTCAAGTATACTAGCAGTTGTTTATTCATCTCTCGTAAATATGGTGCTTTTTCAATGCTCATTTCTGTCGTTCACTGTGCTCACAAATCTTTTTTGTTTTCCTCTCTATGTATCCTATATGTGGCTATTCTCTTCGAGCAGGATCTTGTTGATGTGTGATTCGGCTATTGGATATAGAATATTGTATTTATGATTCGATGTTTTGTAACGTCTTCAGTTCATAGGCTTGATAACTTTCTCAATAGAAAAGTTATGCAATTCTTAAATTTCAAAACGGGTATACGTTTAAGATGAAGACTGGAGGGGGGGGGGGATGTCTTCAGCAGAAGTGAGGGGGGTTTTTTAAAATTTATCTATCCATTTCAAACTTATCGATGATTTTCTATACTCGGTGAGGCAACGCATCGGATAACGGATTCGACGAATACCTGTTTGTACTGGGGGCTTAAATTTGTGGCAGGAGAGGACGTTTAAAGGGGTGAGTTTTGGAGAGGGAAATTACCAACAAGGAAGTATCGTATATGCTTTGAAAGCATGACTGTAATAGTTATATATGCTGTTGTTTGTTTTTATCCATTATAGACAGCGAAAACTTTCAAACCTCATTGACTTGATTAACACATGAGCAGTCCCTAACGTCCTCCAATTAGGCGGAGGGGGGGAGGGAGAGATAAATTAGTTAGGATTCCTGGGAATTTAAAAATTGTAAAACGACTCCAGATTAGGTAAAGGTTCGAGTTTGCAATTACAAGAGAGAAAATGTTTTGAATTTTTGATGCGTTATTCGTGTTGTATTCGTTATCCCATAGTTAAAACACCACTATTTTGTATAAAAATCTTCCATATTCTCTATAATCAACTTCCGGTGTCATTTCTTTTGTTTTTTTTGTTTTAATTTGAAACAGTTATGCCTTTTTTATTCTCAATATTTCTTTTGTCTTTTCAACTCTAATTTGTTCACGAATTTTAATATTCTCATTGAAGAGGATTGCTCTTATCATTGCATTCGTGAGCATTCATTTGAGCGTATGACCTCGTCAAATTGAATGAAAAGCGTTTGCATGTAAATTTTACCTCCAAGATTATTCGCTGTTTGTCATGTTTTTCTTCATCATAGTACTTTATATTCAGTGTTCCTAATATTCTATGTTTATTTTTCAACTGATATCCTTGATATAAAGAGGCTTCGTTTTGAATTGATTTATCTTTACCACCTGTATTTTCTTCATGAAAATGGAGCTTTCCGACGAAAGAAGGTATATCGATATCTTTACATCCGACGTTTTTGAAAGAATTCCACGCGAAATCCTGCCATCGTTATTCCATCTCAACCACGAAGGTGATGAGAAGAGGTCGTCCGCCTTTTTAGAAAAAAAAAAATTCTGGCTTAAGTCTATATATGACAGGTCTATTGGCAGTCTTTTGATCTGAATGAGAATTTAACTCTAAGGCCTTCAGCATGGGAAATTGAATACATGAGCAGTTTGTAACTGTAGCAGTTTTAGTGATAATGGAAATGAGTTCACAACGGGTAAACAATGATTTTGTAGTTTCAACGACCAGTAATTAGCGTTTCTTAAACGTCATTTAATATTGACGAGGCAAGAGTCACTAAGACCTAAGGGAAGAGGCTTCATTTTAGGAGTTTCAGGAAACGTAATGTTTAGGTAGCTTTCCAGCCAGGGTGGCGATATTTGCTCAATGATTTTGAGTTTCATCAGTTAGAGATTTGATAGAGTTGTTTATTTAATGAAATATTGCATAAATACTTTTAATAAATATCATTTTGCATATCATGTTGGCTTGACGATCACTGTTATCGATCCCAAACTCCGCATAAATATGCTCGGTTCTCTCAGCCATCGCCTACATCATTCACGACAGTATTCGTATGTTTTCATTAATTCTATCGTCTATGTAACTGTTCTGTTCATCATTTGAGGCTTACGTCATTATTTAAGCATTGAGTGCATTTTTACGTTCTAACTAGAATTTTAGAGTACATAATACGTTGCATTGTATACCAGTAAACAACGCGTTGTATATGGGTGCTACAACAGTTAGCTATTTCTAGCAGTCTAACGCAATTATCTACTTCATGCGCATTTGCGTCCTTTGCTGCGTAACGTAACAAACGGCCTTGATTACTTTTTCTAACGCTTACAAACTGCATTAATAACGTACTGGGAGAATTGCGATCGTTTCGTTTTTTGGTTTCTTTGCTTCAGGTGCAAGAAACTGCCCTGTTTTCTTTACTTTAAATAATTCAAACTGCATTAATCAGGTAGTTTGGGGATTGCGATCGTTTCGTTTTCTTCATGTTTTCTTTGCTTCAGACGCAACAATGTGCCCTGTTTTCTTTACTTTGCATGATTCAAACTGCATCAGTCAGGTAGTAAGAGGATTGCGATCGTTTCGTTCTCTTTTTGTTTTCTTTGCTTCAGACGCAACAATGTGCCCTGTTTTCTTTACTTTGCATGATTCAAACTGCATCAGTCAGGTAGTAAGAGGATTGCGATGGTTTCGTTCTCTTTTTGTTTTCTTTGCTTCATGACGTAGCAAGTCATCTAGATTACTTTGTTCTAACGGGTTTGAACTACATTTATGACCTTGTGGGGGGGGGGGGGAACAGTGGGGTATTGCGATCGTTCCGTTTTTTTTTGCTTTTTTGCTTCAGATGCAACAAAATGCCTTGATTTCTTAAGTGAGTAATTCAAAGTGGATTAATAGGGTAGTGGGTGGGGGGGGGGGACGTACTGCGATCGTTTCGTTATTTTGTTTTCTTTGCTTCAATTTCAACAAACTGCCTTGTTTTCTTTATTATAAATGATTCAAACTCCACTAATCACGTAGTGGGGGATTGCTATCGTTTCGTCTTTTTGTTTTCTTCGCTTCATGACGTAGCAAACCGTCTAGATTAGTTTGTTCTGACATATTCGAACGGCATTAATCAGGTAGTAAGGGGATTGCGATCGTTTCGCTTTTTTGTTTTCTTTGCCTCAGACGCAACAAACTGCCCTGTTTTCTTTATTTTAAATGATTCAAACTGCATTAATCAGGTAGTGGGGGGATTGCGATCGTTTCGTTTTTTTGTTTTCTTCGCTTCATGACGTAGCAAACCGTCTAGATTAGTTTGTTCTGACATATTCGAACGGCATTAATCAGGTAGTAAGGGGATTGCGATCGTTTCGCTTTTTTGTTTTCTTTGCCTCAGACGCAACAAACTGCCCTGTTTTCTTTATTTTAAATGATTCAAACTGCATTAATCAGGTAGTGGGGGGATTGCGATCGTTTCGTTTTTTTGTTTTCTTTGCCTCAGACGCAACAAACTGCCCTGTTTTCTTTATTTTAAATGATTCAAACTGCATTAATCAGGTAGTGGGGGGATTCCGATCATTTCGTATTTTTGTTTTCTTTGCTTCATGACGTAGCAACTCGTCTAGATTACTTTGTTCTAACGGGTCCGAACTACATTTATGAGGCAGTGGGTGTGTGGGAGGGGGGGGGGTTGTTGCGATCGTTTCGTTTTCTTTTTGTTTTCTTTGCTTCAGACGCAACAATGTGCCCTGTTTTCTTTACTTTGCATGATTCAAACTGCATCAGTCAGGTAGTAAGAGGATTGCGATCGTTTCGTTCTCTTTTTGTTTTCTTTGCTTCATGACGTAGCAAGTCATCTAGATTACTTTGTTCTAACGGGTTTGAACTACATTTATGAGGCAGTGGGGGGGAGGGAGGGGGGGGGGGTGTACTGCCATCGTTTCGTTTCTATGTTTTCTTTGCTTCCGATGCAACAAAATGCCTTGATTTCTTAATTGTGAGTAATTCAAAGTGGATTAATAGGGTAGTGGGTGGGAGGGGGGGGGGAGGTACTGAGACCGTTTCGTCATTTTGTTTTCTTTGCTTCTGACGCAACAAACTGCCCTTTTTTCTTTATTTTAAATCATTCAAACTGCATTAATCAGGTAGTGGGGGTATTGCGATCGTTTCGTTTTTTTGTTTTCTTTGCCTCAGACGCAACAAACTGCCCTGTTTTCTTTATTTTAAATGATTCAAACTGCATCAATCAGGTAGTAAGGGGATTGCGATCGTTTCGTTTTTTTGTTTTCTTTGCGTCAGACGCAACAAACTGCCCTGTTTTCTTTATTTTAAATGATTCAAACTGCATTAATCAGGTAGTGGGGGGATTGCGATCGTTTCGTTTTTTTGTTTTCTTTGCCTCAGACGCAACAAACTGCCCTGTTTTCTTTATTTTACATGATTCAATCTGCATTAATCAGGTAGTGGGGGGATTCCGATCATTTCGTATTTTTGTTTTCTTTGCTTCATGACGTAGCAACTCGTTTAGATTACTTTGTTCTAACGGGTCCGAACTACATTTATGAGGCAGTGGGTGTGTGGGAGGGGGGGGTCGTACTGCCATCGTTTCGTTTCTGTGTTTTCTTTGCTTCAGACGCAACAAGGTGCCCTGTTCTTTTATTTTAAATGATTCAAACTGCATTAGTCAGGTGGTCAATGGGGGGGGGGTGTTGCGATCGTTTCGTTTTCTTCTTGTTTTCTTTGCTTCAGACTCAAGAACGTGCCCTGTTTTCTTTACTTTGCATGATTCAAACTGCATCAGTCAGGTAGTGGGGGGATTGCGATCGTTTCGTTTTTTTTTGTTTTCTTTGCTTCATGACGTAGCAACTCGTCTAGATTATCTTGTTCTAACGGGTTCGAACTACATTTATGAGGCAGTGGGGGGGAGGGAGGGGGGGGGGTGTACTGCCATCGTTTCGTTTCTATGTTTTCTTTGCTTCCGATGCAACAAAATGCCTTGATTTCTTAATTGTGAGTAATTCAAAGTGAATTAATAGGGTAGTGGGTGGGAGGGGGGGGGAGGTACTGAGACCGTTTCGTCATTTTGTTTTCTTTGCTTCTGACGCAACAAACTGCCCTTTTTTCTTTATTTTAAATCATTCAAACTGCATTAATCAGGTAGTGGGGGTATTGCGATCGTTTCGTTCTCTTTTTGTTTTCTTTGCTTCATGACGTAGCAACTCATCTAGATTACTTTGTTCTAACGGGTTCGAACTACATTTATGAGCTAGTGGGGGCGAGGGGTGGGGTATTGCGATCGTTTCGTTTTTTTTGCTTTCTTTGCTTCAGATGCAACAAAATGCGTTGATTTCTTAATTGTGAGTAACTAAAAGTGGATTAATGGGGTAGTGGGTGGGGGGGGGGGTGGGGTATTGTGATCGTTTCGTTTCTTTTTTGTTTTGTTTGCTTCAATTTCAACAAACTGCCTTGTTTTCTTTATTATAAATGATTCAAACTCCACTAATCACGTAGTGGGGGATTGCTATCGTTTCGTCTTTTTGTTTTCTTCGCTTCATGACGTAGCAAACCGTCTAGATTAGTTTGTTCTAACGGATTCGAACTACATTTATGAGGTAGTGGGGGGGGGGGGGAGGGGAGGAGGTGTACTGCGATCGTTTCGTTTTCTTTTTGTTTTCTTTGCTTCGGACGCAACAAAGTGCCCTGTTTTCTTTATTTTGCATGATTCAAACTGCATCAGTCAGGTAGTAAGGGGATTGCGATCGTTTCGTTCTCTTTTTGTTTTCTTTGCTTCAGACGCGACAAACTGCCTTGTTTTCTTTATTTTAAATGGTTCAAACTGCATTACTGATGTGGTTGGGGGGGGGGGAGGTTACTGCGATCGTTTCTTTTTTTTGTTTTCTTCGCTTCATGAGCAATAAGCTCACTTGATTACTTTATTCTAACAGATTCAAAGTGCATTAATAGAGTAGTGGGAGGGGGGGGGTACTGCGGTCGCTTTGTTTTTTGTTTTCTTTGCTTCATGACGCAGCAAACTGCCTTTATTTCTTAATTCTAAGTATTTCAATGTTCGTGAATCGGATAGTGGGAGGGGGGAGTATTGCGATTGTTTCGTTTTTTTGTTTTTTTTTTGCTTCATGAGCAACAAGCTCACTTGATTATTTTATTCTAAATGATTCAAACTGCGTTAATCAGGTAATGGGGGGGGGGAGGGGGTTATTGCGATCGTTCTTTTTTCGTGGTCTCTCTGAGATGGTTGTTGGTACAGCTTGTTTTGGCATCATGATGCGTCGAATAAAAGAGGCTAGTTCATGGAGTCTTGAACAGAACAGTGCGGATGAGTCTATTAGGCTCGCAGTTAGGCTTGTGTTTCAAGTTCCTCGCGTGAGAATTATGTAGGGAAGATCTGTTTGCGTCATTTCCATATTTATATTGATAGATTGAAGGAATGCTAGATTTATACAGAAATGAAGCCATGCTTCCATATAGATACGCCTTGTAATCGAAGGATATACCGGAACATATGGATCAGCGCCCTCGAACCAAACAAATGCTCGTAGCTGACGTATATTGTGAACCCTTTTCTGTGACCTTGTCCACTCGGGCTGTTTATATCATTCCTTTCCATGTCCGATTTACGTGAAGCTAATTTTTTTGCTGGGCCAGTTTTAATTCTAAACCGGTAAAGCTGGAGATGTTGAGTTTGGCTGATATGAAGTATACGATACGTTGCCCTGTCCCTTTTATTCACCTTCTGGTCTCTCCATTCGCTCAGAAAGAGGTTTAACGGTGCCAAGAAATCTGCGTTTGTTTCGAACAACCATGACCGCCCTTCTAGCCAGTCTGGCCGTTAAAGGATTGAACTTCAGTGGGACTTAGCAGGCGATCGGATCAGTTGAAGCATGAGGTTTCCAACCTGGGAAGTTAGACGAGAAATAAATGTGCTTAGCACTGTTAACGCGCTTTTATGAACTTATTGTAAATTTTATTAAGTGCAAAAATAAATCGAAGAATTTCTTAATAGTTGAGGGTATAATTACATATGTATTCTTTAAGACATTGGCGCACAAAAGAGTAGCGCAACCATTACAGTTAGCATTCAGTATTAACATGTAGTGCCGTATAAATATAAGATCACATGGGCAAGCCTCGAAAATAGATTTTAGAATGAGTGGGCCCAGCGAATGCATCCTCCCAGCGATTAATGTCAAAGGCGTTTAGCTATATCGTGCTACTTTAATTTGCTATCATCACGTTGTATGAAGTAACACCATAATTGTACCTTCATGCTCACAGCGTCAGCTTTATGAGGTCGTAGTTTAGAGATAGCTAACTAAGTAACTGAATGTGTTAGCCATTCGCTTCGCCTTACGCTCTTGTGAGACTCTACACAACCATAGCATATTGAGAGAACAATAGCTGGCTGGTAGATTGGAATGACTTGCCCGTCTACGTAGAGCTGTCAGCTATAGGGTTTTAACACAGCAGTTATACGCTATTTTTTTCAGCAATTTTTAGTCAAATTTAACAGCATTGAACATGATCAATGGCCACACTTACACAGTATTACAACCGCTTCTTGAACAAGCATGAGAATTGATCGTTGTTATACAAACGATCAGCACCGAGATTAACGAGACGATAAGAAATACATTCATCAGTGCCATAGTTAAGAGAATTGCCTTATTAAGACAAGGTCGAATAGTTGTTGTTGCCGATGCTTCTGAAAAAAAAAAAATCGTATATTTATCATTCAAAAAAAGTAGCGACCAGTGATAAAATGAAAACTTGGTCAGGTTCATCAATTGCACCATTTACGGCCGTTTACGAGGTCCGATGAGATGATCCTTGTTGCCCAAAATTCACCTCAGCATTAAAGATAGAACCTGTCCCTTAACTAGATCATCTAATAGAGTATGGACTTTTAATTAAGAGTGAAATTAGTCAACACTCGATTTTGAGTGTAGTCTAGGCATATCATTATTGCATCGAAAGGTTACGAATCCTTTCCACTTGTGACAGCAATTATAAGCATCAATCAACTCTGTATCTTTGCATATGTGATTGTCGTTTGATTAGAGTTTTGCTATTATTGTTTTAAAGCAATTGAAATGTCATAGTGAACCTTGACGAGGTTGTCGATTATTCCGTTGTTCAGCAAGTTGCACTGCAACACTGTCGAAGAGTTCAAATTGCTTCATATCCTTTTCGTTCAACGCACGTCGCAATCGAGTGCCATTCCTCATCGCTGGGCATATTTCCTATGGCATTTATTCAATTAATCGCTGCGTTTATTATCATATCTAATATATTTCTATTTCTTGATCACAGCTCAATCCTCCTTCAGGCTCCTGGTCAAGGAAGGAGAAGGAGGGATTCTCGCTTCAAAGTCAAAGATTGACCAGTGAATCGCATATGAGGATCATATCTCTCAAATCTCTTAAATTTCATGCCGATCGTGATCCCGTTCAATTATTCTCGCGCCGGGGCGCTCAAAAGGTACAAAATTTTTCCTCTCTTTCTCGAGATATTGCTGCTTAATTTTTTTTTTGCTCCAATTTTACGATGACTGCGAACGATGTCTTTCCCTGTTGTCCCTTCCCCCCCCTCCGCCCTCCATCTTTTCCTTGCGGTCTGCAGGGGGATGCAGAAAAAGCAGATGGAATTTTTTGCCAATTATGGTGGGAGGAAGATCGAACGGAGCCACATTAAGCTACCATGGCTTTCGTTCGCTAGACCCTCGCGATACGATCTGTTTATTCATTGCCCTATTCAGATGGGATTTTTTCCCCCTGGGCTAAAGTGATCAGAGGTAAATTCCTGCATTAAACGCTGTGTTGAAATATGAGTTGAAAAGTACCGGGAAGTTGTAATTTGGGGATATATCGACTGCGCATGTGAAATATACATCATCGGGACCCGGAAATCGAAACGCGTTGATTGGAAAGAAATAATACGTTTCATCGTTGCTCTTTGTTCGTGACATATTACCTGCGAGTTGTGGTCGTGATGTACACCTACAATTAACTGAACCGTCGTATAATTCCAATTAAGCCGTAAAACAGCGTATAGTGGGATTTAATTTATGTCCATTTTAATCGACTTTCTTTATTGGCCATTTTACGCTTCTGCTTACCTAGTAAGGTACCTTTAGTATAACTATTTTCTTTTCACATCTTCAAGTTCTTTGTGAGGGATGCTTTACATTTGCGCTAATTAATAGCACGTGTCGTTTTCTCTTGTTAAATTCAACATTGAAAAAGGTTCATTTGAGTTGATCCCTGAACAATGTTGAATCTTCATATCCCACTAGGCTTAACCTTGGCAAACGTTCAATTTCTATTTGAGTGGTCGCCAGCGGTAGAGGAAAGAGCGAAAATTTCTGAAGGTTTTAGCAGTGAACTGGCTCTTTCTTATATTTTCCCGTCTAAATGTACGCCTAAGTTCAAAGAAATACAGGTGAAATTTTGCGATATGCGTTATCGCAATTCCACTCGAGAGGATCGACTATTTATTCTTTATGAATAAATTATAAATATATTGTCCGCAATAGTTCATATTATCCGATAGGTCGTATTTTAACTGGTTTATGCTGTCGTTAAGTAATATAATTATAACATTCAACTGATCTTCTTTTGAAGAGCCCTACTAGCGAGAAATGAAGACCGATCGACCAGTCGCAGAATCCGTGGAAAAATTTTAGCCACCTTCATGTGGATATAATTATTTTCGAAGGCGGTGGGTCAACTTGAAATTCGATGTGACAGGTAAACCTATCGCCTTAGTTTTAGTGCCAAGTTTCACATGTTTAGTTTTCATGTCAAATAATTTTCAAACAACCATTGCACATAAATTAATCTTTACTAAAATAAAATGTTGATAAAAATTATTCGACCCGGATTGATCGACGAGTTGAATTTTCGTTGAGCCAGTTCCATCGGTTGCATAACACGAATGTACGAACATACTGTATTGTTCCTTAGCTAAAAGAGATTGTAATAAAAAATATACAGACGATGACTGCTATCAGTGTTGTTGTTATGTGCCGGTAGAGAGTTACCGGCGCGATCTAGACCTAGGAATTGCACACTATTGACGGCTGACTTTCCATGAACACTGACATCATATGGGTTCCAGCGTTTCGTTCCCCGTAAGCCAATGAACAGAAGAATTCGTTTCTCATATCGTATCAGTCAGGAAAACTACTAGTAGTTTATCAGTAACGAGCAAAATTGTCAAAATTAGAGACGGTTTTCCAATTCTAATGCGTTTTTGCGAAGCGTGTTACGTCGAATTCGTTTCTAGAAATAACTACCAGGTGAATGTTGAAAGTCTGCAGTTGTCCATGGGCTCTTCGCTGCAATTTTTTAAATATATGCTGGATGCTAAGCCATAGCAAGGTAAAAGATGAATTGTGTTATAAATATTCCTTATGAAATCTGTACAATGAACCGAACGATTCAAAAAAAGTAGAATTGATGCTTACATCCGGAAAAACTCACCGACATTCGGAGTTTTCGCATGAACGACCAATGAAATTGTATCTCCAATTTTTATCGGTGAATTTACGGTATTCCCGAATGGACCTTCACCATGTTGTATCTCCAGGTAGATATCGGCCTTCGTCGTATGAGTGGATGATGCATTTTGTGTGGCGATTATTCGAATCGAATCCATATTTTGCGTTCGAAAGAAAAATTCAGTTTTGTTGATGTTCACATCAGGTATGTTTTTTTAAACGTTCTTTTCTCCTACTTTCTTATTATATATGCCATTTAAAATTTTGTCTCATTTCGACTTATAGGTGATCTTTTATTTTATTATTATTCATTGCTGTATTATGCTTAGAACAATTTTACCTTCAAATTTTTTTGCATTTAACTATTTTCTTAGTCTAGTGATAATGCCCACTTATTCAAAACCCTTTTCTGAATGAGACTTTGAATATTGAAGCATTTTTATTTCTATCGAAAATGAAAAATATCCCATTCATTGAAATGTTTGATATCAATTGCTCAATGATAAAAATTTTAGCGATGTTGAGGGAATTTGCTGAATAAGAGGCCAACTGTTGTAATTGTCAAAAGCTGAGGAAGTCAGTTATTTATTATATAAAGTGATAAATGTTTCTCAATTTCCGATGAACGGCCGGAAGAAGCGATGACCAATACCCAAATGAACAGTCATTGTCCACTATTTTCAAATAATTTATTCCGTCCACCGTCGTAGAATAGTCCAAATCATCTCTGTGTAGCAATAATGACTTTTTTTTTAAACTGTGAAGTTTTCCATTAGTTAAAATATACCTCAAAAACTGATCGGTGACCTTGTCTACATGAGTGGTCTGCGCAGTTGCCATTGTGGATCGTTCGAGCGAAGTCGAAGCTACACCTCCTTCCTTTGATGTACCCAGGCTTACACTATTCGAAGCAACGTTTCTTCCTTTCCAATTTTCAAATTTGATATTTGCAGTTGTGCTAGTCATTTGGCCACTTGTACTCGATGGCGCAATCGGTTGCTTTGCGGTACTCGGAACGCTGCAGCAGTTATCTTTGCGAATCTCTGCAGGAGTGATCGGCTTCGGCAACGTGACAATAGGTACGATAGGCGTTAAAGTGGTCACATCTTTAGCAGTCGACTTGGTTAAGGGAGAAATTGGCCAATTGCCCCAATTATTTCTGGGTCCCATCTTCATATCTTGAGATTGAATATTTCTTTGTCGATTTTGTACTTCTTGTGGTAATGAGGAATCGACATGGTTGTCGGATACATGAAACATTCCAAGCTGAGATAATAGTGACTGTGGAATGATCGGTCGATTGCTTTGAAACGGTGAAGCTGTAACCTGCAAGTTTGAAGGATGTGATATTGAATGTAGCTGAATTCCTCTAATAAATCTATTGTAATGATTATGTGATTATACTGTAGAATGTAAAAACTCGGCAAATAACATAACAGTGAATCGATCATTTCCTTCGGCTATACTCTTAGAATCCTGGGGTTCATTTTTGAATAATTCGTTACATTTCATCCAACTCGACTATTTTCCTCATCTCTTCCCTCTTCCCGCACCTCCCTCGCGTTATTTCCTCCAACATTTCTGTTGGCGTTTTTCCCCATTAAGCCTCTTCTCGGGTAAAATTTTCTCCTTGCAAATATAATATGTGAGAACATACTTGACATGCGACTAATATAGTCGGTCTATGTTTAATAAGCAAAGAATAAACAACCTTGTGTAAATGTCTCGCCTGTTGATCAGCACTATGCAAAGGATATATTGGAGGAATGGGATTGCGATTATCGATTGTTAATTGACACATAAAAGAGTATTGTCGATCACATAGCGTTTGTGCTTGTCGATCCATTTGAACATAGATACGATTTTCCATTAGGTCGATTACCTACAAGGAATCAGCACCTTATATAACCGCAAGGATTACCTGTTGCTAAGTGGAAAACGAATAAAAACATCGGATTTCGTTGTGGATTTATTTCATCTGAAGAATTTAAATTTAGTAAAAATGTTTTAAACGAATTAGGGAAAACGAGAGATGGAAATGAAACAAAGGGGATAAAAAACGATAAATTCCCCATCAAATCACATTTCGTGCACGCGCTAGGAATGTGAATTTTATAATTTTTCTCGAAGTTTTTTTATAATTTTTTTTTTTCAATTTTTCTATAATTTTTTTTCCAGTGTCAATATTATAAGGCCATAAATATCTCAAAGAAGAAGAGATGACCAATATCAGATATCCAAACCATTCATATTTTTCGATATTTTTTTATACTTCAACGTTCCAGCAAAAATTTGAAATAATAATTATTTTATTTTTTAAAGCATGAAAAAAAGTGGGAAATAATATGAATTAAAAAAATATTTTTACATTTCTTGTATTTCGAGAAATACGTGTACCACATCTGTGAGCTGGTATTATAAATAGAATCGAATATAATCCCATATTATCATAGTAAATACATTCAGCGGTCGTCGAATAATCCAACGAATAGATTTTCCCCTTGAATGGACGATCAAATTCCATTTTTGCCGTAATACTATCAGCTGTACATATTGCGCTTACGGCTGAAAATCGTCATTTAAAATAACAATTTTCATCTGCTTTTTTAAATTATTAGATAGATGGAACGAGGTTGTCGTTGAAGGCTGAAATATTAGCTGAATAATTGATATAATACCTCTGAAAAGGGGGTTCTCAGAAAGTGATAGTCGCCGCAAGTTGCGTCAAAATGTTTTACGTCGTTTTTCAGCAGGTAACCGGTCAAATCTGCTTCAACTTTATTAGCAGCCTAATCAGATGAAACAGAAAAGAAGAGTTTGAAATAGATATTTCGATTATTTAATTAATTACATCATCAATATGGATAGCATAATAAACGATTTCTTCATAAAATAAAAGTGGTATTATTTAAGTGGATAGCCAATTTTTGAAATTTCTTGTCGCCTCAAAAAAAACCCTGCTCCCTCTCTCCCCCCCCCCCAAAAAAAAAATCTAAGCCCTCTTTTTTTAGAGAACTTTCGGCTTAAAAAACGCTCCTCCTTCACTCCAACAACTTTCTCCTATCTTGAAACCGAAAAAAACCTAATTTCATATATTATACAAAAAAAAAAAAAACTGATGAGAGAAAATAATCTCGCCTTAACAAGGTAACTCACTTCTATAACTTTCTTGCCCATTGAGATCTTTGGATATTAACTGCTAAATATTTGTTCGCATCATATTTTAAGCACATATCATTTATGCTTGGATCTTTAGGCATTTCGATGCATTCAGATAGGTATTTTAACAATACACATGAATGAAGCCAACATAGTTTGTTAACTAATCAGTCAGCGAGGTATCTTGATGAATATCGTTCGAATAAAATGAATCCTCAAAAGAATTTGATAAGAGGGCATTTCGATTGGGTATATCGATAGAAAACAAAAGCACGATGCAATATGGCATTGAATTGAGATTCATCTCAACATATTGCATTGTAAATCGATGTTAAATCGTTTCTCGATTATCATTACATTGGAGTATTGAAACGATTCAAAGAGATTGGATGGCGGATAAAAGGGTCGATATAAGCCACAGTGAAACGAAAGTTTTATCTAGATGATAGAGTTGACCAAGCCATATTAAAATATTATTGATAATTTCAAATATTTTTAACTCAACTATGCTTATAGCCATATAAATAATTTCAGTAATTTCAGATATTAAGCAAATATACTAATTCATTTAGCACCATTCACATGAACACTTACATAAAATCCTGGCGTTATCGGTGGTGAATTCGTTGATAATGCACTCGACTGTCAACAAATAAAGTACGATCTGGGCAAGTAGACGAATCATTGCATGCCATCAAGAGCGGTTCAGGCTGACAGCCTCTGAAATATTCACTTTGAAACGATCCCTCACTATACATTATATATATATATATATATATATATATATATATATATATATATATATATATATATATATAGAGATCTGTTCCCATGAATACTCCAACACATATTATTTTATCGGCTGCTGCACTATTTCTGATAATTTGAATTGCTATAAAAGAATGGTTACAAGTCTGGGTTATATGACTCTCGTCGAATTCGAACATTGTGAACTATCTTCTCGTGCTTCAATGTCGGCTATGCGAATTTGAGGCCGATTTCGCAATCGCTAACAATGCACAATGCATAGAAAACTCGACGATCTCCTAAAGCATAGCTAATCAAGCGAATTAACTCTTATCTCTTAAATTTATCAGAACACGAAAAACATCGTTTATTGCGAAATATTCTTCTGAAGATTTCGAAAGTAAAAACTGCTCTTTTACGAATTTGAGTGATTAGCAAATTCTAACCTTAATAATCCCTATAGTAGTTTTTTCATGACGCAAAATTTTATGCTTCAAAAGTTTGAGATGGTTCGGCTAAACTTGTCGAATTCAACTCTTTCCTCCCTTTCCTCACATTCCAAAGATAAAGCTGAATCCATCTGCAATTATTTCAGCAACAATTATTTAGCTCAAGATCTCTGCTAAGATAAATGTGAGAGGGAGAAGCCCACTTATGCTGAACAATCGCGAAGACTAACCAATGAAATGTACAGTGCTGCACAGATTACAACCGAATACGCACGTGTTCGAGTAGCGCACTATGACCAACAAACGAGGATGTTGAACAGTATTCATGACCTTCAAAAATCTTCTCGTCCTATTCATCCACGCTTCATAATTGCCAAAGGACTCCCTAACCACATTATGCATCAATAAATCCCCAATGCCATGTTGTCACTCGTTTTATGGAAAGCCGCTTGCAAATTGCTAGAAAATATGCCCCTTTTAATGCAACTCTTATAAGTCAAGGTCATGACTGTTATTACTGGAATACTACTATGTACTCAGCATTCAGTTAGCAAGTAGTTTCATGCGGATTCATATTTCAGCAATTCTCTTAATAAACTACCCTATAGAAAATATACGCCTATTCGTTTATGTGTTTTTTAATTTTTTTTCCCCGTTTTCAAGTCGAATATCCATTTTATGCGTATACGTTATGCATCCTTTGAACAACTCCAATAATAGATTATGTTGCATAAGTGTGTTTCTGTGTCCTTATCACCGCAGACTCAATGCATTTCTTATGACCTCCTTGTTCGCAATACCGGGTGCCATTGAGTGTCTATGACATCACATGAAAAAGCGCTACTATATATTTTGATCATTGTGACTATGTTGTTTCGCCACTCAACTGGCACCGATTGCAGCAAACGGCATACCACGATCTGGAAATGCATACAACATTCTTTCGGAAAAAAAAAACAACTGAAAATTTAGCCTCGCGGGCAACGATATATTAGATTCAACGAATCCAAACACGATTCAAAGAAAAAATTGGTCGTTAATGGTGGCCCATACAATATAACGGTGGCGAGTACTGATGTGAACTCGGTTCCAGTTTTAGTCTAATCCTTGTGGACATTTGTGAATTCGCCCTCTAAAACACCTGTCTTGTTAGAAACAATAAGAGAGGGATTACCATCAAAGTGCAAAAAAATTTAAAAATTATGAGAAATAGATCCCTTTTAGATGTAAAAGATCGGTAAAGATTTGAGGGAAACAGGAAACTCATAATATAATCACTGTTGTAAATTAAAGTTGCAAATATTTCAAGCATAGAGTATTTGTACAAGAAAGTTAATTAAGGAAGAAAGTATTGGTTGTAAATAGGTGTTTTTCATCGTTCAAACTCAACGAAAGCAATTATTGCAGTCACATTCACTGTGTAAATTTTTTTTTTTAGTAACAGAGTAACATCACATTCGCCAATACGACGCGTTCAAATACCTACTCACCTGGTCCACGTCATCATCCCTCTTTTATATAAATAATTCGTCGTTTATTTTTTATTGTTTTTTTTTAAAGAATTTTTTATGATCAGTTAATTTAAAAGCATTGCAATCAGAGGAAAAGATATGTACATATTCTTTGGATTTGTTTGAGATTTGCAATAATCAAAAGAAGGTTTCTTTCAGGGGAAGAAACTTAATCCTTATTCCTCTCCTTGTTTTACATAACTACCACTTAATTCCTCTACATTGGGGCGCATCGTTCACGTTGATTGCTTATAAAATATATTTCAATTTTTCACCATAAGCTATCCACTTATACAAATCAGTGATTTCAAATAAATTCCTCTGGAAAATGACAGAGAAAAAAGAATAGAATAAGAAAAATTTAGGTGAACTTTAGAGCAGCCCAATAAACAACACAAGTGTAAGTTTCTTTAAAAAATTGTTGAGAATAGCATCACGTATGTATCACATTGTCAAATTGTTGCAATAGTGATCTTAACGTTAGCGTCACCCATCTGTCATTAGTAGTCGGAGTTGTGACAAATTACAAGAAGAGTGGAGTTATCATTCAACTATGTTTGATAACGTGAAAAAAAGATATAGCGATGGAAAGAAGCATAAAGTTTTCTCAAGAATTTTGAATGTTCTATATTTTCTTTTATATAAGATTAGGTGAAAGATTTTCATTCAATACCGCGTTGGGATCTTGCAACTTCTTCATGTATCGTGAGGCGATAGTTATACTCAAATAATTCATGCCAAAAAAACCTAGCAATTCAACTTTCCTTAAAAACTTTCGAGTAAATTAAAGGTCCAATTTCGTAAAGAATTCACAGATAATTTAAAACAATTATTTGAAAAATAAAATTAATTCATTAAACTACTTAAAGAGTGCTTCTCTTTCTTTTTAAAAAATCGCGAACGGTTTAAACGACTCGATTTGATCATTTAAGTGGTTAGCAATTAACAACTATTTAATTTGACCATTATTAATAGCTATTAAATGTTTAAAAAAAGCATTGCGATATCATAGTTGACCATTTAAGAATGCAATAGAATTGCATTAGAAACGACGCAATTGCCGAATAGAGAAATAAAAACAGTGAGGATTTTCAATTGAACGCAACACTTAGGCTTCGCTTCGAATTGTGCGGCCGAATTGCAAATAACCGATGAAAGAAGCAGAAGATGAACTTCTCGCGAATAGCGTCGATTCACCGATACTTCCACATAACTTCGACGCCACAACCGAGACAGAAACCACTTTTGATACACAACAAATAACCAGGTTAGGATGCATTTACCGTTAAAAATAATAGCGTTGCCGCAAAAGCCTGTTTAAAGTTTTCATGAAATTTAGTTGAAAAGTTAAGGCACTTTAAGAATTGCTGAAAATTTCGGTGTATTCCTTAAATTTTTCATAGTTTCGAAGAAAATATCAAATAATTTGAATGTTTTAATGAAAAAATCCTCAAATTTAACATCGTTGATAAATAGTTAATCAAGTAATATAACTATCCGTAGGCACTTAGATTGGTTTATTTACAATTTATTCGTTTTGACAAGTTTTCTATTAATTATTAAAAAATATTTCTCACACTTGCGTCTAAATATTGTTGTAAGTGGGAAATTTGCAAAAAAAAGCGCATATTGTGTCAATCTTTCAGTCGTATCAATACCGACTTGATAGGTTCAAAGCCACAAAAACTTTTATAGTTAAGCATTGATAAAACGAAACTGAGTACGCTGAATAATGTATCCCACTCGACAATGCAAACATCTTTAATTGTTAACAAGTAAATCATGGCGTTAAAACACACCTTTCTCACAGATATTCGCTATCTACGATAAAACGTCGAGCTACCAAACCTTCCGGAGTCACTTTCTAAGTGAGATGCCAGACTTTTTTTTTAAAAAAATACTTCAACGTAATAAACTTTTCCAATACCCTTTCAAAAATTTTTACGGTAATGTTACCGCATCAGTGAGATTATAGTTAAAGCGATCGATTTTTCCAGGATAGAATCCAACAATTTGTAAACTAACAAAAATTCTGTAACCTTAGATAACTCACTTAAGATCGCTGAGAGCGGAAAATGTGAAATCTCGCAAGAAGTGTTCCACTCATTCGAGACAACCGAATCACAGTGATTTACTTATCCGATGTAGACGATGTGTTTGTTCGGTGCATATGGCGATGTGTTTATTGACGCTTAGTGGATTTGCACTATTATTTCTTTCCTATTATATGGTCGCTTATGTAATACATTGGTGATATTGGTTTATTTCTTATATCTCGATGCATATATAGCCAAACATCACATTTTCTGAGGGTCCGTTGTTTTTGATAAGAAAGTTTTGAGAACATAATTCATAGCGAAAAGGATTTCGATTATTGAATATTTCGAAAGAATTCATAGCGAAAAAATTATTTATGCGCACCGAATTGAGTCAGATTTTTGTTGCATCGAAGAGTCCTCTTGAGATTCATTAGGCAATCTTCGGCGACCAATGAATTTGACGACCAACTGCAATAGCCCAACTTTCAGTATACTTGTAATTCACTACTGCCAAAATCGTTTGCTTCGAAGTTGAAGATACGAACGACAGCGTTGCATTAGTTGTTATATCGTTTTGTCAGTTAGTGCCCACTTGAATCCCGCGAAAATGACAATTGGCATCAATGTGAGATAAATAAATTCAATAAATAATCAAATAAATAAACAGCAAAACAAATAAATAAACGAATAATTAGATCAACGAGTAAATAAATGAATACATAAATAAGTATGTAAATAAAGAAAGAGATGAACCCAAAATCGGTAGGTGGCAAGAAAGGGACAGGAAAGTAGAGTACAATGTGCGAAACAGAGAAAAAACCATAAGGCTTTTTCCTCTGTTTCATATTGAATTCTACTACAAAACCACAAAACCACGTATCGTATACTCTAGGTTTAAAAAAAACCAAAAAACCAAAAACCATAAGGATAAGACTGTTAAAAAACCCCAATAGAAGTAAGAAGTGAAGGAAAACAAAGGTGTATAAGAAATATTCATTACCTACAGACAGAAAAATTGATCATATTTCGGCCCTTATCGGTTTATGTAAGCAATAGGATTATAAATGGACCATCATCAGAAGGAAACGCATAACTTTCTTAGTACAGATAGTAGTAGAGATGAAATAACTATAAAAATTATATTATATGAGGAGGAAATAAAGGAGAACAGTCTAATTATAGATAAATAATAAAAAAATTTGCTGGTACTCTGCATATTACGTTATATGAATTTGGAAATCGGAAATCAATTAAAATTTGTTACTGAAAGCTTTAAGACCACAAGGTTATGCGCCTCTTGCAGTCCTTTAGAAGTCTTATATGTTTATTTATAAGGCTAAGCCTAAGGCTGAGAATAAGCCTAAGCCTAAGCCCTAAGAATAAGCCTAAGCCTAAGCCTAAGCCTAAGCTCAACTCAAGCCCAAATTCAAGCTCAAACTCAGGCTCAAGCTCAAGCCTAAGCTTATGCCTAAGCCTAAGCCTAAGCTCAAGCCTAAGCCTAAGCCTAAGCCTAAGCCTAAGCTCAAGCCTAAGCCTAAGCCTAAGCCTAAGCTCAACCTCAAGCCCAAATTCAAGCTCAAGCTCAAGCTCAAGCTCAAGCCTAAGCTTATGCCTAAGCCTAAGCCTAAGCTCAAGCCTAAGCCTAAGCCTAAGCCTAAGCCTAAGCTCAAGCCTAAGCCTAAGCCTAAGCCTAAGCCTAAGACTAAGCTCAACCTCAAGCCCAAATTCAAGCTCAACCTCAAGCTCAAGCTCAAACCTAAGCCTAAGCCTAAGCCTAAGACTAAGCTCAACCTCAAGCCCAAACTCAAGCACAAGCTCAAACTCAGGCTCAAGCTCAAGACTAAGCCTAAGCCTAAGCTAAAGCTCAAGCCTAAGCCTAACCCTAAGCCTAAGCCCAAGCCTAAGCTCAAGCCTAAGCTCAAGCCTAAGCCTAAGCCTAAGCCTAAGCCTAAGCCTAAGCTCAAGCCTAAGCCTAAGCCTGAGCCTAAGACTAAGCTCAACCTCAAGCCCAAACTCAAGCACAAGCTCAAACTCAGGCTCAAGCTCAAGCCTAAGCCTACGCTCAACCTCAAGCCCAAACTCAAGCACAAGCTCAAACTCAGGCTCAAGCTCAAGATTAAGCCTAAGCCTAAGCCTAAGCCTAAGCCTAAGCCTAAGCTCAACCACAAGCCCAAATTCAAGCCCAAGCTCAAGCTCAAGCTCAAGCCTAGGCCTAAGCCTGAGCCTTAACCTGAGCCTAAGCCTAAGCCTAAGCCTAAGCCTAAGCCTAAGCTCAAGCTCAAGCCTAAGCCTAAGCCAAAGC
This sequence comes from Baylisascaris procyonis, assembly GCA_037389465.1. Taxonomy (NCBI): domain Eukaryota; kingdom Metazoa; phylum Nematoda; class Chromadorea; order Rhabditida; family Ascarididae; genus Baylisascaris; species Baylisascaris procyonis. The sequence continues at coordinate 1,684,206 of JAZARR010000250.1, forward strand.
CCAAGCCCAAGCCTAAGCCTAAATTTAAGCCTAAGCCTAAGCCTAAACCTAACCCTAAGCCTAAGCCTAAGCCTAAGCTCAACCTCAAGCCCAAATTCAAGCTCAAGCTCAAGCTCAAGCTCAAGCTCAAGCCTGGGCCTAAGCCTAAGCCTAAACCTGATCCTGAGCCTAAGCCTAAGCTCAAGCTCAAGCTCAAGCTCAAGCTCAAGCTCAAGCTCAAGCCTAGGCCTAAGCCTAAGCCTAAACCTAAGATTAAGCCTAAGCCTAAGCCTAAGCCAAAGCCTAAGCCTAAGCCTAAGCCTAAGCTCAACCTCAAGCCCAAACCGAAGCTCAAGCTCAAGCCTAAGATTATGATTAAGCCTAAGCTCAAGCCTAAGCCTAAGCCTAAGCATAAGCCTAAGCCTAAGCCTAAGCTCAACCTCAAGCCCAAACTCAAGCTTAAGCTCAAGCTCAACCCTAGGCCTAAGCCTAAGCCTAAGCCTAAGCCTAAGCCTAAGCCTAAGCTCAAGCTCAAGCCTAAGCCTAAGCCAAAGCCCAAGCCCAAGCCTAAGCCTAAATTTAAGGCTAAGCCTAAGCCTAAGCCTAAGCCTAAGCCTAAGCTCCAGCCTAAGCCTAAGCCTAAGCCTAAGCCTAAGCCTAAGCCTAAGCCTAAGCCTAAGCCTAAGCTCAAGCCCAAGCCTAAGCCTAAGCCTAAGCTCAAGCCTAAGCCTAAGCCTAAGCCTAAGCCTAAGCCTAAGCCTAAGCCTAAGCCTAAGACTAAGACTAAGCTCAACCTCAAACCCAAGCTCAAGCACAAGCTCAAACTCAGGCTCAAGCTCAAGCCTAAGCCTAAGCCTAAGCCTAAGCCTAAGCCTAAGCCTAAGCCTAAGCCTAAGCCTAAGCTCAAGCCTAAGCCTAAGCCTAAGCCTAAGCCTAAGCCTAAGTCTAAGCTCAACCTCAAGCCCAAATTCAAGCTCAAGCTCAAGCTCAAGCTCAAGCCTAAGCCTAAGCCTAAGCTCAAGCCCAAGCCTAAGCCTAAGCCTAAGCTCAAGCCTAAGCCTAAGCCTAAGCCTAAGCCTAAGCCTAAGCCTAAGCCTAAGCCTAAGACTAAGACTAAGCTCAACCTCAAACCCAAGCTCAAGCACAAGCTCAAACTCAGGCTCAAGCTCAAGCTCAAGCCTAAGCCTAAGCCAAAGCCCAAGCCCAAGCCTAAGCCTAAATTTAAGCCTAAGCCTAAGCCTAAACCTAACCCTAAGCCTAAGCCTAAGCCTAAGCTCAACCTCAAGCCCAAATTCAAGCTCAAGCTCAAGCTCAAGCTCAAGCCTGGGCCTAAGCCTAAGCCTAAACCTGATCCTAAGCCTAAGCCTAAGCCTAAGCCTAAGCCTAAACTCAAGCTCAAGCTCAAGCTCAAGCTCAAGCTCAAGCTCAAGCCTAGGCCTAAGCCTAAGCCTAAACCTAAGATTAAGCCTAAGCCTAAGCCTAAGCCAAAGCCTAAGCCTAAGCCTAAGCCTAAGCTCAACCTCAAGCCCAAACCGAAGCTCAAGCTCAAGCCTAAGATTATGATTAAGCCTAAGCTCAAGCCTAAGCCTAAGCCTAAGCATAAGCCTAAGCCTAAGCCTAAGCTCAACCTCAAACCCAAACTCAAGCTTAAGCTCAAGCTCAACCCTAGGCCTAAGCCTAAGCCTAAGCCTAAGCCTAAGCCTAAGCCTAAGCTCAAGCTCAAGCCTAAGCCTAAGCCAAAGCCCAAGCCCAAGCCTAAGCCTAAAATTAAGGCTAAGCCTAAGCCTAAGCCTAAGCCTAAGCCTAAGCTCCAGCCTAAGCCTAAGCCTAAGCCTAAGCCTAAGCCTAAGCCTAAGCCTAAGCTCAAGCCCAAGCCTAAGCCTAAGCCTAAGCTCAAGCCTAAGCCTAAGCCTAAGCCTAAGCCTAAGCCTAAGCCTAAGCCTAAGACTAAGACTAAGCTCAACCTCAAACCCAAGCTCAAGCACAAGCTCAAACTCAGGCTCAAGCTCAAGCCTAAGCCTAAGCCTAAGCCTAAGCCTAAGCCTAAGCCTAAGCCTAAGCCTAAGCCTAAGCCTAAGCTCAACCTCAAGCCCAAATTCAAGCTCAAGCTCAAGCTCAAGCTCAAGCCTAAGCCTAAGCCTAAGCTCAAGCCCAAGCCTAAGCCTAAGCCTAAGCTCAAGCCTAAGCCTAAGCCTAAGCCTAAGCCTAAGCCTAAGCCTAAGCCTAAGCCTAAGCCTAAGCCTAAGCCTAAGACTAAGACTAAGCTCAACCTCAAACCCAAGCTCAAGCACAAGCTCAAACTCAGGCTCAAGCTCAAGCCTAAGCCTAAGCCTAAGCCTAAGCCTAAGCTTAAGCCTAAGCCTAAGCCTAAGCCTAAGCCTAAGCCTAAGCCTAAGCCTAAGCCTAAGCCTAAGCTCAACCTCAAGCCCAAATTCAAGCTCAAGCTCAAGCTCAAGCTCAAGCCTAGGCCTAAGCCTAAGCCTAAACCTAAGCCTAAGCCTAAGCCTAAGCCTAAGCTCAAGCTCAAGCTGAAGCTGAAGCTCAAGCTCAAGCCTAAGCCTAAGCCAAAGCCCAAGTCCAAGCCTAAGCATAAGCGTAAGCCTATGCCTAAGCTAACTCCATTACGGGAACACAATTTGACAAATCCGGTCTCCAGAACACCTTGTAGTGGTCCCTTCCACCCTCTAATTGCTCTTGGCAATCTATGCATGGAAACGGAGTCCCCAACCCCAACCCCCTCTTCGAACCGTATCATGCAGCCGAAAAGTAAAAAAATTTTCCTTGCCTTATCACTTCGTTCCTTCACTTTCTTCACTCTCTCTCCCCTCCTTCATTACCTAATTGAATACTTCAACCATTACAATCATATTACTCAATGTCACTATGCAGTAATTAAACAATCCTATTTACATCCACTCACAAAATCTGCAAAAACTTTGCTAAATCTCTATAGTAACACCAAAAATATACAGCATTATAAGCTCATATTTTGAACGTGTGTGAAGCACTGAAATAAGCCGTTAATTCACTCATTATGTGATTTTCTATTCAAAAACAAAAATATATTTGAATTTATTCAAAACACAATCAATCCTATTCATGAGAGAGAAATTTTATAGAAGAATAACGAAAGTTTGAATGCAACAAGCAATATTTGGTTTTAAAAAAAATTATACGATTAAATATGTAATAAAAACGACAAAATGTTACACTTCCATCTCGATGATAATTATCAATGGTGCTTCCAATTCCCAAATTTCTATCAATAATATTTTTTTGCTCATTGTCAAGATGATCATAGAAAACTTGCGCACTTCGCCTTAATAACCTAAACATACCCCTCCCCTTTCCCTCCCTTCTATAATAAATAAACTGTGCTATTGAGATAAGCAATAAACAATGAGTACACCTAAAAGATAATAGCATCGTTAAAGGATTAACAAAAATGAACAACTGAAATTCATTAAAAAAATATGTGACCAACTATCAGTAAAATTTAATACATATGGGAGTGCCGAATAATGAATAGTAAACTAAGAGTGATTCGTGATTCATCACAAATTAAGATCATATTTCCAAATACGAATACAAATAAAAACTCTTCGAGCAACAAAGAAAAAGAAAACTCGTTAAATTTCTACAATAAGCTCATTCAACAACTTTACAAATAAATACCCGATCAAACAAATGCAAATGATCTACTTTTATGAAAAGTACACGACTATTATAGATTGTCTCTGCAAAAATTTTCCCCTCAATAATTTCGACATGAAATTGAGCGAGCATTAGAAATCCGAACCAGAAAAAATCAGAAAAAAAACTGCAGGACGATCTGAAAAAAAACAACCGATCATTCCTTCTCGTCTTTCCTCAATTCGCGGCTTTGGAGCTGTTCAAAAACAATGAGGATACCAATCCCTACTAAATGGACGAATTTGAATGCCTAAATAATAATGCTGTAGCGTTCAATTCAAGCGCACAGAAACCATGTAAAACAACGTCCTTCGCAATACCCGTTCCATCAAATACCATTCCACCACATTATACATACATACATATATATATATATATATATATATATATATATATATATATATATATATATATATATATATATATATATATATATATATATATATATATATATATATATATATATTCGAAATAAGCTAAAAATTCCTCTCTTACTCATACAGATTCACAGTGTGTTTCCTGGAAAGGAAATAAACCACATAAAGTCATCTTGTAAAACACGAGCTTTTGGAACAGTAATGTTTTTAGGGATTTTGCTTTTGCAAGTTCAGACAAATCTTCTATAAATAGTTAATTCTTTTCGGAGCCTACTGATGTAAAATATACTCCACACAAACTTTTGTAGCCTCAAACTCGTTCATGATAATAAATTCCTACACGAACACCACATGTTGCGATGAAAAATTATTCCTTTACATGCGTTCTTTTTCCATATTTTTTTAACCATCTGTACAATTTATAAGCATACCAAAACTGTTCGAACATGCGTAACTTAAGACCTAGAAAGTATCCAATTAGACTACGACTCAAAAAAAATCCATTTAAGTTTTACAGAAACGTCCGAATGTTGGAGAAGCAACGGGTCGTTGTTAGAAAACAGATGATAGTGAATGATGGAAAACATAGAAGAAAAACGGCGATGAGTAATCTACAACAGCCGAACAATAAAGAGCCCGCAACAACCATCTTAGAGCATGAAATTAATCGAAGAGAAAGAAATAGAAAAGTAACCCAGCCAAATAGAATAGGAGATCTCCTTTCATCAACTGAAGTAAAGAGCACATCTGCAATGAATTTTGAAAGAAACAGGAGACATTTTTAGAGAATGCTATCACCAGTTCAAAACATTTGCCCAGTAGGGTTTAAGTATCAAATGATGGCCAACGGTAATTCAGAACATCTCTTTTGATAGTCTTATCTTTTTCATGGCGCATTTGGCACTTATTTAATAATAATTTGCTACCGCAAATGATAGTCACTATTCTAGAACCTGACAGAATCCACTGCCATAAAACCCATAAATTTCTTTCTAAATGGACATTATGAGATGTTGAAACTGGTGGTAGCCTAAACTTTTGAACAACGATCACCAAACAAGTTGAAGAATTTGCTTCCAAAATGCGCCCTAAAAAACATTTTTAAAGTAATGCTTGTTCAAATCCCCACCGAACTAATGATTTTATTTGTCTAGTAAAGTCAAAAACTGTTTGCAGCAATAAAATTAAATCTATTTTTGAGAAACATCACAAAAATTAAATGAAACTGTTCAGCATTCATGTTGTTTGTATTGGTAAGTTTAAACACTCGTAGATGGGCTACTACTTCTATTGTAAAATGAAAAGGTCTTGGCAATTAAGTTGTAAAATTAGAACAATCGAGGATTGGGGATGACAGACTTTGGTGAATAATGAAAATAACAACACTCTTAGAAGTATTCAAAAAGAAAATATTGCACTAATAATTAAGCAGAAATCAACGCAATCTATAATACTAACAAATAACGTAGCCTAAGCGAATAGAACTGCATCATGATTCTCGTGTCGATTCATTTGAACAGCGAAAAGGATGTGAGCCGGGATCTTCTTCATGATCCCTTGGTCTCCATATTTCAAGTCTTCTTATAATCGATGACGCCAACGAAGCTGCCACTATAGCATCGGAACTATTGTGCTTGTCCTGCAACATGCGGCAGTCTCTATCATTCCTCATATCCCGCATATATTAAATCCTCCACGTACAAACATAGCCTCATGCAGGACATAATCACAAATGTTCTGCAGGAAATCGTACCTGCAGAACAATATGCGGAAAGCGACGTTCCTTATAACGCAATTTCCATCGTTCTTAAATGGTTTGAGAATAAACAATTCACCTCGTTTATACTTAAAAGTTTAGCTTTTCGTTCATCTAATACTGCTAATTTTATTAAATTATTACCGACTTCCTGACTGATAGGAACAGATTTCGTAATGACAGTACCATAAACCAAAAGCAAAAATTTCGCTCCCAAGATATCAGGAATGCGATTCCAAAGCCAACAGTCAGGAAAATAAAAATGCTGATTGAGGATATGGCTAGAATCATAACTCTATAAACACTCAAAAGAATGGGAAGAAAGGAAAAAGAATGGATCAGAAGGGAGGAAGAGGTGGCTAGAAATATCCTGCGAAACACAAAGATTACTCCACACAGCCAGTTCTCGCAATTATTCAACAAAATCTGAGAGTCAATTATGAGGCAGAATTCGATACTCTTTCTCTGGACATCCTTACAAACAAGTTCAAGTTACACTCCCCTAGGTAAACCATCTCAAGGATTAATGGATTTGCGGCTATACCCCAAGCAAGCCCAGATCGAAATCAAGCTACACCCGCCCAGTTAGAGTAACAAGCCTCTTCAACGCCACTAAGAATTGCATCCCAAATCATATAAAAACAACCCTAATAGAGAGAAGAAAATAAAGCAAGCAAAAACCATACCAGGACACGTCGCAATTCGCCTAATTCATTGTTCAATTTTGAAATATCACATCTTGCCCACATCACCGTATCATAATCCAACGTTTCGCGTAGGACACTCAACATCACGCATATATCATGAAAGCGCTAAAAAAGTGATATTTGCAGCATAAAGACACATTCATTGCGGAGCATTAGACGCCGACACGATAGTATAATAATACCAACTTCAGAGAATGAACAACAAAGTGCATACAACTTCAGACAAGGAATAAGAAACGACAAACAACTTCAAACATACAACTACTGCAGTGAACGGGATAAGCGAAAGATTTTATCTCTTTTTTTCTGCAGATTTCCTTTAAAGCTTTACGTGGTCACAACCCTTTCAATCTAGAATGGCTCCCATTATGGCGAATATAACACGTGTCAAAGAAAGTGCGGAAGAAACAAGTACAGTGAAACATTCATCATTCAATACTTCGTCTTGATTTCTAAACCTTCCTCCCTCCAAGTATTTTGTTTGATTGTCGACGTCAGTAGTTAGCCTTTCCCTCTGGCTATGTTACTCTTTGTGTTTAACGATGAAAAACATTACGCACTTCAGCGTACGTCTGCAGTAATGAACTGAATAGTTTCTTTGCTCACAGAAATGAAGTCATAAAAAAGCCAAAAAGATACGTATTTCTCACTTCTGCATCTACATCGATCCAAACTAAGTGCACATATAAAATATGATACGACTATATATTACTATGGGGGAAGGGGGGGGGATGTAAACGCACTCTCGTCCGTCTATGATCACAATGCAGATGAAGGGCACCCTTAGAAACGCATACAAATACGCCCCACTTTGCAAGCAAATCCCGAATTCTGACCAACTCAAGGAAGCTATATTGACTTACGTGGCGAAAAGTATGGATGAAATGGCTGAAGAGGGAAACAACTGCTTCGAAATGTTGCGTGTGCGAAACATCACAGCTCGACGGATCCATATCGGCTCGTTCAGTGAGATGTACAAGCAAACGCCTCAAACAAATCAATTTGCAGGAAGCCACTTCAGCACATGCCGATAATGCTTGCGTCGCCACGCAAATACCATCAAGACTTCCATCCAAAAACTAAAAATATCTCTCTTTTAGATGATAAATTTTTTCCCACAGCATAGAACAGTGCCTCCCAGAGACAACAGTGCTAGAAGCACTTCCATCGAGAAACATTGTCGTTTACAGAGAATCCGAGAGAAGACGTTAGTGGCTGGATGAGTGAAAGAACCAAAATTCGGGTCAAATCTGATTGCTGTTTCTTAAGAACTCTTTCTATGTTAATAAACGATAATGCTTTCAGTGCTCCAAGCAGTGCACTTCAACTTTTTTTTCGTCAACAACCTCACTACAACCTATACGCTCGGTGGAGATTAAACATGGAAACGCAAATTTCGAAAGGTTTCCAAACTACTAAGATTTTGAACAGAACTAAATCCAGGATGGTCCACAAAAAGGCGATCCGTCTTTGACTAGAGTAAATACGAACGAATAAGTTGGTTCTACTTCTATTTGTTACTTTCATTTTTACTTACAACCTCACATACATATTTACAAAACTACTGCTTAAAAATGGTGCTAGAAGCAATCCCTAATAACATCTACATTTCTGGGTAGGTTCTAATATCTTTGCAGAAATTGCTCACAGCTTTTGTCTGATGATGCTCTCGGAAGTTTTTAGGGGCGTCATCCTTTGAATTCATTCAGGATGTGTGGATTATTCGCTCATACGCGCCATTTTAAATTTCCTAGCAAACAAAAAATCCACAGCAATAAGTCAGGTGTATGCGATTTCACCAAGTTTTCAGAAATTTTTACGAGAGGTGATTGGGCATCGAAATAATTAATTCACACGACGAAACAACTCGGCGTGTCACTGATATCGGTCAAAGAATAACAATGGTGTCGACTACTAATAGCATGCCACCGAACAATATTGCTGCCAGCTAACCGATTTCAACAACCATCATCTTCTTTGACAATGTAACGATATCATAGGTAATCCCACGTTGTCTACCACCAAAATGGCCATTCCTTGATCAGTATACGAATGCCACAACCCCCAATGTGATAATATTACGAACAATAAATACATCGTCGCTTTGCGATAAAAACCCAACATCGAATGATGGCATGTGGACTAACAACGACATTTGTTGCCTGTTAATAACATATTACCGCGCACAACGATAACAAGTCATATTTTACTCAAAACATACAAGACGGAGATTGGCTTATTAATTTAAAGAAAAAAACAACAAAAAATTACCTGGAATACACTCGAAAATTCGAAAAAAATTGCCTTTTTACGACTAGCAGAGATCGACCCAAATACCTCAAAGAAAAAAGTTATATTCATATAGAATATTTACCCACTCAACATACATCACCCTTCCCGAAGGTAAACTTTTTAAGCTGATATTATCCAGAAGTACACCTTGCTGGCGCTATCTATTCCCATCATATCATTATTCACATAACTTGTATGCAGGAAAGTTTTTGCAAACGTCATTGATTAACCGGAAACGCTAAATAGAGAATGTTTTCCGGAAATTTGCGAACGGTATCAATAATATATACAACTATCTCTTTACATAGAAAAATATCCAACATCACTATAACAATGAACGATACTAACCTAAACGATCTATTTAATTTTTTTTAATATTTCATTGAAATCTATTTTCTCATCGATTAGAACAATTGAGTGAAAATAATGAAAAGCACTCACATTATTCAACGCTTTTGCAATGTATTTCCAAATTTGAGCATCCGAAAACTCGTCAATTGCAATCTTTATAATAGCGAATAACAGGAATGCCAATTCGAGATTCGTAAATTCGTTGAAATCCCATGAAGATATCAGCTCCAGTACGAATCTCATCTGGAGAAAATCAATAAAAAACCAACTTATTATATGAACTTATGCTATTATTCGCATAGCTCATCACAATCCTATCGTTTGAGATTGGTGATAAAATTAGTCTCATTCTTTCATCGAGACAACATCTTTCCCTATCGAAAACTTACTGACAAATGTAGTAGACATGTTCAAAACCAATACCCAGAGGAAGAACAACGATTTGCAAATGGCGCAACTTTTACAGCGTAAATCAGTTGAAATCACTTTTTGATTCATGGAACTCCTTAAATGTCACATAATTCAATCGTACAGGTAAGTAGCAATCACTTGCCGAATCATCTTTGAATAGATAAACCTTCGAACCATTAGTAAAAACCTTCCACAAATAGCTAATTTAGCCATCATATTGAAAAATGAGAATAAACATCTAAAAGATTCGCAAATAAAAGTCTCATAGATTGCAGATGCGTTGAACCGTCGTTCGGAAATGAAATGTATGATTTGAAATTTTATCTGCGCATAGCGTTGACACTAGGCAATAGCATATCTTCCGGTCTCAGTTGAGTTGACTCCGGAATTTCCTCAACTCAATCGATTCGTTCATCTCACCTATTATTTATCAAATATCTATTGAGCACATCACCTATACAACGACCATGAGTATGAATAATTAAAGACAGAATTAAAGGTACATAAAATAACATCAATATAAATTTATTACCCTTTGAGTGCAAATTTCTCGTAATTTTGCAGCATCAACAGATGCGAGAGCAACAACAATGAGTTGTTCATCGCGATATTGCTCGGCGAATGGTGCAATCTCACCGGGCGGCAAAAGGACCGATAATGGACATGCGGATGCATACGCTAACATCGCCAATAACTTATCGAAACTTATACTCATCATCTCTTCATCGCTGCATTTAGCCGATTGGCGAAGGGATAATTCGTACAATGGAACACCATCAGCAGCAGTGCAACCGGCACATAATAACGCTCGCTCTATGGAGGAATAATTGTCGGGTAATAAACACATATCTTCCTTTTTTGATAGAAAACGAACTGCAAAGTATATGAATATAACAACTAAGTCAATCAATGCAATTGAAAACGACAACGGTTAAGAGCATCACCAGTCACTACTATAGTTTGATTAACTCATTTCGACCATTTGAAGAGGAAAAGCAGGAAAAATAAACAAATAGAATAGCTACATTAAGCTCACCAAAGATGGCCGCCATCTCCCTCTCCCTCGTCCAGAAATTATAAAGGATAAAGAACCCGGCTACTCGTAACCACTGCGACATTGATGCCCTCAACTGCAAGAAATAAAACCCAGTAAAGGCTGACTATCACTATCCGTTACTAAGCAAATCATATTCTACAGGCATAAGGCCCGGTTCTCCTGTCGGGCCAACGGTTCCTTGTTGAATACCCCCACACAACCGAACACTTTATTGATCGAAACGGCCCCACCCCGGCGCACGAGCACCTCAACGATACGACATAGACCCCCTCAACTCGCACCCCAACTCCAGATGATGAAGAAACACACACTGCCCAAAGTGGGCAATGACATCTGTTATATACCCTCCCATAGTATCAAAGCGAACTTATAACAGCAACACATACATAGTGCACGCTACTCAATGGGGTAGTGTAGCTGAGTGCACGCTACTCAATGGGGTAGTGTAGCTGCTCTACCATCATGGTGGAATTACTCAGTGATCAAAATCGTTACATGCCTGCGGGTCGCGAAAGCTCGCCCCGAGCGTTCACACAAAGACAGAATCAGTGAACGATAAACATTAACAAACATGAGCAAAACAACGTAAGTCACAAACAACACCGGTCAAGTCACGGAGAAAAAAACAACAACAACATATCAATGATATTGACGTTTCGCCCCCACTGCCGCGATTTCGATATCGATTGGCTTTTCCCGATCGGCCCTGTGGTTGTCGTTGATAGTGTTGACCGCCGATGCTGCTTCTACTGCGTGTGGGGGAATCCACATCGCGCCACTGACGAGGACTGTTGAAAGCGTCGGAACACTGCGGCGGGTTGAGTATCGAGCTGCTGCGAATTGTCACGTATGGCGAGATGGACATCGCATGCGTAGTTGATGGCATGCAATAGTTTCGCTGCTCCCAGCACGTTTAGTTCTGCGCGATCATTGCACAGCTTCGCTCCATCCTCAACTGGTTAATTGCCGACAATCGCTGTAAATCACCGGCTGAGCACCCATGTAAGCCCGATTCTATTGTCGGGCCACCGGTTCCTTGTTGAACACTCCGACACAACAAAACACTTTATTAATAGAAACGGCCCCACCCGGACCCACGAGCACCTCAACAGTACACATGACGAAGACACACCCCAATTGCATGCGATGAAGAAACACACACACTGCCCACGGTGGGCAATGACATCTTTTATATACCCTCTCAATATCAAAGCGATACTTATAAGAGCAATACATAGCGCACCCTATTCAATGGGAGTTACACAGGTGACACTAACCTCGTCGTACAAATACATATGAAGTACCATCGCACTTGAAACGATGTTCGAACTATCATGTTTAAGGTACGAATTTATAGTTGTTTATAAACTACTCAATGATAAGTTATTTTAGAAGATCTAACTAATCACTCATCATTTATTAGTGACAGATGATAATCAGAGATTAAATAGTAAGCTGATCTCTCTTTTCTAACATATCGCTTTTATCAGTAAATCAGTGAATGATGAACAGATAACCCGAGGATGTACATGATCAAAAAGATATTAGAACTGATGTGCTCTCATCCTTTTAAATTCAAATTTTGTTCCCCAATTTTCCCAACAATGATTTCCTGCAGATTTTTATTTGGGAAATTTAGATAAGAAATATTTCGGGAAATTTTACTTCGCCATTGTCCCACTCAAACTTGCGTATCCTAATTGCAATTCGTTCTCCAATGCTAATTCATTTTACTCTGGCATACGCCATAAACGAGATTCGCATCCGGTAAAGAAAATTACGAATACGTTCCAATAATATCGGATATTTCTAGTGTTGAAATTGGTGTTAATAAACAAGCAAAAACCCCTCTGCTTACCTATTATAAAGACCTTTTTCACTTGAATTTGTATAAAACATCTCGGTGCTCCTTCAATCTACAGACACATAAATCGCATTTTAATAAATTTCACTTCCGGTCTCCAATTGAATTTTTTTATTCTTACTCTTTCAACGTCTAACATATCTATTTTAGTAAATCATTCTAACTGTTCAGTCAAAAGAAAGCCAATTTAAAACGGTCAAGAAATAGGAATTCCAACAGCGAAAGAGACCCTTCAATAAAAAGAACAAGAAAAATTCTCCACTAAAAACTTACCATTAGTATCAGTGCATAATAAATGTGGACGAGTAAATTGTCCGTTAAAAACTTTCCCTCCTTCACTAGTCGAATTACAACACGATTCCGATTGAACAATCAACCGTCTCGTATCGAAACTATTCGGCGAAATGCAATCCGACGATTCGAAATCACTAAACAACAAATATCTCAGGTAATACAACAATTCTCAATTTTATAGAGGAGAAGATGGAATCCATTGAATGAAAACCACTTCTTGAATGGATCTTCCATCATTTCGATAATCACATACCGCCGAACCAAAGATCATGAAATTAAGTAAGCAAGCGCTGAACGCAGGTATGCGTGCAACGCAACCTTCATATCGCATCTGATATAAAGCTATGGAAAACACTGAGGAATATAATACTACCATGAAGATTTATAAATTGTTTTTTAGACCTTTATCTGCTTTTAGACTCGTTTAAATCTTTACCTTTTCAGACCTTTTTCAGTCGAATTCGATCAAAGAAAGACTTTCGCCTTTTTACCCCGAAATTTCAAAGCATCGCAAGGTGCAATTTGATGCCACTCTTTATCATAAAATTGTGAAGCGCTTTATTGAAATACCCTCATGCCATTGAAAATATTTTATTGTTCATGTAGGAAGATAGGCGAAGAACTCATAGATATTAAATAATACGCAAAACTTGCTCTACAAATAGAATTTTATAAAGTTTTCGATCCAGATTGATTCATATTCAGAAGAATTATTTCTCTCAGATAAAAAATTCCCATACTTGAAAGGAAAAAAGTGGAAAATTTAGGATCGTTGTATTCAGGTCGCTGAGCTCAAATATAGAGGACAGACAGGTTCAACTGAATGAACAAAAAAATGATTCTCCTTGGCTTTTATGGACATATTTTGTGGAACTATTCTGGATAAAAAACATCACAAGCTCATTAGCTAATAAACTTACTAACCGTTTATATGTCGTAGATGGTGAAAGTGAATAATGCTCCGATTCAATTCCGTTCTCGAGAAGAGGAATGATAAGTGGCGAGAAATTTGATAACGACGATGAAGAGCCACCATCATCGCATAATTCCGAACAATCATCATCCGATAGTACCCGTTCCGTATCAACCATCTTTACAACTGCAAAAAAAACCTTGATCGATATCCTTAAGAAATTCTAGGTTTATTTACCTATTACTAAGGTGTATTTATTACCTAGGTTTATTATCCATTAGAAAAAACCTAAACATTACTTAGATATATTTAATGCTGACATTCACGTTTTCCAGCTTCTAAGATCCTTCCACAATCTAGTAGCTACTTCATAGAAATGGATGATACCCCCTTATTTTTTGCTTTTTCTTCGAGCATTCCTATATTTATAAACCGCTTACCATATATCCACACCATTTATTTGTTCCATGGCTATTAGCCCCATTAATTTCTACAACTTTTGGTCGCGAAATCACTTAGAAAATATAGACCTCGGATGGTTACATTCAAAAGCATTTCAATAATCATCATCATCATCGATACAAGCGCTTAGCAATCGGAATATAATATTCACAATTTTAATTTTTTTTTTAAATAATACAATCCTTGAGGCAATCATTGAATTATTGATCGTTTTTCAGCAATATCAACTTATCAATTTATTCTGGCTAAGTTTTAAGTTTCTTCAAAAATTGACCGCCTGTTGAGAACACTTTTGAAATGTTCCTTTTATAATTCCATTCTTTTGATAATCCATCTTCCTCCAATTTATTGGAATTGCGTCAAATCTTCTCTATTTTAAACTATCAATACGATCGAGTTCCCCTCTTTCCGTTTAAGTTCAAGAATGCTATCTTTTTATGAGGTATTTATTGTCATTTACGAAAATGTTGGGCAAATAAAACATAAAAATAATAAATAAAATTGGACATAAAAAACAAAAATAAAATTGGAAATCCACATAGTGCAATTATCTGACATGACAAATGTAATTCAAAAAGTTTACTTTCTACATCATCAACGTTATCATTCCAACAAGAACAACAATACTTGCCAGTAACAATTACGAAAAAGAATTCACATATGTAATCAATAATACACCAATTCCATCAATAATACAAACATTTAAAAAAAAACGTAAAAATGAATAAAAGGATAGAAGCAGGAAAAGAGAAGGCAAAATTTATGAGAGCTGGAACAGTGAAATCGAAAATTTAAAAGAAAAAGACTTATTTCAGACTAGATCAGTAAACTTGAAACTTCTTAATGAAACGTATTCTTTGCCCAGCATCGTAATAAACGTATATCGTATTTTATCTCCTCTATAAGTCTCAACGTAGTAAATATTTTCCACAATTCAAATTCGACACCGATTTTTCCCTCATCCTGTAAGGTAAAGGGTAGTCATCGCCTGGTCAACCGCCTCCTCCCCCCCAACCCCCCACCTCGACCATGCAACGATGCCATTTCGAAGTTATTCACTCAATTTCGGCTGCGATCGCACCCTTTCAACATCCTGTATATTTCCATTTGTGATAATCGTCATCGATAAAATACCGTTCCAATGGGAATGTAACAACTCCAAACGCATTTAGTGATAAGATGGAAGAAAGATAATCCGAGATCGACATGAATGACCTTTTTTTTTTTACAAACAGCGCTTAATTACAGACAACTAAAGGAATAAAAATAGAACAAGTCATATCTCCTCTGAGAATAGGTTCCATTTCGATAGTTCAGTTGATTCGTTTATGAAACACAAATACAATAGTTGAAACATAATAGTCAACATCATCGTCCACTGCCATCAGAAAGAAAAAAGCACAGTATTATGAACGCTAATAAAAGATGACTAAGATGCCACATGAGCAGAGGGACAAGGCCTTCGATTCAGAGGCACTTCAAAGTTGGAATAATAAAGATAAAAGGATAGGGACATTAAGGCTGAACGAGAGGAATATATCGGAAGGGAATGAACTTAACGTATGAAACCAACAAGAAGATGGAATGAAAGTCATCACAAAAACATCTATTTTCGATGAAACAAGATTAAAACAATATTGAATAATCCGAAGATAAAATTTTTCTAACAATGAAAATAAAAAGAAATAACAATAAATAATATAAAAAGATATACAAAAACCTCAGAATGACTAAAAAAGTACCTCAATTCTGTCCCTAATGCTCGATGCACGTTGGAAACATTTCTTATAACTAATCAATGAGGAAGCAAATTATTGATGAATCAAAATTTCTTCACTAACACTCTTTCCTATTGCTATTCTTGGTATAATTCATCCTTAGCTCAGATCCCCTGAAATATTCCTTCTTTAATCTTCATAGAGCGTTGTTTTTCTTTTTTGTTGAATAGAACTCTTTAATGTCAACTCGTTTCAATATATGGATATACGATCACGGATATTTACAATCACCTCCAATCTATGATGTTTTTCATTAAAACGGTAGTCTGCCGAAACGTTGAATAAAGAACGATTCTTAATGACAACGATAATATTAATGCTAGAAACTCTTAGAGATCGCATCATGATGGCTAAACGATTACAAAGAGGATAAAAACCACCTGGATATGGAGGATAAACCCTAATAAGCCAGGCATTAGTCATTAAATAATGAATGCATAAACCACTGAGGAGTTATTATCACATTATCAGAAACATTCCATGATCAATCAATATTAGTGTAATAACTTCCTCGATCAAGTAGTATATAACAAAGATTGTCTTTCTTCATTCATGATCATCGAACCACTCTGACAGATCAAGAAAAACTACCCGCCAATATTTGCGGTGATTAGATTTGGTAATAAAGCCTAAATATCAATTAGCAATTATTAAAGCTACAACATCTCTAATCATGTATTCTGCATAAAATGCGCCACATCGTGTATAATGAAAATGTTTTCTTAACAAAAACTCCTAATCAAATTATTATAAAGTTCTTTTGATGTCACAAAACGATACCTTCGATATCTTCAATTAGTGGATCATACCTGGAGAAAATTCAAAAGATGTTTCAACAATTTACTATGCTTCACGATAAAACCCTATCCTTTATTATCCTAAATACAGATAATAAAGATCTATAATATTCGATAAGAAAACGCGAACAAGAAAACCTTCAAGAAGCTCTTGTCTTGAGATGTGCATCTCTTGCCTTAACGAGTGATTCGGCGACAAGTTTTTGCCGTGATGCGGCCAATTGGAAAAGTGTTCGAAGAGTGCCCTCATCACCACAATATCCATGTATTATTATACGATATACTCGTGCATTATTACCGATCACGATACTTGCACTACTCGCTAACAAATCAAATAAATCGGCAACCGGATCGCATAAAATTTTTGCCTGAAAATTCTATCGATCAATTGCTTTTGTATTTTTGTCTTTAATATTCCAGAAATCAGCACACCTCACTTTCAAGTGCTCTGCATAAAGATATTTGGTTCCCCAGTGCCTATCAATCTTTATAGTTACCACTTATCACCATATCTACATGGTGATATAGTTGAGCCTACTCTTCTTGCTAGTAATGACAGCTCCCGTTAAAACTATTTATTAGCATTATTTATATAAGCAATGCAAGTACAGGAAGCTGTATACCTGTTTGATACTGTAAGAAGATGTAAAGTCCATAAAATGCCTTATCAAAGATCAGGAAATACAGCTTGAGCGATCATAAATAAAGGACTAAACAAAAAATTTGATCGCAAACATACGGATATAAGTTTCAACCATATAAATTCACTTAATCCACCGATGAAAAACCAACCTTATTTGGAGCATGTGCATCAAGAACTATGAATGTGCTAAGGACAGGTAAATCAGCAAGGGAGATATGCTCGGATTGTTCACTGAGTACCACCTCGTTGATATTGACTGTAATATCTTCATCGAAATCAACGTTCACTTTCGGTAGTTGAAGATCAAGAAAAGCTCCCGTTACACAAGTCACAAGCGTATCTAATAAGCATCCATCCACGTTCAGGATCTAAAAATTGTGGTAATAAACGAGATATTCTTCGCAACAGTCTATTATCACCAACGGAAGTCTACTAATATCAACTATCTCGAAAAAATTCTCTAAACATAACAGGTCATTCAAAGAAAAAAAAACATTCCTCGAGGAAAATATATGAAAAAATATACAAGTAATATAAGCGGTATATGACCTCGAATAATTTTAAAATCATCTTCAAGACAAAAGGCACAGAAGAAATGTTCACATCACTGATATTTCCTTTCATGATACGTGCATATTTCTCCTTGTTTCCTCAGTTGAAGGTAAAACGACGCCTTTTTGCCTTTAATTCAGGAAGGATGAATGGAGGATTCTAATCTAGGAGGATTATATTAATAATGTAACTTCAACTGAAGATAAGGATCACAACATATCTCTTTCCATTGACACCTTCAAATTAAAGTTTAGGAAGAGAAATAAACGAGGATAGTGCAAGATAGGCACAAATGCCATTCGGTAACACCTCTCGCCCACGGAAATAAACACCTTCCAAACGAACCCTGATCAGAATCTTCTTCCAGTAAAGTCAGTACACCCTCTCATTCGGAAGCAAAGTATTACAAAAATTTTGAGGACCACCAATTTTTACATTGTCAAAAAAAAACCTTTCCGAAACCTTCCCTCCCCCCCCCCTTACCATTTCATATCACTGTCTCAATGATGACAACAATCACAGCACAAATAACGAGATACACATACCGCAATGTGCAAATGTAGAATCCACATAAGTCTACCGTTTGCGGTAACCAATTGATCTCTCTTAAAAAATGCCTCTTCTTCGACAAGTTGCTTCAATAATATTTCTGCATCCTCCACTAAACGCTGAAAATGAATCTTTGCGGGAACTTATTGAATACGCCATCGTTGGAAATTTAGTCATTCTGCATTTTGAACTTGAAAGACTTGATCTAACAACACTGAGCTACTAATCAGATTTAAATTAAAGTAAACAACATATCAAACTAAAGTTGCATCTTTCGCTTCTCTATCTTTAATCAGATGGAAACCCTCAAATCAGGTCGATTGCCCTTTATCGTAATAACACTCCAACACTACGCTTTTATTCTATTCTACCACTTTTATATTCGATACAGAATATCGGCAAATAGCTGACAATCTGCCAATGAAATATCCTTTTCTTTCTTTCATAAGCCCAAAGCGCATCCTATAGTTAAATTAATTATAATTACAAAAGAATACGTGCAAATCACAATCCGTGAGCGGCTATGCAAACCCAAAATCCTCAACTCATCCTCGATGAGGGTTTTGTAAGGGAGAAGGGGTCCTATCGCTCATCTCACTGATCCAAATCAGTCCTTATCAAATCTACACTATCGAAAACGTAGTGCGTTTGATAGGATAGCGATTATACACCTCTATAACTTACAAGATTTAACAATGGAACTCAATATAGATGAATTTATATAAGCAACGTAGTGGATGAGGATATTTTTATCTCCATTATATGCATACGGCAATGTGAGGAAAAAAAGAATGAGAAAGGATATTCCTTAATGAAAAAGACAACTGCTACGGTTCTTTCGACAGTATTCCGGTGGCAGACCCGGGGGATAGCCAAGAACGAGGTGCACGAGTATTCGGAACGCCATCAAGTTGTGATCGTATCTATGCCCTTCACTCAACTCTTGATAATAATATTACCCTCAGCAAAACAACGATGCCTTTCATCTAGCAAAGAAACCGATCAATAAAGTTGAAGAATTCAACCTGTGGTATGATTGGTGCAGCGTCGATATGTGGTACAATAATTGAATCATCGGAACGCACAGCAAGAAATGGCTCTATTCGTGCCGTTACCATTGCACCACCTTGTCGACTAACACAAGAGCCAGCTGCCGATTGTGTAACTCCCATCTAGAAAAAAAAAAAACTAAAATTTGAGCAATAAATAATAATTTAAGTGAGAATTAAATTATGCACTATTATAGGATTAAATAATTCGAAAATTTCCATCAACGATAGTGAAAAATAAACGTAACGAATTTCAATCTAAAAAGCATAGATGATTTGAATTTCGTTAAAATTACCACCATACATATATTAATTCATCTAGAGAGTGATTTCAAAAAAGAAAAATCACTAAACCATCATTGCATGCTAATATTGTCATAGCATATACTCTATGTGGTAATGATTTCTGTTAGAGCATGTAATCATGGCTTAACGGCTAGAAGTTAATAAGCGTGACGCATGCCACTATTAAGGCAAATTACAAAAATTTGAATTTAATAATTCGATAAAAATTATTTGAAAAATTAATTAAAAATTATTTGAAAAATTAGTAATTTCTGAAAAAAAACGTTCGTGCGAGCAGCTAATTAACGAGTGGATTTAATCCAATTTCAACGTGAACGCCATTTGTCATCATCCTTCTCTCAGCCTATATTCTCTACATTTCGAGCGTGAATTATTTTAAAATAAATGATTAGGCATGTATAATTGATTTCTTTACATAAACGATTATATTTAGTATCATTTATGGTATTATAGTAACAAAGCTCTATAATACCACTGATTTACTGTAACAGAGGTGGGAATAACTAGATAAATTAAGATAACAGTAATGATATATTAAGAAAAACATAAATATTAATAGTCATGACAATAATACAACTTAGGTAAGCAATAAATAAGGAATAAAAAACAGACTGTTATTACTACATACTAGTACTGCATACTGTTATTACCAGTATGCAGTACTAGTAGAAGTTATATGCAACACTAGTAGCAAACGCAAACAATACTAACAATAATAGGCGGCATATATATTGGAGACTGCAGAAAGCAGATAACAAGTAAGAAATATATTTTATTGGCTGCGAAGAAGCATAATTGAATCTGCGTCGCGATTGTCGTAAACCACCATTTCGGAGCGGCGAAATATGTATGATTGGATAGGGCGGCAGAAAGAGTTATGCAAATTTTATTTCGAAATAACATTGAACCAAATAATAATAAACTAGAAAGTGATAGAATTCGAGTGCTTACTGTGGTCAATTTTCGGCTCCGAACGTGTTTCCAGTTGTTCTGTTATCGAAAAAAATCCATTTCGGCTGCGAATTTATTTTCATTTCCAATCCTAGAGATGAAGTTAACTCATCACGTAAACAAAAATAATTTAAAAAAAAATGCACCTGGAGTGATATTGGTCGAAAAGAGTTGATACTTCGACCATCCGGATAGACCGATTCAAATAGGAATTGACTATAGTAGGCCAATGGATCACAAATCTTCAATAAATCCACAGACATCCTGAATATAAATAAGCCGGTCGTTTTAAGTGAATTCCGTCGCCGAAACGCTAAATTCAATGGGCGATTTGTCGAAGCATTCAAATAAAAGAAAAATAAGGTCACACCTTCATGACATTAAACAACGGGCAAAGAGGCAATATCAACGCATATAATCATTGCTATCGATATGCATTCATAGCCCATGGATGTGATAGACGTCTTCAAAGAATACAAGAGCAGAAATAACGATTTGATATGGCTGAGGATAGTGGAATATTCAATAAAGTAGGTATATCCGACATCATTATCAATCAAAATATGTTCACAAGGCTTTAGGTTAGTGGCAGTACGACATCCCTATTGCCACACTTCAAAAAAGGGTTCGATGACTTATCTACAAATTTGCGCCACTAATACTTCTTTAGCGATCCTTCTTATTTACCTGCCGTAAATATGAGGAAAAGGTAACAAAGAAATAAGCGATAAGAAAACCATGCCTATAAAAGATTTAGAACTTATTTTACAACTTAATGTGGCCCAGTGTTGTTCAACGAAAGATAACGAGGGTAGCAACGTTGCGCCACTGACCATCGTGGTTAGGAAGTAATCAGTATCTACTGGCAAAAGACCTTCCAGAAACCGATTCAACGATCGTTACGAGATGGCCATAAAAGTTTTATGGAAGTAGCTATTTTGGCGCTTTCGGGTCTACAATATACAGTTTGAAATTAGACATCCATAAAAAAATTTTCACCACTAGCTATTATTCCTCCTTCTTGCTAAAATGCCTGGTAGAAAACTTTAGCAAAGATAAACAGTTATTCCCCCCCCCCCCCCCCCAGCAAAGGTAAACAGTTATTCCCCCCCCTCGCCAACAATCTACAAATAGTGTACAAAAATATAAGCATTCATAGAAGTTTTGTGGTCATCTCCAAAAAACTTGTTTAATCGATTTTCTTGAAAGAACTTTTCCCAAAACAAGATCTAATCAACGATTATAAGTTATCTGGTAAGTTATTCCTGAAAATTCCCTCCCACCTAGACCAATGGTCGTTCTTATTCCCAAATCATGGATTGGTTACGATAATCATGAAATCACTGCTACGTTACTGTATTGTATTACCTTCTTTCTAAACTAGGCTACTGTAATGCCCTTTCCACTCCCGTTTCTCTAGTCTCCTTCCTAAGTGGTACCCAAGGAGTGTCGGATACTCGACTCCAATACCATCGCCGATCATCACATGAGCACACCACCACAGTTCGTTTCGACATATACAATAACTACATCGAATGAACAAACTGTAAATTTATATTTGCGACTTGACGGATAAGCCATGCGTTAGTGAACATTTTAATATGTAAAAAAGCTGAGTTAACCGTGAATAGCGGTAATCAAAACGAAAGAAAGCATGGGGGGGGGGGGTGGAGTGACGGTGGCGGGATGGATAGATGGTGGACGGTTGTTGGGAGGTGGTATGCATTATCTAAAGATTTACATAATTCCATACACTCCACTTTGATGAAATATTTGGAGCAAGCACGATGTGCAGACTCTATTCTCCACCTAACAGGGAAGTATCTGTCTGCAATCTGTTTTTCCTAAGGTAACCTAGGGGTTAAATACCCATCCACAATGACATTAAGGGAGGACGATGACGCAATTCAGAAGCGGTAACCGTGAGTGATTTTAGCCTACGCTTGCCATTAGTTCTAATATTTCGCTTTGAAAAAAGACTCTCTTGGAGTCAATGACGTTTGACTCCGAGCAAATTAACCAAAATTTAGATCCTGATCGATGGACAACTCAGAAAAGAACATGAACAAACTTGAACTGTGTCAAGGGGTAAACATGCTGTAAAGGTGGAACATATAGGGGCGATATAATACCTTTCATAAACAGTAAAAATAAGCTATAATATGATATAAAAATATCGGTGCGAAAGCATAGTATTCAAAATAGTTATACTACGCTAAGCTTGCCACTTCTAGCACAACCCGTTATTTAGCACTTGCCCAACGGATTTGTAGGATGTTGAACCCGAACATTTTCCAACGGTTCAAAAATACAACTGAGGGCTTTCTAATCCTTATATCCCTTATAATCCTTTATATCCTCATAATGCATAAACCTATTTTCTATAGCTTTATCGAAGTATACACAAACGAGGAAACCATAGTTATTTACTCGCAATAAAAGCAAGCTGACAGCATTACCAACCTTATTCGGGCTTAACAAAGAAGGAACTTGAATTCTTTAAACTTTTATACAACTTTTTCTTGCGAATTTCTTTTCTTTTTCAATGTGAATAGCCTACCCCAGATATCGGATTTTTTTTTAAATTTTTTGAATACCAGTCCCCCCCTTCTTCGTAGTAAATTACTTTCAATCTATCAAAGACCAACTATCACCTCCCCCCCCCCCCCCAAATATTTCTTCTCGAAATGTTTATAAAAAGGAAGTCAAGCTACTATAAAACAAGTCTATTCTCATAAGTGGAAAAAATGGGAAGCAAATTACATTAAACAAACAAAAAAAAAAAAAGAATAAATGATATCATTGGTCCGACGAGTACGGACTTGAATGCTGCATAACACACACAACGAATCGAGAAATTTTTGCATTTGGCGGGCTCTTTGAATATTTGCGTCGATTAGTTTATTTTTTGGGCGCGTAAAATATTTCAATTATAGATCTCCTCTCATCTTCAATACGAATGTAAAAATTCTTATATAGAAGAATATTAGTCCGCAGAATATGGTATGATCAACGATATTGGCATTTGACGACCATCACTACCACCAATCACCTTTAAAAAATAGAGGGTAGATACTCAAAGCGGCAGAAGGTGGGGGGGGGGGGGGAAGGAGGGAGGGGGACAACCACCATAAATAAGGTGCTTTCACCTATTGTCTCCCTAACCCCTTCCACTTCACTTTAACTTGCCATCCCACTCTCCAAACATACCATACTATGCGGAAATGCATAAAAATGACTAAAGAAAAATGCTTCGAACTACACTCGTTTTTTAATAGAAAGCAATAACATTTGCATAATAAACGCTAAAAAATATCACAAATAGAGAGAAACACTATAGTATAATATGGATAATATTCGATTCATATAATTAGTGAAAAAATAAAAATAAAACAAAGCGCAACAAAGTATCGAGTTAATAATAAGATTCGCAATGATATTTTCAATGCAAATATCGAAAATATTACGAGTTTATAAAAAAAAAAATTTCGGATATTATCTATTCAATAAAATTTTATTAAGTATCAAACTTATAGCGTGCAATTAGCGCAATAAATATCAAGTGAAATATAATCGATGAATTTTTTTTTTCTGAGCTGATTTTTAATTAGCTTTAATTATTTGTTTTCCATTTTTAAGTTTCAATTTTACGTTTTCAACTGAAAAATTTTAGAAAAACATCAATTTTCTGTTTTTTTTTCAGGCGAAGAAAATAAGCCAAGCAGTTTAAAAAAAAATTGCAATGCATAAAATCATCAATAAATGCAATAATCTTCCTCTGAATTAGCCAGATCTTTTCAACGAGAAATGAATAATTTATAAATAATAAAATATATTGGAGTAAAAATATTTATAGGCCCGTAATTTGTTTTTCTACTTTATAAAAAAAAAATGAAAATTTTTATTTATAAAAAGTATAAAATTCTAAAAGAATCGGCTTCAATTAATGGAATAATTTAAAAAATTCGTAATTAGTTTATGGCATCAATTTTTAGCTGAAGCAATCAACGTTACTAACTCATATAGTAACGTTTTAGCAATAAGCGTTAAGCAACGATAGCATTAACAATCATTAGCACAATTGAGATGAGAGAATGAAAGCACACTGAAAAATAAGAGAACCATTTTCAAACAATGCCTCTTTAGCAACGTTACCCGAGAAAATAACCCCTCATATTTATGTAAAAATTTATCGCTTAAGTCCTACAACGAATTCTTTAAGTATACGGTAATTTTTGCATCATATACAGTAACGTTCCATATTTAAAACATTTCGATGGCTCAAGACATGATCACATTCCAAAAAAAGATCAAAACTCTCACCCCTACAAAATAAAACTTCCCGTCACGACCCACATCCCAAATGGACGCCACTCTTAAATCAGCACATATGCTATCCAGAATGACATTGAATGCGCCAAACGCGTCCAACTTAACCGTTATCTTCGCCTCGAACTGCAGTGTTTGCACCACTACCTCCACGTTGCAGTCGTCGTCTCTCGTCGGATGATGAAGTTGCAACAGCGAAATCCTGACCTGACGGTGCTGGTGACGTCCTTTGAGGCTAAAAATGACAATTCTTATAGATGCTGCCAAAAAGATGGAAATAGAAACTTTTAGAGACGGAAATGTTGGAGGGCTCGATGCCGCAAAAAAACCTCTGCGCTTCTTAATATAGTATTCAAAACACTAAATAAGAGTCAATGCATCCGCAGATTTTTTCTAAAATTTTTCAATAAAACATGGACCAATGCCGGCAACAAACGATCGCATTGTCGCGAAAAAGGATCAACCAATTATAGCCCTATTGGATATGAAAATTTCGAAATCGGTCTTAACGTTGTAGAAGTCAGTTCGAGATCGCCGCAGACATAGATAGCTCATCCCACCTCGTTACAACTCAAAGGCATCGTCTTCCGTCTCCTATTTTTCCTGGCTTCTCTAATCTCCAATTTTCCCTCACTCATTTATCGCTATTGCTTACTCTTAGCGTTTGATGTTCTGCAGGCTTAATACTAAGTCGGCCAGAAAGATGAGAAGGGAATAAAAGCGAACAAAAAAGTTAATAATAGGTATCAAGCGAGAAAAAGTCAATGAATTGAAATCAAACCGAAATCGAGTTGCTATGCGACGAGTGGGCATATGGTGGTAATTGTAATTGGGCACTAGATAGCGCACGAGGTGGTGAACAACGATCTGCATCACCACCACATCGAGCACATAAATGTCGCTCTTCAAACAGCAACACATTCATCGCCTCTTCGTAGATGCGGGCTTCAGGAAATTCCACTTTCGTCTGCTTCTTATCAGTAGCATAAACTATTGACGTACAGCACACCTGTAACACAGTTACCATAAAAAAACCTCACGTACTAAGAGACGAAGATTAGGGGATATATATATATATATATATATATATATATATATATATATATATATATATATATATATATATATATATATATATATAGCAGGTAGAATACATAGAGTTTCACGCAAAGCAATGCATTCCGTGCCCATTATAGCTACAAAATCGGGGAAGGGGTTGAAGAGGAAGGGATCGCACAAATCGAGTAAGCCACATCACATCAACTAGTACAATTTCGAGCAATTCACATTCTTTATAAGTAGATCACGCTAGTTGAAATAATCTCTGAATAACAAAGAACCCATTAGGTAAAAGGTGTCAAAGGAAGCGGAAGTAGCGACCTACCAAACATCCTCATTCAACAAAACAAAACGATATATATTTCCCATCGCAGAAAAAAAAAGAAAGATGCTTACTTCAGCTTTTTTTCTGCCTTGACCAAAGAATGTCCATTGACATACTTCCGCATTTTCTGCGCCGATATCTGAAACAATTACAAAACAAATTAATGTGATTTTAAAGAAATATCCCGAAGTATTATTACACTGCAACTTAATCACTTAATATAACTAAGCAATATCTTTCGCATAGCTTTCATATATATCCCATCAAGATGAAACTTTTTAAAAGATTTGAATAGATCAATATATGTCTGGAGAGAGGGATTCGAACGAATAGACGATTGCGATTTTATGCTACACATTTTAGAAGGAACGATCAACTCCGAAAATATCCCACAAACCCATACTATTATCATCTAACTAATCAAAAAAAAAACACAACTTTCCCTCAAACCCTCATAAACTTTCTGCCCTAAATCGAGCAGTCATCTGTCACGAACGTAGTGCGTTGCCACCTTCCAACCACATCAACAACTCCAAATTTAAATAGGCCTGGCAAATAGTTTTCATCTTATAAGCGACTGTCAACAATAAAGGATAGATATTCGCTAAGAAAAAACGAACGGGCCATCTGCAGAAGACAAAGTGTGTGACGTATTCATGACGTTCTATATCACAAAATTTTAAGTTTATGGATTACAACGTCAGAACAGTTTCATGTGCTCAGATTTTTGGGAGACCGCTAGTTCTCAAAATTCAGTCTCTATTTTGATATCCCGAAGTGAAAAAACATGCAAAACTAAGTGCGCGTCAAAGCATTCGCAATGCCACAATACTGGCGAATAGACGGCATCAAAAGACTCTTGCGGATGTCAGGACCGTTCAAAAAAAAAAAAAAAATAGACCAAAGGATAAGAGGGTATATTTCTAATCACACCTATGATAATGGGATAAGAATACTCAACGCTCAATGACCATCGTATAATGCGGAGACGCGTTCAATAATGATCAGAAATGCCTAGATGCCCTCTCCGAGAATTGGAAATATGGAATATTAGAGACGTCTAGACGTCTCCTGAAAGCATTAAACACAATATTCATTTCTACTTACATTACACTAAAAATGTTCAACTTGTCCATAAGCAAATCACTGAACATTCTATAAGTAAAAAATTTCATCAACAATAAGTCAAAGAAAACTTCAAAAAGTCTCGAATCTTCGAATATACACAAGATCAGAGGTTGTCTTCCTATATCGAATTGATATAACTCCAAAATGCTATTGTTTACGGAATTATGTAATGAACACATCACCAAAACTGCTATTTTCTCAGAAATAAACCCAATAATCTATAACCAACCTTTAACGAAAAGAACACGATCCGTAAATCGCAGCACTAAACGATCGAATAATTCCAAGTTTTTCATAAGATTGTCATCCGATTGCGATGTGTACGAATATTTATTGTTGTGCCGATTCAATAGCAATTTTATCACCGGCTGAAAAACTATTCGATCATAAATGTTGCGATAAACATACAGATGGGCAGCAAAACAATGGTTATCAATATTAATAAAAACAAAGAAATTCTGGCGAATAAATTTTAATTTTTTTTTTTTAAACGAAACAGCGGGAATTTGCAACAGATTTCATAAACTTTACAAATTTTTCTCAAATTCCCTCAAAAACAACGAATTATTTCTCTCATTTTAAGCGAACCATTCGGTGAGTTAACTATCAATACTTTTTTCAACCTGCATCAATGATAAGCACTTTATCTAAGAGTGATAATAGGATGAAATTTTTTTAGTGATAACACCTTACAAAAGATCACCTGCCTATAAACCTTCCAATAAAAGTTATCAAAAACGGATCACTACTTATATTTTTATTATATAGTTAACCCATATGATATAAAGAAAATTTAGCGTTGTTCTTCACTATCTCCAATTTTTTTCCTCTCTCCCTTGTGAATTCAATCCTCCCTGATAATCCTTGAGAAAAAAACTTTCCAATCATCGCAACACAATAAAATCAATAAATATAAACGAGTAATGTGACCTTTGTTGTGCTACTAACGATACGATCGCAATCCTTTTTTGTACAGATGACTGGCACCTTGCAAAGACCGACCGGTTCCACATCTTCCTTTTTCATAATATTCAGCCAATCTTGACACTGTTGAACCAACTCCTAAATAAATTTCCCATCGGGTATCGATCAAACAAGACATAGGCTTCACAACGTCACCTACGCACCTATCAATATACCTCCACAAAAAGAATCCACCTCCGGGATAAGACAAAGCCTAGCGCGCTGTTGTAAAATCCACCTCAACCATGTCAAGGTTTAAAGCCACCTAATACCTCATGTAACCATTCAAATAAGATATCAGTGGAAGAAAATTGCGTTCGTTGAAAGCATCACTTCAGCCAGCCAGCAAGACTCACTGCCAAAAAATATCACTCCCAAAAGCATCAAGTCACGGACATCAAATATCCCTGCTTCGTCACTTGCATTGTTTACTGGTCAATTCATATTAGCCACTTCAACAGTATTTATTGCTAATAATTTGCATAAATAAACTCTTGAGCTTTTCAAAATTAATCCCATCTCAGTTTTCGCCAATATATGATTGAAAATGGCTTCCGCACTTCCAATAATGAGGTCCGTTTCTGTCAAATATGATAATGATACTTGCACCATCCTGTGCCATTAATTTTACATGCGCTGTTGGACTTACAACTTTAGGCTGTGACCAACGTTACAAGTAGGGACACATCGACGCCGATACGATGCACTTGTCATTGCATCTTCGGTTAGGCTTCTCCAGATCTCTTATTTAAACCATCTGGATGCTATGAAACGCTGAGTGTAATTTCATCGATACAACTATAATGATAGTGTACCCTTCGGGCTTTGAAGCTTACCAATTACAACAGTTGAACAATAGGATGGATTCCAAGAAACAACCAAAAATTCTCGAGAGATTTTATCGTCTTAAACAAATTTTCCCCGTTCACTCTTAAAAACGAAATTATCAAACCTGAATCAAGTAGTATTTCGCTTCGGCAAGAATCTCGAGAGTCTCGACGCGGCAATCAGGCAATGGAACGCTTCCATCACGAAGAAAATTGAGAATCGTTCCAAAATGTTTTCCGCAACGGTCGATCAATACCCATCCATCACTATCTGTTAATACCTGCAGAAAATAGTTTTAATAAATGAACAAAGGTTTTTTAGAACATAATTTTCTTCTCTTTTTTAAAGATTTATTTAAATTCTCTTTTCTTTTTAAGAAGCTCAATGAAACGGCAGAAAATTACAATTTAAGAAAACATTTAGCGGCCCATTTTCAAAATTTATCTAAACGAAGAGGGAATTCAATATATTAGTAACAAAATATGCCTTAGTTTCTTGCACTTCGACGCCATTCACAACAGTAAATATTAGCGCAACTAAGAGGAAATAAGCAACAATGAAATTACCGTTACGCTTGATTGTGGAGTACAAAATAACTCTCAGCGCTTGGGCTGATTTCCTTGAAACTTCTCATTGAGAAATGACAAAGAACCTATCTTGTACAACTATAGATTTATTAATAAAGCACTGTAGTGATTGCTGAAGGATGAACTGGAGGAAAGCTATGCAATGATTCAAAGAAGACTGGTGGATCTTATGACGTTAAGGTCAGCCCACGTGCATTTTCTGACGCATTCATCACCACCTCTTCACCCTCATATGTTCGATATCCCATTGAAATTGAGAGCTAAAGCAAAACAGTTTACAAAAGCTCTCGAGAAAAACACCTCTTAATGGTTAGCCAATTGTCTCACCATGCGACCATTAAAAAACCCCGCTGCTTTTTTTAGAATCCAAATTTAATTTCAGTAAACTCTGTTTAGAGCTGCCATGGCCAATACGCAATTTCAACACCCTTTACCCATTCTCTCGTTCAGAAATTCTGACTGCGCTAGCGCCTGTCCATGAAAATAAAGAGTGGGAACAGCGATAACAAATAAAGTACCAAAGATTTGGTGCGAAATCCGTCAATGATCATGAACGGAGATTGGGTTTCATATTACTCAAAAATAATCAACGAATACCTACTTTAAGCTCTTCTATTGATGGCGGGCAACTTTTTAGTTAGTGGACGCAAGTAGCTAGAAAAGCTTAAAAATTTTCTAGTAAGATTTATAAGCCCGAAAAAGTCATTCTTAGTGAGTCATTTTTTATACGATCAAAAATTTGGAAAAAAAAAGATCCCATTTCGTTACATTCTCGGTTTTCGATAAAACTTAAACAATAAAACCCCTTCAAAAAATCCTCACGAAATTTAAAAGTGCTATATTTTAATTGAGGTCACATAGCGTTTTATTTTCAGTCATACGGTACCAAGTCATATAATTAAGACTAACAATACGTTCGAACTTTGCGCAATAAATGGAAACTCATTAAAACAGCAGCTACCCTAAACATTCTCTACTGCAATATTCAAGCGTTCTTTTTGAGTTCACTACTTGGATGGGCAAATAAATTGGCCACCGATCGGCCGCTAGTTGTATGGAAACAGCTGTTTTCCCATTCCAACAACGACACTAGCAAGAAGTGATATAGAATCCCTACAGATGCCCGTTTCAAATCTTCATTTGCAATGTAGAATTGGAAGAATGAGTTATTTTATATACGGTTCAATGCCACAAAATAAGAGCTCTCCTTCAACGTTCTCTATATTAATTCACCTATTCGTAGTGACAAGAACTAAACCTTAGACAGCTTACGCTGTGAACGCTTACAAACCCTTAAGCCTTTCCCACTCCCCCTCCCCCCTTCCGTCAGCATCCGCCTCTTTCCCTCGCTTCACAAACTTTTTCCAGCTTTGTTCTGAGGCTAAAATTTGTTACAAAAAAAGAGTTGACTTTATTCACAATAAAAATTTACCTCCATTCGACCAGAAAACATCGCCTGAAGCATAGAGTCATGCTTGATTAACGTTGAGATTGTTGTACTATATAGCGCACCACCAACATTTAGCTTAACATATTGTGATGGTGGTTCATTCACCGTTACCAAGCGAGTGCTATACAGCTTTTTAGCAGCCTCTTCCGCCATCGAGATCTTAAATATTTTTATTGAATCAATAAAGATGAATTTTATTTTTTGAAACGATCTACGTTAGTGATCAACGAAATTGATTAATGATTTAATAGGCTCAAAAATGCTTCACTTTCAAGTTCAATAAAATAACCATTATATAACTTTAAAATAGAAAAAAAGTGCAAGAATGATCAACGGAATTATTAATAAATTAAATAAAAATAAATTAATAAATTAATAAAACCTCTTATAATTATATGGAAATAATTGATATGCTTAGAGAAAAGTGGATAATCTCCAATCCTATAAGATAAAAATGATAGAAATATTATATTTTATATCATTTTTATAAATTTATGTAAATTAAATAAACAACAACACAAACGAAATACTTCTTAAATTGCGATAATAATACTATATTTGAAAATATTCGATGCATATTTTTAGTCAAATTAAATTTTTTTTCTCACATATATTTCAAATATTTCAAAAAGCTCATTGATGAAACGATTCGCCAAACATCGTAGTGGAGGAATTAATTTAGTCTAGCGCCAATACTAATTTAGTTTGATAAAGCCCTAATTTATTTATTTCAAACATTATTATAAGGTCTTATTAATGTCACCCGAGCTCGAAAATATTTGCATCGAAAAATTGAAATCTTTCATAACACCTCTCATTCTGATTTTTGAACATTTTTTAGCGCAATTATAGTATAGAAATATTCGAGGCCTTCCCAAATATTTCATTTATATATCGAAAAATTCAAGTAATAATCTCAAATAGTACCTTAAATTCGTTTATATATCATCACATTTAAATCCTTACAATAATATTTTAATATATGATTAGCGTTGATAAGTGCCAATTCAAATATTTGAAATTTGTCTTTCAGACAGATGGCTTTTACATATTAAAATACCTCATATGCGAACTTCATTCTCAAAACACCGCTTCTAGTATAGCCGAAATAAGATTGCTCCCACCGAGATGAAGTACCACCGCCTTGTTTTTTGTAATGGATAGTCTTCGCTTGTTTGACCACTTTTTACCCATCAGTTAAATGAAAGTGTGATACAGAAAGTGAAGTAGGGGAAGGGGGCTGTAGAGGTGTTATGGGGTCAGATTTCAGCAATTCCCAACTCAACCATACCCAAGCAGTTACCCGACTATTTCTGTAATAACGAATTAATGCCATCTGTTGGGTGTCCCTATACGCTCATCTTTCCGTTAAAATAACCCCTCAGGTAGTTTTTTTTTTGAGGTAAGCAAATACTTTCTCAATTCAGAGACGAAATACATTCATGTAGCAGTCGATTTCTTCTCAGAGATAATGTGGAATATCATAATGCTTAAGTTGCCAGAAATGCTTATTGACACCCGGCTGAACACAATAGAAACGATGTGCATCAACAATGCGACACAAGTATATCACTTACTTCTACATTTAGAATAAACAAACAAACATTACGACACAAACCATAATAATAACAACCTCACCTCGTAAACTTCTATCACATCCGCACAACCCTCGACACAATCTTCGTCACGTGAAATCGTTCAGTGCGATTCGCAGAGCAACTTTTTAGCGCGAAATTCAAATTCCATTTGATTGTTGATAAACGCTAAAATTGAAATAAATTAGGTTTTTCCTCCCACATTAGTCGAATGGAATATGGTAGTAAACCTTGGTAATATGATAATATATAAGAAAATACAACGTGGTAAAAGTGATAAATTATGAAAGGATGGTAAAAAAAATTTTTAATGTGCATCATACGGTATTTGATTTATGAAATATCTTATTGCCAGCTAGCTGTTCGATCACATATGGGTATCATTATAGTATCATTAGTATTGATTGAGATCAAACTTATTATCTATCTAATCGATAAAGATATAAATAAATAGTGGAATAAATATCACATTTCTCAGCATCAACGAGGATATATAAACAGTTATATTACCTCTAGTAAATCATCTTTATTAAAAACGACTAAACAAAGAAATCCTGCATTTTCCATTCTTTAGATAATGAAGTGCACTTATACCAATATTTGTGCTCCCCCCACCCCCCTAAAAGTTAACCCCCCCACCCCCCAACCCCCCCGCCCTCCCGCAACAAGGTAAATGATATAAAGTGCGCTCTTATTGGGTATATATAAGTCCAAGTGTAAACTATTCAAGAAATTCACTGCAATCGTTCGTTATAGGTTTATGTGGGCAATTTTTTTTTCTAGAATCCAGATTAACCAAATGTGATCTACCACCTTGTTGGGTCTTTATGCCTCAATGTTTATGTCTACCGACAATGTATTTGCTCATTGAAATGGCGCTTGATCGATTCAAATGTTTTTAATTGCCAAACAAAACAAATTTCACTGTCCTGAAGGATACTACTACTGTCTGGTAATAGTTGATTTATCGACTTGGGCAATTAAACAAATTCGCAAATTTATAATGAAATGAACCGATCGATCGCCCACTTTAGCCTTCCGTCATTTCTAACAGGTCAACCACCTCTCTATAAAACTCCTGCATATAACTGTGAAACTAATTTGCATATTCAACTATAACCGTCAATAAGTAGACGTAGAATGTTTATTCTACTTTAATCGACAAAGCTATTCATTACGAAGAAAATCTCTCTTCATATTCCGCTTAGATGAAATTTGAAGATAAAATAATGAAAAAACTAATTACGTTGGTGAAGTGTAACAATATGCAAATTAGCTTATCTAGCAGTTGCAATGATCTGAAACTGCTTCATTTGATCCCGTTGCAACCTGACGGTCTGGTCGTGTAGTGTTTCGTGTGTTGCATCAGCAACTGTTAACGACTATAAATGAATCCTATAACCACCGTATTAAAGATCATCGTGGTACTTGCTAATGTAAGTCCACTTTTATGAAACTCTACCTGTCCTACTGTTTGCTAATTGAATGAGTCAATGAGCTGAAGCGGTTTTTTCAAAAACTGCAGTCGGGAGTCTTAATAAAATACAGATGTCAAAAAATTCCTAAAAGTCCGACTTTCCGGCACCACCTTAGCCAAAACACATCTGGATTAAGAAGCAAGAACCGGAGCCGATCTCCTAAATTCATTCCGGCTCCAGGATTCCGAGACTATAATCTTGATTCGATCCTATTCTATGGAATATTCTTTTATGCAAATCAAATAAAAACGCAATATCATTCAAATACGATTGCAGTTTTTCTGTTTATGGACATTTCTATCGGCATGCTACTATACGGCACATACTGAAACACGCAATTATTTCGGCTTAGTGATAGTACTCTCATTACTCAGCCTTACATATGCTGCATTTCTTATCGCCGATATATTCTTCATGAAATTTTACACCATCTATCAATGGGTATTCTTTATTACAATATTTCAATTCTGGAAACAATTCATATCGTTCAAATCGTCTTATTTTAGTTTTATTTCCCAATCAATTTATATTTATTAAACGGATACGCTAATTTAACAAATTATCTTATAAGCATTTCCGGTCTATTAGTTTTTTTTTCTTCCTATATTTCCAACTTAACTTTTAAAACATTTAAGTTTTACATTTTTTTTGATAATTTCCGGATCCTTTGGATATTTCCTCCTAGGGATAAAGTAGTCGATATTGTTAGAGATGATATGCTAGGCAATATCTCAGCGAACAGCATATATACATTTCAAGGAAAAATCTTTTTTTTTTCAATACTCTCTATTAAATAAAATGAAACGAAATAAATATATCCATTCAAGTCGCATATAACATTAGGGAATATATTCTATGAATAAAAATCCTTTTATACTATATATATATATATATATATATATATATATATATATATATATATATATATATATATATATATATATATATATATATATATATATATATATATATATATATCCAGTGTGCTCAGCTAGGAGCCATCTGGCGCGTCCCCAGGTTGCGGATCGGGGAACGGCCGTCAGTACGACGGTTAGCTGCGAATATATTGAATAAGCAACCGCGGACAACCTAGCAGCGAAATCCAACAGGGTGTGACTGGGGTTGACGGTGGCACGCCAGCGCCTGAAAAAATGGTCACAATACCCAATGACGGTTTCGTGTCACGGCGAATACGGTCCGCCGAAAAAGACCGCTGCCCCTACTGCCTTGTAGGTACTTCGTGAAAGAAGAAAGGCTAGGAGAAAGGAACTCCGAATCATGGTGAATAGCACCTGCAGTGGGCTACGATTGTATATCGGAAGGGCAGTTTTGTATGGTCAACCTGGCCTCATTTCTGGCCACACTGCTGCGCACCCACTTCTCAGACTACACGTCTCGATCTTCGTGCCTGCAGCCAACGAGCTTTGGGTGAACAGAGAGTGGGATTTGTCTCACAAGCATCTCTCACTTAAATCAACTCATTGTGACGGTAAAACTCCGGTGAAGATGTTGTGTGAAGCCCTGCGGCGACTGGCAAGTGGCGACGGGTACAGGTGTCGGGTCACTGGAAGTACCTAGTCACGACCCTGCACGCAGGCGGCTCAGGTGTGATGGCCGCTTCTTGACGACCAGGAACTACTTCAAGATTCGTGTCCTGCCTGGGTGGCAGAGCAGCCCTATTCAGGAACGCACTGCTCTCTTCGAATGAAGAAGGGGATATAAAAGGTTCCCTAAACATTGCTAGTTCCAAATCCTTCATCAAGCATACCGCGGCTTGCTGAATACTTACCCGTGCGGTCGAAAAACAAAGTGGTGTAAATCTCAACCAATCCGTTTGGCAACGTGGAACGTGCGCACGCTATTGGATAGCGGTGATCGCCACGAGCGAAGAACAGCCATAATTGCCCGTGAACTTGCCAGATATCGCATAGACATCGCAGCACTTTGCGAAACCAGAATCTCCGGTAGATCGCAGTTCTCGGAAGAAGGTGGAGGATATACGTTCTTTTGCATTGGACAACCTGAAGGTGCACCCAGGCAAGGTGGAGTTGGATTTGCCATTAGGAACGCGATCGTTAAAACGCTCTGCTCTACACCAGTCGCTATTACGCCACGACACATGAGCCTCGAACTCCCGCTGTCGCATGGTCGCAAAGCCACTCTCCTCTCGGTATATGCACCAACCCTTCTTGCATCAGACGACTCCAAGGAAGAGTTCTATGCCGAACTGGATAACATAATCTCCAAAACTTCCTACAGAAACAAACTATTTATTCTGGGAGACTTCAACGCCAGGGTTGGCCGTGAGTTCGCCACATGGAGCCGAGTGCTCGGGCGTCATGGAGTTGGTAAGGCCAACTCAAACGGCACAATGCTACTCGAACTATGTGCAAAACATGAACTGGTCATAACTAACACAGTCTTTCAACAAGCAAACAAATTCAAGAACACGTGGATGCATCCCAGGTCGAAACACTGGCACATGCTCGACTACGTAATAACCAAGCAACGCGACCTGAGAGACGTGAAATTAACCCGAGCAATGCGCGGAAGCACGACATGGTCAGATCATGTTCTAGTTCGCAGTACTGTGCGCCTGACAACGACGCCTCCGCAGAGGTGTCGACGAGGTCTCAATGTCAAGAAGCTCAACGTGAGCGCGCTAAAACGTCTAGACGTTCGGACGGAGCTGGAACAAGAACTCAATGCCAGGCTGAGTGAGCGGGAGAACAACGATGGAGCTGATGATGACTGGAACAACTTAAAAGATCTAGTCTATAACGCCACAGCAAAAGTTGTTGGCTTCGTGAGGAAACACAGCAAAGACTGGTTCGATGATCAGGACACTGAAATCGGAGCGCTACTGAACAAAATGTACACCACACATTTGCAGTGGATAAATGACAAATCGTGTGCCGCCAAGAAACATGCTTATAACACAGCCAGGAAGGAGGCAAATGCGAAACTTCGCACAATGAAGGAACGCTGGTGGGCCAATATGGCAATCGAGCTCCAGACAGCAGCAGACCGCCATGACATGAAAGCATTCTATGACGGCCTCAAGGCAGTCTACGGTCCAAGAGATTCCGGGAGTGTTCCAGTTTATTCGAAGGACGGCTCTCATCTCATAACTGACCGTGAGAAGATTCTGGAACGCTGGGCAGAACACTTCCGAGTGGTGCTGAATCAAGCATCAGAGTTTGACTCAACGGTGCTCTCCGAAGTTCCACAATGGAATGTGTCCAACGACCTGGCGTATCCTCCATCAGAACGCGAGGTACTTGACGCCATCCAATCGCTGAAAGCGGGTAAGGCACCTGGTGCCGATGGCTTACCCGGCGAAATATTCAAATACGGCGGGCGCAAACTTATTCACCGGCTCACAACCTTATATCGGCACATATGGGAGCGTGAAGACGTCCCACAAGAATTCAAGGATGCGCAAATAGTTCATATTTTTAAACGCAAGGGCGATCGGGCAACCTGTGATGATCACAGAGGCATCTCTCTCCTGTCCATCCCAGGCAAGATCCTGGCAAGAGTAATTCTCAACCGACTTGCCTTGCATGTCTCCAATAACAACATCCTTCCAGAAAGCCAATGTGGTTTTCGCGCTGGTCGCAGCACCATCGACATGATATTCAGCGCTCGTCAACTGCAGGAAAAGTGTCGTGAACAAAACAAAGACCTTTTCGTTGTTTTTGTTGACCTCACGAAAGCTTTCGATTCTGTCAACAGAAAAGGTTTGTGGTCACTTCTACGCAAAATTGGATGTCCAGATAAGTTCGTAAATGTGATCCGATCGTTCCATGAAGGGATGCGCGCTCGCGTTATCGAAGCAGGCAACATGTCGGATGCATTCGCAGTTACCAACGGCACCAAACAGGGATGTGTACTTGCTCCGCTTCTGTTTGGGATCTTCTTTGCCATGATGCTGTCGGTCGCATTTAAAGACTGCAATACTGGCATACCAATTCAATTTCGAATGGATGGCAACATCTTCAACCTCAAACGGTTAGAAGCCAGAACAAAAGTACACACTGCAGTCATCCGGGAACTCCTATATGCTGATGACTGCGCGTTAATGGCACATTCCTGCGCGGATCTACAAGACATCATGAATCGCTTTGCCACGGCAGCCAACCGTTTTGGCTTGAAGGTCAGCCTGAAGAAAACCGAAGTTATGTACCGAGAATGCCCAGATCGTCAGCAGCCTACATCACACACCGTAACAGTTGACGGATCCAATCTTCGGGTTGTCGATAACTTTACATACCTAGGCAGCACACTTACAAGCTCAACATATAATGACACAGAAACTTCCAGAAGATTGGCGAAAGCGAGTGCCGCATTTGGCAAACTATACAAACGTCTCTGGAGCAGACATGAAGTGAAACTGAGTACTAAGGTTGCGGTATACCGTGCAGTCGTGCTAACAACACTTCTCTACGGTTCCGAAACCTGGACGCTATATCGAAAAGACATCAAGAGACTGGATCAGTTTCATATGCGATGTTTACGCAAAATTGCAAATATCAGGTGGCAAGACAAAGTAAGGAACACTGAAGTGCTGAAAAGGTGCAAGATAACTGGTATCGAAGCATACATCATCTCGTCCCAACTACGTTGGGTTGGGCATGTCATCAGAATGCCGGACAACCGCATCCCCAAGCAACTACTTTACGGACAACTCGCCTCTGGGGAACGGAAACGAGGACGTCCGCTGCTTCGATACAAGGATGGAGTCAAGGCAACGCTGAAAGCGTGTCAAATGGAGCTAAAGGATGACATAGTACATGACAGACAGCTGTGGAGGAGAGCATGCCGCGAGGGGACTGCACGATTTGAGGGATGTCGAGTTCGAGCACTGGAAGAGAAAAGATCGCGACGACTATTGGGCACAAGTGGGCCTGATCAAGGAGTACGGTTTATCTGCGATAGGTGCAACAGGACATGCTTATCCCGAATTGGACTCGTCTCACACATGCGCGTTCACCGGTGATGAGATCCGTTGACTACAACGGCTCAGTCCATGATATATATATATATATATATATATATATATATATATATATATATATATATATATATATATATATATATATATATCATATTTGTTGAGTAAAATTCACTAATAAAAATATAAATAAAAATTTATGAAGTTTTCAGCTAAGAATCGTCACAGCAATTGCAGCAATTTTATCGAATATTGCCGCATATCTTTTGACTTTCTCTCTTTTTCCGAATTTATTTTCCGTTATTTCTATCGTAAGTGTTGATTATTTTCATAGAATATATTTAGAGAAAACAATATCTCAATATTTAACATCAATTTATCTAATACAAAAATTAGTAGATAAATTTAACACAAATTAAAGCTAATTTCTTAAGAAATATTAAATAATATTTTGAGCGCAATAAACGCGCTTCGAAGAAATTCGAAAACATTTATAAAATTAGAAAAAAAAATTTATTCACATCGGAAATACAAATTAAAACAATTTTATTTCATTACTCATTATTAATGTGATTTTTAAATTATAACATTCATAAATATTCATATATTCATCAAAGAATATTCGCAAAATTTATTCAACAATCTTTTTTTTTTCTTTCAGGGTAATGCGTATTTCGCGATGACATGTTTCTTTCTACATGTTTCAATACTTAGTAATCCTCAATTCAAAATCGAATAAAGCGATCCAATAATTCAAAATATCTCCATTTCCCAATTCACTGCATTCAAACAACGAAGTGAATATATTCTTCAATCGTCCTATTACTCTTATAAAAATATTTATTTGAGATCCTTATATAAATTTTATTTTATTTTTTTATAAATGTCATCTGCTATTAGTGCTTCTACCGAAAGTTTAAAATGATGCCCTAAGGCGTCATAATTGTTGCGCTGCTATTTGCATCAAAAATGATAGCGCAACAATTTGGGGTATTAATAATTTGACTAATATGAAGAATAATTATTGTTCACAATGAATTAGCCAAAAATAATTCACATATATTCATTAAATGGATTTAATTAGTTTAAATAAATATACATTAATTCGATTATATTCTAAATATTTTTGTTCAATTATTGCTTCATTTATACTAATATTGAATTATTATATAAGAATTACCTATGCAATGACAATGAATAAAGCTTTTGCAAGATCAGAAATGTATTCCCCTGTGGGAATATCTCACTATGTTAATGTTCGCTGTGATACGAGAGCAGTCTTCCGTTGAATGAATGCTCAAGCATAAGCATTAGCTGAGCTTGATCTAGCAACTAATAAATGTTAGCAAAATCCTAGTCGTATTTCCATATAGAAACGTATCTCTCTAATATTCATTACTGCATTACTTCTAATCGTAGTTGCAAATTAAAATTAAATTAAACTATTAAATTAAACAACGACCGACAATTTTTGCAGTCACGAAAAACTGCTCTCTCAGCATTGATTTTTTACTGATAATTACTATATGATAGGCGTCTCAACGGAGAAATCTTTGTCGGAGTTTGTTGTACGTTGTCGGAGCTTTGTTGGAGTGGAGATTCTTGCGTCGTTAAACTCCAACGAAAAGAGATCACTTTTTTCCGGTCGTATCATTTTTGTTGCAATCAACGATAATATAAGCATTTCGATCGTTAGTGAACAATCATTCCAAACTGCAAATACTCGATGAATTTCTCTCTCTAATGGAAGAAAAATTGGAAAACAATAGTGAATGTGAAATAATCCCATAACATTTATAAATATATTTATTGTCACTAATTAAAAAATACAAATGAAAAATTTTAAAAAATATAAAAATGTCAAAAAAATTGAAGATATCAATAAAGATCTCTCATCAATAAGTGTTTTGATATGCGAAAGTAGCATGATCGAGATTGTTAAATAATATAGATTAGTTAGGTTCCCATACTATGT
The DNA here is from genome assembly GCA_037389465.1 of Baylisascaris procyonis. Lineage (NCBI taxonomy): Eukaryota > Metazoa > Nematoda > Chromadorea > Rhabditida > Ascarididae > Baylisascaris > Baylisascaris procyonis. Next base: position 1,725,661 of record JAZARR010000250.1, read on the forward strand.
TATTGCTATGATTTCATGAAATTGTTTCCCTTCCTTTATTAAATTGAGTAATCAATATTCCCTTTACATATCGTTTTTCCTACAATGGACTTCTGGTTTAATTTGATGAAGTTCAATCGCCTGACAGGTGATTAGCATACCTATGCAATAATGCACTTGCATTCCCGTAGTTTATTTCACTTATATGCAATAAGGTGCTATGAAAATAGGGAAGCCAATAGTTCATGAATCAAACATATTCTGTATTTCCTTTTCTGTCCTGAGGCTATTTGTGTCGTTTGAATAAATTCCAAATTTAGATAACTTTAATAATCCCCTCTCAAATAGGCAATAAATAAAACATACACATAGCCTTCGAAACGCTTCTCAATAATGGTCCATTCGTAAATAATCCGATAGTAGTCGATAGATCGAAGAATAATTTCTGTACGGTGAGTACAATATGTGCTGTATTCACGATATAGAATATTAAAGAGAAACGATAACCGTCAAGTTTTTCCTGTAATACCATAAGTTGGGAATTTTCTAGTTTTCTGTAAGCACTTTTCGTTTTAGTATAACTCCCAATAAATTATTCGTTTTTATGAATTTTACGATGTAAAAATCTTCAACTAAGATATCCTAAAACCTATTATAAGTTCTCTTGTCCCCTCTCGATCACATATCCGCCTATTCGATTAGGACATCAGGAAAGCAATTCTTATTCAATACTCAAGTATCAATTAACATCTATAAGTTAATCGTTATAAAAAATGTTGAAAAAATTCTTCAAGGATTATAAGTGACCTTAAAAAAATTTTTTTTTCGAAATTCTAAAATTCCCAGGCCAATAGGTGATACATTACTATAAACTAGTCATTGCGTGATTTTTTTTCTTTTTTTTTTTGAAAATCAAAATGAGAGTCATGCTATATAAGTGAAAAAACTTAGAAAATCATAAAATTATAAAAGCATCAAAAAATAAAGAGAACTAATTAATAAAGAGAAACAAGTGTTGATTTGAGTATCTCGTTAAAACATTCCGAAATTCAAAAAAAATGCAACTTAGCTTCAAAAAAATTGCTGCTAAATTTGAAAAAAGTGCAGCTAAATAATAAATAGCCTGATAAACGCGTCATAGCACTATTATATATAATTTTTCAATCATTTATATTTCAACTGGCTTTTTATTGATTTCTCACTTTTATTAGTTTATTCTTAGAGTGTTCTCATAAACAACAATTAAAGGCTGTCAATAATGTTTTTCTCTCCTTATTGTATGTGAAAATTCTTGCAATATATTTGCATCAATTTTTTTGCTCATAATATAATGGCAAAAAGAAAAAACCCTAAGAAAACGTTAAGGCCAAAAAGATGAAGAGAAATACCTTGAATATAGAAACATTAGAAATACTAGAAAATAAGACCAATAAAAAATTTGAAAAATCGAAAAATATTTTTATTTTTTTAATTAAACCTCACTTTTCCGAGATCCATTAATGTATGACATCCATAAGTAGCAGCAATCATTGATAGCACTTCAACAATATCTACTGCAACCATTATTCTAAAATAGAAAATTATTATCTCCAATATCATTGCTAACTTAAAAACTTATCGTAATCTTTGAATATAGACCCTCTCCATATGAAGAGGAGGTTCCCTGCTATCCTTTATCTAATAAATACTTTTCCGTTAATTCGGAGACATCTTGCTGCACAAGTACCATTCCAAATTCAAATTTTCTTCTATTATTTACCCTTTATTGAATTGAAATATTACCAACTGCAAGGATTAAATTCGCACATTGAAGGATTTTGTCTAAAAAAATACGAATAAATCGCTTACTTAAATATTTTACTGTTTAATGAATCATATTGGCTACCACCACACCCATGATGCCTCAAATCAGCAAACTTTCATATCACTTATCAGTGTACTAACTTTCATATCATTTATCAGTGTACTAACTTTCATATCACTTATCAGTGTACTAACTTTCATATCACTCTTAATGTTAACAAGCCAAAAACCAAGGGATGAATTTACCTATAGCTTAGCTACACTGACACGCTCTCAATTTTGTCGTTAAGATGAAGAGAGATAAATGGATTAAACACTTAAATATAAAAATTAAAAATCGATTTCCTGAGATAATTTCGCAATAATTCATCTGGATTTCTACAGTGACAGTTGATCTTCTTATCAAAACAATTTGAGCTATCCTATATGGAAATGTTGATCTACAAAAATGCTTATATTTCATGAGTTAAAATAAACAAATAAATATGTGAAATAAGCTATCGCGCCAAGTTCTTTTGCATTTTGTCTCATCTCATCAAACAGTTTCAACAAGTTGCTAGCAAGCTGTAAATACGCAAAAATAAAGCTTCCATATATCAACGGATTCGACCCCTCATAAAAACCCACACAAAACATTCATTAATTTGCAACTTGACCAAAGTGAATGAAAATCTGACCGGTACAAAATATATGCAAATTTTTTCTCCATTTAAAAGTCTATAATTGTTTTTTTTTGCATATTTGGTTGATCAATGTGAATTTTGATATGAGAAGTTATCTTATGATTGCATCATACCTACCCAATTTGGTAAATTAGCCGCAATTGTTATCAAGCCGAAACTGCCAGACAAACATGTAGGTATGCCACACATAGACGTCACCATAATCAGCCTTTATATAAGAAATTTAAATTGCCCATTAAAACGTCTCGGGTAGGGAAAATAACCCGAGCGGGAAAAGTCCCTTAGGGTTGACGAAATCTAGACGTTGAACTTTTAACGGTAATTAGGTTATAAATACTGAAGGAGGGTTTGGGGTTACTGAAATTAAGCGTAAACTTCTAATGTAGGCACATAATCGGTAATGCTAAATTCCTCCGCTTTCCCTTCCCTCCCTCCTCCCCCGCCCCCCCCCCCCCAAAAAAAAAAAATTCCGTCGTAATGATGCAAAAAAGGGTATTAATTAAATTCGAAAAATTTGAAAAAAAGTCAATAAAAAATTGAAAAAAAAAGTCCAAAATAGTTGTATTCTCAATTTCTTTTTCATCAATAATAAAATTGTCATCGAGTCAGAAAATGTAAAACTAACCTGAATTGCTCAAGAAATGCAATAACCATAACAACTTCTAGAATTATTCGAATAATCGGTGATTGTAGAACAAGCCACTCTAAACGTCTAATATTTTGCCTGCAATAAATTTAATTATTCTATAATTGAATTTGAAGTTGATATTTCACTAACTTCAAACGATAGTATTTTCAATAGTTATCGATTCTAAACAAAAGAAATTTTATTTTGTCTATAAAGAGGGCTCTTTATTGTCAAGTTAATCTGGTCTAGCCTAGTGTTAAGTAAATAAGTATAAATTTAGCATGCAGATAGCAATAAAAATCAAATAAAGTATTCTTAATTTTTATTATATTCTTAATTTTTATTAGAGGATATAAAAAGATAATAAATATTAGATATTATGATTTAGTTGCAAAAAAATTTCTTTAATAAAATTTGCGTATTTTAACTTACTCGCTTGCGGAAATTTTTGAAAATTTCATACAACAAAATGGAGCTGAATCGAGTCGAATCATCTCTCCATTGCCGAGTAAATAACGTGATAATGCCGCTCGACTTCCAAGAATATCACGCATTAATGCAACAACTTTTAATAATGCAAGCATTATATAGCTGAAAAAAAAAATTTTTTTTTGACTTAATGAATAAGCATTAAAAATTTTTTAATTTAATTGAATATATTTAAATATTTTCGCTATAAATTTCTATTCATTTATTTCATTCGCAATATTGCACGTTACTTTAAATGATTTTTTTTTTTTGAAAATTTTTCATTTCTTTAGATATTTTAAATACGACAAAAATAAATTTTTAAGAAATTCAATTATTTTAAAATAAATTCTAATTTTTTAACGGAACAAATTAGAAATTTATTTTAAAATAGAGAGGAAAATTAAATGGCTCACGTTGAACAGACTGCATACATTAATTTTGCGGATCGTGGTAAATACATCGCTAGAAGAGAGCAACAACTAATAATCTGCAAAAGAAGCAATCATAAAACTAGAGACTTTTTATGACTGTATAAATAAACTCTTCAATACTAATACCATAAACTATAATGTGAAGCATCTACAAGTTAATATTCATTTCAAATGCAAGACTTTTTTTCTTTGAGTAAAAAAATCGAAGTAATCAACAATACGGAATTGAGATTTTTTTTTTTAATATTGAAAAATAAACGACGATTTTAGTCATACTGCAATCTTTTTTGAAATATTTTTATTTATTTAATTTCATTTTATACTATTTGCCTCATAAAAATATATGCCGTTACGTGACCATCTCAACAAATTACACTAAATATAACTAATACGGGGTTGTAATTATATAAAATATTTAATAAAAACTAACTAAGGCAAGATTTTCTTGCGCAAAAGGCTGCTGTAGACTAAATTTAATTGAAAAAAAGAGATAAGGTCCCCGCTATATCTTCTAAAAAATAATGCATTTTATTATATGCTGCACGAGCAGATTTGCGACGGAACTGCTTCTGTTCGCGTACTCTCAGTGCCTTCCGATAAGGTAACTCATTACCGGCTTACCGGAAACCGGCTTATCGGGAAACGGCTTATCGGAAAACCGCTTGCCGGAAAACCGGCTTACCGGAAAACCGGCTCATCAAAAATCGGCTTACCGGAAAACCGGCTTGCCGGAAAACCGGCTTATCGGAAAACCGGCTTATCGGGAAACCGGCTTACCGAAAGTTAGAAATTAGAAAAAAACTTACCGGGAATACAAGAGCAAGATAGTATAAGTCGGACTGAACATTTTCATTGGGCACTAATGAATGAATATGATAGAAATGAATAATCGCCAATACAATACTCGCTGCTGCCGCAAATGAAGAAATAATAAGTGCGCTAAGATAAAGTAGTTCGATATCTGCAAGAAAGTTTATATTTCACTCCGTTGTCTCTTTACCTGTGTTTCGTTAAATATTCATTTTGTTTCCTTAAACTAGAGGCCGATCAGTGTACGGATCCTTAAAGTAGAGGCCGATCGATGTACGGATCCTTAAACTAAAGGCCGATCGGTGTACGGATCCTTAAAGTAGAGGCCGATCGATGTACGGATCCTTAAACTAGAGGCCGATCGGTGTACGGATCCTTAAACTAGAGGCCGATCAATGTACCGATCCTTAAAGTAGAGGCCGATCGGTGTACGGATCCTTAAACTAGAGGCCGATCAATGTACCGATCCTTAAACTAGAGGCCGATCGGTGTACGGATCCTTAAAGTAGAGGCCGATCAATGTACCGATCATTAAACTAGAGGCCGATCGGTGTACGGATCCTTAAAGTAGAGGCCGAACAATGTACCGATCCTTAAACTAGAGGCCGATCGGTGTACGGATCCTTAAAGTAGAGGCCGAACAATGTACCGATCCTTAAGCTAGAGGCCGATCGGTGTACGGATCCTTAAAGTAGAGGCCGAACAATGTGCCGATCCTTAAACTAGAGGCCGATCGGTGTACGGATCCTTAAACTAGAGGCCGATCGGTGTACGAATAAGTCTTCGAGCAGAACCGATCGACTGATGATGAGTGGATGCCACCAATTGAAAAAAAAAATCAGATCACCTGAACTGATGACTGATACGAGGAGAGGGCGGAGGGAGGGGGAGTGAGATATTCATTTGTATAATAATATATTGGCATAATACGAAAGCTAGATGAAATGAGGGATGAAATTTTTAAAGAAATTTCAGAGATTTACGTTCAATAAAGGAAATTCTTAACTTAGAAAAAAAGTGTCGATACTAATATTTAAACATCGATGTTAACATGTTTTTTTCTTCACAGAAACTATTCCATAAGATCGCATAAATAATTTATTTTTAATCGTTTATAAAATACGTCGAAAAATCAACTCATCAATTAAGAACTCAATTTTTTCTTTTGCAAAAATTATCAAGCTTTAAATTAAAAATTTAAAAAAAAAGAAAGTTAAAAAAAGAAAAAATAAATTTAATTGAAAAACTTGCTCAAATTAAGAAAAAAAAAAACAACTCCGAATTCCAATACCTATATTGTTTTTAATCTTTCCGGGTTGAAAAATTCCAATATTAATTTAATCAAATTCTAATATAAAAATTGAAAAGTACTTCCGGTTAGGAATTCAACACGTAACAAAGTGAACCTATTCCCCTACCTATGTCGACTTTTATAAAAACCTAAAAAAATACAAATGAATAATTAAAAAATTATAACTTTGAAGAAAAATTGATCCACTTGGTGGTAGTTTCTCGATATTAAAGAGCACATTACTATAAACCGATGTTGTATTGTTGAGAGCATTCGAATGTAGCATTGCGCTAAATATAAATAAAATAAATATTGAAAGAACGAATAACGTCTCATTGATTAGCAAGCAATGAAATTAAATCATCGGCGATGAGAAACGATCTTCGACAAATTGTGATCTATTTCGAGGGAATACCACTTAATAGAGATGTATCGCTTGCTCGTTTCATCGGGAAAAAGAATAAAAAATAACTTTTTAAACGAAAAAAAGAAGCAATTCAAAAATAACGAAATTTTAATTATCTTGAAAATTTTTATGATCGTTGGAAAATTGAAAAATTTTAACGGAAAAATTTTATTCAAAAACATTAGATGAGATGAGTGGAAAATTTACTAATTGTAAATGAATCATAGACATCCGCCTATCATCTTTCACCTATTTTTCTTTTTTCGTAAAATTTTACTACCTATTATTTTTGATAAAAATTTTCGATCACTTAAATTTTCGCTCAAATTTTATGACTTATTAATGCATAAGAAATTTTCTACTCACTTCATTAGTAAATTATATGGAATCATCTTTTATATGTGGAAATGAAATGTAATTAAAATTGTTAGTACTTCTCTCACAATGACGAGCGAAATGAAATAAAACGCCGAAGACATAGAAATCTCTATTTTTGTGCTTTATAATCTCTAAAACCTTCAATTCTTCACAATATTTTCACTATTTGTTTAACTGTTGCTCATTAAAAAAAATTTTTTTTTTAAATCTGGGCCTAATTCTTTGAATTACATTCAGGGGGAAGTAGGTAGCCGGGGATCTGTCGACACATCATCGAATTACATGAAGGAGGGAAGTAGACAGCCGGGAATTTTCGATGCGCTACAACCAAACGGCTGCACTACGAAGAGCATTGTTAGTGTTCATTGTTTGCGAATGAGAGCCCATTTCGTTAATGAAGCAATTATTGTTAGCTCATATCTGCAGCTGGAATAAGTATTCATTTTCTCGAATACCCATCAAAAATAATGTTAAAACAACTAATGATTTCGAGGCGTTTGCATTGTTTGAAGCAGTCGTATCACCTCTATAGGCAGACAAAACCTACAAAAGAACATCAGACAACATCAGACAATATCCGACATCAGACAACAATAGAAAGCGATTGGCGACTATATCTTTTAATCAAAACTCTACTTTATAGCGTAGAAATTCCCACAAACATGCAATTTGTTTATTTCGTTTATGCTTTATAGAACGAAGTGATACACGCACGTTCCATGCAAAGCATTTATGTTGTTGTTCAATAGTTTAATGAATGTTCAACTGCACTGCTGAAAAAACCCTCACAATTTTAAGATACAAAGCATGATATTCGCATATATTTTGAATAAAATTGGTATTTTTCGTATATATTTGGTAATTAAATTTGATACATATATTCTAGATTATTCTTCAATTAGTTATTCATAAAAATTTAAATATTATTTTTGCTTTTTTTTTTCATCGATCCGATTAATCTAAAAACAAATTTTTAGCGATAGATTCATACAATATCTTGGTAACACAGCAATAGGACTCATAAAAAAGTACCTACATTAGGTTTTTTCTGTATTTGATGCAACTGGATCGTTCAATGAACGGCGCTTCGGAAAGGGATCCATAGTGTTAACCCTCTGGTAGGAGACTTTATAACAATGCATTTTGCAGATTTGCGGCTATGAAGCGCATTATGGCAGAGTTGCACCTATGCGTATATGGCGAATACTATCGAATTTAGAGCTATGAAATTGAGCGGAAATAGCAGACACTTGAGAGACAACTATAAAAAATATAAAAATTGATTTACTGATTTCTAAAAACGCTATAGGGAATTAAGTATGGCTAAAATTTGCATAAAATTTACGTATACTTAACGCACGAAAATCGGTCGGGTTGCATATTTTCGAATAGGCAGGATGAGAGAAATAAATAAATCTTTCATAAAAGATTTGTACGAATGGTCGATTAGATTAAATTATTTATGAACGTATCGTTCGAACTATTTCAATATTTATTTAGAGGGGGTTTATTAAACTAGCTTCTTCGATAAGGATGACTCTGAAAGCAAAAAAAAAACTTAACAAATCCTCTGGCATATTTTTTCATCTAACTTAAATGTAGTTTCGTTGCAAAATGTTTAACTTCTCACGCAAATGCTTACGCATCTACACATATTACCTTATCGTTTATAAACCTTGATCCTATATAAACTCCTTCCACTTCACATCGAATATGTATCATTTTTCGTTCAATGCGAACATTAGGCTCCTAGGCTCATAGAGGCTCCTAGGCTCATAGACGCTCCTGCGCTCATAAACAACGCTATAAGCAATAAACAATAAGAAGTGCTCTTCGAAACAAATACGACCATTATGTAAAAAAAACTCTGGTTTATGAAATATTTTCTTGCAAACATTGACTATGTTACTTCATATCGCCTGCAATCACAAATAAATAACAAAAATATGAATATTTACCCAAAATTGCTGTTTTCTTTACAAAAAAAAAAAAAACTTCTGTCGTGGAATTCGTATCTATCAGTCAGTCTATTTGTCGGTCACATATTTCAATTGAAAACTCACGCTCTATTCAACTAAGCGAAATCAAAGAGAAAATTTATGCAATGCTCTAAAAATTAGCTTTCATTAAAGTTTTTTTTTGCGGATATTACAACTTTTTTTCCCATTAGTTACTTTATTATTAAGTTTTGCCAATCGCTTTAGGCTACTAATTGAATTATGTGCTTCTAAACATAGTAACACTTCTAGAGGATTATCTCATGCTTAGCATTTATTATATCATATCAAATAAAATATACATAAAATAAACACCTAGAAATTATAAATATACGACAAACATATGTACATCCTATAAGTGCAAATTTACAAGCACCATAGAATATATATATATATATATATATATATATATATATATATATATATATATATATATATATATATATATATATATATATATATATATATATATATATATATATTTAAGAAATTACAATAGTTATAGATTATTCATACGGATATCTTATCGATTAGCATCAAAGAAAGGCCAATATTGGTTTCGTAGAATTGCATTGATTAATTAACGATATGATCGAGATGGGTGATTAGGATTAGTATTCAGTTTTGCTAGGATTATATCCTCATAAGGGATAACAACTATATAGGTGGTGAATCAATCGCTGTGATATGGTGGTGAACGGTTCGTATGGGAAAGATAAGTGCAACAAGTGGCCCAGCTGTGATTTTGAATCGTTTTCTGTGATGAATGTAACGCTAGCACAACGGCTCAGCAAGTGTTAGCAATCGTCAGCTGTAACTCGCTAAAATAACGTGAATTTTCGTCTCTAAATGAACGATTACCATCGAAACGTCTAAGATACGTGAAGAAAAAAAAATAGTGAAGCACTAATAAAAAGCCCAAATTACAAACTAAGAGCGTAAAATATACTCGGCGATCAGTCAGGAAAAAAAGGACAGTTTTTTTTTGGCAAGCAATTCTCGAACATCTGACTCTGAGACCTGGCGATATCGGGGTAATTCTTTAAGCGAAATTATATCTCTCACTTATTTACTCGACTAAGTTAAATGTGCTAAATTTTATTACATAGATATTTATAAAAGTGCTCATTTACTGTTATGATCACCAGCACAATGAAGTAAGCATTCGCAAAGAATGAAATGGCTATTGATATAATTGCACCGGAGAGACAATTGCAATCGAACTCTATAATGCTAAACATTTTTTTTTGCGGATTTCTTTACAAGTAATTATGTTGAAATTTTTTTTTTTGCATGAAAGTTTCGATGGCGAAAATTGCATTTTGAAATGAGTTAATTGAAATGAGTTCAACGAGTTAATCAATTCTCTAAGTTAAAGCATAACTTTTTTCATTATAAATCATCGAAACATCAAGCAATCTTTATCCTATGCTTTAAAATATTTCCTTTTCGTAAAGAATACCTCCTAGGCATTTTTCGTAGCTCAAAAGAAGAATGGTACAAAAAAAAAACGACAACGGAAAGAGAAAAAAACTATTTGAGAAGTGGCTCTCGTGCCGATTCTATCCAACATTTCAGCTTCTCCACATCTAATACAAGCGCAAGCGCCCCTTCTTCACCTCACTATGAACGCTAGATCAGCGTTTATACATTCTTCGTTCTATGCTGAATAATTCTAATAAGATAGTTTCTTCTCAAATTTCTGTCAATAAATGAATTCACATTTCTTCGAACTCATTTCCGGAAAATTTCCATATTTGATCTCTTCGTTTAATCACAAAAAAATGCACTTTTTCATAGTGAAGTGGACAATGTGAAGAATGAATGACTTTTGTGCTTTTTAACGTAAAATAAACTCAAAAATTATAAGAGTAAATTCTGCAAAAACCTATAGAAAAATATAACTGAGTTGAAGTCCACATTGATATTTATTGCTAACACATATAGAGAACGAATGAAATCGTCTACCTTGAACGATGCTAAAAATAAATCCACTAAATACGCTAAACTCTGTCCACTGACTATTACATAAAAATCACTTCATCGAATGTTAGTAAACACCGCACCATCTCAAGCATTGCTGCATGCGCATCGACGAACTCTCAAATTAGACCATCTTCTTGCAGATTAATTCGAAGTGTCGATGACCGACTGCTAACAATCTTAGCTATAAGCCACAGAGAGAAAAATTAATGAATTCAGAATCCGATCGGATGGCATAAAACGCTACGTTTAATTCTGCAACGCCAACTTATCAAAGCTTTCCCCCTAAGGTCGTGGATGTGCTTAAAAATTGTTTTTTAATTTCTTTTTTTCGAAGGAACTTAGTCGAACAACCTTAAGTTTACGTCACCAACGAACGAAAAAAATTAGTCAAGAAAAAAATCTCAATTTTTTCTTGGTCCATTAACTGCTCCAGCTGCCTCAACTTGAATTAAAAAAAAAACTCATTTATGCAATTCACTTTAGAAGAATTCTGATGGATTACTAGAGTCCGTTGTTTGTCTACTCGAATCTCAATTAGAAAGCGATTAGGATTTAATTCGATTCCAACTAATCTAAGCTTATCAATAACTATAAAACAATTTCAACTTGGGAATAAATATCAACACAAAAAACCTCTATTCGATCAGAATTTCGTATGAATTGTTTTATGCTTAACAAGATCATAAAGAATTGAATAAAAATCCTACAGAAATAAAATGAAAATTTCGGCACTTATCGACGTAGAAAAAAAAAAGAAATTTGAATGCAAGACTCAGAAAAGCTTTAGACGGGAATTTTATTGGTATATTGGACGACGAAATAAAATAAATATTCAAAAAATATTCTCAGAAAACGCAAAAAAAAAACTGACTTATGCGATCGTTGAAATATTAGTGCCAAATTGGGAAATCGATGCAAAAATGCTTCTCGAAAATTAGAAATTGCCTTAGTATGATTGGTGATAGAAGATGAAAATTGCTAGAAGAAATAGCTAGAAGAGGTTAACGCTGTTAATGCGGATGGCATTACTACGAATTAGATTGAGGCACAAACACATCGTACAAAGAATAAAAACCCTTCGTTGAATAATCATCGACGCTCGACGACACTAAATAGAGGCAACCACTGCAAACGAATGCAAAGAAAACAAGACGATAGTTACTCAAGGGAACGCAAATTTATATACGCAAGTCGTACATTCAATTAGAGAGCAAAACGCTGATAGATCATAAGCTGCTACAGGGGTCAACTATGCCAACAAGAAGGCTGCGTAAATGAACCTTAAAGATTCGATGAGTGATTTTGACTGTTGCATTCGGTGCAACGAATACATTTATAAGTCAAATGAAAAAAAAAAAAACAACGAAGAAAAAGATGGCGCTAACTTTGCTATTGAAGATCGAAACGTGATCCTCACAGATCGTCATAGACGATACGGCAGCGATGGTTATTGAGATCAGAACGAAACGTTGTTCAAGGATTCGAGCATCATTGCCGCAATTGCGAAGTGAATCCCACGTGAATGCACTTTTACTTGCATACCCTTTGGTATTATTTTGACTGCCATAGATATGTAATTATAGCCTAAATGATTGCTAATATTCAAATATTTGAATGAATCTTAATGGAAATATTCCTCTTTCGCATATATAATGCTAAACAAAACATTAATTTTATTTCTATTTAAACATATTGTGACTTTAACTGCTAATAATGTCAACAAAAAACATTAATATTATTTCAACAATATACATCGATGTCACTATAAAAGAACCATGTAGTTTCAAAATAAACATCCCCCTTGGTCTATTCAGCTATCTACGCATCCCAAACAATCATCTTTGAAAACAACATAGACAATCGACGGGGTGATAAATTTGCTACTTACTAAGATGTAAGTAAGGACATTACTACCTGCATTATTCGTATCAATCGCATTTCCGTTGGTCACCATCCTTCTCGTTCTTACATTCGTTCGCTGTTCTTTTCCACTCGTCTCGACATTTCCGATCTTATTCCCATCCAACACGTCTCGATATCGACTGTTCGATTGCATTTTCGCATTATTTTTCATAAACGAGCACTTACGTAAATATATCATTCTAAAAGAAAGCCACTTCGATTATTGCATGAAAAAACAAACAAACAAAAATAAATAATAAAGTGAAATCATGGAAAAAAAATAGAAATATTTTTGAATAGCATTGTACTCGATGAGATCTTATAATGAGAAGAGAAATATTACAATGTGCTGGCATTTGTCTCCATCAGGTAATAATGTGAAAATAAATCTTTCGTATCGTTACTCAATAAAATATATAACAATTAACAATAATTAACAATAAAGTGGTACAAAAATGTTAAATTCGCCTTCGAGAGCAAATAAACAAGTGTTATGGAATCAATCTGAAGCGAATGTAAATAGATAATGGAAAGGGTCCACTAGAATATTTGTACTAATCGTACTAAAATATAAGACTAGAAGCATCACAGATGAGATTTATTGCGTTCGACGAAATTTTTTAGTGTTTCATAGTTGATTTCCTACTTCCGAAATTGACTTGAATAATTAAGATTTACGGGCATCAACACAATTATTCGAAATGATAGCGTGTGATAGCTGAAAATACGCTAAAAAATCAAATCAATACGGCCCTAAGATGATATGTCAATCCTATAACAACTATGATTCTAATAACTGCGCCACCGGCACGATTAAATAACAATTTCATGCTCAGATTTGTACTACACCTGAATATTGCTCGTAACATTTGAATGAACTTACTTTTTAATACTTCCTTGTGCTATCTTATCGCATAAAAGCAGCATACACATTCGCTAGCCATTCAAATAATATATTCGCAATGGAGGCATCTGCACACTGTGCAGATGGATGTCCAATTGGCAAAAAAATAAAAATAAATATTAACTATCTCTCGTTTGACATCTATATGACACCAACATATGCATAATGTCAAGAAAATGTGCTCGAGAAGCGCGCTAATTTCATCAAAAACGATTATATCAAACAACGTATACTTAGAGTATATTGTAGATATGTAAGCTTATAAAGACGGTGGATATGCTTGAACGATCTCAATGTTCTTTGGATACATTATATATCGATAATCTTTATGGAATACGCCTTGAATTATTGTTAACAGCAAATGCATACTACAAAGTATTTTTATTATAAAATATTTATATTTACAAGAAATAATAATATAAAAACAATAAAAAGTGCGAAGATATGATGATTTAAATCAGCAGATCAGAATCGAAGACATGCATGCAAATGAAAATTTAAAAGAAAGAAATTCGTTGGAATTGTCGACGTTGTAACATTAAAAAGATTCAATCCACTATGCATGAAAGGGAATTAGTATCCGGTAAGTTCCGTTTAGGTGTAAAATTATCGTAAAAGGACTGCCTAATAGACAAATATAAAATGCCAATTCGCCTGTTGTAAGTAGAAAGACTTTATTGGGGAACGGGATTAAATCTAAAATTAAATCCAAAGAAAAATACCGAGAATACTCCTGCCAATTTATGATAGTTGATGCCGATCCCTTGCAGCATTGGCGATTGCCCTCTAGCATTAATCCACAAAACAATGCGTCATGAATTTCTAAACTCATTTATGGAATCCTACATAGCAGGCATGATAAAAAATTATAAAATAAGAGAAAAGCACCTCGATCAAGCAAAAGGCGATACAAAAATATACAATAAGGTTTACACAATACGATCTTGCAAATGCAATGACAGAAAAATTGTCTATGAGGCGACGTAACTTCGAATGCTAAAAGTCTAAATTAGCTGATTAGCGCGATCATCATTAAATTTACCATCAAAATTAAAAACTACGAAGTAATATTTAGATTTCAACATTGAATGCACAAATAATTTATGCATAACTAGAGTGCAGCATAAAATGAACTAGTTGTTTATACGATTCTTCAAGGAAGATGAAGGTCGGCTCTTCGATAAAATAGCGCTTAATCATCCACAACACAAATAGGCAACAATACGTTGCCGAGATACACACATAATGCGAAAATAAATCTATCTTATAGAATAAATAAAACGCTCATAAAAAGTGTCTCTACATAATGACTAGAAATTTAGTGAAACAAAGTAAAAATGAAAAAAAAACAGATAAAGATGCACGTTTTCAGACGCATTCAAAACTAGCTCCTAGGCACCAAGCGAGAATTTAAAAGGTCAAGGTTCAATTGCGCCAGAGGCTGGCGCTGAGCTTATTTCGTTGATCGTGTTACCGTTCGGATAGTCCAATCTGTTTCTGTTCATACGGATCGTATAGATAAGACATGCAGCCGTTTCCGCGGCCGGCACTTGAAGTGTTCCAAAATGTTCGGCCACTCCGTCAAGCAACTGAAATGACCGCCTTAATTGATTCCCTTTCGACGAAAAAAAAAAGAACGGGGGAAATTCAGATCATATATTCTGTTTGAAAACCGGAAACTGAGGTGAATTAAGACATGAATTGAAATAAAAATCAAAAATTGAAAAAAAGCTACGATCCATCACGATAAAATATCACAAAAAATAAAACATTCATCGGCAAGGAATATAAAAACGGTAGAGATATATCTTTCAGCCTATCATATAGAATAAGTATGGACTTGTTAGAGTTGACTACTTGCACAATAATATATACTTTCAAAAGATGGTGCATTCATATGCAATCAGCTCGAGCAGTAAAGTAAAAAAAAAAAGAACTGAAGAAGAAAGAACAAAGAATAACCTGCTGTTTCGTACTCGCTCCTGACCTGTGACTCAACTTGAAATACTTTTTGTAACGTCGCAACGATGCAGCCGATAGCGCACTAAATGGCACCTGAACAAATTCAAAATCAACATCAAAGCTGTTAATGAGCCCTCCACCCCCTCACCTGCTCCCCTCTCAACCGACGTATCAGATACTAGAAGAAGTTGGGCATTTAAACAATTTGCCGAGAAGCGACTAAAGTGAAAGACACTAAGCTACTTTGCCTAGATTCCTTCAACGTTGAATCATGGAAATGAAATATTCTTTTGCAATTCTCTTGCTCATAAGTTAATTTTCTCTAAATAAAGTGCAACCTTAACGCAGTGGGTATCACCAAATTTCTAGTGCTCCTTCGCCGTATATAACTCATCTATGTTGATTTCAATTAAAGCATTTGAATAGGGGTTATGAAGTAGTTTTGCCCACACTGCGCATCCGTTTAGCTGATCTCGCACTGAAAGAGCGCTACTACTCGCAGTAATCAATGAAGCCGAAAGAGTGATTCACGGTCGGAATTCGGTGAAGGAATTTGTTTTCATAATTTCCCTGCTAAAACATACTCTAGGTCAGTTATGAAGTTCCAGCATTTTGCACAACTTTTTTTGTCTTCGCGTTCTTACTGTTCTGTGGGTTTACTGGAATGCACGGAATCAAAAATAAAATAAACTTTTAGTTTATTTTAAGGTTTTATTCGTTGTTAAGTTACGCTTTTTCGTCTAAAAGTCAGATTGTTGATTTTCAATTCTAGAGTTTTTCAGATCCTTTCTTCGCGAAAACGGAAGTGTACTCTTTGTGGTACTGCATTGTACGAGGTATCATACACGGTGGCCAAGTCGGAAAGGCAACTCGAAATCTGCACATGGTTGCTACTTATGATGCTTCGGAAGAGATAAAAGTGCAAGACTGGTTTACAAAATTCGCATCCGAGGTGACACAAGCCGTAAAGATGCTTTTCACGGCGGTCGACCCGGTTGAAAGAAATGATTGAAGCAGACCCGGAAACCACTTGTGACGATTTGGCGCCACGGCTTGAGGCAGTCCATGGTAGGGCGTGGGATCAGATGCACACAACAGTCATTGCTAATGCGTGATTGTCACTGCCGTGACCTAAGAATCCCTTTTGGCATCGGACTGAACGTCAGAAAGAGTCGATCCTATACAGCAAAAGGAAGAAAACCAAACAATTGAGAGAGAATGGATGGGCAAGAAACCTCTCAAATTCGTCACTTCAAAAATGTTCTTTGGTTGTCGCCAGTTCACTAAATTTTCCCGAGAATGAGTCAAGCAATCATAGCATAGCCCTACACTTGCAAAAGATGCAAAAGCTGCAGCCTATTCCGATCAATAGGAAGGGTCCCATTGCTTTCCATGACCACCCTCCTCATTCGCAATATTCTCCAACTCTTCCCAAACACTTCAATTCTCCGAAGAAGTTCCTCAGTTAGCAATGTTTCATGGAGAACAATGATTTCTAAAATATCTTCTAACAGCTTCCCGATTCCATGGTTTAAATTTCTTTATCGATGAGAGATAATTATTTGCTTCATATTAGCAAAAATATCTGTTGATTTGTTGTTGGATTTTAGACATCTCAACATCCCACAAATCGACGACACACTTCTGCGAGGTGTCTTAAGATGTTTAAAATCCAACACTTCGAAGCCGAAAAACTTTCCACCTGACCCAATATAACTGCGCATAAATAAAAAGATTAGCAAGCATACCTCGATGGAAGAGGATTTATTATCTGCAGAGAGATCATCGTCTCCCGATTCGTCGAGTTCTACTGATTTTTCGTTCTTCAATTTCTCGTCTTCCTTTCGTAGTGATGTAGTTCTGCCGTTGGTTAGTGACGATGAGGGCGTCGTAGAGCCATTACTTTGATGCCTACAAATAATACAACAAATAGAACAAATTCAATAATAAACAACCTTTTGCAAATTAAACATTAATTAAAGAAAAATACTAAGCTTTACCTTTAAATCGAGAAAATGTTAGAAATAAATTTATATTAAAGAAAGATGATTAGTTCGCATACGCTGATGATCATCGCAATTCAACAATTTCTAGTAAACGTGAAAGCGCACTATATGATATACATCTCAAAAAAAGTCATAGTAATTTCGTGGTCATCGATAACTTAGAACGATGTAAATGCTTACAGACCCATTCTCAACTGTTTTATATGAAAAATAACGGTGTGCTGTCGCTTGTTCTTGCAAGCATTTGGATTCTGCTGATGTGAGCGCAAACTCGGCCCTAAAGTCTATTCATAAACTTAGTAATAAAGTTCTTTGCGCTATAATGTTTGGTGTTACAACCGACTCTTAAACTTCACTGAAGACTGCACAGTGTTCCATTGTTGCTGAGAATTCGTTGACGATTGCAAGTTGTACTGTCCGTGCTTTACAGCACAGATGTATTGAGCACTATCGAAATAACTTCATTGCCTAATGCCGAAACCTTTTTGGAATACTGCGCTCTTATACGGTCTTCTTATTTGATTCCTGATATTGGGTTGCTAGAAAATGTTCGGAAACGCTTCACCGGTGCCTTTTTCGCAAAATTTGGTTCTAAGAATCTGGAATCTGCTTTCTAGCAATATTGTTGATGCAATCGCCCCTTCCAACTTTAAACTGCGGCTAAGCCGTTTCGACCTGGACTCTATTGGTGCTCTTATATACTAAATGCCTATTCGCCTAAACTAGTGTGTTGCGAACATTTTGCTCACTCTTTCTGCTTATGCTTCCATACTTGTGCACGTTTTCCCATTTCGCGACGTTCAGATAAATAAACAAATAAATAAATAAATAACCAAATAATTAAAAACATCAGCCATATTTCAAGATAACAGCCCTATAATTCAAGAGTTGAACTAACTGAATGAGCGGTAGAACACATAGCTATACGTATATATGTGCACACATACATAAATGGGCTTATCGAGTCTTTACATGCTAAGAATCATGCAGTTCACATATATGAGTGTGCTTCAAATACAACAAGACTTGCCAAAACACCAACACGCGAAGGTTCCCCAACCATTTATCACTAGTATTCCAATGCAATTAAAATTACTTTTGCGACTTTTTTTTTGCTCTTCGAGATATCATTATCAGCTTAAAATTCTTCAACTTCCCATTAAACGACGAACGCAGATGGACGTTCGCGTTATCGGATCAGGTGAGTGATTGAACTCCTCTTGGAGATGTGTGACAACTACACTTGTGACGTCTCATACTTTCGCAAATAGCCAACCGAAACTCTTCCATTAACAAGGACACAGAAATCAAGAGCGAACGCTAACCTCGCAGAACGTCGGGGTCTCAGTTCCGTATATTCAGCACTCATATCGCTATCAGATCCATCTTCAGATCCAACATGCATAATTTCATCGTGTTTTCCGTTTCTCTATAACAATCCTATGGATGCAACATTCAACAAACTGAAATAACTTTGCTATCACAACCTTCCCTTCCTCTCTCAAGTTCCGGTAGTTCGATATTAAGCACCAAGAAGAGCATGTTTGCTTACTAAGTCCCTCTCGTCTTCACCCAAAAACCTGCAGCAAAATACGCAAATCAAAAATTAAATAAAGATAGAATAAAGTTACAATATTCAATACAACTGACTGACTGACATAGCACTATATTTTCCCATTCTGAAGCATTCAAAAAGCACTCTTGAAAAGAAATACTTGACTATCAAACAATTTACTAAAAACTCTTGATATATACACGATATAATATCATGACCACTTTCGCATTTAATGCAAAACGAATTAAACTTAAGTTTTCCTCAAACTTTTTCGTAGTGTTTAGAGGAATTCTGCACTCAAAAATCATGGCCTAGTCTGAACGGGAAACAAATTCGCAAAAAACTCATTCACGAAAATGATAAATTAAAACTTGAAAGCTTTAAAATTTTCATTGTTTTTTTCTTTTTTTGCTTGACTATTCTTTAAAAATACAAAAATACGCCTCAAAAACTTTGAACAGATATTACTACCACTAAGTCCTTACCTTACGATGTTTCCTCGACGGTTCTTCACTATGCGATGTTGAACTTATTTGTCGTCGTCTCGATGATATCTAAAATACGCCATAACCTTCTATTTGTAAGGCAATATCTATTTGTTTATTTATTTATATTGGCTTCAATATCATTCAATATAAAATATATTCGAGTTTACAATTACGCTCATACTAAAGATGAAGTAAATATATTGCTGTTTAGATACATGACCAGATCTCATAGGCTAACTGCTTATGGGTATTTTCGCACAAATCTCTGTGAATAAATCGAAGATTGGAGAAGATAGACTAGAAGGGGAGGGGGGGGGGGTCTTCGTCTTAAAAAGAAAAATTTTCACAAATATTCAAGATTTGCATCCATTAGCGCTGCCCAAAAGTGTTATCATTTATAAATTTGGACATCGCAACGATTCCCTTCACTCAAATTAAAACATAACAGTCCTCTTAACCGGCATCCAACATCTACATATTGCACTATATGTTTATCAACAAATAAAAAGGAATGGAAACGCTCACATTTAGGAGAGGATCGTCGGCGATTTCCTTTAGTTCTTCTTCATTCGCATTCGCATCTTGTTCGTATTTACTCAGATCACGACTCCTTAATGACTCCCCTTTTGCAAGTGCTGATTCGTTTCGGATAACCCTTCGATGATACAGGCAAATATAGTAATGATGCTTCTGAAAATACTTTTCAACAGCAATCTATAATCTTCAAATCAAATTCATTTAAACTTTCAACAGCCGATAAAGTCAGAGAACTTCAGAAGAGCAAGAATTTTGGAAGGACTTAAAAACTTGAATGCATTTTATAAGAATCGGACTTTCGTCCTACATCATTCAAATCACCAAAAAAATCGAATCTTTTCTAGAAATTCAATTCGACCAAGTATAATCCATCTTTCTGTCTAAACGATAACGGCAATAAGCGAGAGAAGCAATTTCCTAAAAGCATGTTGTAGATGTCGCATGAATCATCTCGAAAAATGTAAAGGAGTAAGTGAACTGGGAACATTTGTCATTCTTGCCACAAATTTAACCTTCAAAAGAAAAAAAAAAAGATTTTTCGAATCGAAAACATCCGGAAAATAAATAAACATATACATGGCGTTATATTGCAAAATCGTCTTCGCAAAAAGCCTCCAACAAGTGAACCCACTAAAATGGAATATTCACTTAAAAGATTGTCGTATTCCTCACCTCCTACATTATTACTGCTTATGAATTTTAAACAAAACATACAGCCGTATTATAGACAAAAGGAAATCGCTTGACGGCACTGATCTCTCGTAACGTTTCGCTTAGCCAAATCCCTGACGCTTTCCTCGGACAGCACTCATATACTCCTTTGCCCACTTTCTCAGCAATACAACATCGCAATAATTCACTAAACGCTTCACTCTCCATTGCTGCCGATCCTTCACTCGAAGCTTAATATGTGTTAAGAATGATTAATGATTATCGTGATACTAGCAAATAGGTCAACTTTGTAAACTCAAATTCAACTTTTCAAATAATCCACCATATTTACTATTCGTTCGCTAGATCCCTTAATTTTCACTCAAACAGACGTTAGAAGGCTGATCGAAAGTTCATAATATCCCCCAAGAAATGCAATACAACAAAACGGAAAAAAAATGAAAAATTCCCTGAAAAGGAAGCTTTCATTATTTTGCCTTAGGTAGACTATGCAAAAGAAATGCTGCAAATTGCTGCATACGAAACAGCATATAGAGTGAAAATGTACCGTAAAAATGCTTCCATTAAGCTACCTTTAAAACGTCACTTAAATCCTGAACGTGTGGATGGCGATTCCTAGAAACGATTTATGTGACCAAAATGAGTTTAGCAATTGAAAAGTTAAAACTTTGATAGAAGCGTGAAAGAGCGTGAAAACAACAATGGCGTTACCCCCCACTTACTAGTAGAAGAAAACCAAAGAGATGAGAAACTGGAGCAAAGAAAGGACATTTATTGCTTCCCCATCTCTCCCCCTCCCCTTTTCCTCCTCGATTTTGCACGAGCGCATTTCCATTCGTTTCTATGGGAATAAAATAGGTTTCAATTTCACTAATCTACATTATTCATCTCATCACCATCACTATCATCTGCTGACATTCAACACCCTTTTTCATCACATTTCAAAGGACGCCTATTATTGATGCTGCCTTATTTCAGTAAAAAAAAATCCAATGATTGTAACATCAAACAAATACATTATCTATCCTTCCCACTATACAAAAATCTGTTAGAGAAAATCAATCCGCGCAGATCAACGGCAGATGTCATATAGGTGGCATGCGTAAGCTGTCGTGCACTGCAAAATGCAGAAAGAACAAAATAAGAGAGCGAAATTCTTCAAAAATTAAGTTAAGAAAATAGTGGCTAAGAGGAAACGTTGGAGGATACGTACAAGAAGTCTTTCAGACATACCAGGTGAAGTTGAACATTCCTCGGTGGCTTCATCTGTAGTTTCTTCATCGCCATAACTGGATCGGACAATATTTGCTCCTGTGCCATATCCTTCAAAAAAACGTTGTGAAGGATTTAAAATTCGACCACAAAATTAAATTTTCATGTGATCACATTTTCGGCTCCCGCATATTCCAATATCCCTTTTAAATTTTTCCATCATTCTGCTATCTACTACGTAACTTCAAGTTCATATAATTCCTCACGTATGACATGACGTCAACCTTTTAGAGTATCAAAAAAAGTTACATCCTCTCTGCATTTCGGCCCATTTTTAACACTTAAATTTGACGACATCTACTTTGAAAATAAGCAAAGAAATCAATGTTTTCTTGAATATCTCAACACATCGTATATCGTTTTCACTAATATTTGGGAATTCTCAAATCTATCCTTTAGCATTTTAAATAGCAGCTAAGAATTCCCTTCAACTATTGCTATTGTGCCCACACCTGTCTTATAAATATGCACTCATAACACTTTTCCTTTACGCAACCGACTTATAAGAAGGAGAGACCGACCTCAAGACCACAGGAGCAAAGTGGATCAGAGAGGCGTTGGATCAAAACAGAAGCGTTGGAAGCGATATGAAGAGATATTTATTTGTAACGAATGCTCTGCTCATTGAAATGGATAAAAATAAAAATGCTTTTACCGCGAATATTTTCAAAGGAATGATTGCGGCATGAAAAACATTATCTCTATTTCGAGTTTATTAATTTTTATTCACAGACTCAAAGCTTACAATTTCTGACTTCGACCGAAAAAAAGAAGAATTTACTTGCCTAGTAACAAAGAATTGAAGCTATCTGAAGTACCTATTCACTATTCGCCATTCATTCGCTATTCTTTCATGGATGCACTATTATTTGAGGACTGTCATGTCCGTAGTATTTTTAAACAAAAAACCTTATCTAAAAAGATGCCAAAAAAAAGAAAAAAAACATCTTGCACTAAAATAGAACACTTAAGCGTACAATCCCCTTGGTCGAATAAGCTTACAGCAACTTTTGCAGGATATAAAATTCTCGATAAAAGCGAAAAGTGCTTACCAGTAAAAAAGATTTGTTGATGAGGACGAGCAATTGATATTGCCGCCGAGGTCGTTGGTACTGTATATCCATCTCGTTGGTTGATCTCTTGCATTGCACTTTCCGAATCCACCAACGATGGTAGACTAGTAGCCATTGTGTAACCAACACACTTTGTAGCATTTCTATAGATCGTTGATGAAGTGATCTCATTTGGTGCACCTTGAAATCGCATGATGCCACCCTAGAAAAATTGAGTATACTGAAAGTAAAACATCGCCCAACTTGTTACATTGAGAATGTATTAGGAGTTCATGAATGCGATCTAGAACCTACAGAATATATTCAATGCTACCTACCTATTGTATAACTTAAGTATCGTCCATTTAGACTGCTCTGTTGTTGAGACGAGGCCATAACCATAAAAAATTCGACGGGATGATGGTAAGGGATGGGGAAGGGATAGCAGGTGGAGAAACACCTACAAGGTAGGGAATGATTAATTTCGAAGTCACTGTAAACATCTTATGCCTCGGGATTTGTTAGTTTCGCTGCAAATTAGTGATCGATATTAGCATAGTGATCGCGGAATTTAGTGTAAAAAGCCATCTGGAATTGCAATGGGAGGGAGGGGGGAGGGTGGGAGGGGAGGAGGGAGAGGGGGAGGGATGTACCTATATAATTTCTTCCCAGATTTCTTCATAAACTATCACCGTATTAACGACGCATTTTCAAACCCAACATGCACTCAATGGGGTGCGACCAACAGATGGTCCCGATCCATGAAGGTTTCCGGTTATGGTGACAAAATTTACGTCTCAAAATTCTAACAAACCTCAGGGGTTGGTGTTAAAGGCGCCGAAGCAGTCTTAGTGCTGTAAGTATTCCGGCCAGTTGACGATGAAGATGGGATATGCCCATGACGTTGCATACCGATTATCGACGAGCAATTTTGATGTAAATGATTACCTAGAAATATTTCTATAACGATAGAATCCTTATAGATCGACTATAAAAATTATCGAAACAATCTAAATCATCTACGGTTATCATATAGGAAACCCTCCTACAATTGATGCTTATGTTCGCATGCAGGTTAATATTGGTACATATAATAAATAATATTCCATAAACAATGAGTGGAATATTTACATAGTTTACTATAATGTATAATTTCTAAATAATTATATTATACAACATAAATAATTATAATGCATAATATTTATTATAAAATATAAACGAATATGAATAAATTATGGACGCATTAAATTACAGTAAAGAATTTGTGGTTAAAAAAAAAACAATTATATTAGAGTAGAGCATACCGCTTACTTTTGACTCATCTTAAATTGTGGTACTATTTCATCGAAGGGTTTTTCCTTTAAAGTATGCAACATTTCATAGAGTGTACTATCCTATTTAATATCTAATATGCATATGACAACTTCAAAAAAAACCTAGATAAAATAAAAACGAAATTGGTTTTAAGAAAGCGTTTTGAAACATTGCAAATCAGTCATAAACTAAGGCATTTGCGAGTCATCGACTATAAACTTCTCGCAAGTTAGCGACATAGGCATAAAAACAGGAAAAAATAATCGTTAGAATATTTGGGAAATACGCTTTTTTTTCACTAATAAAAACTTTTTTTTCACTAATAAAATTGCTTTTTCATGAACAACAAGAAGGGAAGAAACATCAATGAAAGATATCACAGTTGGTGAGGCAACACATTGGAAAATTATAGAATAATTTGCAATTATATGCGTTAAATTTATGCTATTCTAGTTCGACGAGTTGTTAAATTAAAAAAATCAGACAGAGTGAACACATGCACATAAGTTACAAAGAACAGATAGGATCGTTATTCCTGCAAAAGATGCATAATAATGTATGCCGTCCCTTTCTTGAGGCTTACGAAAATATTGGAAGTAAAATAAAACCCCTTTCCCTTATATTCTGGGATGGAAGCATCTGATTCCAACTATGTCCACCTGATCAACCAAAAGAAATCAACCAGCAAAAGCCTAAATCCATCACCACAACGAAGAACGCCAAAATCTTAGGCGGGCGAAAAAAAACAAAAAAGTTCGCACTACCGTAATCAAACAATCTTTGCAGGAAATTCAACAACCCTCCATTTTTATAAACACAATGCCAACAGTTATTCATCACAAACGACAAGAATATAAACAGGTGAGGCTGCAAGCCAGAAGACCTGACAGGAAATGCTTTTGCACTCTGAGAACCTAACCGACCGGTTGCATAAATAAAAAATGATGAGCATTGCCTCCAAATCATGGTGCGTCATATTCGATAAGTGCATTTTATAGCGCTGTCAATAGCAATTTCAAATAATGGGAGCATTTTTGTTCCCCGTGGTATAAGAAGGCGTCCTGAAATGAACTAGCAGTTTTTTGGGAGAGGGGTGCCGCTGTTTCGCCGTTTCATTCTTGCATCTATGCAGAAATGATCTCTGCGTGGCACAGCCATCCACTGGATTACCTTTCAATGTGCTTCTAAAATGGACTACCTCCTTTGTTTTTCCCATTTCCAATCATCATTTCTTTACTTTGGCGGGCATATTCACCGAAATGGTAAAAAATAAACCTTATCGGTTTTCGGTAACTTTTTACCTCTCACTGCAGTAATCGTTATTTTCTCAAAACGTAACATGATTTCTTTCAAATGCAGAATTGTTCACGGCCATCCCATACGTCTATTTCTCCCATTACCTTTCACCTCTTCCTGCCCAGGACATCTCTCTCTATCATTGCACCAGTCAAGCATGTTTCATCTCCACATTCCAATTTGGCATTCTAAATAGGACATCTCAAACGTCCTGTCTGCCCACCGGAGTTTAGAAATTGAGGATAGTGGAGTCAATCCTGAAAACCTTAAAAGAATGAGAAAAACTTTCGGCTGTTTTTTCCCCGTGCACCAAATTTAAAAGTAGCAGCCGGGAAAAATAGAAAATTTAGCCCGTTTTTAGTGCGCTCATTTTAAAACTAGTTGTCATTCATGCACAAATATTCAAACAATTGATGTTATCTTGATCTGCGTCGCTGAAGATGCTTCCTACGGGTTTACCTTATACTGTCAACCATACGGCGTCCAAGACTCCTCGTTTTCCGGCTGATCCGGCAAAAATTGCCGAAATCCGGCAAAAATTGCCGAGATCGGGCACATTCCGGCAATTTTTTTTGTTTAGATTTTTAAAAGAATAAAAAAATTTTTTTAAGGGAGAGAGTTTTGAGAGAATAGAATCCGGTCGCCGTACAATATTCATAATTTACCGTCATCTACCCATCGAATATTGTTCGCCTTTTATTTTCCTGCATAGCTCACAATAGCTGGAGTGAAAACTTTTGGGAAATATTTGCCTTCTTCGATTTGCATGGAATCTTTCTTTGAGTATATCAGCATGATTCAAAGACATTTTTTAACTTCAAAATGCTTGCATATCACCGTTTGAAAAGTGTTCTATGTGCTTTAAACTCAGACAGCAACTTTCGACTTTTAGACGTCCCTTTCCAATCGTAGTGCATAGAGTGATCAGCTCCAGTGAAAAGTGGTTCTTCTAATATCGTTTTAAACGGTTTTATATGCCGAACTATAAGAATTTGGAGCTGGAATCTCGAATAAACTCCTGTCAAGCATCTAATGGACAAAATAATTCGACGTTCAAACGATTGTCCACACAAAATTCATCAATGCAAAACAGCTGATTTTATTAATGCATACGTATTTTCCTTTCAAATTCGAACGTTACTCATTTGTTCTCTCAACTATTTGTTTCTTTTTTCTCCTCGAAACCCATTATGCTCTTATTGTGTTTATCATACTTTCTCGCTTGTTGCACTAAGTTATCGTAGTTTTCTTTATTTCTCTAACAAACAAACTTTTACTGCAACTTACTGTATTATTTACCGTATCACTTCTACTACTACTACAACTTACTGTATTATTTAGCAGTAGCAATAATCGATATCCCACTTATAAAATCTCAAAAGTGATATTTATAATAATAAATTTATTTAAACATAAATTTCAAGCAATAAATTTCCCATTCTTAGCATTCCCACTAACAGTTAAGTACTTACAATAAAAACTTTAGAGTCAGCTAGTTAATACTAGTTTTAATCGTCTAAAATGCGCGTATTGTGCTTTATAAATGCTTCCTTCGCCAAATGTTCATAGCAATAGGTATCTTTAATATTGCTTTAGTATAACACATTATCTATAACGCCTCATAAAACGTACATACATTCAACGTCTTTAATGCAATAGGTCGAATAATCGAAGATCGAATAATTTCAAAGTTTTGCTTTCCTATTTTTCTCCATAAGCGTTTGCATCTTCTGTAGTAACATAATATTTCCTTTGATTTTCAATTTTCCACTCATAAATGCCTGGAAAGGAAAAGAAAATTCGTTTGTAAAAAAAATTTGACTCTTTTCTATTTTATTTTTATTTTTATTTTTTGAAAGTTAAAAGAAATATTCATCATTTATCATAAATAAACTCTATTGTGCTATAGGAGGCTGGTGATAACTTGTGGGAAGCTGGTAATAACTTGTGATCTCTAAATAACCGTATTCGCATTCTCGACTCATCTTCTATACAAGGAAATGAAATTATTAATTTTTAGACAAATGAGTATTCAATGAAAATGCTTGCCACTCGATAATAAAAAAAAAAAAAAACTATTGAAGGTCTTTTGGATTGAGTAAATAAAGTCCTCAATAAGGCATGTCATTTTCTCCAAAGAAACCTAGACCGTCAGAAATCCTCGAAAACGCTAGAATATGCTCTTAAAATAAACCAATAGATCGAGTAAAAAGCAAAAAAAAAAAGTCCTTCCCATATATAGATTTACCATAGTTTTATCACATAAAAACCCCTTTACCATATTTAGCGTCTATACCTACCGTAAAATGAGCACTTATTACAGCACTATAACATTCACTATAGTAGTTTGGCAAGAATATTTTATAATTCAATAACAAAAACAACGATGGATTTACCTTTTGAGCATTAAGTTTCCCGACGGCAATATTAAAAAAATCTTCATCAGCCACTGTAAGTGTTGTATTCGGTTTTAATCCATCTCGTACATCTCCTTCATAAATTATCGGTGGTGAACTTTTAAGATCGAGTGCTAAATAAAATTTCTAATAGAAATTATTTATTGATATCGGAATTAAATTTTCTATTCGAATTTCTCAAATTTGAAGTCATAAAATTTACAACCTTATGTTTATAGAACGTGAACAATTCTTTCGAATATAAAAATGCCATTAGTCTTTATTCTCAAACTAAAATAATTTGCATAATATTATACGAAAATAATAACAAAGAAATAAATAAAATAAATCAACAAGAAGTGCATTGACTACAATAAATATTTTTTACTTTTCTATTTTATTCTATTAAAAAAAAAAAATTTCATCGCTTAATGCGTCGATATTTTTCGCTCTCAAAAATTTTATTGTTGATTATAAAAATATTTTTTTAAATAAAAAATACCAATATTTTATTATAAAAAATAACATATTATTAAAATTCCTTGACAATCCATTCATGCTTTCTTGAGAAATTTCTAGCAAGAAGTATAGCCGCATAGAATTTACAAATGCAAATTGGTAACGCTAGATTCATGGGTAAATTTTACCCATCGCTCATTATAGTCCACCTCTATACCACAACTTCAGTCAGCGTAAATCAACGGTTCATGCAAAATATAAACTGCCTCTATCCCCCCCCCCCCCCCCTTCTCCAACATACACAAAGCGTAGAAATATGAATCAAAAGTCCTTTTTCTTTACCATACTTTGTTAAGAAATTAGCAATAATTTTTGAAATATATGGATAATCAAATGCTTCGTTTAACCATTCATAGATATTCAATACCCTTTCGACGAATTCTCAAATATTATTAAACTTTTCTATGAGACAAAATTTCGGGCTGAAACAGATAATCCCGAATACAAGTATTCATTTCGTCTCTATGAATATCTAAAATAATTCACAATAAAAGAATAAATAAAACAAACATACTTATTCTGGCCATTTCGTTTTTGCCATCAGTTAGTATATAGAGGACAATCGCATTAATGGATTTTGCAATTTCTGGTTTCTCTTTCAAGCCTCGTCGAATCTCCTAAAATTCTATTCACCTCTATAGATAATCATTAGGGCGTATAGTGTTAAGAGTGAGCAAAAATCAACTAATTTAATTATTTCAATTTTGAGCATTAATTTTCACTTAAATTCATGCTTAGTTCTATATTATTGCAAACAATAAAATTCAAAAATTTATGCTTTATTTTAGATCATATCTACTCCTAGACAACAATTCCAGCAAGCAACCATCACCAGAATAGAGAGATTTTCTACAAAGAATTGATAAGCACATGAAATAAAACAAGATCCGAGACTATAATCCAAAAAGGAGTCTGAAAAGTTTTATTCGAATATCGTTTAGCCACTAATAACTCGAAATGTAATATTTTAAATCCAATATAGTCTACTTATCGTTTATTTAACACATTATTGGTTAATCATCGGCTCGGTGCGTCAAGGTTTTCCCTACCCCTCCTATCCTCCCCCCCACCCCGCCGTACCTTCGCCCTTGGATATAGGTGTGGTACATTCTTGCACTATGAAAGTGAATGAAATTAATATCAATAATAAGTATAGGATTGAAAATTAGTTGGAGACCGGCGATGAACGAAGCATATAAATATTTTAGAAGAACTATAAGGGAGGAGATGAAATAAAATTGCACAAAGTAGAATTTTCAAAACGTATTTGATCATTTTCACCTTGATCTTTGATCTTTGATCATATTTGATCATTCAAAAACTATTTTGAGAGACGATCATTTCACTTCCGGTTGCAATTATTTATTAAAACGAAATAATTTGCTTTCCCTCAATCAGTCCCTCAATCCCTCAATCAGAGTTAAATTTTTTATGATACTGCTGAATTAATTTACGAAATATTTTTGTGGAAAAGCAATTCTAATTTTATGTTATTGTTTATTGAATTTGAATATGCAAATGCAAATAGGCAAATGGGGAAAAATGGCCAACTATAATATCGCCTTACCTCGAAAATGACATTGCTCTTGAGAGATGAGCCGAATGTCGTTGTTCTTGCTTCGCCATTTTGCGTCTTTCCCTGAAAAAAAAAAAAAACGCCTCGTTATTAATTCAAAATTCAACTGATCTCAATTCATAAATATTAATATGCAAATTCAATCAATTATATTCAAATATATCAGTTATATTCAAATAAAAAACACAATATGCAAATAACTAATTCAATCAAAGAAGAGTGTTAATGTGAAAATGCAAAAAGAGTAAAATGCCCCTTAGAAAATATTTTCTCAAGCAATTTTATAAGCACTATTTAAATGTTTCGGCTTCTTCACTTCAACACAAATTTAGGTGACTAAAATGTTTTCACCATAATACAAACCTATGTGATTCATCTTGATACAAATGTTTGCAGCAGATGCTAAGCTATTTCATTTCACTAAAAAAAAATTATCAAAAAATTTAATAAAAATTTAATAATTTGAACTAAACAAATCACTATCGTTCACAATCTAATCTCTTTAGGTGCGATATTTAATTGAAGCAATCTGCGGTACTTTAATTAAATGCTATATTTAAAAAAAAAAAAAAAATAATAATGTGCTGTAAATGCTATGCTTTGGCTTCTTGCTAGGCTATTATCTACACTTAACGTGAGGTTAAAAATACTAATTAGTACGTAAGAAACGAAGTTATAAACCTGTACCTTTGCACTACTCGTCATCAATTCAGTGGTAACATCTGCAAAAAGAAAAGTTTCCGATGAAACAATTATATGCAAAATGAGATATTTACACACCTCGCGTGATTCTTCTAACTCTTCAGATTTAAATATTTCCTTTACTTGATATAATAAGATGAAATCAACGGTTATAGAGGTTTTTTTATTACCTAAGATCTCTCTCTCTCCCTCTCTCTCTCTCCCTCTCTCCCTCCCTCTCTCTATATTATACGCAAAAATAATATTCGACGTTCCCAATGGGATGATTTAAAAATTTTACTACATAGATATTTTTTCATTCACATGATATATGCATTAATAAACATTAATATTAGCATACTCATCGATGTAGTTGTCTTATTTTTGCATAACGAATATGCGACGATATAATTGAATATGAAAATATAATCGTAATTTAATAAAACAAAAATAATGACTAAAATATTCAATGTTTTAGTCATATATTATAGAAAAAAAACGTGAAATGAAATAGGCAACATCCCACTATAATCTTATAAAAATCTTATAAAAAACACGAGTCATTATATAAATAAACGTATAATAATCACATTTCGTTCTCAACAATCTATAATAAAAAAACGATTTAAATCGGTATATAAATATTTAGTATATATTCCATCTGGATTTCTTTGCAAAAAAAGATTCAAAAAAATACGAATTTAATTTAATTTAATTAAAGAAATGCGGAGCTAAATGAAAAGACTCCACTAAAGAAGTCAGACTTCAGCGGTATTTCTATTCACTAAATTTCAACACCACAACTTTTATAGTTTTGTAGTTGAAACTAATCGATAAATATATACACTTAAAAACGATCAAGTGAGATATTATAGTAATAATTTTTTATAGAAATTACACAAAAGAAAAAAAAACGAAGTTAAGCACCGCAATGATAACGAAAAAAAAAGATACCTTGTATGGAATCGAAATGTTTCGCATTCGACATATCGGTTATCGCTTGCCAATTATCACGGACTGTAATTTGAATGAGGCATTTATTTAGATCCATTCGATAGTATGAGTGGCACAATATGAATTTAATCCAACAAGGTGGCAAATTTACGGAAGTCCTATCTAAGGATTAAAGATAAAAATTCATTTTTATGCAGACATATTTAAGATTTCCAAGTTAATAACAAACTCGAATATTTAAACATCGCACTAGCATATCTAAAAATGAATCTTCTTTCAAAATAGCCAATATAGTATCCTCTGAAATTAACGAATAAGGCAAATATCAGCGTTTCATCTAAGCGATATTTATGGAGTCTTTTAAAACGATATTTAAATCCAGAAAATACTTCCTCATCAAAGAAATTTAGAGATGTAAATAAATGCTATCGTTTATTCATAATTCTAATTACTATAAGAACGCATTCATTTATGGCGCAAAAAAAAACCGAAAACGATGATAATCTATAGTAGTAAAGAAAGGACAACTTTCGTGGTAATGAATAAAATAAAATTGACATACCGCATTCGGCCTTTGCGTTTGGGAGATACTTCCCTGTTGATCGATATGCTTGAACTGAAATATATAATAAACAGCAAAATGTTGCAATAAGCGATGCTATAACGATCAAAGCATCAAAGCATCGTACTCTGCAAGCTTCATAATTCGAAGCTAAGCAGCATTCTAGTAAGTGAGAGAAGCAATGGCATCTGCTTGGCCTTATACTAATCTGCTGGGATAAACAGCCAAAAAAACACATAATGCGTCAATTCTTGACGCGTTTTTCCATTTGTCTGCAAATCTGCTTTCCCAAAAAACGCATATTGGACATTATTTGTCACGTCAAACGGCAAAAGATAAAATAAAATTCCAGCGAAATAACTAGAAAAATTTCGCTGCAGATTTGTTGGGAAAGGAAACATAGAATCTTCACATTGTTGTGAGAGGATTCTGAAAGGAAACATAGAATCTTCACATTGTTGTGAGAGGATTCTATGTTTCCTCCATTGTTGTCATTACTACTAAATGTACTTAACTCTCCATATCGTGTCTTAGTAGTCTTTTCGATAGTATGAGCAAACACCCGCGACTCCTATCGCTGTCACCATTTATTCATTTTAACTCTCCATTGCATTTAAGAGGAATGATAACAATGCAGGAGAAATAGAATCCTCTCACAACAATGTGAAAATTCTATGTTTCTTTTCCTTACCAAATCTGCACCGAAATTTTTCTAGTTATTTCACTGGAATTTTATTTTATCTTTCGCCGTTTGACGTGGCAATACTCCACTATTTCAGAAACTCAATTATGACATACCTTGACCATACCATCCACCGGCTGCCTCAAAAATACCACCAGTTTGTTTGCATGAATCATGAGTGAGAAACACAACCAACGGGACGATGTATTCTGGTTTGAGAGCGTTCAATAAATCGTCCGGCATGATGCCTTGAGTGAGTCGTGACGCAGCAGTTGGCACTACCACATTACTTGTTATATTATATTTGGCACCTTCTACAGCCAGAACATGTGAAAATCCTATTAAGGCGCTTTTCGCTGAAAACATATTAATTCATTGATATTTTCGTATTTCCCTCGATCACATCAATGGCAATTCCATAGTTATTCGAAGTTTCTCGTAGATCGATTTATGTCCCTAATTAATTCAACCGGTCGGTCGATGTGTTTAATTAATATCGAAGTGAATTTCAAGAATTCTTCG
This sequence comes from Baylisascaris procyonis, assembly GCA_037389465.1. Classification (NCBI taxonomy): domain Eukaryota; kingdom Metazoa; phylum Nematoda; class Chromadorea; order Rhabditida; family Ascarididae; genus Baylisascaris; species Baylisascaris procyonis. Next base: position 1,759,376 of record JAZARR010000250.1, read on the forward strand.
ATTTCAACGTTGAATATTTATCATAGCTTTATATAAATGATTAACATCAATAACGAATCGGGTGGGATAATATTTGCTTATATTCATTTAGCCATTATTCCCTATAAGGCTAAATTCATATTAAAGCAGAGCTAAATCTAGTTGATTTAATAATAAGTAAAAAAAGAGAAATCCAATACAAAATGATGCAATTGAATAAAAACAAATTTAGAAAGTAATCGGTTACTCATGGAATGATAGAGTAGAATAGGCTTAACGGTATATTCCTGAAAAAGAAAAACAATAGAAAATCTATGAGTTATTTGTTTTCTCGAAGCGACAGCCGTAACGGAAATGTTTATACTAAAATTAATTCCCATTTTTTTTAGAAACTAAGTGGCGAAAAAAAATTCAATCTTAGAATACAACAGATCGACATAAACTTACCAGCTGAATAATTCGCTTGGCCATAATTGCCATAAATAGCCGAATTTGAAGCGGTGACAATTACTCGGCCAAAATTCTGTTTTTTGAAATATGGCCATGCGGCTTTTGTAACCGCAAAAGTGCCTTTTACATGCACCTTTAGAACGAGATCTGAAAAAAAACGAAATCACGTGAATTATTTATTTTATTAAACAAAACATATCATTTAAATTACCACAAATTTGAAATGCTTAAAAGTTTAATTTAAAAAAAAAACATTATTGATGAACCTATAAAAAGCTGTAGATTGGAAGTGTTCAATGAAATTCTTGTAGAGAAAAAATTGTTGCACGGAATATACGATTACTTAAGCAGGAAATTTTTTATGCGCACAACGACGCTCAACAATACTTTATGCGAAAGGAAAACGTTGAAAATTTATGCAAATACAACAATCAGTCAATAATTCGTCATTTTTCATTAGGAAACAATAAATTAAATGAAATAACATTCGAAAATAACAGTGTTGAGAAATATAGAAGGAAGAACAGTGCATTATTTATCATTACATTCTACTGTGTTAGGGTAAGCATTTTCCAAGAAAACAAACGATCACATAAATTGTCGACCAAAGAAAAAACGTTCTTCGATTATATCCATCGTTATCAGGAAAATTTTGATTCATAACTTTTACAGTCTTTCTCAATATTTCAATAATCATAACAAAAAATGACGGATCGAAACCAGAATTGAAGACAGAAACTCCTATGAGGTCAATTGTTCTGAGCCAAATTTCACTATCAAACGTTTAATTTCTTGTAAGTTGTAGCCAAGAGATATGACCAATAATGTATACACATATCATCTTACTATAGTCCCTGCGAAAAAAAACTGCTACCAACTTCTTAAACATTTCGCTGCTGCAATGTACGCTTATTGCTTTCAATTCTTCGTTTTATACGTTCGTTTCTTTTGCACGCATCTTGCTGATACCTCTTCTTCCCACTCATCAATCATACTTTCGACTGTACGCTTATTCTTCCTTTATTCACAAATAAAGACATAGGTAGAGATGTAATGACGCTAGAACCAATATTTGTATAAAATATTCACCACAGCAGACTTTATAGCAACCCACTTTGCTAATTTATTATTATTATTATTATTATTATTATTATTATTATTATTATTATTATTATTATTATTATTATTTTGCAAAAGCATTGCAAAATTACGCAATAATTCGATAAAACAATAAATAATAAACGAATAAAATAAAATAAATAAAATAATAAAAAGAAAAAAAAACGAACCCCAATCTGTTTCCGACATATTACTGAATGATTTATCACGAAGAATACCTGCATTATTAATGACCACATCTGCAAATCGATAATCTTCTACTATTATTTCTTAATATCACATTAAAGCATTATCAATCATTAGTTTAAATATCGCCATTGTTTGGATTTATATTTTATCGAATTATTATGTAATTTATAAAAACAGAAATTTATCCTTATTAATCGCCTATTGCAAATATTTTTTATTTCATTCGCCAAGTAAATGACAGCAATATCTACTGAACGATAGGTCAAAGGTGCAGCAAATTTCCGTCAGATGATATGTGAAGAAAGCCCACCTAGTTAAGTCTATCGACAATGCAACCAATGACAATTTAACAAGTGATGACCCGATCGTCGAAGCAATTAAAACCAATAATACCCCCATTCCTTTATGTATAAAATTAAAAATATTAGTAAAAAAAGCTAAAATCTATTGCCACCGATGAATATTTATTGAAAAAAACAAACCAATGCGACCAAAATTAGCGATGGCAGTTTCAATAATCCTTTCACCGAATTCAACACTATCGTAATTCGCAATTGCCTTTCTGCCAAATTCTTTAATTTCCGCAACAACCTTAAATAATTCAAATTGTTATGTTTCACTAAGTAGAAAAAAATTTTTTAGAAATGAAATTTTCTAAAAGTTTTTTTTTTAACGCCCAAAAATAAAAAATTTTTGGCAGACAAGAACAGATATGATGGAAAGTTTTTCGGCACCAAACGAATCTGATTTGAAACTTGAAAAAGGGGTGGTCAATACCTGCATGAATCGTTATAAGTTGACTGCTTGACAAGATAAACAAGCAAACTGAATGATGCAGAAACGATAAAACGTTAGGAAAACTAAAAAAAACGAAACAAAAAATTATGCTTTTGTAATTCTGGAAATGCAATATTATTCAAAATTGTATACTTACGTGATATTTCGCTTATTATTTATTGAAAGAACTTTTGGCATTCAGCCATTCGATACTCTTTGCTTCACTTAGCTGTCGTTTCTGTCTTATGATTCCCACTAAGCTCATGGCCAAGATGAAAGGGGTCACGGAAGGAATTCCTCCCACACTCTTCAATTATCGGGGAGTGTGTGGAGGATTTCCGATTCTTTCAGATACGATTCAAACGATATATAAGTATATAGAATATTGCCTTTCTAAGCAGCATCAAAGAAAGTACTTATAAAATCCCTAAAAGGAGGTTTCTAACCGGTTAAATAGGCAGTAATAGTAAGCAACAAGCGACAGTAAGAAGCAAATAACATAAAGCCTAATAATTAATATTAAATAATAATAAAACTTCGAGAACAAATGAGCTCTTTAAAAATATACTTTATCAGCCATCGATGTCGATGAATCTGTACCATGCGCATCACCGCCAAGATCGTTCACTGCAAACTGAGCAATCCGTATGCAAATTCGACCGGTATGCTGCTATCCTACACAAACATAAGGTGGCAGATGCTCCGATCGAGGACTCTGAGTCCCGGAGACAACGTGCCTAATGTGGTTGTTACTTTTAAGGATTAAGGTTCTAGCCCGAAGTAACCAATTTTACTTTAAAGTAACCGGGGACATCCTTTTTACCGTCCCACTATTTCACAACATTCTAAGCTTTAAAGAGTCAACCCAACGTATGCAACGACTACCCGTCGCAATACAAGCAGAAGTGAATGCTTTGATGCAAGCAATATGCTGACGAGTATAAAACGAAGCGAGAAGATGCAAAATGAATGAAGTTCGTCATCAAATGATCAAAATTAATCGTTTTTGAAGGTCCTATAATGAAAATACTAAAAGAAAACGCTTCTCGGCTATGAAAACCATCTTGCCTATTTGCTTCATTTTTATAATCAACTTAAATCAACGGTGATTGTGGCCGTATCACACTACCTCGAAATTCCACAGCTGTGATGTGATACAGCTCAGAAAACTCAAAAAAAAACGCATTAAAATTTGAAAATATTGCTTTATTTTACATATAATTATTCACACTTCAAATGTTGATAAATGTTTTTGACTTAAAATCGCAATAAAACAATCTACAAACACTTTTGCACCATACCCTTCTCTGTTGGGGAGATGGGAGGTGAGGTCGAAGAGAGTGGGGGACTTTTTCATAAATCGACAGCCTCAAACATATTTTGAATCATATGTTGATTAAAACATTTTTGAAAATTTTCACCATTTTAGCATCAAATCCAACTAGGCATATTTCATTAACTATTCAAAAAACATACCAATAACAGTAGCGCCTCTTCTAGCAAATTCGATAGCATATGCACGTCCTAGACCACCACCTGCACCCGTCACAATTACAACCTTCCCATCGAAACGAAGCATCCTCGATTTTCCGTTCAAAGCAATCCGTTTGATATCACAAAAAAATATTTTCTAACGCTAAAATTATATATTCAAATGAGATGATAACATCAAATTCGTATCAATTTTAGAACACGTTGAATGAGAACTAATAAACTTCTATGACATCCTATCATATCGTCTCTTTAATAATAACAATACAAAAAACCTTAAAACCTTTAAAAAAACCTTGAAAAAACTTTGAAATTTCATAAATACATTTTCATAAAAAATTAAACTAAAGGCAAAATATGTTGAATTTACGGGAATGCAAATATCTAAAACACCTTGTCCATAGATGATTTGCATGCTAAACGTCTATCTATATGCTTTCTTTTTCACGTATATATCTTTTTGATAGCTGCTAGTTGAGGTGGAATGCCACCTCCCATTCATCACAATATTTATTAACTTGGATGCGAAACAAGGAATCTGATGAATCTAAAATCTATCATTTTTGATAACTTATTTGAAACTATGGTCGATACCCTCTCACAGAGATCACACAAAACACATCAAGGATCCACCCGAACATACTATTTTGTTCCTTACAAAATAGTACACCAGGTGAGGCTAAAAGTTGAAATAGCCGTGTAATAAAGGTTTCCTATAGCTTCTGAAGTGAATAGGGTCACGTTTTAATAAAAGATTTCCTGCAAATACGCTTTTGCATTTTTCAACAGTTTTTCCTAAGAAAACAAACTATGCTGCATTTGGGCGATAAGGCTTATTCAAGTATCTATTTAGAAATTCCAGTACTAACCACATTAAAATCGAATAGAGGGATGAGGAAGACACTATAAGAAACGATATGTTAGGAGGCGATTGCAACGACGAATCGACTCCTTAATGAATGCAAAATGACGTAATTTCATTGCAAACACAGCAACTGCAAAAGACAACCGCATCGTATGTAGACACACTGAACGATAAATTGGTAGCGAACGCAATGTGAGAGCAATAGTGCTCCGATACGATTCATCGATTCGATGCGTTATAGAACACTCCGTTGTAAAACTCCATCGTCGATGCAAATGTATACACTTATACGCACGCCACTTTAGTTCGTGTAATGAAGGGAAAGGAGGGAGGGAAAGGGGAACGATCTGAGAGGATGTCAAGACGTTCTTGTAGATTCCATAACGGGTTGGCGCGATTCTTAGTAAAACTGAAAACTGGAATCGCAGAAGAACAAGTATTATCGCAATGCTATTTCACACTTTCATTATCAGTGAATACCGGCAGAAAAATGATCATAAACATCAACTGCCTATAATCAATTGTCTCATCGCACTATTAGAACAATTGCTCTACTCGAATTTATATGCAACTGCAAACGTATTATTCGTTACTTTACATAATATTCTATAGTTAACAATGAACCAAATGGTTACATCATTTCGAACGAACGTTTGCCTCAATCGTCGAGTGATCTATGAATGCAGTACTCCTCTCTGATCATCATCAAACCCCACAAATGTTGCATTGATCGCAAATATATAACGCTGATTCACCAAAATCGCTTCTCGCATATCATTCCCAATTCGACTGCATCCCTCTTACGAGCAAAGAGTCAAAACTTTTTCCTCGGAGATCTTTTTTACTTCAAAAGGATTGAATGTGACCTTAAATAATGCTAATTAATTGTGAACAATTTTCCACTCGTAACATATTACCTGAAGAAGTAATAAAGGTTCGAAGTATCTTTCTACTTGCTCATAAGGTAAATTAAGTTGATTTTCCTATGATTTCCGGTCTCTTAGAAGTGCTTAAACGTTATTTATTGTTTTGTTAGTTTATTATTTCACTCAAACTTCCGATTCGTCGTTTATGCCGACACCGAAAGTTCAACGAGCTAATCATTTTCTTTATTATTGAAGTAAAAACGATTTAATTACTTTATTCACTAAAATACCTATAAGGAAATATTCTAGATTCTGTTTTGCTCCTCATATACACTAACGATGTTTCCGATAACATTCTAAGCGCAATGCCAAGTTCTCGCTGACGATCTCAAGATACACTGTCCAATATCAGCATGAATCCTGCCTATGAATTCCATAATTCTACAAAGGGGATCTTAATGCATTCGCCAAATCATCGGAATTTTGGTAGTTACAAGTTTCCCATGAAAAATGTTGTGTTTCATATCGGCATGAATATTTTTGCTCAAGTCCCGACGTTTCTCATGCCTTTTTACCACAAGTGATATTCATAACCTTGGTATTATAATTGACTCACTTCTATTGTTACTGAAAAGCTGGCGAAAATTCCAAGCTGTATTCTTCGTGCTTTACAGTGCAAACGTATCAAGCAATACCGAAATACCTTCATTGCCTATCGTCGACCCATTTTGGAATATTGCACTCTTACATGGTCTCCTTAATTTGGTCCCGGATATCAAGTTTCTAGAAAATACCCATTTTCACTGGAAGACGACGGGTTTAATTTAGATCCGATCCTTTACTACAAAATTGTGCTCGGCTTTTCCGATATCCAGCGTTCAGAAATATTTCAGTTTGTCCCCCCCCCCTCCACTGTCAGAAATATTTCAATTTGCCCCTCCCTCCCCGTAGCTGACGTGCACTCGCCAGCTAGTTTCAACTCAGTTTCATCTTAGAGTATAAACAATGTTCTGCATAATTTCCACTTTCACGTTGTACGAGTCTAGAATCTGTTTCCCGCCGATATCCATAACGCACCTACTTCAATTCAATTTCATTTCAGATCAATAACCGCATATTGATCATCAGCTATCGATTTGTACCCTCAACGGAAATGGAATAAAAGATTAACGAAGAATTCCCTTCGGAAAGAGATAACTTCCACGTAATGTTTATGATGAAGAAAAGTTTTTGAAAAAACCCTTCAAAAAACTTTTAAAAAATCCGCTTAATCCGATAATTTCCGACCTTTCAGTTAATTTTTTAAAGAGTTTTCGTGATGACTATCTGATGTAAAAGAGGGCATTTTCTATTAAAGAAAATTTCATTTATTTCATTAAAAAAGTAAGCTTACTGCTTAAATAAACCGATAAACTTGCGAGAGGTACACCAACAACCTAACAGACATCATCACAAACGATTGCTATAAATGCTTAAGGCGATTTGACAATCACATTCGACGTTAATTGAAGTGTTTACCTTATTTATCCAACATTACTCAAAACGAGCCATCAGAGAGCTATGCTGATCATTACTAAATAAGCATTCATTTTTGAATTAACCGGCAAAGGTATACCGTTAGCTGTCGATATTGAGCAATAACAATTCTGCAGCATTTAGGTGAGCTCTTCGTGAAAAGATTTTATTTTAATAATATTAAATAAATGCAATTTTCGAACAACTCAAATGAAATTTTTATATAAATGACCACAACCAATGCTCCTATTTACATTTTTGTAAAATGCCAGGAAAAACATTGAGAAAAAATTTTTTTTAATTGAAATAAATGGAAATAACCATGTGGAAAATTATAGTCGTAATGCGCGAACCCGGTCGAATCATTGAGATAATCGGCAAGCCTCATAGAAAGAAATATTTTGTGATTTTTTTTTTCATCGTAATTAATTTCAATTCAATTCTTCTAATCGTATTTTCAATATTTAATTTTCAATTAAATTTTTTCTTGTAAAAGATTTCAATCATTGAAAAATTCTATAAACAAAAAAAAAAAGTCAGCAATGCAGTGAATAATCTCATTTAGATACATACTACAAGCATGACTTGCTGACTATAATGCACCTTTTTTTTACATATACATATATCAGCGAATAATTGAATCGCCACCTGTGAGTTAACTATAAAGATGGAAATGGAAAGGCATGAAGGCGTGAGGAGTTGGGAAAATGAGACGGGAGAGTAACTGTGAAAAAAAAAACCCTTAAGTTAGTGAAAGATGTTCAGTTCATAAAACAATAGATAAAATGCCAACGATTTGCATTACCATTGCCTCCTCTTTAATTTTTTTTGTAGACTCATTTCTCCCATTCTCCGTCGCCATCACTCCTTCCTCCATCAGGGTAGGAAAACCTAAAAATCGCCAGCAAAAGACCCGTTGAGTTTTGAGCAATTTGCTGGAATGGACCATATAACTCGCAGGTATTCCAATAGCGTCCAACAATAACCGGTACGATCGGACCGAATTGCGAAATTGAATCGGCGATTGATTATGAATGCAGCGTTCTTGCTATGTAATATTTGGCTGTTGTGCGAATTGAGTGGAATAGAAGAAGGATGGTTGTGGCGTTGCCATTAAGGTGTTTGTCGTTTCTCGTAGTATCATTCCTTGTGGTTGTGATGCATAAGATAGTGACATTTGTCGTTCGTATTCTTTCTTCGCCTACACAAAAAAAAACATGCAAAACGTATAATTAAAATTTAGTTCATTAACAACACAAAACACGTCAATGTCGTTTCATTTCTAAGTGGCATTTTCAAGGAAACTCAAATACTGCACATCCATCCCCTCCTAAGGTAAATTTCTTGCTTATATGAAAATGTATTACTATTGGTTTTGTTGTGATTACCTCATATCAAATCTATATAGTTATAAGCATACGCACAAACATTTACACCCATCACATATGTGCAACTCTGACCGAGTTTCATCTAGTGAAGAAATGCTAAGGGATGGGGAAAGCCGTCGGAAATGTTAGGTTTGAGAGGAAATAAGTTACAAACAGGCGTTAAATAAGCACTATAAAAATTTAAAAAGCTTACCAATTTTAAGCGATAAAACCCTTAAAAATCATATTATGGCCAATTCTGACACAAGTCATATTTTGGCCAGAAATAATGGGTCACCAGATTTTCCAAGGACCACTAATTTTAGTCGTAGTGATGACAAATTGGAACGAAAGCAGGATGGTCACTCGGCCACAATGGAATACGACTGTTGACATATAAACAGGAGTGAAACAAGGAACGGACAAAAAACCGCTTCGAGCGGAACCTTTTTTGAAGCGAAAGGTGGGTGATGGTGGCGGTGAGGGGGGGGGGACAGGGCTGGTTATGAGTGTATGTGACGATAATTGCAAAATACAGTACGAGCCTAGAAATTTTCAAGCAAACACTGAAGTGAAGATGAATGACCGCACATCAATACCAATTAGCGTCAAGCCCGCTATCATTTCATGTCATTCCGGCTGAAGGACTTTCCGGTTAAAGGACATTTCATGTCATTCCGGAAGCTCGATAGCATTTCCGGTTTATGAAAGAAGAATCCTCGAACTCTGATTTCAGGATTTCAGTATCAATGTAACTTTTCTGCGAAATATATCGAAATTTATAGAACAACGATTAATATGAATGACTAACATATTCGAGCTGTTGTGTATATAGTGCAAGTTGTGCCCTTAGTGCTTCATTTTCTTTCTTCAACTCGTCCACCTTTTGTTGCATCATCTTTTCACGCTCTCGTCTGTTGCTTCTTGATTTCTTCGCCGCCAGGTTGTTTTTATCTCGTCGTTCACGATATCTACACAATAGACGTTATTTCTTCATATCGAATAAAATACAATTCATCATTTGATTTTCATTATGCTCATTCCACGGTTTGCGTGTTATTCTCACGTGTTTGCGTGTTGCTTTTCACAATGCATACGTTGACCTCACGTACTCCGTATTTTAGCCGGAACGGTTTTTCCATGAGCATTCCGGTGATTTCCATCTTTGAGGTGACCGGAAGGCATTCGACTGTTGCGTATTTCGATGACGTCATTGATCCAAGAAATTTTCTTAAAGTTCGTAAAAAGGAACGATGTCAACGTCACTGACTCAAACTAGTGACCTATCTTTTTTAGCTTAAATATTTGAGGATTATTTGCAATGGATCGGAGATGAGAATCCCTAAACGATTCAAAAGTATGTTTTTAGATTTTAATTCGACTTACCTATTCCCATTCTAAGTGACATTCCAAAATAAATTCATTGAAATGAAGGGCATTATCACCTAATTGATACTCTAGGGGAAGTATTCACTAGGTAATAGAATAATTAACGATTCATAAATTGCAACACTGGAAAATGTGAAAGGTATATGAATGAGCATGTGAAAATCACATGAAAACGATGTCGAGGTGTGTGAATGAGCATATGAAAATCACATGAAAACAATGCTCTTTTAGAGGGACTTATTCATATATATACATCGCTTCAGTGCACTACATAATTTTGATCACCGATAGTCGAACAACCTACCGATATCGATACATTCTAACAAACATATTACTGCTGCAATGGGATTTCTATTTTTTTATCTTCTTGAAAGAAAGATCATAAAAAATATTGATTGATTTCATAAAATCATAAAAAATATTGATTGATTCCATAGAATCATAAAAAATATTGATTGATTTCATAAAATCATAAAAAATATTGATTGATTTCATAGAATCATAAAAAATATTGATTGATTTCATAGAGGGATTGATTGTTGTGGAAGTGCTTGAGATATGGTGAAAAGGTTATGCAACGATATCGATCCAAGAAGCGTGATCTTTGCATATCGATCTGAACGTGATCTTCATATATAAAATGGAGATGCATTCGAGAGACGACTTCAAAGAAGCGTTTTCGTTGATCTCGTTGAGAGTTGTTGCCTTATTGAATATACTTAATGAACAAATAAATCCTGTAAATAAATAAACAAACGCACCAAAATATTACATGTATTTCAGCACAAAAATTAATTTGCATCTAAATGTTAATGAATAAGACTGAAGTTTATTAAATTTTGAATTTAATATCATTGAATGTGCAAAAAAAAAAAATTTGAAATATTTTCACTCATTTGAGTTAAACACACAAAAAATCAACTCAAATTAATTCAATCTACAAGTTAGTCATTTTTAAGTACTTCAAATGTTTAAAGTACTATGATTGAAATATGTGAAAATTTCCAAATTGTTAACAATTTTGTTCAAAATTACTAATGAATGAATAATAAAAATGTCTTTCCACTTATAATTTTACAAAGCTATCAGATAACATATCACTTGTATAAATGAAATAAATCCCCTAGAACTAAATTTGCGACGGGATTTTTGCGGCTCCTGGAGCATTTAATAAATGCTCAAAAATTTTGAAATGCCATACTTTTTTTTCGACTCCTCATCTTCAGGCGTTGTTGATGATTTGTGTTGATGTTGTTGTTGTTGTTGTGGTGGTTGTTGTTGTTGTTGTGCAGTTGTTGGATAATTCTCGTCTTTGTTTGATTCATAGGTACTTAATGGTACTCCATAAGCGGGAAAATTCTGTGGAACCATATTTGGTGCCATAGTTGCCGCATATGGAAAATAGAATCCATTAGCGTCTCCCTTCATATCGCCCATATAAGCCGATAGCATTACTGCTAAAAAAAATCATCATTTTCTTCCATATTTTATGATAGAAGAAAGTTAATCCCCTCTTATATTGAGATTGTAGAAATTTATGTTGATAAATATAGAGTAGATATTTTATTTAAAAAAAAAAAAACACAAAAAGCACACCATCAACATTTTTATTTTTGTTTCGAATTAATGGCAGAAAATTTGATTTATATAATAAAATTGTTGAAATTTTAAATAAAAATCGGACATTCCATCAACTATGGAATGCCATTTTTATATCGATCCTTTTCAAATAAACACGAAAATAGGCATAAAAAATCTTTTACCAATTTTTTTTAAAAACAAATATTAATGCAATTTGCCAATGCAAATTTATAGCGAAACAATAAAAACGTTACCTTCATTTTTATTAAAACGCAATGAGCCAAGAAAGTTACTACAATAATATGCAAAAAATTGATATACTTTAAAATATTATTTTTTATTCACTAATAAATCCTATTTTCTCATTTATCATTTATTTATTGAAATTCTCTTCTGGAATTCATACTAAAGACAAAATCATAAAAATAAAAAATATATATCGATTGTTTATGTTTCCTATCGTTAGGAATAATTTAATGCATGAAATATTAATAAAATATTAATAAAAGTAACAAAATAGAAAAATAGAAAAATAAAAAAAAATAGAAAAATCGTTTATTCATTTATTTTCAATTATTTTCAATAATTTTGATGATGATCTTAGAGTGCAAAATAAATCTTTTTTTCTAGCTTATACTTAACAATATTTCTCTAAAAAATTGTTGAAAATGTTGAGCATTTATTTTTTTTTTTAAGAATAACGAATACCTGCTTTTTGATGATCGGAAATTCGAATTGATTAATTTATAAATTCTAAATCGATCGTTGTTTATCACAAATCGCCTGAAGGCAAATAATCCAACTTATTCACTATCAATCAATATTCATCAACTGAATCAATATTTCGGTAATATATAGTCGTTTTATTGCAATATATCAACTATTCATAGAAACTACTCTTGAAAGAATCGGACCGTGAAGATATTACATAAAGTTGAAGAAGAAAAAAAAACAAATTTAAAAGTTTTTGAATGTTATTCTATAATGCAACGGTAATTTCATATAGAAACTAGCGTAAGCAATAGGAAATAAATAATAAAAACGAGATTTTCTCATGTAATATTTGGTAATTTTTTATTTTTTGAAAATTGGAAGAAAATGATATGGAAAATTTTTTGAGGAAATTTGTGAAAATATAAATTTAATCGATTCGTAGAATATGAATCACTAGGGAAAATAAGAAGAAATAAGAGGATGTATTTTATAACCATAAATTATGCAACATTATTTCAGTAAAAAATTTTCAACGGTGTGTATATTTTTTCGGATACTTCTTTATATAATATTCTTCAAAAGCAACAAATTTTAATCATCATTAAAAAAAAATTTCTCTAATGAGCGAACAATTTTTTCCGTTTTCTATAAAAAGCAAAAGCAAAAAAAAAATTGATTTTCTAATCAAATTTTTTTCTGGTATTTTTGCACTAATGTATTTCAAAAAAAAAGTTATAGATAGATAAATAAACGAAGCCACACATACCTAAAGTTCTGCCACTATGAAGTGCTCACTCCGTCGAATGTAATACCAATTTGATTCAAACAGATTACAATAAAACTGCAAAAAAATTAGATGAGAAAAAAAAATTATTTCAAAAAAAAAGATCGATAAGTTTCAAAAAAAAAAACAAAAACAAATAGACAATAATAAGATGGGTTTGATGAACTCATTTGATGCAATCATAACTCGCAAAAAAAAATTGATATATTTATCGATTTGTTTGTGTAAATTTTGATGCTTTTATATTCTCGCAAAAGAAACCTCAGCTTATAAGATGTCGTGAATTTTTTCAAGCAAAATACGATTATTATTAATGCAGAATTATAACCATCACAAAATTCTGTTTGTTGGCTTTTCAACAAATTTACTAATAATATGGAAAATATGCGCAAGTTTTCTTAGAAAATTTATAATGGAATAATAAAGAAATTCCGCAATGAAAGTTCTATCTAAAAAAATAATAGCATTACCATAGAGGTGATGTGAAGAGATAAGAGGAAGAAATGAATGCAGAAATGAAAAACTCCAATATAAAATGGTCATCTAAACGTATAGTAAGAGCTGCTTAAGTATTGCATCAAGTGAAAAAAAAAACCTTGAGAGAGTTTATCACAACTTCTTTAGAGGTCTCTAATTTAGTTGCTCGAAACAAGATTAGAGCTGCTATAGATCATATAGCGAAGCATCTTAATCAATGAAAAGAGCTCATAAATCTCTATTTCTGGATTTTTCAAATTTCCGGATTCCCAGATTTATCAACGAACAATCGAATAGATCCCTTGCAAAAATCACTGTTTTTCTTATAGTTATCAAGCAAATCGCTGCGTATAGGGCAACAAAGTGAAAGAATACTATTGGCTGTGTGTGATTATGAAGTGAGAAGGCATCATGCTCTAGGGGAATCGTTGACCGCTACACGAAAATCCCTGAGGGAAGATCGGGAAGTTCATGAGGTCATCCCATTAAGGGCCAACTGTCAGCAAATTTCCCTTCAGCAACCTCATTTATTAATCATCTATTCACTCTACGCAATCATCACGCAATAGCACAAAAAAAGAAATAACGCGTGCGGGTTTTCTCCGAGGGAATATTTCGTCGATTACGCATAAAGACGCAATAGATCGCAACTCGCAACCAACACAACCATCTGAGGTCATCTCGGGATGCGCACATACCATTGCCAATGCATCACAACAACCATTTTCAAGACATCCATTCATTATAGAACGACCTACAACGTCGAGAATATATACCCATTTTTATGGATAGACAATCTCGAGTTATTCGAATGAATGCACTTTTATGAGGGTTACACATAGAGAGTAATACTAGAGAGATGATCAGGAGAGGGACAGGTATACAAAGAGTTGAAAACAGGTGAGATAAGCCAGCAGGGGTCGGCGTTCTTTGTCCCGCCTTAGGGAAGGTCAACCGGGACGCAATGTTTTCCGGCATTCACATAACCCCAAACGTATGTGCCCGCCATTCGTATTAGGAAAAGAGCCACTCAATCGTTTTTGAGACATCTCATTGGGCTTCTGTTTTCTATCATTTCAAATCGTTATCGTTCTTATAGAGAGGGAATTTCTTTTGTGTAACGAAAATATTTCTAGGGATATCTAAACTTAATAGTAGCAATAAGGATTTCGACTGCTTAAATTAACTCAACTCCAGCTGATGGAAGGAAGACTTTCTACGACTCCAACTACGTTGACTCCAATTGGCTCCAACTGCGAGATTTTCTGAGCTTTAATGCTCTGATACTATTATTTATAGTATCGAATTTGTAGCTGCATCACGCTAAACTGATTCATAGAGAAGAGTAAGCGATAACGCCAACTAGAAATGTAGAAAGAGTGCTCATAAAGTGAAGAATTCTATACTTTATAAGATGATATTATAATTTCAATGAGTGATTTTTCTATGCATTACTTTGGAAAAAGATTAGCAACAACAGAAAGATTTATTTGAAGCAAGCAAAACATAACATTTCTTTTGGAGTTTAACAACGAAAAATAAGATTATATTGAAATGGGTGTCAATTCTTTCCGAAAAAATTCGAGGGGAGACGTTTAATAAGGAAGATTTATTAACGAGGTGAAAGACAAGGAAAGGACATTAATTTCAACTATTAAAATATATGAAATATATTTCATTTGAATATCTATTCACACCAATATGCTAAAATATAATTTTTATTAAACATTTCAACATTTAACATCCCTATTATAATATTGTTAACAATTGATCACCTAAAATCTGCTGAATTAATTTATTTACATTCCACTTTATTCTATCAAAGCACAGTAATATGAAAGAAATGAGAGAATTCACCCTAAAGCATATCGTCAAAAACATTTATGAACTCATGAAACAAGAATCGCTAAAGAGTCATTGATATTGGATGGTATAGTTTAAAGTAAAATGTTGTGTATCGTTTAAATCAACTCAAATATTTTGCATATTTCACGAGAATATTTGCATAATTTATGAGAATATTTGTACAGAAAAATTTTCACCTTTGTTGCGTAATGCGCTCAATAAATTCGTTTGTATTGTTAAGTGTGTGTGTGTAATGATTACGCAACCAAAAAGAGCTCATATAACCGCATATCGTTAAAGATTATAAGTGTGATATCAATCGTTATTGCTTATTTGAGAGCATTATTCATATGAGAATAAACGCTATTTTCTGCATCGATTTCTTTGCTTTTTTTTATTCCGCTTTCAAATTACTTTATTATGAAATAAAAACGTTCTGAGATTTTTCTTTTTTTTCAAATATTTTTCATCGTTTATAAAAATTCAAATCCAATAAAATAAAAATTCAGTAAAAAAAAAGAAGAAAATATGGCATAATAAATCGATAAGAGATATTTTATAGAAAAATTTCATTCAATAAAAATGCCCCATTCGCTATTCGGCACTAATAGTTACTAAAGATTTATAAAGTGATCAAATACTTGGCTGTTACCGATTAAAACTAGTTCTGGCTTATCACTGGAGACTGCACCGATCATCAGCCACTATCAACGATAAAAATTCATCCGATATCTTTACCCCATTATTAACAAAGTAGCGCATATAATATTTAAACTGTTCCAGTTATTTAACCTCAGTCGTATTATACGTTTCAGTTTTGCCTATTAGAATAATAAAAACTACAGTATCCAACTACAGTACAGTATCCAAACTTATAAAACTACAGTACAGTATCCCAAACTTGTTTCCAACGTAAACGAAAAATTAATTCAATAGACATCAAAAATTAGGAAGAAATAATCGCTAAAAATTATATCGAACGACGTTTGATGCAAAAGAAGATTAGAAGAATAAACGCAAAAATTGCAATATTAGAAAGGACAACAAAGAGACATGAATAAACCAATATGCAAATTTTATAAAATACTGAAATATTGATTATACATAACTCAATATTATCACCTCTAAGCAATAATTAATCTTTCAGGTGTGTTTTAATCCCTCCCCAAGCGTTCCCCCCCCCCCCTCATCATCTGCTTATTAATGATCAGATTTCCCATCGCTTATTTTCATCAACCATTAAGATGTATCGAGCATTCCCTATAGGTCGGAAATATGGATCCTCTCCGTTCAATTCTATAAAATTATTCACTAATATCACAATTAGTAATATTCAACTAAAGCAAACTATTCACTCTACTCTATCTTAAAACGACAAACACCTAAAATACTGTGAAACACCAAAATAAAAAACACAATCGCAATCAATGAGACGCTTCCATCGTAGTGGTTGATTTATTCGATGTTATTTTCTGCTTCATTTTATGTCTGCTCGACAATAGGGTCAACAGACTCAACTCCTTAGGGTGTTAATAGTATAGTTTATGATCTTTTGAATAGAGCTCTAAATAATCACCATTTTGCATCAATAATTTAATAATTTACTAAGGGAATTTATAATAAAACCACAGCGTTAATTTATTGTAAGCGCGGTTGATTCGATGTAATACCGAACATCTGCTACGATACGTTGAGTATCTATCTGCTCTTTTAGTGAATATTCATTGATTCATTGAGCACTCCTTATTGCAAAACACATCGAATCGATTGCATCCTTCCATATGTAGTTAGCTTCTATATGAAATTGAGCCTTTTACGGTAGAAAATATCGAACATCTCTTGTAGTCTGTTGATTTGATGGGCATTTTAATAATTCTACTAATATTTTATGATCCGACAAAAATTGGGATATTTTTTAAAAGCAAAGCAAGCTACTGAGTGGGTTTATTTGTTCTTCAAAAGACGAAAAAAAGAAAACATTGCATCATTCCCACTTTTTTTGGTATAAAACTAAAAAACTCCCAATTAAAAAATTAAAAAAGGGATTAACTCATCGAACGATTTTGTTAACTAGTTAATTAAGTTGGAAAGCGGTGAAAGTTCAAAGCAAACAGCTTTTCGGGGATATCATATGGATAACTATGAGATAATTTAGGCCTATATATGAAATCGCTAAGAAAACCTGCGAACGGGTCAAACTTGCACCACAACGATAATCTGCTCTCTCAAGGAAATACCGACTAAGTGCTATCGCCTAGTTGGGAACTGAGGGACACTGCTCGACGATGGCATTCAAGGCGACCCGAGAGAGCATAAGGACGCGGAATCGTAGACGCAATTTGCTCATTGCGCATTTCCACGCTTCAACACCTTACTTAATGAATCAAAAATTCGACTAGAAAATTGCAAAATTTCTCAAAAACTAGCACCTTGTATTCACCTCTATCAGTTTTTGACCGCTAGGGAAAAGTAGAAGGAAGAGGGGGGGAGGGGGTGAAGAGGGCGGTAAGAAAGGGGATCGGGACGACATTCGCGACCAAACTTGATCGACAGCTAAAAACAAATCGCTCTTTGAAACGTAGCTAGTATAGAAGAAATGCGAGATGCCTGACTAACATCAGCTAAAGGCATCTAATGGATAGACGCATCAGCAAGTAATACACAAGAATAAACATTGAAGCATTAAATTAAACAATAAAAAAACCAATTAAACCTATTAAAATAAATCAACATAAGTAAAAAAATCAGCAATTGTAATTCAAATGGAAACGATCATGAAAATGTAAACATCGATAAGATATAAATATCAATGCTGTCGAAATTATTTCTATCAAACATAGACATGAAATAGACAGATGAGTTGATGCGAATCTTGCAAGAAATTAACAGTTCATATAGAACGTATCCAACACCCAACCGCTCTGCAGGAGAGTAGTAATACACAATGACCATTTTACAATCAGTACGAAGTTTTAGCGCCATTACTGCATAATGCTTTCTTACTTCTTTATTTGCTCTACCCAATCAGCGAAGGGGAGCATTTATCACCAGCGATGTCAATTTCTTTGATCAGCTATATGCGTTGAATGGCATTTCGAATACGCGGGAACAGAGGCCACTTCAGATCTTTGATAGATATATTTAGCAACTGAAATTACAAATGATCTATCCCTTTAAGTTGACAACATTCCCAAAGTAAATTGGCGTTGGATATCGAAATTGTTGAATCCACTCTCTACTTTCCCTCCTGCGGCATTCTCAACGAGCTATAAATGATGATTACCTGCACAGGTAGGGACATTCGATTGCACAAGGAGATGAGGGAAGAAATATGAGCTCGAAATTTGCGCTTAATCCTTTCCTTTAGCCCCCCCCCCCCATTTGTTCGCAATGTTACCTGATCACAAAATCAATCATGTATAAACGATCAAGTATATAGATATCAATGATGACAATTCGGTAAATCAAAGAACGAATTTTTTTATATTCAGAAACGCTTCAAAAGAGTCTAGATATTCTGTATTAAGATTAGCAAGATATACTTTAGTAATTCAATCCCATTTTTAATAATAGTAGGCTATAAGAACGGGAGAATATAAGTATTAATCTCGAGTAATGCAGTAATATAAGTAAGGAATGAGTAAAGAAACAAGTATCCTTTCCACTAAACGATATCGTTTATCTCAATGAAACAATTTTTGAATGGTATTATAAATTTCTTTTTACTAGTTTTTATTGAATAACGGATCTATTAACCTGTAATTTAAGTCGTAAAAGTTATGGTATATTGTTTATAAGTTTCTTACAACGCCAATATAAGGATTTCCAATTTTTTTTCCAGATTTTCTATTTCGTGTTGGTAGTTCGAAGGTTATAGTTGACATTTTAATGCACGCGGAATTTATTTTCAAATAATACAAATGAGGTAGGCATATGATCATATTTATGTCAGATGCTATTTTCGTCGCTAAATAGGAAAATCAGCAACTATTAAAATAACTATGCACCAGTAGGATCACAGCTTACTATAGATCATTTTAAACAATTAGCAAACATATACACATGAGGAAAATGTTCTTGTTTATGTTATTCAAAAATTAATTTTTTTTTTAAATTTAGATTTGAGAAATGATAGAATACTCAAACAAAAACGCTAATCCTATAGCTCAGAAAAAGCAGCTAGCATCTCGAATGAACAAATAAAAACAACAATAACGAAGCACCTAATATGAGCGCAAAATGTGACTATGGTGTCCATCCTTCATATCAATTCGACATCAAGCACATATCAACAATGCTAATAAATCTAAACATTTCATTCAAAAATATGAATTTATAATATTTCGGGCATTTTTAAAGGCATTAGTAATGCATAACGATCTAGAAAATAATAAAATAAAAAAAAATTATTAATGAAAAGCACATAAAAGGCAATCAAGTGAATAAAGTAAGTCTATCTCGACAATCAAGTCGGCAGACATCAATCTAACGCCATGTTCGTCAATAAGCCCCAATTGGTGAATAATATTTTAAAGCATCGAATTGTAAAAAAATATGGCTATATGAGAGAAGGTATTATTCTTCAGAAAGCGCTCACTGAAAAAAAAAAGTCCATAGAGCTAATTTTATGGATGAAATCCACTCTAGTCCATAGGCTAAAGGACCCGATCCCCAGCTCACGTATGGACGTTACAATCCTTAAAAGAATATTGCTTTCTACCCGAGAAAGCACTATCAAAGTCATACTCATAATTCAGGTGGACCATCAAAGAAATCATCGAACGAGGAAAACGGTGTGAATGGATCAAAGAAAGAGGGTCCTTCATTCGGAACAATCGCACTACTATCTTTTGGCAATTTTTTCTCGATTGCCTGCCAACGTGCTGGTGGCCATATAACATGTGTCGCTCGTGCTCTCAATAAACCCCGACTCACCTGAAATTTTGAAGATTTTTTCATGAACATCTGATGCTTTCCATCCATTGATTGGTTCATTGCTAAGTGGTCTATGACTAATCATAAGCAAGCAGTTCTTGGTTCTTTCCCCACCTGAAATTCAACAATCAACCAAATTCTAATCGAAACGCAATCACCATATCACAGACCGACTCTTGAAATAACTTTTACGGTACTCGTCCTGAATTTACTAATATTCTCGAACGTTCCAATCAAATCCATTAGAGGGTTCACCTCTATCCACCTGTGAAAGCATGAACTCTAAAAGATTATTGGGAAACCTTTATTCCTATTTAAGAAGAGTATAATTTTTATACGTTTCAAACCTTAGCCAAATCTTAAAAATGACGCTCAATTATAGCCCCACTTTGATTGCACATTTGAATAACTCACCGGTCCATAAAAGTTGCTATCCTTTGAATTTCGAGGATTATCCGACTCCATCCAACAACATCCTTCCGGAATATTTATTAAGGCTGGTCCTCTTCTCGGCCTGAAATAAGTTTCAAACAAATATCTTTCCATCAAACGACAATAAATTTACGGGCATAAATCAATGTACGATCAAAACTTCTTCCACAAATTTGCGTTTGCAAAGCGCAATAGGATAGCTTCGTTTCTGTGTTTATGTATGCATCTGTATTTGTCTGTCTGTTTGGTAGTTTCCACTTGGCAACAACACAAGCTAAGACTACAAGATTTAGTAGATATAATACTATACCATAGGATGATGCTACACAGCACTTTCCAAGCTTATCCATCAACTTTGAAATATTTTGGAGATAGTTTAAAAAGCCAAGAAATCCACATACATTTTACACTATTAGATTTTTTTTTACACCGATCAGTCTAAAGGAAAACGATTTTTAAAAGAATATTTATATTAATGATTAAATCAATTAAAACAGGAATTCATTAAATGCAATTTTTTTACTTCTTTAGCAAATTACGAAACTAAACAGGATAAAAAATGCATAACGTTCTACTGCTTGTGGTCGATTCGCCACTCGTTCTCATCAACTTCATTTTAACTCCTCAATAATAAAATGTCCCAATAACTGAAGTCTTAGATATATGATTTTGGCCTTCTGATATGAACCGCTTATGCTAGTGCAGCTTCCCCCTTTTACTTCACTAAATCATGCGCACAGAACAGATAACAGAAAGGATAAGGCCGACAGGTGGGACCGCACCTTTCCTGAATTTTGATGCCGGTGAAACCATCCTTAATACAAACATACCGCTGACTGGAAGTTCGCTCAGTTTTCTCAATAAAAGTTGCGAAGTTCGTACTACTTACTCTTTATGCGTAATATTTGAATAGGCTTAACCATATCTCAATTTGCAAATACAAACAAAGCACAATTCCGTTTCCATTTGCAAATATTTTAGAAGAAAACTTTGCCCCTCTACTCATACATACACACACAGACGTGCACAGACGCAAAGACACGCGGATGCGTAGACACAGACGCAATTATATACACACGTACACACATAGACACACATATCGCTAACAACACAGGCAAATTAGTCGACTTTTAAGTACAAGAATATGCCCATAAACATTCGACAATGCTTCAGCATTTCACAAATCAAATTCAACAAGCTCATTGGTGCCTAAATTTCGTAAGTGGATTTCATCCACCAAATTTTTGTGCCTTAGTAAATGGACCTCGTCGATAGTCTCTTTCAAAAAGGAAACGAATTGAACGGCGAAAATAACTTATATTTTGTAAAATAGAAAAAAAAAGACAATAACAACCCACCTAATAATATCTCCTTCACGAGCAGTAACGCGTTTAATGTGCTGTTTATCTGGTTCCTCAGGCGATCTGTAATTCATTTAAATCTATCTACCGCTTTTTGATGCAAATTATTATTTTTTAAAATTATTTCGCATCAATTTTAATGTAACTGCAAATTGCAATTGCATCAGTTGCAAAATTATTTTGCATCTCATCAATTTCGATGTGAATAAAGCTAAATAAACAACTTTTTGCACAAATAAATATTCAACATAATAGAAGAAAACTGAAGATTAATCATTAAACAATTTGCAAGCAATATATTCATGAATTCAATAAAATAAACGTCGAAGTTGTTTTTTTTTTTTTTATCTCATAGCATATAAAAACGATCTTTATCCACTTCACAGTCAGTGAGCCTATCTTTTAGTTTTAAATCGCAAATCCATCTTGGATTATATCTTAAGAACAGATTTAACAACAATTCATCGCTTTTGGTAAATTTGAATGCATTTATATCACCAATTGCAATTTAATGTGATTTGTGGCATTAAAGACCAATTTTATCCTCTCTTTAGAGATATCTAAACAGACGCAGAAAGATGATCTATAAAATGAGATAAAAGGTAGCAAGATAACTTATGAAATGCTTCAAATGAACTAGAAAAATTAAATGCAACATGTCAAACAAAGCAATAAATAAACTGTCGATTGCAACAAAGAATAAATAAATAAATAAATAAAAAGATTAAACTCACATGAATGTGAAAATTTCACCGATTTGAGGCGAATGAAGACCCCGACGTGATAGCCATACCACATCTCGTTTCCACCATCTGCTATCGTTACCTTCCAATGTCGGCTGCAATTAAACCACTAAGCCATTCCATTAACAAAAGCTGACAACCTCAAAAACAAATGACCTCCTCTATACCATATTCTACTTCCAATTTCTATGCATATATCACATAAATATCTAATGCAAAAGTCGAATTGCCTTGTGTGAGGAGGGTGGACTAAATGAATGAAAAAAAATTGACAGCTTCGGCAAAAAAAGTTTGAGGTGGACCTCCATCGACGTTCCTATGACACTGGCCGGATAGCCAACGATGTCGAAGATGGCAATCGGTGTGCATACGATTCCCACCGAGGCACCAATCCTTGCCAAAAGACGGTATATCCTGCTACGCATATTGCTGTTGTTGATGAATGTTTTTGCACGAAATGTGCCTCGCATTTGCGGAAGTAATGATACCCTCAACCTATAAGTAACTGTTAGGTTGCATCGTGCGGTTAATATATGCTACTGGCTATTAAAATAAGTGGCCAAGCTCGCCAAAGGAGCTGAACTTATTTGCAGATTAAACACTTCTGAAAAACATTTAGTGAAAAAGGAAAGGATAGAGAGAAATAATACAGTCATATTTTAACCAAACCGACCGTTCATGAAAATTGTCCACGAAATGTTCATTCTTCCAGATGTTTTGTACATCGATCGGTTGCTCTGACGAGACAAAATTTTTCAGCCACTCTAGGAGCTAATCTATCGAATTCATCGACATATGTGGCCATCATAAGGTATGGACGGGTGGCATCTATAACCACTACATACCAATTCTGGCTTCGGTAGTTCAGACAGACAGACATATGACGACATACATAGACATGATCTCGATATACGCATAAACACTACGTTCGCATAATATTCTTTGCAAATTCATATACAAAAGGGAATTCGGCTATAAATTTCTGCACACGGTCGACCTTGTAACGAAATGTGCTAAGCGAATTTGCCTTTATTTTCAACTGTCCCTAGAGGCAGTCGATCAGATCGGCACAAACGAACAGCCTGTATCGTGCCAGTCTCTCTGATACGCTTAGTCAATCTTCCTTTACAGGTGAAGTTCCACCTCACCTTAATTGGTCTGCAACTTCTGACTGCCGATGAAAAAATCCCCACGTATAGTCATTTCCGCCATGGACTTCATATGCCCATAACCAACTAGACTGCAGACATCATTAGCCGGTTTAGCGTCGTGAAAATTAAGATACTCTTTCGACCACACTTTAGACATTCAACACCAACAACACTGCACCATCAAGCAGCTCAATATCACTAAAACGTAGAAATGGTGGCGAAATTGCTTAGAGGTGAAGCAACGCACCGCCGGAGCACCAATACTCACCAAGCCAACTGATGTTAGGCCCAGCACACGATTCTATAGCCCTCATGGGCCTCTTCTTGGCCAAGCCTTGTTACGACTCATCGAAGCCAACATCGATCATGAACACAATCATTCTACCGCTGCTTATCAATGAAGGTTGCGCGACACAGACAGTCAGCTAAAAGATACCGCGGGGAGCTCTTAGCCTTCAACAAACGTAAACCACTCCGCTCGTCATTCCTCAAGTAAAGATGTCCTCAAACTTTCAAACAAAAGCTTTCACTCCCTCCGCAATCAGGTCACCGATATAGAGTCCCTTCCGCCCATCCCAAAACTGGAAGAATTTTTGTGAACTTTGAAGACTTCAACATTCTAGAAAAAAACTTGAGGACCTTCAGCGTTTGAAGTAAAATACTATAACTAGCCCTAGATTTATAGCCCCGGGGGTTTTACTGGTAGTAACATGGTAGACCACACTACCTCAATGCTCAATCAACTACAGTCATATCTACGTCATCTACCACTGTGGTGTGGCTGTTATCGTTCGGGAAAAAGCGATGCACGAAAAAAAAAAAGAAACAGCTGCAGAAGTGAATCCATCACAAACATACCAATGATCACTAGTGCATCAAAATAATCGATGAATCGATGATCTATCCCAGAATACACGTACCTGAAGGTACGCCGATCCAACGCATGTTGTAACATTTCGATCGCTGAGCAATTTTAATGTTTATTTTCTTAAAGAACATTTACGCAATAATATTTATTCCAATTATAATTAAAAATAAATCTCATTCATGAATTCTATTTCAAAAAAAAAATCAAAAGAAAAACTTATTATCGAAATCTATTATCAAGAAAATATTATATTATATGAGAATATTTAAAGAAACGATATAAAAAGTGCATTAAAATAGGCGATAATAGCAGAGAATATGCGTGAGCGACAGCGAGAAAGAAAAGAAAAAAACAACTAAATTAGAGGTGCAAAGCAAAGAGCTTCACTGCAACTGACTGCTTCAAGCGATAATATTGCGGCATTTTTCACTAGCATTCATTGGATCTCTCCCCTTCCCCTTCCCTCCCTCCCAATCCCCCCACCCCCTCCCCATCATTCCCATTATTCCTGCTTGCACTCCCTCCTCTCCAATACTGAAAACTCCTCTCCTCGTCCCACTCTTCAATAGCTCACTTTCAAACCCATTTAATCATAATCATTTCGGCAGTAAAAGAAGAAAGTATCATGCGTTCTATTTATTAAAAGGCAGCATAAAAATCAAATAAAACACCGTCGAATATCACTTCAATAACACCGTAAATGAATGAAAATATTTGCGTTCAACATAAGGAAGCCATTTATATCGAATAAACCGACACAGTCATAGTATGCGTATATAGGGCTATGTGGGATGATACATCAACATATTGCAGCCTTGTAGATGAATGCATATAGCGAAAACATGTTCAGTGAGAACATAACGCATTCGTCTTCCAAAGATTAGAGCTCCCTAAAAATATAATAGAATTGAGAGAATCGTTGAATTGAGAAGAATTTGGGGATTAAAATTGAAACTGAGTAAAAATTAATCTAGAGATTTAATAGATCAAATTCAAATTATTACTCAAAAGAGTTGGCTTTTTTCCAAGAAAATTCATGAAAAAAATTCAAAAAACATCAAAAATTGAGATATTCAAAAAAGTGAATAAAATTTAAAAAATGGTGACTGCCACCATCATCATAAGTTCGTCTTCACCTTTATCGACTATGCCCTTTCTTTCTGTATCCGTTCTAAGGGTTCCCTAGCAAATTCGTTTACATCACTGAACCTCTATTCAAATAATAAGCCTTACAAACCCCTTATAAAATTCTCTCTTCAGCATCGCAATCTTCATTTGTTTCACTACCCTCTCCTTAATATTAATTGCCTAATGAGGTATAAGACGACCATTCCAGATTTCCAACATCAAATGAATCCCCATCGAAAAAAAAAACAACTTACTCAGATTCGATAAAACCGTTGGTGTAAATCCTCAATAAGAACTCAGCCTCTTCATTCGGTTCGAACGTCGACGGAACTATTACATAAGTACCCGGTGGTACACGGAATCGACCAGTCACCTGCAATAAACAACTTAGCATCGTTCAGACATGTTCACCAAGCATGCTACTCACCTATTCACCTAACATTACTCGTACAACTCTAATCATCGTTATATTTGTGCAAGGTCACTATCGGAGACATTCAACTGAAGTAACAGCGAATCTTCCACATACATCCCAAAAGCCATCCTATTCAGCCAGTCACTTATTAGACACCGGTATATTTCCCTCCCTAAAATTCCGATCTGCCACTTGTAAATGCCCCTTCAGATGTGCAATGGCTATGAGTAGCGAAAACTGAAGGGATTGAGATTGATCCCTTGAAGGTCGCAACATTCCCCCAACTAACAGTCCCCTGACATCCAAAGATATAACCAGCTCTATGAGATACATTTAAAAAAAAAATGTACAACTTTATCGAAACAGACATCTTCAAGCTCTCTACATCTATTTTACAATTAACGAAACAAATGTTCCTTAGTAAAATTGAGTCTATATAATAACAACGATAAAAACCTAAAATGGCCTAGTTCAATTATAAAAACAAATAAATAAATATACCTTGCCTCGTTGCAAGGTAATTTGTTTAGATGTTTAATGAGTTCTCGAATCGAATAGATACGTTCGAAGAGAATTGACAAATAAGTTAAAGAGGAGAGTAAAATAATCTCAATGAAAGCTTTAATTAACCTCTCTTAGATTAATGAATGCAGCACTTCGAGCACATGATTTATGCGTTTGGAAATAGCTACGCGTTAATCGACCGGTTACATCGCTTGCCTGAAAATTAAATCATTTCAAATTTAAGGATATTATAAAATTTGATAGTTAAGCACAACCACATATGAAAAAAAAAAAGTAAAGGAAGCGTGCGAATGAACACTCTTTCTACTCTTGCATATCAACAACAATAAAAAGACGCCATGACAAAAGCGCCAATCTCAAATATCTAGGTAAAAATTATGCCTCGGCAATATATCGATGTGTAATTGTCAAGACGATACTCGTCTCCTATCTAACTTCTATTAAACATCAATAAAAGTGGTAGAATTTATAAAAAATTGTAAAAATATTTAACTTTGTTGAAATTTATGAAAAAAAACCTATTACTACGTTAATTCATCTACAGAAATCTTACTTTAAAGTAAATGAAACTTTTCTAACAAAGCAATTACGCCTTATTTCCAGGACGATTTGAAAAAAAAAGATCAAGCGGAAAGTAAAGAAAATAGCGATCATGAAAATTATTTAAGCAATGCAGAAAATGATAGCCTTGAAAAGTGTTAAATAAAGATTCGATTGGAAAGAATAAAAAATACTTCAATTGAGCATAATTTTAGAATCAAACCCCCCTCCCTCCCCCCCCCCCCAAAAAAAATCTCAAAATTGCTACCAAAGAAAAATAAAATAATCAAATGAAAACAAAACACAATAAAATAACCAAAATAAATGTTAAATTCACATTTGATATTGTATAAATTCAAAGAATCCTTCTCGCTCTTCCCCCCTCCCCCCCAAAATAAAATTTTTTTTTAAATTAAAGAACACAACGAAATGGCCTATTAGCTGGAACAAAGATTTCCCAAATAAGGCACACTCAATTGAGGTGGAAATATGCATACAAAAAAAAGAAGAGACACACTTTATAAATGCAAACAAACCGCACAATAAAAACGTCTCCCTACCTCCTCTACCTGAAACTTTTCTCATTTCAATTCTCATATAAATTTTCAAGATTTTCGAAAAAAAATTCTGAAAATGGAGTCATAACTAAATGCACAAATAATGTCTAATTAGAGAACGAAAATCTGTGACCATAAAAATAAAAATTTTCAATAATTTTGGCGGAAAAAAATTAACCAAATTTCGCTTATAGACTTATAAAAAAATTCAATTCATAAAGATTCATAAAAAAAAGAAATCCCCTCAAAAATAATAATAATCATAGAGAAACAACTCTCATTATTTCTAAGGAATTGGTGGTGATCACCTCTCTTATAGTGCAAATCTTCTTAATGAATGCACTACAGGTGCGAATTAGAAATAGCTGCCACCTACTTCGATACGATAAATCCCCAACAAAATGCTTATTGGCGGACTCGAAATAAATCCACCATTTGCATTTTTCACTTCGAAGTTCTACAACAATTGCAAAAATCCAAATAAATTCAACCTTTATAATAAATCCCGTCCCTCTATATTTGAGGAAAAATTTCATCCTATCTCAATAAACACTCTTTCCCTCCCCTCTTCACTCAAAAAATGGTTCCTATTTCAATCAAGGTTCCTCTCCCTCCCGCACCCCTCCTCATAATCAAGTCAATTATTTTTAATCTTAGTCCAGTATTGTATAATTACTTGATAACGTCTTATATTTCATATAAAGACATCCCATAAAGTGCGACACATAATACGATATAAACAAAAACATCACGACATGTACATACGTCATAAACGGCGAATCCAATGGCAAGATTCTCGATACCGGCATGCTTGAGCTCTCTACGATACTTTTGCATCACAGCGATAATCACCGTGCACAACTCATCATCGTCATCTGGATCGGAATCCGTCAGATGAATTCGATATTGTGGATTATCGGCGAATGTATCTTAAAATAGGATCATGGTACATCTAGACTTATAGCAACTTTTGAATCCCCCTCCAGACATCACTAACACATCAACTTCGGTTACTGAAATCTTCTAATATACCAAATAAAAGAGTGTTCATAGGAAAGATGGGAATGAAGAGGTTGCAAAGGAATGAAACGATAGGATAAAGGTAATCATAGTTAATCCATATAATACGTTAGGGAATAATTTATGACTGGATCACAAACCCGACTGATCGGATACAGGAAGACATGAGAGACCTACGTGATCGGTCATGATCGTCGTTTAACTCACATTTTTTCGGCAGACTAATATATCAACGAAGGTAAATTTCCGGCACAGAACAGAGAGGGCATTGGATCATTTATGAACGGAATATATAAAAATCGAATAGAAATGGAAAGGAAAAGAAAGGGAAATTTTCAGCACAGAAAATATATAGGGGATATAAACGGTTAAAACACACATCGCCGCACTGACTAGATTATTTTCTCCGAATATTTTATAGCCCTTAACGATATCAGCATAATGGCTATCTTATCGCTCCACACTAATCCACTAATCCTCTTTTCTAAAAGAATATCATACGAAACTTACCAATATAATTTCTGCATCCTCCAGCTGATCTATACCGTATCCACGATCCATCATGTATATTCGTCGCCCATGTGGTTTGTGACGAATGAACACCAGTCATCTGGCTGATCTTCAAAAGAAAAGAAATCCAATCTTACAAACAAATTAAACTTATAAGCATAGGAGAGTGGGGGAAGGGGGAGAGGGAGAGCAATAGATTCCATTTAAATGCCTAGCTACTATATAATACCCCAAATAGAACAACATGATTTAGTAAATGAGATCAAAACCACCACTCTTCCATCCAAAACAATTACTTAAAAACAAAAAAAACCCATTACTAATAAATAATAGCAACAAAACTTACTTCATCCATCACATCCGGTCCCAAATTACATATTTCCATTTTCTCAAAATAGCGCATATAATCGTCGAATGACATCCTGAAACATGCAACATATTCCTTCTCATTTTGCCAGTCGCAATCAATATGAGATAAAAAAAAAGAGATCAGTTTCAATTTTTCAGAACCTCTTCCAATCGTCCAGGCGTTTAAGGCACAATCCAATGTATGATCAAAATCCTGCACCGACCATGACTGTATGAATCAATGTAACAAAGCCCGAAAGTCTGGTTTTGGTCCATATTCAGGAGCCTGCTATAACTAAATACTCAAACAACGAGAACCAAATTTTTTCACACCTATGTGTTGCCTACTATGAAAATAACATAAAAAGGCATTTTCTCTTGCCCGAAAAAGTCCAGTTCGGTAAAAAAAAAGTTTTTAACTGTCGGAATAAGCCCATATTGATGGTGGTAGTTATAATGAAACAAGGAAAGGACGTATTAAGGTAATTCAGCAGGTGGGATCTAGAAAACAATGCACTGAGTGTATCTCAGTGTTCATTTAGAAAGATATTGCAAAATACACATAACAGATCGCCGCCCAACAAACGGTGAAAATAGGCAGTTATCACTTCATCTATAAGGGAAAAAAGCAACAGCTAAAGTTAATTTCATTGATGAATGAACAAACAAAATGCTCTTTATTTCTCAAATATGTAAATAATAAAAATTTCAAATTTTATTCCCTCAAATCACAATTCTATCCAAATAAAGTCTTTGAAAATGACCGAAATTGGAATAAAGATATAAATGAAAGCAAAAATAACTGGAAGAAATTTAAAAAAAAAAAAGAAAGGAGGGAAACCAAAATTCGCCATCGTGTGAGAATACAAGACCCATATCGCGTTTCTCTTGCTCCGAAACATTCTGCCATTCACGTGAATTATCCGACCATGCTCCATTCCATTCTTGCTCATTACCCCATGGATTTCGAATGCGTAAAATTGGTGTTCGTCCACGTGGACCATTCACCTCAAGCATAACAGACTTCCAACGAAACAAAAAAGCAAAAAAAAAAAAACTAGAAAATTAAAACATAGATTTAAACCCGATATACCACCTAATTACCTTCCAGTGACGTCTCGTTGAAGTACCTCAGCAACCAATAATCTCCTTAGAACATGCGCTTTTTTATGCTTTTTTAGGATTACGAAGTACTTTTATTTATTTATTTATTTTTTAATGTTGTAGTTTTTGAAATGAGGGATGTTTCTTCATCGATCATTTTCAGCGAAAATTTCGCTAACTATAAAAGAGCTACCTTAAAGGATGATAAGATAAAGAGCAGTGGATCAATACTAATTAAAACCGTATGATCGTATTCATAGCTGAAAAATCCATAGCTGAACAATGAAAAGCATATGAACACTAGCAATGTAGCTTCATTTGTAATCATAAAAAACTAAAAATATAAGAAATATGAAAATAAATAATAATTCAACTCACCATACGCATTCCGGTGATACTATAAGCATGTCCTCTAACCAAACCATTCGACATTCGTGCTTCCCATTCATAAGGATCGGCCTTAAAATAATTTTGGCATAAAAGAGAGATAAAGAATTAAAAAACATATCGAAGGGTACTCCATCAGCAAATTTATTTCTAAACAAGTGAGCTTGCTAACTATCGTTGTGAAATTATCTCTGTGGGATAGATCGTGCCAAAATTAATATCAACACAAACGTGCCGAATGTCATCGCCGGAGGGAGAGCAGGGAGAAATGGAGGAGCACGAGGAGTGGGGAAAATAGTTATGAACGACCCCGATATTAGCACGTCGGAGTTGGAGCGTTTTTGAGCGTTGAACATACTCTTTGCGAGTATGCAGTCTCCAAATTTGGCAGCAGTTCATACTGGAAACAGCCTTTTTTCTGTAAAGAAGTGAGCCAGGTCAGCATCTAACACTCCCTTATATTTCCGACTAGAAAATTAAAAAAACTTATACGGCATATTTTAAAGGTGAAAGAAAAAAAACTAAATCGAAGAATGATACAATAAAAGTAGATGGCATAAAACTGACCGCCGTAAACGAATCATCTCCAAATGCAAAAGAAATTCACTCCTATTCAGGAAAATTAAGGGTGCAGAAATAAGTACCGAAATATATTATATACTATATTTTCGAAAATAAGCCCGAATTTCATTTTTACTTATTTATTCATATATAGACTTTTAATATGGGAAAGATGATAAACAAACCTCAATACTGCAGCCAAACAATGAGCCCATCTCAAAGCCACGCATCATCATCTCCATCAGGTGATCGGGTGGATTATGCAAATCAAAGAATTCCGTCAATCCTCCAGTCATATCCTCTAATGCCTCGGATGTTGTACCTCCTTTTAGTGCTTCATATGATCCGTGCAATCTTCAAAATGGAATTTTTTTACGCAAATTAAATTTGACGGAAGAATAAAACCTTTCAAAAATGGATTTCTGACGAAAATAAACGATAAAACCCATTGCGGGGAATAATCAAAAAAAAGGTGATTATTGACGGTATAAATTATTATTAATAAAGTTAAACGACTTTGCAACAACAATTTTGTCGCTCAACGAAAGATGATTGATCTAAATGAGTTCATTTGAAATTTTTGAAAATTAAAGAATCAAAAATGTCGAATAAAAGAGGCATTATAAAGGATCTCCTTATTCGTATAATTTTTCAACTCAATAAAGAAAACAAACCCCTAATAAAAACTTTAAATAATTAACAAGAAGAAATAAATTGAAAGGTTTAATTGTTGAAGTAGGACTAAAACAAAGCCCGCATTTCATTGCCAAGAAGTCTGAACTGCGGATTCCATTTCATTTGCACTCTCATAAAAACCAACATACTTGGCATATGCTTTCTCTAATAATGCACTCCAAAATTCGTTGTGCTCTCTCGAATGCATATACAATAGTTCACCACCCGATGTGGGCAATCGATCATCAATAACAACATCCACCCATCGACCATATTGCCAAAATTGAAAATGAAAGATCCCTGAAATCCTTTAAATCATTTATATCCTGAAATCAACGCACATGAAATATCGAAAACGCCAAAAATCAATACATGAATTAAAATCAATACAACTATATAAGCAAAAAACAAAAAAAACAAAAAAAAAATGAACTGAAAATAGACAAGGAGAAATACGATAGAAACTAAAGCCGATACAAAATATAGTGGCAAAAGTAGAGCTTTCCTAGAAAAAATTAGTCGAAAAAAAAAGATGACGTCACTTTATAAACAACAAAATATTTGCATATATTCTCTCACAACAGAACAATATTAAAAGTCTCCTTGCTAAACGGCGAACGAAGACGCATTCATTAGCTGCTTACACATAGCATAGCTAATTTAATCTACATTTTAAAACAAATTAAATGAAAAAAAAAGATAATTTTGCTTGATAGTACCATAATTTTCCTAGACTATCAAACAGTTCGGCGCAACCTTACTACCATTACTTCAACAAATTCGATTGGTTCACTTGCTCTATCCACCAGGTAATTGAAAAGAACCCTCCAAGAGGCAAATTTCTCGTTTATAGAGGACGTAAAGGTTGACGAAATGCGATCACTGCCTTCACCAACATCTTGGTAGCAGCTCATTTAAAACATCTATACTGAAGGACGTCAATAACACGGATCAAAAAAAAGCGACCTTCATATACCTGCATAATTTTCGGTGAAACTCTGATCAGGCGGTACAACTCGATAGAAGAGTTCATCTCTTAGTGTGAGATTAGCTGCCGCAGCAAGTAGCCAACAATCGCCAAGCTCTCCTTGAACGACATCGAAACGTGATTGACCCTCATAGATCAATTGTGGATTATCGATTATCTCCTAAAATGAGCACCTCAACAATACAAATGTTTAGTCGGAACCATCTATTCTAAACATCCTAATCTATTGATAACTGATAAAGATAATATGATAATATAATACTGCCTAATATAATAACACTAAAACGTACGCCCGTCGAAAGGTGTTCTTAGCGAACGATAGCCATCATTAGTTATTTCCTGTCTACCTATACCATAAATAAAGAACACAAACAAACATACTCCTGGTCGTCTCCATTCGATTAGTTTAGGTGGTCGTTTGCTGAAGAACAAACTGCTATCACATGCCGGAAATTCAGGATCTTCAAAAAGACGACGTTCCTGAAAAATAAAAGATTACGGCAAACTTGCAATTAGAACGATTTATGAGCTAACTGATCCATGAACTGATCCGTAATAAAAGTTTTCAGTGACAGTCAATCAATGGCTTTCGGATGATAAGATCACAAGGGAGCGATAATAATCGAAAAAGCTCAATAGAATTAAATTTGAAATTTTGGGAGAAAAAATTCAAAAATTTTCATTAATTAAAGAGAAAAAATTATCAATGTGTAGGTGTAAAATACTGCTATACTGAAAAAAAAAAAAAATGCAAATTTCTCCAATGACAAACATTTTTGGAAGGAAATCAGATGAAATATAAAAAATTAGCAACAAAATATTAAAGTGAATAAAGGCATAATTCAACAACATTCATTATCCTCTTTTCGTTGCATCGACGACCACAGTTAATGCATCAACATCCTTTTGTATCCTAAGGCAATGAGGCAAAAAAAACATAGAAAATCCCAACAAATGACCCATTAGTTAACCGTAATTGCAAACCAATTCCACAGGTCATAATATGCTTGAAGAGACAAGCAAGACGTAACGCCAATCAGGCTCAGAACAAAAGGAGGAAAGATTACAAGAGGGGACATCATGAGGGGGGGGGGGGGGGGGAGGGAGACGATAGAAAGTAGATGACTTATCGTTCTCTTTCCAAACTCATAAATGATAGGGCTAGGTTTCCACCTTCATAAAGTGCTAAAATTTACCTGAAGACATTGGTCTCTGGTTCTGTAGAAATCGAGTGCACCAGCTTTACTTGCCGGTGATGGAGGTCGTGGAAGTACAGACGGTTCCGGTCTTACGAATGGGTCAGTCTGAAATATCAACAACGATGATGTACAATCTCACTGAATGGAAACTTTGAATCGCCAAAGAGATCTAAACAAATCGAAAATATACCAAGCTGAAGTTGCAGTGACTCCTTTATCCACTATCAAAGACCGCAGCTAACTTCAAGCTCTCAATATACCGTAATCTTCAAATAAACCCCTTTTTAAGAGGAAAGGCTTCCAATTCCATGAATCTCCCTTATGAATACCATCCTAAGTTCCTCTTAGTCACAAAACCGGAAAAAAAAAAGATAGTTTCCTATAGTTTAAAACGCTACATACCGATGTGGCATATTGCCGGGATTTTATGAGCAAAATAACCTTCCGCTTCAATAAAACTCCATTTTTTAAAAAGGTTTTACAGTAAATGTCACACATTACAGAATAGGCTAACTGCCCAAGCATCAAACGGGCATTTTCTATGGGAAAGCTTTAGTTACCCAAAACGTGATACCATCATTATCTGCTCTAGCTGCCCATCCCCCCTACCCTCCCCATAGAGAAAAGTAGCCATTCGCAATGTGCATTGCTTTGTGTAAAATTTTCTGCTTAAATAGTTCATCCAACATACACTCTACACCGTTCGTTCAAGCTTAACCCATCACCACCCCTTCCTAGCATATTCTTATCTTTGCATCTATTAAGCATCAACCATGTGCCAATAAAATATAAAGTGAACCTAAATACGGAATAAGCATAGAGAGTGTAAAACGTATAAAAATTGATAACAAAAGCAATTATTTAGTTATAGTATTCGATGAATAAAATTCAATTACTCTAATTGGGTGCAATTAGAAGAAATCTTTGATGAAGAAAAAAAAAAAAAAAAAAAAGGGAAAAAAGCATAGCATCATAAAGCATAAACAACACAACAGAAAAAAATAAAAAAATAAAAAAAACATAAGCAGTGCAAGAAAATAAATTTATAGAAATTAAAAGAATTAAAACGAGAAAAATACATTAAATGAAACCATATTCGAAATTTAGTTTAGTGCAATTTGTAAGTTTTTATGATAAGCGCCTGATAAGTAAAATATTCGGGCGCAATAAGAAAATATTTTTTAAGTACCAAAATATAAAACATTTTTCAAGTACCAATAGGTATCTATATATCCAAGAGAGGGAAAAAACTTGCTCATTTTGCAGAGATCGAAAATCAACAATAAATGCTGTGATGATTGCATTAAGAGAAAGCAAAGTGGGAAAAGCTAAGGTGGAAATTTACTACTTCTCTGTAAATAAAAATAATCGATAAAACGTATAATAGCTGAAAAGTCGCCGATTCCGGAAAATTCATCCGTTTCTTGGGTGCGAAATGGTTTGGTGATCTTTGCCCATGGATATACCTATAAAGTTCATTTCAATTCAACTAAATTCTTTTTTTTCTTGCACTTGCTAATATTCTATGATCCTTTTCTATAAAACATAATATAATAAAAGCAAAACATAAAAATTACGCAATAAGAAACCATTGCAACATAACACAACGAATGCCATCAATTACATTTTTAGTCGCTTCTCATCGATACTCAATTCAATTATTTTCGAGGCATTAACTAAAAAGCGCATATTGTGTATATGCTTTTCAGGTTCATCAGTATATACACTTTCCATCTGGATGCTAATTTCTTTACTAAAAAAAAACACTGCCTATCGCTTTTTCCTTACTAATTTCTCATTTCTCAAATATTTCGAGCAATTTCTATTTTCAGAT
The DNA here is from genome assembly GCA_037389465.1 of Baylisascaris procyonis. Classification (NCBI taxonomy): domain Eukaryota; kingdom Metazoa; phylum Nematoda; class Chromadorea; order Rhabditida; family Ascarididae; genus Baylisascaris; species Baylisascaris procyonis. The sequence goes on from JAZARR010000250.1 coordinate 1,796,065, forward strand.
TTTTTTAATTTTTAAAAATTCGACTACTGTTTCGCGATGAAAATTTTACGATATTTAAAAAAAAAGTTAAAAATTAAAACATTTTAAAAAAAGAATTTCAAAGAAATATGAATGAACGATATTTTTGCTTCATTTAACGATTTCGAGTGAACATTTTTAAAAACATAGAAATATGCAAAAAATCTATGAGAATTTAAAGTGAAGACAATTCGCCAACACTATAAAAATTAATCTTAATTACCATAATAATTTAAATTTAATTTGAATATCAGAAATATTTGCACATCAATGATTAAAACTTTTATAAACACGTGATGTTAGTGTGAAACATTCACAAAAAGCAATGCAAATATTTCTTCAATGTACAGTAATTCAAATAATAAAAGCCCACCACAGCATGCTTCTACCTCATCACTAATAATTACACATATCGTGCAACAACAACAAAATAATAATAATAATAATAATTTAAATAACTAAAACATTAGCATAAAAAATTATAATTTTTAAAAGACCTCGAAAAAAAAAGTTCCCAAATAAGGATTAATCGGCATGCATTCACTACAACTAATAATTAAACGACAGGGATTGTTACGTGAAACACGTTTGCTGCAGGAATATAGTAAATCTTTAATTAAGACTTCACCTTTCGTTTGAATTTCCCGCTGATTATGTTATCAAGGACAACTTTGCCGATTTGACCGAGATTGTTATCTTTCCCGCCTGAAAATAAACATCTAAAAAATGAACACCTTAATCAGCGAGAAATTTTTGTCCCCAGCAATGAACATATAGCTGCGTATACCTATACTATATGCGCATACTGTACAATTATACTATATGTGCATACTGTACGATCTTACAGCTGCGCAAAATGCACAGCCCTTCCCGCCAGCCGACTGCACCAATGCAATAATTCATTACAAAAAAGCTCCAGATCAATTAGTTTGTAGCATCTGAACAAATCATTTACATCATATTACACTAGACGCCTCTAGCAATTATTACTCATCCCAGGTACTCCATCCATAAGTTACGCTGAGCAAAGTAAAGGTGAATAAACTGAATAATCCCGCCACTTCCAGCCCAGAGAACAACCGAATTCGATTAAAGGGACCACCAATAGCGTATTAAAAAATTTGAAACGAATAAAAAAAACCTCAAAAAGTTTGGATAAGACAGTCACGTTGAATCATGTGAGATGCAAAAAGACTGAATGAGCACATTGCATGATTACTGCCCACTTAATTGGGTAACTTCCCACAATATATGCATAGATATGCCGACGCACTCAGAATTTAGAGAATGCAATAACGGAAAAAAGTGATTTTCATTACACCTTAGGTCTTCCTATTTTCAAATGGTAACTCTGCAGGATGTGGCATGGTGCGGATGAACGATGGATATGCGCAGCCTATGTTGAATGCACCCAGAGTGCGACTATGTACACCTATTTACACTTGCCCAGCCTGTATAATCTTTCCTGCCAGCCGACTGCATCAATGCAACAATTCAGCAAGAAGCTCAAGTTTAATTATTTCACAGCACTTGAGCAACACCACATCCAGCAGATACCTCTAGTCATTACTAATCTATATCGGTCGCCAAAAACCTGTGGGATATGCTCGTAAATCGAAATACGACTATATCTTCCCTAAAGAAGGTTTGTTGCGCTAACAAAGACAATGATATGAGCTAAGATAACCTATATGAAGTGAACAGGTTGACTAACCAAGATTAAAGATGACATTCCCAGCAATTGCGCCAATAATTTTCCCGGTTGCAGGATCCACTCCAAGGAAACGATGAGCTAATTGACCAACTAATCCACTCACAACATCCACCATACCTCCATTCAAATTGTTTGGATTAACATTTGGACCTTAACAATAGATTATTATGTGTTTCATTAAAATAAATTATGAATTTATTTAGAAATTTTATACTGCAATGAACGATGTGAAGTGATTAAACATTCAAGTGTGATAATGTGTTTCAAACTGAAATTAAAACAAGCCATATTATTTTTAAGGTATCTCTCGTTCTTATTGCCGCTCTCCTCCTTACGATATTATATCACTTGAAGAAGGAAGGATTGGATTTGCATATTGCGCAGGAAAGCATTCAACCACTGATGAGTCTCTTATCAACTGAAGTGAATTTCAAGAGCCAAAATAACCAATAACTGACGATTATTTTGATATCCAGAATTCTTGTTTGCAAACTCGAAAGACGATAAGATTAAATGTCTAAAAAAAGACTTGCAAAAGAAACAGATAAAAACTAAAGAAAACGGAAAAAAAAAACAAACAATCTTAGAATAAAAATATATTTTAGCAGCAAAAATTAAACATTTCAGAAATTTAAATGAATTTAATTAAATTTAATTTAGTAAAAAATTTAATAAAACATTTCAGAAATATCTCAACTAACCACCACCACGATACTGTCCCTTATTTTTATTGATTAGACCACCGATTCCACTGATAAGACCTCCGATTTTATCACCTTTGCTGCCACCTCCTGATAGATTACCGATAATGCCCGCTACATCACCGATATTAATACCACCTCCACCACCACCTGCAAATTATAATTTCAAATGATGAATTTACTTTCTCTCATCTCATCAACAAAAAAAAATTAAATAAATAAATCGTAAACTATGCTTGCTCTGATATCGTTACTATTTAGCTTTCTAATTTCTCTACAGAAATCGTGTAAATATTCCGGAACCAACTTTTCCGGAATGCTCATTTCCGGAATGCTCACACCTCTTCGAGGTTTATCCACAAACTTTCATATCTAAAATCCGCACCCAAAAAAAAAAAAAAAACACTGCTATAAAATTGCAGCATATATTCGATTTCACAATTTCTATCAATGACGATCACTCTCTATAAAAAAAAAGAAATGATTCAACTCAACAATAAAAATTCCTTTGAGAATATATGTATGGAAATATTTAAGCAAAAAATAAAAACAAAAAATACGATATGCAAAAAACACAATTTGTAATTTTTTGATTTATTTGAGAATATTTTTTTTCGTAATTTTTACTGATTTTTCATAATTAATAATTTTTTATTCATAAATATTTACAATAAAATTGATTTATGAAGGAAAAGAAATGATAATAGGAAGCCGAAAAAAAAAGAAACTTACCTCCATGTCCACCACCACCAATAAAACCACCAAGAATATCGCCTATTTGATCACCTGTAATAACTAATTGCGAGGTAGAATAAGGTATTTTAATTTCTTCATATAAAAACATCTTTCTAAATATTCTTTTACGTCAAACTCGCCGATAATAACAATCGTTTTTGCCTCGAGTTATATAATTCATAAGAGAACAACAGTAATAAATGTTCGTCATAGATGAGAACCAACATCTAAATTACAGTCTTTCCGCGTTTATAAGCCCTCCCCCCACCCATCATACAAATTGATTAGATACTAGCCCATGATGCATCATTACATTAACATCGCAATAATACTACCTTGAATTTCATAACGCTTCATAGGAACCTCTCCGGAACGATCGCGTTCCGGATCCATCATACAACAACTGAATAGACTCGACGACATTTGTATATCTAATAAATCAAAGTTGGCTCCAATACTGCCAACGTTAGGACGATCGTTATAATTTATTTTCTATAAAACGATAATTATTATAATCGCCGACTTGTGCGCATAAATATACGAGGAAATCTTCGTTATGGAACGCGAGAAAAAAAAAAAGATTTAAAAGCATTGCAATTTTTATTGGGTACATGTAATAGAGAGGCGTTATAAAGAATGTACTAATAATCGACGAGGAGAGAAGCGAGAGAGAGGGAGAGGAGAAGGGAAGCAGAGAGAGAGAGAGAAAGGGGATCATTTCGACAAATTTCACCACCCTTTTTTCAATCATAAGATCACCTTTTTTTTTTTGAAAGATGAAGAAATCCCCCTCTTCATTCGACGGGGTTAAATGGAAGTGAGTGGTCTAGAAGCACTATTATTTCTTTCAAATACTATGAAAGAAATTCACCGCATCACATATTGATCAATGAGGAAATACAACTTGAATAATATCAAAAAAAAAAACTAAAATATTACGTAGCTATGATAAGAAAAAAGAATCATATCTTAATATGCAGTTGCTTTAAAAAATTTATTATTACCTAAGTAAAGTGGAATATTTGCAGAAAAAAAAAATTAATTTACTAGAGAGATAGTAAGAATCTTTTTTTAAAAACTGTAGAATTAAATTTTTTCAGCTATAAAAAAATCTCCTCCACAAATCACGCATCATTCATAGTATAACAATGGATATCTCAAAAATCACAATGAGCTGATCGCACAATTAAACCTCTTATCTTAGTCCTAATAAACGGTAAGTAAGGAGGGGAGGGGGAAGGTGGAGGTGGAAAGGGAGTACGGGGAGGAAGGGGGAAGGGAAAAAGGAAAACGGCGGGGGAAGAGGGAAGGGAAAAAGGAAAACGGGGGGGGGGGGGGGGAAGGGAAAAAGGAAAACGGCGGGGGGAAGGGGGAAGGGAAAAAGGAAAACGGGGGGGAAGGGGGAAGGGAAAAAGGAAAACGGCGGGGGGAAGGGGGAAGGGAAAAAGGAAAACGGGGGGGGGGAAGGGGGAAGGGAAAAAGGAAAACGGCGGGGGGAAGGGGGAAGGGAAAAAGGAAAACGGCGGGGGGAAGGGGGAAGGGAAAAAGGAAAACGGGGGGGGGGGGGGGGGGGGGAAAAAGGAAAACGGCGGGGGGAAGGGGGAAGGGAAAAAGGAAAACGGCGGGGGGAAGGGGGAAGGGAAAAAGGAAAACGGCGGGGGGAAGGGGGAAGGGAAAAAGGAAAACGGCGGGGGGAAGGGGGAAGGGAAAAAGGAAAACGGGGGGGGGAAGGGGGAAGGGAAAAAGGAAAACGGCGGGGGGAAGGGGGAAGGGAAAAAGGAAAACGGCGGGGGGAAGGGGGAAGGGAAAAAGGAAAACGGGGGGGGGAAGGGGGAAGGGAAAAAGGAAAACGGCGGGGGGAAGGGGGAAGGGAAAAAGGAAAACGGGGGGGGGGGGAAGGGAAAAAGGAAAACGGCGGGGGGAAGGGGGAAGGGAAAAAGGAAAACGGCGGGGGGAAGGGGGAAGGGAAAAAGGAAAACGGGGGGGGGAAGGGGGAAGGGAAAAAGGAAAACGGCGGGGGGAAGGGGGAAGGGAAAAAGGAAAACGGCGGGGGGAAGGGGGAAGGGTGAATGGAAGGGAAGGTGAGAAACGGCCTTTTCCAGAGGTAAGATTAGGATGTATTTTTAGAATGCCATTCAATTAATTCTTCATTACAACACACTGATAATAGGCAAACGTGCAAATACTTAGCAAAGAAATTCTTATCGATTCAACTATAATAGCCATAGCGCAAATGCTTATTTATTTATTGATAAATAAGTATAAAATACTTATTTATTGATAAATAAGTACTTTATCACCTTATCATTTTATTATATTTATAAAAAAAAAAAAAAAAATTCCAAGTTCTTTCGAGAAAGTGGAATTTCCCTTTTCTACCTTGTGGGAAATATTCCACCTATAGGTAAGCAAATTGAACGATGAAATAAAATTCGTAAAATCAACAACGTTTGCAGAATAATAATGTATAAGAAAATTGTGAAGTTAGTGCGCAATAGTTAGTGAGTTGCTTTCAATGTGAAAACAAAACGTTTGTGAGAGGGTCGAGATTGATAGATATTGTTGGGGCACACGCTATAGGGCATCGCTTGAATATCACTGAAGCAGACAGCTAGCTGCTAGCAATACGATTTCTTACATCAACTGAAGCGTTAAATGCCAGCCGTACATATCACAAATAAACCAACTATACCAACCATCTTCATTACAGATTAAAATTTTTCTATCTCTAATAATTTTTTTTTAAATAAATAAAAAATAAATTCTATTTTCAAGGTAACAGCGTCAACACTCTCACCACCACTAAATCGGAATACAGCACGCTTAAAAAAATTTCTACACTTTTCTTATTTCAAGCTAAGTTAACAAAATTTTTCGACGCATTCCAAATTTATGGAACTGAAATGATGAAATTGAAAAATTTTCCACCATTTTTCATATCGCATTATTATATTCATATATAAATATTTAATAAAAATATAGGCTGCGAGAAAATCCACAAAAAAAACTCCCTCTAGCCAATATTTTGAATGCTCGAAACCTCAATCAAAGAATTCAAGTTCATCTGACTCTTACGTTTGAAGTGGGACCTCCATGAGATGAAATAGGCATGCACTGCTCAAGGTTACATATTTTGGACTTCATGTCACACCGTCTATATGCTAGCTAAATAAAAGCTTCTCCATCGCAATCTTGACCAAGCCCTCCTGATTCGCCTTTCATTGGCCATATTTTACTGAGAGAACTCGAAAAGATTCATATATCCCCCACTGAGGAGTTCAAACATTTCTAATACTCGGCCATTTCGTGAAACCCTATCGCTATAGGTTCATGATCGAATCGTAAACCTTGCATCTTCCCGTTGGTTCAATTAAAATTTTTTCAAAAATAAATAAATAAATAAATAAAAAATAACGGAAATGCATTCCAAACATAAACATAAAGAAAATGCAAATAATACGCAAATAAGCTATTCGAAACTAAAGAATACAAATCTTCAAAAACGTTTTTCTCATTTACAGCATCATATCTTACACACAATAAGAATCGATCGTCACATACAACAATAAAAGATGAACAACAACTAGCAAAAACGCACTAAAAATTTGATTCAATAGAAACTTACATGTATGCAAATTTAAATGAATAAAAATATTTGAATAATAATGGGTAGAAAAAAAAAATTTATAATCCAAAATTAGGAATTAAATAAAAATGACGGAAAAAAATATTTTCAAAAAAATTTTTTTACTTTATTCAAATATTTGCCTCATATAAGTGCTAAAATAAATTATTACAACAAATGTCTGTAATAAAATTTCCTAATTAACCTAGATAATGATCTAAAAAAAAGAAAAATTGTGATAACACCTATGAATGAAGTTGATTCATCCCATCACCTATATTCGCAGTTGCAATCGGTATAACTAAAATGGACTGACAGTCAATGCTCCTATTTATAGCTGTTACTTTAATTATACAACAGCAACGCCAAGTGAGCGATTTAACCTTTCTCGTGCGCACTGCATAATAATAATACCTATGCGCCTCCTCACATCAACTGCACTCAATAAGAGCAACTATTAGCTGAAAAATGAGCTCGAGCTTTAAAGATCACCACCTCAAAAATGAGCTCAGGCTTTAAAGATCACCACCTCAAAAATGAGCTCGAGCTTTGAAATGATCAAATTTTTGAATTATTATAAAGCCGAACATTTTCCCTTTATTGAAGATAATGGAAATAATCGAGATCCCTCAAGAAGGCATAAATTCAATCACCGCAAAAAAAACAACTTTAGGATTCCTGAATAAGATTCAAAATTCTAATACAGCGTTGAAAAAATTTCAAAGTTTTCCAGAATTGCGACGCATCTCTAATTCTCTCCATAATGTATACACTCTACACATTTGTCGTTGTTTCTGCAACCTACTAATTTGCATACTATCAAATACTTTCTCTACAGCTCTCTCTTTAGCAATTGAGAGAAATGTTCGACTTCACTTATTCATTGAATAATGGATCGCTCTGTCTATCATTGCAAATAAAAACTGCTTCGAGGTACCGTAATTCGTTTTAAATGCAATATACAGTAATTTAGTCAAACAATTCAGGGAAAGGATTGGAGAGAGGGATCGAGGGAGGGAGGAAAGATGAAGGGGGAACGAATGGACACAGAAATTGAAGGAGGGAAGAATGAGAGAAAAGAGTGGTGAGATGAATTGAGGGGGAGGGGGACAGTTAAATGTTTGAGACAGTAAAATAATCAAACGTCACATCTATCATATTCACGCAAATATGCGACTATAAACGGAGAATAAAAACTTTATTAAAGAACAAAAATATTAAAGTTTGGATTTCAAAATTTTGAAACGCTTCTAGATTACGAGCTCTGAAATTATCTATTGAATATTTTGCAGTCTTTAATAGTTCAAAGTTATATGAATGAGATCAAAGATCAAAATCCCCTTCCAAAAATAATTTCAGGCTCAAAATCTGCTCCCTAAAATAATTTCAGGCTAAGTTCCTTTTCAAAAATAATTTCAGGCTGAGAAAAAGGCTTCGAAGAGAAAATCGAAAAAAATTGATGCAACAAAAAATGGAAATTTAATTGCTATAAGAAACTTCTGCGAGAATCATTTCTTTTATTTCGCAATAAATCGCCAATCAAAAAAGAAAAAAACGAATATCGATCGTATTTCCAACCTTATTAAAAAATGTATTTAAGGTACCACCATAGAGTCCATAAAATACCTCTAAGCGATTCAGTGGAATAACGCTTGAGGCAATTCATAAATAAATGCAACATTAGACTATAACCTTTATTTAGCGTCTATTAAAAAATAAATATAAATATAAATATAAATATAAATATAAATATAAATATAAATATAAATATAAATATAAATATAAATATATATATATATATATATATATATATATATATATATATATATATATATATATATATATATATAATGTGCAATAATCCCTTCGCATTATTGGCTCACATGAATATAGAAGGCAAAGACAAAATAGGGGAACGAATAGTAAAATAGCTGAAATGTAATGATGCATCTGGATAACTCTCATCATCAGATATGTGACCACAACGTCTCTACCACCGATTCGAATATACATCAACCCAAACGGTAAAAAACCCGACGTTAACCTCACTGGAATTCAAGTCAATCGTTTTCACGAGAAAATTACACTTCTACAAAATGCGTATCAACGTAAAAAAGCGTTCACCTTAACTTATGAAGCGTTATGCTTTTCTTAGTCGTTTTGTAGATCAAGACTTATTGATAACGTCTGTCTTTTTCATCGGATCGCTAGTATAATGTACAATCAATTTGTCGAACAAATTGAATTCTTATCACTCACCTATTTTCGATTTGCCACCTCCACCATGGCGATTGTAATCATCGTTGTATCCACCCCCACCTCCTTTGTTGTGTCCTCCACCACCAAGAACATCACCTGAAATATGAAGACTTGAATAATTATTTATAGTAACTTCCTTAATTATACTGACTTGGAATATGATGCATTAATGAATTTATAAATGTACAAAAATATTTTATAAAGTTATCGCTGTTTTATTCACAATCATTAGCAATGCAAACGGTAGCAAGGCGGTGTAATCAATTGTGTTGCTCTCTCTCTCTCCCTCTCTGTATATATATATATATATATATATATATATATATATATATATATATATATATATATATATATATATATATATATATATATATATGAGGATGTCTTTAGAAAATGAAAACGTTGAAGGAAAGTAGAGATATTTTCAAACAGACGCATAACAAAACCAATTAATTATTTAGTTCCATAGTAACAAAATTAGAAATACAGATGGAAATAAATAAAAATTTAGAGAAATTTGTAGTAAATTAAAAGGAAAATTCCACAGCAATAAAACTTTCTCATCCATTATATAAAAAACAAACAGACAAACAAACAAAAAAACTTTTGTGATGTTTTTCTTCATCAACGTATACCTTTGATCAATTTTATTCTTCACTTATCAATATCTTATCTAATTTATTTTTATTGTTCTCTTAATTTGATAATGAAGCAGATAATGAAATTTGCATATTTATATTCATAAAAATTAATGAAATTTGCATATTTATATTAATAAAAATACGAACCTTCAAGCACCTACCAAGAAAAATACAGATTAACAGACATTATTGCAAAGCATCAAAAAAAAAAAAAAAAATTAGCATTTTTTCAACCATATCTATCCATCAAAATAAAATAAAAATTCCACATATTTCTCTATGAAATTTCTCAATTCGATAATTCAATCTCAAATTTCTGCATAACGTATTCATTACATTAGGTATCGCTTTTCTATGTGAGAAAAAAAAAGCTTTAAAAAAAATTAAAATTTGAAACTTTTTCAGAAGGAATTTTTTCGCATCTCAACAAATTTGTCTCAAAAAATTCAACGATTTGAACATGTACCTTGGTAGAATTCATCTTTACATTACGTTTTAGGAATTCACTTAAAAATGCAATATTTTAAGGTATGATCTGTATTGATGATCACCTTTAAAAAACTATTACATATTCACGTATATGCATAAACGTATAGCTTATCGAGTGGATTCGCCTCCACTGTAAACAGTTATCTACAACGACTTATGCAACAATAGCATCTATGTTGTATATATCGACTGTCAATTTTGGGCGACTATTAAGTCAATCATAAATCACTTAATAATGACGAAAGGGTTTGCTACTCAAAGTTTTTTTTTTTTTTAATTGGAATATTGCATATTTATTGATGGGTGGTATATAAATAAAAAATTATCTAGATTCGGGAATTTTTGCAGAAAAGTTGTAAAGTGCATTAGGTAAAAAAGAGCATTTGGGAATAAGCGATATAGACAGGGAAAATGAAATCGATACCAATAAAACCGATGATACCACCACTTCGACGACCACCGCCACCACTGCGATTGTCGTATTCATCGCCCCTTCGATCGTCATAATACCCTCCTCCACTGTAGCCACCACCCCCTCCGTATCCTCCTGCTCCACTGTAGCCACCTCCCCCTCCATATCCTCCTCCCCCACTGTAGCCACCACCACCTCCATATCCCGCTCCTCCACCATAACCACCGTAGCCACCTCCTCCATATCCGCCATATCCTCCACCTGTATATCCTCCGCCTCCTCGGTCGTCTTAATAATTAGCACCACCTCGACCATCATCATATCCGCCTCCACTTCCGCCATAATGACCTGCACATTTGTGAAAGCATTTTGTGGGAAGAAAAGCACAAAGGAAGTTGAAAATGAAATTGCAGCGATAATTAAGGTTGCATGGGAATGTGAGTTCTACTTCGATAATCAATGCATTCTTAAGGAATCTATTTTTAAAATATAGGAACATATTTTATCATTATTATTAATAATATTGTAAAACTTATACTGCAAATATTATCAGCGCTTTGAATCTATTTCCCAAATTATATGAATCTCCCATTAGAAATATTACAGCAAATGATTTATAAAATAAATAAAATAACCCGCAAATAAACAGTAAACTATGAATTGATTTGAATGGAATATCAGTAAACAATATAACTCTTTATTCCATTTTTAAAAATAATCTTACATATAGACACTTATATTTATCACTAACAGAGACTATCACATTACTGAGTAACCTATCAGCCAAATAATAACAGTAACCCGAATAGTAATACTATTAAGAGAATATACTGAACAACTCGTTTCTATACTGCGATGGTCCTTAGCGTTCCTAATTCATGCTCACTTTCAACAACATTCCCCATCCAATAATCTTTTTTAAATAGCCAATAGCATTAAATTTTGAAGTTTTCTAGAACGCTAATAATAAATAAAAGCAATTTTATGAAAGCAAAGGCAAATAGCTAAGAGGAAGCATGCAAATTATGCACACACAAAAAACAGCACCAGGTGTTAGCGACATAAGAAGCTTCAGTGCTTTCAAGCATTTCATTCGGTTCTCAAATGCCATTAACAGCCATGAAAAGAAGCCTTCTAATCTGTGAATATCTAACAGCTTCATATTATTAAGCCAGAGGATGCAGAAGAAAAGAAAGCAAAAGTATCTATGCTAATTTACATAAAATTCAATCTCCATATAAAACTATTTAAGCGTTGAAAATTCCCTCAATACTGAGCACATGTAGTCAAAAAAAAAAAAATTCAAAGTTATAGAGATGGCGATATTAGCTGCTCGAATTTTTTTAAAATTACCTTTTCAAATTTTTTTTTAAATTTAAAATTAAAATTTTTGAATTTAAAGTTAAATTCCTAATTATTATCTTTCAAGAATTTTCCATCGTTTGCAAAATAATTCATCATTCAAAAATAAATTATGCAAATAAAAACAATAAAGCATAAAAAAATAAAGCAAATGTAAAGAAAAAAGATTATAAAATCCATTACAAAAAAATGAGTGTTTAATTGTTCAAAGCAGAAAAGAAGAACAATTGGCATATTTCCAATTTTTTATACTATTGAAAAAAAACTCATCGCAACAAAAAATTTCCACATATCATGTGCATGGAGATAATTTTAGGCGTGAAATATGTAGCATATTAGGTACTAAAATTGAAATGGAATTTTAAAAATTCAAAAAATTATTGCAGATCAAAAACCTCAAATAGGAATTGCTGTCTGAAATTCAACTAAAGTTTTAATTATTGAAAACGATAAAAAAATTAAAATCAATAAAATTAAACTTATTTATAAACACATCACCACAACACAATACCGATTTATGATTGAAACATGCATTCGAATACACAAAACTGCTTTTTACATCGTTCAAAGAATGATGAGGTATTCACTGGTCCCCTAAATTAGCCCACTTACCACTAAATAAGTACCGTATAACGTTTAATAGAGCCGCATATAAAACTTCTTTTCTAATTTGAAATAACGCTGATTCAGAAGCTTCGAAAATCCGGTCATTTTTGCAATAAAATACTTAGATAAATAACTCAGAAAGCATGTTACCACTTCATAGAAAAGTGAAGAGCATTTCTCTCAACAAAGTATCGTCCAATTTCCATTCAACATGTTCTCTAACATAATAGAAGCCCTATTTATAGGACCTTCCCCCACCCCTCTGCCACCATGTTAGCAAATCTGACTCCTTTCGGCGATGTAATTTTACAGGATTTGGATTTCGACTCGAAATCATAAGGTAAATCGAGCTCTTCGTGATTAAAAAGATTCCGCTATATATATATATATATATATATATATATATATATATATATATATATAAAACAGAATAAACGATAAAATATATAAAACGTGTCTCTGTGTTAGATGCGTGTGTAGTAAACGAAGATAGATAAAAACCAGAAGAATTCTTACCTCCACCACCAAGGACGTTGTCAGCGAGTCCTCCCAAGAACTGGCCTGCACCACCACCGACTTTGTTTCGTAGCAGATCACCCGCTAAATTACCAATCAGTCCACTGAACTCATCCTCTTTTAGCTTCACCTGTAAATACTCTTACATGCATTCGGATGCCAGGCATCAGTATTACCCCATATAAATATGGTATTTCACATAAAATTCCATATTACAATACCTGGTGGAGCATAGTAGGCCATCAAGTTGTAGACATACATCTACCATACAAGAGAATACAGTACCTATACAATATAGTAGAATATAGTATATGACCTTTTTCACTGTAGAGTACAAAACATACTACCATATTAAAATGCAATACTTAGAAAACACTGTATGTACCTTCCTGAAACTACCATTCCTGAAGATAACAGCTGACATAGGTGAACCCTCAATATTATGTAACGCTCGCATTAAATTCCTTCTTCCGAAATTCTTGAAGCTTCTTTATTCAATTTCAAAAGGTAATTTTACCGCTACCAGTAAAATTCATAGTTCAAGATTGCACACAATTCTAGTTTCCTCCAGGGAGAGCGATTAGTAGAACAATTCGTCCCATTACAACCCCTTCCCCTCTTCAACAAGTTCTAAATAGCATCCCATCACTATATATATATATATATATATATATATATATATATATATATATATATAGTCAAATTTAGTAGTGTGTCAACTAGTACCCTATTCAATCATTATATTGCCTAGTAAAGGCAAATAAATTCAAGCCAATTAGTTTCATTTGCACATTTCCATCTCAATACCCATTGAGTATTTTCAATATTATTCACATGAAGAACAACTCTTAGCACCTGATTGGCAAAAAAAGTTGGTAAGCAGTAATCAAATTTGCTAGTTGCCAAAATGCCAAAGTGGTGAATTCCCATCTGACTTTTTTTTTCTATTTTTCACTAAAAATTGGAATATGAAAATTAGCAAATATCAGTTAATCACTGATATATATATGATTTCCCCCATCTATACAATATATTCATGAGGAATAAACGCATAAAGAAATGCGAAAAAAAAATGAGTTTAAAAATAATATAAAAAATTCATAATAATAAATATTAAAAAAAAGACTTTTTAAAGTCATACCACCACACATTGTTCCTCGTTCATTCTGCCACTTATTGCTATTTGAGCCTTTTTCAATGAATAGGCTGAAAAAAGTTCATTAAAAATAATACTTTTAAAGGACAAATTTGATAGATGAGCGCAAAAAACCATCAAAATTCACCGCAAAAAAAAGCATTTGCAAGTTCAGAAATATATAAAAGAAGAGAAACTATTGTGTAAAAATATTTGAAAAAAAAAATTAAGAAAAACGTATAGCTTAGAGAAATAACTTCTATGCTTATTAACATTTTAAAATAAAATCTTCAAATAAAAAAGAAAACAATGCTAACGTGCATTAAATTAATGCAAAATTAAAAATATTTAGCTGTAAGATTTTGTCTTCGCTGAAGTGATCTAAAAATTTGAATATTCAAATGAATCAACACAAAAATCCACTCATATTAAGGCCAATTATTCGATCATTTTCATCAGCAATGTGAACTTAGCCATCACGGACGAGTATTTTAGGTCGTTTACAACAAAAAAAGGAGGACCAAAGGGAAAGGGGAGGCAAAGGGGATGGGGAGCAAAGAAGACGGAGGGGGAGGGGAAGGGGAGAGCGGAGGAGAGGGGTCAAAGGGCAGAAGGAGGTTGCATTGAACTAGCTTTCAATAAAGATATATCAAATTACAGTATTCGTACTGATCTACTGGTTAACCTCAATTTTACCGTACGGGAATTCCTACTCCACCTGACATATCGTTAGAGTGTCACCTATGCAGTTGGCAATTGCCGTCACGGATGGCAATAGCGTTCACGAATGAGTTTTGTGATGCAATTATGTCTCACAATGTGTTCACAGTTTTCTTTTTTTTGAAACTCATCTCAGACATTTGCGCCAGAATTTTTCCAGAAAAAAAGTATTTATTAATGCATCGACAGCTATGAGTAAATGAAAATAACAAAAACGGCTAAAAAGTTTTAAACTTTCACACGACTTTTTTTTGCATTAATACGACCGCACTATTCACACGAAGCGAAGAAAATGATATCATCCTTATATAGTCGCATTTTAGCTGACTAATTAGATCAACAGCATTGTTTATGTAAATGACGTCATCTAGTTTTGAAATGGCTGATGACTTGGCGATGACTCATCCGGCATCCTAGCGGTTAGTTAAAGGGACATGCCCATTGCACTTTCAATGTTTGTGATAGCTTCATCTTTCAATAATTAGCTATGTGTTTTGAAGTTCATAAACAAAATAAAAGACGGATTCCTTTGCTAGCATTTAAATTTTTGGTACCTTTTATGATCAAAACCCTCTTATCTCCCCCTTTCCGTTATTTGTTTCCGAAAAAGGGGGTCCGCCACCATGATAAATGCGCACAAAGGAGGAATGGGAAGAGGTGATTTTTCGTTTAGCGATGGACGGAAGTAATCACTTATATAAAAAGAGAAACAAAATGTAATGAACCCTTATTTACTTAAAATTTTTCCCTTCCCTCTCCCCTCCCCCCTTTCCCCCGGGTAAATTTTATTTGACAAGCGATTGCTTAGAAAGAAAAATCTTTCTCTAGCTCTATATCATCGAAAACTTGCGAGGAAAGCCAAAATGACAAATCGCTTTTAAATTCCCAAAAAAAAAAAACTGAGTAAAATGTTTAGTGAATAAGATAGAAATTTCACTAACGCCATCTCGTTAGCGTTCATCCTCGAAAAGAAAGCAACACCCAACTAGGAATTATTGATATTCCACAACGCTTTAAAGGGATACTGTATTTGAAAAATGCTTATTTCATTATCAATCAATAATCGAAGTGCTATCCTTAAACAATTTTTTTTTTATTATCAAAGAGAGAGAAATGAAATGAAATTAATAATGCATTCAAGCGTGAAGATAAAAATGACAGTTGCGCAGTGTAGCTATGATAAATTATTTAAATCACCCCTTAAAATACTATCCTCTATGCGCAAAAAAAAATGTTAGTGCTATTTATTTTATTATAGCCAAAGTCGCTTCATCACTGTTCTCTAATTCAAATCAACTCCAATTCTTGCAGTTACATCAAAGCTGAAATGAACGATCATTTCAAAAATAAAATTTATGCAAATTTTAGCCAAATTAAAGCATCAAAATGCTTTAATTTGTCTAAAATTTGCATAAATTTTCTAAAATTTGCATAAATCGAAATAATTGAATTTAAATACTAATAAAGCATCATTATCTAATCCATTATTCACCAAGTACGAATATAAGACTTCGATAAAGACTACATTCAAATCCAAAGTGAGGATATCGAGAAAGAATTTGCCTCAAGAAAAAACATCACCAATAGCAGTAAATTGCAATCAATGCAACTGGACCAAAAAAAAAAACTTATGCAATCGATTTTAGTTGCATTCTATTGCACATTACATAATTGTTAATGCTTGTCATTCGAATAAAAGTCTGTGAACGATTAAAGACTTAGCTGCGATATGCTAGTGGGAGGAGGGGAAGGTGGGGGGAGGGGGTAGTGGGGGGGGGGGGGTAGTGGGGGGGGCAATTATCAAAATCTAATACACAATCAAGGATGGCATAATTAGATTAAAAAACAAAGTGGGAGGGAAGAAGGCAGCTGAAGAGTCTATACGATCGTCTCAATCAATTAAAGTTATATGCAAATAAGCAAATGATATAATTTGAATAAATGGAATTGAATCTATTTCTCATAATTTGAATAAATTTTTTTCTGTCAAAGGAAAAAATTCAATAGGTAAAGAAAATCTCAAATGAAAAATTTCTCGAAATGGCCAATATGGCCAATTTGGCCAATAGTGGCGACCTTTAAAATAGACTCGGACATAATTGAGAGAACACCATTAAAAAAGAGCATTGTCAATAAGTGATGCTCAAAATCGATTTGCCTTTAAAAAGGAATAACTATGAAATTATTCACCTTGATGATTCATCGATCCCATAAAAATCGCAATAAACACTTCGATGGGCAAACTATTCGACTCAAGAAGAAGAAATTCGCAACGAAAGCAATGATTTAAACCTGTCTATATACCTGTGCATCGGTATATATCTTTATCTATATACCGGAAATAAATCCATTTTAAGAGTCACTGAACAAAAACAAAACAAGAGAATATTTTCATAGAGAGAAATTAGAGTCAAAATTAAGTTTTATTTATTATTGTTTTATTTTATTTATTCAACTATCGAGCCTTATAATTCAATTTGCTTTATTCTAATAATTGCCATTATTGGCCATATTGGCCATATTGGTGTGGAAAGCCTTGAATTGTCATATGCAAAATCATCAACGTCGCAATTAATCTAAGGGACTATTTTATAAGACAGTAAAGATGCAACATTACAGCATGATCGCATATAACCTCAACAACTGATTCTGAAAGGAAAATACGGTCATATATCATCTATAAACGGTAAATAAGTTTAATAAGTTTAACGCATAAGATGGATTAAATATCCTTATCAGATAAGATGGATTAAACATCCTTATCAGATAAGATGGATTAAACATCCTTATCAGATAAGATGGATTAAACATCCTTATCAGATAAGATGGATTAAACATCCTTATCAGACGGGATCGATATCGATGCAATAAAAAGAATAGAGGTTGCAATGTAGCATTTTATTCAGTCTCTATAATGATGCAACCATGGAGACCGCTGGAGAAAAAATCCTCGAAATGTTCTGCATCAAGGAGAGTAAAGAGAACTGGAAAAATGCGCCAACTTGAAAGATGAATCTAAAGCAGAAAATACAAAAAACACATATTAGTGCTTTAAATAAATTTAAGAGAAAATCTGAAAAAATTGTGGAATTATTGTTGTTGAATTTAAAGAAAAAAAAATTTGTAAATGAAGAATGAAAGAATGTAGATCAACGCAACATGGCCGACGATCGATAAGCAAAGAAAAATTGTAAACGACAGCAATAAACCAATGCAAAAGGATGAGAGATAATGTTTTAATGAGAGGGTGCAGGGAGCGAGAGCACAAACATCATGCAGGTTAGAATGGAGAGCGGGAATCAGCTGAAATGAGCTGTCGGCTCCATTCTACTGCTAGGAGGGATTTGTTCCGCTTCCGGTTTGCAAAAGGACTTATTCCGCTTCCGGTTTGCAAAAGGATTTATTCCGCTTCCGTTCAACCTGGTCCGGAATACTTTCCCGTTTTTTGTGGGAATGCATCGAAAAAGAAATTGCTCAAAAGAAAACAGGTTTTTCAAGTGAAATAGCACGTTTATGCATTATAAAACGTAATGATAATGCCAATGATAGTTAAAATTAGCATAGACTGCTGCCTGTGTTATAAACAGCTATAGTGCGGCCTGTGTTATAAAAAATTACAGTGCTGCCTGTGTTATAAATAGTTATAGTGCTGCCTGTGTTACAAACACAGTTAGTTACCGTAACGAAAGCTCGAACCAAGAAAATCGTAGCGTAAACCAATTTTGTGCTGAATAAACAGCGAAGGAGCATAATTGGTATTGAAACAGGTAAACATCGATAGAAAAGTATTGCCAAGTATAAAAAAAAATTTTTTTTTTGAGTCAGACAAAAAGGCGATTGAGATAATCATGGAAGGGATTTGGAGGAGGGTTGGGATAAAAGGGGGAGGGATTAATCTCAGCTTTGAGATATCACCATTAAAAAAAGTTAAAAATGAAATTTTTTTTTAAGAAAATGAAATCGTTAAACAATATCAATCGAATATGTGACCGGTGAACGGCGAAAAAAAAATCTCTAAGCTAAAAATTATATTCCAAAATAAATAAAATGGATTTCAGGAAAAATTGATAAAAATCCTAGCGGAATCATTTCAACAAAAAAATTTAAACAAACGAAATGAGAAAACCTTATAGGCAGTATTTGAATCGGACAGATCGAATTGAATATACGAAAAGAATCGATCTGCTTCGATCATGTAAATTATAAAAGAAATAAAATTTTAGATAGAATATCGTAAATATCAAATGAGTTAATCTTAAACTTGCCAACAAATATACTCAATGATTCAATAGCTGAAAATGAAGATTTTTGATGTTATAATTTTTGTTAGTGAAGGAACAACGTAGAAAACATTTCTAATCGCTAAACTAAACATCTCTATCTCAGCGGATATTATTTGTAAAGAAAAATAATTTAATAAAGAAGAAATTAGATGCAAATTAATTATCGAATACCAACTTAGTTACAAACTTAACTACGTATTATGACATCAACATCACATTACAAATGGCTATAATATGGTAATAAAACATCGATACACACTCTTAACAATGCATCAATTGATAAAGGCAGCAATGATAAAAGCAACATAAAGGAGGCGGATAAACTTATAATCATATAAATACACATATACACATCGTCACCCACTCACTTCTATTCGGGCTAATCTACTTAAGGTGATACTGTAGAGAGAGCGATACTGTAGAGAGTGATACTTTAGAGAAGGTGATATAAATCAAAGAAAAATTATGTCGAACACACTCTTATCGCTTAGATAATATCAATACCTACCTCAGAAATTTGTTCGTTACTAATTATAGTATGAATAAATTAGCTTTATGTATGCACTGATGGTCAAAGGTCAATTAAATAGTGTGGCAATCACAACAACGCAACGCAGACAACAAAAATTATTTCAGTTCACTGGTCATTCGATAGCAATGCAAAATGGCCCAGCTCAAGAAAATGAGTGCGAACCTTGAGTTCGAGCTTTTGCTAATAATACTCAGAATACTGAGGTCAAGCTTTTGCTACTGATATCAGAACAGAGTCCAAGTTTTTTGCTAATACTAGTCATTTATGAAAGATTCCCTCTTGTAAATAATAAATTAGTGCAATATTTACATGCAAAGAGTGACTCTGTAATGGATTAGTGATGTTCGCTGTTCCCGAGAGTGAGGTTAGGTGCAAATCAAACCTGTTTACCCACATCTTTTCCCACCTCCCTCATAATATTCCTCATCACTAAACCAGTTTCATAACGCATTTATGTATTAGTCGATAATTGCTTGCGCTATGCATTAACAATGATATCAATTGGTGCAATTATCATTTACATTGCTCCGTGAATTATTGAAGTAAAATGCACAAATAGAAATTACAAAAAACATATCTTTTAGCGAAAGCCTCTTGATGTATCTAAAAGCATGTATATATATATATATATATATATATATATATATATATACAAATATATATATATTTATATATATATATATATATATATATATATATATATATATATATATATATATATATATATATATATATATATATATACTGACAGATTGCAATCAATGCTTTATGCCAAAATCGTAATATTTAAGGCTTTCTCAAGCATACAATGGAACTGGAAAAAAAAAACGAGATCAAGAAGCACGTCGACAATGAAGCAAATAGGTTTGTTGCAGTGATAAGAAATGAAAAAAGAAGCCGATAAGATGGGGAAAAAAAAGTTGACGTTATCAGTATTAGTGATTTAATGCAATCATAAAGCAAGTATCAAAAATCACTGATAACAAATAATACAACTTATCAACGTCTCAAATGTTTGTTTTTATGATTGATATTTATTAAAGAGCTTCAATAAAGGCGTTGATTTTTTTTTTTTGTTAGTGAAAATTAAAAAGATTATAAATAAATTTACATTTCCAAATATCTATTTAAATAAACAAATTAGCAAATCTATGTAAATTGCAAAATTAATATTTAAATTTTAAATAAATCAATAAAATGATTCTATCATCGTGAAAGAATCTTTCTCAAGCATATTAGAAGATACTCTACCAACTGAAAAGAAAACGATACAAAAATAAATAAGTGAAAAAACCCTTTAAGTTCTAGGTGTTATTTAGGTCGGAGTCATTTTTTGAAATTAAACGCTCCGTATTCATGTATTAAGGAAAACTACCCTGAAAAAACCTCTTAATTTCTGGGACTTCTTCAACCTGGAGTCATTTTTGAAATTAAACGCTCCGTATTCGTATATAAAGTAGCACTGTCCTATATTATTAATCATTGCTTTGGGAGTTTTTAGTAACAGCACTAACAATATATAAAAATAATGGATAAAAGTAACGCAAAATCTGCTGTAGCGGTAGAAAACGAGAGAACAAACGCATCGACGAGTAACAAATACATCAATGCCTATCGCGATCTAACTCTTCCATTCGTAATTCGTTTCATTAAAAACTACAGCATAAACGTGACTGGCACCGAGTTGATGAATCATAAACTAAAGAGAGAGGGAGAGAGGGAGAGAGGGAGAGAGGGAGAGCGGGAGAGAGGGAGAGAGGGAGAGAGGGAGAGAGGGAGAGAGAGACAGTTCAAAGGTATATGTTGAAGTGTTCATCATGTATTATGACCAAAGGGGATTTACATTGTGCGCCATAGTACTGCACCCTTCACAGATCTTTTTTAATTTAAAAAAAAAATTGATTTTTTATGAGCAATTGATTGATCTATATTGATCATATGCAAATATCTCCTCGAAATCCCATCAATTCGATTTTCTTTTCGAATAAAAATAACAAATTTTTCTGTACAAAAATAATAATTAAGATAGTAGAGCGTCGAGTCGCTGTCTTCTCCTCCATGGGATTGTGCTCCGTGAAAAATAGCTAAAGAATGTTGCCTATAAAAACTATACAGATTTCGGGTCTCCTTGTTGTTTTATTTACACAACTACTGTAACGGAAGGGTTTATGGCACACGTGGCTGGCGAGAGCGTTCAATTTCAACCTTCCTAACGAATTTCTCCACTCACAATTACCTCAGGTTAGAGTTCTTGACTAAATCTTCCGCCAACAGCTACCTCAAGTGATCACCACTCAGTCTCAATCATCAACTCGGTAACAAATTTGCCCATCTTTATTGAATTAAAGAAAAAAAAAAACTTCTAAACTAAAAAAAGAAATCGTTCGTTTATTCCGCTTCACTTAGTTCCATATCTCCGCTCGAAGGGAATTAGAAAGCCGACAAAAATATGCAATATTCCATTTTTGTCTTTCGGTATACTTCTTGAACTCATTGATTGTTACGCATTATCTTTCAAAAAATCAGCAATCAGCGTAGTATTTTTCTGCATCTTCATAGTCGAAGATATTCAACGATGAAGCGTTTGACTACGATGTGAGCATCTTTGAAATTCTAGAATCCATTCGTTATACATCTACCCAAGTATATACCCAAGATTCGGATATACCTGGGTAGACTAGAATCCATAATTCTATTTCTAAACGAATATCATCCGGTTTTCTTACAGTTGCACGTCGTTTCATTTTTCACAAAAATTTCTTTAGCTATTGTCAACAAATATAATTGCTGCAAAAGAATCTTTCGTGTAAATATAAGTCAACATTTTTGAAGTTAATGCATTTAAGATATCGCTAAAACTTTTGAGAGAGAGAGAGAGAGAGAGAAAAAAAAAATGAAAACTTCTAGCACAATCACTCTCTCCCTCTCTTCCTAACCCCTCTTCCCTTTCCTTTCTTTCATCAAAAACAAAAGTGAAAAAATAAATCAATTCAAAAATTTGCATTAAATTTACAAAACTCGATTAAATTTAGAAATATATACACTATACCAAATATAAACCATAATAAATTTATATTCGTATTTATAAATGCTAATTTATATTTATAAATTTTCCGCATTAGATGTTATAAAATATTCCCTCTATAATATCAGACCTCTTTTATCGAATATGACCAACAATATAGAACAATAATATTTAGTCAGGATAAAAATTGCTAGCAAATAAATACATCTTTTATTTAATTATAATTAAAAAAAGTAAATATATAGTAAGAGAAGTTAATTTAATCAAGCGAATACTTTATGAGGTATTAATTCAAATTCATTAATAAAATTCATTAACGAGATAATAATGAATTAATTTTATTCCAAACTTAAATATTACTATTATTTTGGATAAATTACTCCATTTTAATTGATAAATTGATTAATTGATTAATATTATTCTACTATAAAATAGAATTAAAGGATGCTTTATTGCTATACTCATCACGGCACTTCAATATTGAAGAATATTTTCTTATCGCATCCATTGAAAATCTAATGGTATTGTTGACGATATGAACAGAATGAAAATCACTGAAAATATATATATACAGCGAAAAATTCGCAATAAAGAAATATTTATTTAATTATTTAATATTATATTTGAAAATACTTTTTTAGTGATAAAAGAAAAAGAATTAAAATATATTTATTATCACTTCAATTTAATATTATTTCTTAGCAATGATAAAGATAGAATATTTTTTTTTTTAGAAAAATCGAATATGCAAATTTCAAATTAACTAAAAAAAATGTTGGAAAAATGTAAATCCACAAAAAATTCATACATATACCCAGCATGTGAGGGTATTTATACAAGAGATACACTGATCTACATAATCTTCTTTCTTGTCTAGAAAGAGAACTTTTCAGTGAAGAGAACAGGACATATTATGACTTAGTGGACATATCCCTCCCCACCCCCCCCCCCAATTATTATTTAGTTGACATACCCCCTCCCTATTACTATTTAGTGGACATATCCCCCCTCCCTCCCTTTTTAGCAAACTCTCTCTTCAAGTGAGAATCTAACAATATTTAAAGAAGTACCCCCCCCCCACCAAAAAAAACAAAAATAGATTAATAAAAAAATCATTCAATCCAACTCCACTCAAGTTTTCTAATATATAAAAAACAACTGGAAATAATATAAGTTTAAATACTAAACAGCAACGATTCGCTTACTATGTATATGTTAGTATATGTTAATAGTACTGCGTACGCAACCTCTAACTTATTTGAGCAGATAATTCATTAAGGGCATCGTAGAAGATAATATTAATAACAAAATACCTCTTAAATTAAAAAAAGACTCCGACAAGCCCTTTTCTCTTTCCTCCCCCCTCCCCCCAACAAAAAAAGCAAAAAATAAAATTAAATAATAAAAAATAAAAACAAACAAATTATGTGTCAAGTTTCACGACGGATAGTTTGTTAGATATTGAATTTTGTCGCATAAATCGAATGTCGATAAAAGATGACAATTATAAGACTAGAAAAATAAGTTTAGATCAAGTGCATATGCAACTACAGTCACTAGTTTAACATCAAGAAGCTCATGTTCTACCTTAGGTTATTGCAATGAAGTATCCCATTTATGAACAGTCAAATGCTCTACTTGCTGAAGAACTTACTGCACAACTCAAAACACAACTTACTCCTGAAAAAAAAACAAAAAACAAACAAAAACAAATCAAACAATATAAAAGCACAAATGACTAAAACAATAAAAAGAGACGAAGGGGGTCACGTCAATCACTCAATAAAAGTATAGTGAATAAAACATCGCAACTGAACGCAAATGCGTGCAATATCTTGGCTCAAGCATTAAACGCAATAGCACAAAATAAGTCAAGTTCAGAATTCGATAAATTTTGCATAGCGATAAGCTCCGTATGAGCGATCACTTTCCTGCTCAAATTCTCGACCACTCTTCTCCAAGAATTTCTTTTCGACTTGCTTTTCGATCAAGTCACTTAGAGTTACTTATATTTTTCAGGATTTATCAAATGATAAAATTGCCACTTAAAGCGCTAATTTCATCTGTATCGTTCAAAACGCTTCCAATCCAGCTGTTTTATAGAATAAACGATCTTGTAAAATTTTTGGAAAAGCACAACACCTAAGGGTTCTATTTGAGGCACAAAGCAATATGCGATCAGATGCTAATCAATGAAGATGATAAGTAAAATTTTATTATTTGTTTAGTTGTAAAGGACACTGAAAGAGTATCTGTCAAATGATGATCGCTGAGATTTTCGGCAATATCGTTTTAATTGTTAATCATATTTCATCGTCGTGAGATTCGCTTCTCACAAGTACACAGAATACTGTGGAGGAGATCCCTTTTGAGTTGTATTTGTACTCGATCCACCACCCGATGATGCATCAGGCTCATTTTGGTCTGATACCCCATCGTTTTTGGGTGGCAAATTGACTGAAAATGAAATTGCTCTCTATCGCAGCGATAAAACAGAAATTGGGAATTGGATCAAGAAATCTAGCATGAGCTCAGTTTTTTAGAGTTTCGCCTATCAGATCAACCGATTTCACAATAATTGAAAAATTTAAATAGTTCCCTTAGAAACTGTTTAATTCTTTTACGCAAGCATCGTAGTGGTGGCTATGAATGCACCGTAGTGGTCACTATGAATGCATCCTAGTGGTCACCATGAATGTATCATAGTGGCCACTCTGACCTTCTAAAAAAGCATTCATAAAAATTTTTAAAAACTTTTCAAAAAACAATTCGCTACTTCAAATTCTATCAGAAGCATCAGCGAAAAAACTTTCGCAACATTGCAATCAATTAAATATTTTCTAACAAAAAAAAAAGAAATTACACTCTAATGAATGTGATAAACGATTAATGAAGCTCACCGTATTGTGAGTTAGTCACCTTTTTCTGCGGGGATGTCTTTCCTTAAAAAAAAATTTTTTTTTACTTAATTAATACGCATTTCTATATAATCAAATTATAATTAAATATATTTAAATTTAAATACATTTAATTAAATACATATATAATTAAAATAAATTTAAAAAAGTAATACGGTTGTAGTAATCCTTAATGCAATTAAGCTTGCGTTCAACAACATATATAAATGCAAACAAATTGAAAAGATTGAATCAACTCAAGCAAGAAGCATAGTAAGAACCCCAATTGCGGAGAGTTGTTGGCATTCTGCGCAAAGGCGATATCTACTACATTTGGAAAACACTGCTGCGCTTATCACTGAACGAATCATTTATATACCCTTAGCGCGCGTTAAGACATACTTTGTCATTTGACCGCTCTACTTTATATCTACTTTATTCAGCCCACTTCTATAGGATGATCTACGCTTTCCCATATCTCCCCCCACCCCACTGCAAGAAGATACTCTCAAAGTGGCGCAAATGTGCTATCAACGTTGATGATCTACCTCCTTCAGATCGTTCATAATTACAGCTATAACTGCACTTCAAAATACTCTCTCCCGAATAACTCAGCAAGACGTGATAAAATGGAAGAAGATTCATGATATCGTTTTCATAGTCTGCGATTGAAACTGTATTCTCCTTCATTCGTCATCCCATTAATCACAAAAAAATATAAATATTACATATTTTATAGGGTAATCAACTCTATGTAATAGAACGACACATAAGTATATATAAGCAAAACTAAACGTTACGAAATCCTCAATTATTAAACCCATAGACATCACTATAATTCCCATCACCATCGATAGACAAAAAAAGCTGTAATAGAACAATTCTCGAATAATTCAATCAACAATGAATACTAACCAGCCGAGTATAAGTAGTGTTCACTACGCACATTACTCTCATCGCCACCATAGTTGTATTCTTGTTCATCTACGCCGCCATAGTCGACTTCTTTATATTTGACATTTGAAGTATTAACACCCTCGCTTGACACACTCGACGATGAGGGCTTGGCACTCGACTCATCCGATGAGGACGGCTTGGCACTCGACCCATCCGATGAGGATGGATTGGCACTCGACCCATCTGATGAGGATGGTCTGGTACTCGACTCATTCGAGGATGCCTTAGCAGTCGATACTGCACCCCCTCAATAAAGTATACACGTAACTTCTGTAGAAATAAAACAGGCTTTTTTTCTGCCATCGTATCTCCACCATCAAAAAATATTGACACATCTAAACGAAGTGTCACTTTTTATTGGAATTTAATTCTCAACAGATACTATCGTGTTGTGAATCTAAGAGGGAAAAATTTTTTATTATGCTAACCGATAAATTTCGCCCGAAATAGATCAACATATCATCTAAAATAGTTTCAATTTCATCAGAGAATAATGAAAAGAATAATTTTTTATAGTATTTAAATATTTTGCAGCAGAATTCTGAACAAGTGAAATTATTGCAAAAATCAGAAGGATGTCCATCTTTATGGAAAAACATTAAGTGACGTAAATAGTATCATCACAGATAAACGCCAAGAGCGACAACCATACCAATTTACTACTTACTCATTAATATCATTAATACGTTCTCATCAACAGTGATATATACAATCACTACGAACGTTTCATTGCCAGTTCATCAAATCCAAAAAAAAAAAAACGAATTCAATCCGTCTTTCATTTATACCGTCGAATTTGGTGCTGATATAGGAAAAACCTTGAAGACAAAAAGCCTTTTGGTCATATTATTAATACTTTTTTCTACAACGTTCAGTAAAACTGGATATAGGCGAGAGTAAGATTATGCAATGAAATCAGGCAATTGTGAGTTTTCACGACAATTTCTGGAATTTATTATTGATTTTCATTGCAATGTTGCATAGATTTTAAAAATTATAAGGCAAACCTTGTGGCGCCGAAGAAGCAGATGAAGCCGTCTTAGTGACATTTTTTTTATCCTTTTCTGAAAAAATGTTATATGATTTCAACGAAGTGATTATGTAATAGAAAATAGCCGCCGAATAGCATCCGAATCATCATCTACAATCACTTAACGATATCAACAAATTACTCGTCAATTTATTCTTTAATAATAAGATTTTCATATTTAAATAATAAAAAGAATGTGTAGTTTTATGGTTTAAAAAATTATAATATTAGGCGCATTCATGCAAAAAAAAAACTTCGAAATAAATCAAACGACTACTTGGAGAGGTTTACTGCTAAAGTTTAGCTCCGAGGTCGATCAAATCATCTCGGAGTTAAACTCCGAGATAATCAAACCATCTCGGAGTTAAAATCATCACCAAGTTCTCGACGAAATTTTAAAATTCTCGATGAATTACCTAATTTTGGCTTTATTGCTCGCACTGACCTCAGCACACGTCCCACTGGCGCACAAAATGTCACCTCTTCTAATTCTTCATCGTTGTCGCTATCCTCTTCTATAATAAACGACAAAATAAATTATCAGATATGTAAATATACTATAAGTGAGATAATTCCTTACTTTTACTATCGTAATGGTCTATTCATTTTTGTTAATAAATTCCAAAGTCGTAAATACTCATCAGTTCCCAATAATTAACTGCATCTTTCATCCCTCAACCTCAATAGTACAACAAGAAAATAATCTTAATAAACATGCCCGAATTGATTAGGACAACTAGCAAATGAAAAATTCAACATCAACGAGTTCATATCTACGAAAACCAATCGATAAAAGTGAAATCCCATATGAAAATATTTGCATATTCAATGAAATGCATAATTAATTTTCCATTATAAATCAAAAGCAAAAGGAACAGGAAATTCGTTCATAATGAAACATTTACTGAGACACCTTCATAGTTGCTGTTTTCTGAATTTTAAAAATGTGCCCACAGATGTGTTTATAATGGGAATAGACAAAACTAAATTGAGTGAGACTGACTCACCTTCTGATGGAACGGTTTCCATGCCTTCGCGTTGACGCACTGGCTCTTCAGCCATTGCAGCCTGTTTCTCTGGAATACCCTTAACTGCGGCCGATACTTGAGCATCGCCGATGGGTTGTTGCTGCTTCTCAACGGCTTCTGAAAAATTGTTTTTTTTTTCGGGGGAAAAGTGAGCCAATGCCTCATAAATAAACTTGAAACTTGAACAATTATATGAGTTAATTATTAAAATTAACTCATATAATTGTTCAAGTTTAGAAGCTCAGATTTGACAGCAAAACGGCACTGAAATCTTTCGAATCGAAATCAGCATTATCCCAATTGTCACATAATTACTTTTAGCAATTTTATATCAAAACAATTTGGAATATTTGCATCTATTGCGCATTAAATGTTATAGTTGAATCTCATATTTTCACAGATGGCAAACTTTTTTTAAGGAAAATATATAAATTTTTTTTTTTTTGAAATATAGCGAAAAAATAAAGTTTGATTTATTAATGAAACAAAGAAGACGATAATCTTAATGGTACTCTTCTCATGGATATTTCAAAAATTATATCATGAGAGGCAAACGGTCTTTCGTTTATTGCAAGCAATAATAAACGCGAACAAATTACCTAATTAAGCATCGGAAGTTTAGGCAAAGTAAACTTCATTCGGCTTCATGCAAAGCTCATTTCAAATCAACAGCAACCAATAAATGGTATACATTTCTGGATACTAAGTTTCTGGATAATAAAAACTCGAGCGTAGTATTTTATGAATACCAAAAACACTCTGTGTTCATCATCAACAGTATTTTTCTTTGAGTAAAATAAAGGTCCGTCAAAAAATATCAAAGGCATATTTGAAGCGTACAACTCTCACTGCATAACTATGGCACTGTAATCCAAGCAAATGCCTATTTCGGGTCCATAAATGAGCATTAATCTTTAGACTGTGCTGCGATCTTGTCCTAGAAGCCTAGATACGTCACCTTTTTGATTGGCGACGTCTACACAAATGCAGAAGTCGCAATTTATTTTAACCTCAGTTCTTCGTCGACGGAGGAATCTATGATGTGCATCACTTCTCCAACCCCAATTACACCTCATCATAAGCATTAACTTAAACAGCTAAAGATACAACATCAGCATCAATCAAAAGTTCCTTGCATTCCTAAGTACTACATAGAAACACGAGCTTGACAATTGCCTGCTCTTTTTGGCCCATATGTCTTGATGAAGCAATATGTTTGGCAGTCATGCTGCAACATTTATGCACGTCCAAATATATCGTACCTTGTTGAGGAGGCGCCGTTTGACCAGTGACAGGAACTGTCGTAGGAACGCATGCAGCGCCTCCGCCAGTTTCTTCTTTTCCTTTCACAACATCCTTACTTGCTGCTACCGCTGGAATTTTGTGCTTTTTTTCAAATATTGTTACAAAATGCAAGATGAGTGCGCTAAGCGACTGTGGAGGAATGATGAAAGACAGGTATTTACCTTGAAAAGTAGCAATTGTTAAGCAAAGCAGATGCCTGGACTGCGGACTACTGCGGGGCTCAAGAAATATGTAGGGGGGGGGGAGGTGTATCGAACACAACAAAGGACCCGTAGCCAGTCCGAAATCGGACTAAAATTGAATGGGACAATTTATAAACAACCCTACTTCCGCCCGATCATCTACCCTTGAACCTTGTAGGAACCAAGCTGATCTGAACATCGTCTCATTGAAGAATGCTGCAAAAAATAAGAGGAAAGTAACGCTAAATCTCCGACGAATTTCAAGCAAGCAATAAGAAAAGAACGATACCCGGAAGAGAGTAGTATTGGGCATGCGTTCAATTCTTCTTTAAAGACGAATGCATGTACCTGGCGTAAACAATGACGGCAAATCAACAATCAATATTAAAAAGGAAAGAAGGAGATCGTTTGAAAGAAAGTTAAATGAACAGGCTAAGTTTTAGGTAACAGCACGATACATCCGAAAGCCGTTAAATAAGAGATCTAATGAGAGGAATAAGTGAAAGCATGTGGAAAGTGTTTCATCTGAAAATTACCTTCAGCACCGGCAACTGGATGCATATCGTGGTCTTCCGTCGACTGAGTCGCCGCTGCTTGTTCCACTATTCCACGATCTACCTCACCAATAGCTGCAATCGCATAAGTCATTCAGTGAGATCAGCGCAAGTATTTTGAGGCATAGAAATGCAACATTTTTCCCAGTGTTAACTATGTAATGTAACTTCTGGACTCTACAAATATTTTCATTGGGTAATCTCACCAACGAAATGTAGTTGGTGAAAGCTTTATCTACCACAATCTTCATCAATTGAATGCTTCAAACGGGGAAGACGATAATCTTATAATGAGCCGCTTGGCTAGGTATATGCCTGCAAAGCAACGGAGCTATCATCGAAACTTCGTATTACAATCTCATTTTTATAAGCAAACAGGATTTATAGCTCATAAATTTCCAAAATGACGCATAATCTAGCAGAGGGATGGTAAATAGGGAGGAGGAGGCTGAAAGAGAGAAAACCATATCTTAAAGAACATTTTTTTAATGATTTTTAAATCACTTTTATAACTTCAGTGATCAATAAGCTTGGAAGAGGCAATTTACAATCCCAAATGGCCTAAAGAAAGACGACTGTCACAATAATGCTGTGATCCACCTGCAGCGGTGATACCACCTTCGCCTTGCGATGTTGCCTTCACGCCTGCTTGCTCGGCGCCGCGCCCACTCTCTAGTGGCGCAACCACCAACGCTGGAACGTTTTCGGTCTTCTTCTCTCCTTCAGCCTCGCTGCCTGAAAAAGAAACAAATACAAGTTATTTGTTACAAGAACAGTCAATAAATCTACTCACTATTCTTTAAGTACCAAAGCTGAACTTTTGTATTCCAGAATTTTATGTGCAATCTTGAACCTCAACCAGGGGTTAAGTATTGATTGTTGCATCGTTTCAATAAAAACAAACATCATGAGCGAATTCTGAAGACGGCAGAGCCAAACGAAGAATTCACTTAACAAAATCAAGCAACGATTAATGCCTATCTTGGCATGAGATCACATCCCAGTCACTAGATATTTCTGCTTTTACAGCTGATTCGTAATTAACGTCAACTTTGAGCAAAGAAATGTCATTTCAAAACATTTTATATTCTCTGTCTCATTTCTACTCTCATTTCTACATCATCTGAATCCCCTGCTATTCAACGACGTCTGTAATACATATCCGGGTGAAGATAATCAACTATACGCCACCTAATGAAATCTCGCTCGTGCATAAATTATTTGCTGATGTAAATGCAACAAAAAAACAGCATACTTGAAGTATGTTATTTAACGTTCGTTATGAAAAGCAATGCAGATCATGCATACAAGCTGCTATTAGTTAAACGAATTATAGACGGCTTGTATGTATAGCCTTTACAAAGTTGCACTGCAAGAGAGCGCGCATCATCACACTTTTACGCACGTACGAGATGAATTGCGAAAAGTCAATTTCCCAAAGTCTGTCTCCTCTTCTTCCTCATTTCCTAACGTCCTTCTTTTTTCAAGAAAGTTTAATTTATATCACACAGAAACTCATGCACCGCTTATCATTTGTTTGTGCAACGAAACTGTAAAGGCTGTCATATGGGGCATAAATTCATAAAATTTCAAAGCATTCACCTTTACCTGCTACAGTTTCACCGGCAGGTCGCTGTTCACTGGCTTTCTCAGCTTCTTTATTTTCTGGCACTTCAACTTGTTGCTTTACTTCAAGCACTTCTTTCGCTGTAAATAATAGGAATCTCACTATTTTTCAACGTATATTTCCTCCCCGCAAATTTCCCACTCAATTGGAAGATGCTTACAATGAATAACTTAATTTCTGAACAAAACTGTTCTTCTAGTCTCTACCACAGGACACGAATTCAAATAAAAATACTGCTACTTTGCGCCATTGGCATCAACGTATACATCCGTAGGATTTGAAAGGTGAGGAGGGCACTGATTTCAAAGAATCTTAGTGCACAACGCTAGAAATTTAGAAAATCTAATGAGAGCGGCCATGAATTAAAAACCACATCAACTAGTGAAGATATTCAACAGCAAGTCAACTGCAAAATTTGCCCATCAATAAAGCCCAGCACTGGTAAAAGTATTAAAAAAAACATCACACCTTCGCATTTATATTATTTCTTTATCCGTGATAACGTCACATTTGTAAAGTTTCACCAATCCCCACACTCGATAGTTTGTAACAATGTCATTGGTATCAATCGTTTCGACACATATGTTATATCTCGGGAAGTCAATGAACATTTTATAAAACCAGCGCACCATCCAACAAGACCAATAAACGTGAAATACTGTGAAAAAATGTGCAAAAGTGTTGATGAATATACCTTGTTGAGGAGTCTCTGTTGTTGCCGTCGTTGTGGCCGCAGTCGCCAACACCTGAGGCTCTATCACAGCTGTAGTCGTCGTTACTGTTGCACCTAAAGTTGTCTCAATTGCATCAACATTTAATTATGAATAAATGCCCTCATTAAATCCACTTTATCAGTTATTTGAAGAAGTCGCCTCAAAAACCCTTGTCTGATCCCAATAACCATGCTCCCCCTCTTCATCTCTTCATCGTAAACGCAAAATTTGATATCTTTGTCAAACACTATTATTTATCCCACAAAAGTTCGTGAAAAGACCAAAAATAACTGTTGCTCAATCACTCTGCCTAAGAAATCCCAAAAAATTTATGACTTCTTATTACTATTATAGGCAAAAAAAACTTGAAAAACGTATGCGATTCTATCGCCGAAGGCGAAAGCAGTCAGTAATATAGCAGTTGATAGACGTGCCGCGTAGTTAACCATATAGAATTACACATGCAATCGATAATAAACGAGAGTAACTAGTTAGAAAAGAGCAAACTCTACCTTGTGGAGCGGTGGTCGTAGCTGTGGCGACAGGCGGTGCCATAATCACCTTCCCATCCGGAGTAACAGCTACCGGCACCGGCTTCGAGGTCTCTCCCGCTACCACTGTACCTGCCGTTTCTGAAAATTTTCAGCTATGAACTCAGAGAGTACCCAAGGGGGAATACGAGTCAAGAATTCTGACGGATGCTTATTGCCGTAAATTCCATCGCTATTTTCGGTGAATGGCTGTCGGACAGCTTCTGGACTAACATATCGCCCTTCAGACTCCAGTAGACGGCGCAAACATTCTCCCTGCCGCCACTACTCTCTTAATTTTTTTCTTGCCTAGTTCCTTGCTGGAAGTCTTTTCGAACTGAATAAAACATACGAGAAATCAATCCATGAAGGCAATTGAAGCAATAACTTAAAACATACAAATTTAAAAAAGTTGTTGACACTTATTATATAAAGAGTGGATAATGCAATAAACTGATAACTACCCTTAGCAAGTTAATCAAACAGAAGTCTTATCACAATTTAGGGGAGATATCCGACAAATTAGTATTCAGTGAATACTGGAATAATCCATTCGCCTGATGCAAAATTAAAAAATGAATTTATCATTTAATTATGAAAAGCAAAATAGTATTTTGTTCATAGGCGATCAATTTTACCTATTCGCTGTTTTATCGATTTATCGATTTCCTACTCACTTAGGCGATGATCAATTTTTTCCTCCAAATTTCCGCATTTTTTTCTATATTCTTTGAAAAATACATCGGCTAAGCAATGAGGGAATATTGCGAAAGTATTCACATAAAAATAGCCTTTTTGGCAGTTGCATAAAATTCACAATTGATAACGCAACTCAGATAATAATGCGCGGAAGCATGAAATACTATTTAACGGATATCTCGGTGATAGTTCAAGAAATTCGAGAAATGGAACTTAATATTCATAATTTTGCGCGGAATTTTTGCAGTCTAATTTTTGTTAATGAAAAAAAAAAGATCACCCATTTGATCAGATATCAATTTAATTGCAAGATTTGCAGAAATACTATTGTCTATGATCTCTTTTCTACAAAAATACTTCGCTATAGCAATGCATCGATATGGCCTAAGAACGTAGAAACATAAATTAAGTAACCGTTCGCTCGCTGAGCTTGTGCCGCTTGAAGTGCCTGCAATCCAAGCAACTGAAGTCCATCAAGATGCACATGTACTGTGATAGCTGCAATCATACAAACTCATTTCATTTCTATGCATTATCGAGAAAAAAAAAGTAAAGAAAAACTTCGCAATTCAACAAAATTAAAAGCACTAAAATTTAGACACATGGGTTTGCCTGTTCTCGTAACTTAAACAGA
The DNA here is from genome assembly GCA_037389465.1 of Baylisascaris procyonis. Taxonomy (NCBI): domain Eukaryota; kingdom Metazoa; phylum Nematoda; class Chromadorea; order Rhabditida; family Ascarididae; genus Baylisascaris; species Baylisascaris procyonis. The sequence continues at coordinate 1,830,994 of JAZARR010000250.1, forward strand.
TTCCCCCCCCCCTCTCCTCTCACATTTCACTATACAAGAAAAGAGAAAAATAAATATATAAGTTGATTATGCTTTTATCGCAGGACAACTAATCCATAAAAAGGTAAACAGTATGCGTACGTTGAAAGGTGATAGAGCTCTAATAATCGCATTTCATCCATTCCAATGCGAAATCAATTGCTCCCTTTTGTTCTTTTGCTATCATTATATCTATTGTTCAACAACTTCACTATTATTTATAAATTTTAATTTATTTTGCCTCTTTTGTCATATAGAGATCATTTACAATGCATAACCATCCAGCTATATCAGCTCACAATCTACTAGTCCATTTTAATATCCATATTCAATGTTCCTCTCTAATGCAATACCGAATATAACACTCAACATCTAATTAAAATACCTTGAGGAGTGCCAGATTGTTGCAGTGGAATTGTTGCAATTATGCCATCACGTAATGCTTGCTCAGCTGTCGGTTGGCCTGTCACTCTAACTTCTTGTATACGTTCTGCTGCTACAACTGGCGGAGTTGAAATTTGTGCTGATTTCTCAGTCGCTTCAATTTTAACTTTATCCTTTTCGTCACCTTTCGGTTGCTTCATCACCTTTGCATCTGTCAATGAGGTCTCTGCAATGACAATAAATGACTGCTAAATTAGATGCAATCTTTCTTGTGTAGTATTATATCAATAAATAAATAAATAAATAAATAAAAATTTTGCTTAAATCGAGTTCTACATTTAGAATAGTTCTTTCTGTTATTTAAATCTCTTACAATATAATCATCCATCCCCTGTTTTGTACTAATAACGTAATAACCCTTATACATATTATATGCCTTATCCACTTCTGCAAATGATTGTTGGAATGGGTGATGAAGCATTCATTGGATGGTGCAAACACCTATTCTGCGGCGGCATTTCTAGTTTATAAATTTTCCACAATAATAGAGAATATTTAGAAAAGTGCTCATTTTTCTACGATTAAACAAAATTTCAACTGAATTTCATATTTTCCATTATACTAATTGCTTTTTTTTGATGAAGTATAATTGTGAACACTAATAAATATTTTCAATGAACTCAACTCTCATTGACATCTGAAAGATGCTTTGTTTTTTTCAAAACTTCAACGGATAATCGAGTAATCGGTATTGTTGCTGATGATCACCAAAGTATTTTGTAGTTGTATTTCAGATCTGCTATCAAAATCAACTGCTTTGAAAATCGCTTATTAAATTCAATATTGATACCATTGTCGAGTTGTCAAAAAATACACTCACATATTCACATCGACTCTCTAGTCAATCAAGGTGGCAAAGTTAAGTAGTACCGCTGAGTTTGTTCAACTTTCAGATTCAATTTATGACGTTCACTTTAGATAAATTATAAAAACATATTTCTAGTCGAGTTCTCGAAATATATTTCACTTCCAATACAAGAGAATATTGCAAAAGCATTGGCCGAAAAATCTTTGCATTATTAGCGCAAATCATTTATAACGAAAAAAATATTGATAAAATTTATGAAAATGAAATGACATCTATGAGTAAATAAAAAAATTATATTGCATATGTTTGGCTCTCCCTCTTCGTAATATATGACATTAACTTATAAATGCACATATCACCATCATCATTCACTCTGCCGATCGCATTGAAGTGCATACATTTCAGTTGCAAACATATCTCACACGTATTTAATCCTTTTTTTCTAAGCATATATTTACTAATGTTTCTAGAATTGAATGCTCTAAAGAGAGGCAATTTCGAGTATGGCTGCCATCATATATCAAAACGATTTAAAAAACGTTCAACTAAAGTGCTAAAATAAATCATTCGCTCACCTTTTATTGCAGTCTGTTCTTTGGTGACGACCACTTTCGATGTTTTTACCCGAGCTGATGCTGAAAGAATAAGAGTTCACTTATGAGAAACAATCCTTAGTACGAAAATAGGAGCAATGAGAAGGTGCAGTATTTTGTAATTAATGAAGGTGCAAACTTATATGCCCTCACCCAATCATCATCAGCTTAAAGATGTGCGCTATTGCCAACTGTGTTAGATCTGCAATTGCCAATGCACTCAAAAAAGTGAAGAATGGAACAATGTGGACACTCTGCTTACAGTTCAAAAGAATGCTACAAAGAAAAAAAAAAACAAGGTAACTGAGCGCAAACCTTTGGATGCCACTTGTGCTGCCGACGAATGCTTGATTTTTGATGCTGAAATGCTTTTGACTGGATAAAGACGTGGTGATTGATATGGGTAAATAACCACTTATGAGAATTTAACAATCATATTATACCGGAAGTAATCACATTGAAATGAAGCAACTCCTCGACATGCCCGAAAAGATTCTTGAAGATATTTCTACGAAGAATCCATACTTAAAAAATTTTCCGACCAACTAGCCAAACATTTAAAAGTTTTATGGATATTTTCTTCTAAAATAATGCTTCATTATTTGCATAAACCATAATCAAACACTTCAACTAATAAGCAACAAAATAACTGAATTAAAAGAAAGCCATTGAAATATAAAAACAATTCATCGATGAATAAAAGCCCTCTTGAATGCTAGATTAGTGACTTTTTCAGTATCACAAAAAGAAGGAAATATAGGAGCTTCGTATACTAACAACTACCAATTATCGTTTCAGGTATTTGTTGTTAGGTTACACTAAACGAAAGCAACGACATTATTCAACAAGACAATAAATAGGCTCTACAATATCTGGCGAAACGAATATTCACTTTCCTCGTTTTGCGAAACAATTCCTATGCTTTAACGCATTCTTTGCAATGCTTGAGATTGTTCGATACTATGACAAATATTAAAATAATATATGGTAGAATGAGGTGGAATTGTTTCGCTTTGCAAATGTGAAAGAGGAGCTTTCATATTAGTGATATTCAACAAAAATGACTTATATAATAAGAGCTTATCTTAGAAGATGGGCAAAACATTAAACAATTGTCACCTGTTAGAATTCGGTAGGTCATTTATAGTCCGGTGCAATTGTGGGGTTTGTCTTGATAAGAATACATTTTTGATCACATGGAATCTCATATTAAGAAAACTTCTGGCTCTTGCAATGATATTTGCACATTTATTTTCTCCATTCTCCTCCACGAGAGGCACTAAATGTCCTTCCAAAATGTCCCTCTTAGAAAGAAACGCAAAGAGACTCCTTCATCTGTTGCGCCTATCTAGAAACTTTTAGCTTTGTCTTTGCTTATAAACTTTTTGAATAAAAAATATTAATGATAAGCGTGAAATACAAACGATGAGCGCAATATGGACATACTTTTTTGCGCACTCGATGATTGAGATACTTTCGAGCTTGTACTCATACTGCTTGTCGACGATTTCACTCCAGGCGATGATTTTAGCGATTCTGCAAACAATCACCCAATGTACATACGAAAGTTGGAAAAAACGATTTCAACTCGTTTACAAGGAAGAAGAATGTTACACGATCACGATCACGCCGAAATTTTGATTGAGAATTTTCTCGCAGCCTTGAAAATTTTATAAATTTTGAATGTTTTTCAACGTTTGTGATCTCATAAAATGTGCAAATTGTGTAGTTTAGATTGAGACTATTGAAAAAAATACAGCTCCTAAATAGCGTATATATTCGATGATGAAATGATACTCACTTCTGGATTTCACTTTTTCCGTTTTTTTCTTTTCTTCAGCTTTTTTCTGCTCTTCGATTTTCTTTCGTTCTTCAATCCTTTTCTGTTCTGCGGCCTTTCTTTCCTCTTCGGCTTTTTTCTCTTCGGCAGCTTTTTTCTGTTCCTCGGCTCTTTTCGCTTCTGCAGCCATTTTCTGCTCTTCAGCTTTTCTCTCTTCCTCAGCCTTCCTCTCTTCCGCAGCTTTCTTCTCTTCCGCAGCTTTCTTCTCTTCCGCAACTTTCCTCTCTTCCCCAGCCTTCCTCTCTTCCGCAGCTTTCTTCTCTTCCGCAACTTTCCTCTCTTCCGCAGCCTTCTTCTCTTCCGCAACTTTCCTCTCTTCCGCAGCCTTCTTCTCTTCCGCAACTTTCCTCTCTTCCGCAACTTTCCTCTCTTCCGCAGCTTTCTTCTCTTCCGCAGCCTTCTTCTCTTCCGCAACTTTCCTCTCTTCTGCAGCTTTCTTCTCTTCCGCAGCTTTCCTCTCTTCTATAGCTTTCCTCTCTTCTGCAGCTTTTTTCTCTTCCGCAGCCTCTTCCCGTTCTTCGGCCTTTTTCTCTCCCATATCTTTTTTCTTCTTGAGTTGTTCAGATTTTCTCAATTTTTCAGCACTTTTCGCCTTCTCCAAATCTTTTTTTTCAAGTGGTTGAAAGTCTAAAATTTTACATCAATGATCTACAACATATTTCTCGACTAACCGCACAAAAAAACTTTTTGAAAAGATTGAAATGCTCGGACCCAATGGAATGCAATTTGTTAGTACACTCATATTTTATATACGAATGCCACTTACTCGACTATCCTTATTCATTTTTCACTGAAAATGGGTGATCTAAACGAATGTTCGACAATTTGTTCTTTAAATCACCTCATATTAATATCAATTCGCTGTTAAGAGACTCAATTTTTTATTAACTAAAATAAGAATCGTAATGTTATATGTTATGAATAAATGGAGCAATTAGGAAATAGAGAGCTTACAAACAGGTTTTTCGTATAGCTTCAACACTTCAGCTTCGATTCTTTCATCTTCCTGCTTACTCTGAACGAAAAGAATAGAGGCTCGAAAAATTATTAATAAATCGCAAAATAACATCATTGCTTAGTTCTAATATTTGAAGTCACTCTTTCCTCTTGCAGATCAGACGAAGAATTCCATCCCCATCTACCCTCTCATGGCATGATTGCTTTTGCTATATTTACGCCCAATATCCCTAGACATCCGTCCATGCATGCTTCATCCCAATTTGGAAAATAGATGCCCACAACAATTTGTATCCATGCACTAAGCAAATTGAGTCTTAAATTATTAATCCCTTTCGGAAGGAAACGATGAGCGCAACTAACACGTTTCTTAACAACACGGCAAGGAATGTGAAACCTTTCTCGCCCATCCGATACCTTTCTTCCCATATCCCTTTCCCACATCCCTTCCTTCCATCCATACCCCCAAGTGAGAGCCAAAATTATTACTGAGAAACTGAAGCATGAAGTAATTTTAGAAGAAAATAGGATAATTTAATGGTTTTCAAGATTGCTTCAAATTTCAGTCAATACAACATTATCGAGCAATTTAAGCAAATAGACAGCCAAAACATGATATGGATTCTACTTGGTTCCACTTGTATTGTGAAAGATTCGCTCAGTTGACCAAAATGAACGCAAACTCACTGTCAACAAACCTAATTCTTGCTCAAATTCCCCGACTATACATGAAACCAGATTCCTCGTTATCCAGCAATGCAAGACTAGACTAGAATTTAGTGGGGGAAGACTCCAATGAACTGAAAAGAGGGTATCAACGACCGCCGAAACAAAATACTGGACGATGGAAACGAGGAAAATCTGCCGAATTCCGGATAAGCAATGTTCTAATAATCCCCAAACATTAAAAAAAAAGAGATTCATTAAGAAGATAGTGCGATCAAACAAATAAACGAATAAATAAATCGATAAGTAAATAAACAAATAAATGACTACCAAAAAAAAAGACAGAATAATTTTAATGGTTTGTGTTTTTTCCCTCATCTAGTTGCTGCTAATGGAGAAACAGCAATGCACCTAGCACAAAGCGGAACTCAACGAGAAGATAAAGGCACAGATTGAATGACTACTGTTCCGTAATGCAACTTGAATGAATTTCTAGATAGAGATGAGACAGTTTAAGAAGGATCATGACATCAAGTTCCCCTTCTTATCACACCGCCTCATTTAGCTCTTCTATAATTCCGCTCTTCTGAGATTCTTTGTAATAGGAAAAGCTGCCTCTATAAGGCTGTTTTCCCGATTTGTATTTATGAGGTATATGCACCTCAAAAGAGAATTCAAAAATTCTGAAGAAAATATGCAATTATTTTAAACACTTACTACACTCTTCGACCATTCTTGACCTTCCTCAGTGACGAATTTGCCGTTTGCTGCAGTCTCGGGCAATTGTTTCGGTTTGCCCTGGACGACTGAAAACACACTACCCCGTTGAGAATGTTTCTCTTACTTTTTGGTATCTACTTGCACGTTTACTTGCATCAATGTGATGCTTTGATTGTGTACTGTAGCTCTGAGGGTTTTTTAATTGGGGGGGGGGGGGAGGAGGAGGGGGGTGAGATAATCTGAAATCTTGTCACATATCCAGTTCGTCCCTTCTGACGTCAGGTGGAACCGTGCCTCTCCTATCAGGGGTGGGGGAAGGGGGGGGGGCCCCACCTTCAACGTTTCAATATTTGTCACAAAGTTCTGCAATAATCATCAAAATTTTCAACGCAGCAGGAGAGAACAAGTGATATTGTGTTCTTTTTCTTTCCGTATTAATGCTGAATCCCTCTGGTGGTTATAATGACTCATCGTTATCGCTTATATATGCCGAAAAGCAGAAATATCAGTGATGAAGATAAATCGTCAATGATCATCTACGGGATACCGAAAATAATTTTATAAAACTATTTGGTGATTCAACTTTTCCATTTAAAGTATTTGCATCTTTTTAAAGATGAAATATGCAAATAATCGTTAATAATGATAAAAAATAGGTGATAACTTACCAGATATTTTCAGTTTCAAATTACCGATTTTCGACCCCTTTATAAACGGTTCACGTGGATCGTATCCCGATGGGGCGACAATATACTGTATCACGAGATAATCGTGAGTAATCTTTCCAGCCTGCAAAAAGAAAGCTACCATTTCCACTCTAATATAAACCCTCTATAAACCGTTTTGAATCAAAAACCCCTTTCTCGATAGCACTAATATTCCAAATCGTTCATTCGCTATCCTTGTGAAAAACATCAAAGTCTTAAATGATACTATGCGATAGCAGAATCACTTAATACAACATACTTTGATGCATAATAATATTTAAATGCCTGCCCTAAATATTGCATAAAAAGGACCATTCGGGTTTATACTGAAGCATTTTCTATCGCGAGAGGTTAACGAAAACATATAAATTTTCGAATGAATTGCATCAATTTTTTCCTCAATCTCCAAGTAATTCGGCTTGAAATAGTATAACTGATGTATTTATGGAAGTGCTAATCCATAGGTTGCCTAAAGAGAGGGCAAACAGGACTATGGAAAATCTCATGACAAAAAAGACTGGAGCGAGGCGGTGCAGGAAATATAGAACAGCTGGCCCATAGTGAGTCTCAAGAAGAGACAAGTGAACTTCACGGCATCTTCAACCATCCATTCTAAAATAAAGAATATTTGTTTTATTTTTGCAAGACGAGCGGTCGATTGCGTTTAAGTCGCAGGAAGTAACATGAATCACAGATGGCGGGGCTGCTAATAAATCATTTGATCTTTCATATCAGGACACATCCGATCATGGCCTTGGATGAAACCTTACGTGTTATGAGACGGCAAAAATGTTGGATTGGTCTAGATTATTTCTAACGCTGAAGTGATGGAAATTAGTCAACAAAATTTTGGATTACTCTTACAAAAATTTGTAAAGTAAATGCAACGTAACATTAACAACAAAAACTTTCGACGTTCGCTTAACTGCATCATTTGTGTTCTCTTATGATATAAAACTGCAAAATTCAAGAAGTGTGAAATTTTTGTTGAACGTTTTATAGAGAAGTTCATCTTAACTTTAATAAATATGGTAGAATGATAGTAGGAAAGTACCTTACGAGTAAAGACAAGTTCGCGAGTTGTGCCAGGTTGAATAAAACCGATCACTGGTGATACCTGAACTCTTTTAAAATCATAACGGAAGGAGAGGTTGATAAGTAATGAATCACCTTCAAACTGCGATTAGAAATTTTCATCGCTAAGTTGAAAATTTTCAAATGAAATCGTCACATAAAATGACATCATTTGTCTTCTCACTTATCTAGTAACAACCGTCATCACAACTTCAATTCTTATAAAGTTGAGCAATTAAAGATGCAAAATGTTTGTAAAAAAATTTTCAAATAAAACCTCGAAGAGCTAGAAATTTTACAACGTTAGAGCGACCCTAGTTAAGCATAAATGAGGAGAGAAATTACTTTTTTCCTCATAGTCTTATCGAAATACAACGAAATCATAGATGAGTACGTAAAAGTAGAAAGGATTTATTGGAGATCAGGCATCATATATGTTTCATCGAGCATTAATTTGCGAAAATGACGGCGCAAAGGAGGGAAAAGCTACAGAGAGATGAGGGAGGGGTAGAGAAGGAGGAATAAGGTTGTATTGTTGAACAACATAATCACTAAAGAAATGTTATTTCTTTCTTTAAAAAAAAAAGAATTCTTTTGCTTCAAGAGAAATGATTAGCAAATGGACAAATGAAGTTCGGTTTGAGATTCGCTATTCGAATATATATATATATATATATATATATATATATATATATATATATATATATCAGTTGATTAAATGAGTGAATAAAAAACATACCGAGTAGTACTTGAAATACTTCGGCTTAAGTTTCACTTTGAATGCCAGTCTTTTATCACCAATGCAGATTAGTCGGTGCTTTGTTGTGCCACCTGATTCGCTTACCTATAATTAATGTTGCCTAGAAAAATATCCCTCAAGATATGTGCCAAGAGTGGCTACCAACAAGCGCGAAGAAAAAAGAAAATTTGATTATCGGGTTCATCGCAGCTCCATCGGCTCGTCATGATCATCGTTATCACAATCCTATCCTTGGAGAATTTCACGGCATAACAACCATGTTGTGTCTATATACAAATCTGCATATTCCCTAAGATGCCTACTAAGTAACAACGCATTAAACTATTTAATGCTTCTAGTTAGATGCCACCAAATTGGTCGCAGAAAATCACCACCTTATTAGAAAAATTTGTGTGATAGCTATATGTGCTGTATCAGCACTTTACTGCTCCAGAACTCATCTCGTTATCACATCTATCAAATTCATATCTTTCATAAAAATTTAAATTAAATTACCCACTTAGTCATTCCGTAATCCAAAAGTTTTTGGCGTCTGTGAATGTCGACTGATAAACGGAAATTTCTAAGTAGACTGGTTCATGTACTCAATTGGAATTGCTCAATTGCTCGTTCAACCACAAATCTAATCGCTAAGCAATTGCTATGCGTCATTTTAGGGGAATACTTATTAAAGGCTTAATAAATAAACTAATAATTAAATATTGCACGATATGCTGCAGTGGTTGATCGTTAATTTCTTTGATTTGCGATAAAGAATTCTTGATAAGCATTTGTCTCAGCTCAGTTTGCTGACTAGAACGATTCCCCCTGATGTTTTCAGTTAAGTCTTTCATCTTCAGACCTTAAGATTCCAGAAATACGAAAACTTTCAGGTAATTCTAGATGGAAACCGTGCAGCAATGCTCTCGTAAGTAATAAGTAATACAGAACGACTGAATCTATGATTGCCCAAGCATGAACAAAGTCTTTCAGAATATTTGAAGTGGAAAATAGCGATCAAATAGAAGACAACTCAAACATTTGCATGAACGATCTCAACCATCCAACATTTTACTCTCAACCATGCAAAAGCACAAGAAATAAAACAATAAAAAGAGAATATCGACTTACCTGCATTCTTGCAGGAACTATTATGAGACGCGATGGCATTACGATCGAAACGAGATGATGCCAGAGACGAAGACCACAAACCGCTCAGCGCCAAGCAGATCATAAACAATGAACGCTTATACATTCATCGTTCTTAACGTGTATTTACCATTTGAAAATTTGAATATGAATACACTCAGCAATTTTCATAACCGATCGAAACAAATGGTAATGAAGGATCAAATCCGCTATCACGACGAGAAAAGCCATCGATAATTTACGAGAAAGTAGGATCCGTTCCACCGACAAAATTTCTTTTTAGGATTATGTTTGGATAATTTAATCTCGGATATCCTTATTAATAATCCACGGCGTCATTGGCCATTAAGACTGTTCAACCTTGTTTTGTCTCCCCCTCCAAAAAAGCCCTTTTTTGATGAAGGTGAAGGATCCAATTGCTCGAACACAGCGAAAAATATGCGGAAGGTAGAATGCTCTAGCTACAAGAAACTTTATTAAGTAAAATGCTTTCAGTACAAGAAAAGTACGCATACAGGACATCATAAAACGCCCATCTCGAAAACAAAAGTTGGCAAATGTACATGGACTTTCGGAAGGCGAATCACATCCTGACCAAAGCTGCAAACTGGGAATAGACTTTTAAATCTGTAGCCGTTACTCGCGGATCCACAACCGTATTCATCCCCCATATGCATACCATCTCATTGTTATGCATCGATTTCAATCTCCAAATACTAAATGAGAGGTTAACTGATCCAAAATTAAATTCTACGCCCTTTGCAAATTGTGCGACGTGAATGAAATGCTATCATTGCACTATTTCATCCACCCCGCATATTGCCCTACATCCATCCAAGACCTCTACAATCACCATCTCCAGCTTTCCGCAATTTCTCATCTGCTCGAATCATCGCATACATTCGAACATGATCCTGGATGTGCATGCAATTCCATCTCTATGCATACGTATATTTATACTTATCGCAACGATGCGCAGTCATGCATTTATGCCCATCTATGGCAAATATGTCATATATTAACGTTGCAATAAGTAGTGAAATTGGATCCTCTCACATACCAATCAAATTTGCCTAAGCTTTTCCATTAGACCATAGTAAACAATATAGAAAGCTAGTGAATTAACATCGCCACTTAGACTGCCATCATTTTGTGTGCTTATCGAGGGGAATTCTCAATGAAATCGAATTTGAAATGATACCAGGGCACAATTGGCAATGCGCTAAAGAGTTGCTTCCTCTTTTCATTGACTCTTCTCTCTTCGAATTTTTGTGTTAGACAACCCAACGATACATTAATACATAAGAGAAGCCATAACGGAATTTACCTGCCTTTCCGACTATTCAGCAGCAAACGGCTCCATTTGTTTCATACTGTGCATAATTGCGAAGATCATGCTTTCCATCATATCCACCTTACCGCTTGTTTCCCTTCCATAGCTGCAAATGTGGTAATGCCTTAAAAAGTGAGCTCATCCTCGCATCCCAGCAGCTTTACCACGACCAGTGAACAATAAAAAGATTTCAATTTCGATAGTAACCCCGGATCAGAAGTATCAAACAACTGGAAAATGAATTATTCATTATGTACTTACAGTTTTACTCATTGTTCAGTACGTTTACATCAGCCACATCTGGCGTTACCATAACATTATTTCAGACACCTACGTCACAAAAATATGACTATATATATATATATATATATATATATATATACATCATTCTGATTTTATTATATGTTTGTGAAAAATGCAAATCATTCTTCGCATAAATAAATATTTGATACAATAAATGACAATGATATTTACCATGTATAGAGTAGTATTTCAAAGTGTTGTCTAAAAGCAACCAAATATTCCTCTGTGTTAATTGAAGTGCCCACTGAAAATAAAGGTATGTGACCTTTGGCTTATACCAGTGACAATATTATAGATGATAATTGACACAACAAATAGCAAAATGTAGCCGTTAAAATGTTTATTAATGAATGAAAGCAAATAAGAATTTACAAGAGTAGAACGAATATTGCATGGAAAATCTTGTAATGCTGACAATTCGACGCCTTTTTAGAGAAAGATGTAACTGGACGTGGTGGGATCGGTACGTGGTGGACCAGCACCACTGGCGCCAACATTCGAACCACTGCCATTTGATTGTCCATGATCATCATTACTCTTATTGCCACCCGACTGTCCACCGCAATTACTATCAATATTTTTGGTGGAAGACGTCGCATCTTAAAATAGAAAAAAAAAATTCATGGAAAAATAGGAAGAAACATTCAGAAATATATAATCGAACAAGAGAAGCCACTAGAGTATATATCAAATCAGTAACACATCTATTTTCATCAAACATCTTCTCAGAAATGAATTAAAATCAGCCATTAGCCAAAGCAGTTAACTTTCCGTCTGAATGCATCAGTTTTGGCTGAATTTTTCTCCAAGAGTCGTTCAAACCGAACGGCGATGAAGGGAGAAGGGTTGATGTTGGGTAATATCAAATCCTGCATCTTTTGAGCAAAACCCAACATGCTTGCATCTTGGCTAGATGCCTCAGAAGAGCCACATGCTAAACGCCCCGAAATGGTTAGAAATTTTGTAGTTTCACGAAAATTTACCATGTAAGTGAGGAGACAATGCTCTATGCTAGCTTGAATACAAGTACGAATGGTTTCGATTAGTAACATATGGAAATATCTCTCAATAGACTTGGAAAATTGATTCATCCATTTGGCCTTCCCAAAAACTGCATGAATTCGCTGTCGATGGCAAAATGAAGGAACTACGAGGGCTCTTCAGAAGGATTCTTAGTGGGCACTGTGTTTTGCTGATATCGATGAATGCCCAATGATGATGCAAATAAGCCGCAATCATGTATTTAAACTCCCACTTTCTTCTTTAAAAATATTAAAGCGATAAATTTCGATTTCCTACCTCAAGACAACAATCGTTACTCTCTGCTACAGCGATCCCCTCAGATAAAACTCTACCTCGTTAATGTTCATTTTTTCTGCTTTTATTACCGCAAAGTTAAGTTTTTTTATAAAGGATGTGGAGAATATAAATAAGGAATTCAAATTTAATTTCATCTTTTAAATAATTTTCATAATTTTTAACTATAATGATTGGAAAAAAAAGTACTTATACTTCATTAAACATCAGTTAACTAGTAGTGTAAAAATCAGAAAAAAAACTTCAGATGCAAGAATACAACAAAATCGCTAACTTTTAGGCGCAGGTATGATATACTCTTCAGTACCACCTGCATTCCGTCCCCATAGGTACTGTTCTTCGATGTAATGGTCGACTTCTTTGTATTTTATCTGCTGAGTGCCATGAGATGTGCTCGATGAAGATGCTTCAGCGGGTAATTGCTGTGGTCCTGAAATGTTCCAATGAACATGTGTCCCTACATTGCGATCAGCACACTATCATAAACGATTTCCGGCATATCGACGAATCTATGCATTAATGCCGCCATGCGTTTGCACATTTGAACGGATGCTTTCCTTTTGTATTCCAAAATAAACACTCTTATCGCATATTTAAATATCTCACTTTCTATATTAATGTGCTATGCGAATAAATAATTATTGTCGTCTTAATGCAATTAGAATCAATGGTAGAAGTGATTCGGTTTTCAGCTAGAATTTTACAATTGAAGTCACAATGAAAAATTCGACGGTATGTTGGAAAATAGTTTTGTTGAAAGTTATTTTCAATTTTTTAAAGAATTAATTTAGCCTTATGTATTATATTCTTTTCCATGAAAAAATTCTCACACAGAAGAATAAAATTCTGCAGATTTTTTCCAAATTTTGCAACAAAAAACAAACGTTTTCTTAAAAAGTGGGCCTTTTGCTGTTTTTTATCATTTTTCTTCCATTTTTACAAAATTTTTATTCTCGATTTGCTTTTTACTTTTATTTTTTTCAGTTTCTCGGATCGTTTTTTTTTAGCGTAGTGAGATAGTTTTTTTACGCGTCATTTTAATTTCCCCCTTCTTTTTTACTCAACGCCTATGACATTATTAAAAATATTTCTAAAAATAAAAATACATTAAAAATACTATGACTTATTGCGGTCTAGGGGCGGACAAAGGGATAGCGGCGCTCATGTGGATCGGTAATGAATTCTCATGGATCGTTAAGTGACTTCAAACATATAAACCATCACGCATCGAGCATAACCACAACAACCCCACTTCCACACACCGAATAAGATAGACATCAATGCAGCTTAACAAAACTATTCGTATAAAACAAATCCGCAAAAAGTGCTGCAAATTTATCTTTACATTCAAACAAGACTGCGATTCGAAATTGCAGCTGCAAATTGCATGCGGATGCATAACATGACAATATAAAAGCCTATAACTGCAAGATTTATTCATTGCAATACAGTGCGCCTTTTATTATGCTCATCGCTAAATCATATTGTATGGTTTCTGATGAAAGTGATAACAATAAAATGTAATATTGCATGTATATTGTAGGAAATCTTTTTGAATATTTCGAAAAAAAGGCATATTTAGCCGTACTATTCTGCCTCAATTTTTTTTTTTTTTTAAATCTGAGCGCCTCCATTATAGTGCATATTCACATCCTAACTTTATACCTATCTTTTCGACACACAGATCCATTTTTTGACTCAAATAAGTGCAACAATTGGCAGATGCAATACAAAAACATTAAAGCATGCCTGTAGATTATCTCGCATAAATGAAGTAAAAAGGATTAAGGACAGACAAAGATAGAAGCCGGATATTTCCAAGCAGAGGATGGAACCAATTCGTACAAATTAAATGAGCATATAGTGAAATTTACGGATAAAGAGCAGGAATAGAACACGAAACGAACAGGAAAAAAATTTGGAAGACAAAAATGAAGGAACATGAATCGTTGATCTTTATTTCTGAACAGGCTAGCTCCCCACTGATACTATCTTTTCAGCGATCGTGAGTAGAGAAATTATTTATAATTCAAATGAGCAAATATGAACGTTAGGCTATCTCCCTAATAGTTAAATAGAATTGCTCACCTTTCTTTTGTTTCAAAACTTTTTGGGATCGTATCTGCGATACTCCTGTTCCATGGATGTACCCTTCTTCATCGTCACTATTATCCTCTGCAATCGCAATTTTTATCAACTCTATTTTATGCTCAAGTTCTTGCAACACACCAAATTGTCAATAGTTGATGCACGCGCAAAAGCTTTAAAAAATGTGCAATTTTATCAGTTATTTTAAATAACATAGTGCACTTATGAATGCAATATGTTATAATGATAAAGGAATTAATATAAGAAAGTCACTTTCTGAAACGAATAATTTGATCGATGTTGATATATTCAACGATTTTTGCCAAATATTCGTCTTCTTCACAAATAGAGAGTCAATAATTCTAACAATATATAATACAGGCAGTATTGATAAATGAATTCCAGCATTACAATGAAAGATGATAGAAATAAAAACTTTGAAGCATTATAGGCAGGAAAGTGCTGTACTGTAGGGTACAGTAAGTTAGATGAAAGCAAAGTATACCGTATATTCCAGATGGTCACTTACTTACGCTGCTTAAAAAAATAAAGAATATATACTCACCTTCAGATGGAAGATTCTCGACGGCTTCAATTGCTCTCATTTGCACTTCTTTATTCTCCTCGTTATCTTTTGCTTCCACACCTGCATAAAAAATAGTTCTGCTATATAGCACTCTTCAAATCTCCCTATATAAAGTCTTCGATGAGATTGCTCTCGTCTACGGATCTCATCATGGAATCCGATTTGCCGACTTTAGCTGCACCTTCCATCAAATAACAAGAATAAAAACGGAATCAACCCACTTGGCTCATAAATTTCTTCCCAACAAGGCATAACTAAACTATCATATAGTCAATTATTCAAAAAAAAAGTGACAAGAAACGCTTCAACTTAATGCCTTTGGCCATCGCATAATAACGAGAAACGCATCCAATCGGGTAGAAGTGACGAATGCAATATAGTGGAGAAAGCATCGAAAGCATCATAATATGTCTACTGAACCTGTTGCAATTGGCAGCATATGTGATGATGATTCGTTAAGTTTTTCCAAATTCATTTTTATGGATTTTTGTGGAATTGGTTGAGTGTTCTTGTCGGGTTTTATTTGCGTATCCGATTGCTGCCTCTCTGATATTTCTTCATCTATAAGCATTCATAATGCGTATTTCAAACAGCATTAGTAGCACGGCAAAAATACATGCGTACTATCTGCAAGTCTCTAAAAGCTTGCGATCTAGTCGTTTCAACGATTAACACTGCCAAATAAACACCGCTTTCTTTGCCAAATAACTCTAGAATAAGCTTAGTGCAATTAAACCCCAACTAGATAATGAACTAATGTATGGATCATGAGCCTGAGTAATGTTGAACTATGGGAATAGGAAACCCTAACGGATTTTAAAACCAAACTAAACCCCCTCCTTACTTGATATCCCCAATGCCGACAATTCCATAAATCCCATTATAATCGCCAATTACTCCTCAAACAATTTAAATAGATCATCAAATACCTTTGCGCTCAAATAGTTTCCTATCATGTTTGCCCTCATCCACTTCGTTTTCTTTCTTATCGTCATCATCAGAGAGTTGTTGTATTTCCATCGCATCTAAGAGTTCAGTCCCTGCAAAATATATCTCCATATAATCTAACAACTAAGTTAACCGTTTCATGAAAGAAGTTCTTTGCGGATTGGCGCTCATTCTTTAATAGAACAGCATCCTCCTTTTTGTAAGTAACCTCTTCTTATATACGATTCAACAACTATCACGATATAAATAAAAATAAACAGATTTTCTTCTTAGGCGATATATTCGGCGATGAAATATTATTTCCCTCAATTCATATATGCAAAATGCAAGCAACCATTAAAGTGAACAACATTTGCGAAATGATATAGGAAATAGTGCTAAATATGCCGATACGATCGCTACAGCATGAACGCATCGAATACTATCTGGAACCTTATAACCCTATTATTCAATATTGCTCTCTTATTTGGTCACGTCAACTAACTTCTGACAACCAATGTAGTGAAAAAGTCTCGAAGTATCACCCATATAGCCTTCCGTAAGCTGTTTCCTGGTCTCTATAAAGCCGATCATACTTAGTACCTTAAGTTTTCGAAATTGAGAGTTCAGAATATAGAAAATTAATGTTCGATCTGACGTTGTGCTATAAAATTATCAATGGATTTTCTAATACATCCTTCGAGAGTCTCTTTGCTTTCGCTTCCTTCGCATTAGCTAATGACCATCATTTTCAGTTGGTACACAAGACATGGTCGTTGAACAATGTTCTACACATATTTCAGTATAGAGTGGGGCGACGATTTGGAACAGCCTTCTGAAGAATGTTGTAGAATCTGAGAATCCAACTCTATTTATATATCACCTGAAATATTCCAATCTGCATCCTATCGTAAGAATAATTTAGTGAAAAATCGTTAAGGAAGTGTCAGATTTTAGACAATTGATGCACGGATCTGTTGCTATACATTTTGAAGTGCTACTTTATGATACATTCTCGAAAAATGTCTTTTGGATTATGCGCATTTGCGTTGTTCCTATACTCCACTGCTTCACTGCATTCTTTTTTTTGTTCTATGAATAAAAATACGGTAAAATTACATACCGTAAATTCGGCCTTGTTTCTTTTCTTTCGATTTGCCTGCAACTGTTGTATAATCATCGAAGGGAGAAGCTGATTAAATTCTCTTTTGTAAAGGTACGATACTTAGTAAGAACTAGAAATCCTTCATAAGTCATCACTAGAAATCTAGATCAAATCCCCGCTTGCAGAAGAAACCATATGATAAGATAGTGATAAACTTCGATAACGATGCTGATAAGTGAAGGATACGATGAGCAAATTTTAAGTTATCATCAACTGTGAACTAAAATTGAAACGTTTAGAAATAAAAAAAATATTCGCTTACAGAGGATCGTTAATATTATTTTTGCGGATAATTTTCTAATTACTAATCAATCATTATCAACTCAATACAAATTGATAGGATAAGATAAGGGAAAAAGATAAAGAAATGCGAAAGAGAAAGAATTTCCCCACAAGTTTGCGCTTGATTCAACAAAATATGACGATTAAAGTGTTTAAAATAATAAACATCTCTTAAAATTACTGAAGGTGAAAATTGTGAAAATAAACGAATGAGAGAAGAATCGCATTGATGCATTCAATTCTGAGATATCAAAAAAATAAATAAATAAATAAATAAAAATAAATAAATAAATAAATAAAATAAGTAAAATAAAATAAAACAAAATAAAATAAAATAAAATAAAATAAAATTTTCCCTAACTTATTGACAACGGAATAATATCAAAGTTTACCTTCAGGGGTTTTCTTTTTACGTTTACCTTCCTTTGATTCTTTTTTATCTAAAAAAAATTAATAAAAGTTATACACTTATGAGTCAAAGTTTAAAGTCAATGATTGACGGTTGAATCTCTTGAAAAAAAAAATCGAAAAAAAAACCTTTCCGCATTACTGCTGCCGAAACAATTCATATCGTATCAACAAGTCTCGCCCACCTTTGAATTATCCGACGGTTATCTTATGTGGAATGCAGCCCACTGAGGAATTTCGCAGATAAAAGAGGGGGGATGGGATAGGAAATTCATCATATACAATTCGCTTTCTTTGTTTTTCTCAGAGATCTCTGTAGTAACGCATTTCTCGCGTTTTAACACATTCAAGTTAACGATGTGCGATGAAGTATGAAGTTAACCATAATTTTTATGAACGCGTTCTGCAAAACCGTTAAGGGATTGTGTTAAATACCTAAACAAACAGGAAGTGGAAGGAGCAATTCGTCAAGACTGGTTCGAAATGCATCTGGCAGCCTTTCAAAACCAATAAGACTAGACCAGTTGGCTGCACAAATCTATTTAAAAAAATTGCATAATTAAATAATTAATTCCCCCATATAAACGGCTTCATGGACGAATAAAAACATAAGAAATTACCTTTTTAGTAAGGAAATACAAAGGAAGGGATTTAAACATAAAAATCAAAAAATGCAAATGCATATCAATTCTTCCTAGCGTTCTAATTTGTGCGGGAACTGCAAAATAAAAGAGATAGACAGATGAACGAACGATCATGAAAACACATACAGAATCCAAATATTAATTACAAATATTAAGGGAAATGCTCACCTTTTCGTTTTTCTTTTACTTTCGAATCCTTCTTTAATTTAACTGCAATAGAACATAAATAAAATGCATGCTATTCTTTGAACACTACCTAGCAAAACAAATAAACACAACATACACAATAAGAATAGCTGAGCATTATAGATGACCAATTCATAATAGCCAAGGCATTCATATTTGTCTCCGAGCAATCCCAATAAATGCAAAAAATACTGAATTGAAAATAATTATTTGTGCTTTATGCAAAATATAACCGAGCGGAAATAAATATTCCATTGGGTAATATTTGGGATTTGGGAATACTTCACTGGGTAATATTTGGGATTTGGGAATATTCCACTGGGTAATATTTGGGATTTGGGAATATTCCACTGGGCAATATTTGGGAATCTGGGCAGTATTCAAATAAACATGGACATCATCATAGATCCTATCCATACAAATGTTTAACACCGCACCTTTAGCGTAGGGAATAAATATGTGGGGTAAGTATTCAATGAAAAATCAGGCAATCATTCATATAAATGGCGCAATTCATCTTACCTTTTGATTTTTTCGTAGCGTTCGCACTGGCCGATGAATGCGTATGCCAGCTTAATTGCGATGACTTTTTTCGTATTACCTTCCGTATTTGCTCTTCGGCTGAAAAATAAAATATTTTTGAAGAGATGCTCAGATAATTTTTCTTATATTTATTTACGGTTTATTCACTGTTTGCTAAGCACACAATACTAACTTAATATTTATTATGTATTTCTGTTCGGGATTTCTTCTCTATATCTCGTGAAGTGAAATCCAACTTTATCCTTAAATAAGAAATCCATCTTTATCCTTAAATAAGAAATCCAATTGTGAAGAAATCTGGGAAGAGAAACCTTGTCCTCGAAATCAATGAACAATGCGAATTTCACCTTTGCCCATTCTTGCAACACAAACTTCGAAAAAAAAAAACAGATTCGCTGGTATAAAGTTGAAAAATTACTAAATAAATTTCTTATTCGCCTTCACTTATCATTTTCAAATTAAAAATTTGGCCACAAACGAGCTGGGATGAACCACTAGTACTGCTTTATGGTCAACGCTGGAGCCAGAAGGCGCAAAATAGGAGCTAATGGAACTCGAAAGTTCCGCGCCCACCCTCGACGAATCGATGGGTATATATATATATATATATATATATATATATATATATATATATATATATATATATATAATGAACTTACTTGGGTAGAAAAGATCGGCAATTCGTTTCTCCAGTCTTTCATCTTCTTCTTTACTCTAAAAGAATATCCCCTCTTATGGTGGATTACGTTCAAGTATTTTCGTTTATTTACGTTAACGAAACATCAAATAGTCAATGCACGAAATGTGTAGCATTACAAAAGAGCCGGAATACTTATAAAATAAATTCAATTATTTCTAATAAATTATTTTAAAGATGAAAACATTGGAAATTTTATAACGGTAATATAATCAATAATTCGTCAACGCATTCTATGGAGTATCATTCATAAAATTGAAATATAATCGAGAAAATTTACAAATCTGAAGGAATTCCCAAAAAATGGCCACAAATAGAAATCTATATAAGTATAGTAAATAATTATGAAATAGAATCTCAAAAAAAAAGGAAGTAATATCACAAAAAGAGAAAAGAGACGTATTCATATCAAGCACTTACAACTTTCTTGTACCATTGTTGCCCAATTTTTGAGACGACTTTACCTTTTGCTGCCGTTTCTGGTCCATTCTTCGGCTCACCATCAACTGCTAAAATTGAAACACTTCAACAATATCGTTGAACTAAATTTACTACTAAATACCCTCTTCACTAATTCGTTTCAATAGTAATTTTTCTCTTATTTAAGCTTTCAAAAAAGTGAATTTCGAAAAAAATAAATTTTCTAAGATCAAATTCTTTTGTTTTCGTATTTTTTCTTGCGACTTTTGATCGAAAAGTGAAAATAAACGATTTAAATCTATGAGGGTTGAGATATTTCTGAGCACATCTAAACATTAGTATGCCTTCGAGTTGAAAAATTAGAATTCCAATAGACTTACCAATAATCTGGAATATCACATGCCCAATCTCTGCTCCTTTAATAAACGGATTTCGAGGATCATAGCCGGAAGGTGCAACCATATATTGTATCATGATTCGATCTTTACCCACCTTGCCGGGCTAAAAATATCAAATATTGGTTCAACATTAGAAATGATTTCAGCTCCCTCTCTCTATGAGGCACAACCATAGCACAATTAGCCATTCCCCTCCCCCCCCCCGCCCTTCTCCACCACATATGCATTTATTCGATGAGAACTTACCACTAAAAGACTCCCTATCAAACAACGTACAACGCTGCTTTAGCTGACGCCATCATGTTTCTAAGAAAGATGCCCGCAATTTATTTTCTCAGGTCCCTGATTGATGAAAGTTTGTTTTTCGCTGCAATTCCCAGAAATGGGAGAGAAGAACCATATGGAACGGAAGGATGGTACCTTGAGAATGAATCCTGTGGAGATAAAACGATATATTCCTTCGCTTTCCATTCAAAAAAAAAAAAAAAACAAAAACAAAAACATAGTAGTCAATACCTAAGTGGGAAACTTTCTCGCTTCACATAATTTTATAGACTTAGTAAAGGTGAAACGTTTTACCTGACGAGTGACTAGAATGTCACGTGCAGTGCTTGGTTGAATGAATCCAATCACGGGCGATATCTGGAATAAATGCGATCTAAACCACGATAATATATTACTTGATGCAAGTTGCTAGTTTTATCGACACAAAGTAAGAGATGTGAGCATCCAATTGCAACGTTCAACCTAAAGAAATAAGCTTCAACTATTTCTTCATTTCGTTTATTCATAAATTCCTAGCAGCGTTTCCCCTGAATTTTCTCTATGCACCTCATAGACCCCGAGAAATAAATAAATAAATAGATAAATAAATAAATAAATATAAATATAAATATAAATATAAATATATATATATATATATATATATATATATATATATATATATATATGCTTTAACAAACCAAGCTACTGCAATCACTTCTGCTCGCCAAGTTTAAGCAAAGTGAATTGCCTTATAAACACTGATGAGAAATCGATTAATTCCTTCCCCTTAAAGCTGCAATTTCACTACCAATTGTCAACAACCGTTTGAAAAAGCAATCCTCTTACTCTTGCTAACTTATTTGCATAAATATTTGCATATCCGATATTTGCATAAAATCGTGAGAGAAATGCATAGCGACTAAACTTACTAAAATAAAACGCGAATGGTATTTGTTCAAGATGAACGTATAAATCAAATATTGCAAAGATTCATCACTCACCGAGTACCATTGAAAGCATTTCGCTTTAAGTTTGACCTTAAATGCCAATCGCTGATTCCCCACGCATACTAATTTATGCCTCGTTGTTCCACCTGATTTGCTCACCTGCAATCTTATTATCGGTTACTGATATTTAAAGAATAAATCTACTCATCAACAAAGAGCACCACGCGACACTAAGAAGATTAAAGCTCCCAATCCATTCGCATAGGTTTGGCTGCATCTCTTCCTTGAAGGATAAGGAATGCAAAGTAGCTTTTTCACTTCAAAATAAATAACACTGTATCAGCAAATATGCAATCAACAAAAGAACTAATGATTCGAAGCTATTTTCGTCGCGCCAGCCCACAGAGATTCGGGCTACAGTAGAATCGGAAGGAAAAAGTCATATGAAGCGAGAATTCATATCTCAGCCAAGGAAGCGAATTTACGCGGAAATTTCGAGGCATTTCTGCATATTCCGATCTTAAACAAGCACGAACATTTGAAGCACATAAAACTCTTCGTGAACATCCACTTCTCTCTGGATCTTTGTAGATCATGATCCCTCGAAGTTAGGTGATCCCACCATACGAAATTTGAATAAAACGATAGAAAACATCGGTTTCCTGATCGATGAATTCGGCATTTCAATGAAATTTTCGCACCACAGAGTTTCTCTTAGATATGCTGTAGTCAAGGAAGTGTTGTATATAAAAAATCATCCAATAATTGAAACAATTCAATTGTTTATGCCAAAAAAAAAAAAACGATCGGAGATCATATATTTGTCTTACATAGTAAAAAGAAATCACCTGTTGCTTAGCTGGAACGACGATTAATCGCGAAGGCATGTTGAGTTAGTGACGATCAACGAGACGAGAGAATGCCCCTCGGGCAACTACCTTGCCCCAGAGAAGCGTTAAACAATAACAACACATCTGAAACATCTTCGAGACATTGCTGTGCAATTTAACAACATAAGCAAATTAAAACAACCTGGTATATGCAAAATAAACAACTCTATACGACAAATATGCAAATATTCAGTAATATGCAAATATGCAAATATTCAGTAACTCGACAATTCCCTTTATCCTAAAGGATTTTAAATTTCATAAAGCTTGCACACAACAACTTTTTGATTAAGAAGTGATCCTGACGACTGAATAGGACGCCATATCGGTGAAAAAAAGGGGGTGAGGGCGGATGGAAGGTCGACATGAAGTAAAACCTCAAGGATGCAACCAGTATACGAAAATTTGAAAATCGCTTGCACGAAGAGCTGAAAGATAAGATTTTCTTCGAGAATGTCGGAAAATTCTTCCACCTAATCCGATGTGCTCTAATACATTAAACGTTCCTTAAAAAGACTCTATCCGAGGCCTACGAAATGATATAGAAACTACTATAAGTTTTTGTACAATTTGAGCGGCTATTTTATTTGTACAATTGCGATGAAGGTTCTAAGCAAATAAGTGCAAAAGAATGCCACAGCAGATGGCATAAATATACGCTTTTGCATTCTGTCCGCTTAAATAGAAGTTTCTTGAGTCAGTAACAAACTATAGCATATACAAAATGATGCTTTCGACTATTAACGGATTTTTTGTAATAATTTATGCTTTTGAGATTAAATCGGCTTTAAATGTGACACAGATCGGTTAGAAATACACCCAACTTTCGGTTTATTTAAATGCGTACAGAGCTTGATGGATCAGAATTAAAGGTATTATAGGAATTCAGCCAATGGCCTAAACAATGACCATCGAATTTCACAGCTCTAGTTTCAGTGATTAGCAAGTCAAAACTTCCTAACAATATAAACAGGTATGCAAAACGTAAACACCAGAAGCGATATTATCCTAGTACATCTTTGTACCACTAATCAAATAAATGTGAACCTACACCAAGGAGACTCGAACGACATATACGTCAAGTAATTCGGCTTGCGATGTATAACTGATCGAAGGATGACGCGCATAGTCGATCACTCAAATCGTTTTTCATTCAAAAAATGTTTCCGTCCCAAACAAGAGAGGCTGAAAAACAATCATACACACAAAGAGTATGGCATATATAAGTCCATAAGTGCCACATATAAGTCTATAAATCAATAAACTAATGTATCTACATACAAATCAATAATTCTTTGTGAAGACTGCCAAGACGAAATTGTTAGGGCTATTCGGATGAGATCACGTATTAATCCATTAAATCCGTCTGCAGCTTTTTATTCTCGGTGAGGTGGGGACTACTGAAGGGGTAGACATATATCGACATATAAAAATATGCAATAGTGATGATCCGATGAGGAACTTATGCAGCCGAAGTCGCAAAAAAATACATTTAAAAACCATTTATTTCTATAAAATCAACGATTGAACCCTCTCGATTTCCCCGTATTCGAACAGTGTTCGTCATTGAGCGGAGGGATGGAAAGGATATATAGAAACCTGAAGTGAAGCGGTGACTACGTAAAACTCGAAAATTTGAAATTATTCAAACAATTTCCGCAAATCTATCGAAAAGGTGCCAAATTTATTGAACTTCGAAGCACTTAAAAAATCAGTTGGTACCGAATGTGAGGCCATAAATCAAATGTATAACACCATCATGCTCCTCTTATTTACTTCATACACGCAGCATCACATAGATCCCGTCACGGTAGATTTCGATATAGTGAGAGTGACCAGCTCCCAGCTTCGTAATAAAGTACCATTAACATCATGGGGTATATTTTCGCGATTCATCAAGAAACCTGTGATTGCCTTTACCACTTTTTTCTTCCGTTCAGGCACTGTCTTGCATCGAGCATTCTTTCAAATGCTTGCAAAACTGCAGTTATAGGAACCATTATCGGTGAGTTTTCTTGCAGCCATATTTCTAACTATCGCCTCGATAATTATTTTGTATGGCGGTCGAGACAATTTTGAGAGAATCAATTTTAAATTATCTTTCTTTTTTTTATATTATCAGTGATAAACACTACGATTTCCTTGAAGGAAAATACGCTCAAAAACGTCATGACATCTTATCGCGACCGGTATGAAACTCTTAATAACGGTCTCCAAACGGTTATGGCTTGCATTCGATTTGCTAAGGCTTTTAACTATGCGACACATCCGAAACTGTTATTAACGCTAAAGGCTCATGAGATATGTGATGCTATCTTTGGTTTGTTGGGAAGTTTTTTGAACGACCGAAGTTTCAGGATGGAAGTTGGGAACGCCTCGCACTCACTTCATTCTGTGCTCAATGGGTTCTACAGGATGACATCCTGCGGCCTTTCCCATTTCTGTTTTATGTAAATTACCTTCCACAGAATTTGCTAAGCTGTTGTAAACTTTATGCTGATGATGCGTAAACCTCTTGTTGGAGGTTTACCCATCATGCAGTTGGTTTATACGAGAATCATGGAGACGAAGAAGGACGAAAAAAGAAGGAAATGGGAGATAGGAAGTGTTCACTTGCCCAGGAAGAAAGTGAGTGACGAGAAACGTGGCGGGTTTTCACTTCTGCAAGGAAGAAAATGAATACGTTTGAGAATCTCCATTCAACATATTGTTGTTGCAGCGATCCACGATTCTTGAATTTTTGTATTACAGGAAAAATTCAAGAATATGTAAGGAACATCCAACTTACCTACTGCCTGAAGTCAGAATGTTCGAATAAATAGTAAAAAATAAAACAACGCAATAGTAAAAAGAAAAAACAAAACATGAAGAGGGTACAAGTTGGTCATCCTTCCCTTGGTAGTGGCAGCAAAAACCAGTAAATTTGATGGCACTATTCAGTGGCATTGCACGACTTGAATTATGACGATTGAAAAATTTAGTTTTTTTTTTTTGGTGATTTTCAAAGAAACGAATCATCGTCTTTTGTTAATGCTTGATTCTTCATAATAATTCGACTATGAAAAATTTTCGAATATGAAATTCCATTAGAGCTGAAAAAAAAATTACCTCTGGAAGGGTGGCAACAATATCTAGAATGCCCTTTCATAGTACGGCACTATGAATCCTAAACAAAAGAGACGGCGGTCACGTTGTGTAGACACAAATACACCAACGTTACAATTAGATTCCCCTCAACAAAAAAGGGCTTAGCATTTTAACTGTAATCTGTTATTAAAAAATATGCAAAAATCCGATGAATTTCTTGAAAATTATTAAAGCTGAAGCCTCCTTATGGATGCATCACCGTCTATAGCGCATTTATAGTAAACATAAGTAGGTAAGCGCATCACGAATAAGCACAATATGCGCTTTTATAATCTTATAGTTATGTTCTACGAAAACACAAAAGATGCAAGAAAAACACATACGTATTATTACAAATAATAATTAAAGATTCCGCGTGTGCATAAGCATATCCATCCAACATTATATTTTATAACCTTTCAATGCAAACGGTTACCCCCCCCCCCCCGGACCTATTTTACAGCTCCACAATGCAAAGAGCAACCCCAAAAACTGTTTGAATAAAGAATCAATAGCAACAATTTTCATATTCATAAGCGATAGAAAAAGTAGAGTCCGACGAAAATTTCCCGCAAATAAACAAACTCAAACATTCGTTGTAAGACCTTTTCCGATCTTTGCAGCGCTAAAGTGTCGCATCCCAACTGCATGCGCTATGAAACATTCGATTGAGACATGGTAAAAAAAAGCAAAGAAATTAAAGGAAACGTAACCTCAATGATGCATAGGAGAACACAGGTAGAGCACCTCGAAGAAGGACATGAAGTAGCTAGGTGAGATGATGCATCAGATATCTGTTCAGACCCAGTGAAGCGCATGACTCGGTTCAGATAGATTCGAGAAAGTTCGAGTCACATTTTCATAAATGTGACTGAAAATATGTAGATGTGCCCATTTAGCATATCTCTTATTTGGCATCAATCATCATCAATTATATAAGTGAAACATAAAAGCACATATTGTGCCAAGTTGTATAGCACATCATCTCACAATCATTGAAAATCGAAAACTGAAAGATCGCATTCTTCTCGAAAATATTTATTTTCCTTCAAAGGCGACAGAAGCGGTACGAAGACAACGTCTTAGGAAGCAAAACCGCATACGCTACAGTATGACAAATGTAGACATATTGACGATTACGGTAAACGTGTCCCCCCCTTCCCCCATCTCCTCTCCTTTACTGCAATGGATGAGTGGGCGATACCAGAATGAGCGAAATAATTCCGCAAGCCTAGGCGTCAAGACTTGTCATCACCTATAAGGAACAACTCAGTAAGGCTTTTAGAAGCTAACCACTCACCATTAGTTCCCCAAACGATCAAAAGCCAGAAACTAGAAGCTCTGGCTTCAAATTATAATGGAAATTTGTCTGGAGGGTTACTCGACATCTCGTACACGGATATCGGATTTGTTTTCGATTGTGCCTGTTTCAGGATCATCGACATTGACAAATGAATTTTGTTGGGTAAATTCGCCCGTGTGCGCAACAAAATCCTTTTCCCTCGTATGCAAGTTGTCATCGAGATCTGAGATCCAAATCCCGTGGTCAGCAATCACAACTGATAAATCAGAGGATTTGGAAATGGGCAAGGGCAATAATCGGCTTGATATTCGTGTTTGTCATGTCCAGCGATCCTCCTGGATAGCTACCTCAATGAAATCTGAGATTAAAATACCAATATCTATGCCTACTGCAATCACTAAACCAGATCCATATTCTTTTCCGTCGGTTCTCTCGTCACCCAAACTAAAATTATCCCATTATTAAATGGTTCACTTCATCGTTTCAATGGAATCATCCACCTACGAGTCAATAAAACATCAATCAATGAGTTGGCCATAGAAAAAACCTATTAATAAAAATTTACCAACATATTACATGATAGTATATCATTGAATATATCCACTTATCACATATAGATATTCATTCCCCTCTATTATCCATTATAAAAACGATGAAATATTGTGAAAAATATTCAACAATCGATTAATTTTAAATATCTTCAATTAAAAAAAAGAAAAAAAAAGAAATTAAATTGATAGATAAAGACAACGAAATGAAACATCAAAAGAATTTTTAAAAAAAATATTCGGAAGAGCGATTAAATCTCAATAAAGAGATAGATACCCATAGATGGGCTTACAATAAACAAATTCCAATAAAGATTCTATATGACAATCTAGATAATAAATAGCAAAAATGATATCCCTAAATATCTTTTATTATTTCGCATAATTGAATAAACAAAATTAAATTTTCACAAATATGAAATTAAATGAAAAAAAAAATTGAAACAAACTACCACCAAATAAACAACTCTAAGATAATTCTAAGTGTAAGATCTAAATCGACAAAAAAAAAAAAAAATTTGCTAAATTAGCTCTATTTAATAGTATCCGAATTGTGCTGGAAACCATATTTCAATAGAAGATGTAATTGGGAAAGCACATAAATTTTAAAGATAAATCACATATTCATAGCAACTAGCGAGCAATACACAACCACCAAACATTGAGTGAAGCAATTAAATATGTATTGTTGTTGCTTTTGAAAACGTTTCGTGATTAGGTGTTGAATTTTACGCTTCATAGAGATCAACTAAATTGCGGTGATCCCGAGATAAAATCCCTTACTTTTGACTTATTTTGTATATTTTTTGATTCCACAAGTGGGATCTAAATCAGTCTATACTTGAGAATCATGCTCAGCTCTAACATAACATCCACTTAATAGCACATCCTTTACCAAATCATCGATAGTCTCATTTAAAACCCCTATAAACACAACCCTATGAAGGAGATCTCGCAAGCCATATTCCACCACCTTTTTGCGGCGCGGTATAGCCAACGGGTTCTAGAGCGATACCAGCGGTGCGTTATGCTCTGTCAGGTCCTACCATGCTGGAAAGGCTCCCAGTAGGTCATGGGTGATCTGATTCTTAGTGATCATCCCGGCTCAGCTTGGAACCGGGAAACCGCGGCTATAGATGCACGAAGGCTAACAACCCGAACGTCACCGCCGCAAACCTTGATCGATAAAAAGTCGAGTAGAAGCGAAAGGAACTCAACAGATCGGCGCCGACCTTTGGCGAGTCGACGGATCGACAGGTAAAATAGGTTAGCGAACACTATCAAGGGAAGAATAGAGCCTATCCGACATCTAACAAAGGTAGGCGGTTGTTTCTGTACCTCTTCGAAATAAATACTCCATGATATACTGCAATAACACCCAATATGAAAGCTCCACTCAATCTCTTATCGATTAAATTTCACTCTCGGGGTATGGGAAGAGGAACAAACTGGCATCAATCTCCCTCAAATTGCGTACAGAAGATTGCATGATTAGTCAAAGAAAGGAAGGACGAAAAATTAGCCTCAAACTAATATCATTAACAGACTCTGATCACCTTGCAAATTATCTTTCAATTTCGCCATTTCGAAGTAAAACTATAAATGCAAAAAAACCCCCAACAACAATAAAACAATTATGTAGACTCAACAGAAGGCGATAAGATGAGAGTGAAAGAAAATCAATCAATCAAATGATATATTATAAGCTCAACGAATATTCAGCACATAGTTGCTAGCACACACACACACACACACATGAACACACAAAAAAAATTGACAAGACCTCAGCACATGTACATCTAATATGATAGACATTAAAATCAATTAAACTGCCTTATTCAATACCATACTTTCAATAGCTCTAAAAGTATTTTAAAGAGTCAAAAAAAAACGACTCAACGAATCAGCCATATGGAAGGAGATTGGGAAAATAGAATTCCCTACTCTCAATCAAAATCATCGATCAACACGAGAAATTCATTTGGTTATCGCATTTGAGAAAAATTTCTCTTCGAATTTTTCGTTTGTTTCAAATTCATTCGAATTCGGCGTTCACATTCAAGAACTCAAAAAAAAAAAAAAAAACGAAAAAAAAAACTATTTTCCTTATTTAA
The DNA here is from genome assembly GCA_037389465.1 of Baylisascaris procyonis. NCBI lineage: Eukaryota > Metazoa > Nematoda > Chromadorea > Rhabditida > Ascarididae > Baylisascaris > Baylisascaris procyonis. The sequence continues at coordinate 1,861,198 of JAZARR010000250.1, forward strand.
AGCATTTCTAATAAAAAATAGTGCCATTAAAATTTTTGATTCGATTTTTTAAAATTCAATTTCCGCTATACTATTCTCGCTTCTTTATTAAACAAAAAAAAAAATACAATAGATTCGATCAGAAAATGAATCAAAATGACAAAAAAATAAGATACCGGAAACGTTTTGCATATACGGAATATCAGCGGAATAAAGCGAATGCAAAATTTGCAAATAAAAAAAAAAGCCGATAAAATATACAATTGGCGTAAAATAAGCAATAAAATACGCAATTCGAGCATATCACGAATTCATAGGAAGAGGCGCCTCAGTACGTCTATTCGAGAACATAATTGTCGCGAAGAAGAGACTTAAAAACGTGAGAAGAAGCAATGAAAAACGATCCGTATATTGTGGATAAAAGAATACGAACGCCCATAACATCACGAATTTCACTGAAAATTTCACAAAAATATGTATTCCACATTTGAATATAACACAAACCCGTCATATGTTACTCACAAAACTATGCATTTCACCTTTGAATATAACACAAATCCATTATATGTTACTCACAAAACTATGTATTCCACCTTTGAATATAACACAAACCCATTATATGTTATTCACAAAACTATATATTCCCCTTTGAACATAACACAAACTCGCTATATGTCAGTCACAGAACTATGTATTCCATCTTCAAACATAACACAAACCCGCCACACGTTACTTTTATAGTGATCGTTTCGTTCTATTCAAAACAACTATTTGTGCATTCAAATCAACGAGAAAATATGGATCGAAGTGAGGAAGAGAAAGTGAATAAAAAATGCTACCAATATATGGAATCTGATTCGATTCCTCCTTATAACTAGCTGCTTGGAGAAGCTAACAAGAAATAGGTATGAATTAAGAGCATACGGTATTCATCACTACAGTAATGGCTACCTAAATATCGAAAAGGTAAAAGGTACACTTCTTCCTGAGTAAATACCTCGCCACATCAATAACCAACCTAGCAACTATCTCCTCTGCATCTTTTCCTTCTGCCCAATCTTGATGTAAATAAGCACCAACAACCTGATGCATTTCGAAGCTATAAAATTAAGTTATTTGGAGTGCTGCGATTAGAAACCAGCAAATTGCACTAATAGCAAATGAATTAATTACCGATAACTTTTTTCCTAAGTCGCCAATCAGAACCAAAAAAAGATGAAAAAAAACGAGTCAAGAGGAGGTCGGATCCCGAAATTTAACCCACAACAATAAGGTACCAACTAAGTTTCCGGTTAAGATTGGTACCTGAGGTTTATCCATCAGCAAAAAAAAAAAACCAATTTCCGGTCAAGGCTGATCGATAACGCAATAATCAAAGCGAAAATGAAAAATAATCAAAAGCCATGGTACTCATCTATGCATGTTCCACTTTTTACACTATTTCCGATTATCGTCTGAATACGCTTTACAACTTCAACTTACTTTTTTTCTATGGAAATAGAATTCAAGAGAGTTTTGGTGGTTAAGCTTTAAAGAATTGCAAGAATAAAACGTAACGCCGAATTGTGGCTTTACGCTATTCTTATTCGACTTACAGAAGCGCTAAGAAATCACTCCCACCTCTCCCATAATAGTAATCAAAGAGTATAAAAACTCTTATCACTCCAACAAATTATCACTAAATGATTCACTCATACAGCATTATGCGGTAATTTTTTTTTAACGCATGCTATGAAGAATTCATCAATAAGACCGCAGTCTACTATACTAAACAAAAAAGTAACATTATGGAAATAAACTATCGTACTATCGAGACCAATATCCAATAATACCCCCCCCCCCCTACCCTACAAACATATTTTCGTCGTGTTTATTTTATTTCTATGCACAGTGATATAAGCACTTAATAAATATCATGCTAAATTATTTTAAAAATATTCCCCCCAAATTAATAAGTAACAAACCAATAAAGAGAAGATGCAGATATTGTCCCAAGCGGCCTCCAATAAGAGGCTGTTCCTGTCGATTCCAACCACGTGCAGCTGCTTCAGCCGCTGCTTCTACTGTATCCATTTCTGCGCCATTAGCAAGGTCGGGATCCGGTCCAAGTAAGCTGTTATGTATCGATCGGAAAGATCGCAATAGAGCGTTCCTCACTCGTAGTAAACTAAAAAGTCCCGTAAAAGCCGCAATACCAATAATCGAATATCCTAGTAGAAAATAAGCTGAAATTTATATCTCTAAATCTATCTCAATCTTCCCATAAAGACAGCAACGTTCAATGTTTTTCTGATCAAGAAAAACGAAGGCAATATTTTGCGTCATGATATTTCCCTCGTAAAATAGATTTACGTCTTGTATCATTTTTCAGCACAAATTTTTCTCATAAACCAACTAAAAAACCCCCAACACACATATTTTATTACGACAAAAAACCTCAAAGAACATAAAAAATGAGCCGGAAATGCAGAAAGGATTACAGAACGGCCTTAAAGAAAGCTCATGGAATAACGTTCAATGTCCTATCCAGATGTATGAATGAAAACAACAGCTAGCTTTTCTGAAAGATGCCAGAAAAAAATCTTTGCTCACATAGGATCGTTGGGATTATCCTCGATTGGTCTTCCTTGATATGTTTGAGGGACGCGACGTGCGAATTGAGCCGCCGTAGATGCCGATACAGATTGTGTACCAGCGATTGCTGCTATTGCAGCCGCTGTTGCTGATTGTAGCAAAGTGCCTCCTAGACCATCTGAAACAATCAACAATGTCATCACTACATTCCCACTGCCATGATTTCGTAGGCAATCCGGGGGCGATTTGTAAGCGACCTTATATTGAGCAAGACGGTATTCGAGAACGATGAGATTGAAATCACTCCTACTGCTTTACTCTACCCCTCTTCTTCCCCCCCCCCTCCGCCTCCTTACCAATTCAAGTGAGAGACCTAAAACATGAAAACATTTTATTTAGTACTCATTTCTTTTATAGTTTCATAGGCTCTGAGTGATTTCACATAGTAAACTCACAAAGAAATAGGTAGAATTCTGCGCGCTACTTTGCGAAACCTAAGTTCTCACTTCTACATTCTGCAAACAGCAAAAGAGACAAGGACAGGGGAAGAAACCTATCACCCTCAATATGGACAACAGTAGATAAGACAGGAGAGTGCCCCTCACCCATTTCTCCTTCTGTCTTTCACATTCCTCTCATGTCCAATTATGGTAACCCTGAAGTATAATATCCCCTCGAGAAATGGCATCTAATTGAGTTAAGAAAAAGCAGATCACAACAGTGATTATGATTCAGAGCTCTCAAAGAAATCCCTCATTTAATTCAAATTCATTGAACACTGATTCAAACCGTGTGAAAAGCATAACGCCATCAATATACACCCATAAAATAACTTCGAGAATTCATCAACGAGACTGATATACTGACACAACACTCCCTCCGTCCATCTTTTACTTTATACCTTAACGACAGTCAACACATGCAAACTAATGCCTTCATAATTTAATCACTTGATCAGTAATAGAAACCTTTTATAAAACATCTATTCTATAAATCGATCAGCATAAAATGAAAAACCGACAGGCATAAAATAGAATTCTTCCTCCCTCTTCCCTCTTCCCCACTGGACGATCACAAGCTTTTTCCAAGCTAATGAACAGCATGAAAAATAGCATAAGAAATCGAGCGCAAAAAATAATGTAAAGGATTATTTTACTGAATGTACTCATTATACACAAAAAATGTCACAACTCTAGCTCATATGACCTGGAATGAAATTGTCCGACAGACAGACAGACAAACAGACACAACAAACAAGACATGCCCCAATGTGCATTGCAATCGCAAATCTGACGACGAACAAAGCGATAAAAAATCAAAAATCAAAGGAGAAATACATTCCCCACAATGATTTATAATAACGGCTTCACATCTAGCCAGAGATTGCTTACTATTTGCATCTGTATCGCCTGTAGATGTGACCTGTGGTGAGGCAGTCGACTGCGTATACGGCGTTGAGCTGACATGGCAGTGTAGTACACATTGATCGTGAAGACCATAGCTCGAGAGTGATCTCGAATCATCGCGTAATAGCTGCCCTCTATAGATGAGACGCACCACTTTACCGGCCACTATCGATTCCCAAAAATATCGCCTTAATTGACTATTTATTACCATTAAAAGTGACGTTAAGCTGCAAAGGAATTTCACAAGGAAGGAAATGTGCATTAGTACTTTAAGGAAAATTTGGTCAGTCATAATGAACGTGGGAGGACCACAAATTTTTCAAATTTCGGGAAAACTAAAACGTATTTATACGAGGGAAACAAGTGCCACATCACAAAATTTACCGAAAAAACTTACGGGAAAAGAGATAATAACTTGAAGTACTATCTTCTGGATTAACCTCAACAGTTTTGATACTTCACAGAAAAAGGCACATTTCAAAATCCAAGATCCAACTATTCAATACTTTATCCCTTAACTCAAGTCGGCAGTGACGAATTAAAAATTTACCACAAAAAAAGTAAAGGAAAACGGCTCCATAAACTGCTCATTACTGAAAAAAAAACAAAACAAAAAGACGCCGCTTTGTTGGTGGCATTTGTTGCGTTACAATACGAAAGAATAACAAAGAAAAGACAATAGACAATAGTAACCGACCTTTTAAATTGACCAACAGTGGCATCGAGGGCTGTACTCGCAACGATTTGAGTGTCATCAAGGAATTTCAACTTGATACTCGATGAATCTTGAGGTGTCTCATTTTGTGCTGGGTCATTCATGTGCTCTTCATTGACGTTTTCTGTAACTTTAATTAACAACTCGCTATTTTTGAAATTCAACGACAAATAGTGAGAAATCGGTAAAAAGTAAAAGATTTGAGGATAGGAGGAGGTGGGAGGGGGGGGGTCGAGGAGAGGGGAAGACGAGGAAATTACAAAGGAAAAATGATCAGTGGTAGGAAAAAAACATATGCATAGCAGTTTCATAGAGATAATGCAATGGGAAATGTGAAATCTAAAAACACAGAAAAAGCAAAGCATTATTATATGGCTGTTATATACTTTCCAATACATTTTAACTTTATAATGGCATACGAATAAAGCAAAAAAGATATAGATGCCATATACTCTAACAAATCAAAAATAAGATTTTCGAAAAGATCAATCAGCAACTATATTCCTCTTCTTCCGACTCTGCAACAAGATCTGAGAACAACGAATGAGATATGAAATATTACTTACAAAAACAAAAACGCTACAAAACGTCAACATACGTAACGCATAATTTAACGAGAAATTTTTTGAATATGCTCACAATTAATAATACAATGATATAGTTGAGGACGATCCTTGAGACTGCGCCCTTGGCATGCGTTCCAAAATCGCAAACAAAGCTGAGTTGACAAAAAATTGCATGCTCATATAGCCGTGCAAAAATTAAAGGGAATCCGCGCGGATGAGAGGAAACGAGAGAAAAGCGAAGAGGGAAGGGAGAGGGAAAGGGCAAGGTGGAGGATGAAAGCAGGAGGATGGGAAGGGTTCGAAGACATAAAGGCAGTGCTCACCGCTGACTTTCAATGACGGATGAGACCTCATTTAATAACTGCAGAACGTCCGCAAATTTTTTTAAAGCTTTTCGTTAACGTTCCCGAAGCCCCATTTCACAATTGAACCGAACCAAGTGTCACTGGCTACTTTGTATCATACCCGAAGCTCCACAGTCTTGTCTCTAATGAAGCAAAACTACGGGATACAACGAGAAGGTAAGGAATCTCCTGTTTTCTATCTCAGCACATCTTTGCTTGACTATGAAATTCAATAGCTAAAAGAGCAAAATGGTATCCTTCTGCTTCTTCCAGCGCCCATCCAACAACAGTTACGGCACAAGGAATGTTGCCTACTAGAGGTTGGCTCTCTATGAATGGCAGAAAGGTAATCTTACAAATTCAAAAAAAACTTTCTTTTGTTGTTCCTTGCTGGTGAAACTTAGAGATGAGATTTCATTTCATGGTTTCATTTGTCAAAACAACTTTTATTTCTTGCAATTCCCTCACATTTTCATTTCTTAAACAAGAAACGCAATTTTACCACATTTACATTAACCCTGTCAATCCATTCATTCAGCCCATAGTAACGAATAAAAGAGAATTTAAACGATGAAAGAGAACTAATCGAAACTTACCGACTTCAGTGGATTGCTTCCTTTCCAATAATGCCTCTGTTGAGGTCGACCTACTTCTTGCCAAGTCTGACTAAAAAATAAAACATTTTGCAACTTGAGCATGAAGTAATTCACTTGACGAAGTGCTAAACAAGCCGTCAAAAAGTCAATCATACTTCAATCATTCAAGCAGTTCCACTCCAATATGTCCTTCATCGAAAACGTATCATGAATTTCAACATCCCATCCTACGACCTACAATCATAGTCAATAAAACTACAAACAATCCACTAAAAGTAAAAAAATCAACAAATCAACATCAATTCGTTCAATAATTTTATTGCGGTTAAATGAAAACTTTTTCAACAACCCACTATTTTTCACTTATTAGACTCTACTTCAAATATTATTCGTTAAGGAACGTACCGCGGAATTTGTTTCAGCTATGTCAACGGTGTCGACATGTTGCTCAGTATCAACACTAGCCACCCGTTCACGTTCACGTCTTTCCATTGCGGCACGCGTACGCGATGCAATCATATTCAAATCTGGTACCACTGCTGAGGTTGCACCCTCCGGCTGGAAATAAACAACTATATCACATGCCTCGGGTGGATTGATTTAAATACGGCAACAATTGATTTCATTTTGCATTTTGCAACAATTGATTTCAGATCTCAAATATTTTATTAAATATTGCTAACAATAATTGGATATAACGAACAATTTGAATCACCGTTGCTAGAAAATAAAAACTCTAAGTGAAAAATGATGCAAATAAATCCAAAAAGTCATCCCACCTGCATTATGAGTGAATGAAGTCCAGTGCTGACCTTTCATTAAGTAATCATTCATCATTCAAAATACCTTTACATATATCTGTGAAGTTAGTTTAAATTCTTGAAATTCCTAAGAAAAGGAAAAACTCCAATACCACAAACACAATCAGCATCTTCTTCCATCGCATTAACACCAATTAACAAGAAAAGGATTCACTTCAGAAATCTACAGGAAGCAACAACAATCTGCTTCCCGTTTAATGGATTGCTTGCAAAAAAAAAAAAAGGCAGAAACAACCTGTTGTAATGGCACAGGTAGCCGCGAAAGAAGCAAGCGTCTAGCTTGTCGATCTGCACGACCTCTATAAAAAAAAAAAAAACGCAATAAGCAACCACTGTAATAAATATAGTAAAATGCAGTAGTGCAACAAAAAAAGCAATAATGCGATAAAAATGTAGTAAAAATTTGAAAAATAGAAAAGATAAAAAAAAATTCCATGGGCATTAAACTACTATAAAATACGATTAATACAATAATCTCAACGTTTCAAAAGCATTTCTTCATTAAAATGGTGAATTTCCGCATACAAAAAAAAAAGAACAGAACTTTTAAATTCATTTACTAATCCTTCAAATGAATAAATAAATAAACCAATGACGGCAAAAAAAAAAAAAACTACTTCAAACTAACTTATCCACTTTGCCAAAAACCTAATATTTATATATTTTCATATTACAATTACAATTACTGTTTTTCCATCATTCATTGCTTCACTTCTATCTGCAATATACCTCAACCTCTGCACTCCACTACTCTAAATTGAAAATTCTCTATAAAAGAAGAAAATGCTATGACAGAGAGAGGAATTTAAAAACAATATGCACAAATAAATAAACAAATGCCTACACATCATCAACAAGTGTTCTTCTGCGTAGTGTCTGTTGTAATTGATCTGGTGGTGGTGATGTATTAATGGCTGTTGGTTGACCGCCATCAGCTGATGGGGTCAATTCCACCTCCCAATGACGAGCCACGCTTGACCCGCTTTGCGACGACCATCTGAAATGTTGCAACTTCGAATCCTTATCCTGATTGAAAACGAAAGGTGCGGTATCTTCGATACCCTAAAGTGAATGGCCTGCATCTAATATTCTGAAAAACTTTGAGAAATTACGTGATTTCCTGGGAAAATAAATAATTCCCGATCCCACCCCACTAAATAAAATTATTTTACTTTAAAAAAAAACAACAACTCTCTTATCGTTATTAAAGATTATTATTAATGTGCAGTCAAGAAATGCCGATCACACAAATTTCCCCAACTACATAAGAATCGGATGAAAATCAAAATTAATGAAAAACAGCCAGAAAACAAAAAGAGCCAACACAAATGAGCTCAAATTAGGCGCACCTGGAGTCGGAGCCGCTCGTGCTCGCCACTGCGGGTGGTGTTTCAACTACGACATCAGTGTTAGATGTTTCATCTTCATTAACAGCAGCAGCGTTATGTGATGTGCGTACCGAATCCTCAGGTTGTTCCTCCACATTCCCTCTCTGCACCAGTTGATTCTCCAGTACACCCGCATCTTCATGATCCATATGTAGTACCTTAAAATACACCTTACTGGAATTCAAACTTGCTTGATGTCTCTAATGACACACTGCGAAAAAAATAGTATTTAAATAAAGCGATGAAGTAAAAAAAAATTGACGTTCACAATTCAAAATGATATCGCCTTCGTTGTGGTGGCGGATAATCCATCGTTTGCAGATATTCACTCAGGAATAATTCCGTTGGGCAGATATATGCATCCTCTGCGTAGTGCAAGTAACCATTTGACTGGGACCTCTAAGGTGTGGCGAAGGTACTCTCAAATGCCACCTCCCTCCCCCCTCTCTTAAAAAAAAATTGCTGGGAATCGCGGCTACCGTTCGCCGCAATGAATGCAACGGTAAACAAAGCCACTTAATAAAAGAGTTCTACAAATGCAAAATTTCAACCGGAGTGCATCTCGAAATGGGTAAATTTTACCTGTTCAAGATGGGTAATTTCAAGAAATAAGTAAGAAATGGATAAGTTTCAGCAGTTCAAAATATTGATAGGTAAGTTCATCCATAAAATATGCTCTGGTTGACAGTGAGGATAATAGCGGCACGAATGGTATATATAAAATAAACTCGAATCCAATATCTTCGAAATCAATAGAGACGTTAGAAATCTGACTATTGCCTAGTTGGTCTAAAATCTCGCAAAAGCGATTCAGTTCTCTCTCATATCACCAAATTCACTAAAAAAAAAAAAAAAAAATTCATGCATAATGACTCACCTGAACAATTCGCCTGTTAGGATAGACTTGCATTTGTACTAGCCAAACATAATATTCAACAGGTGGAATACCTGTACTTATCCATGCCAATGAAACAATTGCGATCACCACAAGCGCTAAAAGAACCCATAACACCTGAAAGAATACATTTTCATTAATCAGGTTACATCTCAAACTATACATCTAGGTACTCAAATACATCAATATTAGTCGAATCCCTCACTCAAATGGTCAACGAAAAACTAAACAAGACCAAAATTTATTAATCCAATATTATTAAAAAAATAAAACAAAATAAAGAAATAAAACCAGTTTCCTGTGAGCGATCATCTCATCACGCTTTTTCTTTCTATTTTAAAGTGAGCATTAGAAAGTTTGTTCATGTTTGATGCGTTAAGGGCTTTATGCACAAAAAGAAATTCATAAACAAAGAGGGAGATGCAATGAAAGTTACAATTAAATACCTAAATACTTGAGAGTATTAGAGAGCTAAAGGTAAAAATATGAGCGGCGGAATTTTTGATGCGGAATCGTTATGTCGTGTCAATGAATTCAAAAAAGAAAGAAAAAAAACCGGAATTTTAAAGTAATTCGTATACAATCTATATAAAAATGAGAGATCACTACGAAAAACATCACCGTGTTACCCGCAAACGATGTAAACAAAACGAGAGAAACAACAAAACGTCAGATGACGAAAACATTGAGGAAGATAGAGATTCTTGACGTGTAATATATATGACATATGTAACGCATTTTTATTATAGAAATTATTGAAATAGACAGTCAAACAGCGGATGGAAATTAAATAAAGAAACAAAGGAATATTGATTAAAAAAAAACACTCACGTGAAAGAAAATTATGAAATATAAAGAGAAAAAAAAGAAAAATAACAAAAAATAAATAAATAAATAAAACTATAGTGACGTCCATAAGCCCGATCGGTTGCAAATCTATGCTATTAATTTATCGTCAATTTTATTCATTCTATTTTAGAGTCAAGAATTACGAGATGAAATAAATCAACAAGAGTGGCAAAAAAAAAGAGCAAAAAATTCGTCAGACAACAATTTGGTCGAAGAGATATTCCTTATATAAAAGAATCAATAGTGTAACGATCGAGTCGACTCAATGAATATTTCACACATCATAAGGGGATCAAATAAATTACCCTGTTCAGATTTAAAAGGCAAAGATGGCAATCAGGTCGAACGATAGACATATGAATAGAAAGAAAAGAAGCCTGACTGATAGGAATGTCACTTACAAAAATGCGGTGCTAGAAGAAATTCCATCACCTAGCTTAATATAAAAGATAGCGTAGATCAAAAGTTTTATTCGTTGAAATTCAGATGATGGGGATTCAATGCTATTTCAACTCATCGTTAGCTTAGCGAAAATATTTTGATCTACGAATTTCTTGATTTTGGCCAGAGTAGTTTTTGCGCAAAATATTTTAAACTTTTTTTTCGACTTGTAAAAGCATAAAATTGAATTAAAATCTCGAAGAGAAGTCAAATTTAAAGATATCTGATAATGAGTGATAATAATAATGATAATAATAATAATAATAATAATAATAATAATAATAATAATATTAATATTAATATTAATATTAATATTAATATTAATAAAAATAATCTCACCATCATCTAAAAATTCTTACCTCTTCGCCAACACCTTCGATTAGCTCAGACATCATCATCAAGAACGATATGTGGCGACGTGTGATACATATGCTAATACCGCCTATAAAACTTGTTTTAGTGAGAAAAAATGATAAACAAAATTCACTTATTAAATTATGCGAAAAACTTATCCTGCAGTAAACGATTACAAAATGAGGGGATAGCAATATATATACATATACATATATATATATATATATATATATATATATATATATATATATATATATATATATATATATATATATATATCAACAAATAAACATTGGTGACAGATTGTAATAAACAGTTAGTACCTAAATTTTTCTGTAATACGAAATTATATAGGATGAATAAGCGGGGACATACACATATTCCACCTAACGCTATTCAACTAATTTATCAACAAATGTAAAAAAAAAAACAACAAAATAACAAATGAAATGCTTCATCCTAAAAGAACGCACCCGTGATCAAAAAAAAAAAAAAAAAAGAAACCGGTGTCCGCCGACCAATTATGCAATTTACTTGCTTATCGGAAATTACCTGCTTCCCAAAAATCGCTCTATCATTCCAACAATAATATTCAATGAAATGATTCTTAAACGATATTAGTTACTGCATGGTAAAAGTTGGTCTACAAAGGTAACATTCAACATGAACAATTCGAAGCAACAACATTTAACAAAGACTTACCCACCCTTTCCCTCCTCCCCCCTCCCTCTCCAATCACCACCTCCATACCTTTTCTTGCAATCAATTTCTTATTAAAGAAATCACTCGAAACATTATTAACTAACCCGACCCGTTTCTACTCAAAACTACATAACAATGAATGCATAGAAAATAATAAAAGAAAATTGCAATCGGAAAATTTGTTTTCGAGCTGCATCCGATCGGTGCAAAAAGTTGACTTATGCCATTCACTAAATACTAATAACTCATCCGGAATATGCTCATCCGGAACGATGAAATAAATTCCGGATATCAATCTACGATACTGATCTAATGGACCCATAGAAATATAGTGTTTGATATAAAATATGAATCAATCGGATTTCAAAAGTGCTCATATTATGAGTAAATTTCATTGCTGCGCAAATGCTATAAGAGTTCCTCATTCATATATTATTATGTGATAAGCAAAAGAATTATCCCCAAAAAAGTTGGGAAATTATAAGGGCACATTGATAAGCGTATTTAACCTGGGGGCTATGTGGGTTCATTAAGTCACACAGATGAAGATTGATGCCTCTTTGAATAATTTGAGCGGGTAAATGAAGCCAATTGAAGGTTGAGTGAAAAAACTCAAAGATTTCCAAAATATTATCACCGGCATCTTTACGGTCGAATATTCCCATAGCGGAATTTAGTGGAGCATTTTAGGAGTTCTTAACGTCAGCTCGACGATTAAGGCTTGCCAACTGTATAAGTAACTTGAATATTTGTGAATCATAGATCATCGATCATGTCATTTTTGTGGATCATTGAAGGAAACTAATCCAGAGGTATTTAGTCGACTTCACCACACAAGGAAAACACATCATCGACATTTAACTAATCAATGAAGTCACAACGTTAAACAACAACGAACAATTCAAATTTTATGCATAAAACATAGTTGTACTTTCTACAACTTGAAAAACACGATAGCACGAGGCAATGACGTGAACACGTCCGCTCCCCTCATGGATCATATAGGTGTAAGGCTAATATGCCACCACAAGAAAACACCCTGCTACCAAATACTTGCAATGTTATTCAAACTGCCATAGAACACCATAAAACAAGATGCTTACATCATCGAATTATTGTAGTACGCATTCGTCTCTCACAGACATTTGCGCCACTCAAAGAAAAAACCCTTCATCTCACACGAACATCTTTGACGTGTTATAGCATGTCGAACCGGATAGTAAGCGATCTGGAATATTGCCAGCAAACACCCACCTTTCCTCTTTAAATGCAAATTTTAAATTTACAACAATAAAAGCTCAATATCAACTATTTGAATAGAGACTTCTCCGAACAAGTCGGGTCTAATTCAGAAATAAATGAATTTTTTAAAGTAACACTTATTTAAATTTTACTAACTACCAGCTATCATCTAGTAACGCTTCGATCCTTTCCCAGATATTCAACGATAAATAATATCAATGAAACGGTGCTATACTTTAGGTAAGAGTACGCTATATTATTGAAGACAACAATAGTAATCTCCTTATATAGCGATGAATGTATTCGATTTCGAATTAATAGAACGATATTCATCAACTATTAAAATTCAGATTTAAAAAAAAAAAGAATTCAATTTGAATCAAATTTAATTTTTTGCAATAACTTTTCAATAAATTCGCATCGGAAATTTTAATTGCACATTTTGAAAAGCGAAATAGCAACGGAATAATAGCGAAATTTCGCTATTTTTGATAATGTCTATCAATTTTCTAAAAATTAGTATTACGTAAAATGACGTCATTTAGCACTATCATCAATCAATAAACATTAAAACGTTTCAAATTCAATTCAATAGCGAAAAGTCGTATCAGATGAATGCCTCTTGAAAGGTCATCAATCGTATAAATGAATTGCTATTCAAAGACAACGACAGTCAACAAAACCAACCGGTTGATTAAACCCATATCGAGGGAAAAAAAACTTTCTTAGCCCATACCCGATCTTTTTTCGCAGCATAATTTTTAATGCGAAAAAATTGCATATGCAAATTAGATGCATTAGCATATATCAGAGTGCAAAATCCACAAGGATAACTAAGGAAAAATGGGCAATGAACGATTAAAAGATGTCCGTAGGCTATCTTCGACCACCGATTGAGCTTTTCACACCAACCCACAGTGGCGACAAACCAAGCAAGATGAATTCAATGGAAAAATGATTGCAACCTTTATTGTTCGTCCTGCATTTGCATTTAACAAGATAATCTCAAATTGTATTTAACAAGATAATCTCAAATTCTTCCATCATATTTCTACAAATCTATTTATATCGATAACGAGTTTTATTGATTACCGTGGGAAATTTTGAAAGATTTTACTTTTTTTTGAAATTTCGTAAAAATTCATCAATTGTAAAATCGGAAAAAAAGAAAAAAGAAATTTTCGTTCGTTTTATTTAGCTCGATGAATCCAAAGATAGAAGTTTATATACTCGACCGACGAACAACAACAGATCGCAAACGGATAAAAGCCCTATAAAGTACAACATCGAAAATCAATAATGCACCTTGACGCATTTACTTATAAAACAATGTTAGCCAATCTATTCGATGATGCTGTAAAGTTCATCGAGACCAACCTCCACCCTCCCCTGCCCCTTTTCTCAATTCGTTGTACGGAAGGACCTCAGCTTGAAGTTGGAAGCACATAGGAAATAGAGAATAGCCTGATGTGAATTAAAGAACGACCTCAGCAGTATTATTTAAACACCTATTTTATGCCAAAATGAATAAAAATTTTAAACGCCTAAATGACCCTTCAATATACAAATATTCGAGTCAACATTCCTTATAATCTGTTCTAATTCACCTTATTCATCTGATGATTCGTTTCATTTGCCAACGGTCGGCATGGATCTATCGGGTTCCATTCGCTCATTCGACTTCTTCGCCAAAATAGATTTGCGGAAGCGAACCTCGCGTTGCTAGCCTTTTTGCCTCTATGCGGTTTGCCTTTCTATTTTAATGCAAAATAAATAAGAAATCATTTATAAAGTATAAAATGACAATAAAGGAATGCCTATTTAAGAAGAGAAGAAGGAATATTCGTTAAGAATCTTATATTCAATGAAAACGCATCGAAAAATAAGCTGGTTAACGTATTGCTACCATGATAGGTGCTTTTGTGTTTCAAATCATTACATCAACTATTTACCTGAATGCAAAAAAAAATGTCCCACAGTACATTCAGTAAAACCGACCGGTCACACAAATGAGAGAATAGCATTTGTTTAGTTCATAATAACTCATATATACATGGTGAATAAAAGTGATAATGAAATTAAAGAGAGAGAAAGACAATGCAACGTTATTGAAAGATCATGTAGATACAACAATATATACATATACAGATATTACACTACCACAAAGAATTCTTAAAAATATTTGCGAAATGCATTGCGAAAAAAAAAAGCGAAAACTCACCAATATATAAATATAAATATAATAAAGATAGCTACTATAGAGATATTATATTCAATCGTCTATGGTTATCGTCATATCACTAAGTGATGCGGTACTATTTTTTACAGATTTTGAAGATTTTTTGAAAAAATCCGATATGCGCTTCTCTGATAATTCGGCATTCGACCGGGACCTCTTAAGTTGTTGCGACTTTGTGGATGGCATCGGCCTTTTGTTGATGGGAATTGCACTCGATTTTGGTAATTTCCAAGTAATGCCACCCATACCGTTGCTCTTTTTCTTTGGCGATCCCATAAATGCACGTCGCATTACAACTTCCGGCACTTTTACTTCACTTAAATCTGCCATCTTCGAATATTCATCACCGTTTTCATCTTCCATTTGATCTTCATCTTTAGGTTTACTATAAGAAATTAGATATGAAAATTACAACCTATATGGATAATTATTGGTGTTTTTTTCGCTACTCTCTGTGCTTATTTGCATATTTGATCAGTTAATAGTTGGCACTCAATTACATTTACATATGTAATAATGTATGATCTCAGAAGAAAGTGATTTATATTCAACGTTAAATCTTTCACCCTTGACGATTGCTATTAAGAAACGATCTGCGTCACCAATCGATCACATCGATTTACTAAATGACCAAAATTTAAGTGAGGTGTTCAATGTGTTCGAAATGTTCGTTTGTTGATGGGCTAATGGGATGATGGAAGAGAGTTCAGAAATGGGAAAAAAAATTGAAAAAAAAATTTACGGAGAGGAAATTTTTCATCGGTCAATCTGCATAATACTTATAGAAAAATATAAACCAAGAATGATTTTGCGAGCCGGAATTGATGCTTTAAAAATTCCCAAAAATGCTCACCTAGTCGAAGGTTGTTCATCATCGAAAATCAATCCAAAAGCGCGATTGGTTTGAACCAATGCTTGACGAGCCCGATAAGTGAGTTTATTCCGTGCCTTGTATGCGGAATCGATCGTTGATGTTAAAAACACATCGGCCGAATTATCCAACTCGAAACCCAATGATGCTCGTCGTTCTGGACTGCAACAAGAAGAAACTAACTAGTTCACCGAATTGGCTCTAACGGATCGTATATCGCCACCTAGAGAAATTTCTAGTGTTAGATCGATATATTAGTGAAATTTTCATTGATTAATAGTAAAGAATAGTTTTGTCGTAAAACTTAAGAGGTAATCCCACTTCTTCGTCGACAATGTGCCCCTCCTGAAATGACTTAAAACTTGGCAGCCACTTCCAATATGAGCTTTTCCCTGAGCAAAGATATTTTCTAGAAGGACAACTATCAGCGGTGGTAGATCCAAACAAAAAAATTTGATAGCACCTTTCACGGAAGCGCCGAAATCTACACCTCCCTTTATCGATAAAATATTGCAGATATTCAAATTTTTGTGCCAACTCTAATCTACTGCAACACTCAAATATGAAGCATATATCACAAAATAAATTTTAAAAAAATTTTAAGGCTATTTGCGCTTTTTTTTTAAAGTTTCTTCATTGAAAAAATACAAGATGCAAATTTACATAACGGTTAGAAACTAAACAGAAACAAATATTTACCTGTAATCAATGATATTCTTCAATTTTGGATTATAAGGCGTTTGCGATTTATTGCCACGTAATAACTCTAATTCCTCTTTGAGTGCCACATTCAAATTTTTATGCTTATTTAGCTGAAAAAAAAGATTCAAATTTTGAAAATCAAATAAAAGTGGAAAATCTTTTAACCGAATAAATCAATATAGCTTATTCTTCCGCAA
The DNA here is from genome assembly GCA_037389465.1 of Baylisascaris procyonis. NCBI lineage: Eukaryota > Metazoa > Nematoda > Chromadorea > Rhabditida > Ascarididae > Baylisascaris > Baylisascaris procyonis. The sequence goes on from JAZARR010000250.1 coordinate 1,878,079, forward strand.
AATTACCTCCGACAAACACTAATATACCTATAAGGTAGATCAAAACCTCCATATGACGATAATCTACTCATTATTTGCCGATAAATAACGCATCAAAACTATACTATATTTCATAAAAGATGAATATTTTTGCATTCTCAATCATAATCGATCGACGTAGGGTCGCAGAAAAGCAATATAAATAAAAATAGATACTGCGGTAATATGAAATTCCCAACTCAGTGGATGACTGAATAGCAGTTCCTTTAGATGCTCTCCGGCAAATATAGTAAATGCTTTCTATATTCAACTGCAAACATTTTCTAGCACGAATCAAGCCACAAATGTATCAAAAATAATGCATAAAATGTTTGCGTTCCATTCATACTAGCCTCTTTTGAAATTAAAAATTTTCATCTTCCCATGTAGCACATATCTGAGACAATATTTCATATAAAAATATAAATATGTAACGATAATAATCCACAACGAGTATTAGTAATTTAAGTGCTAGTTTCCTTTATTATAGATTATACAAAATACCAATGAAGAAATAAACTCAAACATAGCTAAAGACGAATTGAAATCTGCATGAGGAATTTTAATTAGAGAGGGTAATGACTTGAAGAGGACTTTTCGATGAGCCTATCTCGAGAATAGTATCGAGAAGTGAAAATGATGACATTTTTAATTCCCCACCAATACCCGACTACAGCAAAATTAATCAGTAAATCCAAACAACTTAGCATCGCGATCGAAAACCTGACCTGACCTAACTGAGACAAACTGAACTACCTGACCTAAGTAATCGTATCCCGAACACCATTTAGAATTCAAACTCATCCACTTCTGGCCAAATTGTACTGATGATACGATATCATCTCGCACTTGTACGTATGCGCTATATTCATATTCAGCAACGACCTCATCGGATTTAAAACCATCCTTCTACGTTTACATTACACATAACAATGAAAGTACCTTATCCACCTAGTATAGAGCTATAAGCACATAAAAGTAACCTTTAACTTAAGATCACAATTGAGTTTTTGACTTGTATTGAGTTGTTCCCTAGTATGTTGAAGTTTTCTCTTCGTTTCTTCTAGTTGCCTGAAATCTAGAGATTTTATTTCCTTCAAATATCCACATTCATTTATCCTTGCTTTGCGAATAAATTGCGATCCAGGTTCAGCACCCATCAACGTGGATGTGGCGAAGAGTGAAAGCGCTATACGGTTAAAATGAAACGTTCATTTTAATAAACATAAAAAAAAACCCAGCAACCATCGATGCATATTCGTTTAGGGAAAATTTATAAGACAGAAGAGCAAGGAAACAAGGACTATCATATTTTTGAATTAAAAAACATTAATAAATCATTGCCGCTAAAAATGAACTATCAAATATATAGGTAAACGTCCACCATCCTATAAAATATAGCTAGTATGACCGCTTCATTTCTCGTCTTCTAACTGCTTCAATCACGATATGCAAAAATACATCGGTGAGTCGAGGCAGACGCATTTCAAAGTTTAAATAAAGACTGTCGGCAGACCAATGAAGCGATCGTTACAGCTCGATTCTATAGTCTACTAACATCTGTTCAATTTTAAAAGCATATTTATTGTAACATGTAATAATATTCCATGTCCAATGAGTATCTCTAGAAAAATCTTCATGCAACTTTCCATAATATTTGACTTCTATTGTTAGAGAAAGCACCAATATTACTTTCCATATATATTTTGCGCACTTTCCTTAAAAAAAAAAAAAAAAAAAACTCATTTCACTAACATTCCGATAATCCCCTTCATAATTTTTCATTTATATCATTGTATCGGTCCAGGAATGAAAATTATAAAAAAAACCCTGAAAAGTTGATATAATAAAATTAATATACGAATAGCTCTCACAGAGTCTGGATTTTATATATAAACTTCACGGCTTTAGCTTTCTTTTGAGAAGTGATACAAGAAATATTATATGTGGATATTTGCAGATATAGACGTTACAAAAACACACAAAAAAGATAAACTAACTTTCGCACAAGTTCGAGAAATTTCGAGGCATCCGGGTCGCCAGAGTCTTTAAGGTATTCGTCAATTTTTGCAAGTGGTACATCACTACTAGAAGTGCTCAAAATTGAGTACCTGAAAAGAGATAAATGATGCAATGAAACTACTTTCTGCCCCAACCAATTACATACCTTTATTGCCTTTTAGAAATTGGCAAAACCACCAACGTCCTTCTATTGCATGCCCTTTAAAACTGGGTAAATTTATGGATTCATTAATTATAGGATTACTGAGAAAATCCGGAACACTTATGAAAAATATTGCAGAAGAAATTACAAATTTTAAAAAATATATACCTCAGCTCTCGAAATTTATAATAAATCGCAACATTCATAACTGAAACTTGATGAATTCTTCGGCGAATAAACGACATCGACAAAAGGAATCCCACTATTTCTTATAATCGATTAATGAAAAAAAAAAAAACAAAACAACAATGACTAATTTTCCTATCTCAAGATTGTATCATCCTCCATATCTTATATTAATTTCAAGAAGTGATCGGTGAGATGAGCGAAATGCAAAAATGTATTCCATATAATCCTGCCAACATTTTCATTTCTCTTTCGAAATGATGGCCTATCAACCACGACGGAGCGACATTTTCTTTCAAAACCATGATACGAATGAACCATGAACGCAAAGGAAACCAAGCAAATAATGCATGAATAAACTGTCGTCGTCTTGAATAGTATTTAATTGCTAAAGCCCTCTCACATATGCTCTTCCCTGCTTCCTCGACAACGAGTAATTACTATTACAACATAAATAAACTCACAAATCTGAGGCTTTCAAACGATTCTGATATTTCTCGATTTCCGCTTGCAGATGTTGTTGATCACGAAGCAACATCTCCAAATGTCGCATTTTCGCAATTTGTGCCGTCATCGATCGGCGCTTTTCCTTCTCCCGTTCATACTGAAATTCACATTACGATCAAAAATACAAGCATATCTTTTCACATCACCAATACATCTAAATCCTTGCAAAAATATTTTAAAAAATTTTAATAACAGTGGAAAAGCGATGCTTCACAATTTTGTCCCCCTCCCTACAACCCCTTCTCTATCTTTTATTTCCCAACAGTAATCAAAGTCGAATGAACAGCATCCAAATGAAAAAGATTATTCTCCGAGTATAACATTTGCTGTGCAACTGTCATCGTCTCACCCCCACCCTTCCCCCCCCCCCCCACCTCCGAGTATAACATCTGCTGTGCAACTCTCATCGTCTCACCCCCACCTCCGAGTATAACATCTGCTGTGCAACTGTCATCGTCTCACCCCCACCCTCCCCCCCCCACCTCCGAGTATAACATCTTATAACATCTGCTGTGCAACTGTCATCGTCTCACCCCCACCCTCCCCCCCACCTCCGAGTATAACATCTGCTGTGCAACTGTCATCGTCTCACCCCACCCTCCCCCCCCCACCTCCGAGTATAACATCTTATAACATTTGCTGTGCAACTGTCATCGTCTCACCCCCACCCTCCCCCTCCCCCACCTCCGAGTATAACATCTGCTGTGCAACTGTCATCGTCTCACCCCCGCCTCCGAGTATAACATCTGCTGTGCAACTGTCATCGTCTCACCCCCACCTTCCCCCCCCACCTCCGAGTATAACATCTTATAACATCTGCTGTGCAACTGTCATCGTCTCACCCCCACCTCTCTCCCCACCTCCGAGTATAACATCTGCCGTGCAACTGTCATCGTCTCACCCCCACCTTCCCCCTCCCCCACCTCCGAGTATAACATCTTATAACATCTGCTGTGCAACTGTCATCGTCTCACCCCCACCTTCCCCCCCCCCCACCTCCGAGTATAACATCTGCCGTGCAACTGTCATCGTCTCACCCCCACCTCCGAGTATAACATCTGCTGTGCAACTGTCATCGTCTCACCCCCACCCTCCCCCCACCTCCGAGTATAACATCTTATAACATCTGCTGTGCAACTGTCATCGTCTCACCCCCACCCTCCCCCCACCTCCGAGTATAACATCTGCTGTGCAACTGTCATCGTCTCACCCCACCCTCCCCCCCCCACCTCCGAGTATAACATCTTATAACATTTGCTGTGCAACTGTCATCGTCTCACCCACACCCTCCCCCTCCCCCACCTCCGAGTATAACATCTGCTGTGCAACTGTCATCGTCTCACCCCCACCTCCGAGTATAACATCTGCTGTGCAACTGTCATCGTCTCACCCCCACCTTCCCCCCCCCCCCCACCTGCGAGTATAACATCTGCCGTGCAACTGTCATCGTCTCACCCCCACCTCCGAGTATAATAACTTCTGTGCAACTGTCATGTCTCACCCCCACCTTCCCCCCCCCCGAGTATAACATCTGCTGTGCAACTGTCATCGTCTCACCCCCACGTCCGAGTATAATATCTGCTGTGCAACTGTCATCGTCTCACCCCCGCCTCCGAGTATAACATCTGCTGTGCAACTGTCATCGTCTCACCCCCACCTTCCCCCCCCCCACCTCCGAGTATAACATCTTATAACATCTGCTGTGCAACTGTCATCGTCTCACCCCCACCTCCCTCCCCCACCTCCGAGCATAACATCTGCCGTGCAACTGTCATCGTCTCACCCCCACCTTCCCCCTCCCCCACCTCCGAGTATAACATCTTATAACATCTGCTGTGCAACTGTCATCGTCTCACCCCCACCTTCCCCCCCCCCACCTCCGAGTATAACATCTGCTGTGCAACTGTCATCGTCTCACCCCCACCCTCCCCCCCCCACCTCCGAGTATAACATCTTATAACATCTGCTGTGCAACTGTCATCGTCTCACCCCCACCCTCCCCCCACCTCCGAGTATAACATCTGCTGTGCAACTGTCATCGTCTCACCCCACCCTCCCCCCCCACCTCCGAGTATAACATCTTATAACATTTGCTGTGCAACTGTCATCGTCTCACCCCCACCCTCCCCCTCCCCCACCTCCGAGTATAACATCTGCTGTGCAACTGTCATCGTCTCACCCCCACCTCCGAGTATAATATCTGCTGTGCAACTGTCATGGCCTCACCCCCACCCTCCCCCCCCACCTGCGAGTATAACATCTGCCGTGCAACTGTCATCGTCTCACCCCCACCTCCGAGTATAATAACTTCTGTGCAACTGTCATGTCTCACCCCCACCTTCCCCCCCCCCCCGAGTATAACATCTGCTGTGCAACTGTCATCGTCTCACCCCCACGTCCGAGTATAATATCTGCTGTGCAACTGTCATCGTCTCACCCCCGCCTCCGAGTATAACATCTGCTGTGCAACTGTCATCGTCTCACCCCCACCTTCCCCCCCCCACCTCCGAGTATAACATCTTATAACATCTGCTGTGCAACTGTCATCGTCTCACCCCCACCTCCCTCCCCCACCTCCGAGTATAACATCTTATAACATCTGCTGTGCAACTGTCATCGTCTCACCCCACCTTCCCCCCCCCCACCTCCGACTATAACATCTTATAACATCTGCTGTGCAACTGTCATCGTCTCACCCCCACCTCCCTCCCCCACCTCCGAGTATAACATCTGCCGTGCAACTGTCAACGTCTCACCCCCACCTTCCCCCCCCACCTCAGAGTATAACATCTTATAACATCTGCTGTGCAACTGTCATCGTCTCACCCCCACCCTCCCCCTCCCCCACCTCCGAGTATAACATCTGCTGTGCAACTGTCATGGTCTCACCCCCACCCTCCCCCCCCCACCTGCGAGTATAACATCTGCCGTGCAACTGTCATCGTCTCACCCCCACCTCCGAGTATAATATCTTCTGTGCAACTGTCATGTCTCACCCCCACCTTCCCCCCCCCGCCCACCTCCGAGTATAACATCTGCTGTGCAACTGTCATCGTCTCACCCCCACGTCCGAGTATAATATCTGCTGTGCAACTGTCATCGTCTCACCCCACCTCCGAGTATAATATCTGCTGTGCAACTGTCATGGTCTCACCCCCACCCTCCCCCCCCCCACCTGCGAGTATAACATCTGCCGTGCAACTGTCATCGTCTCACCCCCACCTCCGAGTATATCTTCTGTGCAACTGTCATGTCTCACCCCCACCTTCCCCCCCCCCGCCCACCTCCGAGTATAACATCTGCTGTGCAACTGTCATCGTCTCACCCCCGCCTCCGAGTATAACATCTGCTGTGCAACTGTCATCGTCTCACCCCCACCTTCCCCCCCCCCCCACCTCCGAGTATAACATCTTATAACATCTGCTGTGCAACTGTCATCGTCTCACCCCCACCTCCCTCCCCCACCTCCGAGTATAACATCTTATAACATCTGCTGTGCAACTGTCATCGTCTCACCCCCACCTCCCTCCCCCACCTCCGAGTATAACATCTGCCGTGCAACTGTCAACGTCTCACCCCCACCTTCCCCCCCACCTCCGAGTATAACATCTTATAACATCTGCTGTGCAACTGTCATCGTCTCACCCCCACCCTCCCCCTCCCCCACCTCCGAGTATAACATCTGCTGTGCAACTGTCATGGTCTCACCCCCACCCTCCCCCCCCTGCGAGTATAACATCTGCCGTGCAACTGTCATCGTCTCACCCCCACCTCCGAGTATAATATCTTCTGTGCAACTGTCATGTCTCTCCCCCACCTTCCCCCCCCCGCCCACCTCCGAGTATAACATCTGCTGTGCAACTGTCATCGTCTCACCCCCACGTCCGAGTATAATATCTGCTGTGCAACTGTCATCGTCTCACCCCACCTCCGAGTATAATATCTGCTGTGCAACTGTCATGGTCTCACCTCCACCCTCCCCCCCCCACCTGCGAGTATAACATCTGCCGTGCAACTGTCATCGTCTCACCCCCACCTTCGAGTATAATATCTTCTGTGCAACTGTCATGTCTCACCCCCACCTTCTCCCCCGCCCACCTCCGAGTATAACATCTGCTGTGCAACTGTCATCGTCTCACCCCCACGTCCGAGTATAATATCTGCTGTGCAACTGTCATCGTCTCACCCCCGCCTCCGAGTATAACATCTGCTGTGCAACTGTCATCGTCTCACCCCCACCTTCCCCCCCCACCTCCGAGTATAACATCTTATAACATCTGCTGTGCAACTGTCATCGTCTCACCCCCACCTCCCTCCCCCACCTCCGAGTATAACATCTGCCGTGCAACTGTCATCGTCTCACCCCCACCTTCCCCCTCCCCCACCTCCGAGTATAACATCTGCTGTGCAACTGTCATCGTCTCACCCCCACCTTCCCCTCCCCCCACCTCCGAGTATAACATCTTATAACATCTGCTGTGCAACTGTCATCGTCTCACCCCCACCCTCCCCCCCCACCTCCGAGTATAACATCTTATAACAGTTGCTGTGCAACTGTCATCGTCTCACCCCCACCCTCCCCCTCCCCCACCTCCGAGTATAACATCTGCTGTGCAACTGTCATCGTCTCACCCCCACCTCCGAGTATAATATCTGCTGTGCAACTGTCATGGTCTCACCCCCACCCTCCCCCCCCCCCACCTGCGAGTATAACATCTGCCGTGCAACTGTCATCGTCTCACCCCCACCTCCGAGTATAATATCTTCTGTGCAACTGTCATGTCTCACCCCCACCTTCCCCCCCCGCCCACCTCCGAGTATAACATCTGCTGTGCAACTGTCATCGTCTCACCCCCACGTCCGAGTATAATATCTGCTGTGCAACTGTCATCGTCTCACCCCCACCTTCCCCCCCCCACCTCCGAGTATAACATCTTATAACATCTGCTGTGCAACTGTCATCGTCTCACCCCCACCTCCCTCCCCCACCTCCGAGTATAACATCTGCCGTGCAACTGTCATCGTCTCACCCCCACCTTCCCCCTCCCCCACCTCCGAGTATAACATCTGCTGTGCAACTGTCATCGTCTCACCCCCACCTTTCCCCCCCCACCTCCGAGTATAACATCTGCTGTGCAACTGTCATGGTCTCACCCCCACCCTCCCCCCCCCTGCAGAAACGATAATAAATTATCACTAAAAATATCAAGAAAAAAAAACATACGAGAGCAGTGATCTTAGCTTTTTCCTTCTCGAGTGCTGCAAAATCGGTCTGTATTTTTGAATTCTTCTCTCGTTCTCTCTCTAATTCTGCTTGAGTGAGCTCTAACTGAAAAGAGGCATTTGCTCTTTTTTTTTTTTAATCTGATAACAATAAAACGTATAAATGGTAACAAAATAGTAGTTTCCTATGACTAGGGAATGATAACTTCCTTTTAGATGACGTCATGGCGTCATGAGGCCCATCCCTTATAATATATGCGACATTACATCAAAGATACCACCTACCATGCCTCGAAATACAGTGAGCTTCTTAGAACCAAGGTATTGGAAAGAAAAGATATGGTAGCCTGGCGGATTTTATAAACTGATATCATCGGAGCTGGCAACCTGGCTCCGAAAACTCGGGAGCTCCCTAAAAACTTCCGAGAGACCTTATAAACATTCATGAGTAAAGTGTATTACAAAATTTGTATGCAAAATGCCACAGAAGTCTATTCCAGACATTACAGTGATACGTTCTCGCATAGGAAGTTTTATAATATTTCAGTAATAAAATGAGGCTTGATGATGCCTCATTCGTTTTATCAGACCCTTTAAGATGCAGATGTATTGGCCCCTCAATATTGTGCACTCTATAAAAACATCAGAATACCAATTTTCTATTTCATCTTCGAGCAGGTCATTGCTTCCACTCGATTATCGGTGATAAAACCCAATCAAAACGTTGGCATTAATTGTTGTTTTCTTACTCCCTCCTATTTTGTTGGACATATGAGATCTTCTCAACAAACATAAGAAAATTATACAAATTCGAGACCTCTACGAATAAGGATTCTTGGCAAACTTTTTGTTATCGAAAATCAGAATATTCTGAAATCCTTAAATATGAAACCTAGAAATCAAGAGTTTTGTAGAAAGAAACCTTTTCCTAGCTACCATTTGAACAGATTTTTTCGGGCAATCAGCGTCAATCACCATTACTACTACTATCCGCACATAAGAAAGAAAAAGGTAGAACTGTGGTATGATTTTTTAAACTTCGTTCGGAAGAATTGCTCGCCAGAAATCTTACATTTTACTTCATAACAGAAATGTAGAAATCTTTTAGTAACATAAGTTTCCCAATCTATTCTTTAAATAATAACATTTGCCCACTAAGCGATGAGTAGTGATTCATTATGATGCTCATTGTTCGGAAATCCCTAATACGCTAGGAAGAGATTCCCATATTCGTGTGCCGATGTATATATTATATATCTCAGTGTTCCTGTTCCGAATTCTAGTACCAGATAGTTCAAAACGGAACCACCCTGATATAGATATAAATATAAATAAATAAATAAATATACATATACATATATTGTATATAAATAAATATATAAATATATTTCAGGAATATATGAATTAAATGTCGTCCTGAAAGAATATCACAAAACTTGAAGCCTATAAATTTTGAAATTCTTTTACCAACAATTCCCAACGATCATCACTATATTCTAATTCGACATCCATAAAGAATAATAGGGAAGTCACTAAATAAGATCAAATAATATAGTTCAAACAACAAAAATTTTTCAGAAAAGATCAATAAGATAATAAAAGAAATATAACCCGGCATGCGATCGCCTCTTTGTCGGATAGTTGAGAGACATCGGCGACTTGTGTTGATTCACCACAATGGAAATAAAGTTGCTTCACAATATAGCGTTCAGAAGTTTTGGCACGACATTCTGGACAGGTCTTTGATGTCTGAATTGCATTTCAATTTAGACCATATCAAATCAAAAGTCATTTTTCCCACATTAATAATGAAAAAATATCATTAAATTTAACAACATTCAACCTTAACTACTCTATTGACATTATGTGTTAAATATCCGCATACGTAATAATAAAAGACAACAAAAAAACTTTATAATTTAGGCATTTAGCGAAGATAATTCAACAACATTGAAATCTTGGAAGAAATAAACTGATTATTAATTTATACGCTTTTTGAAGATGAATTAATTAATAGCATTTGGAGAGAATACACTTGAAAACTCATTTAACTAAAAGCAATAACTTAAGGAAAACATCAAAAATTTGTTGTTTTTTTTTTTTTTTCAAAGGGAAACCTTAGCGTAGCCATTATTACTTTTACTACTGCAACCATTTTCAAAGTATTTCCGTTTCACGTTGAAAAACAATATTAATTTAACAAAAAAATTTAAATATTCTATAGTGATACCTATATTACCTATTTATTATAGTAAAAATTTTTTTTAGTATCCGTTCATACTATTACCCAGAACATAAGAGATAATTGCGCTTTAATGAAATAGGAAAATTGTTCAGCATAAATAAAAATTCGAATAGAATATAATATAGAAAATTTAGCTTAATAAAAGTAAAACTTTTCGACTATAAATAAAAATTAGAAAAGGCGTACGGAAAACAACCAAAGTAGGCGATCGGGTTTAATTATATATATATATAATTGCCAAAATTTTCAACTACCCTTATTTCTGCCTAGCTGTAGGTTATCCTTACTAATCTTTCAAGTTGGATGAGAACGTGAGAGTAGAAGATCAAACCATCATGTGTTTACATCTTATTCGATTCTCAAAGAATATTTCAATAGTAAAATTGAAAGATGATGGAAAACATTAAAGCGCTCAAAAAATTTTTAAATTGAAAAAAAAAATTAAAGAAAAATTAGAGATTTGTGTCTTACCTGTAGCCATTGTATAATACATTCTAAATGGAATGTATGCCCGCAAAGTAAAGCCGATATACGACCCGTAATGAAGAGTGATAAACAAATTGGACATCGACTACCATCAGAAGCCATTAATGGACGGCAATCGTCGTCAAACTACTACACAAATAGTATATATGTTGATTGTGAGTGCATAAGAGAAGAGAAGTAGCAAGCTTAACGCTCTATAAGCACCATTATTATAGAGATATATAAAAGCTTATCGAACATCCTGTTTTTCCTGGATTTAAAGCGCGTATGCATAAAGTGAAAATTCTAGAAAAAAAACATTTGAGACAAACGGCTGGTGCTTATTTCCGCACAAATTTTTTTTTTTTCTTTATCAAACCGTTTTTGACGATGAAACAACCGCACTAAGATGCTTGAGTAGATTAGTGATATATGTGAATACAAGAAAGCAATCGTTCATATGCTAAGCCTTTAGAGGCCATGAAATAAGCAAAATGAGCCTATAAATCCTTAGTAAAAATCTACAAAATTCTATAAATATGCAAAATGTTTCCCAATTGAAGCGATACTATCGCCCTTATCTTCACCAATAAACCACTCAATCCTCTCAGGAGTAAAGATCTACATCACTTTCGGTCATAGCTCTAGTAGAAACTCAGTCGACGACAAATCTAACAACGTGGAGATTGTGAAGACGTTTATTCAAACCTAGAAGTTTCCCGCGTTTTTGAACTTTTAAATTTAACCCAAAATGAAAGAGATTAATCTGATGCAGCCATCTATTTACAAGCTCATCTATGGATAGAAAAGTTATAGCTTTCATAAAGGACCGCTTACCACAAGTAGATATAGCTACATTAGATAATTACCACTTTATCGTTCAAATAAAATTCATCACAGCGCGATATGTTTTGCCTTAAATCTAGAATGACAGGGGGAGAGGGGGTGAGGGGGGTGGGGTGGGGGGGGGACGGATTCGAACTCATTGCCCAGGACTCATAATTAGTATCGCAAGATTTGTAATATAGAAAAGCATTGAACCAGCACGACGCTCCAACTCGATAACCGATTATTTAACTAAGTGATATTGAACATCAAAGGCTCCACATGACTTCTAATTTTTGCATTTTTGCCGATTAGAAATGAGCGAATTTTATTTAAAAAAAAAAAAAAAAAAAACAACTTCAAAATGCTTTATAAGATTCCTGATAGCAAGCATATTTTCTCTCTTTCGGCCTATAGCTAAAAAAAAATTGATATATGTAAATATAATAATTAACATTTAAACATAACAAGGTAACAATCGTTACAAATACTTAGAGCACTTAAATAAAACTTTTAAGTTGTTATAAATCGAAAAAAAAAATTAGCGATCGGAAGGAAGCCGAATATTGAAATATGCCTGAAATATAGAGTGTATTCGTCGATTTTCTCATCTAATGGCTTATAATTGTCGGATAGACATATAAATACAGACAGCAACATACACGCAAGCCGTAGTGCAATTTCGCAAAAGAATGCGTAAAACGAGGTATGGCTAACGAGGTATTAAAACGAGGTATACCTGCGGTCTATTACTACCAAATTAAAGGTCCATACTAATAAAAAATGCCCTGAGGGCAAAAAAAACCTTTTTGAAACCGAACCATTAAAATGCAACGTAATGTACAATGTTATCCTGAAGTCTAGAATATAATTATCAAATTTTTGCAGTCGCAGACGGACAAATACGCAGATATATACAAAAAGATAAGATCACCATAATGCGTTTCGGCAAGCAAATTTGCATAAACGCACAAATAATGAACATTGAAAATTTGCATAAATATATTTGCAAATCTCTCAAAAAACACGACCAATCACAACAAAATTAGCATGACTTCGCTGTAACTTTTGCCCTTCTCAAGTGGAAATCTCGAAAGAATAGGCGAATACACGTATATACCAAGCGCATGATGTCATCATAATGCTTTCTTTTCAGTAACTTAAAAAAAAAGCCATAAAAAGCGCATATCGCGTGAAGTACTGATGCGCTTTCCGAGCTATCACGAACTCAACGTGCTTCTAAATATTCACAATATTGTAGGCGATAGTAGTTGTGCAATGCGGGTGTCAATAGCAACATTCACATGCGCATATGTTTATTAATACATGATTTAAGTGATCGACAGATGGTAAGAATATTGAATGGGCATCTGTCAATAACGATAGAAATGATGCCTTGTAATTTGAGGATTAAAAATTATTGGGAATTAGGGCAATGCTATTAGATTTATTTCATTGACATTTTGCCTCCTTTTTTTTGACGTTCAACTCGTTTTCGTTGAATTACTTCATCGTATTCTTTTATAAAATTAATTACACTTTGATCTTTCGATAATAAATCATCTGCGATTAGAATTTCGATCACCATTCGATATATGAATAAATATTGCTGCAAATAGAATGTTTATTTTTTTTGCTTTAATATTTCCGCTTATCAATATTATATTTGTATTATTTAAGATTTACGATCGCTCATTAGCTATAACGAATTTAATGTTGGCAAATTTAAACAAGCAATAGCAAATTGAAAACACAGTATGCGCTTTTTATAATCAGCCGACTCATCAGACCGACCGGTCATGTTAATATTTTCGGAAAAATTGAGCGGCTAAAAATTCGATTTCTAAGCGTTCGTCTTTGCGGAAATTTTGCACTCGAAAATTTATATTTGCCAGCATCGAATTCAGTTGTACAAAAAAAAAAAAAAAACTGCAATTATACATCTTAGAATACCTTAGTGAGAAATACAGTCATAGAGCACAATTCACGATTATTTATTGATCACTGAAAATCAACGAACAAGGAAATTTCTATGGTTGAACCACAAAGGCAATGGTACGCCACTAAGGAAGCAGTGGTCGGCTTTCTATAATTTGCATAGTTAATTCGGATTCTTACGGTGATAAGCTTCATTTATATGGTTAGCAAATGGCAAGCAATCGAACGATCAATGTAATTTGAATGCGATGGGAAAATTGACAATGGCAACCGATAAAAGAGCAAGTCCCAGTAAGGTGAATTAAAATAAAATGCACAGATCTGATACGGCAATAATGCTTGGCATTTACGAAAACCTTTCGTTCACAGGCTTATATTAGAGTGAAATTTTTTCTCAGATCAACAGTTGACAGACTTCAACAGACAGATACACATACTGACAGCCGACAGTCCTGAGAGGAATTATCAACATGCATATCTGAATGCACTTGAACAGATCGATATACAGTAGGAATCACCAACGCATATATTTGAACAAATTTGCAACGAATTCTAGAAAGCTTTTAAGTTAAATATATGTTCTATGGATTTATGTTGAGTGAATTTATCACTCATATGCAAATTTTAGTGATTAAATCGAAATTAGCAATGTGAATCTTTCAACGATATAAGGAATTTTTATTAAAATAAAAACGAGAGATTTCAATGAACTCAATGAACATAGAAAAAAAAATTTGCATATATATTTCAATAATTAATGTTACGCGTTTATATGTGAAGATGAATCGATGAATGCAAAATATTTTATGCAAATTTCTTCGTAGATAATTGGATTTTAAGTTGTCGTTTAATCAACTTATTGCCAGCTTATGTCATAACTGTGAGAATACTGATTTTAATTTGCAGTTAATTATTGATGCCTTCATCAACTCCTCTTATTGTCAATCACTCCCATTGATCTTTTAAGCAGTTCCTTCGCTGCACTGATCCGAACCCTTTTTACCCCCCCCTCCCTCCACGATTCCTTCGTTGACACCGGGTGCTCCTCCCTGTGCCTTCGACGCATCACCGACGGAAACGAAACACAACTATTATTACTCTCCCACGGCACTTCACGCCATGAACGACCAAACGAACAAGAGAATGGGCAATTACAGTCCTTATATACCGTACTTATAAGAGCATCTCATTCGTTAGCACTGAGCAGACCCTTTCATTACAGTAATCAACTATTACTCTAGTCAACTGAGCGGATATAAGGGAAATACTGTATGGATTGCAATGAATGGATTAAATATAAATTTCAATTCACCTGATCGTTCTGTATAGCGCCCACTCTTTGATCCCTTAGCGCTTTAACCACATCGCATATCGATGTCACTTCGCTTCTCTTAAGCCGTTGTACTGCCATCTCTATTGCTGCATATGTTCCTGTTCTATAATTCAAACTTTTCTCATCTTATACGATTTCATTTCTATTAATTAAAATACGGTTCACATAGCTATACCACTATTTATAAGCCCATAATTAAACGTTGAATCAACAAATGAATGTTTAAAAAAAAATCGAAAATTTTTAAAATCTTTGAAAAAAAATTTATTTCATTAAAAAAAAGTTTTTTTCTTAAATTTTTTTTTTTGCAAGATCATATAAGCCGATCTAAACTACTCATTTATACAAAACAATGAGTCGAAATCTCCTTTATGTATTCTTGAGATATCACGAACATTCTTAATAATATCGTTTGCTCCAATCGTCTTTCAAAAATAGTTTTTTTTTGGTTAATCTCAGCAATCATTCATCGATATACTATTTTTAAATAACAACAAGAATGAGAATCACAAAAAAAAGCAAAACAACCTTCCAACGCCTGCACTACAATGTACGATAACCGGCTTTCCATCGTAATGTTTGTTGACTAAATTCCTTACTTCTCTACATACTGATGGTGAATCGGCAACAAAATGATCCGGCCATCCTGAGTATAGTACGTGCAATACCTTTAATAACACTCATTTTTAATCCTCAACAATATTCACACATCTATAAATCCTTTTATTTTTACTCTAAAGTGAACCTCAAAACATGACACTCTCACCTATGTTAGGAAGTCAGCTAACGATCGTAACTAATTATATAATTCTTTGTTACTATGCTGATGGATATCATTTCTCTCAATTCTTTCGATTACGTATTGAAATTACTAGTATTTTCTAAAGTTAAATTTTCTATGAATTTCAAATGAGATTTAAAAAATTTAAATTCCAACAATTTCCCCTCCAACCCTCTCCCTCGTTTTGTAAACTTTTTACTTTTTTTTTTCAATTATAAAAAGTATGGAAAGCAGTTTTATTGCACAATTTTTTTAAAGAATTTTCACTGATTTCTACAAATCACATTTTTTTTTTGACCGAAAATATTCATTTAGTGTGAACAATTTCACAGTCTACAATTCTCACACCATCTTCCCATCTTTCATTCGATGGTTTCTGCTCAGATTATGTGTATTAAGATTGCTTAGCTAGGTGTTAGTGATAGGAAGTAAACATGTTAATAACATTCCCAAAGAACATAAATTACCTCAGCAAAAGAAAAAATTATTGACTTCAAGAAACCAGTTACCTCTAGAAAACAATGAACTCTAACCTAGAGAAACTAGAAATTAGACAACTTAAAAATTAAAAAAATTGAAAACTAAAATAAAACTAAAATGAATAGAAAAAAATAGACTAAGAAAAATTAAAAAAAAAATAGAAAAAAAAATTTTCGCGCTGAAAATGATTTAGGCTCAATATAAATGAATGATAGAAATTGATATCTATAAGAAATTATCAAAAGCAAAACTATGAAGCAATATCATCGATGAAAACCTCAAGTTTTATGCCAGCATATGTGACTTCAATTTTGGCACGTGCAACTTTCTTCAATGCTACAATATTAGTGGATTTCTCGAGTACATGTACATGTACCGATCCATAGTCTTTTGTTTCTTTCTCCATAGGGAAATATTCGGCACATTGTTCTTTACCATTTTCGGTGAATCGACATAATTGTAGAAGCACCTATAAAACAATGTGAATGATTCTAATGAGTGGAATTTTTTTTAAATATTTTATTATTTATTTAATATTTATTAAGAATGAATTATTTGAAAATTATTACAAATCGAAATTCGATACTTTTGTCGCCTATGAAACAATTTATTCAAATATTTCGACTCAATGGTTCATAGTTATTAAAAAAAAAATATATATATATATATATATATATATAAAATGTAATTATGGTGCCTTTGAAAAAGATGCAAATTCCACATATTTAAATAAACTTTAGCGCTTTAAAATTGCATAATTTTCAAAAATCTCTAAGTTGAGCTTTAATTACGGCCAGTATCCAACAACGAATACTCGAATTAATATATAACCAAAAATAAAAATAAAAAATAAAAAAACACCAATGCACTAAATTGGACGCTAAAGAATTTGCTTCTTCCTTATAACAACGCTATCAGAAACATTTTTCCGCAAAAACTTTTTCATAAAACTCTCTAGATTATTTTTTTCTATGAATATTAACTCAAATTCTCGAAATTTTTTTCATACTTCCGGTTGTTCTATCGTTCTTTTCTACGGCAATTTTTGACCATTTTATTTCTACCTTTTGATTATGAAGTACTTTGAAAACGAGCACCAAAACAAAGAAACGCATTCACGTCTAGCATATATATCAATAACAAATTATATATATCAATAAAAAATTAACCACAATTATAGATTTCAATTTCCTCACTAAACCAAATATTTCAAACTTTTCTCTTCTTTTCTTAATTCGTAAATGAATTTCACCTTTGCATGTTCCTGTACAACCATAATCCAGAATTGCTCAACAGTGTTCGTTAATGGACCTTGAGCACAAATATACGTTATGCCGGGATAGATTTGCACATATGATGCGTGTATATAATCGCTTTCTGAAATTGGTGTTTCGTTGCATTCAGATGCTATCGGATTCAGATGGCACTTCACAACAATACGACTACTATTTTTAGATGCTCGTATAACCACTATTCAAAAAAAGTCAGTTCTCACCTCAATTTTTCGTCTACGGGACGCTTAAAGCAAATAACGATTGCGACGATGAGATGGTGGTATTTAAACGTGATGACCTAAGAGGTTTGAGTGGTCGAACCGATTCGAACGTCTTAAACAGATCTATGATGCCTCGTATTGTTTAGGCTTAAGTAGATCGTATATCATTTCGTCGACGTAATTCCCCACCATTCACCATCCATAATATACCGTTTAAAATAACCGAAAGAATTGATCAAATTTCACAGAATCCAATTAGTGACTGTCTTGAAGGAATAAATCCATGAAATCCTTCGGTTAGAAGGAAGGCAAATCTTCACTAACATTGGCAAAGTTGGCTATCTTTGCGATCATAGGCATAAAACATTTTACATAAAGCTCAATAAACTGCAGATCAAGAGGGCAGAGTGAAAGGCTTTATAAACTGTTCACTGTTGCTCCATATTGAAGCAATAAATGACGTCATCTTAGTTGCCGTATACTTGCAGCATTCATTCACGCGCACACGCACACAGAGTATATGGTAGAGAAAGGAAAAGGAAAACAGCTGGAGAAGCAAGCAGTCGAAAGATGTTGGCTTATGCTGGAATTTTGCTTTGTGCTGTACTTGATCAGGCTCATTCAGGCTCATTCAGGCTCATTCAAGCGCATCATAGACAAATTCCATATAACAGCTATTAAACTGGTGTATACAAAAGACTGCAGAAGTCTATATAATGGCAGCTATTTTGGTATATTTCCATTTGGTGTTTCCTCTCGTTGTTTATTTGGTCTTGAACTCAATAAAATAATATCGCATCTCGATTCAATTGTCGCCAAAATATAATTAGCAATTATTAAATTACTTCAAAAACCTACTATCAGGACTGTTCTTTATGATGACGCGTGTTTTGTCTAGCAGCTGAATATCTTCGTACCTATAAAACAAATAAAAGAAAACAGTACACCAAATACTACAGTATATAATCAAAGGATGTCGTAAACGTTGCACCTACAGTATGCTGTAGGGGTCATACATGAACTTAGTAGTATGGTAATTGAGATGGTCGAAATGATCGAAATTGTTGCAGTAATCAAGAAAACATTATTGATAAAGGAATTCGGCAATATTAACCACATAAAGCTTTAAGAGGCAAATTTTTTATTAAATAGCTCCCGATCTCTTCATATATCCTTAATTCATTTTTTTTTTTTGCATTGTACATCTTGACGGAAGTGATATTTTTTAAAAAATGATTCCCATTATCGCCTTTTTTCAAATATTTTCCAATATTTTTATTTCTAATCACATCAACACAGATTACAACATAAACCCACTTCTTTATTCTACATTTATTCGCTTATGCTAAAATTACATTCAATGATATAATTTTTTTTTTAATTTTTCTATTTAAATTCACTCAATGATGGAGGAAATTAAGACATCTTGTAGCGAACTTCAATCGCATATCTTCTACCTTGAGAATTGCAAGATCTTCTTGACTTTTAGTGGAGAACGACAACATACGGTGGGTCTTGGCAAAAATAAACCCTGTATGATTTTGATTGGTGACTGTGATTTCTGTCAGAGATGTATATAAATTTATATATATATATATATATATATATATATATATATATATATATATATATATAGACCTTAATCTCCAAGCGAACTTAAAACGTTAAAACTACATAGAGTGTTGATGCATTCAAAAACGTGGACAACCTAGTGACGTGTGTTAAATAAAATTCGCTCGAAAGCGATCGTACAAGTAAATTAAAAGACCTATTTTTATCGACGTTCTTTTCGGCTTCCCAAGCAGTTTGAGCTCCACCTGGAGTATATCCTTTCACATCGTGTACGAATTGTTTACGAATTCCACGCACACCTAATTCCTCCACTGTTTGAAGCCATTGTTCAGCGCCACTTAATTTACTACGCGCTGATGACGTACTATCCTGCAACAACAAACATTAACGTCCACCCTTTTAGAAATTCTTTGATGAGTAAATCATATAGAAAAAAAAAACTATTTCTGCAAATTTTCACCAAAAACTTATTCAATATTGAAAAGTGATGCGAGAAAATATAGAAAAATTGGGCATTTTTCCAAATATTGTTTATTTATTGATGAAATTAATGCAAGCCACCAACGGGCTTATAAAACTATTTCGACTATGAGGCTTTAAATTTGTATTCATAGTGAAAATATTTCTTTGATAATCACTGTTAAAAGCTAAATGTAAAAAAAAATTATTCAATTTTTTATTTCCATATTATTGATAAGTACCTGATGGAGAGCCAATCTCTATGAGATATGTAGATTGCCTCTAAAGGTGAAATAACAATCTCCATATTCGTTGTCTTCGCGAATGACGGATACGAAATAGGGTGGTATTAAAAATATTAAGGGGGGGGGGGCGGGTGGAGAGGAGATTATATATGGGATGAATCGAGAATCTCTAAGTTCTTTCGAATGTATCAAACTGGTTGATGTGAAATAGTATTTATCGAATCACTTAAAAATCCTTCAAGAAGCGAATAGTTATCTTACAGCTGCTTTGTGGACGAATTTCGTACCAATAGGAGCACGAGGTTCATGCGCTAGACGTCGGGTACAGACTGTTTTACCCTCTTTGGTCATTTTCCATCGTTCGCCGCCTTTTTTGGCCGAATATCGACCTCGACCTTCGTTCTCCACTGAGCACTCGAGTCGTCCTCGAGTCATCACACGCCGCTGAATGCAATGAGTTTAAATATTGTAATCTAACGATTGAAGTTTTTAAACTAGAGGCTACAAGATGCAATTAGCCAATGACCAATGACCAACCCGAACTCATCTTTTCTGAAAATCTCGAACCCGAGGCGAATACCGAAGGAAGAAATATTTTGGAAAGTGAATCACCTCGTCATATGTACTATAAAAAAATAAAATTGCTGGTCAAATAGAGATAAAATTTGCGCACTTATATACGCATTCACTCGTACGCCACAAAGAGAGGGAGCGAGAGGGAGATCAATGTCGATCACTAAAAGAATCTGAGTTAAAATGAACTAATTAAATGCCCAACATATCAAAGGAAATCATCTTGCCTCTTAAATATGCCTATCATTGATAATGTGTGTTGGATTTCAAATATCCCTCATTATTGATGATTTCAGATGGTTTAATGACGCTGCTAATTGGTTTGTTTCATTATAGATTTCAACTCGATGTTTTATAATCGATTAATGAAAGAAGCATTAAAAAAAAATTTTTTTTTCTTTGAAAAAAGATAGTTCTTGCTCTTTTCTAGAGAATCTGAGATTAAATCTGCCCAATGATTTTGGAGATTTTTTTCGGAGTCGATAGCACTTCAAATCGAAGAAATTCATTCCTCTAATTATACATCTAAACTTTAATTCTAAAAGTTTTTTTCAAATATTATGAACGCTATGAAGTGGATCGTTGAATTTCAGCTAACATTTATGTCGATAATATCTTTTCATAGAAGTTTTGAATCGCAACGTAAAGTACTGTATTGATAGATTTGATGCATACTGTAGAGAATACATCATGTAGAATATCACCATTGAAAGGAACTTCTTCATAGCTACAATATCTCAGTGAATAAAAGGCCTATCGTTTTGATGCTGTCTTCTATATAGAGTTATATTTACTGCATAAAACAGTCACACTTTTTTTTAAAATACTTCTTCCTCGTATTTTTGATGTCATTCCTCTTGGGTTATTTAAATTTTACTTTAATTTAAAGTAAATGATATCACATTTCTTGAGTTCATCTTGTTTCTATGCTTTCTATTACATTTCTAAGCTTCTACGAGTAAAGTTCTTTCCCATCTATTTGCAATTTACCTCTCCCCTTCAATTAGAGAGATATAAAGGGTGAAGAGGTCTTAGTTCCAATCCAAACTGAATCATCAATGAGGTGAATTGTTGTTATCCCCTTCAATCCCAATAGCATACAAATTTAAAATCATCATTAACTCGCAACGTAAACGAAGAAAACGTTGATTACATTTCTACCTTTGGTGGCATTTTCGACTGCGAACTGCTCAAATATTATTCGGCTAAATGAATAAACCGAAAAGAGCCGTCTTCGAGTCGACCACAAATATGAAATGGTTTTCATCATATCGCACTCTCCTCTCACCGATGAAATAATGCATTCAATTTACATTCATTTTACATTCAAAATTGAATGTAATATGTAAATTTCGTTGTTTTTTTTTTCCATTGCAATGCAAAATGCATTTCGGATACGATTATAAACTATCGATACTCAACCCGACCATTACAACGTATTGGAAGCTGAATCGTGCAATGTGTTAAAAATATGACTCTATTGGAAGCGAGGCGTCATTAGGTAATAAGAGCTGTAACAGTTTTTATTTTTAAATTGTTTGGGTCTTATATCGATTCACTGTTTCAGGTATGAGGCATCTACGCGCCTTGTGCGCCCACGACGACATTTGGGATGTGAATTGACGAGTTATTTAATGTATAGGTTTTGTGTGCTGTTGCTTTGCAACTTATTGCGTATCGTTTGTGAAATGCGTTATTTATGTTTTCTTTATTGTTATGCAATCCGTTTAGTTGAGAGTTAATTGGGTTCTGCATGAATTGTTTTGTTCACATTTTTGTGCATCACTCTTTATCCACTGATTTGAATAAGCTTTCATTGTGTTGTGGTAGCATATAATTCAGGTCCTGCTAAGCATACCTCCTTTATTTCAACGGAAGTTACTTTTAAATTATACTAAGCGAGTTGTTTCATGTCGATATTTGCCAACATTTAATTATATTGTTGTATAGTTATTTATTATTCAAATAGAAAGTAGTGACCGATATGACTTGCAGTTGCAATGAACAGAGATTTAATTGCTCGTACGAGCAATTGACTTCTGTAATTTTTGAATTTCTTCGTAATATCGCGTCGCTATTTTTGTTCAAAAATAATTTAATGTTTGTTGCATTTGTAACATATAAAACATTAATGTCCCACACTACACTGAGCGTTTATTTATTTATTTATTCCTTTTCATTTCGAAAGTTGTCTGAGTACAACATTTCCCGCACAGGGAGTAGTTTTCTTAAATATTGCCCTGAACGGTAAAAGGCGAATAATTATTCATATGCAAGTATGTATTATTTTGCACAGTGTATTTCAGACGTGGGGGATATTTTTGTACATCATTTCTTTCATCGGGGGTTCTCGCAATACACCAACGTTTTAATTCCGTCATCGACTGTGGATTATTGGAGATGAGCACAAGTCGTAGTGCTAGAAGTGAGTGCTTTATTCTATTCTGCTAGAAGGTTGTTTGAATATTCGCGCAAGAAGAAATAATAATAATAATAATAATAATAATAATAATAATAATAATAATAAGCTATAGTGCGGGTGTTCTGTTATCCGAGAATGGAAACATGGGCTTGTATTTGAGGCATTATGGTATGCTGTATTGTTTAGAGGAGCGAAATCGATTGTCTTTAATGAAATGAACATCATTCACTTAATTCATTACTTATTTCTTGCTGTGTGCATTTTTTAGACGTATGTGTCATAATTGTACAATAACATATTTACGAGTACTTGCCAGGAAAGCTGATAAGCGGTACGAATTTTGTTACTTGACAGATATGCGCTTTTCGCAACTTGATGGTGATGTGCTTTTCCTAATTTCTGTCACTAAGACAGTTAGCTTCTCCACTATTCAAAACACATCAATAATATCTCGTATAATTTTCACTATACGACCGACCGGTCATACAAATTCTCTATTAAGATTCGTTGCATTATTCGTTCAGATGATGATCAATCAAATAGGGATTAGAAAAGACCATTGTTTGATGTAAATTATACGCATCAAATTCAAGAGTTTTTACTTTTATGGTGCAAGAGTTAAGAATATCGAAGAAATATTCAAGCACATCATGGATAGGCCATTCCCTTCCTTACTCGCCAATCCTTCCTCCTTTCCCTCTATCTTGTTTCATTCCCGGTTGAATTTTACTAACGATATTGGAAGCTTAACGTTTTGATTTCTCAACTGAAACGGTTATCAACTAGCTAAGCATGCTTTAAATAGTGTAGAAATAAGAGAAAATAAAAAGAAATGAGGAAAGGCGAAAAATTAACTGGTGCCTTAGTGAATACGAAAACGACGGCACCATACATTATAGTTGTCACAAAGAAGTGACACCACCTTTACAATTATTATTTAAATATATCGATTATAGTAGAATGACATATAAAGAAGGCTTGCATTTTGCAGTATGATTACGGTGATTTTAATCTCTCTTTTCTAACTCTTTCTTCTTAAGCATTCGACAGAAAACAATGTTTAAACATCCTCTTACCACCCAACCCTTATCCCCCACTCCTCCCGGCCTATATCAAGCTTAATTGCATGCTTAACGCAATAGCAAGGAAAAATATTTTTCCACACGGTTGAGAATAGCATTTAGGTGGAAGGTCAACGAGGACCATTTTAAAAGGATCGCCGAAATCAGAAAGGAGTCGAGAATCTGGCGAATGTTCGTCATCTTCTTCCTCGTCACCAATTTTGATCAACGTTGTTCGAAATGGAAAAAAGAATAAACCCAACGAATATCCCAGGTTTCATTTATTACATCGCCGGGTATTTCCGAGGCTCATTATGATCGTTAATAAATAGCTGAGAGAATAGGCGTGAAATATACCTCCGATATGAGCTGCAGAATTTTCGTTCTTTTACCCGCACCTGCCTTTTTTCCCCTTTTTCGCGCCCCTTCCTAGATTTACTCTACCAGGTCTTCTTTTTTTACCCCCTTTTCCTATGCCCTATTTCAGAACATCTTTTTCAAAGGTTTTGTCCCTTGCCTCTCTGTTTCTTTGCTTCACTGCTTCGATCATGTCATCCTTTATTCACTTCCTTTTACTTCAATTATTCAGCTCTGTCAACTATATTATTCTATGCATGTCCTTTATCCCTCAGTTCCTTTCAGTCCTGCCGTTCTCTATAGCCCTCTTTAGTTTATAATTTCATCTTTCTAGTCATTTCATTTGCTACCCCATTTCTCGTTTTTCATAGTCATAGCATTCTTTGCTCTCCTTCTTCCCCACCCCTCCATTTATCGCTTCACGTAGAAACTTCTGTGTGTATCGACTTAGTCCCAAACTGACAAAGTTTATTGCATAGGCAATGGGATAATAATGAAATTTTCTAAAATCTATTTTAATAGAGGTTTATTATTTCTTAAATGAAAATTTTATTTTACCAAAAAATTTTAATTTACTGAAAAATTTAAAAAATTTCAGTGAAGAGAGTATTTTATTGCTATCGGACGATAGCGATATTATAGTCGAAGAGAGCAGCGACGATAGTGTTCAATTGGTGAGTGTTTCTACTTGAATGTTTATATTTTACAGTTGTATAAATAAAATAAGACGTTAATGCTGATTATAATATTCGAGCAATTCGATGTATAATCGCTGTTAATTTTATGAAACGATCAATAGTCATAGGAGATCATTATTAATTCCGATAATTGCAGTAAAGTTTCATAGAAAATAGGCCCCTTGATGTGATATATGGTCAACTATACTTTTCTTGACTATTAAAAGTTGACATAGAGTGTAATGGTGATCTGATTTTCGGGATGATCTGATAAAACCTCAGATGAATATTCAGTATTTTAGATGGCTAATGAATCAGTTAATTTCTTTTTCTTAGTATCAGTGAAAAAAAGGTTTTGATATGATATGAGACTTTGTGCAGCCGTTGAATATATGGCTTATTAAAAAAAAATGAAATTATTGTTTCTATATTTATCATTATTTTTATAAAAATTTATCTTATTTGGTGGAAACGACTACGGCGAATGAGCGATATTAGTGGAATAGAGGCGACGTTCTTGTAAGCTATAGAGATCTTAGTGAACTCTTTTCGTGATTCTCGGTTTGCTTTATATTTATTATAGTTTAATGATTAAAACATGACACTTGGTGATAGACAAATATAATATGAATGAATAAGGAAAGCATTTCCTTGGCAATATCAGAGAAGTATTGAGCAATAGGTAAACTACCTTTGAGAGGTAGGCTTTTGACTAGGGATCAGAGAGGTTAGTTCTATAAGACGTATTTAGACAAACTAAATAACTAATGAAATTTAAGATTGACTCAAACAACGATGATGGGCTTTTTATGTTGGACAAGAGTGGATCAGTCGATGAGTGTTGCCCACCGACGACGTGCATTGATGAGGGCAATAAATCGAGCACAAACAAGTCTTTTAAGCGTCGTTCACCACCTTTGGATATATCAAAGGTGCTCACATCTGTCATAACACCTTCGCCTACTCCTGAGAAGAAAGAAAGGTCATTTTACTTGCAATTTTATTATTTATCATCCTGCATGTGATGCTCACTTTTGTCTCTATTTTATCTAATTCTTCATATCTGTTGACTAAACGGTGTTTTCTTCAAAAATGTTTCTTTATGGTTCGGTCATTTCCTTTTCCAGGATCATGAATTTCCTCGTCTCGTTTACTTATATTGTGCAGTTTCTTTCTTCCAATTGAATGCGGGAAGTTCATGAGGGTGGAGAGTCTCTCGCCGTTAGTTTTTTAGCTGCGCCTTCCGCTTGTTCGCTTTGGAAAGTTGGGTTGAGTCTGCTAAGCACCTATGTGAGCTGGATTTGAATTGTGGCTCATGTGGCTATTGATCGTGTTCGGGAGTATGTAATTGTAGTTTTCATGTATTTGAAATAAGTGGCTGAAGTAAGACTTTTAGCTAGCCAATTTACCTGCATTTTTTTTCTCGCGGTAAAATTATGCGAAAGTTTCATTTATTTGAAATCATGAGAGCCGAAAAATAGCTAATTCGTAAAACCTTTTATATTGAAGCTTATTTTTAGCAAATTAATTTTTTTTTTTTCTAATTAAATTAAATGATTCTATTCTGCAATATTCTATGGCTATTGGTCTTAAATGACTGGAATTCGTATAATATATATTGAGATTACAGTTTATTCAAAATGAAGTGCTTCAATTGTGGAGGCGAACATATGCTAGACAAATGTGAGATACCACATGATACGCGAAGAATTGCAAGGAATCGTGCTGATTACTATAATGGTAGGCGTTCGATGAATGAACGCTACCTCGACAGCACTGCCAGCTCAAATATCAAGTCAGCCTTTGATCGGTTTTCACCATGCATAGAAATTAACGAATTTATTTGCTTAAGTTCAGTTAGAATGGCTCTGAAGTTCTTTAGTTTAGTAGTATTTGTACTCTTCGATAAGCAGTCAGACTATTATAGTTATGTGATGAGGCTAATAGAGGAATTCACTCTGCGGATAGTCTTCTTTTTTCCTCAACTTTTTTAAAATTAAACTCCAACGTTTTATCTAGGAATTAACTATTAATGCGGATGTCGCCTAAGGGTTTTTTGACAATTTTTACATCAAAATATGGCCAGAGTTGATCAAATTTGCAATGGAAATCTAATATCCACTATTTCTATATGGTATCATTTATTAAGCTATGCGTGTACAATGATAAGAAGTAGCATATCGCGTACAATCCAAATTTATGCGGCGGAAACAGAGTTGAGAGTTCGATTGTGCTCCTGTGAAAGTCCAAAAGAACGAAGCATTTAATAAGACTTGTTTTATTAATTAAAATATATTAGCGAGTAGGGTAAATTGTCAATTATATTGAGCCTATTCGGTGCATATGTAATCATGATGGAATTCCGCCTTCATATAGTCAACAACTATCACGCCCATTTGAGCATGAGCAAGAACGATAACGGGGGAGAATGGAAGATTTCAATTTATTTTAAACTTTTCTTATGCAAGTTTTTGAGAAATTTTTTTTTTACAAATTTTTCAGACCAGGACATATCAGTGATGAACTACGCGAAGCATTGGGTATTGGTCCGCGTGATATTCCTGAGTGGATCTATCGTATGCGACGATTGGGTTTCGTTGATGGATATCCACCGGCCTATCTCAAACAGGTTCTTTGCTGCTGTTGTTTTTTGTCATAAACTTATCGGTTTTGTAAATGAGCTTAGAATCTTTGGGTTATTTTTCATTATAAAAGATAAGCTCAGAAAGTATGGTATGCCGATCGGTTTTCATAAATCTTGGGGGATAGTCGTTTTTTTTTTTGCTTCATAAAGCTTATGGTAAAAAGTATCGGTTTTCATAAATCATGCAGTCATTCCCAGGTGAAATTTATTGCAGATGTACAATATTTTGCATTTTTTTCAAACAAAAAAAAAACAAGCGGGCATTTTAAAAACAACGTGAAAGATAGCATTGATTAACTGTTGAGTTTACAGATAACGATGAGCAAGCGTTTTGCATGCTGTCTGCAAAGTTCGCATTGCAAAAGCAAATGGTAGATGCGAACTTCGCTATTGTATGCCTGAAAAACTGTTGTAAATAATCATGACATGAGACAATCCCAGTCCAACCACTGAGCATGAGTCGTCGACTTTCAGATCAGCCATATTTGATTCAAATTAGCAGAAATTTTTATGTTTAGAAAAATTTATAAGGAAAATTATTGTCGTATTGTCGTCAACGGATACAGTTACTCAGGCAAAGGGTTACCGGCTGCAGTATTTAAAAAAGCACGGCGATGAAAGTGTCGATCGGGCGATTCATTGTTGTGCCTTTAATGCAGCGGTATGTTGCGTGGCTTTGTCGTTGCTGCTCAATTGCTTTGTGGCGCTTTATCCTTGGGTTTCGGTCGTTTTCCACATTCTACATAGCTTTCCTTTCTACCAAGGCGAAGCTTCAAGGGTACATTGGAGGAATGCGCAACAATTGGCACCCTTTAAAACATTTGCACGGACATCCAGTGTAGTTTGCTAACTGATGCTCTTGCAATAGTCTAAAGTTAAACAATCTGCAAAGCGAGATCTACGCTTGTCTCGGCAAGGTGACTTAGGTGAGGATGTATTTGCGTAGATATAAATAAAGCGCTGGCGGCATTCGCTGAAGTTGCATCGAATGCTGCTAATTGCTTTCTACCAACTCTTTTGCGCTTGGTTGTCTTTTGTGCTTGAAACGAGCAAGACAAAGAACTTTTACCACTTCTGGGAGAAGGGAATTGTAAACTATACCATTTCACTCCGGTTTGCTTTGATTCTCATGAGGAATTTGTATTTTGTCTATTAGTCGCTATACACATATTCCATTATGTATAAATCTATATTTTCATGCGAGATATCAATTAAAGATCCCTTACATTCCTAGTGATCGATGATCTGTTATCTTTGCAGTCGGAAGTTGGCGTTGGATATAGCCGTATTGATATTGGCACAGTGGGCAAGTGCTTATACCGAGAGAAAAGGTTGCTGAACTCTGCGGGTTGTACAATGTAAAACTTTAGAGGAAATTAGGCATAAATTGGTGAAATTCAGGCAATAGCAAAATCTGCGGATACACTGTTGGAGTTTCATACGGAGGATGCAGCATTGCAGTCCGATCGCTCGGAGACGCCTCGAAAGAGCACACATGATGGTTAGTGATTGTTTATGGTGTTGTTGATGCAGATTATTCGATGAGGTCATTTTTGGTTTGTTTTCCTTGCAATGGTTCTTGATAAGTAAGGAATTCCGAAGTTTACCTAAGAATTCGCCATGGAAGTTTGACATATCCTCAGAAAGGAATAACTCTGCAGTAATGAATTCTTTCTGCCTAGTGTTTGCGTTTTCTTTATATTTATATTGTTTTTATTGGAATGTAATTTGTTTATGTGTAAATATCTGCGAAAAATATGAAAAAAATTGAGGAGTGTAGATTGTTTACTTGAAGGTTTACCACCGAGAATTGATGTCGATAAAATGATTTTTTATGGCGGCTTCAACTATCATTCACGTTATTTGAGAGATGTAAGTATTCTTTGATAGAATTACTTATTTCCTTTTATTATTTAACGCTAATATCAATCTTTTTTTTTTGGCTTATATTGAATCTGATCGATTTCTTGAGGTCTTTACTAATAGATGTTAAGTTTTATTTTTGTTCAGAAAGGAAAGTTGGAATGCCTAAGCTTCTAAACGGTTGGTGATATAAATATTTATAAACAATTGGAAATAAAAAAATATTTATGAATAAAGCCAGAAATAAAGAATCGCTATAGTGTTGAACAGCCACGGTTTTTTGCCACTCTTTCCAATATTCACATAAATTTCAAGTGCGCCAAACGAAATGTTTTTTATTATGCAGATAATCGAAATCGATATAATATTATTTTTTTCCGCGTAATTTTATTGGTGATTTGATGTTTAATTATTTATGTTTTGCTTTGACAAAGGTATTTTCTGCAGTACTGTCTTGTTCACTAAACAAATGACTAGAAGCGGTCCCTGGTTACCCATATGGTAGTAGTTAGATTGTGCAGGTAGTTACATAGCAAACATGGGTAGGTATTTCGTTTCAATTTGATGCGTAGCGGGAGGTGATACAAAAATATTACTACTCGGAAGTAAGGTTTTATGATAGAGCTTTTGAGAGATGGATATTAAATTTAATTACCGATTAATGAGTTAATTTTTTCGTCGCTTAGCGTAGAATAGGGGAACGTTATCCTAGGTTGTATCATTTCTTGTTGGTCTCCATGAATGGGTAATTGTTGATTCTGAGGTTGGCAAATCGAAAACATTTCCGTCGATTTCAGCGATACCTCTAGGTTGTTGCATTATCTGATATCTCAAGTTCCTTTATCAATTTCCTTTGTTAATTTTTTTTTTCAAATATATCTAACAACAAGTAGAATTTTTATTATTTAAATAATTACTCATAAATCATTGAGCAATCTTCACAAGTGAATTGTCTTTTGTGGGTTTAATGAAGTGAACAGTTGAAAATGCTTTGAACTCGTCTTTCTTTAAATGCTGTTTATTGATACATTTAATTTAAATAATGGATTGGTACAAGTGAGAATTTTTAAATCTAATGCTTTTGATTTATATCATTGTTGCAGCGTGAAAGAAATTTTCGTGTGCCTGATTTCCATGAATTTGTCGATTATCATCAACTCTTACTCAATGAACGGTTTTGGGTAGGTTTTTGTTTTGGGTAGAGTTTGGGTAGGTTATAATTCCTATTGAATATATTTGAATATTTGTAAGCATAGTTACAGCTGGAAGGAAAGATCAGGAAGATATGGGAAATAAGCATCCATTTCTAGGCGATTTGTATCGCACTTAGAATGGATGCGTTTTTTTTTTTTTTTCTATCAGCTAAGAACTGTTTCTAGAGGTTGGCATAGCTGAGTAATCTTTTAAACGAGTTGTTGTAAGTATTAGCAGGGTATTCCATTCGAGTCTAGTGATTGCTTCAGAAATGCAAATTTGATAGGAATATTTTTTTATGCAAAAGCGATTCTATTTTTTATACACTATGTGGTTTTCGTTTTTTTTTCTGCAGTAAAAATGAATTTTTGACTGTTTTTTTTAAAAATTTACATAATGCTAAAAATTTACATAACGTTTTATTTTTTACCTCGCCTATATTTCATTTTGGTAGTTTTCTTCATAAAATATTATATTATCCTACTCGATGAAAATAATTTTTTATGCAAATTGATGCGGCGTTCTTTAAATATTTGTAAAAATCTTTTATAGGCTGAACAAAATAAGAAACCACCAAAACGTTCAACGAGTCAACCATTCAATAAACAGAAAGCGAATTCATCTGAAGAAACGAGAAAAAGACAACGAAAAGGTGAGAAATATGTTGAAGTTTTTTTTTTTTTGCAGTTGTAAGATATTCCTTAGCAATCGAAAGATGGAATTGTAAAATGAGGAGTTAATGTTTGTAAGGCGTTTATTTTCACTTGTTCTTTAGGGAGGGAGAAAGGCTAGGAGGGTGGGATTCATTCAGATTTTTCTTGAATTATTATTTTTTTTTTTTTAAGATGCGATCGGTTTGTTGAAAAGTTTGCAATTCAATTCAAGCAAAAGTATTAAGGATGAGTGGAATGATTGATTTCAAAGGCAAAAGATTTGATAAAGTGATAATTGTGCTGATGAACGAGCAATATTTTTATCTATTAGAGTCACATATTATTTGCTGATAGCGCGCAAATCATTTATGGTTGATCTTTTTTATCAATGAAGAAGGCTAGCCACAAATTTTGAAAATACGCAGCGATCATATTGCAAACAGATGTTGAAAGAGTTGAAGACATCCGAAGTTCTAAAGGAAAAGCATCTATTTTGGGTGCCTTTGACATCCACTCGGATCAGATGGGCAAGTCGACGAAACTGCTTTTTTTGCAGATCCCCAGAATTAAATGGAGCAGTAAAATGTTGTTGTGGAAATATTCAATTGAAGCATGAAAGGCTTAACGTTGCATTTTTCAGCAGTATCAGATGATGAGGGCATACGAATAATTGATATGGATGTGGAGAGCGGTACTGGTGGTGATGTGTGTATAGAGTCATCCGCGCCTGGAACTTCCACATATCGAACACCTTCCGACCCCACTGCAACGGTATTTTTGCTAGATTTTACTTATATTTTTGCGATGTGTATCTCCACTTCGGGACGTTATGACCAAGTAGAAAGAATCGAAAAAAAAATGTTTTTTATTTATGCACTTCACGCAGGAATAGACGACATCTACCTCTAATTGGAACAAACATATCTGCGTCTGTGTATGTCTGTGTCCGTGAAAACAAGAATTGAATGAGGGATGTGGCTATGACTGCAAAATTTAACAGATGTTTCAAAAATTTTCTGCAAAAGATATCGAAAGAAGGCGGCTTAGAAGAATTGGATTGCCAAATATTTTAGCCATTAAAATCGTCCAACAAGAGTAAAGATAACATTAAGATGCAAGTATTTCAAATGAAAACATAGCTCAAGCTGTATTTAAGTTTTTCGTTAGGCGTTTTGGAAAAATTTTTGGATTGAATAATTTTCCTTGAGAAAGAAGATGAGGGGAAAGAGAAGGTAAAGTTGTTTTTTTTTATATTAAATGTTGGGCACTATCGTATGGGTATCATTGTCGATGAGAACAATTCTTGTTCTCTGACTCCTTTGATTTCATTAGCAGTCATCCAGAAATTTCATACACAAATGGAAGATGTGTATTTTTGATTATAATTTTAATAAAAGATGCATATATCCTCCGGTGATACTCTTTGATTACGCTCATTATAAACATATTTAAGAAATTAGTAAATAATTTATCGAAATGCGTCAAGCTATAGAAACAACTCCTAGTGGTGTCTAGTGGTACCATTTGGACTCCATTTGGAAATCATAGGTAGATAGGAGGTACTGGATGGATGAATATGTTCACTAGGAATATTTTTGGATTTGAATGGCCTATGTGATTCTAGCAGAAATCTTTGTTTAGTGGCATCCTCACAGAAATGCAGTGATTTAGGGATAGGAGGGGAAAATTATAGGCTTGCATGCATACGGCGATCTGTAATGTGTTGTGAGATGAAGCCGAAATGACGTCAAGCAAATAACTTTTGCTAATATGAGCATAAGATTATATCCATTAATGAGTCTGAGGATAAATGAGGTTGCGTAAAAATGAAACCTTTGCGATCTTGTTAAGCTCAGATGATAAAACATCGATTCCACTATCGATTCCCTGTCCACCAATTAGCTCGTCGATGTGGAAACGTTCTTTTTTTGCAGAGTGTAATGAAAGTGCTATTTATTTTGGTGTAAAAGAATAATTAAATTGCAAGTTAGGTTTGATTTTGATTGCTGCCTATATGCATCACTACTGCTAGCCGTACATCAAAATATTCGTTGATATTGCATTGAAGGACGAAGATTGCGTGATTACGCCTAAACGTGTCAAATCATCCCCCGAATTGCTTGGTAGTAGCAGTGCAGTAGTATGTGGTACACCGATCGGTATTCCAACAAGTCAGGTGAGATTCACGTTATTATTGCTGTTGTGCTACGCTCACGAATTGCTGAAGAATATTAAATATTTATAATTTATAAAGTAAATTTAGGATATAAAATATTAAATTAGAGCTCTTTATTTATTTTTGACAGATTTTGTTGAAGATAATATATTTAGAAAAGAAGATAAATTTGTAATGTTTTTGTTAAGGTACTATTTATGAATCATGAAATATGTTTAAATACATGCAATTTTTTGCTATTTATTGGTAGCACCATATAAGAGCAGTCCTGAAATGGGTATATAGTGTTAATGGGAGGAATATGGGTGCAGTCGTTTTGAGCAGCGGCATCGCAATTGATTAGATATTATTTTTTATTCTGACTTTATTGGGCATTAATTTAGTTGTTATAAATTTTTGTTCGTTACATTTTTCTATTAAAAAAAAAAAAAAAACGAGTTTTGTAATCTCCTCGTCTACAATTTATTTTCTCAGAAATGACAACTAATATAAGCTCATTTCAAGTACAAAACTTCAACTTAAATTTAAGCCTTCATGTGTTGTGTTTATAAAATTGAGGAACATTTTTCTTTCTAGATTATTATATCCATCTTGAAATTCTCGAATAAAATAGCTCCAAGCTTCCTCTCCCTTCTTTCGCTAATTCAAGCATATGCCGATGCAGAAAAGTTGAGAGTGGCATAGGGAAATATGGTTTTCAGTCTTTATTATAGAATCTTTCAGTCTTTGTCATAGAATCCGTCAATACGACAGTTTTTTGAAATACTGATAAAAGGTGGGCGATGAAAATATTTGAGTCGTTGATCTGATGGATGAAAATAGAAAGAAAGAAGAAAACATCAAGAAAAGATGACTAGCATTGGATTTGTAATGAAGTACAGTGATTAGTTAATTTTTCAATCACAATTATGAGTTTTTCGTTTGTTTTTTATGAGTGTAGCTTGATTTCCGCTAACTTATCTAGACGTATCTAGATGTATCTAGACTCCAACTTATTATGAGACTTATCTAGACGATTTTTATCATATTTATCCATCGAATATCTACGAATGGGTTAAAATTATGGGAATATGCTAAATGACGTTTCAGAGAAAGAAACCTGGACTCGACAAATTCAGGGATGGTGTGGTACCTTTCACGCATGAACCCGAGAACACTTCAAATCGTGGATTCTTCACAAATCTTATGAAAAAAATAAGAAAGCGTTGTAATTAGGGCTCCCCTAATTGCTAAATGACGCCTATAAGATGGATCGTTCAATTTCATTTAATTATTGGCCGATGTTTGCCTTTTTTTTTTTTTGAGATATTCATGTGGATTTGAGTTTTTCTTCGATTTTGCAAAAATTTTCGGCGAAATATTTGCGGTAAACAATTTCGCTGATAGCGTTCGGTTTGAGTTTAATTTATAGTCGATAATTATTGAAGTCGACGAATGATTTAAAACCAATGAATATTTTATCGATTATATTTATATGAATGCATTGGGGATGATATTACTACAGAAGGTGTTTATGTATGTTTATTTATTTTTCTTAACATTTGAAATCATGAGAGAGGATGTTATTGATAAATAACTATTGCAATTTTGCGTTAAGAAAATGATTTTCGTTAGCATTGCTTAGAAATGCGCTTTTCGAATATCCTCATAGAAAGGAGATCTTGATTCAAAACGATATCAGCAGGAAGAGATGGATATTGGAATCCGTCTAGAAAAATTAAAGGAATCAGACTTCCGGGTGGCCAAAGCTATAGATTGAGACGATCAAGTGATATTTGTTTGTTTTCTATATCGACTGATCTATTAGGTTATTTACTTCCTCTCCTTTCTTGCCCCCTTTCCCGCCTCTTCCGTCTCCATCATTTTCCCTCTCCCTCATCTCCCCTTTCTTCCTCCTCATCCTCTTTCTGTAGCTCTGAAATGATGAAAAGCAAGTAAAAAAACCTATCCATTAATACGAAATACCAATAAAGTGCCATCATTTTTGAATAAAATCACGCATTTAATTCGCAAAGTTTATCATCAAATTTTAAAATAATATTCGTTTTTTTTTCCTTCATCTTGTGTCTTATATCTGTTCTTATCGGCAGCAATGCGTTTTTATGTGTTGTTCATTTGTTTATCGATTACTATTGCTAAGTAAGAAAAATGTCCTGCTATGAATGTTTAGAGCCTCAGTTGAACGAGATTTGCGAGTTGAACTGAGCCCAGGTCCATAGCCGGGACCAAGCCTGGATTTAACTTGAATGAGTTGGGCATTGTCGGGTGCTAGTCATTCGACTGGAACCTAATTTAATCCATCTTGACGTAGCTGTAGATTAAACCTGGGTGCGGCTCCAGTATTGGTCGATGGCGGCGGTCTGATTTAAGGAAGTCCATCCTTTGGGCGATGGGCAGACAGAAATGAATCGGTTATCCAACTTGCTGTTGTTTTCCGACTCTCTAAGGGGTGGGAGTGGGGGGGGGGGGAGGCCTGTTTTAGAAATAAATTTTGTCTTACATATGTGAAAAATGATACGGCCATGTTATTCAATATCCTATGCAGTAAGCCATTGAAAAATGCATCATTTATGTGTCTAAATTTTTGTACATACACATAAACCATAGGATGAACACTTCAGAAGAAAAATCCATCTTTTTATGGCGTTAGTGGGGTTTTATTTCGTCGATAATTTTCCCGCTCACAATTTTTTCAGACTCAAATTTTCGACAAAACAAAAACAACCTAATCGCTCTTTGGTGAAGATTATTTCGATGAAATTATTAATTTTCAATTATATCTATACGTAACGCTAAATATTTTTGATATAATGACGTCATTTTTTTTTCAGCATTTTAAATTTCCGGATGAAAAGGTTTCATTTAATGGAATAAAAGTGAAAATATTAATTTAGATATTTGTATATCAACAGGTTGCGATGCCGATCATGGCTACATTTGATGATACATCGTCGTTTAATGGATTTGCTTTTGTATTACTATGGGAGGGTATTTTGTTTATAAAGGGGAAGAGTTTCAACGTGTAGGCTAAGAGCGATATTTTCGTGTAGAATGCTTTGATCTATTAGTAAGTGGGAGTGATCTTTGGACTCGCATTGATCTTTGATCTATGTGTTCGAGATCGTAAATAAAACTGCGTTTTAGATTTCTAAATTTTCCGCTATATCAAAATGGATTCATTCGATTCGATTCGATCTTCACGTTTTAATTTCTCAATTAAATTGAGCAGTTGAAATTTTTCCTTTCATATTTCTTTGTGTTAAAATCAATAAAATTTAATGGCAATATGCAAATTTAAAGTATGTATGCAAATCTTTAAAATATGCAAATTTCACTTTATCGATAAGAAAACCAAAGGATCGGATCGAAGTGTAATATCGTGATTTATGCGATCGATCGACGATAATTTTCGTATTTTTGACGTTACAATCGTTTGCATTCGCTCGTCAAAATTGGCGAGTGGTGTTTTCATACATTCATTATAAATATCGTCGTCAACTTTTGTCGATTGCTACTTATTTAATATTTTCTTCTTTTTTTGAATAATTCCTTGGAATTCGCAATATTACCGTCGATAGGTCGATATGGTATAGTAGGTAGGTAATGATTTCCACTCGTCCATGGAATGGGATAAAGAAAATTTATAGCCGACTATGAAAGGATTTCTTCTTTTTTTCGATTAGGACGATTATATGCATCGATTCGATTATCGTTTTTTATGTAAATCACGGGGGATATCGATCATGAATTGAGGCTATATGCGTAGTGGTGATAAGGCTGGTTGTATGAGGTTTTTTCTTCGAACAACAGGGTTAATGAAGTGAGCTGCTTTAGTTTGATTTATTTTGAAAATACTTTCGCAGCAAATCTTTTTCCTATAATTAAGGGTAGCAACCTTATCGAGCAGAAATGAATTTTCCTGCGGGAACCTTGACGGGGGCAGCAATAGAGAAGTGGGGGGGGGGGGAGGGAGAAAGCTTGTTTAACGCCAAGCCGATGTCCCGGCATTGTTGGACAAAAATCGCCGCATAGATCATGAAATGATCACTGCAACTCCAGATTGAGGTCAGAAAAATTTCAACTTGGTCTAGTCTTACTAAAATACGCCATATTTGCCGTATCTATAGCCAACAATTTCCGCTTAGACACACTACGTTGAAGCAGTTTGACTACATGTGGGGTCGTTTTGTGATAGTGATGGTGGCTTTATATGGGATAACGCTCAATAATTGGCGTCATTTTTTGTGTTTGCAAGAAAGAGTGCAAACTGGATTATTTAAAGAAAAAGTCATTTTTCAATCACTGCGAACTTGGCCATATTGGGATAGTGCAATCGTATGATTCACAACGTTTCCTTGAACTTTCTTAATTCTCAGGAAAGCGATTATACCATTGAAAGCCGTTTTAATTCCATTATTTTTGCATGATAGAGCGAAACTTTGCAATGCTTAAGGCGTATGAAAAAAGTTTTTTTCAAAGTTTTGTGATTGTGAGTTATGTGGATTTGATTTACATCTGAAAAGTTTCGAAAAAAAAAAGATTTAAGAGACATTAAAAAAAGATTTTAAAAAAAGGTATTTATTAAAGAATCTACTGAATATTCGTAGGGGAGTAGGTTTGTGCGTTTTTTTTATTTGCTAGCAATTGCGAATTTTCGTACGTCGTTTCGTATCTCGTATTCACAAATGTAACGCTTTTGTGTTTCATTCATTAATTAATAAGACAAATAAATTTAAGGATTTCGTTGAGTGAATTGTGACTATTCGTGTTTCGAATTGTATCAATTACGACGACGATCGACTTGGCTGATTCGCTTTCATCTTCTTGCAGGCAATTTTTATTTATTCATTTGTTTATTTATTTATTTATTCATTTATTTATTTTTTCGAAGAAAAATTTTTTTGCATATACAACATAAATGCATTAGTTGCTTTATTTATTCATTCTGAGGGAGCACTCTATTTGAAGTTTTGTTTTGTTTTTTTTTTTCTAACTCGTGTTTCCTAATTAGGGAAAGAGAGATATTTCGTTAATTTCAAACATTTTGAGTTTTATCCAACAATTTCAGGCTTCTGTAAGCTTGAAATGGAGCATAGGCTGAATTAATTATAGCATTTCTTGACGTGAAGTATGTCCAAGTGGGGAGATGCTCACCTATTTCTATCTTTCATAGTACTGTCCTAATATCGTACAACATAAATGGGGCCATAATATGAGAGTATAAGGGGAGGGGGAGGAGATGATCTCCCTCTCACTTTTGTGAAATCCTTTTCCTCCAAATTTTATATCATTCATGAGCGTATTTGATAAAATTTCTCCCTGAGGATTCTAAAAATACAAATATTTTTCCTTTGCGCTCTCGTTTTTTCTTATGACGGATGTTTAGACTTTCCGTTACGATTGGATTTCATTTTACTAGCTGTATGGATCATAAAATCTTCGAAGGCGATGTTTTTGATCCCACCAATAAATTCAAAGATATTTTATTTTCAAAGAAAGCATGATATTAAAAAACCACCTTTTATCCTTTTATCCTTTAGAATATCTGTTGTGGTGAACGACCGCGCTACGACTTAATTTGCATAAATCACTCTCAGTGAAATCTGTTCTCTGTTCTATTATATTGTGCCTTTTCTCTGGTTGTCTGCGTGTTCCAACCCGTTCGCTGTTATATGCGTTGACTCTGATATATTGGTGGTTTTTCGTGTTCCTCAGTATAGTCAACTGGTTCAGTTACCCGGTGCGGTTTGGTGCACCGTTTCAGTTAGTCGACAGTAAACCTTCAACTGCTCGCCTCGTCCGCACGGCAGCAACATAACAATATCCTTTTATCCTTTTTATATCCTCATAAAGTCGATTAATGAAAAAACCGCCTTCAAAATATGCAAGGAGATTAAATGTTCTGAAATTTGGGAAATACGAAATGAGTTTATAAGGTTATATTTTGTTTAGAGAAATCGGCGACTTCTTACAAGTGGCAAATGAATTATCGTCATATCTAGCAAGCTACTACATTCTAATGAATCTCAAAGCGAAAAGAAAATGAAAACTACATTTTTGGGATCACGAGATTTGAGAATATATCTCTAAAGTGTTTAACGACGGTTGAATGCTTTTAAAGGGTTTAAATGAGCACTTTTTTCTCATGAAAAATTGCGAAAGATTCGTAATTAAGGGAATGCCCCAAGATGAAAGTTTTCAATTTTTTATAAATAGGATCTTCGATAATGTCTTACATATTTGTTTGATGTTCATTGCTAATATACTAATTTGTAATATTGCAGTTATTATAGTAATGGCAACGATTAGAATCAGTTTTTTTAAGGATGAAGCAATCTGAAGGCCAACAAACGTATTCAACCAAGGAAAGGTATATGTGTGGAGATGCCTTGTCGGCGACGAATTCATCGACTCATATCGATGAGAGAAGCGGGATTGTTGAGAATGCAACAGGCGAGCAGCCCAGAAGTCTTCGAAGAAATTGCGAAGCGATACATTCGGCGGAACGTTCGGCACAACAGCAGGAGATCGTTGTTATCGATTTGCTCGATGACGATGAGCCAAGAGAAGGCGAGGGAATCACAGATGAAGCAGTGGTAACGACTAACTCATCTACTATGTTTCTTTTTTTGAATATATAAATATACAAATATATAAATATAAATACAAATATAAATATAAATATAAATATAAATATATAGTCTCTAATTGAGCTAGACAATTGCAGTGTTGTTTAACGAAGGGCAATTGTAACTACTTTTCATGTTCGAAAATGATCTATGACAACTAGTAGACGACCCAGCAATTCGGATATTGATCAGCAGCTGTATCCCAATTGCTATTATGTTTTAGCGGTTTCCAGTGATTAGCTAAGTGACACAGTATATATTCAGCTGAATGGACCGGACTCAGTGAGTGTCGTTGATGGCGTATCGTCGACAACTCCTCACGACGATGATACGGGGTCAGATTCTTCTGGTGAAATCACGGTCATCATGGATTCGGCGGATTTGGCTTCACTCGACGATGCACATAAAGCCATGTATATCCTTTATTTTAATCGTTTCTATTCTTCCACCATTGTTTTTCAACATTTATTTTTGAAAATGGAGAGGTGCATCCTTTTACGCCTGTTTGTTTTAGTCTGCCTATCCTCTGCTTTAGCAAATTATTCCAAAATGCCCAATTGTGATCGGTAAATGTGAAGGTGGTGGGAAGATGATAGGTTTTAGAGGTGAAGAGTTCAATATGGTTCGGCAGATTCCCTACTTTCTATGCTTGTTGCAGTAGAGTCGTTATGGTTGTTGTTTTTAATTGGTTGATTGAATTTCAAATCTTCGTCGATGATTTGAAAGATCGTTTGATTTGTCATGAATTTAATAATTGCTCTGTGTATTCTCTTTTGTATTGTTGATTAATTTATTATTGCGTATGTATTAAGCATATGTTGATGCTTCAGCAGCCCGGCATCATTTTGGAGCATAGTGCGTTACCTTTTATCTTGCATTTTACCTTTAAAGTTTACTTGTCTGTTGATGACCTTCGCAGTGTTTTCGAATAAGGTGTTTAGTTTGTTTTTGGTTGAAGTATGTTTATATTGGCGAAGTCGCTATAAAGGTTAAAGGTCAACTTGATGTTCAGATGCGAAAGTCGAATGAGGCATTTCTATGAAGTGTTTCGATGTGTGGGTCCGTCAATAGTTTCGGCACACAACGGTTTTGCTGATGAAATCGACAAACTTTGTGTCATTGACAATTTTCAAACAGGGGTTTGATTCACTTCCTCTATTATGTTTCTTTATATTTATTAAAATCTCTCCTTCGTAGTGATATAGTGATGTTATCTTATTAGGTAGTGGAATATTGCTGCCTGGATATATGAGTTAAAACCGAGCGTATTTAGAAGTCATCGTCGATAGCAAAGTGGAATATCAAGCGAATATCAAATATTGCGAGATGATTAGTGGTTAGTTGAGAAATATAGGTTTAGATGCTATCAGATACCGACACAGGATTAAGCTTAGGCGGAGTATGCAACACTGCAGTGTTTAAATATGGTTGAGGTATGACATATGAGAGCAATGCACCTCGTTTTTGAATTTTAAATGATAAAGGGTATTATTGTTGAAAATATAGATTAATTTCAACTTTACAACGAGATTTTTTTTTTTAATAAAAAATTCGACGACGTTGTCGACCTTTATCCAGTCTTTTTTTTTTCATCTCTTAAATGATGCGTTGAGTAAATCCTTAAGTTATGATTTAGATATGTAACATAAGGATATTTTATAAGGGCAATAATTGAGCTTATGCTATTCGTAGTTGCGATTTGTAACACATTGGTTACGTTTTAAGTTATGCGATAACGAATTGGGATATTTTTATTTGCTACTACTATTTATTGCACATTTGCATATATAGTGCGACAAGTTTGCATATATAGCCCCTTGAATATCACCTTGAATGTAGATTTGCATATATAATTCCCCATTCTCTCCTCCCCGAATATTCCCTTCTTGCATATGATGATTGCTTTCAGAGGATGATATTTGATGAAGAACGTATCTCGAAAGCAGTAGTCGCTTATCATGTCGAAAAATTGAGCATTGGAGAAGTGGCCGAAAGCATGAAAATCACTGATTTCGATGTGATCGTTTGTTTATTGGATCATATCTGGAAGGGTCCGTTTGTTTGTTTTTTTTTTTCTGCATTTTTCCGATTCAATGGCATACATATCGTGATGTGTTGGTTAGAGTTGGCTTGCTTATATTTGGTAGCAGTGGCGATAGGAATTGGATTTAACGAGTGGCTGAGATTTGTATCGGGTCCTGGCTATATAGCTTGGTCCTCGTTAGATAAAAGCTCTTCCTGTGATGTTAAAACCGAGCTAGGATTAATGATTCTGAAATTAAGCTGCAATTTTATTGCAGAGAATATATCTTAGGGTTGTTTAATAATTCACACGTAAATGCGTTTTCTATGTTGCAGTATTAAAGAGTCAACTTAAGAAAGGTTTTATCATTATTTTTTGACTCATTTTTAAGCGCACCATAGTTTGCATATTGTATATTCGTCTATGAAAGAAAGAAAATTGGATTATATTTGAGCAAGATGAGAGTGAATGAAAGGGGCATCGTTAAATATGGTACTGCGCATCGAATTTCTTGAATAAATTTTTGGTAGCATAAAAGAGAGACGTTTTTTCTCTTTGTATTCATTCGATTAGCTATCCACTAGGGAGAATTTTCAGTGAAATCGTTATATGAGGACTTTCATAAATTGAATTATATTATTCGCTTCTCGTAGCGAGCATTTCTACATCGAGTAGCACATGGAGAACATATCAGAGAGTTCGGCACATTGTGTTTTTTTTGCGACAAGATTCATTAAAGTTAATCTCATCGATAAATATAATTAAAACGATCGGACTTGTGCAAAATGTGTGTTATCCGACGTGACTGCATTCGATTCCTTTTTTTTTACAAACCGCTAGCTGTTAATTCATCTTGGGGAACCTTGGATCGGTTTTTGATGGGCATTTCATAGTATCTTTGATTGCCTATTACTTATACAGCAAGTAATCGATCGCAATGAATTTTAAAAAATTTGCCAAATAACTTATGCTGCGGTCATGCTCACAAAGTTGCATTCGACGTAACATTTATGGCGCGCGAGTTGGAACTTTTTTTAGTGGGGGAGGGGGGCAAATGCAGGTAATTTTAGGTGCATATGCGTAGGACACAAGTCCCCTTGATACGATGTGTTGAAAACGTTACAAAAGCGCGTCAAAGTGATGTATATATGGGCGTAGTATTGTAGTATAGTATTGCAGTATAGGCGTAGTATAGTATTGTCGTCGCATGAGCTTAAAGGTCGTCATTTGTGCCGAGTATGTATTAGGTAACTTACTTGGATTAAGCTATCTGGTATTTTTGTTTATATTTGTTGAAAACCGTTTTTTCAAGCTCTGATTAGTTAGTAACGGATGGGAACATCTTCATTATTGCTGTTATTTCAAGGTTATTATTTGAAAACTATTTTCTATATTGATTTCTATGAGTTGATAAATTCATAGCAACGTATCGTGCCTAAGCTAAGCTAATTGGATTTATAGATTAGACAGAGTTGAAGAAACAGCGCTTGTTGTTTGACCTTATATGGATTATGTTTATATATAATATTATTGAGATGGAAAAGAGCTTCAAATCGCCAAACTGTGTAATTATTAAAGATCTGTC
The DNA here is from genome assembly GCA_037389465.1 of Baylisascaris procyonis. Classification (NCBI taxonomy): domain Eukaryota; kingdom Metazoa; phylum Nematoda; class Chromadorea; order Rhabditida; family Ascarididae; genus Baylisascaris; species Baylisascaris procyonis. The sequence goes on from JAZARR010000250.1 coordinate 1,921,872, forward strand.
GTGTGTATTCACTCTGAATATATTTTTGCAGAGCGTCATAACACAGTTGAGGGATATAGTCTTGTCCAGGTGGCATGCTATATTCGATTGGAACGAGCTCAATTGCCACAGATGGCACTGCTGATCGTTAAAACTGAACAGCTCTCACCTTCGCAACTTGTCATTGTATGTCATTTCATATACGATTTTATATACTTGGCCCAGCAGTTTTTTATACTGATGAATAAATGACTCATATATATGGCTGAAAAGTTTCCAGAAGAATTTATTTGGGGGTAAATTTGTTCGATTGTATAATGGCTGAGGGACAGGTGATGAGGGTCGTTAATGTAAACTTAATTGGTGCCGAGGTGATTGAGAGTTCCGTAAAATAATTTCTAGAATAGGTCAGTTAGTGGTGTTAGGGAGAGGGGGGATATATTTTTGCATTTGTTTATTTCGCTGCTGAATAGTTTTTTTATTTTTTATTTTATCGTTATATTAATGAAAATCGTGTTATAATTCAATTAGAAATATTCACGCTGTGAAATGTATAAATGGTTTCGTAACATCTTTGTTACAATACTCATTTAAATGAGCAATAAAATAGCATCTATTCGAAAAATTGATAAATTAAAAAGAAGTAAGTTAAATAAGCAGAATATATTTTGGATCGAGTTGCATTAAATGGCAAATAAGAGCTATTAAAGATCTTTGGAGCACAAATAGAGTGATTGAAGCATTTATTTATGGCGTTGGTGTGGGTATTTGAAAAAAAAAAGCTTGAGTAACTCAGAATGAGTTTAGGAGAGAAAAGTGGATCAGCTAAAGTTTTCATCAAATCATCCACACTCTCTCTACCGATCCCGAATTGAAAAGAGAAAGCGAGACAGTGGTATCTCGAGAATATAGCATAGTAAGGAGAAATTTAGTGGAATTAATCCTGGATTTTGGAGATTTTTGAGCCCTTCGACATAAGCTTAATCAAGTGAGCTACTCAGTTGACCGAAAATATACTCAGCAAAGAACAAACCTCCGCTGAATTTGGCACTGAAATACTCCATTTATTTTTTGCTTCCCACTTTCTTTGTGAATAATGAGGAGAGAGTTGAGTTTTTGCGATGAAAAGAGATCATTTAATTATCGGATCAACACTGAGAAAATAATGTTCGAGGAGGTTTCTGTGTAATTTTCCGATATATTTCTAGCCACGTGCCGTGTTTGTATGGCCTATAACCTTCCCCTGGAGCTTTACTGTCTGAGCATTGCGCATCGCGGAGTTTAGTTATATTTGGCAAATTGTTGTATTCGATTTATGAATGAAACGGGATCGATCATCTATTATGAATAATATGGTGGATTTTTTTTAGTTGGAAAGTATTGTGGTCAGGTGAAATGAATTTGCAGAGAACATTGAATGAGCCAATTGAAATTATTTTTATTATGACGGCATTACTCGCGCGAATGTATCGATGGCCAGTAGCCGAGGATCTTGACAACAATTGGCAAGTGGTATGCTGCCCATCTATATTTGTGATGATTATATATATATATATATATATATATATATATATATATATATCAGTAATATCAGTAAAAAGATTTTCATGTAAGATATGTGAAAAAAAAGTGAATATATATATATATATATATATATATATATATATATATATATTCACTTTTTTTCACATATCTTACATGAAAATCTTTTATGAGGATTACTGATATTAGGCACACATTCTTTTTTCGAATGTTCCATCCGATCAGTGGAGGGTATATGAGTGGAAAATAAATGGAATCTATGAAAGTTGCTGCCATCATTGTTATATTCTGTTTAAAGTATAAAGGAAGGTAAATGGCATCGAATATAAAGGCATGCATTAAAGAATTCTGTTTAAAGCACTCATATTGGAAGTGCTAGGCAAACAACCGCATCCACCAATGCGTAGATATGACTTCTTTATGATGCCGTCTTGCTTGTGGAAGTTTGCGTAACGAGCCTCACAAAAATGAGCTTTTCATTAAGTTTTGTTGCTCGAAGTGTGTGATTTAGGTTAGTGTAGTGAGTAAAATTACAAAAAGCACATATCGTGCCAATCTCTCTAGCCTAAATACAAGAAGGTCGATTGAGTTTCAGTGAACATAATACAAAGTCATTATGAGAAGCAAAATATTGCAAGGGCTTATTAGCGATGCTGAAGATCTATAAAGAGTCATTTTAGTATGCACTCATATGGGAGATCTGTTTGCATTTCACTTCGATATTTCTCTATAAGTGAACGATATTCGCTATTGTAGCCTTTTTTTATATAGTTACAAATCTTATTTCATATGAGAGATATTTCTGTGATATTAGTAATCTCGTTATTTCATTCTTCTCGCTGTGGGAAGTATATTTGTATTTTTTCCCCGTGGGTATAAATTTTTTTCTCTACAGATCGAAAACGTTCCACCTCCGAACGACGAGGAATGGATTTCAAGTATGGACGGGATTCAAGCAGTCTTTAGAGAAGTTGCCGAAGAAATTGGCCGTGAACAAATTAACGGCTTAAGGTAGGTTTTATTATGTGTTGAGTTTGTCAAAGCGTTGACTAATGTTCATTTAAAAGAGATCATTGATCACTAATAAGCTCATTGCGAAAATATGACGTCACTGATTACGTAATTTCTGTAATTTGTTATGCAGTTTATTGCATAATAATATCAACTTTGCAATGGAATAATTGTAGCAGGAGATCAGCAACGTTCGCAATTGCAGTGAATGTTTTTGCAGTGAATAATGCACAAAATATGGCTCATTTTTCAACTAAACAATTTAGAGTAAATATATCATCTTATAGGAATTTGTTTATTGCATACTGCCAAATTCATTCTATAAAAACTAGTAAAAAGTGGTATACCTTTGATTGAATCATCGCCCGAATTTAGAGTTCTATGGGAAAAGAGCATTCCTACTCGTCCTCTCTTTGTCGATTATTTGATTTCTCATTTACTAAAATAGGGTTTGTTCGAGTAAGGCGACCCATAGATGTATATATGATGCCTTTCACAAAGAAATTCATTCACTTTGCAGGAACAACGAGTCACGTCTGTCGACAATCACTGCCGATTTCAAAAATATATGCGATGAAATTTTAAAAGCAACGGCTGCAGTTGGAAAAGGATTGGTAAGCTTATTGTAGAGTGCCATTTGTTGTCGCATTAACTTATATTCAACAAAAAATGGTTTTTATGCTTCAAACGTTCTGGGATTACCAGATTGTCGCCTGTTTATTCGTTTATTAAATTATCCATAGTTCTAAATTGCGAATCATTGAAATTATAGGATTCAATTAATTTATTTCTCACTACATATCCCCAGTTTATCTTCTTCCTGAGTTCATTAAGAGGGATGCGGTTCAGGATAAAGAGATCAAGTGGGAATTAACTAGAAAGGGCAAACCTGATGATCTGGTTCATGTGTTATACTTCAATTTCGGTCATTATTGTGATTGTACTGTTTATTGATGGATGAAGAATTGTGTGGCATTCGTACCTTCGTTCTGACAGGTGAAACGTTCTTTAAACAAAAATGCTCATTTGAACAAATTTTGAAGGAATCATTGCCGTCGGCAAGGGCAACTACCGCGCCAAGGATTGTACCGTTGAGATGGGAGCGACGAGCCGATCGTTTGCAGGAAGCACAAACTAAACATCCTTCGATCGAGATTTCATTAGCCGAAAAGGATTCGCAGAAGGCATCCAATGAGACGTCTAAAATTGCGAGTTTTTCTTTTTATAATTTTCAATATTTTCAATGCAATAAAATCAAATTTTCTTTTCTGAGCTTAAAGTTGCCCATTTCTTTAAAGTTTACTTCTGTAAAAGAAATTATATTTCGATGCATAACCGTTCACATTTATTTCATATAGAATACCAAATCCTCTTTTTATACTGTCTACGGTCAACCGTCTTGGTTTGTACAACCTATTATTCGTTAGCAGATTTTTAATGGCTAAAAGACTTATAGGAAAGTGCTAAATTTTTAGTAAAGGTTGGATAAAGTTTGCAGCATGAAAAGCATTCCCAGCAGGATTTTGCAAAATGCTTTCGTTTTTGTGACCCATTGTGACAAGCTAAATAGGCTCTTCAGGTAGCGAATGCCACGTCAGGGCGCTTGTTTATATTTCTAAATACAACGTTATTTATAACTATCAGCGAACTGCACAGCATTGAGATTTTTTTTTACGAATTTCGTCCGGTTTTTTATGGGAAAAGCAACTCCATTGGCAGAAGAGATTTGATGGATAATTTGGTGGATCGAACTACATTTGCTGGATAATGGCACTAATTTTCGTCCCAAATAATCCGTGAAGAAAAAAAAGTTAATTCTAAGGGATGATAATTGAATTATGTGTTATCATTATTTTATATATTAATAGAGAATGGCGTAGTGTTAGCAATATTTAGGTAAGATAGATATTGCTTACACATTTCTTTAAAAGCACATTTCAATTCAGACGAACAGCAAATAAATAAGTAGAAACGCAGTTGCAATTTGCTGCTTACCAACTCATTCACTTTCCTCGGAATACTTTATGATTGTTAGCAGTTTTATGGGCTATTTTGCTTATCGATGTGAGTTATCGTGGATACAGTCGAGTCGAAGGTGATTATATTATTGTTCAAGGTCGGGGTTATTCGTTATTTGTGCAGCGAGATGCATCCCTCCCATAGGCGGATATGCAGCGTTTCAAACATTTTCTATGTTTATTATAGATACCCGTTGGCGAAGAGATAAGCGTTGTGGAGACAAGGCAAAGTGAATTCTCACGTCCAGGTTATGTCATCGTGAATGATCCCCCTAACTTGGATGAAATCCCGGTTGGTTCGATCTGCCTGGCTCGACAAAAAACCGGAATCAATTTTATTAGGTGCACAGTTATGCGTAAGGTTCGTTTTTTTTCTGGATTCTAAAAATTTTTTCCCAACCGTTGAAAACACGATCTAAGCGAATATAGATTGTTAAGTATCTCATACATGCTTTGTTATGCATTCTGTTGATTGCTATTATATATAGCTATTATAAGTACTTATGTTTTAATAATCAAAAGTAAATTGTTAAGGTTTTTTGTGGCCAAATTTATTATTTTAAAATAATCCTTAGTACGGCATGTATGCATTTGCATATTAGCTCTTTGAATGCTTGAAGAAAAAAATTGTTGTTGTTTAATTACTCGAATATTTGTTGTTGTTTTTAGCTATCATCGCGTCAATATTTGGTGAGATTTACCAATGACACCGAAGAGGCAGTTGATATTTCGCGAATCGGACGCAGAATCGAAGGTTGGCTGCGTATTTGGGAAGGAGTACGCGTATGTGCACTCTATGAACCGAGGTATTTTTTTGAATGGAAATAATCTTCTAAAACTTCTTTATTTTTATTCGTTCTTAGCAAGAAGCAATTTTAATATTTCCTTTACGTTCATAGTGAAGTGCTGTGGAAATTATTCTCAATCAATTAATTTGCATATTGTGGGGAGGAGGCAAGGGAATGGGATAGTATAGGAATAAGCTGAGGCGAAAGAGTTTAATATGGCTAAAGAGATTAGTGTATTTCCAGCAAAACTGGAAATTAGAAGACCGTGGAATTTCCTGTAATACTTTTATTCGATCTTCAACCACTTGAATATTATAGTGTCACTGATAAGGGAAATTTCTTTGCCTATTTAAGAAGTACCTGGCGGGTATTATCCTAGAACAGCGAGTGTAGAATACTCCTCATAAAAGTGTCGGATCGAAGTTTAACATCGTCAGCGTAGCTTCCATTCCGAAGAAGTATTTCAGGCAGATCATTTCCCTTCCCTCCCTTCCCCCACCCCGCCCACCGATCTCATTCATTCCATTGATGTGGTACTTGGGCTAGGAAGAAAATTTTTTGATATTTGAATGAGACATTTTTGAAATCAGGAAGTTGCAAAACATAATCTTATAGAGTTTGAAATTCTGTATCAAATTCAAAAAAAGGGGGGGGAAGGGTGCAGTGTTCTATAATAGCGCTCATCCAATCTTTTCAAGAGACTTTTTTGTAACGTTTTTGTATGAGTCATAAACATTTCAAGTTTGCGAAAAATACGGCATGAAGGTTATGGAAGTATATGGAAAATGTATAACTATAGGCCCTGTTTCATTCCAGAAATTATTGAGATGAAAATTTGGAAAGCAGTTTGCTGAAGAATCCTTCTTTTTATTCCATAAATGAATGGGTTGATGTATCAGAAAGTTTGTAGAAACACCCACTTTATCAGCTGATCTAGAAAATTTCTTTGTTTAATTTCGCGTTATCTAATCTTTCAGGCTAAGCACCGACAAATTCCAAAAAGCGTTCTATTCGGGTATTGTGGCTGTCGGATCGCATGGCTATACTAACCATGAAATGCTTGTATGTTTTTTATGATAGCTCGTTTTTAGCATTTGTCAACTTCCTAATCGCATTACTGAGCGCTTATCATAAAGCACCATTTGTGCTTTTTAATATACCTTCAGCTAAGTATTAGGTGTTTATCCTTGAAGGTTGATTTTTCTGCATATTTAAAAACCATTTTTGCAAACTGTATGGTCCAATGTGGGTTTGATTTTACGAGGTATTCGATGAGAGTATGGTTCTTTTCGTTTGTTTACAGATATTCTTTGATAATGGTTGTGATGGGATGGTCGCTGCTCGTACAGTGCATGTGCTTGCCGAGCAACAATATACGACATGTTCTGATGGAAGGAAGGTTTGCTTTCGTTTGCGTTTATATTATGAGACTTGACATGACCAAATAGATAGGTGGGAGGATGAGCATTCTTACATATAAACAAGCGGTGAAAGTTGCATTTGAATGAAATTTGAGAGGGCTGCGTAATGATGATTTGTGATGTGCTATTCTCATATATATGCATATCTGTGACGTTTATGTAGGTACATCCTTCATCGTTTAATCCATTGTGTGGATTAGTCATATTATTACGTAATGAAGGAATTGTGTTATTGCTACAACAGAAAAAAAATATTCGCATCTGGTTGCGTTATCTTATTTTATTCTTTACTATGAAAGTTGTTGTACCTATAGTTTATACCTCTGCAATCTTCGAACTAAATTGCAGCCAGAGATCACCAAACGTATTGCAAGCTAAGCTCTATTTTCTTGATTTTAAAAGGAAATTTTCACTGCTAATAAATCTTTTTTTTTGCATTTAATATCCTCGTTTTTATGTTATTTATTTAGTGGTTAAATCTTATTTCACGTTAAAGTGTTTATTTTTATTAACTGTTAAGTGCTATTAAATCTTATTTTAAAGCGAATTTAAATTGTTGAAATTCTATTTATGAAAGATTGTATATTTATGCGACCATAAGCGGTGACTCCATAAAGAAAGATACTAATCGATGATGAAAATTACTGAACAGTGAGCTGGATTAGATATAGTGTTTACCTTCTTTTCTATCTTATTAGCTCATCTCTAGCGGTCGTTCTTCTCAGCTAATTCTTTAAAATTTGTTGTGCTTTTAATGCACTCAAAAGGACAATTTTGAAATATGGTGGAAGTTATTGTTGACTTTTACAATTTGTTGCTTATTGGTCATATGTTAATGAGGGAAACGATAGAGGTAACTAAGTTTGGAAAAAAAGTTTCTTCATTTGCCAACCTGTTGCATTACTGTTGTCACTACTCGAGACACAGTTTCCGTTTTCTTTTCATTTCTAAATAGTGCATAGGAGCGATAATAATAAGGCATTTTCGTATAAATGAATGACCTTGGTGTGATAAGATTTGATTTTAGATTATTATATCGTAAATGTGCAATAATCGGAGGCTTTACCACACCTGGCAATAATGTTTGTAAAATTGTCGGTGTTGATTATAAAACCACGAGAATCCATCAACTTTGTGAACCAGACGGAAGGGCGTTATGATCGGCTATGTCGTTAGTAGCTCTTTTTTTTGCTGATACTCTACCCACTTTGCATTAAGGTGATTGATCGACGTCGTAACTATATGTTCATGCCAACTGCGAGACGGCTATTTGTAAAACATTACCTCAACAGGTATCCCGATTGGCCATTGGTCCCTATGAAGAGAAAGGAGAACACTCAACGCGTTAATGTTTGTTTTTTACTTTCTTTTTTTTTTTCTACGTTGAGTTTTTCTTTCAATCTTTAACCGGGTTTCTGCATATATTTTATGAGTAGCACATTAGAGTTATCTTATTTGTGTGCATATATTTGTGGATTTATGTATCTGTTTGCATAGGAGTTTTGAGCCACTTATCTAGAAGTTGATATTATTGATATTCTCACTTTACTTTTCAGTGTATAAATGTGTCAATCCACATCATATAAGAAAAATAATTGAGTAAGAAATATTTTCCTATAGGTGATGAGGGAACGTCGAGCTTATTCGGCTTACGTTTTACAAACGGAACGTCAATTCGCACTGCTTCGTTTTCCACCAAAGAAAAGAACGCCTGGGGCAGATTGTGTTGTGATTGGGTGCACCAGACACGAGCATGTCGACGAGTGGGTCTATCGGGGATCGGATCGACTCGACACTATTCGCCAGACTATTGAGGTGAGTGATAGTTTTACACTATTCGGCTTCGATTTTTTTGATACTGCTGATTGGTTTATCTCAGTCTGATAATGTTGTATCCCCTTGGATGTTGTAAGGATTCGAAGCGGGAGGGGAATGGAGTAGGAGGTGTAAGTCTGCATCGAAGTGAGGAGGGGCTGAGGCTAAACAGAGTGATTTGCTACAGACCTACAACTTAAGAGGGTAGCTTTTGGCGGAATTCTACTGTGATGCGCCTGTATGTTGCGTGGGCAACGCATTACGGTAAATGTGTTTTTGTGCGCATTTGTACAGTTCAAAAATCAGAGGGGATACGACTATGAGATTTGGTGTTATATCTCGATTTGAGTTCCTGAATTGATTTGTAGCTACGTTTTCAATTTTTGCACCTCGTTGAGTTCGGTGATTGCCGTTTATTTACAGGCGGGAAGGGATTAATTATTACTTCATAACGACGTCTAGTATTATTCTTTTGGCGGCCAGAGACTGGAACTACGGTAGTCTCATACAGTAGCATGTTCATGAAACTCCAGAAAGGAGGATTCTTATGTCTTTGTGTAATTGATTCTCAACGTTTATGGTCATAAATCGTTGCATCTAATCACTAATAGTTTATAATTTTTTAAGTTTTCAATAAATTTTCTGATGCATCAATAGTTGGATGAGTGGAGAGTATCTAAAATCTTTGTAGAGAAAGATGTTTGCAGATAAGAGAGAGAGCCGAACGTCAACAGCAGAAATGTGTCGTGATGAATCCATTGCAATCACGAAGAGAGGCACGATTAATGCACAATTTCGAATATGCAATCCCATTGCACAAGAACACAATTCAAGAACCCCTAAGAACTATTCATGAGACAAGGTTTATTTTCATTGAGATTTAAGAATAAGATAAAATGATGAACGTCGGGGAAATTTTTTTAGCGTAAATTCTGTTTAATTTTTTCTCGTATATTGAAATTTATGAAGGGATTCTTCGGTTCCTCTTCACTAACACTTTCTAAGCACGTTATCAATCACCTCTTATTGGCGATTTTGGTGACCCTGCTAGTAAAGTGGAAAAATATGCAACTTCCTATCGAATTAATTTTGCGCTGTCGACGCTGGTGAAAGGATTTTGATGAAAGAACATTTTATTGGATCGGTGGGTTTCTTTTTTTAAAACTGGGCGCTGTGCAGAAGCGACTTTGATTATTTGCGTATGATATTCGTTTGATTATGCATGATTTGGAGGTGGCTACTGGCCTTCACATATTGTTGTCTAATATTGCGTCACTTTTGATAGCATTTCGAGATAAGATTATTAGGAAGGACTTGTTTTCTCCATCGGGAAATTGACCGTAATGAAGGTTCATTTTTGAGCGGACTTCTCATCGTTGACGTATCGAGTTTACATAATTTAGAGCAATAGTTCGACAAAGGGTATCTGTAGTCATAAGTAGGGACTGTGGATAAATGAATCCAAACATTATTTCAGAAGTGATCCGGATCTATGTGCTCGAGGACGAGCTCTCTTCAATGCCGATGAATCGACCGATAGTGATGAGTCGGTTTGTCTTCTTTCCTATTTCTGCTCGGAAAGAGCTCTGCATCATTTCACGTCTATTTCAACGAAATGCAGAACGAGGCTTTAATTTACATCTTCTAAAATGTTACTATCAAAACGATGGAAAAATAGAAATATTATTCTTTGTTTTTTTTTCTCAAATTTTATTGGCTTCTTTGTGGGTGACTAATTTGCGGATGTTTTTTTTTTAAAGAAGCAGTTGTAAAAATGCTTTATGATCGATTATCTTTGAAATGAGACGCAGTGCATTGATATTGCGATAGATCAAATGATAATGGAATATTTAGACTTATCATCGGCGTCAAACAGCACGTAAGAGTTCCGTTCTTAATATTCCAATCGAAGATGTTAGTAGATTACGTCATTCGGCATCTGCTTCCGATACGAGGAGTATACGTAAATTGAAAGATGTTAGTTTGATTATTCCTCTTTTGGCATCATTCTTCTTTTTAATGTAATACGAAGTTTTCATTGCAATTTTCGATGATAAATTCTTGAGTGATATTATTGATAATTGATAATTGTGATAGGAAGATTATTAAATTCGAATGGCTTACTGAAATATGTTCGTTTGCATATATGTAAATTTTTTTTGTATCGAACAAATTGCTCATTATGCATAAATGTGAAATATTTTTGTTGTATTGTCTATTTAAAGTTGAATAATTTTTATTCTTGAAGTGTTTTTTTTCTTTTTTGAAACAGTGGAGTAGTAATAATTGCATACCAAGTGAAAGGGAAAAAAGAGCAAAATTTGACCACTCGTTATCCCGTGACCTACTGGAAAGGCTGCCGATAGTACTGTGGTGACGACTACGTATCTGATCCTCAGTGATCTGATCATCCCGTTTAAGTGTGGAAAGGCAAGCTGCGGCTATAGGGGGACACGAGGGCTAACAACCGAAATGTCACTGCCGCAAACTTTAACCGCTAAAAAGTGGAGTAGAAGCGAACGGAATTCAACAGATCCGCGCCGATCTTTGGCGAATAGACGGATCATAAGGTGAATCAGGTGAATGGGCTAATATTTTCATGAGTTTATTATGTGACTGTTTTTATATTGGGAGTTATTTTTAGAAAAAACTCATCTATCATCCAACCAATGATTGGTCACAATTGCGGCATAAGCCTCATTCATCATGTTCGGTGGATTGTTTGCAAGAGTTGGAAACGGATCCACATGATAAAACTTTTTGCGGTATTTCTCCGTATATGATTCCGTTAATGAGTGGTTGGAAACGATCGGTGAGTGGATTTTATTTGTTTAATGGCATCTTTTGATCTATTCGTTCTTTTTTTTTATTTTTGAATTGCTGCAACTTTTTTCCAAAAGGTGGAAAAATAATTTTTTTTGTTCTGTTGGTTTTTGTTGGTTTTGGGATATGTGGCGGAAGCAGCCTATATCAGTTGTTTTGCTATTTGAAATTACTTTTGATAGCTCATATGGAGTGTTGCGTTGAGTCTCTTATTGAGATATTGCGACGGTGGAAAGGGATTTTGTTGCAAAAGAGTGCAAGATTAAAAGCTCATGTGACTGTCGAATGATGCGATGTAGCAGTGATTAATTTTTTAAGTCATTAGTAAGAATATGGGAATATTTGGATCAGGTTTCATTACGCTCAGCTAATTAGAGTCTAAAGGTGAGAGATGTAGATAGAGCACGTAAATTGTAAAATAAGAGGATGTCGAGTTGCGAGTCTTTTTTTTTCTTTCTTAGCTACACAGCGTTTTTTGAACAAAATTGTTGATTTTATTCTAAGTAATTATTGATAAAGCTGACGTGTTGAATTCTTATTGGATATATTGAAAGATACCATTTCGGGAACTTATGCTAGCCAACCATTGTAATACCAATAGGTAAATGTTACACCTGTGATCACAGGGCGGTATGTAGTCACTTGCGTTAACTGATTATAGAAATCAAGATGTGATCGCGTACGAGTGCTGTCGCCGGTTCTTACTGCAGCATATGTAGATGTCTTGTCCGCAGCTACTGTTTGACTTCCATTAATACCCCTCCTCTTAAGTCCTTGAGGAGAAAAGTAATCTCACGTTCAAAAATTGACAAGGTATTCTATGTGGTATTACTGTATTGTATTATTGTGATATACCATGCTATTGATTTTACATATTGCACAATGGTGGAGCCTTAGGGAAAGGTAACGAAGCCAATAAAATCCCTTCATTAACTCCACTATGGAAAAAGCTGGTGGAGGTTATGCCTTCAGCGCTTTTATAAGAGATTATTTAGTTTTGTTCTTGGACGAGTGAAGGCAATTTACATCAGAAGTGATTTTCAGCTGTTTATTTTTATGCACTTATAAGAATCGAATGCATTTTTTTTTCAGTGCGTATTGTTATCGAAGAGGACACGGAAACAAGAATCCACGGTGATCACATATATTACGCCATGTGGCATTTCAATGTACAACATGTCACAGATTGTTACCTATCTCAAGGTTTACTATTCTATAATGTTGTTATTTAAAGTAAATTTCTGCATACTCGATGCAATAATTAATCCACTTTTTGAAGTTTCTAAATTTCCGTGCAGAAATTTCTTTTATTTTTTACTTTTTTGCAATTTTTCTCTCCTCTAGATTATATTTGAGGATTTTTGGTTTTTCGAATCATATTTAGAAAAAAAAAATCGTCATTTACTTCAAAAATTGTTATCTTTTTATGTGTATATAACTCTTTCAGTATAGTTACATATTGTTTTTTTTTGTGCGATTTTATAATATGACCAAAATTATATTTCACTTTCTTATTTCACTTTCACTACATTTCACTTTCTTATATTTAAAATGTAGTTGGTGATTTCTCGTTATTATGCAATTGGCAGAGTACTATTTTGTGATATAATATCGTTATGCTTTAAGGCAACATGCAGTCGTTTGACGGTCGATTTATTTACGTTCGATAAAGATGTCCGACCAAATGTAGTCTTCCAATCGCCAAGTGAAGCGAAATTAATGGACGATTTCACAAAGGGCTATGAAGCTGTCCCAATCACAGTCTACAACGAAGTGGATTATGAACATCCTCCTAAGGTAATATACTCGTTTCGATCACTCGATAACTTTTGTTTATTTGCGTCTCAATGAATTGATCTAGGTAACGGCTTCAATTTATCGCCAGAATCAAGTACCCATTTCTTTATAATTAAATGGGAGCCTTATGGTCTAATAGTGGTACCGCCTTGTTGTATATGCACAAGCTTTACTTATGCACACTATCGTCTCATGTGAAAATGCGTCAGAGTGAAATGATAGACTTTGTAGGCCCTGTTAAAGCTATGGTTTGCGTTTAGACTTCGTGGTTTAGTCGTTTCTGGCAATTTTCCACTTTTCGTGGAAATTCAAAGTCGGTTAGATATGTGTCTTGTGTATGAGCTATATTTAAGGGAGCATTTTTTCGTGAATGAGAGTTGATGAAGACTAAAAAACCGATCAGCTTGAATATGGCGATAAACGGATTATATTTATTGACAAAGAGGTCTTACTTTTCCTTATTACGATGCAATTTTTCTTTCACAATTGATGCGAAGATAGGGGAATACTGGGAAAGTTTTTCACCCCGTACAATGCTGGGCCGTTTAGAGATGCCTCTTTTGCTACATATCTCCTGTATGAAGATATCAAACGTTATATTTATTTACTGTTAGCTTTATTCCCGAAAACTTTATGGTTTCGATGTTCGTTGATGTTTATTTAGATTGAATACGATCCGCGTCGTTATCCATTCAATAAGGATACGGATGTATCAACAATCGCAAAGGAGTTTTGCACCGGTTGTTCTTGTATTGGTAAGATAGCTCTTATTGATTGAGATGTCGTTTTTATGAGCTAATTAATTTTTTATTCGATTATGTTCGAATTGGGAAATTCATTACCCATTCCCGTAATTTTCTATACAAGCAGGCTGTGTTTCAAACTTCACAGTGAGTATTGGAAGAAACAAGAATAAGTTGGGACACCTCAAGGATCCTCGGGAAGTTCAACCAGGAATTATAATTACGGTTATTTAAGTATTCCATTTTTTAGTAATAGTTTAGTACGGCTTAGTTTAGTAGTTCTTTTAGTTTATTAACTCGTAAATGCCAAGAACTTTTTTAGTAGTTTCGGAGGTCGACCTATTACTTCGGTGATTGTAGTATCTAGTAAGGTGAATGGGTTTTTGAGGGATATCATATAGAATGTATTTGCTTGCGGTGACTCGTAGCATAATTTGTTGTGTGGATGGGATAAAGGAGAGTCGAGTGCATGATTGGCGGTGATTGGACTAGAAGAGTTGTTTGCGAAACCCAAGTAAATAAGCTAATTACCTGCTTAAGCGACCATTTGGTTTTTTAACATTTTGGCGGTATATTTGAAAGGGAGGATCGCTTGTTAGTAATAAAATAAAAGAGTGGGAAGGGGGAGGGAATTAGGCTTGCGTTCTTTATGGGATCGCACTCTTACAACTGTTAATTGTTGCGAAGAATTCTAATAATTTCTAAAATTTTTTAAATGAAATAAAAAGAATCTCCAATCCAGCTCTGCAACGTATTTATTTTTACAGATGATTGCGCTAACGAATTGATGTGCGAATGCCGCCAACTGACCAGAATCGAAATTTCTCGTCTTGCGAAGAGTCTACGACCGTTGACTGTAAGAGGGTACAGGTAAGTATGAAGCGTTTTTCTATCTTTGTTGGAGTATAAGGTATTGGTTGTTGGCTTATGAGTGAATTTTTCTGTAGCGGTTTCGACAGGCTATCTGGAAATCTAGTAGTTCTAGAGTGTATTCAGAATATATTGGTGATCCAATGGTGCTAGAACTCACTCAGTTCATTAACTCCCGAGAAAAGTTGGCATTCGATTGAATTTACATATTGGATTTCACAAGTCGGCTGAATTTATTTATTCATTTATTTATTTCAATGAATATAGCATTCATTACGAACACACATCTCTTCATATTGCTTCCATCTGCTCTGACCCAATTTATTGAAGCATAGATTTATTAAAGGGAAGCATAATCGATCGTAAAGCTTATGCACTCAAAATCCTAATTCACGTCAATACTTTTTTTAGATGTTATGTATGTTTTCTATGGTACAGGCATAGTTGGTTTACTTGTTTTTAAATGTTAATTTATTTATGATTTTTTCAATTAGCAATTTTGTATATAAGGTACCAATGAAGTAAATGTGGATAAGTTTGCCATGTATGTTTTCCTGAATTAATAAAGGCGCATCTGTCCGATTGCATATTGCAGCTATCGATCATTGGTTGTGTGCAATGACGATGAAGTGATTTTATCGGGTATATACGAATGTAATGATGCTTGCAATTGTGACAAAAATAAATGCCTCAATCGTGTTGTACAATTGGGAATGCGTTTCCCACTTGAGGTATTCAAATGTTATTGTTTATTCTCTTGTATTGCTGACATAGTCTAAAGGAATATATGTGGAAAAAAGAAAGGGACTCATGAATTATTTGATTGGGAGCTGAATAATTGGTCTTGAATTTTCTTTGAAAGGGATGTAACGATCGGATGTGTCTGCGAAGATGTTAGTTTTTTGTTGGCTTTAAATAATTATTACGTTGTAATGAAAATTGGCTAATTATTATATTATAATGGAAATTGGCTAAGTGATTAAGGATAGATAATAGTTTTAGGGATTCATTTATCATGTGGTGGTGTAGATCACCTTTCCTACAGATCAATATATCTCACTGCGATTGGCAAAGCAGTAATTTTTTATTATCGTTAATTAGAATACAGTTGATAAAGTATTCCTCTAGGTGTCTATTTTGTGAATATTTTTATTGCAGTTATTTAAAACACCGAAAATTGGTTGGGGAGTACGAACGCTGGTGGATGTACCGGCTGGAACATTCGTATGCACCTATGCGGGGGCAATTCTTACCGATAGCCAAGCAGAAGAGTGCGGCAAAGCGGTTCGCTATTTCTTCGTTTACATCATCTATCTGTATTTACTCTTATTATTTTTATTATTATTACTATCTTTTTTAATTTCTATTCATTCCTTTTATTTCTGTGCATTTTTTCATTTACATTTACATTTTGTTGATGTATTTTGCTTAATCGTTTTGTGTTTTCTTTTTTTTCTTTCAATGAAAATTTTCGAAAAATTTTTAAAATAAATTTACCTTTTATATTTCGACGTAATTGTTAGGTATTATTTGCGTTTTAATTTTCTCATGATACTTTAATCGTAATTTTATGAGAATATTTATAGTATGGTGACGAATATTTTGCGGATGTCAATCTAGTAGAAGTTGTGGAGAAAGAGAAACAGAATGCTGGTGTCGATATTGGCGAAGATTATTTCTCAGATGAGGGCGACGAGAAGAATAGTTTGTTTTCGTTTTTTAATTTTGCCATGCTCATACCATTGACGACTTTTGGGTGAAGGGGAGGGGGTTCTTGAGTAAAAATTTTCTTGGAGGAAACGGTCTGAATTAAAGGAGATTTTAGGTGGGAATTAAAGGTTATTTTGCGTTGCATTCTTCGGAGGTTTTGGTTAGGCAGCAAGCAATGCTAAAGAGTTTCTTGACTAGAAAGGCTGCTCGAAGAGAGGGAAATTGTTGTGCGTGAAGCAAAATTAACGCAATTAAATTCGATTGTTCGCTGACTGATGTGATAATTTTTTTGAATAAATCATCACCTCTTTATATAGTAAGTTGTAGAGTAGTAATCACTTCGACACTGTGATATTTTCTATGGGAGATAGGGTATGTTTGTTTTTTTCTTTTAGGAGAGAGGAAGGGGGATTTTGTATATCTGCCCACATTATGATGGGTAATTTTTGCTACATATAATTGGAATGGATTAGAAGAGAGGCTAATGAATTTGCTAAATCCGTTGATGTAGAGCTTATTTATTTATTTATTTATTTATTGCATAATTGCGCTCAATTGAATTTTATTAAGGGAGGAGGAGATACGCTGTTCATTAACATCTCTGTCTTAACGAATATAGCTTAAAGGGAACAATCGAATTATACGATAATTTATTATGAAATAAAATCTGGCAAAGTGCTAAATGAAATTTCAGGCTCTCATTCCGATAGGGATTTGCATTCGTCAACTACTTCATCGGAAAGTGAAATCGAAGATACAGACTATGATAGGTTCGTTTCTATAACTGTTAATTTTTTTCAGTACTCAATTTAGCAATTTTCTGATCAATTATTACTTTATTAGTATTCAATGCGTTGTTTATGGAGCTTATACTTCGAGTTGATCAATTTGAGGGGAATTACATAATGCGTTGAAGTGAATGTTTTTTTATCTTCATTACTGTTTATATGCATCGAAGAGAAGGCAACAGATTCAACGAGGAACTTTTGATTTGTTAATGAAGGTACCATGAGCAGAATACTTTGGCATTTTCAAATTCGATTTAATGGGCACGAGAAATAAATCATCAATTCTGGAATATGAGGCTTTATTTGATTGTTGTGATGTTGTGGATTTTATGGCTCTCTCATTTAATGTCTCACTCACAGGTGTATTTCATATATATAAATATTTATTTTTAGATATTTTTGCATAATTAAATGAATACTTCAGCGCAAACTTACCTTTTTGAAAGAATTAGGACGTTTACCTAGATTATTTCTTTCTAGAGAGTTTTTTGCAAACTGGCATCAACTATGCATATAAGTTTTAAGTTGATCTATTAGGGATGTACCACAGTTGTAATTTTTGCAGTGGTCAGGAGTCGTATGGATCGGAAAGTGGCGAAGAAGTAGTGACAGCAGCTGGCAGACGAACGAGGGAACGATCTCGGCGAAACGTTTCAAATCTAGAGGAAAGATCGAGGAACGCGCAAGGAACATCGGACCCAGTAGGCAATTTTCCTTTTTACGAATATCATTTCTTGAGGTTTGAAGGTAAGGAAAGGACCGATAGATAGAGGATGGGTTATCGTTTACGTACAGCCTAAGTTCGTGTGCATTATATCTGCGTCAATTTTGCTGTTAGGTCATGCGCCGCTGCTTCCATCTTAGATATGAGATATTCCATTTAGTGGTCTTTTGAAGCTTTTGAATTCGAATTTTGCTTTGGCTTGAAATTAATTAGAAATTGGGTGGTTTGTTGTAAAAGGCACTGTTGCCCAAACTAAAACGTTGCTCTATAGCACTTAACATATTACATGAATTATAAGTCAGTGCAGAGTAAGGTACCGTCACAAATTATCGTATTATCGTTTATACTACATGTCCATTTTTCTGGATGAAGGAAAAGTGAAGGTTGTTTATAAAGGCTCGAATGCATTCAGATCAGAGAGTAATAAGAGGAATGTTAGAAAAGCGTGGAGTTGCGTTATTTATTGAAGTTATATCTGCACGGAATTGGACGGGACAATACTTTTTGTTGGTTGTAGAATGCTGAGGAAACATTGCAAGCGGATTTGGCATTTGCACGTACATCATTATTCGTTGGTGGCAATGATGAACATGACGATACAATGGGCGTATCGTCGAAGCAAAATGGTGACGATGAGGGCACTAGCTCAGCTGATGGTAAGTCCTTTCGTGTTTAGTCGTTGGATTGCTTTTCCGTGTGGTGGTCTTTATTCATTTTCAAGGGGTATATGCAGTTAGGCAGTTGGAAGTCGGAAATTGAAATGATGCTTTACTTAAATGTTTTGCGAATTGGTTGCGGGAAGGAATGGATTGTGGTCCTCACGCAGACCTAAAATAGCTCTCTCAAAGAAATTTCAGTTATATTCTAAACTCGTTTTAAAGATGTGAGCCGATGTGGTGCTCTTTTTTACGCATTGAACTAATGAGAGCCATTCTTAAATGGTGACCTTGAGAAAGGGTTCAACTGAATGTATTATGACTATTTGACTAATAAATACAACTGAGCAAGCGAGTGACCGTGTGAACGCTAATTGATTTACATTTATGCGGACAGAGAGATGGGCGAATATTGGCAATTACAATTTAATTAATAGTGCTTTGCTAATTTAAATAATTTTCTCCATAAAGTGAGTTTTTTAGCTTTGCGAGCTGGTCGCTTTAATATGGTGAATTATGTGGAAAGTCAAAAGCGGCCATCGTTATATACGATTGATGCGAAGAGGAAGGGTAATATTGGCCGTTTTTTCAATCATAGCTGTGAGCCAAATATGAGGACCTATCACGTTTATGTAGATACACATGACTTTCGTCTACCGTGGATTGCTTTCTTCACCACGAAATATGTCTCAGCAGGAACGGTTAGTTATCTCATTCAGGTGCTTATTGTTTTTTAATATGTTCGCTAACGGCAAAAAATCGTCTCAGTTAACTCTATGAGCTCCTCGATGAGCAGCAAGGTTGATGAGGATAGTATGTTAGGTGTTTTTATATGCGGACCGTCCTTCTTCTGTATTCGTAAAACCGTTGTCAGTAGAAGTGTAGGGGCTTTCGGTCAGAAGTGAAGGTAAGAAGATCGTGTGGTAGATGTTGTTATGTGCAGATGCTCATGTGCAAAGTCGTTTCTATATGGAAGTAGTTCTTACTTTACTGGGCTCAAATTATTCGAAGGTCTTCTGTCGAGGCGGTAAAACTGCTCCCATCCTTGTGATGTAGCGATCCACTTTTTGAATGATAGAGCCTGGGGGAAGGAGGAGAACGATCCAGCAGCGCTATGCCTCCCTCCCTTTCTCACAAATGCATTGACTGGGTCATTCGATCATGCGGGAGGACTTTCTTATATGGCTTGTCAATGATTAGTCAAAATTGCTTCTTGGAGACCAGCTTGGCTACTAGTCATTGCACCGTATCCTGGACATGGTAGAACTTGCAGGAGTTATGCTGGGATTATGGCTATACGGAAGGTACGGTGGCAGGCAAGAAAATGCGATGCCTCTGCGGGTCGAGGAATTGCCGCAAGCGTCTTCTCTAATGATTCGACGGTGTTTAATCCTGTTTTCTTTTATGATTATGTTACTGCGTTATAGTTCTTCTTCGATGTTATCCCTCATCATGGACTTCTTTCTTATTCATTCAGTGAAAGAGGTTTCGTTCATTTCTAAGAGGTGAAGCATTTTATATGTGGGGGGGGGGGGCAAGATTTATTAGGCTACAAATAAATAAATTTTAATTTTGGATATCTGTCCTTCAACGGTGGTTTTGATGGTACTCAGATATTTCATGTGATGCGACTATCATGTTTCGAGTCTTCATCAATTTGGGGTGTCTTTACTTTCCCAGTAAGACTCTTATTCATCGCTTTTTATTTACATATTGGATTTTCCTCGTATTTTCTTTTGTATCTTCTTTTTATTTGAATCTTTTCTATGATTTTCATGGAAAAAAGTTTAGGAAAAACATTAGACTTTCTTTAGCAGAAAGTGTAGCATTTTAAATCATAAAAACGCAGTGCCATAGCTTTAGAGTGTTGCGTTTAATTCTGACCATATTTGTCGTCGGCAACTTACGGATCGCTGTATACCTCTATTAGAGATATTAGACCATCGCTAAATATGACGTCCTGAACGTTCTAAAATAAGGGATGTCGAATGGTTATGCATGGTCACAAGTTCTCATAGGTTGTTGTACTGTTTAGCGTATTCCAGTATTCTGTGCTGTTGGATTATCAAAGTTTATTTTATTGTTTATTTCAAATATTTAAAGAAAAATTTTCATTATTCGTTTTTTTTCAGAAGATTTCGGAAAATTTCCAAATATTTTTCACTATTTCTGTATTTGATCTATCTATATACTTAATGATAATGAATCGAATCGAACACTGCTCGAACTTAGCTATCATTTTAATCGATCATTGAACAGCTATATTCTTTGATAGAAATGTTTGTATATGTGAGTATTAGAAAGGATTAACTATATGAAATGAGTTGAAATATCATTGGATCTCTATGCTGTCGTCTGTTGAGATTTGATTTCTACTTCAAAGTATTTAAAATATGTGGCTTATTTAATAAT
Organism: Baylisascaris procyonis; assembly: GCA_037389465.1. Classification (NCBI taxonomy): domain Eukaryota; kingdom Metazoa; phylum Nematoda; class Chromadorea; order Rhabditida; family Ascarididae; genus Baylisascaris; species Baylisascaris procyonis. Next base: position 1,942,969 of record JAZARR010000250.1, read on the forward strand.
AGCATTGTTGCATATCTATTATTGGCTATTCATTGAGATGCGTATAGTAACGCCGAATTGAGGACGAATATTTTTTTGAATTTTTGAATGTTATATCGGAAGTAACTTCTATCGATGCACTGCAATAACATTGAAAATGTTTGTCAAAAGCGATGTAAAAAAAAACTTCGAATTTTATTAGATGGTAGACTTATAGAAAATGAATAATAACACCTGTTATACAAATGACGCATATAGGTGGTTGATAGATAGGTTTTCATTGATTAAGGAATATGAGAGGACTTCACCGCTTACTTGGGAAGTACGGCTAAGATTGCTGCTGAAGAGAGTTAATAAGGATTACGTATCCGCGAATGGATCTGTTGTTGATAGCCATTCGATGTAGCTATGAAAAATGCTAAAACATGTTAAGTAATTTCAAGGTGCCATTGTTATTAACTGATATCAAGGTGCTGAAATAATCAAAACCTAAGCCTAAATCTTTAATAAGTAACCGTCCCTAAGAGGCATGTCTGCCTGAGTGCAGTCATCGCTATCTTCGAGTGTTTAAGCTACTCTACGACCGGGACTTTAATGGCTTGAATAATTGGATCGATTGAATCTGCTAAGAATAGCGATTTTCATGGAACGATTTTTGGCTGTGAGAATGGAAAACTCAACAAATACTTCAATAAATAAATTTACGGTGTAGTTAATTGATCTATACTAGACATAAATGGTCATCCTTCAAGCCCGCTGATTATCGTCAATTCCAGCAACATTTTAAAAGCTTTTTTTAAAAGGGAATTGGTAAGCTCCGAAACCCTGTCAACCTCTCACTTTTCATGATTGCTTTGAAACCTCGTTGGGAAGTGGAGATATTTGCCCTTTTCAAGTAATTTAATTGAAAAAGGCAGAAATAATCGTTGAGGCATGTACATTAGTAAAGCAGCAATAGAATCACAATAAACGTGAAGCATATGCAGAAGTAATATAGATGTTCAATGAAGTGAATTGGTGATGATGCTTAGATGAAATAATTTAATGTGGCTTATAAAAAGCGAAACGTTTTATGCTTCGGCGATTTCGTTAGGGAGTTGCTTTCAAATTCGAATAACTCTAAGTTGAAGGCTGTAATGATAGATTCAGAGGGGGGTATTTTGCATACTAATTGATTATTTAGGAGCAGTTCTGCGCAGGTATATCAGCAGAACGCTTAACGATTTTATAGCTGAGGATTAGGTTCAGTTTGAATCAATTACACTCTAAAGGTGAACGAAAGAGTTGGCCGCAATTCCCTCAACGTTGAAGGTGAGGCAAGTGTGGCCATTTTTCATGTCTTAATGGACAATGCAAGAGTGCATTAGAATTAATGGCCAAATTTTGTGCTCACGTTATCCATTGCAATCAGTTCACACTTCTGCACTACGGGAAGTTGTGCAGAAGTTGTGCAAGTATTGCAGTTGCAGCGGCAATTTGACCCCCCTGAAGGAAGGGTGGGAAGAACTATATATATATATATATATATATATATATATATATATATATATATGATAAGAAACAGTATAATATTATATTATAATAACATATAGTACTGTTCTTTTATATTCGTTTATTTACGTATATGTATAATGTATATATTTCGCTTTTGCATGATAATTTTTGAACGATTGTATGAGAATTTTTTAAAAAATCACCCATTATTATTCTTTCGTGTCGTTTAAAGTCCCTATCATTTAATTAGTCGTTTTATGTGTTAATGAATACTCATTAAGGTAATTAAAAAACATAATTGATAATCTTAGCAATTCAATGCCTGAAATTGTAAGTTTTTTTTGAAATTTCCTGTTTTCTAACGTTATTTGGCGCAAGATTGTTTCCAATTTTGTTCCTTTCTAACTAAAAACCATAGTTTGAATAAAAAATTATTTCGCAGCGAAAACAATTATTTCGTTAGCAAGACGAATTCTTTGAGTACGAATAATTCACTAAGCTTGAAGGGTCAAGGGCTTATTGCATAAGCGAATTGATGATAGCTGAAAGTGATAATTTATGAGAGTCGAATGTTTAGCACCGGAGTTGAGTGGTTTTCTGTTTGCCTGTGTACTCTTGAGGTAAACGTTACCTGTTCATGTCCATGTCGGTGAAATACCTTCAGCGATTTAAATATCTCTTAGAATGTTTGACCAGTTGTAAAATGCTCGACATTTGTAGGATATTCGTGATAGCAGTTGCAATGTTCCTAAAAAGTGAGTTTTTTTCTTTCTCATCAACGGTGAAATATTTGATCGGTTGACCAAGTCTATTTCATCGGCACCGATCTTCAGAACTGCCCGACTGCCTGGGCCGTTTTTTGCGAATATTTTTAAACTCTTTGAATTTCGTGCATTATAACAGCTTAGAAATTTTTTTAGTTATTTGATTTTGATGAAAATTGAATATCTGTATGATAAAAGTCTTCATATGGATATATGAGACTCATTTCGTCTATAATTTCGATTTGGGTAATCAGTGGTGAATGTTTTTCTCCAAGAGTTGTGCTGATGCTACTTTATAGCCGTAAGCAATGTTTATTGAAAATGCTAATAATTGTAATATAAGATATACTTTCTGAATTCGTCAACAAAACAAATTTTTATGCATTGGAGCGTATTCGGAGCTGCAAAAAAAACTCTGTTGGTGAGGTTCAGATTGTGTGAAAGTTGACTTAGTTGTGTTGTCTGCAAATCAACGAGTTCATCATCGAAAATATCAATCATTTTTATTGTTTTCCAACTTGCTAATGTTGCAGCTAATGTCAGATTGTTTTTTTTTGCGTTGAAGGAGTCGAATATATTAAAGACTCCACCATCGTTCAAAAGCATCGCTCTCTTAGAATGATCAGCGGCTTCATTTTATCAATGAGTTACGCTCGTTGATATATGCTTGTGTTCAAAGAGTGGGCGTCGATTTTTCTCAAGTTTGTTGCTTTAATAAATTTCTTCAGATAAGCAGTGATTGCACGGCTCTGTGTTTGTGCGAATCGTTTGTGTTGTGTTGCACGTAAAGAGATCTTATTTATTCTACCGAATCGTCTTGTTTAATTATCGTTTCCGGTTATCATGTCAAAGAGCAGCGATCAAGTAGTCCTCGAACGACGTCTCAAACCTATTTATGGTAAAAAAGAAACGTTTCTTTTTCCGTTTTCCTTTATATCATTGCCGATACTTTGGGCATAGAACTTCTAGATAAGGATACTTATGAATTTGTGCAATTATTCCACTATTTAATAATATCATTCATCACTTATCCGCAAACAATATATGCAAAATTTTATGCAAATTTTGTATTTTTTTTTTTTAGTGGTTTTTGCTGTTTTTTTTTTAGTCAGTGTGAAGGAAAGCTTTGCTTTCAAGAGGTGTTGCAACTATTCTCTAACTTATTACATCATCATTCAGTGAATATTTATTTTACGAGTGGGGTGTCATACCTTTTAGATCAAAAATTTTCGAATTTAAATAAGAAAATTTAAAAGTTTAAAATAACGAATAAGTTTGAAAATGTGATTTTTAAAATATTGCATTTATTCAATTCAGGTTCACTAAGGTAGAAATTTGGTCAGTCTTTTCGCTTCAGAGAATATTAGTAATATACTTATTTTTTAAATCTTTTTTTTTTGTAACTATTGGAGATGTTCTTATCTAATATTACATTTATATAATATCATGCAGTAATTTTTTAGATGCAATCGACGGCGGTAACAATAAAAAAGCGATTCAGGAGGCCGAAAAAGTATTGAAGAAGCACCCGAGCACTCATACCGCTAAAGTAGGCGTTTGTTTTATTATCTTTCTAATGCAAATTTTTTCATTGTTTATATGTTGGTGTTGTTTGTTTTAAATGAGCTTGTGCAAATTTACTGTGCAAAAGCTGTCCGTGCGTATTTATGTTTGTTTGTGTCTGTATGTGTCTGTCTGACACCTTGCAATTCGCAAACCATTGACCTGTAGGATGATCTCCTTTACCATCGTTTGCGATGATCCATCATTTTTGCATGGAATTTTAGGCACGCAATAGTGGAAAAAATTCCACTCATTTTATTCCGATATAAAAATATTCTTTTGTTATGAATTCTTTTGAAGATCAGATTAACTAAGGTATGAGAGCAATATTTGGCATGGTTTCATTCTTTGTTGGCAATTTGTGGAAGTGGTTAGTGCGGTGAACGAGGTGGAGAAGTGATATCACACCTTTAGAAATCTCTTCCATTTCCTTATATTTTTTTTCTAGAGGACCTGAAATTCAGTAGTTCATACGAATGCGATATATGTTTTCTACCAGTTTTTGGGTCTAAAACTTCACTTTTTCGGCGTATTCGACTCCAACTTATGAGTTATAGAAGTAAAGATTATGAAGATAGAAATAGAAATTTGCTCCTATATTTGATTAAATACTACTAAATTAGCGAGTAATCTTTTATATTTATTACTATTAATATTGTTATATTAATATTGTTATATTAATCCTGAATTTTATACTTATTTATTTAGGTATTAAAGGCATTGGCATTGATCCGTAGTGATAAGCATACTGAGGCATGGCCACTCATTGAAGAGGTGGAATCATTGAAAGAAGATATCGATGAGAATACTCTTCAAGCGATGTGTCATTGTTTTAAAGTAAAGTTTTTGCTTTTTTTAATTTCAATTTTCAATTTTATTCATTTATTTTCCTTTCTGCTCATTTTTTTTTCTCGAATATATTTTAGAAGAGCGAATTGCAAAAAATTATTTTTATTTGAGAATTTTTATTCGTTTTTTAGTGTTTTTTTAATATCTCAATTTCTTATTATTTTTAACCTAATGCTGATATGTTCTAACAGATTAAATGTCAAAAATAAAATGTTTAGGCGAGAGGGATTAGATTTTGCTGAGCCTAGACGAAGTAGAGACTTATCAATAAATGATCGATGTGAGCATAATTTGATCGTTGGTGAGCCATAGAGGGTGTGCTGAAATTCGGCTTCAGTGATAACAGGTGATTAGATGATTAGGCGTCTAGACTGCTTCAGCTGAAATGAAAGCAAATGAGAGGAGTAAAAACTTCACTGCCAAAAGAGCACATTGGCAGAGGTCACATTCACTTACCCTTCAGGGTATATTATCAATGCCCAAAAACCTTTGGCGCAAACGTTGTATAGTCGACTTGAAATATTGCTTTCATAGTGTTGCATTCACGCAACCGAACATCATGATGTATATATTCAGGAGGCATATACACCGGAACGAATCTCGACGCTCTACGAGAAGGTGTGTGCACGATTCCCAAAGAATGAGCAGTATTTGACGCATCTGTTTATGAGTTATGTCCGCGTACGTAACTATAAATTGCAACAGAAAACTGCTCTTTCGTTGTTCAAAGAATTTCAACGCAATCCCTATTATTTTTGGAATGTAATGAGCATTGTAATGCAGGTTTGTCGATTTTCTTCGTTATTTTTTATTGAGAAGAACTGAAGTTTATGAATATTTTCAACTTAAATATTCTTGGGGAATGCGATTTGTGAAATTTCGGTTGGGAGCAATTGCGGATTGGGATCAACTTATTAATTGTAAAGCAGGCAATTCGATGGCGAAAATTTAAATATTCGTTGCTCTTTGTATTTTGCGGTTAACTCAAGTTTCTATCTTTTCAAATATTGCGTTATTGCGATGTGTGAAAAGGGGAAGGAAATAGAGGTATAATGCCGCCTGAAGAGAGTAGGATAAGCTATATACTCTTTCTTTCCTCTATTTTAGGTCTGTAAATGAATTTTATGCTTACGTAATGTTGTTGTGAACATTTACTCTCGTAATCGATTGATTCTTTTATTTGGCAGCAGATCACTGATCAGCTTTATAAAAGAAAGTATTGAGTGGTTTTTTCTAGTTCATTGCCTAAGGTGCACACTGTTTAGTTGTTGCAAGCAGCAACGTTTCATTAGCGAGATGTGTTCGAGTTCAATCGTCGTCTAAGCAGATGCCCCTTACTCCGTGAATCTTTGAATATGCAATACAGAAGGTTTAAGTTCGAGTATGTATAAGGTTATTCACCTATTTTGGCTATCACTTCATATTACCATTTTGAAACAAGATTCGGATGGTTTTAGCAATTCAAAATTGATGACAGTGAATGTGCCTGTCGCTTATGATCCGCTGTTGTCTGTACCGTTGTAAGCGGCCAAGCATGTCGTCGATTCGACGGTAAGTCTTAGGTGAAAGGATTTCTTTGCAGGCGATATCTGGTGATACGAAGCTGGCACAATCGATGTTATATCCGTTGGCTGAAAAGATGGTCATGAAGATGATTGAATCGAATTCGATTCAAGCAGAAGCTGGTTTGTGTGCTGAGTTTATTGTGCTTGCTCGTAGGGATTCTTACATCACTCTTTGTGTTAAGAGTCCTAGTCGATACCCTATGCTTAATTCCATAGGCTACAATCCAATGTAGTCCAATATTTTCGCGTTTCATTGACTTGCATGCGTTATGTTTGTTCATAAATGTACTATAAATATAAATTTAAAAACAATTATAAATATAAAATGCAACTTTATCTTTACCTCTCTCTTATCGTTTCCGTTATTTTCTCCACCGATCCTTCTCTCTTGCTGCTTTAAATCGTTTCTGAAATAGTGATCTCATGTCGTTGTAAATAGTGAATAACTGTTATTTCAGAATGCAATCTATATGTATTAATTTTGGAAGGAGAAGGCAAATTCGAAGAAGCGGCTCGTTTTCTGGAATGTGAGTTTCTTCTATCTTTTATTTATTCATAATCGTACGTTGTGTAGTTTTTTCTTTCTCTTCATAGTTTCGAGAACTGCCCTCATGCATTTGCTTAATATGATTGTTTCAATGGAAGAGGATTGAATAGAAATTAAAAGCCACTAATAAACAAGGTTGTAAATAAATAAAATGATAAAATTCGTTTTTTTGTACTAATAGGTTTGAGGTTATGGGATATTACAACGCGCGACTAGTAGATTAAAAGTAAAGGAATTGGATTTAAAGCATTTTTGATAGTCTTTTGCGGCATGTTAACCATCCTAATTATCAGAATTTGTTGGCACTTATTAGGCAGAATATGATGACGAGCGAAGCGAAATTAATCCAAATCCTCGCTTTCCACTAACTGACAGCACCGGCTGGATGAACTTTCTAACCACATGGATGATCCGAACTTCCGCTGACCTTCGGCTACTACAGCATCCACTCTTTGCAAGTTGTTTCTTACCCTCCGTGAGGTTGGTCGCGTATGGAGGAGGGGGTATATACTCATCCCAGTGGAGAATGGATGGATTTGGGAGTTCTAGTTCATGCAGATCAGTAATACAATATACAATATTTTTTCGCTCTTATTTTCTTAGTTAAAACACTGCCGAGCAGGGGATTTTCCACCTTTTATTTAAACCGTTACCCCAACAAAGAAATTCCTGTGTACCCTTTAAAGTTATCAGTTGATCTTATTACATTTATTAAAGGCTTTCATCACCGTTTGTGATATTGCTTTGCTGTTCTTATTCGAATGAAGATTTTTTTATAGCTGATCCATTGGCACGACGTTTTATGCAACAACCGGTGCATTTTCTATTCTATCGAATTTTATCACTGCATCAAAAAGCCGGCAATCATACTTTGGTGATAGAACGTTGCATCTCGGAGCTAAAAAATGAGTGAGTTGCTTCTTCATTATTTTATCTTTCATATTCAACGTTTTTCACATTCATCTCTTCAAATATTATTTATTGTCTCTTTGCTGGAGAGATAATTGGAAGAGTTAAATATAGTCAAATATGAAGGATAATTTCAATGAAGTATAATTCAAATTATGAGTATGACTTCACTATCGAATTCTTGTTGCTTAAGCTTTATCTTCGTTGTGAATTTGTCGATGGCGTTTATTTCCCTGTCCTCATTTCCCATCATGTTGTGTAGTGAAATTTCAGAGGAGAAATAAGCCGCCATAAAGCAAAAAGAGTGTTGAAGGATGGGGGGAGGGGGTGAGGGTATGACGACGAGCAACATCCTTTCCCTTCCCCCCCCCCCCCTCCCCACCTTCCGTCCTTTGTAGCCAACGAGATCGCTTCATTTTCGTTTTTCATTCTGAGGTTTATGCGTTCAGAGGAAAGTGATACGTGAGGGGAGCGGAATGATTTGCGACGGGTTTGTTATGGGAAGAGGCGGGATGGGAGAGGATTAACCTCCTTCCTCTTTTCGGGAAATGAGGGTATAGAGAGATCTGTGAGCTGAGGCCTGAGGCAACGTGTTGACTGTTTTTATTTCGGCTTTGTTCTTGTTTTCTTAACGGTGAATAATTGTGTCAATGAAGCTGTCAGCAGTCTGGCTTTATTTTTAAATGTAAAATGGTTTGCGCTTTAGGTAAGTAATTAAATTTCTTCGAAACGGCTGTTTCCTAAGTTTTTTTTTTTAAGTTTTATTTCTAATTTTTCCCGCTTCCTTTGCGGTTGTACCGCAATCAGAAGGGGATTTTAAAGAGAGAGGAGGTTGAGATGGCCCCCTTTATATCGATAAATAAACCCCTCGCAAATCATTTGCAGCAGTCATGAAACAATACAATATTTTTATTTATGTTTATTTTAGTCCAGATGATTGGACATTATGGACATATTTATTTGATTCGGCATTTGAACGAATGAAACAAGAGACTTGCTCTCCCGAAGAGAAAAATACGTAAGTTTTGATTTTTTTTTTCAAATTTAGGTTATTTTTTTGAATTGAAGTTTTCTTCTTTCTGGACGCAATTAAGCATTCATAAAAGTTTTCGATTTATCGGTTTAATGGCCATTAAGTAAAATTGAGTCTCATGTTTCTGTCTGTTTTTTTCAAAATTTTCTTTTGCAGTTTTTTAATTTTAAATTTTGCGGATTGTAGGGCGAAAAGTTTTCAAGGTGGGGGGGGGGGAATGGCATTTGAAAGCATCAGAATGCTAACCTTTCTATACCCCTTTTCGTTTAGAATTGATTAATAATTTATCATTTAATGCGCAAAATTCATTTAGAGCATTGTCATATATAGATTTATATCAGTTTGTATACTTTTTGCTGACAGTGATAAGTGAATTTCTTATTGATGCAAAATATTCGCCATAAAGATTCTTACTTCAACAATATTTCAAATTATTATTTTTTTTTCATAAGTTTTTATTATTTACTTATCGATTATCTTGGTTTCATAGTGGGTCGAATTCACATGCAAGATGAAAGGTGGAGGGCAAATAAACTTTTTTATTGCCGAATTCAGAAGGATTTTCGAGATTCTGGAAAGTAGGAAGGAGAGAATCATTGGGGATTGAGAGAGTCTTCTTTGCAGTGGTTGATCAGGAGATGAACTGAATTTGACACGTGCCAAAGAAGAAATCATTAAAATGCGAGTACGGATATTTTCTTTTATCATAGTCAACCCGTGGAATGACGAAATGGTAAATGTAAAGGTCAAACAGAGTAAGCCGAGTCGTAATAAAGTTATCAATCAAAGATTGTGTATCGGATATATGCCGAAGTAAAAGACCATATGGGAAAAAGCGGATTTTGGGAATGGGAAGGGAAACTTTCCCAAAAGCTCAAGATCGATCCAGAGGTATCGGACAAACATCAGGATATATTCTTGTAGGTTAATCGATAGACTTGTGGAACGTGTATTGTCTCTAATTGAGAAGGCACGTACATTGGGAACAAGTGATCGTGTTCGAGGTATCTATCTAGCACGATTGACATTAATAACAAAACTTTTGGAGCAGCAACTCGCCTTACGCAACCAACTAGGTACGCTTCAGCTCGGTAAGTGTTCATCGTCGTGTCTTTGTTTATATTTTGCGTCCTCTTATTGTGCACTCCTCGCCCATATTGTGCTGATGTCTTTGTCTCGATTTGTCTTTGAGTTTTACGTGTTGTGCATGTTCAATAATATTTCATTATCGAAATGGATGATGGCCACCTATTGTGATGTATTGTTGTTATTGTCGCGTGAGAAGGAGATGGGGTCATTAAGGTATATTAGAGATATCAAAGTGCAAATCGATACTCCCTTTATTACGTAATCATCTCTATTTTCAGGGCAGTAAGATATTGTAGGTATAAAGATACTTTAGGTATATTGCTTTAGTCTGTTGTTCTAGACCACCGCTAGGCTATGTGAGTCGGGTTGCTTTTCATGTAAACAGATATGCCAAAAAATGTCGTTTCTTGGCTAAGCGGAAGTTCTGACCCCCAAGTAGCTTCTTTTCCGAGGGGATGGGATCGAATTTTCGGATTTTTCAAAAGTTGCATTTTTATTTTTGGATTCAGCAGACCCCTCGAAACGTCTTTCATTTCTCGAAAAGTCTACTGATCCAACCCCCACCCCCTCTCTCCGCTCATCTCCTCTCTCCTTACCTCTCACCTGTGCCTCTCTTAATTACATAACCATCTCTTTTTTTCAGAGCAATAAGGTACTGTTTGTGGGAGGATGAATGTTATGCTAGAGGATCGAAAGTTGTCTTTCAGGTGGCGTTACTAAGATGTCACCTGGAAGCAAATTATTGGAAAGAGCCTTAGTAACTGAGCGAAAGGGATAATATTGTTTCACGATTTTAGATTAAACCTGTAACTATGGATGAAGAATATTCAACTCTTCCATGATTGACTTTATCTTTCCATTCGTTTTGTTGAGACTCTTATATGTCTGTTGAGCTCTGCTATACGTTATTAATAACTTGCTTTTAGAGGCAGTGAAAATATCAGTTTTTATTTAATGATTATCGACATGGAACCTTTTCGTAGAGAACATATTACGAGAGTTCCTAAATTTCTCTTTTTCAGAGAGAAGAGAAAATTTTATTGAGAAAGGGGATATTTGTAATCTTTGTTCTGTGATAATTCGAGTTGTTAATATATGTTGCATGTTTACCATTGTGCTAATGATGCATATCTGCTTGGTTTTTTTACTCTCTCTATGTGTAATAATTCTCTTCGCTACCAGTTGCTTTCTAATTTTTGAATTGCACGCATAAAATGTGGGGAAAAAGAAAGAAAATGAGTGAGATAACTATTGCAAATGAGGGTAAAATTTGAGTTGGAAACTCACAATCTTGCAAGAACAGATCGCAAATTTAATCTCATGGGAAATAAAGTTGGGAATGCTAATTTTTCTTTTCGACTTTCGCATCCCATCATCGTTTACCGATCATCAAATGAAGTAACCGACTACCAAACTTAATTGAGCGGAAGAGGATGATCTCATCTATTGGGGATTTTTGATTTGCATAAATTAAAGTTGTGCATTGATGAATGATAAAGAAGATGAAACAAGTTGGATTTGAGGTGATGCTATGAAGAGGCGTTTAGGCATGTGCTAATATTTTATGGATGTGCTTAAATGAGTATAATGAACCTTTATTGGCTTTATAATTTTTCAGGCGAACCATTGGATCATCTTGTAGAGTACGTATCGATGTTTCATGCGAAACCATGCTGCTTTACTGATATTCGATCATTTGTCAGCCTATTAGGCGAACATCAAATTGAATCGTTCCTTCAAAGGATCGCCGATATTGTTGATGATGTACGCAAGAAAAGTGATAACGGTAGTGAAATTGTAAGGTTTTATTTTATTCACATTTTTTAATCGTATCAATTTTATATGGGAAATTGAGGACACTTTTGGAAATGTTATGAATCCTTGTCGGTACTCTTTCTGGAGTTGTAAAACAATTGAGCTATTGCTTTATTTTTCGCAACAATATAAATTTAGTCAAACATGCAGGGCTATATCCTTATATTTTAACGAGAACTAAATCTTCCCATTTGTGATGGGTACTTGACTTCCTAGTGCGGTAAGAATTTTCGAATTAAGGGTTTAGAGGATTTGTTATGGAAAGTTACTTCTTTTTTTTTGTTTCTCAGTATATATATATATATATATATATATATATATATATATATATATATATATATATATATATATATATATATATAAAAACGTCTATAATTTCTTGGATTATAGTTATGAATTATTGCCGTATGCAGTGTGATATTGTGAAATTAATAGAATAATGACAAATTTTCAGATAGCCGAAGATGTGAAATGGGCCGATATAGTATGCAGTCGATTACGAAGAGCGGTTGGTACTGATGAGCGTATGAGTGCACTCGAAAAGAGGACATTGTGTGCACATATGGTCGAAATGGTTCAACGCTGTGCTGATTCGGATCTTGCAGCGGCCGCTTATGCACAGATTGCTGCACATTTACTATGGGATCTTTATACGGAAAGCGGTACGTCGTTCTTGATGATTTGATTCTTAGAAGGGGGGCAGGACTTTTTGCATGATTTTATCGAATATGATGGCATTTTCAGATGCTTAGATAAGATAAACTGCTTATATAGGTTCAACTAGAGTGGCTAATGTTTTATTGTGTCTTTACTTGTAATTACTGGAAAAATGTTTGCATCAAACTGTGCTTTATTTATTTATTTATTTAAGTCAAGAGAGCATTCGTTACGAATAAATATCTCTTCATAACGCTTCCACCTATCCTGTCCCAGTGCCCTTTTGATGCAGTTAGCTCCTGTGGTCTTTAAATCCTTGCAGGTCGATCCTTCGCGCTCTACTTATTAGATTTTATTCCCTTAAACATTAGAGCTATAAAGGCGATTTGCAATGGGTACAAGGGAAGAGTGATATGTTGCTAGAAAGTGATTGTTCGATTTGGCCGGAAATGAATTATATCATTTGGTTGCTTTCATTGTTTAGTAAAGGAATGAAAAATGTAGCTTGTAGTTGGTACTGCTGTTGCGGTGGTTAAAAAATTTTGTTCAGAAAGGTAGTTTTTCAATAGTAAAGTACAGTTGATGAAATTGTTTTTAATTATGGGTGCCTTAGTGAGCTATCGCATTGTTTTCGGTCAACTTTTGTGATATTTTATTGCCTTACTTTAGAGAGGTACATAGAAGATCTAAGAAGCATATACTAAACTTGTATTTAGTTGCCTTGCAATGAGAGGTGATGCCTGATGTCAGCGAGACGAGATGGGTAGTTTTGCAGAAGGCTCGGTTGCTTTATATGAATTGATTTTGATGATGGAATGGGTACATTCACGACATCCTTCTGATCCACTGTGCCGTCTTGTGCTATGTCGGGCATATGCCATCATCGGTGCAACAGCACAACTACAGAAACTCATGCAGTCACTCGATATTAAAAACGTACAGCGAGATACATTAGGTATGTTTCATTCTTTATTAATAGCTTGATACAGGTAGCACATTCTGAGGTTACATCATATATCGCAGCTGTTGTTGAATTTTTCTCGAATATTATAGTAGGTGGATGTTATTTGTGGCGATGCTTGAGATGAAGTGGATTGAGGGGAGGAGGAGTTAAGCTTGAGGTCAAGCTGCGCTAAGGTGTGATTGTTCAGTGGCTGATGATAGAAAGATCAGTGACTTTCCTGTGTTTCTTGTTTTTCCCGCATGTTTGAGAATTATTTTCATCTTCACAAAGAAATTTTTCGTTGTATGATTGCTTTGAATGAATGTTGGTCTTTTAGCACGCTGAGGAATAGCTGTTTTGGTGCTTTAGGTTGTGAATATTTTATATTTGAAATTCGTTGATTTATAATGATAATACTTATTCCTAATAGCAGTTATAATGTAACTGAAAGCTTACAACAAAGAAATTGAAGCATGTTATAGATAAGATCAACAGATGCGATTGTGTCGGATAACAAGTGTGTTATCGAATAGGTATATTAATTTCATGTGTTATAATGGTATATGCTTCAGGTGATTGCTGACTTTTAAGCATATGGCTATAGCTCGTTTAGCTGATTGAACGATGTGAAAATAAGTAAGATTTACTATGCAAAAATGAATAAAGAAATGAGGGGATAAAAAAATTAATGACGTAGGTAGGTCACTTCAACTGAACTGATGCTGGTATAAAATTTCTGTTGAAATGTTTTTTTTTATCTTTTAGGGTATTTATTGTTCGGTCTTCTTGAGCAATATGGCCGCTTCAATGCGGGTATTATTTATTATACAGAATTGAGCGTACTATTCGACCAAACCGAAAAGGAGGTATACCGTCCTTTATTTTTATATATTTGTATTATTTTTGCGTTGTTGCCCAATCTATGAATATATGGAAACAGGATGAGTATGTGATCGATACTCGTGATTCAAATTGAGCAATTTTGAAGGATATAAAATTTAATAAGTGGTATGAGAATGGCAGAGAAAGGTTTATGGTATAGGCCCTTTTTACCTGTACAAATTATGCAAATTTGTTAATTTCTGCTAGAATTAGAAACACCTTGACTTTAATTATTTTCGTATATATAGGTTAATTCTAATTATTGTCATAACATAGGTTATGTTGAAGCGTTTATTTTGTTATCACTCTTTCGTTGAGAATTCCCTGCTTCCACCCGACTGGTCGTAAGTGAAAGCGTTCGCCTTTACACCTATCAGCGGCTTAACTTCATTTCCACTTGTTATGAATGCTTTTACGGAACTCACTGTTGATGAAAATAATGGAATAGTGGACATCCGCTGTGTTCAAGTCCGGTTTTCTTCTTTGAAAAGGTTGACTGGATATTTTGGCTGTGGGGAGTGGGGGGGTGGATGGGGATTCTATGTGATTTATTCAAATTATATTGAATTGTTATTTACATCAACTAAGAGAGCAATATTTATAGATATCGGAATGTCTAACAACAGCCTATAAGAATGGTAATTTCCCTCAAGTACCACGTTTAGTGGAATTTCTCTCGAAAATAACGAAATCAATCATTGCGATCGGTGCGGATATACAAAGTCGTGCGTTGAGTGCATGCTTTGCTGTCGAGAAAATCGAGCATGTTGTCGACACTTTGAACGGTGATCATGAGCCAATTGGTTAGAAATTTTTTAAAATCTCGATTTCTTGTTTTTATTTGTATTTACTTTATATGCACTATGGTGACGATTATCTTTTATATATGTGTGTTTAATCTACCATTTTCAATCGAATTCCTCGAAAAGATCAACCCATTACGGTATGACGATTGCCGAGATTTCTTGATGAAATTTTAGCAATCTGAATTTGGTGATTGTTGACTGCATTTACAGATTTCTCGGTGGTGGAAGATAATCGAGATTTTAATGTGATTCCGTCACTCAATAGCGGTAATCCATCGGAGTTGATTGAAGAAGTAAAACAGCGTTCATATTTTGAACAGGTTCATCTTTGCGTTTTTTTAAAATTCCATTTCAGTCATTTATATACGTAAATGTTTTTATTTACATATCGAAATGACGAGATTAGAGGTGAAAAAAATTCGAACCAAAAGGGGAGCACAAAGCATCCTGATATCAAGGGAAGATTATGAAGGGAAATAGAGGAAAATGTTGCTCTAGTTGCCAATATTTTCCTATAGTATGTACTGCCTATGTGTAATTACTATATTTCAGGTAGACTCAATGAAATTACGTGATTTACTGCTGAAATGTGTTGCGAGTATTGCAGCAGCAAAGAGTACATCGACACATATGACCTCACTGTTGACACAATTGAGGAAGCATTGTGATCATTGCCAACACACTTACGCTGACTCTATTCCTCAGGTTATTTCATATGTAATTCTGCTCATTTTTCACTTATATAATACTGAAAGTTATATTCTACTTTTATGCGAGTATTGCTTGTTTATTTTTGCATTTTGAGTTGTAAGCGTTTTACACTTGTTGAATATTCAAATGTTTATTCTTTCCTTTGGGGGGAGGGGAGGGGGATACCCAAAATTAATTTAAGGACTTCTGATCGTCTTTATATGATTGGTATGGAGGGGGATGAAAGGGTACTCGACTAGATTTGCTGCTTTAGGCGAGTTTGCTGGCCGATTCAAATACTTTAGTAAACTTTGTTTTTTCGAGGTGCTATAGAAAAGTAGAGCATTGATCGCATATATATCATTGTACAGATCTGTTATGCTAGTTTAAAGGTGAATGTCAGCCTTTAAGTGATCTCTTCTGCGCTTTATGGAGAGTCTGAAAATTGTTGTGTTTATTTATTGAAGTTATAGTCTAGTTACATTGTAATAGATAGGAGTGATAATGAGCTACCTGTGCAAAAGGTAGGAAGGTGAGGCCGTACTTGATCACTCTTCCAATCTCGGGTTATCTGGGATTATTAGGGGTTTCTAGTGCCATTACGGTGGATTAATGAGGTTCTGGTAAATTTTACTTGTTTTATGATGCTCGAATTAAAAAAATGATATTTTTTTCAGCCCGAACTTTTACAATCACCACCGCCAGTATTTCTGGGCAATTTTGTGAGCAGTGCTCATATTCCACTCATCGATGCACTTCTTTCGTCTGCTATTAAATTGGTGAAGATAATAGAAAATGCGAATTCTGAGGTTGGTGCATAATTTAAATAATTTTTGTTTTATTATTAAAGTTGCTATTCTTGATATTTATATGTATTCTGTGTTGAAATATTTATTCACCTCGGTGATGTCTTCGCCCATTTTCTTAAGTATTTTTTCCACTTTTTTATCCTTCTTTAGTTGGTTCATTTTTTATATCGGCCTCAGTGTAATATCGGTATCCTTATCTCCCCTTCTATTTTTTCCTGCAGCAACAAGTAACTCAAGCAGTAAGTAGTTCATGCAGAATTGCGTTTTTTTTCAAGCATTAAGAAGCTCCAATAATAGCACATATAAGGCTATCTGTCCATGCTTGTAAGGCTACCCCCTGCATGCGCTTATCGCATCTTCCTTCCCCTTATTTCTTGGCGGGCAAGTGGCCTCGTTATTATAACTGCACCTGATATATTGCATCAATGCGCTTTCCCGGTTAATAAAATCTTTCACGAAACGCATTTCTTAACAGCTGCAATTGTGCTAAAAAAAGGAAGTTATTACTAGAATCCATGCAACACTACAAAGCCATTTTGTAACTCGTTTACGGATCATATATTGAAGTAATTATTAAAACTTTCATAGAGATATCAGTTTAAGGCAGAACTCACAAGTTGCGTTGGTTTATGTGAGATACTTATAATCAGTCCATAGCTTTATCTATGCAAAAAAAAAAAAAAATCGTTGAGAGCATATAACGCTCAAAAATTAGCGAAACCACGGTGGGTTGCCCTTTGCAAAGTTGGCCTAGAATACCCAACTCAGCTTGTACTATAGATGCATAAGTTTGAAAGCCGCAATGAATGCTTGTAATTGTGCGTTGTTATTCCATGCATAAATCGTTACTGAAGTAGGTTTTCTGTATATTTTTTTCCCCGATATCGTTCGTAGACCTGAGGGATGGTTCGTAGATCTGAACTTTATGGAAGATATGCGCGGAGGATTTTTGTGTAGAAGACTTTTGCAGAAGATTGGAGACTTATGGTCTCTAGAAGAGGTTGGGAGAATGAATGATCTCTGGAAGGGTGTGAGAGAAGGGACGAAATATCCTTGAAAAGTTTATATTTTTCATGATGATCAATGTACATATTTGTTTGGGATAAATTTTTGATATTTTGGCGAATAATAATTAATTTTTTTCTTTCTCTCAAATTTGTTTTGCAAAAATTGTAACTGCTGTTGATTTGATTTTATCTCTCCAAAATTGATTTTTTATATATATATATATATATATATATATATATATATATATATATATATATATATATATATATATATATATTACAATAATAATTTTCTGTAAGCCAACAAATAACTGTTGAAAATTGCAGAGTATTGTATCTGTGGACGAGAAGTTGGAGGATGAATTGCCGGATGTGAGTGTCGTTCAAGAATTGGTTACAAGTTAGTCTTTATTATAGCTTATATTTAATAATCGTTTGATTTATTATGACTCGAAAGCAAATTTCTTCCGGTTGTTGTCCGTTTTGATAATTTAGCATCTTTTTGTTTAATTATGTTTCCTTTACTTATGCGTAATAAATATTTGAGGAGAATTTGTCTACATGCTACTTTATTGAATCTTTTTAGGAGAAACGTAATAATTAATTAGCAGGTGTAATTAATGCTGCAGACAGGTGCGCACAAATTGATGTTCGAATTTTCACTGTGGAAGGGGATAAATATTTCAGGGATAGAAGGGGATATTAGTTGAGTTAAACATAAATCACTGCATTGTGTTCAAGATATTTTAGAAGATAATCTATAGAAAGGATAACTTCTTATTGTGGTGAATGCATTTCGATAGCTTAATGTCCTTGCTTTTGTCAAGTTTAAAGTGATATTGTGAGAGTACGCCACATCGTTACTAGTGAGAGGAAAGGAACTAAGGATTCAGCCAAGGGGACGTCAATGAGATACGAAAAGAGTAGGAGAAGGATTGAAAAATAGTTAAGAGGTCAGGGGGCACAATATTTCATATGCTCGCCTCCGTTGGTATTCCAGTTTGCTTTCGACCTCTTTCATTGCTCTTTTCAAGCCAAAAATGTTGCAATGTTTTATTGGCTGTTAGATAACTGCTCGGTTATTGAATAGAATCGTTGATTTTAGGAGTTGCTGAAGGAGATTTGCCACCGCCAGGTCCATTAAGGATGCACATACGAATACGACACTGCAGCTTTGCACTGCATACATTTGCACTCGCCTCGATCGCTGTAAAGCTGATTGAAAGGCGACTTGAAGGTGTTGTTGCTACGTTTGGTGTGCATAGGAACAAGAAAGGTGCATCTAAGGTAACCATACTTGCGTGTAGTAATTTTTTATTTGCTGTTGCAAAGTTGCTTTGCAAGGTGTACTTTGGCAGTGCCGTGTTCTTGCAAATTTATATGTCTGTGTCTGTCTATTTGTGTGTTTGTCCCAACCCAAAAGCCACTGAAGCTAGAGTTGGAAGATTTGTTGAATACAGTTTTTGACTTTGTACTTTGCATCTATCCATTAGCTATTGAAGGGGTTGTAGACATTTGAAGGTGATTGTTGAGGAGGGGGATGAGAAAGATCCGAATGTTGTGCGGGTGAGTTGTTTTTTTGTTGACGATAAAGATAGATGAGATGACATCCTTCACGAGGGGGCATATGTGGAATAGTCGTCATTTCAGTTGGCTATCGTTTCCTCGGTTTGCAGAATGATTTTCAATGAATTGCTGTCTTCAGTCATAGTCTATATTCGTATTTATCTCAGTAATTCCATTATTTTATAGTACCTTCAATAGTCCGATTGGTTGAAGATAACATGCTTATTAGGTAGCATCAGTTGCTGATAAGACGTGTTAACTGAAATAAATACAATAAATAAATATAATATAAATAAAGAAACAAATAAATACAACATAAGCTGTCAATATGATGTTTTTTAGGCATTATTTTCGAATGAGTTCTTTATTTCCATCTTTTAATGCAATGATTTCTAGGTGGAATATTACCAGTAGCGTTAATTAATGATATCGGCTATGAATTAGTCGCAGCAATAGTCGATGTTTTTTGGTTGGTTACCTAGCGAAGAACGCCTTGAAGGTAGACATCCATAAGCTTATTAGTATTTGAAGCATAACAAGCAATTATAGGGTGCACGTAAACATACGGCATTGTTACGAATGAACGAAGTGCGTGCATCTATTCATAAAGGGATTAGAGCAGTCGATGAGCTCTTAATTGAATGTCAAAATGCATTAAACGCCGACGATCTCATCCCTGATATCTCGGAACGCAACACTGAGGTTCGCTTCACTTTTTTTTTTTAAATCTTCTCTATTTTTTTTCACTAAGGAATCGAAAAAGCTGTTATAAAAGTAGCCGATCGTTGTGAATTACGGCTGACAGCTTTTCATTAAATTGTTGATAAAAATAACACCTATTACCTAATATTCACACCTTGACCGATCAGTCTTATGATAAGTTTCAACCCGTAATGTGATGTTTTACCAGTAATATTTGCTTGAATATCGATTGTGAAGGATGTTTGTTCAGAGCATGTTATGATGTTTGTTCTACCAGCAAAAAATTGCTTGAAGACTCTCGTATCGGTTTGGCGATCGTTGGCACACTTGTTGGGCATCTAGCTTTTTGTTTGTCTCAGAGGTCCCCGTAATGACGTTACGTATTGTATTATGGACGAGTTTTTTTCAAAACGACCTTAAATGGTGTCATTGCTCTTGAGAGGGAGATCGGGTAGTGTGCAGGTTAATAATGGAAGGGTGAAGGCACTATATTATTAGGTGGTTCATAGACAATTCCCCATCATCTTCCCATCTCCTTCCATCTCATCGTAGAATAAGCAAAATTTCTTCCAATCTTCATTCGACGCTTGTAGGTGAATATAACATGGAATAGGAAGTATTGCTATTTACGTGAAATTTTAGGGCTTTTGAAAGGACTCTGAAGGAAATTTAGAAATATTCTTTTTTTGTTCCATTTCGATCATTGAAGAATTTTTCAAACAGAATGATATTCAGTTCCACTCGATAAAATGGAATTTCAAGTATTGAATTGTCTTCGTTGATTGTTGTTAGGTTGCTAAAAACCAAACCAATATGCTGCATATTCGCTGGGAGTAATGGCTGGCAACGTTTTATATTCGTCTCTCATTAGTAAAAAAGCTGGTGTGATCTATCAAGGAATGATTATAAATTAAGCTTGATTGAAGTAATGGATTCTGCTCTAGTTTTTTTTTTCTTTGGATATGGATACGTCAGTGGACGTTTTTGATTGACGATTAATTTGCTAATGCAATGACATCTCTTGTAGTTGGCATTTGCAGGAGTTTGCTAAGATTGTGCTATCACAGAAGGCGAATGTTGATTCGGCAATCGTTGCGTCCTATGCGTGTTCTTTATCCGATATGCGGGAAACGGTGGATCGTATATTGAATCCTCCTTGGGCTTGATGCCTACGATAGTTGTAGGTCTTTTTAGGGAGTTGAACCTCGTCTCTCAAATTTTGTATTCGTGAAAAAAATTCTGAAATTTCTTATTGACAGCTGCATTGACATTTTATTGACAGTTTTATGGTGGATAATATATGTACGACTTCCAAAAAAAAAAAAGAGACCTTAGCAGGGAAAGAGTTTGATTCCTTAGTTTGCTAGATTACTTTCTTTTTCGATATTTTCCTTTAAAATTCCCAAGTGTTGTGTTCCTTCCAAATTTGCCTAAAATCCTACAGTTGTGAAGACTGTTAAATTTATTGGAATCGTTAGCTTTGTTGATTTCCATAGCTATTGCCTTATTTTGCTTTAAAGTGCTAATATATAATTAAGAGTCTAAAAAAAAAGAAATACTGACGTTTAGATATTTTCTGGTTATTATCATTGCGCAATGTATGGAAAATCTTATGCTTATTGGCAAGGATGGAATAGGGGTCATCGGAATTCGGTTGTTCTTTAATAATTCGGTGAATAGAAATGAAGAGGAAGCGTTTGTGATGGCAAGTGATTTTCTCATTGTGTATCATCGTTTTTGCTTGTGGATAGTTATTCGTTTATAAATTATGAACGAGTTTATTATATACTGCTAATGTGCCAAACATGATTGAATACAAACCTATCCATTGTAATTTGTCGCCTAAGTCTTCCCACTTCTTTTATTCGTGAGATTTTATTCAAATATTTTTTAATAAAAGAAAATTTATCGCATTTTATGAAATAGATTAACTTTTTATCACTATTTGATTAGATTGCGAATAACGAATGAATATGCTTATGTGGGAAACATCTGGAGTATATGAAATGAAATTGGCTACAATTATTAATATTAGAAGTGATTTTTTTAATCAAAAAGAAGTGATGATATAGATATGAATAACAAACAGAGGTCTTTGTTGAATCTTCTAACTATCAATGATCTTTGAAAGGTAATCAAACCACTGCCCATATTCGGTTTCTGAATTTATACTCATTTAGAGAAACGATTCTTGCAGGTATTCTCGCATTTATGCTTCAATAACGAACGAATATAACTTGTCCGTTTATGTATAAACTAGGTATGTTTCCAGTTGTTTTTTCTAGCGCGTGGGACGGGTGGGACGGGGACTGCTGTTGAAGAAGCCGAATTGCCTTCACCATTGCTTGGGGGAATGATTCATGTGGAGGTGAGTAGGAACGGCGATGCAAGGCTATATTGTGTTCCCGTGGGGGTAACGGCTCACCCGTAGGATTGTTGGGGATCTTGTTCTTTCTTGCAGTCATCCGAAATTCAGTTATTGTAGATTTATTGAAAGCAACAGGATTCAAAAAAAAAAAAAATTTTAAGTACTCAGATACACTTTAATGCCTACTCGTTTGGCTATCAAAAAGTAGGACATCGTCAGATCGAATCCCACAGTGACGTGCAAATAGTCAAGGCGAAAATATACATAGTCATGTATACGTAAACACGCCCGCAAATATGCGT
Organism: Baylisascaris procyonis; assembly: GCA_037389465.1. Taxonomy (NCBI): domain Eukaryota; kingdom Metazoa; phylum Nematoda; class Chromadorea; order Rhabditida; family Ascarididae; genus Baylisascaris; species Baylisascaris procyonis. The sequence continues at coordinate 1,965,308 of JAZARR010000250.1, forward strand.
ACGTGCATATACCTGGTCGGTAGTCATTACTAGGCAGATTCGTGAGTGCGAGCATTACTTCGTAATTGGCGATGAGGTTTTGCCCTGAGGGGATTTATTTCCAGCTGAGAGTCATCTTTTCTCATAACTCGCACCACTCAAAAGCTTTGTCGACGGCTTGTGAATTTTTTCGTTTGCTTGAGCTCCCCACAGAAGTATTTTAGTATTTTATTCTCTCCCTAAAGGCATTTGAATTGTCAGAAATTTTTTACTATTTGGAATTGTTGCAGAAAGTGTTGATGATTTCCAAAATTTAAAGAAGAGTAGAAATGATTTGTTAGAAGGTTTGCTGTATGAGACGTGACCCAGTTATCGAATAAATTATCACAAAATTGACAATAATTTTGATGCATTTAAAAGTCGATTAATGAATAGAACACACTGCGACCGAAGTGTATTGTTTGTAAAGGTGTTTTGAGAGCGAATATTTTGTGATATTGTTATGTATTTCGATCATAAATGAGTGCCCCGATTATGTGAATTTGAATTCATGAGGTTTTCATTCAAACAAAACTAGATAATATATGCTAAGATTGTATCATTAATATGATTCATTATTGTTTTTGCGCTTGTTTTCTTATCTAATCTCGGTGATAACTCCCACTCAGATGAAATATTTCAATGGTTTTCCTCTTGTTTATTTCTTTTAATTTAGCAATGATTTTATTCCATTTGCTCGGTTCGAATGTTTTGCAAACGTTGTCGGGATATTTCGATGAATTATAGCGATGCCGATCTGCTATCTGATAGTTGATCAATTTTTGTAAATTCAACTACCCAAAGGATTTTATTGCATCGTATCAAATCAAAATTGTAAGATTATCACTAGATTGCTTTGTGAAATATTTAAAGGGTTTTTTCGTTGATTTTAAAATTTTGTCTTCTAGAAACCGGAAATGATAGTCGGATATAAAATATGTTAGAGATGTATTGCGAGTACGAAATGAATATCAAAAGAAAATTGTTATCGTAATCTCTATTTATCCCATTTATCCAAATCGTAATCCTATCAAGCACATTAGTTATATTTGAATATTTGCAGCCCATTAGAGGATTATGTTCAGTATTAAATTGCTTACTTATACAAAATATTACTTCAAAGCCTACAGCAATCGAAGTCTCTCAAAGCATTTCACTACCTGGTGTTTCTTAACGTGGATAGGCAATGATTTACCTACCAAGATTGAGTATTTACCCATTATACCCGGTCAGAGGAACGGGGGAAGAGTTTGAAGGGAACTGAAATTACCCATTATGCATTGTCAGGGGGGGGGGATTTTGAAGGGAACTGGATATTAACTAATAATTGAGGTTAATGTCGTTTTATGCGATTCATCTGCACACCATTTATACTTAAAATAGCAGTGCTGCCGTATGTGAGTGATATGCGACGTTGTCGATTTTCTTCTTATTGCTGTCTTCTGTGTCTTAAAACGAATGTTCATCACTTGTTTACATTGTTTTCATAAATTTTATTTTTTATTGCTGCAAAGTCCCTCTCAAATGGTTTCTCACCTAACTATTATTTGTTGACAAGTTCTGTGAGAGAACGGAGGAGAGATGGATCTCGAAGATAGGGTGCAATATAGTCGTGCGATACAGCGATCGCTTAACTTTACCGCATTAGCTAAGTTCCACTGAGTATGTTCAATCGAATTGTTAGTGCTCGTTTTGTCGTTGTCTCAGTGGGTAGTCGAAAGGAGGAATACGAAATAGATAAGAAATGCGTAATTAATTGTTGTTTTTACGTCGAATTTTACGAGTGGGGAATAAATTGTCGCATCTATCGATGAGATCATTAACATCAGAGCGCCCGCCAATGCACACCACTCCTCTCCTTTCATCGACAAGTTTAAGCGCCATTTTGCACAAAATTTTCGAATTTGCGAAACGCTTTCAAATCATTTGACACAAAATCCTTCTTAAAATTCAATCTTATCTTGAAATCTTCCCCAAATCCTCTTTGGCGAATTGAAATGAATGTAACCGTTCGAGTTATATTTCAAAATTTACGTTGCTTTGAAGTTATCGTTGTTCTTTTCGTGGCTTGAATTCCACCATTCTAAAAATAAGCTATGAGGCAATGACGCCGTCATTTTATGGTGTTTTGTGAAATAGCGGTAATACAACTTGAAAAATGCAGTCGAATAATTGAGAATAAAATTATGCAGTAAACAATAACCTTAGAGCTATTACCTTCACGTAGTCTTATATAACTTCATCGAAACGGAAATAGCAACAACATAGAGAGACATTTATTCATAGTAAATAAATACGCTTTTGATTAAAGTAAATAAGTAAATTATATAGGTGGAATAATAAATACAGCATAAAATCCGAAACTAAGTGATAGAATATGGCTCGATAATATAGGGGGTGGAAGTGGGGAAGGAGAGAGGCGAACGCATAATGAATGAATAATTGTGGTATGAGCCTTCTAGTCCTGGACAAGGCATATGATGTCACATTAACGCATAGGGTCTTATTTGTAGATTGTTTTAAGCTTAGATGGAGGCAAATTTGTGTTACATATACCTTGACTGGACCGTTTCTGGGAAATAATGAGCTAGTTTACTACGAGTAATAACATCACAGAACGATAAGAAAGCATACATACTGTTCGGCAAGCGAGACTCTAGCCTATATATGACTTCGGCTATACCCCCCAAGGGAAATTCTAATCGATATTAGGGGAGAGATCAACATCAAGATCAATACAAATATGAGCAGAACAATTTACAATACAAAATGAAGATCACCATGTTCGCAGAGATCATAGGAACTAATTTGAACACAATAGATCACTCGTTAATTTATGCAACGATTCGGATGCTCATTGAGTAGTTTTTATTTGGAAGGGTTTGTACTTCAAGTGAAACCTTCTTTCATATAGTTCTTTCGAGATGTCCACTGATTTCATTAGGTACCATAACTGAACTTCACTACCCAACTATTAGTATAAATTTACGGGGGAATTCACGAATTTTTAGCACCAAAATTCATTGACAACGCTTAAGAACACGAATTTCTGATTTGATAAGTGCCATTTTTATTTGTATTTGCAATGATGTTCGCCTCTTCCCTCCCGCCTCCAGCGAGAATATTTTTGAACTACTAAACGTTGCACATATTTGAGAGCGGCCTTATTTGAGAGCGCAGCATCGTGTGCGTTTCATTCTCTTATCCACTTATATAGACCACTACATCTTTCTTGTTGTATAGCAATGAGTGGTAACGTAGATGTAAATTTACTTTTTTTCATAGTTGATTAGAATTTAAGGTAGGCATTTCTCTCGTTTAGTTAGGGATATTCTCCACCTTCAGATTGCATGCCATTATTAGCAACCATTGAGTAAAAATCTCGCATTTTCGAAAAAGTGCCATCAATATTTCAGACATACATATAGCCACCAAATTTACATATTTTTTGAGAATTTCTCTTAACGTTTGTTCATTTATTTCCCACTAGTAATTAAATTTTTATTAAATCCTAAATATTCTCACAGTTCTAAGCTAATTGCTCAAAAAAAATTAGCCAAACGTATGCAAATTTTTGACGATGCAAGAACGGAAATGGGGTAAATATGCCTACAGAGACGTTTTAGCCATAATTTTGACGGCCAAATTGATGTTACGCTGTATGTCTATTGAGGCTAATCAATGAATCTGAACACTTATGCAAATTTCTAAGATTTAACGAATTTGTTGGCCTAGTTAATCGTCGTCTTTATTTGCAAGCGGATCGATGTGTCAATGAAAATAGTTTTGTTCGAATATTCATCTCAGTCTATGTGGTGGTCATTCTGAGTATTCGGTTCGGTTTATAGCTGCTTTATTTGTGTTTGTGGTTAAGTGATGGAACGGTATATATGGAGATTTATTTGTATGCTCAGTTAGTTTAGGCTTTTATGCACAAAAGGGGATAAAAGGGACAAGCAGATAACCCCCCTCCCCTCCCCCCACCGGCTTTTATATAATCTCATCCCCTCCCCGCTCCCTCTCCCCCTCCTCCCCTCTTCAGTGATGCTCTTTAACAAGTGTTTCATCCCACTGACCCTCAAGCCAATTATTGATTGTGTTTTTGAATATTTCCTTCTAGTATTTATTAATATTCATTATTTGTTAGTGCTTTTTGCCAAATCGTTACAAGATTTCATATTTAAGCACTAATTCTGAAATATTTATAGCCATATAAAAGTCGTACTTTTTTATTTTTTTATTCTTTATTCTTATATTATGTGTCCTCTCGATTAGTAGTTCTTTCAGCTAATTTCATCGGCATCCAGTAGATCCATTGACCGCCGTAGAGATAAATAAATGACGAGGCAAAGTAATATCATTTTCTGTGCGTCAGATGGGGAGAGGCGTTAGTAAATGTGAAAGTCTTATAAGGTGACTAAGCGGTCCCCCCCCCCCCCCACCCCCGTTTTATTCTCTAGGGGTTGGCTTATTGATAGCTACCTTTCTGGGAATCGCCTCACATAGGCAACAGCCTACCTTTATTGTCTTATCACAAATTCCGTTTATCACTTGTATCACACAAATAAAGCACCTATATTGCATGATACCTTATTTAATCTCTCTCCAATATTTGTTTTATGGATTTGTTTTATAAATTTTTTGTTTAAAAAAAAATATTAGTTTTATAATATTAGTTTTTTTTTCTATTAGGATTATTTGATAGCAAAGAGTAATTATATTGTTAAGGAATGAGCGCAAATTTATCGTCTTGTATCTGTTTCATCCACATTTTTTTGAAGGTCAATATTCGCTGAGTGGATTAATCCAATAGTATTTTCCCTTAAAGTTCTCAATTTTATGGTTTTTTCCTGCCATATGACTCGAATGTCATGGTTTAGTACTTGTAGAGGAATTATAGGTCTTTTTATCGTAATTTTTGAGCTCTTGAATAGTAATATGGTTTATATTTTAGAAAGAGGGGGAACAGATAGCGAGCAAAAGATGGAGGGTGATGCAACACCGTTTTGATATCATTTTAAAGTATATCTTCGATAGATTAGATTTTGGTCACAAAAGTTAAAATTACTTGCATCATCTTTGGCCTCTATGCGTTTATTAGCTATTACTAATTCGAGGTCTCGATAAATCTTAACTGTTTGATGGGATGAGCTGTATTTGCTAATGAGAGAGCTATATCTGCTAACCACTGTTTTTAACGAATTAACTTTTAATTACATTGTTTCTAAATGTTTGATCATATAAGACTAAGACCATAAAATCCATCATTAGTTGTTCATTTAAGGCTTTTTCATGGCGTAATAGTTCCATATCATCCAGAACTAGTATCCGCATGCGTTTCGACTCTGATAAATGCGATAAAAGAAAGAAAAGGATGGGTGATAAAATTGGACTCCTTTATGAGATCAGATTTCGTTAATCTTTTACTGATTTATTTTATTTTATTTAATTAATTAATTAATTAATTAATTAATTTATTTGTTTTTTTGACAAACTAAGGAAAAAAACTGCACATTCTTTTTAGGTTCTCATTGAGTTAACCATTTTGTGGCCTTATTATAAGTTAATCTCAGCAAACGATTTCTCTCCATCATTTTCGTTCAAATCTCGGAAGACAAATATTTATATGTTGCTGTTTTTATTACCACAGGATAAATATAATCAAAGCCTTGGTTTATGTTTTTTTTTTGCAAAAATTTTGTTTGCCTCATTTGCATGATTTGCATTTAATGCTGCATAGAAATCTGTCCTCTAATTCATGCAGGGAATTTCCAAAAGTTAATTCAGGCTAGTTCTGGTTAGCAAAAATTTCGATTAATCTTGTTGTACCTTAACCTATAGGGTAGGCAGTGTTCGCTCGACGCTATATTGAAAAAAATGGTGCTAACTAGTTCGGGACAATTTTTGGAGGACCCACTTAAATCAAGGCAACGGGAAAACCTAATATTATATTTTTGGTGGTTTTCAAAGTTTTTTTGATTATAAAAAGCCATTTAATGTTTGCTCATTACAGTCTAAATTTAGATCACCAATAAAAGTTGGGAGTACTTGAGAAGTGCGTAACTTCGATAGAAACTCATTCCAGTATTGTATAAGATTTTTCTACCCTAGCCATGGATGGTTTCTGAATAAGTTATTAAATAATTTTGTATGGAATTTCATCAATATTTATTTATATTCCACTCCTTTTGTTATAATAGTATGCTTTATTTATACTAATTTAATCTTTTTTTTTTAATTTAAAGCATTATTTCGCCATTTATTATTCCCATTCATTAGTTATTTAATCTAAAATTTAAATGCATCTTATTCTTTATCATACCATTTGTCGGTAATTAAAATAGTAAAGTGAATGATTACGAATTGGCAATATGCCCAAATATGATGTTTGTAATGTAAGAAACAAATTGTGTATTGAGGTGATCGATAGGCATCGAGTGGGGCAACGATAAGGACGAAACGAATAGAGAAGGCGAATGGCTAGCAGTGAAGAGGAGCAATCGTCAGACGACGATAGTTTAGAAAAGACGAGCACCTCAACTAGTGAGCAGAGTGATTCCGAACAAGGTAAACTTTTTAATATTTGGAGCACCTTTATCGCTACTTTTATTAGTCATGTGATGCGATTATACCTTGCTGCGACATTGCATCATACCTATTCAGTTCATCATTTCTTATTTAATTGATCATATTGTTGCGTATTTATAGTTTATTTATTAAATAAGTTATTAAAAATATTTTCACTATATTTTTTTAAGAAATTTTATGCAAATATTTTTATCTTTTTATATTGTTTTGTTTTTTTTATATTTAAAAAAATTATGTTATTATTCTTTTAATAATATATGAATTTTTTTTTGACGCTGAAATATGAAGAAATCTTATTAAATACAATACTTCTCTAGGGATGATCCATAAATACGCATTCACTCTTATTCCTCTTTTCCAGAAAAAAAAATTAATAGTTACTTAAAACCCTAAACAATTATATTCCAACTTTTTCCACATCTTGTTAATAATGACTCAAAAATGATTTTTTTTTTGTTTCGGATCAATTTGTGGGAAAACACATTTGGTGCGTTGTTTCATTTCCTTTTAAACGTTGATGCAAATGTTTTTCGTTTATTGTGATTGTATAGGTGAAAATTGCAAAAAGCACATATTGTGCCAATCAATCACCTTTTATTTATTTATTGCAAAGAGATGTATCGATTGTTGATCTCAATATAGACAAAAATAAAGCATTAGTAAACCAACTTAATTTTTCGTTGCAACTTTCAACATTTTAGAGTGTGAATGTTATATAATTAAAACAAATCGGTGAACACTGAGAAAATTTTATTTTCCATTTCGATAACGTTAAAATATTGAAAATTAGAAAAATTAAAAAAAATTTTTTTTCAATTTCCATATAAAAATCAAAATTTTTCGTATTCAATTGGGTTATTCACCATAATTGATGTGTCGTTATCTATCAATTCACAATGAATATATGGATTAGTGATGAAATTAGGGAAATGATTGGATTATGGATTATATCCATAATTCATCATAATATTCGTAGTTTGTACTTTAAAATTGTCATAGGAATAAAGAGACATAAAAATATGTTGTTTTTTTTTGCATTTGTATTTGCATTTATATATGCGTAACGTCTTTTACAAAAGCGCATCAAATACATCTATTCATTATCAATAAACACATTGCATTTATCACCATTTTTTTAAATAGATATTAGAATGTGTGCCGTTTTTATCATTTAATATTCCCACGTATTTGTAGTGGCTGATCGACGACTTGTAAAAGAGTGTAATTTTTCTTTTCTTCTTCAAATGATAGTGGTATCGGGAAATTTCTATGAGAAAGGGATTTTCAGATGCGATCAATTATTCAGTAAAACTGGAAATTTTGTGAATATTTCTTTTCCTTAGATAAACTGATATACTGAAAAATTCGTTAGTTAACCCTTCTGACGTGGGTGTTCTCATTTTTAGATTTTATTTTATTTATTTTGAGACATCATTTTGTAGAGAAATATTATAATATTTGTTCAACCCCTTTTTTTTGGGGGGGGGGGAGGGAAATAAATATTGACAATTGTTGTTTATTGCTTATCGAGTTGCTGAGTTGAAACTTATTCACAAATTGAGAGCAGTGCAGTACTTATAAAGGTTGACTTAAGAAAATAGTTTGTTCAAGCATCTAAACATTGAGCATATTTTAATGTGTTAGCGATCTCAACGCTCTTTTTCGATGCTTTTTTTATTGCTCTTCCTGGTTTCTCGTTGTTGATTTATACTACGATGATTTTATATTGTTATGGGAAAAAATCTTTGTCAGATTTATTTATGCAGCTTCCCCCCCCCCCCCCCCCAAAGTTAAAACATTTGAGGATATTTTTCCAGATTTTTTTTTATTTTCATTCATTTCGCTGATCTCTATTTCCATAAAAGACGGTCATACTTGCGAGAAAAATCGTTGAAATTTGTAGCTTAAAAAAAATTTTTTTTTTTTGCTAATTTTGGGGCGACAAACATTTTAGTTCTTTTCTAATGAACGATGTGATAGTTCGCTTGTGTTGTGTTTAGGTGATTGTGCTTTAATTATCTAATCATGATGGTTTTTTGATTTTCGTTTTTTTCAAGGTGTTAGTTTGCCTTCTACGTTATCATATCTTCCCTCTTATCAAAGCTGCATCGATTTACGTTTAGAAATGAAGAAATGGCTTTTACTCTTTTACCATTTGACGCTTTCATTTACTCAGTGCTAATATTGTTGTTATTTAGAGAACGGTTATTTAAAGAAAAGCTGCAGAAATAAATCTGTTATCAGTTTATATACATATATATATATATATATATATATATATATATATATATATATATATATATATATATGTATAACACGTCCTTGCAATAAAATTGTCTGTTTTTATGTAGATTTATTTGTTTTTTTTCTAAGTTGTAATGAGGAGTGCAAATATTCACATTGCGTAATTCAACCTCTATATCGAAGTGAATCTTTTTTCGTTGTTTCATTTATCGCGGTATAATTAATAGTATCGTTCAAGTTGCCTATCTATAAATGTGATATTTTTAGAATATAGTTTGAAAATAATCTTTTCTCAATTTTTTTAAAAACTTTTTAGATCATCGAATAATTTCTAGAGCTGATTTTATTCAAGAAAAAAAAAACTCGTTTATATTATCTGAGAATTTAGTAATGAATCAATGCACATCGAATTTCTCTCGAAAATTTTGCTGTAAAAATGTTTTTTAAAATCTTTTTTAAAAAAATCTCAAAAAAAAAGTAAAAGGTTTTAAATTCAAAAGAAAAAGATCGAAAATATATCAAATGATTGATGAGTGCAATATTGATTTCTTTTTGCCGCCAATGTGATACATATTGCTCTACTGCAATAAGTGATCGCTTCGTAATGCAATATTAGATAGCCTTCTTCTTTGCGTGGTTCATTGTTCAGAATTCGCCGATGAGCGACGCTTGCGTTTGCGATGATGGGTCATCTTTGTAATATTTTAGGAACGTGTTTTTCTGTTTGCGTTTTTCAGAACTTAGGAAATTCGTGGAGTTTTAGGAGACGTTGATTCATGGATATTGAAGGAGGGGTGTCGGTGGGGGGGAGGAGGGATGAGCGAGTGTGAAGTTTTAGGAGACGTTGATTCATGGATATTGAAAGAGGGGTGTCGGTGGGGGGGGGAGGGATGAGCGAGTGTGAAGTTTTAGGAGACGTTGATTCATGGATATTGAAGGAGGGGTGTCGGTGGGACGTTGATTCATGGATATTGAAGGAGGGGTGTCGGTGGGGGGGGGAGGGATGAGCGAGTGTGAAGTTTTAGGAGACGTTGATTCATGGATATTGAAGGAGGGGTGTCGGTGGGGGGGGGGAGGGATGAGCGAGTGGAAGGCCTACGATGGTTCCATTCTAAAACATGTCAAGTTGGCTCATTATTTTAATCTTTGATGATTGCGGTTATTGAAGGGGATGCCGAGAAAATTAATTCAGTTACTCATAGAGGACAGATTATAGGTAGTAGACAGGTAGTATATCATCTATATTTCACAAAGATTTCAGCACTTTAATAAGGAAAAAATAGTTTCGTTCTAACAAAATTATTTTAAAAAAGTATTTTTTTTATTTTCCGAAGTAATGATAGAAATTTTTTTTTGCGAAATTTTAATAAAAGTTTCATTCAAAGAGAAAAATTTTTAAAGTATAATCTGAAATGTGAAAAAAATGATCTAAAAATGTCTTAAAACTTCTTAACTTTTCTCTAGAATTTTCATCAAGTTTTCATTGAAACTTCTAAATGTTTTTTTCCAACACAGAAATTTATTGAAAAGATATACCGCATACGTTTCATCCGTTTTCTTCTCTCTTTCGATGTTTTTTCTATTCTTTGTTTTCATCTCGTCTCATTGATATTCCACATTGCCAGTTTCATATCCAGGTCTACTGTTCAACATATTTGATATTGCCGTTTCTTCCCTTTTTAAATTATTTATTTCTTCATTGAATCATTGTTGATTTTGAGTAAATATATCAATATTTGAAATATGCAAATTTTTCTCAAAGAGTCAATAAAGCAATCTTCAGGCCCGTCGACAATGAACGAACTCCGTTCCTCGTGTATTCGTGCATTTCGGGCCGCTGTTGCTGCAGTACAACCCTATGAGCGAGTACGAGACGTAAGTATGCTCATTTTTTTGAGAGAAAAGACAGTTCTTGAATACCAAACAGTTCACTATGAAGAGAAGTTGTAGATTTTGGTGCCGTTAGGTAAGTTATGTAAGAAAAATTAGAATATAAAGGTTTTTATATAAATTAGAATATATAAAAAAGGAATGAGTGAGGGTTTTATAAGTTGATAGATAATAGCAAGATGAAACAATTTTTTCACCTTTAAGCAAACCACATTCTTCCAATATAGTAGTGACAGGGATTTTCTAGGTTGCACGTTTACAATACGTTTCTTGGTATCGCATATTCTCAGATAAAGATCTTAATGCTAACCTGCAGAGCTTCATTTGTAGAGAAAGAGATGCAGATAGGAATTTGCGAAACTTGTATCCTTTTCGCCGAAAAAAATGCCAGGAATACAGTAGTTTTGCAGTAACTACAGTAGTTTACAAATTATTGTGCAATCTACAAATTTTTTACGGCAATGGAAAAATTGAGGCACAGATGAAAGCTTAATATTAGCCTCGAAAAAAAATTTTCGAGAACAACCATAAAGTATTAGGAAGGCATCCTGAATTGAAAGCTTTTAATTTTAGGGCGGTGAAATGAATACTCTCTATCACGTGATATATCTTAGAAAAACAAAAATATTTTCACTTGAAAATTATAACGCAGTTGTTTCAATTTTCGATATTTTCTCATTTAAAAAGACTACTGCTCGTTAGAATATTTACAGAAATACGAGCACAATACTCGTATTTCTGTAAGGATCTAATCAACGATCAAAGTAATGATCTGCTATGACTTCTTCGATGAGGACAACGCATTTTTTTAATTTTTATTCATTTCTAATTCCCATTTAATGATGTTGTATGCATATTTTCATTTTAAAATACCTCAGTTTTATTTTGAGCACATGCACTGCCAATCTCACTGGACGAGATTTTCGCTTTACAGAGGAGATGCAGAGGATGACTTAGAGAGGAGGTATAGAAAGGATGGGGTAAGGAGGGAAAAGGAGAAGGGAGAGAATGGGTGAGGTTTCAGACGGAAATATCTTTACTGCGGTGTATCACTTGATGAAATTGAGCGCATTTCCGGATTGTCCATTTATAGAGCGCATTTCCGGAATATCCATTTATAAAGCACTTTCCCGGAATGCTGGTTTACAAAGCGCATTTCCGGAATGTCCATTTATAAGGCGCATTTCCGGAATATCCATTTATAAAGCACTTTTCCGGAATATCCATTTATAAAGCACTTTCCCGGAATGCTGGTTTATAAAGCGCATTTCCGGAATGTCCATTTATAAGGCGCGTTTCCGGAATATCCATTTATAAAGCACTTTTCCGGGATGTCCATTTATAAAGCGCACTTCCGGAATATCCATTTATAAAGCGCATTTCCGTCCATTTATAAGGCGCATTTCCGGAATATCCATTTATAAAGCACTTTTCCGGGATGTCCATTTATAAAGCGCATTTCCGGAATGTCCATTTACAAGACGCATTTTCGGGATGTCCATTTATAAAGCGCATTTCCGGGATGTCCATTTATAAAGCGCATTTCCGGAATGTCCATTTATAAGGCGCATTTCCGGAATATTCATTTATAAAGCACTTTCCCGGAATGCTGGTTTATAAAGCGCATTTCCGGAATGTCCATTTATAAGGCGCATTTTCGGGATGTCCATTTATAAAGCGCATTTCCGGGATGTCCATTTATAAAGCGCATTTTCGGGATGCGCATTTATAATGCTCATTTTCGGGATGTCCATTTATAAAGCGCATTTCCGGAATATCCGTTTATAAAGCACTTTCCCGGAATGCTGGTTTATAAAGCGCATTTCCGGAATGTCCATTTATAAGGCGCATTTTCGGGATGTCCATTTATAAAGCGCATTTCCGGGATGTCCATTTATAAAGCGCATTTTCGGGATGCGCATTTATAATGCTCATTTTCGGGATGTCCATTTATAAAGCGCATTTCCGGGTTGTCCAATTACAAGACGCATTTTCGGGATGTCCGTTTATAAAGCGCATTTCCGGAATGTCCGTTTATAAAGCGCATTTCCGGAATATCCATTTATAAAGCACTTTCCCGGAATGCTGGTTTATAAAGCGCATTTCCGGAACGTCCATTTATAAGGCGCATTTTCGGGATGTCCATTTATAAAGCGCATTTCCGGGATGTCCATTTATAAAGCGCATTTTCGGGATGCGCATTTATAATGCTCATTTTCGGGATGTCCATTTATAAAGCGCATTTCCGGAATATCCGTTTATAAAGCACCTTCCCGGAATGTCCATTTACAAAGAGCATTTCCAGAATGTCCATTTATAAAGCGCATTTCCGGAATATCCATTTATAAAGCACTTTTCCGGAATATCCATTTATAAAGCACTTTCCCGGAATGCTGGTTTATAAAGCGCATTTCCGGAATGTCCATTTATAAGGCGCGTTTCCGGAATATCCATTTATAAAGCACTTTTCCGGGATGTCCATTTATAAAGCGCACTTCCGGAATATCCATTTATAAAGCGCATTTCCGTCCATTTATAAGGCGCATTTCCGGAATATCCATTTATAAAGCACTTTTCCGGGATGTCCATTTATAAAGCGCATTTCCGGAATGTCCATTTACAAGACGCATTTTCGGGATGTCCATTTATAAAGCGCATTTCCGGGATGTCCATTTATAAGGCGCATTTCCGGAGTATCCATTTATAAAGCACTTTTCCGGAATGTCCATTTATAAAGCGCATTTCCGGAATGTCCATTTATAAGGCGCATTTCCGGAATATTCATTTATAAAGCACTTTCCCGGAATGCTGGTTTATAAAGCGCATTTCCGTCCATTTATAAGGCGCATTTCCGGAATATCCATTTATAAAGCACTTTTCCGGGATGTCCATTTATAAAGCACATTTCCGGAATGTCCATTTACAAGACGCATTTTCGGGATGTCCATTTATAAAGCGCATTTCCGGGATGTCCATTTATAAGGCGCATTTCCGGAATGTCCATTTATAAAGCGCATTTCCGGAATGTCCATTTATAAGGCGCATTTCCGGAATATCCATTTATAAAGCACTTTCCCGGAATGCTGGTTTATAAAGCGCATTTCCGGAATGTCCATTTATAAGGCGCATTTTCGGGATGTCCATTTATAAAGCGCATTTCCGGGATGTCCATTTATAAAGCGCATTTTCGGGATGCGCATTTATAATGCTCATTTTCGGGATGTCCATTTATAAAGCGCATTTCCGGAATATCCGTTTATAAAGCACCTTCCCGGAATGTCCATTTATAAAGAGCTTTTCCAGAATGTCCATTTATAAAGCGCATTTCCAAAATGCACATTTATAAAGAGCGTTTCCGGAATGTTCTTTATAAAGCGCATTTCCGGAATGTCCTTTTACAAAGCGCATTTCCGGAATGCTCGTTTATAAAGCGCATTTCCGTAATGTCCACTTATAAAGCACATTTTCGGAATGTCCATTTATAAGGCGCGTTTCCGGAATGTCCATTTATAAAGCGCATTTCCGGGTTGTCCAATTACAAGACGCATTTTCGGGATGTCCATTTATAAAGCGCATTTCCGGGTTGTCCAATTACAAAACGCATTTTCGGGATGTCCGTTTATAAAGCGCATTTCCGGAATGTCCGTTTATAAAGCGCATTTCCGGAATGTCCATTTATAAAGCGCATTTCCGGAATGTCCATTTATAAGGCGCATTTCCGGAATGTCCATTTATGAAGCTCATTTCCGGAATGTCCATTTATAAAGCGCATTTCCGGAATGTCCATTCATAAAGCGCATTTCTGGAATGTCCATTTATAAAGCGCATTTCCGGAATGTCCATTTATAAAGCGCATTTCCGGAATGTCCATTTATGAAGCTCATTTCCGGAATGTTCATTTGTAATGCGCATTTCCGGAATGCCCACTCATAAAGCGCGTTTCTGGAATGTCCATTTTTAAAGCGCATTTCCAGAATGTCCATTTATAAAGCGCATTTCCGGGATGTCCGTTTATAACCGAGCGCCCATCAGTTACTAATAAAGGCAACGTCCAGTTGCAAATTTCTATGTGTCTTTTTAATGCTGACTAAGTTTACATCAATTTCACTATTGGTTTAGCAGTTTAAAATTACGTTTTTTTCGTTGTTAAGACTAATAAATTGTTATTTAGGCTCTGCGAGTTAGTGCCGGTCAGCTGACCGTTGGCAAACGGGTCTATCAACTTCAACATAATGTACACATGGCAGCTATTGGCAAAGCTGCACTCGGTATGGTACAAGGCGCTGAAGCATCTCTTGGTAAGGAGCTCGTAGAGGGAATCGCCAGTGTACCAAGAAGGACTATCAAAAAAATGTAACTTGCTCATTATTATTTTTGTTACCACTGATGACTCTTAGTCATTTACTATTTATTACTATTATTTTATTTTTATTTTTTTGTCTTTATCTTTCTTTTTATTTTCATTTTATTATTGCCATTATTTTTTAAACAAACTATTTTTTGTCATTCAGCATAATAGTCATAATGCCTCTCTATTAATAGCACTCCCAACATTAGCAAAAACATTGATTGTTGGTGTTGAAGAGCTATGTGATTAATATTTTCCAGTGTTGTTATGTCATCAACAAGAATTTTGAGACGTAATTTCTATTGCTTAATAGCGCGATCACTGTTGATACAGCATTTGTTATTTTTATTTTGCAATTGCTTGAATACAGCTCTTTTCTAGGACAGAAGTACTTCTCGAATGATATTCCCTCTCTCTCCTTCTACGTCACACTTTCCTTTCCCGACAGGATTAGTAGGTTTTAGGCATTCTCCTCCTCCATCACCCTTTCTTTTCTCGACAGAAATAGTAGGTTTTAGGCATTCTCCTCCTCCATCACCCTTTCTTTTCTCGACAGGAATAGTAGGTTTTAGGCATTCTCCTCCTCCATCACCCTTTCTTTTCTCGACAGAAATAGTAGGTTTTAGGCATTCTCCTCCTCCATCACCCTTTCTTTTCTCGACAGAAATAGTAGGTTTTAGGCATTCTCCTCCTCCATCACCCTTTCTTTTCTCGACAGGAATAGTAGGTTTTAGACATTCTCCTCCTCCATCACCCTTTCTTTTCTCGACAGGAATAGTAGGTTTTAGGCATTCTCCTCCTCCATCACCCTTTCTTTTCTCGACAGGAATAGTAGGTTTTAGGCACTCTCCTCCTCCTTCACCCTTTCTTTTCTCGACAGGAATAATAGTTTTAGGCACTCCCTTCCGTCACCCTTTCTTTTCTCGACAGGAATAGTAGGTTTTAGGCAGCTGTTGCAAATAGCACCTGTAATGACGCACTTTAACGATCTATGTGCGTTCTTCCGTCGTTATTGATAGAACCATTCAGTGATTGCCTTACCAGGAACGTTTCGGCCATAGTAACACTATGATAATAGTTACTGTGGTAGTAATAGTAACATCACTACCATAACACATGAGTCTACATTATAGTTATAGCAGTACAACTGAGTAGCAAGCATCGGCTTACAGCGTACTTTTTTGCGTTTCAAGCCAAGTACAGGCCTAGTATCTAATTGTTAGCTTTTATACGGTCTTGTAGAAGCGTTGGCCGTCGTTCAGATCGAATCCCTTTATTGTTGTTTGAATCAAAAAACGGCACATATTCTTTGAATCCCTTGAAAAATTGAAGCTTTATTGCCGAATATGTCGATTGTAAGTGTGATAGGTTTCAGTCAAAGTATTGCTGCTTTCATGCTTTATTAGGAATGTTCACTCTACTGGTTAGAAGTTGTGAGAAACGCATTTCTTTCTTTTACGACTGATAATACTCTATCAATTGATAACACACTGCAGCATTGAGACGTTCTCTCTTTTTTCTTCAAGTGCGACGTTATCGGCAGCGATAATGCAATTTGGAGCACGTATAGGGGGTTCCCTAACTCTTTCAATTCGCACAATTTGTGTAGGGAAAGTTTTTGACTGAAAAATCTGAAAATCGATTTTTTTCGACTAAAATTAAGAGCGAAGATATTGGAATAGGATTTTTTAAGAATAGAAAATTTCAGCTGAAAATTTCGAGAAAACTTCAATAAAAAATAATCCCAGGTCAATTTTGTAGAAATCAAAAAAAGAAAGAATCAAAATAATCCCAGGTCAATTTTGCATTTTTAAGCGCTTTTTTCAGAATTTATCTCAAACTTTCAGTTTTTTATATGTGAAAGACTAAAATTTTTTACAATCTTTTTCAAGGCTTTTGAATTGTGGAACTTTTTACCCCCCCCCCCCCTCCCATCTAAACAGGAAAAAATCGTTTTTTTTTTCATATAAAAGTCTGCCCTTATTTCTTTTCCACCTTCCATCTCTGTGCAGATCAGGTGATACGCCAATCTGCGTTTGTTGCATATGTTGAGATTAACCCTTTCATTTACACACACCCCTTCTCTATAATAATTCCATATACATGCTGAGATAGAAAAGAGTAGAAGCGTCTAAACTTGTTCCAAGTGCTATATAAAATCTTCGCGAAATGGGGAATCATCCGAAACATGCTCAATGACTTATGTAGAGGGTATGTAACATGTTGTAGACATGTAACACCACGTAGATTTGCATTGAGAAAAGCAATAAAGTTAGTTCCAGTGTTCTTTTTTATAAACTTTTGTTCATGTTCCATGCAGTGTTCGACACACACTTAGTCCATCATTCCTGATCTTATGCAAAATTCCTCATGAATCTTTCATAGCTGAAATTTTTATGCAAATTTCAATATGGATTTCATATGTTAGTTTTTTTCTGCCGCATTTTCACAATTTTTTCGCGCGTATTTCCAACAAAGTATCAAACAATATTTTGTTGTTTAATGAGTAAAGTCGATACTTATCCGAACTCAGCACGAAATGATCTGTTTTGATTGGGCATCTATTAAGTGAGCTCTCTTATAATAGAGCAGCTTTCCACTTATTGTTGAATGTTTATGGTGAGGAGGGCAAGGAGGAGGGGATTGCGTCTTCTCAACCTAGTTTAGTTGCCTTTGAGGTGGAAGATGATTTGAGCTGCTAAAGAATTGAACCACTTCAATGAATTTATTGAATGATCGTTTTATTTAGCCATCCAGAATAGTTGGCTTCATAAGTTTCTTTCCACATGGACACATGGCTGTTTTACCTTTCGTTGCCCACTATCTGGGCCGGATTGTGCAAGTCGATGATATATGTTGATACAAACGCTATAGGTTGAAGACTATGATATTTTCGTTTTATGAGCTAAATTACTTCTTAAATCGACAGTTGTTATTCTACTGATTTCAGTCGTTTTGTGCAAATTCAATTTTCGCAGATTTAATCTGTAAGATCACTAAGTACTTACTGATAAGTACAGGTATTAAATTCGAAGATCGGTAAATATTAATAATCAAAAATTATTCTTACGCCTATAAAATTATATTATAATGAACATTTTCAAATTTTCAGACCACCTGAATCACATATGATAACTGAATTTTACGAAGGTGCTACTAATAATTTACCGGATGAAGATGCGTGTATAAACGCAGAACGAATAGAAAATATGGCAAGGCGTCTTCGTGATCCCAAGGATATTTTTCTCGTCTTGTTGTCAGGTAGCGATTTCTTTCAACGACTAATTTCCTAATTCACTATCATCTTAGTTGATTTTATTCTATTCCCGTGAAATTATGCTCTCTAAGTATTTTGATTCAACAATCTTGGCTAGAATACGGTCTAGGTATGCTTCACAATATGTGCTCAATAAAATATCGAATAAAATGCGCAATAACGAGATATTTATTTAAAAAAAATGCACGCTAATATGTTGGGCACTGTTATGTTTTTTTTTTTTCCATTATTCACATTGCTGTTCAGCAATGAGGAGTAAAATAATCAAGTAGAGAGGAAATGAGTTTCCTTTTTCTTTATTCATACCAACATTCCTCTGAGCTTTTTTTGTTCTAAACGTTGCCGCTATCGTGCTTTCTTTCTACAATTTTTTTTTTTCATCTTTTGATTCGATTTCCACTCAAAACCCAAAAATGAATGTCTCGACTATGCAGTGCAGAACTTTAATATCGGATCTTTTCAAGGCTATCTAAGCGATGCCTCAAGTATGAATCTAGAACGGATAAAATTTGTTTTGTGTTTAATCGGCAACGCTGCTTGAGATTGTGGAATTCGTTTTTGTTTCCGAAAGGAGATTAAATTTTTTTTTTTCAGGAGGAGGTTCGGCGCTTTTACCTGCTCCAGTCAACTCCATATCACTGGCTGACAAACTAGCAACCATAAAAGCAATGACGGCACGAGGTGCTGATATAAAACAGTTGAATTGTGTACGTCGAGCGCTATCACGGCTCAAAGGTGGTAAACTCGCCGAAATTGCTCATCCAGCTAAGGTTATTATTATTGTCACTATAAGACATCTATACTTCAAAGAACCGATTTTGAAACGCCAGATTTCTCGTCTAACATAGAGATTTATTATTTCTATCGCCCCTATATGCGTTTCAAGACTTTCGTAGTGTTTTTAAGAGTGTAATTAGCGGTAATAATTAATATTATTATCTGACAGTGGATAAAGAAAATTTGAAAATTTAGGAATCGTTACCGCCCATTATTGATAATCTTTTTGATCGATGTTTATATCTTTCATGGAAGTGGGGTGTTCCTGAGATACATAGAGAGACAGAGACAACCACTCTAACGAACGGTCGCGAGGGGGGGGGGGAGGGGAGGTGAGCTTTAGAAAAACTTCTAGAAGTCCACGCTTCATCGATCCGTTATTAATTTTCGCACTGATCAACCAAAAATGATAGAATAGTGAAAACTGTTTTCGTTCCCTCATCTGTCGCACAAATTTTCGATATTTCATGTTAATGAACTTATTGTTATTGTCTCAAATTGCCATAGAATGACCCAGAAGGAGGATGATGGGATGGTCACCACTCCAAAAAAATTGGTGGTGACGAAAGGGGGGGGGGGGATCCAATGAGATCGGAAAAAAATGAAGGAACGAACGGAATCGCGTTCGACGATTGATGCCCATTTTCTTTCAAAAAATTCCCTACCTAAGTTCCTGGTAACTGTGATATTCCCACTTCGTTACTCTTGGCGTGATTATCTAAAATTATCCTAAAAGTTTATTTTATATGTCAAACATTTTTTTCAAGTTTTTTTCGAATGGTTACAAGAGTCAACTTCAGTATTTATATTTAAATTAGAGAATAAATTTCCAGAACAGCTTTTCAGAACTGTTATTTATTGCGTTGAGATGAGTTTTTACAGGTGATAACGATAATAATATCGGATATAGTAGGCGATCCAATAGATCTAATCGCTAGTGGACCAACAGTTATCGAGCATTATTCAATGCTCAACGAGAACCCCATGAAAGTATTGAAGAAATTGCACGCATGGGAGGTAATTCCGCCGAACGTTCAAAAAGTATTACAACGTACAAGTGCTACTAGACCTGCAAACGTGGTAAGCTTTGCATATCTTTAAAATAGGCAGCTAAGCTGATTGGTTGAGTATTTTTATAACCTGAGTCGTCCACTTCCCTCAGCTTTGCAGGAAATCGTTGCAATTACGGAAGTGATGTGTTTACCTTAATGGGCAGGCATGTTTCGGAAGGGTAAGGGAGGGGTATTCATATGAGAAGGGTGTCTTTCCGTCTCCTCCGTATCGCCTTTCATTGATAGGAGAGAAATAGGTTTCCGACTCACTTGGCCTCTGATTTGAACTGTGACGGAGATGTTTAAATCAAATGTCAATACATACAATGTATTTGCTGTGAGTATGGTAGTTCCACAGAGGAACTTCATCCATGATTCCTAGTTATTTCACATTGTTTACATCGAGCATTAAAGTAATAAGAATAGAGGGAAACCGTGGAAGAACGATGTGAATGGAGACGTTTCGGTGAGTATGGAATCTTTCCCTGCTAAAAGAAAAAGAATGGTTTTTAGAGGGCTGGGAGGAAGGCGGAGGACATCTAATCCTAGTTACAGTCGAGTGCGTTGGCTGAGGAAAGGAAAATCTTGATGTGAAATACAAGGTTGAAAGGTAACTTATACAGTTGCCGACTGCGACATTGCACTTCGCGCGGAATTAAGCGCGCGATTGTACGAGCGGTCGAGAACATTCGTTATTTTCAGAAATCACTCTCGCAGAAAGTGATATGTAGTGCACAATAGTTCTTTTGAAGCGATTATCCGAGTTTAAAAGCTTGTCTTGCCGTTGTTTTTATATGCTGTCAAAGCCAAGGGGTGTAAGAAATTTGGAAAGGCAAAAAGGGTGGCCACTTCTCTTAGAATCTTAGACAGTAAATAGTGAGAAAAGAGTTGATTAGAAGAAGAAGATTAGGAGAAGTGCGAATCTACCTCACTCCTCTTCTCCCTTGAATCCTCTGAGTACTCGAAATTTGCCTCTATCTGCATCCTTCTTCATATTGACTTCTGCAACAGTAATTCCTCGGTTTTTTTCTATCATTATTTCATTTCGCCGCAACGTCTTGCTTTGTCGAATGGATAGATGGTCGTTTGGTATGTTTTAGAAGGTTGACGTGCAGAATACTATAATCTGCAATAACGAGACGGCGATCAAAGGAGTATCGAAGACGCTCGAAGAGAGCGGATACTCATGTCACATTGCGAGCACGACAATCGCACAGGATGCAACTTTGTTTGGCGAGCAGCTTGCCGGCCTCATAAAATCGATTCTTGGCGGTACGAAACCGGAAGACGCGCTCCGCAATTTGGATATGACCTGCATCGATGTCAGCTGTCCAGACGATGGTAATTCTTACTTATTTCTTTTTTCCTCATGGAAACGGTCACAAGTTAGAGAACTTCAACAAGATTTGAAATGAGTTTTCTTAATGAAGTCTCACAAGGGATTTAGAGGTGAAGAGTGCAGCCCATCCAGAATAGTTCAAAAGAAGTAAAGGATATGATATTTCGTATAGTTTTTCTCAATGCTACAAATTTTTGACATAAAATTCGTTCTCCTATCCATCCACTAATTATCAAACAAAATGAATCACAGACTTTTGCCATTTTAATGCCAACAAAATGATAGAGAAGGTCCATATAGGCTGATGGTTGGAGCAAAATGGGGACAAAATATTATTCTTTCGTACAGACTAGCCTTTTGCCTTTTATCAGTGGTGGATCAAACCTTGGTGGATCAGATTTCAGTGGTAGACCTAACCATATCAGTAGGCTTGACCCACAGTGGTGGATGACATGATAGTGTAGGTTTGAAGTACTGTGGTAGATAAAATATCAGCGGTAGATCAAACAATAGCAGTAGGTTTGATTGACCAGGTACAACGAATGTCAGGTAGATCAAATATAAGTGATACATCAAGCCATGGTAGATCAGATATCAGTCCACAGTAGATCGAATAGCGATGGCAGATCGAATACCAGTGGTGGGTCAAATGCCGATGCTAGATCAAACATAAGTGGTAAACCAAACGATAGCAGTAGGTTTGATCTACCGTGAAAGATCATGGTAGGTTTGATCTAGCACCTACATTTGATCTACCATCGACATTTGATCTACCACTGATATTTGACCTACCTGACATTTGATTTACCATGGTAGATCAAATCTCAGGTAGGTCAAATATCAGTGGTAGATCAAACCATAGTAGATCAAATATCGGTGGTAGATCAAATATAAGCGACAGATCAAACGGTAGCAGTAGGCCTGATCCACCACGGTAGATCACGGTAGGTTTGATCTACCATGGTTTGATCTACCACTGATATTTGATCCACCGTAATTTGATCTACCACTGACATCTGATCTAAAGTGGTAGATCAAATGTCGGAGGTAGATCAAGTGTCAGTGGTAGATCAAACGATAGCAGTAGGTTTGATCTACCACTGATATTTGATCTACCTCGGACATTTGATCTACCGTGGTAGATCAAATGTTGGAGGTAGATCAAGTGTCAGTGGTAGATCAAACGATAGCAGTAGGTTTGATCTACCACTGATATTTGATCTACCTCGGACATTTGATCTACCGTGGTAGATCAAATGAGGTATTTGATCTACCTCCGACATTTGTTTGATCTACCACTGATATTTGATCTACCTCCGACATTTGATCTACCACTGACATCTGATCTACCATGGTGGATCAAATGTCAGTGGTAGATCAAATCAGTAGGTGGATCTAAATCTGATCAGATGGTTTGAGATCAAACACCACTGGATCTACCATGGATCAAATGTCGGAGGTAGATCAAATGTCAGTGGTAGATCAAACGATAGCGGTAGGCTTGATCTACCACTGATATTTGATCTACCTCCGACATTTGATCTACCACTGATATTTGATCTACCATGTTTTGATCTACCACTGATATTTGATCTACCCCGACATTTGATCTACCACTGACATCTGATCTACCGTGGTAGATCAAATGTCAGTGGTAGATCAAACGTCGGAGGTAGATCAAATATCAGTGGTAGATCAAATCTCGGAGGTAGATCAAACCTACTGCTATCGTTTGATCTACCACTGACACCTGACCTACCTCCGACATTTGATCTACCACGGTAGATCAGATGTCAGTGGTAGATCAAGTGTCAGTGGTAGATCAAATATCAGTGGTAGATCAAATATCAGTGGTAGATCAAACCTACTGCGTTTGATAGACAGTAGGTTTGATCTACCACGGTGATCATGTTGATCTACCAGTGGTAGATTTGATCTACCACCTGATATTTGATCTACCACTGACATTTGATCTACCTCCGACATTTGATCTACCACTGACATTTGATCATTTTGATCTACCACTGACCACCGATCTACCACTGACATTTGATCAACATTTGATCTACCATGGTAGATCAGATGTCAGTGATAGATCAAATGTCGGATGGTAGATCAAATGTCAGTGGTAGATCAAACGTCGGAGGTAGATCAAATATCAGTGGTAGATCAAACGGATAGATCAGCTATCGTTTGTTTGATCTACCACTGATATTTGATCTACCTCCGACATTTGATCTACTGACATTTGATCTACCATGGTTTGATCTACCACTGGTATTTGATTTGATCCCTCCGACATTTGATCTACCACTGATATTTGATCTACCACTGATATTTGATCTACCTCCGACATTTGATCTACCACTGACATCTGATCTACCGTGGTAGATCAAATGTCGGAGGTAGATCAAATGTCAGTGGTAGATCAAACGTCGGAGGTAGATCAAATATCAGTGGTAGATCAAATGTCGGAGGTAGATCAAACCTACTGCTATCGTTTGATCTACCACTGATACATTTGACCTCCGACATTTGATCTACCACGGTAGATCAGATGTCAGTGGTAGATCAAATGTCAGTGGTAGATCAAATATCAGTGGTAGATCAAAACATGGTAGATCAAATATCAGTGGTAGATCAAACCTACTGCTATCGTTTGATCTACCACTGACATTTGATCTACCTCCGACATTTGATCTACACCACCACTGACATTTGATCAACCACTGATATTTGATCTACCACTACCTCGACATTTGATCTACCACTGGATCTACCGTGGTAGATCAAATGTCAGTCAAACGTCGGAGGTAGGTCGGAGAGATCAAATGTCGTCGGAGGTAGATCAAACCTATCATCGTTGAGATCTAACCAGGTAGATCAAATATCAGTGGTAGATCAAATGTCGGAGGTAGATCAAATATCAGTGGTAGATCAAACGTCGGAGGTAGATCAAATATCAGTGGTAGATCAAATGTCGGAGGTAGATCAAACCTACTGCTATCGTTCGATCCACCACTGACATTTGATCTACCGCTGATATTTGATCTACCATCGACGTTTGATCTACCACTGATATTTGATCTACCACTGGTAGATCAAATGTCAGTGGTAGATCAAACGTCGATGGTAGATCAAATATAAGTGGTGGATCGAACGGTAGCAGTAGGTTTGATCTACCACACCTAGATCAAGCGATGGCAGTAGATTTTATCTACCAGGTAGATCAATTGTCGATGGCAGACCAGATATCAGTGGTAGATCAAACCTGTGCTAACCTGATCTACCATGGTTGATCAAACCTACTGCCACCGTTACATCTATCATAGAAGATGGAACCTGCTATGGTTTGATCTGCTACTAACATTTGATGTACCATGGTTCGATCTACTCTGATATTCAACCTACTATGGTAGAACAAACCTGCTGCTATCGTTTGATCTACCATGGTAGGTCAGACCTATTGTTCTAGCTTGATCCACCACTAACATTTGACCTGCCATGGTTTGATCTACCACCTGTATTTGATCTACCCTGATATCTGATCCACCATAATAGATCAAGCCTACTATAGTTTGGTTCATCACTGGCATTTCATCTACCGCAGTTTGATTTAACGCCGATATTAGATCTACCGTGGTCTTTCAATCCTGCTAGGATCGTTTGATCTATCACTGACATTTGACCTATCATGAATCTTCACACGACTGATATTCGATCTACCGTACTAGATGAAACCTGCTACTATCATTTGATCTACCACTGGTATTTGGTCGCACATGATTTGGTCTGCCACTGAAATTTCATGTGCCGTAGTAGATTGAACCTACCATCATTCGACCCACCACTGATATTTTATTTGCCATGGTAGATCAAATGATACTAGTAGCTTTGATCTACTGTGGTGGGTCGAGTATCAATGGTGATCAATGGGAGATCAAATGACGGCGTTAGGTGTAATCTATCGTGATCTGACCCACCACTAATCTTTGATCTGCCGTGCTCCGACCTATTACTATCACTTGATCTATCTCATTGTCTGACCTACCGTTTTGGAACGTTCGGAACGAATCGTAAATTGTAAGGGAGAGAATTCGCGAAACGCTGCCGCCCCACTTCAACCCCCTGTTTTGATCCACTTGCAGTTGGAGTCATGGAAGAAATAATTGTTTAATTCATTACCTAATATCATAGTGCGCAAGCAAGGTTCGTTGGTGGGCAAAACCCGGAAACGGAAACTTGGAAAATGTCTTTAAAATTTTTTCCATTGTTAGGGAACATAAATCACAACCCTCTTTTGCTTCAATGAATTTTTTCTGCTATCCCCGTTTCGCATAGGCAGTCAAGTAGGGTTTTAGTGTCTATGGTGGTTTGTTGATATGCTCGCCGGAATACATCGCTTCTATTTTGTTATGATCCAGGATTTTCAGGATATTGAAAAATATTTTTACTTTCGGTCACAACTTTTTCCCGAGATGCGTCCATTGTGCCATTCCACGCCTCGGGGTAATTCCTTTTCATGCCTGAGCTACATCTACCGGAAATATCGAAAGTTGGATTGGGCGATGAAATAGTACACAAAAGCGAGAGTCTGAGAAATTATTTCACCTAGTTTTCGTATAATCCCAACCGCACGTAGAAGAAAGCAGGGGTTCAAGGGAAGTGGCTTCTCTTATAATTTTGTAGGTTTCACTTCGTATAATAAACAACCTTATTCCCAACATTTGGAAAAGTGGTAATAAATAGATGTTATCTAATGAAAAAAAGATTTCCTCAAAATTCGAAGTTTGAAGAGAGTCAGAGTGCCTACAAGCTTCCTTAAATATGGGAAAAAAATTTTCAAAATTTCCGTTCCTGGGTTATGCCCACCAACAAACCTTGTCTGAGCACTGGGCCATGTTATCTAATGAAAAAAAAAATTTCCTCAATACTCGAAGTCTGAAGAGGATCAGAGCGTCTACAAGGTTCCTTAACTATGGAAAAATTTTTCCAAGTTCCCATTCCCGGATTTCGCCTACCAACGAACTTAGTCTGAGCACTGGCTCATGTCATCTAATGAAAAAAAAAATTTCCTCAATACTCGAAGTCTGAAGAGGATCAGCGCGTCTACAATGCTCCTTAATTATGGAAGAAAAAAATTTTCCAAGCTCCCATTCCCGAGTTTTGCCTACCAACGAACTCAGTCTGTGCACTGGGCCATGTCATCTAGTGAAAAAAAAAATTCCCCACAACTCGAATCCCGGAGAGAGTGAGAGTGTCCACAGGGTCGCTTAACTATGGAAAAAAACTTTCCAAGTTCCCATTCCCAGGTCCTGCCTACCAATGAACTTAGTCTGAGCACTGCACCATGTCATCTAATGAAAAAAAGCGAGCCGGCTTCAAATAGTAATAGAAAAAAAAATTGAAACACCTACGAGGTTTCTGTTCGATGGAAGTGGCTAACGTCTGGAATGAATAACACATTAACGCAGGCGGAACATCGGAAGCCATATTGCAGGCTCGCTGCTCTACCAGCTCGGCTCATTTCCAGAACACTGACAGAGATAGATAACGTCGAAAATTAATAACCTTCTAACGTCGAAGAAATGTCAGAAGCACCATAAACAAGCCGGATTGCTTCGCAGAATACTCTACAGAAAAATCTGAAAAGAAACTTTCAAAGATAACTTCGCGACTTCGTCACTTCGATGGAAATGGATGGGATCGGAAATGAATGACCTTCCAATATCGAAGAAATATGGCAAGCACCATCGCAGCCTCGCTGCTCCGATTTTCCGTATATAATAGAGCAGATTGTACCCGCTAACTTTCATCGCCGCAATTTATATGTTTCACGAGTTGCGACGACGGGCACACAGAGACAGGTGACAGACACAAAGATCTATGTGAGAATAGGATTACTGTGTTCAGAAAGAAATTTGCAACTGGTACTTAAGTACCGATGGATAGGCATTTGGAAACATCGAATCAGAAGCAACGAGAATGAGGATATAAAAGCATACTGAGTTTTACCTCATTCTTCATTGCTTCTGTACAACCTTACTTCTGTAGTCTCGTCTATGTTATCTGCGATGGCGAATTGCCCCACTTTTGCTAATAATTCTTACTAATGGACAAGGCATAACCTCCGACTACATTTCTCTTTACTCAGTTGGCCCGACAGTCTCACGGCTTTCCAGCAGAACGCACAGTAATGAAGTAGGGGAACTATACATGGTTGGACTTCCACCGATTGGCACCTGCCGTAGCGCAGAAGCGTTTATGAATTGTGGATTTTCAGATATCCAGTAAGTATCGTTCTTGCAGATCGCATAGCGCTACTTTTTGGTGGTGAAACGACCGTAACGCTAACTGGCAAAGGGAAAGGCGGTCGTAATCAACAGATCGTGCTTTCGACACTTTCGAAGCTTCTCGAGGATGGGGACACCAAGATAAAAGGCGAGTTCGCGTTGCTTAGTGCCGGAACCGATGGACAAGACGGGCCAACTGATGCGGCTGGTGCTGTGCTAACTAGTGACGACGTTAAGTATATTCACGACAATGGACGATGGGAGAAGGGTGACGTAGATGGATTCCTTCGAAAAAATGATTCATTCAATTTTTGGAAGGTGTTCCGTGACGGTGTTTGTCATGTGAATACTGGACCAACTGGAACGAACGTTATGGATGTGCAAGTTTTACTAATCAACAAGAAAGTCGATATTTTCACATTGTAAGAGGATATCACGATTTTCATTCATTTTGTTCTTTTTTTGCGCTAATCATATCCACTTAAGTTCAATCACTATATTGGTCCTGTGGATGAAGATTACTCCTAGCAAAGCCATATTTAGGAGAGAAGGTTTCCTGTGAGTGAATTCAATTCAGAACGCTCAACTCAATAGGAAGAACAGGAAAATGAAAGCGAGAAAATAAACTTTTAGCAATTGTATTTATGAGTTATTCTTTTTACCAATATAGAATTCAGACTTGCATCAATTTTTGCAATACGATTTCAGCGATATTTTTAATAAATTCATTTTCATTTCCCTCTGATTGAAAAATCATACAAAATATTTATTTGTGGAAAATTATTCTTAAGGCTTTATTTTCTATTCTGACTAATAAGCAGATCTTGGCTCAGGTTGATAAATTTTAATGCGTTACCTTGATAACAATTATATTCACGAAGGCGATTTGATTCACATCGATGAGAAAATCCGAACCAACGAAACTTGCATTCGCTTTCATCATGATCGCCATTGCGCACAACCTAAACAAAACATCCTGTAAAATTCCTAGTTGAATAAATTTAGCACCACTATTCCAACGATGTTTTTTTTTTGTTTTTATGTCTGCTTTAAATGCTATCATATCGAAAGAGCGGTAGAAAAAAAATAAACATTCCCACAATTTAGCTATGCGTATCACCCATCAAAGTAAGCTTTGAGACGTTCGACAGCAGAAGACTTGCAAATTCAAAAGTTTCATTACAATGGTCTTTTGATTCGGAAGCTGCAACAACTAAAAATTGCACTGAGTATTTCCCATTATTATCGTCATGTTTCACCATTTTGCAAAGTACGAAAAGCGACAACCCAAGATTTCATTTCTCGAAGTCGGCATATCTTAATGACTACGGATATGAACTTACCATTAGTGCGATACTGCTACAGAGTCGGCTTAGTGCAGATCGAGCACTGCGAATAGCCCATGTATTTTTGGCATTTTTGCCTACGTTGAGCTGACGCGATCGCATCGCCAATGCTTAAACAATGGACGGCGTTTCGATGAAGCGTAACTGTAAACAACGCTTCTTTAGGAAAGGAGTCATTTTGAACTGTTTTTTCAACCAATGTGGTCATGCTCGGCAAGTAATCGAAGAAGCGAAATGTTATTTGGGCGATTTTTATTACTGAGCCACTCTCACCTATGCTGAGGCATTTTTGCTTATATTGAACTGAAATGAAGCAAATAGACGATATTGAGCATATAGCTAAATAATAAGTTTTCCGAAGCTTCTTGATCCCATACTGCGCCATATTTCTTATTGTTAAGCCTCTTGAATGAACGACCGGAAAGCGAACAAAGTGCGCTTTATACACCTAACGGATTAAGTGATTAAGTTATCAAGTTATTCGGTGTCATCGAAAAAAGTGGGCTCACGAAATTTGTAAATAAAAGTAAGAAGCGATGGCTAGGTAGTGGTTATATTCGGCCACTGCTAATCGTTCAACGCAATGAAGTAAAAATAATATGCAAAAATGAGAAATGAAGTACTGTCGCAAGAATGAAATGTGCATCTTTAAGCGATAGTGATTGAACAAAAAGGAGGCGTAATATACCTGAAAGTAGGAATATTTCAGTCTTTGACCGAAATATAAGAAATAGGCTTCTCATACGATCTCCTTTAGCAATACGTTCCGCAAGAGTACAATACGATATGAAAATGAACTTGGGACGTCGACTCGGCCAGTGTTCTTTCTTTCCCTTCTGTAAGGGATGACGGCTTGAATGCGATGAAAGCCTACAAATGAAAACGTTGTGGAGGATCATATCGACGAGAAGAACTTACAATTCCATGACGGAGCTGCAGGTCGATATTAATTCTGATTCAAATGATTCGAGACTTGATATCGGGATTTCTGCTCGAAAGATACCTAGCGTACCCTACCTCCATAATGTGGTACACATACTACCTTTTGCAATATCTAGTGTACCCTACCTCTATAATGTGGTACTTCTAACACCTGCAACCTTAGTGTGCCCTAGCTCTATAATATTGTACTTCTACCACCTTCTGCAATACCTAGTGTACCCTACCGCCTATAATGTGGTATTTCTACAACCTTCTGCAATACCTAGTGTATCATATCTCTATAATAAGGTACTTATACCACCTTCTGCAATGCCTAGTATACCCTACTGCCTATAATGTGGTATTTCTACAACCTTCTGCAATACCTAGTGTATCATATCTCTATAATAAGGTACTTATACCACCTTCTGCAATGCCTAGTATACCCTACTGCCTATAATGCGGTATTTCTACAACCTTCTGCAATACCTAGTGTATCATATCTCTATAATATGGCACTTATATCACCTTCTGCAATACCTAGTGTACCCTACCTCTATAATGTGGTACCTACATCACCTTCTGCAATACTTCTACCACCTTCTGCAATACTTAGTATACCTACCGCCTATAATGTGGTGTTTCTACAACCTTCTGCAATACCTAGTGTATCATATCTCTATAATATGGTACTTATATCACCTTCTGCAATACCTAGTGTACCCTACCTCTATAATGTGGTACTTACATCACCTTCTGCAATACCTAGTGTACCCCAGCTCTATAATGTGGTACTTCTAACACCTGCAACCTTAGTGTGCCCTAGCTCTATAATATTGTACTTCTACCACCTTCTGCAATACTTAGTATACCCTACCGCCTATAATGTGGTGTTTCTACAACCTTCTGCAATACCTAGTGTATCATATCTCTATAATATGGTACTTATATCACCTTCTGCAATACCTAGTGTACCCTAGCTCTATAATGTAGTACTTCTAACACCTGCAACCTTAGTGTGCCCTAGCTCTATAATATTGTACTTCTACCACCTTCTACAATACCTAGTTTACCCCAACCCTATAATATGGTACTCCTACCACCTTTTGCAATACCTAGTGTGCCGTACCTCTATAATGTAGTACTTCTACTTTCTACCACCTTTTGCAATACCTAGTTACTCTGCATATAACTTACTTGCGAGCACAATAATGTGTCAGGTATTTTGGTCCCAAAAGTACAATACTTTTTAGTTTAGTTTTTCTTAATGCACACGAATAGGACACCTTAGGTTACTTTATTAATGAGTGAAATAAGCGACAAATGTCACGAAAGCGTTATCATTAACTGAAAAATTTTGTAGAAAAAAATAACCGAAACAAGCTTCAGTGTTCAGACTTTTTGAAATCTCCATTATGGGGAAACAGTTTATCAAATCTATAAACCTATGAAAATATTAGGGTTTTTATAAATGAACAATATAATATTACCGACTAATCGAGCGTACTTCTTTAATTTGAAACTAAGTTGAGCGATTTTATCTAAATACTTCTAATGTTGCTTTTATTCTTCTGCTAAGTTTCAAGTTTCGCGTTGTGCGATTCTAGAATCTATTTTCCATAAATAACATTAGTGCAACTATTTCTTCATTTAAAACTGCTGCGACTGGATCGTTTCGACCGATTCCCTATTATTGCTCTCATGTACGGCTTTACCACCCCTCTGCTTTTCCTTGCTGCTCATGCTCATATATTTTTTCATTTTTTCCCATTTCAGAACGTTACACTAAGTAAAGACTATAAATGAACTTTAAAAATATAAAAACTATACATAAACCTCAAGAACGAGGATGTCTAGGAAGCAAAGCAGAGGAATACTTGAAGACTCAAAAATACAAATAGCAAATAAAGGTTGATGTGGCGGTACATATATCTGCAATGGAGGGGTGTCAGCTCGCTTCCACCTTGTCTGAAGTATCCTATAGCTTAAATGATCGGACACGCAGACCAAGCTTCAGAGAATTTACTGCACGAAAATGATGGATATATATAATCGAAGCCATAAATGCTGTGATAACATATTCCCACCTTTTAGACCTTAAATTCAGCATTCTTCAAGAAT
Source organism: Baylisascaris procyonis (assembly GCA_037389465.1). NCBI lineage: Eukaryota > Metazoa > Nematoda > Chromadorea > Rhabditida > Ascarididae > Baylisascaris > Baylisascaris procyonis. The sequence continues at coordinate 1,997,522 of JAZARR010000250.1, forward strand.
ACTAATATTACAAGTAGGTGCCTATGCACGGTGCATTAAGTGAAAAGAAATATCGATGAAATTGAGCGATGCATAGTGAGTTATCGTGTTTTTGCTGTGAGTATATATAAAGCTATCGCGGTATACGGGTAAATACTGGTACATTTCAATATGAGCCTAATTGTCCTCAAATTAACGCAGCAGCAATCTCATTTCTAAGTTAACTACTTTCGGTATAGCCGATTGATCTAATCGCAAAATATTCACAGTTTAAAAAGCACAATATGCTATAAAATTGAAGGAAATGAACATTACTTACTCGGCGATCAACCGTGTTTATTCATGTAGTCAAAATCCATGTTCGAATTCAGACTGGGTTCGAATTCAACAGTGCTAGAAACATCCTTCACCAATGAGACACTGAAAAAATTTCCATACGGTAGCGGAACACATCGCAATAAAACTGAAAATCTACTTGATCAAAGAATGTAAAGTACGACCGGAATGAGTTTTGTGAGATTCGACAGGAAAATGAATGAAATTAATAATGAATGGAGAGGTTTAGACTTAATTCCAAACTTCGGAAGGGACTGATATTCGAATTAATGCTTGCAAATTTATCATATACAAAAAACTTCCAGTCAGCTCCATGTCGCCCATTTTATTTCCAATTCAGTGGCTATTTTATTATTCAGGACGTCAAAAATGTAGCAGAATCTTCCGAGATTCTATACTCTATAGAAAGATACGAACACAACTTGATTATCGAATCATCACAAATTATTACTTCACTATTATTTATCAAATTTAAAAGAAATCGTCGCAACAAATAAACCATCACAATTATTCACTTCGATATTATTCTTTTAGTCGGATACATTTAACGCTAAAAGGACGTCAATTGTACATTTCAAATCATCATCGTTCATTGCCTATTTGACATCGACAACCCATCGTTTTCGTTGTTACCATTCGTGCATTAAATATCTCAATAAATCGTCGATTTGCTTTCCCTCTTAGAAACTTTTTCTTTCCATTTCGTCAGTCACGAATAGAATTTATGAATTATCAGTGCAAATATGCTCCGAATTAGATGGACTTTAATAAACATTGCTTATGCGTTCACATGAGCGCATTTTAACGTTCACATTTTTTGTTCTTTGCTAAATCGTATTTAAGACGCGTCAGGTAGTCGTCAACACTTTCTAACCATAGTTGTATATGTTTTAAATAGCATTCCTCCAATATCGTTCGGTCATTCCGGATTGCAGTTTTTATCCATCCCCTATCATCCACGAAACGAGAAACTGTGCAAAAGGATTTTTTGCTGCTTACGCTTATTTCGAGCTGCATGCCGAACTTTTTCTAATGCCGAAAAAAGCAACCCTTACATTATTTTCTCTTTACTCCTTTTCTTCTAAACATTAAAAAGTCAAGCAACGCACTCTTCCTCACTCATGCTCTAAAAGGAAAACCCGCAGCTCATCTAGTTTAGCAAAAACGGCTCAGTATTATTTATTACTTCAATTTTGGCGACACCTGCTTCTGTTTTCAATTAAAAACTCATTTCTTTATTTAGCCTCCAACTAAACTATTTGTACTACGATAATGATATCGGTTTCTTGAAAAACCTTTCTCGTACCATCGATCATCAATCAGATCGTCAATTGTAACAGAAACTGAACTTAAATATGAAATTAAATCAGTACTTTCTATTTTATTTCCTAATTTTCTCGCTTCAAACCAATTAAAACCAAACCGTTTTTAAAAAATTTCCACTAAAAAATACCTATTCGCTTCTGTCTAAACTATATAATGAATGTCATCGTTGCAGAGTTCTGGCTAGCGGAATTCTTAAGAAATGAAGTGCACATTGCTGCTTCTATTGGTGGTACTTGTTAGTGCAGGTTGGTGCAGCAAAACATTTGTTATAACTCTACAATATTAACGTCTCAAACGCCTTAACAATTCCCAACACAATTATTCCAAATCTCCATTTCTTGCTTTATGGGATCTTTCTTCGCCTCACTAGTACGGCCCAAGTTTTTTTTTTGGTGGGGGGTAGATGCTACTGTTGGATTTTAAAGGCTAGAATAGCTTAAATTGGAATCATATTCAAATGAATAGATCGGACAATCTCAGAGGCTCATTAAAGGTGTCTAGATTCAAAACAAACAGGCATTTTGTTATAGTAAAAAGGAGGTGACAAACAAAAATGATTGGCAATCGATTCCATATTTCAGTAAAAATTTAAAATGATAATCCTGCATAGAATCTATTGAATTAAAGAGATCATAGATTGCTCCAGAATAACGATCGTTTAAATTCAGATGTCGATGAAGAGTCATGTGGCAGTAGTTCAGAAGAAACACTAAAAATGAGGGGATCAGAGACGAGAGAAGACAAAAACGACATAATTGACGTTGTGGACACAGGAGCACCAAGCGAAATAACGGAACAAGAAGTGGGACCAACGCATAGAGCTTGTGATTGCAACATCAATAATCTTTGGATCGATATGGTGTTCGTTATTGACACCTCTAGGGCAGTCAGTCTACAGGATTTCGTCGCGGTAAGAAGCGCTTTGGAATATTTCAACGATTGCTATATTATTGATGCTCTTGTAAATTACTATAAGAGTGCAATGAGGTATTTCCACTTCTAAACTGTAAGAGACAAAGTGGTGAGACTTGATAGATGTGTTCTACTAGATAACATAACCATTCAAAAGTGCAAGGTTAGCCGCATTCATTGACTTCTGATGGATTATTAATAAATAAAAGTGGGGAGATATTAAAGACTTATTTAAAAATAGAATTAAAGACGCCTAGATGTGCCTACTAATGATGCTTTCACAGCAATACTAGGCCTCATATATCGGGAAACGGGGATGAAAATAAAAACAGATAAAACCGATTCCCACCAACCACATAACTCATCGCTAGAGAGGAGTATAAATAACTACAAAACACGAATAAAATGTTGCAGTGATAATATTGGCTGATATGTGCTTATCACTCAGAGATCAACTGCGCTAATTCCATTTAGTGATAACTTGTGAAAACGAACAGTAATGTGAGCGAACTGCAGATGCACACACCCTCCCAACTGTAGTGATAAGCTTCTTCACTTATTCTACTTTGGGTGAATTAATGTTGCGAAATTCGTAACTTACGATATTTTATCTTTCTATTTCACGAATGGTATATATGTTGAAATAAGGAAACTAACAGCTGAAGGCAACACTTTTAATAAATCACTAGGCGGATTACTGTACAATTTCCTTCCTATTACAGTAGTCCTGATGCACCAATGGATGAAGTGAAAATTGGCTACCTGAACAATAACTGATATAGTCTATGCCTCAACTACCAACAAAACATTTGTGCAGACAATCAAACTGTTGCCTTTTTTTACAGAAGATTTAATCAACTGTCAACTTATTATCAGTGATTAACTGCTAATTTTCTTACAGACCAGTAATCTCCTCAGGTATTTCTTCAATCGTATGACAATTGGCCAAGAGCTAGGCCAATACGCGCGGGTTGGCCTAATCTTCGGTGCTGAAAAAGTTAGTAGAAAATATATTTATTCTTATATAAATTCCGAGAAATTTTGATTTGATGATTGGGATGCTTTACGTAATTTCATAAAATAATTTTGTTATTATTTAAATATCTATACATAGGTTTTGGACTTGTGGAATTCTAAAACGTGAAGATGGGAGCATAATTATTTCTCACTGCCCAAAAATCCCAGTATCTCGGAATTCAAAGTCAAATCTCTTGAATACATTTTCCAGGCATCACTTATTCAAATCATAAACAGTATTTCATCTTTCCATTATTCAAATCCTTAATTGCTAAACTTTGCTCATTAAGTCCGTCTAGGATTTGTTTCGATCTTAAAAACGTTCAAGATATACTATATTATACAAATCACCACAATAAATGCCTCATTGAAATTACATTACTGTAATTTCATTTAGACTTTCACTGTAATTTTATAAAAATTATAGGCATATGTGGCTGCAAATTTGTCAACATTTATAACAAAAGAGGATGCCGCACAACGAATCAAGCAACTAATGGAAGATAGAAAACGATTACCCGTTGGCAATGGATTACAATTCGATGTTGGCTTGTACGCTTTTAATCTTTTTTTCAAATAATATATTATTCAACATTCTATGTTCAATTCAAATATCCTCTAAGTATCAGTCAAGAAAACTACTATAGTAATTTGCAATTCGAATTAGTTTCTCCCATAAATATATAAAGATAATAGTGAAGGTAAGAAAATGAAAGTAAAAAATAGCTAAAAGAATAGAGTTAAAATGATTGCAAACATTCATGCGAAACAATAAATTAAGAAAACTGAGGGTTCACCAAGCTACACGCAGAACACGCTATACAATACGCAACATAACAGAACACACACCCCATACGCAATAGAACACCACTACGCAACGCGTGATCGACGATCCAACACACAACGTTTGGCGCTCTAGTAGAGTCAAATCTCAACTATTGATCAAAAAATTTAGTTAACTGAAATACGATGTAGTTAACAATATTAATGAAAATGCTAGCAGACTGCAAAAAAAAGAAAGATTTGAAAAAAAAATGTTAGATTGGAAAATCAAAGCAAAAATAAATTTCCTATTATTTTCCTCTCAAAGTATCTTTAAAAATTTTTATGGTAAATGCGTCTTCAAATCTACATTTAGCACTGACAGAGATAAATGCAGAGAACAAAAATTTATTGATGTTGATATGATGCTAAAATACATTTTCGCTTCTCGCTGTCTTTTATTGTAGCCGATTTTTTGACACGTAAAGAAACATTTTTAAACCGAATATATGGATTACGTTGTATTTTTTATAAGATACCGTTAACGATCAAGAAATATGTAGAGTGAACAAAGATAAGGAATTGAAAATCTGTGACGTATAGTGAAATTTAATGTTCAAATAATGGAAAGCAGTTCTAAAATGATGTAAATATAGGGCGTTGACAGAAGCAAAGAAGATGCTGAATCGAGATATGAGAATTAATAGGCCAGCAATGGTGACTCTCTTCTCGGCTACTGAAGTCACATGCCATCACTACTACAGCAGCAGGTAGTCTTCAATCGACGCTCTCGTACAACAGACAATTCTCAACTCAGGCTCTCTTACAACAGGTAGCCTTCCATGCAGGTTGTCCTACGACAGGTAGTCTTGAATCTAGATTATCCTACAACGGACAGGCTTTGACATCTTCTCATAGGGGATTCCGCAAAAGAAACTCAATGCCTGGCTATTTACTTGTCCATCCGCAAATCTGAACTAAAAATCTGTTACGACAAAGTGAATGAAATTTGTAGAGTAGACATTCGCGTTCACAAAAACCGATTTGCAAAAACCAGCCGACTGACCTTTGAGCATTACACCCCTCTATGATATCCTATCATAACTTCAAATCCTATAGTAAAAGTGAGTGAATCTAGAGAGCTCCTCATGCCTATAATAATTTATCTTTACCACTTCCATTCCAAGACGAAGGTGTGCCCATAACAATATACCTATAACATTCTCTTTTTGGATCACAATTAACTCTTACAATATTCAGACAACAGAGCCGAATTAGGCGAATTGAAGTGGAAGATCCATGTCGTATCGCTGCTTATCTTACCGGGAACAACAATGTTCTAGCGACGGTAGCATTGAAATTCGGAAAATTGCAACGTTTCCCGAAAATTGAAATTGCAACTCCATGCTTCAACATCACTAACAGTATCAACCTTCCTGGAGATCTTTTACAAAAAATTTGCGATGGTGAGAAAATACGATATTATATATTTTAAAAAAATCCTCATTGTCCACCTTAAAATCATTAAAAAATCGAGGTTTGCATCAGTATGTTGCTAGCAATAATTGATAACTGAGAGATGCCTTTCCACAGACGTCTCTCATCAGTTCATACCGTTTGCCACTAACTCCAACGTTTGCATTACTCTTAATAATATCCTCGTTGAACCATAAGTTATACTACAGATGAATAGCGTATGAATCACTGAATGATATAGCACGCATTTGCCATCACCATCATAAAATCTCTGCAAAAGCCTTCAGACGGATGGGCCCTCAAATGTCTTTAGGGGGGAGGGTGCTGTATTCGAATGAAGGAAGTAGTCAGATTTCCATCTTCTTTGGGTGAAAAGTTAAATGATATTTAATTGAAAGATTTTGTAGGAAAAAGAATGCCCTGCAGTGCACTCGTTTACCCGCGACAAAAACATCACATGTCATCTTTGAAGGCTTCTTGAGAGTCAAGGAACCTACTGATCTTTCCTACTGCTAATGGGCCGTATCGAAGGAGTTGTTATGTAGCAACAAAATATATGATTATGGGGGCCTTTGTTTGGCACTTTTCAAATGGAATAACGCTCATTTGTTTGATCCCATGTCCCGATTGATCAAAACTTTTTAAAGCGTTTTGGTAACTAACGAATGGTTTACATACCCAAACGAATCAGAACGAATAGCGTTATCTTTTAGAGTTGCCTCATATGCACTCAGGCAATGTTATAGTTTCTGAACTCTCTGATATCTCATATTGTAACAGAACTAGTGTTAAACTCAGTGATACCGATAATCAAACTACTAAAGATTAATCGCTCAAAGATGCTATCGACTTCTACTTTGTTAAACTGAAGAATTGCTATGCAAAAGTAAATAAATCGATTGTTTATTAGTGGATGCATAAATGACTTGCATGCATTTTACAGCGAACTGCTTCTGTCCATCGCCCTATGTGCAATACAAGAACGACGAGAAGTGCACAAGGTACTCAGAATGTGTCTATCTGCATGGTGTTGCGTTACCTTATAAATCGGCCGTCGACACTTGTGCCGATAACGATGCCACACTTGTGGACATTTTCGATGAAGACAAGGATCAGTTCATCAAACGTGAGTGTCACGATCAGTTCTTAGTTCTCTTGAAAAGCGACTTTAGGTCTTCTTGCAAATTTGCATTTGCAAAGCTCACTATCGCGATGCCACTTTCAGGTACGCTAAATTAGGTGTCCATCTACTCGGAACTAGTTTCAGCTCGATAGGGTGACCATCTACCTGAATACTAATTCCACCTCAAGAGCCAATGAAGTTACAGTATGAGCTTCAATAGATGTAATTCACAAGGTTTCTAACCAAACTGCTTGTCAGCATGCGGCTAATATACCCGGAGATGATATCATAAGGTCAATGAAATGGTGGGTTAGAATCAGAACAAACTTCTTCATTAAGCACTCATCAAAGCAACTTTGATTTAGGGTAACGAATATAAACAGCAGAACTGATTAAGTAGTAGAAATATTATGATGACGAGAAGATTAAAAAAAGCAAAAAATAAGAGAGAGAAAGAGATAAGAATATGAAGGGAACTAATTAGTTAAATATTTCATTGAATAATATATAACTTTCTACTGCAGCATCGAAACAAAACCAAAGTGTTCAGAACAAAATGCTTTTAATGATGAATGCTAATCTTTAAAGGATTACATGAATATGGTGAACATACTCCATATTGGATTGGCCTCGAAGATCGTAATGGACAGAAGTTTTGGGCAACAGGCAGAAAGGTAATTCAATTCTTTTTTCATAAGGAACTATAATCTTACTCTAACCTTTAAGCTGATCAATCAAGGCGACTTAGAGACGCTAAATGTGCCTAAAATTTATATGCTTATTGCCACTTGTCAATTGCACTTTTTACTATGGGGTCATAATCCACTCTAAAACTGATTGATGATCCCTTCTAGAAGTGACTGTATCCAATCCACGAGTGGTTGGATAAATTAAGCTATAAACATATTAATCCTCACTTTATTAATTGTGAGCAATCAATGGAAATAGTTCACCTAGTGAGCGGAATTTCAAAAGCATATGTCGTAACAAATCCCTTGACACATTTTTCACCTTACTTTTGGTTTCAATCAATTTTTTCCAACAATTTTGATATTTATCTAATGACTTCAGGGTGATATATATATATATATATATATATATATATATATATATATATATATATATATATATATATATATATATATTTCAAGTGAAGTAAACTAACACTAACGCTAAAATCAATTGAATTTAAAGCTTAACGTCCGTGATTTCACAAATTGGGCTCCTGGAGAACCATCCCGCAAAGGCAAATGCACTGTAGCTGAAGCGGGTGAAGGCAGCAACTCATTATGGAGTGCAGAAAAATGCGATAGCATCCAGTCGAAATACTTTTCTTGTCAAAAACGAGCATGTAAGCGAGTTTTATTAAATTTAGAATTTTGAAACGATATATACTCCCTTATTATGTGTACGAAGTGAAAACAATTGGTTCTTAATGTTTTTCACCAGTTTTTTTTTTTGCACAAAAAACGGAAGAAAAATTATAGAGAAAAGGGTGGAAGGCAGACAGAACAAATCGGATTTGCCTGGATCAATCTGTTTTCTTTCACGAAATTGATTAGTATAAGTTCACGTTACAAGACCTAATGATCAGAAAATGAGCTCGCCAATCAGAGCATCGTAACAGCCAAAATTGGTGATCTATAAGATCGAGAGTTTACTCATCTCCTTTGCCTCAAACACCTAAAATAATACAAGCAAGCGTTTTTCACTCGAGTTAATAAGTACGATTAATAAGCACAATGTGAGAAGTCAAGAATATCGTTCTCCCTTAAAATAATAGAATTTCCTCTCAAAAGTTGAAATGAGTTGATGAGATGTTAAAATCATTTAATCAAATTTGCTACAAATGAAAACTTCAAGTCAAAGCGGACTTGCAGTTTTCAAAAAAAAAAAAAAAAAAGCTCACTACCTTAAAGTCAAATAATTACGATATAAATGAAATCATTATCTATTTCGATGTTTTCTTATTTTAATTAGAATCATTTTGCAGGTGATACAAGCAAATATTGTAGGATTACACCTGAAGAAAAAAGAGAAACCGACGACAAATTTTAATCGCCCTCCGATTTTATCAAATTCGCTGAAATTGGCTACGAGAAATTTTATCTGCTATAAATGTTGTCTTTATTGTCAATAATCAATCTTAAAATAAATGAATTCACCTGCATTTCTTCCAACTACTTCCGCAACAAAAAGCGAATAACCAACAGGTTCTATAGCAAAAATTCTAATTTATAAATTTCATAGCACTCTTAGGTATCTAGAATTATAAATCATAGTTGATAAATCGAGCTATGAAAAACCCCATTAATGCAATTGGTGTTATATCCGCCGAAATTTTAGTCACTTTCAACTTCAATTAGCGCTAAATTGAAAAAAAAAACTGTACGAACACTAGCTGCCTATAGACAATAAGAAACCCGACTGAACTCCTTCCAAAAAAAAAAGAAAAAAAAACAAAGCAGTTGTTACGAAAAGAAATTATAGGCCTTGCAAAAAAATGTAGGCCATATATTGCAGGCTGTGCTTAATGTGCTTTTACAACATGCATTGCGTTCGAATAGTGTTTATTGATTAGTACAGTTTTAAATCTGTCGATTTAAGAATCGACAATGCATCCAAGATTTTGGACATCGGCTGACAGATTTGAGTTAATCGGGCAGTTCCAATTCTTTTTTCGACGTTTTCCATCCATCCGTCTTCAAATTTTTCAGCAATTGCTTCAAATCTTTTACAAATGTTCGGTTTCTCCTTCAACCAATTGCAACACCTTGCGATCAGTTCATCGTGCTCTGAGTTGTCTACACTCTCAGGCTTTCGAATTTGCTCATCGGATTGATAGCCACATTTTTCATAATCTTCTATAAGTTCCTCCAATTTGCCCATTTCGAATAAACTTGACCGTATGAGCGGTAAAATGTAACGAATATCGGTTAGAATATCCAGCATGAATGTTGTCTTCTGAAGTTCATGGAAACAATAAACGAACATTAAATTCTGAACGCACAGTATGCATTTGAAAGTGAGTTCATATTGGTTGTGCGTTCGTAAAGTGTTTACTGTTAGTTTCTGATGTTGTGCTATCCTTCTCTCGCTATCCTCTCTTATGACCATTGGTGCATTCAGGATGAGGGTTTCTTAAGTTGTCATGAACAATTTTTATAGGTCATTACTAGGCATTCTCACAAAAATAGTTCAACAAATGGATGAGTTTATGAATTTTGTGGTGTGATACGTGACTCAACTATGCAATTGCATTTCATATAGCATCAACACATCAACAACTCACAGCTAAAAGCACTTCTAATCGTGGATTATAGGTTATATCGAATAAGTTTCCTTTTAGTGAAAGAGTGCAAAGTGAAAGAATACTTTTAATGAATAGACATGCAAACGCGACACAAATATATTCACTGTTAGTTTCTGATGCTGCGTCATCCTTCTCTCTCTGTCCTTTCTTATGATCCACAATGTATTTTCATAAACCATATAAACAACACAAAAATTGCTTGCTACCTGAAATCCATCACTGGCACAGCTTTGGAGCGATGCAACCTCGATGCAATATTCTCTCCAATTTTATGCAAATGTTTAACTTAGAAAACAATTAACTTAATTGAGATCATCAAAATTTTGCACATCTGTGTGCCGCAAATTTAAAGGAACTTACATCGCTGAAGCAACTTTTTCTCTGACCGGGTATTGAAGTCTCAGAATTGGATAAGATTCCATATAAACGTTCTTCACCGTCCTCATCGCGACATATAAGCGGAGCTCCAGAATCACCCTAAATAAATTTCAAACTTATTAAATTTGAAGATTTCAAAGATGAAGAAAAAAAGAGAAACGTTAGTATATCAGTGTATCGGTAAAGGCCAGTGAAAAATTAGGTTAAAAATAAAGTCAATTCGCAAATTGTTCTAGATACCTAAGGGAGGCTAAAACATATGTGATAACAAGGCCGATCCAGGGAAAAATTTTGGCGAGGAATACAGGGGTCTCCTCAATTTTGGCTCTGCGCACTAACGGCAATGGGCACAACTGCAAAGAACGATGGCACCCTTTCTGCGAACCGCGAACGGAGCTCAACTTCTGCCTCACATTGCGTACGCACCGCTACCGTATTCTGCACTCTGCAGGTGAACATTAGAGCCCATCACCCGAACTTGGGAACTTGTAATAGAAACATGCAAATTTTTCTCAATCATTCAACTTAGAAGGTCAAATAATATCCCCATACAAAATTTCAGTTCAATGAAGGAAGGGGAGTGCATTGCTGGATAGATCATCGTTCTCTGCACTCATTAAGTGACGTGTGAAATATTGCAAGGCATCATTATTTGACGTTTCAAATTGAATAATGAGAAGAAATTGCATTTTCTATTACAAGTTTTCGAGTTTCTCTGATGGGAGTTAGTACTCGCTTGCAGAGTGCAAAGTACGGTAGTGGCCTGTACGCCCAGGAAGTACCTCTGGAACAGTATCTATATACGTCCCAAGATTCACAGCAGGAGGTTACCAGGCACCATCATTAGTTGCGTAAAAAGTATTATTTTGAATTAGCAGCCTTTCAACGCCTAAACAAAGTATACAAGAACAAGCAATCTTTAACTCTACCAACCGGACAAGCACGACCGAGCATTGTTGTGAAATTTAGAGGCATAAAAATGCGGCCGTTTATGCTATGCACTTGAATGTGTTCTTGTATACGCAATTGTCCATTAGCAGGTCCTGCAAAACGGTTATCTGAGTATAAAGGAAGGAAACGAATTCATGCTTGAAGCGTAATGTGGAGACAGAAACAAGATTATATGTCTACCTTCCATCACAGAGGATCATGAAAACATTTTTCATTCAGATGTGCCTAATGATTTGAGAAACAAAAAAGATCACAAATTGGTGAGATCACAACGATGAAACCGATTGGGGTAACACCGCCCACATTAGCTAAGTTGATTAGAGCCTTTTAGTCGAAACCAAAAGCCCCTAGGCAAAATCTCCACGAGATTAAAGTTCTTTCTCGTCAATGCACACATGTCAAGAAAAAAACGCTTCAGCAACAGGACACCCGATCCCTAAAATGGCATAGCGAGATTCTCATCCATATGGAAGAACCGTTTTGAGATCACAACCACGCAGTCAGCTGTGGCTGAAAAGCTGCAGTTTTGATGGTACAGAAGCCAACCAATTAAATCACGCTAAAACTTCAAATCACCAGGTTTATTGAATGACTACTAGCAGTGAGTTACAGTTGTAATAATGAATGAAAATAATGTACCTTGATCCGCTTCACCATAACCAATGAAGACGCAATTTTTGAGTTGATGATCTATCTCACGCGCTTTCCATTTTTCGCTTTTAACGTCGGCAACGGGTAACTTTATAATCGAAAATTTGCGAGGAATACCAGTAGCCCTCAATCCTTCGTTTGCATCACAAACTGGTAGTGGTCGGTTAAGCGAGAAAAGAGCGAAATCAATGAGTTCCCCGAAGAACGGCCTCTTTAAAATACATACATTTAATGCTTCTCATACAGAAGAAATAGTAGAGTCTGAGTGAAACACAAAGAAAAGCACTCATGAAACTGGTACTTAAGGCATAAAGATACTAGATACGAATCTCAAAAAATTATTCTTTTTCATTCCTTTTTGGAAGTCCATTATATCGATCAATTTATGAGTTTCGTTACTGCAGGCTGAACTGATAAATTTATCTCGTATTACTAGAGTGAATTTGATAGTTATTAGAGTGAAACAGGAACCAAAAAGTACTGATAGGTTGTACCTGTTTCATTAATCCTACATACAGTTAATGCCTATAATGCCAGATAGAATTAAGATATTACGCTACACATTATTTATTAGTATAAGATATACTGTACAATATTTCATTATTTATTAGTATAACAGCAATTCGTTATGATCACAAAACAAAAACGGTGCCAATTTTTCAAATTTTTCTCAAAAAGAATAAATGGCTATCAATAGGGGAATACTTATTAGTTCAGTAGAATGTTCATTTGAAATATTATGAAAATTAAATAAAGAAAATGAATAAACGAACTCCGCGTCGTGGATGGATGAGTTTGCCATAAAAGGGACCAGTGGAATTAACAGTGAACTTCAACATGCTATCGTTAGTTGCGCTTCGAAACGTTACTCGAGCGAATTGCCTAATTGTTTCTCCATGCGTATCCCTGAAAAGTATATAATAGCAACTTCGAAGACATCGAATTCTTGTTTAATCAAGATTTATTCAAAAAAATAAGGCAAAATGTAAATATTATGACGAATTATTTTATATGATTCATGAATTTTCCCAATATCTCTTTCGAAAACTATCAATCGCCTTATCTATTGTGTTATTTCTATAAAAATGTAATGCTTAAGGAAACGAGAGTTAACTGAACTTCACTAAAACCCAAACGAACCACCCTGAAAATAGTAGCTAATGCGAATAAATAAAGATATACCTCTTAAGAAACTAAAATATTTATTGATTATCGCAGTAGAAATGCCTAACTTCAAGAAGCAGATGTGTGCTTCTACACCGAGGAGATCACATCGCTAAAACTTACAAGAATCCGTGTCCAGCGGTGAATACCACAGATCTCGACAATAATACTCCAGTCAATAACGTAGAGGGAGTCGATCCTAAATTTGTATTACTCTGAAGCAGAATAGAACGACAAACCATTGAAGAACATATCTTTAAAGTGCTTTTTTTCTGTTCTTACGGTCTTCCTTTGTTTGAAGAAAATGACTGCTAATTCTCGAAGCGAATGGCGAATAAAGAAACGAAATGCAGTGCTAAAATCTATTTCACTACTATCGTCCCTTAAAAAAGTTTCTAAAATTAAAAAAATTCTTTAGAAAATCAAATAAATTCTTCAGAGACAATTTTATTTCGGCACTGTCGCAAGTAGAAAAAATTGAACAAATGAATTTTCAAACAAGCTTTGTAGTTTTACTCAAAATCGAACCATCAAAAGACGGTTATTGCATTCCCCCATTTAAAACAATCACAATCTCCACTAACGAAAATATTTTTGAACAAAGCAGTGTTGATAAATAAAAGAAATATGTACGCTATCTCCATCCACTTATGTTTTGTCACAAAGCTTGTGAGCTTAAATTCACTCACCATTTCCATTAAACGAACAGCAATTCCAACATGCCCATTTCCACTATCAAATTTCGAGCAGTGAATACTAATATGCAAATTAAATTCGTATTTAATATATGCATAGTTGTAATTTAGTTTCGACCTCTGAATTCTTGTTATTACTGATGTCAATTCTTGTTAAGGAATAAAGAATTCATATGAATTAAAATAGCAAGAGTACTGAGAGAATATCTCTTCCACTACACCAAGCAATCTTTTTCTTATCGAAATTGGAATAAATAAGACTAATATACACTCCCAGTGCAAAACTCTATAGTGATATAATATGGCATTAATATATACAACAAAATAAACGTTTAATTCTCGGATACCTTTTGACATAGCAGCAATTTCGACGACATATGGATAGTCCTGTGGATTGACAATACGAGCGATACTCCCACTTGGTCCCATTCGTAATTTTGGAGTTGCATCACAAAATATGTGTGTGATGACAAACAACGATAATAATATCCGACAGAACACCATATTAGATGCGGTGCCTTCGTTTATTTGACCTCTGAAACGCAACTTCAGCATGCATTATGTCTATTCCCCTACCTTTTATTGCCATCACACTTCGAACATTCATCGAGTGGAACTATTCTCGGATTGCGGTTTTTGAATTTGCTAAAAGCTTTCTATTCGTTTCCTTTCATTTCCAAATCATCCACAACTATTTCATCGTTCGTCTTTTACTACATTTGCAGAATTTCTACAATATTCGCCTAGATTTAAATGGTGCAAAAATTACTGAATCATCCAAGCAAAGATCGATCTTGCTACAGGAAAAGTCAGAATACACTGTTTCTAACAATTAAATATTCAGCACAAATCAGCTCAAGCAGAGAAAATGAGGCCTTAACGTATGCCGAGTATACGTCAAATCTTAACTTATACCTATCATATTTTACAACGAACATTTTATTTAAACAAAATGTGCCGAAAATAAATTCCGCATTTGGTATTGCAAGCGATGAGCAACGATGTTTGATATGAAAAGAGAAAATTTCTTCGATTTGAGCCAATTGAAAAAGGCAATATTGTTGCAATCGTATCGTTTACATTGTTAACGTAGGCGTTCTCTCGAAGGATGACGCAAAAAATTGTGTCATCCTTCATAATCATCGAATTTTTGTTATGTCTTACAATGAATCGAATTTTCACATTAATAAGCGATCTATACAAAATTGACGCAAAATATTTATATGGAGAAACTTATAAATGCTTCATCGAGCACCTTGTTGAATCAAATTGAACGCCTTTTAAACTTTTGAAGTGAAGGTTTGTTTATAAAGATATAAACCATAGCAACACTGAACGATCTCGTAAACGGCATTTAGTCACCTCAATCACTCAATTCCATCCCCTAGTTTCTGCAATAATTTCGATCACTTTTAATGTAATATTGGTATATATAAAGAAAAGTTAACCGTTAGAATAGATTAATGATTATAACAACTATGCGCAATCTAAAGTCAAGTATTCAAGCTAAGAGTGGTTCCATAAAATTTAAGTTAAGATAAGCAAACCATTAAATCAAGAAAAACAAGTGAAAAATCAATGAAACTAACCACTGAGTGACCCCGGAAAGAAACTGCTGCTGCCATGACACTCGTAAAGACGCTCAATATCACCAGCAACAACCTATATTTAAAGCATCTATTCGATGATTTTTACAAACAAATTGGCACAACAAACGATGCAACTAAATGAACAAATAGTAGGTAAATGCCAAAGGATATACTAAAATAAGCTTAGTATAATTTCGCTTAAAATTTCTTCTCAAAGACAACAATCTCCCTTTATGTAAAAAAGCGAGCCACTGGGAAACGGATGTCATTTAAAAGTTACAATCGGCAATCTAATACATAATGTATCACCTATTTGATACTATAATATAGGACTAGTGCAAAGGCAACAAGTAAGTAATTGCTTGATGTAAAATTAAATGCAAAATGTGGAAAGGCACTGATAGTGCATTGATCTGCGACAAGAAAAGAACGGATAATTAAAGGGCGGTAAGAGGGAAACAATGGTTCATAACACTAAGAAATATTTAGAAGTTAGTTCATGAGATAAGTAAAGAAACCGACTGCAGCACAAATAAGAAACCAATAGGTGGTTTCTGAATTATTTTCCTCAAAAATAAACTGTTCTACAAGAA
The DNA here is from genome assembly GCA_037389465.1 of Baylisascaris procyonis. Taxonomy (NCBI): domain Eukaryota; kingdom Metazoa; phylum Nematoda; class Chromadorea; order Rhabditida; family Ascarididae; genus Baylisascaris; species Baylisascaris procyonis. The sequence continues at coordinate 2,013,787 of JAZARR010000250.1, forward strand.
TATGCATCGATGAATTCATATCATATCCTCTAATGTTTCAGTTCATCAATAGAATTTTAGTTACGCTGAACAAATAATGAAATATCTCAATCCTTAAAGAAATATTTGAAATAAATACACCAGAATGGGGGATACTGCTATGCAACTAGCCGTAGCAATTACAAGAAGATTGATTCCTCTCCTTCATATCCGACAGAGATAGAGCATTCCGTTTCATAGAAATAGCGTAAGACGGACGGTGGGGACATTTAAAACTCAATGTTGGCTAATATGGGTGATACTACTCAGCGGTAGGTCTCATCTATAATACTGGCATAAAAAATAGGCTTCATTTATCACTTCACACATGTTATATATTCCATTTGTTGATTACAGCAAATTTTTGGAGGTAACACAAAGTTCTATTTATTTCGACTCAAACTTTAGCTAAATTCAATGCCATCTACAGCCCACAACCCCTTAAAAGCTTCATAACTTTATGTCATAACAAGTGGGCAAGTGTGTTAAAGAAGCGAGCATGAAATTTGCTTTTACAATCCTCTCACGTGGTCAACCATTTTCATAAGCTGCCAAGCATAATAAGATAGGGGGAGTCAGACATTCATAATTTAGGTTACCGTATCCTGGACTGACCAAATCTTCGAAGACGTTTTAGTTGATAAACAACTATGGGTGTGCGCTAGAATACGCGATGTCCGTCTTCCGATCGTCCGGGTCTAAAGACTCATTGAAAGAAGATGAGAGGAGCATAACAGCTGAGGGGAATGTTCAGTCCATGATAGGCCCCCACCTCTCCATCTCATATTCAGTTCCATTCTATTAGTAAATACTACAACAGCAACCATCACAATTCTGTTTCCCTCTCGTTTTTCACCTTTCCCTTTCAAAATGGATTCCATTCTCCTGATCACCGCGAAAAGCACTACTGAATCCACTGATTTCTAACTTGCTACCCTAGTATAACAAATAAAGTGGATGCAGTCGAACATGAGCACGAATCGAAAAGCAACCACAAGTGTTTTTCATAAAGATTCAATTCCGCAGTGCTGCTTTGCAAAGTGAAAAGCGTTTCTCAACATTTCACTCCTCCATATATATATTGAATCCGAATCGTTTGCCTAATGTACACGTTGAATTCATCGACTCAGTCCAGAAACAATTCTGTTTTGAGAACTATCACCCTATCGTTACATTCTTTAGCATCAAAATTTCAATCAAAAACTACTAATGATGGACGTGAGCATGACTGTGACAATATTTTTAGTGGTCAAACGCGATCCGCACAATCCTACTATCAAAATATCGAACTACTGGTGAGAACGTCGTCCTGTCAATACGTATCAGTTACAGAAGGATTTTTAATGGACAAAGCAGCTAGTCGATGAATAATTTCATTAATTACATTTCAATATTCATTGAAACAAACTAATGAAGTATACATCATTCCAGTAGAACTCACGCTAATTTCCATTCTTTGCAAACTATAATCAAAAGCAAAACTAAAATAAAGGCACAAGAATGCTTAACAGGTATGTTAATATGACATTCGGCCTTTATATCCATTTAAAAAACCAACCAGCTGCACCAAAACTCTTTTTTTAAGAACAGTGTTGTTTCGCATACATCATAGACAAAAATCGCAACACGACAGCTCTCAGTCAGAACATCGTAAATGAATGGTCAGACTCCTACACACACTTCGATGAGTTGTTATTTGTATCTATGTGATCGTTTGATCGTCTATGCCATAATCCCACAAATTATGTTATCTACATTCGAATAAGCGGGTGATTGCAATTCAAAAAATATTTTTTGCTCTATTCAGTGTTGCCCAGATGAGCCAATCTATGCCAACGACCGATTTAGAGGGCACGCCGTAAGCATGTTCTTTTAATTTTCGCGATCGTACAGTGGATGTGTTACGGCGATGCACCTAACCAAATGCAACAACCCTCGGGCTATTCATATTGTTTTCAAGATACTTGCTCTAGGTAAAGATACATTAATCCGCAACGTGAGGGAAGCTCGTCCCCTAAATTCTTCGAAGCTCCCGATTAACGGCACTTTGGAATCACAAACAATGGAACATTGCCTAATAAGTATTTTTTAATTTTACAAAATATTTGTTTTTGCGCCTTATCCAACAAAGACCAAAACGTACTCAAAACGATTTTATGACACTTTTCAATGTCAACAACTCTTATGAAGGGCATGAAATTTCACTGTTACAGATAGTCCACAGAGCTGAAGCTTCAGCACAGTTCGTGGTATATACAATCTCCGTTCTCCAAGAAGAAACTCTTTACTTTCCAACTGTCCATTTCGTAAAAATGCATATTCATTACGAATGCTTTCGATTCAAAATTATAATATTATAATAATTTGTGTTATATTTTCAATCACAATGCCATAAACAAAGCACAACGAAGAAATAAATGCCTATTATCAATAAAGAAATCACTGAAAATATTACAATTTTTATATGCACAAAATAGAACAAATATTCCCATATATGTGACGGAACACCATCAGTAACTGAGCAAAACAACTCAACATGATACACAATAAACATCAATAAATATAAAGGCTAAATATAATTCTAAATATTACTCGAGGTGAACATAGTACCATATATTAATATTTAAAACAATAACCATAATAAAGTACACTCCCCTAGTACGAGAAAAAAATCTCTTCCCTTCTATCGCAAAGTCTGAAAATATAGCCATTTTGTATATGTTCTAGACGTCGTTTACTGCCTGATGCAACGTTTAGGAGAAGGACGGGAAAACCCTCCAAGCTTTCAAAAAAAAAACCTTATTTGTTTGAGCACCCTTTCAAAAACTTAGAAGGAAGTTCGCGATCCCGAGGCTTCACCTCAAGTGTGACGTGAGGTGAAGCACAAAAACATCAACGCATTTAGCATCCTCACAACATCCGAACATCAGATCGAAGAAGCAACAACAACCTCATCAGTTCCATAAGCATCACATCAATGACCACCGATCTATAGTCATTCTCGGATATCGCTATAAGGGACCAGTTGATCCCAACGGTCAGCTGTAAATTCCGTGTTTTTCAAAAAGTAATTTATAAATGAATGCTGAACAAACGCAAGAGAACAAATTTCAAAACTTTTAAGGGCCATAAAAAAAGAAACTCCCAGTGTTCGTTGAAATGAATTACAAATTTCGAAAGGCGAGCTGCAAAAATTATGAAAAATTTAGGAAAGACGGTTGTTTCTGTATAATTATAACTGATAAAACCAAACTAACATTAAATATCTAGATGATATAAACAAAACTCGTCGTTGAAACAAACCACTGAGTTCGGATTCTATATCGATGGAGAATATTTTCGAAAACATTTCACGGGAGGCACCCTCCTCAGACCTGATCCCCTACCTTCAACTGTAAAACATGAAAGTCACAAAACTTGTATTTGTGCTATGCGATGGATGCAAAAGTATAAGTAAAGTTTACGGCTAGGTAATAAAAAGAAACATTAAAACATGATGAAACTTGCAACCGGTTATAACAAGAATTGGAATAACGTTGAGATCCAGTGTTAAAAGCCGAGAATACGATAAAGGTGGATGGGGAGTCGATAGGTGACACAGATTACTGCTTCTCCTGGCTGCATGGAAGGAACGAGCAGTTCATTCGTGAAATGCCAAGATCTTCCAGTCGAGATCCAATCACGATCGTCATCTCGAATGCTCTTGAAAAGATATTCTTTATATTCGATATTTGTCAGTACGAAGGCAAAAGTAAATGTAATAATCTTTTTTAAAACTTGCAGTTGAAAATTCTGATAAATAAATCCACTTTCTTTTGAATCCTCCACCAATTGTCGCAAAATAAAGCTAACACTTACTCTCGTTTGGTGATTGCCTCTTTGAGCAATGACTGCAGAAGTTCACCCGATTTCTGCCCAATACTAATACTGTTACCGTTAATCGCCGAAATTCGATCTCCCGAGCAAACACGTCCACAAGCAGCACTTCCTGCAAATAAAACATTTCATTAATCAAATGACCCTAAAAGCGAGGAAAAAGGGGTCTGCGCAATTTGCTCCAACAAACCTCCATAGGCTGTTTGATTTTCTATTGGAAATAAAACATATAAGCATGAAATGTTGGCATTATCGACACATAAAATGAACATAACTGGCAATCAGTTCCACCTCGAAATCCGACCAGAATTATTTCAAGAAATACCTTTTAAAACTTTTTTGACGATCAGCGAATCTCCCTTCACAGCTGTGATTAAACCAATACCCTCGTTGAAGTCTTCCTTCTCGAAGCGCACAATTTGGATGCCGACCTTTGGAAGAGCCAGCAAACTGAATAACAATAATAAATGAGCTGAATATCTGTTCGTCTTACACGAATGAAATAGCGCGCAAAGAACTGATATGACATATGCTTGCTCCCTTTTGCACACCAGGTTAACCCTTTGCCTAAATACGTAATCAAAAGGTAATGTCAGAAAGGCAAATAGTATGATTATCTATGGAATTTAGTGATGATACAAATCGAGAATTTTGAAATTCAAGCAGCAGCTAATACGCAGATATGCGGTTTTAGATTATGAAGGTCACGGCTCTCCTATGCTTCAATAATCCACAAAAGTTTGAGAAACCATATTTTATGAACTCTAAGGTAGAGTGATGCATACGCATGCGTATCTCGAATCGATAAGTTCTGCTAACACAGCTCGCGACGTTGACAGAAAACGGAAGAAATAGGCTATCGTATATAGAACAGCAATTATAGCTTCTATGGGCAACAGTTAGCCGTGAAAGTTTACAACATTTACTACAGCAATTTATTTCGCATTAGAACGTTTCTCATAGAGGAAAACCTATGATCACATCTCTTCGTCACCCTCAACACCTTATTACATCATCTGATCGTATTCCATTCCAATTGTGCATTAAAGCAACAAGACAAATCTAGTTGTATCATATCGCCTCTTGTATAATTTAATTCAGAGAACAACTCTGCAATTACTGCATTATATAGATATTGCAATATTATTATTCTACATAGATGAAACCAATCATGAATATCGGTAAATTGCTCGAAGCATACGGACATCCATTGATTGGTACCACAGCGAACTAATGAAGAGATGGTTCTAATAACCACCACTAACAAGGACGGATAGCAAATGGGAAAAACAGTCCCGCATTGAAGCATCTCACCTCAAAACAAACCAAATGGTCATAAAAACATATAAAGGAAAGTTTCCACTTGCATCTCAATAAATTTGACAGCGTCTAGTTGTGTGCTCAATTCGTCTAGCTCCAACTTCTTGCTCTCATCAAAAAATATATAAGTTGTAGCTCTTAGAAAAAAAGAAAACTGCGACGAAGGGACAAGTATGGCGAGACATTGCAAACAGATGATAAAACCATACCTACTCACATTTTAAATATGAGTAAAGAGAAATTTTCGTATTCCCATAGGTGAATCAACTGTATTTATGCTAAAAAAAAATAAAGGAGAACGAATTACATTTACTAAGACTAAATCGAGTTTCTCCGTGTGCTAATATTTGATTACTTAGAAAGTAAAAGAATAATCTTAGATCGAACAAAAAAAGAGCAACTTCTCGCCTCCCTCTTCCCCCTTTTACTGAAATCAGTGTCCAACTTATAGCTTAGCTGACTGTAAATTTTAATCAGTAGAAAGGCTGATAACAACTGCATCCAATAGAATGCAACGAATACACCTCTATGAACCAGCATCTTATCACATATCAAGCATAGTGATCGACCTCAATCATCACACTTCAAAGTTGAACAGATAAATTTGCCATCAAATGAGTTACAACAAAAAACATAAAAATTCAAAAAAATTTCACCTCTTGTCAGATTTGCAGACGAATGATGCCATAGTTGGATCTAGAAGAGTTTCATCTAGGTCATTTTTATCTTCTTCAGAAGCATCAATAAACGTAGTTTGTTCCTCGAAGAAGCGCTCCTTTGCGACCATCGAATCCTGAAGCATACTTCTTGCTAATCCCGTAATCCTTCAACTATCGTCATATTCAACTTTTAATTATCAACTTAATTTCTTTTCTTCTTATTTCTTCCACTTCACCAGAAAACTGTTTTTCCTAACTACAGTATATATACACCGCATTCTCAATGTGCACAACGAAACTGCGGCTAAATGAAAGTGCCTATAAAGCGAACAATCATTACCTCAAAGCAGGGGTGAAAAAAGGTAAACAGCTATGACAAGTTAACTGTCGCTTTACAGTAGGCGGCAGTAGGGAATGCTTGGATACCCCGTTTTGCCTCTTTTATTTCTTACTCTCCTAAATTTCAAAAACCTTCAATGGTTTCTTATTTTCAGATTTATCGGCCGTAATAACTCACTGCTTGCTCCGTAGTCTCCGCAGTTTTTATTCCTCCGATATATATAGCTTCTATGACTTTGCTGAAATAAAATAAAAATAAAGAGATTCATTCTAAATGAATGACAAAGCAATTATTAAAATAAGGCAATAAAACTATCAACCTACCCTTGACTTGATTCGTTTCAACGATCGCCCTGATCGAATTGCACATTGAGCTTTCGCGATACTCCTCAATATATCAATGCCCATCTGCAAAGAAAACTTTTCTGAGACTAATCTAAGGATGCTGTAAAGGAAATTCGAGCAATGTCCCATCGCAATCCGATCAAACAACCAACAAAAAATTTCGCGAATAATATTCAAGAATAAAAGGAATCCGAATCGGTGCAGGGCACTAACCGGTTCTGTGCCAACACCAGTATCGACCGTAATTATTCGTTCTTCTTCGACAACCTCCACCTTTTCGGTTACAAGAATCGACCTTGGTTGCTCCACTTCCTTTAAAAGTTTAATAGCTATATTAACAGTGAGATAAAAAACAGAAATGTTGCTATCCAACTAATGATGAGGTCGATAGTAGTCTTTCATTAAACCTGATTAATGTGGTACTTACGATTCGCGGTTGGGGCGAAGCTTGGGTGCGCTTAATCGTCGTATAGGAAAGGAAAAAGGGATGAGTGTGTACCTATCCCATAAGCAACCTATATCGTGCAATCTCACTTGCGGTGCGCAAAATGTATGATGAAATCAAATGTAAAGCGCATAATCCCAATTCTTAATACACCGATATTGCTGGATGTAATAGGCATACTGATAGGACTGCCGAATGATTCAACTTTCCCGCCAATGTGGAGGTGAAAAATAAAACAAGAACGAATTAATAGTAAGTAGAAAATGAAGTTAGCTTTACTTTCGAATTCGGACGTAGAAATTGTACGACGATGATGATAACTACAATAGGCCAAAGAACATAAACAGCAGCTGGCTCTGATAAGTGTTCGATTACCTGTAAAAAAGCAATATAGGTAAATTAAATAACGTTAACGCTTAATGTAGGAACTAACAGTTTTCTCAAAAACAATATATTTCTGAGGGAATAAATCGAGAATTACAGTAGTGTTCTCTTCCGCTGCTAGATCGCACGCTGTAAGCAAGCGTACGAATTTTTTTACAATATAATGACGAGCAAAATTGGCTTCGGAAGGCAAAATTCGAAATCATCTATAGGACCCTCTGCCTCCTCCTCCTTATTGGCCAGACAGTTCAGATGGAATCACAAGCCCGTTCATTAAATGCAAAGCTGTCGTTAAATGCTTCTAACAGAAATTAGCGCGGCCGATGCATCTCATTTCCTGCACACCTCAATTCGCTCTTATAAGGCATTGGTCGAATAAGTGTAATAAGTTTAACGTGATCATTCAAAATGTACTAAAATAAGCTATGAGTAATAAAATAAACATTGACGAAGTCGAAAAGATACCACCGCAGCCATTGACGTGCTGATTCTGTCGAATACAACTCCAGCTGCTTGCATGAGACTCATTCTTCTTGGATCACCACCTCAGTTATCTGATCACCTGCCTGGAAATATCCGACAACACCTTTAAAGTACTCTTCAACGAGCACATTGAAAGTAACTGTAAGAGATATAATCTGAATATTCCCATCAACACACTTTCTTTGACCATTCAACAATTATCATAACCGATTCGCCATCAAAAATCGATCAAATGAGCAAACAACTTAAACGTTTCATTCCTTTTGCAGCATTTTATGCGGAAATATTCCTCGTTATGGGGCGAAGTATCGCTATGAAAGATGAGCATTTCTGTGAATTATTTCCAAACAATAAAATGCGACCTTGAAATTTCGTCAATTCAGTACATTGAATCGATCATGAAAATTAGCACCTCAAAAAGTGATCAACTTTCAACATAAATTTCCCAAATAAAATGACGTCATCTTTAAAGGTGAGAAACTGAATGAAATATTATCTTCATCGAATTCATACAAATATCGATAAAAGAAGAAAGCGAACCACATCCACACCACACAGCCCAAACAACACCTTCGATTGTACGATGATAGTTGTATGATATTTGCCCTTTTCCATTTATGGCATCTCTCGAGGATTTCAATGTTCTGCCGAACGATCGTAAAACGTGCCGTCTCCATCCTTCAGGGGAGGTTGCCGCTTAGTGATTATTCTAAGGGAATATTTACATATATTAAAAGATCCCGCCGAATCTTGCAGCAGATATTCTCATAGAACTCATTTCTTGAGGATAATTTTATGAGTGATAAATGCTTTATTTAGGCAGAATTATGGCAAACGAATTATGGCCTATGAGTTTGGTCTATGGCTTATGGCAATATAGCAGAACAAGCCAAAAACATCTTATGAAGTTTTGGACAAACCACTATCAATAGATAAAGTAACCTGAACCGCTTCAGCAATTAACTCATATAAGCCATACCATTACTGCAATTTATCTAAGAGGTGTCGGTGTGTTTTGATGACATTTCTTCCGAATTGCAGAATCACTACTACCTCATTGCTGCAATCGAATTATTGCAATATCTGGCATTTTTTCTATGAGTTATTTATTCAGTGAGAAACCACAGCAAAAAAATGTTTGAAAAAAGTGCTATAAATGCTTGAATCAAAATGGCTACTATAAAGAATGATACCGCTTGAAATTTTACATCCAAAAATGTGATAGGCATACATGAAGCGACCTGCAACCAGCACACAGGAATCGAAGCAAGCGCTACTGTCGACCGATCAAGCATGCTCTACTTTTAGAAGCGAACCTCGCAGATTATACAAAATTGCCCAAATCCTCCATTTCTTCATCATAATCCCCGAATTTCAGAAGCTGCCATAGTAGGGTTTGCACATGCCTGGTGAATGCAGTAAATCGTAAAGGCCTCCTGAACGTACAATAAGCACAAGAAAAGAGAACAAATAAAGCAGGACTGTAAAAGGAAAACCTGCACACCGCCGCAATATTGGTCTTACTCGGTCTGCACCGCAGGCTGCCTTGCACTTAATAATCCCGCGGCAAATCGCAAATCACCGAGAAAAAAATCAGCAAATAACTGCAAGTGAAATTCGATGCAAATTTCGAAAATCCGGCTGCGACTGCATCAGTGATCGAGGTACCCACGTATGTTTTCCTCAAGTCAAGCCTGACGTCTCCACATAAAGCAATCTTTGTTCATGGGAACTGCTCCAAAGTCATTTCATTCGATTTGTGTATCGCACACCATTCTTGCTTTCCATGTATCCAACGCCAGTATTCACAGGTGCGTCAGCTCGGCATCTACGCGATTCGATGATTTTAACATATATCCGATGAAACGATCAGGTCGAGAAGCATGGCATGCCATTCAGTAACTCATTTCTAAGAGCACACGAGTCACAGATGCAAACTGATTTCCATATTTCTAGTCAAATTCATGCCAGCACCAACAGCATGCCTGTCAAATAGGACAACCCAATCCCCTCGGATATAAGCATAGATAAACTGACGTCTAGCAGAAAGATTCCCACAGAAGTAGCAAGTTGTTTAAGAAATGATTTCATAATATCGATATGGTTGCTCATTAGCCGCTCCCTATGAAAAGATGTAAGATAACTGGAAAGATAATTAATTATAACTGACTAGGAGATTAATATGTTGCAAAATTAATATGAAATCTAAAACTTAAATAGGAGTTCATAAAAAATGGTCATGAAAACATTGAAAGAAGCCGTCACGTGCTTCATGGGTCCAGGAATTGACTTAACGGTTAATCAAACAAGATTACAAGGAAACATGACTATGTGCCGTTGTGGGCTTGCATATATATATATATATAAGCTGCTATATATATATATATATATATATATATATATATATATATATATATATATATATATATATATATATATATATATATATATATATATATATATATAGCAGCTTCATCGGTTTCATCTTCATATGAGCATCATTACTTCGTACAATGTGCACTTTAGGTTAAAAGAATTATATGAACTAAGCACTGCTTCATCACTATGTTGCTTGCTTCCGAGCTTGATCTTCCCCCGAAAAAATGGCACCTTCACTTTGCCATGCCATCTAATTATGTTTTTTTAGTGGCCTACTATTTCACAGTTGCCGCTTTGCGATCGACTGTATATTCATCATACATGACATCTTCAGCTTTATCACAATCGTTATCTCTGTGTCGAAGCAGCTTGATATTATGAACATAGAGAATTAATTTACAGCCGCCGCTATCTGTTCGATGATATCCTGAGAGTCCAATATCTCGCTGGCTGTATGCTCGCCAAGGAGATTCAAAAGGTGCATATCTTCTATCCTGAAGCAGTGACCAATAAACATGCGCAGTGCATACTTCAAAATGCCGATTTTCAATTTTTGCCGCATTGAAATTCATGATCCGATTTCTATCGGTCACCAATATATTAATAACACAAAAAGGTTTGTCATAAATTTCTATTCGTATAAGAAAACATCGAAACATGGAAGAAATTAAACAGACATATTGTCGCAAGGCTATGAACGCTTATTCCAACAGTTAAGAGGAAACACTCACAGCAAAACGCAGCATGGACAGGTGAAGGGATAGGTTAAGAAAAAGCACCGAAAGATACCTTTGATGATCCGTCAACTGAACGACTGCTTGGCGTAATTGTTGACTATCGAGGAGCTCGTCAATAACGAATGTCGACGTCTGTAAATTTATCACTTTTCACTGGGATTATTTTTGAATGGAAAACTTTCCATCGGAAATGATTTTCATTTCATAGGAGGATGAAAGAATGAAAAAACGAACGTCGAAAATAGTCCACTTCGCTGTAATGTGAAAAAAGAAAAGAAAAGTCGTTCTTAAAGGACAAGAATTGCCTATCGAATTTGTTTGCTTATCCAAGCCATTTCATCCATTTGCATTCGTTGATTAGCAATACAATCTATGCGCAAATAACACCTCAATCTAATGACTTCAAAGAACTAAGTGCGCTAACCGATAAGGACAAATTTCTAATGCAAACTCGCCGAATTGCCTATCAACTTCAATTGATAGTTTTTACGGTAATAAAAATGAACGATATTTTTTTTAATGTTTTCAAAAGTCCTAGTTATCGAGTAACATGTTTCGAGTGACCTTAAAATATTTAATAACAATATTCTAAAAATTATATTTCAGTTAATAGCAACAGAAATAAATTGGTTTGTTTTGCAATGTAATGTGAAGGAATCATTTAATCGTATATTAGATGAATGGTGATGTTAAAAAGTGCAGCAAAAATGGAGCAGATGATGCGTAAGCTTATCAGGCGAAGGTGTCTTTGATACCAAACAAAAAAAGATGCGTGTTATCATAACAAACATAAATGCGAAGAACATATGACACAGCAATAAAATTGATGTAATTCTGCGAAAAGAATAAACCCCGGTGTTCACGCACTGGGTCACGCATCACAGCATTCTACATATATCGTCGTTTTAATTACTGGCCGGATGAAATAGGCTGCGTTGAACTATGAACATCGCTATTTTTGAAAAGAAGCTTTTTGTGATGCGGTTATCAAATACCCTTTCCTTCTCACCCACCTCTTGAGACGGTTGGGTGGCCACCCTTTCCACAGCTTCCCCTTCACATCTCCCCTACCCCTCCCCTCCCCCAATATCTCTGAAATAACCCCTGATTTTATTTCTTCTGGTCCTCCACCACGCCGATTCTTAGGCAATAAATGTCTACGTCAACACGCCTATACCGGAAAGCGCCACTTGTATTTTGCAAATGCTACGCAAACGCCTTAGATTTAACACTAATCAGGCGAAGCCATTCACTCTACAACAACTGACCCGTTCCGCCCTCAATATGCGAGACCTGATGATAGATTTCTGTATTCTGCGGATTCAAAACGCCCTTTTCATACCGACTGCTCTCACCCTGCATCTGATGGCCATGTTATTTCATGACTTCCCACTTTTCTGTTCTTGAAAATCTTGTACTACTACGCTGGCGCACGATACATTTTTAGCGGTTGTGCGGCTTGACGCATTACCCCCGAAGACTGCAAACGAAATGCCACGAGCCGGGATCGAACCGGCGACCTTTAGATCTTCAGTCTAACGCTCTCCCTACTGAGCTATCATGGCACACTGTTCAACCCACTCAACGCACTTAAATGAGCAGCAGCTAGTCTATAGGCAGGAAGAAACTTGAACCAGCTATTTTGATTTTTCTGATACATTATGTCCGAATCGGCGGAATACTACTGTCTTTCCCGCCTTCCATCCTACTTCCTCACCCTTGAACTGACTCGGGCCAGATGTGATCAAATAACTGCGAAAAAGCATAGCACTTAGTTCTTATGAACATTGCTTAACAACGAACAGAAGAATCAGAAAATGCATGAGTGATAAAACTATCTTATTTATCGTTGATATCTATGCGCTCAATGTCGCAACAAGCTTTGATAGCAATACTAACCATATGAATAAATTGGGCAGTAAACGTTGTTCGAGAAGCATTCGTAACAAAGAAGAGTTTCGCGTTCGGGCTAATCGAGAAACTACGTTCATAGAAGTGAACAACTTCGAATTCCCTTTCCACATCCATTGATATGAGAGGATACCATTCGATTGGCGGCGATGAACGAATGGAATGCAATATCTGCAAATATAGAAGCGCTGCCTGGACGAAAATTGTCTACTTATTACCCTCTTCAAAGTACGATCGGATTTTCAATTCTTAAAGGATGCATTGTTGGATCAGCAGATCTCAATAGATGTTGAATTTTGCCAATAGTGGCAGAAGAATACTAAAGATTATCTAGAGGTTATATAATGAAGGCATCCAAAGAAATAAAACAGGTAGATAAATCATTTTTTTTTTGATTTTTTTTCACGCTTAGTGGTTCAATTTACAAGAACTGGCATTTCTATATTTTAGAAAGAAGGGTGAAAAGGAAACATTGAGGTCTCTAGATAGTTTTCAACCGGGACCCGTAGAGACCCGATTGAAGATATGAACTTAGCTGCTAGCTGAAAGAGTTAAATCCGTACGAGTGTGGTACCCATTCGAACAGCTCCCTCGGTCTGCTGAATGAGCTCTTCGGATTGCCATGAATTGGCTTGAACGTCCACAGAAACACTCGCTGGATGTAGCTGACGAAGAATGTCAACTATACTTCCGGTGTCTTCAAACAGGAGGGGCCAACGTTCCGTCGCATCCACATTTCTAAAGTCAACAAGAAATCAAGGTTGCCTACGAACGATCACATTCATATTATTTTTATGAAGGATAACGCCTTAAAGGTGGAAAGTCAGTGTATCACCTTAGAAGAGCTATGAGAAACAGAAATTAACGAAAAGAATCCTCACTTATAAAACTGAGGGTGTTAAGGACGTTAAATTACCTCACCTACAACGATCCTCTTTCTTATTTGTATATTCTCATAAAGACTATTTTTTCTTAAATACTTCTAACTGTCCCTGAAAAGAGCTCATTTCATGACCGACTATTATCGCCGTCAACTTGAATATACACTTCTTTTGGCAAAAGAAATGAGTTTGACATTAAAAACCGAATTCCTGTGTGATATATGAATTTGCATTTGAAGGGACAACAGCCGTTTCATGAAACTTTCTGGTGTCAAGGATTCCTTCTAGAGAAGAGAAGGATGAAGGAAATAGAAGATGAAGCATCGCTTCACTTATATAGCTATGAAAACATTTTTATTCTTATAAGGAACACAAGAAGTGCTCATAAATGGCACAAAAAATATTTTGAAATAAAAACACAGCCATAACTACCGCGGTACGACTAGTGGAAAAACTTAGAGACACAAATATATCGTTTCAAGGTTCTCCCGGAACTATAGCTCTCAATTCACTTTTCCTGTCTTTTTCTTCCGCAGAAAGCTCCCCACATCCTCACGCACACATTAAAGTTCACTCCCCACTCAACAAACAAGAAAGGTTACAAACAAATGCGAGAAATGGGAAGAATGAAAAATATACTTGAGAAGGCGTGTGACGAAGAATGCCGGTTCGCAAATTGCCTCAGTGAACACAATCCGCTCTCTTGTCAGTTCCTCCTTCCAAAGTGGAACAACAATCTGAAGCATTCGATAGCAGTTGAGAAGCGATAAGAATTAAGCAGCAAATCCGCATAACTTTGCAGCCTTTATATATATATATATATATATATATATATATATATATATTTATTTATTTATTTATTTATTTATTTATTTATCACATTAAAAACATCTACAACTTACTATAGAAACCTCTCGAAGATATCATAGAAATGTTTCCAAAGAACAAAAAATTCAAAAAGCAAACCTTTCGAATACGCGTCGATCTGTCGCACAATAGGACACTAAATGCGGCCATAAAAATTGAGTCACCTAACACATATTCGAATGCTCGGCTCGATGCGTCCAATTCCTCTTGCCATCTAAACTATTTTAAACAATAAAGCCCGCTGAAAAAGAAACCTATCCTTCACTATCAAAGTTTTTCATCATTTCGACTAACTTCCTAAGGTAGTTTATCAAGGATTGGCTCGGTGCGAACCGCGTCGAATGCTCTTTAGACAATCGCTGAGTGCACAAGTAAGCCTGATCCTCATGCTTCATCCTATAATATACATAATGATGAGACTAATTTTTCACAATTTTTATCTTAAATTCTCAATGTGGAAAACACATCGATTTCGATAGTATGACTACGCAGACAACAACGCAGCATTATGGCGCGTTTGAAGTTTCGCTGCTCGGCTATGAATAACTTTATATTCTGGGCAATATATAAGTGAAACATTGATGCTAGCCAGCTCATTTCGACCGGCTACCTCACAAGTAGCCATCGGAAGAGAAGCTTTTTAATGAAAAAATAGGTTTCTTCCGCAACATCACTTTTGCAGATTTCAATTGAGATGAAAAAATAAGCACACACTGCCTCATCACTTTAAAGACGACTGAATTTGTTGTAGAATAACATTTCTTCCTTCAGGACTCGTTTCCAACAAGTTAAAGCTTAATTTTCTATCCTTTCACCTTTTGTATTCCCATTCAATCCGCATACATTTTGGCCATATGTTATCATACTTTGTATTCCAGTAATTAAACATTTCCCTTCATAATTGATAAAAAACATGAACATAACTCACATCAACACTTGCGATATGAAACTGTTTTGAGAGATAACGAATTCAGCAATCTCGAACATGTTATTTCTTATGTAAATACATAAATAATCAGAGTGGAAAATAAGAAAGAAATCATCCGTCATATGAGCTTTTGAACCAGTGACTTGTTCAGGGGATGCGAATGGAAAGTCGTCAGCAAAATAGGGCAGCTGTACTTAATGAGAGAACCGAGAGGGTGGGAGTGAGGTACAGTTATGTTTTGATGGAAAAGCAGGATGGTGGAAAGGAGGAGCGGTATTGATAGGCAAGGAAAAACTTTATTGGCGAGGATGAGCAGTAATGATAAAATGATGGGGGATGGAGTGGAATGAAACAATAAAATAGCAGGTGGAAAGGGCGGGAGGAGGGACGGAGTTGAAAGAACAATAGAACTACTACCGTGAAACACTGGAGAACCATTGCATCATAAAACATGGCGTTCATCTCAAAAAACTTCCTTACCCTTTCTATATAATTTTAATAAATATATCAATTTTCTGCGGCAATTTTCTAATCCCGTTTCTAATTCCTTAACAAACGATGAAATACATCAATGTGAATGAGATCTTCTTTGCTCTTGTTTAATGAAAGATTTTTTTCACCAATAATTCGGGAGTTCTCGAAGAACACTCATCATAATCAAGCGTCAAATTTGATGTCGATTAGAAAAATCATCCGCCCTTATCCTCCTTCTTTGGCATATTAGTATCAACGACAAATAAGAACCATAACTCATATTCTAATTGAATGATAAGATGGAGTTATATTCTCAGAAAGCTTTAATAGAAAGGGATCTGTGTATTCAAAGCAATAAACGAAGAGCGCTAACTTTGCCTGATTTGTGGCCGTCACGTGTAAAACTTGGGCACTTCGTTGAATGTGATCGAGAGTGCGTCTATTGGTGACAACCTGTTGCTCACTTCTCGAAATCTCTTCACTAATCCGAGTGATTTCGCTATGGTTACCAACAACACTGTCATTTTGTGCGGCCACATCCTCTTCGAGAGTCTGCATTTCCATTACCACTTGTTTCAGCTCCTCATATTCCTTACGGACTACTGCATTCGCTCTGGAAAATATGCAAGAAAGAAATAAAATGATTGAAAAGGATTAGAGCTGAGAATAGCCTCGATCATTTGCGACACCAATGGTGAATGTTGACAGTACCACTTGGCAACTGTCACTGAAGAATCACATGTATACATGAAAATCGAAACAACCTAACCGCTATTCCTTTAGTTAAAGGGTGAGGAATGATCGTGAAAATTCTCTGGGATTGTTCACTTCGTAATACTGTATTAGCGTGGGAAAAAAGGAGAAAAACATTGAAAATGAATGGTCTTGCATTCCAAAACAAATAAACTGCATGAAGTGAAGAAGAAGACAGAAATATGGACTCCATTCAGAATATGACAACATAATCTGCCCCCAAAACTTGCAGAGATGACAGAATTTATGATTTAAAATACATACATTTTTCTTATATGACACGCAACATCAAGCGACATCTTTCTTACGAATTTTCGAAGAAAATTTTTGCCAAAATTTATTTGCTCACCTCATCCCTCTCGATAACACACAGAAATAACAACGATAATGAAAATAAGCGCTTAGCTCTTGAGAAAATATGGACCATCGAAACGATCGGCCCTTCGTTACACATAGCCTATTATAACTGCTATCGATTTGTCGCATTCTTTTCAAGGAAATGTCCCAATTTTCAAAGCAATTCTTAAATATTTCCAGTGCGAGGTGCTCTACTTATGTTGGGCATTGGAACGGATTAGATAGGCGACGCCAACAGTTGATTGTTGTTTGCTCGTTATCAAGGCTCTCGAGATACCCCACAATCAAAAACGTGCGAATTATGCACCCTTCTCCACATTAGAACAGTACTATAATGCTGATCTAACCGTTTGTCGTTTTTGGACTTCATAGCTGATAGCCAAGTTCTGTAATCGGAAAGTCCTATAATATGTGTGACTAATCACAGCAAGGCATAAAATTTCCAAAATTATCTAAAAGAACCTACGCAACGAGATTCGCAACACACGTTATCCATTGACATATGGATGCGGCCAAACTCGATTCGACCTCCACCTTGGCGGCTTTAAACTCTCGACTTTCCAAGTATCTCTTCAGTCGTTGTATCGTAGTTGCATCCACTAGATCCTGAAAACACTACAGACCGTCAAATGACCATGTCGGGCTCGTTACTTCATCATAAAATCCTTAAAATAATGGCAATCTTAACTGTTAGCACCCTGTCTGCTAAAAGTATGGTCAATTCAGCAAGACGATCGTGGCATAGTGAAATTGCTTTCTTAAGCAATAGGACAGAGAATGAAGCACTTTAGCACGTTTTTACTATGCAGATCGATTGGTCAAGCGATTAATAATACTAGAAGACAGGCGCGGAACGAAATGGGAAATGAGGAAGGTAATGAGCACACTTTCGTCCATCATATGGTAGCTCTAGTCATCACATAATCATACGGTAGCCATTTTAGCTACTATGCTCACGAAATTAGTGAGCTTAATCATATGAAGGCCGATATTGACGTGCGATGCAGAAATGTTTCACTGTAATTAAACGTCTGTAATTATCTCCATTCATTGGAATTTCCGCCGTATATTTTATATTTAAAAGACATGTCACTCCGTCTTTTAAGGCATATGCAAAAACCGAGAACAACTTATTATCGACAAATGACGCTTAATAAAAATAAGAGCCTAGCAACAAAGATGTGAGGGAACGAACCACATCGAACGAAGTAAGTACACTTTGAAGGAATAGACTCCTCAGTAACTCTTGCGAAGTTGTCCACGTATCGAGACTATTACGTTCTGAAATGATTACGATTCATCGTTTGATCTTTCAAATGTTCCTCTATACTTAGCGCAAAAGCTAAATAAGGCTTGGCACATTTATACACATCCTGCTGAATTAAAAAAAAACAAACAAAAACCGACGACCATATCCCAAAAGCGTTAAATGTGCTAAATAATCCACTCATGAGCATCGTCGAAAATAGTCACCTTATAAACATATAAAACTGCTTACAGTATTATGGAATACTGCTAAAATTCAAAAAAAAAATTGAGTAAATCCACCACGACGCTTTAAAAGCTAGAAATAAATATACGAGGGCACGAGAGGAACCGATCGTTGCAGAAAACTAGCCATGATTTATAAACCCGAATGGTTCTTCAATGTTCCAACAAAGAATATGCAGATCTTGCTAAACATCTTTGTTTGTTACGCACACTATCATTTCTTTTCCAATGAAGGCAAATGCCTCTGTAAATATTTCATCCGGATTGAACATCAACGTGCAAAAGTTAGCTCTTACGAATTCTTGCCTAAACGCATAACCGCATTTGAGTTAAAACAAACTGACTTATCTATAGCCATCTTGACATTTTGTTCTCAAAGATGCGGCAGCAATGTACTAATTGAAGGCGTTTAGCTGACGTACAGGCTGAATGAATGTTGTTGAGAGTTCTGATGGAGTTTCAGATGAAGATGTTGGAATGTGTATTTGCAGATAAACCTACCACACACTTCATCTCGAATGTGACATGGCTTTAGACGACTCATAAGAAACCCTCTTTATGAACGTAAAATAAAATTCAATTACCATTTCAAGAGAGATTTTATTCTGCATTTGTTTCAAACATGAGAAAATTTGCATTTGCATATCTACTGAGAAAGAATTTTGAGCGATGGCGGGGAAAGCGGAGCGGTAAGACCTTCTAGTCCTTTTTGCTTCATAACAAAACACAGTAGGTCTTGCTATCTGCCTTATCGCATATTTTAGCTTCGAGATCAACTGCATCGATTCGAATGAACCTATATGAATGTTTCCTCGGAATTACTGCTGGCTCCAGTTCTAAAAGTCGACTCTTTTTCCATAACTCTACTACTTCTCCCTTCGCAGTTTTTACCCTACTTAATTTGCCAAATTCGAGCATAGTCAAGGAAAAAATTTCTCTTGAAAAATATCCGGTGTGCTATTACTGAAAATTAACTGCTCCGATGCCCTAAAGAGATGGAGAGTTCCTCTGAGTCTTTTCTCACAAAACCGGGGAAGAACTCCTCGGAACGTTTAACTTCCCATAAAGGTGCATTTAGAAAAGATCACCTCGTTGCCACATTTCGGACGCAGGAAGATGCACAGACAATGATACACTCTTTAGAACATGGGAATTTTTTTTTTTTTTTTTTTTTTACCATATTGGTGGCGTTTGTCTATTTGTATTTCAAGTGATTATTAAATTCCGTATTTTTGTGGTGCACTCAACTACTCTCCAAAGAGCGTATTTTACGCACTGCCCTTAACGACACTCCAAAATAGGCAAAATCTCCATCGTCCATTGCATGCATTAAAAGAGAACTGTAAAACTAACGTGGACGAAATGTCGGATCAACGAGACATCTAACAGCTTCGATTGTAAAGCGTATGCCAATCATTGGTTTCTTTATCGACGCCAATTTCCGATAATCGGCCGCAGTATATGAACGTAGTTTCTCGCTTGCTGTGTAGTATTCACTCCGTGATTTCTATAAAATATTTCTGCAAATGTAATTAATAACTGAAAAGAAGAAAATCTGAATAAACTTTGGTATTACCATATATTTTCTCTACTTATTTTTCAAATCATTTAAAGCGTATTCAAATTAACGTGAAGAAGGGAAGCTATGCCTAGCTCTGCTATGGCCAAACATTTGTTTATTTAGAATTATCGCAGAAGAATGCCCAAGCTCAGTCATGCGAACTTCTCAATGGTAGTTTAGCATGAAATGAAACGAAGCAAATTCAAAATAAAGATCAAATAAAGCGTTCAAGTGTGAAAAGTGGGAAAACGCGCCAACCAACTCTCAGATAAATCGTAATGATGATTCCGGTGAGTTCACTTGCTAAATTACAGAAGAACGTCAATATTTTTCCTGGAAGAGGAATGCAAATAAGACAACAATGAATGGAAAAGAAGTGATAAAATTGATAACCACAAAGAATTCTCACTGAAACCGAGAACTCACTGAAACAACTGCGTTGATTTTTTGCTGAAGTTCGTCGCGTTTCCGTTTGATTTCTCCGAGATCCCTCTCCTTCGTTTGAAGATCCTTGAAAAATTTCATTTTTATCATTACTGCGAAGTCTAAATTGCTACGTGGGAATATCCTTTTAAAATCATGAAATTACGATGTGCTTTTCACTTGCCACCTTGCCTGTCTAGAAGGTTTATACGGTTCCCATTGATCCTTCCACCTCTTAGGTAAACATTTATTATGAGTTTCTATTAAACTACCATTTCAATTGTAATATGAACTAGTGTAAACACACAAATGTTGCTAGAAAATTCTATTCAAATGATAACAAAATTAAAGGAATGAGTGAAAGAAAAGATCAAGACTATTCTAATTATTATTGTTTTCCCCTAAATGGTTCCTTATTATCTGCATGTAGTGGGAAAAATTTCAAAACTGAATTAGTAATTCGTCACTTACTCTTTTCATTCGCTCGAGAGCACTAATTTTGAAGCTATATTCCCGCTTCAAAGCAAATAAGTTCATTTCGTTGTTATCAAGCTGTCGCATAAGTTCATTCCCAACGCTATCCTCATCAGCACAGCTCATATCTCTTATCTGAAATTTAACGATTTCATAGGCGCTGAGTGAGGCAATAGCAAAAACGCTGTCCATTAGAGTTATAGGAAATGCATATACTAGCGAGACAGTAAGAATTGGGGTCTGCTTCCTTATTGTGTGGTAAGTCAACCTGAAAAGACCTAAAAAGAAAAGCGCAAATCTATTAATTTTGAAATCGTTGAGTAAAACATACGCAATACGTTTTGAAATGTGCCAATTACCCACGAAAAATTCTAAAATTTCAGCGCGGAGAAAATCTTCCAAGGTATCAATCTACTTCGTAACAAATACTTGCTTCAATTATAGACCGTAATATTAAAAAAAAAAGTTTTGCCTTCTACCAACCAATGCCTAGAATTATTGCTGTAGCTTTCCTACGCTTACCAAATCTCGCTGATATTAAGCCCACAAAGTGATATAAAATTATTTTAGCTACAATATAATGCCTCATGGCCAAGTTCGGAAATTCCATCAAACTGTCAAACTATGCAGTCACTATGCAGTCAAACTATGCAAACTATGCAAACTGTCAAATATGCAGTCAAACTCCTAACGTTATTGCTCTCAAATTTTTACTGATTATCTCTGAGATAAAAAGGATACTAATGCAAAATCATGGATATTACTGAATGATTTATTCGCCATACCTCATTTTAAACTAATTCGTATTTTCAAGTACCATTACCGTATACCATTTCTGTGACATTATTTGCATTGAAATCTTTAACCGATCGGTTATTGTTACCGTTGATTTACCATTGAACGTCAACTATACTACGCATTAAAAAAGGCAAAGAGATGCAACCTATTCAAAAATAATAAAAGAGAAACCTTGGCAATTGTTTCAAGTGCACATTTCAGGATATTCATCCGTTTTGCGATCGAGCTGAAAACAATAGCGTTTTTTAAATCAAAGAAATATTGAACGCCTTTATGAATGTTCAAGTTAAAATATTCTATCACATTTCAGTAATATTTTCATGCATTCTTTACATTCCCTGTAAAATAAATTAAAAAACTAATGATTCACGCTTCCGCCCATGCATTTATTCACCTGTTTATATGATGGATTTCAAATCGCGAATCCCAAAATCTACGGAAATTAAATTTAGTGGCACTAATCTATAGTACAATCGCCATTTAAAGTCAGAATTTTTCTCTAAATGATCATATTTTAAACGAGATAAATATATTTGAATTGTTGTGCGCTTATTCCATGCGACAATCAAAGCGATCGTCAAACGATCAAGGAGCCGCTAATACTGAATCATACTTACATGAGCACATATTGTCGAATTAGGAAGCTATACGCTCTTAATCGAAATCTGACATTCAACAATTGTGTGCTATCCAAAGCTTTAAATTGGCTTTCACAAACGTATTACAAATTTTGCAAATCGAATTTAATGCAGCAATCCATCGGGTAAAAATAATATCTGATTCAGGATTTGTGCAACTGATCGCTTTTGCAAGAGAAGCGGTTTTTTTTCTAACATTCAAATAATGTGCTGGTCTGATGAGCGAAATCATAGAAAACGCATCAAATTCCATTGGCTTTTTTTTGCCTTTTTCAATGGGAACTTTTGTTCAATAAATATTAGCCTTTCCTAAAAATTCATTTGCAGTGGGCATTTTGTTAATTCAGAAGCCAGCAGACCTTCTTTTTTCTATATAATTATAGCCAACTTTAAGAGTTCGTATCTGTTGGCGAGTAATAAACAGAAGTTGGAAAACGTGCAAGGAATACAAGTAAAATGTAAAATCTGTTAAATTATTTTTTGCCCAAAATTTCCATTAAAATATTTTTCATTCTAAACTTCCACTAAAATCCATCCATCATCTGTTATCCATGCACATCACTTGCACAACCTACCGCATCTAATTTGCACCGACCACGCAGGTTTCAACTGATATCTTCAATTAGCATCACACTTTTAAATAACTAACTTCGAAGTTAAAGTAAAGATTCATATATTATAACACAGATTTCTCAGAGATTTCAACTATGATAGATCCAACTATCGCAGAAATTTCAATTTAACTGATCTCTGCCTGTTGCTAGCAGTTGTATTCGGTTCCTGCTTGAATTCTCCCGGTCATATTTCGCGCCCACCGGAGAAGATATGTGATTCAAGTGTACATGAATGAGTGCTACTTAAATGTTACATAGGAAGAAGTAGAGGAATAAAAAACAGCCCAATAAGTAAAGAGGATCCACAAACAAAACAATGAGCAATATAATAAAGCAACAACCTCTTTTGTCGCAAATAGGCCTTGACGAACGTCTTGCAGAGTAAGAAGCGAACACGGCTTTCGGGCGATGCCATTCGCCTCGAGGCGGTTGGTGCGTCTGCATCGTTATCCATGAAAATTGTGTATAGATGATCCAGTACTTTAAATATATGTAACCTCTGCGGCAACGACAGTTCGCTTTCTGCCAAAACACGCATACACATTTCCGACTTTTCTTTGTTGCCCAAAAGCTGCAAAATTGGCAACGACAGCCATTGATGAAGATAGGTATGAATATTCATTCCCTCGAGAAGGGCGGAGCAGGTGATGGGTAAGCAAGGCAATGAAATGCTCCTGTTTCTTTCTGGTAAAGAATTCAAATAGCTTTCTGAATTTGCAAAGCAAAACAATCATAAAAATGGAACTATTGGAAATATTATTCGAAAGTTGAAAGCCAATGACTGCTCTTACTTTTTCGCCTTTTTGGCAAGAGATTTGCCCAGAGGAGTGGAAAAGAACTCGCGAAATTTTCTTCCTATTTACTAACTTATTGAAGATTTCGAATTTGTGCCGAATTGCATAGAAAAATTGTCTGATCTCATATAAGGAACCAAGTGAACGCTTATATTTCTGAGCTGTACCTATGTTTAATGGCCTCTTGTGTGGATAGGACACCGTTGTTGTGGCGCAATATCGCTTTTTTCTACACTTTTCTTAAAACTATTGGTTTTTTAAACAGCATACTGTTCGTAAGCATCATTATCGCTTCTGCATATATTTGTTCCTAGATGTTGCTTAAATTCCTCGCATACAATATTTGTTTCTCTCATTTCCCCCGCAGCGTCCCGAATGCGCTCACATCGACACATGTGCAATTTGTGTGAGCTCAGTGTGAAGTGTTCAAACGAACGGTAAAAGGCGCCTAAAAGTGAAAAAAAATCCCTCAATGATACAGGATGAGAAATCGAGGAAATTTTTTTTTGAAAAAAAGCCTTGACTAATTGCCAAATATGAAATGTATTATAAAACAAACCAGATAACAATCGATGGTGCACCATTGCAAGTGTCTGATAGTGCGAGGACCAATAAGGAAGAAAAGATGGACGAAGTCAGATACTCGAGCTGACAGAATCTTTTCTAAAGCTGCAGAACTGCGAAGTGTGTCCGAAACCAAAAACCGGCAAGAACGTTGACTGCAAAGAATTTACGTACATGAAATCCTGTGTTTCAAATTGTGAAACGACAACCGCGAAAGTTTTCTTGACTCTGTCGATTGTCAGCGTTTTCCATTTCAGACTTCTGTGTCAATTTCAGATTTCAGATTTCAAGAAATCTATCCTCTGTTCAGGCCCTGGTTCGAGAAATTAATACGGCAGTTTGCAACTAGTCGTTCCATCACCCCTCCTCTATTCCCATCTTAGCTGATGAATAATTTTACAACAAGGGATGAGGCGGTTCCCTTGTGGTAAAATTATTTTGTGCGAAATCCCGCTGTAATAAACCAAATTAGATAAATATGTTACGAGTCTGATCCTTACTCCCTCTTTGCTCAGTGAGGAACAATAGCTAAAAACCCAACCATGCATGAGAATAAAATAGATATTTGCTGCAAGCAACAATTATGCCATGGAAGCTGGCGAGAGACGGAGGAACCTACGATAATCTTTACTCACTCAAACAGATTTCGTGATCTAATAATCAAGCAATATTACTGATAAGATCAAACTCCATCAATCGACTATGAAGATCTCAAAAACTCATAGAAAAAATCGATCATTTATCCTAAAACTTTATTTTTTGTTACGTTCTGAAGTCGAACAATTACTGAAAACAACTTAGAAGTCTTTGTTGCACAGAATCCCAACTCGTATTTTCATGGCCATATAAAGGGCTTCTAACGTAGCAGCACAATGTTCGTTATTTATCAGTCGTTTCAAAAGATGCTCATCGAAAGGCAGTATTCTCAATTAAATAGAAAATGAATTTCCGCATCGTTGATCTCCATTGAATAAAAAATTAAGAAGAAAAGAAGAAAAAAACTCGACAATTAGATAATTCGTTACCCGGGAAGTCTAATGTTAGATGTCTGCATAGCGGTGGCTAGCATCTTTTCATGTTCGATTATTCGTTCGCCAGTGGAGATTATCGTCTCGTCAGTAATCATCTCACCTGCTATAGGCTGTTGCAACCATTGCTTCAGCATATCGAGCCATTCCGGTTTCACTTGATCTTGCTGCAAATAACGCTCAAATTGTCCAACCTTCTAATAGCTTCTCACCTATGAAATACACAGCACAGCATAGTAGGGAGAATAAAAAACGCAGGATGGAACCTTTGAAGAAGGATCCGATGACTACATCAGCAAGATCAGTAAAACAGTTCCTCCAGCAATATGTATGTAAATTGCTAAGAAGACGTGAACCATTGCGCCAAAATATTAAAATTAATAAAATATAACAGCATCAATAACCCAATTAAAAAAAAAAAGAAAGAAAAGAATACGCAAAAATCGAGACGCATAAGCACGTTGATAGGATGATTTGTACTTGTGGCTAGCTGAACGGCTCGTCCAATTGCCGATCTCCAACTTCGCTCAAAGGCCATATGTGAAGATGCGTCTGGATAAACGGATAGTGTCTGCAAATGAAAAAAAAAACCATTGTAGTAAACGAATGGAAGCAATACACCGAACATCATATCAAAACGAAGCAAACGAATTTGCAACAACAATAATGTGACGATTTATTATAGTCATTCTGCCTAGATGTGAAAATCAATGCGCTACACCAATTAGGCTTAAATAACTTTGAAAGCAATGTACCATCTTCAAAAAGGAACTTTTTCTTGCTATTGAAACCTCAAATGAAAAGAATTTTGTTTCATTCTGAACATCTAATATATAACGTAAAAACTAGAATCTTAATTGCGAATAAAATAAACAATGAAGTATAAGTGACGAATATGAAAACACTGGTTGAGTAAAATGAACATCAGTGCATGGTGTCACATAAGTCTTAGAGGGGAACATTGAGCAGTTAACCCGACAACACGAGCAACATTGGAATAAGTGATATTCTCACCTACATACGATTTTTATAATTCCATCCTCTAAAACAGCTGGTTTTATTAGTATTCATGAACAATTAAACAACATCCCATTTGGCCTTAGGTAACTCACTATTTATGAAAGGTAATGTGATTCGCTTTGTTGTAAAAGCGATCGATTTAGGCAATCATCTTGCCATGCAGATCGCAGAAATAACTTCTACCGTCACACTTTTCTAGAAAGGGTGGTTTCAATGAAATGAAAAACATTCAAGCAGTAACATGAAAACATTCGCGAAAATTTGCTCTGAAAAGTGCTGCAAAAACCCCTCGAATACGAAAATCAACAAGGACCGCGAGTATGGATTCGAATTTGATGTTTCATGCTCATCACGGCAGATGGGGAATGGATGGAAACAACCACATAGTTAGTGAAGCTTACTTGTCCGTTAAGCGCGAATGTTGCTAGCCTTACGCACTGAGTTCTTCCACTGCCCGGATGACCAACCAATGCCATGTGCTCTGAGGATTGTCGACAAACGCGCATCACACGCTGTACATGATTCATTGAGTACCTCAAAACAATGAATGTATTTTAGAATCTCAAGCTATCGATCCCAACTCAAACGGGGTTATGCTGAAGGTCAAGTAGGCTTTATGGAATTGAACGCTACAGATGATCGATAAATCGGATGAACACTAGTTTAAAAAAGTGCAATTAGCTGACTCTGAGATACAAATAGAGGATAAATAGAGGCAATTAGAACTAGGACGGAAATTTGCAATGCACTGAAATATGTTGACAATAATGCAAAGACAACGAGGCATACCCTGTTATCGAAAGATTGAGATCACGTGTCACAGCATTAACTCGCCGATATTCGAAGAGGAAGTTCTCCATCACCTTAAAATTGTTCCGATTAAGTATTCAAACAACTAAAAAACGATTATCACTAAAATACGGCAATAAAATAATCATCATGACATATAAAAATCGCTGAGAGCGTTCCCTAATCATCGATATCCTTTTCCACTATGTAATATATTTCAATCACTTCATGTTAAAGTTTCACTGACGTTTGACAATAGTATATGGAGGAAATATGCACCATGAAAAATCAAAAATGATCAATTTCTCTTCCTCGATGCATTACTCTTTTTGGGCTTATCGAAATTTACGATGAAACATCTCTCGAATTTCGAGGTTTTCGGTGCTCCCATACGTGAAAAAACCAATCACCAAAAACGCTCCCAGAACAAAAAACCCCTTGATCTCAAGGGTGTGCAGAGTTTAGGTGTATTAGCATATCCATTTCCGATGGTGACCACAGTGCCTCGTTTTTTATTCGAGCTTACCGCACTACTGCTGCTTTATGCTAACAAATCAAGAGCTGCGCATTAGGGTTTCGTGAAGAAGGAAGCTTTCATATATACTCGAGACGAAAAGGCTATCAGCATAAAGAAGATCAAACATGATAGCAAGCTTTCAAGGATGCGGAAATACTGCTTAGGCCAACCAACCAAAATATAAAGAAAGTTTACACAAATCAAAGATCTCATCTTTGATACAAATCGAAGTTGGTGACACAGGTGTATGGTATGCCTTCGACGCCGTCAGGAGCGATAATCTCCGAGAAGATCAGCTTCTTGAGAATACTCCGCTGTTCTTCTAGTGTTCCTTCAACTGCGATATCCTAGAAAAAGCACTATATGTAGAAAAATCAATAAATATTCACATACGAACATATATATATATATATATATATATATATATATATATATATGCATGCAAAGCACTCATTCTCTATAGCCCCCTTTCCATAAATTTTGCTCCACCTGATTCTTGCCTCCATTCCCCCCCCCCCCTTCATAAATAAAATGCGTGTTCGCGGTGCATTTTCCATGTGAACGAATCAATTCCCAATGATTTACCGCAACCAAAACGAGGTGATAAGAACAACAATCGTTAACATATATAGTTACACTTTACTATTAAGCAAACACTTCCACGTTAACGCCCTCCTATGAGATGGAACGTTACTCAACTAGTGTGGCAATTTTCGTTGACTGATTACTACAAGAATGAATGAGAACAGCAAAATGAATCGAAGGATTCCTCATTTTCAACTTGCCTCACTTGAACTTTTTTCACCATTTTGAGCACTGATTAGTTTGACGAAAGAGCGATCGCCCAAACTGAACACTTCTTTGAGGCATCTCTCTAACACCTGAAAATTATTTTTTAGGTTCCATTCAGGTAAATTTTTCAATATTTGCCGCGAAAGGTGTTTTAAAAGCAAACCAGAAGGAATTTCAAATAATGTAGGCTTCAGATACGATCATTAATTTTAAAACACTTTGCAACATTTTCATAGCAGGCACATGGATGTGTACATAATCACGTGCAAAAGGCCATGTCCTCGACAGGGAAGAAGGGAAGGAGCGCATGAGAAGGAAGAATTGCTGTGATATTTTCAATACCTGTAACACATAAAAATCGGTGGATATCACAAAATTATTAAATTCCCTTCGCTGCTTTGGAAATGCAAAAGGCTGTAATTTAGATTAAAGTGGCTATTTCCAACGTCACTGCAAATTTCGAGTGCACATAGGCAGCAATTTGACTAGAAACGAAACCTTTCAGCAGTAGGAAGATGGGAAAATGGGGATGTCACCATTCTAGTAAGTAATTTGGAAAGACGCAAGAAATAATGTCATGCTTGCTGATGAATATCAAATAATAAGCAAGATTTTGGGGGGCAATACATAATTTCTTTAATGAAAAGGATTAGCATTTCAGATTAAAACAATCTTCTCAGAACATCTAAACCATCCTGTTCACCAGTTCACCACAGATTTCATGCCTAAGCAACCTCCAACGGGTTAGCGCTATCGACAGTTTACTTATATATGAAACAAAGTAAGAAATATGCGCCATTAATACCGGTGATGCGTGGTTGTGCAATGTGGATATAAAGATGCAACATTTTTACAAACTCCATGGTTCGCGATGAAATTATTTTGCCTATACTTCCCACATCTGCCCAAACCTGCATAAGTTCACTGGAAATCAACCAAAGTTTAACAGAATTCTCCTGTGCGTCTTTATTCCCTCCCCTCTTAGTTTAAAAACCATCGAACCATAGATGTTTTGCTGCAAAAGAGTCTATATCTTTGCTGGAATGTGCACCACTTCCAGCATTGCTTTGGATAATGAAAGCAGTAAAGAGAAGAGCATACCTCAATTAAACGTCGTACATGACGACAACTTGTCAGAGAGTCAGCAACACAACGCATCGTTTCATGTGCCCATAAACGAATCATCCCATCTAGATCAGGAATGCTATCAGGAAATGCGAACATCATTCCCTTCGCTATACGTTGTGCCAATATCAAATGAGGCATTTGCTGCAAGATAATTTCTGTTGTTGACTCTCACTCCAGTCTAATTCAATGCAATTCTCATCATTGCCTTATTGCCTTATTCCCATGCCGAAAACCGAGATGCCTTATTCCTGTCAAACTGGTTCATATTGCTCAAAGTGGATTGTCATTGTGGGCCTTGAGATCCCAAGTATCCGCACAGCCCTGTTTGCATAATGTTTCAAAGAAACCCCCTTTTCCCCACTCTCTTTATTGTACTTGATCACCTCTGTTGAAAGTAAGGCAGCTTGTGACTGATAATAAGATGTAATTGGTCGTACATGCACACAACTCTAGGTACTTTGGCAGACAAGACAAAACAGTGACTGTTTTGTGATATTCCCTTTCTCCAACTAGACGGAACGATTCCAGAGCCACCAACTTCCCTCACCACAGGCGTAATTTTTGAATAATCTCTCAATAATTAATAAGAGAGATCAGTCGAGCCTCTTATAAAGATGAAACGAAAACATCACTAACGATAGATGGAAGCTGTATCACTCGTAAAGTTGCACTCGACATTGATCCCAACAATGTTTGATATTCGGCGTTAAATGCTCTGAAAAAAAATTTTTCATTGGTAATTTCTACCGCCGATCTTCACCGCTCCTCGTTAAACTTTTAGCCAGATTCAGTCGCATAAATTTAACTGAATCAATGAAAAAATACTTTAAGAAATACTATGAAAAAATACTTTAAGAAATATTCGCTCCTCGTTTCCCCTCCCTCCACCTTACTTCCTCTCAAATGATCAAAAGATTGAGATTCTTGACCTTGTCTCTCCGATGGATAGACGCCGGTCACATCCGATAGTTTTGAAGTTTTAATGTGGATGTTAGTTCAGAAATCGACCGGATTATATAAGTGGTTTTTATAAATGACTTCTTGCAGAGCAATTCATGTGGCGTTTTCTTCATGACCATGACCCTTCAAGCACTTACACAACAGCGATTTTCACTGCCAAGAAGCCCTTCATCATTTATTGACCATTTCAGTTAATATAAACAACGCTAAGTAAAATGCACAAATCCAACAACCATCGTTGTCAGAGCAGATGGCTACAACAAAATGAAGGAATATCACTTGAGACATTCTCTTTTTTTTTCCACAATTTTCACCATATTCCCTCACCCTTTATGGGGCCGTTGCCTTTAAAAAAAAGTGTTTTTGTTATGCTATCTGCCGGATGAATCGAACTCATGAAAAATAAAACCAATAAAATGACAGAGTTAATAGATTAAGAGTTATGCCATATCCAGTCTCTTCAGTCATTTCGCTTTTCGATTCATTCATTTTCGAACACTTGATGAAGCTTAAGCAAACAACTACTTAAATAAATAATCAGCAAATTTGAAAAGGAATACTTTGTATGAAGATGCCATAAGACAATTTGCTCGAAGATTATTTGCAGATTTTCAGTTGAAGGTGATTGCATACGAACCAAACGAAATTTATCGATGAGTATTCTGTTGGTCGATAATGCTTCGTATTCACTTTCGCGCATTATTAAGATTATCTGAAAAAAAAAAAAAAAACATTTCTCCTCCAACATCAGCAATGTTGCTAAAACTTCTTAGAAATAACACCACCTCTCCCAGAAAAAAACAATCGAAGTTTAAGTTGATACCAATCACTTGTAACTAAAATTCTTCTTACAATTCAAAAATAGTGTCAAATTGTGCGCCAATGCCACAATTTGGCCAACTTGTTTATGAAAATTTTTTTGTGAATCGCTAGAATTTAATAGAAATTTGATACAGATGAGGAAGAACCTCATCTTCTATGTAACTTCAGTTTCCCTTTCAAGGTTTTCTTGATAATGATCTTTCATCTGGAATATTGAAAAATCACTTCTTTGCAGTTAAATGAAAAGCTTTTCTCGATCAGTTCGGGAAAGAGGCCTGTGGATTGAGCGTAATTTCGATACTTGTTTTCTCACTAGGAACACCCACAGGGCAACACTGCCCTTGTCCGAGCGCTAAGCCATTTTCGACATGACCATCTTTTTCTATTAAGATCGCTTCAGTCATTTCCATCACCCTCAAGAAACGTTTTCTTATTAAACTAGAATTTTGATATCAGCAGGGATCAAAGCTGAAAATGGATTAGCCAAATTTACACCTGCAGCTTAATATCGGTAAACTGCGGGACGCCATTATCAATAAACAAATTGTGCTCACAATACATCTCCAACAGTGATAAGATCGCCTCAACGAAATGGAAATTATCAATGATCAATACCTGCAATCCATGCTAACATTATGAAATAGTTTCAAAAAATATGGAAGTTTTACAACCACATTCAGTCATACTATCACAGTCATTTGGATTATTAAGCCGTACGCACTCAGAAACCTTTCTGACAGCCAAAAAAAGTGGTCGAACAATGGATGAAGTATATCTAAATTGAATTAATAATCCGAGAGGAACATTGTCAGGGCCGCGTTGGCTAAAGCATATAGAATAGTGCAAACAAACTGATTAGACTAGAGAAGCGTTTTAGGCCGAAATAGCGTGCTGGCGAGGAAGCCTCAAGGTGCAATAGTCATTGCGACGATCTTTCACACCGTGATTGAGGATAATCTTCTCTTATAGAGGGAAATAAATGTTGATACTTACGCTCAGAAGCATAGAGAAGGCATGAGGAAAGAGCAAACCGCATTAACGCATCAGCGTAAGGTTACTATACACATAAGGTTACAACGCATGAGACTACTATACAAATACTAAGAGAGCAAGCTAGCTAACAATGGTCACTAAATTAAACATTTCTACACAGTTATTTCACTTCCATGCAAAGATGAAAGACATAGGCGAAGAAAACAGGCAATTTATATAATATACTAATAGCAAAGAGATGCTTCACTACAGTTTGTACCAAAGATAAATTACTCAAAGTATTACATTCATCAATGAACTAGTAACATAAAGACAAATCAATAATGACCCCAAAGCGCTATGTACATTGGTACTTTCATGAAACGACCGAAAAAAGTGCATAGTAAGGATGAAATAGAAGTTTCATATAAAAACTAATGAGTAGGCAAATCATCTTAAAAATTTTATGGGGAAGCAAAGATGAAACTTTGGAAAAAATTTTTGGAAATACAAACAAGTTTGCCATCGCATTTAGTGCGAAGAATCGAGGCGAAATGGTTTTGCATTTTGAGTACATCGAATCGATCGGCACTTTGCAACCAAACGAAATGATATCTGTCATCCAATGAAGTGATATGCTTTACGAAACGCTGAAAATATTTGTAACGATTCCAGGAAAACTATCCTTTTTTTTGAAATTATTCAGATTTCACTATCGTCTCAAGGCTACTATAATTACAATTATACTTTGGCCAGATTATGGATAAACACTAAAGAGCAGACTTTTTAAAACACAAGGGATGTGGAATATTTGGCCAAGATGTTGCAAGAAACGGAAAAGGCATCAAATGTACTAAGCAATAATTGAAATCTTAGTGACCTACATCATCCACTGGTGTAATCGAGTGAGGGAGATGGGGGCATTGAGCTTCATTGAGCATAGGCAATGTTCAGGAAGTTCGCAACATCAGCGAAACGAACGACTTCATGTGACTCCTTCGAGCTCAACTTGCAAACATACCTTTGATGCCTTTCAAATATCACGTTGACAATAAAATCTTTGGATGGGTAAGCTAAACAAGGTGGTTAGTCGAAACTTCTCAGCCAAACTTAGAACTCTATATTCAAGAAGCGATTGAAACTACGATTTACTGAGACAAACAAGTTTTCATCTAGTATGCAACGTATGCTGTATTCCACATAACATGCGATACTTATAGAATAAAAAAAAAGAAAAAGAAAATATACCTTTATAAGCGTTGTTTTTCCACAACAATCGGAGCCATATAGAAGTATATTATTCGAATTAGCAAAAAGTCGCTGAAGATATGTTATAATGCGATCGAAATCAGGATACATCACCTGAAATTTATTTAGAAAAATCAACAACACAATGAGAATAGAGGAATAAAACACTCTACTTATAGTACTATAAGCTTTGCTCTTAAAATCCATTGCTATTAATTTCTGGAGCAATTGAGACTGAACTGAAGCAAAAAATTAGCAAAGATTTCGTGGTCTCCTCAAATTACTTACATCCCTCATTGTTCCACGGATCGAATATATTCGACCTCTAGGTTTGTTTCCGATTTAGCTGTCCCAATTTGTTATTTTTGCTAATGAGGCAATATTCAAATTTACATGTCGAACGTATTCGACCTGCAAAGCCGTAAAGATTACCAAAAAAAACGCAGAAAAGTATTACAAAAATAGGTGCATACTGTTAGTTTACGATCCATATCTGCTCGAAATATGCCTTCAACATTTTTGAGGAGACAGTGATCTTTTCTGGTCTTAGTGGCTTCAAAGAACCTCCTGATAGAACTCGACAAAAATCTTTACACAGAAGGGGCAAATATTCGTACAGATCTGCCGTGTATTCATGATCGAAAAAACATGCAGAAACATATCGCCCATTCAAATGGTACGGTTTGGATCAGTCGATAAAAGCTAGCGGCCATCTCCATCCCTCGACAATAAGAATAGGAACAACTATAGAAAAGCGCTAACGGGGTCGAAAAAAACATGCGTTCTTTTTTTGCAGTTTAGCTAATCAGATCACTGCTCGCACAAATACTTCAACAGTACAATCACGTAACACCTAGGAAGATAACCACTAGTATAAGTCTACGGGCAAAGACTCGTACTTTGACAACACCATCAAATCGTCTTACAAAAGTTTGCATTTATAATTTTAACAGCGCCTTCAGTGGTCCAAAGGAAGCTGAGCTTGGGGGATCACTAATAAAAAGCGAAAATGATATCCACTGAATTTTGTGACCCTCAGTTTGACAAACCGATGAATGCAACTATCGGACAGACAGGCTTTACCCATACCTGTGTCGCCATAAGGTATTTCCACAGTATGGAGCATGGCACGCAATAATTGAGAAAAATTATGATTGCTGGAGCTATTCCGAAGCAGTTGCTTCAGAACGACGCTAATACAACAAAAGATTTGCCGCTATCATGCCACCATGACCATCCTCTTTCTCTTCTCAGTGTTATGAGCTGCGATACAAAATGTGTACTTACAACGATGTCGGAAATACAAAGATCCTTTTCCAGACAAGATACTACATTTGGCTCGTCCATCCAACGTACCCACCGGCTGAAGTCCTGAATACTATCAAATATTGAGGTGAGTGCAACAAAATATTGCTAATTGTGAAAATTTATAGACGGAGCCGACGCTTGCGAAAGATGGGAAGGAAGAGTGACAGCATAAAGAAGTGCGTCTCAAGATAGAGAAACGCGAATCCGACACCAATCTGTGATTCTCTAGTCACAATTGGTCGTCACCTGCTCCTTCACCTTCCCAAAAATCTCCTATCTTTGAAGCACCCCATGAATCACACTAAAACAGCAACTCGTAAGCGAAGTTACCTTCACTCATCATAACGAACAAGCGTCGAAACATAAAAAGCAAAATACCAAAAATGAACGCCGAAGTGAAGGAAAAAATGATGCAAAATTCTGCAAGCATATTGTGGTAAAAAGAACGGTAAACTCACTAAAGCGGACAATTTCCATGAGGAGATCTGATCGGGAAGTTTGCCCGCATTGCTCACATTCTTATCCGCCTCAGTCACAAGCTCAGTGACCAGGTAGTCAAGCTGGTCGTGCTTGTCGATAAACACGGCTAACCAGTTACAACATGCCGAGCAACTTGCCCATCGGATGAGTTCACCATAATTCACAGCAAAGATGTTTGGCCTTATCTCTTTCAAATCCTGTAAAAGAAGCAACTCACTAAATAACGACACCTTATAACAGCCAATCTAGCAATATGTCCCGAATACTTCGAGCTAAGTATGACGTCTATGAGCTCGAGTTCAGCCTCTGACACTATGCAGAAGGTTCACCTAGTGTAACGAAACCTCTCGCGACTTGGCACTTATGGAATATGTTTTTGCCTTTTGTTCACTACGAACTACCTGAAAAGTTTCTGCACTTGGCCACAACCTGAAACATAAAACATATGAGGCTCAGTACTTACAAATGGGGTCTTCCGTGGTCAGCAAGAGATAAAAAAAGCGCACGTTTTCAAGGAAAACGTCCTTGCGCGACTTAGTTGAAGTGCACGTCGAGAATCCCTATTAAAAGAGAATAAAGCATAACAGAATGTGCATAAATATGCTCTCATAAGGAGAAATATTAAAAACGAAAAGTAGAAGTCGAACAAACCTGCAGCATTATTTCGAAAATTACGTCAAAGTCCTCTGAAATCTCGTTGAAAGCTTCGAACAATGGCAAAACGATCATCTCCATAGTGTTCGTCATCATTTCGATGAAATCCTCTTCAACAAGTAACTCTTCAAAACGATGTCTCCATAGATGCCATTTCTGACTTGCTGATTGCGATGGTATGTCGTCAAAAGTCAATATTCGGATTCCGTTACGCTCTATCCACTCCAATTGCTCCATCTGCAAATAAACAAGCTGTAATTCACGATCTGAACTGCGAACAGATCGTCCATTCACATGAAACATCTCCTGCTCTACGTGTATCGACAACCCTCCCCCCCCTCCTTCTTCATTTTCTCAGCGCTTCGAAAATGATGAAATAGTAAAAATTTAGAATAAAATTCAAACGTCTCTACAGATAAATTAGAGCACTAAACGCTAGCTTTTGTGTGGTGCCGATTTCTATGCATGGATAGATCTGTTAGCCCAAAAAAGGTAGCCATGCATATATGAGTGGCCTCCCACCAACATAACACATCACGATTAGAACTGTCACAACTCGCGAACAAAAACCAGTCCGAGGAGCGAATTTTGAATTCTTTATGTTTAAATCCTGAAACGAGAAATGTGATCTTTAAGTGAAGGTCTCTAGTAGGTCTCTCTAGGAGATTCGCAAAGTAGGGCAGTAAAATATCCGAAAATTAGCGTGAAAATAGCCTCAAATCAAGGCTCCTAACTACCGTGAGCTTGATCCGTGATTAGAAGGTTAAGATACTAAAGAAACTAAACTATATCCTCCTGGAAAGGTTCATTCACTCAGCTAAGAAAGTTAAACAGATCTCTTTCTTGGACTTTTATTCTTTCAGGACATCAGCATTCAAAAAAAAAGGAAATGAAAAAATCATACCAGAAATTGTTCACTAGCCTGTCAATTTCGTGTTGATGCGTCAACTTCGACAGCTGCCCAAAATTTTGCAAAATACAAGAAATACCAGCAAGTATGATGTTTAAAGAAGGTATGGATAAAAGACAAGGGGACGTTGAACCATACCTGCTTAGCGGGCAAGCAAAGTGCGAAATGCATGTTGCTTGCAGCATAGAAATTACTGCCATCGGGTAGCGTAATATATGGCGGTGGACTTTCGCTCTGCTCGTTCGCACAAAATAACGCACTTAACATCGGGAAGTGAAGTGCAAATTGTTGATGTGTATAGAAAATGACATATCGCTGCGGTAACGATATCGACCCAACACGACGACTATCGCCTGTCGACGCCGTCATCGGAGTCAACGCTGAAAATATTTCCTCTTATCCGAGTTGCCTTCATAGAGATCTATTGACAGCAGAAGAAATAGCTTGTAACAACAATCCCCAGAGTTTAAATTAGAAATTTTTCCGCGTCTTAATAAGTGGTACATGCAGATTTTCTCGCAAGAAATGCGATCCCTATGATTTAATTTGCGCGTTCGAACAAAAGCACGGATAGAAATACCCCTCCTATTAAGCAGAAAAAGAAAAAAGTGGGAAAGTACGCCGGGGTGATTAGCATGAAGTGATATGCGCTTTTTGCATCGCTATTCGTAGAGCACCAGTTGGACTCAATTGTTCCCCACTCGAAATCATTGGATGGATGCAAAAACATGCAGGCATATATATCAAGACGCGACATGATGCGCTTTTCAAAGAAAAAAAAACAAACATCAACATTCAAGAATGGAACGGTTTTATGCCATTAAAAAATTGTGTTCTTCCGCATTACACAAGTGCAGAAAAAAGCAAGGCACCTACCACACTCATATAACTTGACAGGGACTTGTACCTCCTGCAAAGAACAAGTTCCTTCTCAGCGAAACTTAATTTTAACACAACTTTTGGCTGTCTTTTGAAACCTTCGAAAAGTTTCTACACGAACTCATGCTCGGCGTAATCAGACATTTCGACTGCTTTGTGAAACGGACCGGGAAAACAGATCGCTCCAGCATAGGACGTGTACCCTGTATGGCTAAGTGATCGTTTTAATTGTAGGATGCACATAGTCTGGGTACCCATATCGGGACTACGTCGAAATTCCAGTCCCAAAAACCTGGTGTTTTTAAAAATTCAAGTCATGGCTTTTGAATAATCTTCCTTGATGCGTTTCCAGTATTTTTTGAGGAAAATGACACCTAGAAAGTTTTTAGAAAGCCGCGCACAGTTAAAGTCCCGGTTATGGTGAAAATAGAGTGGCTACAACTTCCACAAGGCTTCTGGGAACTATAAACTTCACATAAAGGGAGATGCTATTCAAGAAGGGTTGTGAAGAAATGACAATGGGAGGAAAACTTTTTAGCAGCAGGTGGAAAGTGGATTCCGCTCCGTGATTAAATCCCCATCGGCGGTTCAATTTCTGCGTCCAACGAATATATAAAAGCCAGATCGTGGGTAGCCAATTTCCTTACTCTTTATTGGTTTACTTCTGAGTGTAAAGGAAAGGGCTTTTACTAAATAAAGAACTTTGAAAGACGCTTCAAGTGCGCTCGAAAAGGTGGGGTAGGTGATCACAGCTGGCTACATCGAGAGATGTGTTCAAAGCAATATGTATCTCGCCAACAGGTGATAAGGTCATGCTATGGAAGGGAAGAGAGAAGAGGAAACCTGCCTTATCATGATATGTTATCGTCCTGGTCGCCAATATTCACCATATCCGATAAGCCTAGCTCCAGCTTCAATTTGACGAGGTTCCGCTTGTCTTGCTTTCCATTTTAAGAAGTCTTCCATAGACCAAGAAAAATAAAATGGCTAATAGGGATATAACCATTTGCCATGCAATGGAAAAGTTGGGACCTAAGACCCCGGAAGCTATCACATAAGATATAGAAAGCGCGATCGTGGGAGCAACCGACTCACGTTGAGCATTCATTTCATAGTAAAAGCACTAAACACTTGTGAAGACGGTGTCTGCAGATAAAAGTAACACCTCAAATAAAACACTGACTGGCATGGCTGCTCCTATTGTCGGCTTTGATTGTTTCTTTCAGTGATAAAGGTAGATAGCCCATGATGCTCGTACCGAACTCTGCTGGTTCCGAGATAAGTTGATCAACGGTGAACGCATCCAAATAAATCCATTTTGCCTACAAACAAAACTCAAGCGATAAGTACACTGAGATTATTAATAATATGATGTAGATTATTGCATTATCGTTAAGAGTGTATTATAGATTATTGCAGTATCATCAGACCTTAAAAAGCTCATTCCTCTCATGACCCCTCAATAGACTTAGTGGCAGAGAATAAGTCCAGGAAATCTCAAGCAGTCGGTGAGAGAATGGGAGTGAGGCACTCAGAGATTATCCACCACTTCAAACGATTGCCTCATAA
This sequence comes from Baylisascaris procyonis, assembly GCA_037389465.1. NCBI lineage: Eukaryota > Metazoa > Nematoda > Chromadorea > Rhabditida > Ascarididae > Baylisascaris > Baylisascaris procyonis. The sequence goes on from JAZARR010000250.1 coordinate 2,053,376, forward strand.
GAAACCATCGAAAGGAAGTACTTTATATACAAAAAATAAACTTTTTTCCTAAAACTGCCTCAATTAGAAATCACATGCTTCATGTGTTACAATGATTACTCGTATAATGGGCATTAATAACGAAACGAAAGCTTCATAACGAATGAAAGGGGCTATCAAGGCTCAAGGCTGATCATTCATGGACTTATAATAATAAGTAGAATGTGGAAGAAATCAAAGACATAAACCAAAGCGATACTTCACGATGTGCTCATAACAATCCCAGTTTCTCTGACAACTGCTAGAGCGAACTATAACGAAATAAAGGGTCACTTTCATCATACAGCCGTGGATAGCACATATCAAGCACCCATCAAAAGCATACACATCCACTGAACAATACCTTCGGAGGAAATCACTCAATGAATATAACAAAATGCAACTATTAAATAGTTTAAGAAATACGTTCGCTTGATTGACTTCAATTCCTTCGATAAGCGTTCTCTTAGCAGACGATCCCACAAATGCACAACCGCCGGTATGCATTGCATCGAAAGCAATTTCAGAAGGCGTCCTCTCTCGTAGAGATGACTCTCGTCTGCGGGTTGAAAATCGCCTATTTCCTATAGCTAAGCCAACTCCACTAACCTACAAAACTTTCTATTCAGCACACGAAACATATTCAGCATTATGTACCAGCTTAATGTAGGATCCTAGTAATCACCAAGAACGTTCCGAGAAACTTCACCTAAAGTTTCCAACTCATTAAAATTTCATAGACTCTCAATTCTAGTTGATTCGAAAAAAATTATAAACATTTAGATGAATCAAGTACTGTATTTTTGGCTATAGTAAATCTACACATAAATGCTCATCTATAATTGCCTTCATAACAGATTTCAATAAATTAGATAGTGCGAAATTGGAAAGCATAATTCTTAGCTAAAATATCGCATCCAAATTAAGCGCTACTTTTGATCCGCTTTGATTGTTGTACAACTTTCAGCATCGAAAAATTCGACTCTATTGTATGGAACTTCAACAGCCGTGTTTGATAATTATAACAGTACTGCTGCTGAATAATAATGGAGTAAACTAATTGGTAAATGTGATTTCTCCGTAGTCAAAAAATATGTCTTAAGAGTGAATTTTCACTGGTTCTGCGAATAAAAGAGTGCAAAGAATTGACGATCGCATTGTGGTTAACTAAACGACACACTCTGCCCCTTGCAATAACGTAGCTGATTACAGCATGATTTAGTGAAAGGGGACTGGTAGTTAGAAACAAAACATACGTGCGGACAAATATATTACCTATATAGCCTCCTATACACACAATCTTTGAAACGCAATTTCCGACTTCACTCACTTCAAGTAATGGTAGGTTTGTCGCCGTGGGCGCATTGCACTTTGCATCTTCAGGCCTTCCGATATCCTCCACTACAAACACTGCGGACGATGCAGCAAGGTGTTGTTCCTCTACTATCGAGGACATAACGAGGCGAGGGAACGCTGTAATTCATGGCTCCTGTTGAAAATCACACGAAAATGAATTGATAAATAAAGTAGCTCAAAACAGCTTAAAAAAAATAGAATGGCTTCAATTCAAAGGACCACACCGTTCATGAAAACGTCTAGCACCGTGGCTTTACGACTGCACAAAACAAACAATATCTCCAAATTTTTGCCAAACTTTTATATAAAATCACGTTATCCTCGAGGGTTCCATTCGCTTGAATTTTGCTAATTGAAAATAATGGATGGAAAGATGTGAGAAGCACCTCTCGTTCCACTCCACTTCGCATAGTTTACTTCTTTCATTCCTTCTATTTAAACGTTAGGATAAATGCTGAGGTTATTGACTGCTTTTGACTTTTAACCACAATATTAATGCTTAAAGCTATCACTGGAAAATGCACTATGGCCTAATTTATGTTTATGTCTAACTCGAACTTTTGACTTCACTCGCGAAGGCATAATCAGCAAATACGTGATAAAGCTCTCAATTTGTACAATCATGAGCTATAGCGAATAAAGTTCAATCCAAGCTCACTTTTCCATTTTCTCGATCAGAAGATTTGCCTGGAAAGTTGAAGATCACGAGTACCTATCCTGAATTCGGGCAAAATCTCTCCTATCACATCAACCAAGGTCTGAATGAAACTGAACTTAAAAGTGAGTCAAACTGTAACTGAACTTGAAAGGTGAAAGCCATACTGTCAAAAAAAAATTTTTTTTTTAAGATAAGGATACATTTTGACTTTATCGATGCCAATTCTTCGAGAAGAGTTTGCATCGCATCTTCCGATAGCTGATTGACGTTTTCTAATGCAATAACGATTGTCTCCTGTTGAGAAGCCTGAACGAAGCTCGCTGCAGATAACATATAAATTATATACGACCGGTGAATCGTTCAATGATAAAACAGAGAAAACTATTTTTTGGAATGATATTTGCGCCGCCTTAATTTTGTAAACCTCTTTTTTAGTGATTTAAATTTCAAAACCCACAGCTAATTTTGTAAATAAATATGAAAGACAACGGATAGGCAAGAAAGTGAACTTTAAAACATCGATAATGTTCAAAATTAAGGTAAATAACCCATCATAGATACATCCAGGCTTTGTAAGCCATTATCGCAAAAATTTGCATAAGTAAACACCCATTCCTTTTATAGACTTTTTATTTCTGCATATTTTATTATTATCATCTCAAAAATAAATCCTAAATTTCTGATCTAATCAAATCTATTCACTTAGTTCCACTCACAACTCCAACGACAGTCAAAAAGTACCTTCAAAGCTCCACTAATCACCGATTTCCGCAAGCTTCTGCTGCAATTTACATAATGAACAGTGGTGAATAGAGTCTGTGAGAAGTTTCGAACGAAATGACGACAGTGGCGAAGATTTCCTTCAATTTAATAAGTTTAAAATTTCGAATAGAAAAAAATGTCATGATAATTCAACGGCGAACAAAAAGAAATCCTCCTATTTTTGGCTAAGTTTGTAAGGCTCGGCAAAACGAGGCAAAAGAAAGATATTTTAAACAACTTTTTTGAAAGATAAACTCAGAATTCCCTTCCCAACAGAAAGAAAAGCACGACCAGATCGGTGCCAAATTACAGCAAGAATCTAACATTAACGAAGAATATGCATAAAAAACTAAACCTGCTGCTAATAACCTCTCTCAAGCAAACAGCTGGGCGCGGCGATGATTATACAGCCCATAGATCCCAACGATAGCTAACAAAAACCTTCCGAGAATTTGAAAGTGATTTTTGGATGAGCAAAAATAAGCTGCTAAAGATGAATAAAAAAATCTACAAACACACAAATTATTTTTATAAACCATTCTTAAATTTATTCACAAGAAGGCATGGCAACTATTTTTTCATAATTTTTCGCCCTTGAAGATCTCATAATAATCACTTAAAATCCCACCCCCCCCCCTCCCCGGTCTCAAGCGTTGCTTCCTTACAACTTAAAAAAGTATAAAAACATTTACAATGATTTCAGAAGAGAACTGAGAATTAAATGAATACGAAAAACTTAACCACCGTTAAAATATTTCGCTGTCTCAAATATTCCATCGAACCAATACTCTCATTTTCTATACTTCTTTCCCGGATAAAACGCCTATATCGTGGCTTGATTATAAAGATACACTTTTCCACATATGTCCAGTTTTTGTGAAATCCGCAATCCTCATAAGAATACACAAATATTGAATTGGAATTCTGTTAGCATTAAATGAGTTCTGATATTTGGACTCTTAAGTTAGGGGAGCCATCACAACAACAGATTAATGATGCACTGATCTAGATTTTCAAATATGGGTCCCAATTTGGGCAAATTAACCCCTAGATCCCCCTCCCCGACAATTCAAGCAAATATGAAAAAAGAGGTCAAAAGAAAAAGTACCAACCCCTATTAGGATCTCATTTCCACCTAAGATTAGCCCCCACAGGTCAATCAAAAATTGGCTGCATATGTTAATCAGAAAACCGTAGTCATACGAATATTACAACTGCCATCATCAAGCATGAGCAGCAAAAGAAAAAAAAAAGAAATATTGACAAACGTGAAAATATTGTTGAAAGAAGTCAGAAAACAAACCAACAAGAAGCGGGAATTTGCCCAAAGACCACTGATGAGCGAATTCCATGCTGCAAAATATTATAAAATCGAGATAAAAGAATAATAAGGTAGCGAAAAATTTTCCAAAAGAAAAATAATTTTCAACGATGATAGGGAAAATGCGAGGAAAATTTAAAAGAAAAAAAGAAGAAAAGAAAACAACAAATATTCCCCACCCCCTTCCCCTCTTCTGGTCTCTGCATTGCCTAGGGGAAGCGACTATCTCTCACAGTCAAGAAACCAATATTAACAACCTAATTAAAAATAATGGAGAAATTTGCCCTAAACGTCATTCTACGCCTTCATCTGCGAACGAACAGCCAATATTACTAGTTGTTGCCTCAAGCGTGAAAGAGAATTACGAACAAACATGTTATAGGAAAGACTACTGCGCTTCTTATTTCATCTAAACTTCGAATCCCAAAAAATCGACTGGTTTTTCCGGCAGCTCATCACTGCTAATAAGAATAAAACGAGTGGAAATATGAAATGATAAACCGAAAAAGCCGATAAGAGAGAATAAATGGCACTCCACGGGTCATATAACGGATTACCTTATGTGAGGAAGTTCCACCTATTAGCCAATTTGCATTCCTCAAGCCAATTTCTAATGACTAAAAAAATCGCACATAAACGAAGACATGCGTAACTTATGCACCACGCTTCACACTAGGAAATAAGAAGTTCAAATCGCCGAAGTTTGAAGAGAAATTAAAAATTACAAATGCAAAGTACTCTCTGCTTCTGCTGACGCCAATTTTAGTATAACTCAAGAAAGTAATAAATCGATGTGCAGGTGAGATGAAACAAGAAGTTGAATCGACTGTTCATATATATATATATATATATATATATATATATATATATATATATATATATATATATATATATATATATATATAATTGAAAGTCTTTCTCTCACTTCCAAACAACAGTTGAACTCTTTATAAAGGAAAAATTTCCAGGTAATATTTTATTAATAAATTTATGCAAACCTCAATACGCGCGTTGGCTCCATAGCGATAAAAGCAAGTTTTAAGAGAATCGGTTTTCGACTTTCTTTCAACACCATAAATACCTTGCCACTCTGCAATGAAACTGTTATACACGGTAATATCAATACCTGAGTCTACGGAATGCGTTCGATTCTACCTCTTAGTCCCTCCTTAAAGCGGATGCATTCGTTTCTAGACCTCAGCTCTCCCTTAAACGGAATGCATTCGATCCAATCCCTAAATAAGTTATCTATATAAAACTGCGTTAGCCGCATTAAACATTCTTCGACGTTTCGCACAAATGCCTCTGCCTCAATAAAGTTTCTCAATAACGGAAAAACTTCAAATAGGATGATTTAGATCTATAAACGTCTAAAAAATTTCTGGTAGGTCTACCTGTACAATATATTCGAAAGGTGAATTAGTCTCAGTACGACGGACACATGAGTGAAGTACGGAGATGAGCTTTGGAACATGGGAGACGGATTTGTCTGCTTCCAAAATAAGTTTGGATTTGTGCGTTGCGGATGTGTCCACATCGTGCATCAACTTTGATACGCGCAGTGACGATTCGCCTGCTTCTGACATCAAAGCGGATAGTTCCTAAATAAAGTCGGCGATAAGTTGATCGAAATGAACAATTCAATTATATGAACCAGTGAATCCCTCACTTTGCAATCCTTCCTATAAAGGAAATTTGCGAATTCAATTTCCTGTAATGAACTCAAAGATCGGTGAATAGCTGTCCGCTCGGTGTCAAAAAATATTCATAATAGCAATACGTATTGATATAAAATAATAGCTGAATTTTGCTGTTCAAATAATAAGCGACTCAATGTAATTCTAAAAGCTTCATTAAAAGTGAAGTGAATAAACTCACTTGGCATAGTTTCTTATCGACATCGTGCTCTAATTGATTCACAAAATCGAATGGTCCAGCTTGTCGCATTCTTTCAAGTTCAAATGGAATCATCAATGTTTCACCATCGAAATTCGATAATGCAAGTACTCCATCGCGTTGTTCACAAATATCACGTAAACCAGGAAAACATTCACGTTTGAGAATTGTTATGCTGAAAATGTTTTTGAAGCTTCCAATTCTTAAACCTTTTGGGAATTGTAATCGTAATAATGGTGACGATTACTAGTAGAGTTTGCGATAACTCTACACAACGGCAGTTATGAAGTTCCAATATCGTTCTATGCGTTAATTGGTGAGATGTAATAATTAGATAAACAAATACATCCAAATATACGTCTATGTAACTTTCCCGAATTTTTCTATTTATAGATAACATTTTCTACCTATATATATATATAAGCAACCAAAATTCATTTTATCACTTCCTACGAAAAGTGCGATTCGTTGGGTATAAAAGCGCATTCTATGTCTCTAACAGAAATGATAATACCAAGATGCTTCTAAAATGTGAATTTAAGGTTTGGGAGCTTTCCGCCGTAAAATGGCAACATTTATCGAAAATGGGAAATGAATAGGAAATCAATAATAGGAAAAGATATAGGTACACACTTAGAAAGCACTACTAAAGGAATTCGAAAGCAAAGAAACATTGGAATTAATTAAGACAATCCTTTCAACGTTGTATTCCTCTTTCTTTCTTCCAATCCGAAAACTAAAAAAGACAGTCTGAACATTTTTTGAGGACAGAATTTATTATTCAGCTACGTAATAAATGTTCCATTGTAGCCGATTTTTATAAATAAGACAATGGATAGTACAACACCTCTGTCTAGGTAACATATACCTTGAAAACGCATATTCAAAAGAAATCGACTCAAGTTTCAGGAATTTGTGCCGGCACAATATTATTGGATCAGGAGAGCTATGCTCCAGGACATCTTCATTTTTTAAATTTCTCTAGAACACACACAAAATCGTTAGCCACGTTCTTTACCGTTTAAAGATGCCATTGCCAATAATCCTTAAAAATCGTTCAGGCGCCTTTCCTAGTTTCTTTTTTCTTATCGACTATTTCGCCACCATCCTCTTCCACATAGATCATCGAAAAAATTAATAACAGAATTCCAACCTTTTTGTGATATGAATATCAGAAAGAAGTCTGAGAAGATCTCCATCCGAAAGAAAGCACATTCGTGCTGATGAACGTTTCAGTAGATTAAGATAGCATCGTACACCCTAAAAATATTCTATTTGTAGATATTAATAGATGATTGCTTTGATAGAATAAAACTGCAAATATGAACTTATCCCCTCCCTTCTTCCTACTAGTGCAAAGAGCAATCCTATTTCTAATCTTTAAAAAGATGGAACGCAACAAAACAGCAAATAAAAAAGGAAGATATAGCGCTCTTTTAGGTGCAAAAAGGGGAACAGCGCCATTCTATGTGGATCAACAAAAGATCAACACCTTTTCTTAGCTATTAGGGAAGCATCACGCGGTCTTTTTAATTTTTGAAAAAATTTGGAATTCTTGTCGCTGAAGCAAGTCGATAAGAATGATAACGCAGAGACCATAGTAAGCGATAGGGGACGGGTTCATAAGCTCATCTATGTCGCGAACAGCAATCAAAGCCATTTTCCCAACTGTTTGATTATTTCTTCACCACGAAAAACGACCCTCAAGTATCCCTTCAAATGGGCTAAAAATTTCATTGACAAAACTTCAGGCACAAGTCCTATTCATTTATAAGACCTCCCCCCCCCCCGCACAGAGGCCCTATCCATCCCCTGGAAGGTCTAGAAAAATATCGTGATCAAGTCGGTTCACACAATTGAGATGAATGAAAGCATCCTACAATTTTTCAATGAATATAGCCTATCGAGCTCTTAAACTATAAGAACATTCAATAATACAAGCGGACAAATTAATCTCCGAAGCCGCAAAACACAAAGATGAGAGTGGTGATAAAATAAAAAAATATGAAATAAACTTTTAATTTTGCTAACATTGTTCATTTTGCCGATATGTTCATCGATAATACGAAGCCAACATCGTATATGTTTCCATCCACGAATGTTAATCACTAATGGATCAACTTTGAGTCTTTCTGCAATCTATTGATAGCCATTCACCAATTATACGAAAATTCACAACGATCCAAGGATTCATACCCTTCCAGAATAGAAAAATTGCTGAATTTCTAGATTAGCAGCGCTACTGAGTAGTTCATCTCGCCTCATATATTAGTTCAACGATGTATTAAAGGCCACCAGAAAAAAACCATTAATTTTCACTTTATACACATTTTACTAAAATATGTAACAGGATCAGCACTTTTTCGTGGACTCAAACAAATATAAATATATCAATAAACTCAGTAAAGTCGCATTTTCAGATAAGAAATTGGGGCGTAGCTTCGTTGCTCCACACCTTTCAGTTCTTTTCTCATTTTTGGTGTTTTTCCCAAATCTGTGCTAGGGTCTTAGAAAACTCTATCAGCCTCATTGCAAACTAGAAAGGGCGTAAAGGAATGCGTTGCCCCTATATGTTTCGAATCTATTCGTTAACAAGTGGCGCCGGTTGAAAATCAAAAATGCGCTGAATTGTTCCATTTGGTCTAAAAACACCAATTCCACCAAGTGAAACGATGTCCCAGTGTTGAACATCACTGATGTTTTAGAATGCAAAATGAAGACTATAATAAAAGTAACAAAAGCCATAAGTAAAAACGATTGTACCTTCAAATTTTTTCCAGTATTTCGCACATGTGCGAAACTCGGTGAATTCTTGTGGCATCCTTGCCGACGAATAACGCATCACACTTGCAAGACGTTTCCAATGTGTGAGGGATTTATGCCAATTAGTTAGGATCGATAAGACGAGATCAAGTTGTTCCGTCCAATTCCTAAAGCAATCAACTTGGTTTTAGAGATTTATCAACGATGCCTTTCAGGGAACTATTACGTGGAAGCCAGTATGATAGCTTTCTAAACGCTTGCATTCTCGAAATCGTCCGGAAATTCAAATAAAAAGAACAAAAAGGTTTTCTCAAATTTTCCACCCATTTTTTTACGCTCTTCAGACACTATTTTTGAAAAAAGACCAATATGGCGAGTTAAATTGGGTGGAAAAACTACTTACTTAGAGAAAGATCTGCTTCAAGGAAAGTATCATAGTACGCTGAGGTTACTTCTACGAGAGCGAAAGCATGATTGAACAAGTCAAACAAATAGAAACTACATAAGCTATTTTATGTCTTAAATAATTCGCACACTACAGTGAGCAGTTATAATCTCTATAGCACAAATTTAAATAAACTTACACAGTTTTATCACTCGACACTGTGAAAATAGCATCTTCAGGCTCTTTTGATGCACGCAATGTTCGTAGATTTGCATCAGCGGTTGCGATCAACGATCCTAGATTCTCCGGTAATGCGATATTCCAAAACGAGGAAACTTCCATAGAGAATACGGCCTGAATATCAGGAAAATTTGTGCTAAATACGGGCATGTAACAATAGATAAAGTTGAGTAAGCTGCTTATATCAAATCAGACAAGACCGAGAATACAGCGCTACAGAAATGAGAAAATGCTTGTGATAGGTAGGTGATCCAAATTCTTTAAGCACCTCACCCAAGCTTACTGGATAGCAATTCCTCTTCACTGATGTTGTTTTTCGTAACGATGATTCGGATAGCGTAACCACCAATACTGAATAACTTCTGATGTTTTCTTAGATATTTATTTGACATGACCGATCGTTATATGAAACTATTCTGGAAGGAGAAAAAAGCGGTAATATCAAAAGGGCTGTAGAATTGGGAGCGATCGCAGTAATCGGGGAAAAGAAAAGACGATAGCGAATGAAAGACTACACTAGAAATTCGCCTTCTATGCAAGGACGGTCATATATGGATGTCAAACGCATAACTGAATACCACAGTTTCAAGTGAATATTATCGAAGAAAAATTGAAAAAAATGACCATTCACCTCTTGCCAAAATGTAGAAATAGCCATAAGCTGATCGGAAACAACACCTTCTCGTTCAGCATTATAGGCGATTGGCTTTAGCTGATTTATAAATACATCCAATCCCAATTCGCAGATTTGCGCCACAGATGCCTCCTTATAACGAGATAAATCATAGCCTAAATTCAAGAATTTATTAGTCTTTATTAGTTACGTACTCGCAATGCTATAAATGCACCATCAAATCTATGAATATAGACGCAAAGTGCAAAAATATTTGCTAAATGACAATGAATTTCTGGCATGGACTGAGGTACAGAAAGAGGTGCACAATAATGCAGTAAATATGCAAAACGTACGACTACATCAATAAGTAGTAAATCGATGTGTGGAAAGATAGTCGAGAATAGTTTAGTCCAGAATAGTTTCAGCTTCATGAATCTTAACTGACTAAAAAGATAATAAGAAAGACGTCTGTCATTTAAGGATAAAGTACTGAAATCCAGCGGTAAATCTGCAAGACATTAATGCAGAAAGACAGAAGGGTTAATTTCTCGTAGCTCGTATATCCGACACGCTTTTGCATTGGCTTCTGTTCGTTGCTGTATTCACGGAATGCACCTATATTCAAGACTTATCCCATCAAATGCGGTGCGAGGGAATGAAGCGGAGAAAAGGTGAAAAACTTCCTTATCTTCTCATATCCATAAAAAGGACAGGTTTTGGGCACATTTTTGGGCACGTTAAGGATTGAACTGTATAGGATATACATTCTGCCAGTGAAACGATCAAGTAATTAATCAAAATGTGTTTTCTAACAACAGTTTTTTGTTGCTTGTCCTTATCTCAACTCTTGAGCTGGATGGAGCGATAAGGCGACAAACGATAAGGGGTGATTGGACGGTAAAAGAGAAGGGTTGGATTTTCAGCGGAAGAAGGGCGAAAAAGGTGAAGGGGAGCATGAACGGTATTATTTGTGAGCATATGTGCGACTGCTTCGCTGTTCACTCCAGAAGTCTTTAAGGTGGTTCAAACAAATTGAAACATTTGGACTATTTTTCACTAAAAGTTTTTTCCGGAAGAGATTTTATAATAAATAAGAGACGTGCATTGAACAGCAAATATTTCACGGTGCATCGACAGAATGCTCCGGTCCTTGAGGACTTATATTCCAGATTGGCCCATTGTCAAAACCAAACAGTAATTGGAATTGGTGCTTACCGACAATTTCCGACATTCGCAACCAATGTCGTTCCATGAAACGAGGGCATGCCATTACTTCGAGCACGGCAAAGTTCTTCTTGAATTTGTCAGCTTCATTTCGTGCCTGAAATAGAATTTTATGACCTCTTACTGAAGAATGTCGTTCAGTGTTAGTCTGAATCATATTCCTTCTCTCTTCAAAGCTGAAACCACTGGCCACATATAGTTTGAAGACTGACAGCTCTGCGCATGGATCTGCGGCCGTGAAATTTTCAGCTGCACTTCAAAATTCATCAGCTAGAAAGCAAATGAATATATTGTTTTATAGTTTTCCATAAAGAAAACTATGGAGAGGATGACCTCGTAAATCGAAGCCCTTTCCGCTCTTCTTTCCTCTTTCCAATCCTCCACCTATCCTTGAGTATCGTGCCGAATTTGAAAATCAAACACAACTGTTACTAAATGTCCTTGGATCAGAATGGCCCTCCTACCCATCTCCTCACCCATTGCTTCGCTTTCAGCTTCTTTGTAAACCGGTCATACCATCAAGACATCATTTGCAATGTTGCAAGCTATTATATTCACAATCAAAATTTAGTAATTCTGAATAAACTGCTGCTGAAAATATTGCCAATTTTCTGGTGAATGTAAACGATGTCAACAACTCTAAGTAACATCGCCACCATTAAGCTTAAAAAGCAACTATGAAAATCAATCATTGCTTCACAACTCTTCACCATATAAATGGATCATCGCATCAACCGAACTACGCTCTTCATCATACAAGTAAAGATGGACCCGCGATATACTCTCTGAGGTAATACTGCAACAACAGTAATGAAAGTCGTTAGAGCAATTTAACAAATGATTTGCATAAATTGAAAGAAAATTTTATTTTCTTCCAGATTTACTTTCAAAATTCTATGTTCTGTACCTAATGCGTTGCATTACTTTATAATCATAGTTACGTAATAGACATAACTATAGTAACACTATGAAAAGATATAAACGATAGCACTTTATCAGTAAGAACTATTGTAAAGAACCTGTAGGATGAAGTGTTTAGCAGCTCTTTGTGTGCCCAACAATCCCTCAAGCGACGAAATTTCTTCCATATGCTCGTCAAGCAATTTGCGACTACCCTCAACATCTGCATCGATACGTCTTCGCGAAAAGAATTCTCTGCAAAAAAAAAGTTAGAGTTTCATTCAAATAACCAAAAAAACTCTAAAAACCGATTATTGCAGCACATTGAATAGTTGAATATCTGAAATTATAACATCACATCGCTATAGGAAACAAGGTGATACAAAATGAGATGGCCTATGATGCAATCGCAAAGGAAACGACTTTCCAGTATGCTGCGTTGTCCCACTGGATTAAACGATCGGTGCGATTCTAAACCAAAAAGTGCTAAATCAAGAAGAGAGTGTGAATCATCCACACTAAAAGATGAATGCTATTCATAAAAAATGATAGAATTAATTATGAAGAATAAAGCATGCGATAGAGTTGTGAAATCAGGAAAAGAAATATTGATAGCAAGAGACAGCGGTTGAGCTCATAAAAACTGCGCAGCAGTAAGCATGAATAATGCAGAAATTAAATACAGTTGAATTGGGCTCATGAATCCATTTGGTAACGTAACGTCATTGTAATGTAGAATAACGTACCGCTGATATTGTTGAAAACGTTGGGCACTTGCGAACAGATTCGACATCGTCGTAACGTCCTTCATTAACGCTCGTATTCTTAGAACCTCTGTCTGAGGTATATCCACTACCTGTAATCACTATAGTTAAATAAATGCGCAGAACGGATGCCAGGGAAGCTAGCAAGATTGTTTAGGAGAAAAGAAAAGAGAGCGAACCGAAGCGAGAGGGAGGGTGGTGGAAGGGGAGGGGAGGGGGAATAGGTGGGAGGGGATATTATCGACGAACAACTCCGCAAGTTTCGTTCAATTTATTTGTTATTTATTTACTTATTTACTTTTTTTGTTTTAGAAAAAAAACCATGAAAACTCGAAGACCCAATTTCCATTCTCCGACCACAATATCACATACTTCATGCAAATTATAGTATGAAGTGAAATATTGCAATTAAGCTGCCTCAAAAAATTTCAATACATAAGATGCCTAAAATTAAAATATCATAGAAAGGCTCTATCCATGAGGGTTAAAAATCTACTTTACAACAATGAACCAATGAAATCGACACAACACCTCCAGTATTCATCACGCAACAGCGAGGCAGCAAATGACATGGAAATTGTGCGATACCCCTTGTTGTGCAAAATGATATGTCTCAAAGTGGTACACCTATGAAAACGGGAATCGATGCGAACTGAAAAGGTGATCAATGAAATCATTAAAGTACCTTTAAAACGGCTAGCGAATTTGCTTGTATTTACTGGAAAGAGAATAATGGAATATTTAAAAAACCTCGATGTGCAAAAAAAGAAACAAAAAAAAACATACACGTTCGAAAGCGTTCAATGAATCAACTTCAGCACATAGTTGCTGCACAATAGGCACAATTGAACGCATATGCTCCATATATTCATCTACGTCGGCTGGATTCGTAAATGTTTGAAGTAATTTGAGATGCTCGATGGATTCACCAACTTTTGTCAGCAGCACTTTCTGACGACTCTAAAATTAAAGCAAATAGACTGCTCTTTAATGTTTAGAGAATTGAAATTTTTAAATTCCAACGCCGATGCAACGTTTTCAATTATATTTACGGCAAGCAGCACCAACAACCACCAAATCACCCCATAACGGTGAGAACCGTTATCTTATACACGGCACACATAACATATCATCCTCTAATTTCTAATGCTTCTTCTAATCCCCAAATAATCCTTCTTCTACTGCTAGCTTCAAACAATCCTTTTTTTTAACCAAGTATATGAGATACTTAACACCCACAGCCTCGAGCTAATCACCTAAGAGGAAGGAACACAGGTAGTTGTGTTGCTACATGGATCGTCAAAGAATGTGTTTCAGCAACCCGTTCATTACTTTTTTCGGCAGCTGCAATGGCCATAACACTGTTTAAATTAGACTTTGCAAGTGAATAAGAGGACATAGTTACCTTAACAAATTGAATGAACAATGGAAGACGCTTCTTAAAAAAGAATCCATAATCAGCGAGTTGACGAGGGAGTGCCTTTCGCACTGAAGCCACTTTGGTGACCAGTTCGTGCTCTTCTGCATCCAGCGAGATAATCTGGAACTACCTTCGATTGCAATATGCTCTGAGGTGGTCTCCTTATTTTTGAGGAAAACGACTTTTGAGAAAATCAAATTAAAAATCGAATTGCCAAGTTTGGGATGCTAGAACTGAAAATTCCCTAATCTAATACCATAACTACATTAAATCCTTCGTTCTTTATAAGTCCGCGTCAGACGTAGCCGAAACCGTTTTACCGCCAGCTATTATCTCCTTATATTGATTTCAGAGTCTCATAAATCTTCACTTTTTTCTTAATTCTAGTTCAGCTGGAAAAATTCCAAATTAAACTTGCCGCACAAAATTCAAAGAATTGAATGCTTAAAATAATAACCTCAGAAAGATAATGCATTCTATCGAAGAGAGCAACCAGTCTATCGATAGCATTCGAAACTTGCCCTTCATCCCATAAGCGTTGAACTTGACCCTAAATTTTATATCAAGTAGTACAAATTTATTTCATGCAAGCAATAAGCATCTTAAAAGTGATTTCATGAAATATTATAGGCCAGTAAAGGAGGTTTATTTGAACAAATAACAGAGGTATATATGAATTCCTGACACCTCGATGGCAATATCTACTGTGGAATGGGAAGATTTGTAATGAAATTATAGATGTGCCGTCATAAATCCTTTTCACGCGACCCTAACACTCTATTCGTTTTAATTGGTTACAAGGCGATCGGCACGAACTGACCGTCTAAAGATCCCCCACAACTGCACGGATCAAATGTCCCTATATTCCAACACGACTGGCAGATCACAATTACTATATATAAGCATAGATACATATACATGCACAAACATGATGCCACAAATGCACTTTCATATCTTTTAGTCAAGCTTTCGTTTTTCAACATTGAAACCTATTGTCGCGCCTTTCCGATTTCCATTGCCCTCGATGAAGATAATAAAACAAAGGCGCTCCTATAAAAGAATCGGCTTACCTTGTTTGTGAGCATCGCAATCGGATCGAGCGAACGAAAGAATAAAAGTTTGCTAAAATTGGAGAATATTTCGGCCAATTCGAGTACTGATCTGAAATCATTGAATTCCATTCATGAGGATACAATGAAATTGCACTTCAATTACTCTGAACAAATCTATTTCCACTGGCTGCCAATTTGAAAAAAAAGGGGAAAAAACAAATAATAATAACTTTCTCCTAGAATTTGCTCTCTACAACAGGGAAAACGATAACAAATATCAGAATATTGGATTCAAGCTGCTTTTAGACCGTTCATTTTAGAATGTTCACCAGTAGCAAAACGCATCTTTACATCCGTTGATTAACTTGGTGACTAACTGAACGAAGAGCTCAAATAAATTTTGATTAGATAGCAAGTAAACATTCATAGAACAATATTAAAACTGGATGGGCTCTTCCAATAGACGCACAACTCAACAGCTACGTTTGGTTTTAGGGGGAATTAAATAGGCAACTCATCGGATAAGCATTGAATAAATAAGGAATGAGCGGTCAGTTAAATGCATATATATATATATATATACATATATATATATATATATATATATATATATATATATATATATATATATATATATATATGAGCACTCAAAACCTAGTGATGGCAAACCCCGATCGATTATCCACTGGGCAGAATTTTGACCAGTGGTTACCAGGTACTACTCACAATACTATCACGAATTAAATTACTTCACAAAAGAGTTATATAAATTCATCTTCCAATAAATCAGGGATCCCTTAAGAATTATTTAGGAAAGTAACATATACCTTGAAGTGTTGTTAAATTAGCAGAAACTACAGTTAAAACAAAAGTAAAGGGAACAAAACGTGGAAGAAAAAATACACAACTGAATCACTAGATAAATAGCCTAAAGATGAGGCGATAGATGCTTTAGATTTGGATGAAAGAAATGCCTGAACGAACCTCTTGAATTGCTCCTTGAGTTGCGTTGAGCATTTCCTAATCATAAGCTTTGCCCTTTTTGTCGCCACTTCCCAAACATTCGACATATGGATGCAGAAGATACCGCTTGTTATCGTCTATAAAAATACGTTCATAACAAGAATAAAATAGGTTTTAAGGTTGGATTCGTTAAATCTGCCAATTATCTCTCTAAAACTACATTCAGATAAGCGTTCGAAAAGATATAATTTCTGTTATATCAAGAAATCACTCAAAAATGAACTCTTTCAGCAGTGACTCTTTTATCAAGCAATGAGACTAAACAATAATGCTCATTCCTTTTCCTGTAATGTATATTTCATGAACATAAAAAGGATCAGTCTATAACTTTTTGTTAGCCTACAATGCTTCAAAATGTCAGCTTTTTGCATATTCATTGCCATCCAAATAATTATAGATGTCCCTCCGAAATACAACTTTACAAAGATTCGTTGCTAACACCATGGTGCTGCTCCGCTCATAAGTCTTTTCAAATTGGAGCCATAATCTATAAGTTTTTAACAGCAAGGAACTACCCTCTACTATGAATAGTTGTGGAAAATGTTTAAACTAAATAATCTAAAACAAGCACAATGAAAAATCAATGAATAACAGAAGATAGATGCCATGGTGCGGCAAGTATTGCCCCATAAAATATGTTTCCGAACCAAAACTTTCGAAGGCAATATGTGCAGTAATCAAGCGCATTAGCCAATGCAACTTCTGCAAAGATAGCAAACATGAATCCTTTTTTTAATAAAAATGCAAATTTGCATCCTCTGACTATTGAAGCGGGATTGAACTCTATACTAAAGTAATACATACACTCCAATACATTGAAACGGTACCTCAGGACACCGTGGAAGTTTGAGTAGCAGATCACGTGCTTGACTTACTCGATCCATCAGATATCTCTCAGGAGCGTCTTCGCCGATCTGTATTCCTCGAAAATATTCAACTGAGAAGCGCAAATCATAGAAGAACAATAAATCCTTAGCCAATAATAGAAAATTTCCAAAAGTATTTGTATATGGCTATCACTTTCACATTGAAACACCGTTCACTAATAGATGAGACCACATAGCGTTTCTATAAGCTACGATAACTAAATTATGCATCCCAAAGAAGTGCAACAAAAATTAATCAGTTAGCATCTGCTGCATTCAGAAAACAAAACACTGAGATGGGGCTAACCATATCATCTTCTATGAGCATCATAAATGGAGCCACTTCCGATCTTCGTTGTATTGCTTCGACATTCAACAACTCATCAATCGTTTCCGCACATATTGCTGCCCATTCGTCAACATCTTCACTGGCGAAACGTACCCGTTCCTGATGAGACGCTTCCAGAATTGGTGCCTAAATTCATGGCTTCCTATATGAAATGAAGTGATGAAGATGACTAAATGGTGAGATAAAATATTCTAAATCTTTAACAACGTTCGCTTAAAAGCATAAAATGTTCCAAGACAAATGAGTTACTCTACCTTGTTTGAAATACGATTGTTAATCATGGAATGCGTTCATTATTCCACACCTCTAAGCAACAAATAAAAACTGTTTAATCTGAGCGACTATTCGTCAACAGTTGCATCCTTCGAAAAAGAAGCACACCACATAGGCTGCCATGACAATGTTGGTTTGCAAATCCAGCCTATTAGCCTTGTCAATTAGAAATCCCCATATAAACACCCTCAATTAGAAATCTAACTCGCTATAAAACAAAACGTGATTAAGGAAATTCTAAGGTGGACTCAAATAAGAGATAACTAAACCAACCCAGTATAACCGCCACAAGCCGTTATCAACAGGCGATTCGTTACTAACAGACGCACATACTCACATATAATGAACGATGCTAAGTGCTGTCTTTGGAGATGCGAGATCTGCTAGAATTGTGGCGGAATATTCGCAGTTGCCATTAAAATGCAACGCAGTGCCACAAATCAAAACAGCACTCGCTACTCATATTTAAATCACAAAACAGCACATTTGAGGCCGTATGCATGAAGGCTTAGCTTGTGATTCCCTTGAATTGCACTGTTAATTTTGAATCCTGAACAATGGAGGATCAAATTTTCAGGATGTCAGTGGCAAAATGAATAAATGAAAGAAATGAATCCATCATAGATATAAGAAAATCGATAGCAGCGAAAATATAACCAAGAATAACTCCACACAAAAGACTTACTTTCAAATCGAACTTGATTCTCTCTATAGGAAACGTTATTCTTTTGTCGTCTAAATTCCCATCGATCTCAATGATGTTTTGCTAAAATTTTTCTTATTAGAACTAAACTGCAAAAAAATCTTTAACTTTATTGGAATAACTGACAACTACAATTTACGCTTAGGAAACAATTTAGGGAATATTCAATGCGCTATCTACTTCAGAATTCCTAAAATTAAGTTCCTTGCTCAACAATTTCGTATAAAACTTTTGAAAACCATGCGATCTCGTGAATAGAAGCATTTCCATAGCTCCCCCTCTGAGGACTACTTTCACGACCACGATTGCGTAATAATAAAAACAACTATTTGAGACTATAACGGCTGTGCTTTTGCTACCAATAAGAAATCGGCAGCTTTTCAGTTACTCAGAATGGACTTACAGGAGAACATCGACTATTTTTCCACAAAACCGGCTTGATTTATGCACAATATTCATGCTGCAAGACCTAGCTGTGATGGATTTCAACCCCCGAGCTATAGTAAACAAGAAATGTGGAAGATTATCGACGTTGAGAGGAACAACTTCTAGAACCGCGGCCAGCAACCACTCTGAATTTCGTTCGAGTAGATAAATTAAATACGAGTATGAAAATATAGGCAGAAAAAAGTGTACGTTTAAAAAAAATTGTAAAATGTGCAGTTTGCAAGTACTCCAAACATCTGTGAGATATTCATTTGCTTTTGTAAATCAATAACAGTCTCATCTATACAGTTTTCTAATTTTTTTTTTTTTTTGTAAAAATAATCTTTTGTAAATGGATGCGATGATAGACCCTCAAAGAAAACTAGCCGCTATAAAATTTGATGGTCTCATATATTTACGCTCTCGAGCAATCATTCCAATCCGCTAATATGAAGTTTTTCGAATGCCTTTACGGCGTATGAGACTTAAATCGAGTGGCAGTGATTTCATTTTCGGCTCAAAAGCATTTCAAAGGAAATCATTAATACAGAGCAATTGCCTCTAACGTTTGAAGCGTTTTATCAAACACTAACATAGTTGTCGAGAGCAATAAGATATGCCTGGATTGCTGCATAGGCGGCTTTAGTGCATTCATGCGTAAGCACAATATCCAACGACCGTTTACAACGACGCGATAATGCAAATTGTGGAAGTACTCTGAAAGTTTCATTCATATTCCATCCTAATATAAGAAATAAATTGAACCACTAACCAAACCCCATTCGCTTAATTTCAATTTTGATGAATGAATTTCAAGAATTAAGGCAGTCAACTGGCAGCATCTCGATGAGATGTTTAGAAACTCAAAAGTTAACTCGGCAAATAAGAAAAGAAAAAATATCCTCACCTACCTCACAATAAAAAATTTCAATTATCAATTAAGCTCATTTAGTTAAATGCTAGCATGCAACTAATAATTCGAATAAAATGAGCATAAAATAATCCACGCTAATCGCTGTCACAAACGTGAACTATCAGCGCAACTTTTAAAACTAAATCAGTAAATGGTGATAGCGATCAGTAGAACATCACTAAGAACTTATTGAAGGCTAATAATTCAGCCAATTTAATGCTGTAAATTACTTTTTGTCGATATCGTTTTGAAATGCGTTTATTTGTGCGAAAAGGTCGACTCGCAGTGATGAACTTGTTATTGGCTTAGGCAAGTTCAGCAACTCGATCGAGAACATTTTACCTTGCCTAAAAATAAACGTAGTGCATTTAAATCGACAATCTCACAGCAATCCAATAACATAGTAATATTGCAATCGTAGTGCAGGACATGGAGACATGAAGGGACATGGCCTTGGAATACTGTATGTAGTATTGGAGTACTGTAAAACAATTGCACTTAAAACTATGGAGTGGGGCTTGTGCTCTAGCAATTCGGATACCAACAAAACGAAATAACCTCGAGTCGATAATTCCATATATCTGCGTTCGTATGAGGTGTGGTTCTGCGACGGAAGCAATTGCTCGCTTGACCTTTTCATTACTGCACGGCTTCGCATACTCTGAATACAAATAACATCATCTTTCATTGTTCTTTTCATTAAGGTACTGATGCAATGACTTCGCTACTATCCCATCCTTAGTGGAAGATTTAGATCGTTTTAATGGATTCAGATCCAGACCCATTCCATCTTTTGATTTTCTGAAGCCTTAAACATATCAATAATGTAGTACACTATATTTCCGACGAAATATTACGATACAATATATTCCTATGAAACACTATGATACCAGGTAGCAAGGTATCCGTTTTGATAATCGCATAGGAAATGAGCAAACAAATGAAAATGTAACACAAAGACGTCGAATCGTATAAAATACTTTTTGCGATGATAAAGCTCGCTTATCCTTGCAAGCTTGCGATCGCTGATCATTGCTGAATCTAATTAACTGCATAATAAGAGAAAAAATTATCGTGGATGAGAATAGAAATCTAGAAATCCCACATCCCAAAGAACATCAAATCTAACACATACACTAATCTATCCGTCGTTCCCGTCGATTAATAAGCAAATTTTGATAGAATTTGACTTCAAAACATTCTAGCAAGTTACATTATGAGTTAAGATCAACATGCTTCAACACTCTCCCCTCCTTTACGGTAGCAATTCAGAAATGCACCAAACCACTAGGAAATTAAGCAGTTATATGGGAATGATATATAAAGTAAATTCAAAAAAAAAATTCATTTGATTAACCTGCAATAAATTTATTCTTCTCGTTCGCATCGCTCCGGTATTCTCCAAGATAAAAGTGTAGTAGTGCAGAGCGCTCGGCTGACCATATCCATTCTAGACACTCTTCGGCGATGCGCCTCTCAACAGAACCAAATTCGAAGCGTAGATGTTCGTCGATTCGTTCGAAAGGATGCTTCGAACAAATCCAATACCATATATGCTGGAACGATAAAGACTCGTTGTTATAGCTAATTTTTGCATAACTATACCATAGTTTGGCTACTCTATGAACCTTTTATGTGTAGACAACTACATGTGATAAAATGGTTGTTCTCTGCAGTAATGCCGACTAATTCAATAAATACCTAATTCGCCAACTTGAAATCATGTATGCAAATTACAACTGATATATGAAAGCTTGGATCAATTTTCAACGTAATTTTTTGAAGCAACAGCTACTCATTTCATCTTATTAACGTTTTTCGGTATAATTATAAGTGCATCATTGATTTTAGATAAATCTAAATAATATTACTGACTTTGAATGAAATATATAATCAAAGGGTCAACGAACTTGCAACAAACATTCACACTCCCAACAGCTTCATTAAACGTTGCCTCTTGCATTCTACAATCTGGTACCACTCCCCATTGCAGTAGAAGCAGCTGCTGCCCATGAATATCAACTGCTTTTATAATTAACAATACATCAGCACTCGTTACAGCGAAGAAAATGTCGACCATCCGACCCTATACTCTTTGGATTTCCCCCGTATATTACACTATATTAGTGCAATAATATCAACAAAAAATTGCAGAAATATTCCATTTTCGGAGCTTTGCAACAATTCAACATAGATGTTATCGCAATCAATGAGATAACTTACGGCGAATGCAAGATCTTCGTTCAATGCTTCTGAGCGAATTTTCGACAGACGTTTGCGCACCTTTGTCTGTTCTCTTAGCCAACGATAAAATTGCACTCTAAAATATTTTTTTATTCTACGCAAAGTGATAGCTATTTATCTAAATTATTCCTGAAACAAAAAAAAAGAAACAAACAATCAAAAAAAAAAAAAAAACAAACAAATTATTGCAAGTGTTTGTTTGCGACTGGGATGGAGACCACGAATCTGTCATCTTCAAAACAACCGTCTCTTCAAAAAACATTTCCTCCAATTTAAAACGCCATATTATTTTACAATATAGTTTATAACACCATTTAACAACAACTAATGTTACAATTTGTAACACATTCTCTCACCAAGTATCGTCTCTTCTTGCTGAATATAAAAGGAGTAATACCGCCATGAATGCAAGAACAATGATTCTCAAATTTAAAGAAATTCCGTTCACTTAAACAAAGAAAGGAAAAATAAAGTGAGAGCAGATAATTTCGAGAATGAAATGAGCAAACATTGAATGCAAAATAATGGTTAAGAATGAGACATAAATGTTGACGTTTCGATCGATCAGATATGAATTCTCGGGGAAAAAACTTACTTGCCTATAACCACGAAAAGTATTTCCTTTGTGCATCGATCTTCCTGCGAAAGTGTAAGCACCCTCCATGGAAGAACTCAAATTACAAATGAGATCATAAATACACGGGTCTACGGAATGTTATAAATCACAGCCTTACTACTCTTTCTTGATCCTCTATCTCAATCATCACGCACAGCTTGAAACAGTGTATTTCTATATGATACGAAAACCATATTATAATATTTTCATTGATAAATAACTGCTTGCAATTACTAACCGCGCTATAGGCTCTCTTCTTCGTTTCCTTTCTTCGATTTCTTTTTCCCATAGTTTCAATACGTCGACACCTCTATCGACAGGTGTCAACGGGTGAACAACAAACACCTGTCGTGTAAAGCGAACTAAAAACACATCTTTGCGCCGGATATATTTTAACGTGGCTAGTAATTGAATAGCCTCTTATCAGTGAGACGTCATATTCACATTCATAGTAACAATAAGCTAGTTATGAAAGCATCGAGATGTTCAGTAATAACAATACGACAATGTGGTCTTCGTGCCCGATGGTTGTGTGTGCGTCTGGTACTACCAACCTAAGTCAATTGACGCCATAGAGGTCATGGCATCCATTGACGCCACATCCTCCTGTGTCAACAGCTGAGCTGATTCACTAATCTGCTAAGCAGTTGTAGCCATTCAGAGCGCTCTAAGAACTGCATAAATTTTACAGCCGATTAAACTTATGCTTCCCAAAGGTAGAATGGAGTGTTAATGTTGCCAACTTCACTCTAGCCACTTTAAAATAAGCATAAACGACTATCCAGTGAATCTGCATAAATCATAAACTGCCTATTCTCGACCAATGAATGATTCGCTGCTTCCTCTCTTTCCAACGACCCAGGACATATAGTTAACAATCCACGAATGTTTCATTAAATCGTTGTTCGAATATAATTAAATATTTCTGTGCGCATCAGAAATAGCCCAATATGCGCACTGAACATTATAATATCAAAACATCAATCAATGCTGCTAAAGAGTAGCATTCCAGTTCATAAAGTTTCTAAATAAATGATAAACTTACATCTAATTTCCTTTGTCTCTAGCACTGGTAGGTTGCTCATTGCAGCTATAACCATCCGATATCCTTTCCGGCCACCGTTTCTTTTTCGAGCATCCTGAAGGAAACCAAACACGTTTAAGAGATAAGACGGATCGCTCGCTGATCAACGAAAGGAGAAGATATGCAGCAGCGAAATGACCAGAAAACAGCCTCCAAGCCGTTTTCAGTGCAAACCATCATATGAAAGTCAATGATGAAGGTTTTCAGTAACATTTGCGGGCAAAAGTATGGGAAAAATGAAATATCTTTAAAGTTTTGTCAATTTTCTACAGAAGTGTCAGGCCAACACCTAAAAGAACGAAGAAGGCGATATGTGGATGGCAAGGGATCCAAGGCATTTTCCTTCAGCAGAATTGGTTTGATTGATTACATGGATTGTCCATCATCAAATTCTTCCACTCAAATATAGCGTTTACAAACTTGTCTCACTGCCAGGAATTCTGACTTTCTGCGCTTATCTTTTCTCAAAATATTCCCAGCTCGTTTTCCGGCTTCCTTAGTTTATATTTAAAAAGCTTTGCTTGGTCCTACTTGTTCACAATCATGACTATAAAATCTCTCTACTTAAGCAAACTTAACCAGTGCAACAGTGCAAAAAGTTACCCTCTTACAAAAACACATCGTGAGCACCTTGAGCAGATCCAAAACGCTTCATACAATTTCCGGTCCTACCTTATTAGAAGGTGCAAATAAAAAGCAGAAATAAGCATCACTTAAGTAGACACCTTCCATAAAGTGATTTGCGCTGCTTGGATAAGCATGTTCTTACGCAACAATGACCAAATGCCTCAAATATGCGAAAAAAAAGCACTTCATTACCGCAGAATCACTATTGCTTTATCGATCATTTATAAATGCATCAAAAACGTTGCCACTATTCCATACTTAAGAGACTGAAATAACCGTTTAGATCCGAGAAAAAAAATCACTACAAAATAGGTTTATTTCATCTCATTCTACTTTCGTTTTTGGTCTTATATTTGAGAATCCCTGAAGTTTTGAAAATGAATAAAGCAAAATTAAGTGAGAAAAAAAAGCCATTTAAATTGAAAATTAAAGGATATCAATAAATTAGTGAGAGTGACAATAGCGATACTGTCTATACTTCAATGGAAGCGTTCAAAATAGAATTGAAGAAAAATATAACGAAAAAAATTATTTATAAAACTCAAATGTTAATAATCTTTTGCAAAGATTGGTTATTTTGCAATTCCTCAAGCATCTTCGCCTCCTGATGATCTGAATATGATACCTTTCCCATTCATCTTACAGACCGAAACCTCAGCAAACACAGATTTAATCGAAGGGAATCTAGGCGAATACCGATAAGCTAAAATAATTAAAGAAAATATTTCAACCCATAATAGTGATCGCAAATTATTATCAGCATTTGAAGTGATCAAATAAAATAGCCATATACATATAAAAATATATTATTAAATCCCTTATCCCTTATATCTATCAATATTCCATGCGACATCATACTACTCGCTTTTCAAATTATAAAACTCATTTAGAAAATGACCCTCAAAAAATTTTCAACCTTTACCTCTAAAACTTTTCAAGCGCACATTTCACCTCTTTCATTAAAACAAATCGCCTAAAATTAATAAATTTCAATGATTTTTTCTATCTCTATGAGCTTTATAAATTAAGACAACAATTGTGGAATCGCATCAGGAAGAATGATGAAAATTCTTGGGTTTCTAGGAAAATTCAGGCCAAAGTTTTTATCAAATGGTCACTCATAAGAGTAAGGAATTTCGAACAAGTAATGACCTTAATCGAAAAAAAACTATTCACTGCTTTATTCCACTATTTTCCATAAAACAACAAACAATACCCATCGTAATAAGCTGAGAATAAGGAAACATCGCTCTCTCTGTTCTTCGAAAACGGCGCATTTCTTTTCGATAAAAGATAGAAGCAATTCATATAGAAGATAAGTGGAAAAGCTTTCTTACATTTTTCTTTGTTGTCCACAAACGATTTAACGCTAGCGATAGCAATTCCCAATGGGAAGAAGGAAAAAATTAAAAACAATTAGCTAGTGGGCGAGAAAATTTTTAAAACACAAATTATGCAATAGCACAATTGGCGACAAAGACCAAAAATTCTTTCTTCGCCTCCCGCCAAGTATGAAAAAAGGGGATGGTGATTCCAAGTTAGACGAACGCAGCTAGATGTGAATCGAAATCAGCGTAACGACCCGATTCTCCTTATCGGCGCAAATCGAAAACGGCCCCACCTGGGCCAACAAGCACCTCAACGATACGATGAAGACCTCCCCGACTCGTACCCCAACTCCAAACGAATGAAGAAACACACTGAATCAGAGTGGGCAATAACGGTTCTTATATACCCAACTCATAGTATCAAAGCGCTACATACAAGAGCAAAACATAGTGCACACTATTCAATGGGATAGTCCAGTTGCTCTACCATTATGGTCGAATTGTTCAACGATCAAAACTCGTTACATCAGCAACCACTTTTTCCCTCGTCCAAGTGGATGACTGATGGTCGAAGTATACTCAGCCAATTTATTGACTCAATCAGATCTACGGCTACATATTTAGGGATAGAATGAGCAAAAGCATACCACCACCGTCAGCATCCACAGATTCTGAATTCTGTGCACTCAAAATATGGTTACTACAACGCTCAGAATTTCTCGGTATTCCATGAGTCGCCCTTTATGAAACCATAGTGAGGCAAATCTGTCGAGCAAAGGAAAACGCGCTAACGATAACCCCAAAAACGAACACTTCGAGCCTCCACATGCATAATTTGTTGCTTCCAATAAACATGACCTATGAACTGAGATGCACCATATTGAGCTGAAAGTTTGCAGTAAAAAAAACTTATCATGCTTAATCCGAAGAAAAAAAAAGCATAGATTTATCAAGTGCAGAGAAGAATTTTGTTTAAAAACTACTTAGTTTTTTTTATCGAATTCTTGTGGCATCGTTATGAAACCTTCATGAAGAACACTGAACATTGATCTGTGCCAGTTGATAAACAATATTAAAACCTAAACTCTACTTAGTATCTAGTAATGGCATAGCAAGTAGCAATATTAAGCTTGATAGTGTCTATTCATTTGATGAATAACTGCAACTTGAATTAAAGATGTGAAAGGTGCAATTGCTTATCTCTTAGTGATACTACTAGACAACAACGTGTCCATGTTAAAAATACTTGCGTTAAAGAAAGACATGAATCGCCCATCAGTGATCACTTCATTCAACAATGTGCTAGCAATTAGCAACGGTCCTAAAGAAAGCAATTAGAAACAAAATGTGAGTGATCTTATAATCATCGATCAATAGCACTAATTCTGATCGGCGAAAATGAACGATTGAGTCATAACGCATAACTGAATAAATCATAACAACCAACATTTACTTCAACGATGATAAGATCAATTAGTGCGGATCATCACTCTAACAATCGATAATTCGACGATGGCTATTAATTGTATGTGCTGCAGTGATCATCGACTATGAGCAATCATACCTATAAGCAAATATGAATCGATCGTCTAATTCTAAATTTTACTCAAAAATCACCATAAGAATTCTATGATGCCGAAATTAATCTTGTTGGAGAAATCGGTAAGTCGTCGATTTTCCACTTTGTGGATTAGCAGGCAATCTCCCATTCATTTCCATCCTCTATATTGAATATCGCATATTCGATGAATTCACCACTCTCGTTGATGAACTCTCGATTCGGACAGCTGTCCGATTCTCGCATCGGTGCCTTCCTACGTGAATTACCTTTTTGGATGGGAAAAAGGAGATAGAGATATAAAGATGTATTAAGCCAGACAATAAAAAAAAACAACTGCAAAATAGCAAAAATTGAAAGATGGATACAAAAACATGCAAACTTTCAAAGCAGAACAGGGACGATTAGGTACTCAAACTAAGTGGATGATGTTAGCCAATGTTCCGCTGGGATCAGGTATCCCCACGGCAATATTCAAATCGCGTTTTTTTGGACAGCACTATGGATTATTCGCTTAAATCAAATAGTTGCTTCATTGCCGAAAAAAATTGACCGATTACAACATGACTGAACATAGGCACGGTGAATCGATGCGCCCATATGGAAAGAAAAAAATGGGAAAATGCGCCACAAAAATTGCAGAAATGTGCGTTTTTTGCTGTTTGTCAAACTGCATTCAATTTATATAAATTGATGAATAATTATCGAAAACAACTATAGAAGCATTCCAAATGGGATAGGAGCAATATGCACATCGTTATATTTCCTCTTCCTGAACGACAATCTTCAAGACCGCTTGGCCTATTTCATAGAAGCATGAGACTTATTTCACTCCTGTTGTAGGCTAATATCTACGGAGATGCTCTAGTCGGAAGCAATAGTTTGCCGCATCTTAAAAAGGCCCATACAAATGTGTGCATTTTAGGCCATTTGCGATATACGGTTAAGTCATGGGTGAGGGTGTGGGGATGGGAGAAAGGCAGGAATAGCTCCCGTCTTATATGATGCAAATTACTTAAAAATTTAATTTAGTATAAACTTAGCTGCTGTACATGTAATTAGTTCCCCGATTGTTCTCAAAACAAACCATAGTGTATTATGTGCTTTTTTTTCAACTTTCTTCTACACAATAACTGCCAAAATCCATGGCTAAAATGTTGCATTTTGAAGGCCTAACCAAGCAGTTGGGTAGGTAAATAAATACAAAAGAATTCCTTCAATATCTGTATGGAAATTATTGTCATCGATTTTGGTTTCGCAATTCTGCCAAAAACATAGCAGTTTTCTCTCAACATTGAAAAGTATAAGCCGATACCTTGTTAATTTAGATGTAATTAAACCTCATACCAACTTACCCATTCCCTTGTCCTTTCCTACCCTCTTTATCCCTTTTGTCCCTGTATAATCCCTCCCCTATAATAAACAACTGCCCTGCGAACTACTTTCGAGGGAACAACGCAAGTGGAGACATACATATGTGGTCAAAACCTCCGGTAATTAAACCACAATAAAACACCAAAAAAAAAAAAAAAAAAGAAAACCACTGCCACGTTTGAACTAACCTATATCAATATGGGCAGACTTAAATAATCACAGTTATCCCAAAAACTAACCCATTGTTGACAACTTGAAGACAACAGATAAGGTGTACGGTGGAAAGAGTAACTTCGAGAGACAGATTTTCGTATTGCATTAAATATGAGCTATATTTTATGAAATTTCAAAAAAAAATGCTCTTCAAATATTGCACTGGTTTGATTTTTTGGAAGACGAGCAAACAACTTATTCCACAAATCACCCAATGGGGATCTATTTTCGATTTTGGAATCTGACATATTTCTGAGCAGCATGATTTGTTGCGTATTTTTTCCTCATTTGTAAGTTGATTTTTTTTTAAGTGTTAGTTTTTTTTTTCAGTTTTTTTAAAGTTTCTTTTTTTCAAAAGTTGGTTTTCTAGTTTTAATTAAGTTTTTTTCAGTTTTTTTAAAGTAAGTAGTAAGTTGGTTTTTTAAATCTTTATCGCTAAAAAAAATCATCCTTTTCGAGAGTAATAAGTATTAAAAAGCATCGTAAAGCAATTCGATTGCAATTGATATACCTTATCAGTAGTTTTGTGCGATGTTGCTAAAAACTATTCGTCTATAAATATTCAATTGTTTTTTCTTTATATTTCTCGAACTATTTTATATGTATACCTTTAATGTCTTTCAATTTATTTCGATCGCAATAAATCGCAAATAAAAAAACCATGAAAACTATTGAAGCGTGAGCAATCAACACAATATACTCGTCTATCTGGTTTTGATTATGAACACTATAAGAGAGATGCGAATGAAGAAAAGACGTTAATTTTTTTTTTTTTTAATATCACTATTTTGTCGCGATAAAGGACGAGATTTTTTGATGCGATTTGCTTGAGATGAAACGGCATCATGCTTGATGTCCAATGACCGGTTCTCTTCTTTGATGTAAAATGGCGCCATCTTACAGCTGTCAACAATGAAGAGCATCCACGCCTCTCTAGAGAGGCATATAGTATTGCCACATACGGGCAATTTCCGTCACTCTCATTTCCGTATCTTTTTTCTTATTCGTTTATTTCTTTAGTAAGAGAAAATAAATTTATTTATATAAATTTATATTCATTTATTAGAGTTTATTTCTAGGTGTTTTTTTTCTTAAACAGAAATATATTCGATAACGCTCCCAAATGCACTCTTTAAAAACGTGAATCTCACGCATTAAATTCCACCCATTGGGAATCATGCCTAATATATTTATAAAAAATTGTATTATTAGACCTTGTCGAAATGAGGAGTGTAATATAACAATAAAGCCAAAAAAGCGTCATTTCAACGCTAAACTCCTCGTCGATTAACACAAGAATTTAGAGTTTAATACGCTCTATTTCAATAAAGATAGTACAATATGTGCCAATAATAGTTCACTGAGCTAGCTATTCCTTACATCATTTGAAAAGAAATAGAATTTTACTGCATATCAAAAAAAAACCTTTATTGAGATGCGTATAA
Organism: Baylisascaris procyonis; assembly: GCA_037389465.1. NCBI lineage: Eukaryota > Metazoa > Nematoda > Chromadorea > Rhabditida > Ascarididae > Baylisascaris > Baylisascaris procyonis. Next base: position 2,083,793 of record JAZARR010000250.1, read on the forward strand.
TAGAAACGTTGATAAGAATACTAAGAGGATGGAATTTTATTTATTTATTTTTTTTTTTTGTTGGGAATAGCAACGATCGAATCGACCGGATATTCCTCTTCGATCAATTCGTCAACGATTCCAGTTTTTTTTTTTGAATGACATTCTTGTTTAATGATAAAAATTGCACTAATTTTTTATTCTATCATTTCATTCTTCTTTAATTGTTGGCTTACTCAAGGAAATTTTCAAGAATATCTTCTTTTTTTTTTTCAAATTTCAACGGGTTACTTGTATCAATTAACCTTACTGATATCAGTAGGCATAGATTTAGCTCTAAGAAGTTCAACGGTGGCATTTTCTAAATTAGATGCATTCAAGAATCATTGCAACATAGTGATTTCATCTAGAGTTGCTAGCATATGGAAGAGAAGTGGCGAGTTTTTAAATAGATGAGAGGAGCTATATAAAAGAATTTGGAGAGTACATGTAAAGATCCGGAAAAACTCGGAGAATAGCCAAAAAAGATGATCTATACTTTCAATTTTTTTCTCGGATTCATAAGAAATAATTCCATCCATAATGTTTCTATCTGGAAAGAGTCTCCTATTTGAATAAGAAAATTTCTTTAAAGTTTTCCTATTTAATAGAATTTTTTACGCTTTTTTTTTAAACGAATTTATTATGCGTTTGCGAAATGCATTATGACACATCTTCATTTATTAATGCTAACTTCAAAAAAAGCTATTAATATTTAGATGCGCCAAGATGTTTCTATAAGAGGCTGATTTTGCAATTAATCAAATCGCCAAAGGCAAATTGTTAGTCGAACACTTATGCGAACGATCACATTTATGTAGATATGACGCAATGTTATATGCATGTTTTATTATCTATTGCCTATTGTGCATCAAACTATTGACTATGTGGTGAAACCGGTTGGTGTGTTCATTAGAATCGCGAAAGCACTTATTTCTATCAGTCCTGTTGGCGCACTTTCCCACTTCTTTATTTCCCGTTTCAATCAAAAACAACTAATTACTTTTTATAGTTTAAAGTATTTCATAGATTATTTCTGAAAGGAAATAATATACTCAAATGTAATTCTTTCGAAACAATTGCTTAGAATATTGTATTAGTGATTGTTGTATTTATATTGTATATATATATATATATATATATATATATATATATATATATATATCGCCAAAGGCAAATCGTATATATATATATATATATATATATATATATATATATATATATAATTTGTTTATTTATTTATTTACATTTATATATATATAAAGATGATTTTCAGCATGATTGAATTAGTACGTGAACTGCCGTTCGAACTATGGATCCAGGTGATTCCACAAGCATTTCTTCTTGCAAAACCGGTGCAAATTTCAGTGAGGAACGGGGCATAAGCCATGAATTAGCGCTGATTTAATGGGAGGATTTTAGAGTGGGGAAAGGGGAAGAAGGGGAGCTAGTGGAAGCCAATTGCATGAGCGCTGCAACACCTTCCTTATGACGTTAGCAGGTTATCTTACGAGATTTTTCATGTGCGAATTTAAATTGTGTCGATAAGTCATGAAAGATTCTCTCCATATTATAGCATCTCTATCAACATATTGCCAACTAAACACATATGAGAGTATGAATCTTTTCATACATAAATATGCCCATGGGGTTCAATTAGAATCCTACTGTAATAGTATAAAATTTCATTCAATATTTTCGTTTAATTTGTGCAATTGATGAAATTTACTATGACATTAATGTAGATCTTTCGTCATTTGCCAGCGATCGAACTATACACTACAATGGTACATGTGTGCCACATTTGGCGGCAACTCATACTCAGCAATCGAAGAAGTCTACCATTGTATGATTTGCAAACATTTATTTAATTTAATCACCAATTATTGCAAATACTAAAGTTGGATTTATAAAATTTAATGGATATAACTTTTTTAAAATAATTCTTTGAGTTAATTCAATTAAGTTTGGAAATAATTATAGATAATTTATATGCATAATAATTTGCATATAATTTTTTGATTTAATATGCATAAAAGTTTATAAAATATTTTTACAATCAGTTTACACCAAAGAAACGAATCTTTGTAGAAACGATTTGTTTGCTTCATGCATGTGTGCATTATTTCTCACTCATTTCTATGTGATTGTTGATATTTTTCAATAGTGCTTGAGATGTGAAGTATGGAATTACTAGAAGGGCATTTCATCGCAAATCCTAACAAGTTTCTCTATTTATTTCATTGAAAGTTGTCTTCCGATATTATTCCAAATACTTAAATGACAAATAAATATTTGCATATTCATTTGCATATGATGTTTCAGAATCGAAACACAATGCCATATCTATATCATGAGTGGAGATGATAACGATTCGCAACAAGAAACATCGATTCAACCGTTGGATTGTTTAGTTCAATATATTTTCACTCCACATAACCTACAATTCGACGGTAATTTATTTTGTTTTCTAAGAAAAAAATAATAAAAAGAAATATTTAAATTCACTAAGGTTATTTTCGAATAGGGTGATTTATTCAGTTAGTATTCATTCATCTTTAATTGTTTTATTTAAATAGGCGTTATCAATTCATTCATTGTTACATAAGAGTCTTGCTAACGAGTTGAATGGAAATTTCAACATGCTCTTCTAGATTTGAGAAAAAAAAATTTTTTTTTATTACACTCTAACAAGCTCTTATCACTGAAGACCATTTACCATTCTTCATATACAAAAAAAAAAATTCATTGAATTACTATAATTCTGAAAATTATGAAACCATTAGTTGTTTTTTTTTTAAAGTTTGGTACTCACCTAAAAGTGAACATCTTATTATTTATCATTTTAGTGCTATTTATCGATCTTTTTGCGACATTTCTTTAAAAATAATTGAATATTTTTGAGGAATTTTTCAATATTTATGTATAGATCGAATAAAAATGAATTATAAACTATAGATTTCGAAGAAAATCAACAGAGATATTTTATCAGCAAAAATAAATTGCTACGTGCACTACATGTGAGTGATCATCATGGTGATATAAGAGGCGAATTAGAACCTAACTCACGAAAATTTTTTCAACCGATACGAATCGATGGTCATCTAACACGTCAGGTATACGCAAATGTTAAAAATGATCTATCATTTTTTTTTTTTTTAAATAACTAGTTGATATCGCTTATAACCCCGCATTCTCTCCTTAATTCTGCTTCTCCCCCTTTCCCTTTCCAGCTGTTTTTATTTATTCTGGAATATTATTAGAAATTTTATATCTTATAGAATAGTGTTTATTATCACTACGATGAATTTCTTCAATAATAGATAAGCAAAACACTAAACTTGAAATATCCTTATGCGGCCTAATCGAGGATCTTTAGCAAATATCGTTTTATCAATTAGAAAGCACCGCATTAGAGTATTAGTAGATGAAACTAAATGTTAATAAGCTTCTCATAGTATAGCACTCTATTAAATTATCACATATTTTATTAGGTTATATGGAAAGAAAAACTTTCTATAGTAAAATTTACTCGTCTCCCATCACACTTTTTACTCAGCTAGATTAATGCTGGAAATATTTCCAAAAAAAAAAAAAAAATTCCATAATTTAAAATTTCATCTCTCTTTTTTTTTGCAAACGAATAAAACAAATATTGTGTATATGAAAATAAAATATCAGAAAAAAATATGCAAATCCCTAAATTTGAATTTATTTCTTATAAAATGCATAAATTTATTCCTATGGGTATCGCATTAAATGCACAACAACGATGATGATCGTTGATATGCAATAATTTATTCACTGAAAAATCTATAAATTCATATATAGCTCTTAAATTAGAACATTCCCATCAATATTCCCAATATTCATAGCAATAGTAATATGCAAAAATTTAGCGTAATTCATTCAACTTCAAAATGAAATTCCTCTCTGTATAGATAATTTCTTCTCTAATTATAGTGCCTTTCATTTATGCGTATAATATCGACAAGTTTTGATGTTTATATGCGTCATAGTGGAGAGATAATCGATGAGAGTGATAAACGATTGGCCGTTTCTTATAATTTCCTCAATAAGAATTGTGGTCACGTTGATATCAGGTGAGAATAAAAATTTTTTTATGATTGAAAACAATTTTCAACATTTATTTTTTCGACTTCATAATTTTTGTAATTTGGATTATAATTTGCAATTGTTTTTTTTTTTAGTGAATTCTCTATATTGTGTTTTCAATCTCTCAATCAAATAGAATGCAATTCTCTTCGATGAGCGCTTGAAATGCACCTAAATGATCCGATTTGGTCCACAGTAATATACGTATTAGGTAGTGTGGTAAGGGCAGAGATTTTAATGTTGAGCGCGGGGATCGGCGACGATGGAAATACCTCTAGGAGCGGGGAAGGGAGGGGACGACGGGTGGGGATGAGAGAAGTCGTCTACGATGAGACAATTATAAAGGAAATCATGAATGGACTCCTTACCGGGGCCGTTGTTGGTTGCATGAATACGTCTTTCATCGTTAAATTTTTTGAACATAAGGCATTGCGCTTTATTTTTGATAATTCTTAGCAATCTTCGTTGTATCTTCTATATATCAACGTTATTTTTACCAATTAGCATGTCTTAATTGATAGTCTCGATGCTATTTATTGCAGATCGGTGATATTACGATCGCAAAATAGTTTATTTCGTTGGCGATTAGGGAAACGATCGAAGCGTATATTGAATGCTCTTCATAATATACGTAATATGGAAGTGATAAACGTGGAAGATATGAATTTTCTATTCGGTAACGATGCAATACGAATGCATAAGATGAAACACATGACGTTACGTATGGATGTATCGCACATAGCAAATATTAATAATCCAATAACAATCGTCATTGATAGTGATGCGCCTATCTTAGAAAGACTTATGGTGAATACTAAACAACAAGGATTCTCATTGAATGCATTCATTGATCAACCGATAATTTTACTACCAATTACAGCTCGAGATATACTCAATTTTATACAGGTATCAATTTAAACGATACTATTGTAATGATTTGAATTTAATTCAAAAATTTCCTCCATATTTGATGGATTTTATGCAAATTTTCATCAAAATATTAGCAGTGTTTGCTTCGGACTTGTTATATGACCAGTGATGATATTGCTGAATCGTTGATCGAACCTAAATCGAAAATAATTTTTTTCCTAGCTCATTTTTTAAGCGCTTATTTATTTTTAAATTTCAATGAGACAATACCTTTTTGAAGCAAAAATCGTTCTAAAATTATTTGCCACTATAGTAGTAAATCCCATCCGATATTATAATCTTCAGTGATTTTCAATAAATTCAGAAGGATTTAAACAATTTCATCAAACAAATTATTTTATTCATATTGATTATCGTTATTCTCCTTTTATATTTTCTTTTCTAATCGCTTTATCAGTGAACTAGCGTCAATATCATTCGTGAGATACTAAAATGATAAGCGCTTATCATAAATGATAAGCGCATAGAAACTTGATTTAGATAAGTGTGATTGATTAGATATTCTTACTTAATTGCGTTTATTTGACTTTAAAAAAACCCTTAAAACACCAATGTAGAAGAGTGAAAACAATTAAATACTATGTTGAAAGCATAAAATACAAGCCAAACATACGTTATAGAAAACGATGGAAGCAATTCCATCAATGAAGTTTAAAATAAAAGTAATCTAAAAAATTAAAGCAAAATTAACAATTATTTTTTAATGAGAAGAGTGATCTTATCACTAACAGCTCATCTTATCATTCAAAAAATAAAATTAAACAAAATATAAAATAAAATTACATAAACTATGAATAATTTCTCAATTATTTAAAGATATGGCAATCGTCTTTAAAGCCATGGATGTTTCATATTCTCTCATTTAATGCCTCTTTATCGATGAATGAATTTCGCACCTATGCGGCTAGAATTGGTTTTTTCGAAAGACAATCGATTATTGATTTATCACATTCGAGGTATGCTAATTTCATAATTAAATATGTTAATTTCTTAATTAAATTCATAATTAAACTTACTGTTCCGCTAACATAACAAAGAGCAACTATGAATCCGTAATAAATAATTCAAGGCAATACAATATAGCTAGCATAATCGAACAGTTGGTTAAGTACGTCAGATCACCTATAATAATGTGTGCTTTTGCATACGTTTTAATGGTATCTAATAATAAAAAATACTCATAGAAAATAGTAATAAAATATGCAAATTAATGTTGGCATAGTTTACCTCTCTTAGCCACTCATATAAATATTCCAGAAAATATGAAATGGGTATAGTTTTTTTTTTACTTTAAAAAATCTTTAAAATGCCTACAATTCCCTTTAATATCAATAGATCAAAATTCCCTTTAATATCGATAGATCAAAGACTGAATATCACATAGGATTCATCCAGTGGTGTATAGTATGTGTAGATCAAAATCCATAACTCTGACTACGATGATCGTTAAAATGAAACTACCCGAATAGATAGATTGGCGTAGATAATTGAATACTTATGACAGTACGAATTACCTGACAGAATACCGTACTATTAAAATGCATTCGTATAAAGCAAATTTGTAACGAAAGAACCGAGTAGAGGGATGGTAAAAAAATATCAGTATAGAGTTTTACCTCGGAAAATCAGTGCGGTAAAAAAATACGGTGAAAAATTCGGTAATAGTACGGTAAAAAAGTCATTATCCTATAGTTTCAATTGGAAGTAATAGAGGAGTGCCGATATGAAAGTGTTGATAGATCAAAATAAGACGTTTTGTGATTCGATGATCAAAGAACGTTGAACGATCGTTCAAATTGAAGATAATTTAGATAATATTTAGAAAACATAAAAAAATGAGGGATTTTTTGAATAAAATATTAGAAATAATGTTTGCGATAATTAGATATTGATAAAAAAGAAGGATTACTAATGAGAACTATTGAAAAATTATAAGGAGTGATAAAATCAAAGAAATTCGAAAGAGTGAAAAATTAATTACTGCACAAATATTGATATCTTCGAATATTTTGGGTGTAATATGCAAATTTTATGCAATTCTAATCGTATATATCCAATAAGTTTATATAGACATTTTCGAATTAATGAATTTGTCGTCTTTTTATTATTTTTAATTTTTTAAATTTAATTTCTTTAATTTATTTCAATATATGTAATCTTTTAAGGTTTCGAGTACTCCACAACGAACAAAATGGAGTATTAATGGAAATTTCCTGTAAAAATAGAGGGGTTTGTTTATTTATTTCATTTCGTTTTATTTTTTATTTTTTTTTAAATCTTAGAGGGGTTTATTCTGTGGAAATCGTTTAATGCTTATTTATATATTTTTAAGCACTTATAATTGATATTTATTTATAAAATATATTATTTATTTGTCGATGTGAGAAAAAAATTTATGAAATTTTAAAAACAAAAAATATTCATAGAAAGTTTCCATTCTGCAATCGATTTCAATGTGCAAAAATAGATATGCAATTGGAAAATTTGCAAGGCACATTCAATTTCTTTTTCTACTTTTCCTTTTTCAACCTTAATCACATCATTCAAAAATAATCTAAGCACTAAGCATATATTGCCTCATTAAATCACATCGATTTTTCTTTGCCATTATAACGGAGAAAATAATATTAAATGCACGGAATAACTTAAAAAATGCACCTTCATTTGATTTATTGATATAATCGAGGTGATACGCAAATTCAATTTTAATTCAATTTTAATTCAATTTTAATTCAATTTTAATTCAATTCATCGCACGCTGAATATTTTGAAGCTCATAGCTATATTTACATAAAAAAAGATATATTTACTTCTCGATTAATACTGTAAGCTAAATTTTAGACACCCACCTATGACATATTGTAGCCGTTGAAAATTCACTACTTTTAAATATATAAAAATACAAATAAATTTGCATAAAAAATCACAACTTTGTTCATACTCGTGGGAAATTTAAAAAAAAATAGAAATTGAAATTTGAATAATTGTCGTACAATTTGTTTAAAATAATAAAATACTGAAATATATTCAAATATATTCAAATATTTCTTGATAATTTTGATGAATTTAAAACGTTATTTTGCAGCATTTAATATTACTATTATAGGTTTCGACAAAATGGTCATTAAGGACAGGTCATAATTCTCACTCAGAGAAATGTGCTACCCACGCTACAAACGATCAACGTTCATCACTCTCAAATCGAATGATTCAATGAATTGTTATTATATATGATCAATGTGTCTAATCAAAGTTTGTAAATAAAATGTAATGAAATAATTGGCCATAATGCAGAAGAATTGGCCATAATGCAGAAGATTTGACTTTAATGGAACATAGCTTTTTGGCCGTTACCGGAAGTTGCCCATGAGAATTGGCCATAATGAAAGTAAATAATTGATAGGGAACTTAATACGAATAGAATCGATGTGAAGAGAACAAATATGGTATCATAAAAGTTGATATGCATCTCATACAGTATTAGTTAATAAGCGTTGTTAAATACGCTATTAGCACTGCTTTGCCGGCCTGATTTCCCATTCATATTCACTTTCTCGAAGTTGCGTCTTAAGACGATTGATTCGACGAATTATTCATATTCGGTGAACTTTATCTTAGCAGTAAAATAATCAACGGTAATTTACAGCTGGTGTTTATGAAGAGGACAGGTAAGCAATGTTCAGGTGGGGGGCAGGTAAACACTCCTCAGGTGGTGATTTGATGACGTAAAACAAAGAATGTATTCATAAAATATTCTGGAATCCATTTTCATGAGTTTGACCCCTTAAATATTCCAATACACAATCGATATACGGTCAACATGAACTACATGGCGAACCAACACTCGACATTTATACTGCTTTTGATTTTGTTTATGGATATCTGTCTGGATAGTACGTGTTGCATTCCGGATATTGTTTCCGGGTATTAACGATGAATTTTTCATTTTATCGATTTATCGGCAATCGATAAATTTTTGAAATAATTTGTTAAAATTTGAATATATTAAGGAAATTTGCATATATAAATGCTTTCATATAGTTCATCGAAATGAGTGCTTGAAATTGTGTTTTTTTAGTGAAGAACAGCTGAATGATTTTGTTAGAAATCAATTATAGGAGATTTCATTATCATGTTTGCTCAATTGGACGATCATTTCAACTGATAGCAGAAATGTGAAAGCTGGAATTAGGCGCATGTGTCCTGGCGCGCTTTCCCAACGGTTACCCTATTTCTGTAGTTTTACATTTCTAGAGCGTAAATTCGACACGTACATATATATTTATCTTTAAGTTTTACACTTATTGTTGTATTAGAAATATAGTGATTATAATAAAAACAATTAAATAGCTTTTAGCTGTTATTAGCAAATATGTCCATCATTTATTGCCGCCTTCTTGCTAAGGAAGAAAAAAAAAAAAACAGGAAGTGGTATTGTTTTGCTAGTTTATTCTAAACTTTTTTTCTTTCATAATGACTGATGAGTTTAAAACTTGACAATTACTATTTACGATGCACTCATCTGATTCGAAGACCTCACGTATATCAATGCCGTTGGCTATTATTCCTTAGGATTGATGCGCTTCATATCACAATTTCCGAGATGTCCATCGCTCTTATCTGCAATGAGAGTGGACTAGTTTGTAAATGAGGTCGTATAGGTGCATTCCAACTACTTGCTTCACTTCTTACTTCAATCTACACTTCATGCAAGCTTATTACATGTTGCGTATTTACAATATTTTCTCGAATTTTTATGCTTATTTGCAATATTTGGGATTCAATTCGTGTTGGAATCGTTAATTGAACATCGGCAATAATGCGCGTAATGTGTTTTTTCATTTATTTTTTAATATTCTCGAGTTTATAGTATAGATGGATCGCATATGGAAGAAAATTCATGCGCAAAGAAAGAAAAAGAGTTCAATAAAGTACGGCTTAAACGAATTGAAGAGACGTCGCAACGACAAAGAGATAAAAAGGCGAATAAGCGTCGACCATCAATCAAGCTTCAACTGTTCATGCAGATGTCAGAAATGAAGGCTATGTTTTCTTTAATGGATTTTAGGTTTATTCACGATGTGTGATCATGGTTGAAAAATGCTCGATTTCCATTCAGAAATGATTGCGATCACAAATATATTTAAAGTAGCATTGTTAGTAATGTACTCACGACTAACTCGTTTAATATATAATATCGCTTCAGAAGTAACTTCTATATTTGACTGATTTTTCATGTTCGTTTTTTTTTCTTTTATTTTATAAATTCTCAGCAAAAATAATTCAGAAATTTATGTTATAATAAATCTTAATAACTGATTAATAAGGGTGCTTACATCTTTAGTTGTTTCTTTTTCTTTTTCCCATTGTTAAGTGTGATGTGCATTTATCCGTGATTAAATATAAATTGCTCTAAATTCTATAGTCGATTCAATTTCTGTGGTATATTCATACTTATTATGCTTTTTGTTCTTTATTTTTTGCATTTGAAATGCACAATATTGATGGTGGATTAATGTTTCCAATTGTTATGGTATTTTCTCAACTTTCTGTGGTATTTTCTGAACTTTCTGTGGTATTTCCTCAACGTTCCATGGTATTTTCTCAACCTTCTATGATATTTTCTCAACCTTCTATTGTATTTTCTCAACCTTCTATGGTATTTTCTCAACTTTCTGTGGTATTTCCTCATTGTTCTATGGTATTTTCTCAACCTTCTATGCTATCTCTCAACCTCCAAGATATAGAATCACCATAGATTTGTTGGTGGTGAGGTATATGTTATGAATTGGTAATGCCACTATGAATCTTTTAATATGCAATATGTTTCGTAGACACATTCATAAACGATTCAAAATGGTGAAATATTTTAGTTCATCGATCTATCAATAATGCCGTATCTAGTTTGTTGGTTTATCATATCTCATCACTGTGTTGCAGTGGAATAAAACGTTGAATATAAATGATTTTTACAATATCTATTTGTGAGTTTCATTGCGTTTGGTTGACGTCCAATGAACATATACTTATGACTGTTAAATGGTGGATTTAAAAATAGTAAAGTACCATGACCTGTAATGGGGGGGGAGGGCTGGTTATTTTGTGTTATTCCTCTCGTTAACATGCGCTTGCCTTATCATTTACCATTGTTGGCGGGTAAAGATAAGGTAATAGCATACGAAAGATATATGCCGAAACTGAGTGATATGGAAAGGCACTAAGGTAAACGATGAATGAAATAAGTCCATTATGTAGTTCATCCTATGATATCCACTTGCAGATTTTCCTTTACTGTAGGGAAATTTTCATGCTGTCTTGGAGAGCGTTGGCGGTAGGGTGAAACGTGGCATGTCTGTCTTTACCAATACGGCTATATTTGGACAAGTGGGAACCCCTCTTAAAATATCAGGTCGAAGTGGAATTTCAGGTTGAATACCCTCTGAAGTTCATATCAGTTGGGTGTGAGAACAGATGGTACAGGTGAATTTCGACTAAGAACGTAAATGAATTAGCATGGGAAATTTGCATTCCCGGATCAGCAGCACACTGCGGGCATCAGCGTCGCGACAGAGTTCTTAGAGTCACTATCTGGTGAATGGGAGTCTTAGCTAAGCGGTACGTGGTGATATACACGTAGTAAGACAAATAGGGGCATTATAGCTGTGCAACAATACGCAATTGTCGTTCGCTTGATGTTCCATTGTTCTCGCAAGTAATTCGACAATTCATCGGATGAGTTTTAATTAAATTGTGGGAATAATCATGCTTCCATATCGGTGAGGGCATTCCTGAGATACGCAAATTAGACGTTTTGGAGAATTCTGTTGTAGACCACCCAATTTGCTTATTAGATGAGGTGATTTTTGTTTGTTAATTATATGCGATGTGTTATTTGTTTATTGTCGAAGTGGTTATTGTTGTGGGTGAGCGTATTTAGTTGTGTTGAAATTTTTTGGTTGTCCAAGATCGAACTGTTTAAATTGCGGTAGTGTGTGGCTTACTCCACCATCATCCCCTCACCTCCCTCTCATCTTCGATGAAAGGGAACTATGGCATGGTGGATTTTCGCTTAAAAGATGAAATTTGAGTATATCCCTCTTTGGCATATGGACGAGTAGAAAGGATTTTGCAGTTTTCAGAGGGTTTAATTTGTGTTGGATTTCGGCGATGCTGCATATCGTTACAGAGGTAAATTATTTATGAAGAGGGGGGATACTTACTAAGAATTATGCAATATGCGATGTATTGTAGGCATATATCGAACGATAGCATATCCCGTATCATTGAGTGTGAAGAAATATTTAAGCATGTCCCGTACCCTCTGCCTATACTCTTCCTCACTAAAATATTTCTTTCTCATGCTTATTTGCCAATAAACCCTTGTGCAAGCTTTGTGCCATCGGAAGAAGGTTTTCAGATTTGTGTCGTCGTTGACAAGGATAAAAATGAGTTGAGGTTCTAGAGTAAGTGATGGCTATATATCGACCACGAGTAATACGCTTGTATAATTTCTTTCTTGATCGCTTTTTTCATCAGACAGACTTGTAGGATGTGTTAAACCACATCCTACAGTGTCTATGCGCTTACTTTATTCGTCCTTTTTGGTCCCTGTTTTCCTCAGATAGAGCTTCCCACATTCTACAAGTCCATGGGATGACTATATTGTTAATTTAATGTGTCGTAAATCCGTTTCGAGATTTGTTTATTAATATAAATGAATAAAGTTCGAGTTAATTTTTAGTGTGATGGCAGGAAGCGATACATCCGAAGGTACACTATCAATAAGGGAGTTATTCATCGAAGAACGATGGCCTTATTGTTTTCTGAAACGATTTATTCTATTTGCATATGCTCCGTTTGGAATTATTTTGCTTATCTTTCGACTTCTTATTGGTTTACATGTTTTTGTGACCGCGTGTATTCTTCGTAAAACAATGCTTCTACGATGCACGGTACTTACTCATTAATTACTTTTTATTGTTTATTTTCATCGTCATGATTTCCCTTGAATGAAAGTATTTAGATGAAATAGGAATAAACTCGAAGGTATTTATGAAGTACTGTCGAATCTAGAGGATTCTATTCCTTTGTTCTGTCGTTTATTCACTTTATCCAGAAAATCCAAAAAAATTCTCTACTTAAGGGATTAGATTATTTCCTCAAATGTTTAATATTTGCCTTAATATAATTCACAATCGTATTTTATTTAAGTAAAATTAGGCAGTACTTCTAAATATTGAAAAATTGATGTTGAAAATGAGATGATCGATCGATAAAACAATCGAAGTATACATGAAGTAGCATGGCAAAGAGCAGTTATTGATTGATTAGCATGTGGTTGTAGTGATGATAGTGGCAGCTGCCAAACGAATTAGAAACTTGGCAGGTGATGGGAGAAGTGAAGAGAGGTGGAACTTTAATGGTTTTTAAATTCGATTCTCCTGTTCTGCAGAGAACACAGCCAAGTACCGGAAGGATTATTCTGGAAATTTCATCCGAAAGAAGGGGCTATTCCGGAAATTTCATTCAGAATATTGGTTTATGATACTAATTTTTTTCAAGTAATATTTAGCCAGAGGAAGAGAATTTTTGCTAAGGAATAGGTGGATGGATGCATTTATAGTTTAAAATATTCGAGGTGCTACGTGTGATGTCGAGTATCCTTGGCGTAGTGGTGTTGAGTGGTGGACCGGCTGGCGGATGGGATAGGAAAACGCCTTTAATAGTGGCCAATCACCTCACTGTACTCGATCATATGGCTGTCGATTTAATTGAGCCATGTATTTTGCCTTCTGTTTGGAATATTCCAAATCTTCTACGATGGTTTGTTACTTCTTTCTTTTGCACTTAATTTTTAAGTCTTTTTTTCAAAAACATATGCATATGTAGGTCTTGAATACCATATATGTTCTACAGTGTATAGGTCTTGAGTACCATACATGTTCTACAACGTATAGGTCTTGAGTACCATATATGTCCTACAATGTATAGGTCTTGAGTATGTGGATATATTTGGGGTATGTAGAAGACTTTCTGCTGCTTATTTAATAATAGCATGGTAATTTCTCATAGTGAATGGGTTACTAATCATTTCCCTATTAAATACGCCGATAATTTCATAAAAAAACTCAAAAAAAATTAGAATACAAGAGCCAAGTTCGTTTATAATTTTAATCCCATCTTTTCGCATTAAACTAGTAGATCGTTTGTATTGCACCCCTCCACCTCACTCCCTCCTTCCCTCTCCTTAGCGCTTAGAGGAGCTTCATCGGCACATTTCAGATGCTCAGACTTACATCTTTTCGCAATAGATTTTGCTTTATGAATTTCTGTGAGCTATATGCCAACCCGTTTCATAGCTCACCAATTGTGTCTACTACCGTTCTGTTCGATTGTTGCGGTTGATGTCATGTTCAAATGGATAGTGCTTGTTATGAATTGTTTTATAGCAACCCGCATATATGAACTGTTATTTGTATTCCTATTGTTTTCATTAGACATTTATGCGCCTTTGATCACAAATAGTTACTCACCAGTAGCACCATATTATACAGATTGGACTTTTTGAAGGACTCATAGAGGAGTTTATAAGTGTTCAGCGTTGGGATGAAGAGTATGTTAAAGGTGCCTTGGTTATGCCGATTTGGGTGCACGTCAGGGACGTGCAGAGTTGGTACGACAGACACGACAGTTTTGTGCGACAAGTGCAGTTCCGGTGCTCACATTCCCCGAGGGTGCTATGACAAGTGGCCGCAAGGGGTTGCTCAAGTTCAGCTCATGGCCTTTTGAGGCAAGTAGTTTCTTTATTTTGTTTGCATATATATATATGTATACGTTGTTCCACAGAGTCAGCTCTATTTAAGCAAGAAGAGGAGACCCATATACACATTTGACATTGCAGGTATCTGATACAGTACAACCGGTGCTGATCTCCGTATATCGTCCATTGTTCGGCGATGTGGCGCATTCAGTTCTTGGAGGTGCGTGGTGGCAAGATGTACTCTACTTTCTATTCGTGCCTGTCACTATTATTAAGGTAAATTTTCAAAACATAACGGCTATAATTGTTGAAAAAGTTTTGCGTTATTATTTGTGATTGACGAATTTTCTATTTAAAATTGAGAAAAAATAATTTTCTATTTGATTTATTTTGTTATCGAATAAAGTAAATTTACTTCTATATTTGGAAACGGTTGGTCATTTTGGTGTGTGAGAGTATCACTTGACTTCTCACCTTACATAACTATTGGTTTTTGCTAAAGTGGAAGATTTCGATAAGCTTATTGACTTGTCTTTCATTCTTTAGTGGGGTATTTATGTATCGATGTCATTCACTCTTCCATTTGAAGGGCATTATTTAAGGTACATTGGCTAGCTCCGATACGACGACGAACGAATTGCATATCCGAAGAACAGCAAATGGAAACAACAGAAGAATTCGCACAGAGGGTCGCCGAACTTATGGCCCAAAAACTCAGTTGGATTTCATTTGCTTTGTTTTATTTATTTGCTCTCATTTTATGCAATATTTTAGAATGAAGAAGAAAATTGATGTTGATATTAAACTTTCTTAATGCTTAATTTATTTCCATTACTCGTATACATTGGTTTTTGCATGTAACAATTTATAGTTATTAATAAAGGCTATGTATAATTTTATATGACTGCAAATGACTTTATAAAAGGCCGTTGTTCGTTTCGTATTTTGTTCCATCTGGCATGAGTGAATAAATTAGAATACAGATTTGAAGAGGATTAGAAGTCACCACCTTTGTTCTTGATTTGAAATTTGTAAATTAAAACCTCAAGCGATTATTTAGTTGAATTTGATGAATTGCAGATATACAAGCAACTGCATACACATCGCATGACGCTGTTGATGAGGCTAAACGACATTTGAATGAAGTACGAGAACGTAGTGCGAGAAGGGCTATATCTGCCCTTGGCAATCCATCCACCTCGCAGAATTCACGTCGTAATGTGCGTGTATCTGCGACACAACTCGATTCGCTGGCCATGAAGATTAAACAGGCATTCCCTGCTATCTCCCTTATTACAATCCGGTAATGTGGTTTCTTACTTGTTTTATGTTTGAAGTTATTGTTATTACTAGTTACCACAGAGTTATTATTTTTTATTCCATCCATAAAGGAAGGTGGCTAATATTGTACTTCGAATTTTTGCAAAGAAATAAATTAGAAGCTTTGGAAGTAGTTAATTTACTCAGGGATGCAGGTGATGATAATAAATGGTGCATATTTCAGCAAAGTTTAGGACGCTTTCTATGGACGGAAGAACTTGATTTACATATTTAGCATCTTCTTGAATTCCTGTGTGAAAGGTTGCTGCACAATTTGGAGTTGAGAAGAGAGGTTAACTCTTAATAAATTAAAATGCTCGTAGAACATTCAACAAACATAGCTAAATCAACAATTTCCACTCCTCATCACTTTAGTTTCGATAAACACCACTACGAATTTATTGGGTAGATCATTAATTATTTGCATACAATTTTTATAGTTTTAAATATTTTTAACGATTTTATTTATTTATTTTTTGACACATAAAGATTGGTGTTCTATTATAGAGATGACTTGGAAATAACACAAGATGGGAATTTGACATGTGAACGTATCACATCGGGACAATTAAGCAATAAGAATACAATAAAATTATCGAATGAGATGCCTGGTGGTGATGGATGGGCGGTGAGTGCCGATCCAATGGAATGGCGTAAAACATTTATGAATCGCAAATGGAGTATGATCGAATTGAATCGAGCAAAATATTTGAAACGAATGAACGACAAATTATTGACTATGAGCCGTGAGGAATAAGATGACTAGTCATTGCTATACTCTCGCTGGCTATTATTCTATAAAGTTTTCTATAAAATAATTCTAAAGCTTCAAGTTCGACCACTGAATATTGTCGTATTTCACCTCGTTAGAGTAACTAATTTTGAGAAAGAGGGCCTTAAATGAAATAATCTCTTCATAGAGGGGACGAAACGGAGTGATTACGTTTGAGGACGACCCGAATTAAATAGTTTTTTTTTTACGTAAAGGTCTCTGAAATTGTGAGCTTCTATTTCGAAGATGCAGTAGGGTCTGAAGGGTGGAAGGGAGCTGCGTTTGAGGGAATGCAGTATTTCCCGCTTAAAACATTGTCGTATTTATTGACACTTTCATTAATATGCTTGTCTTTTATGATCGTTATTGTTTAAATAATGATCATCGTTTCTTGCAAAGGAACAAATCTTATGCTACCTTCTAAGCAAACAATCCCAAATATCGTAAATATAAGAATAAATAAATAATCGATGAGCTCATTGATATTTGCAATCGTTGAAATGATTTATGCTCTTAAATTTTTATCTAAGAGTAAAATTAGAGACATTTATTTGGGGCTGGCCCCTTTAATGGGAATATTCGCTGAGCGAATAATTCTTAAATTTCATATGCGCTAATTAGTTTATTTTGCGTTTGTATATTTGCATTGATATGAGAAAATTCCCATAGATTTTCCACTCTATTATATATTATAGTAAACGTTAATTATTCGATATATAAAAGTAATATATATCATTTCACGATAATATTTATCACCAATGAGTGCTGCGTTTATCTTATTGAGAAAATTCCACAAGATAAACGTAAATCCAAGCAAATGCTAAACTCTACGTGGACGGTTAAACGATATCCGGATATACGTGAGCAGATAAACGATATCCTAAAATTCATTGAATATTATAAAAGAATTATCCTAGCAGTCGAAAATATTTGACTTCTATGAAAAATAATTGTTTCTGCCGCAGTATTAAGGTTGCAAAATTTTTTGAATATTTGCAAATTGTGAAATTCAAATAAATAAAGAGAAAAAATTTACTCTTCATTTTTTTGTGAATGTTTTTTTCGGCTATGCGAATGAACGATATAATTAAATTTGTTTGAAAATCTTTTTTTCACTCGATGATGTCTTCTCATTTAGGGTCGCCTACATATGTTTTACTTAACCGTTCTTTTTTTTATTGTTTCATGTTGGATACAGGTTATCTGCAAAAAGGCCATTTTCACAAAAGTTCTGATCGTGTCTTTTTTTTGAAATTTGCTCTGACCAACTGAGATATTGGTTAGGTTTTCGGTATTAAATTGTGGATTTTTTCTTGCAAAACACCACGTTTTTGAGGTATAAATATACCTTAGAATACCTGGCGTTTTGAGGGTTGCTTACTCGCTAAAGGCATTTTTATCAAGTTATAGTCATATACGTTTGTGATGATAAACTAACAAGGTGATTATAAATTCGATTATTTCATTCTCATAAATCATCTATATTTGCTTTTATTTTTGCGATTTAAAATTTTTCAAAAATGAAACGAAGAAAAAGAATTCTGATGGAAAACTTTTTTTTTTAAACTGCTAAACTTCTATGATATATGTAATTGCGAGTTGAATTTCTATTCTCATTGCTGGAGAATGTAACTCGTTTTTTTTTAAAAGATTATATGATACAGTTATTGTAAAATCACTTTTTATAAGTAGTAAATGATATAATGGAATTTTTTTTTTCGATGGGCTTATAAAAGTTTTGTATTTTTCTAAAAAAAATACTGATGTTGGCGATGGATTTCTTCTTATTTGCCTATATAATGGATGTGCTATATGTATTTTCGGATCGAGTTTTTGTTGTTTTTTTCAGTGACATTAATGGTATCAATATTGGGGTTTTAATGTTGTTCATAAATTTTATTGCATATAGAATAAACGCTTTTATTAATAAATTTTGCTTGCAAATCTATGGTTGTGTTTATTTCTACACGTAATATTTGAAACTCTAAACGGGAGGATGGTGGACAACGACGCAAGCAGTGAGCCTTCGGTATGGCGCAGTGGGAGGGTTCGCGATTGTGTTATTAATGGGTAGGGTTCAATCCCACATGGTGCCTTGTCTCCGTGAGGATACACCAGCTCACTCCGAAGTTGAATGAGGAGAATAATTCTACGTCAAGATTGCCGAGAGACTGTTTTATGCAGATGGGCAACACGGCGAGAGTGGTCAGTAAAAGAGAGTTTTCTGTAAATAGATAGTATTGTTAAAGAATGTTTGTTGTCATCCCTGGTCAACGTGTTTATCGAAGTCAATTTGGGCACTCTTGCGGCTCTTCAGGTTGCTCCAAATTGGGATTGCTATTGAATTAATGCTTCCTGTTGTGTGCACTGTGTTGTGACTGCTTGCAAACACTATTAAAGACCAGGTTGTCCAACCTTGCCAAAAGCAAATCAGCTCTCGTTTAATGCCGGAGAGATGATGCCATATCTTTACGTTCACTCTTAGCTAGAGGAGAATCTAAACTATCCTATAACCGTCATTCAATTACATATGCGTGATCTCGTTTGTGGTGTGTTTCTAATAGCTAATCATTTACAGCTCGGATCATCGTGATGCTTTGGTTGTTGCGTATTTGGAGTTGTATGCAATCGTCATCAGCCGCATTAACAGTTAGCTGCAGCCATCTGGCTCGTTCTCGACGAACAGGTCGAGGATGTAGTAGTGTACCAACGTGTAAGGATGAGTGGCGTTTGCGAGCAGCTACTATCAAAGGCTTCACTCGTCAGATGACAAGGAGATTTGGTATCGATACAGGACTTGAAGATACCGTAAGGAAGTTTATAGCTTCAAAAAGTCTTCTGCAATTTGAAAAACTATGCGAAATTTTTCTGCAGAAGAAATGTTACGTATGAGCTAAAAGAGGGGGAAGTGAAGAATATATGCGACCTATATTATATCGTCTTTCATAGATTTCCCCTTGAACGTCGAAAAAAAATCTTGTTTTTCATAAATATTTTCAAGTTATAAGACTAAATCTAAGCTTAATCTCGGTTAATTTATCTCTGGCTTCATTATTTGAGAACCATTGAGAAAAAATACCCATAAAACGTATTCCTTCTCAATGGTTATAGTCGGGTATGGAACGTCAATGAAATATTGAGCTTTTGAAAGGTTTCCGCCTTGCGTCCATGCTAAAGGTACAACGTTGCAAATATGAATAGTACTAGGATTTACGATTTAAGGTTTTCTTTTCGTAGTGCCCACTGTATGGTCAGTTTTTAATGCTGATACAGTGAGTCGAGACATCGTAGCCGAAGCAAAACAGCTTCGAATCATTTTTTTAAGAAGACAGTATTAAATTGCACACAGATTTTATCGACAATTCTTGAGATTTGAAATAGGATCGGTCGTTACGCCATGATCCGATGACGGGTAATTATTCACACATCATGCGTGTATAAGAGGGAATGCATCCTTAGAAGCACAGTACTATATTGTGTTCGTTTCTATTGTACCTCGGCTTCGTAACCACTATGATACTATACCATAGTGATTCATTTGAGATCAATATTTGCTTTCTATAATGAATAAATAGGCGTTCCCATACGAGTAGGGCTCATTTTTATGCTAACAACTAAAATTTTTACCTCAATATTTTCTTCCCACTCTTCGGGTAACAATATTTTCACCATTTTTTGGGTACTATTAAATAAGTGGATCGTTCAGTGGATGAATATTGCAGATGTTATTGCTATTGGTGGGAAGTAAAGGTAAACAACGTAAATTAGATGCTCGAAAACGTACACAATTGGGTGTTATATTCGCCGAACGTCTCGTCGAAGTGATTGAAAATGAGGAGAAACTTGCCTCATTAGGTGTACAACTTTCTAAAGTAAGGATCATATCTTATTTTCATTTCCCAAATATCATATATTTCTTTATTATTTTTCTTTGATTACTGCTTAGATTAATATTTCAACCGCAATCATTTACAGTATTAGTTTCTGGCCCAATTGTTTAATTTTAAGGAAAGAGGTTAGAAGAAACAAGTTTGCATAATAAAAGCATATTCTGCACCTCTGATAGGGTGTATTTCAGGATATATGGTTAAGGATTGTTACATTGGTCCATAAGATATAAGCAAATCGCTTATGGGCACTAGAATTTGAATCGTTTTTGAGAGGATACCTTTCAGGTGGATGTATCGCCATCACTTATCGATATGCGTGTCTTTTGGCTTGCTAAAGGAGATCATACCGATCAGGTAGGTAGCGTATGGGTTATTTTGAAGATTATCGAGTAAATTATACAAAATCATAACAGTACAATTTAATATTTCGATCAACTTCTGCGTTTCTTGTAAGTTTAATCAAATCCTATGCGTTATACTAATACATAGCAATTAAGATTAGCTTTGCATTTTATATTCCCGGAAATTACTAAAATAGCCGTTAATTTCATATCTCATGTATGTTTCATTTATTTCTCCTATCGTGACTGTACTTTATAGGACCTGAAGTTGGATCGCCCAATAAGCCGATCGTAAACGAATCGACCGACTTTTCAATAATTTTAGCTCTAGTTGAATAGGGGGAGGGGGATAAGTCTTGCGTCCACGTTGATAGAGGCCTTATAAATCGTAGTTGTCGTGGAAGGCATGCATTACTTTTCATTTCTGTTCGCTTAGTATGGATCCGAATATTTCCCATCAATTGCTACAGATCACAAGCGAAGCGCTCGATG
The DNA here is from genome assembly GCA_037389465.1 of Baylisascaris procyonis. Classification (NCBI taxonomy): domain Eukaryota; kingdom Metazoa; phylum Nematoda; class Chromadorea; order Rhabditida; family Ascarididae; genus Baylisascaris; species Baylisascaris procyonis. Next base: position 2,105,432 of record JAZARR010000250.1, read on the forward strand.
AATCTGCGTCGATTATCCGTAAACGACTCGCCGAATCTATGGGCAACATTACCGTACCTCAAGTGAAATTTGTTGCAGATCGGAGCCACTTAAGCTTGATGGTATGTCAAGGATAATAGTTTTGAAATGATTCTAATTTTTTTACTTGAAAAGTATTGACGATTTTCTTCTATATATATTTAGAAAAATTGTTAATTTTATTTTTGCAGTAATGTCATTGCCTCTTAAATAGGTAGATTATATGGATATGCTATTTATGCAAATTGTGTCTGGTGCTGTATTATCGTATTATTTGAAATAGTTTTCCACTTTCGAATCAGTTCGAGCCTATTTCATCTCTCTAAAAAATTTTGATAATCATTGATGTTCTTAGGAAATGGATCGATTATTCGAAATCGCCGACTATGGAATGCAATATCGAGCAGTGAGTCACACTGGCGCAGTTCTCGGATCGTTAGCCGATACAGGCGTTTTGCCCGGCGATAAGGGTAAGAAAATTCGCGAAAAGGCTACTCCAAAATGGGTGAAAAAGAAGAGTGCCGATAATTGCGTGGAAAATACGGTAACAAAATCAGACGTTTAATATCTGCTTCAATATTCATTTGTATTCTAGCTTTACTGGTGTTAGATTCGTCGAACGAATGATATTGCTTGAAATTTACAACAAAACAAATAGCTGCGATTGTAAAATGCTATTGCTTGTTTCTGTTTGTTATGCATTACGATAGTGAATAATTTATTCAATTAGGTTTAGATTGTTTCTAAAAGTAAATACAACTAATACTATCTTTTCAATAAAATCACATCAAGTAGTAAAGTAATTCGAAATCATGTGATTAGTTAATCTTCATCATTTTTTTTTCGAAAATTGGTGTTACAAAGTTTGTTATATGTGGTGTTAACACATCACAAAGCTATATGAATGTGAGCAATATAGTCGAATCAAAGTTGTATTTATTCTTTGCGATCATCCATTCTAAAGATTCATTAGTAAATTAGAATTCCTTATGTTATTAGTCGCTAACGCTCGAGCTGTCTGTCTATTTGTTGAAAGATGATTTATTTTATTCTCCCTTATCAAGCAATGAATCTAATATTTATAAAGTTTTTTCAAGCAGTAATAAAATTTTTTTAAATAGTTAATAAGAAGTTAATTATAATTTTATTAGTTTCTTTTTTAAATGACGATGCATATAAATAAGGGAATATTCTTTGTGCCAATACTATTATAATATTTTCCCATCAAGTAATTTACTATGAATAAACAATACGAGAAATTATTATGCAGTACCGGCTAATACATATTGGCGTTTGAGGGATTTTATCACTGCGCTGTTAGATTTATAAACGTTCCAATGTGGATATTCACTATGATCATTCTATTCAAAAAATATACAAATATTAGTCATATTTATCTACAATATTAAGTGAGCAGCAAGATTGAGGATGAGTGAGAGATCGTTGTTGAGCTTTTTTTTTAAGTCGGATCTTTGAAAATTCCTCATTGAGCGATTGTATCGGGTCGGACAAGTTTCTCGATAATTTCATGATTATCAATACGTGTCAAATAGACCGCCGAACGTCGCATTCCCATCGATGGCATTTCAGTCCATGCATCAGCACGGAAATCAAATGCTTCCACTTCGTTAATTGTACCTACTACACCCGCATAACCACCAGCAACAACCACTTGATTATTCAATATTTCAATACCGAAATTTGAGCTGAAATTATTTGCAAACAATAAATAGTTGATAAGAAATGGTGAATTTATAGCATTGTTTCTCATAGCCTAAAATATTCGAGGATTTGTGTAATTTTATTGCGTTGTTTTGGTTAATTTGCTTGTGTTATGAATATGAGGCGACGGCGCATTTGCTCACTCTATTTTACTGAATAAAATCTTTCATTTCAAGCTTTTCACTTTGTCAATAATGGTTTATCGCTTAGCTTATTTTTCCATTATTGATGGCTTACATCCTGACTTATTGTTTTGCGATTATTCTAACAAGTTGAGCATATCCTCTGACAGCTGAAATCTTCGAGCAATTCCAAGCGTTTAATGGTGAAGGTGGCGTGCTAAGAACTCACCGAGGATTATTCATAGGGCGCAATAAATGCCATTGGCCTTCTCTGATATCGATGAATTCGCATGTATTTAAACGAACTGAGCCATCAAATCCACCACATACACAGATTGCCCCTTCGATCACTACCGCACGTACTCCCGAGCGCTACAACGAACGCAAATACGGTTGGTAGGGTCATGCTTATGACATTTTTTTAAAAAAAATATTGACAATTATCCTATTATTTGGCTTCCATGTTCATAAAACGGAGTGGTATCAAAGTTGTAGTACGATCAGGGCTGGGAAAGCTCGCGAATGGCATGGTCGATGCTCTCTCTTCAAGGCAGTGATGGGCATAACTATGTGACGACGGCACATGCGTTGGCGCTGATGTGGGCGATATGTGGTCACTGCACGTGACGATCCTTAGGCCATTTATGGTCACTGCAGATGAGGGTCTCTTATCCAATGTCCAAGACTTCTATGGCAGCATAGTGAGTACGTCACATTTTTGTAAACAAAATTCATCCATGCAATGATAAGCGCTTTACTTATCACTGCACTTATATGTCGAGCAATATTAACTATTTTATGAATTGGATTATATTTTCATAGTTTGTTGTACGAAATAATGAAGAATTTGGTGGGGAATCGCAAATAATATGGAACTTAGAGAGCGCATTAGTGTTGTCGAATTGTCCGATCACTGTTAAGGTAAAAATAAATTACAGTTTAAAGAATTGATTTACATAATTTAATGCAAATAAAGAAGACGCTTACTCGGCTTCTCATAAGTTGTTTCATTGTAAGCCATCTATTGGTAATCACATCATAGCTTTCAATTGTTGCATGACAATTCACACCATCAAATCCTCCAACAGCATAAACCTTACCGTCATGTATCACACAATGCCCATCACTCCTTAATAAAGAGGAACACGTAATAGTTTAAACTATAGTAAGAACAAGCTACTAACTAGTATACAATCTGAATTTATTATTGCACCAGTGGATAAGCCATCCAATAGCTATAGATTCATATGCAAAAACTTTTACATCCAAAGTTTATGTAAGGAATTTGGACTTGAAAATGGCATAATTACTGCTAACGACACTTATGAATACGGTGAAAACAAAAAACTCACTGGACATTCTTAACATACACTGTAGTTTTCTCGAAAAGTATTTTATTTAAGTGAAGGAGGAAAATAGAACATTATTTAAATTGTTTGCTATTCCTAAGCTGTATAAAAATCCCTACAAGTTTAGATATATAGCGGGAGCTAATAAAAGTTCACTTAAACCCTTATCTTGTATGCTACACCGCACTTTAATCAAAAGTTTGATTAGCAAAATCCCTCATGGACTTTAGTTTTTTACGCTTATTACCCATTCCTATTGCATATATCCTGAAATCAGTTGTATAAGGGAGCTGTTTCTATAGGTTTAGCATTAAATAAATATCGCTCTACTTGTGCTACTACTTCATAGTACGATTTCTTTGACCATGTACGCCAAGATTATTGATTATCGCTCTGCAACACTATATTTATCAATGAGAGCCCTTATTTGCGTAATTTTACACCTTAATATTACTACGTCCTTTGTTGTTTTACTTGTGACGAAACTTCAGTTTCTGTATTAATATTAGGATTCTCTTCTATATTTTATATTAGTATTTCGTCTTGAGAGTGTTTTACTGAGCTTTAAATGTTATTCATATTGCTTTGATAGGTCAAGTATTAAACACAGATCAAATAATTATTGCTCTACGTGTTACCGCCGTTAGCATGATGCAGTCAACATCTTCACTCAGATTAATCGATTATCAGTCATCATTGGTTGTCTTTCTCGTTTGACTTCTTTCCACTATATGGTGCTTCTGGTTCTTTCGACTATAGTGTTATCGTTTACAAGTTTATTTAATTTATTTTTCACTACATTTTTTCTTAATTTACGTTTTTCATTTATTTAGGTATGAGTTACTTTTCCATTCATTTCTACTTTTCTCTACTTTTAGTTATGCTGTCTATATAGTTTCTTATACTAACAGGGTTATGCATATCGTTCTCACGATGGCTCGTGCATAACTCAGATGCATACGTGAACGGATAAAGGCCGAAATGTGGTCGTCTTTTATTCTTATAGGTAATCAGTTCTCATTCTTGCATCCTTAACATCTAGTGTCTTAACAATGGTCTATTGCCTTTATGTTTGCACTCATGAAATGCTTCCTTTTACCTTATATTTCCTTAATTTTGTTTCCTATTCGTCTTTACTCATGTTATATATCTAATAGACACTTCATTATCATCTATTCATTCAACTATTCGTGAATAAATTACTTAGCCACTTGTCTACTAGTTTACTTACTATTCTATTGAAAAAAAACTTGTTGAATAAATTTTGTTTAATTTTTCGCGCCTTATTTAAACATTTACAACTATAAATATCTTAGATACACTTTCATTTATTTTTCAACTACAAAAAACATCGATAATTTCAAAAGTTTATCTATCTATTTGTTTTATAAGACTATAATAGCTAATTTTCACCTTTATAAAAATTTTTAAGTATTTTACAAAAAAATCTGTTTACTAATTTGCATTCTTAAATTTTATTCTTTTCTTTTATAAAACTTCAAAAATTATGCAGTTCATTTATTTTTTTTTTAAGTAGATAATATTAATGACGTTGGACGATATACAAATAATTACTTTTAGATAAGTATATCAGTAATGGTAATACCAAACAAAAAAACGAGTCGAGCATTTGATTGCATTAAACCCCTTCTGTAGTTAAATTGACGAATAAAAAAAGGTTTTAATGTACCATAGAGAATTCATACGGGAAACGTCATGCTAAGAAAAACGAAGAGGAAGGTACAAGTCTGTCATTTAAAAAAAAAAAAAAAACTCGTCCTTTATGGAGGATTCTAAATGTTTCACATGAAATGTATGTAATAGGCCCATTAATAATGGTCGATTAAAAAGATACAAGTCTCGTTCGAAATATGTAACTATACGACAAATTTCTGAATTCTTTCAACAAAATTTTCGCTAACCTTTTCACACTCATTTCACCAATACGTCTCCATTGATTCGTAGGAATGTGTAAAATCTCAGCGCTACGTAAACGATCACGATTGTCATATCCACCAATTGCGACAATTTTATCACTATCGAGTAAACCACATGCAACATAACAACGTTGATCGTACATTGGTGCCACTTCCGTTAATTGCTGTAAATATGTTCATCGTTCAATTTTTGAAATCATTTAGCAATTATTCAATCGGATTTTGAAGTCACGCTTAAATATAATTAACTATGTTTAGAGTATTCAATTGGTTTCTGAAGTTACACTTAAATATAACTAATTCTAATTGAAATAATCTCCTTTTAATTTCAATCGTAAATTTTTTTACGCAAATCAAGTAAACAAATTTGCCCTTCCGGCTCTTCTTCAGCTTTTTTTTTTGTTTTTAAATCGTTGATTCATTCATCTTTGTCTTTCATCCTTATTTATCTCTTTTTTCCTCATCAATATTCATGGAAATATTATACAAATAACCACCTTGTTTCTAGTATTATTGCAGTTTGTGATCTTTGATATTCTTGATTTGTGGGATACAATGAATAATTACTTGAAATTTTGAAATGATGTGATAGTAAGACTAAATTTCCCTCGGGCAATTCCAGCTTGTTGCTTTTGGGATAAAGGCTATTTACAGGCTTATTTCGAAAACCACTTTACGCCGTAGTGGTTTATTGCGTTGTTACAACTAGCTAATATGAATGTTTATCGGCTCGACATTTCACTTAAATAAGGCGTTAAAATTATGCATACTCTGACTGTGGTCATCATAAGAAATGAGGCATTAGAATTAAGTATATTATTGACCGATGGTCATTCTAAGAAATCGAACGTCAAAATTAAGCATACTATTGACCGGTGGTCATCCTATAGTTACAAGGATGTTTCTTCAACCTATATCTGAATATACCAAAAAAATGGCGTTATGCTATTGACTAAATTCAATTCTCAGTCGTTGGTTAATTAAGACCTACTCGAGTTTTTAAGTTGAACTTTCGAGTTGAACGATAATATTCTGCACCATTAAATCCACCAATCGTATATAAATCTTCACCGGTATTTACAACACCATGATATGCACGTGGTATTTCGAATAGTTTTACATCCGATTGAACCCATCGTTTCGCAGGCATATCCAATGTTTCAACAACTATTGTCGGTCCAGTATTCGACCATCCACCTTGAGTATTTATGACAATTTCAATCAAGCATTAAAATATTTATAAGAATTTCAATCAAGTTATAAATTCAAAAATATATAGCGCGCATTACATTTCCCAAGCATCCATTTCGAAATAATACGTATCAATGCTATTATTCTCTTTGGATATCGGAAAAAATAATTGGCCAACGAATTGAATGAATTCTGATCGAATAGGCAAATTTCATCGCCCATAGCTGCTCATTGAATAAACAACATTTCGTATGCTAATTAATTATGCAAATCGGTGCATGACAACCTTGTAAAAAGTCGAATACCTGCAGTTATCGTATATGATCGTAAATTGGTTCTAACCTTGTACAGTCGATATGTTTTATATCGACTATATGGAAAGGAAATTTCTTTCTAAAGAATATCGCATTAGAATAAAAACTTAAGCGGTTTGAATAGGGTACATGTTAACGAGTGATCTGCTGTGATCAAATGAGTTTGGTGATCGCAGTGATCGTAGTGATCGTCATTTGTCTAGCAGGTTGTACGCTCACACTTGTTTGTTCTTGATGTGGTGGTATCTCCCTCGTATGGATTATGATCTCCCTATGTCTTTGAGGCCGTAGCCGATGATATAAATAGGCTGCTGTCTTGCTTGCTAATCAGTGTATATGTTTCTCTACTCTTTGTCATGTAGCCCTGCAACTCGTATTAAGCGAGTTTCCTACTGCCCAGCCGGTATGCCCTCAACGCCCGACTCGGTCGCAGTATCTGTTCTTCTTTTTGTGTAGATTTCGTATTGTTGCTGAAAAGAATACTGTATTTTAAGAAAAGCATCAACTTTAATAAATTTCACGCTTCATAGTGTAACGAGATAGCCCAATGCATAATTGTGGCGATACTGTAATGAGTACAAAAAGCAAAATGTTTTGCAACTATTGTTCGTCATTATATATAATAGAATTACCGCTGGCAATAAGTACACTATTTGGTAATCGTACTCCACCATCATAGAAACCCGTATCGTCAGCTGTTTTAGCAAGTGCCAATTGTAAATGCTCCACACAGTTACCATTCCATCTATTTGCCTAGAATGCCATCGTTTTATTGCGTTTTGATTCGTTCATTTCAATATCCTTTTTTAAATGCAAACTATTGTCTTTTAGATGAAATACGGTAGTATGATTTTAATTTACTCTTCCCAAGTACTCAATTATTTATATCTTACTACTAGTATTTTTTAAATTTAAAATATAAATTTAAAATAAATTTCGAGAGATATTCATAGCTAATTAGTAACTCTAAATAAGTCACTTGTAATGGCATAAGAATTTGAAGAAAACAACTTATTTAAGAATGGAAAGTTTCAAGACAAAGAATTTTTTTTTTGCACAAATTGGCAGAAAGTATTTCAAATCTGAGTTAATAAATTGTGATTTTTGAATATTTCGATGAGAAAACAATATGCAAGATTCTTTTGTTTTAGAAAGATGAGAATGTTTTAGAGTTGCAGAGATATTTGAATTAAATTCGTAGAAGCAAGTATAATCATAAAGGCTCGGGAAACTTGAACTCTATGGGGATTTGATGAGTGATATTGAAACAATAATATAAGAGATTAGAAGTGAAGATATTCTGCAAAAAATCACCGGAAACACCTCCATCGCGCTATTTTCCTCTCATAGGTTGATTCAACTAGTTGACGGTGGATGATAGAGAGTGGAAAATCGAACTAGCGGATCAGAATTGAGCTAAATGCAAGCCTAAACGAAAAATTCATAATCAAAAATAGTAACAATTATATTTTATGGATCGTCAATGCAGACCTCTATCCATCTCCGAACCATTGATGTCTCATCGCTTCGACGAATGTTTAGATGTTTATCTTGAAGTAATTTATAAAGTTCCTCTTCGGTTAATCTGTAATGCTTCAAATTTTTGTATTCAATAGCATAATATCTTAACTTTACAAATCATGATATAATAAAGTTTTTCTTAGACTCAAAACGAAATTGTTGGCTCTTTCGCGACTACTGGCGGATGTAATTCGAACTTTAGAAAATCGAATAGCAGATTTTAAAATATATTGAGGTAAACATTGAAAGCGCAATAGGAGTACGCATGTGAAACAAGAAATTCCGTATGACTATAAGGTATACGAAAAAACAGAGGGCAAAAAACGTGCCGGCTGAGCAGCTTCTACTGTAGGAAGAAGACACCGGAAATATGGCGCCACTCTTCTCATCAACGGATGACGTCATTCAACGCGGATTCATCATGAAGAAATGATTTTAACGAAAGTATAGCCCTTAGATTCCTATGAAAGTGGAATGCAAAATAGGCCTAGAAAGAGTTGTTCTTTCGAGCAGTGCAAACCGCCGTAAATGTTTACTTCTGGCGTATTCTTTCTACGTTATTGCGGATTAGCCTTGCTATTTATGTTAAATTTGAATGGATGTTTACTTGTGCTTTATTTTATTCATATTGCTGATAGGTTTTATTACTGTAATGGATGATTACTGGTAGGTTTATTACAGTAATTTTGTATTGCACCGTTTAGGATAGGAGTTTTGTTAGGTAGCAGACTATCAATGATAATTCCATTGGTATGAGAAGACTTTAAATTGATAGAAATTGAGTTATTTTGTCGTTTTATGGAACGCAGAAAAGTGTGCATGCTTATAATAACAATATTAATTTCCTATTCTATCATGCTCAAATGTTGTCATGTTTTTTTTTGTGTGGTTTGATTGCGATTGTGTTGTTCGTTGTGCCGTACGCGTTGAATAAAATTCAAGAGGTTTAATTACCCAAGTTTGAGATTTGGGTAAAGACGAACGTTTGGAAGAAGCGAGACGGAAACAGTTGTTCAAGTGAGCAGAAACTGTGGAAGACTTAACGAATTCGTCGACTTAACGAAGCTGCGATGAAGGAGGTGAAGAGGTCAGTCGAATTTTGCGACCTTCAGTATATATTGGCTATCGGGTGAGAGAAAGTCCCGGCATTCAGCATAGGCTCTCCATAAAGGTTTTTATGATACATAAGGCACAGTATAAATATATAACGGTAAATGAATAGACCTACTCGAAAAATGTTTCATTGAGAATGAGCTTATCGAATTCACGAACTATCATATTCCATAATCGCTGAGCGAGTGGTGGATGACGATTCTCTGAAATTAGCGTTGATCCATTAGAAACTCTTATTGCCATCGAAGACCTATTTAACGATATGGATTTGACCGTTGCGCTTCGCGTATGTTGTCGAGCTTCAGATTGTCGGGCAGGCTGCATTCGGCGATGAAACCTTCCAGCGTCGCGTTAGCATCCATATCGATCCTCTTGAGCAAGCATAGTCGATACTGGGCGTCTGCTGGCGTTTAGAGTCCGCATACGAAGACGAGGCACTTGAGTTGATCTACGTTGGGTGTGCCCAGATGAAACTTCTTGCACCCTCGGTTGGTGATGTTGTCATGTGTCGCGATATCGTCTCATCGGTTCCTGACAAATTTTAGACAGTGATAACGCTGGTTTGACAGCGATATTTGGGTCCGGAGATGTCCTTGAGAATGCTGAAGGTTTCATCGAATTCTAGGTCGCGCAGCTGCTTAGGAGAATGTAGTTTACGTAGTTCTCGTAGGTCATTGCATCGAGTTTCCGCAACAAGAAGCGCAGACGTCCTGCGTCGTCGAACTTCTGAGCGTCGATATTGAAGTTGTCGTCGTTGCGTTTTCGAAGGTGGCGTTTTCGTCCGGAACGAACGTGAGGTTGCAATCTGGTTATCCAAAGCCGGATCCACAGTCCAGACTGGTATTGTCTGCGTCGTACCGACCAGAGTGCCGTCGGCTGCTGCTGCACTCTAGTCATTATCTGGTGCATCAGCGCCTGCTGTTCCTGCTCCTGCTGCCTTTGAGTACGAAAACCAACGAGTCGGAAGCAGCAAATAGAAATAAGCATATTAATCAACAAAACTTTCTCAGAACGCTTTGCTTAATGCCCCGAGTAATCTTGTCGTATAACACAGGTTCTTTTGCTTTATTGCCTAAATCGAAAATATTAACTAGGCCGCTATCTGTTTGAGGTAGGCTGTTGGATTTTTAGAACATCTCATTTGGCACTTTAATTATTTTTTATTTGTTTGAACAATTTCTTGCTAGTATGTCTTACTACAGATTCATTGCATAAATGTTTCTGTTGAATTGTAGACAAAGGGTATCGTTGGCATAGTACGAGTGTAGAACATGTTTTGCTCCTAAACTTATAAGGGAAGTGTTAATTTAAGGACGGACCTGCTTTATGATATACTGCAAGGAGTTTAGTAGCGGGCACCGTTTTGACGATAATATTTGAAATAACTTCGAGAACTGGTTCGATGATTAAATAGGCAGCCATATCCAGAATCTAAAAATATTCAATTTTTTGCTTCAGGATGATTTATTCAAATCTTTTTCAACTGAATATTCCCAACGAATTGTAATTTCTATGGAATATTAGGCATGTTGATTCAATGAAGCTTACATTTTATGATTGTTCTAGAGACTTCAGAAAAATTATAACATTGACTTGACAGATTCATTTCATGGGCTTTTCTTGAAGATGGCCTTAGCAGTATCTTATTTCTAATTGACTTTAATAGTATTTGGCAAAGATGGAGCATAACTGAGGTATTTTGTAGTCGTTGAGTTGCTATTACTCATCGAAAAATTTAACCTTATATCTTAACAGTAAATTTTTAATCATATCTTTATAATATATATGTATATATATATATATATATATATATATATATATATATATATATATATATATATATATATATATATATATACTGCTTCATCCGTTTTCATTTTTTCTTTTTTTATTGAAAATATTATCTCACTTAACGAACGTATCGATGAAAACAAATTGCCCTTTGGCTTTTTTCGACAATTTGTCGTTTAAGAATCTCAATTTATATAAAAATACTTCAATATAAAAATATAATTTTGCATACTTCAAGTGCTTTATCCAGATCCATCGATGTTGAGATATTTTTCTCTTCGACAAGTAGTTGACGAATAAATGCCAAACAATTTAGAAATGCACTCGGCTATAATAATAATAATAATAAAAAATACAATTATTTGAATAGTTGATTTGTATTAAATTTTAGTTCAAATTTATGATGATTGCTTGTTTTGTTATTTTATTTTTTTTTAAATGACAGCTTTCTTATCCTCTTCTAGAGAATAACAACGAAGAAATAAGCGAAGTGAAATTTATTCTAATCTAACAGTGGAATAAAAGATTCGCAATTAGGAAAATAACTTCTAGTTGGAATCAATTTCAGATTTACACTAAAGAATAAAAATTTTATTATACTTAAATTGAACGAGATTGCTAAAATTATATTCACGTCTATTAGGAAGATCGATCAAAGAGCGCTCTCTCTTAATGAATGAATAATAAAAATTTATTAATTTGAATAATATAATTCATCACAAATATTCAAATGTCGTCTTGAAATATTCATCGAGAAAAAAAAAACTGCTTCGATCATTAGGCACTATATTTAGCAATATCGCATCTTTCAATTCGATCAAGAACTCTCAAGCGAGAAGAAATCAAAAAAAAAAAAAAAAAAATTTCAAAAACATCCCATATAAACAATTCGGGTTGATATTTTTTATGTTCAATGATATATTTATGAAATAACCTCAGGATCTCTGAATATAATTAATTTCGTCTTTGCTTCTTCGAAATAACCGAAAAATGCCGCACGAAAATAAGGGGAAATATGTGCGAATTCAAAAGGATCCAATTTCACCTGTAAAGTTATATCGTTGATTGAAGAATAGATGAAATAATTAACCTTTAACCTTTAACCTTTAACCTTTAAGATCAATTATCATTTTCACTATGCTTTTATTTTATGTACGCTTTTTTATAGTTTCATTAAGTATAAAATTTTTTTTATTCGAAATATTGAAAAGGTTTTCGCCATTAATGACTTATTTTATCAACCATTTTAGATATGCTCATATCCGTTTCAATGCCAACAAACTCGTCGTTGGTCAAAGAAGCTGTTACCTTTTTATTATATTCACCTGACAGGTGTGCAAATTCAAGTCTTTATCATACATATGATAGCTAGAGGCTACTTATTGTTATATATCGTTCACACTTATGTCGTAATTCTTTTGCTAGTATTGCAACAAAATTTTTAAAGTTTTCTCTTTCGACATTGAGCCGGAGCTCTTTAGCTAAGAGTAGGCTAGAAGAAGGGAAGGAGGGAAGGGGTGGGAGGGGGGGGGGGGATTAGAACTAGTTCATTATTCGTAGGCTGTTTCAACAGCTAATGAGGGATCACCCAAGAAAATACGGATTTAGCAAAGACGCTGACCATTTTATCTCCACCGAGTATAATCACACCGTCGTTATTTTCCATCTCTGCTAATTTCTTTGATGCGTTATTTGCGGATGAAGAAATGCAATAGGAATAATCCGGATCCAAAGGCAATTCGAAAGGTTTTTCTGTCGATGCTCGTAGTAATTGTCGTCGATACTCAAGAACGCCAATCTCCCAGTTATTAGTTCCCGTTTCGGATATGGTATCTCTCAAGCTCTCACTCTACAAATTCACCAATATATATATATATATATAATTTTATTTTCGAAAAAAAAAATCGACTTTTTGTATCACTTTAAAGTAAAAGATAAAAAGTTTAAAGGGGAATGGAATTAAAAAAGTTTGATGAGGAACGAAATTAAGGGAAAAAGAAATAATTATCAATAAAAATTCCAATTCCGCATTGAATCAACGAGTAATAAAAAAAAATCCATGGTGCTAGAGAGGAATTGAGAGACTAGAAAATAATTAAAAGGTCATGTTATTCAGTGTGTCTTAAGCCTAGAACCGTATTACACGATTTAAATGTGCGAGTGAAAAAGATAGTTGATATACCGTATTGCTTCGACTAAAGACCCATGTGTATAGATTGCAACTCTTTAGAGCATTATAGTTATTAGATACTTGTAAGATCGTTTCTCTTTTGTATCATATATGCACTAAATGTCCATATGCTACTGTCATACGTTGAGCTTTGATATGTCGATAAATTCGATGGTCATTTATTTAGAAATAAAGCATTCGATCGGTCACTAACGGTCATTGAAATGAATTTTGATTTGTGATTGAAAGATATTTTTAAAAGCCCTATTGATGCCATATGATCCATTAACGTTTAAAACCGATCATTTAATGTTTCACTTACAAATGTATCGACGGGTTCCATTCTAACGACAAAGATAATTTTAAGTAAAATAAGCTCCTCGAATAATCCACGTCGAAGCTAGTAGAGAGCGTTCCAAACAACCGCTCAAGAGCTGAGAGAAAACCGAATGAACGGAAAAAACAACACCAAAGCCGACTGACTCCTAGGAGAACGATTTAAAATTTGGATGAGTTACATTCAAATTTTTTTCCTCTTATCTTTATATTTTAATTTATATCTCGTCAGTTACATATTAGATGACTAATGAATAGGTAACTAATAGGAAAATAAGAAAAGAAGATGAAATTAAAATTAAATGATCTGTTTTTAGAGTAAAAGTTTTTTATAAAGTATAGGTGCTTATATGGAAAATAAACTTTAAAGGTTTAATACAGATATAACAAGTTGTGAATGAGCCACGAAAAAAACTATAATGCAAGCACAGCTTTAATACCTTTAAAAGAAACCCCAGTAATTGGAGACGATACGGCTAATGTTTTTTACCTTTCGTTCACGCTGTTAGCAACAAATATGCAGGCTTGAAAATTTTAAAACACTTTCTTTATATTTATTGTGAAAATTCCACAGAAACATTTCAAAAGGCCAGCTCTTGTTTTATATACGTTTCATTGGTGAGATACATGAAAAAGTGTGTATTCGTAAGGAAATGTTTTTGTTTACACTTAGCGATTTCAATATTCATTAACGGTAAATTTAAATATTTATGCAACACTGCATCTATTGCCTACTTTACTCTCATCGACGATATTCATGATCTAATTTATTGTTGAGTGTATGATAGTGTGTGGCGGTTTTATCGTACGGCTAATTTAAGCGACACATTCAGAAAACAACATTGGAAGGTTGTAAGCGATGACAACGTCGATCGTACGACCAAAAGCGAAGGGAGGAATTCGGTCGTTGAAAGAAGGTGAGTGAAATATTATCGGCATACTTTGAAATGACTATTTCTCGTGAAAATATAGTTATATATTTCTTGTGAAATGTTAAAGACGCAATCTTCAATCAAATGCAACGCTACCCTTTTATAAGGCAATCATAGTGAGAGTTATATGAAGTAATGCAAATATAGTTGGAGGACCATTTAGGAGAATTAAATGAGTTGAAGTAAGGTCGTATTGCTGAATATTCTCTTCTTATAATGTTTTATTAATTATTGATAATATTTGATTCGGTTCATCGGATGTCTTTTAAATTAAAAATTATAATCATTAGGTGATATTTGATCCCTAGAACAGTGTTTATTAGTAAGTTATATGGGCTATTGAATGAATATGTTTATCATCCTTCATGACCTCTATTAGTAAAATTCATCTCACATGTTAATTTAGGTAATAATTCTCTTAATATAGGTAATAAATCGATATTTTTGAATAAATTGACATTTTTTTTGTGATAATAAAACATTAAAAAGATTCAGTAGCAATATTTTGAGTGCAATCTTCCGATTCGTTGTCACTGAATTGAGATTCGATTTTGAATTTATAATTCGTTGAAAAAAACAATCTCTAATAAACGCATTCCAACCCCACGTCAACCATTGAAGTCGCACTAAAAATCTTTGATAAATTTCACATCTCGAGGAGAGAGGGGGTAGTTCTTCGAGGTTGTACGAAATATTTTCAATCCTTGCAATGATACCAACCGCACAGTTAGATGAGATATGTTGTATTGGGTTATTTTAAAGCTGTCATCAGATAACCGAAACTATGGCAGTCAAAAAGTAATCCTTTGATGTCACCTTCGATGAGATTTGACATGGCGAATCATAATGTTTTAACTGATGTTTTTTAAGTATTATTTTATAGATGAAAATTTCCAATTGCATAAAATGATAACAAGGCCAGAGAGTGAAGCAACAAGTAATTTGAAGGTTGGTTAATGCTCAGAAAATTTCTCCTCCTCTAGTTAGTCTTCTCATTTTGGGGGGTCAGGGTGAGGACTGGGGGGGGGGAAGGGGGAATATTTAATTAGTAAAATCACTCGTATTTAGCAATTCGTACTTTCTGCAGTGCATCTCTATCGTTGCTTCACGTCTTTCTCGTTAATGTAGCCTACTTTTATGAAGCACTCATCATCTGATCCGCTAATTCACTTCGTCACTGGCAAGTTGAGACTGCAGCCATTCTGTCAAAAGCACGAAGAGTTTCCACCGAGGGATCCGACCTGGAAAGCACTGAAATGCTGGAGTTGATATGGTCCTGCAGAGCTTTTCTATTGGTACGTCCATCGTATAAGTGATATGTGCGAAGAAATTGTTGTTGAATAGAAAGAAACCCTAGGTCAGTCTGAAATCAGATTACAAAAAGTTCATCTAAAAATTCATCTAAAAGAATTCAGCGAGTCGTTCATTTTCAGAAGAAGACACTATCGAAATCAGAGAACGAGAAAATTATTCAACGACAGAAAAAAGCAAACGAAAAGATGAAACAACTTGTATGTTGGGTATTTATTCATTTACATTCAAGTCAAATATGAATTAGGTATTAAGTTGAGTTGAATTCGAGTGTGCTTTTTCAAAAGAAACCTCTGTTAGCCCATATCAACAATGTTGTCCGACCGATGATTTTTTTTATCATGGCTGAGATTGATAAAGTTACGGTATTCACCTAGGTAAGCCATTTCTACTACGGTATCTACGTAGGTAAACCATTTCTACTGCCATGACAGGCTCAAAAGGTTGCTGATGGGATGGTCTAATATTATTAAGCTTTTCGACAAGCTTCAATCATGCTGATTTAGAATCTTTTCTGCATTTTCACTTTATTTTTAGTTTTACGATTGCTTCAGTTGAACGCTCAATTTTTACGATTTGAAGTTATTTTTACTCAATTTTACGATTTATTCTGCTCTCTGATTCTCAAATACGTTCTTTCTTACCGATTCTCGTATTGTCTAGCGTCCTTTTAGATCGTTAATTTTGTCATGCCTCATTATTCTGCATTTGATTTTCCTTTCATATTTCTATAACCTTAACATCCTATTTTCGTTGCCTTGAGGGTATTTAAAGAAGCCTCATTATATTTTTCATTCTGACGATAGCTCTCATATAATTCTATTGTCCACATTTATGGAAAATGACCAGAAAATGACCATAATATCATTTTATTCTAGTCGAAAACTTTTGCATTTATTCATCGAAAATCAAAATTTCAAATTGTCGCTTTTCAAATTTCAATTTTTAAATTGACTTAAATTTCAATCTGTTTTATTTCAAAATCCATTGAGAGGAAAATAATCTATAGCGATGTTTTTTTATTAAATATTTTTACGTTTTTTAGATAGATCGTTGGATTCAACTCACCTTGACGAAAGGAGTATCTGGCCTGCAACAAGAGTTCGCCAGTTTAACAGGAACCGTCGATCCGTCGCTTATACGAGTGTTTCTGCAAAATTCTTCCACAGGTCGCAACAGATATCGAGTGCGGAAAGCATTTGTTTGCTAGGAAATTGACTAAGCAAACTTTTTTTTTTGAATTCAGAAGCACTGTTTCAACTAAAAAATGTTAGAGCATTTTAGTGTATAGCACTGTGATTCTCATCAGCAAAGTGAAGAAGGAAAAGCAAATTAGCATTACAATCGTTACTATGCTTTACCCCTCTATCTTTAGGTGAACGCCAGTAAAGATATAAGAATATCCTAGACTTTTGATGATTAATTATATCAAGCGAGGAGGGCTGTGGAGGCAGGAAGATAGGAGATGAGAGGCGAGAAGCAGATATTTCTATAAAGAATTTAAGAATCTATAGGGAGGGAAATGCCGTGATAGAATTGTAACTCTAATTCCGATTGATTTTTGAGGATGTTGGTTGTCTTGATTCAACACGAGTGGTGCTCAATACGAAATATGCAAATGCTAACACCTATATACATGCCAATTATGTTTCTACACCATATAGAGAGAAACGATTCATTTGTACACAGGTTATTTTTAAGTTTATCTGTTTCACCTTTAAATTTGCCTTCAAATTTACCTATTTATTAAATATTTATTTATAAAATTTAAAATTTTTTATTATTTATTTTAAAAGTTACGCTCATCTTTAAGATTGGCTACAAAATCACGCATAGAATATAATCGAAATAATTAGGTAACCCGAAAGATGAGTATCAATTAAGCCGATGTGAATCGGCGAATTCACATCGGCGTGATTGTTGAATGTTGGAGGCCGATCAATCAATTTTGAAGGTAAATGAATTCGATGATTAGTGAATTTTATTGTGCATTCAACAGCAACAATCACAATAAAAATGCTCCATCCAGAAATTTCCGTTAATTCTTCCAAGTCAATTTGTAATAGTCGATTTATGAGCCAACAATTCCATAATGCATTTATGTCGATAGATCGTTGTATGACTTCATTCGATGTTTTTCAATTTTTGCATTTATAGAAATTCACTCAATATAAACTAAATAAGCTTGGTTCTGCTGGTTTAGTGTCGTCCTCACTATTTAGTAAATTTATTGCTAAATTGAATTATATAATTTAAGTTCTGAGCGATAATAAAGCGGAAAATTGATGAAAATTTGCAAATTTCTGCGCATTTATCTGTCAGTAGTTTCGTTCAGCCTTAGATGTGAATTAATCGACGAGGCTTTGGATGTGATCTGCATCATTGTTGAACTATCATGCCTAGATGTGTGGAATGATGACTGCAAGAGGTGGCGATATAGTGGATATTGGAACATTTGTTAAGAATATTTATCTTCTATTTCAGGCGATTTATTTTCTTTCATACCAAAACTTTTACAAATAGCCGTTGAAAATACGATGCAATCTAGTTTCAGGCTCCTCTACCAACGACTGTATATGATTTTTGGCAAATGATCCTTCAAAATAGTTGTTGTGTAATCGTTATGCTATGCGGTATTAAAGAGAACGAAAAATCAACGGTTCGCTCATTAAATATTTCTCAAAATATTCATGTTTTTAGAATTGCTACTATATTACTGGATGTTAATCAACGTCTGAATATTATTTGTTGATTGAATTAAATGAATAAAACATTTGTTCAAATTGATTGGTTTCTTCTTTTTTTTTGCATGGGAAAAATTTTATAAACGATGATCGAATTCAGAATTTTCAAGCAAAATTTCAGTGTTTCGAATATTGGCCACAGAAAGCAGGTACATCAGTCAAATTTGACGATATAACTATAAAGACAATCGTCGTTAAAACGGTTGGTGCATTCTTACGAATTTATGTCTAAATTAAAAAAATATTTGATTTTATAGGCAATAGACGAAAATCACCTTACTCATAGCCATTTTGGAAATTTTCTTATTTGCGGTTTACTTTCTTTTTTTTTTCGAAGAAATGCGTTTTTTTTTCTGAAAAATGATAGTGAAAGACATCTGAGAAAAAGTTTTGGGAAAAGTTTTGGGAAAATTTTTTCACATTCATCGAGTATTTTTGCTGAAAAAAAATAAATATTTTTGTGTATTTATTTATTTGTTTTTTTTGTTCACATATTTTGACCTCTTTTCGATGATTATTTTTATTTATAATGAAAATTCGCGAAAATATTTGAGAAATAAATAATTTATAGCTTTGCAAATATGTGTTACTTAATTTCTGTTAAGATAATAATTATAGATGAAACTTCATTCGGAGTGCTCCGGCAAGATAACGATTCGAATTTCGGGTTTAGCGATAATGGTAAACGATGTGTTCTCACAAGCGGTTGATCATTTCCAATGGGTCGACTGGCCTGATCGAGGAGTACCCCCCGCCGATTTGACTCCTATTTGCTTGTTGAACTATATTCGCAAGTCAAGGTTAATTCATAAACATTTCTAAAGAATAGCATTATTATCTCGCTCATTTTACTATTTTCTTGGGTATTTTTAACTTTTCCTATAGAAATAATTTTTTCTAAGACGATAAAATGGTATCCATAAGAAAAATTTGGCAAACGAGTAAAAATTGCATTTTTTTTTGCTAAATTCTTAGTGTTTTCACGTTAAAAAAAGCGCTTTATTTATGTAATCCACTTTTTTATGAATAAAAAATAAAAAAGAAAGAAATATGCAAGAACTATTATTACTTTCATTTTATCTTAGTGATAAAGAGAGCATGATATCATTAAAAAAAAATGATAATTCATTTCAGGCCTACACACTATTCGAACAAAAACGAAAAGAGTTATTAACTTAGATGATATTTATTTGAAATTGATTTTCTATTTCATAAAATAGTTGATTTAAATTGATAAAATATTTCACACGTGATTTTTTTAATCCATTCAAATTTATAAAATAATATATGAATGCTAAATCACAATGAAATTATTTATTTCATTCATGTAGGTAGTACATATTCCACGATGAGAAATATGGAATATATTTTAATTACAGAGCACCAATAGTTATTCATTGTACGGCGGGTATTGGTCGTGCTGGAACACTTATCATGATGGCTGATATATTAGAAACACTTGCAAAAGGAGGAAAACCGCATAATTCGTGTGAAATTTTAAAGCGTCTTCGACGTGAACGTGCCTATCTCATTCACGTATGAGAATATTTCTCTTTATTATTTTAGACTCTATTGAAAAAAATTTTATTCATCATTCAAAATGTAATTAATTTTTCTTACTTTATTGACGAAAAAAATTTGCATATTAGCATTAATTTGCATATTAGTTTATATTGTATGAAATATTTCTATAAATTATAAAATGAGGATTATTTTTGTAGTAGTTGAAAGAAATTTTTGCTCTTTTATCGTTTAAAAAATTTATTATTTTCATTTTTCCTCGCAAGAAGGATTTATAAAATGTGAAGAGCTTTTCAAATTATTAAGGTGAAATATGCGAGTGCCTTTTAAATTTAGCCAGAAAATAAGCGACCAAGACTACCATTGTATACATGTGAACAAAAATCTTTGTCTAAATTAGCGTTATGAATGAATATTAGCAAAGAATGGAATTTTTGATTAGTATTTAAAGAGCTTTTATTATATTCACTCAACATTTTGCTTAGATTAATGTAAAAAAGTAATGTGAACATGTTTTATTATATATCACTTGAACATATGCACTTATAACGAAGTGCCTAGAATTCATTCTCAGCCTTATACCTAACTTTGACCATTTATCTAACCTTGACCTCATATATATATATATATATATATATATATATATATATATATATATATATATATATATATATAAAGGAAATCCAGTTATCCCTTTTGTGGACTAGAGTTGGCATCCGAAAGAAAGTTTTTTTTCCGTTTGGAGGGGGGGGGGGAGGGGAAGGCATTTCGTGGCATCTTAGAGTAATGATCACCTCCGTTGATACTTTCAAATCTTAATGCAATGCGTACGTATTACCTACAATATCGAATAAGGCGATAGGAACATAATAGAATGCGAGCTATGTATCGGAAGTTTAGCTAGCATTCATGTCGAATATTACCTGCCGAAATTACCTGCCGAATTACCTACTGAATTACCTGCCGAATTACCTGCCGAATTACCTGCTGAATTACCTAATGAATTAGCTACTGGACTACCTGCTGAATTGCCTACTGGATTACCTGTTGAATTAGATTGATAACTGTCATTTACAGAACGATGCGCAATATCTTTATGTGCATCGAGTATTGTTGGAGTATTTTGCCCTCAAAGGTGTTATCAGCAATTATTTGGCCGATCGAGTCGCTGTGTTCATCGATGATTACGAGAAAGCAGTCACATAACAATAATTCAACATTTGAAAAAAAAAATTGCTTTGAAATTTATGCGTTCAAATATAAATTGCTAATAAAAATTATCTTTATTTATTGCGATGTATTTTTTCGGATGGTTTTTAAGCCATAACTTTTTTAAAGAAAACTTTTCAAGTTACTATTTAAAAAGAAAATTACCTTAGCGAATATAAAAATAACACAATGCTTCATGAGATGTCTTGCATTCTACATGTGTACCTATATCTTCAGTGGTAGATACTAACTTGTGAAATTTTATGCTGCAACAGCTGAATGGCGGCGCAAACGTCCATTGCAGCATAACCAATGGTAGAGCGGTAGAGCGGTAGAGCAATACTACCGTGAAAGAGGTCTATATTGCGCAGAAAGTGTAGATATATTGTCAATGAAATTCAGTCATAAACAACTTGGTGAATGCTGTTTGTCGGCCAACCTAAAATGGAGCATCGAATGGTTCACTCGGTTCTGTGTTCATTCCAGTCATCTCGCCATTCGTCGTCGTGTTGAGTCTATAGCCAACGTCAAGTGATTTCAAGTTGGCTATTTGTGAAGTTGTTGCCAATTAAATTTTCTTATTCATAATCTATATGTTTATCTTCAATGTGTTTCCTTTGCAATGGAAATCCGAATTTCAAATTTGTCCACTTTCCTGAATCAGGAATGCTAATTATATTTGTAGAGAACTTTTTCTCGTTGCAGCAGAATATTTTCATTCATTCTCAATTATCATTCGCAACTGCAGATTCTCTTTAAATTTGGGCTTTATTTTTACCGTAAGGAAATTTTCGTTACTTTCTTTAATTTTATGTTAAAATGGCAACTCTTCAAAAATTACACCGTTGTGAATAATTGAAATTAGCTAAATTGAAATTAATAAAAACGATGAAAAAATATCTAGAATTAATATGGTGTAAATCATGACTTCATGCATCAACTAATGCCTTTTTTTATTTTTTTTTTTCTGAATTTATTTTCTCCTCTCATAACTATTCATTAGGGTCTTTATTGCACTTAAAAAAAATCCAATAACAAGTTGAATTATTGTGATGTTAGTTTGTAATATGAATTATTCAAAAATTTTTCGTAATGTTTCTCTTCATTTCAAATTCCAATCAAATATATTGTTGAGAAAAATAATTTAATAAAGTTAATATTAAAAATTTTAGAGAATATACTAATAGAGTATCTATGTAGAGATGAATATTTATTTATTTACGGAATGTATAGATCGTTGAGTGAAATTTTGAAAAATTTTCTCCGCAAAAATTATTTCCATTGGAATATGTTTAATACCTGATATACAATTCTCAATTTCGATGTGAAATTTATTTAAATAATCATCAAATATTTTATATAGCCTCGCCGGAAATTTCCTCTTTGATTTCTATTATTCTTTGTTTTGTTTTTTTTTGTTTTTTTTGATCGTAGGTTTTCTCAAGCTATTAGTTTTAAAATATCCTTTGTTGAAGGTATTCACTTAATCAATTGTAAATTCTGTGTTGACGTTTTATATAGCCTTTATGAAGTTAAATAAACTAAAGAGACCATTAAGAATACAAAAATATATTCGTTTGTTCAGTAGAAATTGTGTGCACTTGCAAAGGTGACCTTTGTTGTTCGTTTAGTTGATTCTGTTCCAGTTCTGCAGTTGAAATTGCGCCCTAAGCAAAACGATGTCACATTTTTCGCACTTTTCCATTTTTCTTGATATCCTTTAGACTTAGGAAATCGTCGTTAAGTTTCACAAAGTAGCAGCGAAAATCTGAAAAATCTAGACTATTTTTTAATTGCTAGACTGAAGGGGGGAGGGAGAAGGAGGGGGGGGGGCAGATAAAAGAGAATGTGCTAAACTGAAGGGTGGAGGAGGGGGGGAGCAGATAAAAATTAATGTGTTACCGAAGGATGGGGAGAGGAGGAGGGGAGGACAGATAAAAGAGAATGGTTGCTTTTCTAAATTTTTTTTTCAAGAAAAGTTAGAAAAAAGAATATTTAAAGCGAATTATTTCGGGAAATTAGTCGATAACAAATGAATTATCAAATGACAATTAATGAAATTTCTCCACTATTTGATATTTTCATTCGTTTTGGGAAATACGCTGAAATTTTAGTTGTGAGGCGATGTGTAAATTCATATTAAACAATGTCTCGAAATGAATGACGCATTCTTCGAGAGTGAAAATGCATTTTAACTTAATCAACCGTAAAACATCGATTACCAATGCGAGACTTATCGCTTTTTCGACTTTTTATGGTCCTATATTGATGTGGGGATGAGAGGAATGTGGGGGGGGGGGGGGGAGGGGAGGGGGAGAATTATTCGAGGCCTAGGATATTTAAGGGAACGCATTTTAGGCCATTTTGAGGGTCATTCTTTTCATATATACGAGATAATCAACTGAAATTCGTCGAAAATACAATCGTATCAAATGAATATTTTTTCCTTCATTTTAAAATTTTCTCACTCTTATTTAGAAATACTATATATATATATATATATATATATATATATATATATATATTTAAATGAAATATAGATTCCAAAACTTTATGAGCAAGAAATATTCGATGGTAAATTTATATGGCGAAGATTTTTAGAAATTTTCAACTCGGAATTATTATTACTAGAAATTAAAAAAAAAAACCCATTGGTTGATAGATTGGTGATAGGAATTCCCTACCATTTTTCTAAACAATGAAGGACGAGCGTAAACGAGAAGTAATACATCTTCGAAGAGTGAATTTAAAGAAGTAAAGATACGATAGAATACTATAGTATGAGAATTTAAAAAAAAAGGGTTGATCATTCCCGATGGATAGCGCGCTTTGACCTTCGCAATGTAAGTGCCACATCGATTCATGCCCCTTTTGTTTTAAATGACAGTCATTGCGGTCACTTGCGATTGCACCGCTCGCACACTTGTGTGTTCCATCGGATTTTCTTTTTCGATGTTTGGACTAAGCGTATTATTGGTTTCGTTTAGTATCGTACCATATTATTCGAGCGTATCTTCAAGGTTTTGCGGTCCATATTTGGGTACCTAAATTTCAATTTTAGGTTTTCGCTAGGATTTATTCGATGAGATTTTCGAATAAGATAGACATTTATGTTGAAATTATGTTTGCACACTTATTATAGTCTTTAATTCATCAAATATTGCTTTGTGGTCCCCAAGAAACCGAATATCAGTATTAGTTTTACTATTAGTAGCATCCATTTTTGATTGAAGTATGATATCAGTGGTGCAACACTTAATTACAGGTGTTTGAAGGGATTGGGGGGGGGGTTAATAATTCCCTAAGGCTAAATTTTACGAGAAAAATAATGCGATTTTCGAATTAAATAATAAGGAAATAAGAAAATCGAAAATATGAGAGTATTCCCAAATAATTTTGGTGAAAAATTGAAAAGCTAGATCACTAATGTTTGATGGTTGATATTGGGCAGTTAAATGTTCTCGAAATATTTCGTATTGTTGAAAATTTGAATTATGTATTAGCGTGTCGATTATTTATATATTTCATTCTCGTTTATTTGGTCACTAGCTCAGTCACTTATTTAATTAACTATATAAATGTTATTGGCAAATAATCTCATAATAAACCCATCAAAAGCAAAAAATTCTTTTTGTGGGTATAATTTTTCCCGTCGAAATATATTGCTTCCCGCAAACTTTTTTATATCCCATAGACAGTTTCATATCTCATTTCTCGTTAAGAGGGAAAGGAGGAGGGGAAGGGGATTTTCGTTAGAGAAGGAGTGGTCGGTTATCTAAGTCAATAGCTTTCTGGTAGAAGCTTAGCAATCTTGAGTGTTCTTAGGTGGTTTAGCATAATTTTTTCCTTATTTATTTCTTTGTTTTTCACTATGAGTCACTGCCAAATATTTTTTATTCAGTGAAATAAATATTTTTTCGTTGATAAATCCTCTTCATTAATGATATAAAATGGAAAGTAATAACTAAGAAAAGTGAATCCTTAAATTGAGGCAAATATATCTATCTATCAATCAAATGATCGTTGAGTGCTGAGACTTTCATAGAGGTGCATTCAAGAAAATTCATCTACATTTATAGATGCAATGTTCCACTTTTGTCATGTGCCATCATTCTGCTTCTTATCGTAAGAAAAAAAAAATCCTTAAATCTTTTTCCTTTCACCGAAATACCGTATTATCAGAATAGAAGCCCTATGATTTTCCAATTTTTTGAGTTTTCAATTTAAAGGAACAAAGCATTTGCTTAGTTTTTTTCCGAGCTTTTTCGTTGACTTCTTATTCTTCTTTTGTTAATCATTTGCAATTAGCGTTATTTTTTAAGAAATAATTTCATAATTTCTTCGTTAAAGGAACAGTAAGAGCTATTTGGTTTTAAAATTTTAAAAAATTTTGAAAACTTCCAATTATATGTCTACTTTTCTTTTTTTCCTTTTTTTTTTGAAATATTCTGTCGTTAATTTCTCTTTTAAAGTGTTATAGCTGTACGCTCGCATCATCTTTACTTTCAACGTTATCAAACGGCAAATCTTTTGCGCAATAATGGCGTTTTTTTTTGCTGATGTGCCGATGAAAAATGTTTTTTTTTAAAACAATTTTCATTGCTTCAGCTCTCGTTTTCATTACTACATTTCGGGCAGCGAAATTCGGGCAAATTATACTTTAAATCCTTCTAATATTCTATCACTTTTGTGTTGCTATAAATAATGATATTGAAATATGTAAGAGTAGAAACATTCATCACTAATATCGCTATTTCCTTCTTCATCTCACTTAGAAAATATTCGATTCTTTTTTTATTTAGTGTTTTCCTTTAATTTCTTCTTATTTCGTTTACTTTATTTTACTATTTCATTTTATCTGATCACTTAGTATTCGATTTTCCATTTTATTCTTTTACTTTTTATTGTTTTTTTACCTTTTTTTTCTAAAATTTTTCTTTCTACTTTAATTAGGTAATCTATCGAATTGTTGCTATGCTCCTAAGGAAAATTACCTAAGCGATGTATAAGGTGATCCTCATGAGTAACTTACAGAGGGAATATATAATCTAATTTGATTTATTTAATCAATAGTTTCAACAAACACTTTCAACGATTTTAACGCTTTAACTATAATGGCTCGTTATTTTTCTAAATTTTGTTCCACTTTAATCTTTTTTTTTTTGAAAATGTTGATATTTCTTCATATTTAGTGAATTTCTTCGAATGTTTATAATAAACCTAATACGTTAAATTTGTAGATATATAATCATCGAATCATAGATTAATTTTATGTTGAAGCATTTTCATGATTTGCAAATCTCTTTTAACATAACCAGTAGAATGCAACACATTCAACAATCGACAAACAGAAACATGTGAATGTCACCAAATGACGTCATGTGACGTCAAAATCAAGTACGTGACGTCATAGTAACCTGATGACGTCATTTTTCGGTTGCAACTTTATGAGAGATTTTTGGATTGACGAAGATATTGCGTGTTGTCATTGCAAATGTTCAACATTTATCATCAATTTTTAAATGTACCCAATCGTGATTAATTGAAAACACCATTTATTGTACTCATTTCCGTCATTGCGAGAATTGCTTCGAACTTCCACTTCGGATAATCGTTACACATTAAGTGAATGACCTCTAATCTCTTATCTCAAATTCATGAGTGACCTCTAACCTCTTACCTCAAGCTCAACGCAAATTTTATCTAGGTTTTTCGCTTAGCGAAGAAAGTTTAGAAAAGGTCTTACTTGTTGGTCTGCCAGTTTATTTGCATAATTTAACTTATGGTCCATCTCAAAGATTCAGATGAAATCAATAGTATGGCTTTATAAACGCTTTCTTAGGCTAAGATTCCAGAATATACTCCCACTTCTTTTATAACTACTCAAATTTTTCACCTCCTGAAACCTACAACTTGAAAGTATAATAAAGATGAAAGTTTCTGCAAAATGTGTTCATTCTAAGAAGTCGGGCACATTTACCCAACGAAGAGCCATCATTACTTTTTAGCATCACCTTCATAAATCGAAATATTCAAAAATTCGCAAAATTTCTCAAAAAAAAAATTGAGACCTGATTAGATTAGAAAATTCCCAAAAAAAGCTTCATCGTTTTGGAATGTTCCCGAAAATTTAAAACCCCATACCAATTGATGTAATGAATCAAAAGTAATTCGACTTAGTCTTAAAAGAAGGTTATGTAGTTGTTTTTTTTTGTTTTTTTTTTCATTCTACGCTATGTGATTGTTTCAGCGATAATTTTTTTTGAAGCTTTTGCTGAAAAATTTCACATTCTTCAATTTAGTTCAATATAGATGTAGTATAGAGGCATATATGATTATATGAGTATATCAAAGACTATTCAACCGATTGAAGGGCATTTCTTAATTTATCAATGTAAGAGATCGTTTGTAGATTAGTTGTTTGTTTGTTTGTTTTTCGTGGCCCGAACATCTTCCAGAACACTTTTCATTAAGCATCTATTTCATTCATGTTCTATCTATAATGTCCGCACAGTTATCATTTTTATATAGTTCTATATAGAAGTGATTTTAAATAGTAATTATTGAATAAATAAAAAATTAAATAAAATAATAAACGCAACAAATCTTACCTTAATGTTTGTATTTGTTGAATGAAGTTTAATAAAATGTCAATTCTATTTAGATATTCTATGAATAGCGGTTCTTATCTCTGGAACTTATCTAAGAAATTTTTTTTTTTTGTTTATTAAACTCATTTTCATTTATTATTTATATTTATATGAAATATGAAAAATATTTTCATGAAAATTTTTCTAAGCAATTTTATTTTTTTTTTCAAAATTTTTCTAAGTTAAAATTATAGAAATTGAAAATAAACGCTTCATATATCTTAATGTCCTTTTGTTCAGTTGATTGCATTTTTGGGGCATTGTGTTTCGTTGATATTATTTATCATTTGTCACTATTGGTGCGTTTTTCTTGTTTCTTTTCACGCCTCTTTCATCCATTTTAATCTCGAATCGAATAAAAAAAAAAAAAGAGCAATTTTTGTTGTAATGAAGAGCACATAAATTTGCGTAAAACGAATCAATGGGTCAATTCTCATTTAGATAATGAAAATTTAGTTCATTTTGTTAGTATTTTCAAGAAAATTCCTTCCAAGAGTATTCGAAAGATTTATAAACGGTCATTAAATGCGCACTTTATCATTGATTTATGTATACGATTATACGTTTTGTTTTTGCAGTTTAAAGAAAAGCAATGACGAAACATTTCGTTACGCTCATTGTTCTCGCTCGAATATTTTCGAATAGAGAGAATGGCGGTGTTATCTGAGATGAGGCAAATCCAATGTCTTAGTTAATATTCTCGTTCCCCTCCCCTCTCCCCCTTTGTCCTCCCCTCTTCTCCGTCTTTATTTTTTCGTCCGCAACTACTGAAATTCTGGATGGAACAGCAGCGAGGACGTATAGCAATTTGCCAACCACTAACAATGTCGATTGGAGGCCTCTATAGAGACAGGATTCAATAATACCGGACAAAATCTAGAAGTCAAGCACTTTGAAATATGAGCACTAAGTGGAGTTTTATAATGTCAATGACATATTTGAAATATTTCCTCAAATATGACGTAATGTTTTCTAAGATAGATACCTAAAAATCAGCATATTTCCTATTTTGCTCGATATAAGGATTTTTTTAAATTTATTTTTATTTTTTTTACTGATCTATGGCAAGTTTTTAGCATATAAGAGTATTTGATTTGCCTTAATTATATATTGTATATGAGGCGGAATTTTTTTAAGTTGAATTTTTAAATTTGAATCCAGAAATCGTCATTGAATTTATTCTAGAATATCTGAAGATTGCTCATTGCTGTCATATATGATCATTTAACACAAAAGTGTTAACACATATGTAATTCTCTAACAATTCCACTTTGATCTTAGAAATTATTCTTTAAAAAAATTCAAGAAATTATTCACAATCCATACACTCAATGAGAAAACACTTTTGAAATATTCGATCGGTTATTTTTTTCCGTTCTGTGCGTACATAGGTCATAGTTGATAATTCTTTTAAGCGTATTTGCTGCAAATACTTCAGCTATCTGTATACCTATTGCCAGTGGCTATAAATGCATATTTCCGCTTCCATTTTTTTTTTTTTTGCATGCTTAATTAGCGCTCACCTAATTGTTTCTGAAATCAGCTACCAATCGGCTAAATTTGCATATTTAGTTAGCATTCAAACATGTATTTGCTAGATCAGTGATTGCAGCAACAAGATTTGCTTATTGAATTAAAATTCACTCAATAGGTAGCTCAGTTGTTTGCCAATTCTGTTGAGTAGGAAATATCTAGGAGTGATTGCATTTATTTCAATATGCGGCAATGAGCGAATCGTCAACTCAAATCTTTGCTTAATTGAGTCATTTCTGGAAAATTTCACTAATTTAATGGAATGACCAATGTAGGGCAATTTTGCTTCGAAGCTTCACGATCAGATTATTGCATTTTTCTTTGTTTGCGATTCAAATCTTTGATCCACGGGAGTCAAAAATATTTAACAAACGCTCTTCTCAATAGCTTATTCGCATTGTTTCATATGTACCTATATACTTTGGAATGAAATCTTATACCAGATGTCTATACCTTATGATCACCTCTTATATCAACGTTCAAATTGACCTCTCAATTATATCAGCTTATATCAACCTTATTACAAAACAATGAGAAACATTTAAATATATTGAAAGTGTGTAGGTGTATGGCGTTCTGCATCGATCGGATGTAAAATGAACTCATTGAAAAATATTTTGCACAAATGTTCATTCCGATTGAAATGTGAATCTGTTTTTGTAAATGTTTCATTTACTTGTTGGCGCTTTATGGGACTGCTGATCGTCATGATCATCGGGTTTATGACGACACATGTCGTGCCAGCTTCTCTAGCATGTTTCCACCCTTTTTTTGTCCTTGACAGCAGTAAAATTGACGTAAATCACCTCAGAATTTCAATTAAACCTTGTTCCGGGTCCCGAGCACGATTGAGACCGGATTCCTCCATGACCGATTGTCGATATATTTAGGATGTGGTGAGCTTTCCCATTAAATAGGCGTTTTTTCAAAGAAAAGGCTTGTGGCACAAGTCGCGTCAATGATTAAGCAAAGTCCGGGTTTTTCTCAAAGGGTATTCTTATAAGAAAGGATGTTAAAAATTGTGAGAGAAATGGGACGATTCGGTTTTACGACATATAAATCGCAAAAAATCTATTGAAACGGATGAACACTAGGAAGAAATGATTGTTAGATGGCGAAGGTATTTATAGAAAAATTTCAAACCAAAGTATCAAAATCTGCCATCAAGCCAAAAAAAAAACCAAACCTGAAAATAGACCGATTCCCCAAAAAACTAATATGCCGTATTAAAAACTGATAAACTATTGATGAGTAATAGGCCACCTTTCAAATTGTTTGTAAACATATCTGAGTGACCATTGAATCTATCGCTGATTTCTCCAGATTTCTGGCGAATATGCTAAGCGCCAAAAATTTTTCTCGACTATTTTTGTCAATTAAAAACTCTTTCCAATCAGTGATGTCATGTTGATTCTCATGAGCAGCAAAACGTGATAAAAACCACTCTGCTATCTATAATTTGCATTAATTTGTTCAAAACTGAATTTTATTGATATTATTTTCTTGCAAAAAGCTTTGTTTTTTCCATAGACAACTTGGACTGATAATATCCACATACGTTGCAATCCTTTTTCTCATCCATTCTCTGAGATATTTCAAAAAAAAAAAGAGTTTACACTTTCCTGAGGGGGGTCTTTGTTTTTGGATTTATTTCATATATATTTTCTCATTATTTTTTTCTATCAAAATTCTTTATTCGAACACTCAATTGCGGCTAATATCAACGATATCGTTGAAGGAGCAAATTACATCGATATAAATAGCAACAAATTTCACTTTTCTTCAGTATGATTGTTCGCTAAAAAATCGAACCGACTAGATTCTTTAGTGGTAATAAAATGAAAGGGGCGAAGGTCATATCGTCGAAGAAATGAACTTCTATTGAAACAAATAAAAAAATAATCGCTCTTAGGGGGAATTGACAAGTGGCAATCTATTTTGCAGTTTAATGTGTGTGTGTATGGCTTAAATTATTAAAATATTTTCTTAAAAGAAAACATTTAAAAAAACAGCTCTTTATTATGCTTAAGGCCATTTTCTTTTTTACATCATGGAAAAGAAAGAAATAGGGGGCGTACACCTTCAGGCGTTTTAGCCCGACGAAATTATTGAGCTCCTGATCTCTATGGGCAAGATTTCCTTAAATATCCTAAATCACGATAAGTTTACAAATGCTTATGCATTTAATATCGGATTCAGATTCAATTTCAGTCATTAATCTGTTCCCCATTCCCTCACCCCTTATCAGTCATTAATCTGTTTCCCACCCCTCCCACTCATCCCCTAAAAATGGCCAGAGTAGAATATAATGTTGGTATCTTTACTTCAGCTTATATGAAAATTAATGATGCAGCAGATTTTTATCATTGGATTTGCATTCTTAGTGAATAATTACAATAAAATATGTCCTCGTATTTGTTGAGTAAAAATCAATTCATAGATTTCTTAAAATCCTAAAGAGGGGTTTGTTAAGAAAGGAACTCAATGTTTTGAAAGAGCGAAATAGATATTTTTCACCCAAATTTTGAGAAAATGCAGGAGCTCGGGCATATAAAATTCGGGCGTAGGAAAATAAACGCAATTTTTTTGTCTAGTTTTCTGTTGAAGTAAACAAGAAGAGGCGTTTTTATCTCTGAAATTAAGAGCAAGAGGGAGGGGGGATTATTTGAAAGGGGTTTTAGGGGGGGGGTTTAATAGCCTATTGCAGAGTTCACTATAAAATGTTCGATCGAATTTATAGAAAATTGCGTTTCTCATCTGAAAAAAATTGAATGAATTTTGAGTTACACATTGTGCAATTTTCAGGCAATGTCACCAAATGAAGAAAATCCACAACAATCTCCATCGAGTATACGCAGCAATAAGATATCGTCATCACTAAAAGATGAACGTAACGAATCTTGTAATATTTCAAATGCGACCATATCACAAAACGTAAGTTACTATTTTATACGATCTTTTGTTCATTTTCAGTATATATATATATATATATATATATATATATATATATATATATATATATATATATATGTATGCGATAATAGGTTTTGAAATTTTCTCCATATCAAATTACACAGCATAAATCCCGAAGGGAAAATTAGGATTGGAAAATAAGGGGATCGAAACAACTCTGTATCTATTATTATCCTAAATTGGCAAAATAAAGACAAGTTGGTCTTCAAAGAAAACTAAATGTTCATAGCAGAGCAAATGAGAGATATCTAAAGCTTTTCATATGATTTCTCACACATATATGCCTTCAAATGCTTCTCAACGATATACCACTTAAAAGTAACCTTTTAAGCATTATAATAGTTTATTCTTTGCGATAGTCTAGTAGACCACTTATAGTTTCTCTGCCTTCTAATTAGTGATGGTAATAAGCCAACGGAATTTCGGCTATTAACGAAATTTTATTCCGTTTTTGCTGATTGAATTCAGCTTTGAATCCTTCCTTCATTTTTTTTTTTGGGCTGTATTTAAAACGCAGTTCTTATCAAATGCTTTCGGTATTTTGACGAAATTAATCAACCGATATTTTTGAAATATATCCGATTTCAACCGAATTTCGGTTGCAGCCGAATGCTTTCGATCGGTTACCCATTGTCACCTTTTTAATAAAACAGGATTTCCCCGCTGAAACATTGGATGTCTAAACAATTGCTCACATGCCAAATTTATTCACCGCATCGCTATGAATGGCGCAACACTCAACTTGATGCAATATCTGAAATTTGATGACCTGATCTGTAGATAATAATTGTTACATCGACGACAACTAGCGGGATTTTTTTTTGTAAATTTAAGGAAGATTCAAGTAAAATTAGCTGCTGAAGAGAAAATCATGTGAATGAGTCATTAAAATATTTGTTTTTTAGATGCCACTCTAAGCATTTTCACTATTTCTTACACATTTATTTCGGTCTATGTTTTGTTAGCCGTTCTGTTTACTTCCTACACTAGTTGTGTTATCTTACACTACTTGTGTTACGTGCATTCTGCATATGTGTTTACATTTGCATATATCTGTACACATATGTAAAATCTCAGCACTCTTTTCATGTTCAAGTCGCATGTGGTCTCTTTGTTAGAAGTCATCCGTTTGTTTTGTTTTTTATTACTGTCAGTGAGTAGTCGAATTCTCTCAGCGGTATCCCTTTTTGATGAGCAAAGAAGTAGTCATGCCATGAAAATCAAGCCGAAGCTTCACCAGAAGGCAGAGGAAATATGCAGCTCCATATCGAATCCACACTCGTCGAGGTTCATGTTCGCAAAGAAGACGGCGTCCACGGTCTTTCACAATTCGTTGAAAACCTCGATTCAGTGCTCACCATGACAAAAGAGGCAGTCCGATTTATCCTCAAGGCAAGCCCCTAGTCTCTCAAGAAGAATGGTGCGCTCGCTTGAAGATGCCGATCGCAAGAAAAGGAACAATTCAACGATATCATAATCAACGAACAATACAAGTCTTTGAAGGATATGAGAAAGATATAGCAATGAAGACGTTAGCAGAAAATAAAGGAATAATATTATCATTAATAAATGCTCGAATATTAATGTATCAGTTTTCATCGGTATCATTTTGCACACATTGAAATATTCATAATCATTAAGCCACTATTTTAGAGCTGTTTTAATCTCATTTACAGCTCATTAAGGTGTTGTATTTCTTATTAATATCTTTGTCTACGTCTTTTTATCCGTTTGGGTTGATTTGCTACTCGAATTTGCGTGGTAAAATTTCGTAGCGAATATCCTTATCTACCGTACTAGCAAAAATCTGCCTATATTCCATTCGATTATT
Source organism: Baylisascaris procyonis (assembly GCA_037389465.1). NCBI lineage: Eukaryota > Metazoa > Nematoda > Chromadorea > Rhabditida > Ascarididae > Baylisascaris > Baylisascaris procyonis. Next base: position 2,139,720 of record JAZARR010000250.1, read on the forward strand.
TCCGTTATTATTGCATTACCTGTTTAAATTGATTCCACCCATCGTAGTTGCTCTGAATTGCTTATCTATTCGCCGTTGTCATAAGAATTAAGAAAATCATTGAAATATGACTGTAGTGATTAAACTCTCTTTCGTATTAGCCATGTGGCACATGTCTTTCATCAAAAATTCTATTGAAAACTGAGATTTCGATCACTTTTTACTGATCAGAAAATGTCATTTAGTCAGTTTCCGGTGAGCGATATTTTAAAAATGTTTTCGGTTTTAGCCGACTTTCGGCTACAAACAAACGTCTTTGTTCGTTTGCAGAGGGAAAGAAATTTCGATCGGTAACCATCGCTATTGAATCATTACATTAATATCCCATTATCGCTAAAGACGCGATTTTAGTCGTAATCTAAATGAGACGTTTTCGTTGATTTAACACTGATTTAATACTCAAGTCGTAATGAAAATCTCATCTATGATTTAATACCTCTTTTTTTTAATCTTTTCTTTTATCGTTTTTTTATGCTTTCACCCTTTCAGAATCATTAACCCTTTGTAATGGTTTATATTTTATTATGACGTCCCCAATAATGCTATCAATTCAAATCAAATTTATTTATTTATCTTTTTTTTGAAAGAATAACGAGGGGATTTATAATGCTAATGACCAAAAATGAATTGCATCAGGTATCGTCTAAGCACTATTCTTTACGATTGCCTCAGGATACTCTTAAAACTGCTTTTGCACACGCTCATGTGAGGAGACCTTTGCTGTTGCAGTTAGTTTTTAATGCATGTCTCAAAGATCGTCGTACAATTCTGAAGTGCTCAGCAAATGAGTTGATGATCAAGGCGTTGATTTTAAAACCTCAAGGGCTTCCGACATAGTCTTTGAAAATAACGAATAGTGGTGTCAACTATATGGGAGGATGATCAGTAAAATAATATGGCAAGGATCTCTCATTTATCATTTACTTGTGCATCTTTCTTTACACTGTATTTTGTAATATCGTAGTGATACATTAATCGATCGTCTTCTTCATCGCTAATATGACACGATAATTGTGACCTCATTGCTATTTCAACAAAAAAAAAAGAAATTTTATCTCTAAAATTTTTATCAATATTTGTTCTAAGTAAATTTTTTCCAGCTAAAGCAATCAAAATATTTTCACCTTTTCCACTTTTTTTTTTAAACTTTCCTGTTTTAAGAAAATAGAGGTAAATATGTGCTGAAAAAAAAAATGATGATATTGCATTCATAATATGCAAAAATATTTGAATGAAAAATTTCAATTTGTATTATTCTCTATCGTCGAATTAGCAATGAGAGTGAAAATTTTCGATCATTTCATATGAGAATATTTCTTAACAATTCTTAACAAAAATTCGATCAACTTAGCAAACGTTTTAATTAAAGATGACAAATAGGCGAATAATATTACGAATACGTATATGAAATATGCTTCATGATATGAATATGTCCATAATTGTGGTCATCATACATGATGACCTAAATTAGGAGTGTATATTTATTGAGTTCGCAATGCCAAATGTAGCGAACTTTCATCTTTTACCGTATTCGAACAATAGAGAGACAATGATGCAAAACTTGAGATGTACATTTTTACACACTAAACGGAATTCCATCGATGTTTACGTCATCGATTTCAAGGACACACCTTATTAGATTGCGAACGTTTTCATTCGGTTACGCTTGATGAGGAAGGTGAATAGGGGGAATTCACGGATAAATATAATAAATATAGCCTGTTACTTCCGGTTTTTATTGATTCGTTCAGATTTTTGAAGGATAGTGATTGAGGGAAGGGCGGGAGGTGTTATTTTGTTGTGAAATTTTTTGTTGGGCTGTAGTAATAATATTTCGAATATGGGAAATGATAGATTATGGTTACAGTTCTAAATTTTATGACAGAAGGAGCAAGAATAATTAAGGGAATTTTTATTGAGATGAAGTTATTCTATTCATTTAATTCGAAAATATAGGTTAATTGAATGGAAAGTTTTATTTATGTTTTTACGACATACGTTGTCGTATTCTATGGATGATCATTTACGAGACTATCACCGTTGATCATCGATATAAACATCATCTAGGAGTGATATAAAAACCACCTAAGAATCTCAATACTGGGATATAGGTGACTTTACTTCATTAGCTTAAGCAACGTTTAGCTATTAAATTATATCAAAAGGAAGAATCATTATAACGAAAATATTCATATTTGAAATTTAATTGTAGTCTAATTTCGCCGTCGTATTTGCAGCGTTTTACCATATGGAAGTGATTCTAAGAAGTATATTGAACTAGTGGCGATCACTTAAAAGTGATGAGTTCCTATTTGATATGCACCCCTTTTTTTCAATTTTAGTTTTTCAAAAGAATATATTCTTTAAACGATTTTCAAAGATTCTTTTCTTAAATATTTTCTATTTATAAATATTTTTACCATATTTGCAAAGATTATGAGGAGATCGTTTCGATTCGGAAGTCTTTTGATTTAAAATTATATATGTATATATATATATATATATATATATATATATATATATATATATGCGTATATAGGTAAGCACATATATTAATTGCCGATTTGACTCATTAATCTCGAAAAGTGTTCTGCACACTTTAAATGCGCCTAGAAATTCGTGTGCATTTTATGACCGCAATGTCATAAAACACGCCGAAAAACAATTCATTTCTTCACGAAATTAGATTACTTTAAAAATGAATGGGTTATATGCATTTAAAAAGACTATTTGTTCGTAATTTAACGACTGACTGTAATCCAATAGGCGAAATTTAAAAAAGCGCATACTATTGATGCCCTGGCGTGCTTTCCCACTTCTGTTTTAATGAATCGAGCATATTGTATGAGTCAGATTTGAATGTATTTCTTAGAGATATTTAGGATGTTGTTGAGTGCACAAATTTAGACGTAGCATCAGCAAAATGCATTTAGGTCACATGTGTTGTGTCATAGTGACCGATGAATATTGTCCGTTCCTTGGAAGACGTTTTATGATACAATCGCAATACATTTAGCGACATTTTCCGACTGTTCCAATTTCTTAACGGCACGCTTGAACTCATCTCTAATCAAAACACTCTAACCACTGTTTATGAGGGATTCAGATACAAGGGATTGGGGGGGGGTCATGATCAGAGGAAGAGGGGAGGGGGGAGGGGACGAATGAGCTATTTTTCGTTGAACGAATGAGCTGTTTTATCCTTCAAAAGTTAATGCATGAATTTATTGGAAGGATGTGAGGAGATATCTGTAATAATGCGATATTAGAAAAAGATTAAAGGCGAAATGATGCGGAAAAAAACGGCTAACTTTTTTCTAAGAATGTTGGAATATTCAAAGCGGATATATATATATATATATATATATATATATATATATATATATATATATATATATATATATATATATATATATATATATATATATATATATATATATATATATATGGTAGTGAACATTTTTTAAAGTGAAGTTAGAGATGAGTGAAATGTAAGGGAGCAGGCGAGGCTGAGTTAAGAGAGGAGAAGTGGGGACGGGGGTTTAGGTGAAAGGGAAGGGGTTGGGAGGGGGTGGGGGGTTAAGGGGATACGTTTATCATATTTTCATAGCTTCTACTTGTTTCGTTGTTTGATAATGAGTGGGAAAATTTCAGAGTGCAACAGCAGGACCTAGTGATTCACTAAGCAGCTCAAGCAATAAAAGTAGAAGCGATAAATCCTCAACGGTGAGGTATAAATCGCTGAATAAATCTCAACAGCAAAAATCGCCAGAAGTTCATAAACGACAGACACAGACACTTTCACCACCAACACAACGTCGCAACGATGCCGAGGTAGTTAGTTAGATTATTTCGACGATTATTGCAAATAAACTCTAGTAGCATTTCGTTTAGTTTAGATTTACTTCAAATTGCATTTATGAAATAAATAAAACTTAAATTTAAATTTTTTCAAAATAGTACTCTTGTATATAAAATTTGCAATACTCTTGCATATTAGATGGGTTGGGTGGCCAATCCTATTATATTATTTGAAATATTACATCATAGTGGAGTTATTTGTTCATTTCTAGCATGTTTTCATGGGGAATTTTATTATTGAAAGCTTCAACATCATCACTATATTGATAGAGTTTCTTTGTAAATTCTAAATATGTTTTTTTTGTTTGTTTGTTTGTTTAACAAAATTCAATTGTTGTCATCTACAAGATAGGCGGCATCTTATAAAGAGCGATTTTTGCTTTGATTGATCATTTTCTATGTGCGTTTAAAGGTGATCTGACATTTCTAGGGCAATTTTCTTTGCATGACCGATTGTTGATTTGCAGCTGAAAAGCAATTTTTTTTTTCTTCGTCAAGAATTTGCACAATTGGTTGATAGTCCAAGTTTGATCATATAACGTATTGCACATTGTTTTTGTGGTGATTCATGTAATCAGATGTTTTTATGTAATTCATTGCAATTGAAGAAATTGCAAAAAAAAAGCAAATATTGTGCCAATTTATTTGTTGAATATTGCATTTATTTGCAAAGATTTTTATGTTCATATAAAGGGAAACACATTGAGGAAGTACGATCGGATATATCATCATCAACAAACAAAAAACACAACGAAAAAGCGTTGGTACGACGAATAACAAATGAAATGCAAATTGCACAATACGATAAATGTGCAAATGAACAAACGATCGGTGCTGCAGTAACATCTAGTGAACGAGCAACCGAAAGATGTAATGATTTTATTATTGATGAGTTGTGTAAGATGCAATTCTAAGAGGAACGGAGGGACTTCCCACGAGGTTTTTATGTTGGGGGTGGCGGAGGGGAGGAGGGGAGGGGAGGAAGGGAGGGGAGGAAGCGGAAGGGGAAGAATTTTGGAGTAACAGCGCGAAAAAAAAAATGAAAAATTACATTGTGCTAGCTAAATTTCAAGTGATAGCGTCATTTGATCACTTTTCGACTCTCTTATTACTCTATGCTGGATAGACTGTGGGGGAGAAGGTGTAAAGCTTATTGCCAGGTAGTTTTCTAAGGGAAGAGGTGGGAAAGAAGAGAGACGAAGGATGGGTGAAGAGGATTTTCCCTCCATTCCTTCCGCGTCGTTAAGAAGAGTTTTAGGTCCCCCAAAAAGCATTTGTGAGCATTAGCAATATTACTTCAAATATTTTTCTATTTTTGAAGCTCGCCACTAAAATCGGAAAATGAGTATCTTTTAGCGTGTATTGCAACTCGCAACTTTCTTCGTCAAAATGTTCCATTTCGCGAATTTGAACTTTCTGGCAGAAACACAGATATATATACGTGGTTCCCCTGCACATATGAATATAAATGTGAATATGAATATAAATATAAGTAATGAATACAATAGTAGATATAAATATAATAAATACAAATGCATAAATATATAAAAATATAAGTGAATAAATAAATAAATGAGTAAATAAATAAATAAATAAAACGAAAGAAAAAATATATTTCCAGATAAAAGACTTGTATTATGTAGAATGTTGCAAAACGCATATCGCAAACCATAGGTTATGGTAGAATGTAGTGAAATTTGGAGCAAAACTTATATGATGACGTTGCGGCAGTAAAAATTCTCATAATTAGTAACTTCTCCACTTTGTGCAAGCTTTCCCGAATATGTGACAGCCGTCATAGAGTATCGCTGAAACTAACCTCTGAGTTTAAGAGGGAGATTGAGAAATAGAGTGCTATGCATAAGCAGTGATCTCGGGGTGAGTGGGGAACAGACTGTGGCTGAATATGGGAAATAGCCTATTCATATTCGATTGTGGACAGGTGATGGAGAGGGGAGGACGGTTCCAACTTTCTTATAATCTTACAATGGGCAATATTAAACAAGGAAAATAAGGATCTATTGTCTACCATCTTGTCAGTTTATGAGTTGTTCCTATTTCAGGTTCAAAACAAGTCTACAAAATGTATGCGTTTCGATTTGTGGAAGCTGGTCTAAGAAGAGCATTGTGGTACTTGGCTAGAGCAGTCGCCGCAAGAAAGCTCATATTCGCGGTGAGATATCAATATAATTTTAAGCATTTTTCACTAGTATCTAAAATACGAAAATAATTGAAAATGGGTCAATATGAAAGCCCCACATTTAGTACCACTAACTTCATTCACATTAATAGGCATATATCTTTCAAAGATCACTTTCAATGCTTTTCAGATAGGTGGTTGCAGGTGTATTTCCAATCTCACATGATTGCTTTGCGATTATCGAATATTTTTTTTATATTGAATAAATAAGTAAGGCAGTGATTCCAGAAATTATTGAGTAGGTGATAAAATAAATGATTATTATTGAGACAGATTAATAATATATATTGCTTTAAATAAAACTTTATAACTTATAAAGTTTGTCAAATTCATTGGATTCACGATGAGAGAGGGGAGGGAGGATTCGTTGACGGCAAGCATTATTTGTTTGAAGGGAGGGGAATTTTCGAAATAATATTGCAGTTATGTTTTATGAATATATGGTGGCAAATATAGAATGTTACAGTTGTTGCCTCTCGTATTTGTTCTACTATCGCTGGTGGGTCCTCTAATTCATCGTGAAAATCTTCATTTTACGCCTCCGTTCAATTCGTTTATATCACGATCGTCGGATGCGTTGCCATCGTCTGGCTTCAGTAATCCACGCCTGAAACCACCGGCTACACATCGTTTCAACAGTAGTAGTTATGCATATAGTGCGCTACGCAGGAATTCACCTTCGGAATTTGCTATTCTCATCAAAGGACGGTATGAATGTTAATACAGTCGAAAAAAATTATTAATTCGCGAATAATTGTATAATCACAAGAAGTATTGATAAAAATTTAGGAGTTGAGGCAGGGGAGGGAGTGGTAATTTCTTTGTACTTCGAAGTGTACCAAAAAGTATTACGCTTCAAGATGCCCATAAGATAGAATAAATTTTCTTAGTGTGGATCGCCTTCACACAGCTAGTGGTTAAGAATTACTTTCACTGGAAGCACAGGTTGATCCTCTGTCCAATGAGCCGCACTTAGTTATACGTTTTATATGATGATATTCATAAAGACTAATTCTAAACGATAGCATTATTTACCATTTTATATTTGTAGTATTAGTTGATTTTCCCAGAGAAAAACTTCTAAAATAACAATTTAAAAAAAAAAAGAAATTTTGAAATTATTTACTAATTGGACGAATTCTTTCAAAATAACCTTTTTTTTTGAAAATATTCCTAGGTAAGTAATCAACTAGCGAAAACCTATGGATATGCGAAATTTTTGTGGCATCAATTTTTTGATTTTCATTATATTTGAAGTTTTATTTAATTTTTTATTATATGTAAAAATAAAATGACAATATTTGCAGAGAGCGTGCCGATTCGGTTATTCATGAAAAAACTATTGATGCATATAGTAAACTTCGTAAATCAATTCAAAATATACGTGTTATATTCGAGAAAAACAATCTTACTGTATGTTGACGTTTATTAACTTTCTTTATTTTTTAATATGCATTTTTCGCATTTTTTTTTTTATTTGTTTAACACAATTGAATTTTGATCGAGTGGAATCCATGGAAACTCTTCGCAATGCTTCGATCGGATAAGATGGCCTCATTGCAAAACTTCCTTTTAAATAAGCAATCATTATCTCCCACTAGATTCAACTATTGATGTGTTAATTTTGCGTTGAAAAAAGTGATAACGATTATCGCCTTATCATAAATAATGAAAATTTCATAAATGAAATGGAAAACTATAATTATTTACTATTCAAATATTTCACTCTTTTCTATGAAATGAATGTATTTTCGATATTACTCTCTCATATCGCACTCTAAAAGTGCGAATTTATTTGCAACATAAGCATAATGAACAATCGAAAACTCAAAACGGCTAACAATTACTCAAACGCTAATAAAATTTCTTCTAGTGGCCAGAATTATGTCGAGAATCGTGCACCGATGAATATGACGTCATTAAACAGATTGTCACAAGCGATTCGAAAGTGGCACTAACTTTTCCGGAAGCTTTAATTTCGCCAAAAGGATCTAACAAGAATCTTACTCGACTTTTTCTTGGTCTTTCAATAGGAGGTTCAATTTTGCTTTCATTCATCAACTTTTTTTTTGATGCAACAAAGAGAGTGGTGACTAAAAATTGTTATTTTATTTGATTTCAAATCAATTCATGTAGTATTTAAATGAAATGATAAACTCTTCTGCAAGTTCGGTCGAAGCGAAAATACGATGATTTACATCACGTTTGAAGAGGAACGGGTTATACTGCTCAATGGAAGGAAGGAAAAACTATTTGATTCCCAAATAAACCTCAGGAATTTAATGTTCTCGAATTTTTTGGGAAGATGACTTTGTTGATGAGAGTTAAGATTCTTTCAGATTTGTTGTTCTTCCATGCAATAGTAGGTGAGGGGAGGGAGTGAAGGTAGTAAATGAAGAACTAATTTTGTTGCAAATAGAAAATTACTAAGAAAACGTCATATATTGCAGATGTATTATGGAAACGTCATATATTGCAGGTGTTGAAACTGATGTGGATGGTGGTATTGCTAATGCTCGAGCACTTCATCTTGTAGTCCGACTTAAAGAAAATTTCCGACCTGAAATTTTATCTAGTTGGGATGAACAATTTAGAAAAAAGGTATTCATTCAAATATTCGTTTTATTTTCATCGACAATTAAACAATCTTCATTAGCTATCATAGACGGTGTAAAATTTTTCGTTTTTTTAATGCGTTTTCAGGTTTTTTTCATTTATTCCACATTCATAGCCATTCGTTCCTATGTAGAAGTAATTTATGTTCGACAATCTATAGGATGTTTTTTATTAATTTCTTCTATCGAACGCATGCTTGAACCTCGAATGCTGTTAAATAGTAAAAAATAGGAAAATTTTTATGTTAAGAACCTGAAAAACAACATTGATTCTGAGCGTCAGTTTTTTTTCATAAATTTTTTAAAATTTCAATCACCGTCATGAGTAGGTGATTTTGATACCGATAACATTTTTCTATAATATGAGTAATCCTGTTTCAAGAAGTAAGTACATACAGATGAGCGAATGGGTAACTGAGGTACGACGTACGGCTGATACTGATCTATACTGGTGGTCATATGCAGAATTTATGGATGGAGTTGTTAGTGCATTTCGAAAAGTTCATGCAACACTCGCTATTTCTGCACTTATACTCATAATTGTATGCCTAATCGGTTGTCTTGCCTCAAATGCTTATCAGGTTTCCAATTTTCAATCATCTCTAGGTTATATTATTTATAAAAAATAAAAAATCTCGTAATTTTATCACTATAAAATTTATCACATAGTGGGAATGTTATTCTATAAGTGAAATATGATGTATAAGTTGCACAAATCTATATTATACCTTAAAAATTTCTAACTTTTCTTCTTTTTTTTTAAATCACTCCTTATTCAATTAGAATTAGATTCTATTCATCAAACGGTTTTGAAGTTATCCAATTTCTTGAACTTTTTTTGCACTGCATATTTACTAGAGATTTGCTGATGTCGAAAACAGTTGGAATAAAAGTAAGCAAAAATATTAGTAATCAATCGGCATTATCTGGTACTAAGCAGTGGGATTTGTTCGATAAATATAATGCTTGTATGTTACTAACTGAAAAGAGTATTTAAAAAAATATAGCAAATCAAATCGTTTTAAAATATATCTCTATGCATATACAATGTTTTAAATTATCGAACCTATTTTATTTTAACCATTCATAAAACCATTAAAAAAACACTTGAAAAAAAAAGATTACCCTAGAAAGTTGAAAATAAGTCCACTAATTGTTGTCGCGTTGCTTTAGTATATATATATATATATATATATATATATAATATATATATATATATATATATATATATAGGGGTTAGACCAGGGGTGAGCACTTTGAAGTAATAGAAGAAATGCATTTGCAGAGTAAGCCAGTTCTGGGCGTGATCATTGGTGTGATACTCGTCGTTTGCTGCCTTGCCGGTTATTCTGTACAGTTCGCAGGCGTTGCCACACTAAATGCACTCGTCTTCCCTGTTTTCTTCGTTATAGCAGGTTGAATTTTTAAAACTCATTAAAATCCTATCATCTTCAACAAATGACATATTTTCCATCATTTGTTTTAATATTAGCAATATTTTATGCCAATTTTCTCTAAGCAAAACGCGCATATATTTTGCTCTTTTTTTTTTTTGAATTTTTGGAGAGGAGTCTTCTCTTGAAGAGAGTTATTTCTATTTTCGTAAGCGTTAAGATAGAATTTAGAATTAATTCAAATGGAATCAATTCTGAGAAAATGACCACTGGTCATTTTCTTAGAATTAATTCCCCATTTCAAAATTGTCCACTACTTTGTCTGGAATCTAAAAAAAGCCTCTACTATTTAAAAGTGATATTTATATTTTTGCACAATTTAACTAAAAAATGTTATTCCATTCAAAACAATTAGCGTTAAATAGTTTACAGTTTTTATTGGACCAAAAAAACATGTAAATGCGGAAATGCAAGAATTCATCAGCACACGATGATCAAGCGATTCAAACTACAAACACCAACTTCCTGATGATCCCTCCCCCTCCCTTCCGAAAAAAATCCAAAAATATCCTATGATTTACTGATCTTATTAAACAATCTTTCAAAGAAATATTAGTATCGAAGTTAAATATATGAGAATATCCACTTATCAAGAAAGCATTAGAAATAGTAAAATTCACAGTCTTATTTCTCTAAGCGTTGGGATCTCTTGGTCTCTCTTTGTTTGCATACTCGTTTCGCACAAGAAAAAACAATACGAAATATTTGAAGGTAGTTGTTTACTTTTGTGCGCTTAGATGACTACTCTATGCTTCCGTATATATTTTTCTCTGATTGTCTCAACCTTGTAAATCTAAAAGGCTATTGCGATGGAAGTTGATGGTTGAACCTCAATAATAACTTTATAAGTTGCTAATCCAAACCACAGGATGACCTTTAACCCCAACTTTGTTTCAATTTAAGAAAGAAGATATTCGCACCATCAGGTTCCAATTCAGCTTTAGTTCAGAATTAGTCGAATGCGGATGAAAAAAAAAAAACGAATTTTTGTGTCGAAGATTTGTGGAGTTGATCGATTTCATTTATGAATGCATTATTAGACGTCATCTCCTCCTGATTAGCAGTAATGCAAAAAAAAACATATTGTGCCAATGTTCTTGGCGTGCTTTTCAAATTTTCTAGACTGCAATGATCAATAAATGGAATATGAGCCATCATTTTCTAATTGAAAAAAAATTACAAGTAAAATTTTCTCTTCAATTTGGAAAGGCTAATAGATTTTTGCTCATGAAAGTAGGCGATTATGAGAGTGCTGTTGTTAGTCAATGATTTCGAATATCGGATTTGCAACCGCGATAAACATACCGATCGACAAAAAAAAAAAGCAAAAAAAAAATAGATTTAATCGGTGAGAAATGAAAACATAAGAAGAATAGAGCAGCAACAACTACGGCTGACATATCGAAACGTCCTATATGCATTGAGTGCAGCATTTACTTCCCACTTCCTTATAGTTCCTTTTTTTTGCATTTTACACAATTATTATAGTGAAAAACAATTTTTACGAGAAATTTTCTACGAGATTATAGTTTTTCATAAATGAAAATAATTTTTGATTGAATTTTTATTAATTTTTCATTTCTCATCTGAATATTTCGGCTGAATATTTTCTAAATATTTTATATATTATTTCTTTTTTTTCACTGAATTTTTCGAGTAGTTGAGATGAGTGGTTTCGATTTGTTTTTTAGTGGAATTTATAGCATATTACGTCTTTTATTTGAATTATTCACTATTAGTTTTTGCATTAATATATTTATTAATATGCTTTTTTTTTCATGACCATAGAGCTGCTCTAATTGTTGCTTGTGATATTGCTCAGCTTTCATAAGATTTAAATGCAAAATATCGATCAGTGGAATTAAATATTTCTATTAGCTGAATTAAGTATATCAGTTAAGTTAAATAAGTGATTTAAGTTAACATATCGGACTCATTAAAGCAGCCCGCGTTTTGCATTCATTTCTAAGATGATTATTTAAAAAAAACAAAGATAATGTAATAAAAGTTAGTATTTCACTGTTTTATTTCGCAATGATGGACTGTTTTGCTTTGAATAGGGTTAGAGTTAGATTGACAAGTGAGATACATACATTTCCGCATAGGTGTGTTTGTTCAGCTAAATCGCAAACGTATTTGTGAGATGAAAGGAAATGAATATTTGCATACTATAGTGAAGTTAGTGACAGTCGGGTGCCACTCTTAATCGCTATTCACTACTTTGTTTTCACTATCAATTTTATGTTATATAGACTAATATTGTGAAAGTTTCCCTAATATCGCACACAATCTTTGAGGAATTAGGTTTATCTATTGCGGTTCTACGGTGGTTAACTGAAGCATATATCTATGGTCGAGTTTATTTTATCTTTTTTTTTCATTTTTTTACTCATGTAAAAGAGGCGATGAAATTCTCGTAAAAGAACGGTTATGCTTGGCAGTTTGTGGAATTGCAAAAGGGGTGGAATTTACTTCGAAATTCGTTGGCTTACTAGTAATATTAGCGCTCCGGGTCTCGAAACTTAGCGGCCTACAGAGTGCAAAATTTTTCTCGAATGATCTAGCTTTATTTTTTTTAAAACCCCTCCCCCCCTCACTCCTATCTCTCACCCCTTCTCTACACCATTCGAAATTCTCATCGTAAATTCCCTCTCAAATAACTTCTAAAGTTTCCAACAAGACGTTTATTTTTATATTAAATTTTACGCAAAGTTGTGATGATCGAAAGTTTAGTGATAGAACAAATCGGATTTGTTATTCGTATGATGCTAAGCTATAGAGCAGTGAATATAATCTATTGCATTGAAATTGGTGGGATATAGCGAATGCTATTTTAGCGTTCGTTATGTGATTGATACACTATAGAGGCAATGATCAACTTGCCATCTAACACAACCGTTATATGCATCAAATATAAAAGCAATGCACCCTCATTGATGGCTTTCATTTCGTTTTGCTAAAGCGCTTTCTATATGTCGTGTGTCGATTGCTTTATATTTTATTATACTATCTAACACGTCATATACTATCACTGCACAATTCATTTCATTTCTTTTATCGAATTTGTTTTCTTCGTTGATTATTTCTATTACTTTACAAATAATTTTAATCAATTTATGTGAGTTTTAAACAAGGTTATTCTACCTTATAGGTTGAATAAGTTTTCTACTTCTGCATATATCAGAATGAGTTAAGTTTTTAAGAGTTATAGCTTTAAATGATGGAAATTATTCAGAATTTTAGTTTTAAAATGTTTCACCATCTTATAGTTCACCACTTTATTGCTAGTTGTTACTCAATATTTGTCGGTTTCATTTTCAACTATTGGATTCATACATTTTGATTCTGTAGGAATTGATGAGCATCATATAAGAAGAAGTTACGGCTTCATATCGGCTCGGATTACGTCTCCTAACGTTTTCATTGGTTCCAGCTTTTTCCAAATTTTTGGAAAAGGAATTATCTCGTCTTCCTCTCTATGTTCATCACAAAATCTTCAAAAATATTTTCATATACTCGAAGCATTATAACTATTTTATTACACCTTGCCGAAAATTTCGAGAAAAAAAACGGCTCCGTTTTGATAAGACGTCTCCAAAATTTTTATGAATTTCAAAACTGCCAGGATTTAAATTTGAGATGGACTAGTCCATAGTAACTTAAGTTTTGGTATTCTCTATTCATCTTCGAATACCATAAACAATTTTTTAAAGAGTAAAATTTAAAGAACATCATTTAATTGATGAATAAACGATGAAAAAGTTTTTAATAAGCTTATAAAGTGTAATAAAAATTAATATATTTCAATTGGTTTATAGAATAGCAAGTTGTATGCATTTCACTTCTATTACTGCTATTAGAGGTAATTCAATCATTAATGAATTGTTTATTTTTCTTCCATTTAGAATCTAAGTTAAAGTAAGGTAGTAAAATTGATATAGGAAGGCATCTGAAGGACATACTTTAGATCGCATTCATTAGCAATTATGTTTTACATTAGCATTCATTAGCAAGGAAGGACATAGGCATTGGGTCAGAGCAGGCGGAAGCGATATGAAGAGACATATATTCATAATGAATGCTATGTTCATTGAAATTAAATAAATAAATAAATGAATAAATAAATTAATAAATGTGTTTTACATGCTTAGATTTCAATTAATAATAGCAGTTATTAATAGTATTTTATTTCACTAAAAGAGTGAATTTCTATTTATTTCACTCAAAAATATGGAATTGCTAACATTTATTATATAGAATGTTGCATCTAAAATTGTATCAGATAATATCATAAAGCAATATGCATTCCATTAGAAATATACGCTTCATGCATAAACAGCAAATATTCGCTCTCTTTTTTTTTTTGGTCAAAATATTTGTTATAACATCTAAAGCTATTTGCTTCGCCTTTTTATTCTTTACCTTGGATGGCTAGCTTTGGCAACCAAATCACATGCTTCATCTTCATCGTCACTCCCCTTCCATATCCCTTCTCTCTCCCTCCTCACCCCCCCCCTTCTCATCGCAACATATGGTTTTTCCTTTCTTATCGCTAAAACGATTGCACTCATCTATAGGTCCTCTATCGCTGCATTCGCACTTCTTTCAGTGTATTGTAAGAGAAAATCTTGAGCGTCATAAATTCTACTTAATAGGAATATTTATGTAGGTATATTACACAAAATGTTTTCGTTGCATTTTATTTGTGCTATTGTTTCATTCGCCATTTGCGCCGCCATTTGAAAATTGAATGAAATTTAAAGTAAGACTTAATTCACTTTAGCGAGGTATTTTCATATTATTTTCAGTTGCTTTTTTTGCTCATTTTTTTAAATTCATTTGAACATTTGTAAGACTATGACGAATGTATATTATTAATCGTATTCTATCTATATGTTTATCATTATAATTTTCGTTCCCTTCCTCCTCACTTCGCTATTTTGGTCCTTTATAGGCATTCCCTATTGTTCGACCTATTCATCTCAATTTAGCGCACTTGACGAAGTGATCTAATTTGTCCAATTTACCATCTTTACCAATAAAATTTAGCGACCACGTTCCAAATTGGCCAATTGGCACGAGAAATGCGGCTCATCCCACTCAGCGCACCTGGTGAATATGTGAGAGCCGAGGACATTGATGGATACGAGGGGGCAGTATTGCACTTAGCTAGGATCCAGAATGATGCATGAAGGAATTTTTCTTTAATCCAAGACGGTTGCAATTGCAAAGAAACGAAAAACTCGGCCACAAATTCAATGGCAGAATTATTACCCCTCTCAGATGGTTTTTCAGCGTTCACCATTAATCGATCATATTAAAGGTCGATCAAATTGCAAAAAAATTCACCTATTTCAATTATTAATTAATAAGATTTATTAATAGGAATCGGATCGTTGACGCTATTCGCATTGGAGAGTACATGGTCAAAATATTCGAATGCAGCATGTGATCCAGTGGAGAAACTATCATTGATAATGAGTTGGGATGGACCATGCAGTGTTATTGCATCACTTACAGTCATCATTGCTTTTTGTAAGTATTTCCATTTTATTATCAATCTTTTAATTGTGTTGATGATTATTTTTAACGAAGAGAGGGGTGGGGGAGAGGGGAGAGAGGAAGGGAAAGAAGGAGGGAAGGAAATGAGATGGAGAGGAAGTTGTTAGGCGATTAAATGCACTCTTTAAATGCCAGGATTCGATGTGATGTACTAATATGAAATATGTGGGACAAACATTCTAATGCAGTCATCTTAAACTTTTTCAACGTTTCGTAATATTATCGCATCGAATAGTGTTCTATAACATTTGTTTCATTACGATAAAACTGTATATACTCTTTTGCTCGTAAATGTTTGTATTGAACATTAGACAGTTACATTTCAGGTAATGGAATAATTAGAATAGGAATTGAAATTAGAATTGGAATTGTTGATTATTTCGCTATTTACGGAATATCATTACTCATGAAGCTTTCAATAATGCTGTCTTTAAGTAGGAATCTGCAAAAAAAAAGGAAAAAATGCTGAAAATCTTTGCATGAAATTTTTTTATCCTTCAAAAGTTCCTACCTTATCATCAACTTCATCAACTGTGTGACATTGAGAAGAGTAGATTGCCTAATAAAATGAAATAGTGGTTTTTTTTTTCTTGAAATACTTGTGAAATATATCTCTGAAACATCATAGATGATCATACAAGGCATTTCTTATTATGCATTAGTATTTTTTTGACGAATTTATGATTGGATTTCGGTGTATAATTTATTATTTTGTTGCCATTTTGACAGAATTCTGATTGATAAATTCTCCAATCGGTTCTTATTGACACCCTTCAATTATTTCTTATTGACACCCTTCAATTATTTCTTATTGACAGCCACTAGTCGAATATGATCGCTAATAAATAAATAATGAATTAAGTGTTCGAGCATCGAACGCGTTTCACTATCCAATCAGCGCATTAATGCATTCATCACAAATTTATGGCTGCTTTTTTTCATAAATTTTTATTGTTTTCTTGGCCCTTGTTAATGGATTTTATTGTGAATATATTGGTGTTATATATGACCATTTGATGTTATTTGCTAACATTTGCTCGAATAGGGTTTTCTACTTGTGATCTTGGAAATATTGCTCTTTATTTTATTTGGAATTTTGAAGTAATAAGGATCAACATCTATCAAGGTCTCTTGGCAAACTTTGCGGGAAAAAAATACCCATAGCTCAAGAAATTCTCCAATCTAATTTAGGAAAACTTGCAACTTGATGGCATTTATTTATTGTTTCATAGTAATTAATAGATAAACATTCAGTCACGTGGTTTGTTTTACTTCAGCGCCTGTCATATCATTGAGATATATTTGCAGTGGTGGTTGGCTCAAGTACGGCAAGTCCTTATCTGCAATATGTGTCGTTCGTATTGGCCGCTGGTGTGGCTATGCTTCTTATATTCTCGCTTCTTTGCTTCACAGTTTTCCTCTTCATTGGCGGTCGACGTGAGACAAGGGGTCTCAAATGGTATCAATGCCTACAACCAGGAGATAATCATTTCGCACGTAAGCCATTTTTAAGCCTTTGTATTGAGTGCTTTACGATGATGTTGCCTGCAAATTTCCAAGCCGAATGGGGGTGTCATACGGGAAGCGAGGAACATATCGTTCTAATCATGACTTTTAGGCATTCTATCGTCTTCGGCGAAATCTAATGGCCTGTGTCTTGTCCACTACAAATTCCTTTGATGTACTCTTGTTTTAGGAAAATTTCAGCATAATTCTGCAGGAATTTTTAGAGACGGAAGTCCCTATTTTTAACGGTTATATATATGTTTATATTTATATTTATATTTATATTTATATTTATATTTTTATTTTTATTTATGTATTTATGGTAATCGTAGAGATAATGCGTTAAATGACTAGATTACAGCAATGCAAATATTTGTCTATCATAAAATAGTAAACAAGGAGAATATTTCTTCAGCTCGTACTATAAATGAATACAACGATGTGAGTATCTCACATCTACACGATAAACTTGTCGAGATGAAGCCCTCGTTGACGAACGCTATTGCATCCGTAACTGCCAATCCTTATATGCGATGTCCAGTTGCGTTTGCATTCGCCATTTATCTCGTATTCGCTTTTTGGGGATGTAAAGATTTAACGTAAGTTGATTCTTCCTTAAATTGAGGCGACTTCCGATCATAGAAGAAGAACGTCGAAAGCAATATCTTTGATCATTCCAAAGTTTTCATTTTTTTTCTATATGTTATTACATAAAAATGCTAAAGTAAGAGAGAGTAAGTAAATATGCGAACAGTAGTGCGCTTACTCTGAAAATAACAATAATTTGCCTATAGAATCTAGCAAATTTGCGGTTGATTAAATTTTTCAAATCTAAAAAGTTTGCCACTCGTTGAAACGCCATCAAAGGTGAAATTTTAATGATATTCTTATATGAGAGAGGCGCATTTATAGGGTGGAATTGCGTGAGGAGTTTTTCGTTTCGAAAAATAGTGAATCACGAGCCTATATGGACAACTATCGAGAGATGTTCGGCCGATATGAGGAATATTTGGAATTAGTGTTGGATGAGCCGCTTGACTATCACGATCCACATCGTAAACAGGACATTCTCACACTTATAGATTGGCCACTTGTATGCGTTTGCTTTCGTTCTTAAATATTTTCAACGCTAAACGCGAAAAAGATATCCCGATTGCACACTTTTTTTTGAGGCTTTGTTACAAATTGCAAAAGTGCATCTGATCATAAGCATTAATAGTAGTAGTAATATATTCGACTGCGAAAGTTGTGAATGCTTCTTTTCAATTCTTTTTATTTTCTGGGGTGAGATTTTGCTAATGACTTTTGGTATTTTAAATAAAATGCCAAGATAGTGGAATAAAGTTCGGGTGGCGTTCCAAGGAGGCTCAGAATTGATGAGGAGAGAGGAATTTGAGGAAAAAAGCGTCCTGAAGGAGTGATATGAACCATATAACTAGTTGTTCCGATCTCAAAATATCACCTTAAGACGGCTATGCTAAAAGATTTGATCGTATATTCATTTGCTTATATGAGGGAACATTTTTATTTCCAGCAAAATCAACTCGCAACAAGATCAGTTAGTTGGTTGAAAGATTTTGCAAGATTCGAAAGTTCAACCATTTACGATATCAATCCTGTAAGTTTTAAATATCCTTATTGTCTTTATATTTCATTCTCTTTGAGGTAATATTATAGGGTAATATAGGTAATACATACCAATATTGCTTTCCGGCTTAGTTTATTTGTAACGTCTTATCGAAGATACAAAGAATACTGCAATATAGCGATTAGAAAAGTAGTGAAAATAAACGTATATGTGCAAATGCAATAGCAGTCAAAGCGGAATTGGGGAATGCAAATTAAATGTATGCAAAATGTTTCATGAAAATAGACAACTCTTCCGCAGAAATGATTCTCTACGATAGTCGATCCCATATTGGATAGATTTAAAATTGAAATCGGTTGAATACACTGTTCAATGTGAAAATTTTCCTTATCATACAGTTAGGAATGTATTCGACAACGTGATGCTAGCAAATAAGTCGGGGGAAAAGTTCATAATATTGAATTATTTCAATATCTGACGCAAATCTCATAGAATACAAAAAATAGTAAAAAAATAATTATGCAAATTAATATCAACATATTTGAAAAGAAAAATTTAATGAGTACAAGGATATAAAGTGACTGAATATTTGATTATATAAAAAGTAATCCTTAATTACATAGTTATTTGCATATAATATAGATTATTTAAGGATACATTCGTACCAATCGTTAGCCTCGTATTCCTTACGACTGACAGTTTTAAAAAATATCAATCGGACGTATCGTTTGATAAATATCAAACACAAATTATTGCATCGAAAATGTATATTGAACTAAGTGCTAAAGGCGTTCAACAACGGCAAGTTTTTTTTTAAATATCAGATTTTATTTTAAAAATTACATTCTTTTCAACCCATTAGCATTTTCAAAGATTATCATCAATTCTTTTCCACAATCCACAGCTTCTATTGTGGATATGAAAGATCTCTTTCGTAGTACTCTTTTCTATGGCGAGATATTCCACATTAATGCTCCCCTCACCTGTATTACACCTTTTTAGCCGCAGACTTATGTGTATCATAGATGCCTACCAGTCTATAGAACTCGATCAATTCGAGATTATTCATTCTTCGCGGTCAACATGCATTCGAGCTTGTGCCTGGCCCTACGGCAATCCATCGGCATAGTTTTTGGAATATCTTCCTTCCACCATCCACTCGATTGCAATAGCCGGCAGGTGGACAATGAGATAATTCAACCAACCGAACGATTATATTTTATAGGATGGTAAAACTTTTCATTGTCTTTATTACAGATTATATGTGATTGACGGTCTTCTATCAAGGGCGAGAGCGGCTGGTATTCCATTAAGTATCAGAGTGCCATTTGCGTTTTCAATTCAACATGATCTCCAGGTTGGAATTTTTATCGAAGCGATTTCCTCATGCCATTCCCTTCGTTCATATTTCAAAGAAAATATTAGCAATAAGCATTTGCAGAGATAGATAGCAATTAGAACTGAATGCTAGTAAAGAAAAGGGAGGAAGAGGTAAAGAACGGGAGAGAAATAGGTGTAAAAGGATCGGTATATGAATATTAAGGTGTTATGATAAAACAATGTTATCTCAATCAACATTTACACAACTCAGTTAAAATTATTTCAATGAAATAGGTGAGAATATGAGAGCACATTGGATTACAATATTTGTTATAATTGTGAAATATATTTGAAATCTACAGGTGATGTCAACAATTGTCGTTGCATTCGCCATTCTACTTTGCTGCATTTGTGGCCTATCGTTATTCCTCTATGGAATTCCCTCATTAACCGCTCTTGTTTTCCTTTCTAATCTATCGGTGATTATTGGTGTGATTGGTTATGCGGTTTATTGGAATGTTCCGGTTAATATTATTACTCTATCTATTGCAATCAGTGGTAAATTCATTTTCAATTCGATTTTTCGATTATTTATTTCGATTCATTTCATTAGTTGAAATATTGGTGGAATTTTTTTATGTAAAATATAGAGTTGAAAAAAGTTTATTTTAATAATGAAAAAAAAAGTTTTAATAATGTTTTTTGACTACCTATAGCCTCGTTGCAATTAGATCGTCGACGGAAAAATGCGGGCAGGAAGAGAGGATACTATGAAATCATCAAAAATGATATAATCTGCCCTGAATGGAGTATTCATATCTTGAAGTGGATGCAAAAGTTTTTTAAGAGCTGAACATCGAATTGCTATCAGAAATTGAGTAGGAAATTTTTCTTTCTTTACACTTTAAAAAAATAATATACACCTAATCATTTATAAAACTTGAATTAATTCCCTCATAAAAAACAATATATTAGTATTGAATGATATTTTATCGAAATTCTTAGCTTAAACAATGTTGTTTTCCATTGCAATGATTCATCATTTAGGTGATGCGTTAACGACAGTTATTGTGGTCTATTTCTGTTATCATTATGCAACTGCAGGCAAATCGCAAAAAACTGGCGAACAGCGGGTTCAATATTCATTTCAGGTTACCATATACGTTTATTTCCTTGACTTTCAATTTTTGAAAAGCAACATACTCATTGTTGCAGCACAAAAAATGATGACAGAATATAGCTGTAGATGTTCAGTTATTATCACAAATGATTTTCAATTATCCAATGCACGTGTAGGATTTTATCTGTTCGGTGAATTGGGTGATGATATAAAGGATTTATTGCAGTTCGATTTGTTATAGTTCGCGCAGTTCAATTCTTAAAAAACATAAAAGCACGGACGCTTTTCTCTTCATTCAAAATTCCAATTTTATCATCCTATCTTCCTATCATATTAAATATACTTAGGGGGAATTAGTTTCGGTCAACTGGAGTGGGTCATTACTTTTGAAACTTACTTAAGGTCAATTTTAGTATATCTTTTTTGGCTATTATCAATCAATGTATTTCATCAGTACATCGAAAATTCTTAACTCTAAAACGTTTCTACCTGAAAACACCTTGCGGATGATAGTTTATGGGCATATACTTATATGGTTGCATAACACTTACTTAAGAAGGCGATTCGTAGTTGTTCTTATTAATTTCATTTAAGAACTCATAGCGTAGCAGTATCATCATCGATCAAATTTTTTAGATTCAAAGAGTTTTCAATATATCTGTTTGCATTTATTAATATCCCTTTAACGTCACTCATCAAATACAGAGAAATATTTGCAAAGTTGTTTGTATGTCGCATCGTTTTTTGCAGTCTTGCCTTTTACCTGTAACGCTCGCATGCTTCATACCTCTCATCACATATTTACCACTATTGTATATCGATGTACCGATTATCCTGCACATCTTCAAAATATTATTGCTTACTTCTATAATTTCATACGCTCATTTCCTTCTCTTCCTTCCTAGGTAAGTTCTGGTTGATTTTCTTCCTTCATAACTCTATCATCACATAAAAGTAATTTTGCTTATGAAATTTACTTAACGCATAGATATAGCTAATAGAAAGATGACGGAAAACATTGCCCCTCTTCTTTTAGCTTAAAATTCAATTTGCTTTCATCACCACATGCTTTCAACTTAGATGATGGTATCAAATTTTTTGTTTATTTTGAACGTATTGCCTCTTTCCGTCATTTTCTTCAGTTTAACGAAACCTGAAAAAATTTCACGTAGAAAAAATTCTTGGAGAAAATTAGTCTATTTCACGTATCGTTGCAAAAAGAGCCAGCTCATTGATGTATGTGAGTGATAAATAAAATGTGAGAAATAAATAAAGTTGGAGGATTCGTTATATTGACTTTTTTATTGCTTAGATACATAATTGCAGTGTGATGATGTTCTTCACTGAGCAAATACCATCATTTTGTACGTCGATGCAAGGGATGTGTGATGATTGTTGTTGTTATTGTTTTGAAATGGAAGAAGATGCTGGTAGTATTTATTTTATTCCAACTGGAGGACGTAGCATTAACGCCGAACATCTACATAACTTTTCCAGGTTTTTCAATTTAAGATTTGAATTTCGTTGGCCGTTTTTTTTTAGAAATTTATTTGTTCTGTAAAATTTATATCAAATATAAAAATATTTGTTAAATGCAACAATATCAAAGAGTTCTCCAATTATCACACGTAGCTTTAAAAATTTTTTCTCAAATATAGAAAACTTAGTAGAATTCAAAATATAGTCACTTTTTTATTAGCTTTTCTTGAGGTTATCGCGTTTTTTATTGCTACTTTAATATGAGGAAGTTCCTTGATGTTTTATGTGGTAAATGCTTATAGGAAATTGCTC
Source organism: Baylisascaris procyonis (assembly GCA_037389465.1). NCBI lineage: Eukaryota > Metazoa > Nematoda > Chromadorea > Rhabditida > Ascarididae > Baylisascaris > Baylisascaris procyonis. The sequence continues at coordinate 2,162,776 of JAZARR010000250.1, forward strand.
TTTATCGTGTGTTTTTCATCTTTGATTAGTTTATTCAGATCGTACTATAGTTTTATGAAGTTTCATTATTAGGATCTTTAATGAGATTCTATTCAAAAAAATTCCAGATTGGATTTGAAAAGAATCCGAAGAAAACGTGAAGAAATTGCATTTTTGAAGAGAGATGAAAATTTATAAGCGTAAATGAAAAAAAGAAAGATACTGATATTACAATACTGTTTCTTATATCCGCTAGAGTTATTCACCCCTAATCTCCTTTCATGTACTTTAATATTTGATCGTATGTCGTGTATTATAGCCTTAGAAGCGATGCGTTACACAAAACATTTGCATATTCAATTAACATGCCTAATGGAGTGAAACAATATCGGTTTATACTCATCTGAGATTTGCAGGCAATATTCTTATGCGCTATCAGCTCCTTCATCACAAGGAATGATACTACCACCACCACCTGGCTATTTACATTTGCCGGCACCCGTTCTTGTGCCCGATGTATTACCTTATCATAGACCAAACGCGATTACAAATGTCGATGGCTATAGATCGGTATCGAGTGCGCATCGTGATAGCTACTCAGAAGTATAGTTGTATATCTTATTCTTGTTCAGAAAACAATTTTCTTAGTTCATTTCCGTTCAAAATACCACAACTGAGACTTCTCAAAGGTGGGAGGGGACGACTGAGATATTAGTTTATTGCCTTTTCCAAGTAAAATATATAAATTTGGGCGATTTTCTCAGGCGATCTCTGATTTATTCCGTTCTAATAAATATTAGGCGTTTTTTTTTTGTTTAGATCATCGAGCTTAAATAAACTTTTGCAAAGTTTTATTTGCAGCGCTCTTCGGCTACATCACCACAAGTTGTACGTTCGATACACGAAACACCAAAAAGTGAACGTCGTAATAAACCACCACCACCGTTGATCGATGAACATTGCGTTAATGAGGACTCAATTTACGAGGAACCACCTTCACCGGTATACTTATGCTTTTATATTTTTTTATTTAATTTGAGGATATTTTGACTTAAAATATCGTCTTCATAAGTCAACGCATTGACGTCTATAAAAAATGAGCAATCGCTATGCTCTAAATTCGTTGAAAAATTTTCAGATTTCTGACTTTCATGCTTTGTAAAAAAAACAATTTTTTGATTACTTTATGTTTATTTTATCACATAATCTAATTCGCTTATAAAATTTGCAATTTATTACTTCCAAGTGATCGGGTACATAGAACTTTCCCAAGGGATAGCTGAAGATTTATTATGTTTAACGTTTTATGCAGATTTTTCTTGTTTTTTTTCTTGATACTTTCTAAATTCCTTGTCCGTCGTCTAGGTTTACGAATAATCTATAACAATCAGAAAAAACGAATCGTATGATGATGAAATGGTTTATTTGTTGTTTTTTTAAGAATATTTTATCAAGAAATCCTCCGTCAGGAAGTGGTCAGATATGCAGAAAAAAAGCGAAGTTTTAAATGTTATAGAAATAAAGGAGCTTCGAATTATTCTTGAAATATATTGAGAAATTATTGAGAAATACTGAAAAATTCTATGCCTACATCTCTTCGTAGCTATCGTCCAGTTGTGGTTGCAGCCGGCTACACGTACTCGAACTCGTTCAGCGGAGCGATCGCCACACCAACGTGACCGAAGATCGCTTGACAGACAAACGTCCACGAGATTCTTCCACGACGACCGCGCCGTTCGTTCACTTTATAAAGCTTCAGCATAAACTTTTGTAGTTGAATATTGATCTGTTAACTAATTTATTCATCGAATTCATTGATCACTTTTCTTGCTTGTGGAATTAGGTTCGAATTTATTAGGCTCAAGTTGGGTTCAAAATTCAAGGTTCGAAGTCAGAATTCAAATGGAATATACAAAAAATTCTAAAAAATTGTATATATATATATATATATATATATATATATATATATATATATATATATATATATATTGTCGAAACGCTTCACTATTTTTCATCGCGTTTGTCGAAGTCGCGTCTAGCAGGACCCGAACTCTTCATCAAATATAAACCAACCGCTTATGAATCAGCCAAATTTTCATTCTACTACTGAGGCATATTTACAAGTTTACCCATTAAAGTTTTTTTATTATTTAGCAAGGTGGAGAACCGGCTATTGAGATGCAATCGAATTGGAGGCAATATCTATTAGAAGGGAGTTTTCGACAAACGAGTACAATTGCGAATCCACAACCGATGCTCTACTATCCAACACCACCATATCGAACACAACCAGGACGCTATAGTGTTCGAGAAAGAAATATGCGATATTAATTACCGCTTCTTTTATATTCCCCTCTCTTTCGACATGAATCGTCGTGTAATTTTTCATTAATTAGATAGCAACGAATGGAATAAATATAACGCTGAGTTATCGATTATTCAGCAATAATAAAGACTTCCTTTTTCTTGCATATAGAAGCATTTTAGCTATCTTTGAAGTTACTATTTATTATTGCTACATTCATTATCAATATATTTTAAAAAATATTTAGCTTATTTTAAAATGCTTCAATGCTTCAAAAAACTTTGAAAAAATTTCAACTTGAGACCTCTTCAATTATAACATTTGAAAATGTTTTCAATTGTTGAATCAAATATAAGCTGAGATTAATATCAAACGATGAAGTTTCGTTGATTTTTCGATTTGGCGCTCTTCTTCTATTGTTACATTGTATTTAGGCATAATAAATTTTTTTTTTTTTGAAAATGTTTTTGATAGTTCTATCGATTTTATTATTATTAATTTGTATTATCGCAAGATTTTCGTATTTCCAAAATTCATTCAATCGTATTTAGTGCTGAGAAAAGAATTTTCCATAGTTTGCTGCTAACGGATGCGATCCGTTGAGAATGTTACCCATAGTAGTAAGCTGCAAGTTGATTTTCAAGTTTGCTATCAATCTTCGATCGATTTCTCTTTTATTGCTACAAAATCCGCATTATCTCTTCAAGGCAGTTTTTTTCAATTATGGTTCTCTTTTTCCGGACGTCGTATTTTCCGGATGGACTATTTTCCGGATGCATTTCTATCGCTTTCATAAACTTCAGCAGCAATAAGTAATATGCATTCAGGCATGTGTAATATGTTATTTTGCGTTTCTGTTTATGTGCTTCGCAATTATATGAGAAACTGTTTATATTAAGCGGTATTCGCTCGCAATATTTGTTGGTTTTTCCTTTCTTTTTTGTGTTATTGCTATGAGTTGAGTCGATTAATATACTCCAACGTCATTTATTGATTGATCAGGATATATATGAACGGCATTAAACAGTTAGTAAACTCTACACAATTCCACATTAGTAAAAGTTTTATGCAATTTGTGCAAGTTGATGGTTTTTTCTGTCTATCGGGTAGTTTCAGTTCGGGAACTATAAGTTCTATAGAGCTAAGGAGTTTGTTGGACATAAAATATACCTTACAAATGCCTCCTATACTAATATGGAATTTATACATCAACACCGGGGGGCTTAAAAGAGTCGAAGAATTTACATGAATTTTCACTCGATGGTTATGGTTTATATCCGCCGGATGAGGCTCACAAAAAGAGCGGTTGTGTTCGTTAGGATAAGGGCACATTGCTGTGCAAAATTTATTACTAATTTACAACTCATAAAACATAAGCGATATTGTAAAGGTATTTTTCGATGTGCATACAGGAGAGTATCATACCAGATCTTCGATTATAGGGGTATCCTCTATTCCTATATCGTTTATTGAATTGAAAAAGAACGGACGTTCCAGTAGCACCGTTTATGACGTCACTTCCTTTTGAAGTAAGCATACAATTGCACTAGTTATCGCCGTCATATGTCATATTCTGTAACTTATATCTGCTTTCACTTATATCTTTTATTTGTTTCTTTCTTTTTTTTTGGAATTCGGAAATCGCTAAGTGCTAGCCAATTATGTTTGCTCAGTTATATTTGCATAAATAAATCTTATTATGAACAATTCGCGAATATTCGTTTGTTCTTTTGTTTTTCTTATATATCGAAGTAATCGATTCTAAATGGATACCAGAATAGCAGAAATTAATCGGCATAAGACCTGATGGATTGTTTTTCACTTCAATTTGTGATTTTCAAGATGTCTAGATATATGTTTTGTTTTTTTTTTTTTTTAGTTTGGAGATCTTTATCTGAAAAGATAAGGTCACTATTTGCTCAAAGTTTTCCAGGTCTATGCGTCTTCCATTCGCTCCCCTTTCCATCTATTGCAGTTTCGAAAGGTGGTAGAGGTCAAGTTCGGGTCAATCGGGTTGTTGGGACATGCGTAGCTCCAACGATGAGCTGCGACTACACTTACTTAGTGACCGCCGAATGTTCACAGCAAAGCATATTTGGGTAAGATTTGCTACTCAGTGGATGAACACCACGCCACCGCGTAAGCCTAGCTCAGCTAATTTCCCTTATGACGTCAAGGGTGGGATGTTGAGCGCGCACGCTGTGATGATGTCATCGATCAGTACTGCGGCAGAGATGCGTCGGTTGTTCGATGTTGTTAGGTCGATTGCTACGAGTTTCGCCGCAGGCTAAAGGATTGAGTTGCGCTAGCCGATCGCTAGAATCTATAACTTTTCGCCTTTATTGTGCCTTATTCAATTGCTGTTTATCAGTGCAAACGTTATCGAACAGATCTACAACTATCCAATTATTTAGGTTTGTACTCATAAATAAATGTATTATTAATAAACTCATTGCTATTTTTAACGGTTCTTGATAGAAACTAAGCGATGCATATCTAGCAACTTCGAAGATGTAATATTAGTAATATTATTCACATTTATGCGCTAATGTTTAATATCTGGATAGCGATATAAATCTTTATATACACTAATGATGAAATATCCCACATAGTGTTGTTAAAAAAAAAATGTTTTACTTATATTTCCAATTCAAAGGAAAAATAGATTTACATAAATGCTTACTTGTATAGGTTTTTTTATTATCCCAACTTAGTACCGTATCGAGATCGTGTACGTTGAAAAATACGCTAGTGGATAAGCTAGATTACAATGATAAGATAGATTAAACTTTTAATTGAGAAGGTTTTATTTTTTACTTCACAAGATTTACTCCTTGAAGCAAAACGATTTATTAGATCGAACACGGAAAAAAAAATGGCAACGAATAGCTGTAGAGACCTAATTGCCTCATCGTATTCGTTGCGGATATGCCTCATTTAAATGCTTTAATAACCCGTCTTAGTCCATTGAAGGCGCTTTCTTATCTAATCCCGAAATCCGTTGCATCTTTGAACGATGTTTAATGCTAGAATTGTATCTACGTGATAAAGTGAAATTCCACTGGCGGAATACCCAAATAGCCTCCTGAAACAGCATTATGAAGAAATGGATTTTCTTGTTTTAGTTTTCAAAATTTTTCATCCACTTCCACATTGGTAGCCGAAACTAGGCGCTGAAATGCTGGTAGCGATTGTTTGAATGGTGGATTTCACGAAGATGCAACTATTCTATCTAACTGGTCATAAAACTTATTCGTTATTTAAGAAATTCTAGGATTTTAGAAATCAACATATGTTGGAGATGGGAGCTTATGGAATATTTATTTTTTATTTGCATAAAAAGTGCTTACTAATTGATGATATAATATAATATATGGGGTTGCAGAGAACTGAATGATTTGGTATGAATTTGTCACTAGGAGTGCTGTTCGCAGTATTGGTGATCGAGCAATGCGAAGGAAAGGGAGGAAGAGGTGGCGGTCGAGGGCGAAGTCGAGGTAGGAGTAGAGGTAGCTCCAGCTCACTGTCATATTATGGTCGGTGGTCATCGGTTAGGAAACCTGCTCGAGGTGACGCTATACGCTCCAGACTTTCGGCTAACTCGTTTCCCGATTCGCCTAGCTACAGGTGATGTATTTTGATAATTTTGCAATGGAATTTTTTTTTTTTGTTTCGTTGCTCATACTTATTGACTCCAGGGATCTAAACATACGGTGACAGAAATTTTGGAGGGATCATTCATAAAAATTTTCAACTTTTATTCTCCAATTCTTTCATCTAAATAATTTGGATTCCTATTTTTGTTGATCATATATGTGGATTTTTTCATTCATTATTCACTTCCATAAACTCACAATTGCATAGGGCATTTATATGGCATCATGCATATGATAGTATATTTCTTATGAAATGTTTATTTCTTATCTGCATAAAAAGTATTAGCATGGCTATCCATCTGCTCGACAATTTCACCTCGGGAATCATTGAAGAGGAGATGCAAAATTTTGCTTCGCCTCTTCCATAGATTGGTACCTTTTGTCAGGTTGTCGATTCAAGATCCACGACGTGCATACATGACAATTCACTGATTGAACTCTAACTGAACTAAGAGCTGACAAGTAGGAAAACCTTCAGGGAATCACCGATAATCGATCACACTAATGTATGAGTTTGACAACGTGCAAATAGAGAAGCAGGGAAAACACATGTATCGTTGTACCAATTTGAAATGAATCAGTGCGTAGGTGTCTTCCGTAACACTTCTTCTTTCGAGTTAGGAACAGTATGTCTTCTTCGTGGGATTCACGTGAAAACGAGACGGAGGGCGGTGAATATGCGTTAAGCGACGGCGAGAAATCATCGGCGGAAGAGGTGCTAGTGCTGGATCTACAGTTCACCGTCGTCGTGCTGTTGCGCAGTTTCAGCTCCTTGATTTGATGCTTCTGAAGAAAGTTTCCGCGACACATAGAAAAGGTTACGCTGCCTACGGTATCAGACGTTCAGACGCTTTTTACTCCTCAATAATCTGTAGTGTAGATGGCGTCCCCCAGTGACAGCGAGGGCACCACGGCGACGATTGGAGACTGCTCTTCCATTTTGACGTCGGATGGCCCTAGGAGTTTGTAGATAGTCGGCACCACTAGGTTGAAAATGGTACTCAGTCGGCGTCCCAAGAATTTTCAGCTGGCGATGAATGGCGCGATCCGCATGGGCAACAATTTGAGCGGTGTTTCATCAGACAGCTTTAGGGAATCCATTCGCTGAACAGCTTTTTCAGCGTCTTGAAGGTGTCTTCAGCAACGAACTTTGGATGCTCTTTTCGGGGAGAATGTGGTTGTTGACGTGGATGTTATCGGTTGTGTCCATCTTCAAAATGGTGAGGCAAACAAACGTGCAACTGTCGTTTGGAACGTAAGCGAATTGGGATAGCCGTATCAATAGCGAGTTTGCGACGAACTCAGCAATTAACATAGGATGGGCAGTGGATCCAATAGTTGCAAGCTTCCGCTTCACTCATCGCAGTAGCGCCTACTACTGATGAGCCGCCGACACTAGCGTGGCCTCTAATTTCCGCTGCTGTCATTCCTTGTGCTCGAACAGCATCACCTCCACCTCACCTCTCGAACTGCGCTGATCCTTTCTTGCTGTCGAACGCCGCTTGCTGCACCGTTGTTAGACTCTTGGACTGTTGAGTCCAGGTCAGACACGTTCATGCACGACCACTGGCTGAAGAATTCGGGCAACTTCATGCTACCACCGCTGACCCCCTTCGGAGAATTAATCGGTCATATTCGAAGGCAATAGCGATTGGGTTCGATAACATGCAAGCAGAGAAGCAGAGGGAAACGTATCATTATGTCAAATTGAAATGAGTCAATGTATGGGCGCCTTCTATAGCACTTTGAAAAAAAACCTATGATTATTTAAAATGCTTGGTGAAAATTTTTTACTTTCGGCATTTTACAGTCGGTCAAGCCGAAAAACGGATGTAAAAACAGTAGCGTTATTCACGAGTGCCAAATTTTTTTGAAAACGTGAATGCATTATTGCGTACGTTGCAATTTGTGAAAATTATTGAAAGCTTATATCGTATCAACTGTTCTGGCGCGCTTTCCTACTTTTTATGATAAGCAGGTACTTTGTTTTCCCCTCCAAAGTTGTGCTAACGATTCAAAACTGAGAGGAAGGAAGCAAAAATTATATCAACGATTCAGCGTTAAATTCAATTGCAAGTTATCTATCAAAGTTAATTTTTTCTCTCGTTGAACTTTGATCCTTTAATTTATATAATATTCCAACACTTTCAGCGGTTTTCGCAATAGTTTGAGTGAATCGAAATATGCTCGTTACCTGCCAAATAATGGTGGTGGATCGATGGTCTTACTATTGCATCCGAGTGTCGCATTCTATTATGGTGGACGTGAATATTATTGGAGCAGATATTTTTATGAGAATAGAGAACATAACAAAAGTGATACAACTTTTTGCGAGAGGGCAATCAACCAGACAAATGTTTGTACTTAGATTTTTATTGTTTGAATTATTTGCATAGATTAAGTTTTTTCTTTTCCAAAAATTCGAAGCGAATAGAAAATTTGATTGCTATCAGTGAAAGTTTTATAAATTTTACAGGCAATTATCTCTAAATTTTGCATTCATTATTTTCAATTATCTAATTTTTTCAATTATAATTATCTAATTTTCTTCATCAGAAAATTTCACTTTGAAATGAATGAAGAAATATTTGTATGTTGAGCGTTATGTCACTTTTTTTTGAAACTCATATTTATACTTAGAAATAGTGATAAATTTTAGTGCATTAAAATTGATATTTGCAGTATTTAAATTATATTTTCCTCGATGATAATTACACTCAACCAGAGGCCTTAATATGGGAATGCGATTCAACCGAATATTGTTGTGATGCCGAATGCTGCCAAAAACCAAAATATGTGTAAGATATTTGCTATTCTTCCCTTAGACTAGTTATGTATTCGAAGTGCTTAATATTTATGTTACTCTTTCTTGCAGATCCATAATTAAATGCCTATGAATAGTAGCAAAATTAATGCCAATATTCAAATTTTATAAGTTAACGTAGCTTGAGTACACCTTTGGCAAGTGATTTCGACAATGACATTTTACAGTGAAATTATTTTATCCATTTCATTGAAGTATTTGATGGAAAACGCATTTTAGAAAATAATAAATAATAATAAGGTACGGTTAAAGTTATAGTTGGAGGAAACGACTAGCTAAATAAGGACAAGATTTGACGGCAAAGAAATGGTCATTAGATGAATCTTATGTATTTGTCGTCTTCTTCGAAACCCTAAAAAATATGTAATCTATCACTGATATTTATGCAAGTCTCCGATTTGTATAGCCTCTGTTATTTTCTTTACTACGGCTCAATCCATAAAATGGGTTCCCTGCTATATATCGGACGTTTCCCTCATCCGTTCTGCTTTTTTATTCATTTTTCGACAGAGAAACCTAAGAGCGGCTATTGCAACGTTTATAATGAGCTAGATGGGATCATAAAATTGCCCCCCCCCCGCCCCTTCTTTTACTCGAACGCTCTATCTTTTCCGCCTTTAGAGTCAAGTAATTCGAAAGATGGATATCGTGAACTCTAACGAACCCTAAGGATTGTTTTTCAGCAAAAAATTTTAGAATTATGTTGGGAAGAAATGAAGGAAGAAAAACTGTAAGAATTCGAATATCGAAAGGTGATACTCAACAATGCCATGAATCACAATTATCTATTCATATGTGCTTTAGCTGTGAATAAACTTGTTTTATTGAAGTTTTTGAGACGTCATTAATAAATTTAGATGGTTATGGATTATTGCACTAATATCTTCATGTATCGCTGGTGTTCTTTTATGGAAACGACGTAAAAGAAAACTCCAACAGCGCTTTATTAAGGCGGAAAATGAATGTAAGATTTCTTCTATTGCAGTTTCAACAGTTGTTAGTATAAACGCATTAATTTCCTGCAATGCGAATGAATTCTTAGACAAGCAATTTGAACATTACATAAGCATTAGAGATTTCGAAGCTTTGAGGAAAACAAAGAGAAATTTAATAGTTGAATTAAATGATTGCTGTGGGGTTTTTTCTCGACAGGAAACAAGAAAATCTTCTCGAAAAATCCGCTAAAACTTTAAAAGTTTTATTCTAAAATCATTAAAAGGCTTAAAGAGGGTAGTGAACTATTCGTAGAGGAACCATAAAACTTGTCTGAGTGAGAACTCGTTGGATCATAAACCTTTGCATTAATTATATTTCAATTATCGAAATGTTCAGTTAGAATTGATTCTCGTTGTGTTTGATTCTTAAGGCATCTTCAATATAGTTGGATCCGACGCTAAATGTTGCTTTGTAACGATTCACTAAACAGCAGCTGGTATCTAAATAATTCAAAACATTTGATTTTCAGATCGAAATTCGCAATTATATTTGATACGGCGGATGAGCTCAACGAATTTTAGTAATGTGATTGGTGGTCCGTCGAGCAGCGAAAAGCTGACCGCAGTATCGCAGACATTCAACGAAGAAAAGGAACCGCAATCCTTAGGACTACCACCCACAAATGAGGAACTCAGAAAGATGCTCTTCACTCGTGGCAAACATTTATATCATCTCTAAGACTAAACGGTTTGTGTGTGTTGTTATTATTTGAACGGGTTGCCAAAATATCGTTAACGCTTTGGGACGATAAGCAATTTTCCTTTACCTGTATGTTCCCATACTAAGGGAACAAGTTTTTAAATCCATGTCTAGGAAAAAACATTAACTACACCAGAAATGCGGTAAAGGAAGCTTGCACATGCACATCATCATGTACTTTCACAAATTTGCACTTGCGTGGCGCATTATAACATTGTCGTGTCGCGTTGTGTATGTGTATATATTTGTGTCTGTTTGTTTTCAACTCGGCACCCATTGATGTTCGATTTGGGGAATGTGATGGATGTGTTGTGCATCACAAGATGACCTGTTTTATTATTAATCACGTTGGTTCATCAACTTCGAAAAAGGATTTAGAGGCATTAAAGGTGTCAAGCAATTTGGATGCTTTGTGGATTGGCCAGTCCAGGATATGGTAACCTAAATTGTGAATGTCTGACTCCCCCTATCTTATTATGCTTGGCAGCTTATGAAAATGGTTGACCACGTGAGAGGATTGTAAAAGCAAATTTCATGCTCGCTTCTTTAACACACTTGCCCACTTGTTATGACATAAAGTTATGAAGCTTTTAAGGGGTTGTGGGCTGTAGATGGCATTGAATTTAGCTAAAGTTTGAGTCGAAATAAATAGAACTTTGTGTTACCTCCAAAAATTTGCTGTAATCAACAAATGGAATATATAACATGTGTGAAGTGATAAATGAAGCCTATTTTTTATGCCAGTATTATAGATGAGACCTACTGCTGAGTAGTATCACCCATATTAGCCAACATTGAGTTTTAAATGTCCCCACCGTCCGTCTTACGCTATTTCTATGAAACGGAATGCTCTATCTCTGTCGGATATGAAGGAGAGGAATCAATCTTCTTGTAATTGCTACGGCTAGTTGCATAGCAGTATCCCCCATTCTGGTGTATTTATTTCAAATATTTCTTTAAGGATTGAGATATTTCATTATTTGTTCAGCGTAACTAAAATTCTATTGATGAACTGAAACATTAGAGGATATGATATGAATTCATCGATGCATATTCTTGTAGAACAGTTTATTTTTTGAGGAAAATAATTCAGAAACCACCTATTGGTTTTTTATTTGTGCTGCAATCGGTTTCTTTACTTATCTCATGAACTAACTTCTAAATATTTCTTAGTGTTATGAACCATTGTTTCCCTCTTACCGCCCTTTAATTATCCGTTCTTTTCTTGTCGCAGATCAATGCACTATCAGTGCCTTTCCACATTTTGCATTTAATTTTACATCAAGCAATTACTTACTTGTTGCCTTTGCACTAGTCCTATATTATAGTATCAAATAGGTGATACAATATGTATTAGATTGGCGATTGTAACTTTTAGATGACATCCGTTTCCCAGTGGCTCGCTTTTTTTACATAAAGGAAGATTGTTGTCTTTGAGAAGGAATTTTAAGCGGAATTATACTATTGAAAAGCGTATTTTAGTACATCCTTTGGCATTATCCCACTATATTGTTCATTTAGTTGCATTGCTTGTTCTATCAACATATTTGTAAAAATCACTAAGTAAATGCTTTAAATAAAGGTTATTGCTAGTAATGCTGTGCATCTTTAAGGTTACCATCGCAGCAGCAGTTTCTTTCCGGACCACTCAATGGTTAGCTTCATTTGTTTTTCGCTTTTTTTAATGGTTCGCTTATCTCAGCATAAATCATATGAAACTACTATCAATTTGAATACTTAACTCTAGGCTGCATATATTGCTATTCAGCCATTATAGTTATTGATTTATTCTAATGGTTAACTTTTCGTGGTAAACGATAATATTACAATAAAAGAGAGCGAGATTGTTATAGAAACGAGGAGATGCAATTGTGTAATTCAGGTGAATTTACGCCCATTACGAGATCGTTCAGTGTTGCTGTGCTTTATGTCTTTATAAATATACCCTCAGTTCAGAAGTTTAAAAGGCGTTCAATTTGATTCAACAAGGTGCTCGATGAAGCATTTATAAGTTTTTCCTTAGAAATATTTTGCGTCGATTTTGCATTGATCGCTTATTGATGTGAAAATTCGATTCATTATAAGACATAACAAAAATTCGATGATTATGAAGGATGACACAATTTTTTGCGTCATCCTTCGAGAGAACGCCTACGTTAACAATGTAAACGATACGATTGCAACAATATTGCCTTTTTCAATTGGCTCAAATCGAAGAAATTTTATCTCTTCATTTTATATATCGTAGCTGATCGATCACTCGCATTACTAAGTGCGGAATTTATTTTCGACATATTTTGTTTCAGTAAAATGTTCGTTGTAAAATATGATAGGTATAAGTTAAGAGTTGGCGTATACTCGGCATACGTTAAGGCCTCATTTTCTCTGCTTGAGCTGATTTGTGCTGAATATTTAATTGTTAGAAACAGTGTATTCTGACTTTTCCTGTAGCAAGATCGATCTTTGCTTGGATGATTCAGTAATTTTTGCACCATTTAAATCTAGGCGAATATTGTAGAAATTCTGCAAATGTAGTAAAAGACGAACGATGAAATAGTTGTGGATGATTTGGAAATGAAAGGAAACGAATAGAAAGCTTTTAGCAAATTCAAAAACCGCAATCCGAGAATAGTTCCACTCGATGAATGTTCGAAGTGTGATGGCAATAAAAGGTAGGGGAATAGACATAATGCATGCTGAAGTTGCGTTTCAGAGGTCAAATAAACGAAGGCACCGCATCTAATATGGTGTTCTGTCGGATATTATTATCGTTGTTTGTCATCACACACATATTTTGTGATGCAACTCCAAAATTACGAATGGGACCAAGTGGGAGTATCGCTCGTATTGTCAATCCACAGGACTATCCATATGTCGTCGAAATTGCTGCTATGTCAAAAGGTATCCGAGAATTAAACGTTTATTTTGTTGTATATATTAATGCCATATTATATCACTATAGAGTTTTGCACTGGGAGTGTATATTAGTCTTATTTATTCCAATTTCGATAAGAAAAGGATTGCTTGGTGTAGTGGAAGAGATATTCTCTCAGTACTCTTGCTATTTTAATTCATATGAATTCTTTATTCCTTAACAAGAATTGACATCAGTAATGACGAGAATTCAGAGGACGAAACTAAATTACAACTATGCATATATTAAATACGAATTTAATTTGCATATTAGTATTCACTGCTCGAAATTTGATAGTGTAAAAGGCATGTTGGAATTGCTATTCGTTTAATGGAAACGGTGAGTGAATTTAAGCTCATAAAAGTTGTGACAAAACATAAACGGATACAGATAACGTACATATTTCTTCTGTTTACCAACATCTCTTCGTTCAAAAATATTTTCATTTTTGAGAATTGTGGGGCTTTTAAACGGGCAAAAAACTGCAAAGTTTGTTCGAAAATCCATTTGTCCAATTTTTTCTACTTGCAACAGTGTCGAGATAGAATTATCTCTGAAGAATTTGTGATTTTCAAAAGAAAAATTGTTAAATTTCAAAGGTTTTTCAAGGGACGATAGTAGTGAAATGGATTTTAGCACTGCGATTCACTTCTTTATTTACTAGTGATGTGTGTTATTCTATTCCACTCCAGAGTAATGCAAATTTAGAAACGATTCAACAAATGTTATTGACTGGAGTATTATTGTCGAGATCTGTGGTACTCACCGCTGGACATGGGTTCTTGTAAGTTTTAAACGATGAGCTTTCCTCAGTGTAGATACATGCATTTGCTTTTTAAAGCTGAGCGTTTATGTTGCAACATTCATAAAAAATATTTGAGCTTTTTCATGAGGCACATCTTCATTTATTCTTCTCAGTTGACTTGCGGATGGTTCGGATTGTTTTTGGGTAAAGTTCTAGTGACTTTCGTTTCCTTGAATATTATAGTTTTATGAAAATGACGCAATAGACAAATTTGATAGTTTTTGAAAGAGATCTTGGGAAAATTTATGAATCATATAAAATAATTCGTCATTGAACATCTAATATTTGCATTTTCGTTATTCGTTTGAACAAATCCAATTAATTAGAATGATACCATTTGTATTTCAGTGATAATAACGGTAAAACAATCAGAGAATTAGCCCGAGTAACATTTCAAAGTACAATTAACGATAGCCATTTTGAGTTCACTATCAATTCCACTGGTCTCTTTTATGGCAAACTCGTTCCTCCACCACATAATGTTTGTTTTTTTTATTTCTTTTGCGTTCGATTTTCATAATATTTCGAATGAACATTCTACTGAATTAATAAATATTCCCCTATTGATAACCATTTATTCTTTTTGAGAAAAATTTGAAAAATTGGCACTTGTCTTGTGATCATAACGAATTGCTGTCACAATATAAATAATGAAGCATTGCGCAGTTATAGCGTAGTATTTTAATTCTATCTGGCATTATATACATTGATTACCTACAACGTTAATGAAAAACGATGAATAAAAAATATTAGTACTTTCTAGTTCCTCTTTCACTTTAATTACTACTGAAGTTACTATAGTAATACTAGATAAATTTATCAGTTCAGCCCATAATGATAAAATTTATAAGTTGATAAATGCAATGGACTTCCAAAAAGGAATGAAAAAGAACAATTCTTTGAGATTCGTATCTTTATGCCTTAAGTACCAATTTCATGAATGCTTTTCTTTGTGTTTCACTCAAACTCTACTACTTCTTCTGTATGAGAAGTATTAAATGTATGTATTTTAAAGAAGCCGTTCTTCGGGGAACTCATTGATTTCGCTCTTTTCTCGCTTAGCCGACCACTGCCAATTTGTGAAGCAAACGACAAATTGACGATTGCTGGTGTTCCTATTAAATTTTCGATTCTAAAGTTACCCGTGGCTGACGTCAAAAGCGAAAAATGGGAAACGCGTGAAATAGATCATCATCAACTCAAAGATTGTGTCTTCCTTGGTTATGGTGAATCGGATCAAGGTATATCATTTTACCATTGTTAGTGATTGCTAATAGTCATTCAATAAATTTTTAATTCAAAATTTAAGCGTATTTTAAATGGTCGGCTTTTGTACCATCGAAACTTTGTACCCTTTAGCCAAAGCTGACTGCAGTGGTCTAAATCTCAAAACTGATCTCTTAAGTGGGTGGCAGTTTTGCTATGCCGCTCCAGAATTAAGTGCCTTGTTGTTGAAGTGTTTGTGTCTTGTCATGGGTGCACTGACAAGAAAGAACTTTTATCTCATGGAGATTTGCCCACGAGTAAGGGCTTCTGGTTTCGATGCAAAGACTCGAATCAACTTAGCTAATGTAGACAGCGTTATCCCAATCGGTTTCATTGTTGTGATCTCATCAATTTGTGGTTCTTTTTGTTTCTTAGATCATTAAGCATAAGTGAATGAAAAAAGTGTTTTTATGATCTTCTTTAATAGCAAGCAAACGTAATATTGTTTCTCGTCTCCGTATTATCCATCATGCATGAATTCTTTTCCTTCATTTATATTCATATAATTGTTTTGCAGGACCTAGTGATGGACAGTTGCGTAAGCAAGATCATATTCAAGTGCATAGCATTAACAACCGTATTTTTATACCTCTAAATCTTACAGCGATGCTCGGTCGTGCTTGTCAGGCTGGTAATTAAAGATAATGTATTACTAATTTCGACGCTGAAAAACTTTCCCTTGAAAATAATATATTTTGGTCATCCAAAGATCATCCTACTCCATTTATCTTTTCAACAGTTGGGGGGGGGGGGAGGGAAATTCGAAATTAAGAAAAGGTTAAAGAAACTCTCTAAAGAAAGTCATTTCACTCTTATTTCCAAATGCGTTTAATTGCTTTAAAATTTTCTATAAGTACACATTAGATACTTGGAATACTTTGAACAGCCGTGACGCCATCGATTTCATCGTTCTCTTCATCGATGCGGCTGGTAACTCCTTCATCTGAGCCTTCCGCATCCAAATAACTCCATATAGTTGCCGCAGCGGGTCTTCCCACATTGTTGGCGGTCTACTGCGTGGTCGCTTTACGTCTTTTGGGTACCGCTCAAAGATTCGCTTAGTCCATCTATTGTCGTTTAACCTGCCCACGTGATCATCCCACCTTAGTTTTATTTTATGCTTGAGAAGGTAGTTAGTAAAAAAATAAAAAAACAAATTAAGTTTGGTTAGACTCCTTGAAACTGCATAAGAAGCCTTTTGAGAATGGCTTTTATTCCTCATGTTTAGTTTCTCTTACATCGTAATTCAGCACAATTGTCTTTCCAATTCCCGGGGCGCCGATCCCCACTTTCATTCCATGCCCTACATTTCAACACACATAAATACAACCCCAGAGCTAGGTATTTATTTAAATGGTGCGGTAGAGAACGATGGTACCATGGCTGCGAACCACGAACGGAGCTGAGCTCCTGCCTCTCACATTGCGTACGCACCACTACCGTACTTTGCACTCTGCAAGCGAGTACTAACTCCCATCAGGGAAATTCGAAAACTTATAAAGAAGCATGCAATTTCTTCTCATCATTCAATTTGAAACCTTAAATTATATTCCCTTGCAATATTTCACACGTCACTTAAAGAGTGCAGAGAACGATGATCTATCCAGCAAGTGCACTCCCCTTCCTTCATTGAGCTGAAATTTTGTATGGGGATATTATTTGACCTTCTAAGTTGAATGATTGAGAAAAATTTGCATGTTTCTATTACAAGTTCCCAAGTTCGGGTGATGGGCTCTGATGTTCACCTGCAGAGTGCAGAATACGGTAGCGGTGCGTACGCAATGTGGGGCAGAAGTTGAACTCCGTTCGCGGTTCGCAGAAAAGGGGCCATCGTTCTTTGCAGTTGTGCCTATTGCCATTAGTGCGCAGAGCCAAAATTGAGGAGCATCTCTGTATTCCTCGCCAAAGTTTTTCGCTGGATCGACCCTATTACCACGTATGTTTTAGCCTCCTTTAGGTATCTAGAACAATTTGCGAATTGACTTTATTTTTAACCTAATTTTTCACTGGCCTTTACCGATATACTGATATACTAATGTTTCTCTTTTTTCTTCATCTTTGAAATCTTCAAGTTTAATAAGTTTGAAATTTATTTAGGGTGATTCTGGAGCTCCGCTTATATGTCGCGATGAGGACGGTGAAGAACGTTTATATGGAATCTTATCCAATTCTGAGACTTCAATACCCGGTCAGAGAAAAAGTTGCTTCAGCGATGTAAGTTCCTTTAAATTTGCGGCACACAGATGTGCAAAATTTTGATGATCTCAATTAAGTTAATTGTTTTCTAAGTTAAACATTTGCATAAAATCGGAGAGAATATTGCATCGAGGTTGCATCGCTCCAAAGCTGTGCCAATGATGGATTTCAGGTAGCAAGCAATTTTTGTGTTGTTTGTATAGTTTCCGAAAATACATGGTGGATCATAAGAGAGGACAGAGAGAGTAGGATGACGCAGCATCAGAAACTAACAGTGAATATATTTGTGTCGCGTTTGCATGTCTATTCACTAAAAGTACTCTTTCACTTTGCACTCTTTCACTAAAAGGAAACTTATTTAGTATAACCTATAATCCACGATTAGAAGTGCTTTTAGCTATCAACTGTTTATATTATATGAAATGCAATTGCATAGTTGAGTCACGTATCACACCACAAAATTCATAAACTCATCCATTTGTTGAACTATTTTTGTGAGAATGCCTAGTAATGACCTATAAAGATTGTTCATGACACTTAAGAAACCCTCATCCTGAATGAGAGGATAGCGAGAGAAGAATAGCGCAACATCAGGAATTAACAGTAAAGAATTTAGTAGTTTATAGTTTCCTTTTGGTTGGCACATCAATCTGGCACTAATAATAGCTACTTCGCTAACACTCTGACTATAGACAGCACTTTACGAACGCACAACCAATATGAACTCACTTTCAAATATATACTGCGCCTTCAGAATGCAATGTTCGTTTATTGTTTCCGTGAACTTCAGAAAACGACATTCATGTTCGATATTCTAACCGATATTCGTTATATTTTACCGTTAATACGATCAAGTTTACTCGAAATGGGCAAATTGGACGAACTTATAGAGGATTATGAAAAATGTGACAATCAATCCGATCAGCAAATTCCAACGCTTGAGAGTGTATTCGGCTCTAATGGTGTTAAATTCGACGCAGAGTGTTGCGATTGGATGAAGAACTGGCAATTGGATGAAGGAGAAAGCACAAATCTATGGGAAATCTGAAGTAATTGCCGCAATATTCGATCGATGATAAAAGGCTAGAATATGACGAAAAGAGGATTGGAAATGTCTCGTTAAGCAAAATCTGTATGCTGTTTTTTCGTTTCTTAGCCAATATGTTGTTCGTTCCGTTTATCGATTAATCAAAAACTAAACTAATCAATAAACATTATTCAAATGTAATACATTTGTCGACAGCACATTAGACATATAAGGTCCATACGTTCTATGCATGAAAGTGTTTTCAAATCTTTTATGTTCTCGTCATATCTATGAGTTGAAAGATATTTGTACACTGCTATTCGTTTGACATCTTCTATTTTGTAACAATTAAAATTGTAGGTGACTAAAATTTGGTGAATATAACTTTAGATGTGTTGGCGGAATTTTTTTATTTTGTGGCTCAATTTATTAACGTTTATTTATAGTTCTAACCACTTGAAAGTACCATGAAATTCGTTCGCAAATTAAAATGTTGCTGCTATAAAACCTATCGGATCTTTGCAAGAAAAAGAGACTTTTTTTGTTATGAAATAGTTAGAAGAAGTATAGATGAATTCCTTTATTTCATGATTGACTAGCGACAATAAAGGTAATCTGGAGCAGATATACTCTATCACAATCAATTTGAATGAAATTCAATGGTCATAGGAATTAAAGTCAATTTTTCGGCTGTTGATTATCAACGAGCATATTTGTACAATAATTGCTTGTATCACCTGCAAAATTACACTAATCAATTGAGATAATATCGAAACGAAATTTAGTGATTGCATCTGTATTATAATTCTTTGAGCTTTGAAAATGATAACTAAAGAGCACATACTTAATGGAGCTAAACATTGAGAGGTTTCTTTTTAAAGAGTGTAAAACTCTTCGTCTTGACTCGAAATCCTTCTTATGCACTTGAAGAATGATTTTTTTTTAACCCAGAACTTTTGAGGGATTTCTTCTTTTTTGACGGATGGTTTTTAATCACGATTTGAGGATTGAGGATTTGAGGATTTGGCAAATTTGATTAAATGATTTTAACATCTCGTCAACTCATTTCAATTTCTGAGAGGAAACTCTCTGATTTTAGGGAGAACGATATTCTTCACTTGTGTTATTGTGCTTATTAACCGTACTTATTAACTCTAGTGAAAAACGTTTGCTTGCATTATTGTAGATGTTTGAGGCAAAGGAGATGAGCAAACTCTCAATCTTATAGATCACCAATCTTGGCTGTTACGATGCTCTGATTTGCGATCTCATTTTCTGATCGTTAGGTCTTGCAAAGTCGAACTTATACTAATCAATTTCGTGAAAGAAAACAGATTGATCCACGCAAATCCGATTTGTTCTGTCTCCTTTCCATCCTTCTCTCCATAATTTTTCTTCCGTTTTTGTGCAAAGAAAAAACTGGTGAAAAACATTAAGAACCAATTGTTTTCACTTCGTGTACATAATAAGGGAGTATATATCGTTTCAAAATTCTAAATTTAATAAAACTCGCTTACATGCTCGTTTTTGACAAGAAAAGTATTTCGACTGGATGCTATCGCATTTCTCTGCACTCCACAATGAGGTTTCACCTTCGCCCGCTTCAGCTGCAGTGCATTTGCCTTTGCCGGATGGTTCTCCAGGAGCCCAATTTGCAAAATCATTTGCATAAAGCTGTAAAATCGGTTGATTTTTAACGTTGATATTATTTCGCTTCAAATAAAATACGTATTTGTATTTCTTTGATTTAAAAAAACCTATAGTTTGAATCTTTTCCCTATCGATCTCTCATTTGTGATACCATGTTAGCGTTTTTGAATTATCTCTGAATTTCCGCTTATAAGTTTCACTCATTCATTAGCTTCTGCTCATTCATTTTCGGAAAATGCATTCATAAGACTAAACACAATTTAATTAATTGCCTTAAGTTAATAAAATATAGATCAAATGCTTTCATAGTTTAACTCATTCGGATTCATTTTCCTAATTGAATGAAGAAAAATGTTTGACTTCATCAATGATAGTTTGCATATAAATTTTAGGCAGATTTAAGCATCTCTAAGTTGATTTGATTGATCAATTTAAAAATTAGAAAAGGATTTCAACTGATTGTATATATTATTGCTAATTAAATTTTTTAAACTAACTTTCTTGAATCTTGATTTGAAACTATTCGTTGGCAAATAGGTTCGAGCTTTTTTCCTTATGAAAAAAGAATTGAATTACCTTTCTGCCTGTTGCCCAAAACTTCTGTCCGTCATGATCTTCGAGGCCAATCCAATATGGAGTATGTTCACCATATTCATGTAATCCTTTAAAGATTAGCATTCATCATTAAAAACATTTTGCTCTGAACACTTTGGTTTTGTTTCGATGCTGCAGAAGAATATATATGACTAGAAAGTTATATATTATTCAATGAAATATTTAACTAATTAGCTTCCTTCAAATTCTTATTTCTTTCTATCTCTTATTTTTTGCTTTTTTTTTAAATCTTTTCATCATCATAATATTTCTACTACTTAATTCAGTTCTGCTGTTTATATTTGTTACCCTAAATCAAAGTTGCTTTGATGAGTGCTTACTGAAGAAGTTTGTTCTGATTCTAACCCACCATTTCATTGACCTTGTGATATCATCTCCGGCTATATATGCGGCATGCTGACAATCAATTTAGTTAGAAATCTTGTGAATTACATCTATTGAAGCTCATAACTGTAACTTCATTTGGCTATCGAGCTGGAATTAATATTTAGATAGATGGACATTTAATAAAGTATGCATGGAGGTGGCATCGCAATAATGAGCTTTGTAAATGCAAATTTGCAAGAAGATCTGAAGTCACTTTCGAGGAAAACTAAGAACTGATCGTGACACTTACGTTTGATGAAGCGATCCTTGTGTTCATCGAAAATGTCCACAAGGGTGGCATCATCATCGGCACAAGTATCGGCAGCCGATTGGAAAGGTAACGCAACACCATGCAGGTAAATACATTCTGCGTGCCTTGTGCATTTCTTGTCGTCCTTGTATTGCACATAGGGCGATGGACAGAAGCAGTTCGCTGTAAAATGCATGCAAGTCATTTATGCATCCACTAATAAACAATCGATTTATTTACTTTTGCATAACAATTCTTCAGTTTTACAAAATAAATGTCTATAGCATCTTTGGACGATTAGTCTCTAGTAGTTTGGTTATCGGTATCACTGAGTTTAACACTAATTCTGTTACAATATGAGATATCAGTGAGCTCAGAAATTATAACATTGCCTGAGGGCCTATGAGGCAACTCTAAAAGATACTAATAACGCTATTCGTTCTGATTCGTTTGGGTATGTAAACCATTCGTTAGTTACCAAAACGCTTCAGAAGTTTTGCTGCATAGGGGACATGAGATCAAACAAATGAGCGTTATTCCATTTGAAAAGTGCCAAACAAAGATCCCATGATCATATATTTTGTTGCTACCATAACAACTCCTTCGATACGGTCCATTAGCAGTAGGAAGGATCAGTAGATTCCTTCACTCTCAAGATGCCTTCAAAGATGACATGTGATGTTATTTGCCGGCGGTGAGCAAATGCACTGCAGGGCATTCTTTTTCTTACAGAATCTTTCAATTAAATATCACTTAACTTTTTATCCAAAAAAAGATGGGTTTTGCAGACACTTGAGGACATTTGAGGGCCCATCCGTCTGAAGGCTTTTGCAGAGATTTTATGATGGTGATGGCAAATGCGTGCTATAATCATTCAGTGATTCATACGCTATTCATCTATAGTATAACTTATGGTTCAACGAGGATATTATTAAGAGTAATGCAAACGTTGGAGTTAGTGGCAAGCGGTATGAACTGATGAGAGACGTCTGTGGAAAGGCATCTCTCAGTTATCAATTATTGCTAGCAACATACTGATACAAACCTCGATTTTTTAATGATTTTAAGGTGGACAATGAGGATTTTTTTTTTTTAAATATATAATATTTTATTTTCTCACCATCGCAAATTTTTTGCAAAAGATCTCCAGGAAGATTGATACTGTTGGTGATGTTGAAACATGGAGTTGCAATTTCAAGTCTTGGGAAACGTTGCAACTGTCCGAATTTCAATGCTACCGTCGCTAGGACATTATTCTCTTCGGTAAGGCGTGTAGCAATACGGCATGGATCTTCCGTTTGAGTTCGCATAATTCGGCCCTGTTGTCTGAATATTTTTCAAAGATTAACGTTAATAGTGACTCGAATGAAGAGTGTTGTAGGCATATTGTTATAGGCACTCTTTCATCTTTGAGTGGAAGTGGTAAGGATATATTTTTATATGCATATGGAGCTCTCTAGATTCACTGAACTTTATTATAGGGCGTGCAGTTATGACAAAATGTCATAGAGGGGTATACTGAAAGGATAAACGGCCGATTTTTGGAATTTAGCTTTCTTGGATCCGAATATTTTGCTTTCACTTTGTCGTAACAGATTTTGATTGAAATTTACGAATGTGCAAACAGATAACTAGGCAATGAGTTTCTTTTGCAAAATGTTCTAGAGGAAGATGCCAAAAATTATCTATTGTAAGACAATCTAGATTCGAGAGTAGTTGCGGTGGGAGAACCTATATTGAAGAGTGCATGTTTTAAGAGAATCTGAACTTTTTTTTTTGAAAGAATCTTAGAGGAACTGCGTTGAAAACTGTTTGTTGTTGGAGAATTTGAAGTGAAGATTACCTGTTGTAGTAGCGATGACATGTAGCCTCAGTAGCCGAGAAGAGAATCACCATGGCTGGCTTATTAATTCTGGCATCTCGATTTATGATGTTCTTTGCTTCGGTTAGCGCCCTAAATTTGTGATGCTTTAGAAACAACTTTGCATAATGCAAACATGGGATTTGGATTTCACTCTATCTACTTCAAAGGTTTTTTAAGCTTTATGCTTTTGTTCAATGCGTATATTTCTCGATCGTTAACGGTGGCTCATAAGAAAACAACGTAATTCGTAAATATTAAATCCGAAAAAAACTTTTTATATGCGTTGGAAAATTGGCTAAAAAAATGTGGCGAAAATCGAAAAGGTCTTTAGCACCGTATCAGCATCCTACATTCGGTCTTTGCATCCATCTTTAAATCCCACCCTTAGCGAAAAGGAAGATTTCTAAAAGCATTTTTTATTTTTAAATGCTAAACTTTAGTTTATTTTTATGCTTCCTTAATGTAACTGGTGTTTTTTTTTTATTTATAACAGTTCTGTGCTAATTATAGGTTTCAAAATGTTTTTTCCTTCAAAACTTAAAAAAAAACATTTTTATAAAAAATTTCGCTCGAAAATTTTTTCGCATTGAGTTTCCAATCAAGTATGCGCTCTTTTTTCAGTTTGCTAGGATTTCCGTAATACTTTTAACTACATCCTATTTCAATTAACTATGGTCAAAATTTAGCGTGTCTACTCTCTCATAGTACAGTAGGTACTAGATGCTCGAGCATAGATATTATGCATGGTACAGAATGTTCTATATTGTACCTGAGTCGATCTTTAATTTTCTTAACGTTATGCTTCGTGTGGATGTTTGTAACTGTTGTGGGGAATGACTACGCTGCGACTCCTATTTCGCGCAACGTCCGGGAGACGATCACGCAGCAACGCTTTTGTCGCGCATCGTACGTGTTCTTCTCGGCTCTACTACATTATCTACTTTCTCAGTTAGTATAGATGCGTATTGCCAACACGTTTGACACTGTATGCCTTGCACTCAACTACTTAATGGTTTGTGATCACAATGGAGATCAGACTCAGTCCTCAATGGATTTCAGCCATCAGTGGTCGTCAGTTTACAAGACTGCAAGACAAGAGCGGTCGGTTTAGTGATGTTCTCTCATTTGCTTAGTTATTTTACATTTGTCTCCTTGCCTTCATTATATGTCTATATGTATATGTTAACGGGAGAAACTAATTCGAATTTGCAAATTACTATAGTAGTTTTCTTGACTGATATTTAGAGGATATTTGAATTCAACGTAGAATGATGAATAATATATTATTTGAAAAGGGTATTAAAAGCATACAAGCCAACGTCGAATTGTAATCCATTACCAACGGGTAATTTTCTTCTCTCTCGCATTAGTTGTTTCACTTTTTGTACTGCTTGTTGTTGATTTTCGAATGTTGTTAAATTTGCCCCAACGTATGCCTATAATTTTATTTGTAATTTCAACTTGACTGGCTATAACATATTAGCTATAACATATTTTGATTAGTTGACTGTCATTAGATATAACGTAAACTTAGAATTAATTTCAAGTTTCCTATCACTAGCTAGAAATACTTGATAAGGCAGAGTTTGTTTCGAAGTTTTTCTTAGTACTCATTCATAGTCAAAACAAGTATAAAACGGGTTTAATGAACATTAATTTTAGAACAGTTTGGCTTGAGATTAGCAATTACGGTTAAGGGAAGATGTAATTCCATTATGATTTGAATACCTTGAAAGTGCCTTAAGCATTTCGAAAGAGGAAGGTAGTGCCTTGAAAATGTTTATACTTAAGAGACTTGACTTTGAATTCTGAGGTGTTGGAGTTCTTAAGCAGTGGGAAATATTGTGTTCCCACCTTCTCTTTTTAAAATCTTCTTTTTTTTTTTAAATTATACAAGCTCAAAACCTGCGTAGACGCTTAAGTAGTCGCGAAATGATTGCAAAAAATTGCAGAAAGTGTCCAATCACTTTGTCAGAATTTTACAGAAATTATATAAGAATAAATATATTCTCCACTAACTTTTTCAGCACCGAAGACTAGGCCCACCCGAGCGTATTGGCCTGTCTCTTGGCTGATTGTCATTTGCTCAAAGAGATAGCTGAGGAGATTGCTGGTCTGTAAGAAAATTAGCAGTTAATCACTGGTAATAAGTTGACAGTTGATTAAATCTTCTGTAAAAAAGGCAACAGTTTGATTGTCTGCACAAATGTTTTGTTGGTAGTTGAGGCATAGACTATACCATTTATTGTTCAAGTAGTCAATTTTCACTTCATCCATTGGTGCATCAGGACTACTGTAATAGGAAGGAAATTGTACAGTAATCCGCCTAGTGATTTATTAAAAGTGTTGCCTTTAGCTGTTAGTTTCCTTATTTCAACATATATACCATTCGTGAAATAGGAAGATAAAATATCGTAAGTTACGAATTTCGCAACATTAATTCACCCAAAGTAGGATAAGTGAAGAAGCTTATCACTACAGTTGGGAGGGTGTGTGCATCTGCAGTTCGCCCACATTACTATTCGTTTTCACAAGTTATCACTAAATAGAATTAGCGCAGTTGATCTCTGAGTGATAAGCACATATCAGCCAATATTATCACTGCAACATTTTATTCGTGTTTTGTAGTTATTTATACTCCTCTCTAGCGATGAGTTATGTGGTTGGTGGGAATCGGTTTTATCTGTTTTTATTTTCATCCCCGTTTCCCGATATATGAGGCCTAGTATTGCTGTGAAAGCATCATTAGTAGGCACATCTAGGAGTCTTTAATTCTATTTTTAAATAAGTCTTTAATATCTCCCCACTTTTATTTATTAATAATCCATCAGAAGTCAGTGAATGCGGCTAACCTTGCACTTTTGAATGGTCATGTTATCTAGTAGAACATATCTATCAAGTCTTACCACCTTGTCTCTTACAGTTTAGAAGTGGAAATACCTCACTGCACTCTTATAGTAATTTACCAGAACATCAATAATAGAGCAGTCGTTGGAATATTCAAAAGCGCTTCTTACCGCGACGAAATCCTGTAGACTGACTGCCCTAGAGGTGTCAATAACGAACACCATATCAATCCAAACACTGTGGATATCACAAGCGCACGTTCTATGTGTTGCCTTCACCTCATGTTCCATTATTTCGTACGGTGGTGGCATATCCAAGACTTCAATTGCATCTTTCCTTTCCTCATCTTCCTCTGAAAGAATGTTACCCGTCCATTCATTCACACCTAAATGTGGATAGCATACCAAATAACCGATTATGTATTATTCTGACATAGTTTATGACCCGTCTCTTGCAGTCGAAATTCTTTGATATCTCAAAGTAATCGAAATAATTTTATAAAAAAAATAACTGTGTTGAATCGGATGAACTGAAAATATGAAGGCGTTTTGCCCACAGTAATAAATTCACTCGTAGAGAACGAAAGATTGAAGATATAGGTTGCCAGCATTGCTGGTCTTTTGAGGTTGTATGTTATCTAGGTGCTTCTACAGTCCATTCCTGAACCCATGTTTGCATCAAACGCTTATCGATTATACCGGTTGTTGGTCTGCTATAGCAATGACTGAGTTCCGCTCCTCCTTTTCCTCTTTCCCAAAAAAACATTTATTTTACTAATGAGGCGAGGAAACTATTCAGTTTTTTTTCGGCTGCAAACTTGAAAGCATGAGACTGAGCGTTGCATCAGTTTTTAATAAGGATTTCATTAAGAAGTGAATGGAGGTTTGGAATATTGTCGAACTCGGATTCTGCATGCGGCGGGATTCGGGAAATGTGAAACCTCTTTAATTTCCCGCCGGGAATTGAGTGGGAAAACTGAGAACTTCGGCCAGATAAAGCATTAGGGAATATTAGCAGAGTTACGTTTTCACGGCACAATGCACTCTTAACATTTTCTCAGAAATAAAGTAAAGCAAAAAACCTTGCAAAATCGATCATTCGGTTCGTCCATTTCTCTATCGACCTGGTTATCGTTAACAAAATTGGGGGGGGGGGGGAATACTTGTGTTGGAAATTGTTAAGGTATTTGGAGGTTAATATTGTGGAGTTATAACAAATATTCTTCTGCACCAACCTGCACTAACCAGTACCACCAATAAAAGTAGCAATATGCACTTCATTTCTTATGAATTCCACTAGCCAGAACTCTGCAACGATGACATTCATTATATAGTTTAGACAAAAGCGAATAGGCATTTTTCCAGTGAAAATTTTTTGAAAACGGTTTTAATTGGTTTGAAGCGAGAAAATTAGGAAATAAAATAGAAAATACTGATTTAATTTCATATTTAAATTCAGTTTCTGTTATAATTGCCGATCTGATTGATGATCGATCGCACGAAAAACGTTTTTCAAGAAACCGATATCATTGTCGTAGTAAATAGTTTATGTTGGAAGCTAAACAATATTCTAAAACAATACAAATGAAGAAATGAGCTTTAATTGAAAACAGAAGCAGGTGTCGCCAAAATTGAAGTAATAAATAATGCTGAGCCATTTTTGCTAAACTAGGTGAGCTGCGGGTTTTCGTTTTAGAATATGAGTGAGGAAGAGTACGTCGTTTGACTTTTTGATGTTTAGAAGAAAAGGAGTAGAGAGAAAATAATGTATAGGGTTGTTTGTTTCGGCATTAGAAAAAATTCGGCATGCAGCTCGAAATAATCGTAAACAGCAAAAAAATCCTTTTGCGCGGTTCCTCGTTTCGTGGATGATAGGGGATGGATAAAAACTGCAATCCGGAATGACCGAACGATATTGGAGGGATGCTATTTAGAACATACATACAACTATGGTTAGAAAGTGTTGACGACTACCTGACGCGTCTTAAATATGATTTAGCAAAGAACAAAAAATGTGAACGTTAAAATGCGCTCATGTGAACGCATAAGCAATGTTTATTAAAGTCCATCTAATTCGGAGCATATTTGCACTGATAATTCATAAATTCTATTCGTGACTGACGAAATGGAAAGAAAAAGTTTCTAAGAGGAAAAGCAAATCGACGATTTATTGAGATATTTAATGCACGAATGGTAACAACGAAAACGATGGGTCGTCGATGTCAAATAGGCAATGAACGATGATGATTTGAAATGTACAATTGACGTCCTTTTAGCGTTAAATGTATCCGACTAAAAGAATAATATTGAAATGAATAATTGTGATGATTTAATTGTTGCGACGATTTCTTTGAAATTTCAATAAATAATAATGACGCATTAATTTGCGATGATTCGATAATCAAATTGTATTCATAGCTTTTAAAATTCAACTTTCAATCAAGCATAGAATCCTGAAAAATTCGGCTATTTTCTTGACATTTTTTAATGATTAAACAGCTATTGGAAGAAGAGTGGGGGTGGACAATTTGGAGCAATCATCTCGCTGACTCAAAGCGGAAATGATCTTCTCTTTCATAGATGATAAACTGCAAGCATGGATTTGAATATCCGATCTTTCTAAAGTTAAGCATTTAAGCTTAAGCCTCTCCATTCATTATTGTTCATCGTAATTTCACTCATTTTCTTGTCGGATCTTACAGAGTTCATTCTTATCATACTTCTTGAGTATATGGAGTTTCATCGTTCGTTGTGATGTCTTCCACTAACATGTGGAAATTTTTCAACGTCTCTGTAGTGAAAAATGTTTCAAATGCTGCTGAAATCTAGCAGAATCTATGTTGAATACATGAAGAATACAGTTGATTACTGAATGAATAATGCTTACTTCTTTCAATTCTAGATGGCATTATACTTTCTAAGTTATGAATAGTTTGCAGCTAAATTGGATATACATAAAATAGATAACATAGAAATAAGGGTATTAGAAGTAGTACAAATGCAATATTATACCGAAAATTTTCGTACAATGACATCATTTTTCGATATCTTTCATAGTTTAAAGAGGGGCGACAAATTTTCTTTTTTTTTTTTTTTGAATATTTGACTTTAAAAATGAACACTTTGAAGTTGGAAAATTATCTCCAATTTTCTTTCCTCAACGATTTTTTTTTTTTCAATTTATATATTTGAGCGATGAGATAAATTCATGTAACCTCATATATTATTGTACAGAGTGGTCAAGAATAAGCAAGAAGAGTTGGCTATTTGCATAAAGATTTCTACGAAATATTGCCTGCTCTTCTGTCGAGGAATCGCCTAGTCTTCGAAGAAAGGAATCCATTAGCGCTTCACTAATAAAATCCAAAAAATTACAATTATAAGATTATAGAACGTAATTGTACTGAAGTACTCTCATTGATAACCAATTTTCCACAGTGTTGTAGTTGAGAGGGGCAAATATTAGAGCATTTTCATCCTCTCCGTTATCTCTACTGATTTTCCTTATTGTATATATATATATATATATATATGTATATATATATATATATATATATATATATATATATATATATATTTGAGTCCTGATAATTGTTATTTTTAAAATACTTCAGAAACATTACAACTTTATTTAATATCTAGGACGTATCATCAACTTTTTTGTATTATCAAGAAAAGCAAATTCGCTTCTACATTCTACTCCCCCTGACCATTTTGAATAATATCCTTATTACGGAGGCAATCCACCGATGATTCAATGATTACTGCGCGAATTCACGATGTTGACTGCATCACATAGCTAATTGAAATGTGAATTTTTGAACTTTGAAAATTTTTATGCTTGTTGCAGAATTTCAACTTTACTTTCGAGTATATATTTCATAACTCCGATTAGGGTTTGACTGACTGTTTAAAGGTCGAACTTTGTGAGAGCAGAGGTCAAGCTTCGTTAAGCTCCATGACTATGGCACAAAGCCTTAAAGCTTTTAATGGTTCGGTAATTGCTTGACTCTCGAAGAATAGATGTTGTCCATTGTTACAGTTTAGCATTCTATCAGAATTCCGCTTGTTCCGATCTATGTTTTAGTTACTATAGCGTCGTCCTATCCCCTCCCCCTCGTCTTGTCCTCCCTGCCCCCCTCCGCCGCCTCGTCCTCCCTTCCCTCCTTCCTCTCTAATCTATCAAACTGTTACTTATTTTCGGTCTTCTTTCAAAATGTTTTCTAAGATTTTCTTTGCTATTGCGATTGAGATTTTTTTCAATAGTCGATTTTTCAGTATTTTCTAATTTCTTCAATGAATGCAACGGGAAGAAGGTATTCTTTGGTGTAGAATATTTCTATCAAAACTCAGTCGAATGATTGCACTTCTATTCTTTCTTATCTATTTGAATGTCGTTATTCCTTTGGTGTTGATTAATCTTTAATATAGATCAATCCGATGCTAAGCAATCGTTGATTGACATTCTTTTATCTGATTTTCGATATTGGGCATTTATCAGTTCTCCTAATTGCATGTCCTTCTATAATAATATTAACTATAAATGATAATTCATATTTGTATTGAAATTGTCAAAAATTTTATGTCAAAAATGTCGAAAAAAAATCAAAAATTGTCAAAAAAAATTTATTTTATGAATTTTGTAATACACACCTCTTGAGCATTATAAAGCAAATTGAGAAGTATACCAAAGTAATTGGCATAATATGCGCTTCTGCATTCTATTCCTTCACTAACCATGTTCATGAATTACGAATAAATAATAAACATTTGGCCGAGTTAGTCAATCGTAAAAATCTTCTACAATTGATTGGTTTTTCGGTGACCCAATTGGCGTTAAGCCAAAACCAAGCAGGTTGCAAGGTGGGAATTCCACTGGTTTAAAGCGAATGCAAATTTTCAGATCGTTTAGATTTGTCTATAACTTTTTTTTTTTACAATATCTAGCATGTGACCTATAATATCGGATGATCGCATTTGGCGTAGTTCACACTTACTGGTCAATTTCAAAAGTTAGAAACAATTAAATGTGCCAGGAAATTTGCATATTAATTTATATTGGCCAATTCTTTCCATTTTAGCTCGGTCGGATAATTGAAACATGAATCTTCTATCGCCGAGATTTGTGCTGCTGAATTATTTCGGTGTTATTTTCTATATTTTAATTTTTGTTGGTAAATGATGAAACTAATTGATTCGATGAATGGCATACAGAAGCCCATATTGTGCCAGCCTCACTGACACGCTTTTCCACTTGATTAGCCTTAGAGGGATTATTACTATCTTCTTATTGTTAAGGAATTGTAGATTGTTGTTGAAGGTGTTGATTGCTATATATATGTAAATATTGAATTAGCGGTTTCCAAAACACCTTTCACCAACAAATAAGCATTGAAACGTGACCCACAATGATGGCCATTTTATCGAGATTGATTTTATGCGAGTAGTTATGCAAGGAGAACGTTTATCCAACAGTTGCATCATTCCTCTGATTCATTGCCTCCACCCCCTCCCCATATTGCTTCGTCGACTTACTCTGCTCCTTCTCTTCCCACCCCCTACTTCCTGCCAGTCACAAAAATAAGTCGGCTTTTTATTAATTCCGCCATCGGAAATTTCATGCGAGGAGGAAAATGGGATCCCCGAGATGAAGCGTAACAGTGATTACACCTTCTTCCCTCCCAGGACCTAAAAAAACATGCATAGACTAAAGAGGATTGCCATCGATTAAAAATGCACAAATCTTCACTCAGATCACAATTGTTCATAAGTTACTATACTAGGGTACGATATAGGAAATTGTGACAAAAAATATGCAAGCATGGGAGATTGTGAGTGAGAGAGGTATGATCGGAAGTGGTGGGGAAGGGGATACAGGGAGGTGCGAAATTAGATCACAAGCGGAACAGTGGGAGGGATAGGCAGCGAATGCCAGTAAAAGAACACGATGGGGAGTTGATAGAATAGCGTTAAACGTTAAATGAACAAGAAATTTAGGTGCGATATGTTTTATCCATTTCATTTTGAGTTGTAAAGCGGTATATGCCAAAAAAATTATTTATTTTAATATTGCATGTCAATATTTTAACACTGAGGTTATTACATTAGGTGAAGGTGAGGTTATCACGCCAGGTGAAAGTTAGGTTACCACACCAGGCAAAACTTAGGTTATCACACCAGGCAAAACTTAGGTTATCACACCAGGTGAAACTTAGGTTATCACACCAGGTGAAAGTTAGGTTATCACACCAGAAAAAGGTTAGGTTATCACATGAGGTGAAAGTTAGGTTATCACACCAGAAAAAGGTTAGGTTATCACATGAGGTGAAACTTAGGTTATCACACCAGGTGAGACTTAGGTTATCACACCAGGTGAAACTTAGGTTATCACGCCAGGTGAAAGTTAGGTTACCACACCAGGCAAAACTTAGGTTATCACACCAGGCAAAACTTAGGTTATCACACCAGGTGAAACTTAGGTAATCACACCAGGTGAAAGTTAGGTTATCACACCAGAAAAAGGTTAGGTTATCACATGAGGTGAAACTTAGGTTATCACACCAGGTGAGACTTAGGTTATCACACCAGGTGAAACTTAGGTTATCACACCAGGTGAAAGTTAGGTTATCACACCATAAAAAGGTTAGGTTATCACATGAGGTGAAAGTTAGGTTATCACACCAGGTGAAAGTTAGGTTATCACACCAGAAAAAGGTTAGGTTATCACATGAGGTGAAACTTAGGTTATCACACCAGGTGAAAGTTAGGTTACCACACCAGAAAAAGGTTAGGTTATCACATGAGGTGAAAGTTAGGTTATCACACCAGGTGAAAGTTAGGTTACCACACCAGAAAAAGGTTAGGTTATCACATGAGGTGAAAGTTAGGTTATCACAGCAGGTGAAAGTTAGGTTATCACACCAGAAAAAGGTTACGTTATCACATGAGGTGAAACTTAGGTTATCACACCAGGTGAAAGTTAGGTTATCACATGAGGTGAAAGTTAGGTTATCACACCAGGTGAAACTTAGGTTATCACACCAGGTGAAACTTAGGTTATCACACCAGGTGAAAGTTAGGTTATCACACCAGAAAAGGTTAGGTTATCACGTGAGGTGAAAGTTAGGTTATCACACCAGGTGAAAGTTAGGTTATTACACCAGAAAAAGGTTAGGTTATCACATGAGGTGAAAGTTAGGTTATCACACCAGGTGAAACTTAGGTTATCACACCAGGTGAAACTTAGGTCATCACACCAGGTGAAAGTTAGGTTATCACACCAGAAAAGGTTAGGTTATCACATGAGGTGAAAGTTAGGTTATCACACCAGAAAAAGGTTAGGTTACCACACCAGGCAAAACTTAGGTTATCACACCAGGCAAAACCTAGGTTATCACACCAGGTGAAACTTAGGTTATCACACCAGGTGAAACTTAGGTTATCAGACCAGGTGAAAGTTAGGTTATCACACCAGGTGAGACTTAGGTTATCACACCAGGTGAAACTTAGGTTATCACACCAGGTGAAAGTTAGGTTATCACACCAGAAAAAGGTTAGGTTATCACGTGAGGTGAAAGTTAGGTTATCACACCAGGTGAAAGTTAGGTTATTACACCAGAAAAAGGTTAGGTTATCACATGAGGTGAAAGTTAGGTTATCACACCAGGTGAAACTTAGGTTATCACACCAGGTGAAAGTTAGGTTATCACACCAGAAAAAGGTTAGGTTATCACATGAGGTGAAAGTTAGGTTATCACACCAGAAAAAGGTTAGGTTACCACACCAGGCAAAACTTAGGTTATCACACCAGGCAAAACTTAGGTTATCACACCAGGTGAAAGTTAGGTTATCACACCAGAAAAAGGTTAGGTTATCACATGAGGTGAAACTTAGGTTATCACACCAGGCAAAACTTAGGTTATCACACCAGGTGAAACTTAGGTTATCACACCAGGTGAAAGTTAGGTTATCACACCAGAAAAAGGTTAGGTTATCACATGAGGTGAAAGTTAGGTTATCACACCAGAAAAAGGTTAGGTTATCACATGAGGTGAAACTTAGGTTATCACACCAGGTGAGACTTAGGTTATCACACCAGGTGAAACTTAGGTTATCACGCCAGGTGAAAGTTAGGTTACCACACCAGGCAAAACTTAGGTTATCACACCAGGCAAAACTTAGGTTATCACACCAGGTGAAACTTAGGTTATCACACCAGGTGAAAGTTAGGTTATCACACCAGGTGAGACTTAGGTTATCACACCAGGTGAAACTTAGGTTATCACACCAGGTGAGACTTAGGTTATCACACCAGGTGAAACTTAGGTTATCACACCAGGTGAAAGTTAGGTTATCACACCATAAAAAGGTTAGGTTATCACATGAGGTGAAAGTTAGGTTATCACACCAGGTGAAAGTTAGGTTATCACACCAGAAAAAGGTTAGGTTATCACATGAGGTGAAACTTAGGTTATCACACCAGGTGAAAGTTAGGTTACCACACCAGAAAAAGGTTAGGTTATCACATGAGGTGAAAGTTAGGTTATCACACCAGGTGAAAGTTAGGTTACCACACCAGAAAAAGGTTAGGTTATCACATGAGGTGAAAGTTAGGTTATCACAGCAGGTGAAAGTTAGGTTATCACACCAGAAAAAGGTTACGTTATCACATGAGGTGAAACTTAGGTTATCACACCAGGTGAAAGTTAGGTTATCACATGAGGTGAAAGTTAGGTTATCACACCAGGTGAAACTTAGGTTATCACACCAGGTGAAACTTAGGTTATCACACCAGGTGAAAGTTAGGTTATCACACCAGAAAAGGTTAGGTTATCACGTGAGGTGAAAGTTAGGTTATCACACCAGGTGAAAGTTAGGTTATTACACCAGAAAAAGGTTAGGTTATCACATGAGGTGAAAGTTAGGTTATCACACCAGGTGAAACTTAGGTTATCACACCAGGTGAAAGTTAGGTCATCACACCAGGTGAAAGTTAGGTTATCACACCAGAAAAGGTTAGGTTATCACATGAGGTGAAAGTTAGGTTATCACACCAGAAAAAGGTTAGGTTACCACACCAGGCAAAACTTAGGTTATCACACCAGGCAAAACTTAGGTTATCACACCAGGTGAGACTTAGGTTATCACACCAGGTGAAACTTAGGTTATCACACCAGGTGAAAGTTAGGTCATCACACCAGGTGAAAGTTAGGTTATCACACCAGAAAAGGTTAGGTTATCACATGAGGTGAAAGTTAGGTTATCACACCATAAATAGGTTAGGTTATCACATGAGGTGAAAGTTAGGTTATCACACCAGGTGAAACTTAGGTTATCACACCAGGTGAGACTTAGGTTATCACACCAGGTGAAACTTAGGTTATCACACCAGGTGAAAGTTAGGTTATCACACCAGAAAAAGGTTAGGTTATCACGTGAGGTGAAAGTTAGGTTATCACACCAGGTGAAAGTTAGGTTATTACACCAGAAAAAGGTTAGGTTATCACATGAGGTGAAAGTTAGGTTATCACACCAGGTGAAACTTAGGTTATCACACCAGGTGAAAGTTAGGTTATCACACCAGAAAAAGGTTAGGTTATCACATGAGGTGAAAGTTAGGTTATCACACCAGAAAAAGGTTAGGTTACCACACCAGGCAAAACTTAGGTTATCACACCAGGCAAAACTTAGGTTATCACACCAGGTGAAAGTTAGGTTATCACACCAGAAAAAGGTTAGGTTATCACATGAGGTGAAACTTAGGTTATCACACCAGGTGAAACTTAGGTTATCACACCAGGTGAAACTTAGGTTATCACACCAGGTAAAAGTTAGGTTATCACACCATAAAAAGGTTAGGTTATCACATGAGGTGAAAGTTAGCTTATCACACCAGGTGAAAGTTAGGTTATCACACCAGAAAAAGGTTAGGTTATCACATGAGGTGAAAGTTAGGTTATCACACCAGATGAAAGTTAGGTTATCACACCAGAAAAAGGTTAGGTTATCACATGAGGTGAAACTTAGGTTATCACACCAGATGAAAGTTAGGTTATCACACCAGAAAAAGGTTAGGTTATCACATGAGGTGAAAGTTAGGTTATCACACCAGGTGAAACTTAGGTTATCACACCAGGTGAAACTTAGGTTATCACACCAGGTGTAACTTAGGTTATCACACCAGGTGAAAGTTAGGTTACCGCACCAGAAAAAGGTTAGGTTATCACATGAGGTGAAAGTTAGGTTATCACACCAGGTGAAAGCTAGGTTATCACACCAGAAAAAGGTTAGTTATCACATGAGGTGAAACTTAGGTTATCACACCAGGTGAAAGTTAGGTTATCACACCAGAAAAAGGTTAGGTTATCACATGAGGTGAAAGTTAGGTTATCACACCAGGTGAAACTTAGGTTATCACACCAGGTGAGACTTAGGTTATCACACCAGGTGAAACTTAGGTTATCATACCAGGTGAAAGTTAGGTTATCACACCAGAAAAAGGTTAGGTTATCACATGAGGTGAAAGTTAGGTTATCACACCGGGTGAAAGTTAGGTTATCACACCAGAAAAAGGTTAGGTTATCACATGAGGTGAAAGTTAGGTTATCACACCGGGTGAAACTTAGGTTATCACACCAGGTGTAACTTAGGTTATCACACCAGGTGAAAGTTTGGTTATCACACCAGGTGTAACTTAAGTTATCACACCAGGTGAAAGTTAGGTTATCACACCAGAAAAAGGTTAGGTTATCACATGAGGTGAAAGTTAGGTTATCACACCAGGTGAAAGTTAGGTTATCACACCAGAAAAAGGTTAGGTTATCACACCAGAAAAAGGTTAGGTTATCACATGAGGTGAAAGTTAGGTTATCACACCAGGTGAAAGTTAGGTTATCACACCAGAAAAAGGTTAGGTTATCACACCAGATGAGCATCGAAACACCAAGTGAACGCTGAAAAGGTAGGAAACTCCTTCCAGCTGACTGATGCTTCTTCCAGTCATTGTGCATTGAGGTTGCAAGATGATCATCGTTCGCCGTAATACTATAGCATAACGATCACCGATCAACCGCTGTGCTTAGACGTTCATCTTTTAGGTTCGTTGCAACAACGACGAATGCCTTCTGGAAGCCTTATAACCATCTTTACAATTCTCTGCTTAAAGCAATTGAACTGGCGAACACTTGTCTACTAATGCAAAAATATTCTTTGCATGTTCACTTAAGAAATGACGTTTAATTTTTTTGAGTCTTATCGAGGAATTATTTAGACTTCTAAAATGGGAAAGTTTAATTCCTTTTTGAATTTCAAGTTTAGAATGACGTCATTTTTGAAAAAAAAATTTCTCTTCGTTTGATCGTTATTTGAGAACTACTTCATTGAATTTCACTCATATTCGTATGGTTGTTAGTAATTCGGTTAACGCTGATAGCTATAATCACTGAAATGATTTAAAAGATCAAAACAAACCGCCATATGGTCGCTGACAAGTAAAATAGATGTACCTCGTGCTGTCATTATAACAATTTATCAAATGCTCGAAGATGGTTCATTTTCACTTTATATGTAAATAAAAATAAAACATTCTATGGTCAAAACGATCGCATGTCATTAAGAATTTCATTATTTTTTGCATATTCAAAATTGAGGAATTCTCTAATTTTCAATATTAACTCACATTTATTTGTATGAATTTTAAAAAAAATTGACAATGCGAAAATGAATTACTCCGAAGTTGTTTGTGCATATATATGTTTATGTTTATCAATCAATCGGTCACTTTCATCTCGGCAATCACTGAAATTTGAGTTGAAAAATTTGGTGAGTATAATAATAAATTATTCGTTAGAATTAAAAATTATGAAATTTTTGAACGTTTGTTGCGAAGAGTTTAATTGAATAAAATATAAACGTTGTATTGAGCAATTTTTATTTTTATTTTCTTTTATTGGTAACTTGTAAAATTGGTTGGTTAGTGAGCCGGATGTGAGAGTGTATACCGTGAAAATTTCTCTGGCATGCTTCCTCTACCTGTTTGAGAATAACAACTATACTTCATGAACCTGGCAATTTTTTGGGGGTAACTCAATTTTTTCCAGCCCCTGCAGTATTTCCGGCCTGCCCAAATCTGCTTATCACCATGGGTATCCCACTTTGGACCGGCACATACACATGTTTATATATATATATATATATATATATATATATATATATATATATATATATATATATATATATATATATATATATATATATATATATATATATATATATATATATATATATATATATATATATATATATATATACGGACTAAATGGACTAAAATCACTTTTTGTTGACTGAATGAGGTATTGACCACTCTCAAGTGACGCAGTTATTTCTAAATAATAAATGAATAAAGTTGTGAGCGTTCCAATTACTTTGTGTAAGCATAGGTTTGCTCAAATAATCCATTTGTGGGATATTTGCAAGTCACAGAATCTTTTTTAAGCATAAATCTCTCTTATTGGGTGCTTTATATTCGTAACCCCGACCCCCCCCCCCTTCTGAACGTATTTAAAAACGTCAAAAAAAAAAACTCAAACACACATACGGCATCGGTGGTTCCTGTTTAAATATTCTATTATATTCGCAAACAGTGATATTTAAATATGTAATATACCCACAAAATGGAAACCATAAAGAATTGAAAAACGAGCGCTGAATAAGTTCTTTACTAAATATTAGTCCTGTTTTTATTCGGCTACCCGCGGGCGATGAAAACTCCAGGGCCTTTATTTGAAGGAATATGATAGTTCTTAATTCGTTAGATCTATCTTATTTACGCATCTCTTAAAGGTGGGTAAATCATTTCTCTTGAATAAATTTCATAGAAAAAAGGAAAGTCATTTGTGGGAAACAAAAAGAGATAAATAATGAGAAAATTATTAATTAAAGGAAAATGAAAGTGAACGCATATTTGAAATGATTGGAGAAAATATTACAATGAATTTCTTTGCGTTCTTTATGGATGTAAATTTATTTATTTTTATTTTCAACACATTTATACAAATTTTCACTATGAAATAAATAAATATGATTGAATTAATTTTAAAATAATAGAGTTGGTAGCCGCACCTTGTGGCATTTCATCGAATGAGTGGAGCAAGCTCCGGAGTCGTTAACAGTAACCGGCAACACGTCGTAAACGAGATGTACTCGTAGCTGCAAAACAATATCACATCATATATATGGGTTATTTGAATTAGCGGTTGATGATTACCGTAGTGAATCGGTTGAGTGAATGCTGTGGGTGGGCAATCAAATCGTTTCGAGACCGAATTCGTACGACAGCAATCGGGTTGCCATCTTGAATCGTGTGCGACTGTGTGGAGGGCGGGCGTTTGTGTCCAACAGCACGGACGCCCTTTAGCGAATGCGCAAAATTTTCTTCTTAGTTTGTGCGGAGTACGCGTGCCGACTCTCTAATTCTCTTCTAATGGCCACGCCCTTTCGCCACCGTCTGACGCAGTGTGAACGGGTGACCGCACGCATGGCACCCTCTCTTTAGCCGTTTGTTCACGCATTCCCCATATAAAACATCGTTGGTCATTTCACTTGAACCTGCTTGGTCAGCTAGTTTTTTTTAGTCGTTTATTAACATGAAGGTGTCGATGAAAGGAGTTTGCTTAGAAAAGGTTCACAAGTGAAGTGTTTATTGTTTTTTGTGGTTTTTTTTCATGGTGGTATAAAAAATAACCAATTTGGATGCGATCGTTGAAGGGGAGGGGGATTGCTGGGATGACGGGGGATTGCTTATTGTTATATCGATGTGACGCATTTACTAGTTTCATGCAGAAGTGCATTGTTAACGACGAGGAAGGTGTTGTTTGTTTCAGCCGCGCACAACGAGTGACGCGACGCGTGCTATCGGGAAGAGAGTGAGTGGTCGCGAAGTGTGGCTACTGTTGTCGGCATACGACAATTTGTCGGACGTTTCAGTCGGTTGTCGGGTAGATATTTGTCGGCAGACAATTAAAATATTCTTAACAGAAGTGCGCCGCTAGAGTGGCGACACTTTTTGGTAATTGAATGTGCGACTGTATATTGCGCGACCGTAGCCGCCGCTTTGAAGTCGCAGTGGAGAAATATTGTCGGTTTGTTGTCGCAGCGACACATCCGCCGCTGCTATTGTCGGGTGTCGTTGAGTCTGTTTACTAGCTGAAAGAGCCCCCTTTTGGGTGGCGATCTCTGTGATTCTTTCTGCCAATCCCCTCAAAAAAAAAAAACTTCCCGAGGAACAAATGATGTCGGCTGATATTCTCGACGAACCCTCAACTAAGAAGCAAAAACTATCCTCACCTTCCGGTAAGTCCTACAATGCTCTCAACTTTTTCTTTTGTCGCTCACTCTTGCAAGGATGTGCTAGAAAGTACTACTTTGTGCTAAGCCTCGATGGTATAGGCGAGGTGTAGGATTAGCCATCAATACAGGTGTTACAAGTGACCGGCAGCAAAGGAATGACGGTATTTGTTTTACTTAAAGAACTACTAAATGATTTGAATGCTCATATGAAACACGTCGTTAGTATGGAAATTTTTCAATGCGGTTTTTGATATTTTGTATGCGCACATCGTTGCATTGTTTATTGATTTGTGTGGAACATTTGCAAGTGGTAATATGTTTGTCTTTATGTAAATATTTTTGCATATCATCTCTTAGTAACGATTTTTTTCTATTGTGTTGTTGTGATATTATGAAGACACAATTGGTTGGAATAATCTAGTTATTGTATGGTAAGATATTAAGTAATTGTATGGATAGTTATACCTTTCGAGAATTCGAGTTTACTAATTAACCGATGCAAGATGTTTATTTTAGCTTTTTGATGCTTTATATGTTTTCTTGACTATCAGCACTCATCCTCATAAACATGTTTATTTCAAAAAAAAAAAAATAATAATAATAACCGCTTTCGGTATATAATGAAATAAAGTTCACCTTCATTGTTTATTATTTACAATAGGCGCATCGCCGTCTTTGAGGTGTTTGTTATCGTATTTTACCGAGAGGTTTATCCCTGGGATAATAATTGGCGAGTATTCTAGATAAATATCAACATCGATGCAACTGTGGCTAGAAAATTTATGAGTTCAATTACGTAATGGTTGAATGGTAATGAATTATTTCGAATATCCTGAAAACACCTCACGGTATATCATATATTTTGTCTTATATTTAACTTTGTTGGACGATGGACGTTTCGTTGATATGTATGGCGTTTATGAGAGGTTACGTATAGTATAGTATTAGTAAGCTCATCGAGCATGGTTTTTCCCTTGGTAAGCAAAATTTTTTGTTCTTAGTGAACTCTATTCTCATTATGTTTTCCTCTCCCTCCCTTTGCATCCCTCCCTTCAATCATCTCCCCCCCCCCCCCACCACCACTTTAATTTTCTCGGCGGGGCATTTGTTGAAGATAATATTATTGAAAAATTTGTAAAATATTGCACACGTATGAGCATTTAAGGGAACTATTGGTTCTATTTAAATTTAATTCCCTCAATATTAAGTTTTATTTAAATTTAATTCCCTCAATATTAAGTTTTATTTAAATTTAATTCCCTCAATATTAAGTTTTATTTAAATTTAATTCCCTCAATATTAAGTTTTTATTTAAATTTAATTCCCTGAATATTAAGTTTTATTTAAATTTAATTCCCTCAATATTAAGTTTTATTTAAATTTAATTCCCTCAATATTAAGTTTTATTTAAATTTAATTCCCTCAATATTAAGGTGATATTTTTGTTGCATTTTTATTTGTGGATAGGGGTTTCTATTCTGACTATGTTTAAAACTATTGGAAAAACATCGCGCATTCTACGTGCATTCATTGAAAAATTTCTTTGCGCGGGCATTACGCCAATGTTTTCGTTTCGCATTGTATGTTCTCTTCTCGAAGCGTTGCGTACGCATGTTGCGAAGTGGCAAATGATTTCAACCAGCTGGAAATATAAGAGATCTGTTGGGTGACAAGAGGTATTCTTTCTATCTAATGCGGTGAAAAAAAAAAACACCTGTAAAAATAATTAAATAAGAAAAATCAAAGAAGGTATAGCGACAAGCTTATTTCATTGCCCTGTTTTTTTTTTCTTTTTTCTGGTGAAGTTTGTTATATGTGCAGATGTTTTCTTCTTGTTGCAGATAGTTGATACGTTTTCGCGATGCTTATATTTTCATTCCATCAAAGGTTATTCATACTTTTTGTTGATAGTTTATTTGCACCTTAGAGAGGATTTATAATGTGATCAGCTGATCACGTTCAGCGATAGCCGTTTAGTTCATTCACATTTAGCACTCACTTAATGCGGAATTATCAGTTAGTAGTAAGTGTTTTGCTTCATCCCAGAAATAATCTCCTCAAATACAGTGGGATATAATCATGGAATGATATAGATCATTGTTGCACGAAACGTTGATCTTGATTTTCGAATATTTTTCTTCTTATCTTTTATGCTAAACGCTAATCTCTAGCCGTTTTCTTGCTTGGCTTTCATTTATGCCTGAATCCACGAGTGGAAATAGGCGTCAGATGGATGCATCGCAAAAATATATAGGAAAGCTCTATAAGCGTTTTTTCTGTAAGCGATGGGAATAGAAAAGAAAAGAGCCCAAATACCCTAAAGTGGTGACTATCAATCTGAACGAGTTCCATCGTCGTCGTACCCTAGGCGGGTATGTTCTTATTGCTTACGTACAATTTTTTCTAAGCTACAGGTGCATCTTGTTGTAGAGATTTTCCATTTGTTCCATGGATCTGTAACAATGAGGAAGTTGCGAAAATGAGAGGCTTTTTTGCATGTTGTCGGGAACGGCTCTCCCAAGGTGATTTTTGACGGTTGTAGAAATAGGCGAGGGAAGGGAACATTAAGAAGTATCGTGCTCATCGAAACGATGATATCTGTACTATTGAACTACAAATCACTTTTCCAAATATTTTAAGGCATCATTAAACCTAGGTGTTGATGTAGTATCAGAATGCATGGAGAAGGATGCTGAAAAGCAATTGATAAAGCATCTCTCAAATGTTACGTTATTATGTAGTGTTGCGGCTGGTTTATTTATCGTTGTCCTCAGATAAGGTGTACATTGCTGCGCTCCGTATCATAGCGGCTTTTTCTTATTTCGAAGGCGCTTTTTTTTTATACTCAGCCGTCTATATATTGAAATTTTATTTCATATTCTCCGGATCCACTAGGCGTAGCAAAAATCAGATGAATCTAATTTTATGAATGAAAGAAAATAAGTAAGACATTCAATGAAAAACTATCTATAAGGGCGTCGTTTTGAGGGGGAGGAACATTGTTGAGACAACATAAGTCACACACATGTTGTGAAGTGCACCCGATCGGCACGCGATGTAGACACACACGTGGTTGTTTATTGATCGAAATTGAACGATCGAAGTGTGACTTTTTGTTGTTGAACTTTGAACGTAGTGATCATTGTGTCGTAATGTCTGCTTTCGTACTGTACACGTGGTCATATATGTTAATATCGAGCATGTTCTATGCTAACATTTTGAGGGTAAAGGGTTTCGATTACGATATCTGCTGTCGAATCTTCTCTCTGATCTTGCTCCGTCTCTAGATCGATGAACCTCTTATTGGCGTTGGTTCGTATATGAAACTTGGCTTTATTTCCATTTCCTTTTTTTTGTGAACGACGACGTGCAGTAGTTAAAGTCTCATATGAGCGGGGTTCCACATTATATTGCTAATAATATAAAGGCGAGAGGGGAGGGAGAGGATAAAGTGGAACAAATTCCTATCTCATTGAATACTTTTCATGTTATTCGATTGTTATGTCGATAGATTTGATTGTCAGAGAAAAATGAGCTCAACCAGCCGCAGTATATTTGCTTAATTTCACCGCTTAGTGTTAATCGCTTTTCTCGTTTATCACTGAAGTATTGAGTATTTAAATGAATGGTGTAGATCATGCGCATTTGACATAATGTAATTTCCACCCGGTTGTATATTAGTGAAATCCGTTATGCTGATATGATTGTATTACAAACAACAAACAGTGCTCTCTCTTTGTTTTTTATTGCATCAATCCATGAGGTGTTCCTTTCAAAGTTTTGTCGTAGCGCGTTATTTCCGCTTAATTTGTTTTTTTTCATGTTTGCTTGTTTGTTTGATAAATATAATTGTGCGATTCCATAGTGAAAGCATATTTAATGCCCTTTAGGCAACGAATGTTGGGAAAATGATATTAAAGAGGGAAGGAAGGGGGGGGGGGGGAAGACACTCATAGTAATAGTGATAGTATGGTCTTGAACATACCCAGCTGCC
Source organism: Baylisascaris procyonis (assembly GCA_037389465.1). Taxonomy (NCBI): domain Eukaryota; kingdom Metazoa; phylum Nematoda; class Chromadorea; order Rhabditida; family Ascarididae; genus Baylisascaris; species Baylisascaris procyonis. The sequence goes on from JAZARR010000250.1 coordinate 2,207,374, forward strand.
ATTCTAAAATACCAGAGAGATTAATCAACACAATCATTCCTCATTGTCGATGAAACAATTAGGCTTGGTGGCACTAAATCATGGAATTTGCAATTTCCTTCAGAATTATTTTATTGAGTTCAAAAAAAAAAAACTAAACTGCCTATCATATTCAGCAATTGTCATTAAACATGTTTTAATATTTCCGATGAAATCTATTTTACTTAAGACTATAATGCCTTATTTTATTTGATCAAACATTGAGGTGTTTCATTATTTCAGTCACCTGGAGAGGTTTCTATTTTTTTTTTTTTTATCGGGTATCGAAACTAAGTTTTCTATGTTTATTAACTTAAATTAGCTGAAATAAATTCACTCGAGGAGTCTTTATTTTCATCAAAATACGCAATGCTTTTATTGTTGCTCAGCTTTTATTATTATTCTGCTTCTGTATATATTAGATTAGATTCATATTGTTTTATAGAAATATGCAATTCAGTCAGTGTTTAAGGATGAAGTAAGAGATAAGACGATTGTGATGAGTAATATTTGGCGACAGGAAGTAGAAGATATAGCCAGTATGGTGTTGAAAGTGATGCAACGTTAGTAATATTGCTTTAGGAATATTGCTATTTGTAATTTTTAGTAGCAGGTTGCAATATATTATGCATTGTTGGTTTAGATTTAGATGATGGGAATCTCGGTGAAGGCTGGAAGGGTTGTCCAATGGCACTAATTGAGGCTTTAGGACTATTTAAAAACTTTCTTTATGATTGACTATGGGTATTTCTTATTTCATTCGGTTCATCATATCTCTTTTTTTTTCAGAAAGCAAGAGCTTTTTAGTCTATGGGAATCTGATGTCTCAGTTGAAAAATTTGACGAAGGGGGAGAGGAGAGGGGGACCTGTTGAAACGGAATGATCGTGTTGACGAGAAGTTCCATGATAGTTTTGGTTTTCATATAACAGAGGGGCGTTTCTGTTCGTTGAAATTTTTGTGTAGGGTTTTATGCTACTTTATATTTTCGAATTGGTAGTTTATATTGCCAGTAAGAATGTTGTTTTTCTTTTGTGGGGGAGGGGAGGGGATATTGTGGTTGAGGTTTTTTTATTGATGATACTAATTATTTCAGATTTTGACGATGACCCGTTAAGCGAGTTAGAAAAATTGGATCCTTTGCCTTCAAGTCAGGCACAGAGTTCCTCAAATGGAGCCGGTATGGATCCGTTGTCTCAGCAGCCATCTAGCGTCCATATGCCGGTATGTGAATTCGTCTATTTTTTAACGAGATTTAACAAAGGTGAATTATCGAAGGGCTCATAAAGAGAGCATTTTGCTATGGATTTGAAATGACTCAAGACAGTGGGATATATTTGACATTCATCTTTGCATCTAACATTGCATGTTTGCAAATCATAGATGGATTTTCAGTTGGTGGGTCAATCTAGGCAAAGGGAAATCGAGCTGAGTATATTGTTTATGATAGTCATTACAACTGTGCACTTTAAAAGTTCACAGTTCTAATGTAAAGCTGAGAATGGGAAATGAGACAATTGGATAAGCGATCGAATGCTTGAAAAAAAGAGAATTTGGGCGGCTTTTAGTGATACGTGAATGCGCATTTCACTCGTTTTATCTTTATTTCTAGATGAGTAATGGAGGTGGTCCATCGTCCGTTGGCAATATGGGAACGCCGAATCAGCAAGGCGGCGCTGCCCATGGAAGCTACGGTGGGCCGAATTCGCAATCACAATCCACGGGTCCTCCTCAACCACATAGTGCACCACCGCCTCAGCAGAACGCACCTTCGCAGTCTAGTGTCCTTCAAGAATTACTGCAGAATCCTTCGAGCCAAAATAGCCAAACGATGAACAGTCCCAGACCGCCGTACTCAACTCAGTACCAGACAAGGTATATTTGCAACCCTTTTACTGTTTGCTGTATGGAATAGTTTCATGCTTGGAGTTTGTAGGTGGCGGCAGAATGCTAAATTTTGTGACTGCCTTGATACACTATTGAAATGAAATCTAATTTTGAAGTACAGACACATATGTTTATGGAGATTTATTTGTGAAGAGAGAATACTAGGTAGAGGAAGAGAACTAGGCGATTTGTTGAATAAAAACAGGTAGAATGAATAGAAGCCAAAAATGCACGCATCCTTTTAAGTTCAATGAAGGGAAACATAAGTTTCAGGAGTCCATTGACAAGCGGCGCCAATATGATGTCGCCCGCGAACTGTCCGCCCAATGCAGTGATGTCAGGTGGGCCAGCAGGGCCACGAGGCATGAGGCCTGCTGGTCCGCAGATGTACCCTCCGAGTGGTCATCCTGAAATGGCGCCTATGCAACCGGTATGTCGTTCTTGCCGAAAGGAGAAGTAACTTCTTTTATTTCAGTCAGCCCTAAGTTCACGTGGTGTTTTCTCCATTGAAATAAAGATGATTTTTTGAAGGTTCAGGAGTAAAATTTGGCTCATCTTGCTTCTCATTGAGCACTTCCTCTGAATAAAGGTATTCTTATCCACCATGCCTTGCGTTGTTGCATTTTAATTATGATACTTATAACTTTGTTTGCCTATTCTAATGAAAGTTTATTTCGTTTTAGGGTGGAGCAAGCCAAATGGGACATCCAGGCCAACAAGGAGGCTACGTCGCTCAGCAAATGATGACACCACAACAAACCCCTCAATCCATGTCATATGCTTATCAACAACAACAACCTGGTCAGTTAGCTTGTTTGATCCACCTGGCAGTGTGCCGTTTTCGGATGTTATTACTGAAAGGTTTTACTGGAAAATTAAAGAATGTTTATGGGTGAGTTTATTGTTCACCTTCGTTCTTGAAGCGGAGCTGTTTCAAATTCTGTGTGCCATTATTGTTTGGTGAGTTGGAGCTGCAGAATCGTGCGCTTTAATGCAGGTCATTTTAGCGTTGATGACCGTTTCCGGACGAAGTAAATACTTCCCACACTCTCCTGCAGTTTTGGACCCATTGAAAATATAGACGGGTGAGCCCAGATTACGGCATTTTCCACTTGAGAAGTCGTGGGCAAAGGAGTCTTGCACTTCAGAAACCCTGAGGACCCCACACTTTTTGCGCTTTAGTGCTTTCGAATATGGACGTAATTGCATCCTTCTGCTCGGGATCGGCAAATTTCAAGGGCAAGAGCACCATGCTCAAATTTACCACTGAAATCAGCCTGTGTGGGAGTTCTGAAATATGCTGAAGCCGAAAGCTTCTTGTAGAAGAGGAGTCATCCCACTTCTGCTTTTTGTTGCATACGGTGTTAGTTTTACGAGGCAAGATTTGATAACGCCTTGTAAGATGTTTTTTTTTTTTTTGTAATTGCTGTGAAATAGTGTTGTAAATTTTAAAGGAAGTCGACCGGTTTATGCGACAAGTGTCCGAGGCGGGGCACCACAAACGACGGGCATGGGTCGTGGTGGTGCAATGATGATGAACGGTGCAGCAAATCCACGTATGCGTGCAGCACATCCGAGTTGGTTTTGCCTTAAATTCCGTCATCCGAATCTTTTATGCAAATCGATTGCAAATGGCGCTAGCCATCACTAAAAAAAATGCCAGTTGAAAATTATTTCTTTCAAAGGTTCGATAATACGACCTTCGAAAGATGCTGAGTAGGTTACTGACATAGTTGTTATCGTTCAGATATGATGGGAATGCAACAAGGTAGCGGTGGACAAATAATGCGCAATATGATGGTTCAGCCAGGAGGGCAGTACGAGCAAAATGCTTATGGTATGCCACCAACGGGTGCACCAATGCAACGAGCACCTGGCGATCCTTATGTGATGCAACAGTCTCAGAGCGGAGTATGTCATTGCACGTTAATTTAAGACACTTTCAACAGCATTCCAAGCGGACATATTCAAGGTTTATAATCTGAAATGCATGTGGATGGGCTAATAGGACAGGAGGAGTTCGATGAGGAGATAGACTGAGGGAAGAAGAAATAAAGAGATCTTGTGTAAAAGGAAGAGAAGGGAAATGAAGAGGAAATAAAAATTTCTGGTATGTGCGCATCAGCGGGATGAGGGTGATAACATTTTGAAGTATAATCAGATGTGATGTGAGGATGTTGTGATATGGACTTCAAAATACAATCAGCCTGAAACTGGGATGTACCATTTCTTCGTTTTCACACTATTAATGTTACAGCAGCCGATACCATCACCAAACTATGGTCAGATGCCACAGGGGCATATGGTAGCTAGGGGGCAGCCGATGCCCTACAACAATGTATCGAATACACCACCTAATATGCAACAACCTGGCAATGTGCGTTTTGCTACTTTATTTTCTTTATTGCTTGATTGGAGAATATAGGTGGCTCATAGAGGTGATTAAGTCAAAAGGGTCTAGCGATAGGGGATCGTAGATAGGTGTTGTGCCACTTGATCTGACCTTCAGTTTTTCTTCAAATAGCATCGACTTCGTTTGTGACTGCTATAGGTCGTCATGCATTGTTACTCTCAGTCAACTTATGATTGCGAAAAGTGGATATGACTCGTACAGAAAGACATTGTTATCGTTGTTTACAACGGTAGGAATTCAGATGATGGCAACGCAGCATATGCTGGAGCATCCGATGATGTCCCCTCAGCAACAATCCGCTCAAACAGGTGGTCCACCTGCTCACGCCAGCGTTATGCAATCAATGGGAGGTGCTCCATCGAGTCAGATGAACGTCTCGAAAGGGGGCATGATGCCGCCGATCCCCTCCCAGATGGCCACTCCGAACGCACCGTCTAATGCTCCCATGCAGCAGGTATTCATTGTGAACTCTACTTTAAACACTGCATATCACTTTTTTAAATTAGCTACTTTTGCTTCATTCTAGTAGTAATGCTGCATCATCGTATTTCCGTATTAGATGGACATAAGCTAGTCAACTTTCGATCCACACACTATGGAATTCTCCGTGTAAAGTCGTTATTGTTTCCCACTGGAAATATGATCTTCGCCGTGTTGTTTTTTCAAGTATTTTTTTTTTTTGCTCCTATGGTTTTTAACTAAACTTTTTTCGATGCTAGCTGCCAGAATGCTCTTAATTTCTTTGCTAAGCTTTATTGAAGCAGTCAATGACTGCGTTTTGCAAGATGGGTTCTTATGTGTTCATTTCAGTTCGGTGCTATGGGTGGTGGGCAGCAACGTGAAGGCGCAACAATGAATGCACCTTTGGGAGGCGGTAGTCAAGGCAGTCAAGATCCCGAGAAGCGGAAACTCATTCAGCAACAACTCGTCCTTTTGCTTCACGCTCATAAATGCCAACAACGTGAACGATCCGGAGGGGTGAGATTTCGTTAGATTTTATTGCCTTTTTTAATAAGTCAGCTAGTGGAGAGACATCAAGAACTTTTACGCGTTGAATCAGTTAACGTAATCGATCATAGGGGATTACATCAGAGGTTATATTTCATTCAAGAGTTGCTGTGTTGCTAGTCGACGTAAGGATGTTATAAATTTACCTGTTATCAAGGTGGGGTTTTAAGCTTTAAATTGTAAGGAAAGGATTGTTTATTAGATCCCTGGTAGCACGTTTTTCTTGCTTTGAAAATAAATAATTTATTGTAAAATTAAAAGCGCTGTTGTGCAGGATATGGCAAATGGACGAACGGCATGTACACTGCCTCATTGCTCAACGATGAAGGATGTCCTTCAACACATGACGAGTTGTAGTAGCGGGCGAGCTTGTAATTGTGAGTGCTCTTCGCTATTTATATCTAAATAAATAACATTTCCTGTCTATTATTGAATTTATGAATTAGTGAATATTCATACTAGCAACCTATTTCGGCATTAAAAGATTTTTTTAATAATAAATAGTAAAATTTTGAAAGAATTGACCGTCTCATGATTTGAAAATAAGAGCTAGAAGTAGGAAGGGGTAGTGGAGGAGTCGATCAATGCAAAAACGATACATTTATAAAGCAGTGATATTGCAGATTGTTTGTTTCATGCGCTGTGAAAGTGATACTCTACTGTTTGGATCGTTTGTAATTTCCATATGTCTTATTATTATTACGTGTTTAAGTGCACTAATATGCTGTGTTTGATTAAAAATAAACAATGCAGTTCACAATAATTTCTGTGTTAGCACACGATCATATTGCAGATGCCCATTGTGCCTCCTCGCGGCAGATCATTTCACATTGGAAGAATTGCATACGAGAGGATTGTCCAGTGTGTAAGCCGTTGAAGAATATCCAGAATACATCCCCCGGTGGAGATAGGCGACCTACACCAGGTATGTTTTGAGGGTTTTGTTATGATTCAGATATTGGCGCTTGGTTCACGGGACGTTTTTTTATTATTTATAATTTCCTCGAGCAGAAGTCTCCTAATTTGTTGGGTGACTTTCCCGTGTTGTGCAATTTAAAGATATTTTCACCACTATTGGTAAACCGTCGCCAACATGCCTTTTACGTGATCAATGAAGTATGTAACTTAGGAATAAGATTTGTGCTAGTATGAAATCCTATATTTCGACAGTAACACAGAGAGGTACATTCAGATTTCGTTGGTATGTACTTTTAATTAGGGAAGTTGGCGTATTTTTAAAGATCCAGTGCTTTCTAAACTACTTTAATGGAATGAGGGAGTGCATTCTCTCGTTGTTGTTTGCATAACCTTCTGAAAATTTCAAGAAGGGTTTTGAGGTATTGCCAACTTGCATCCCGCTTAGATATAGAGGAGGGAAGAATGTAGGTTTATATGAGGGGATAGTAGAATGAAGCAGAAATTTACACATTTCAGAAGACGGTTTTTAGATCAAACTGTTTATAGTGGTGAATTTTATGCTAGTGCAGGGAAAGTAATTGACTGAGGGGCATTGCATCTGGGCACGTATCTTTGTAGTTGCTATTAACTTGCACTCTGTCACTTGATACTTTACAGTTTAACTATGTTGCATTACTGTTTAGGCGTTACTTTTTTTCACGAATTTTTGAGGGTTATTCCTTGAAAATAGCGTGTAAACTGTCTTACAGATAGGTGTAATATTGTCTCCTTTTGCATCTCTGTAAAACTAAGTGGCCGATTTAATTGCAAGTATAGTTGTATGTTGCTGGTGACGCGCTAAAGTCTTTAAATATAACTATTTTGACACCTCCATCTATTGACGGGGGAAGCAGTTTTTTGCAAATGAAGGGATATCATGGAAATTGTCCATAATTCTGACTCGCTTATTATTGTTTAAATGTTATTATCTAGGCGGTGATGCTTTCGGTGGAAACAGTGGGCCGGGCTCACAATCACTACCTTGTGGCCCTCCAAGTGTCGGTAATATGGATGCTGGGGGACCACCGAATCGTATGGGCTCACATACAGGAGGTCCAATGAGCGGTGGTCCTGGCTCCGTGGGTGGCGTGCCGGGATTCGGATCCCCTGGACCATCTTCGACCAATACGTTACTGATGGATTATAATCCTTCATCGTATGTCTTTGAGTTCCTTTTTTGTTTTGCTTTTGATCATAATGAATGCCTTTACGACGGTTTGCCTCGATGTGCCGTAGAAATGGAAACGAGAATGGTCGAGATCCCTACATCAAATTGCAGTATCAGATCTGCTGTCTTTCGAATGTGCTCCCTGTCGCGCACGACTTCCTATGGTAATGGACTGAGTTTGCTGTGTGGTGGATTGAATTGTTTTCTTCAGTTGGCGGTCAGGTTTTTAGGGGTTGCGTTGGATCTGTGATCGAGTTAAGGATCTCAAGGATCCCTTTGGCGGTTAAATATGCTGAATTTTAAACCGGAAACACGATTTATAGACGAAAGAGTTAAAATTTTTCTGTGAATTTATGTGAATCACCAAAATTGGCAGATTAAAAGACAACAACGGTATTGAATTACAGTGATCCTTTTCGATCGCCAAATCCCCCAAACAAGGTGGTGCCTTCTGGCGGAAAGGGTTGTGGTATGAACGTATCGGCAAGCGACAACCTTAGTGGTCTTCCACCACCGGACGCACCGTCGATGGTCAAGGAATGGCATCAGCATGTGACAAAGGATCTTCGCAACCATTTAGTTGGTAAACTCGTCAAAGCAATATTTCCGGCGCCCGATCCGGCAGCTATGCATGACCAGCGAATTAAGGATCTCATTTCATATGCGAGAAAGGTAGAGAAGGAAATGTTCGAGGTGGCCAATGATCGGGTGAGGTTTTTTCTTTATTTAATTAGAAAATATTTCTTCCTTCAAGGTTTTTTATAGAGAACGAAAATGAATCATAAAAATTTGTGGCTAAGTGAATTCACAACGAATGGTTATAGCGCTCAAGTTTTCATGATGAAGCCGTTTTCTATTTGTTTTTCATTTGCTGTGGCATAATTCATTTCGATTACTCGGAAATGCTTCTCGTAAGTGATCATAAACTTTTTTAAAGGAAAGATTTGATTGTTTGATGATTGGCTTTATCAACTATAGTGAGTGATGTTTTGTATTAGAATAGTTGTTTTAGGCAGTACTTCGCTTTCGAGTATAATGAATGTTGTTATGGGAGGATGTTCTCTGTTTGCGTAGCCGATTTTATCCTCTCTTCCATTTTGGAATGAATGGGAAATTGCTGTTTTATACATTGATATCAGAGCATCGATTAATGAGGACACTAATATTATTAAATAAGGAATATGAGTGAATTATTTGAAGGAAGAATACTATCATCTATTGGCCGAGAAGATCTATAAAATCCAAAAAGAGCTGCAAGAAAAGAAGATTAAACGACTTCATGAGCAAGGAAGAGGAGGTGCTGCAGGTGGAGCTGCAGCTCCACAAGCTGCCCAATTTAATCGTTAGTTTTCATTCATTTTTACACATAGTTTTCTTTAGTTTCTTACTTCTGTTATATATTGATTATTTTTGGACCTAATACCTTTTTCTAATAGGGTGGGTCCATATATTTTCTCAAATAGAGGTACGAGAATCCTCTGCAGTCTTATTTTTTCGGTGTACATATGCCCTGATACATGATTTATTCGTGATTTCACTTTGAAAATGAGGGGGGGGGGAAGATGGAATCTAAATGGAAATAATAAAAAATAGCGGTTTCAGCGTCCATCGATTTTGATATGCCTGGTCCTCCGAACCGAACGACGCCGTCGTTCCCTTTATGCGGTGGTAACGCAATGGCTCCTTCGTCTTCACAGATCAACGTGCCTTCCTCTGCCGGTTCGCTACTTTCCAGAACACATTCACACGCATGCACATCACATAACCTCTTCATAAATTGCCATCTTGCAACACGTGCCTCTGCGTAAATTAAGATTTCTCGTTGGAGAAACACGAAGCGTTTTTTGTTGATTGTGAGACAGATTTTTTCTTAGAAGTTTAACAATTTTATTAATTGCTTTTTCTCAATTAATAAAGTTTCCAGGAAGAATTTGAGCATTTATGTCGCATTTTGAGGATTCCAGATTTTGTTGAGCGGGGGATGGAGAAAAGGTGCTCCGTCAGTTCCCTTGAATGGTTTAATTTATGCATTCGATTTTTTTTTTCATAGCCATCAGTTGTGCTTTTCAAATTTTATAGTGTTGTTCACTAAAGGTTTCACCAAATCGTAATAAATTTGGACAGTTATTATCAACTTTGCGGAGGTGTCGCCAAATTTTGGAAAGTTATTGCTAAATTTGGAAAGACTGTTTGAGGTTGTTATTGATAACAAAGAACATTTTTTTTTTCGAAAAGAAAAAAAAATAATTAGGCAATAGAATGAAATACCTTTGAGCTAAATAGAGTATTGGTGTGGTTGTTTTAAGTCAGTAATGGAATGGAACTGTGCTTGGGAAGTGAATACGTGGAGAACGCGTTCGTTGTGAGGTGTCACATCTCGAATAAACGTTGAATGGCGTTCGCACTGTGCACTTTATTTCATATATATATATATATATATATATATATATATATATATATATATATATATATATGTATATATATATATGTAATGTCATATTGTGTGGAGTGTTTGTCGTGTTGCTTTTTTCGGTGATTGATGCTAGTGCATTGCAAGTAGTGATGCTTGCATGTTGCTTGTTTGAGGTTCCTGAATTGTTTGCGCTGATGGATTGCTTAAATAGGGGGGAGGGGGCAAGTGTTGGAAAATTTTCATGTGTGGTTTTGGGTCTTTAAAGCGAATAGGGCCTTAGCATAAAAACTCAGCCATAGAGGTGGCATCGTAAGATTTCTTGATTCGATAATCACCTTGAGTTTTAAGGTGACCTACCCTTTTTGTTTTCTAGAGTGATACTTTCCCCGTTCCACCCTCTACCATTTCCCTAATTTAATACCTGTGCCTTTTGGTGTGTTATGAAAGGGAGGAGAGCGGAGAAGGATGTATGGGAATAGGAGTCTCATGATTAACAGCAAATTCGAGAGTGCTTGCTTTTGTTAAATACTGTAGTAATTGCCTTTCAGTTGTCTTCTTGCTCATATCGATGGTAATCAATAACAACCTAAGTCATCGTGTTGCTATTAAGACCCCTCTTTTGTCTGTGAAGAACTTCTTTAAATGCTGGTGTTGATGCTATGGTGCTGAATGATAACATAGAAGTCTTATGAGAAATGGATGTGGTGATTTAAATCGGGTGCTGTTAATGGACGGACTTGTAAAGGATGGGATTGAAATTATTTCACAACGAGCACTCACGGAAGTCTGTCTAAGCTTGGAAACGGAAATGAGCTCATTGCGAGAGTCTTATATTCCTTTACCGCAGACTTAATAGTATTCAATGAGGTAAGGTGTGCAACAGACGTGTTGTTGTCATAGCTGCAGATATAAAAAAGCTTTCACGGCTTGCATTGTTGTTTTTCTTCTAGCTTTGGGCAGTCTGCTTTGTTTTGCCGTGCTTATTGCTTCACGATTATTTACAGTTTTTGCATTTTTCTTTCAGATCTTATAGAACATAGAGCATTTAGATTTTATAATACTTTCAAGAGAAGGGTAAGAAAGCTCTGGGGCCCTCGCTAGATTACGTAGTTCTGAAAAAAAAAAAGAAAAAAATATATATATTTGAAAGAATGAAAGCAATTGAAGTATAAATAGAGTTGCTAAATTTCTTCGTTTTGGGTCATCTGAAGTTGATTTGATGGGACATTCTTCACTTAATTTTGCTTATTTGCTACAAGAAGAAAAATATGAGATCTGTGGTGTTATAATTACAAAATTATGCCACTAAGTTTAGTGAGTGTATCATTGGGAGTGAAAATTTATTGAAAGGGATGAAGGCGAATCGATCTGAATTGTTCAATCTTTGAGTTTTTTCCGAACGTGATATTCAGCGTTGAAGGTGAATAAATGATGCCATCCATAGAAAGCTGCGAATGTGCACTGAGAGCAGTTTATTGTGTACAGCATGATGACGCATGGTTGATTTTTTTTCTGATTGTTTCTTTCATTGTTTTTATATTGATTTGTTTACTAAAACTCTGTAAAACGTTATCATTTTTTTGCGTATGTATCCCTTCGATTTTATTGCAGAACGTGAATCCCTTTGGTGCAGCAATTGATAGGCTATGGTGCATGTTGAATAGTTGATCAACATCGAGAAGAAAATTGCTCGCTTCGATCCGTCGGCAATAAAAAAGTAGCTGCCCCAAGAATTGAGGGAGACGGGGGGAGGGGGGCTTGCAGAAGAACGGCGAGCTTGCTTTGAATGCCATTGGATTTGAGTAGAATTGTTGCTTAAGTGAATTATTCATTCTTCATTCATGAAGACAAGTCTCTTATTGCATGCATCTCCAGCTAAAATGCTTTTTTCTTCTCACAGGCTAGTTTATTTGTGATAGATGGAAGGGATAGGGAAGGCGCGGTTGATATTGCACGATTATGCGAAAGCGAATGAGAATAGCATAGAGTCATGCGCGGAAGTTTCAGGCAATACTGGCGCATTAACAAATGGTCAAATGGGTGGCACAACAGTTGTGAAAACTGAAGTGAACGATGGGGTGCCGAATGGTGCTGTACCAGCATCACGAGCTTCCGATGAATCTGCTTCTGGATGCTCTTGTACGCTTGCTTCTTTCTTTGTGCTTCGCTGTTTTTGAAAATCATCGCCGATTATATTCGTTGCAATGAAAAGACAGTTTTCCTTTTTTTTTTTTGCAAAACATTCCCTCACCTCTGTTTTCTTTTCATGTCTGGGTATGTATTTTATTCTGCGACAATATGGTCTTTGAAATTAGAATGCATTTACAATGGATCTGAGTTTGGGTTTTCCGTCTTTTTTTGGCAATTTTGTTGAGTATAGTAAATTATTGTCGCTTAAATTTTTGGTTATTTGTTTCTTTTTTTTTTTTTATAACTAATTTTCAAGTGAAGGCTTCTTGATAGATCGGGGAATGAGCCATCTTTGCTTTTCTTGGAGTTGGAGTGTATTCCACATACAGCTGCTTCGTTCCTCCTACATTTCAGTTGCTCTTCATTAAGTGATCTTAAAGGGAAGTGGCAGCAGCGTTTATATCTTAGGCTATGTTGTTTTACTGCATAACCATATTTTTAAATTAGGTTTTCTCTGAAAATAAACGGATATGCGTCGGTGATCGCCAAATTTGGTAGAAAATTAATTTGCGTATAGAAAATCCAGATGATTAAATCACAAAGAATGAAGAGGTGGGCTTACTCTTAAAAAATTTACTTGTTTAATTTGTTCCCACAACGTGCTGCGTTGACATAGAGGTGATCTCATTCATGTGCCTCCTTTTTTTTGCGAAGTATTGCTTTTAGCAAAACCGGGTACTTCATCGGCAGCTGATGGTGGTAAGCCGATACAGAGCAGTGCGAAGGCGCCAAAGACAAACGAGGTGAAAAGTGGCAAAATTGAGCCGAAAACCGAGGCTAGTGAAGAAGAGAAGAAGGAGTTGCCAGAAAAGGTATTTGTGATTATTTCATATTTGCATCTTTATGTTATTGTCAGCTTATTCTATTATTTTCACGGATTTGTGAATGCTTTAAACGATATTTGACTTACGGAATTCAGCTATAGTTTAATTCTTCATCGAATGATGGCAGAGATTTAACATTGTAAATCAAAGTTCGTTACTCGCATTTCGTTCGGTCGGTGTTCGTACTTTCTGTCATTCCCCTCTTTCTTCCGCCACATTTCACTTACATTAATTTTTCTCGTTGTTCAGCGAAATTTTTCAGGTGTTCGATGCGAATGAATTAAGAAATAATTTAAAGACTCGTTCTTCAGCGAAATTTTTCAGGTGTTCGATGCGAATGAATTAAGAAATAATTTAAAGCCAATACTGGACAAGCTGTTCAATCTTGAGGAATCAATACCGTTTCGAATTCCCGTCGATCCCGATATTCTAGGAATACCGGTAAGTATTCTTTCGAGTTTTCTTTGATCGATGGTTATTTCTATCTCTCTAATACGCCATTGTCGTTTCCATTAAGGCTGTATGCGCGGTTGCTTGATTCGTAATGTTCTCTAAGATCAGTCATTGCATCTTTTGGTTTATAAGGGATTCAGGATTCATTATCAAATGCTTAAAAAGCGAATCATGCATTTGATTGTTTGAGAAGTTAATGACCGTCAGACTTGGCTGCACTAGCAACGTATTGGTAAAACAACCTCATTCGTAGGTGAATATGAAGCCGTGATCTTTCTCTTTCGAGGCGGATGGTGTGCGCTGACCCGACCACCTCGAAACGAGTTGTAGTCGTTTAATGGTTCGAGGGAATTTCTTGCAAGTTTTCGCTTTGCACCAATCAAATCACACGGAAGACGAATCTGTGTGAAAGGTTTAAGGGATCACTCACTTCACTTAGAACATGACATTAATGTGCATAGTTTTGTAATGTGATGACTTTAGTTGTTTGATGAAGTGGGCAAGATGAAAAGTACGTATCCGTCTTATAATTGAAATTTAGTCTATGCAACCCCGAAGGGTGCATTTGCCAAGGGATTTTAAACTTTAATGCTTAGAGTTTTATCTCCCCACAAGTTTTTTGTGCCGTAAGGTTATAATCGAACGCCTGAACACGCACCCCCCTCCCCCCCCCCCCACTCCTTCCCCATTTCATTGAACTTATATATGTGGCATTCAGATCTATTTTCATTCTTGCGGTTTCCCTTAATGATTAATGGAAGCTTCAGCTGACCTATTGACTGATCCCGATGCAGGGAAAAGAGGATAAATACTTGGATACAGTTGTTTATTCAAGGGATATTGTTTTTTTTACGTGATTGTTACTGGTGTACAGCTGAGAGTGGTTATTGCATTTTTGAGATTCTTTGCAGGATTATTTCGATATCGTAAAGAACCCGATGGATTTGTCGACGATAAGTGAAAAGTTGGACAGCGGTCTCTATAAGAATCCTTGGCAGTTTTGCGACGATATGTGGCTGATGTTCGACAATGCGTGGCTATATAATAGGAAAAATTCAAAGGTGTACAAATACTGCACTAAGGTAAGGCGTCCTGTTCTGCTTCTTTGCATTAATTTTGCTTGTTTTTGAAACAATTCATGATAAAATTTTAAATGCAAGTGCATCTGTAGTAGTGACGTTTCAATACGAGTTTGCTGCAGTTGCTAATTACTGGAGGGTTCAAGGAAACTTTATTCGTCGGTAGGTGATTGTCCTTGAGGTGGAAGGTTGTGGAACTTTGAGCTTTATCGATTTTACTGAAATCAGCGTAGTGTCAGCGATAAGTTTTAGTGAAAATTCAAGAGCTTGCAACATTTTTTTTCCGGTGATTTAGAGGGGAAGAGCGGCTTAACTTTATTTTTTTCGCTTTGTTCTGTTCACTTTGTTAGGCAAGTTACATGAGGTAGTCCACTTGGGTTCGGACTTTTTTGTCTAAATGCTGGAAATAGGAGGGATGGCTGAAATGTGTATGTGACGGCACGCAGTGATAATGAATTGCAGCTGAGCGAGTTGTTTGTGGAGGAAATCAATCCGGTGATGCGCAAGATGGGTTATTGCTGTGGGCAGAAGCTCGCTTTCACACCTTTGGCGCTCTTTTGCTATGGGCAGTCGATGTGTACGATTGCACGTGATCAGCCATATCATGTCTATGAAGCAACGTGAGTTCTACAGTTCCCTAATACGTTCGGTTTTTCCCTGTGTTATAAATTTTGGAGAAATGGTTTGCCTCAGGCAAAGTTTGGGTATTTGAAGTTTTTGCATCTTCAAATCAGATTGATTTTTTTTACATACTGTGGTTGCACAATTTTCACATCAAGTTTTTTTGTTACAGCTCGACACAATATGGTGTGACTGTGTCGGATCGTTATACTTATTGCACAAAGTGTTTCGAAGCATTGGACGAGAAGGGAATCAGCTTAAGCGAAAATCCGAACGACACTTCGAAGTAAGTTAACCTGAACGAAATTTTTGTGTAAAATATAAATTTTTTAAATCGTTTTAAATGAAACCTTTGAAATGGAATAAAGATTTGGTAAACACATGCATATTTAGTAACAAATTCAGTTGGGTTTTTGGAGATATTTTGATTGTGACGTTAGTCGAAAGGTTTATTCTATTTTCAGTATGGTACCGAAGTCGAAATTTACGTTGATGAAAAATGATCAGATCGATTTGGAACCTTTTGAGCAGTGCAAAGTTTGTCATCGTCGTTGGCATCGAATCTGTGCACTCTACAATAAAAAGGTTTATTCCTTGGCATCGTTCAATCGAATATTTTTATAGTTAGGGGACGGTATGTGTGGGTTTATGTTTGTATGCATCATCGTACAATGTAGAGTACATGCGACGAGAGGAAGAACTTAAAGCATTTTGATGGAAATTTGAAATTTTTTCTTTGATGTTCTGATAACGATCGGTTTACATTTGTTCCGCTTTAATGATGGTTGGTTTTACTCTATCAAGATGTGTGGCTTCTTTCATTGTTCCGTTAGATTTTCCGAATATTAAGGCACTTTCCTCTTATATTTTTAAGTTTTGCTTCCAAATTTGCCATAGTGAAGAAAATTTAATTGAACTGATAATAAGCGGTGTTCAGGTATTTCCGGAAGGTTTTACCTGTGAGACGTGTCGTGCCGAGAAGTCTTTATCGAAGGCGGATAATCGTTTTACGGCAAAGAAGTTGCCACACTGTGCATTGTCACGTTTCATCGAGGATCGTGTGAACAAATATCTGAAGAGCAATCCGGCTGGCAAGGATTGTGAAGTGATCATTCGCGTACTTTGTGCCACCGACAAAGAAGTCGAAGTGAAGCCCCTTATGAAACAAAAGTATATTTTTATACCGCTTGCTGCTTCATTGAATTCCGCTGTTTGAGAGTACATTTTGAGGTCGAACTTTCGATGTATGCTGTAACCTGGATTATTTGGCTTATAAGAAGCGTTGAGGTGTACATATAAGTACATAAAGCAACGGGCATCTCAAAGGATTTAAAATTAGGGGTCATTCATCCATTCGTATTTATTGTACTATATTCCCGGTTGTGTTGGTTCGATGGTCGAATGTCTTGCTTTTTGGGAATGAATCGTTACATATTCCAGCAGTTCACTTTTTTGCTCTATTCATTCAACTTTATGCTTTATCTTGATTTAGTTTTGAATGTAAAATTAGTTGAATGTGTGTGGTACTAGATATGGACCGATGGGATTTCCCGACAAGTTCCCATATCGTACAAAAGCTGTGTTCGCATTCGAAGTTATCGACGGCACTGAAGTGTGCTTCTTTGGCTTACACGTGCAGGAGTACGGTAGCAACTGTCCACCGCCCAATCAGAGGTTTGTTGCAGCTGTGAACTAGAGATTTGCACGAAATTGTTCATTGAACGTTAAAAGTTCAAATTACGATTGAGCACCATTTTGTGATTTATACCAGCCGAGTGCTGTTTATTTTGAGGTTTAAAATGGTTTAGTTGGGTTATGCGTGTTCAGTATTAAATTTGCCGATGCATAATTTCATCATTTTAGACGCGTCTATATAGCCTACCTCGACTCTGTTCATTTCTTTCAACCGCGTCAACTACGGACAGACGTCTACCACGAAATTCTGCTCGGTTATTTGCATTATGCGATGCAACTTGGCTACACTATGGCACATATCTGGGCATGTCCTCCATCAGAGGGCGACGACTACATCTTCCATTGCCATCCACCTGAGCAGAAGATACCAAAACCGAAACGCCTTCAGGATTGGTATAAGAAAATGTTAGACAAAGGTGTTGGCGAGCACACCGTTTTCGACTACAAAGATATCTATAAACAGGTTGGTTTTCTGAAAACATCTGAGGCGGAGTTTTTCTTATGGTGCTCATTGTTTAAAAGCTGATAATTGCAGAAAAAAGAGAATATAAATTTTATTACGAAGCGGCATTTGATATTGCTGCCAATTGCGAGTGCTATAGAGGGGGAGGGCTAGGAGGAGGGATGGAATAGTGGTGTTAGCTGAAGAATCATATCAAAAGCAGATAGCGATGTATTTGTTTATGTTGCCACTGATATTTGATCTGTAATATAAGGGGATGGTTATCTCATACCATTAATTGCTCGTGTATTTCTTTGATATCAATTGATGCAAATACTCTATATTAATATTACCCATTCTTTTCTTTACTAATTAGCATAACTGTTGTTTTTATTGCTGCGAAGAAATTATTTAAAATATTGATCGGTGTTGTTTTTATCAGATTTCTTATGTAATTATTATTGACATTGCAGGCACGAGATGATAATTTGACAACGCCAATGGCATTGCCGTATTTCGAGGGCGATTTTTGGCCGAATGTGATTGAAGATTGCATTCGTGAGGTACAGAATGAGGAACAAGAACGAAAACGTCAAGAAGAAGCACAACAAAATGCTGAAGACGATGATGAAGACGACGTCTTTCATTCGGGAGATAATGGCAAAAGCAAAAAGAACAGGTTACTTGCCATATCCCAATGAACTAAAACGATTATATAGATTGATGATGTTTGATAATACCTATTGGTAATATTTGAACACTTGGGATGATAGTACTTAAAGTTATTGTGGTAATAGTTAGGATATTAGTGCATAGTTACTTGAGACGATGTATAGACATATAGTAATAATTGTTGATGTTCATTATGTGTGATGAAGGTTGCATATTTTTCTGAGGTGTTGCGGGCTTAGAGTGAAATCGTTTTGGAATAGTTAGGTAGAAATACAATGGTTATTCTTTTTTTTCTGCTGCCAATGTACAATTGATTATTTTCTGAAGTATGTATAAATTCCTATAGGAAACTGCATCCTAGGCAGACTAACGATTCCTAATCGAGGTTATCCATGCAAGAGATCTAGTTAGATATATGTATCATGTTGTATGTTTCGAATGGAAAAAGAAATATTCTTTACAAAATGAGTTCTGAGGAAATGGGGAAAGAATGGATGATGCGAATAGAATATATGGAATGCATATATTTGCTTAAGTAGACTAGAAGCAGATCTCAATATGCTGGACTCAAGTAGCGCCACTAGGCTTTGGCAAGTGGGATTGGACATCTGCGAATAACGAAGAGTTGCTGATCGTTTAGCTTTCAGCTGAGTTTGATGTGAGAGTTTGTTGCAGCAAGAAGAAGAATAATCTGAAGAAAGCGAACATGAAGAGTAAAAAGAAGCTAGGCACTTCGACAGGCAACGAAGTCACTGATAAGCTCTATAATAACTTTGAAAAGCACAAGGAAGTTTTCTTTACGATACGCCTCATGTCACCACAATCAGAACTCACTGCACAGAATAGCGAAATAAACGTATGTTTGCTTTGCTATTTATTTGCATATTACTTTTTCCCCAGTTTTTTTTTTTTTTTTTTACATCGCCTTCATCAGTTGTTCTTTTCGATCACTCCTTCTTCCATAAAATATTTCTTTTAAGATTTTAGTTGCAAAATAATTATAATAATAATTTGCAAGAAGGGAATTGACTATTTCTTCGGGGTTTGCTGTCGAGACTGTTTATGTTATATTATAAAATTGCTGTCGATGTGTTAATTTTTTTGGGGAGGGAAAGGGAAAGAGTTGTCCAAAAAATGCCTAAGAAAAAGTCACTTTTGGACAAGTCGTTTCTGCTTTAGCCAGCTTTGGAAGTGCTTGCCGGCGGAAATTTAAAACGAGAATGATTTTCGCATCTTGTTGTTTACTCCTTTATCTCTCTTTAAAAGATTTCTTTTCACTTGAAAACTTTGATGTGCAGCTTCGGGAACTCGATCTTGTTGAATTGCATCGAAACTGTTCGATGCCGAAGGCAAACTTAATAAATAGGCACTTGAGTGGATTGTTCTGGCTCAATGCTACCATTAATCGTCAGTGAATATAGTGCTAAAAGCTATTGTAAACGTACATTTGCCTTAATATGTTTGTAGGGCTGATGTGTTGAAGTATAGGCAAGTATGACAGAAGTAATCGGTTCAGGATCCGGATCCTTTGATGCCAAGTGATTTGATGGACGGACGAGACACGTTCTTAACACGGGCACGTGACGAGCACTGGGAGTTCTCATCGTTGAGGAGAGCCAAATACTCGTCAATATGCTTCTGTCATGCGCTCCACAATCAAGAAAAGGGAGAAGGTCTCTCCTATACGTGCAACAATTGCCAGGGCACCGCTGTTTGGCATTGCCCATCATGCGACGTAAGTTTACAGATGAATATATCTAAGAGTTGGAACAATCAGCGTTACTGATTGCTGTCGTTTTGGAAGGCAGATGAGTAGAGCAGAATACAGTTGTAGCAGGTCTAACCGATCGGATCAGTGTGTCTGGGGAAATTTGTCATAGATTTAGTTAAAACAGCGGTATTATGGTGCTTTGATGTTTTCAGACAAAGAAGAGAATGACAATCTTGGGCCGTCTTTTGGCATTATGGACTAGTCTAAAAGACCAGTTTATGATCTCCCCCCTCGCTGTTTCCTCCCTTTTATATGAGGGGATGAAGTTTACCAAGCCATCACATTCGCGTTATGTAGAAATGCATTTTTGAAATTAAGTGTAAAATACTAAGGATTTGAATGAAAGATACGCTAGGTGAAAATTACGGAAGTAGAAATTCAGCGTAGAGAACGATTCGCAATATTCGTCTCTCTTTTTGCTGGTTTGAATACATTCATGTCCCACCAATGAGCGAGGTAATTTTTGTGGGAAACGAAATTGATAGCTTCAAATTGTAATGGTTGAATACTAATTACAGGATTTCGATTTATGCAACAAATGTTACGAATCGATGTCGCATCCGCACAAACTGGAGAAGGTCAGTGCATTGGTGGAAGTCGGTGGAGAAGACAAGCAAGATGCCGGCAACTCTCGAAACGAGAGCATCCAGGTGAGGGGTTTGAAAGAGAGTGCTTCTAGGTTGGTGGTTTTATTCGTTAGAGCTGAAAAATGGAACAGGGTTATCTGCGATTAATTCACCGTTGCCATTAGGTGAACATGAAGGGAGTGAAAAGAATATTCGTCTTTTTTTATAACCTGGCCTTCGGATCCAGTTGTTTTTGACATAGGGAATACACACATATGGCACGAGTGAATGCTCATAGTCCTATTGACATAGTTTACATTATTACGAACGACTCAAATCATTGACTAGATCCGCTCAGCCCATACCTATGCAGGATTCATTTCCACGCAGCAATTTTTATATCCTTGAACCACATGGCGGATATGTAAAACCCCCTTTACTGATGATGAGCAGTGAGTAAAATGAGTTGGCGAGCGCCTTTGTTGATGTTGGGGACGTTCCATTGTGCTGCAGTTGCAATGGGTTTCTTAATGAAGCAACTGAAGGAGTTGTCATTCATTTCAGCGCTGCATTCAGTCGTTGGTTCACGCATGCCAGTGTCGCGATGCGAACTGTCGTCGTCTCTCGTGTCATAAAATGAAGCGTGTGGTACAGCACACCAAAGTTTGCAAGAAACGGCAGAACGCCAACTGTCCCGTATGCAAGCAACTCATTGCGTTGTGCTGTTATCATGCCAAACATTGCAATGGCACCGCTTGCCAGGTTTGTCGTATTTTTTGATATATGCATCTGTTTATTATATTTGTGGGTGTTTTTGTTTTCCTTGAATATCTACGGTGCTGTGTGTTCGGATTTTGCGTATAGTAGGGCATTGCATTTGACGGAAATTTGAGCAGTTGCATTGTATTCGTTTATGATATGATTCGTTACAGGTACCTTTCTGTTTGAACATACGCCAAAAGTTGCAAGAACAGAGACGTTCGCAGAATCGACGTGCTGATATGATGATGCGGCGCCGCATGGATATGCTATCTGCCGGTGGCGCAGCAGCTCCCGGAGCTGCTCCTGGTCAAGCGCAAAATCCAGCATTGCAAACTAATGGTTCGTTGATTCTAGGTTCAATTCATGGTTTTACTGTGAAAGCGTTTGGTACTGTTTCCAGTTGATGCGGTCTTTTGGGTTTGTCAGAGTTCCTTTTCACTTAGTTGTCTCAAGTAAATCATCATTTTCTTGTCATAGGATTGAAAACCTTGGACGAAGAATGAAAGCTACAAAGCCGTTGGCACAAGAAACACTAAGCATTCACTTTTTCTTTATAGCTCCACACCATACAGTTTCTTTTTTATAATTTTGAATGAATGTTCTGGCAGCATTAGTTATTGACAGCCGGTTGTGTTAATGCGTCTATTCATTTACTTGATGCATCAGGATACTATTTTTTATTGAGTCATCCATCAGTTATGAACAAGCGATTTGTTTGTCCATGGTTCGGAGTTTCTTGTTGCTGCGGTTTTTCAGATTTTTTCCTCGACATTAACTTCCTTTGTTCGCAAGGTTGAAATGTCGTAATATTGATTGTCATGAAGTTCCCTCGAAGCAAGGTTCCAAATAGTTTGAATGTGTAGTTGCTAAAATTTGTCGGAAGAGTATGTTGTTACAGATGGTAATATGCGGTTGTTGTTCAGGTCCAGCAAGTGGAATGGGTATGTCACAAGCAGCTACAACAAGTCAACATGGTGCGGGTCAGATGCAGTATCAAGGTGCTGTGCCTCAAATGAATGCTCCTGTCCAGCAAATGCAAATGACACAGCCACAGGGTATGATGCCGGGTGGTCAACAACAGCACATTGCTCAAATGCAGCAGATGCAATCTCAGCAGTATCAAACACATGGTATTTTTTTGTCAATGTTGCAAACGAGTGACCAGTGCTGAAGCTGGGTTGAGAGTAAAGGGTTTGGGGGGAGGGGGGGGATTGAACAGTCTAAGCAAAAAATATCGGAAAGGTGTTATCGTACCTGTTTGTTTTTGAAGTCATGAACTTAAGCTTGTTTTCGTGAGACTCTCATTGACCACAAATTTGGGGAAAACATTTCCATTGTAAAGGGGAAGGGAAGAGAGGCAGAGGAAATGAGGGAATCTCTCTTTCCACTTGTTCTGTAATCTCGGTTATGAGTACTTAGCTTAATGATGCTGTCTTCTTAATCGAATTATCCGTTGCACTGTGGGCGAAAGATCGATAAAATGTTTTTTCGAAAGAGAAACCCCTAACACAATCAAATGCTGGTTGTGATTAGGGAAATTTGCTGCCAATAGTATTCGAACGGAACGTCGTCGTGCTCTTGTTGTCGTTAACGTTATGTAGAAAGCACTTTTTTATGGACCGGTGAGGGTGGTGATAGCGAGTTTAGCTCTTTACAGAGGATATAATGCTCGGAGACCTTAGTAAGATTCCCGATACCGTTCTGGCAGCGGCCGTTATCGTACCTAAGTGATATATGTGACCCCTGCATTTGGTGGAAGTTTACGTGGCTTAGCAGTGCTGAGAAGGGTGACTTTCTGCAGGAGGAATGCAAGGATCGACACCGATACAGATGATGGGAGTGGCATCTGGTGCACAGCAATCCCATCAGATGTCACAAATGCAACAACAACATCAAAACATCCGCATGAACATGGTTTGCTCAAAATTTTTTCTTCTTGAATATATGGTACTTTGATTCAAAAGACTCGTCATGCCATGATTTTGCCGTGTTTTTATTGAAAATTGAAGCAAAGAAGTTCTCGGGCGAAATTTTTTCGTATTAAAGTTTGGAGGATTATAACCTCACGACTGTGAATATTGGGGAATTTCGGTTATCTGAGGGAAATGATGCTTGCATTGAAATGGCTTCTGCTGAATGAGGAGGGGGTTTTTATTATTATTCTGCCGTTACTTTTATTATTTCCTGTTGGCTCTTATTGACTTCATTAATTTCTCGATTCTGGAAAATCGGAGCGGGTCTGCATGATCTTACCGGTCTTATTACAGCCGACACAAATGGGTGGGATGCAGAGGCCACCGATGGGTGGACAACCTCAGCATGCGCAGCAGACGATGAATCCACCACCATATGCTCGTGGAGGGCAGCAGCAAGGCGGGTACGGAATACCAGGGGCTGGACCCTCGACACCGTATGGCAACGCACCTTCCCAGCAACCGATGATGATGAACCAAGCATCTATGCAACAGAACCCACAATCGCAGCAAATGATCCATCAGCAGGGCATGAGACGTAAGCTTAGCGTTCACCATACAGTGATTCTTTTTTGGCTTTCTCGAGTAAAAGTTGGTGAAATGAAATAGAGTGAAAGGCTTCCTCACTCATTCCCCGTACAGAAAACATTTTTGTTCTATGAGAAAATGAATAGCGCGGCCAAAAAGCAGCTCAAGTGGTATGTGAGGTCTTAGTTTATTTCTTTGTTTTTTGAATTTATTGCTGCGATAAAAAATGACTTTATTACACGTGAACCTGCAGTTACTGTTTCGAATTTGTAAAGGAAAGTCTTTAGTAGCACAGTAGTAAAAGCGAAACTGAAAATGATTGAGGTAGGTTCACTCGATCGTATTGTTATAAGAACTTCTTTCACCAATAATTAGGTATGTATTAAGAGATGGTTGTAATGCCTTTTTTATGTTACTACATGTGTGAGAAATCCTGGTGAGTTCTTGCGGGCAATACCCGAAATGAAAACCCGAATGAGTACCAGATATCGGCTATGTGAGATTATCAGAAAAAAGGAAACTTCCGAAATGAAAGGATTTCGAAAAGAGCCTAAGATCTCGTTGGTGACATTCTTAGCGTGGCATTGTTGTTCCCTTTTTCGTATTTGCAATGCTGAACTGACCAGTTTAGTTAATAGGGGGTAGAGTGTACGGGTAATGTTTTGTATAGGCATTAACTCGAGGATTGTGGTAAGAAGATGCACGTTCAAGATTTGTATTTGAACGATATTCTGGGCTGTAGGAGCTTTGATGCTGATCATTGTTTGATTCGATAGGAATGCAATTTGTTTATCGGTTCCTAGCAGTAAGAGTTTTTCAGCGAAGATGTATTCGAATCAAATGGTCGATGGTGGAAGAGGTGTGTCGGTGCAACAAGACCCACAGTTGCAGGTCATAATTCAGAGACTGAAGAACGCGCATGCACCCGAAGAGAAGGAACAAGTGTTTAGCGATCTCAAGAAAATGCCACACTTGTTTGCAGCATTCATAAAAATGAAGGGCAACGGAGAGGTTCGTTACATTGCATAATGCATATAAGAAACATAGGACGAGTTATTTATAAGAAATGGGCAGGAATCCTGAAGCAGTATATCTCCCCATCATTATTGCTGTTATATTTTATATCGATCAGATAGCACATATTGTTTATATCTGCTATCTTCTATTGTTTTAAAATATTGACAGTTCGATGCTACAAATGATTTCTTGTTGACAAGTGTAACAAATGTTCGATGGATGGAGTACCTGCTGGCTGTTATTTCAGGTTCAAAGTGGTCAGGGCATGCCACAGCAGCAAATGAATCCAATGCAACAGCAAGGCATGATGAGACAACCACAGGTGCTGGTGGTTTGTTTTCTTTCTAAGCACTAAGCGTTGTCTTCTTGATTTTATCGCTTTGTGTGTTTGATTACTCTGTAGAAACTGATTCCTTACGGTCCACAGTTTAGAGGTATTCGAGTTTGATGAAGGCAGACAGTTCAAAGCTGTTAGCTTCTCAAACAAATGAGCGTGTAAATTCCCTTGAGGTCTATCTTCCGGTGCAAATTCATTTTAGCTCTTCGTGTTTATAAAATAAGTTGGAGGTGCTCGGATTAGATGATGGTTTTAATGCTAGCGTGCTAGATTGTAAATATTTTCAACGTGAAAATTTTTTCACCAAAGCGCGAACTGGTTGCGCTTGGTTTATGGTTCGAGATCGTTTTGCTCTTTCTCCGACCTAGGTCAGCGCTGAGTTGAATTTTCTGCTTCCAGTTGAAATGAATTTCAATTTTATAGATGGTGAGTCAGCAGGGCGGTGCTCAGTGGCAACAGGGTGGAATGGGTGCTCCACCAGGACAGCAGCAGTATTACCAGCAACAGCAGCAGAATACGCCCCAAAGTGCGCAGCAACAGCCGCGCGGACCGGGTGGTCAGTATGCGCCGATGGGTTCGCAGTCGCAGGTGGGAGGTGCTGCGAGTGGACAGCCCCAGCCGCAATGGCAGCAACAGTTCCAACGCAACCCGCAACCTGTGAGCCCTGCGATGCAGCAGCAGTTTAACCAGGTGAGGTGGATTCACCTTTTTTCGTTTCGATGTGTATTGTTTATTGACAGTAAAAATGGGGCCGATGATTTACTTTGTAGTGATCGTCGGTACCATACCCTCGAACTAATGGTCATTAACATTTTATAAGACACTCGATCTCGTGGAAAAAGGCATTTGGGAAGTGAAATTCGGACTGGAACAAGGAAACTGGGTCTTCCTTCTATCTACTTGGTTCTGAACTTTCACTTACGTATGCAGTTTCACTGCTTTCGGTTGTGGGCAGTGGTATATCGCGATAGGTAAAACTTGGGCATATGAATTCATGAACACATCCCGCACATTTGTCGGATCTATTTTTCGACCGTCGTGCGTTTATATGAAATGGAAGTGTTGGACTGAGGCTTGCGAATGCTTTGATGATATGAACAATGCATCTAATTTATTTCTTCGCACATTCTGAGAAACCGAGCAGTCGTATTGGTTGCGAGGTGGTTGAATGTTGCAAAATTATTTGACAGCTTTACCGACGATGTGCTATTTAAACGGCTCATCGTTAAAGAGACTGTCTACAGTGTTTTATTTTTGGCAGATGCGCAAATTCAGTGCTCTGAATTTGTTGAATTTAAGATCTCTCACGGCCGCCTAATTTTATGAATCTGTCGTATACAGCCGAAGTAATGCCAAATCCACTTTTTTGTTCTGTACTGTTGTAAGGTTATTATAGAGTGGAGTAAGTCGACCGAATGTGATATCATTCAATTCAGTAAATGAATTTCCGAACTATTTTTTTCACTCATTTGATAGATTGGCAGTGATTGTGTGGCATACTCTGTCAGGATGGAATTTGTGATATTTGCACCGACTGGGGCTACATCGAGGCGCTGCAGTGAGGGTACATAGTAAAGGATTTTGTTTGCCGCGAGAGGGAGGGAGCATTGCAAACAAATTTTTATTGTTTTGTGGAGTTTCGTCAATAGGGGAGCGGAAGTACGCAGAGTCCGTCACTAATCGAAGCTGAAGTGGTTTGTTGCAATAAATAAGATATATATGAGAGAATCTATTAATTGCAATTTTTTGCAAGGGTATGGTTGCTCTCAAATTGGATGAGGAGGTTATCGATTACATAGCTAATGCGTTCGAGTTGCAGGTTCGATCTCCACCAATAGGTCGGTCGCCATCAGTGGGTGGTTTAGCTCCATCGCCGATGATGCAACCGGGAGGAGCACAGCAAATGCAGCCGCAGGGTGCAGTGGGTCAGGACCAGCAGCCATATCGATGAGTTGTTGCTTAGTCCAACGTCTTTCTTTCATCGGTGCGTCTCACTGCCCCTCTCTCCGAAAGTCATTATCGAATCCTGGCCGCTGATCTGTTGCTTGCCGTCAACAACGGCGACGTCGGTATTCGTAGCACTCATTCCACCAGTCTAGTATTGTTATGTATTGTCGAGAAGTTCATTGTTTCTTTAGAAAGCAATCCGGAAGCCGTGGTTATGAAAAAGAGTCACTAAATATTTTTGTTCATTGACCTGTTTTCAAATGGGCAAGTGTTTTGAATCTAATTTGCATATTTCGGATGCACTGAATTTTCAGGATGCGGTTTCTTTGCTAGCATAGCCACGAGCGTTATGTTGGCATTTCGAATAGTAGGTGCCGTTTGATTGGGCGTTGCCCATGAAGAGACTTGGTGGAAAGTCGGATAATGTGTGCTGCGATGTGTTTGCTCTTTTAAAGCTGCCAAACGGGTTGTTTGTTTTTGTGTGTCTGTGTCGGCTCATGAAGTTCTATGCCTGGAGTCGCTGTGGGTGTTCTCCTTGATCTGAAACGTTTCTTTGTTTGTTTTTCAAATTGCGTTTTAGTTGGATGGTTGGTTGTTGTATGAAAACGCTGTTTTTTTATCTCTTGTGATGTAGGTTGATGGACATTGGCTCCACGCGGGGCATGCGCCCTCGTGTCGTTCGTCGGGTGTATGTTTCGCAACTTGTCTGTGACTCTCATTGTTGTGTTCGGTGTGTTGTCAGTCTCTCGCCATTGTGCCTGCCTGCCCTTCTTTATTGGTTAAAATCTGGGTGGCGGTGTTGTTATACCCCGTATACTCTCTCATCGTGGTTAGCATGCCAAGTTCCACAACAGCACTGTGCCCCTTCTCCCCTTCACCCACCCGTTCCAACCGATCCTCTCTCTATCTCTCTCCAAATGTCGATCTTGCGCGCGATTTGCGCGTTATGCACATGCATAGAGTCAGTCCATTTTAAAAGACGCTAGCTTTTGAGTTTGTTCTTTGCTTACGTTCTTGTTGTTGTTTGTATATAGTAATGTGATGCGCGCCTGTGGCGCAGTTCGTTGCTCCAACCGCGCTGTTTTTATGTTGTTTCTGATCCGTCTCTCGAGCGTTCACACACACACACTCTCTGTTGCTGCCTCGCTGCATGGTTCGTTATTAAGAAACGGCAATCTCTGCAGGCATTTGCTAAGCACTTGACGATCTCATTCGCTGTTTCTTGTGAACGGTTTCATCAGGTTTTACTAAAAGTTTGTAGGGCGTAAAAAGATCGAAAGTTTTTATTATAGGTGTTTCTCTAGTGCAATTGCTCTCAGGTGAACTGTTAAATTTATTTTTGAATAATAATGCCGGCAATAGATAGGAAAAGAGGAGTTATTTGCCGATTACTGCAATAGGTGGTGAATGAATGTGGCGGAGGTCGTGAGTGTAAGGCGATGCGATGCTGCCTAGGCGCTTATGTTATAGTGTAGTTGTACAAGTTGCTCAGGTGGAGTTCGTGAGGAGGTCGTCCACTACCACTTTTGAACACGATGTTCTCTTGTCTGCATCGAAACACTAGTGTAAGACAATACAAGAGATGACTTTTAATAGCAAATGAAAACTTAATTTGTCTCACCGACTTTCGTCAAGAAATTCATCAAAATATGGGGCTGTGATCAAGTTCGAGCACATAGAGTTTATTTTTGAAGTTATCGATATATCACATATTGAATTCAATGTGGGAATATGCAGAAATTTGAGGTGTTGCGAGTGCTCGAGTATTATAAGGGCCGACTTGCGTCTCTATCTCAAATGCCTGTTGTACAAACGTTATGAGTGAGTCCGCTATGATTGTTATACGAATTGTGCTATCGTATTAAGCGTTTTGGAAGAATGTTGTTCCTATATGTCTTTGCTGTGATATGAGACTTATTTGAATGCCACTTTATTGATTAAAAATTAGGATGCGGTCGTTCCTAGTGACTTGCTTTATATATATATATATGCTAGGAATCGTTGTGGGAGTCGAGAAAAAAAAAATTGAAACATCTATATGAAACTATAGAATATCGCTTCCTGCAATGAGAATAATTTTTATTATTATAAAATAATGCGTTTATTAGCGCTAATTTGAGTAGTTGATGTTTTAAGCATAGGATATTATTCTCAACAGTTGCTTGTTTGCACATTATACAATTTTTAAGAGATACGACCGCAGTTTTATCTGCTTTTTTGTTTTTTTTTTTTTGAAAATTTTGGAACGCTCTATCCGCATTTATATTTATCATTTTTATTTTCACATTTTCTCCCCCACTATATTCTCGGAAGTTTAATTTATATCGTTTCATCTTATCTACATAGATTTAGGCAAGCGAAAATCGGTTTGGTGTTTTTTTCTTTTTTTCTCTCCTTTATTACTTATTTTTGGAGGATAACGTTTTGAGTGCAGTCGGGAAAGAACATAGAATAATGATGTATTGTTTTGTTTTTGTTTTTTTTTTCACAAATATTTCTTTCGTTCTATTTTTTTCTCCTTCTCTCACCGTTTGTTTTCTCTATCTGATCTTTGGTGAGGTTAATTAAGCTGTTTATGTTTAGCAGTTCTAAATTTTTGTTCTTCCGACTTTTGTTTATATTTGTATGTCCTTTCTTGTCCATATTGATGACATTTGATATGATTGAATAATATATATAAAAATGATTTCTAATTGATTTGATTGGTTTCTGAAACATTGCAATATTGGTTAATATGAATATATATATTGCGTTAGAAGGGAAAGGCAATTGCAATATTTCAATATTGATATTGTTAGCTCATCCGATAAGGTGGAATACTTAGAATTTTGCTATCATTGTGCCATCGGTGTTGGTATTTATGGTGGGGGATGGTGGGGAGATCTTCTTTTAGAAGATCCCTGTTGCAGTAGTAGGTTCGCGATGCGGTGAAGTTAGATCATGCAGAATGAACTAAAAAGTTTTCTTCATAAAGCAAGAAAAGTGGGAAGAGTTCTTGCTTATACATTTATAGATATGAAGAAGGCTTGCTAGTCAGTTTATGCATACTTAAATGTGTCTCCATCTGCAATGGTACAAGATTGGGATCGGATCATTCGCTGTCTATGTTTTTTGCAGCATCTTGTTTGGAATTAGTGCAGATTGTTGGTTAGGCTGCTTTGGTCACGAGCGCTCGTCATCGAATCGTTTTTCCACCACTCAAATCCGTGTAGCGTTTGCCAGTCTGAGTGTGTCTGGATATGCTGGCGGCTTTTAGTTTTAGGGTCTAACTTAAGGCGAGGAAATTCAGGTGAATTTTGACCGAAAACGCGCAGACTACTTTCATATTTCGCACTATATGGACTTGTAAAACTTCGAAAGGCTATTCTCATAAAACGTACCTTCACAATTTCTAACGTCTCTATTTCCGATTTCAAAAGTAGCGACCACAGTGGTCAACAATATTCAAAACAGGGCGGCACTGAGCAATAAAGGTCTTGTTAGAGTGTTGAATGTAGTTCTAGCGAATTGCCGGTGGGATGCAATTTACCG
The DNA here is from genome assembly GCA_037389465.1 of Baylisascaris procyonis. Lineage (NCBI taxonomy): Eukaryota > Metazoa > Nematoda > Chromadorea > Rhabditida > Ascarididae > Baylisascaris > Baylisascaris procyonis. The sequence goes on from JAZARR010000250.1 coordinate 2,237,645, forward strand.
CCTCAGATGCCCTAGTTGTCAGCGATTCAGAATAATCCTGCCCAGTACAAAGATTCATCAATGAAACTACCAAATCTCGAGGAATAAGGCGAGGTTCAACACGCTACCTGCCCGAAAGGATGAAATGAGCTAAAAGCTCGAATACATAAAGAAACTTCTGAGCAATCGTTTATGACCTAAACGGCGGTAGAAAAGATGCCTCAAGGATTTATTCAACGAAATAATTTAGCAGCATTATGGTGACGGCGCTTAGAATCGATGATAAAAACCGTAAAGGCTGATGATGATTGATCGATGAAATCGAAAATATTCAAGTTGAGTATGAGTTGTCAAGAAATTTGTCGAGGGTCAGCTCTCATCTACGAACATTTTCTTTCGTATTTTGAATTGTTCTATCCACCAATGCTTGACTGACCTATCACATAGAAGTGTGGCACGATAGATAATGAATGAGTAAAACTGCTTAATAGGGGAGCTGCAACATAGATTACTAATAGCTACCCATTCATCTTAACCCAATTCGTCTTCGTTCGTCGTGCTTGCAAAACTCGTCCGTACATAGAAGCAAGTCGACACAAATCCATTCTGTTTTATTTTCCGCGTATTGCCACCATCGTCGGTTGAAAATATTTGTCATAACGTCAGTCTAGTTGGTTTTTTGTTGGTCAGATTACGTTTGCCTTCCAGCGTGGTTCGGTTGGCTATTCCGAAAGACCATCCTTTGTCATCTACCGGGGAATTGTTTAGCCTAGCCCTTCTGTGCCACGAATGGCTGTAACCTAGTTCGTTGTTCAGGATAGTTGCTGAATTGTAATATGCCATTCTTGATTGGGCCTTTCAGGAGAATGTTACCCATGCGATTTGATGTCACTGTTTGGGGTACCGCGAATTACTGCTTTTTTCTCTCGTCGTTGACCATTTCTGCATCTAACAGCATAGCCGGAAATATGATTGAATCAAGCATTCCGGCTTGCACGGAATGTCTCTGACAGATAGGTAGTGATTAAAAAGATGGCTGCTAGTCCATCAGAGTTGTTCACAATCTGCTTATGACGCTCTTCTTTGTCTATGGGTTTCCGCATTGGATGAATGTTCCTAATCCACATTATCATTATCTTGCGTGTAATCAGCTCCATCGGGTGCCTAGTATGCCATACTATCACAAAATCACCGTAGCAAAATTCATTTCTAAAATAAATAAATTGTGTTCGGATTTTCTCACATTTGTCAGAAATATTTCAGTTTGCCCCTCCCCATAGTCGACATGCATATCAGTTTCAATTCGCCAAGAGGCGTTGCAGTACAAACAGCGTTCTCTATGATTTCCATTTGCGTGTTGTATGACTGTGGAATCTACTTTCGCCGACATCTTAATGCAACCTGTTCAGCTTTTAAGCTGCGTTTGAATCGCTTCAATCTACACATTATTGTTGCTCTTACGTATTAAATATTTACTCATCTAAATTCACCTAAATTGCAGCATTGTGATGAGTGTTTTGCTTCTTCTTACTGTTCATGCTTGCGTTTCCCACATCGGAAAATTGAAATAAACAAATAAATAAATTTACCATAGAAATGTTAATCTCAGCATCAACGGTAAATGAAAATTCTCGAGACTGCATCGTTCAGATTAATGGTTACATTAGTAGCTAGTCATGTTACTTGTGATAATGTAAACATTCAGCTCGAATTAAAAGATCCACTCAAACATTCAGCTCGAGCCTTTGCTAGCTCTAAATTCCTGAGGGAATCACTAATAGGATGGCCTTACGCTATTGCCTCGACGACTGAATCTCCACTTACGCTGCCTCGACGTTGGTAATCGAGCATAGCAAAGTGAGTGACCACCATGTTGAACACTGATTAAATTTGCATAGAAGTTGCGATTCGCGGCTTGCGTCGACAAACTCTAGGGTGCCATTTTTCCTTCAGCGGTCTTGAGTTGGCAAATTCCTCACACCCGTCTTTGTGTGACTGCGTGGTGTTTGCATCGATATGGCGTTTATGTGCGTGCGTGTCTCTGTGTGTATGTATGCAGTATGTCTGCGACTGTGTGTATACGTAAAGCCACCCCGATCTCATTTCTTGATCTGTCGAGATACCTGAAGGTACATTACGATTGGCTAAGTCCAAAGAAAATGTCATTTTTAAAGCAATTTTATTGTAGAGCTAATCCAGATCGGCCTACCCACGAATAGAGTCTCCACCTCATTGCCACTAAAAAGAAAGCCATGGTAAGTCGCGGCCTATTCGGGACAGAGGATAAACTCAGAAGATTTTGCTTAGTACTTTAAGTGTCCTTGACTTGTATAGATGAATTTGTAACATTATTGCACATTCGTGATTGTTATCTAAACTTAAAAAGTGAAGCTTTATATTTCATTATTAGTTAAAGAATTAAATATCTTAGCACTTCCTAAGAGTTGTATTCTATTCGGCTGTTTATCAAGTGCCATATCATAAGTTTTTAATTATTTTTTTGCTTTTGAAATGATTCGATCAATTGAACGCTATATAAAAGTGCAAATGCTTGAATAGCGAATATATACATTGGAGTTATTAATACGATAAATTAGCGTTGCCTCATTTCGAGTAAAATGTTATTGCAACAATGCAGAATTTGTTTAGGATGAATGATGCGATAAATGTGAGCGAAACAATAACTAAAATCCATAATCGAATCATCACGATGGCGATACTAATGTATAGATGGATGGATGCGATCATCACAATTTATGACAAACATCTCGATCGACTAAACTATTACGTAAGTGCTTATCTTCATTTGATTATTACATGATTTCTCCAATGAAACGGAAACATTCGATTGTTTCAGTTGTAAAAATCATTTCTGATATATTATTGAACACGTTTCTTTTACAATATTGCCATTCACTAATGTAACCAATTCCTCTCTCGGCAATCTAACTGAAGCTGGACGCTGTTTTTTGTTGCCTAATATCTGGAATATTACATTGAAGAAAGTGATGCTTAGCTGTGCCAGGATTTAGTTTTTTTTCGCAATTTACAGCCTTTTCTTTGGTTGTTTTTTTTCACGCATTCACAATGACGGTGGCATAACTTCTGCTAGAAGCTATTAATAAGCGTTGTACTCGCTTGATAATGTAGTACCTTGCTCATTTTCAAGGCCCTAACGTTCGTGGCTTTTCAAATATCGTCGTTTTAAACATGAATCAAAATCTTTTGGTCCATCTTCTATAAACTTAAGCTACTATTTATATAAAAAATAAATCCTACATTCGTTATATGATAAATAATATGATAATAATATACCGTTATATAACCATATTTTTATTTTATATTTTATTACTTCATTATATCATATGTAATCGTCGTAAATATTGCATACTACTTTAATGTACATTGTAACTACTTTAATGTACATTGTAATTTTTATTTTTTATCACTTTTCTTATCATTGATACTTAAAGCGATCTGATATTCGTAAATATTTTCATTTGTCCACTTCATTTAAGACCGATTTCATTAATAATTGTAAAGGACTGCTTAAAAGCTATAAGGACAAAGGTCTTAATCCTATTTTAGTAGAAAAATATTTATATAGAGGTTTAATTAGCAAACTAGAATTAATGTATAAGTTCGTCTATCCTAATAGACAGGGTATCAAAAGTTTAATTAACGAAATCCTTCATGGACTTTAGTTTTTTACGCTTATTAACCATTCCTATTACATATATCCTTTTTGTTTGTATAACCCTAAAAGTCAGTTGTATAAGGGAGCTATTTCTATAGGTTTAGCATTAAAGAAATATTGCTCTACTTGTGCTACCACTTCATTAGTACGATCGCTTTGACCATGTACGCCAAGATTATTGATTATCGCTCTTCGACACTATATTTATCAACGAGAGCTCTTATTTACGTTCAGCGAGAGCCCTTACTTACGTAACTTTGCATCATAATATTGTTAACCTATGTCTTCTGTATTCCACCTTCCACCCATACATTTGTTTTACTTGTAACGAAACTTCAGTTTCTGTATTAGTATAGGATTCTCTTCTAGTATTTTATATTAGTATTTCGTCTTGAGAGTGTTTTATGAGCTTTAAATGTTATTCATATTGCTTTGATAGGTCAAGTATTAAACACAGATCAAATAATTATTGCTCTACGTGTTACCGCCGTTAGCATGATGCAGTCAACATCTTCACTCAGATTAATCGACTATCAGTCATCATTGGTTGTCTTTCTCGTTTGACTTCTTTCCACTATATGGTGCTTCTGGTTCTTTCGACTATAGTGTTATCGTTTACAAGTTTATTTAATTTATTTTTCACTACAATTTTTCTTAATTTACATTTTTCATTTATTTAGATATGAGTTACTTTTCCATTCACTTCTACTTTTCTCTATTTTTAGTTATGCTGTTTATATAGTTCCTTATACTTGTTCTCATAGGTAATCTATTCGCGTCTCACTTCTTGCATTCTTAGCATCTATCTAGCATCCTAATAGTCGTCTACACCTTTATTTAACTATACGTTTACTAGCTTATTAGCTATTCTATTTTACTTAAACAAATACTATTTAAAAGAATTCAAGGTACATCTTCGCATTTGTCTTTCTACTAGATCAACTTTCAGATTGCTAAAGGTCTTCCTATATATTTGTTTTTCATAATACTGTAATGTTTAATAAACCCTATTTATACATTTGTTTTACTTTCATAAAACTTTTAAGCATACTGCAAAAGATCTCCTTCTAAATTTGTTTTTCCTTTATGAAACCATAAATTTTAATTGAAACCAACATATACATATCAAAAATTGATTCAATACTTCTAAGCGGAAACTATTATTGTATTGTTCAGTTGAAATTTCCGATGAAAATATTTACTGTGAAATTCACTCGGTGCCATCTTCAAGAGTAAACGAAATTGATGTAGCAATAAGGAAGTTTCAAATGTAAAATAAATAATTTACTTTATGCTAAGGGAACATTTTTATAAGTGTCATATATGAAAATATATATGAAAATATGAGCAATATCACTTCATTTGGGAAATATAATCGATTGTAGTTTTAAACTTTAAATGTTATTTCTTGTTGATGAGTAATTAATTGAGTAAATGATCTTCAGAATTTCTCAGATATTGTAAATAATGTGATATGCTTGAAGTGAAGCGGCTTCTTTGGGTTATCATTTAAGATTACCGTATATAAATAAACATAAATGCCTAGGGGTTATAAATAGATTATTGCAATTATTATCTCCACAAATTTCCTCCAATGAAAATACATTTCAGAGAGCCAATAGAATTTCTACTATTCGAGTGAAATCAAATTTTTCTTTTTGAAGCCAGCCATTCATTGTAAACTTAATTGCAAAATTTCTATTCTGTGAACGCGTGAAAAAAACCTTTCAAAATTTCAATAACAACATTTAGGAAGTATCTTTTATGAGTAAATTTTTCGACTATTAATTTTCATAATTTTTTTCTCATAGCCATTGAAAAATTTTCAATATTCAGAAGTATTATCTTTGCTGAGAAAATTTTATTTTTTAGGTGCAATTGGAGGACAAGATAAAGGCAATAAATTGAGATATACTCTCCTAAAATGTCTAGTTTATAAACTGGTTATTTTTTTGTGGGTATTTATCTTTATGAGTATTTTCTTTGATTGTCAATAGATTTCGATAATAATGTGGCGTTAAATTACCAGCAATGAGGCATTTGCTTATTTTAGATGAATTCGCAATGATTCTCTCATTTCATTTATTCTCTCATCAAAATATTTTCTTGCAAAATATTTTTTAATGTATTTCTTCATCGAGAATTATTAAGCTATATGAGTTTTATTTTCACGATCTATCGAATATACTTCTTTTTTTTGCGTTTAAATTTCGCACTCTAAATAAAATCGCCCAAAATTTTTCTTTCCTTCGATCGGAATCTATAATTATACTCGACAAATATATTCTAAATTTAGAGATTATATTCAAAAATTTTACAAAATTCAGAAAATTAGTCAAATATATGCTAAATTTAAATATATCGCTTAAACATATTCAGCCTGTTGAACCGTTAACTTATCATGAACATCACATTTTATTGACTCATTAAATTTCATTCACTCTCTTAACTAAATAATAAATGCAATTTGAAAATGATGTCATCTTTATTTGAATAAAAAATTTTAATAGATTTTCAAAAAATCATTTCAATTATTTTTACGTCATGTTAATAATGTATAAATTAATTGGAGCATTTCTTCTGCAAATTTCTTATAAATGTAGAATTGAACGCTAATTAATATTTTATGAAATAAATAGGAAATGAGGGATATGCTGCACTCTTCGGATTATCTTCCCGGAAATTTCACTCATAAAGTTCACTTCGTTATGAATCATACATATTTATGTATATGAGGCGAGAGTATTGATAGAATTCGTATTGGTTATTTTTCGAGCTTGATTAATAATAGCACTTCTCAAGTTGAAATAAATTCTTTTCGCAAAAATTTCCAATATTGCAAAAGAAAACACAAATTTATCTAGTTATTACTTATCATTTTCAACGTTAAAAACTTTTGCGCAAAAAAAAAAATTCATTAAAGCTTACAAGATTGTTTTGTGATTGAAATTGGAAGTTGGGATTGAAGAGGAGGGGGACAGAAGGAGGTGGAGGAGAGAGCTCTAAAGCGAGGAAGATTCTAATTCCATTAATTACTCTTTCCATGCAGCAGTATTTATTATTTGTATGGAATTTACGAGTTAATGTCATTGTATTTCGCATAACGCTTCTGAGAGTAATTCAACATGCAACTATCGTTGCCTATTCGAATGTTTTTTTTTGAGTTCATGTCTTTAATATTCATGCGACGATGGAACGACACCTTGAAGCTTTTTTTTGCCATAGTTTTTTAACCCAAACAGCACTTTTTTTTTTGAAAACAAGAATCCTTTTTTGGCACCTTAGTTCATTTTAGTAATCCCCCTTCCTCGCCTTGTCCATCTAAGCTTTCTTTTTTTTGTGCCGATCAACTATCGCATCCTTTAGGCCATCTATTCAAAGGAACATCGCCTTGTCCTTGTACAATGATGACCGGAAATAATATATGATCACGTAGCAGCACGTGTTAGCGTTCTTATAAAGATTCATTGAAGCGTATGTTAAAGTTTTAATGCTGCTAAGTTTCGACGTGAAAAGTGTCGTTATGTTTAGTGACCGTAAAACTAGAGCATCGCACTGTGGTGGATATTTGCTTAATGATCGCAATGCTATTGTTTTTTCGTTGCTGTGACACGCATCGTTTCTTTTGTTTCATTCAGCTGCATTCAAAAAGCAAATTGGCCAACGTTGTGTCTCGAAACGATATTCGTATTTTATCATAATACGATAGTGTTATTTATTCAAAAATAGATTTTTTTTAATTAAAAAAAAATTTTTTTTTATTTGAAATAAATATATCGTCTAATTTATAGAGAGTAATTATTTCTCTATGAGATATTCACATCAAAGATTAAGCGAATAATGAAAATGAGAAACGAATTACCACTGAAGTCATATAGATAAGCGGAAATTGCACTAATTTTGCAATTGTTTTTGCAATTCGTTGGATGATTTGTGATGCCGATGTTCATGTGCATCGTTTAATTGTGTAAATTGAATAAGGAGCCAACGAAGAAACATCTCATCGAAGATGTCCAATTCGCTAAACAGCCTTTTCCTACTGCATAAACATGTCACTCGCAATGCTACTTCCCACCCCATTACACATTTTTTTTTCGTTATCCATACCTCATTCATATTTCATTTTCAACCAACTATATCTATATTTTACATTGTTATAAGTTAACTTTTTTTTCAAATATGTATGATCGAGAAGTGAATAGTGCGAAACTTTCTATTGCAAAATCGCTATATCATCCTTTGTTTTTAAAAAAATTACTTCTGAAATTTTATTGAAACAAAAATACTCCCTAACACCATCCTACACATCCATTCATCAATGAATCCCACATCGAATCCTGCTATCACTAAAGCCCACTCACTAATCTCGATTAGTGAATCTCATCCCCTTCCCCATCAGTAAATCCCACATCCTCAACTCCCTACCAGTAATCGTATTCTTCAATAATCCCGCATCATTCACTGTAAAAATGAGTAAATGTCTTTTATGTTGATACTTCGAAGTGACGTTTATGAAAATAACAAAAGCTTTGAAGGAAAAAAAAAAGTGAATATTCCCCTCATTAAAACCTCCTCTTTGTGTAAAATTTGAAGTATCAGCAAGCTCGGACGTTTTGTTCTATATTTGTATGCTCATTTTTTTGCATAAATATTTTTTTCTGCAAATATTCACTTCTTTCAGCTTTAAAAAAAAGTTAAATAAAAGCTTGCATTTTTTTGTTCTAAAAATTCATTCTAAAGTGTCGCTCTTTATTCGAAACTTCTAAATTTCTATTTCATGTGTCTTTCAAAAATTCTATTTTCTCAAAATTTCGCTTATAAAGAGCATTACATTTAGCGAGAACGCATCTTTGTGTTTATTTATTATCTGAAGTTAGAAAATTCCGATAGATTTTATTGTATTTATAAGAAAATGACCAAAGCGGACGTTCAGGATGACTTAAAAAGGAAATAAAAAGTCATATATTTTTTGATCAATTGAATTTTCATTTTCTAAAAATTACGTCGCAAAAAACGATCTTTTATCGATGATTTATAGTTGGATCATTTAAATCATGGACACATCATGGATAGGTTATTGAATATACCATATTATGTGCTGATATTTCATGGAATTGATAGATTTGATGAGTAGAATTGCGAAAGCGCATATCGTGCTAACTCTTTTAATGTGCTTTCCCATTTCTTCCATTTAGTTTGAAGTGGTAGCGAGAAATCATTTATGCAGTTCTATTCAGGGCGATTGGAAATTTTGCTTCCATTCAATTCAAATTGTAGATAAAATGTAGCTTTTATTGCGATTTGTTAACGATTGATGGATGACTCGTCCGGAAATGACCCTGTGAACTTTTTATTTAAAGAGGCGAGATGCATTCTGCAATTGACAACGGATCACAGCTTGCGCAGCTGTTAACCTGCCCACCTATATTGCTCTTTCCCTTTCTTCGTATTTCTTTCAAAACAACCACTATTTATACTTTTTTGAAGTGGTAAAGCTGCCACTCGAATCATTGCCTCATTCACAAAGACGATTGAATTCTATATAACGAGCAGTCTTTTAGCATTGTAATATTTATTGCTTTATGACTCAAATCTCTATTTAAACCTTCAGTACCATAGTCTAGAGATGATCAAATATTCTTGAAATCATTTGAATAAAGCTTGCGCATATAATAGAAACTTGTGGGAAACATTCTGGACAGACTAGCACGACATGTGCTTTTTAGAACTCAGTTAGAAGAGTAAGGTGCTGCTTGTAGGTTTATAAAAGAATAGCAAATCTTTAATGATAATGCATTTTTCTGCGAAATCAACTAGTCTTATAAAATCTTCGATAAAAAAAATCGTTTTTGGCTCCATATTAAACCCTCCGGAAAACAGCTAAACATTGTAAATTTCTTTGCCAGTTTAGATATCCAAAATTTTCAATGGACAAAAGAATGGAACAGTTGCATAAGCAGACAGACACATACGTAGTATATTCATAGAACTAACTTAGCTATGACGTTTTTTTCGAAAAAATTGCAGGAAATGCCTCAAAATGAAGTTAATGGCAATGTTAGCAATAATGAAACAAATAAAAAAAAAGCGTTTGAAATGAGTCAAGCAATATGAAACTTTGCACTTCCGCTCGTGAGGACGGCTTAATTCATTAATTGTCTACGAATAATGAAACATATCCAATAATCGGATTAACTAAAACATTCTTGCAAAACTCGGTGATTTATGTATAAGTCTTTCAGAAGTTGGCAGAAAGTTCGTATAAATGGTCATTCTATAGTTTAAGTTATATCCTTCGGGTTTCCTAGCACAAGCATCAGTGGCGCTCAAGTGGACATTAGTGGACAAACAAATATACATGTATATAGCTGCATAGGCACTTACAGCTACGGCAAGCTTTGCAACTAGACGTTTACAAAAATACATAAATATTCTTTTCAAACAAGTTAACGTTATGTAGCTTTTATGATTGACCATGCAAATATTCGAAAAGCATAAACAGTCCAAACCGTGTAGTAATGAAATTGTTGATAACGAATAACAAATTTTGATATGCTTGACAATTTTCTAGTGAACAAAAATCGTTGTCCATAAATGAAATTAGAATAGCGAGTAGAGCTTGATCGGCGTTCTATTTTATTCACTTTTGCAAATTTGTTTTCCTAAATGTTTACGGTGATAGCATGTCTGTGCTTATGTTTGCTTATATGTCTTTGTGTCTGATAATTTCACATCGAGAATCATTGAAGTTAGAGTTGCAAAAATTTGGTAGATATAATTTTCATTATAAATTGGCTTCTTTCGATCTCATGCTTTACTTTAGTTCAGCAATTTTCAACGGAGTCATCATTGACATTTAAAAGTGCCAAAAATTTGATTCATTTTTTCGTGATGAATTCATGCAACAAAGCGATTCGTTTATAGAATATTTCTTTGGATAATCAAATCATCTAGGATATAAAGGCATCATTATGCATACTTTATTGTTTATTGGCAACTTATGAAGGTGCTTGTCAATTGAGTGGAACGTAGGACGCATATCAATGTTAACTCTTCACACATAGTTTTGCGTTTATCTAAATTTATGAGTTTTTATGTGTTTACACTGTATCTGAGATTTTGCGATCGTTATCATTAGTGCCTTTATACAGCTTAGAATGGCTTGTAAAGTGCGCATACATACCTGATAAACTACTCTAGGCGATCGTCTTTATTGATGAGTAAACGTTATGATGGCTAAATATTTGTGCTCTTTGAACAGTAGCATATTTGAGATTTCTAATTGTTGAAACTATCGTTTATTGAGCTTTATGAAAATCAGCAGAATGGATGAAATTCTCGAATAGTATTCTCGTCATTTGTAGGTTTTTTTTGAACGATAAAATTTTCTAAAATCTAAATCGAATATTCTTTATATATGTGACGTTTATGATGTGCCATAATTTCCATGAACTTTTTAAATGCACTCAATATCGTTAAAATATAGTTTACAAGTATTTTTTAATTGTATTTATTTATGCTGAGATTTGTGCATATGGGATAAGTTTGCTTAAGGACATTTTTATCGGCCAAAGAAAGGCACAAATTCGAGTGCAGTCGAGTTCGAGTATTATCGAGCAAATATAGGGAGGTCGTTTGAGGTGAATAAATAAAGATGAGGCAAAGTTTAAACATTTGTATATATTCGAAGATTGTTCACGACGCGCAATCTATGGCTATTTATTTACACAACGCTCATCCTTGATCCAAATTGCTTCATGCATTTATTTGAGTTCATTTCGGGGGGGACTCACCTTTTGAACACCGTTCCTCATCTCACATCTTCTCTCATTTCATTCAGTGCTGTTACTGCTCGAATACTGCAGCAAAATTTTGTAGATTCTTTATGATATCTAAGAAAATCTTTAATGTTTTCTTCGGCACATATTCTTTTCTTTCTTATTGCTTCATTTTCAATTTTTACTCGATAAAATTGAACCTTCACAATTTATAATTACAAAAAACGCTCTATTCTAACTCGTCCTATAAGATGTAATTTATTCGAACAATTGAAATATCTGCTATAAAAGTTATTTTTGCCGGACATTTTTATTACTTTATTTCCTTCAAGTTTTCATGCTGCAACTCAGTCTGGACTATTTGTTAGAAACTCCAATGTTTTGTATATTCACCAACTCTCTGAAATATTCCTTCTCAATTCCTGGAATGAAACTTAGTTTACAAATTTATCTTAGAATCTACCTAGTCTGTATTTTTAGGCAAATTCCATTTCTTATTGCATTGCTAACTTTTCGTGAATTATCGTCAAATTTTTCCAAGGAACATATTACGGTGATGTTATGATTGTGAGTATTTTTTTATATGTATGTCGATATGCATTTGTTTTGTAGCCTTTTGATGTGGAAGAGAAAATCGTGCAATTTGAAAGATGTTTCATTTACCTAAATATTAACTATCGAATCTTTGTTCATCTGACCCTTTTATATTTACGATCACAGAAGTCATCATCTCTTAAATGTACTATAAAATTTCCAAACGTAGCATTGTTTTGCGTTAAATCTGATCAATGATGCATTTTTGCAAAAGGGAAATTGCAAAAAACGCATGAGGATATTGCAACATTTGTTGCGATAAAGCATTTGACTCATCACAATTCGTTCTTTGAATATTCTCGATGCACTATTGAACTAAACGATAATGGATTGCAACATTAGCTTTACTCTTTCAAATGCCTCACTTATAGCTGAATAAATTAGCTTATATACTTATTCAGTAATTGACCATAGCGATATAAGAATAACACTCGTCATTGCATGCCAGAAAATTTTTGTATTTAAATCAAAAATTAATAAGGTTGATAGCATGCGAATTTTGCTCAATATAAACTCTTGAGGGTATTAATTAGTAACCAAAAATAATTACTAGATTATAAAACTATGCTTGTGTTTGCTGCACCACTAAATGCACGCATTCTTGGAGGTCAAACGCAGAAGTAATGCCCATAGAGACGCAGCAATGTGCATTTCATTTCCGCTTTGCGAATGCCAAGAAATGATAAAATATGCGCAACAATCCACTCATATCTCAGAGATCCGACTTTAGATATTTGTTGTAATTTTAAACTTTCAAAGAATATTACGGAGGAGTCGTGTCTGTATGTTTTTATTTGTGTGTCTCTCTGCTTGCCTCTCTATTCGGGTCGTTTCAACTCGGGAATCAATGAAGATAATGTTAAGAAATCTGATTAGCATAATTTGCACCAGTGGGTTATATTTTCTGTCATTTTCTCACTAATTTATTCACTTTGGAAGAAATTGCACTCTTATTTAAAAATATCGAAAACTTTGCATACAATTTGCAGTCGATCAGATTTGCACCAATAAATGTTCTGATAGCAGAGGATTAAATCAAGCTCAACGCACTTATAAATTCTAACATTTTAAACCAGATTTCTTCACGGGGAGTGGGTTGAATGATCGATTGATTGATTGGTTGATTGATTGATTGATTGATTGATTGGTTGATTGATTGATTGATTGATTGATTCATTAAATGTCTCATTAACTGATTGATTAATTTAAGCCGTTTCAGTGATTTCAGGTTCATAATTCTATTGAAGGAAATTGATTTAAATGCTTGAGTAGGAAGTATCAATGAGAATATGTGAATGCTTAGCAAAATGTCTCCGTCGTATTGAAGAGCAAAGTCGCTATCTCGACTGAATTTTCTTAGAAATCGACCATCATACAATAGATAAAAACCTCGTCTCTGATAGCTTATTGAATTCATTACGACCTTTAATTAATCTTCTATTTCAACGTACAGACGGCACCTTCCTTCTTAAATCGCGCATCGGAACTATCATTTAAGGGCACGAATATCGCACACGGTGCTATTTTCTCAATAAATTAATATGAATGAAAGGCGTGTCAAAAAAGCTAACAAGATATGTGCTTTTACATTTTGCGTATATACACGTGACCGGCTAACATGACTGACTGGCTTTTGCATTTCGCATATACCTGGTCACTTGCCTTCATTAGTTAAAACAACAATTAGTAAAACAAAAGGTATATTTTGCCTTCATGCATTAATTAATGCGATTACTTGTATAGATTGTCGATAAAATTTTCGCGTTTTTTTGTGACAGTCGGTGCAAGATGTGTGCAAATTCTTTAGCATCTTTGAATTCTAGAATTCTTTCAAATATGATAGATTAGATCGACCTGAACTCTGGCATAGATCATCCAGGGGTATACTTACCTTCGCCTAGTTTTCTAATTGCAGTCTGATTGATCTCTGAATTGAAAATATCAAACACGGAGGGACGTTTACATACATAGACACAAACAAAACATGTCACAATCCACCTTGCAAAAGCAAATGTGAGCAGACATAGAAAACAATTGCTGGATGAATTCCGGAAAGGATTTCCGGAGGACATCCGGGGCATCCGAGGGAGAAAAACGGAAGTGGGAAGCATGACAAGGGAAGGACATGTGGAGGGGAATGGGGTGGAATGGTGTGATATTTGCCTTTTGCATTTCAAGTCGCTAACGCAACCAACCGCACAAATTTTTATATTAAAATAAATAATAATTTCTCTAATGTATTCATTGATCAGTCGCATAGAGCTTCAATTGAACATAGGTGCGGAGACAGAATTTTTCAGTTCCAAGAAACTATGACAAAAAGCTTCAAAAATGAGCAAATGAATTTCATAAACTGCCTATAGCAACACAATAGTCTCTCTCATAACTACAAATGTCCATCTGCTTGTGCTTCTCTATGTCAGTTTATCCGCTTATTTGCATATTGAAGTAGCATTCGACCGGTTGAATTGTTCTTAAATGATTTGCCAACTGCCTTTGCTTATTTAATTTATTCAGCGATCACTGACTCAACCATTAGTTAGCAAATAAATTTGCATATTTTGCGAAATGTTAATCGCCCAGTTGCTCGTTGTTTTTGATCATTTTCCACTGATTAACGAATGTTTTGCACATTAAACGTCATCATTTCCTATCGTAGACAGACATTCAAATAATTTGTTAAAGATTCGACGAACTCATTTTAAATGTTTTTGAATTGTCATAGAATATGAATTATGCTTTCGATCTCATGTCTCTATAGCAGTTTTCTCAATTCTTTCGGTTGAAAATGTGATATAAAAATGAGCACCTACAATGTTCTCGGTTCAAATAAACTTCGAATGAGCGATTTCGAAGCGAAAAAATTTATGCGACTACTTTCGAATGTGAATAAATAAGTATGAGTAATATAAAATGACATTTGCCAATTATACCCATTAATAATATCGATGAAATATTCCAAATTTTTTTGTTAATGATAGTGGAAAATACATAAGTAATGAGCGCTTAGAATTAAATGTTACGTTATGTAATTAAAGATTTTCTTAGAAGTAAAAGAAGCAGATTTTATTTATTCATCGATCGAAATCGAGAAAATGGTTGCTTAATGTATGAATCTGTAATCCACAAGAACGTCATTATCTACGATACCAACTTTTCGAAAGCATAGATTGCTTGTTCAAGCGTTTTCCAGATTATAACGAAATATTATTTTCTCGTTCCCTTACAAACTTCTAAGGCAGCCTTTAGTTTATCAAGCTGCATGTATGTGCTTTCCATTTGCTATTTGATGATTGCGCCCTGAAATTTACATCATTGGCCTCTTCTTTGGCAAATAAATTATAGATGGTAATTACGAGATAGAGTATTGCATATAACGGATGCAGTTAGTGCTTAGTTGTGATTTCAAGGTTTGCAATGATAGGATCGGCTTATCGTTGCAAACCTTAAATCGTTGCAAAATATCATAGTAGATAGGATATCGAAGGTTTGATTAACGAAATCCTTCACGGACTTTAGTTTTTGGGCTTATTAACCATTCCTATTGCATAAATCGTTTCTACTTGTATAACCCTAAAAGTCAGTTGTATAAGGGAGCTATTTCTATAGGTTTAGCACTAAATAAATATTGCTCTACTTGTGCTACCACTTCATTAGTACGATCGCTTTGACCATGTACGCCAACCCTTATTTACGTAACTTTGCATCATAATATTATGTTATTCTGTTTCTTCTGTATTCCTCCTTCCACCCATACATTTGTTTTACTTGTAACGAAACTTCAGTTTCTGTATTAGTATAGGATTCTCTTCTAGTATTTTATATTAGTATTTCGTCTTGAGAGTGTTTTACTGAGCTTTAAATGTTATTCATATTGCTTTGATAGGTCAAGTATTAAACACAGATCAAAAAATTATTGCTCTACGTGTTACCGCCGTTAGCATGATGCAGTCAACATCTTCACTCAGATTAATCGATTATCAGTCATCATTGGTTGTCTTTCTCGTTTGACTTCTTTCCACTATATGGTGCTTCTGGTTCTTTCGACTGTAGTGTTATCGTTTACAAGTTTACTTAATTTATTTTTCACTACAATTTTTCTTAATTTACGTTTTTCATTTATTTAGATATGAGTTACTTTTCCATTCATTTCTACTTTTCTCTACTTTTAGTTATGCTGTCTATATAGTTTCTTATACTTGTTCTCATAGGTAATCTATTCGCGTCTCACTTCTTGCATTCTTAGCATCTATCTAGCATCCTAATAGTCGTCTACACCTTTAGTCAACTATACGTTTACTAGCTTATTAGCTATTCTATTTTACTTAAACAAATACTATTTAAAAGATTTCAAGGTGCATCTTCGCATTTGTCTTTCTACTAGATCAACTTTCAGATTGCTAAAGGTCTTCCTATATATTTGTTTTTTATAATACTGTAATGTTTAATAAAGCCTATTTATACATTTGTTTTACTTTCATAAAACTTTTAAGCATATTGCAAAAGATCTCCTTTCAAATTTGTTTTTCCTTTATGAAACCATAAATTCTAATTGAAATTTACGTATACATTTCAAAAATTTTATGCTAAAAGAGTTGATATTACGTCGCGTTGAGGCTATCAGCTTGCGTGCGTCCATCTGCAGTCTCAACGGACATCGTTGCAAATCGAGTAGGTAGTTAGTTGTGGATAAGTACAGTTAAGAAGTGAAGCAAAGAAGGAATGAGGTACTTGATGTGTGCGTTAAGGGATTGTTTGTATGTGCTGGAGTGCTCATTATGCTTCTTGCTATCGTCAGCAATGGCGTCCAATTAGCTGCTTCGATGGCTAAGAACTGATGTGAAGGAATACGTAATCATAATGAGTGAGGTTGATGCAGCACGGTTGCTACTCATATTGCGCCTTCGCTTGCTGATTTAGCATCATCTCCCTATTGTGCGAGAATCTGAATCCATTCATGTGACCATAAGTCTGAATCCATTCATGGTTACTTTACGCATTGTTGCGAACTTCTATGAGCACTTTTCAATCGGTTACCACTAATCGTTGTTTTTTGCTAAGAAATGATCTCTTAGGCATATCATAGAATATGAGTCTATGCTCTTCTATATTTCACTGCTTATTTTCCCAAAATGATGGTAAAGCATCTTATTTCAATGGTTGAAACATAATTTTCGTTCATTCGTTGATATTTTGCCTAAATGGTTTAAATATTTTTTTCTTGTATTAGATTAGCACTAAAATGAATAAACTTCCTCATTACTTTCAAAATATTTGCAGAGAAAAATGAAAAATTGAATTTCCTGCTCTAAATGTCATCCGTCCATTATCATCGTTTAGTTCGTAATTCAGATATATCTTCATTAAGAAAACTCAAAATTAGGGAAACATGCGAAGTAATAATGAAATATTTATGAAAATTAGAATAAAGCATTGATGTTCTTTAAATTCTTATCTGTATTCCTTGAATTCATACTTAGTGTCTCTAAATTTATATTTAGCTTCGCATTTATAATCTCTGAATTCACACTTGAATTCTCTAAATTCGTATTATCTCTAAATCTCTGAATTCAAAATTTTTATCGCATTTAGGTTAAATTTTGAGCACTTTTCACGTGGATTATCAATTTTTTCCCATTTTTTAAGATAAAAAATAAAAATATTTTATAGGAAGGAATAGAATGACGAGAAAGTGTAAAGTAGAAGCTATGGTATAGATGGAAACTCTACTGAAAAACGCCAATTACTTTTGCTATTTTTATTTTTTCTCAACATGTACACATTAAAATACCTTTGCTTTGCGATATAACTGACAAATTCGGGACACATTGCCTATATTGAATTGTTTAACCTTCTTCATTGCGACTCGAAACGATAATGACTGCTGTCTCTTGTTAAATGTATAGTTTACCTTTACCTCTATGGTGAACCTATATAATGCTTAGCGTTCTACCTATATTTCTCTGCAAAGCCTGCTTCTATTTGCACAAGTTCAAGATGAACAACAGTTTTTTTTTTTTTTGTATATGCATAGATTTCATTTCATTCAAATTATTCCATTTCAAATTGTCATAGATAGATTTCATTCAAATGGTAGGAATTTATTTCTCAAGTGGAAATTAATGCTTGAAGGATATTTCATATTAGTCGAAAGAACTCTTCTTCCAACGGATGCACTGAATCTTCTCGAACCACTAGTAGATTCTGAAGCATCACATGAGGTTGTTATAAGCATAAATTCGGCCTCACTACTAATAATTGGTGAACTTCTCGAACAGTTCTAATTATGAGCTCTATAATAGATAAGTGTCCACTTTACTGAGGAGGGATGCATATATTTTCGAGCTATTTTCAAATTTTCCGCCTTTTTTCGATATCCTTTATGGGAATCGATTTTGACTTCTTACTTGCTTACTCGTTGATTTCTCCGTCACACAAGTTGGCTATCTGGTGCTGCCTCTTTTATGCATTGGGCAATACTTCATTAACATGTTTAAGGGCAAATATTTGGAATGTTTAAGATTAGCTGTGTTCTTTCTAATTACCTAACAAATATCTCAAGTGTCAGTCACAGTTGAATAATTTGCATGTAAATATTAGAGCTCAACGTTTCACTTTAGATAAAAACTAGTATTAGTCACATATGTTCCATTTTTTTCCTCATTTTTTGTGAGTTGACGAAGCACGAAGAAAAAAATGAATAATTTCTTTGTCGAAAGGTAAGAAGGTTGTGGTTCGGATTATCAATGCTGCTTCTTTAAAGAAACTATGATTTCTTTGCAGAAAGCATTAGGACGATAGTAAATTTTGAGCGTAAAGAAGGAATTTGTTGCCTAGCATAAATGTGTTATTTAACACACTTTTCTGCTATCTTACACTCGAAAGGCAATCTAACTATCCAAATCTCATATACAAATGGAACAGTGACAAGAACGGAACAATATTTTGGTGATTGCTGTTATAGTGCTATGTTGTGAATTATATCAAAAGTAAGCACTATAAGGGAAGTGTTTGGCGATTGCTTGCGTATCCTTGTTGAAATCTCATAGCGATTCTCCGAGAAGTGAGAAATATTTACGATTGTATCCATCGATAGATGGACGTATAGACAACGCTGGTGGCACTTTAGATTAGAGCTGCGTCTGGGAACACGATGCAATGGGGCGCCGACCTCCCTTGAGCGTCGTCTCTCTTTTCAACGCCTTCAACGTAATGCATCCAACCACATAGCATCAACTTTCTATTGGCGTCTAGAAGGCGTGTATGTATGCGCTTTTTTTATCGATAACTTGATGCGTTTACGGCATAAGCTACCAATCGCTTCTTGTAGTCTTAGAAGCAAAAAGTGCCACAAATAATATGATCACTTATTTTCATAACTTTTTGTTCGAATTTTTATGTAAATTTTTTGAAAGCTTTTATTCCGTTGTGAAAATTTCTGAAGGTATTTTAATAAGTTCTGTCCGAATTGGAATATAGCATATATACAGCATAAGTGCGTATAAATTTTCGTTAGTATTTAGTCGTTTACTTTCGTTTATCGTTGACAAAGCAAAGAATTGTTAGATAAATTAGAAATAAGTGTTATAATAAGATTCATTCTGTTCACATATGATTTCGTTGATTTTCAACTTTTTTAAAATTGGCTATATTATCTTCACGGATATTCTTTGCTATCCTTTTTGCCATTTACTCATTCTCATTTTGCAGTTATTTGTTATCTGTTGATGTTTATGGTGTCCTACTGAGTGAAAAATATGCAAAATCAAATAAATATTGGTCGAATATAAACGTTGATCTATGTAATGGAGGTGATACTCTACCTTAAAGCGTTTATGTCTCTCTTATAAGGGATATTTATGTCGTCTGTATCAGCAGTCTATAAGAAACTGCCAAGGATTTTGTTATTGTGGCAGCTGTAAATCCCCAATTGCTAGGATTAGAATAGAAGATCTAACAATGATTGTTGTTTTATCGTATACTTGGATATTAAGAAAAAGTGGAATATGCTTAATTCTTGAGCTATAATCAAGGAATCTGAATCCGCCCAGTCATATATAACTATGAAGCAAGACCTCTCCTATATGGTTTCTGAAACACCTCTCATCCTTGCTTGCAAAATGTTCCCTGATATTTCGCAAATTTCCTCAAAGTGCAATTCGCCTCATAGGGTTTGTATTTTCCGCTACTGTCATATAGATTCAAATTCTGTTATCAGATCTCAAAAAACTTGAGGTGTCGGACCATTCTGTGATATCGGACGATCGAAGAGTAAATATTGTTGAGAACATTGGTAAAGAAGCATCGTTGAATGCGTCGAAAATAAACGATAAAGGGCTGCAACAGTTTAAAAAACAAAGATAGTGGGATTGATCTCAAAAGAAATTCGCATTTATTTGTACAGCTAAGGTTTTGTTGTGATAAGTATATAATACGACAGAAGATGTGGAGGATTGATGTTTGGTTGTGAGAGTATGAATGTCATTTTCAAATTAAAATATCGCTTAGTCAACTAGTTAGCTGACCTGTTATATAAGTTTATGAATAGGTGAATAACTTCTCTAAGTTCGATGCATTTCTCTTCAAATTGTATACTGTTTTTCCAACAGTATTCTTTTGCAACAGTATCTTTGCAACACTTTATTTCAGAATATATTTCCGTTAGATACCGTATGCTTTAACTTAGTGCTGTTTTATTAACGTTTTTTCTATATTAATGATTGCACCCATATAATTCTTAATCACCCTTAGTAAAATTTGTAGTAAGGAATATTTGTCGGGCTATTGTGTTGTCTTTTTCTTATCAAACCTTTCTTTGATTTTGCTTGATCGGATGTATTTCTCTGTATATATTACGTAAACCTCAACTATAAAAATAAATCTGAATAAATATAAGTGTAAATATGAACGAATAAACCAACAAATAAATAAGTTTATATTAGTATTTACCGTAGAAATGTATTGTTTAGCTTATTCGGTTCATCAGCGAGAAGCTATGATAATGAATTCTTCTTTTTGAAGATCAAACTATTCACGAAACGAAAGCTTTCGCCTTATAAAAGATTGTAATATATTTCGCTAAAAAATTTCATTTAAAAAAGATAGAAAAGTTAGCGGCACAAAACTATATTGCATTGTTCATGTCTTATATTTTTTTACAATTTATCTCCATTTATTTATTTTATTAGAAATTAATTGTTTGTGGGCAATAAATGTCTCCGCAAATGATTTCAATTTTTATGCGATATTCTTCATCATCGGTCTTCTTTTAGCTTCGACTTTACTGATTGTGTTATCTTCTTAACGTTTCATCACATTTGTATTTAGCCTTTTTTTTCCGTAGCAATCAAACTTTGGAAAACTTAAAAACTTCAAACCTAACGCAATTAGTATATTCAATTTTCATTCATCCCCTAAACCATTATTAATTTAGTAATTTTTTCAAATAAAGATTCTAATATAATTTCCTCATGATTCTATGCAGTATTATAATGGGATCATAAAAAGAATGTGAAGAAATATATGTTGAAATTAAAATTTCCTATTGTTTCATAGAGTATTAATTTTAAGCAAATGCACATAATTAGCGCTATATGAACATTTCATCTCAATTATTATTCCATATACTAAATAAAATTATTTAATGCAAAAGTTTATAAATTTAGCAATATAGGCAACGAAAAGCAAAATGATTTAATTGACTTACACTTTAAACATTCTCATGGTTAATTTTAGTGTTCATTTGAAAATCTCGACAGTATTACTGCAAAATGGTTCTCTTTGCATAATGGTTACGATTTTCTCTAGCAAGCGAATAATATTTATTCACTATCAATGAATGATCAAATATAGACTTGAGAGATAATCTCGCTTTTTTAGTGGTAATTTTTTTTTTCGTTCTTATTTGTCTTATAGTCTATCTTATGAAATTTATAAGCTTGCAAATATCAGTGTTCTCCTTATTCATGGAATTGTTTTTTTTTTTTCTTCAAATAATTCATATATCATTATTGAACTTATACTCATTTGAAAGAGTTAATAATCGAGTAGATTATATTATTGATGACTCATTTTTGCGTTCTCCTCTCAGCCCTCAATTTTAGAATCTCAAAAAGGTCTCTTACTTTCCGAGGCCAATTTACAATCTAAACATCTCGATCGCATAAAAGGGATTTTTTTTTCACTTAAAACTTTAATCAATGAATTATTAATTTTCACATTGGAGAAAATTTTAATTTATCAATTTTCAATTAATTTCTTCATTAAATAATATCAAAGAAAATATTTTTCTTCTAAAGTTAGTGTATTATGAGATTAGAGATTGCAGTTAGAGATTTAAACAACGCAATGTTATGTGATTTTTCAATGCGATAAACGAGAGAAACGCATCGAATCAAGCAAAATCCTTTATCAATTCTCCTTGAGTTTTTTCTCATACATATCAAATCATTCTACCACAATCATCAATGCCGTCTCTACTTCTGATATGAAGAAATTTATTAAAGAAATGAATGCATTGATTTTTCGAATATTTCTAGTGTTTTTCAATATAGAATAATAAACCGAAGAGTTAGCCAATATACAATCTAAATAATAGTCTATGAAATTGTGTTGTTGCTTATCCACTGTTAACATCTTCAATGTATATTTGCTAATTATATCCTAATATATCTCTTCTATATATATATATATATATATATATATATATATATATATATATATATATATATATATATATATATATGCATGCCGTTTATGCTTAAAAAGTACTTTTAACCGATCTATAAAATTTGAATATTATCTTCATTTTTTCAATTCAAATAATTTCCCCATTGATGATATAAGTGGAATGTAATTCATCATTTCTCAAACAAAGGAGCAGTAGAATGTGCTGAGAGTAATTTAATGGAAGGGCACTTTTGTTTGAATGAGGAACGTGCGCTCGATTAGCTGAATAATTCAGAACGACGATCGGCGTTTCGCTGTGTCTCTCTAAAGATGCGCTTATGTCCGAGTTCATATGTACGCTTACATATGTATACCTTTGGTGAAGTGAATAAGACAGATGGCTATTGTTGACTGATCCTTTCAATCATTGCTAAATTGATCTATCAAAACAATCCATACACTCGTCGAGAATCGCACTAACTTTTTCAAAAATTGTTGACAATCATTCCGTTCGTATGAAATGACAATGTTTTACTCAATTTTTACTTTTTTTAACCGTTAGTGGCTATTGATTTAAAAAAAAAAAATGCATCTTTAGTCGCAATGTTTTATGTGGAAGATTTCCATATCGATGGCCTACTTGGGAAAGGGAATTTTAGAGCATTATAATCATTTGAAAAACACAACAGAGTATGAGATTTATATCTAATAAACACCTCAAACTCTATCCTTATTTACCCTCAAGTCATTTGTAAAATTATACACAAAAATGCAGCCTTTGTGCCTGATTTCGATTTTAATATCAGAAATCACAGTGATATACAGCGATTTATCAAATGATTGCTAGTTGAAGGCGGCATAACTTCCTGAAAACACCTCTTCTTCTGATCTCAAATCACCACATCATCAATGGGTTTTCCCAATAAATCTCTGGTTTTATATTTCGTAACATGAATGAAAAAATTTGAAATTTAAAAATTTAAAATTTTAGCGTTTTCAAGAATTGAATTGCGTCTTCTCATATTTGCTAATAAAACGTTGCTTATTTGATATCTGCTTAGATTGTTATATTTGCAAAGAGACATGTCTGTAGAGGTGAATCTTCATGCAGATGGTAATATCCTCTTCTTTTTATCTCATAGTTGTGTACTTCATATCTTTGCAATGAGCGAATGATTTGTTGTTAAGCAATGTGAAGTGACGCTGAAAAGTTGTGCTTATTCCGCATCGATCCCTTCCTATCGTCGTTCTTTCTCTCTGTCTCTCTATTCGTTTAACATTTTCATAAAATCAATTTTTTAAATATTTTCGTCTGTTTTTACTAGGAAGAACTTTTCGTTAACCTTTGTTTTTCGATACTGATCATTGTCGCAGTCTCGTAGAGATACTGTAAAGAGCGAATACAATTTTGGTCTTTTCCAATGTTATTCAAAATCGAGTACCACTTCCTTGAATATTTAATTATGATTAATAAATTCATAGCCTTCGTCTTCTTGTCGAAAGATTTTTATACATTAGCGGTGCTATGATATTGCTGCACCTTAACGCAAAAAAATTTTTGGAATTATATCATCGGCTTCTCTTCCTTTTCCATATGTCACTTTACCTTTTGAAGTATATGAGCTGCCTGGTAGATACCGTATGTAAGAGGGGGAGAACGTATAAAATGACAAAGAACTCTACTCTCTTCGTAAAGAAAAAAGATATGGTCAGCGTGTTACTAAAAGGCAAACGAACACGCTTAAACGCCAAAGTGATGTTTATGCATGGAAACAACGTAAACGGTGAACTCAGTAGTCATCGAATTGGCAATTTCCAACTCGTATGGAATATCAGTGTTCAACCTATTAAGCTAACGAAAGATTTAGATGAGGCTTTTCTTGTTCTCTACCATTTCATCCAATCAGCTATAATAATAAAGATGTGCTGTTTATCCTTTATGCTTTATTGCATTTCTAGCTGTTGACTTCCGTTGGAAATATCCACGAGATGCTTCGTTTACCGGCTATCCGATATATTGTATCGTCGTTTTAGCTAAAGAGCGCTTCATAGATCTTAAAATCCTTTGAATTTCGTGTAAACTTATTTATTATACCGTCCTAGCAAAACGTATCCTTCGCACGATGTATCAAAGTGTTTACAAAAAATTGAGAGCCGCCCGTTTACTGTGTGTGGGTGCACAATTCATACGTAGAACTGCTATTACAGCATGAATTCTTTATGCAAATATTTTAAATGCATCCAAGCTGTGTTAACTGCCTATGCCATAGTTGATGATCTAAATTAATTTTTGAATATAATTTCCAATGATAACAATATTTTATTCGATCATTTGTGCGAAATTATTGAGTCGAAAATAGCTATTCATGAGTAAAACAACAGAAAAAAATAATTGTGTTTACGCTGTCAAATTTGGTGAATTTTTGCGATCATGACAGTTTTTGCATTCTTTTTGCATTCGTATTTTTGCGCATTCTTTTTGCATGAAAAAAATTATTTTTGCAAACAACTAAGTTTTATTTATATAATTTTAGCAAGTAAAAATATTCTGAACAAATTTTAACTCACTCACGAAAGGTAGCTAAAACTAATATAAAAAGCGCAAGTAAGAGTATTTGAAAAAACCAATTTTTTAAATCTCACTTTGCATTTTCGCCTGAAATTCGAGTTCATTGTTCGAATGACGATAGTATTCGAAGAGCTATAAAATGAAACTATAAAACGCTCATATCGACGTCATATAAAATTTTTCTCCATTATATCCTCTATGAACACTTCCTTGAGGTGAATGCATAAACAATTTTTTCATGCCCCGGAAAATAGGCATAATTAATTAGTGATTTGTATGCATCGGTGTGCATTTATTTCGAGTATCAAAAGTAGAGGTTGTGATGCGTTTTTCAAGGTTATATGCTTAGTGTGCCACCTTGCAATTGTGATCTTTTCCCGCATAGCGGTTATTCATTGCGTTAGTCTATGCATACAATTGCACATTGTAATTGAAAATTATGCACTCGCGCAGAATCATCATTGTCCTTCGATACAAGCACTCGTGCACTATTACCCTTTTCTAATGGAAAAGTCGATGTCTTTTTAAAACGTATTTTTTACCTTTGTCATTTCTTTAGATTTTTTCTACTCCATTTTTAGATCACTTTCTTTTTTTCAAATTTTGCTTTTTTTCTAGTCCTGAAATATTTGTTTGCTGTTGGAAAATTTTTAATAGCTACACCATGTTATACTATGCAGCAAGTATTACGATAACATATTGCTACGGTTTACGCACAAATATAATGCAAATTCAACGAAAACCATTACAACGGAGGAGAAACCGAGTTATTACAAACACAAATTTCTGAAAAATTGTAGATCGGTTTCAATTTTTTAAGCTATTTTCTTAAATTCGGGTTCGGCATGCCCCAAAATTATGCCGATATGGGCATGATACTTTTCTATGAGTTATGATTTGAATTTTGTAGAGATAAAAAATTAGACCAAAATCGAACCGCTAATTTTTTTGGCTCAATTTCCTGAGGACAGCCAACAAATTTTTTGGAGCAAATAGGTATAGAAATGCCCGACTGGGAAGGCGAAACAGTGCAATGGTTACTGATATCAATTTATTGTGGTGCCACATCTTGGCAATGTCTCTAGTACCCTTCTTTTCCTCTTGTCTGTCCCCTCAATCCCTTCCTTTTCTTCCCTTCCCTCATACTGCAGGGAACGCAGCAAATGCGGAACCAATGGAAAACTTGCATGTATAATTTCTTAATTTCGTTTAATTGAATTCGATGAAACATGTGAATAGCTTCAGCGTAACCTTGAATTTTGGACTTTCTGATTATCTCGTTCACTTGTCGCCGTTTTCTCATACAGAACCAAACAAGAAGCGTATTGATCATTTTAAATGAGTTTCATTGCTGAAAAAAATGGATCTGTCATTAATAAGTTTTTTTTTTCTCATTTTAGAGAGAAGACGTCAATGTACGTAATGAATAATGAAATAAATGAAAGCTTAACATGGGAGGTGAGGCGTTCGATAAATAGGAGAGTGAATTATATTGGAATCGAGATCCATTTGATATCACCAAATCTCTTAGGAAACTCCATTAGAACGGGGAAAAAAATTGTTGAAGGAATCAATTCAAATTTTTCTTTGCCATTTTTTATCGACCTAATAAAACTTTTAAGGAATTTCATAGACAAATTAATTTTTTTCGATTTGAAATATTTATCTATAATATTGGCAATTTTTCCATATTTAAGAAAATTCAATGCAAGAGGTCAATCACTTAATTCATTTTGTCTATAATGTGAAATGTATTAGTAATGCTAGTTTTCGAAAGTGTTGTATTAGTCGTCGATGCATAAATTACTTGTCAAAGTTTGGTTAGCGATCTTTCGCTTGGTTGATAGAGGAGACATATGAAGCGTAATATACATTTATGAGCAATATGGGGCATAATGGGGGGTGATACTTGTGATCAAGCAATAGAGAGGAAAGGGGATCGATCAACAAGCTAATATGATGAGATCCACTTGCACACCTTAGTCTATATTGTTCTTTATGGACAATAATAGTGGAAGCATACATCAAAGTAATAATCGAAAGTGCTTATTGATGGAGAGCATAGAAATTGGGTGACGAGAATTGCATTGGAAATGGGGAAATATTGTGCGGATACTCTTTTATACGCTTGCAGTGAATCGCTCACATTCAATAAACTCATTGCTTGCGCTCTCTAAATAAGATGAATTATTGAGAAGATCGCAATAAGAGCGTTATGCTCTCTCTTGCATATTCACTCGATACGCGTATACGATAGATATTTATTAGATGGATATTCGAATATATTTGATCATCTGTAAGCATTATATATGTAAGATGCTATCGACACTACTATTAGCATCATTTGTGATACCAGAAGCCAAAGTAGTTGTAATGTTTTTTTTTTTTCAGAAATAATTTCTACATGTTAAGTTCACTCTTATCGTAAACGTCAGCAAATTATGGACATGATGAGATTACCGTACATCGATTCAGAAAATACGATATAGAATTCATGCAATTAGCTGAATGCGAATTTATATAATGATTAGTGCTAAAGCTGAGGTGATTAGGTTTGGGGTTTATTTCAGTTAATTTTTTCTTCTAAGATTCTATTAAAGAATTCAGAGAAAAGGCAATATATATTTCTAAAGTTGCTGTCATTCTCTAAGCATTATGATATGGGAAATTAAGGAAAATTGTTGAAAGTTTTGTTTGTTGATTTGCCAATAGAAATTTTTCCGAATCTATAAAGGATTTTTTTTAATTTTAGGGCACTTCATAGAAATTGCAAATAAGAACGAAACAGAGGGAGAATATTTTTGATTATGGTAGCTTTTAAAAACAAGAAAGAGGGAATTTTGTTTTTTGTTTAAATTTCAAAAATACTTAGAAAGTTGATAGCAATCTCTCAAAGGAATCTCTCATGAAAATATTCCGATTCCTCCAAAGATTGCATAATGCTTTTTCATAAGAATGTTAGGGTGAAGATTTTTTTGCAAGCAAAGAAAAAAAAACAAGAAATATTTTTGAATATATCAAAAATTTTTTTTTTTTGGAAAAGTTGACGATAGAAAAGTTGGCAACACGGATTTTTATTGCCAGTCACGGATCGAATTTGTCTTAAATACTGTCTGAAGTCAACACTGTTCAAAAATGGCGCACAGATTTTTGTGACTATTGATTAATCCAGAGAATTTCTTTCTCATTGCATAAAAATGTGATGGATATTCTCCGTATTTGCTTACAAATATTAGTAAAAGCTTTTGATAGTGAGTGGGCGTTGAAGATTAGATTAATTCGTCGTTGGTCCCGCTTTTACTATTGCTCCATCTAATTAGTCAGATTTCTTTTTTTGGGACTTTTTTAAACGAACATTATTTAGCATATGCTTCTTCTTTTGCCTTCAAGCGATAACATAGCTCTTCAACTAATACCATAAATATTATTTTTGCATTTAAAATTCCTTGTTATTATTTGTAATCAATGTCGAGTAAAGTGCGGCTTTTTTTCTGCATAGAAATTGCCTATCAACAAAAATTTACTCATTGACATCTCCGCCTTCCTGTAAATTGTTTCATAAAGTGTTCAAATTCTCTAAAAAAATGTTGCCATTATTCAGTAACTACCATAGGGTGGTAAGTAATTGCTTATTTCTATGAGCAAAGGAAATTAATGCTACGAGCAATAGATCATGTCATTCAAAGAAAAGACTATCCATTGCTTTGCAATTCAATAATTGTGTGGTTTAATTACTTGCCTGCTACATTATCAGAGAACATCACTAATATGACTTGAAAGTAAGGAATTTTGAGAGTGACAGTAGGCTTGATAAATTGCAAAGTTGAAAATCCGGGAGGGGGGTTGAGAATGTCGATGCGTTTCTTTTGCCTGTCGGAAAATTAAAGGGTTTCGAGGAGGATATACCATTTTTATAGTCTTTTATGAGAGAGAGGGCGTCGATATTTAATACTAATATTCAGCGTATTTAGTATAACTGGTACTGAAAGTTCCTCATTTTTAGCAGGAATCAGAGCCTAAAATTTACATCTATTTATAAGAAGGATCGGCTTGAATGAAGGATTCTGCAAATATTATTGCCTAGTTGAGCTTTTTACGATTTAGTATGCAGCTCTCTAAAGAAACGTTTCCTACTCTAATAGATAACAACAATTTTCACACCGCAATTCGAATTTTATGTTCATACAATCTTATGATTTCGTCTAAACACTATACGTTTCAATGTGTATTGCTTAGATGAGCAATCGTCGGGCTCTTTGAACAACGTTGCAACCGTTTATCTGATTTGATCACTAGTTGAACGCTAACATTCAGAAGCACAACCATTATATCATTTATGAGATTTTTTTTGCAATTGCCAACAAATAAAAAAAAGTTGTTTTTTTATGAACTGAAAATATTTGATAAATTTTGAAAAGATAGCCGGTTCTTTATTGTACTTAGCACCTCAACATGCAATATAGGTATGCAAATTTGCATACCTATATTCTGATCTTTTTTTTTATGGATCGCACTAATCATTTCGTTGATGAATTCGCTGTCTTGTGAATGATTGTAGTCTATCCTTAGTTTGTAGGAAAAAAAGATTACCATGGTTTCAATAAAACCCTTGATAAAAGCGTTCTTTCTATTTTGAAAGCGTTCACTCGAAAATCTTAAACAGAGATCGTTCTCGTCTCTTGTAAATCTTAAGAGCTAAATTT
The DNA here is from genome assembly GCA_037389465.1 of Baylisascaris procyonis. Lineage (NCBI taxonomy): Eukaryota > Metazoa > Nematoda > Chromadorea > Rhabditida > Ascarididae > Baylisascaris > Baylisascaris procyonis. Next base: position 2,267,633 of record JAZARR010000250.1, read on the forward strand.
GAATTATATATCTCATTTATTCTTACATTGCTATTAAGACTAGAGGAAATGTCAATAAGGCGTATGCATCCAAATATATTAAATTTCTTAATTCTGATATATTACTTTACAAATTTAAAAAAGAATCATATTTCAACTTCAAGAATAGTTTTATCGTAAATATTTTTTACCACTTCGACTTCGTTGAGATTGGGAAAGCATTGCGTCGTAAGAGAGCTTCTAGGCATTAGCTACACTAAACTTCTGGGTACTACTAGAAGTGACCTACCCCCTAGATCAACCAATACTGTGTTATCATCGTGGCAACATTGCTGTAGTTGTATTTCGCAGCGTTATTCATCTCTACTCTGTTCGTAGCGAGATAATCGATATGTCAATGTGTCCTTCTTATGTATGTTTCAATCTTTTTCATGTGAAAATCATGTTTTTTTTCGCAGTTATATTAAAAGACTTTTAGCTTTCTTCTCCTGTAGTAATTGTTAGCAGCGCCTTTTTTTCATATTCGTTTCTGATGTTGCATTTGTTTATGCTGATTTCGATTTATTTTCCCCTCTCTTCGGCACTTTTGCAGTTTAAATTCAACGTAAACAATAAAATGTATTGCATTAGCTTATAGCATCAAGCAAAATGCTCTAAAAGCTTGAAGATGAAGTTGAAAACAGTAACAATGATGGGCTCGAATGGTGAGATGAATGATAGATGATGTTGTCATTGCTGATGCACAATGTAGTGACAGCCGTTTGCTGTGTTTGCGCAAACGACATCACAATGTCGTCGCTATTCATTCTTACCGTAACTTAGTGCGGCGCTCTCTATTCATCTAATCGTAAGATGATGTAAAGCAGTTTATTACTCCATTGCGATTTTCCATTCCACATTGCTATGAATAAGTAGTAAAGGAGTTTATTTATCGATAATTTCAAATGAAATATTTCCAGAAGCATCTAAAAATATGCTCTCTAAGCTGCAATAATAGTTACTTAAGTTTACATTCCAAGAATATCCGCAACCATTTCTGCATTTCAATAATTCCGCATATTCTTGGTCCACTCCTATGTGATTATAATTGTCCATCAAAGTATGTGTTTGTTTTCACATTTCACTAATTTTATATGATTTCTTTTGTTGCCGCTTAAAGTTTGATTCTTCATTAACAACAAAAAGTAATTACGTTCAACTAAAAACAAACTATTCTTATAAATGTTTTTGATTATACTCGTATATTCTATGAGGCAATTCAATGTGATATACTCCAGTTGAAAGCTTCAACTCTATCGCTTCACAAATCTTATCGTAAATTGTGCAGTTTCTAGCCTGTTTAATTGCTCTTAACCTTATCCAGTGATCAAAGTAGTGTCATCATCTCTCAACTGTAGATCCCCATCATCTCTCAATAACAAAACTTCTTTTCATCTAGTTGTTATTCGATGATACGTTAATCGTACACGATAAAACTAGTATGTAGAGCGGAAAAGCTGGTGATTAAGTAGATCATTGTATTCTTATAACGGGAACTGGATCTAAATTTACCACAAACTAGGCGATGAACTACTTTTATCGGTGGTAAATCGTTGAAATAATTGCATATATCTGTGCGCATAGATATTATTGCATGAGATTTCAAGTTAGTGAGCGAGCATATTGAACAATTCACCGCAACACTGCTAAACGCCAACAGATTGTCATATACTCGACAGTTTACTTCGATAATATGACGTTAATCACCATCATAGATTCAACTAGGCTGTCTAATGGCCACGCATCAACCGGATCTCATTTTCGATTTTGCGTTGCATCCGTTGTACTGATCTGCAATTGCTGTTTTCTAGAGCGAATGCATACAAATACACCTAATCTACCTATCCAGTTCAGCAATTCTTTTAGATTCTCTCTCTTTTACTTTCTATCGTACACTGGTTTGAAAAGATGCGAGTTTAGCATAAAATAGACACGCTGTAGAACTGTAACGAAGCCTATCCCACATATAGGGAGAGGGCAAGGGAACGTTAGGCGACAGACAGCTTTACCGTAAATTAGAAGTTCTTGATTTTATTTTCCTCATCTCTGCACTCTCTTTTTCTGCCAATGTTTTTCTTTCACTTCTATTCTCATCTATAATGCACATTGTTCGGGGCATGGTGCAAGTGGAGGATGACTAGATGTTTGTGCTAGATTGTTGCTGTTTGAGAGCTCAGATGCTATTAACATTGAAAGTGGAGCCATGAAAGCTGTGCATGAAGGGGATTCAGTGCTGACTACATTTAGCTGATAGTTTATCATATTTGTTTGTCTCTCTAGTCTATTCCAGTCCACTTAGTTTTTCATCTATTCTCTAGTCAGCAAACTTACGCAATTTTCCTGGATCCTATTATTTCAGTATTCGTGTATAAGAGAAGTAGATTAGTTCGTATTGGGTCTTTAAGAGCGTAGTTGGCGTCCCTTCCCCGTTGTCAACTCTCTTTCCTTCCTTCATCCGTTGATGGGGAGGAGGTTTTCCTCTTTTTGCTTTTCCTTTTTTATCATCTGTTATCATTTATCGTTTCTCTATCTCTTTATCATTCACACAGCTTTGTTATTTTTTCCTCTTCACCACATCTCTTCCTATCACTGTAATTTCTAATCAATGTCTATTTAATTATCGAGATTAGGAAGCGAAAGGTGATTTTACAAGAAGATTTATTTATATATAAGAGAGCAGTGAAATAGCTGACGAGGTCAAACTTCTTATTTCGCCTTGAAGCGATTCTGAGTAGTCTAGTTACCGTTCTGGATCAATGAGGAGACGATCGAAAGGAATAAGGAAACTTCTTCCTTCTAGAAGCTTCTTCGATGCTTTTTCCTTTCCGTTCTTCTCTCGCACCTTCCTGCCCCACAGTATACCAACTCTAAATAGGGCACTTTCATAGATTTGCGAGCATGTCTTGCTATATGAGACGACCGTTGTAGCGCTAAATTGTAGCGACTTGTCAACAGTAACGCACAGCTAATTACAGAGCGAATGTGAACAAAAGCGTGAATCGTATCGCAGTGAATAAACGTTAATTGACTATCCAAATAGATGCACAATCCAACACATAATTCACTCATTCTCAAGGCTAAATATTCTATTATGTTTGCTTCTTCATGCGAGCAAAAAAAAAAATTTACACTTTAGAGATTTGGAAAAGATTTCTTCTATAAAGCTGTTTCTTTTTATTGTGAATAAAAATCTTCTAGAAAAATTGTTTTCCTTAGCAACTAAAGTTGATTGATCATTTTTGTTATTTTTTCTTAAATTAACTTGTGAATAGCCGACGAGTTCATCATTATTTATTTACAAATAGATGAGGAAGTTTTTTTAAAATATCATTGCTTTATCGATTGAATCATTGAGGAAACCTCAAGTAAGCGATATTCTCTTTGAAAACTGTTATGTTTATAAAATAAATTAATCTTTTTTTTTGGGACGAATCTGAACTTGCTGAATTCTTCGTTTAATAATAATAACAATAATAATAGTAACTATTTGATTGGATTGCAAAAGTAGAAAGATTTGAAGAGATAAAAATAATTTGGCAAATTAATCAAACAAAAGTGGTATCCACTAAAGGCTGCTACCTCTAAGCGCTCGAAAACTTTTCGATCGTCTTGCTGAACCTACTGTGGCCTAATGATGGATCCTGAACTTTTGATCCGCTACTTTTATACATTTGTCGGGTTCTTTATTTTAATTTCATCTGGAGTTTATTTATTGCAGGGGATGAGTTTTAGAGATTTATATGTGCTGCGTAAACTGACATATACTTATTTGATTATACCAGCCAGCTAGCTGCCTTTTTTTATCATTCAGAACTTATATATTGCAACCTAGGCTGCACACACAATCCTTCAAGTATTCAAACCCAACTCGATGGTTTATCCAATAAGAAATTCTATGCACTTCCTCGCTCTCCTTTCTATTGTTTTGCTTCTCTCAAATTCTTTAGAGTATCAGAGAAAAGAATGCTAACAGCTTATACATACGGAGGTGGATTTGATTTCTCTACACGAGGTTTCCCCTATAACATCTGTCATATTGGCTCAACACAAAGGTCGTTTTCATCGCTTCTCCACACATCCTAAAGCATCGTCATTTTCTGAATGAAGCAAATGCGAAGAGCATCAATGTGGCTGGTACGATTATATTTTTGTAGTTGAGCCACTCAAGCCAACCGCCTGTCTAAACACACATCAATACTGCACTTCCTTATGAAATCGATCAGTTGTGCAAATCCTTCACCGAAAAATCATTTTGCAGTCACTTTCCGTGTGTTACATTGGATGTACCGATGCTTTCAATACATGAATTGACCGATTACAGTGAAATATAGCAACAGAAAATGCAATGACCTAAAAGTTTATTGCTATAAACTTGAGATAGTGAATGATAATCTATGATAATGATAATGATAATCATATTCGTTCGAAAATGTTATTGCATAATGCACTCTATAAAGTTAAGAGGCGTTTCTTTTGAATTTAGTGCGATTAGGTCAGCTAATATCTATTTAATTTTATAGGGCTGATGAGCATGTCCAATTTTTTAATCGTTGAAATTAAATGATAAAAAAAAAATTTCTTTGTGATCTATCAAAAGCAAATGTGAAAATTTTTTCCTCGCAGCGCCAAAATTCGCATATTATCCCTGCAAATGGTATAAATTCTTCTGAAAACTTTTTTTTCTTATTTCAGCATACTTTTAATCTAATTCTCACTAAGAGCGCTCAAATTATTCCTTCGATGAGATAATGGTGGATTGTCTGTTACTTCTAATTTTCGAGCATGAAAATTATGAAGGAACCATTCTCTCTCAATCCTATCCCTGTCCGGCGCTTGTGACTTGGACTTAAATTTCTTTTTAGAAGGGTACGCTGTTCCGGGATAGAAAGTACTGTGCAATTAGTTAGGATGATTTCACTGTAGTTAGTATTGACTTAATTTTCATAATCCTTTGGCAGCATCTCACCGTAACGCGTTATGTCTATTGTGCTCGTACTCTCCAACTGTATTTTCTGCGAAAGTAAAAATATTTACAATTGGGGGAACGTGGAAATCCTCTTCTTCTCGCAAACAACATTCCTGAAGTTATTTCTTTTCCTTAACGAATTTACTATTATTTGATAGGCCGCAAAGGCGATCGATCAAAATTTTTTAGCATTTCTCTAATTGCTTACTTTTGAGCGCAAATAAAAAATGGATCACATTGGAAGAATTATATTGCGCTGATCCACATATAGAGGCATATAATGACGTTGCATGAAATAATGATGAATGTATGTTGAAGTGAGAGGAATAGAGGATATTATCATGAGGTCAACGCTACTCTTTCTATCGATGAGAATTGTGAACTGCGAGGAACATCGCTCTTTTTAGCGAAATGCTCCTCATCGAAATTGATCTCCATTTGATTGATAATAGAACATGAAATCGTACCGGAAATGGCGGCACAATGCGCTAGCGCGTAACGAAAGCATTACCTCTGAAAGGATTGAGCCGATAGATCGATCGTTAATGATATATGCACTCAATTATAATCCATGAAGTTCATGACCTATCCTCCTCAGCGGCCTCTTCACTTTGGCGATTACAACAAGAATCATTAATATGCATATCTACGCAGTATTGTACACTATTAAGAGTGCTTCCGGTGAATGTACTTTAGTGATTCTCAAAACCTCTTATGCAAATTATTTTACATTGTCGCATAAAGTGTTGGTTGATATTGGATGTGAACAAAAGTGCATGTGAAACGTTCGTAAAGAAGCGAGAAATGAGATAAGATGTTTTGCATTCATCGAATATTAGAAGAGATATTGAGATGCGTTAAAATTCAGTATAATTTTTGGCGATTTCATGTGATATTCATGAGTGTCATTTAAAAAACAACCACAATTTTAGAAGGATGTAATTTTAACATCCAATCAAGTTTTATTTCAGCACCTTCCATGGAGTGATCTTACAATGCTTCAGCCTCTAAACGAATATTTTAGCAGCTCTACAACTGTTTTAACGAATAGTTGCATTGTTTAGTTATTTTTGGCTAACGGTTGTTGTTTTTCGCAACGACTAAAAAAGAAAGGCTTATTTTTTCATACTGTGAAAGATGTTAAAAAACGAGAATGGAAGATCACTAATAAAAATATAGAAATCACTTATAAAAATATAGAAAATATAAATTATGAATTTTATTTCAGCTAAAACTTTGCTTCTTTTACTAGTTATCTATGAATAAATAAACAAACGAATAAAAAACAACGTAATTGAATGCGCAAGTTATTTGCAAATGCAATTGAGGACTATTTCAATAGATATCATAAAAAATGTTACCTTGGAAACGAAACTCATCTCCCTTAAGGTATATCTTCCTCATCAATATATCTCTAAGATATTTCTATCCCTCACAGTTTGTTTTGAATTCGTTAACGTTTTATCTCTTCTGTTTTCAATTATTTTTTTTTTCATTTATGGCATTTTTGAGTGATATCTTTTACTTATTTTACATCCTTCCTTATATTTGATAAATTTATTCTTTGCTTTCAAATTTAGTCGATAAGAGTCTTTTACTTGGACTAATTAGGCAGCATACGTAAGACTAGAACTAAGGAAGAGGATTCAAGTGATGAAAAATTATTAAAATCTATGCAAAAATAGAAGTTGTAGTGGGATCGATATGAAATGATCATAACATTATCACTGATATCAATCGATCACAATAGTATTTCTATGCTTTGCGAATCAATGTTGCAAGCACTTCTGTATATCTGAGTATCTCTGCAATCGGCATACTGAAAAGTGATGCATATTTCTGCACTGATAATCTGCAATATGCTTCAAATCCATTGAGCAAGTGCGTAATGTTTCAAACTGGTAGCGTTCTTTTAGTGGTAAAAATTAAGAAAGGCATTATATTTTCAAGCTATCGGTAGCATTATTTAATCGCAGTAATTGATTGCCTGTTGCAATAGTAAAGTAATCCATTTCTAAAAAAGTTGAACACTCCTAGAAGATATTCACATTTAAACAATGATGGAGGAAAGATTGCAGCAGATCGTGTTGTATTATAAGTAGAAGTTTTCTTTTGAAACTGAATATAGAGAAAATTTCCCGGAATTTTAATTATAAAAAATTCAAAATTCAAGCACATTGACTGAATTTCAATGTCTTCAAGTGATTCTCTTGAACACGTACTCTTCATGACATCTTATTGAAAAATTTTAAAAGTGCACTAATTTTAAAGACCTAAAGAAGTGGCATTTCTCATTCCCGTCATCCTTAGCGCAGAATTTTTCTGCAAAGAGGTTTTTCAAACTTTCTTTTACTTATCGTCGGATCTTAGTCGCATCTTTCAAAATTTCATTTTCATGTGGCGTTAATCTTGGTGTATAAAAATTTCGTTCCTTTCTTACCTTTGCTGATAGTCCCTTGAAGGTATATGAATTTTCAATTCTTGAAGATATGCGTAAATGCTTGAAAACAGTGGCTATATCACACCACGGGACAATATTCCGCCCTAAAAGCATTTTTAGCGCATCCCTCACTGAGGCGCTAAATGCGCTGAAACGCAAACACCACCACACAACAGTTTCTCTAATTGGCGTCTGCGTTTCCGTTATCCGTGGAGGACACACTTATTTACAGTAACGCAGTCATACGTATTCATAGTTACTGTATCTGTAAAAAGTTCAAGGATACATAATGATGCACACTAAGTGGCTGGCACGATGTATTACCGTTAACCTCATTGAGTGGTTAGCATGGCGCTAACAAAGAATATGCAAGTTACGAGATCCATTTTCAATAATAGAACTACTGCAACAAATGAATTACAATTAAGCTAGAAATATTTTGGTGGCCGTAGGACAAATATAGGACACTGTGGTAATTAAGATCATCTGGTCCCTCCTTAAATCCTTCAAAATTACCACTAAATAGAACGATATCTACAAAAACGTTGTAGCAACCGAAGCGGTTTCTCTATAGGCAAAACCTGATTGTTCTATCTTTGCACATGAAAACCACTAAAAGATTCCATCAATATGCATCCATATAATCCTTCCAAATGATCAATATTGCTAAATGGCGCATGCAAAGCAATTTATTGTTGCGAGTGACCATAGAGCTAAATAAACCACACAAAAGAGGCTATCAAGATTGGGGATTTCCGGAAATATTCACGGGGCCACTAGGTCGATGCGATGCGGTGACGCGATCTAAGGTTGTGTAATTGTGGGTTATCGTTGTGTCGGCTATTGTAAATGAAAGCCGAAGCGCGTCGTCCCTTGGGATGATGCGCGATTGTGAGCCCATCATCGCTTCGTATCCATACATCCAATTGCATAACATCAACCCTTAAATCAACTCGCTTCCAACTATGTTGTTTTCTTTCTTTTCCTATCGCATCCAATTATGCTTTTCACCTTTCGTACACATCCGCTGCATAGTAAGGAAGTCATTCTTGTCATAGCTTTCTTCTATACCCCAATTTATTTGAAATATTTAAATGAGTCTTCTGCATGAAATCTACATCGAAATTAACCATTGACACTTATCTATTTCTATCGGGGTCAATCTATTAGCAATGAAATGTTCCTCTCTTACCATTTTTTCTTCAATGTAAAATCTGAAATAAAATCTTCCTTTGTTATTTCACCCTGAAAAAGGCAGATTACCTTTATTTTACCCTAGAAATAGCCTCTCATGTTTTTCCGAATGTAGCGTTTTTGTTGACAGTGTATTCGATGCATAAACCTCGACAAAGTATGCCTAATGATTGTTAATAATTATATGAATGCACCATCGAATTTAACAGAAATATATTCGCTGAATATTACAGCCAAAAAGCTTCATTCTCGAAGTTGATGGCGAACGCTTTCCTGAGGCTAGTTGAACAACTCATAGTTGACATCATTTCATTAGTGCAATCTTCACGATTGATTCTAAATAAGGAATTGGTCTTACTTTTATTTTTGCAAAGCAAAACGGTCATTTGTTCTTTTTTTTTTACTTTTTTTGCCTATACGCATATTTTTTAGCATAGGCTGCTTTCAAAATATTTCCATCGGGGGATTTAATTTCTCTTGCATAGGCAATTTATGAGATTTTTTGATTTCGATTTTAGATTAATATTCGTTTAAATCTAATTGGATGAAATTTTAGTTATTTCATAGAAAAGAAATGCTGAAAAATGGAAACATTGACGAAAGTAATAACGCTGATATATAGATTTGTCGAATGCCTACGGCTAAATATTAATATAATATGAAGATGAGAAGTTTGATATAAGAAAATGTATCTTGAACAATGCCGGAAAGATATGTTATGAAGATTTGAAGAAGGGAGGAAAGGGGAAGGGGGAGAAAATTTGACTTTGGGTAACAATTTGAGCTCTAGCATCTTTTGTGCTTGAGGCGCCCCAACTCGATGATCATATTTCAATTTTCATCGAAATCTCTTGCGATCTTCTTCGAATAAACCTTCTAATGAGTACTAGCTAGTGCTGTTATGCCTCGAAAGTAGCGTCATTTTTCAAGAGCTGCTCGTTATAGGCTTAAAGATTAAGCAGAGAATTCATGAGAAATCAACAATGATTTCACACTGCTCAATTCACCGCTATCAAAATAGAAAAGAAAGGTGCAATAGCATTTCTCTTTTTCCACTTTAGTTATTTTTTAATTCAGTTATTTATGTTGCTACTTTTGTTAATTCTAATAAAATATTAAAAATACTTACTGATTAGAATTACTTTTTATTGCCTAAAGGCAATTCTAGAATGACACCTCACAACATTGGCATCACTATAGTTGCTGCAGCCATTTTTCTATCATTCATTATTAGAGAAGAGAATGCTTCTAAGCCTTTACCTATTCTCCGAACAATTATTTTCTGAATTAACACTTTGCGAATATTTGTCCAATCTAATGGCCAAAAGTGTATATTCAATAGATCATTCAAGAAACCGTTTAGAATGATTTCTAAGAGGCCGTCAGAAGTTAATTAGCGTCTATATCTCTTTCAGATGTTTCATATATTTGGAGAGTAAAACTGTAACGATGTTTCTATGCGATGCGCTTAAGGCGTAAATGTACGTGGGTGCAGCATCGAAAAATGATGCGACTTGTCGTGTGCGTCATGCTCAGCGCCCATTTATGTGCGTTTGGAAATAAGAAAGGCGGCCGTAATTCAGCTTTCTCATCAAGCCACACCATTCGCCGCTATTCCAAATTGCCAGCCAAGTGGCTGTAAACTGTGGCAACGACACACACACACACACACATGCATCCTCCCATAATTATCGCGGCCACCTTCTAAGTAAGCGCAAGACTTATCAACAAATGCTGCTATAGTTTTCAAATGAACGATGGGGGATATTTTCGAAACCAAAAAAAAGACCAACGAAACTCGAAACATATAAAATAATGCTTTCAAATAAGAAATGACTAATTTCTGGTTTTCCAAGATAATTTTTTTCAGGCATGTAACTTTTCAGAAAATATTTTCCTCGCTTAATTGTTTCCTCCACTCATGACTAATACTGAACAGTGAAAAATATCAAATTATGCGTATTGAACATTCTCTGAGGTAATTTTTGATTGTCTGTAAAAATTGCCGCAGAATTAAAATCTACCCGGAGAGAGCAACTTTGAATGTTATTGTTGTGAGCACCGTCCTTTGATCATCCCGATATCACTGAAGAGACTAATGTTCTGCGCAACTTTTCTTAACCCTGTGCCACTAGATTCTATATTTTGTAAAGCCGTAGTCGTTTACCGACAACAGTGTCAGCAACACTTACCAATACCTAATATGATAACGAAAACTATAATATCCTAGAGGTAGCACGATTATGTTAGCAACATGCTTCTCAAGTGATAAACTAAACCCTTGAACAAATGTCTAGTCGTGGCAGTAATGTAATCTACAAGGCGGTGGTTGAGTGCAGAGAGCTCTCTAACGGTTAGCCGCTCTCAAAGAGTAGAGCACAAATGCTTCACACCTGTCCTTAGGTGATCGAAAGAAGCGCGTAGCTCGTTTTGGGTGCAATTAGCAGCGGATAATCTGTTTCCCCTTTGATTTTACCTGAAAGGTCATCCAAGGTCGTTGTGCACGGTCTTCTTGCGGTGTAGCGACGCAATTGGGGATGCGTCGCAATCGTTCATGCGGCTAACGCTTTCTTTGTTTCAACTCGTTTCCTGTGCCGTTCCGTTTGAGGTGCAACATGCGTCCCTAACAAATTGCCCACCTTCCAAAAATCATCGCGATTCATTCACTCCTTTTGTTCATCATTTCTTTCGGCCATATTTTTTGAAGTCTGCCCTCATAATGGAAGAATTATTATAGATTCTATAAGAAAACAAAGGTGCGATAATTAAGAATACAAGAAATTCATATTAGAAATATAGTGTAATTACTGTAGTTTTTAAAGGAGTCGAGAAGTTACCTTCTCCTAAAAACGAGTTGTTTCTCCAATTTGGGACATCTTTAGCTATTTATAGTATCTGCATTGGAATGCTTCAATATTTATCCAAAATATACAAAAAATATTTGCAAGTGGCTTGGATTGTGAATACGAATGCCACTTGCTAGAAACTTAAGAGCATTCCCATTAGTATTTGCACAAACTTAATTCATTAATTTTTCTTTTATAAGGATCTTCGCCTAGTGAGAGTCACTCTGTCAAAAATGATTAGTGGAATATGATTCAAATAGTCCTTGAAGTTGTTCCACTGGTGAACATAAATGCTTCAATACACCGAGTTAAATATGTTCGCATTTCAATTTATTAGCCTTATCTACGCATTATGGCAACACTTTGTCCTTGAGTATCTATCTGTCTATCTAGGAATTCCAACTCGACAAGCACCGAAGATAGAGTTGCGAAATTTAAGAGGGAGTGGGTCGCATTATAGCTATAGAAGAATCTCCTGCCCATAATCCACGTTGATCCTTTAATTTTGGAATAAGTTGAAAACATTGGAATGTGTAAAAAATCCATGCACGTTTCACACCTTTTGGTGACTTAAGGAACCAGCTGGTTGGTCATATGAACACGGCGGAAAAGCGCATGTCGTGATGCTCGTTTTGGTATGCTTCTCAGCTGGTCCATTGTTACTAATATTTTTAGGCAGCTAAAATGTTAGAAAAAATGAATGGCATTAAGAAGGACGAAAATAATTGAGACCATTTGGAGCTATAAATCGAAATTAGATCGTCAAGTTGAACTGCTTATTGCATATAAAGTTAACTTTAAGCACCATAACATGTTGTGTAAGGTGTTAAACGAAAGATGGTCTTAAGAGTGTTAAATATTTGTATAAGACAACACTTGAGGAAATACTCACTCCCCAATGCTGGTAGATCTTTCATTGCTTAATGCAACATCCTTTTATTTGTTGACTTTATTTTAACTCTAACCGTTGTTATCTTTGTACCAACTTTTATTTAAAGGAGTTTGCTGTCGCCTTCAACTACTCACTAAAAATTTCATCCACATTGAGAGATTTATTGAAAATTACGCGATGTCAGGAAGTATTATATGAATATAGCGTTATAGAGATGAGTGAATAGGGAATCGAGCGGGTATTGGACGTAAATCAAAGTGCGGCTAGCGAAGCGTGCCCACCGCTGCTCGGAACGTCCAATTAGGGACGATGAGTATGTCCTGTTTGCACAGTTCCGATCGCTATTATTATTTGTATACTTTCAATACGAATCCACATCTCTATTCTCACTCGTCAAATAACTGTGCTTGTTGATTTTGTCTATTATTAATTTTTGGTGATCCCTCTTTGCATCAAATCAATAAGTCAACAAAAATTTATCGAAATAGATAAAATCGAAGAAAAAATTGAGAGGATTATTGAAATAAGCCAAATGAAAGTGGTAAATAATTAATTAAATTTATAGAAATTAATGACGATATCTTTCTCACATACTACAAACATCAACAGTTTATTCGAAATTTCAGTGTAATTTTTTTTTTTTTTTTTTTTGTGAACAAACTGCTGAATAAAGGATCAGCTTGATGCTTTTAGCGGTTTATTCAGTTGTTTTTATTAGAACAATTGGAGAAAGTCGTGGACGAATAGGCAAGAAAGAAAATTTTTACATCCTATTCATCTAACCAATCACTTCCACAAGCTATCAACAAATTGTAGAGTATGCTCAATAATGCGTACATATTTCAACTAATCCCACCTGTCTACAAATTTTTTTTTATTAGTGAACCAGCGTAAATTATGAACAAGAGGACAAACTGTGGTCTACATTATAGCCGTGTTTCATTGGTTATCGAGTTGAAATTATGCCATGGAAATACAGACATTATATATATATATATATATATATATATATATATATATATATATATATATATATATATATGCATGCGGTCTTGTCACATTAATCTTTGCAATGCATATTTGCAAAGGTACTCGGGGAGATTTTAGACGGCTTTTACCAAAATACGGCAGATTTATTACAAAATAATCTTTATAGATATGTTTGTCATTGAAGAGGACAATTTTTTTAAAGAAACTAAGGCTTACTGGAAGGAAGAAGAACGATTTTGTAGGACTTTATCAAGGAAGTGCTTTAAAGAAGAGATCTTCGCATTTTCTATGATAATCAAAACAGTGAAGAAAATCTCTCATGCAAGCTATACTCTGGTTGAGGCGCGGCTATTTGCTGAAAGGTTTAAATATTTTAAAAGTGAGATATTACCATAGCTCATATATGAGGGGAACATATATATGGAGATGAAATTCCATGCAGTTATATCAAACAAACAAAATTTATACTATGTGCTATGCGCAGTTCGACATTAATTAGGCTCTTTCTCTTAGTTCACGGGTCAAAGAGACGTTATCTGCAACGCAGTATTTGATGCTATTCTACCTGAATTAAAGCGTTAGGAAACATCGATTGAAATCCCCTCTCTCCCTCGCCTATCGCTCCCCTCGCCCGTCTTCTAAATAATTCACTTCTCAAATATCTCTAAAATTTTAGAAAACCTATTGCCCCGAGATGTTCATTCGATGAGATTATTCAAATGAGGCAGTGGAGGACAATTGCTAAATGATGCTATCAGTCGAAATGAGACGAAAGTCGTTCCCAAATTACTACACTGGCGCTTGTAACCAATAAACACTCGATTTTTCAATTCCCCTCGTGAATCAACCAAGCGTAATGGGTATACTGACAACTAAAAAATGTCGCGTGTCTACCGGTATCAGCCATCAAAATTATTGTGCAAGAGGAGTGCTTTTATTGAATGTATAGCCGTAGAAGTGCGCTTTCAGTCATATCCACTTCCGATTGCTTTTATTTGGCCATCATTGCGGTTCATCTTCTTTAAATGCATTCCCCCCATTGTTACTTTAAAACTCTGAACAATCCTAAGCAATAAAGCAGAATAGAAAAGAAGACCGCCATTGTACGCTACACATAACCATTTGCAATAAATCGATCATTCACATCAACAGTGCATAAAACGATTAATGCAAGCAATGCGTAGCGATTGTTACTTACAATAATCTTGAATATTCGACCACAGAAGTTGATGTGATTTATTTTTAAAATCATATTTATCATTTCTTCTCTATAACGTTCGACTCAAAGTCTAAAAAAAAATTCCACTAGTTGTCTTATATTGGTAGATTTTTTCAGTTCTCAAAGCACATAATTGCGTGATGGTGGCACATTTGCTAATGACTTCTCGCACTCATTTTTTTTTTTACAAAAGAGATGAATACTTTTTCGTCTGTTTTCGTAAAATTAAGGAGCATCCAACAAAACGCTCAAAATCATCAAGGAAGCATTAATCTATCATACATATTCAAATTTCAAGCACAGTTAAGCGATAATTATATTCATTACTTTTCTCGATATTCTACGTTTCCATCAAACAACGTCAATATTCATATTTTCACAGAATCGTTGTTGAATTTGTTACGTCTCTATAAATGTTCTATTTATTCGCCGTTGCTCTTATTCGTTAAGTAAGCGCACTTTCATTTCTCTATCCATCTAGAAATTTGCATATTTCGATTTTTTTTCATACTTTATCCTATTGTTCATATTTCCGATTGGTTTTACGATCTAATGATAGGGAGTGAAATAGTTCTATCTAGAAAAATCTATTGAGTGATTAATATTTATTGATCGATTTCATTACTTGTCGGATGCAAAAGTGCGCATTGCATTGCCAGATCATATCATAAAACAGACTGATCCCAATGAGACCTAAGTGCGTCCCATGTAACAAACTAATAGAGAGAGCGCATCTAATTGAAAACCAGTTTTATCCGCCGATTCGATCGTTTTTAAATGGTCTAACAGCAAAGAAAACTGTGACGTTAGATTTGCTTTTTAATATAAGAATCGAAATTGCTATGATCAATTCTGATGAATAGGCATACTTTAAAGTTTCACATGGAAGATTATTGTTGAGGATTTTGCATAATACAAGCAAATTTGAGTAGGCTTCAATATTTACTGAAGATTTTTTATTTCTATTCATTTCGCAGTAATTTTTTTTAGTTCAAATAATTGAACATATCTAAGTTCTAAATCTGAATTTAATCTGTTGAACAGAATAACCAGAACCTTCAAGAATTTGGCCACAATCTATAAAGCTCATAGTCCATCTCTATAGTTGATAGAGGGCGATTGTTGAACGTTCCTGTGCGAAATATGTGTTGACTTTGATTGGTCCAATAATAGAGATTGTCCATTTTATTCTGTGAAATGCTTCTTTTTTTTTAAATACTGAAATACATCATCGAAATAGAACGTCTCATAAATGATATGCACTGGCGAGCCGTTTTAGAATTGTGGAGATTAGTATTATTGCAAAGTGACTATGATTTTCCCATCGTCTATTTCCTAGATACACGAAAGCAAACGTGAGAAAGTTAGCCGTAACTTATGCTCTAAGCTTGAATCATGCATTATAGGTGGAATTCTCTGGGAATGCTCACCTCTATCGTTTTATTGATATCATTTAATGTGCCCGGTCTACTCTGCATAACGCTAATGATTCAATGATGGATACTGTCAATCTCCGCATTTTAATCCATCTCATTATCCCAAGCAAAGATTACGAGGTTCATCCAAAATTGAAATTTTTTGTCTTTCCTCGTAACCACACACCCTTGCCCTTCCTTGATTTGCGACAACAAACTCGCCCTCTCCACCAATGGTCGCAATGGCCTCATTCTTCCTGCCCCTTCCTCGTTACACCTGCTGTTAGGTGGTAATAAAAGATTGGGTTGTTTACGTAACCAAAAACGTTCACCATAGCTGGACGCACTTCTTAAGCCGGCTACGGTAGTGAATCGCAATGTGGAGTGGGCGTGTTGGGCGACATTGTGATGAGGACGCGATGTGAGACTAAGCGGTGTGCACAAAGCGGAACGAAGAAAGAAAGGAAAGCGTTATGTGAAGTTTTGGAGACTAGTGCATTCAACGACGTATTCGTAACACTGTCATCATCGAAGAGGGCACAGAGAAGACGAGAAGAAATACACAAAAACTTGTGCCATTCCACATTCGAAGTTTGCATCAGAGCGAAACGCACCCCAAAAAGATCGATCGTCGTTGCCCAATCGACGACTAAGAAGCAATTCGATGTCGAGGTGCGCGTCGAACTGATGCCCAACCTATGGCCGATCCGTAGCAATCATCTAAATGGTTATTTGCTCGTCATTAATGCACAAGCCAGAGGCGTGCATTAGGGCGTAGCATCAATTTCTAAAGCACACATACCTTTGACTGCGCAAGAGTTGAATGCATGGCTCGAGCCTATTGTGGTTGGCGATAAAACAGATAATCAGAGGTGATAAGAAGTTTGCTACATTGACTGTGACGCATAAATAAAATCCGTTATGTTGGATGAGAATGCGTGTGATTGTGGCGCCCACATGGGGTGATGTTGCCTGACGCTAAGCTTTTGGGGTTCATATGGGGCGGGGCTTTGCCTCTCTTTATAGAGCTTTCAAAGCACATGCACATATACAACACAAACACATAGATCGCACTCATGCAACCTCGCAGATAAGCGATCACTAACGTTTGCATTAGCAACCAAAGACCTGAAAGAAGCTTTAGCAGTTCGGGTCGGGCTAATTGTTTTGGCTGAATATTCTCCGCCTTTCTACTGCTGTAAATGGTCGTGATTTACAAAATGCACTTGCAGAAAGTAATGCATGGAACTTAGAAAATTAAAAAGTTTGAAAGTGATAAGGAAGGAAAAAAATCAAGTGGTAGTTTTGTTCGAGTAAAGGCGATTCGAAAATCTATTTGAAGGGAAATCGACTTCCGAGTGGCGTTTATCTTAAAATATGGAATAAATTATCGGCACAATGATGCATCAATGCGGCAGCATGTTCTCTATTCATCAACAACTTGTTTCTGTTCTCTTACTCGCTCAAAGCACTCCATCCTGAGCTTAATATGTCCAAACTGAGGGAAACGTACTAATTTTCTTCAACCCATAATAATTGTCTACTAAGTAAATCATCATAGCCTTAGTATGCCAGCTCTTAATCGTGGCTATTCTTCAGAGTACAAGAAGGACTATATTGCTACTGTGCATTGGAACAGTTGAGTAATATTCTATGTGCCATAATAGCTCAAGTAGAGCAATAAAAAACATTTTGCTGAACATAAGACCATAATTGGCCTAATGTTACATTAGTAAATACTAGGGATGCAATATTTAACGAGTTTAGTCAGTCAGACTGTACAGAATTCAAGATTTTTAAATGGACCATGTGATATAAAACGGACCAATGTGCTGAAAAAATGACGCATATCTATGGGAGTTTTTTCTAGATCATCTTCTAGATGCTTTCATAGACGACTGTAGAAGAATGCTGATGAGCCCTAAAATCGTAGCCTTAATCGGGTCTTACAAAGTAATTTCTAAGAAAAGGAATGCCCATATTTTGAATCGCTCTTCAGTAATTGAAGGATATCTTATTAATTGCATTTCTATAACAAAGAAAAGATTGTAAACAATGTTTTGATGTGCCTTCCGATGCGTTTAAAATTTTCCAACAGGCTGGGAATGTGACGATGAAAAGGTGGGCGAAAGGCGCTCCATGTAAGGCATTATATGAACCAAGGCGGCCGTCACGCGATAGGCGCATCGCGCTACCGTTTCCCTCGCTGCCTCAAGACGATTGGCGATATGTCTCAAGGAGTGGCATTCGCCAATCGAAGCTCGGCAGCCACACCCATTGCACCGCCTCACTCTACCAACGATCCCACCTCCAGCAGCGATAGTGAGCTTACGTTTCGAAGAGGTAATTGCACATGTGACAGCTCGAACCACATTTTTATAAATCAGTTACCCCTACATTGTGCTATTCAAGACAATATTGAAGATGCTTGTTACACGGGTAGCGCTAATGCCTCAACCAAAACTTCTGAAAAAATTGTGTGTCGATTTGCATAATTTATTTCGAAATAAAATAATTTCATGGTATATTCTTCTCCCCTTATTCAAAACATGCTTTGCGCTCTGTAATTTTCCTCCAGTGAGCACTGATGACATGCATATTTAATAAAACAAATGAAAATACTGCAATCAGTGAATAATTTGTTAGGAATAGAATTGAAGAATTGCACTCAATGCTTTATTAGAATCTAACTGATTGCCAGTTATTTTCTAATATGCCATATCTTGACCTTTTCTTGATTATGGATGAATCGTTTTATAAGTTGAAAATTTATATATTATTATACAAATTTATCGCCGTTCTCTTTCAGCCAACATGTTGTTCTTATAAAAAATATTGCATCATTTCATTGTCGTATGAGTTGTTGATAGCAAAGTCTAGAAGTAGTGCATTTTAGATCGATTCGCTGCGTAATGACGCTGAAACTCGATCTGCTAGCGTAGACACTCGCTACCCTTACTGAAGTCTATGCTTTCAAATAAGTCGTATGTTTACTGCAATAAAATGGGGAAAGGAATCAAAAAGAAGTACCGTTATTAGCTTATGGAATAATCCTGTCGCTATGAAATTGGTTTCTCATTTACGAACGAAAAATTCGTGGAAATTTGGAACAGTTCTCGAAAAATTCACTTTTAAGTTCAATTTTGCTCTTAGGATAGATCAGCAAACTTTCATTTTGCTCTTAGAACAGATCGGCAAACCGCCAAGTAACTGCAATATTGTGCAGAGCTGATTTCTATTGTTGAGTTATCGTTACCAGAGAACGGCCGGTTACGAAACGATATTTGCTTTTATTTTTGTTGTGCTATTACATCGGCAATTGAAAACCATCGGCCACTCATAGTTTTATGCACTTATTTGCGATAAATTTACCCTAAAATTTCTTTATTTTATCTAAAAATTTTTGGTTCAAGTGTGGTGTTTTGCTGTTTATGTGAGGGATGGGCCATTGTTACCGAAGAAGATATAAATGTAAGAGTATCTTCTTGCTTCCTTTATAAGGATTTAAATATGGTGCGATGCTTTAGAGCTCTTTTTGTGGAATATTTGCTATGTAGGCATGTTTTGTGTTATGTTGCATTCAATATTCGAACAGTGGAAGAGATGAGCATCGTTGCATTTATAGCGCATGCAAGAACCACGATGCATTTGTTTGTGCTTCATGTGAAAATATAATATTACCAATAATATAAGTATTTCTCACTCGCATCTCTTTGAACATCGAAAATAGGAAATTATTTTTGGAAATCTTTTTATCATTATTTCTTATCATTATAAGCCGATCAGTGTTATCTTTGGACTTCTATTAGCTCATTAATGTCATGAGAATTGTTATGAAATGAAAACTAAGTCAGCTTTAATTATCACTATCAGTTTCTCCGAGGCATCATTGTCAAATTGTTAGTAAATTGAGGGGATTGATTGGATTCAGCAAATGTCCTAGAAAGATAAAAGATTATGAAAAGGTGGAAAGCAGTGTGGAATCGCAGGCCTTTCTATTACTGTATTTATGCTTTTGATATACGAGAAGAATCTAAAAATTGAAGTAACTCTATATGAACAAAGTTTCTCATCCTATTTTTGGTGTAAAATTTTTCGATTGTGGGACTTTCAAACATGCTTAAATAAATTCGTTAGCTCGAACAACCTTCTCTAAAGATGGGCGAAAAGAAATAATTCCGACCTTACAAAAACAGGTTGTGTATGGAAAAACAGGTAAAACAACAGCTGAGGCAAGAAATTTGCTCATTTTCAAGCATATCGAACAGTGTATACCACTGCTGCATTTTACCAAAGTTTTGTGCACACAAATAACTTAATGACCTCAGCAACTACCTGTCTGCTTTTTTGGCAAACGCTCTACTTCTCTAGATTTCCATGAAAAATTACAGCCCTAATGGTTTTTCCCGCGAGGTTAAATGGTGCATTCGATATGAGCGACGTGGATGTCTCTAAATCTTTCTTTCTTCAGTTGTAGGGATTGTGAAGATTTTAGGGTGCAAATATCGTAATAGTGAATATCTTCCAATCACTAGTAGTCGATCCTCTCAAAATTAGTCTGTACTTTAGCGAAGCAAAACAACTGCCTCATGGATGCTCTCTGATGCTGTGGTTCTACTGAACATCGTCGTCGTATTACAAGTCATTCGTAGTTAGTTTTCTCAGCTGCCTGTTCATGTGCTATGTGTTGCTCGAAAACAGGCAATCAGTTATATGCCATCTAGGTAACAAGATGTTGTCGCATCGCACGCTGCCTAGTGACACCCATAAAGTTGCATAATGCTTAACGATTTGCCTACCATCATCGTTAATGATATCTCTGATGTTATATAGGCTATAAAGGAATTATAATTTAATTCCATTATCTTAAAGAAGTTATTGCTAGCGTTGATGAGGAAGTAAGTATCGTTATGACTTCAAGTATTGATAATAAATGATGTTATTCGCTGAAATAGAGGAAGCCGCAATTCGATGTGAGGTGAAAGAATTTTCGACGATCCGACGAAATTGGGCGCGAGGGGTGGGGCGTAGACATACGTCCGAGAAAAGAATTTCAGCACAAGGGGGGAGGGGCCTAGACGCGCGAGGAAGCCGCACACTTGTGTCTCGTTTTCTCTCACTCCTCCTTCTCAGTATGCTCAGTGGGTCCTTCACAGCGCTCAGTAGCCGTCGCCTTGTGGGCTTACGTGCGGTCCCATCCAACTGCACCCTTAAGGACACGGACGGAGCTACGGTGGCTTTCGTCTACTTCTCGAAATGTTCTTAACAAACGCTCTAGCTCGTATCCTTATTTTGAGTGACCCTCCCTCAAATTGTATGAGTCGTTTTTCATCCATCTATAGATTTCTTTAATCCCACTCCGATTATATTGTATAAAAAAGACTTACCTATTTTTGTATAGCTTTTTTCGAAGGCCAAAGTTAGGATGCAGAGTTTTTGCTTTATTTTCAAGTTGTTTATTTCTACTGATAACTGATTTCCTAACGGATAGCTTCGTAATTTTTATTGGAGGATTTTGCAGTACAATACAATAAATTTCAAAACTTACCGGCTGTATGTTCGCCTATGCACATAAGATTTATCTTTTCAAGCGCTATTCAATGAAAACCATACCATCGTGCAGCGTTGAGCACATCAGTTTACTTTCTCCCAGATTCGTTTATACAGCTTTTAGTTGGTTGCGTTGACTATCGTTAGCAATCGCCACGTCGCTACTCTTCTTGCGCATTGCTACTAAGACTATCCTTTTATAGTATCTATTTAATTTATACGCCTTGTGAAATTATTTATGAAAATGCTTCTCTTCAGATAGCAATCGTCTCATTTCCTTGATATTAAGCTGCGAAATTTGGCTTCCAGTTGTCTGAAACGAAGGAGATATATGGCACTTTCCAAAGAAATCACATAGTACGTCTATTACCACTGATACCTAAGCGTTTTTCCTGACATCTGTTGATGATGCGAAGCGTTTATCTTCGACTTGAGCCTTTCACTTAACACATCGCTGTCCGATACATCGTTCTACTATGGAGAATTAATCTTACGGGCTACCTCAATTATTTATGATAAGCGCACTCCTCAATGGCTGAAGTCCTGTCGTTAGATTTCATTGGTATTTTTCTAGCATAAATTTAATCTCTAGCACAAATTTCCTAGCATAAATTTCTTAAGCTTCAATTTTCTTCTCTTTCAACCTCTAGCATAAATTTCATTAGTAAGTTTCATGCTTAATATGAGTTTATAAGCAATTCCTTGTGATTCTTTCTTTTGGATTTTCTTGCCGATTGTATTATGAGGTTTTATACTCTTGTACTCTTTATATTATATATTCTAAAATGGACCATATTCTTGCTAAGAAATTCATGTATCTCTTGTTTCTTCTTGATCGATGTTTGGAGAATAAAGAAATTTCTATTCGTTTAGATGTAGAGCTTCCACTGATTCAAGCTCTATTCATCGTATTCCACTGTTTCTTCAATAAACTCGGCAAATTTTGTCGTCTTCTTCCTGTACAAAATATTTTGTACCCGGGTGAAGAACTTACTAAACAATTTCCTGAAAAATATTTTTTGCTGCGGAAATTCTGAGAGAGTATTTCTTTTTGACGTCTAAGTTTTCGATTGAATAGCGTGGCTTCTAAGTATAGGCGCAAAAATAATAAGTTCTTTTAAAATATTTAGCAAATAACAATCTTATTAGTGAGTGTTGTGTTTATCAAACAAAAATATCCTTTTTTTTTTTAAATAAAAAATATCATTTCACAGCCATTAGTTTGCATATTTCTTTTCTTTTTATGACAATGTTCCATAGTGAAATATTTCCCATTTTAAGCTTCTATTTTACAAAGCATCCTATAGCTTTGATAAAATTTGGCAATCAGCCAAAAATAATTTCATAATATTAAGCGATTTCCTACTTGTTTTTTTAGAGTTGTTACAGAATCCGGCAAAGATAAATGATAAATCAAAAAAAAAAAAAAATCCCTTTATCCTAAAATATTTTCAGAAATTTTCGATTATTTATTCATAAAGCTCATGTTTTCTTTTCTATAAAATGATAAATATTTGAAATTATATTTAAATAGAAATTTTTCTCAGAGACGATAGTCAAGCAATTTCTCGGTCATCGCATATATCATTGAATCGTTATAAGGAGTGAAAAGTGAATTTCGAAACCTGTTCGATATATTTGGTTGATATGCTTAGCGAAAAGAAGTATTTCACTGAGAGAGTGAGTGTTCATCATCACAATAAGGGGGAATGTATTCGCTTTCGTATGGAAATGATATACACGTAATATGGTATAGAGGATTATAGTGTACTCTTGAAGAGAAGAGCGTAGGCTATATTGGCGCCGATTTGGAAGCGACTTGGTGATATTGGTAGGATGATGCGCATATTTAATGAGTAAGATTAGTGCCATCATAACATCGAACTTATTGCATAAGATTGCTATACCTCTGCAACTCTATGATGAACACTATGAGAAAACACTCAACACTTTATGATGTGATGCAAAACAAAAACGGAAGCTATGAAAGACAATAGTGAATGAAATCTTTATGATTATATTTTTCACATATCTATGCACTTTTAGATTATCAAAGAACTGTTACACATATAAGTGATCATGAAACAATTTAGCATAATTCACAAATGGTTTTAATGCATCATATGCTCAAAAACTATGAATAACTGACATATACATGGAATAACGATAAAATACATTTAAAATAGTCTCTAGTAAATATGTAAATGGAAATATTAAATGGGGAATCTTGAAAGATATTTAAAGGAATATATTGATGAGAAAAATTTCTATTGAATTGTTTTAGTTGTTCACATCGTTGCTGATTGCTTATTGATATTCTCGGCGAAAAGGAAGTCAAAACGGCAAAAGAAACGTCTTCTTTTGCAATTAAATGTGTCTGGGCGTCCTATCTTTTAGTTTTCTGCTGTGTTTGAACACTCCATATCAGCGCATTATTGTTTTACAAAGTTGTCACATCGTTTCTGGCTGCGTGGTTCATTGAAATATTTTTCTGCTCAATCCAGTATGTATCCAATAGAGATTAAATGCAAAATTTCAGGCATAATATGCAAATAACGCATTTCTAGTTGAATATTCAGATAAAATTCAATGCTTCATCTTACACATCAAATATCTGAAAGTACCTGAAAATGTTATTTAATACATCAAATCTTCAAATATGAAAGTTTCTATTGCAAAGGATCACTCGTTTTTGAAGTAATGAATTATTACATAAATTTATTTTTTGCTGCTATATAAAGAAGCAAAGACCAGAGCACATCTATACTGCAAAGCGCAACTGTAGTACACACGTTGTTGTCGCGTTTTCGATAGCACTGAGTCAAAAGAAACTGCTAACGCAGATCAAATATAGCACCGTAAATAGAAATTGTGATACTGCAATAGGTGTAACCTTCGACAAGTTTAGCCTTTATTTATCACTCATTAGCGAACTTCAATGATCGCAGATGATTGTTCCACTGTTCCTTTTTTTGCCTTGTTTTTCTTCCAAATGTGTTCTCAAAAAAGAACTAGCCATTGAGAAGCGAAATATTCTATAAGTTGAAGCAACCATCAAATAAAACCGAAGGCAATACTTCGGTAGCGTGTAAGAATCGTAATAAGGCATGAAAGATAGGCGAGGAGGAAGTTGGCAGTCGCCACAGTTCATCCAAAATATAATTTGGTGTTATTGACGCGTTGCCTAGTATCTGATTAGTTCTGTACGGTTCATTCAACATGTTCTGTATTTGTATGTAAAGATATGATTTTGCCGTTGATCTAACGGTAGCCTATGCAACAATTTAGAAAGTTGGAAAAAATACAGCACAAGATATTTCAGGAATGGTTGAGCTGAGAGGAATATAGCAGCGAACTTTATTTGTTGTCAAAGCACCGAAATTTTGTTTTTTGAGATGCAATTTTTAAGTAACAACTCTTTTCCAACAAATTACAGACACACATTATGCATCCTTGTTGTAGGGTAATAACGTCATGTTATTTTTTGTATTGCTTGAGCAATTATTTAAGGGATGAAGTAAAAACCAAGTTCATCCTTGCATCGGTATTCGAGATAGCTAGCACGAATGCAAGAGGCTCCGTGTTTGGAGAGTTATACGAAGTCGAACAGATAAACATATTCTCAACATGAAATTTTGGAAGAACTCGAGGAAGTGAAATTATTGTGCACCGTTATGTTTATCGTTACGCTCTGATTTGTCCACCACTCGCATGCGTGAGGGATGAGCATAGCGTACTGCGTCTGAATACGTGACGTTCGCTTCTTGGCATCTTTGTCGCTTGATCACACCACTTTCAGAATTCGCTCGCGTACGCTTCACTATATTGCCAATGAATCGTACCATAATGTAATAGTCGACTTACTTCGGCTTCATTGCAGAGATCGCTGTGCTGTTAATGTCCGCTGGAGGTGCACTTCCACAGCACCTGAGTAGTCCATTCAATCAGTTCGCAGCTCTCACCCCGTTCACGCACGTTCCGCCTTTCCAGGCCCCCACTTCCCCACAGCGTATCAAATTCAAGCGCTCGAGGCAACGCGTCGACGCCGGAGAACCGCGTAATTCCTATCAGGTTTTTTTTTAGCGTATCTGATTTTATACTAGCACTTTTGATAATCTAGCGTTGAATTCATCGTTTGACTGTCCCTCGAAAATTCTTACCTTTTTCCCGCCAGCTATTACTTTTTCAGTGATTCTGTTGATGTATTTAGCACTGTTCCGACTGCATATCTACATAGGTGCTTAACAATCATTCGAACTTGCACTTTCGACCAAATGGGATAGGAAATAGATTTTGAGTACAATAGTTTGATTGCCTTTCATTCATCTCATTTTAGTTGAAACTTATCTCTAATATTTGCTATCGACTGTTCTTGAAAAAAAAAAATCAGGCTGTTTGTAGTAGATCGAATTTGCTTCATGCTGTTTGTGAATATCTGCTTGCGAGATTAAAAAACTGTTGCGAACTCCTAGCGAAGCGCACCATGACTCTACTTAATGCACTTCTATATGTTATTAGGAGTTATAGGTTGACTAGTCGGTGGATTTTTGGATGCATTAATATGATGCCAGGTCATGCTCATAGTCGCATAATGATGTGTCTATTGTGTGTATCTCAGCGAGAGAGAGAGAGGAGAGAGACAACCACACAGAGCATGAAATATTTGTATGGTACGCGTCAAATACAGTAACGAACGTTGCCTTCCCTAGCTATCAAACGTTACTACGTTCGTTCTGAGTACAAAGACGACTATCGAGCAGTGAACAATTGTTTTTGTTATCACAAATCATATGCTCATTCACATTAGCTGCTTGAATTCAATGCTCAATTTTATATGTGCAATGCAACAAACCAACACCAATACTATAGTCACCATTATCGGTAACTCTAAAATCAATGACCATAGAAGCAATGTAGCGTTTTGGTCTTATTATATGCAGAAATTTGGAGATAAGATTTTGAACTTTTCGCAGAAGTTCGTCGCCCGCAAATTTTTTGAAAGATTTTCGACTGATCATTGCTCTACTTGTTTGGATTTTTTGAGCCCTTTAAAATGTCAGTTATTTCTGCGCTTCGAAAGTTTCGTAAATGAAAATAATTCAGTATTAAGGGAAAATCGGACTTTATTTTTATAATATGCTCATATGAAGTATTTTAAGAAAATTTAGAGCATTGTCATACGTTATAGGCCAATCGCTCGGTGACAATGTTACAGCAGCGATTCGCTAACGGCTTTCAATTTGGAGGCACTAACGAGAATGGAAATGCATCACTTAGTGCTATTTTCCCCTGGATGAATAGCCAGACAAACTCGGAATCATCGACCGATGCCGAAATCATTAAGGGTTTCGATGTTGTTCAAGATCTTAGTCAACATAACGCCATTGATCACGATGAGGTTTCACATATGATACGTTTTATGAGAAAAATAGGAGCTAATGTTCGCTGTTAGAGGTGCATATATTGGTGATTTTAAAGATGACATCATAATATTTATATATCAGAAACTATTTCAAATTTTACTGCGTGAGGGAGTTACTACATTACTGTTATTATTACCACCACTGTTATTATTAGAGGGCGTCACTTGTGTTCCACGGTATGTTAATGATATTTTGCTCTAAGTTATTTCATTAAATGAAGGTTAAAGATGAACGAACTAAAGACTACTCTATGAGATGTAAATTCAGATCTTCCTAAAAGTCAGTCTGTCAACGAAATAAAATCATGTTTTCCGATGAGATTATTCATGAACGTGTTTTAAAAAAAGTAATGTTGAAGTGTCGCAATGTGTAAAAAAAAGGAATATTTTACAGGAAGCTGCTGGATCTTGTAAATCACTGGCAGCCGATGAGGACCGTGATTCAAATGAAGAAGAAAAAAGCCATGGAGAAGCGGCTGCTAAAGAGGATGACTTAGTTTGTTTTCGCATTTCCTGTTCTGTTATTTGAATGGTTTAGATTTCAAATACCAAGTGAACAAGGGAATCGTTTTTGCTTTTTTGGAAGGGTTGGCCTGAACTGTTCGTTTCTATTTACTAGTTTGCACTTTCTATTCTCTATTGTACAATTGTACAATATTATTTTCTCGCTTTTGTTGACGGTCATTGCAACACCAAAACAACTTTGATTTGGCTCGAGGGTGATGGCCATCTTGACCTGCTTTGCGAAAATTTTCACCTACATCTGAACGAAAGCTTGGAAAAAGTCTAGGATAAATGTTAAATTAAAAAAAAAAATGACTTTAGGAAGTGAAAGAAGAGAAAGGAAGCGGAGATGAAAGTAGTCCGCCACCGAGTGGTTTAATCGCAGGCGGTAGTTCGTCACGTCGAAAGAACGCACTACCACAAAGGCAGCAGTTTGTTGAAGATGCTGAAGAAAGCACCGATAATGCAGGTACTGGTTGATTTCATTCATAATAAATAGCAATTCAGTCAGAAGAATGCTGCGGAAATAAAGCAAAAATCTACAGCAGTAGTTTACTATGAAGCATGAAATCAATGCAATCTTCTCATTATTTGTTATTTGCATAAAAATTTGTTTAACAGCTTTTATTATCATATTCTTGTACAGTAGTTTAAAAGATAATCGTAGATTACATTTAAACAAAATATCTTACTATTGTATTTTGCTCATAAAAACTGCGAATGTTGCATTTTTTTTTTATATAAATAAATTAATCAAATAGTGAAATTTTGAAAAGAGAAAATAAACAAGGATTACAAAGTAAAGCACGAATTTGAATTGCGAAAATATTTTCACTGCTTTTCCTAAAAAGATTTTATATTTTCAGTGCCAGTGGAAACAGAAAGTGAAGAATGTGCAATCGACGAAAGTGATGAAGTGAAGCACAATGAGGGGACTTCTCAAAGTGCATTAGCAGCAACATTAGCTGCCAATACGGTCACTCAACAGGTAATATTTTTCTTTTCGCTTGCTATTCCAATGCTTGCATCTTGTTTAGTTGGGACATTTCGACATGAAAAAGATAGTAAGAATACGGCTATACGCAACGAGAATTGTGCCTTATAAGTGATGGGTGGAATCAGCTTTCAGTTCAGGCTTATTTCAATGCTGTAACTCCCTATCCTATAAAGAATTAACTGCGGATGCGGTTTTTTTTTTTCGCTGAAGCACTTCTAAGGTAGGGTCTATGGATCGTGGAATATGCGGCGGTAGTGAACTAGAACAGGAACCACCTTCATTCGAGGTAGGAAATTAGGAAGGTAGATTGGTGGTTTTCTGCGGTAGAGAATTATTGTGGAATAAACTGTTAACCGCGAATCACCGACTAATTTTTAACTAGATAAGGTAGGTTACTATAGTGGAATCTTTTTCTTTTTAGCGAGCACAATGTGATAGCAAATTTTTGAGATTGAATCAACATTACTAAATGTTTTTATTATTCTCAAAGATGCAAAATAATATCTTTATGTAAATCATTATTGGTAATGACGAACATTTAGCTTGTACCATAGAGTGATTACCTTTACCCGAATGTAATCGTTGATAATGTCACTCACAAATTTCATCGAGCTGATATATTAATAGCTTGTGTTCTTTATCGAATTCGTGATAAATATTAGATGAAATATAAGCATTAAGGCTTTCTTGCTTTTGGCAGCACCAAATATGATGTCCCTATATGAGGTGAAGATGATGAAAAATTCCTACTCGATTTTCTCATACTCCATGCTTATTCATCTAGTCAAAAAAACAGTTGCTTATTTAGCTGAATATCACAATTGTAGGAATATTTTTCACATTTAAATATATGAATAAAATGCTTTAATTCATATACTAATGTAGTGAAGTTATCGATTTTAGAATAAACTTCAAGAAATGTTCGAAATGCAACGACGTATCTATTCGAATTGGATGGAGCAACAAAAGAAAATTTTGAGTGCGAATGAAGATGAGCATCAACGTTCACAAATTGCACTCTCACAACAACAAATACAACGAGATTTCGCTAAATTGGCACAATCTTTGAAACAAGAAATTCTCAACACTCTCACTGGTAGTATCGATAAGGTTAATTTCATTTCTTTAACAAAGTAACATTTTCACCTTACGCCTTTCCAATAGCTAATTCTATAAGCATAGATTACATATTAGGCCAAGGAGTCGCTTCAATAATTGGTCAACTGATGAAGCTGATCAGCACTAACTGTCATGTGCTATCTACCTGTGAAATAAGGTGATCTCATATAATGTAAGAGTAGTGTTGATATTCGGGACCCCAACTTCGAGTTCCTCTAAAACGTTGTGAACCTGTATAGTTGGCAGCTATCGGGTGGTTAACCCTTTACAAATTTTTACTCAATATTCCAAAATAATTCCATCTATGTTTACAATCAAGTAAGATCAACATTTTTCTTACTGTTTACTGTGTAGGGTTAAAAAGTAGAGTAAAAGTGGCGGGTAGATATAGATATGAGTGGTTAGATTCGCATGCGATGAAGTAAATATTACCCAATCCATTCATTAAGCACATCAATTCTGTTTCTACGTCCAAATCTCCAAGATCATTTCAGCCATTTTGATCTCACTCATTTGCACCATTGATCAACTTCAATTGTTGCAACAGCATCCTCTTTAGCTATGAATGAAGCAGTCTAATTGCGTAATCACTCGCTTTTTGATTTTATTTATTTTTCATAGCTAAGCGATAGGCTGCTAATACTTTCAAGCATGTCTACAGTACAAAAGTTTCGTGTACGGTTACATGCTTCCCATTCAGCGAAGGTATGGCACGATATTTGACTGTTCTTCTTACGACCTTCCCTTTGCCCTTTCTTTAGATCGTTCATATATAATTACGTCTTCTGGTGCAAACATAATTAGACAGAGCCAGAAGACGGTTTACTTATTGAACAAACTGACCGCTAATCGTTTTGTTCTTTGTCCGTGAGAATTCATCTTCTTTTTGGCTTATTAAAATTGCCTCAACTTTGTTTTGTTTAAGTCTCAAAGGGGTTCGTTTTTTCCATTCATTTATTAAATGAACACTATTGTTGATCAATTTTTTGACAGAGCTGGTCACTTTTTAAGCGACGGTCATTATTCTTCCCGAATCTTATTCTTGGAAAAATTGGAGTAGCCACTAAAAATTAAACTCTACTGTTCTGAATCATATGCCTCATTCTTTGCATTGCTTAAACACTAGGTGAGCACTCTATGGACATAGCTAAGAAGCGCATCTGAAGTGACATCTCATAATCAAAAAACATTGTCAGTTTTCATATCATTTGTTGTGATTTTATTAGCCATTGTCACGTAGTAAAATGTCTTTCGGAGTCGATTCTCGCTAATGTTCCGTTAGATCCATATTTGCTTATAAAGTTATCTTCACGTTTAGTCTTATAAATTCTGCAACCGGCATTCTGTCAATTACTTCGTTGCTTTCTTTAATTCAGTTTTCTGCTTCTCTCTCATCGCCGCCCGCATACGATAGCTGGACATCAATGAGCAATAAAATATGATCTTATGGCCAGCTAATTGCAAGTGAACTATATGAAGTATTATCAATAAGTTGCTACTAGTTTAGAACGCTCGGCACAATGTTATAAGGAATCACTCATTTATTTAAAAACTTCACAAATCATACAGGCTTACTGTTTAAATTGCTGTTTAAATTTAAGGCAAGTGACTGCTAAAATTTTCGTTATAGAAGAGCGAAATGCTGTTAAGAAGAGGCCTCCTATTTAGGTCATACTGTGGTATATTAGCACTTAATTTTCAATCCTATGCAATAAATGACGAAGGCGAAGTACTCTAACAAAGGGTTCTGTCTTAACTGCAAATAACCAAGAATACAGAACAAGAAGTTCAAGGATCGAGCTATCTATATACAGCGATTTTCGCGTGTCGTGTAATTCTTCGCTACAGCCAAAATGTCCCACGTTGCATATCGATCCTAATAAGCGTTGGCTTTCGGGCGTCACAGTAGAGCTGGAAGGCTTTCGAAATTTGGGCGTTTTTGGACGATTTCTGTGGGCCTTGAAGCAGATCTTGCCGAATGAAACTCTTCTAGAGCCTACACTGTATGGAAGAATGAAAGGTGACCTGATTTCAGAATGATATGAGAGGCAACGCAGAGAATTAAGATCTTTTAATAGAGCATCGATAAGGCAATGGAATTTCGGTGCTAAAAGTAGAACATTAATATAGTTATATTTGGAGGTGATATCGGACTTTGCGGCAGCTGAAGCTGCAGCAAATGCTCAACGATTAGCTGCCGCACAACAACAAGAACGTGAGCAGCATGCAGCTCGAGCTCCTTTCGTCTTCCATCCTCTCTACCATCCGTTCAATGGACAGTCAGCGTTTAGTAATCCGTTCATGCAAGCCGCATCATTGCCTCCCACAAGCATTTTTCCTCCTGCCGCACCACAAACAGCCTTCAATCCTTTCATTTCACATCTCAAGGCTGCATCGCCGGCGACTGCAGCACTTCGTAAATCTGACGACCTGAGGTACCGTCTGTTTTCTTTTGTTTATTAATGAATCTCTGAACTGTCAATATTTTCATCGTTACGGTGTGTCTCTGCCAACCTCATGACAGAACTCTCATGACAGAATTTCTATTATTCTTATCTCTGTGCATCTTTACAAGCGTTTCTACATAAAACCCCTGCTTTTTTATATATTCACACACCGTTCTACTTATGTATACCATTGCACACACTTTTACCTCCACACTGAACCTATGTACACTTCACATATATTTCTGCATTTAAAAATACCCTTCATTTATTAGGAAATTGCTTTTTTCATAGAATTTCATCCATAAATCTATCAAATATTACATTTATATTACATAAATATTATTGCACTGTTATAGGCTTGAGACAAACCTTCTATATTTATTAGTCAATAAAAGTGGTTTTTCAGTCCATTTGCGCCACGAAAGAAGCGTTCTAAAGTAACTGATTGTACACGGCTCAACAATAAACCATCAAATGGCGTAAATCGTGATGGCTCACTACCTAATAGTGCCCGTTCATCACCACAGGTTTCGCTTTCAAAATTTGTCTAACTATCCGCCAAAATAGGCGAAATTTTGCTAATTGCAAATGCAAAGCTTACTTATTTGCAACGATGATAACGAAATGATGAAAATCAATACGAACTGAAATTACAGTTGAAAGCTAAAAAGGCGCGTAGATTGCTGCAATGCTTTTTAAGAAATTGCTATGAGGTGCTCATTATTATACTGCATATTTTCCTTTTTTTTTTGTTAGCTAATGTTTACGATGCTGATCATTGACAGAGAAGAATGTTTCTTTGAGTGGGGCCATTAATGTGATGTCAATCGTGAAGATAGAGTGCCTCATTGAGTGATGAGGTAATTTGATGGATACAACGATCGACATATATAAAACAATGAGTTTCATAAATCTTCATTGATGCTTATCTCATACTTCCGATGAAGTGATCGTTTAATGATCCCATATAGAGATAGATGCGCTTGAGATGAGATACGGTAGCGTTGTTAATTCTATTCACTAGGAAACTTTCTATTGCTTAAAAAACGTTGAAGTTTCCCTTGAAAATAAATCGACTTCTAAGCCTGATAATCATTGGTGATAAATTTGTGAAACGAAATCAACAAATCATTTTTTTTTCATAGATTTAATATTATCTTAATGATACTTTACTTCCAATAACTATGGTGAAAATTAGAGAAATTTTTTGGAACTTTCAGAGAAAATTAAAGTATTTGTTGCTGAGAGTCGTTCAACAGTCTATCTCCTCACTTCGGAGCAAATTTTTTTGCACCGCAAACGTAGATCATAGAAGCTTTAGGAGTCTCGAAGTATAATAAGTCTTAGTGCGCGTTCTGATTCCTTTTAATGCATTTAGCTTTCTAAGAGCTGAATAAATTATTGAAGTTGTGTACCGATCAATCATAGTATATCTTCATTAATTCTTTCTAGCTATCATCGTATTTCCCACCGACTATGGTTGGACATCCGCTTTATGGAGGTGCATCGTTTACGGCTGACGAGAGAGAAAGCCCAGCGAATTCAGATGACACCAGTGATTGTGGTCCTTATGATGGAAATATTAACGCTAGGTGAGTGAAGATAATCAAAAATTGATGAAACATCTTCTTTTATTATAAACTCTAATTCAGTCTCTTTAAGCGCTATTGATATGAGAGAGTAACTGAAAATGATGATCTACTGAATATTAAAAACATTGTTGGCAAGTTATTCCCTCTAGAGAGGTTTTATTGTTTTATGCAAGCTGCATTAATAATAATATTCTTTCAAAATTTCAAAATTGCATCAATAATAGAAAGCTCTTCAACTTAAACTAACTTTTGAAACTTGTAGAAGATGAGAGCCGATCACATGCATTTCCAAATATAGATGTGTTTTCATATTCACCGATTTCTAACCTGCATTCATTCCATCGTTCTCTCATATTGCAGTTCAACGTTGACGCCGATGCATTTGCGCAAAGCGAAACTGATGTTTTTCTACACGCGTTATCCAAATTCAGCGCTTCTGAAATCCTATTTTCCGGATATCCGTTTCAATAAGAACAACACAGCTCAACTTGTTAAATGGTTTTCAAACTTCCGGTATGTTGCTGTGTTTCACTTACTTTTTTGTCGATTACTATTTGGGGGGAATTCCAGATTTAGATTCTGCGAATTCTAATGTCTTTGCCTTTTTTGTGCTTTTGAATATAGATTTTCCATATGTTTTTTGACTGAAAATTTAGGGAGAAATGAGTCTTTGCGAACTTGAAATGATTTGCATTCGGTGTTTTTTTTTTTAGGAGTTGTAACACTCGATGCAGCCATATTGCATGCGTCAGTCTTGTTTTTTTTTTCATTCATTTCGTACGAAGTAGTTATTCTTCGTAACACATCACTCATCACGCCTTGTTCCAGTTCAATGATCACATTTCAAATCCCTCCCGCTGTGATGAAGCGACCACCCTTGCAGACTCCTTTAACACATCTAGATCACAGATCATGATAGCGCAATTCAGTCACAATGCTAAATCGATCTCATTTTGTCATTTTTCCGATAATTTTCGCGCATTCCAAATATTGCTCAGGACTATAGTCGAACAAAAAGATATTGAGAAAAAGGATGTGAGGGGGATTTATTTCTTCATAATCTTCTAACAGTTTTTATATCTACATCAAATTCCCTTCAATTATTTTATCTCAATTGTGAACTTCAAGACTTATTAGGGAGCTATTTTTATGGAAATGCGATGATGATGGCAATAACTGAAATCTAAAAACTTGGAGCTTTTATTTACGACAACAATTAGAAATCAAAGAAATTTTCACTTCCACTATTCAATAATTTCCTACAACTTCTGTTGGCAATAGATTTCGTTGTGATGATGCTATGATGGATAAAATTAAACTCGGAGTCTGCAAAGATTAAGTTTCCCTAATGAAGTAGATAGTCGCTTCCGCTGTCGCCCTCTCCTTCTTTCCTTAACAACGAGATATCGTTCTTTTTATCAGATCTTCATGTTATTCTTAATATTCAAGTGATAGTTGTTTCTATCCTCTTCTCACCACCTCATTTCATAAACTTTTGTCGATTGAGAAAAGCATTTCTATAGTTGAGATTGGAAAGCACTTCAAGAGCATATCTATAAGTTAATGATGCAAGAAGCCAGTGAACTTGCTATAAAATTGATGATTTCACCGTGAATACAGAATCGAGTTTTGGAAGAAATAACATAAGAATCTGCAGGAAATTCATAGAACGCAAATAATTAGTAGCGATATGCGCTTTTCTAATGAAATTATTGCACTAGATGTATGATTTATAAAGAATTTCTTTGGCAGCTGTGTGCTATGGTATACGGTAGTGCTTTGAAACTCGATCACTCGCAGATTTTTGCCTTGAGAGGTGATGCGTCTATAGAGAGAGAGCACAATATTCGTGGGTTTGTGCGCGTGAATCATGAAAGAGGAGATTATTGTGTGCGTGGATTGAGTGTGCTGCGAACAGGTGCTCATAGAGATCTTCCGTATAGAGGAGAGAGCATGAAAAGAGTACAATAAAATTAGAGACGCAAATATAACGATGAGGTGCAAGGTGAAGCGAGGTCAATTGACGCATTATAAACAAATAATAGAGATGGATACGTCGCGACACGTACGTAGCGCATGGCATAAGTTTATTTGAACAAATTAGAAGGAAACATGATCCCCCGACAATAAGCTAGCGTCGAGTATCTGCAACACCCTAACTCAAGTGTTATTTTATGATTCGATTTTAAATTTGGCGCCTAATCCCACCTATTAAAACGATTTTATATAAAATCATATACGGTAGATGAGTGCAAAAAATTACCAACAAAATATAACGAATGCGCTTAGTAATTTCAATTTCATTCTCAATAATTTCAATTTTATTTTTAGTGAATTCTTCTACAACCAAATGGATAAATATGCACGCAACTATTTAGCCGAAGGAGTAAAAAATAAAGAAGATATAATTGTGACGCCTGAATCGGAAATCTACAAAAATCTTAATCAACATTACAATCGAAACAATCATATACAGGTGGGAAATTTTTATATTATTTAGTAAATTAAGACTTGTTTTGTCTCATTTTGCATATCTTAATTGCTCTCTATTTTCTACAATCATTGATAAATAAATTTTTCATTTCAGCCACCCGAAAGACTTGCGTCAGTGATTCAAGAAACATTACGCGAATTCTTCAGTGCCATTCAAAACGGTCGAGACGCAGAACCATCGTGGAAGAAAACGATCTATAAAATTATCAATCGTATGGACGATCCCATTCCCGAATATTTCAAAGATCCGAATTTTCTCGAGCGGTTAGAGGGTTGAACATATAAAAAACTTTTCATCCAACGTCTGATTTGGTCGGCCACAGTGGCCATTTCTAGTATTGTACCTGATCATACTGTTGTACTAATGCGAAATAGTATTTGCACATTTTATGAGAAAGTATACCGTGATCGATTTTATTATTGGGAGCAATGAGATCAACAACACCATTAGTATGGCCTAATATTCCCACTTCTAGTATTGGCCCCATCTTGTTCTAATTTTTTGATGAGCCATAGCCTTAAGATTGTCCATTACCTCTCGTTTAGATATTTAACTGCTCATATCGCTTTTATTGATTTGAAGAACGAATATGACAAACTTTTACCTGAATGTGATATGGGTTTATTTTTTAAATCAGGATGGAATAGAAGGAGAAAAAGTTGCAATAGAAGGATCTTCTAGTCTAAAGGTTCCTTATCGAAAACAGGTGACAATATAGGATCTTATTAAAAAAAAGATGATTAGTCTTAAGCAGGAAATGCATTCGGAAATTGAAAGAAAGGGTAAAAAGCCTAAGTGCTCCGTTGAAGGGAATACGGTACATATGATTGCTATGCTGAGTTAGGTCTATGCTGCTTAATATAGATCTATATCTATGGGAAACAGTTTTGTTATGTTTACGATGGTGAGTTCTACGAATAAGTAGTGCACTGAATACGAAATAATGTTATATGGGTGGTTGGTTGGCAAACGACACCTTTGCTATAAGAAGGTGCCGTGAAAGCGGCTAATCCACACCGGAACCTGAGTGTGGTGGCACCCTTCAGAACGCACGCATAATTTCAATCGTATTATAAGCACAAAAGCAGACGCCTATGTGCATCTCTTCGATTTGTTTGTTCGATCAATCGACCCCCATGTCCATTGCCCTACTAAAGATTAACATCCTTGTTCGAGCGGAACTGAAGACGCTTTGAACTATTCTTTCGTTACAAATAGACAACAAATATTTGTTTCGCATATGATTTCCGGTTGGGAAATTCTTTTGTGACGTCTTTTTAAATGATACTATCGCAGACAAAACTAATCAACAGAAATTTGTGCTTGATGATTATCACTTATTACTAGAACAAAACTTCATTACAAAAAACAATAGATAAGCAGAGGTAATAGCAATGTGAAGAAAATTGCAACACAGTCAGAACCTCAAATAGCCCCGCAGCCTACTGATCAACGATGAGCCAAAAGTGCCTTATAGATGGGACATTAAATGTAATTTCTAAAGACGCTCTGAATCAGTTGATCGAATAGAGATATGTCATATACCTATTTGATCAGTGTTTTTTTTATTATTTCCCAAAGTAAAATTCATTCTGTCATCAGCTTATTCATCGATGCTCTATGAACATATCAGCAAAAGTCATTCTTTTCCTCCTCAGGAGTTCAATGCATATGAAATTTTTGAAAAGCCTATTTCAGTGCACAAAAATTTCTTCATCCATAAATTGCAATCAGCACATATCAGCATATTTCCTCAAGTTGATGAATGAATCGATACAAATTCATATATATTTCAACTTCCTCCCCTTTTTTCTTATAATTATTCCTTTCTACTTCATCTGTGATCGTTGTGATTTGTTATGTTATAAAGTATGTTTATGATATGTATGTATGATTATGTATGTGAGAAAAGCGTCATATGCACTGGCGTTTTTACAAGTTTTTTTTTCTCGTAAATTAAACATTAACATATTCGTTTATATGTTTGTTGTATGTTAAAAAGATCGTTTATAAAAACGAACTTTTTGCCGTTCATACATTTCCATTCCATTTGTAAAGTTCATTCATGCCTTTTAATTTCATTTTGAGACGTCGTTCTATGTTGGTTTTAATTATATTTCAGAGGATTTTTAAACAAAGATTTTTGAATATTTCGAGGCATTTCAATTAAGAAACTTTTGATTTTTCTATCGTTTCGTTTCCTTCATTTATTGGGAATTTTTCGATTTTCTGGACGATGAAAGGAACGACATTTAAGTTGAAGATTAGAAGAAAGATTATGAATTAGTGATAGGAAAATGATGAATTTCTCTTCATTTCACTTCAATTCATTGTTTTTATTGCTTCTCGGATTTAAGCAGAACAGAGGAAATTCTTGCAAACATTTCCGAGCTATTGGAACACTACAAATGCTATCAACTAATGGCTGTCTGCAGACATCAAAGGTTTAGCCCAATGGCTGTCAATAATTCCTTTGTTGCCATTCACTGTATATCGTGATCCTTGGCAAATCATAATATTTATCGTTTATAGTAGTCAATTTCAATTCTCAAAAGTTTCATTCGGTTAGAATGATAGTCGTTTGGCATTCATCAGTTTTATGCATAATAAAGTATAATAAAAACCTTACAAAGCATTGAATCATGCAATTTTTTGTATTATAACAAATTAGTTTTGCTTTAATCATTCTTTATATGCAAATCAAACCTCCAAATAATAAAAATATCAGCTCGATTACCGAATCACTGAAAATGGAAAATCATAAAATCATTAAAAAATCATTTGAAAAAAGACTTTTAAAAAATCCGATCAGCTGTTCGTCACGGTGATAAGTGATCGCTTTAATCATCGAAACAAATGTTTTATTTGTGTGTGTATGTGCGTATCAAAACCCCTTCATATCACATGTTAAAATGCCTTTTTTAATTTGTTATCAACTAATCGATATATGGCACTATATAAATGCTTTCTATATGTTTTGTTGCGAATAAACATTCGATATGTGTAAAAAGAAATAAATGTTTTTTTTTCTGTAATAGTTTTCAAATCATTTCTTATGACTTTTATCGAACAAAATTTTAGCGATATTTAATTTTGGTTCAAATTTTCTCGTCGAATTCTTTAGTTTGTTGAATGAATACAATAGGTGAATAACAAATCGATTCGATTAAATTAATACTGAGATTTGAATGACGTTTATAGAACAGATGATATATTATGATAGAATCACCCAAAGTAATAGAAAGTTCAATCATTTTTTTTTTTCATGCTTACTTTCTTCAATCTGCAATCGTTCATCTCAAATTATTATTGAGGCAAGGCTGACTATTTTATTTTTGAAGTACATCCCATCCGTAAAGATTGTATTCAGTTATGACAACTCTTTGTTCCATCATGGCATATACTTTTTGCAAGTTTCTTTTGCAAAATTTGTCAATCGTTGGTAGTGAATACATTCATGAAACAACTTTCCTCAAGAAATTCTCAGTAAAAAAAAAGGCGAAATAATATAAGAAAATGAATCTGAAAAATAGGAACATATCATGTGATCAATAAAGGAGATATCACTGGTATTGTTTGATTCCTCCAATGTATATGCATAAAAATTTTAGAAATATCATCCACTTTTGTCGTGGCAATTACTCCACTCTTAATGCATTTGTATAATCTATGAGCCACTCCTGTGAGCAACAGTAAGATGACGTATTTACATTGATAACGAAGTTATCGGTGGAATTTGAAGAACATGAAATAATGGCTCGCCATAAATTACGATGACTGACCGGCAATATCCCATATTTTTACGGTTTCTTCAGAAACCACTAGAGGTACAAAAATGAAAATCTTTTTGCGCTATTTTGTCAACACTGCCAATCATCACGACAAATGAGTGCTTTAATGTCTTTCAAATGTTACCTCATTATGGCATCTTGCACTGCTATATCGAAGAATTTTCCATGATCTGAGCATGTAAAAATGTGAAAACTAAAGTAGGAAATTATAAAGGTCGACTCACCTGAGCGATAAACGCCTGGTCGAATGAACGCCAAGTTGAACTTCAAAGAAGATCACAAAGCGCGGATTGGTGCACACAAAACAATGACAAAACAATTGCCGGATGTGATTATTGCTTAATTGTGCGGTGAGTGCCTTTTTGTTGTGAACCACTTCCCTTATAGGTGAACATCAATTTCCCATCTGAGACGACCTTTCTAATCCAGTAATTACGAGCGGATCACATTCGTTTATTACGGCCATTGAAGATACCGCTGCTCTACCTTATACGACACAGCTGGACTCGACGCTTCCACAGCCGAGTAGGGGATACTGTGAGGGTTTGCTGAGCCACTTTAACTTCAACCAATATATTGCTTCAATAGGTGTAGTTTGTACTAAAATGTCGGAAATCCTCTAACTTGGAGACTGGTGCATCACAACTGAGAGAAGGTAAGTATCACGTATAACAGAGCGAACGACCATTCCAGTGGGGGTTTAGCTCAGCGGTAGAGCGCTCGCTTTGCATGCGAGAAGTCGAGGGTTCGAACCCCTCATCCTCCAAAGGCTTTTTCCTCATGCAACTTTTAGGAAATAGAGTGGAAGATGAGGACAGCCCTGAAGCTCTGAGTGCTATGAAGTTTCTAAATGCCACGCTCATCTGGTTGAGGTACTCAAATACCTCCTTATTAAATAAAAGTAGGACCCACAGCACAAGTATATATGACTTAAAATTTGAAATATCATCTTTCTGGGCCAAAAAATGAGTGCAACTTGGAAAAACAGTTCGATGCGTATATAAGCGCTCCGCCAGTGAACGTTTTTCGTTGAAGAATATCTCGGAGAAGAAAAGTTCAAGTCACCAATTTTATGCTAAGTGAGCGGAGAAATGAGATAAACTCCACTTCTGAGGCATTTCTTAAGTGTTGTAAATATAAATGAACTATTGACAATCAAAAGAGCAAGAATACCTGAAAGGAAACGATGCAACGATGAAGAAATGACGAGAGAATAGTGTGAAATAGTGGCAAATGTACCTCGGTAATTGTTCCTTAGAATATAACCATCAATTTAGAAAATCTCAAGCTTCGTTCTCCATTGAAGCTCATGCTAGATTTTAACATTACATCTATCGTCTTAATAATAATTAACACCCTACTTTCATGTTGTAGGCCCATCTGCTAGGAATGCAACTGCTAGAGGTGATATTATCGAATATGCAAGAAATCGAATGAATAATTGAAGACAATATTTTGGAATGTATTGTTCAATGCCAGAATCTCAACTAGTTTGCTGTATTAAACGGATTTGGATTATAATCATATGCATCTTTAGAAATGCCCATCCCCCTTTCCGAATATCCCCCTCCCCTCCCTTCCAAGCTGCTATCTAGGACATAAGAAATATAACAAAAAAAGCAGTGATGCTAACTTTGAAAAAAAAGCAAGGAAAACTGTAGTCCCATTCATCCACACCAATATGAATGGTGCTCTCGATAGCTTTGCGCTGTTACAATGAGCAATACGAGTGGAAAAATGGATTCTTACTAAGACATCTTTGGTTGTAGCAAACGATATCCTAAACGCTTTTCGGTGAAAATCGGCATTTGGTAGTTAGGCAGTAATGCGCAACTATATTCATGCTGGACAAAGCTGAATTAGAAAAGTCTGACTTTGTGGCAGTCTAAATATGACT
This sequence comes from Baylisascaris procyonis, assembly GCA_037389465.1. NCBI lineage: Eukaryota > Metazoa > Nematoda > Chromadorea > Rhabditida > Ascarididae > Baylisascaris > Baylisascaris procyonis. The sequence goes on from JAZARR010000250.1 coordinate 2,309,426, forward strand.
TCCAATGCCTTAGTGCAATCGCTGTAGGATAATCCCGTATGTTGCAGCTCAATAGCGCCTCTTGCATTTGTTACTGTATTAGAGTGTTCAAATTGATGTGCGTGGTGATGGTATGTAATGGAGTGGAACTTCGGAGGTTATACTATCCTTCACCAAGTCTATCTGGGAAGGAAGTTTCTAAAATTTCATTGGTTCGTTCAGGAAATGGCGTTTGCCTCATCGAAAAAGCATGCATCCTATCCTACATATCTTCATCACAATTTAAAATTAGAAATGAACCACATGCATCCTATCCTAGGCAAGAAGGAAAGGTAGCTAAAAATGTCGCAATAGCTGAACGGTATGGCATTCGCAGGGCGAGAAGAATGCCATCGATTCTTACCAGTCTTTTTATGGTGCTTTCTGAGCACTTGTCGTATTCATTAGCACTGTTTCACATTTATTAAAAGAATGTCCCTCATTTCTCCTCAAGGCTGCAAATCTTACCATAGTCATCTCGGTTAGCAATCCATTAAGACGAAACTGGACATCATGGGTCAGTAAGTTAGTAAGGTGTATTTCCTAAACTATGACATATAGGACCTTCTTGCTTGATCTAGCGTGATAACTAACCATACCGCTGCTTTAAGAAGCAAAAATAACGACCATGATAGCAAGATATAAGACAATTTTTTAGCCAAGAATTGCCTACTTTTATAGTCGTGTAACATTTGATACAGCAATGCAATTTGATACAATAAAGTGGAAGAGATTTCGCCCAGTACTGACTTTTCGAATAATCAGTCCCAACCATCTTCAGGCTCGCATCTCAGATTCCGTCCGACACCGTTAGAATACGTTGTAGAACAACGAAGTATAGCGTGATGCAGTTTTCAGAGTTTTGTAGATAGCAATGCATACTAAAGTAGTTTAAAAATCACGGCGAATTGGAAGCGCTTATTCGCGAACTTTCTGCTAATTGCTGTTTCTCTAATCTCTAAAATTGCACTCTGACGTTGCGAATCGACTGCGTATAAGATCGCTTTTCCTGTAAACTGCATTTTTTCGAGATCGGAAAGATAAAATGCCAAAAGAGGGTAGAAAAGGTAGAAAAGAAAGGATGTCACTTTATGAAGGTCCGACATCGATGGTTTTTTCTTGAGCTATTGTGTGGCTTATGCAGATTTCCATTTTGTGGCCCTTCAGATACCTTCTTCATAAGCTGGAAATGTTCTCGTTCTGTGTTCCATTAGATAAAGAATTTTACATGCCCGACGATGTTACAAGCCTTCCTTATTTCAGGCTGAGAGACGTTGTTTCTTCGCAAGGTTCGTTTCATCAGTAATTGCGATCAAATGAGTTTAAGTTGGAAAATTTCTGCGAAAACCATACGTTTCATCAGTTTAAATAGCGCTTTCACTCCATTGTGTTATAAAGTTGTGCGTAGACACATGTTCAAAGAATTTCGACAGACAATGCAGTTACAGTATAGACCTGTAATTTGGCAATTTTCTCTTCGTCGTCGTCTTTGTATATGACGGCTACCCTTGCAATTTCTCATTCCTCAGGGTATTTTCCCGCTGAAATGATGCAGTTAAAAAGACAGAATGCGCAACTGCAGCATTTCATTTATAATTCGCTCAAATCCTGGCACTTTATCTGAATAACATATGGGCGAATGTCTGTGTAAAATGTTGACGTTGAGCTCATCCACATCCGGCTTGTGCCGACTTCTGCTGTTTACTGATTGCGTCCTTTATATGTGTGCATCTTTTTGTAAGAATCTGTTGCTTTCTACCATCAACTACGCGTAACTTTTCTTTTCAACACATCTTTTGTTCGAACACGCTGCCTCACGAAATTCTGCGATTCTATGGAGCATTTTTTCAGCTCGCGTGGGCAAGACCTGCCTCCATAAAATCCCCCACTGAAGTAAAGAAGGCCACAGAAACTCATTGAGACTCAGGAGGTTTGATTTCAGAAAATCCCGTCGCGGATGTGAACTTCAGGGCACAGCGGCTCACACAACGGAGACCCCGTGTTCAAGTAAAGAGGCCACAAAAGGGAGGGGACAACAGCGGGCGAAGTCCGAGCATTACGAGCGACTGAGAGAGATTTATTAGCAAAATTTCACCCGCCGCATAATTAGCCTCACGTAATTTTCCGCTCTAATCTACTCCGTTCTAATGTTCTTACAACGCCACACAGCACCGATCCGCTTGCTGACATTTACTAGCGAGTCCGCAGCCGGGCCACAACTTCACGTTCTCTTTGGTGACGGTGTACTAGCGAGTCCGGCCAGGCCACCTCACCTCCCGTTTGCTGACGTGAACTAGCGAGTCCACAGCCATGCCATAGCCTCACCTTTCTTGGCCATAACAATACTGCGCAATGAAAATAAATCATTAGAAACTTCCCGCGTTCGCAACGCCAACACTCTCCTAAAGCTATCAGCAAAACCATTGCAGACCGCAATTCCTCGTCTCTCCTCGTTAAAGACCGACAGGTTCCACGGCTTTCGTGTCAAAGTCAGCATGCAGCAACCTTGCCGGATACCCTTAGCACAAGTCCATTTGGACTTGACTACGTGCCATCGCATGCACGGACTGACCATCTGACATTCACGTCACCTCTTTCCAGGCTCAGTTCGCCTTTCGCGCCAACATCTTTTCCTCGATCGCTGTCTCCGTTCCGAGTCGATGGAATGAAATTTGCTTTAAAAGACGTTCGTTGGATGTGCAAGTACTTCTGTAAATCGTTGTACCTTACAAATCAATAGATTAAGCCGCTGCTGAGTTCGTAATTTTCAGCTTTATTCTTCAACTTAGCTGCGAACTCTGTTGTACAGTAACATTTAACGCATTACACTTCTCAGATGAACAGATTTTTTCTTTTTCTTTTCGAACACTGAGACCACAGGCATGAGTGTAAGACCGCTATATCAGCGGAGAAAATCGTGTCGAGACCGATGAAGAGCTGTTTCAATGAGCGTAAACTCATTCGAATCGACGGCGCCTCTGCCCATCATTGCACAATTACTCAGCTAGCTCTTCCAAAGAAAGAATAATCCACAGCTGAAAATCGACCTCGACATCACCCAATAAAACATTTTTCAAAAACAAAAATGAGCGTAACGTCAAATCTAAAAAATAAACAAGAAGTACACACAATTGAATACATACACGTATTGAGCAGGAAAAGAAAAAAAACAACACAAACAAATAAATTACTGAAATTTGCAGAGGAAAAGAGGAAAATGGAAAAAAAACAGAACAATGACGTGTGCGGAAGGACAAGCGCATAAGCGTATATCCATATAATGTTAGACAGAAAAAAAAGACCGCCACACATCACAAAAGACAATACACAACATGATAAGCGCACTCAGAAATTGACCACCGCTAACGTATAATACAAAAAGCAATCGCTAACCAACAAATTGCCCTCGATTTTCATAAAATATCCTTAATATTTATATCGTATCAAATTCACACATCAGCTAATGTAGCTTACTTAAATATAAAACACTTTTCCCCATTGTTAAATACAATGCTTCTCCGAAGTAAAAGCTCTGTAACATTCAAATTGCGGCGGCAGATACGACCCTATGAATATTCCATCCTGGCCATAACGACCTCATAGCTAATCAAACGCACAAAATGATTGGGATTCAACAGCTCTGGAACAATCCCAATGATAATATGATAAGAGGATGTGCATGCAACAAGAATAACTATCACGAGGGCAAATAACCGCGAACGCCTTTCTGTCCACAAGTTTGTTAATGTCGACCAAAACATAAATCAAACATCATCCGTACGATAAAACAATCAACAAGCTAATGCTCTTCACCGGTGTCAATGCAAGCATGATGCAGCGAAACAAAGCCCTTCAGCACAATGCAGACGGGTTTTCCACTCGACTTCTAGCCAACAAACGGTCCTTCACTTACTCTGAAAAATTGTTGAATTAGACATTCACATCAAAAAAGCTATCCCATACCCTTCCCTCTCGATCCTACTTCAAAGAGTGGAGACGGATTGGAAAGATGCTATGCGGGAACGAGTTCTAGCGAAAAACTACTGGAATAAAATCAAACATAAGAAAACGGGATATCGACGAGTTCATAAATTATATAATTTTGGGAAGTGGATTTCTGAATGTCTTGCAGAAATTGAACTATATTCGAAGAATTGCAGAGCGGAGACGAATGAATAACGAAAATAACGGCCCCAATCTTTGATAGCTTTTTCGATGTGGTCATCAACCGAATCTGGCAAATCAAAAAACCAATTCTGCACTACGATCGAAGAAAACAACTCAAATGGCTTCATTAATGTATTGCAGCTGCGAGAACATATCGACTACTTCTTTTGCATCAGCTTCGAATTCAAGCAGTGCTCGCATTTCTTTCTTTTCAACAAGAACATGCCAAACAGACCGGAAGAAGCATCCGAATACTAAATGATGCAAAAGCACAAAGAACTCTTTCCGTCAGCGTTTAGCTCTTATTCAGTCAACCTTAACACTTAAAGTGGAAACAAAAAAAGTAATTTTGAAAAAAAAAACACTCAAAGTGAAAACATTTGTTGGATTAACGCTTACATTTCCACCGACAAATTTCCAAAAACTACCTAGCAGACAGTTCCCGATCAATGCACTTTTACTTATTAAGGGTACTGTTGAATAAATGAGCGTAACTGTATAACCATAAACTATTAGGAATACAAAAAATAAAATAAAAATCGAACTGCAACACTGCAAAAAAGCCGAGTCACCACTCTCTAAGAAATAAGCAACCCACTGACCTAGAGTGGTAATCAATTCTGAAAAATTTTCTACTCTCTAAAATTTCCACATTTTTAAACAGCGATCAACAAATTTCTAAAAATGTAACGCACTCTATATGAGTCGCAGCTGAACTGGTGGTCAACTTTGATGATAAGTAATAGGAATCGTTTGACGGCGAAGTCGGCAAAATGCCACCAGAAGGAGACAATTCGCCGGTAGTCGCGTTGTTCGGTGAAAGACCCATCGGTTGAGGAGATGTCGACAAAGAAACGATCGGGGTGGTGGATAGCCTCCGACGAACGTAAGAACTGCCACACCGAGGAACCGCAGCCACTGCAGCACGAGGTGGGTGGCGCCTAGACTGGAGGTCGTCAGTGCTTCGTTTACGCACAAGGCACATCTTCCCAGCATCCGCCGCAAACGATCTCTTTATCAGCTCGCCATCTAAAATTTTTATCTTTGAAGTGCAGTCAAAAATCTGACAGAACGACCAAAGGTTTCCGTATGAGCTTCGAGTGATTCAAATATGCAAATCTTTGATCCTGGATTTTACATTTTTCCTCTCATATTTATATTTAAAGCAAGCCATTTATAGCGCAAAATAAATTCTACCTTAGTCCCTATCGCAAAAAAGGGATGACTGTTGGAAGCTGTTTCGTAAATGAAGAGGGAATTATACATTGAACTAGCATCCTGACTTTACAACTCAGTTCGATTTCAAGTTTACAACTCAATTACTGAATCAGATTAGCAATAATCTCCACACCTACCTAATGAAAGTAGATGAGCCCATAAAGTACAGTAAGCAAACGATTAAACGCTCAAATCAAGTCCACAGGTTAAGGAAGCGAAATGGTTTCAATCACAACTCATCATTAGAATGCAAAAAAAAAACAAAATTTGTCCTCACCCCATCGAAATTAAACTCACGCCACCTTGGCCTCATATACCAAGATGGCATGAGTGGTGTTTGGGAAGAATCCGAGAGGCAAGTAATAATCACCAACCGTATAAATAAATACGCTCATATTCCCCTCATGAAGTGAACCGGTCGGTATCTCTCATATTTTCGACCAGTCCCGCATACCAAAAAAAGAACACCAAGGACCCATCCTAAAGAAAAACAAAACTGCATGCATTTTTTATGACGCGGTAAACAAACGAACGTGTTTTGTCGACCTGCACACTGGTACTGATGCCGTTCATGCTGCCGCTGACGATTGCTACCGGAGCCGGCAGCTTCGTATCATCTATGCTGAAATGTCGTCCCAATTCCGGTACAACAGCCGGTGAAGTGGACATTGGAGGCGACATACTTTCACTATCGGGTGACGACGTTATACCGCCCAGGTTATCGGTTGTTGCATAGCAATCTATAAATAAAACCGCTCTTGATGAACGATGAAGAAAACATCGCAGAAGTATAAATTAAAGGTGGTTCGCAGCAACTGTGCACGCCGCGATGATGACCAGTGTGTAAAACGATTATAACGTTGTGCTTCGTGGGAACAGCGAACTATGGAGAAATTTCTTCCTTTTTTTTTAAGTTATAGTAACTCAGCGATTTCCTTCATTTCATGGGTTTGCCGATTTCTGTCTTCAATAAGATTCTTCGCAGGCAATTTTAGTCTGAGCAGCTCAGTAAGCATTCAAAAATTAGACTTGCGATCGCTTGTTTATAAAACTCTGCAGAAAAACTAGAGAATTAAGCATTAGAAGATGAAACGATGTTCGGTTCTGTGATTCCGTTCGTCAAGCTAACTAATTTAAGTTTTTTACAAATAAAAGCTAGTAAATTAATACACCCATACTTCGGCAGATTTGACCACTAAATTTTTATGAGGTCGCTCAGTGTAAATGCATTTCGACAGACTTAAAAAGCATGAAATTTTAGGTGGCTTAATTGCCTACGATTTCTTTTGATATTGAAGGGATAAACTATTACTGCGCAGACGAAATCACCTTAAGATGTACACCGCCGAACTCTATAATTAAAGCCTCAGTGGTTCCCGAGTTGAAAGTATCAAAAAGAAAGCCAAACAAACATATAACGCAAACATAAAACGTCACAATGACGCACGCACAGAAAGCCACTAACGTTTCAACTATTAAAGAACCAAACGAACGGAAACCCGATCGATACGAATCTTAACTCAGCAAATTTAAGCAGTTCATGCAAAGCTTATTTACGGTGCTGCATCCCAAAATTGCTCATTTCTTAAAGCGCCCGAAGTGAGCGGCCCCATTACGATGCGAACACACAGACCACTTTGTGCAAACGTCAAGACATTCAACAAAGAAAACAAAACTTTTGAAAATAGAAGCGCAATTATTTGCATGGTTTAGAGACTAAAATTTCACTCAACGAAAAGTAAGTCTGTGAAGTAATATCGAAGAACTTCGCCCGTACCTACAAGCCCCAAGCGATCGGCTTATAGTAGTTGTCTTTCTTATTATTTACCATCAGTTTATTATTCGTAAAATTTCGATTTATTGGAAAACAACCATACACGTGTAATTTCAACATACTCTACATTCTGTTACTCATATTGCAAAAGTAAGCATAACATCGCCACTTAAACTATTGATAAATCTTGATCTAATTTCATGGTATTGATTACGGTCAATTTAATAACACCCTCCCCACCACCCTCCAATCATTACTAACCGGATAACTTCGTTTTTTTTTCAGTAAAAAATTCGGTATGTGCCCTGAACCATCCTTCATAAACGCCGAATTTCCATTCACCTTCGCATGCTTCCAGTAAGGTCGAAAAGAGGAATGCTCCAGTGTGGATACCCCATGGTCGGGAACCACGTAATAATCAAATATGAGAGGACAAGTGCAAACGCACTGCTCGCTACGGATGTTGGTGAGAGACTCCCTGCAGCGAGCGTCTGATGATACTGTCGACTCGGGTAGCTGATTGCCTTCGGGGGTGACTTCAACACGTCTATCAATGGAGCGCCGTTTCCGTCCATTATCCCATTAACTGGCACTGATGCACACAGATTCGCACTCAGTGGAGGCACCTGTAATTTTATATGCGATGAAACTCTAGAAAAAGTCACCTCCAAAACGTTATTCGAGTTGGATAGAGCTGCCTCTCTCGCTCCTGTTTATTTGCATACCCCTAATAATTTCAGCTTACACCAGAGCGCGAAGTACTAAGCAGCGAGGAGTCTATGAATTAATTTATTTCTTTTAACCTCCCGAGGTGGGGAAACATACAAAACTGTGGTAGCACGAAGAGCAAGAACGAGCAAAAAGTTCGCAAAGCGACAATTTCAGTGAAGTGACATTTAATAAACAAGAACAGCAAGTGTTTAGGCCGAAATGATAAATAAATTGTAGCTTTGCATTAATGCAGTATAAGGCATTAATGTATAAGGCATCAAACTTGATGTTTACGGAAAACCAGAAAGCTGTTACAGCTAAACCATTGTGTTTGAGTTGCAAGTTGATCCACTAGCAGTCATACCTGACAGTTTATATCCCACACTCTCTATTCGCGGTACCTTTATGTAACTCAACAGCTGATGACAAAGTTGACTCTAAGAGTAAGGAAGATACCTTTATTCGTGCGCCACTTCCCGCGATTGCTAACTCGAGTCGCTTGGTATCAACCACACCAACCGCAGCCTCGGAACCTAACTTCGTCAACGAACTGCTCAATCGTTTCATGTTTGCCTCGGCCACTATTGATGATGCCAACTGTGCGATACTCGGCGATGAACCTTTTGGTCGTCTCACACCGTTCACCTAAAATTATTGCAAATCTATGTTGCATTCTATGATAATAAAGCCATCAATAAATGAAAACAGCATTTACGATAAATAAATTCACTCAAATGATGCGTTTAAAACTCATCTTAAAAAATGGACCCGTAAATCAGTTCATTTCACCTATTTAAAAACCAAAACCAATATCAAAATGGTGGGTAACGATGCACACTCCTCGTGACGACTCTTGGCTCCTCAGATACTTTATCGAATAAAAAATCCCTTGAGGAGCATCACTTTAAACAAGTATGGCACCATTAGTAATCTAAACTTATAAAAACGCATGCTCTCAACACAGCACAGAAGGAAGTCTCGAGAGTGCATTTTGTAGTGATAAAAAGAAAAATGTAAAAATTCAAAAGACTATCATAAACAAAAACGTGTTAAGTGCACAAATCAACATACAAAGCAGCCACTACAAACAGCATATATTGACGAAAAGAACTACTAGTACAGTATGGAGCTTCTATATCCGCCCCCCCCCCCTCCCCGAAAAATGAGAAAATTGAACAACAACAAACTCAGCGAAAAAATTTTGGCAATTTGTTTTCATATTTAGTAAACCCAAAACTTCAGTTTCCTTAAAGAAAACGATAACAGTGGCATAAACTGCCATTCCCAACAAAAGCTTGAAACCTACCGACAATAATATTAAATAAATTAGCAATTTTGCCAATGGGTAATGGAAAAAACCTTTTACTTGATGTGCATTTTGACCGCGAGTCAACCTCGCCCTACGCAAGCAAGACATTTCACCATACATTGCCAGTCTACGAGAAATAACATCTCTAGATGCTGTAAAAAAATGGCCTTAAAGTTTAGAAACGGTATCTCAGTTTTGAAGGCATGCAAGTCGTCCTACAAAAACAGCAAAATGCAATACCCGTATTCGAGGACCCTCAACTGCATTCCCATTCGAGAAGGCCTTTTCGTGTGAGGAATGACCAAATGAGGAGTACTGTCTGCGATCCGAGCTATTAAGGCGCTTGGAAGGCGTCTGCCGGAAGGGGATGCGAAGAGAGGCGGTCCGTCCCAACATACAGTTACCCTGATCAGCGGAATGGGCGATGTGTTGATGTTGCCCTCCCGCCTCCTCCAATCCGATAATCGGATTGGTTTCTGGAGGCGGGAGATGAGGGTAAAAAATCGGCAACCCTTCGTGTTGTTGTTGCTGATGTTCAGTTGAACTCGACGACGCCGATATCATACCGATTCGTAGAGATGTATCTGCTATCCGCTTTTCCTTTAAAAAAACCACATTGATTCCATCCAAGAAAAGAGGGATCACATGATTCCGATTAATTTAACAAAGAGATTAGCTGCATTGATACAAGCCAACCGCTTCCTAATATCGAAGAAAAGTGTTTCTCTTCTTCAATCGTAGAATACGTACGAACATTTTTTTAAAGGTTTACTATAATGTCGCAAAATATAATAATATGTCGTACTGCATCAGCAACGGCTCAGTTTACAAAAATTACCTGGGCATCCAAAAAACTAACATACCTGATGTTGTACGACAGCAGAGCCACCAGCAGTTATTGCAGGTGATGGCATAACCAGAATACCATTTGGAGTTGCGGATGCTGTCTGAGAAATTGATGCACCATTCGCAAGCACGTTTGGTGAACTCATGAACGAGGTGGAAGAAACCTGCATATTACCCATCGGAGCCACCACTCGGCCACCTTCATCCATCGCCGTATTCTCGTAAGTGCTGCAATTATACAACATCTTTTCGGGGTGATAACAAGCGCAGTCAGGGCAACACAACGTCTAAGCTTCCTTTCGTCTATACTTAAGGCAAAGAGGTTATTCACACAGCAGAAAGTAGCATTCTTTAGAGATGGAGTGAAATTTATTATTAGAACAACGTTATGCATGAGATACGCTAAGTAATGCCGCGTATCGACGATAGCACCAACTATTAAATTTTCACCGTTATTAGCCCTCTTCTCAGTAGGTGATAAAAAACAGATGGGCGATCTAAGTTCTTATGAAATCGATTAGCGATAAGGAAAATCCAAAAGATATCCAATGTCGAATATGTAAAAAATTGCTCTGTTCGCAAGAAGCAGTCGACTTACCCAGAAGCGGTGTTGCAAGGATGAAAACCATTAACTGCACCGCCACTATCTTTCAACAATAATGTAGTGCGAAAATTGCCACCACCCGATTCTAGGATGGAACGCTGCGAAGATGAGCCACCAGGATTCGTCCAGTGATTATCTACACATTCCAATGAATCCACATACGCACCCTATAAACCAATAAGCATCATACACAATCAAACAATCATTGCAGGACTCAACATAAACGTCTAAAAGTCTTAAAAAGCGATGCACCACTTATGAAAGCTTACTTTGAGCAATTCTGAAATAACGCAGATATAACGGACAGCGTAGATATAAACCTTTTTGATGACACTCATAATTCACCGGCAGCAACTTAAAATAATTGAATAACCAGCGTCCTGGTAGCTTGACGATTACTTCCTTTACTTCAAAGAATGTTCATTAATGCTTTAATCAATAATAATGATAAAACAAAGTTCACGTACCGTTTGCAATCGTTGGGTTACGGCCTCGGAAGCGCCATCAAAAATCCGCAAGCGGAAAAGTTCATCCCGTCTAACATACCGCTCCTCTTCTTGCTCCTTCTCCATTCGCTCCTCTTCCGAATCAACCGACCACGTATCATCCTCACTTCCATCATCAGCGATGCGACCCTCGTATGTCCTACAGTCAATCGACCTCGATTTGATACAGTATATTAATCTCAAGGGGTGCAATCAGGAAAATTGTTTCATCAAAGGAAGGGAAGGTGGGAGGATGAAGATTCAATCAAAGCAATCTTTCAACGATATATAGCAGCAAACTATGATAAGGTAAGACTGCTCTATGTGCCGAGACTACACAAATAAAAAACTCGAAAAAATCGACAAATTCCAGATATCTTTTCGGATTTACGATACTCTGCTCGTTTCATCAATTCAATCATCATGCACGGCAACGATTACTGATCACAACAGAGAGAAAACATCCACAATAACATGAATACGGTAAGTGCCAAAGCGCTCGCCAGTCATTCATTTCAATGAAGACGAAAGAAAATCTGCAACTAATAGTGCCAGGTGTCAAAAACCACAAGCGGACGTGACGCAGAATTAGTACAAAATCTATCCACCACGTTGATTGTGCCTTAGAACTGTACCAGACTAACTCCAATATATGGTATTCGAATGCGAAACTCAAAATAAATTATATCCATGAATACGTTCAATCGGCTAATACTTTCCAAATGGAAAGGCCAAAGTATAAGATGGAAATAAAAAGTATGAAATGTGCAACATGATGATTGATACCCAATGAACAACAATCGTCGCAATGTCCAAATTTCGCCACAATAGTACAAAACTCACAACGCGTTAAGGTGATAAGGGCTGTTTTCTCATCATCATCCACCGCAGATGGATTTCATTTAGAAAACTCTTAAAAGCCAACCTCGCCATATCAATGTATGGATGAGGCATATCATCCGGTGCACGTTGCGACGTCGACGGAGGGGAGCAAAGAAAACGGTCGAATATAATTCTGAAATTTGACAACCCGATGTACTATAGGAAATGTTATTTGCTATGGTCTAAATTTCAATGACGGATATCAGTGAACATTCTTCTACTTAACCCCCCCCCCTCCTGCTTTAACGTGTTCAAACTTTTAAAGGTGCGATATTGCATAAATTAATACTAGTTCCAGCGACGTCCCCATTTAAAAAATCGAATGAACAGCCAAAAACTTTCAAGTTGCCCTCACATCAACAATGAGACAAAAAACCAAAATACATTCGGTAAAATAACATGAATTTAATTCACTACTGCCTGCTTACCTTCCTCCCCTGCCAACTCGTCGTCGAGCGTACCCAATACACCGACGAACTCCTTTGTTTGTAGAGGAGGGCAGAAAGGTTTTGTAAAAACGAAGAGAGGGGTCCTTGGATATTGCCGATGTCTGCGTGTTGGCATGACTTGCCGAAGCACGCAACAACGACGGCGTATGTCCACGAAGTCGTGCTTCCAATTCTGAAAGACATAACTCGCACTAGAAAAATAGTGTTCAAAGATATCTTAAGCAGTTCAATCCTCCGATCACTTGAAGCCGATCGAAGCAAACCGCTTGGAGGTTCTCATTTCAAACCAAGTGAATTCAATCACAACAATACAAATACAGCCTTGTCACGGGATACAATGTTGATTATGAGTGAAAAGTTATCAGACTTCAAAATAAGCTTGCAAAAGTTTTTGTTGTAAAGAAACAATAAATAAGTATGTGTTAGTAACCTTCAGTCATTGAGATGTTGCCAGCAGAAGTGCTCGAAGGCAGAACGTCCCTATAGACACATCCACGTCTCCTCTTGAACGCATACCGTCCATCAACGGCCGCTTCGGCAGCTGCCGCATTCCTTTCTGCATCCACTAGAGAAGACACTCTTTGTGAGCATCCTCCCGATAATGTACTCATCAACACTGGAGGTCTATTCCAAGCCTGCAATACACTATCAAATAAAAGTAACATTCGAAGCACCATGCATTTCCAGCTAAGTTACCAGGCCAAACACTTGCAATGCTTTAACTTAGAATCGCGTCTTACTCACGTTCAGTACTCAAACCTTCGCCAAATTCCAATCTTATTAAAATCAATGGGTAATGCTCGTTAGAAGATGGCTGAAACACTGGCTAAAAGTTAGAAACAATCATATAGATATGACCAGCCACACAATGCATAAACAAAAAAAAAATGGAGGGAACGCACCTCGTTAATTTTCCTGAGCCATGACCTGTTAAGGACGTCTTTGTCTGTCGAAGTGACAGCCGCGTTACGGGAGTGTTTCTTCTTCTTATGGCCACTCTTTGACTTCATCGATACTGCAGTGCTGCTCGACGTTTCATCCTACAAACTGTTGCAAGTACAGATGCACAGAGATGGAATGCTTCTTTGCTAGCTGATTTATCTAAAAGCGATCCAGCAACAAGGTGAACAATTCGCTCAGAAAATATTCCTACCTGGCCGCACTTATAGCTAAAAGCTTATCCATATGCTCAAAATTAAGCCTTCCACAGCGAGCATAAAAGTGCATGCCTGGGATTCGTCAGCGATATTTGCAGGAACAGAGTCGGGTTTCATCTTCGCCAACAGCTGGTTGTAATAATGCGAACCAGAGTCACCAAGTGCCCAACGTGCATCGAATATAGCCTCATCCAATGCCAGTAACTCCGACTTTCCTTGCTCCCTTAAACAAGCCGACAGTAACAGATAAGGATGCAACCATTCTCGAAAGATCTCTTAAAGGTTTTTGGAGAAGCTCATTCTATTAATTCTCGCTAGGAAAGAACGAGTGACCTCTTTTGATTTCAAATTTTTCTGGAAACATGAAGTCAAAAAATATTGGAATTTTTCGCCACGCGATAATTCCTCTCGCAGAAAAAAATTACTGCATCAGTAACCTCGATGGATTACTATTAAATTAGAATTTAAAATTTCCGTTGCATAATGCATGACATTTACCACAAGCGATATCATCTCTAGTGCATTTTATGTGAGGTAAAATGCAAAGAAGAAATAATTTCCAAAACATAGCCACTCATGACTGACGATTTGCAGGAAGCTTCCAGATCAATAAATTAACCGTCAACACTCTCAATCAATTTATCTGAGATCAGAGAAAATTGACTCCTATCGCAACAATCAACCAGCAAATTTGCTGTCTCTGCTAGCAATAACAAAACAATAATAACAATCTCACCGTTTTCTAACCATATCGAAGAGAATCAACGCCCTGCCGATATCATAAGCAAGTTTGAACATCTTTTCATATGAATCCTCATCGTTCTTCCTGTTTCTCCTTGTTTGAATCTTTTCCGCACGTCTCCTGAATGCCACATACGGATTTACCGCGCCTGGTGCATCGCGACGATTGTCTGTCTTCACACGAGGTATTAGAGAAGCGATGTTTCTCGTTGCGGCCGCATCCTAAAATTAAAACAATTAATTCATCTCTTTAACACAAACAATTCGTTACGTTAAAAGTTTAGAAAAGAAGCATCACAAGAGAAGATTAAATAATGGGGATTTGGATGGATCTCAGCTACCCCACAACTAACTCCCTTATTGAGAAAAATGTGCACCAAGTAAATCCTATTCTCACGAACGATATCGCCCCTTCCCCAAAACGAATCGTATTAGCAATATTTAGCAACCATTTATATATACCATTCACACATATCAGATATTACAATATCCCCTAGTGAAGTTATATACCATATAGCATACTATACTGTATATATCATTCACCATGTATACTATATATACCACTCACATACATCAGATAATATCCAAGACACAAACATACAAACCTTCCTCTTCTGTAGCCAATAATCATAAACGTCATCGATGAGATCGTCTTCAAAATCCTTTAGTAAAGAACGAGCTTCTTTCGGTTGACATATCTGCACATCACTGCTCGCACCTTCCAATAGTTCCATCATTCGTTCGAAATTATCTGCTGATAGATGACCCCTCTCCGATAACCATTGCTCATCTTCACTGTCAACGTCATATTCCGGTTGCTCTCGATCTATTGTCAGCGATGCTGAAAAATAAACACTTTTTTAAAAATAATTTACTAATAGTTGTCTACTATTCTATTACAATTATTCATATTTAATTCATCTTGAATTATAATTCACTTTTTAATGTAATAAGTTCACTTAATAAAAGTATTACAATAACAGGTATTACCATAGACATTATTGCTATGAAAGGCATAAAGCAAGACGGCCATCGAGAGAAAATATATTCTAAATAATATCGATATCCGAGTATCACATATGACTCAGTTTAACGTCCTTTTAAATAAGTAAAAAAAAAAAGTGCGATGTGAATAACAACGACAGCATTCACAATGAGAGACGTGCCAGGTGTGTTAAGGTATTTATCGGAGTTTATAAGAGGGAGTGAACATAAAGGAGCTGCCACTCGTCCTGAACATCCTCAAATTCCAATATTTGTTTAATATCAGCCGCACAGGCACAAAACTCCTATATTTTTCATTCCCATCCATCAGTGTTAAATATAAGTGAAAGCATTCTTTACACGCAACAAAGCACAGTGATATTCACTCACGCCGATGCTTATAAGAATTGTATGGGATACTCTATATTACAAAACCAATGAAATTAAAAACAAAGAAATCCCCCTCGAGTTCATAGCAATCATTGCGCTGAAATCTGAAAACTTATTAGACGTTTCATTTATAAAAAATCTGAATTTTTTGCAATAACCGACATAATTATGTTCTTTAATATATGTAGACAGAGTAGCTTGAAATTCTGCTCCCAAATGGGCAATGGAGAGAAGAGGCGGATGGGAGGAAGAAGAAGATCTGGGAGCAAAGTACGGGGGACTGCATCAGTGAACACTGCCTTCATAACAAAAAACAAAGAATTTTCAAGTCCACCTAATCTTAACTTAAAAATATTGCTCAATAGAAAGCATACATTAAATTCATATCAAAGAAAAAGAAATAAGGAAAAAACGGTAAAGATATAAATACATTATTCAATCGACTGCTTAGGAGGTCCCTTAATTTCGAGTGCAAATAATTCTCCATTAGCGAACGACAACAACAACTATTTCGCAATAGGTTCATCGATGTGCTATTGTGTGTGCGACACGTAAAGTAAATGACACATCAACGATGATGTAAACATGAACATCAAAGAAGGCACAAAAAAAATAATGCGCTCTAAAGAACAAAAAAAAAAAAAAAGAAAGCCATTCGAGGGATCTTTTCTATAAACGAATAAAAAAATTCACGATTTGTGACCTCTTCGTGGGTCAGCAAATCTCGCATCAACGATCGATAAATAGATATAAAAACATCTCTTCACAATTTTTATTTCGAAATGTTTAACTGCTCGACTAATCGGTAATGGCAATAAGCAGATAAAAATTGATGCTTCCCTTCAACTTATGCAAATTTGTAATGTTTACCAAAATATTTACCATGAAAAGATCAATTTCTATTCTCATATATTCAAATAACACCCATAAACATTATGCACAGGATTTGTCAAGAGTCTGGATAATGCATAACTAAGACCTAATCAAAGGCCCTTATACTATTTAGGCATAATTGATGGATTTTTCATATGCAAAAAAACGCTCTTATGAATCCACTATCCCATTCTGTCCAGTATTTGTTCCCCCGGTTAAATTCATTTTGCGATCGTTTACAATTGTATAAAATTCGATGGAAATAATCGCTTAAAGTGAAGAAAAATATTTCAGAGAATGGGCTCACTAAAAATAAATATAAAATCAACTCATTCGCCACTAATATCCAACTATTCATGACCAATAACATCCTTTACAAGTATCAATTGCATCAATTTTGAATTAATTCTTGTCGAGATTGCTATTTGTAAAGAATTCCTAATAATCAAGCAATCAATATGCGATGATCATATATACTAAATAACTGTTCGAGAGAGTATAATATTCACTCAGAATTTGAATATTACGAGTTGAAATGCAGTGGAAAGATTTCAGTAAGAATGAAGTCAATGTGAACAATGACAATTGTTTCCCTAATGGAATAAAATCACTAAAATGCAAGCGATCACAACTACCAACCAAATAAAAGAACTCGCACCTCAACTTTCATGTCATTTCCGATAACAGAGAGAATCTTTTTTTTCAAAAAATCTCTAAACATATCGCAATAAGTTAGATATCAATTGACACTAATGTTATCAGTTATAAGCAGCGACAAAAAAAAAATCTATCACCGCATTTGGCGTTCATCACAATGCATCAAAAAAAAAAAGATAAATACCCCACCCTCCACTTCCAATTATCGTTCCACTCATATCGCTATACTTTACAATCTAATCAGTGGCCTCCCCCCACCTCCCACCTATCCCACAAAACGAAAACAATATTTTCCTAAACATTTATCCCCAGTAAACGATTACAATATTCAGAAAACAACAACGTCAACGAAGAAAACGTGAGCGCATGACTCCATGACAATCACAAAAAGCAGACAGACACAGACATACAAACAGACGAGTTACCATTGCATTACTACTAGACATACAAAACAGACATATTGTGTATCGATGGTTTCAACGGAAATCAAAGAATGCTTATATGCAACCCAAACGAACATTACACTAAGCATACACTAAATACTACACATTAACAAAAAAAAAAAAAAAACCATTTCACAAACAAAAAAATATCAGGAATGAACGAAAAGAACATGACAAATGTCGGAAAGAGAGATGCCACATGACTAGGGCAACGCCTTCATATTCATATTCAGCCGAATGAAGAAAATTTTGGCGCATTAACGCCGAGAAAATGGACTAATTGCGTCGATATTGCTCACTTGACTTATTTATTTATTCAAAGCCGTATATAGGGATAAAATAAATAAATAAGTATGAGTAAGAAGCGGAGAACTTCCACAACAAAGCGGAAGCACTCTTGAAGAATCAAATCATCGAATAAGAAAGTTCCACAAGAAATCAATATCCATCACCAATTCATCCCCAATCGAATTGGCTTAAATAACGCATCGATAAACCCGTAAGATATCACCACAGGCAAATAAACTTCTATATCTAATTTAACGCTACAGAGTCATGACCAACCACTTTTAGATTATTTACTTTTATTTGCCACTCTATTATTGCACATAAGTCGGTTCTGCATGTGACATTCTTTTAAAGACTTAAAGTTCAACTCAGCAAGAGTCCCACCCACCTACTCAATATGCCTCACTATCGCTGCGATATTTCTCTGATTCAAATTCAATCGAATATGATCGATCAAATAAATATGACGGTCCCTAAAGTGCTGAGATCGACGCCGAACAGAGTGCGCGCTTTCCCTTCGTGCCAAAGGTCGATCGCGCCAAGCTAATTTCCAAGTGCTCCGTCAACGGCACGTTTCGCACGCATTTCGACTCTCTCACGTCTCGAATGCCCATCAATTTATGCATGCGGATTAAATCTAATATCCGCATCGTTCAATGCTCTTTCATCATTTACACCTTACCCCCTTCGTTCACCTCTCATAAACAAAAAATATTAGGCCATTTAATTATCGCTTCTTGAATTTATGCAAATAATCCCTCCTCCCATATTTAACAATGCCTGAAAAACTTGCGGCAATGAAAAAAAGAATATCTTCATGACAAAACAGACAATACAATGTCGAGCATGCGATACATACAAAGAATATTACGCCATTTTCGAAAACGTCGGAAAAACTTTTTTATAAATTGAATCGATTTTATCTGGTATAGAAAAAAATGAAAGACAATAGGCATGAATAATTCCAATTTATTTCAAACTATGAATTAAAAAAAATCTAATCAATTAAAAGATTGCAAAATTACTTGAATTTTCACAAAGTTCCTTTAGAGTCAACTATCCCTCAATAAAGTGCACAACTCTCCATTTCGAGCGTAATGGCTAAACAGATGTGCAAACGATGCGTAAGCGGCAAAATGCCAACCAGCAACACGATATTTGTCTACCATCTTCCATTTGTCGCCACGTAAACAATAGGTCAATAAACCAAATCCAACGTTTACACCTCATTCGTTCAAAGTGCATAAAAAATATTATAATCTGAGTATATGCAAATCAGTTATCTAATTATTCAAATATGCGCAAAATTTTCCAGTGAATAGAATGGCATAGTGAGACTGTCCTTTGTTCACCCAAGCAGTCCCACTCTCCCCTCCCCCCCCCCCCCCTCTCTCCCCTGCACTCCCAAAAATTATAGGCAGTTGAAAAAAAACATTCCACAAGTTCTTTTTTTTAATTTCTTTTTTTTTTTTGCGCGACGGCCATTGCTTCTCTGTGTTTTTTTTTTAATGTTTCAGTACAACTGCTGCATACAGTCAACCCCTTCCAAACAATTTTCTTCACGAGTAAAAAAGTCGAATAGTGCACTTTGCAAATGTCCTTGTGAGGTCATCTCGAACAATCACCCAAAAATGTCATCACAATCTAGAATTTTTAGTTGCTATCTCTGACAAGTCAATTTCATTCAACTTATTTAATTATAAATACCAAACATTAAAGAATAATTTTCAACCTGCTCTTGATGTTCTAGTAATACATGATGGTTTAGAGGTTATTTGAAAAACATTAGCAACTGAAGGTAGAATTAAAACTACAAGAGATGATGTAATACCGAAACTATTGCAATTTACGAAAATGCACCTCTACAGAACGCCTACAAAAAATAATAACTAATAACAAAAGCGATAAAACGGAAAGCTTGCTCTAATTGAGAGATTTCTAATAATTTAATGCAATGATCGAAAAAGAAAATTCGTTTCTAAGAGAAAAAGATAAAAATTCGATGATGAAGAAAAAAAAAAACATGCAAAATTCAATAAATAAGCATAAATATCAAAATTCACCAATAAAAATGTCATGAATAAAAATAAAATTTTAAAAAAAAAAAATATTCATAAAATCAGTATCTCAATGAAATAGAAATAGAAAAAAGAAGAAATAAAAGATGAATTAATGATCGAACAAGAATGACGCAAAAAAATCTGGAAAAGATCAAACATGAATAAAAGCAAACAAAAATAAAATAGCAAGTGTTAAACAAAAATTACAACAACAAAAAAAAAAACTAAAAATGAATGAGACTCATAAAGAAGGAAATGAATCAGAAAATTTTCGTTCGTTGATAATATTTCCGCTTTTCTCTCAACTCATTGCTCTTAAAGAATTTCAATTTTGTTTCATAATTTATATTTTGACTATAGTTATTTCATCATTGCACTTCCAAATATCTCCCTTCCCCCACCCCCCCCCCCAAAAAAAAAAACCGAAAAGATTTTAGCAATAATATAAAAAAATTCTCTTCTAAATTGTAATATTTTAAACATTTTATTCCATATTTTAATAATCAAATAGTTGGCGTAATTCATTGTTATACATTACACTGATAACTGTGACCTTTTCAATATATAGAAGGCAGTCAGTTCAGGAATTAATTCGACATATTTTTATTGAAACTAACGAAATTTCTTCGAAGAAAGGAACCTTTAACGATAAACAATGCAATGGTAAGAGCATAATTATTACAATGTTTCCTTAAATAATGGCATCTGCTCACAACTTTGCAAGCAATATTACTGTTATTAATATTAATATTAATAATAATAATAATAATAATAATAATAATAATAATAATAATAATAATAATAATAATAATAATAATAATAATAATAATAATAATAATAATAATAATAATAATAATAATAACAATAATATTACTATTACTATTACTATTATTACCATTGCTATTTCTATTATTATTTTTATTATTCCACTACTATTATTACTATCTTCATCATCAACACCATTAACCACATATGTCCTCAATAAACATTGCACCAAAAACATGCAAAGGCAAATGCAATGGTTTTGCATAACGATCTAAAAAAAAAAAAAAAAAAAAAAATTATTTTCAACCACTGCAAAACAATCAAATAACTATTTTTTTCTCAAAATTTTTGCAACAAAAGAATAACACTTTCAAAGCAATAAACTAAATGCACAAGATAGCTTCAAGCATTAAAATCGAAACTTAAAAAAAAAAAACCATCAGAAAGCAACGAAGAAGAAGAATAAAACAACGAACTTTCAACAAAGTTGACATACCTTGTACTTTGATAAATTGATTCCTGAATGGCGTTGGCTGTATCGGATATATGGAATCATAATGTGTCGACTCAACAAGCATAACTTTTGGTGTTGGAATGACATGATTTTCAACTGCTATACCCGATGTGCTTGCCTGCTGGGCGATAATCGCTTCTTGTAGATGCGATTCCTGAAATATTTCTGAATTATAGCATTCAACCTAGTTGTTCAATTATATTGCCTTTTTGGATGCTTTCTAACAAACTGCTATTGCATTCATCGAAATTGCTCAGCAATAAAGCTTTCACATTCCTTCATATACCTCTTCAAGGCAAATTTGTATGAACCATTGACGACAGCCCCTGAATATATCGAACTTTTCAATTTATCCCCAATTGGCGACCTCTTACGCTAGACTAGTTGCTTGGGATCTATTAAAATACAAGCAGTATGGCTTTCTGCATCACAACATTAGCATATCACCAAGTACCGCATTCTATGAAGCGATTTGTCTGTTACACTAAAACGAAATAAGAGACCAATATTCGGGAGGAAAATATCATTTAACTCTTTTATGCATAATACATTAATTTAGCCGCTAACTATCGAAAGCACAATTTTTATAATCTTATATATTTCAGAGTAAATTATAGTGCAAAAATAAATAGGATGATAAAAGTGTTTGCAACAAGACGTTCGCGCAAAAGAAAAACACTATCAGATCGAATAAAACCTAAGAGCGCAATCAAATAATGAGAAACATCTAATGAATAATCGTTGCATCTTTAAAAATATGCCATTTGTTGAAATAAAAAATTTGTTGAAATAAAAAAAAAATAGTGTTAATGGATAAGTTTATATCGATGTTTGTACAACCGACACTAGAAAAGCAACAGGTTGCAAAAAGAATTAAAGCTGAATTGGCCCCTAAACAAAGAGAAGGCAACGTTTTCGTAACACATCCCTAGCAATTCGACAGAAGACAGAGGAGAATAGGAAAAAGATGGTAACTTTAATTAGCTCAAGCTAACTCTTCGATTTAATACCCTCTTGCTTAAAATAATACGATCTTTTTGTTGTTGAATTGGTGGTTAATCTCTAAGCAATTTCGATAACATACCAATAACATCTTAACGATCTACGTTGAAAATAATAATAGGAAGAGAAATGAAATTAAAGTGAATCCTTTCTTAATATCAACTGATTTCTATATTGGCATCAAAACAAATTCATCTAGCCTGAATTCCTCGTAAAAGCACTAGACAGAATAGTCTCATAAATTCCCTTGCCAATATCTTGTCTCGAAGATTCTCCTTATTTAGTGACTCAAGTGGGCTATTTCTCCACAAATTTAAGACAGAGAAAAGGAGATCGATTCCCCACTTTCCGTATGCTGAGCCACAATTCGAACTAAGCTGATATTAAAAATTTTTTTCAATAATCTAAAATTCAATACGTTATATATATACATATATATATATATATATATATATATATATATATATATATATATATATATATATATATAGATTTTCATTCGTATAAAAATCTTCGCATTCAATTGAATAAAATAGAAGAGATAACAAAAATAAATGGTCGATAAATCATTTGACGATAAATGTCAGAAACGCAAAATGGATGTCACATGGAAACCTCTTTTTTTCAACAACAAAACTTCCATCGAATACTCTCTTTGCCAATGCCTATTTACTTTCTCCCTCTATCTCTCTACTCTACTTCTATAGATTTAATTGACGTTTCCCCATACATCATTCAGAATGATCTTCAAATCAAAGAAACCACTCTCAATTGCGACCAAATTCTCGAAATTCGAATCATCGTCACCGAATATAAAATATTTTCAAATAAAACCTCATTTTCACCTGCTTATTGTTAATTACCATACACTTCAAAGTGTGATAACAAAAAGTAAGATACGCGTAATAGATATGCACAGGTCAATGCTCACATGATACAATCATATGCGCACTCCGCCGACATACTTTCAAAGATCACCAAACAAAATACACTACCGTATAACTTCCAATAAAAGCCCCTCTTGGGTAATCAAATACGACTGAAAGATTTCTAGGAAAACTTTCCATCCTAGAAATGATCATTCTCTACTGACAACAATTTCAGAATACGCTGGTATTTACGAGATGAGAATATACCGAAATAACTAGAAAAAAAACTAAGTAGGGCTGTTCATAAAATAAAATAAAAAAATTCAATATGTTATGTGCCCATTTCAGTCTTTAAAAAGGAGCCGCAATTAAGCGGGTCTTTAATAATGGCTGCCAATCCCTTCTTCTTAAAAAAAAGGATATCATATGATCTTCTTCTCGTTTAAACATCACAAAGATAGAAGCACAACGTAATAAAATTGCATTCTCGCATGTTACTTCAATAAATGCAAAAAAAAAAAAAAATTAGAGTGCTGTAAAGATAACGGTGCCATTCCTTGGCAATGTGCCAAAATGTCACACAATAATAGAAAGAATTCATTCGTGGCGGGAAAATCACTATTTATAAGAAAAAAGGCAAACTACAAATGGTAGTTACTCGTTGGAATGCTCCCTAAAACTACAAATTCAATTGCTAGTGCAAATAATTACCATTGCTGCAAAATGAAATAACCGCAATTCTTGCATGACTGCAATTAAACGAGACGGAAGGCAAGACGATCGGGACAGGCAACGAAATAGAGGAGAGGTGGACGAAGAAAGGAAGGAAAATGGGAGAAGAGGAGGAAATGAAAGGAAATGGGAATGGAAGAAGGAAAGGAGGGAAATGGAATGGGAAGAAGGGGATGGCGTAATAAAGCGAGAAAAAGTAATGCGTCGTTATGTTTTCAACGTTGTATTATCAATATGACTGCAATTCTTTTCGGTAACAATGACTTTAATAATGTTTGAAAAATGTGATTGCAGAACTTTAAAAAAAAAAAAAAATACAAAAAGGAAAATTTCAAAAAATTTCAAATTTGTGGAAAATTTCAAAAAAAAAAAAACAAAAAAAAAAGAACCATATTCTATGTTATCAATGCATATATCCTAGTATCTATTTCATCTAATATATGATTTCTAAACAACGCAAGGTTTAACTTGAGTGACCTATTTGTTAAAAATAAAAAAAAAAAAAAAATGATGGGAAACTTTTCTCAAAGATTTGCATTTTGAAAAAATTTTGAAAAAATTTGCATATAAATCTACTCCCATATGGCAAAAAAAGTGATAGGAATTCAACAAACTTTATTTAATATAAGATCAACTTTATCCTCATATATATGCAAAATAATAAATATGTTTAATAATAAATTCAATAAGATTAATTAACTAAACGGAATTCAATAATAATTTAATTAATCATTGGCAATAATGCCTCTTATAATTTCGCCCACAAATATTTTCATCACATAATATCCCCTTCTCTCTCGCAAATTGAGAAATTTCATACCATTTTATCTCCTCAAATATAAGTGGAATTTTAAAAACGATTTCTTTTCAAACAACGACTATAATTACGATAAACAATGGCTAATATTTTATCGCATAGATTTTAAAATAATTTATTCAAAAATATTAAAATATGACCATAATGAAACAATCTTATATATTGCAACAATAGACTACTATAAAGAAAACAAATTGTTGCTTGTTAAAGAGCGATGCATAAATACCCACAATTATTTAATTGAATACTCAAATGTTTACTACTTCAAATTTTCTTGCACATTAATTCTCAAATTTTTAATGCCAATCTTATTTTCTATCATATTAGATAATATTGATATCCAGAACGAAAAAAAAAAAATCATCTTATAAACTAAGGATAGTACTAATAAACCTATTTCCTCTTCTTTCATGATTTTCTTAACAACGCTTCTTCAATTTTCTAACTATTATGAGAACATATTACGTAATAAATAATAGCATAAAAATCAAATTTAATCAACTGTTGATATTATCAGTAAGGTTTCGAATCAAAAATAATCTATTAGCAACAAACTTTTTAGGGAATCAGAAATTACAGATAGATTTGTGATTGCTTTAAAGGATCGATGCCACAAAATTCACATTTTTCTGGAATCGATCTAATTCCAAATCACAACGTTATTCCACAACACCCCTCAACACCTTCTACTATGTAATTTTGAAATGAAATAATTTTTGTTGAAATATATGAATGCGATAATATTCATTCACATAACGAATCACCTATATGTGAAATGAGATCACACTTAACAAAAAAAAAAAAAAGAAAAAAAAAAGAAATAGCACCACAGAGATATAGTCGAATGACGAGAAATAACGATGTTGGATGGAGACGAAAAAGAAACATATAAAGTGCATCACTGAAACAGCAACATATCACGCCAACATACCAAATCGACGATGTGAACGATAAGAAATTCGCCGATGGCATAGTGACGAATGCAATTGTCCGTCCTCTTCACAGGCTTAGATTGTTGCTTCAAATGAATTTTTTCTTTTCTTTTTTTTTGGAATAAAATTTTATGCTTTTGAAGAATAAAATGCAAAGAAAATATTTTTTCGACGAAAATTCTTTTTGATTTTCGACTTAAAATTATAATGTTATATGCAAATCCCAAATCTGCATGAAAAAAAATCTGTATCTTCCATAATCAAAGATGTCAGCTAAATTAAAATGCTCATTTTTGCAAAGCAATGAAAAAAAAAAATTAAATCGCATGTCAAGTTAGCCAATCACTCTAGTCATATGGAAAACGCCATAGTAAACTAACGAACAAATACAACCGTCCAGCCACTTTCTTCCCCTTGCCCACCCGCAAGTTAAGAAACTAATAGTTCATTTTAAATTGAAAATCACATAGGTATGCACAGACCATATGCATGATGCTCACTTCTAGTACAAAAAAAAAAGGACATGAGTGAAAATTCAACAATTTTGTTACCATTGTTATTGTAGTGAATTTAGGTGGCTGAATTTTCGAAAAAAACCGGAAGTTTGGAGAAGGGTAGCTGTTCGTAAGAGAATATTAGCAATTAATGGATATTAAAAACAACTCTAAAGATAAACAAAATGGCACAACAACAATCTCGCATTAATTCGCTTACATTGCACTAGTAAAAGTTTTTAACTTGAGCTTATAAACCACCCTTAATTTTACTAAATTTACAACGCTATATACTTAATGGCGATGAAAATACAACAGATATTATTCACACCAAATCGCTACAAGAAAACAACAAGTACTATCTGCACCTAAGCATAAAATATTTTTACCTGCACTCAAAAAAGACATTGGTACTCCGAAATATGTAAATTAATCGTTCATGTCTAATGCATTTGTAAATATATTTGACTAAATTGAATCTTGATGCAATATTTTTCTTAATTCCAGCACAGAAATTTTTAATGAGCCATAATAACGCATCGCCATCTACCCTTTCCCTTTCCTCCCCATCCCTCCTCGTTGGCTTCGGAAACACTCCTGCATGACTCACTAATTTTTTATGGATTCCCTAAGAATGTTCCCTCATATTCCGTTGTTAAATACTTCCTCGTATAAACATACTTCACTACTTACTTTATTACTGGATCATAGTGCTGCCAAAATTCTTTTTATTCACTAATGTTTACTTTTCGCACTTCCGAATACAAATAAAAACGAGTCGCAAATTCAGTCAAATATTGCGATTTATTAAGAAGAATAGAGGAATTACGCTGCAACAGGCAACCAATATCGATGAATGTTGTCTACGTAACGCATCAAGACTCAATAAATCATAAAGCGAGCAAACATTGTGTAAAACAAATGACTCCATCACACCGCACTATTCCCCTCAATCTTCATTAGTTTACTCCCGACAACCGTCAAATACCAATTTTGAGCATTCAAGCAATCACTATAGAAAGCTGTACACTTCGATAGCATCAAATTTGCATATAAATTCTAATATAATAATATCAGGCCACCTGGTAACCTATCTAATACTTAAATTAACTTATCAACTACTCTACGCCGATGTTTGAATATAAATTACGTAAGCGAGATCAAGCACAATCTCGACAAATACGCTTAATCTTCAATATAACAGCCAAAATCAACACAAACACTTTTCTATTCAAAAAAAAAAAGTGGTCAGAGAATTGAAACGCATCGTTTTCCCATGATCTATAAAGAGATAGCGTGAAAAAAAAATAGATACACAAAGAATGCTGACTAGGATAAATCATGCGATAGTTAAATATTCAATTTTCAATTCAAATATCATTCCTTCATAGAATTAATTACAATTCAACTCCCCATCAAGTTGGGCAAATCTTTCAGTTGCCCAATGCTAATTTTTTCCTTTTCGTGCAAGAAATTTAAAAAAAAAAAAACAACTTTTAATCAATTGAATGGTGCTTAATGAGCGATATAATAGAAAAATTGCAAGCATTAAATAGCACGAGACGAGTTATCTTCGCTAAAAATGTAGCTAAAAGAAAAAAAAAAGAATGTAAATACTTTAAAATTTCTTGAAACAATTTCATCGTAAAATCACTGCGACTTCATTAAAAAGGTAATTGAAAGAAAAAAAGCGATAAACTCATCATTGAATTTTCTTCGATAAAATTCATTCTCAAATATTTCATCAAAGAAATAATTAAAATAATTAAATCTTTAACTGGAATTGAATGCAAGAATGGATTCTATAGATGCACAATTAAGTAATAAATTACAAGAAATTTGTGAGGAAAAAAATTAATCGAAGTACACAATAATTCAATAAACAAAAATTAAACATATATAAACGTTTAAAGCAAAAGAAAACGTAATATAACTCAATATTATTTGTCACGAAAAGCAAAAAAAAAACACTTGAAAATATATCCTACGTTCTTTCCCGCAAAGCGTTTTTTAAAATATATTTCACCCACTATTTAGCATTTTTAAACAAAATAACTGTTGAAAATATTTCCATTTCATTCATAAAATATTTCAAATTTCTTCTCTTCCATTTCATTATGAGTTAATTATATTTTACAAAGAATTTGAGCTAATTATATTTTGCAAAGAACATGCATTAAATGAATTTAATAAGATTATATTTATCCACTCGAATAAACGAAGAGATTTTAAATAAAAGAAAAAAAAAAATAGAATGAAAAAAAAAAAATAATAAAAACATGAGACAACCGAATCACTTAATTTTGCAAACAATTTAAATAAAATACGATTAAATCATCTATCACCCCATTCATGGAATCAATGGAAATTGTAACTATCGAACTCAAAACACTATTATCATCGATTTATTTTATCTTATAAGTCATTATGCTGCATCTTTTCAACAATTACGAAACAGCCTTATATATGCATAAAGCATAAACCTTTACGTTCTCTGCTTAATACTCTGCAAAGTCCATAAACGTTATATAGATAAGAGGATACGTCTAAAAAGTGCAAATAAGCAACGAAATAAGTAGATACGTCATATGATTTTATGGACTCTTTTTATGATATTTTACTATCACTTCAATAATGTAACCGATCGTTGATGCTCTTTATTTGAGCAATCGAAATGATTTCTTTTCGAGAAAAATTTTCAATTTTAACAAAATAATTCCACTCGATTTTTTTTTTTTAAATTATTTTATTTTTCGATGAAATTTTCTTAACAATGACCATCATTTTTTATACATTTTGATATAAAATAGTTCCAACTTATTAAAAGATTTCAATGGAATTCCCTATAAATAACGTAAATTACAGAATCATTTTACACTCTATAATTACTATTAGAACTAATAAATGTTTTTGAATCATTCAACGATCAATGTGAGGTTAGAAAAAGAAAAATTAAAGATAAAATCTTTGATTTCTAAAACTAGAAACAGAAGAACAAAGAAATATAGATTAAATTATGAAAAGTGCGTTGTATATAAATACGAACGTCAGCCCCTCATTAAATGGGATGCTATTAATAAATAGAGAGATGAAAAAGGAGAATATGAGAGAGTGGGTGAGCTATAAATAATTTATCACTACAGCCGTACTGCAATCTAACACAATGAATAGAATTTAGAAAGAAAAAAATAATTGCCAAATATCGCAAAAAACGTGTTCGCAGTTACAAGATAATCGTATATATTTTTAGATGCTCTGTCTAAAAAAAAAACCAAATTTCCGATGCAAAATTGATTAAATTAAAGAAACGGCGAAATGACTGAGCTCTTTCTGAGAATCGAACATAGAATATAACAGCATCCAAGGCGAAAATTATGAGGAGGATTTTATACTGAAGAATAAAAAAAATCTCATGCGCTTAACGGATTTTTTATTCGATATTAAAATCTCGAAGGAAAATTATACAGCAACTAGCACTCGTATATCGAGCTATCGCATAAGAATCATAACGCCGTATGATCATCTAAGCGTGGAACTCCAAGTTGGAGGAGTAAGGCATGAAAATGATGAGAGGGGAGGAGGGATAATAGGGCGGGGGAAATGAGGAGCAATATGACGAGGAAAGTGAAGTATTGGGACAACTAAGAAATACAACAAAGAAAGAATGAAAGATTTATAAAATGAGAAAACAATTTGCTTTTTTTCTTAAATATACGAAAAGGAATAGAGCGGAAGTAAAGGGTGATGAAAAAATGCAAAACATTCACTACTACTTAAAAAAAAGCATTAGTTATTTAGAATTCTCTTGCAAGAAAATAAAATCGACTTCTTTTGCATCGCAAATAAAATCTAAACAATTTGCCAAATCATGTTCCTATGGTCGATTAAAACGGAAGCGATCATTAACGCATGTTTATCGAAATTTTCATCTCCATATTTCAAAATTAATGTGTGGCCAATATACAATAACATTTAACTAGTGTATCTATTATCTTTCTTGTATTATGCGAGCAATATCACCTATAATAATTACTGTTTAACAGTTTAGAGTCAATTAAGGAATACTTTGTTTTTGATTGTTTAAAAAATTCACTAATAGAGTCAATTACTTTTAACTGATAAATACTCACCGCCATCGTGCATTCCGAGGTTTTAAATACCCGAATATAGAATCTTTCAGCAAGAAGTAAGTCAACTCTCTCTGTTGTCTCGTTCGAAAAGGGTAAATGTTTGCCGCCCAACAAATCTCTAGCCCTCTTCATACCTCTAGGTTCAAAGTGGAAAAGAAAACCATCACAGTTAACATAACCATATACCGCTACTCAACTTAACCTTCATTGACGAGTGCAATTGAACCACCACTATTCCACCGCACAAGTATGACGTGGCAAAGCAAGCAACTAACAAACATCTCAACCATACCAACGAAATAAAAAAAACCAATCACCTATATAAACCTACAATTAATGCCAATATTACATCCAATGTTTCGCTTGATCAACAACCTATAGCAGTAGTGACTAGAGATGATCTTCGGAAGACGAATGCACGACGACGAGAGAGCGCGCGCAGACAACGAGAGAGAAAAATTCAAAATGGCTGCCACAGTGCACGTACCATTTCTTCGTCCTTTTCCATGCCCGTGGGCATCTGTGCGACCGCGCGGTTAATCGGTGCACATTCGGCGAGGTCAGGTAACTCGTCCACAACGTAGACAGGCATCGATTTCGATGCATCCAAATTACGAGCTCGAAATGACAACTTACTAGTGGTGGCCATTTTCGCTTACTCTCACCACGTAACTCCCCAGATGGCTTCAGGCTAGCAGCCGCAAAGGTCGAGCGGCTGCCGGAGCCGCTTTCTGAAATGATGCACCCGGATTCAGAAGCGTACATTCGCCATTGGGGCACGTCGTTGATCGAAATTTTCAATGAACTTCGGGGGGATTCTGAGGCGTTCAATAGACGAGGGAAACGTAAAAGTGTCAGTATGAAGCGACGAATTGGGGGATTGCAGCGGCCCGCCACTCCACTAGCGCGCACCACAGCACACACACCGCACGCCGCTCGCAACACACAACAAATCGAACGCGTCGCACCACGAGAACGCGCGCTCACAACCTCCGCTCCACACTTGCCGCGAGCGCGTCAATGAGCACACGCATCGATTCGTTGCGAGAGTATATACGGCGAGGAGATGCAGAGATGCGAAACGAGGGACGATCACTGTTTTTGAAGACTCTCTTCGGCCCCTCGACCTTGCCAACGCATCTCTACTGGTCTTTCATCGGTAGCGGACATATATTCCCACTACGGGTACCTATTTCTGAGGGTATTTGTGGTCAATATGCGGTATTTTATCAACTGCTGAAGTTGTTTGAGTAAACTTCACAATATACAACTACACAATGTAGTAAAGAGGTGTTGAACTTCCTTACAGCAGATGCTTTTTTTTGGATTATTGTGGATTTACATTGTCATGGAATGATGACTTCTTTACAGTTGAGGTGTATTTCAATTGAAATGCTTTCAAATTTATTGCATTTAATAAATATACACTTCAATCAATATAGGGAATATATAATGCGAATCGTAAAAGCAATACGATGAATACAGAGCAACGGGCAAGCACTCAACATACTCGCCGATTTATAAAGGGAATCGACGAGACGAGCAGAGAAACGAGTGTGTGTGTGTGCGTGTTCAGTAGATATCGTTGTTACGTATCGTCTATGCTGACAGCACCTGTGTTCTCGTGGATTGGGACATTCCATTGATCGTTTCGTGATCTGTGCTTTTGATCTACCGTTGAATAATCCATTTACAATCTCTAGAAGCTATACTTGAGGTAAAATTTATTTATTTGCATAATAAAAAGGGGTTATTGCGGAATAACATTCGGCTACATCATATGACTTAATGATGTCATCATAAAAAAATGAGATCTGTTAAGTCTTTATTGAAATGAAAGTTCTACAACAACAAATAGGATATATTTTCATACTAAAATGGATCTTTTGATAAGTAAATATTACATTATCTAGGAGTAAACATTGAAAAAAAAAAATTACCATCTATTGTATTGTGTGGAATAAATTTTTTTATCACTTTCATCGTGATTGTATTTATTACATTGTTCAATGCATATAACATGTTAAATTGCTTCGAATTTTATCAATGATTAGATTATATTCTCTTAAAATATCAATAAAACAATGAAATATTCAACAAAATAAAAATATTTCATCATTAAATATATAATCGATGTAATATTTATATTCTTTTATGCGATAATGGAATCTATTCTTGATCATGTAGACGTTTCACTTATGAAAAGTATTTAGAAATTTCCACAATGGCATTCACGATCGATGCCAACGACGACAAAACAATATATATCCGAGTCAATAGAGTCGGATACTTGCATTTCATTGTTCTCTAATTTATCTTTTATTAAAACCGTTGAAATTCATCACAATTTAATTAGCTTTAAATCGATAGCCACTTACTAATGGCGCAATTGTCGTAGCGCATATTTTATAAAACTTTCTTCACCCAAATGATTAGTTTTCTTTATTTATATCCATGTGTTTATCGTCGTGTCTGCTGTATTCAATTTTTTTGTTGAAAATATTTATTGGTAATAGCACATATTATTTTCATATTATGCATTCATCCATCATCAACATGTTTATTTCTCACAATCTCATCGTTAATGTATATTTAGTTGTCATGCGCATATCTTCTTTTATTTACTGATAATATTGCATGGGGGAAAAAATTGTTTTCGCATATTCCATATGCAATGGGATTTTCTCTCTTTGCCTTTATCCACCTCTTTCTTCCGCTTTAGTGCTTCATCTCGACTGATTCGCCGTTTATGATCACTCATCTGGATAGAAAGCTTTTACTACATTTCGCGCTTATATATTATTCTTATCAGCACTATCTCTAAATTACCCACTTTTTTATAGCATCAACAACTAATGGATGAAGAAATTGATAAAAATAATCGACTTCCATTTCATCCCGATGATGTAATAAAGGTGATCCCATTGGACGATGTATTAGAAGGTGGCGAGAATTTAGACGACATCATTAATGATTCGATTGATCATGGTAAATCGATTGATCATTAAATCACTTAATTCAAGCAATGCCTCGATTAAATTTATTTCTATTCAATGATTTGCAGTCATAACTCTATCATCGATATGTTCTCTACATTCAACTTATCACCTCCCATTTGCAACCGTTATTCCTCTTCCCTCTTAAAATATCGTTGAGCTGGAGCAGTGATTAACGACTCCGGAGTTAGATTTTCCCCTGAAAGGTTATTTGCATAGTTAGCTTGGATTAAGTTATTTGATTGTATATTGCTTACGAAATGTTAGAGCATACAATGCAATTTGATGTACTCGAAGAAAGGTGTAAACATAAAAGAGTTTAACTCATGAATGATCGATCACTGATAATGACCTCTATTTTGTCGAAGAGTCAAAAAAATTGATATCAAATGAACTTCCATTTAAAGAGATTTTTATGTTTATCGAAGAAATGGCTGAATGTTTTTGAAAATTCGTTGAAGGGATTATTGGAACTATCCACACTAATATTTTATTGTATGTAACAATCAGAGGTGATAATAATCTATCTGAGGTGATAATCATAGGTGATAATGTAATATGCGTATTGATGCCATTTTCTTGAGTGTTTTCTGATTATGAATCAACTAGTAATATTTCAGGATCGATGGATGATGATGCAATGCAAGAATCGGAAGAAGAGAAAAATTTAGCGGAAATGCTAGATGATGCAAATATAACCATTAGTGCACATGAGAAAGATGTGTTTTGTGTGGATTTATTTGGTGATAAATGGTTGGCTAGTGGAGGTGAAGATGATCAGGCTCTAATTTTTGATTTAACTATTAATGGTATGTTGGCGCATCTTATTCATTGAGTTTTATTTCACTAGATCAATCGTGAATTGCAATATATCTCATTGACTCGTTTTTATTTATAGTATCATGAAATAAGAAATTATTCATCACATTTTTTTTTAAATCGTTTATTGCTCTCATTTAAGAATTCGGTTGAAATATGAGCAAAACAATCGAAAATAGTCTTTTGATATCGAAAAATCTCACTACCGTTCTTTATTGACTATTGTTGATGAAGCAGTCTCTCGTGTTGTATTTGTTTAGCAAGCTATCGTAATGACCGTTTCAAAGTAAAATACAGGATAGACGAAGGAAGATTCGAGTTTTGGATTCATTCATCGTTCATCTTTGCGTATATATGAATTTATGATCATTCATTTAGTGTATAGATGGAGAACTATGTATTCTACGTATGGTTCACATAAGAGGTGTTCTATATGCGATGGAAATATAAAGAAAGGAAAAAAAAAAGAAATGAAAATCGACTGTTTCGTATTGTATTTCTAAAAGCATTCTCTATGTTTACTTCCGTGTTTCATGGTATTAATTCGAAGACCTCATTTTCAGTTAACGAGCCAGTGCAGAGGATATGTGAACACATCGACTCCGTAACATGCATTCGATTCAATGCATCTGGAAGCCTTCTGGCCAGTGGAGATATGACAGGAAAAATTATAGTAACAGAAATGACGAGTCTAAAAAAACGCTGTGAGGTTAAATACTTCCAGTGCATTTATTTGTTCGTTGCACCACTAGGCGCAGTTTCAACGAAAATTTTAGTGTAAATGAAATGCCTAAAAGTAATGACTTCTTTTCTGGAGATAAGAAGTTTGCTGCTGGTTATAGCGCTATGGTACTATTGTTGATCACATCAATATAATCATTGGAAAAGTTGTTGCTGAAAAATAAGCGCTCAAACATATGAGGATAAAGGGATTCTTCTACTGAGATTTGACGAGATCTTGAGGTTGTTTATGTTGAATATGATATTCGAGTTGAGTACCAACTTAAATGGGCCGGGAGAGTCTTTTCGAACCGAATTGGTGGAAAGTGGAAAACGAATAGGGTTCATTTGTTAATTATATCCGAGTTTTGTATTCTATATATATATATATATATATATATATATATATATATATATATATATATATATATATATATATATATATATATATACCGTTAGCAGTTTTGAGGTAGGTAACACTTGGTTCATAAGATCGTTTCTTGTCACAGTAAATCTTAGTGGAATATTTTCAGATGGAAGATCCAGCCGAGCTGGAATGGTTGGAATGGCACTGTTCTGTGGATATTTTATTTGCCGGTGCAAGCGATGGTCTCTTATGGATGTGGCTTATTGGTTCAGAAGGCGTTTCACAAACTAAGGTAGAGTTCGGTTATTAGCAAACATAGCTGGTTCCTGCATCATGTTTTTTCTTGCTTACATAGAATATTTCTGGATAACATATACGTATTGTTAATGGTGCGAATGTCGGTGCCAAAGCATCGCTATTCTTTAATATATAATAGAGTGGGCTTACTTTCACTTTATGATTTCAGTCGAGTTCAAATTTTGTGTTGTTGCTGTTTGGTGTTTTTATATGAGTGACTTGTGTTGAGTTATTATAATGGCCAATGCTGCATATTGCCTTGAGTGATTCAGTAATCATTAATCTCGGGCAACGTTCATTTTCGGTGCATACTGAATTTCAAAAATCGATTGGTGGCAACCGAGTCGAACTCATTTCGGACAATCATCGATTCCTCTTAGCAAACGCCATAAATTGAATGGGCGCAATTTTAAACGAAACTACCTTCTTATCAGAGATGCATAAAAGCAATGGAAACGAAATGCTTAGCAAATTTAAAGCGATATAAACAATTTCATTTTGGAACGAAATTGAACCAGTCATAACGTTTTCTTACGCAAGTCATGCGTTTTGCTTATTATTATAATGATGCACTGTGTTTATTTGTGAGCGAGTTTAGGGCATCACTATTGAAATGAATCTAAACTAAATAATTATAAATTGTTTTGATAATAAAGTGCAGTGTTCTATCGCTTCGTAAATTAATGAGGAATTATTTTGAAGTAGAAATATGAAATCAAATAATCACTCACCATCTCAAGCAATTTCTTCATAGATATTTTATCATTGAAATGTGCAAATAGATGCCGAATAAAACAAACATATGCGCCTCTTCTTTGAAAGATATTGAAAATTCAATGAATTGGTTTAATTACGCGATGCAATAGCAACAAATTTCATTGCGATGAGAGGATTTGTGTTGGAAGATTGTTTAGATCTATAACAACGCTATAGAGTGCTTAACAAGCAGAGAAACGGAATGATTTCTGTTGAACAAATGTCATATCATATGCATCCTATAGTTGAGCGGGATGCCACGAAAGAAGCAATGCCAATATGCGAAACCTCATATCCGACCCTTCAAGATGGCGTTTTATGTACCCTATAGTTAAGTTTTTGTTCGTTTTGATGTTTAAAACGTCTTATTTTATGACGATTTTTCTCTGTAATTGAATCGAAATTGGTCTAACTTAAAATCTGACTTCGATTGCTTTTTGTTTTCGCTTAGCTTAGTTCGATGAAAGAAGTGTTTCAGATAGTAGAACGTTGATTTTTCGATACGCGAAAAACTGTGCTATTTGAAGGTGTTTGCTGGTGGTGCAGGCATTGCATGTACAATGGGTCGATTGTTGAGTGATGGAAAACGTCTTCTAGCCGGATACTCGGATGGTTCGATACGTATTTGGTCACTCAAAGATTCGACATCACTCTCTGTGAATATTCACTCACCGTGCATATGTGCCGATGTCCATAACTCTTCATCATTGGCTGTGGTGGGAGTTGAACATGGTACATGTGCACTCATCAGTACGGATACTGCAAAAATTTTGAAGATCCTCAACGGGCGCGTTGATGTCACTGTGCCAAAGGTCTCTTTTTAAAATGATTTTGTGATATTTTACTTCATTTTATGCTTAGTTGGACATTCTCAGTGATTTTTCATTTGATGACTTAGTTGAATGGAGGGGATGTAATCTCAGAGTGCAGGGATAATCTCGTAATCTTGAAGAATTGTTCTGCGATCTGTACGGATTTTTGCAAGGATATTGTATATGTTTTCAAGTAGAGTTCGATTAATCACCATCTCATTCAAGTCGATGTTTTCTAAAGTGCGCAGATAAATATACGCTTAATTCATTCCATGGCTGCATTTTCTCGTGTATTTTTATGACGAATTTAGATTTTTTTGGGAAGGGGGGGGGGGGGGTGAAAGTAGTGAAACTAGCTCATTTTCGCTTTGTGATATCCAATTGTTCGTTTCGTTATGCCTATTTGTTGATATTTCTTGTGTGACATAAAGTATATCGATGATGGCAATGAATGCGAAAACGTTCATTTTTTATTTATTAACAAAGTGGCACCCACCTTTACCCACCCATTTTTGCTCTAATCTATCATTCATTCAACTCCTCCACTCTATATTCCACCGAAATCCACATGAGTCGATGTATTTTTTTTTTTTCACTCAACATCACTTGATTGATTGAAATTAATATGCTATCGTGAAATCTCTTGTAGGAAGATAGTGGAATGGACACTGATGAAGGATCATCACAATCAGTGGAATGTGTGAGATTTTGTAATACAAACGAAGCATGGTTAGCGATCGGAACAAATAGTGGACGGCTAATAATCTATGACCTCAATACGGGTACAGCAAGGCATACATGTGAACATGACGGCAAGACGGTAGTCGCATGCCGATTCTATCGTAATATTCCGGATGGAACACCGTTGATATTCTCTGCATGTTTAGATGGTGCTTTACGGGTTTGGGATGCTCGAGATGGAGAACCGGTTGTGGTAAGTGTCATTCGCATTTAATTGCCTGCATATCTTAGTTTTCTATTGTTGATTATGGTATAGCTGTAATCGTTTTCATTGTCATATTCATCATCTTGTAATGGGAAAGTATTTGACGGTCATATTCTAAGGTAAAAGGCAGACGAGAATTGGTGAAGAAATTTTTTTAATATTTCAGAGAACTGAAAAAAAAAATTTTGCTAGTTGAAATAAAAAGTGATCTTTTTTCATCCTATTACTGAAAAAGGCAATAAATCTTGAAATTTATATAAAGGGTGGAAGGAGAAGAAGATCGTTTTGGTTTCCTAAATTCTTCATGTATCGTACGATAATGGTCGTACTATATAAAATTTATTTTAGGCACTCGATGGTGGTGGAGATGAGATATTTGACGTTGCGTTATCGGAAGAATCTCGAAAAGTAGTAACGGCATGTGCAAACGGTAAACTACGTATATTCGAACTTCCAATGAAAGAGACCTGATTTTCGATTGTGATAATAATTGTTATTTTTATTGTTTTGTTTTGTTTCTTTTTTTTTTGTTTCAACGAATTAATGAAACAAAATATGCAAATATTCGTGTTGTATGTTTACAAAATGCGATTTGCATATTCGCTGCCCTATATGGGTTTATATCTCAATATTGATAGAGTTATAGATGGCAGAAACGTGAGGTTAATGGTGTGCGTATTTTATGAAGAGACGACACCAAAGATTGTCGATTACTGTTTGGTGATGGAAACTATTAAGCAACGATAATGCGGTGAAACAGCGATTTGTATCACAAAAGTTGGTGGGGGGAATATTGGCTATTTGGATTCACTATTGTTGCGTAAGGGATTGCAATAGACGACGCAAGCGGAATGTTGATCCAGTGTTGCGTTGTTGGAGAAGAAAGACGAGGGAGGAGGTTGAATGCATGAAAATCATGAATAATGGGAATTTAATAGTGTATCGTGATGTGTGAGGGAAAACGATGATATTTTTCAACATTTGCGCACATATAGCAAGTGAAGACTAAGGATTGTGGGAGATATTCCTTGTGTGAGGTTGTTTCGACTCTTATTAGCAATAACTTAAAAAAAAAAAAAGCTTTCATATAAAGTCATATCTTACTGATTAAGGAAGCAAGTTTCGATATCTTTAATTAGGTGCAGTTTTGTTATCAAATAGGTGAGATGAGCATTGCTTCATCTCATCTTATGCTTACAACTATTGCCGCCTAATGAATACAGGTAAACAATAAATTAAGTCAAGTTTTTCAAACGATATAATGACTTATCGTTTCGTTAAGTTTTGTAAGGCTAAAACTCGTATATGGAGCCAGACGGTGTGCTGGAAAATAGCGGGCGTTGAAGAGGTACATGTTTTCGTTGATGAATCACCATTTTTCGCGATCACTCAAAAATTTCATTAAGAGAAGGGACAGAATTTTTGTTTGCTCGATGAATCGTCCTTCTTCATAATAGATTTGGTTTTTATGTCTGTGGATATAATTGGGATGTTAGTTGTAAGTTCAGAATTGTTTAAGAAAAGGGTTCACATTGATCGGTACTTTTCTTGAAGATAGTGATCGTCAAGGATGGCTTATCAAATGTATAGAACAACAACATTGGGGGTGGCGTTGCGGAACACATTGGATGAACTCGTAGAGGTAACAAATTTTAGATTCGTTTTTTTTTGTTTTATTTCAACCTGTGAGATTCAAGAAGGAAATTTTCTTGGACCCTCTTTATCCTTTTTTTTTTTAAACGGAGAACGAATACTACTCTAAGGGCAGAAAATAAGAGGTACTTCACCTACTTCCTCACTTGCTGTTATCCTTCGATTTCGATCATTTCTTTCGATTATTTTAAGGCTTTGCGCATATTTCCTAAAAATTTCACATAATAGCATTTCGTCTGAAGAAAATTTTGAGAATACTAAAAAAGAAAGTGGAGGAATCCTAATCTGCCACACGATTTGTCAACATAAGCAATGATGGTGAAGTGGTAGCAGATGAATGTGGTGTTATTGAGTTTTCATAGTAAAGCACAACACTTCTATTTGCTTATGTTTTCTTCAGCTCTATGATTCAATAAGGACAACATTTTCGACAGATTTCAAAGGGTTATTTATAGGATGGTACGATCAGCCCACCGTTGGCCCAAAACGTGATGGCAACGTTTGATAAGTGCATCAATAAGGCATTATCGCAGCGCGTGAAAAATAAAACCAGCTTTAAGGTTTGTATTTTATTTTCACTACAATATTTTTAATAATTCTGTAAAAGTTTTGTGATGAAATTCTTGGTGGGGTTGTTGATCAAACGGCCGCAAGGAACAAAACAGTTGTGTTGAAAGTATATAGGTTGTACTTGTTAAAGATTTATTTTTGGTTTAACAATTTTTTTCGATTGGTCTCTCAGGAAAAAATTCCATAATCATGAAGAATTTATAATGTGAAATTAACTGCTTTTAAATGTTTTCTCAGAGGAAAAGAAAGAAAATGTTGTAAAAATTAAATTATATTCCTAAAAAAAATGTTGATTTTAACTATTCTAGTGAAAAATTGAAAATTTCTCTCTAAGATATCAAAAAGACGAAAAATATTATAGGGAATTGTTGTTTTCACGATCGCAATAAGTTGATATAATTGCTGTTGCATATGTTTGATGTTTAATAACGTGGCTGGCTTATTTATCGTTTCGTTTTGATATCCTTTGCCAAAATAAGAAGATGAGTTGCTAAATTTCTCAAAAACATTTTATTTAATAAAGGCAAGATTTCCATTCAATTCTAAGAAATGCTCTTCCGTTTCAATTTGTTTACGCTATTTGAGAAATGGGAAATATGCCGTATTATTTGATTTTGTGCGATGAAGCATTTTAGGCCGATAAACTACGAGCCTATCGATTTTGTGATAATGTATGGACATTTGTGATGGAAAATGTGGAATTTCGTGATGCGACTCGTCCAATTGAAGGTGTTATTGAACGTGTGAAATTTGTTGCATGTGATGCAAGTGCAGCTAAACTTGCTAGTTCCTAATTCTACTTATTTCTAAACTCTATCATTTCGGATTCAATTATATTGCTAAAATTATACGACAATTACGCTAGGGCTACTTTTGTTGAAAATGCATCGTTTTATGTTAATTGGTACGGGAATATGGTTATAGCTCTACATATATTTTAATACCCGTTGAGGGATTTGCGTTCGTAGAAACTAATATTGTGCAATGGT
This sequence comes from Baylisascaris procyonis, assembly GCA_037389465.1. Lineage (NCBI taxonomy): Eukaryota > Metazoa > Nematoda > Chromadorea > Rhabditida > Ascarididae > Baylisascaris > Baylisascaris procyonis. Next base: position 2,350,662 of record JAZARR010000250.1, read on the forward strand.
TGCATAGGTGTTTTTTAAGAGTTTTCAAGAATTCATCTCCCCCTCCCTTCTCCACTCCTACACGCTTACACTTCGATGGTTTTTTATAAAGTATAACATTTCAAAGTTGATTTCTTTTATAGAGGTCACCATCTATTTGTCTTTGATACCCTTCACGTCCTCTTCAAATATATATTTATAATCGCGAGAGCTGTGGATTTTGTCGTCATTATTCGTTATAATATCTAATTGCGGAGCAACATGGTGTCCTATTTGCCTTATTAGAAATATTATATAATCTAATGCAATATATTACTAGAAAGCAGAGATGCGCTTCCTTCATTGTAAAGCTGTAATTAATTTCTTTTGTTTAGTTAATGCAACGCTAAGTGCCTTTGTTCTATACAAGAAATGTATAATTGTGATTTTTTCAGGTTTTACACTTTATTGTTTAAAAAAAAATTGTAAGTAATTTCTATGAATTATTCTTACTTTACTTTTAGCAGTGTTTATTCGTAATAGCATTTAGTTGTTACTAAATTGTTGAACGCATAGTACGAATTCTTTTTTTTTTTTTTTGCCGTCTATTTAGTTCAGTTTTTCATCCAGAATAATGAATTTCGATGGTATTATTTATTTCATGGGAATGATTCTACTAATGACAAATGTTTTTTTTTTAGTTTTAATGAAATTAGTAGTTATTATTGTGGCGATTTTTTGTAGTAAATTATTTAGATTAATAATTATAAAAATTTAATTTTAAAAATAGTAATTATTATTTGCAAATGTAGAGTCATTAGAGAGGGAAATTAAATTCCTCTCTGAAGCTATCCGTTTCACTTCGATAAATATGAATTCTAAATTGCTCATTGTTGAATATAAAATTCATCCCAGAGTTTTGTTTTGTTTTTTTTTTTGTTTTTTGAAATTTCTAAATCAAATTTCTTCATCACAATTTATAGTGGATTATTTATTCTTTTATATATATATGTGCCAATTTAAATAAGTTCCTTATTAATCAACTCGAATGTGATACAGAGTGCGCCATTATTTAACGTTGCCTAATTAATCTTTTTTTTTTTTTCTCGACTCTTTATTTCTTGGTGTTGGTTTATTCATATCATTATTGGCTTGTAATCTATCTATGAGCTCAGCTCAAGCTGTGATTTTCTATGATTGATTGTTTTTTTATATTGTGAGGACACTGTGTGATATTGCAATATTTTTTTTCAAAATAAAGCAAAAATAAACTCTTCAATATTTGTGTTGATAGTGTTTGCGATATTTCGGGTTTTTATTTCCACTACAATATTCTATTAATTTTTTTAAATTTTATATGCGTTTTATGAAAACAAATCTAAAGTTTTCATAAAGAGATAGGGGAAGGAGGGTGGTGCGGATGAAGATAAATAAGAATATTTTCGAGGATAATTTCCATCGTTGGCGAGGATTTGCTTAGATAAATAAGCTTTACATAGTAGTTATTGTCAATACGTTCACTTTTTTTTTTTATCAATTATTGTAAAAAATCCTCTTGCAAAATAAACAGGTATTCCACTTTGAATCTGTATCAAATCGGGTCACGATATGAAACGGATCCAGATTTGATCTTATAGCTATGCATAAGCGGAGATACACTGAACCTGATCCACTGAACCATGTTATGAGAACACAATACCGGGGCTGAGTTTAACCCATTGGCCATTTCCTCAGACGCTAAACCGTATGTTAACAGTGGTCGTGGCGGTAATCGGATTCAACTAGGCATATAGAGTTTCTGCGTTCAGTCAGTTGTGCTGATGTTTAACATAGCCGAATTAATTCTCATTTAAGGGCAATTATGCGTAAACGTTAAATGATTCCAGTGTTATTTTTTTATGCTCTCGTAGATGGGATTGGAGACAAGCAAAACGAACATCGCAACGTTATTTATTGGTGGAATAATTAGTGAATACGTAGTTAGGGGTTGAGGAGGTGGAAACAAGATACCCGTGGTGATTACGTATGTGTACTCACTTCCAGTATAAAATCAGCACTTTTCCTTTCTTCCACTTTCTTTTTTTCGGCGCTTTTGGCAATAGATTTCATTCGGTATTTTTTAGAACTGCCGAAAGCAATTGAATTCTCTTTTGCTTATTTGCTTTTATTACTTCTATTATTAACGTTGTTGTTTTATGTTGTAATTATCATTTTCGAACGTTTCGATTACATGTTATTTATAAAGTTTGAAAAAAAAGAAGCTTGTTTAGACCGTTGAGATGATTGAGACTTTAAAAAATATTTATTTTTTAGTTATTAATATTGTTGATTGATTTCATTTGTTTTTCGTACATCACGTTCATTAAAGTGTTTTCGCGTCGGGTTTAAACGTATAGTGAAGTGTAAATATTACAGGTGAGTATCGCTGATCGTTGGTGAAATATCGTTGATTTGAAAATGGCTTATCAAATGTATCGCACAACAACTTTGGGTGTTGCATTGCAGAAAGCGCTCGATGAATTCATTCAGGTGATTCTTCTTTTTTTTTTTTTGTTCTCTTTCTTGAATATATCACTTCCCGTCAACTTTTCTTGGTTTTTTTGCATTTTCCAAAAAATTTATTTCGAGTATTGGTTTTTTATGAATTTTTAAAATCTTAGTCAATTTGAGTATTAAGGTATGATGATTTTATTCCCGTCCTTTATTGAGTTTATGCCTTCCTACCCATCACTGAGTTGGATGGCCTCCGATCTGTGAGTGATGGATGACTGCCTAGTTATATCTATTTTGGAGCACAAAATAACAATTCGATTTTGCTTCCAATTAAATGTCGAATATTTTTCAGCTATCGTCTGCTTCCTATCCTTTATTGTTTGTTTGTCAAAACGTGGCGTTGAGCCAATTAGTTAAATATTTCTCTAGACTTCAGTTTTTCATGCAAGAATTTTTCGCTTGATTTGGGTGATTTCTTCATTGTAATAGGCAAACTGGTTGCATGAAAAAATCCATTTGCAAGCAATATGATGTGACCATAGGCAATAGTGTTCTATCTTCGCAATATAATGGATTTATCTAAATGGCTAATGCATCCAACTTCTGCGTAAACGATTCACGTTTTGCAGCGCTTAAGAGAGTTACGATCTCTTTTTACGTATTTTGATGGAAGGCAGCTTGTTGTTCGCAGTAACTAGTGTAATGTGTCTCCGATACCATGGACTGACGGATATAATAGTACTGGGAATTTTGGCTTTAAAGAGGAGGAAATAAGAAGGAAACTTTCCTTAGGGAAGGTTCTGAGGGCCCGATGATCATTGCGGGGTCGATTACCAACCGAATTCACATTTTTAGGTTCAGTTCGAATTGCATATAGATTAGAGATATTTCAGGATGGTCTGATAACTCCTCAGCTAGCAATGAAAGTGTTGACCACGTTCGATAAGGCGATCAACAAGGCATTGCAGGTTCGCGTCAAAAACAAGGTTACATTTCGGGTATGTTGACTTCGTTAGCTTTTTTAACTTTAATTTATCGTTCTTGAAAGCTAAATTAGAACATCTCATTATCGCAATTTAAATAAACTTCCGTTTAATTCACAATTGATTCGTTTCGCCAATAACCGAAACCCAACGAATTATCGCAATGAGAATGAAAAAAAAAATTCTCAATTATCGTCGAATCGAAAAGTTTCTTTTTTTTCCCCAAAAAATGACAAACGGGTTGTTTCAAATATATGAACCATATGCTTCTTATTCATTCCCCTTCCATTCTACACTCTCTCTTCCTTCTCCTTCTTTAGTAAATTTTATGCAAGGCTCTTTTTTGGTCGCGAAGTAGATAATGTAACAAATTAGAGCAATTCTCAGCACTTTATATATATATATATATATATATATATATATATATATATATATATCCCTTATTTACCATTTTGACAGAAATTTAATGAATGGGCGTGTGAAAACGTTGAGGATATTTGGTGAATTTTGATGATTTAGGAAAATATATGGGAACTTCTAAAGGTAAACCTAGAAAGTGGAGTTACATTAAAATATTTTGTTCACATTTAAAATCATTTCGAAGGACGAAATGAGCCTTTATCGAATGTTCTGAGTGTTAGTTCTTTGAATTATTTCTATTAACGGGTATTGCATGTACGTATTTTGGCTTGCTTTTTTTTTTGGGGGGGGGGAGCTCTTATTTTTGACCGTACGATAGATTTCATTTAGAGATATTTCAAGTAGTTAATTCAACAAGCTTCACCAATAATGGACTAGTGGTTAGATTCAAACTTTTTACGTCATAACTACGGCATATTTATTTTAAAAATACATAAGAAATGCTGTGAATTATTAATGAATAAATTTAATGGCACTATTTAAGGCTGATAAGTTGGTGACATATCGTTTCTGCGACAATGTTTGGACATTTGTGATGGAAGGTGTGGATTTTCGAGAGGCGAGCAATTCATTCGGTGATCGCGTTGATCGTGTGAAGTTCGTCGCATGCGATGGACGTTCTCCGTCATTGGCTCTACCACAGCCTTAAGCGCATTATTTATGGTTTTTGGTTTTTTTTTTTTGCCAAAGAATGAAACGTTCTTTCTAAAATGCTCTTATTGAATATCATATTAAAGCAATGAGATTATCTTGTTAGTTGTCATCAAGAGGTTATTCAGTAATTAGGACGTTATAATATGATTGTCTCGAAAATCAACTTTTTCTAGCGGTTGTATTAATGATAGAATTTTTTTCTGAATAAGTAGCGAATAAATCTGCCAAATGAAGCTACAAATTAAGTTATCTGTTGTAGGGGAGGTGTTATTTCAAGAAAAAGAGGTGTTATTTCCCAGTTCAATATGAAATACTAATAGATCGTTTTAGAATATTGATCATTGTTGGAAATATCCTGTCTAATAGTTTTCTACAAAATTAATGATTTTGTCGGGTTTTTTTTAAATTTATCAAAACTATGACTTTCTTGCTTAGATTTATTTGCATTTATTTAGATTAGATGAGTTATAGTAGTGTTTATTTTTTTATTTGTTTTTTACATTTCGTATAACCAGTTAATGAAATTTGTGATGATCATTAATTGATTCTTTCAAGTGGTTTTCGTTTTTATTGAATCTTACAATTTAGTAAAAAACTTGTTTTTTTTTGGAATTGTTTTGGTAATCACATCTATTATAATTTTTAGAATTTTTCGTTTTTAATTTATTATTTATTGATTGAGGATTTATTTGAAGCCGTTTCACGTATTGAAAAACTCATCGATAAATCTCTGGCCATCTTCTTAAAAAATTTATTTAGATGATCGCTTTAAGTCAATGCATTTGAGTAGGTTTCTATGCTCGCAGAAATTAGAAAAATGCATGAGGATTGAAAATTGTTTTCCCATTAGAAATTTTTTAATTGATGAAATATCACACATCTTATTTGGGATTTACTTTAGAGATGGTTTTTTTGGCTTTGAATAATTCTAATCAAAATTTTTCTATTTATTGATTGTTAGTGTAGATTTAAAAATTATTGTCTTATTAATTAAGATGGAAAAGATCGAATGCTTTATCTCTATCAAATATCCCCAATTTGGGAGATTTCAATTGCACTATGTTTCCTCGCACAACATTAGTTCACGTTGTTTGGTAGCCCATTTAACGCGGGTTACTTCCATTCAATGATTACTGCTTGCTTTAAGTGGATCGTTATCGACTCAAGTGTAGGATTATAGTTACATATGCAGTGGGTATTTCTTTCAATAAGGTGATGATGACCTTATTTGCCATTATTTCGAATTATCTGTATACTTCGTTATGTTGTTGGGCTGTATGTTTTATTCTTTATGCTGTCATTGCATTGTTCTATTCTCAGGAAAATTTATAAGTCAAAAAAAAATTGCAAGCTTTTATTCGTGAAATCCTGAGTTATCCATTGAATGAATTTTCATGCTTAAGCATTTGTGAGAATTGTTGAGCTATAAGAGAAGATGGATGTTGCATAAATATGATTCTTATACGTCTTCTGCTACAAATATTAACTAATACTTACAAAGTTATCTGGTGTATATGATTTCAAAATTTAAAAGCATTGAAATCTAGCAATTTGGATTTCCCAAATATATCGGTGATTTAATAAGGAATTCGTTGATTGGGACATTATTACCTAGATGGTCATCCTTTATAAAGAAATAGTGATAAGGAGATGCGTGGGATTTTGGTTGATTGATTAATCTTTGAGGTTGGTATTAAAGCGCTTATAGTGATTAATTGAGCACATATTTAAATCATTTATCCACAGGCATGCCAAAAAATATTCTTCGTGCACTGGAGGGGCTGGAGGATGGGATATTGATGCCCTGCCAAAGAGGTTCGAATATGCAGGCCTCAATAGGGATTAATCTAGTAATGCGCTTCTTTCAAATATCGTAATGCTACCACGGTTCAAAAGCATATTGAAGAAAATGGCATCTAAGATTGTTGAGGATGTGGGGAGAGTGGAGGGGGGAAATAAGAAGCGTGGATACTGCAACGCACAAGTTTTCACTCTCAGTGGTCGACAAAATCAAACTAAGGCTGCGTTAATGTTGAGATAGTATAAATATGAAGCTAATATAAACCACATAAGATATTTAGGTGAATGAATAAATAAGTCATGTAACAAGTAAGGGTATTAGTGAAACATGATAGCTGTAAGACTACTGCATGGACATCATACGCAACGATAAAGGGCATTGTGCTGCGAATAAAAGAAGAAAAGGCGATGGATTGGACCACATGCTGCGAACAACGATGCAAGTAAATGACCTATCTCGAGCAGAATTACAACTGTTGACGTTTTGATGCCCTGGAGGGAGGGGATATGTAATATCGAATTTTCAAATTGTATCACAGAGTCCATCCCCTTAGGCAAAGATCGACGTTGTATCTGCTCTTCGTAAATAAACCAAAATTGCCCTTACATTTTATAGCTTTGAGAGTGTTACGATGAAAAATGTCAACGTGTAGGCTGTAGTTGTCTTTACGATTTGAAACGAGTGCTTAATTTTTTGTATTTTAGTCAATTTTATTGTTTAATAAATTTTTCTTTGTATAAATATTTTTCATTGCCATAACTGAGCTGCATTACGTTGATCGAATAAAAACATTCATAAAATACAAAAAAAAAAAACTTAGCTAATAGTTATATGCGCATGATTTTCGGGTTCTATTTTTACAGTGACTTAAGTAATGACAATAAAGTGATGCGTAAAATATAGATGTAATTAAAGCATTGATAGCCATTTTAGAATATTGCATAATAGCACATATTTGATAGGTTCAGTAAATGCCGTATCCGGTACAGTTTTTATGCTCGGCTATGCATACTCTAGCTCTCCATAGAGAGACGATAGATAATTTTGATTGGTACATGAAGTGTTCCAGAAGACCGCAGATCGCCATCGTACTGCGAATGCAATCAAACTCTTCTTGAATAGCAAATATTATTGTCGATTAAAAAATCAAATTTTTTCGAGTGCTGAATGAATGCCTCCGAATGAGTACTCTATTTACTTGTTCAACTTTTAGTTGTATCCGCAATTGGACAAAAATAATCTGAAATTATTGTTGATGTTAGAGGCGGAAAAATTTAAATTCCAAGATCGTTCAGCTAATCAAATTCCACAATTATTAGTGGTATAATTAATCTCATTGGAGAGGAATAACAATTCACCACCAAATTTAATCAACATAAATTGAGAGATATTTCAATAACATTCGAAGTGCTTCTCGTAACAATTAGAGGATTTGCGAATGGAATTTGCATTTAAGACTTGAAACAACTGCATCTATTAGGCAGCAATCTTTTAGTCATCCTTCTTGCTATGAAACCAAATAGACCAATGCATATAAAACTTCGAGGAAAGTATACCCGATATGTGAGCAATAGTCAACGCAATAATCAATTTAGGTGCATTCTACTTTAGATGGTTACCGATTGATCGAGTTGGGAAAGTTTTTATTTGTTGACTTTGTTAAGTGAAGAGGTGAATTTAAAAACCAGTTTATGTATAGACCTCAATCCACTTTTATGTCGATAATACACTCAATCCCGTACCTGATGTTGTGCGATTGCACGAGAGATGATGGCATCGTTGAAAATGAATGAATGCTCTGCGATTGTTTATTCGCGGTGCTTTTTATTGCTTATGAGATTTTCTTTCTTGTCACGCCCGCTTAATTGTCTATTTTTTAAATAATGCCGTTGAAAAATTGCAAGATGCACTGAAATCACTTAAGAAAAATTCATCAAATAAATCAGAAATTTTAATTATTTTATATATTATCCAAATTTTTTTGATCTGATTGATGCTCATTTTCTATTGTTGCAATTTGCCGATTTTATAAAATTTTCCGATTTATGAGTAACAGAAATTTCGATGTAATGATATATTATGTGAAATATTATCATATTTGGAGAGCAATTCGCTAATATTGTGACCGTTTCATGATGCAAATTTACGATATATAATGCAATATGGCTTTACATATTATCGTCCACTTAAATGAATTTATTGTGTGCAATTGTAATCCGACTATGGAATTCAACAACACTCATAGTGAGTAGCTAAAAATCAGTTTATATGAATAATTAAACATTTGCCTATTTATGTCACTTCTCATTTCAAGGTGTTGCTCCTCAGGAGGTGGGAATTGAACAGGCGATGAGTGATCTAATCCATTTTTAGAAAAATTAAATTTAAGCATTATCTTCACGTATTCGATATCTCTACCGTATAGTATCTCAGATATCGTTACTGTATGGAAAACACCTAAAACAATGTTGGTACTATATAAAATTCTTAGTGAACTTCCACAATCCCTCCTTATAAATTTTGATTTTATATGACTAGCTAATTGTTTATTAATCAAGAAAAGTGTCGTTACATAATGCCATTTCTGCTCTTTGTTCGTAAAACATCTATTACGAGGCATTAAATTATGAAGATGGGGAGTATATCTTGCATATGTACTATGTATAAGAGGTCGAAGAGTGCACCTTATACATTTGGTGTTTTTTTCAATTGGCATAGGTGGATATTTATATATTATACAGCGATACGAATAAAAGTGTGCATTTAAATAAGAAGAGCGAAGAGAGGGAGGGAATAAAAATGGGTAATTCTATGCTCGATTCCACAGGAAAAACTTCCATGTAGATTCTTAGTTATCTAGAGAGCCTATTTATTGAGTCATTGGAGTGTAGGTAGGGAAATTCGATGATTCGATTCTAAATAATATATCACAGTAAGCCGAATTGGAATAAACATTGCCACAAGAAAGACTGGCCAACTCTTTAAATGGCTCGTCTGAAATCCCACTTGAGGTTTGCGATATTTCAATGGATAATAATGAGCGAACAATGAGAATTTGATAATGCAGCGAATGGATGATAGCGATCAATGTTCAGCAAGAAATAAAGCAAATCCCATTAAGAGGTTTAAAATAAACCGATTCAAGTGGTTCATGATGTGAACGATTCATTAAGTGATTTAAAAATCCGCAATGAGGTTCAAAATAAACCCGCAATTCAATTTTATACCAATGAAATTGTATATAATATGATATATACATGGTTAGATTTGTCTCAGCGATAACCGGTTTGTGGTTGAAGTATGTTGAATAGTGAAGGCGTTTCACTCAAAAAGTGGAATTGTGCACGGGCATAAACCTTGTTGGGATGCTTTGTGAATGCCGAAATTTCTTCTGTAAACAACGCATACTATTCCAATGGACGTTGGACCGTGTTTCGCTTTCATTGCTTACGAATGGTGACTTCTCAACTCATTGCTAAGTAAACGCGTTTCACGTTTGATTTGCCTCTCCATCGGCTTCATATTTGAAAACTCATATGAGGTTCATTTGCATATATGGGTGCTTTCATATGCGCTTATACGTTGCTAGTTGGCCTACTTATAACATTTTGTACTGTTGAAGAACTTAGAAAAAAAAAAGAAAAAGAATTCCGCTCTCTTAAATTACGTAAATAATTTGTTTAAGTGAAAAATATAAGCTAACGATATATTTTCTGGTTTTTTTTCTCTTTTATATTTTTATATACATTAGAGCACAATTAATTATAATGAAAGATTAGTATTAAGTCTAAGCGATTTTTGCTTTCGACAAAAAATTTGTTTGCTTACTTATATATCTCTATCTATATATGAGAGTAAATTACTGAAATACTCAAATATATTTAGATATATTCGTTGAGCATCGGAAAAACTTATACTTCGAATGAAAATCCATGATAAGTGACGACCCGATTTAAAATCCTTCCTCCTTTTTCCCTTCCACCTTTTCTTTCTCATTCCTATCTCACTTTAGATATCCTCAAATATATGCCACATCTGTCGTAATAATTCCTAGTTAATCTATTATGGTACCATATTTGATGAAGCTTTTATGATGGAATAAAACTTCAAATTTTCCTCCGTGCATTTTAATTAAAGTGCCTACAGTGAAGTGCTTATTGAAGTGATCGGCATTTTCAATTCTAATCCCTGCATTTCTATAAACTTGCTCTGTCTCCGGCTCAGTTGCCAGTGCAATTGAATAGAATCTCACTCCTTCTATCTCTCTTCGCCTTCGATCCTCTCTGTTTCCCTCTCTCGTTCACATACCTTTCTTTTCATCGCATCGTTATTCTTACTCATTCATATAAGGTTTCACGACTTGACTATATGGACTAAATTTGTATGACTCAATGTCGAAGCATTGCATAAATGATGAACAATATTGAAAACAAGTTTGTTTCAATAGTGGCAAACAAGTTCGTATAAGTTCCATCTAGACGGTTGCGATATTAGTGCGTATAAACGAAACGACAGCAATCCACGAAACGAAAACAAGTGTGCCAATAGCATATACTTGTATTTCTACGCTGATCCACCATTTCAAAGTATTTTTATACTTCTCGTTTAGTAGTACCCTTCTGCGATCTTTGAGGGATATTTATCGTATCGAAATCGGCGTCACTAAAATTATTAAGGATTTCATCGCGCAGTACTTGATTTGCCCTGAATTTTTATTTCGTCGCTGTAATTCGATGATTTCATATTTTTTGTGGTATATCAATTTTTTTGCTCATTTACATTTAAATCTTTTCACACTTCATCCGTTTACCGTATTATTTCAAATAAAAAGACCTAATAAAATCTTTTCTCAAATAATCATCCTTAAAAGCTTTCCTGAGGGAAAGTAGAGACTCACTCTCAATTATCTTCCTTTACTACAAAACTAGAAAAATCACTATACAAGAGCGCATTTTGTTAGAGTGCATCATTACATACACTGTTTCACAGGTGGACTGTTGCGTGTTTAGACTGAATATCGTTGCTATAGTCTGCCAAACCTTTTGTAAGAAAAAACCATCTTATTAAAATTTTCTCCCACTTCTAAAAATCCTCCACTCTCCCCACCCTATGAAATTTTGACGAAACTACAATCCAATTCGTATTCGCTATAATCCGATATGGTTATAGTTGATTGCAGATCGATCCAATCCATCTTTATTTACGGCCACAGCTATTAACTCGAATTGGTTTTGATAAATATGTGTGCTTATTTGTTCTTTGCTTAAGCTGTAATATTATTACAAATCACAATTATTCCTCATTTTAAATCTCACTGAGAAAGAAATCTTTATATCAAAAAGATTATAGACTATTGTTTATCGACCTTCATAACTTCATTTTCTGTTGCCCAATCGTCACCACCGTGCAAGTCTCTGTGGTGCTTATTTCGATCGTCCATTCGCAATTAAAATGTCAGGCATCATAAGCCTGGCGGCCACCATGAAAAGAGTGAAAAAAACACCATTAAGTAGTTGATGAGTGGTGTGGTCGGTTCATTGAGACCTCAGCATCGTAGATAAAGGCGAAAATCCTCTTCCTATTCCCTACGGGGTAGTATCGTGTCTTTTTGGTGCCGCTGATGGGCAACTCGAAAAAAAATGACGTTCCGCCAAATTATTTGCCCTTTCATCGTTTTCGATTGTGAAGAAAACAGAATATTTGCATGAAAGGGGATACGCGTAGTGGAAACACGGCAACCACAAATATTACAGTTGAAGGTAAAGAACAATTGAACACACCTGTTTATCGGAAACGAATGTAAACTCTAAAGAAGTTGATAGCTGCGGCCTGGATTGGATAGAACAACGAAGAAATAATTCGTATATATAAATATAAATATAAATATAAATATAAATATAAATATAAATATAAATATAAATATATATGAATTATATATATATATATATATATATATATATATGAATTATTTTTTACCTAATATAAAAAGTACGTGTTGGAATAACTTTCGAAGTTGCTGATAGGTATGAAGGTTTCAAGATGATGGAGTGTATAATCGTTATCTGATTTTGTTTTATCAGATTTTCAGTGAACTTCTTTGAGACCTTCAACGAGGCGTTCACTTTTTCCTTCGATTCCTAACATACTGATGCTAAAAACTTATTAATGAGTGAAATTATTTTATAAATGCAATAAAAGAGAATAGAGTTCACTTAATACTTCTTATATTGTTCCCATCTCGGTGAGTATATTCTTTCCAAACTTTATTGAGTCTAATATCCTCGGAGATTGACAACAGAATGAAATTTCACTCAAAAATGATTTCAAACAATTTCAGTTATCAAGTTGCTCATTTAAAATTAAAAAATTTAAATCATTTTAGGTCAAAAATGATTCAAAACAAAATTGCTCTGTGTGATGTCTACTTCTAATCAGAACCGCACAAACGAAACGAACAGATTTTGGTGAATTCAACCTCAAATAGCATAGCATCATGGTGCATTCCATCGCCAAAATAGTACGACGTCAATGAAAATATCACACAAGTTAAATATACATACATAAGCACTATATTTGTCCCCATACACAGATGGATAAATAAACACACACTTGAGCGCATACGCCACATGCATATATGCACGAAGAGGCGAAGGTTCGCACAAACCGACACACAGACAAATACATATAAGTGAACGCTAATTATAACACATTCACGCACATATATGCACTTACATGCACACATAGAGTGCACTAGCACGCAGAACGCATAAACGCACATACACAGATAGGTATGCAGAAGGACACAAACACAACACACACACACAACACACACACACACACACACATACACATACACACACACACATGCACATATTCATACAAACTATATGCGTACATATACATGCATAAGCACAAAGTTATATAAACACATACACGCATGTGGGGAAAAATAGGAATTTTCACCGAGAATTTCAAGTGAAAAGAGTGAAACGATGTGTTTGCGTAATGAGATTAATAAAAGAATGAAAAGGGAAGTGCGGACACCTGTTAGGGACACTAAATGCGATCACTTAGAACGATTTGATCATTTCCTTCCACAATTTACACATTGTCCACAAATCATTCTTTCGGTCATGTTCAGTTGTGAATAATCGACTGTGAACGCGATGAAACCGCTTCCGAAAATCCGTCAATATCTCGTTTAAAGAATTATGGTCGTGCACACAGCACCACCACACCATCACATCCACGCATACATACGCATACACATAGAAAACTTTCCCTTTTATTTTCATTTATCTATTGCAGGCGATTCGATCTCCCATCTATCCTTTCGCTGGGTTTTTTTTGATCATTATTTTTGAATTTTAGCGGATAATGATATATTGATTTATCGATTATTCAACTATAATATTTGGTGCTGTGATTGTAGTTTGATTTCGATACTTCAGAGTGGTTTATACTCTCGAGTAGTCATCGCTAACTTTTATCCACCGACTGCAAAGATTTTATTGTTCATTTCGTAAGAAACTTAGAAAGTTTTGGAATTTTTATTTGAAGTTGTTCTATTTTTTTTTTTGCTTCTTTCTTTACGAAATTTTATTCAAAAAATAACTTGTGGAATTTTAGTGCGTAATAAAATTCGTACAAATGATTGCGAATTCATTTTATGTTTTCATATGTTTGTTTTTTTTTGCAACATCCGACGTAATACTTTATTTTCGAGCATTCTATTTGTTTTCAATAATTTTGAAATCAATGATGAAGTTGAATATATAGGAAAATCTCATCGAAAATGTCAAATAAATTATAATTGAGAATGTTTCGCTTTTTTGTTCTTTGATTGCGTCGAACGATTCTAAATGCTAAAATTATGCAAATTCATGCAAATTAATTAATATTTTAAGTAAATTCCAAACGTATTTTCATTGAATACAACAATGATCCTAAATAAAGAGTCTAAAAAAAATTGCTCGATGCAATAATTTGATGAATTTTTCGTTTGTGGTGGAATGTCGGTGGAAAGAGGTGAACCGTCGGCGATTCAACAATCGTTCACAATTTTTAACGTTTAAAAAACAACTGCCCTATACCCGATCACATCTGAATTCACAATAGGTGGCTTTTTTTTGAAAATTCTGAAAATTTTTAAATTTTTCTCATATTTCCTTCCCCGCTTAATTTTTGAGCAATAAAGAAAATATCTACGGTCTCTGAATTCACCCTTAAACTGTCCTCAGTAATCATTTTAGTCGAATGAGTTCCACAGAAATCTTTGATTCAACCTATCACTGTCAATTTTCCGGAAATCTCGTGAGCAATTAAATACACACCGATTCGTTCAGTTTCACATATATCTGATCGAATAATCTTTCGTCTTCAATTGATGCCTTATAGCTTTTGGCATCTGAATGCATTCGTTGGTTGCATGCATTTTACATTACGCTGAATTGAACGCTTCGGCGGGACATTCACGTATCTCTAAGAAATATAAGGGATATCTATTTGTTTAAAGGTGTTTTTCTTTTCGATTGGTTCAAAGTATTTAAGTTGGAAGGATTATTGGATTTTTTTCGCTACGAAAATCTTCATGATAGATAAAGAATAGATCCACTAGTTATCCGATTTCAACATGTAGTTAGTATTGATGAAATGAACTTTCAAGATGCCCTTAACTATATAAAGTTCGTTCATTAAATAGCCGAAATTGCTATTAAATATTCGTAATTTATAAGGATATATTTTCCAACAGTAAATTTTCCGTTCATTATGTGAGCTTTATATGAATTTTAAATTTTAAATTTAAATTTTATTTTTTGAATTTTCCGTTTAAATTTTGAATGTTTTTAGCGTATATCGTTACATATTAACTGTTTATACGATTGCTGATTGCTGATAATGTCTGTATAAGTGATAAAAGCAATTATTACTTTATTTCAATTTTGATTGATTAATTTACTTCATTTTTCTTATATTCATTGAAATTCTCACAAAATATGATTATTATCTATTCACTTATTTGTTTTAATTTATTGAATAATTGTGAGATTTTTCGAGATTATAAGATTATGAGATTATATGCT
Organism: Baylisascaris procyonis; assembly: GCA_037389465.1. Lineage (NCBI taxonomy): Eukaryota > Metazoa > Nematoda > Chromadorea > Rhabditida > Ascarididae > Baylisascaris > Baylisascaris procyonis. The sequence goes on from JAZARR010000250.1 coordinate 2,366,054, forward strand.
TAAATAGAAATTTTTCATTAAAATTTAATCGAATTCTATAAAGAGTGTTTGTTGCTTTCTTTCTTCAAAGAAGATCTCATGAAAGAAGAATACGCGCTGAGCAATCTAAAAAGCGCATAGTTGCGCATCATCTATCTATTGACAAGATTTCCACCGATTATGCAGTATTTTAAAGCTGACGATTTAATTTGAAAGGCTGCATAATATTTGATAATACGCTTGTAAGGTTGGCAATAAGTTGTGGTTGGCAATAACGTTTTTGAGTTTTTTTAGTAAAGGTTTCAACGTTGTTTCTTTGTTGTTTCTAGTGTGACGCATAACGATTGTGTGTTGTCGTTATCCTCTGTGCTCAGCGACGGCTTGCCAAGGATATGCATCAACCAGTCAATTGTTTTCATATGGTAACCGTCGAGTGTTGAACCAGTTCTGCAGCATCAAACATACCCCCCGGGGGCTGTCTGCTGCTGCTATTGCTCTTGCAAGGTGTTTGAGCAATACGGCTTGCTTTGCCGGTGCTTACACTACTCGTCTCTGCAAATATTCACGCAGGTTTCGATTTATTTATATAAATGTTTAAAGTTAAATGTTCAAATGAAACCTTTCAAAGTAATGCTTTATATTTTTCTCTACTCTCGAATGCATTAAACTGCGTAAACCATCAGTTTCTAGAAGGTTGCTGCACAATAATTATACGTTTAACTAAACAAAAACAAATATATATTCGGAAGTTAATCGTACGTGCAGTATTGCTATAAACGGTTTCAATTCTTTAAGCTGCACCAAAAAGACGTTTCATTCCTCTTCCAAAATCTACGTATTAATCTATCATTAAAGATTTTTCAATTTTTTTTTTTCTAAATTGCCGTTTCTTTTGAACTGTTACTTTAAATATTTGGCTATACTCGATGAATTGTGGTTTCTTCAGAAAAATTAACATTTTTTAGGGTTCCGGTGTGCTACGATGGTAGACGTTATGAGCTGTCTTGAAGATACTTTATTGGTGCTCACAGTTTTGATCTCATTTTTCAAAGGTTACCCCTATTGATATGCTTTAACGAGCATTTTTTGCATGATATTTTCGCATATATTTCATCATAAAATTTAAATATTACTATTTATTTTAATTAAATATTATTAGAAAAAGTTGTTGATGATAAGTAAAATATCGCCCATTATAATCTAATAAATCTCAAGATGCTTTGAGGCAGCATATGTGTATGATTAAACGTATGCCCGTCATGAGCTTCAATCCTCTCCAGCTTCCGCTTGTGACAGCCAATTAGCTTAGCTGAAATTGCATGCGTCGCTGCAAATATCTCCTTCTAAATTCCTACGTGATATTGTGTAATTCATTGACTTTTTATCCATAATAACCTTTTTTTTTGTTATAAGGGAATTTATATTTACGAATCGATAAACAAGAGGCATAAAATTCTCCTAATATAATGTAGTGTATTCGATGATAAGAATATATCATAAGAGAAATGATATCGCTAAACGAATCTATAATTCAGTTGTGTCATTTTATATGACAAACAATGGAAATCGTTTTAAATGTTTTTTTTTTATAATTTCTAAGAATTTTTTTTTAAATTTTTAGAAACTCAAATGATATCCGGTAATTTTCGGAAATTAAAATATCGCTGACAATGAAATTTTGATCGATTTCAAACGAATAATTCGACGTAATCGAATGAATCGTCAAATGAGCGTGTAATAATCACGATCAATAGCCGGTTTATTACGTCCTCAATGAGGCCGCTCTTCGCAGCGTTTTGATCCAAAACAATACGCAGCCATACAATCCACATCGATCGATCATTTATTACGTGAATGTCAAATTTATCGAGAACGAACCTGATTCCGATATAGAGAGCTTTATTTTAATTTATTTATTAATAGGCAATATAGAGTGCCGAACTAATATAACAGCAAATAATAAGAGAAGTATTAATAAAAGAAAGCTATAGAAAGAGATGTTAAAGTGTATAATAAAAAGAAACGAGCCGAAGCTTTTTTTTTTCTTTGAAAGATAAAAACTATGTTTATATTGTTTCAATTGTTTGTGCATTTCGTGCCGAAATATTTGAAAGCAGGAGTTTGAACACACTGAATGCGGCGATTTAACCTCAGTGTTTTCTCGGTTTTAGTGTCGCTATACTTTCTAGCGAATATTCTGAGAGGTTATACAAATATTCCGTCATTCCGGCCAATTGTCGTTTCATTTCTTGAAATCAAATTTGTTTGTTCAGAAATTTATTTCTGAGTAGAATTTGCTAATTCAAAGAACATTTAACTGACAAGAACTGTCAAATATTAAAAAACACTAAGGATCATAGAGCGTTTTCAATTGTATTACTGTGTAAACTTGCAGATAGCGATGAGTACATTTTCGAGACAATCGCATTAACCGAAACAGATTTTATGAATGCTGATCAACTCACCAAAGGTTCGCTTCATCGAAATATCTGTCTAATCTATCGATTGTAAGATAACGGTTTAAATTCAACCATGCTTTGGTTGGATTATGTAAGATAACGATTTAAATTCAATTGTGCTTTGGTTGGATTATCATGTCAGCATGCGGTTACAGCCATAGGAGATGTATTGTGCACAAAGCGAAACACTATGGATATAACTCGGCATACTGAAATTCTATAACTCAACAAACATCCCTCTTTTCACGGCGATGATGATTTATTTCACAATTATTGAAATAGAGGAGTATTTGATGTTTGCATATGGGATTTAGATGAATTGTGGAGCAATGATGCGGTACGATTAGAGGATGTCAATCACTATCGTTCGGATATTCGAGGACCGGTGGCATCAAGAAGACGATTTCGACGTAATGGTGTGAGTCGAATGGCTAAGTTATGGCCTAGTGGGAAAATCCCTTATGCGATATCGCCACATTATACGAGTCATGAAAGAGCATTACTCGCAAGAGCTGTTAAACAGGTTTATTGTTGAAAAAATTTCAAAAATTTTCTGTATTGTAATCGGATCGGAAGTTATTTTTAAATCTAACATCATGAATGCTTATTTTTTTATGTTCATTCACTCAGGCAGGAAGAATTAAATATTACAGTAATGAGTTCGATCATTTACTACTTTCTTGACGGCGCAGTGCTTATTATTTCAAGCAGCATATATTTTAAAGCTTCAAAAGAAAAAATTCTGATAGCAATATACGAATACCTTTAAGAATGCAGAAGCTATTACTCAAACTTTGCCCCATCTTTTCAACTCCCTCCCCTCCCTCCCCCCACCCCTTTCCCCGTATTCTAGATTGTTCATATTGATGCCTTATTTTCAGCACATGGACAACTTGCTTTAAGCGCAGTGGGATCAATTTTAGTGCCGTATCATGAAGTATAGTCATAAATCGAATCCCATTAACCAATTTTCCTGCAGGTGAATGTAACAGTGTTTAGAATAATCAATTGTTTCAATAATACATGGGCAATAATTGAATTTATATAAATAATTTAATGCGCTCTTCAATTTAGTATCACGAGAAGACATGCGTACGCTTTGTGCCACGATCACCTGGTGAATCCGACTATTTATTCATCGGCAAAGTTGATGGGTAATTAATTCATGCTCATGTTTCTTTCATATATTGGAACAGTGATTTAGTTGGATAACAATATTTCACTCTCAAAGATTTTTGAACAAAATTGTATCATCTTATGCAAACTATTTGAAAATTATTGACTTAAATGAAGCTTTTAACTATAATAAACTATAATTGAAAAATATTTGCGTAATTTTGCGATTTATTAGCATTTCATTTCGATTCAATGAAACAAATCAATAAGCAACGATCACAATAAATGTGAGAAATATTTATATTTTTTGAATAACTTAGTTGATTTAATCGGATTCTTATATGAAATGATAATAATTCAAGAATGCTTTACAATTTGAATAGAAATGAAAATTATTTGATGCATTTTTTAGTGTAAAAGTCACTCGCGAAACATCTTTTTTTTTCGAAAATAAATGTCGATAAAGACAATAGAAATGTCGTTTTTCTATTCGTAAAAATAGGCTCTTTTTGATATGCTTTCGAATAGATCACTCCAAAATATCGACGTGGAAAGTGCATTTAAACTATAAAAAGAAAAAAAACAAATAATACCTAAATATTACTTTTAAAAAAATTACTTCGAAACTTATATATTTGCATAGAATGAATTCTTTCTTGTGGATTGTTTTTAAGAGCGTTTCCCTATCTATGTTTTCTAATATTTAAAGATCTAAAAGAAATCTAATATATCTAAATTATTCACTCTTTTAGATTCGTTTTCAATCGTCGATTCGAAGATATGCAATAATTTTTGAAAAACTCTTATTAACTAAATGAGAACTAGCAATATTTGTGTTTTCATTTACAATCATTCATATATGGAAATAATTAATGCAAAATGTTGAATATATATAAATATAGATGTTTCTCGGAAGTTGGCCGTACAAGTGGAGTACAAGTGCTATCATTAGATAACGGATGTATGGAATATGCGACTATTATTCACGAAATGATGCATGTTGTTGGATTCTATCATGAACATGGTGAAATTTTTGAATATTTTCAAATTTTAAGTGTTAATGATGATATTTGCGAACGTTAATTAAACAATATTTTCTATATATTATAAATAAATTTATTAGCAATAATTAAGTGAAATAATTATTTATTATTTTCAGAAAGATGGGATCGTGATAATTATATCGATATTATATGGCAGAATATCGATAGAGGTAAATATTTCTTCTTCATTAATTTTAACCTCGAAAATATTCGATATGTTTTTTTATAATGTGAATAATACCTTTATTTATAATAATAATATTATAATAATGGTTTCTTTTATAATTTCTATCAAATTCTTAGTTATAAGTGATCAACCTCACAAATTTATTACTATATTTGATCATGATTGTTTTTTCGTTGAAAAATTTTTTTTATATAGGCTCCAAAAAATCATTAATTTTGAAGTATAGCATTAAGAATAGTATTGGAATATGGAATTTCAGGTGCACTGGATCAGTTCGGGAAAGTGGATTTGAGTAAAACATCTTATTATGGGCAACCTTATGATTATCGTTCAATTCTTCATTACGATAGTCTCGCTTTCAGTAAGAATGGTTTCCCGACAATGTTACCCAAACAGAAAGGTAATTTATTGTAATTTTACAATAAATTAAAAAGTTATAATTATTTTCATCAATATCATGTGTTAAGCTGAGTTGTTGTTGTTTTTTTCTCCTTCATCGAATAATAACGCTAATTGAATTAGAATCTTTTTTTAATTGAAAGACGAGGAAATTAAAGAAAAACTCACATGTCATATATGGCATTTGAAGTTTCACTTAAATTAGCGCTTATTTGAGCAATCATTTCGAATCGCGAATGCAATAAACGATACATTAGCAATTTCAGGCTTCGCATCAACAATTGGAAATGCGAAAGACTTCAGTGAAATTGATTTGGTAAAGATCAATCGTATGTACGGATGTCCAGAAAGGATAAGCGGATTATTGCCATTTGCGAGGGCACAGGTATGCTTAGTTGCGACATGTTTAATTTTATTTTACTCTCGCAATGTGGCAGCTTTATTATGCCGAATGCAACGAGTTACTTTTACTCAAGTAGTAATAGTTTCGTTGAGATCATTTCAGCAACAATATCTTTATTTGGGATTAGGAGTGTCGTTTTGACACATAGTGTAAAAATCACCGTGGACACCCAAAATACCTAATTATATTCCCAAGTAAAAGGAATACCTAAATGAAAATAACTCGAAAATTTTAAATAGTTGCAGTTCCCAGGCAAAAATTTATTTCAAGAAAGCATTTCGATGAAAAACTTTACGCGCATCTTTATTTTTATTTTTTCCATTTCCACTTACTCCCATATTATATCACGTACTCAATCGATTCTCATTGCAGAGCTCGCCTCTATATTCACCGAATTTAAAGCGTTACGAGAGGCCATATTTCAACGAACAATATCTCGATGATTTCGCATCAAAACCTCATCGTAACTACTATTTTATAAATTCATTTTTCGACGTTTATGGAGCATATTTTAGCACTGAAATCTATTAACGATATAGAGTGATATTATCATAGTTCAGCTAATAGAACATTTAATCGTAAATTTAATGATCACTTAAAGGATTCGAGATAAATTTAAATTTTAAAATTTAAATGATCACTTAAATGAACATATTAAATTTAATGATTCTTTCCTTACTTTGCAAATTTAATCCTTGAATGAGCTCCTCTTATCATACTATAAGTTCTTTCTAAGTTCTCACTATGAACGTCATTAGTGCAAAAGCATTACTTCATCAATGAAAGATGCCTAGCAATGAGAAATGTTACTTTAAGCCATACTTCAATTATACGGAGAGAAAATTTAGCGCAAGAGCGATTGAAGTGTGAAGATCGCATAACGGTATGTTGGTGGACACAAGAACGATGCCATCTACCATCATTGAAGTCGATGATGCGTTCATTATGCGCAAGAACTTGCAATCTCTGTTAGATGCTTACGATAACGTATGTCATTCGCTAGATTTTCCATAATATCGTGCAGAATGCTTCATCGATCGATTAAGATTACAAAAAAAAAAATATGCAAGAAAAGTCGTTATAAATACACTGCGGCCATTTATCGTCAATTGAAATCTTTGATTCCATATGGAAAAATCATGGAATTATTTCTCGGATTGGCAAAATTTTATTCTACGTTATTTCTTTATTATTTTCTATATTCTCGTTTTCATCTCAAAAAGTTGTTTTTTTTTTTCAAGAATTGTTTCACGATAATGCATTATGATTGTATCTTATCTGTACGTATATGCATGTGTTATGCACATCCGTTTATCCGTCTTTCAACTCAGGAATCATTACATTTAGAGAGATACAATATTTTACGTTACAATTTGCAACATTGGTTGTTCTTCGAAATCATATTTCACGCTGATCCATTAAATTTGAGTAGGTCTATATAAATATGAATGCGATGAAATTTTTTATCGAATTTATATCGTCATTGAATTCTCATCTTTCATCAGTTACGTCATTGAAAAACGCGTTATTTGTGAAAGATTTGCGATAGGGTTCATTCACTTCAAATATAGATGCATTATTTTTACTTCAACTGGTAATTAATGGAACTGGTTTATCAGGTGAGCGCGATGCAAATAGCAATATGTATATCGTGTCCACTCTTCTCTAGGCTCACATCATCTCTATTTGCGTTATTCATAATGCACAGAGAGCGTATTTAGCAAAAAAAAGTGACCGTATCTGCATAATTTGCAAGTTATCTAAGGTCATATAACTCGTTAGGAGTTAGCCGCTGAATGAAATAATTCGGCCGATAGTTATACGCTGAGAAATTGCGACAATTATCTTTCCATTTGAAGCGATATATACTAAACGAATTTACTCGCTTTTAATTTGCATAGTTTTGCACTCACTAATATCCCTCCACCCATGCCTATTCAGATTCTCACTCAAATCAACCCCTTTCCAAAATAATCGATGTTTTACGTTTATTGGTCGTAAATTTGATCTCTCAACCTGAAATTAGCAGCAACAATTTTATTAATCACCTAGCTATTCATTGATATTGCTTCGAAGCTTACTGCGTAAATTTTTTTTTTTTTTTTTTTGCCGAATTCCTGCAGTCTAGATTATTAGGCAGGAAAAAAATGCTGATTTATATATAATCAATTAATGTTTTATGACCTCTTTAATTTGTTTAATTTGTTTATGTAGACCTCTTTAAAATCTATCAATCACTTTATCCCTCCTTCTACTATATTATTGTTAATTGATAGAAATATTCGTAGTCTTTTTTCTCTTTTCTGAAAAGAAATTTGGGGGGAAAATCACCTCTCCGTATCTTTTCTATCAATTGACATTATTTATTGCAACAATATTTCAAAGAATAAGCAATAAAATGCACCAATATCGCGTCCTTTAATCTATACGTGTATGAATGAACCCATTGCCGCTTTCTTATATTTAATAATCTAAACGAATAAATCGGCGGCTTTACGAATCAATTGTCTAATTGTTTTTGCATCCAAACCTATGATACTATTCTATGTAATCATTTGTGAATACAAAATGAATATAGCAACTACTATTACTATACAATTCGTATAGGATCTATTTTGTACGAATTTCAATAATACTATAGTCGATTCTTTAAGCATTAAATTGTCTCGACAATATGAAAATATAAATCGAATCAAATGTTTCATATAGTCATCTCCTAAGGCTTTCCAAAGATTCCTTTCAAATATATCAAATACATTAATAGACATCATTAAGGCGAATGATATCGTTTAATAGTCAACTTTCAATCAAATTTTAAATTCTTTTAAAAACATTGAACTTTTTAAATCAAGTAAAAGAAAATTCCATTAAAATATAAGTAAATATGAAATGAAGATTGACTTAAAACATTGAATCAATCAAATAAATAAAGAGAAATAATGATCAATTACATAAATCATAAGTAAATCAAATGCGGAACAGTGTTTAGTTGTATTGTAATTGCACGGTGAAATTATTGAAATTGCGATTGCGATAAGAATATAATGAAAAAAAAAATACAAATAGCAACTGCTCCACTTTTTTGATCCACTTTATATACACAAAAATTATTTAAATATGAGTAGAATTATTCTCAACTATCAAAACATTTATATATGACAGCGATGATAGTTAGGTAGAAAATTTTTTTTTTTTGATAAGCCACAAACATCATTAAAAGTTATAATTCCTCTCTGATAGCAACTTGAAAAAAAAAAATGCATAGAATTATAAAATAAATCGAAATAAATCGAACACATACAAATAGAGAAAATTAATTTATATATGTGATGCTCTGCGATATACTCAAAGAGATATACAACTGACGTGTTAAATTATAAAAATATGTTCATAATTTACAGAAAATTAGACGCATAAAACGATAAATATGCATCACAAATATATTAAAAATTAATTTAATTTAAAAAAAAAAAAATTTAAAATGTATTCTTTTATTGATTAAAAAAAAAATCAATTAATTTAAAAAATATTTTCAACATTCAAAAAATGAGTATTTCGTTTATTGCTTATTCGTTATTGATAGCAGTAATTTATTATTGAAATTTCGATTGAGAGCATTTCTCTATTTCTTTCAAATAGTATTAAAATAAAAATGAATCAAATTACGTATAGAAAAGTGAAAAAAAAAAATTTTTTTTTCACAGAAAGGCATAAAGAGATATTTGATAGTTACAAACGAAACAATTCGATCCGATTTAGCAAAATTATAGTGGATAAACATTCAGATATTCGCCGTTGAAAGCGCAAAATAGTATTTATTGGTTATTAAGAATTCAGATCAAGACATCTGGCAAGTAGAAAACGACAAAAACCCTTCCATTTCACATCCCTCTTACTTCTTATCTATGGAGGGGTTATGTTCATAACATTCTGTTGATTCTAAATTTCAACGCTTTCCGTTGAAGATTCCCCTCTCCCTTCAATAAATATTTGAAATTGAATCCCCGAAACGATTTGCCAAATGCCAACTTCAAAGAGATCAATTCCATACGATGTAATATAACGAGGAATAAAAAATTGAAAACATTATACAAGAATAAATTTTACGATGAACATAGCTGCTTTTATTAGTTTCAATTCAATTCAATATCGGTTATCAGTCCAAAGCCCTCCTATATCAAACCAGAAAACTATATTAAATACTTCAATTTCATATTTAACGACTTCAATTTACATGAAACGAGGTCCCCAAACAATGCTTGAATCAACCTAACTAAAGTTGAAGCCCCCGTAGGCGATTTAAAACTTCGAAAATTTTATAACACAAACGCTTAAATATCCAGCAGCATTTCTTTCTCGCAATTTCAAAATATATGCAACCTTTTTTGTCAATCTTTCACCCATCCTCAATTTTTTGTCCCCAAAATATGGAATATAAACGACTCTCCCCTTCTCATTCCCCTAAAAAAAAACCAACGAATAAAGAGGAAGGCATTAGTAAAAGAATGAATTAAGTTGTGCGATCGTTGACAAGCATAAATTACACTCTATTGCAAACCAAAACCACGACTATAGCTGATTGCCTTGAAGACACGCTCTTTGGTCACCTCAAGATTTGCATAATCGGGTAGAAGCATTACATTGTAACAAGTATGTGCTGTTGGCAATCTGCAATATATCATACTATATACTCCGAGGATAAAAATTTCTAGATCGCACTAAACAATACGAGAAGCAAATGTTGATTCCAATCGTTGATTAACGCCAAAATAGAATCGTTGCAAAAAAAGCGTAATCAATCAAATGCTCGAAAAATTAGAGCAGCTTATATTATTGCCTAACAATGATGAATTCCCTTATCAATGCATCGAATTGTTCATTTATTCGGCTCCATTTTAGTGAATTAATTTAATTTATTAGTGTAAGAAAAAACCACTACGGGCAATGCTACCACAAGAAAGATGAGGGAGAGATAGAAGGGATGAAGAACGGATGAAATAATCCATAGAGTTGCTAAAACGATTAAAACCCATAAGAACAGTGCAAGAAGTTTTGTCAATAATCACATCAAGTCTATTGTTTCTTTCACAACAACGCAATGAAAACCACGATTCGCTAACCTCATTTTGTCGTCACCATTGCGTGCAATGACAATCTCTAATTTGGCCAAACCACCCACCGGCGCTCTATCCGATCCAGTAATGAATTGAAGTAGCATTTTCTTCTCATCAGTTGTCATTGCTTTTGCTACAGTCCAGAAATCCTATAAGGAAAACACTTTGGATGAATTGAAATTGAAATTATTATTCAAAGAAGCGATCAGCAATAATTTACCTTTTTTTTAAGCTGAAAAAAACCTCTACCCCAAATTGAAACCTTAGCTATTTTCCCTGTGATTAACAAAATGCATGAAAAAAATCTCAGCAAAAGAGATGCTAAAATAACTAAATTTCGTGATCAAATAGTGAGAACGGTTCATTATGAGGCCAAAACTTTCAATATTCTTCAATAATAGTTTTGGCGCTTCAATAATGAAAACGGCAAATTCATTAATTTTGATTTATTGAAAGATAGAAGACCGCATGAACTTATAAGAGTTAGAAGCTTTTAGTGCCACTAAGAGGTGGACAACTGTGTGAAATCTTGAAAAAAAAAAGGCGCATTTTACCAGTGTAATTTCCCTCGCCCTTACACCTAGAATGAATGTACACACGCAATAATCAACCACCGATCTGAATCATCACAAATAATATCAGCTTATATTATTGCCAAAAAAAAGAACATAAAAGGGGAGAGCAATATGAAAGGATTCGCAGTTGACGAAGTATAAGTCGAAATCAAACGATGAAAAGAATATGCCTTAATTGTTTGACTTGTTTCTGTGAATCCATTTTGATATCTCGTTGATTGCGCCAAAATATCGAAATTCAAATCCTGAAATAGTTTATGAATAAATCATTTTCAATATTCCACTTCACTAAGTTTCCCAAATAAAAAATATTTTATAAGCCAAAAAAATTTATCTTCATTTAGGCGATCAAGAAGCATTTAAGTGAAGAAATTACCTATCCGCAAAACAATCTACCTTTAGGCAATCTACCATTCATACTAAAAAAATAGCAGCAAAATCTGCAACAGAGATTGGAATGATGAGGAGGAAGTGAGCGTTTCGTCGCTTCAACAAAAAAAACCCCAAGAATACGACTGTCAGCAACAGAACTCCTCCATCAGTACACAATATAAATATCCTCTATACACAATAAAGTGCAATAAAGAAAAACGCACTGTTTACTTAAACTGAGCACCAACTCCTCATTCTTATATTCCGACGATACTTCTAGCAGCAACGATAGATCCTCTCAACAATCTAATTCCCCGATATACCCTTCCGACAATCAAAGTCTTTCATCATGAAAGCCCACCAATATATAGAAAGCAGCAGCTGAAATAATTCATCTTACCAGTACACCGCATACAAGTTCTTCAACTTCCTGAGGTAGACATAGACGTCTAAGCAATCCTCGACCAGCAACTCTACGGAAACCAGCACTAAATGCATCGAATTGCCGTATCACGAGACCATTCAAGAGGAAGTCGGCATATGAGGCGACATATTCCTTCAAATTTACAAATAATAATCCGTTGGCGAATAATGAAAACTTCAGAAAAATCTATTAAAGGTGAAGCATGCTAGCGTAGAGACGAAGCCACATGTTCGAACGCATAAGAACAATTCACAACCACCCATCAACCATATTCACTAGCTATCTTGAAACGAATGCGATCGTCCTCATGAATTTCGACGAATGGGGACGAAACTCTGCGATAGATCTGATTTAGCGGCTTGGCCTAGCAGTTATTACGTATGGTTGATGTAACTATGTAAATAATAAACCTATAAGCACACATAAAACCTATTTCAATTATCACAAACAATTTCAAGCTATACTAGTTGGAGGAAACGCAAAGGTGGAATGAAACACGATAACCTTTTTATTTTCGTTGTTTACTGCGATATTCTTTCCGCCTGGAATAAGCTCTTCGTTATGAATATTGCCATACGCATCTTTATATGAGATCTCGAAAGTACAGCAATATGTATTCTCGATATCATCTTCACAAGCAAGTAGCTCCTTTAAACCGTTGTAGAGATCCTATAATAATGCATATTAAGCTTTTTTTTCTTTCACATACAATAGACTTAGTGCGAAAATAGCAGCATAAATTTATCGCAGTATTCTTTTCTTCTCAAAAAATGTCACCTTACCGGTGTTATATATTTAAAAAAAAAATTTGCATACACAGGAACGACAAAAATTTCAAGCATTTCCATAAAACCAGACCCGTTATGAGATAGTAAGAAAGATACAACAGAGAAAAATTAGGTTCTTTTCTTCAACTCAACAATCGAATTTGTATGGGTTTGATATACTATAACACGCAAAAATTCTTATTCCACCTAAATATGGATTTACTGTAGATGCATTATTACAAACGAGAAAAGCTTACAGGATCAAGCTCGGCAAGTTCATCGAAACCGGCCGGTCTTGCAAGCAATTTCGTGTACAACGCGATTGGAAAGCGTACATCTACCAGTACATTATTGTATATGGCCAATCCAAACAGCAATCCGATGAGCCCATACTCATCGTCGCAAAAAGTACACTGTGAATTAAACCAATATAGACCCGTTCTCTCATTTGCTATGAACATTCCTGAAAAGCAATCACCATCCATTAACGTAAATACTAAGATTGTATGCTTCAATAAAAATCAGATCCGTGAAAATTTCTTTTTTAACGACAACTTTTTAAAAAATCAGAATAAGAGGTATGGAAAGAAGGAGATCGAAAAAAAGGTTGAAGATTAGAAGCAAAATTACGAGGTAGAATTTTTCTTTGCATATTCCTTAAATTACCTATAGTTTTCCTAATTGGAATCAACCCTGCGCAATTCTCTCCCCCTCCTGTCTCCACTTCGTAGAGATCTGACAGTAACAAATGACTCTGAGAGCATATCAAAGATGAAGTGAGAAACGCACTTCAGTTCGACCACCAAGATGTGTCGTTGCTTTTATAAATTTATTTATTGAAAATTGGCCGATCGATGATATAAATGTCACCGATCCCGAAAAAGACTCTTCTCGCCAACCAAGGGATGGTAGGAAGGGATATATTTTGAAATATATATCAACACAATTCTCTGCCTTTATTTTCTCTTATGTAGCGAAATAACAAATCTCAAGCTCAATGCTTTATGCTCCCAAAGTGAAAACGCCTGAAAGCGTCGATAGTACAGAAACACATCTCCATCCATATATTCTAAAGCAAAATAATTGCTACCAATCGCCTATGTATACTATTCAAACAACAAAAATGCTCAGTTTATCACTTATGCAGTTATACTTTTGAGTTAAATAAGAAGAAAAAAAACGACAAATATATTTATTAATATAAAAGTAAAAATGCCGCAGATTAAACTTGAAAAAGGAGTGATATCGATCAGAGCAACAGAATCACATCATCGGGTGATGATGAGGTGAAGAAATATCGATAAGAAACTCTACAGATGAGCTTCTGCGCAGAATAAAAATATTCCACAACGGTTTCAACTATAAGCCATCATATCCTATCTTTAGCTAATTTCCGTACAATGCTCCTAATACGAAACTGATAAAGCATTAATAGAATAATAACAGAATTTAGAGCCTCTGTTCAGAATACAAAATGAACCACAGTCAAGGTAATATTGCTCTGTGGTAACTTTTCAATAAAAACGATTCAAACAAATAATTATTCGACTTATGATTGTTCGATGGATTAATTTCACGACCAACAAATTCGAATGGATTATGTGCGAAACGATTACCATAATCAGGGCAGAAGAGTTGTTGTGTAATAAGTTGATAGAATTCCTTAGAGACGCCACCCTCGTCGACTGCTTGCTCGCCGTCAAAATAAACACGCAATTGCTTTCTGAAGTTACTGACGTTGTCGAATGCAACCGCAGCAAGCTAAAATTTTTTATGCCTAGGTTATTCATAGCACAGACAATAAAACGAAGAAGAAGAAACAACTGCAAATATTTTTCCCAAATGAAACAAGCTTTTTCGAAGTGATCTATCCGCTACGGTCACTGTTTTCAGATATGATGGTATGGCACCCTAGTAAAACAATAACCACTTAAGTCGCTGATTCGATCACAGCAAGTATCACCAATCACAAATAGGAAGGGGTAAATAAAAGAAAAATGGTGTTACTGCATTTTGTTGTGCCACGCTATGATCCGAATCATTTTACATAACTGGTTTAGTGTATAATTCATTTCAATGATTGAAATAAAAGCAAATAAAAAAGAGTGTTGCAACTAACCCCATCAAGAGCATCTCTAACAACATGATCACGTCTGACGGTCAACCTGAGGTATGGTTCAAGCATCATTCCATATGCGATCGCATCTTCAAGTGCGTGTCGCCTCTCGGATCTCTGTCGAATACGGTTGCATATGATCAGAAATCTTTGCTTTGCCTCCAACGATACCACAAATGAATATTCGGGCATCACAGAGAACGCATGGCCATTTTGAAATGACTGCAAACAAGCATCGCTTCTATAGCATAAAGATATAATTGAAATTAATTGACCATATTCATAATCCACCAAATCTAACTCCCATCAAATGCTGCTTTACTGGAAATGGATACTTGAAAAATGTGCTCGGCGATAAGCAATAAAAGTTATGATGAAAGATGATGATGCAAAAAAGACTTGCATAAATTTGCCTATTTCTATATTAGTTTCATTAATGCTTAAATGCTGCATCTGCAGGAAGATTACTTCTAAGCAGCTCATTGATATCTAAATCTAGAATATAACAAACATTTTTCTGCAAGCTGAATGAGGCTAGCTACCATAGTTCGACAAAGTAGAACTATCCCTCAAAAGCATTTGCATTAAGATGTTTAAAATATAAAAAACAGTGACTGCCAAAGCGATATGCATCAAAATGAAGCGAACATCAATATTTCGAAGAAAACAATTAGGTACAGCCGGTTGGCCAAATAACTGTCTCACTCGGTGAAAAAGTGCCGCTTAATCATTAAAAATTGAATATTACAATACCTTATAGGCGACGAAATCATCCTCGACGGAAAAATTCTCGCTAAGAGTACCGTTGACAAATTCGGTAAGTGGAAAACACGTTTTGGTGACCGCCCACGCGTCGATTTCCGCCAATTGTGCTAAACGTTCCTCTTCTTCATCGCCCAAACTCGCTTCTTAAATAAAATACATATAAAGAGCCAATCTTCTAGCCGCTTCTTTATCTATTTTATCGATATACCATTTTTCTTGAATAGAAGCTTAACAAAAATTACAACTGAATACAACAGAAGAACGATAAGCGCCACAAATTTCTAGCTTGAAATGAAGTTCAATCATCAGATCTAATTCAAGATTATACGACCCGCCTACTGAGCTTAAGTTTGGCTTAAATATGCTTAAATCGTAATCAAATTTGAAAAAATATTTATTTCCTAAAATTTATCTTCATTTCGCAGAAAACTTTTCATGGAAATGTACAATGATGTCAAAAAAAAGAACGAAAAAAGAAAACGCGCACCACGCGCCTGGAGAGCATCCAAGAACGGCGATGGGCGATGCCATTGTTGCCCATCAACTATCGCTCCTGCAATAAGAAATAATTCCTAAAATAGAAAAAAAAGGGTCAAATGCTTCAAATATAAATAAAGCAAAGTAAGCTAAAGTAAAACATCTAATCATAGGCTACCGTAAGGTAAGTTTATAGCAACATATCAAAAATAAGTGCATTAATGCTTGTCTAAAAAAGGAGAACACCCATCCCTTCGATTAAAAAAAAAGGAGAGATATGGAGTCATTTTCAAGCAAAATATAGCCGTTACAAATTTCTCCTTAGTAGGGTACGAACTGATCCACTCAACATCACAGCAGCCAAAAAGCAGTATGTTTTTCAGAAGTTTTTCACACTCTTCATTTTATGCATTTCAACCGCGCAAATCTTTCAAGATCAAGCTTTAAAGAAATTCTTGAGACAGCCAAACCCTGAAAATCTCCATACATAGACTAGGCATTTTTCACATTTAAAATAAAACAAAATAAACAATCGAAGCAATAAATAAATAATTAAATGATTAACCCGAATCATTGGTGCAATATTCAGATGTATCCATCGCATCCGATGAAAATGTTGCTCGTTTACGTCGATGCGAATGAAGCAACTCTAAAACTGTAAAATATGACAACAATATCTCTCCTTAACGGATATGCGTAACGAAATATAGGTAGACGATGAACTAACTATGAATAGGTATGTGGAGAATAGCTTCGAATAGTTCCCATTTCCGGTTGAAATTTTTCCAAAATCGATAGATAATTTCAATAACGAGAAAGAAGAATTCAATTAATATTCTCTTCCCCCATCCCCCTCCCCTCTTATTTGAAAGAATTTTTAGTCGTATTATCGCATAGGCCACAAGACCAAAATATTACGTAAATATTTTCACCTGGTGGCAACTCGTTATTTGAGGTTCGCTTGGCTTTAAGTAGAACTGCCTTATATAGTATGGAAAGCGTCTGGACAGCTGTCGGAAGAGGTTCAATTCTGTCGGTGAATCGAGGTAAACTCCCAACGGCGTCTATTACCGTCAATACACGTATTGTCATCGCCTGATATACATGGAATCAAACATTGCAAATAACAATACAAACTCCTCAACATTATAAATACCATAAAACATATAAACTCTCATAGCAGGAAAACTTATGGTCAATTTAAATGCAAGATAAAATCCAATCAATCAATTTCCACTCAATTTAACTATGAAATATTTTCAATGAGGTTTGATCACCTTACTTGCTGGGAAAGAGGGAATCGAGCAATGGCGAATAAATACAATTTGCTTTTTGTAAAAAAACTCATGATTCACACAGCGGAAAATTAAATGTAGATTATATGTAGTTATACTTAAAATATATACCTAACGATTTATACTTAAAAATAATAGGACGGAAAACTAGCATTAGTAAGCAAATAATTACTTAATGATTACCTGCTGTATCATTCCAACACGATCCTGCAACCACTTAGGTTCCAATTCAGCCCATACCGAGGCGACAGCCATTTGACCTTCTTTGCCAAGATTGGTACACATCTTACAAAGCGGCGTGAAACCGACGTCAATGAATTCGAACCATTGTACGAAAGGTAGTTGGAATAGCAGATTCACTAGATGTACCACACCACCTGGATTGCGCTCCCATGCACGCTCGTATTGCAGCTGAAAATTTCATTGCGAAGATAAACAGCAAATACCGCAAAAGTATTGGCAATTAAGTCAAAAAAAGGAAGCGGCAGTATACATCTGCAGATGCCTCGCCCTCTCTGATAAATGCGCTTTTATAATCCCATTAAAATGTAGACGTAAAAAATAGATCATATGTGGTTCGAAAAGGAAGAATGAATGAATCCTCACGATTTAAGAGTAATATACCCGCTTACTGCTTAGAAGAAACTCTCTCTCTGAAGGAAATTGAAACGCTCTGTTCAAATTGAGCTAAACTCGCCGAATTTTACAACCACCAAACATAACTATTTCTTATGTATTACCACACTTCAAAATATGCAAATATAATCTAGAATGGCAAATAATCACTAAAATTTTCAAGTTCACTACTTTTCTAAAGAAAAGAAGAAAAAACTGAAAGAAGTTTCAAACAATCTAAATGCTTTCATATTTCAAACCGAAGAGTATAAAGGAAAAAACTAAAGAAAGACAAAGGCATTCAATCGACTCTGTTAATTCGTTCCTGTCAGCCCAACTTAGATCGCAATCGATCGTAATTTTTGAATTATTTAACTACTATTATTTAATAATCAAATATGATCTCTTTTTTTTATTTTCAGAGAGTAACCAACTTGAAAATCGACAACATTGCAGAGTTGTGCAACAGCACCCATCGCCACTTGTAAATAATTCTCGTGATCATTGCTATCACGAAAGAGAAGATCAAAGCAACGTTTTGCTGCGTCCATATCGGTGGGCGATCTTCAACAAATATTTTACCGATTAGGAAGATTGGGAAAATAAAAAAAAATTTTTTTTTTCATCTCTTATCGAAAAATTCTAATTTTCAGAGTATTATATTTATAAGAAGCGATATACAATACTTTATGAATTTAAAAATTACAAAGAATGCAATAAGCAATCACAATGCAAAAACATTTCCCATTATCCACAATTAAATAACTAAGAAAGTTTTTTCAAAACAAAACAAAAAAAAAATAGGATCAACTAACTTTCCACTTCTCAACTCAGCAAGGACAGAAATATCTTCTTCATAAACCGTCGATTTCGCACTAATCTTCTTTGTACCTGCCTGAAAAAAAAAACAAAAATAAATCTATCTATTCATATATAGCCAAATATTTAGAAACATTGCAACAGCCTCGACTGCCACCCTTTGACGTCTATATGCAGAAATATAGCGATGCCAATGCGATACGATAGATTTATTTAGAAATTTAGAATAATGTAGAAATTTTATCACCTAACATTTTCGATTTCTTATTCATCACTACGCTAAAGCAATCTTTGCAATATCCTCACCCAAAATATTATATCTATGCAAATTTATTCTTTTGTATAAGTAATACGTTCGTGGAAAAATAGCACTTACCTCTTTATCCGACATATCCATGTTTTCAGTTTGAGCGTCTTTATCCTCTACAAGAACGTTTCTCCATCCACAATCGCTACAATGTTCACTACGTTGTGTCGATGCTGTTGTATGAGATGTTCCCAAATCTGATGCCGACCTGAAATTATTCATAGCCTTTAGACAATCTCAATAAAAAATTACTACAATTAATTTCAACCTCAATAAAAAATTATTAAACTGATTAGGCAGGTAAGTTAATATAGTAAGTAAGTAAGTCTTTCTATTAGCCGTCGATTAGCTATGTTTTTCGCCAAAAAATTCAAGCCATAACGGCATTTACATCACAATTATAGAAATTAATCAACATGGCCATTTTTTAAATAAAATTTCAACTTTTTTCTAAAATTAAAGTTTAGAGCTCAAGTTTAAAAAAACGCCAAAAAAATATTCAATCCGGTAAAGGAAACAGTGGAACAGTGAACAAATTACCGTGTAAGGCTCGTGGATCTCGCAGTGCTTAGCAAATGGGAAGATAGTGCCGCCTCAATGGAACTCCCTGATTGTGTTACTACGGTTGGCTGCGCACTGATACGTCTTCCTGAAGCTCCACTTCGGCGCATATCTGTCTCTCTTCCGACGCCGAACGGATCACTTTCACCTTGATGCTCTTGTTGCGTCTCTGAATAAGCAAAACTATTAAAGAAATATAGAAAGTGTTATGTAAATGAAAATTAAATGCATATTATACTTGCTGGATGCATAGAAGAGGAGCGATCAATGCTGACAACAATGTGGAAAGCTGTACGATTGGCAAAGCAGTAAGCGGCTAGAAGCCGATAGCTGAATAAAGTTCGAATCCCATTGGATACCGTCGTAACCAGTGGAAAAAGCACAGCGAAAACGTGAAACGTTCTATAATCTACATCGCTATCACTTTGGTGACGCTACCAATTATCGATTTATAAACTGTCTATTTCAATGAAAAATAAAAATTACAAGCACTTTATGCAAAATTCAAAGAAATCAAATGCAAATACGACCACCTCGAACTGGAATCGTTCCGTTGTTATGTTCACTGTTTGCCTCTATGTGTTGTACTTGTTGTGTCTGAGATGATTCGTATGCACGACGCTTACGTGGCGCACCTGGTTGAGTGTCTGTACACGTGAATTGTGGTGTATTCATGTCTGTTTTTTGTTCCATAGTCTAAAAAACATAACATCTTTGTTTAGAACTTTTTATAATGGCTACAAAAAATATGCATCAAACATCGGAACTATAACTGAACAAACTTTAGAATAGCTCATCTACTAGTAAATCTCGAAATCCCTCATAGGAACGTATCCTTCCCCTCGACAAAATCATTTTCTGCCTTGAGATACACAAAACTTCGTAATTTAAAGAAGCGGAACCGTAGGCGCAGCATGGTGTGATAACTCATATACACTAGCAAGCCTAGCTACATTTCAAGGGAGGGAAGGGATATGAGAGCACTCATAATTCCGTACAAATTAGCATATCTTAACTTTTCCAGTTAACGGAAATTTAAAAAAAAAACAAACATCAATTGAAAGACTCCAATTTGCATAAAAATTACAACCTTGGCTATTTTATCGGCAAAAAGTGGAGTGACGAATGAGCGTAGAAGAACATCGCGTGTACTAAGTGCATGCTCCAAATAACGTCGCATTGGTATCCAATCACCACTATCACGACACTCGTTTAGTAGTTGTTTTACACGCTTCTCATTTAAACTCTCCACTTGTTCAGGCACTAAATAAAAATAAAATTTCAATTTTCTCAATAAAACGGTCACCAACATGACGTCATATTAGTACAGCCAAGACTTTAAAGGTTAAGAAATGTGCTGCATGGTGGATTATTTATGTATAGCCTAATAGAGAGGAGTAATGGGAAAAGGCATAAAGGAAAAACCCCGCAAATTCGAAAAGAAATAAAGTTGCACTATTAGTGGAGAGAAAAAAAATTCAGTCCCTTTAAATTAAAAAAAAACTCTTTATTAGCCAAGGCTACGTAAAGCTAAAAAAATGGACAGCCAGAACTTATCCCGATATAATCTCGGTCCACAAAGCTATATTCAAAAACCTCCTCATTGTATATTTTTTGATTGCTACTGGAAAATACTATATAGTTCGAACAAAGCATATCGTTTACGATAACAATCGGTGGACGACGTCGACTCTCACATCTCGAATCATATAAAATCTCGGATTAAATGTCTGTTTATAGCTTTGGTATAGAAAACTTTGATTTACTAAAATTGTTTAGAACATTTCAATTTGCGCTCCATTGCGACAACGGTTCACTAAAAATTCGTGGTGTTGTGGTGTATTTTGAAGTGATACTTTTTGATACATTCTCGGATGATGTTTTTATGCTTATTCGCATTACTTCACTGCTTCATTGCAAATCTTCTTTGTTCATTTATGAATGAAAATAAACAATCTTTCATCAAACATAATATACTACAACATACTAAGATCAAATTTACTTTAGTTTATCAAAATAGACAAGTACATAAGTGTACATAAGCATATGCCTATATACGTCTAATCGTGTCATAAAATATTTTTGGAAGCGTAAATCTTAAATTTTAAATAGAATTGCAGTTTTGAACAAAGAGCAGGTAATCAGTGGGGAAAACCTAGTAGAAATGGTACCAAAATTGTTAGATTCTACAAGAAAACTTCGATATCCCGGTCATCCGTTTATTAATTCATCTTAGTGCAATTGAATAAAGGCGAACGAAACGTTAGGGAGTATCCATTATTAAAAGTGGGATAAACGTACCTGGCAATGGGTCACACAAAGGTGCTTTATCTCGGAGACAGGTGATTGCTCGAGCGGCTGCCTCATTGCTGGTCAATTTAGGAAGTTTGCCCGATGATGCACAATTTTCATTTGCACAACATATCCGTCCACATCCTTCCATCAGCTGAAAAATTATTTAAAATATAAACTACTAAATAGATGTGGCAATGGGGATAATAGCATTGCAGATTTAATGAGAGAAAAATAAAAGCAAAACGAGAAAAAGCCTATTTATCGAGAAATTCTTGATGAACAACTTCACAGTGACTGTCGAATTGATGGAAATTTCACTAAAAGAAAAAAAAATTATTGTGAAATATGGATACAATGCAATAGACAAATCTAACAATATATAAATGAAAACTATTAGTAAAACGTATATAAATTAATGAAATACATATAAAAAATAACTGAGGAATGAATATTTAAAAAATATTTATATACTGTAAATTCGAACCTGTCGGTGATATCTGCCGATTGCAGTTTTGAGCGCAGCGGTTGGTTCCAAATGGTGCGTATTATCACGACCAACTCTATGAGCTCCGTCCATTGCTTGATAAGGTGGATTTAAATGCTGTAACATTTATGTTTTCAACTTTTTAAGCATTTGTGCATATTAAAAACAAATTATTGCAGGATGAAAGAGGTGAATTACAAAAAAACAGACACAAAATAAAATCCCTTTGATAGATGAAACACAAAGCAGATCCGCGAACTTTTTACTGTATTAGCGATGACACGATTAACCGTTAATATTCGCCCAATGGTGATGAAGATAGTTGTATGAACCGATGCCGTATATCATTTGGCTATATTACGGAGAAGCAACGGATATGGCATACGAAAATAAACTTAATGAAGCTATGGAATATACCATCTTTTCTCGTTTTAATCACTGGGCCTATCGAGTTGGCACATTGAAATAGGACGTTTATTTGGTGGTGGAATAGGAAGTCATGCTGATCGCAGATTTCAAAACCGATCAACACTGGAAAAGGATAGGAATGGAGCGTATATCTCTAGCAAGTTCAAGTCCTCCCATTAGCTGTTAATATCCCGAACTTGATGCATCATTAAATCTATTAGCAGACTCACAGCAAATAACAATTTGAAACTGAAATTTACTTAATTTTAGTGATGAATCACGGGAAAAGATGGCTATAAATAAGTGAAAACGATAATAGTTTACAAACAATTCAAATATCGGCAGATTGCTTAAGCACACTAAGATGATAGTCTTAGAAAAAAAAAAACGAAATAAATCGCCAATTTAGTGGACAATCTGCGTAAATCTCGGTTCGTATAAGTCGACAAATCGTCGAAATAAAAGGCGAAACAATCACCGCCTAGAAGCGTATCATCCGTTAGCAATAACAACAAAGTCGTCGATAACGCTTCATTTTTGCAGACATTTGAATTTACGCGCTATTTTATAATCAACGTTATCAGCGATGCGGCGCAATTGACCGCTCGCGGATTGATAACCTAACGCTAACCACTCTAGTCAATCAACACCGAATATGATTTCAAGTGATCTTTTATGGTATTATATCACTAAAATCAAAGCAATGAGCAGAATTTTTATATGGGAAGGTTCTCTCGCTTATCAGTAAGGAAAAACTTAGATTCTTTCATATTCAAGCAATAATTGCTGCAATCGTTAAGCGAAAAGAATACTCGAAATAATTGCAAATGCAAATTTTCTTTAATATGCAAATTTCGCATCTATCATAGAAGGAGAAAAGATGTAAGGATAAGGAAGTTACATCTAGTGATAGCATTTCCATATATGCAAATCATTTGCACAATCACAGAGCACAGAGCAAGCGAACTTTCTGTATGCACCCTTCGACTGGAGCACTATACTATTCGACACCTTCATACAGGTGCCTCTTTTATGCATAAAGGTGGAGATTCTTATTTAATTAGACGAATTTTACTGATTTCGAATATAAAAAACTGCACGAAGAGAAACGAAATTAACGTGAAATTTGTATTATTCGATTATTTGAATTCAATCTAAACGCTTTTCACAACCATGGGTTTAGCCCATCACTAATATCTATCGGTTAGATGTGGTCCCATTCAACGAGAGGAAATATAACAACACCATATCTTCGACTATATTTTTATGCGTCATTCCATTATATTTTTCTTTTATAATATATTTTTATATTTTATTACTTCAATAAAATCAATATGTAGCAGTAAATGTCCACAATTCATAAAAGCAGAAAAAAAAAAAGAGTATTTGATAAATATATCAGCTGAAATTAATGACCAACTGCACGTGGACGTCGATATATATATATATATATATATATATATATATATATATATATATATATATATATATATATATATATATATATATATATATATATATATATATATATATACCGTATATATTTGTATTACCGTATATATTTGCCATATAGAGCAACATGCATACCGTATCGTTCAAAATCTATAAACCCTATTTCTTTCGAAAAGAACGCAATTCTTTGGAGTGTGAAAATTTTGAAAGAAAATTGAACATTATGACCAATTTTTAAGAAATTCATTTCTCTAATTTAGAGTTGTAATTTTATGCGATAAAAATAGCATCATTGATATTCAACTATTCAACATTTTACCATAATAGAGATGAATGACGTCATTAATAATTCACCTAAATTTTAGTATAAAATAAGGAGATTTTAACGGTAAATACTATAGAAATAAAATCATTTCATTTATATTAAATAAATTAAATCATTAAATAAAATTAAATTAAATATCATTAAAATCATAAAATAAAATAAAATAAAATCATTCACCTAAATAAATAAAATCATTAAATCATTTCAAAGTATTGTTGAGTCAGCGCAGAAAAAAAAATGCAAACAATACAATACATCTTTGAGCATAATAGTTAAAAGATCAGAAAACATTTCACAGCTATCTGCCTTTAACGATATCAAAACAGCGTTCTTTCACGGTTTTCTCTCAACAATTCTATGCAATGACTCTACGAGTGGAATCCGGAGCTCTTTAGGGGCACTCGAAGAAAACTTTACTCGGAGATCAAAATACAAATCATCCGAATAAAAGAAAACTCACGGCTTGGTCGATGAAATTTTACAAATAAATTTAAAAAAAAAAAGATATTTTTGAACGAAGAAAATATACATTTGCTGCAGTGATCATATATGCTAATTTGTTATGCTTTAATTTCCACTGAAAAAAAATTAAGTAAGTAGACAAGTTTCGACAAGGAAGTTGACAATACAATAAAGAAAATAAAGTATGTAAATTTTAGAATGTGGCATCCACTATTCGGAGCTTAATTTCTTGAGTTTTTGTCAGGAACCTCAACAATTTTCCTTTCCGTTCCTCCCTACCCATTCCCCTTCCTCTCCGAAAGAAAAAAACTTGACCTTATGATCTCTACGAGTGGAAAACGTTCATTTAATATTGAAGGAAGTAGTGTCAACAACAACAAACAGCCTAACATCCTTCATTATTGTGCTTGTGGATAGGAATTCACAGAGAAAAATGATCAGAGCCCCCAGCTTAATGACCGCATTAGAATTTTTGATTTAACTCTATGAGTTCACGCCATTTGCCCTTATGATACAAGAAAACAGGATTTGGAAGATGCCCGGGAAAGGACATGGGCAAGGTGGGAGGTAAGCAGATCGAAAGTGAAAGCTCAGGAAAGGATATGGGCAAGGTGGGAGGTAAGAAGACAGAAGGTGAAAGCTCGGGAAAGGACATGGGCAAGGCAGGAGGTAAGTGGACCGAAGGTGAAAGCTCGGGAAAGGACAGGGGCAAGGTGGGAGGTAAGAAGACCGAAGGTGAAACATCATAGGAATATCGCAGCATCACCGAATAGAGGTGAATCGAGTCGAGACACGAAGATGTATGCGTGCCTTGCGACGCAAAGGGGATGTGGGTGCCCGTGCGCGTCATGTGGTACGCGACAGGCACGCATCAGCTGATTCGTGAATGCACTATACACTATTTGCTAGGCACCACCACTCCCTTCTTGTTAGACTCTTTGAAATGAATAAAAAAAAAGGAAAAACTAAAATCGGCTCAAAAACGTGAGCACATCCATATAGACCGATGATTTTTATCGATTTTCTATCCTTGACACACAACAATAAGCTACGTCTACAGCCAAAAACAGTGGACGATTATTGCGTTGGTATATCAATAAGACAAAGCAAGCTTCATAGGTTTGTCTACGTCACGATCATTTGCGCCATTTGCGCCACAGTATATCACGGGTCACCTCCGCATCAAACACTAACAGATGCATTCATCAGTGTTACGAAACAGCACTAAAAAAAAGGATGATATGGGTTTACGGTGCTGTAAGATGCTTAAGAGGACCCGTTTTGTGATTTAATTTTTCAATGCTTCTTGAATAAAACTCTATGAATATAGATCAAATAGGATATCAAAAAAGTGTTAAGTGAGACACGATTTTTGAATACACTTCATATGACAACAAATAGATGTGATGCAAAGAAAGGCAAGGCGGAAAATCAACTTCGATTTGATAAGCACTATCTGGCATCGATCATACAAGTAGCTTATCGAAAACTATCTTCACGGATAGCACAAAATCAACGGAATTACTAAAGAGGCGGCCAAATTTGAACATTGATGAGCGATAAAATAATTCAAAACATTAAACTCATAAAAATTGTGAAATTTCTAAAGAAAATGCATCGAACTCTTAAAATACACTCCCAAAGGATCAATAAAATTCGTTCCCCTCTAAGTGATCGATTTTCTCGCCGATCTTTGCGTCAAAGATTTATGCGAATCTACTATCGAGAAACATCACTTTCTAGGGTCTAACTTATTCTAACAACCACAAAATAG
Organism: Baylisascaris procyonis; assembly: GCA_037389465.1. Taxonomy (NCBI): domain Eukaryota; kingdom Metazoa; phylum Nematoda; class Chromadorea; order Rhabditida; family Ascarididae; genus Baylisascaris; species Baylisascaris procyonis. Next base: position 2,393,047 of record JAZARR010000250.1, read on the forward strand.
TGATCAACGAAACTTTCGAACCCGCCGTACGTAGGAATATAAATGGTACAATTTGAATGTAAATATCGAAAAGCAGAGTCCACTCTGCGATCAAAACAGTAGATGAATTTTCTGTTCTCGATTTAACGTATTTCAAAAAAAAAAAAGAAAAGAAAAAAGAACATTATTTGTGTTTATATTTCATAACAAAGGAATTAGTCGAAACAATAACAATAAAGAAACGTTTATAAAGAAACAATCAAATAAAGAAACAATCATGGAAACGTTTCAATTTTTTAATATAACATTCAAATTAAGTAGTAATTCTTTGTAAATTGCCGAATCATTGCCATATATGCGTTCAATTGGAGATGCCACCTCTTGTAAGAAATTCACTGCAAATATAAATTATGAAATTTGTTTGAAGAAGCAATTTCAAATTCATGAGTTACGCGGATGTATTGTTTAAGCTTTCTACTCACTGTAAAACAATCTTAGCCATTGCGGCAATGAGTAATTTTGCAACTCTATCTCCCCCTCTACTCCCCAATCCCGTGAAAAAACCCTGAAAAGAGTGGATTTAATAGTAGCCACTATATCTCCTCTTTCCCTCCCCTTTACTTTCCATCTTGACGGTAGCAGGGGCGGGGAAGAGGTTGGCGGCTTGTCGGACCCCAAAACTATCCTTGCCTGATTTTTTCTTCTTAACGTCCCTTTTTCCTACCGGGTCTCTGCGTGAACACCAAATTCAGTCACTATTGCCGCAGTGGTTTCCGACTTGAAACCATTGGACAGGCAGATAGGTAGACACACACACACACATGCATAGACGAGCTAGTCATCACATTACAATTTCGCAAAGGAAAATCGCGAAAGCGCATAGAAACTTACCACAAGAATCTTTTTGTCCATCCTTGAGGTAGATTTTTGCAAGATTAAATTTTAAATGTACTATAGCGATATCTTCGGGATGTCCATAATGAAGAAGGATTTCCAATACCTGCGATCCATAGAAGCTAGCCTCCGTAAACCTGCAAAAGAATTGACAGTTACGTTCATTTATTTCTTGAACTGAATGAATTTTTCATTGAAATTGGCAAAATGTTAGAGTTAAAAAAATAAAAACATTTCGGTTTTAACAACAAGATGTAGTTATAATACTATGACCATCCTCCGACAAACTTCGAGACTGATGCCTGGGATCGAATCTGGACTTGGCGGGTCGCAGAAGTCAAAATAAACGAGTTGACTTCGGCTGGAAGTAGGATTGGATCAAATCCTTTCGACCTTAATATAGGTGCGATTCGAGTTTAAAAATCAAGGAAATTAAAGGAAGCACAGGGAAAAAACATTTCTGGTTCTAGCACAAACCATCTCGCAGATCAGCCCAAACTCCTTTTATTAGCAAAACAAAAATGCGTACTATCGCGAGTCACAGATGACAATAAACGAGATATGATGAGGGTAAGGATGACTAGGAAGGGAGTTTGGTAACCGACAACCTGACTTGGTGGAGAGAGAGAGGAAGGAAGAAGGGAACAAAAGATAGGGAAAAGAAGGTAATAATACAGATCGTGATCATAAAGAACGGAAAAAGTCATTAGGCTATTTCGATATCATTTTGTAATGCGTGCGTTTGCCTATCTAACCAACAGCTTTAACTCGGGATCCACTGAAGTTAGCATTATGGAATTTGCTAGTCGAAATCTACAACCCTCAATTTCATTCCTCATGAGCTATAAATATTCTTAAAGCTACAAAAAATTTGCATACATTTAAACGGATTGTATTTTCAATCCCCCACAATTAGACATAAAAAAAACATTTTGCATGAGACCTATACGAGTAGCTGGATCAGTTGAAATGACACTACATTATTGCGCACATTTTCTTATTAGCTGATAATTTGCGCATTTTTCACTGTGTTTAGCATATTACAAGCAACATCGTTATCACGTATATATATTTCAAATTGGTTCATAAAATATACAAATTGCATTAGATGTCTGAAAATTCAGAGGATATTTAAAAGTTCTTCGAAATCTATATGACTTCCGGCAGTGGATCGGATGTGGGAATGAACTAATTGCCCAACCAATCAAATCGGTTCAAATATGCACCGAATGTTTGACAAATTCTATTGGTTGCTCGCAATACATAAGCCCGATTACCAACTAAGCGTGATTATGGAATAGGTGTAGGGAATGCAAAAAGCACTTAGCGTGCCTGCCCGAGTGATACTCTTCTTCATTTGTTTTGTCGACAATGCTAGATCGTTTTAGAATTGTTGCATCCCGGAAGGGAGTTGCAAATGTCAAAATTCAGCACTACCTCCCCACCCTCATCTTCAACGTCATCGTCTACCTTCCTCCACAATCTGCAAATATTTTTTGAAGCTCACTTCTCTCGTTCTATGCCAACCCTTTCAAATACATCAAAACAAACACTATGAATTTTTCTAATCGCAGTTGCTTTCGTATGTCAAAATATATTTACTTCTCAGTATTTCATCGAGCTAATTTTGTCGGATATTTGCTTGATCGAAGCACTCGCCTACAAAATTAGACAAGGCAGTTATCGCTGATGGATTAAGAATATAATATTTTTGGCCACCAACATAGCCCTTCTTCCGTATCCTCCTCCTTCCTCCGGAAAGAAGACGAGTAGCTTTCAGAAGTTAAAGTACGAGATCTGTTTAAAGTTATACTTTGATCCAGAGAACTAAGAACTGCATAGACAAAAAAAAGTACCGTTCTAACGAAACGCAAGCTTCGTAAGCAGCACGCAATAACGCCAATCTTTTTACATTAAATATGTAGAGAACATCTTCGACTACTTCCAGAGATTTCGTGCACAAAGTGAATTTATCATTTGCAGTTGGGCATCGACTCAAGGCCTGAAAGCAGTCAACACAACGTATATGAATAGCAAAAAAAGAACAGTTAGCGCAACATTAAGCACACCAGCTCCGTTTATAGCCTTATTTGCAGCCTCCCCTCCCCCTCCCCCCACACCCTTCCAGTCCCATAATATAACTGGTTTAGAAAAATCGTGGATGTCTTCAACATTCCCTCTAAAGAAAAGCATATTTTAAAAAAATCCATCTCGACAGAGTAAAGAATCTGGAATCTATGCATCGAACCAAAACATTATGCAAAGCCCCAAGTTACAGATGGCATTAATCATTCTAAAAACAAGCTCATTTCTATAGGACGTAGCAAATTCAAGATATAACTTCAGGTGATGTAAATAATACAAGTTGTGCATCTATGAGTACCCACATAACCGATGCAGAAAAGCTATCGAGAAAACAGAAACCAGCTCATCCCATCCCGTCCCCTTTGCAATTCCAAATTGGGAAGGACAAAGCGAGTCGCAAATCACAAATTGATTGCCGTAGAAACTTGCAGGATCACCGAAAAAAACACAGGGCAGAAAGACATGAAACTTCAGAAAATGTATTCCTCCAGCGGGGAAGAGATTCATATACCGGAGTTGCTGTATCTATAGCTGAAGATCCTTGGTCGAACTGCACTATGGGTGGATGTAGAGCGAGGTGCCATATCCAAATATGATAGATAAGAGTCATGCTGGACGTCGAAAATTGGGAGGGATGTGCTCATATCTCATAAGCATGAATGACTAAAAGGCATCTATAATGAGAAGGAAAATAAGATTTGGCCGGAAGCAATGCTATCTGATGGCGAATTTCATTATTTCTCGCAAAGGATTGGTGGGTTTGAAATGAAATTTAGCAAAAAAAAAAAGCCTAAAATGTACTCACTTTAATCGACGATTCAGCAACATTAGCAGCAAGTTTACAAAGATCCATTCGTTCTGGATTGATCTTTATTTTACAACTGAAAACAATAAAGAAAAATAGCATAAATGTAGCGATTATTAGCATTAGGATGCGATTACATTCAATAATGACTATAGATAGTTCTTTTAAAACCCTTTAAATTGGTGTTTCTAACTTCATGCGAAATCTGTTATTCCGTAGGTCCCCTCCCCCCTCCTCCTTGCCTATTTTTCTTTAAACTAACGAACTAGCAAGGGAAGTTTTCTTATTCCCTAGCCTTAATATATCAACCGAAATGGTATGAGTGAAATCGTCACGTCTTTCCTAAAGATTACAGCTTTGAGTGCGGTGATCTTCTTAAAAAATTCGAAATTTGTGGTTAATTAATCCTTCTTTCCCGACTACAATAAACAACAAGCGAAAATGCCGAGAAGGCTGTCAATGGCGGTGATGAAAGAGCGGAAAGGAAAGAGATATTCATTTAAAATCTAATTACTGTATAAAGTGAAGTAATATAAGACTGAGACCGCTTACCTCGAACAATTCGCACCCATTTCGATGGGTTTTTTACACATTTCGCATGAAAATGCCACCATCTCCTTGTTGCGTATCTCATCCATACATCCTTCACATTTACAGTCGAATTTATATCGTTCCTTAAATTAATTTTAGGTTTCCATCACACAAAAGCAACCTCACATAAGCAAACATAAGAAAGAATCTTAGGGTTCGAGTTCCAGGAAAAAAATACAAATTGCGGGAATTTGGGGTAGAAAACTACCCAAAAATGCCGGTTTTTTTTTTTTTTACTCAAGCGTAAGTCTATCATTTGCAGGTCATTCGAATCAGGCTAATCTTATATAAATGATTGATCCTGTCACTTATTATTTACTCAGTAGTAAATTTTTACTAAATCAATCAACTGAAAGCGTTCCCAAAAAAAAAAATTGAAAATTCAAGATGCTTATATGAACGATGAATTTCGAACTAGTGAATGATTGTTTTGCAAATTACAAAACAATTATTCGGCACAATTGCAACTTACAATTTTAATGGCTATCAATCATACTCTAAAATTATCATAATCCCCTATCGAATAGCTATCTTATTTAAGTTATAAAATTAAAACAATAATTTCCGTAATATATTCGAAATATTACTTTACAACTTTCTGCTAATCTCTCAAAAAATGTAAGCGTTTATCTGAGAGTTCATTTAAATATATCATTCAATGTTGCATCTATTCACAACATAGAGATGATCGATTCCCTAATCAACTAAAATGATAGTACATTAACCGTTCTTTAAAACGAATATAAATTTTTTTTTTTTTTGATTAGTGGAAAGAAGGGATGACTGAAACAAAAACAATTTGAGATTTATTGATGGAATATTGCAATCAAGCTTAAAGCTCTTTTATTATAGAAATTTCTTTCATAATTAAACAGTTCAATTTCAAATCGTCGTCATCATTCATCTCATCTTTTATGTAATATGAAATAAATAATAAAACTATAAAATAAAAATAAAACGACTGTTGACACCCCTCTGATGAGTTTGATACTCTCTCCCCCCTCTTCCTTTCTTCCCCCCCCCTCTCCCTTTCCCCTCACCCTCTCTCTCATATACTCGAAAGCAAAAATTACCGAACCATAAATTCTTTTCAACGTTTTTTGCTGATTATAAATCAAATGCTTCTGCCATAGTTCACAATGAATGAAAACAAAAAAAAAAAAAAAAAATCATTTAATCAAATATCTTCGAATATTAATAAAGAATATACAAAAAAAAAAACAAATTATCCATCCTATTCACAACCTCTTTTCTGCTTCCATTAGATCATTCAATCAACGTTATATACTTTGTTAGAGATGTTAATATCATCAGATGAACAGAAAAAAATTCGGCGAAATATTATGAGTATTTCAATGCTTCAAAATCTCAAAAAACAAACCATAAGTAATTTTTTCCTTTCGTTACGAGTTAGCAGTTCATCTATATAGCTATGTGCTAAAACGATATTTGTGATATTCGATTGAGTTGGTACCATTCGGCATTCATTACCCCTAAAAAAACAAATATTTGCGAGAGAAATAATTTAGAAATTGTTATTTTAATATTGCCCACTAAAAACCAAATTTAACAAATAAATAAATAAATAAATAAATAAACAAATAAATAAATAAATAAATAAATAAATAAATAAAAATAAATAAAAAGGCAAAAAAAACCGATCATTGGGTCTTAAACGGATCCAAAAAAAAAATCATTTAATGTTTCGCCAAAATTTTTAGTGTATTTTCAATAAATTTTTCCTACGATCTAAAAATAAAAACTATTCAAAAAATAGACTCATAAACCTATCCAAACATTGTTGGATAATTACTGAAAATATTGTCCACAAATCGATTCGAACCTTCAGCTATCACTTTTATTATGGATTTTCTATCGTTGAGCTATTCTTGAACGTTTTCAGTGGATGGGGAGTGAAATAGCCGCAGAATAAATATTGACCATTGTTTTTGCGTTGGTGATTGTGCTTAGCCAGAGAAAAACACTTCCCTTTAAGACAAGAAATTAACGATAAGCAATTAGTACGATTATAGGAAACTCATTTAGAAAAGGAAAAAGATAATTCTGCAGATGAAATAAAATTCAATTCGAATTCCTATAAGTCAAATGAATTTTAAAACTGAAAGAAAAACATTTAATATAACATCAAAAAAAAGGAAGGAAAAAACCTGAAAGCAATTCTCGCAGTTGGTTTACATGAATGATCGAGTGCACTTAATTGTAAGCAAAGTGCGATGCCAATATTTTGACCAAAGACTGATGTCAAACCGAATGAATTAATAAATATTTTACAGATAACCGATTGGATAAGATCGTCGGAGATTTGTTTAGCCTTAAATTCATGTAATTTTAATGTTTGGAGAACAATGCAGATATAGAAACGGTGACGCTTGCTAAGCATCGAAGCATCAGAAAGCAAACAACAAAATGAGTGGAGATAGTGACAGCTAATATCCTTGATTTCAGATTATTTTAAATCCACCCATATAGTGATCATATCCATTCAAAGTTTGCCTTATTAAGCGAGAATCTATAGGGTTATCCCGATTACCGACGCATCAACGATTAGGAAGTCAATTGAGTTCAAATCGTAAAACCATTTGACTGTATCAGATACGGTATCACACAGTATACCTCAACTATCTAACCATAAGAAGGAATAAGTAAAACTGTCATTTACGTACTGAAATGTTGACCTTTTAGAGCAATTGAGTGGTACTTACCCCACTTACCTACTGAAATTTATGAGTTGAAACGGCTGATCTTTACATAAAACAAATAGCCCCGTCAAAACAATAAAAAGAGAAAGAAAAGAAGCCAATATGGGTAATGAAAGTTACATTGGGTATGCAACCGATATATTCATCGAATCCAATCCGCCAAGTTTTATAAAGTTCGGTTAACTCATTTTTGTGATCCATTAGATCGCTGAATTTGCGATTTCCTGCCGTCGTGCTATCTTCACCTAGCTCGAGCTTCTTTACGATTCGCAATACCAAACGATAGCTTTCATCTCCAGCCGAGTTGAATGCCTATTAAAGTGTATTATGAAGGAGAAAAAAAAAAACAATTCTCAACACAGATCGGGTCAAAGGTCATAGGATGCCCACGCCTATATATGAATCATCCTTCCCTCTCTATCAAACGATTTCGGGGCGAATTCTTGCATGAACCTATTCCGCAAAAGAAATTTTAAGCGAAAATCTTCGAGTATAAACACGCTAGCCCATCTTAGGTTTTAACTTTTTTTTTGCGAAAATGAAATTTTAGAAACTCAGCAGTTCGAAATTTTTTTCAATTCAACAACCACCAGCATAAAAACTGCATCGGCAAACTCATGCTTGAGCCGAAAATTCTAAAAGAACTTACAAGAATCTCGTGCCAATCCCCCCACCCCCCCCCCCAAAAAAAAAAAAAATTCAATGTACACATATATTATTCTAAACAAATTGCAAGTACAATTCCGTAGGTGAAGCACCCGAAAGGCGTTGAAATATAAACGGAAGAATAGCGTTTGAACGGTGTTCAATTTTACGGGTATTCTGGATGCATGGATCGTAGTGACAGTCGTTATGCAAATGTTAGAGGCCATGATTCGGGCGATCCTTACTGATTTCATTTATAATATTTGTGCTAGTATTCCAAGAAACAATTGAATGATCTGTATTGATTGATGAAAATAATTGAAAATAAATCCACGCAGATTGAGATCGTCAAAATCAATGCCGCACAAAAGATTCCAACCAAAGTAACTGAGCTATTATCCTAAATTGAATCCATGCAGCTCTTGGATTATTGCTTCACCGACATTTCCGCCTTTTTTGCGTCTATGAAAAGCGTTTTTCTTTGTAAGCTACTTTGTATCGGTTATATTTTTCATTCTTTTTTTTATTTATTTTGCTCTTTCTTATAATATTTTTTTGAATCCCGAAGTGGGAAATATAACCTCTTCTCATAAAATACTAGAAATCAAAATATATTTATACTCTAAATTCCATAAAAATTGGAAGCATCTAATAGATAAGAATGCGCAACTTAGAAATACCTTCGAGAATTTGCATTCCACTTTGTGCATAGGCCAATCCGCTTTTTGGCATAATCGATTGCAGTAGAAGATCGACTTACATGCTGAGCATTTCTCTAATTTAGTCGTCAAATCCGGTTCCAAACAGTAACTGCAGTATTTTGATAGATATTTTGGCGCAATTGTCCAACACATCGGTTGCTCCACGAATAATCCATTTTTCCACATTATTTACTGCAAAAAAAAGTGTGCTGTAATAAAAAAAATTTTCATTGAAAGACATTTGCGCTCTTGAAGAACGAGTTGATCGTTACATTCATCCAAGTCAGATCTAAGGAACTAAGATTGACCTCGACTTTATACTGCATATGGATATGACCTCTTGCTGTTCACTGTGATTACTTTCATCTTAGACACAACGACTGCTAGGAGGTTTCTGAGTGATGAATATTGTAAAATTGAAATTACCTTCAAAATAAAATTTATTGTTTTTTTATCCGCACTTAAGTGCACCTATTCTATTTCCCATTCTCCTTCATGCCATTTCCTGTTAGTTTCAATTCATCGCCCTTCAACCAATTTGGGAAGGCAACATCTCATATTACAATCCATGATCGGAAAAAGGCTGAAGGTCAGGCAAGGCAATTACCATCTATCAATTTTTCGAATTTACGCATCAAATAGTTTCCTTAAAATTTTCTCTTTTAAAACATGAAAAACAAGTGTTATGATAAGGTTCTAGAGGTCAATCACTGGGCGAAATACCGATAATAACAATCAAACAAACATATCGATCATCATTGTATCGCATCGAGGCATTAAGATCATATTCATCTTTCGATAATTAGCCAATATTTTTTTTTTATAAGAATTAATTTTTGACGGAAATTTACAAGAATTAAGCATCGAAAACACCGGAAATTTCACGCTTTTAGACGGTACTCACCAGATATTCCACTGGAAGATACGCGACTACGTATGTCCCCTATTCCCATTTTCTATTATTAGTAATGATTTGAGGGTAAAACACCACAATAACTGCCTAGGAAATGCAAAATCTGTTTATACAAAATCCATCGGGTGATGATTAAATGGCGTTGCTTTTATTGCAATGATCGGTGACAAAGTATTTAATAAGGAGTGTAACAAGGAAAATATGAGTGTAATGTGGTACCAAATGACCTGAAATTCACATAAAGTTGACCGCTGTCAAAGATGCGATATTCGTAATAAATTGCAATAATTTAATCTGCAAATAAAATCGGGGGATTTTTTGTCCGTCTATATGATTTATTCAGGTAACACGTTTCACGTATATACAATTTTCTAGACGAGTGAGTTAAACATCCCATCCTCATACTCACTCACTTATATCTACAATTATGTGTAAAATGTAACACAGAACGAGATGCGAAGGTGATATTACTGTTGAATGTGACAGCATGAAGATGACCGTTGAAAATCATCTAACAAAAATACAGGTTGAATTCAACTCTTCTCTATTCTGAAACGATTCAAGGCCAAATATTCGAAGTTTTATTTGCAAAAGAAAGGCCCCAGAAATAAAAAAAAATCGCAAATTTAATTTCAGTTGCCCTCAGATCTAGAGTTACCAACACATAGACACAACATTGGCAAACACGTATCCCGCAACGAAAACCGCACAATTTCGGCACATTGAAGCACCGTTCGACTAATTTCTCAAGTTTTTCAACTGATCGAACAAATTCGGCCTCATTATTTGAACTGATATCGGCCCATATCCGACAGAACGATCTCAAATATCCCAATTTTTATGGTTAAATTGTAAACGTTAGAGATGCCAAGTCAGGTTTTTTTTTAGATCTGAAACTCGAAAATTTTCAACCGTTTTGTTTTTTGCGCCAAATTCAAACGTAGAGATTATTGGGAGATCGTTCAGAGTTAGTCATAGCGTGGGCTAAAAACGGATTTATGTATAAGGTAGGGTTTTTATGTAACTCTGCCGGCATATTTCAACCTAGAGGTGCATGATGGAACAAGATTTGGGAATGAACGCTAGGCACATTTTGAAGTACATCGGAAGCTTTATAAGATTCAGTCATAACCTTTGATGCAAATATAAATTTTTTTATTACCTCGACTTGTTCTTTCATTCCAAATCGATCAGAAAGCAGGCAAATGGGAGAGTGCTCAGCTACCTCCAAATCGTGCTTGAAAATTTCCTTCACACAAATTTCCTTGCTCATTTTAGCAAAGAGATGACGAGATTATATTTTGTCGGTTTCAATAGCACGTTTTCCTAAAACACCATATCGAAGCCCCTTGCATGTAAGTAATTTCATTCAGAATTGCTATATTTAACGCGGACACTTAGTCGCCTAAAAACAAGAATTTAGTTGTGACATCGTAAACCGACTATGAACGAGATTGAACTGTGCAAAAAAAAAAAAAAAAAAGAGAAAACAACCAAACGAGAAAATGCAAAAAATGATCCATGATCACATCCCTGATGACTGTCTCGGAAACTCATGAAAGAAGAAGAATTAACTGTTCTGCATCATGTGACAATGGATGCTTAAAGCTTTCACGATATTTGAATGGACATAAGATCCCCTACCTAACCGTTCCTTTAAAGTGGGCATTTGTCAATTATTGTTATGTATTCCACTAATTGCCGCTGGTGTCCCACCAGGAAGCATATGAACACCCCTCTTTTTTATTGTACATATGCGACCATATATCCGGTCCTCGGCCAATATCTGCAAGTCCCTCGTTGACCACTTGCTCAAGCTCACTGGAGACCTTGGTCTGTCGCAGGGAGATCTACGCTTTCAATACAGATGTGATAGTTTTGTTTTGTTGCATAAACTCAACGTGCTGTCTTCAATTTTAATGTTCTGCCCATCGGTAGATGACCGGATGCGATCTAAGCTGATGTCCTGACTCATGACGGCGCTCGCATTGCCTTGAGATATCAGCCGCAGGTTTCAGGATCGTCATTACTGTAAGTAGTTTGCAGCAAAGTTACTGAGTACCACAGTCAAACGTTAACTGCGTTATAGTCATCGAACTCTTGAATGCTTTAAGCTAACTTAAGTGCCGTCACTCCACATTGCTCCAAACATGCAATGCTGAAGGCTCCCAAATATGTTTCTACTCATGCGGCCACTATGTACTAACGCTCAAGCTGCCTTCCTCAGAATCTGTGCAGAACCCCTGGGATAAGGCCAGGCACATTTCGGTAGCCAAGAACATCCGAGATGACCTGGATTCGCTCTCACCCCAGAATTCGTGACAGTCGTCCGCGCTGCCAGTTAGAAAAGGTAAAGATGTCGAGTGTTGCGACATTCATGACAGCATCGCCTGGGCACAGAATCAATCAACGTTTGTGTTGCGACAGGCCGTTGCTGCATCACCCGAGTGCTGTTAAATAAGACCCCGCCAGCGTCATGTATACGTATGCTTGACACGGTGCCGCCAGAGACGCTTGCCGACCAAGCCGTCAGAAACATTGTGGAGGACGCTTGCACATATGTAAGCTCAACTTTGATGCTGGCACAATGTGTTGCAGTTTGCATCCTACATGTGCAACAAGATGTCCAACGCATGCATGAAGTCTTGCGCAAACAAAAGCCCTCTAACCGCTACCCTCCCCTCTCCCCTCCAGCACCCCACTCCACATCTATAAGCATAGATTATTAGATGTGGCTCCAGCAAGCACACACCATTATCAACAATTTCCTGATTAGGCACTCCGTTGGTACCGATGGTGTTGTTAGCTGCGGTAAAAAACTAATCAGCCATATTGCTTGGATCAGCTCCACCCACAACATATCCATCGTTACCGTGAATGATATATGAAAGACGCATGCGAATGATAATAATACGAACGCAACGCTTTATTAAAAGGGGCCGTACATGCCAACGATCAAACATGATTATTGAATAAACAAAACTCCCATACGAACTGCTTCCATCGTCCTTCATTTTATGGAGATGCACCCACATCCATGTCTGGGTAGGGCATCGGTATCGGTTGCGTATATCCACAAGCTCTTGCCACGCTCTGAAAGCATCATTGCATAACTCATAATGGCCAACATTCTCTAGTGGGATAGTCAGTGAACACAACATTTACAGAAGAAGCAGCCATGAAAACTCCACATTCATCTTCCAAATGCCGATTAACGGAACCGAACCAAGAATGAGATAAATACTCAGCTCCTGGGATCCTTTCTAGAATTAAAACCCACAAGATTACTGCGAATAAATCAGAGATCTCCTGTTTGATGCTCTCCACTCAAGCGATGCTACGAATCACAAACTGACTTGCCCACGAACACTTGCATCTGGAGAGAATGCTACGTAAAGGCTAACACTTCACACAGCGAACCTTTGTTGTGCAGGTAAGAGTGCTCTCGTCGAAGAAACGTCCACGAGGGCAGAAGTGGTAACTGGGACGACCGTCGAGACAACCCAAGAATCGCGGAGAGCAGCCCAGAGCGAAGAAACCACTGCGAAGACGCTGACAGGGTCTCTTCATAAACAATACAGGTGTCTGAGGACCTGGCGCCGGGAGAACGGGTGACTCGTCATCTGCCGGAGGCATCCCACCACATGCGCGCACATAGTGCTGAAATTACTGTGGTAAATGCCATGCGCAACGTTGTCAGAGACGGTTTCTAGGACATACCTCGCGGCCTGACTAGAAAACTAGACCCCTGTACTTCTTCGTATTTTATGTCGTCACCTCTCCAGTTCGGCTCAATTTGGGACTGACCTGAGATTCAATCAAGTTTTCTGCCATCTCTGCCCATGTCATCTATTATTCGTCGCCCAAGTGCGAGAAGCTGACTGACCTGAGGGCGACACTGACGCATGTCAATGTCGAACATCATTGGCTTTATGCATCTGTTGAAGATCGGCTTTCCAGAGATGCAGATGAAATAGGAAGGAGAACACCCACTGCTGTAAGCACCATCTGTGCGCCCATGGCAGACTGAAATCAAACACACGAATAGATTGACGTACGTTATGTTCGTTGGCGACAACATTGAAGTAATGACTTCAACGGAATTTCGTAAAAACATTGCAAGCAAATGTCCATACGGGCTGCAGAAGACACCTCGGCGATGGAGTCTGAAACATGTGATATCACTTCTCTAACTTACTCGGACATGAAAAGGAGGTCTCAGAATTCCATCATCACCTCCCCTTTCCCCACTTGGTCATTGTATCTACTAGGGATCATCCCGCTGCAAAAAACTGGCTTACCAGACGTCGAGACTGATTTAGTGATCGTAGTCGAGGTGATCGTCGCTGGTACCATTTGCGGTCCGTATCCTGTGCATTCCCTTACATATGACTGCAAACCCAAAGATTCGCGACAGTCCTTAGATATTTGAGGTATTAAGCAACGGAACTAGCACCCCGAAAACCAGCTTGAGAAGAACACCTGCTGACGAGCGGCCATATTTGAATAAATCTGCTTTACTCATACGTCTGCGACTCTTTGGCCGCTCAGCGCCACGAAAGTTTGGTGGTTCAATTTTTGCTTTCTAAAGAGCGGTTAGAATCACCCTCGAGTTTCATCGTCCTTGCATCATCCTTCTTAATCCCACCATGCATCGAAGAACACAAATATTGGTTAGAGACGACTCCCCGCTATCGCCTATAAAACTAAAGCTTACTTTCTGCACGCACTGACTGGTGACGATGTCAAAGCGCAAATGAGTACCACACCGACGCAGATAGGCATTGCCACGAATACAGGCGGCATATAGTGCCGAACATCCGAGTGAGTAGTAACCGTCCGGTCTGCTAGTACAACAAAACGCTGCAAACAGTACATGCATCGAGCACACGATTATGACGAATTCAATCTAGAATAACTTCAAGAAGACCGCCAAATTCACGTGATCAAAAACGAACTACGATGGCATCGACCTCCATGAATCCGCATTCCTCTTCGCCAAAGCGCAGAAACCTATATAAACGAACATATTCTCAGAGGTCTTCCGAAATACCATACGATAAACCTGCGGTAAGTGAAAGCTTTTGTTCTTACCTGGCCTGCGATGAGGTATGCAAGGTTGCGATGGCTCCGTCGGAAACTCAAAGTCTGGTGGAACGACATCACCGGGTGAAGTGACCGGAGGTGGTGGTGGTGGTGGTGGCGCAGTCGGGACGCCGCCGCAGACCGCAACATAGCGCTGCATATGAACATCGTTAGAAAATTCAATTTTCGACCAAAGATCTTCACCTTTGTTAGGCAAGACGGTTTGACCTCGTGGCCATAAGGCGAAAAGTTTTGCAGTCAATAAAAAAGCTGATAATAAATAATAACGTCGATTTATGGAAGATAATATGCTATTTCACAAGATCGCAAGGGCGATCTCGAATGTGATGAAAAGTACTCCAAGTTGATGACTCCAAAATGCCTCACAACTCCCCAAATTCAAGATATAGGAGTATAAATGGTACATTGTGAAAATCACCTTAGACATACACGTCCTTGAAACCGTGTCAAGGACTTGACCTCCAGGACACTCCATGACGTAGGCTCTCCTGCTAGAACACCAGATATGAGTGGATACACATCCGATGTTATACAGCCCATCTACTCGGTTACCGCAGAAGTCGACTTCCTCTGCAAATACAAACGTCAACGTTCATAGTGGATGAGATCGGTCGACCCACTGCATGAAGTTAACTACTAAAGCCTGATGCTAAGCGGAATAAGCTTTCATCAACTATGAAGCAGATGCGAAACCTGCAGAACTATCTATCCCTGAAAAGTGAGAGGCATTCACACCAGCGCCATTGATCCGGTACCACCGGTATGAGGGACTATTTCGTCCCTCACTTTACCTATAGACATCACTTGAAATCAGCCCATCAAAAACCAGTTCTCACCTGGCTCCGCTGGAGGCATCGGAGGCACAACCGGAGGCCTTGGGTAATGGAGATCTCGGCATGAAGAAGCTTCCCACCTGCAAAAATGAACTTCAGCGTGTTTGTAAAATCGTTCCACCGAGCAATAAAATGGCATATCGCGTCACATCTACTATCCAAGGCCACATATCCCCCCCCCCCTCGCCTACTCATATTCCAAACCCAAACAACGACACCAAAAGAGCGACAACGGCAGACACAACAGCTGAGCGATGAAAGTCTAGGGACAAACTTTGCTTATAACACCACTCTTTCGCAACCACCTTCATGAAGGTAAGCATCAACGAGACGAAATCACTAGCCCGATGCACAGATATACAGATATCCAAACGACTCACTTAGGC
This sequence comes from Baylisascaris procyonis, assembly GCA_037389465.1. Lineage (NCBI taxonomy): Eukaryota > Metazoa > Nematoda > Chromadorea > Rhabditida > Ascarididae > Baylisascaris > Baylisascaris procyonis. The sequence goes on from JAZARR010000250.1 coordinate 2,408,705, forward strand.
AAGCACATGCTGCTTGGCCCATCGAAGTAGAGATCGCGTCGACAGCGCATTATGAAGGTCGTACGCGACGAGCACGACACAAAGTGCCGAACACATCCGAGTGCGTACTCCCCATCCGGTCTGCTTCTGCAGAATCCGACACCATCAGCCTCGGCCCAGGCAGCTGAAATGGATTGCTTAGAAACTCTAAAAAACGAAGCTTCTGAACCTTGAGTAGTGAATCACTAAGACTAGTCAACAATTGAGCACGACTACTGAGAGCAGTTGAACGCCTATGGTAACTGCCCACCGCCCTAAATCGGTTCCAGGATGCCATGCAGCCTGCTGCTTGTAGCACTCGCACCAGAGCCAAATTAGGCCCTTCGACCTAGCCTACGTTTCCGCGGACGTATACCAGTCACGCGAACAAGAGCCCCACCACAACATCAGCAGAGTACAACGTCACGCACCGAGCACCAGCAGCACCACTGCAAACAAGTCGAAGCGCCACTCCATAACGTCGAAACGCGATTCTCCTCCTCGACTTCTTAGCAACAGACCCCTTTAGCAAATAGCTACGAATGAACATCGCGTCCTGAGGTCGCCTATATATAGCGTTTTTCTGAACGAGAATGTTGCTTCAGGCGTTGTGCGCCAATCGCGATCCCGCTTACATAACATTCACCATATTTTGCACTCACTTTCATCAAGTGCATGCATTAATTGATCAATTGTTTAGTGTGCTGAGATCATTGGCCACAACATTGCATCGATATATAATATACATAAAACACTTCAATATTGATCTAACATTGGTTAATAGTATTCAATCGATTTGCTGGGTGTTCTTGGGTTTGCAGTTTGCAAGGATTTAATACAATTTTGATAGATGCGAAAAAAATTGTCACACGTCGATAGAAACCTCTTTGTTAGAAGCTTCGTAGAGCAATAATTAGCGTGATTTGTTTCTTTGTTTAAAAGACAGATTAATGATCGTCATTCTGAGTAATTTTGAGCTATATTCTATTATAGAGCATATATTACGACTAAGTGCAAAGTCGTGATCAAATTCCTGAAACATAGAAGGATATTCGATCTGGAGAGAATAGCTGAATTAGTGATCATATCAGTTCAATTGATGATCATATCAGCTGAATTGGTGATCATATCAGCTGAATTGGTGATCATATCTGCTGAATTGGTGATCATATCAGCTGAATTGGTGATCATATCAGCTGAATTGGTGCTCTAAACATTAGCTATATTCGAACTCAAAATCTAACAATTTCTTGTAATTAATTATTATTCGTTTGCAAGTTTCATCGAAATCTAATCGAAAGGCGATATAATATAATATCCCACATTAATATGATTGTGAATTGAAGGGCACTTAGTCAATTTCCCACTATATTGCGAATCGAAATTTTTGCAAGTTCATCAATTGCGCTATTTAGAAAGTAAATCTTTTCTAATAAAATCCTTAACCGATTATTCATAATTTAAAGTGATTTAAATAATTGTATAGCTATGATATCTTTGAATTGGAATTGATTGTTGTTGAAATATTTCGTTGCAGCATGAGAGTCGGCAATTTCCGAGTTGGAACGACCGGAAGGACAAACATATAGACCAACAGACGTACACATATATAACATACACAAAAATAGGACGGACGGATATCCGCAATGAAAGACAACCACGAGTAGACTAACATCTCCCTTCCTCTTCTTCCCCCGATCCCCCCCCCCCTCCACCCCTCTGCTTTTCCTCATGCCTTGTTCTCAGTTCGTTGCGGGTGAATTGTTTTGATCTTGTCGGAAAATATCGACTTTGAACGCAATCACTTATTCGACGAACGGAAATGCGTCATTAAATTCTATATAGAGTATCGTATATAATTTCCTTTTAGATAAACACCTCATCGTCGTTCTAATTAACCCAAACATGAATCGGAAATGAAACCTCATAAAGCAAACGTAAACCAAATTGAGTTGATTAACACTTCCATTATAACATAACATATTTTATACAAGAAATATGGTGTAGAATATCAAATCTTTTTTGTGTTGTCTATCGATGAACTGCTATGAGGGAACAAGCATGTCGGTGCCAATGATAATTTAAGTTTCCCCCATCGATGCTTTACTCGATTGGTTTGCCAAAATTCAGCATTGAGTTCTATCAAGCTCGTTGTCTGTAGATATGATGTACCAATTTTCTAGACTTATCTGCCGTTGTCTATGCCTCTCTGCATATGCAACAATCCTTTATAAATATTTCCATTTCTTCAATAGTTAGGTTCTCTTTGTAGGCGTATTTCGTTTAGCAGTCTTACAAATTGCAAGCATTTTATATCCTTTCATTGTTTATGGTGGTTCCTTCATTGAAAGTTTCTTCAATCTTATTTACCTGATTCAGGCATCATTATATCGATAAAGATAATATATTATAAAGGAAATCACCGGAAACTGACGATTTTTGCAAAGAAATGAGTTAAAAAAATTTTTTTTTTTTGGGAGGACAGACTGATGTCATTTCCGCACTAATTTGCTTTTATTAAAATTTTCATTTTCTTTCGTTGCCTTTTTCCTTATAGAAACTATCCAACAGCTCTTTGGAAAATCGAATTTCGCCTCTTTCAATCACTCTTCTGCTAATATCCCCTTCCCTCTTTGTGTCTGCCGAGTGCTCATATTTAAATTGCTTCCTCTTATGCAGAATTTGAAAAAAAAAAATGCTTCCTTATCGATAAAAAATTGAAAGAAATGTTTTTTTTTTTTTTTTTTTGGTTATTGACCACTGATGTTTGCAAGTTTATTTTTTGAAGCATAAAAAATATGCGCTGTTTCACTTAAATTTGAAGCACTATTTTTTGGGTCACTTTTTTAAGGATACCATATTGCAGTATGAGCGTTCCCTTGAGCAGTAACTAGCGTAATAGTGCTCTAGCAGTAGGATTCTCCAAACGAATTATATGTTTCTATCTTTTCGGGTAACTTCCGCTCCGGAGTGACCGATGGTTGATGTGCAAAACTTGATGGCTATATTTCGTGCACTTGCCAAGTGTAATTTCCACCATAAGATGATCTCATAAATACGAACATCCAAACTTCCGGTAGAGCTCTAATCACATTTAAATGCATTTTACAAGTGGTCAAATTTTCATTTCGTACTTCATCGAATCGCGTAAATGGTACAAATCTTTTGTCGTTTCATTATTTGTTGATAATTAATGAGAGCGGTTGGTCTCTAATAAGGGAAATTGGAAATTTGCATTAATAAATCCCATCAAAAAAAAAAAAAAAATTGAATCCTTACAATAAAGGAACAACTATGAAGCAAAAAAAAAAAACTTTTATTATCGCAATAATAATATAGAATTATTTTATCGCAAAAATTTATTTGCAAATACACAAAACTTTATTGCCAATTACTGCTAATATAAAACTATTAATGCTATTTATATGGCGCATATTCGAAAGAGTTCTTAAATATCGATCTTAGCTCATCGAAATATGCAAATTTTGCCGTATGCCATCAAAATATGCAAATTTTGCCGTATGCCAACAAAATATGCAAATTTTGCCGTACGCCAACAAAATATGCAAATTTTGCCGTACGCCATCAAAATATTCAAATTTTGCCGTATGCCGTCGAAATATTCAAATTTTATTCTGTCGTTTTTTTTGTGTGTATGTGTGTGTGTGTGTGTGTGTGTGTGTGTTTATTGCTTGCTAAGTGCAATTGCTGTTTTCAATGAACGTTTGGTGTTATTGAAGTGACAAGCTCTCCACTATTATATATAGCATCTATCCATTGTAAACAGTTCAAATACTCTCTGCTTGTGTCGAACAAGCCAATCACTTCATTTTCTCTTCATTTTACTCATTCAATAATCTATTTCCGTTATTTTCCCTCTTATCGTTGTCTTTTTATTCACTATTTCCCTCTCTACAATTCACAACTCCGACTCCGATTTTATTTCTTTGTCCCTTGAAACCGGATTCTTCACGATGTTAAATTCAAATTTCGACGCCAAAATGTTCATATGCTTCTATTTTGCAGCAATATCCTTTCAATGCATCTGCTTAATGGAATATCTCTTTGTTTTGTTATTTAGTCGATCAAATTTGAGATAATTATTAAATAATAAAATAAAAAATAAATAAATAAAATATCTTATTTTATTTGAAAGAATGATGCAAATTTGATGATATTATTATTTCAGAAGTTTTTTTTTTATAATTGCTTATTTCACTTAGCTGATTGTTTTCTTATTTATATTAATATTAACTGCTTTAATTATTCCTAATATTAACTTTTCATAAATTTCATTTAATTAATTTTACTGTAGTTTAGCCGTATAGTTATTATCTATGATGCAACAATACAATATAATTTTTCAATTGCTCAACGCTTAGGCTTTATAGTATGCCTAGAAATAGCTTGTGAAAATTTTGACTCATTCAAATATAGTATGAATTAAACGATTTTAAGGTAGAGCATAGTATAATCTAAGTTTTCAAAAATTATAAATTTCGAGAAAATTTATGAAAAATTGCAATTTTTTCCGACTTTTTTTTTCAAATCATCTTCAAATTGATAGTAAATGAAAACTTGTCAGCTGACGGGGACGAACCCACGACATCTCGCTTATCGGGCGAGTGCTCTACTTCTAAGCTATCGCCGATTCGGTTTACAACTCAAAAACATTCTATATATCTTAAAAAATTTCCGAAATAAAAAAAAATTTTTTTTTGGAATTATTATGCTGCAAAAGTTTCTTACATCCAATGCTATTTCTTCAAGCGAATTTCATCGGATTATATGAATATTTATTTTGTTATTGAAATAATTGAAGCTTCGGTGCATCTCTTATATATTTTAATTTTTTTTTTTTTTTTTTTTATTAATTTAATCTAATACGTCTCATTGTTGAGGGAGATTTAGGATTCTTGGATTTCGTTTCTTCTTCGATACGCCTCTCATCAAAATTTCTTTTGCTAAAATCGTTTTTTAACTACAACATTAAATTTTTATATTTGCAATCAAGTTTTTTTTTTTAATGCGCAATAAAAATAATTTTTATCTCGAATCTATCCTTTAAATCCGTATTTATTTTCATCACTCCAGAAAAAAAGCGTTACCTGAAATTCATCTGACAATTAAATTTAATTCTATTTGTATATTTTGCAAGTTCATTTATTTTAAAGATTTTTTTTTTTTTTTTTTTAATTGAAAAGATTCCCATAAAATTATACCAATATTTGTAAATATATTTACTAAATTTTCGATGAGTAATGAGGATTTTTGTAATTTAGAGTAATGCGCATTATTTTTTGAGGGTTTTTTTCTTATTCAGGACAATTCATTAGCCTAATATTTAATACTAGTATTCGATGATTCAAAAATTTGATTAATATTGCTGAAGCAACTTTCTATTGTAGTAGTTAAATTGCATCAAAGATAATATAGAATGCTTATATCGAAGTTCAGGAAAAGAAATTAAATATAAGGAGTTGAAATGGCATAGAGCTAGGTCCCTTGTTCTTGCTTTAAACAAGGACATTTGCGCTCTTTTGCATTCTTTTTTTCTGCTATCGATAGATTATTTGTTTATTATCTCGTAATTCTTACATTAGTTATACTAGTAAATGAAATGCAGTAATTGGGAGTATAAAAGTTTTTAATTTATCAAATCCTATCATATTACCATTCCTTATTATAAAACTTCTTTTCCTAGAATTAAGGTGGAAATTTGAATTAAACAATGGAGAAAGGAGGATTTTTTGAATTGATCCTCAAACGTTAATTGATTTCTTTGAGTATTTAATTTGTATATATTTTATAAATTCGTTGAAATTCTAAAAGGTTGTCCACTATTGATGGCTATTTTAAAATGATTTTGAAAAAAAAAAAAACTTGCATAATTTTTTAATGATGTAATTATACGCTAATAAATTAATGTTTAAAGGATAAAATTTTTTAACTTGATCCTCCTTTCCCCTCCTTCGTTACCTTCTTTTCTTGTCCTCGTTCATTCGACCCTCCTCTGCTATACCCTCGAAATTGTATTGCTGCGGCAATGTTCGTCAAATCGATTGTTGAATAATGCCAACTATATGCGATTGTAAACGAAGATTCAATAATTATATTGCCTCGTCAAAGCATTATAACACGTTTTTTTGATAACTGGTTACTTCTTTCGTCTCTATGCGATTATTGGTCACTCTTTCTGCGAATATACCATTGGCCACTCTTCCTGCGAACCCATTGGTCACTCTTTTGAAGCATTTTGCACATTAATCAAAAACACTAAAAATATTTTTTATTTATCTCTAAATTCGCAATTTGTATATATATATATATATATATATATATATATATATATATATATATATATATATATATATATATATATATATATATATATATATATATATATATATATATATATATATATATATATACATTTCGTTTATAAACACTGAATGGCACATAAACGAATTAGTTATCTCATTGAATTCAATTCGCATTATTTGGTGACGAGGAAATTTTTTGTATGAGAGAGAGATTAGCTTGCCACCTTAGAATCAACTATAAATAAAAGCTATGCCGTCCTGTAAAGGCAATTTTTCTTTATAACTATTTCATTTCTTACGCATTTATCGGCTATATTTTGCCATTATACGGTTCATAAGGAACAAAGAAAAAATTGTTGTACAATAAGGATGAAATTAGTGGATGAAAGAATGTGTCTATTATAATGCATTCATATAAAGTTGAATAAATTAAGAATTGAATGCAAATCAAAGGATACAAGAATGATTATGAAAATATATAAGTCTAAGGCTTTAAAGTCTCTTTTCGGTGGATAATTCCATCGTCGGATAGTTGAATACATTCTTCAATCTGCAAGTTCTTCATATCATTTATAATCTATGTAGCTGATGATGTCTTCTCTCAACGGATATGAACATTGTTTTAATTTATATTATAAGTGAATGAAATTCAACAATTTTAGATCCAACAACGGGGTTGAATTTTAGTATTTTAGAGAAAATTAAGCGCTCTTGTACGCTAAACATCTGTTGTAAACCCCTCACATAAATGCTGATTGTCCTTTTCATTCAGTTAATATTTGTTTGGAGCTGAAAGAGTTCGATGAAACTAGTCAAAGAGTAGAGGAGTGTGTATGCACACCGAGCGGCGTGTTCTATGACCACTCGACGGTCATTATGTGAGGACGTCCCCTTCAAATGGGGTGTATTCACTCATGCGAACTGCATTGTTGAATGTTGCGACTATCCCATAGAGTCTTATTGCCATCTGTTATTATTTTTATGCCTTATGTTATGAAATCGTTTTTATGCGGCTAATGTGATCGTTTCTTGATTAAGTTAATTAAAAACATTTTTAAAAGTAGTTTTCATAGTGAAGAATAGGTGCAAAGATTTCTCTCTCTTTGGCAATATTACATTCATCTATATGTTATGATTGTAATAGAAAGATATGCTATTTGAAATTACTTCATATATGGCTGTATTTAATTTTTCTGATGCTTGGAAGTGGCCAAAAATTATAGTTTCCTATAGTCAAGGGAAAGGCGTTTATTGTTGAATTTAGAGAGATACAATCGTTTAAATTACTACGAATTGAAATTTTTTAATTCCCTCCCTTAAAAATCTTTCAGGAGTCTCCGAAGGTTTTGTGAGAGGATGCGTCATCTATATTAAAATGTATTTACCTCTCAGATGACTTTCTTTGAAGTAGTTGGTAAGTAATCATGAAAAAGGAGGGCGGTATTCTGGGAGAAGTATAATAAGATATTTAAAAGTTAGATGATGAGATATCTCATCACCGATGATTACTCGAATGTTTAAAAATTCAAGATCAGCAGCTCAAGTTGATATTAATTCATTTATACAAAAGCATGATAACGATAAGTTATCAATAAAGGGCGAATGTTGATAAGTACTGCAAAGAAAATTTCAGAATCTCCCATTGATGTCTAATTTTCGTATTGAAATCACTTCGATTGGCGTCGGTAATCGACGATTATTCTTCATCGAAGTGTTTATTTGAATGGATCGACAATCGTCTATCTTATTACCACAAGCGATATCCTTAGAGATGATAATTGCTTTAGTGTAATCCGTAAATTCATTCAACATTTGTGCACTCAATTATTTATATAATTTCCTTCGCTCCTTATCCTCCTTGCTTTCTCTCTTCATTCGATTTTGCCTTCCTTCTCTCTCATCATTAACTATTCGAAGAGTTCACAAATAATCTAGAAATCATGAGTTGATTTTATTAATGAATACTTTAAATGAATTTTTTTTTTTTTTTTTTCAGTGATGAGTTTCTTTTTTTGATCATTTGATGGCAAAAATTGTGCACATTTTTTTAGTTGAATTCACTCATCGGAATTTCGATTCGATATTATCAATTATTATTAAAACTATAAAGAAAATATATTAAAGTGAAAAAATCGAAATTGTTGAGAAGCATTTTTTACGAATTGATTATCCATTTGAAAATATTTTAAAATATTTTAAAATATTTAAAAAAAAATATTGTAAATATTTTTTCAATATTTATTCATGAGTATGAGGTAATTTCTCAGTGCATACACAAGCAGCAAACATAGATCTAAATGGCAATGATATCGTTGCGCCGATGGAAGGTTATATATATATATATATATATATATATATATATATATATATATATATATATATATATATATATATATATATATATATATATATATAATTGTACATGACTTCAGCCTTAGAAGCTCTCATTGCGTATCCTAGCTGCATTATTTCATTCGAATATTATGAATAAAAATAATACCAATAATTCAATTATTATATAGTTTTGCTTATTGTTTACATTTGAATATTTTTTTTTTAAATATTGTTTTTATGCATTTTTTTTTGCATTAGTTGATTAAAAGTGAAATATGGGATTGCATAATGTTTTACTTAACAGTTTTAAGTTATAGGTTCTTCGCTTCATACGTATATAATCTTCGTACTATATTTAACGTATATACTTACATTGCTAACTATACTAGGTGGATCATATTTGAAACCATTTTAGGGCTTAACGATATTGTTATAGTTATTATAAGTGAATGGATTTTCATTGGCGATATTAAAGTCGAGGATTTTTGATGAGGAAAGCAATGGGTGTATATCGGTCAGTTGAGCATCGATCGACCGACTAGTCGGTCCCTAATTTTACACATGCCTTAATTCAAGCTATATGCTTTAGCATTTTACGCATTCCGTTATCGATGTTTAGGCGACAACTTTTTTCGAACTATTTTTTATATCTTTTGGTTTTTAATATTACTATCTAAATTCATAGGAAGTGAAAATTTTTTGAACGAATCCCAGAATAAATTGTCACATAGAACGAGGAAAAGAATATTATTGAGGGGATAAGTTGTTTTAAATTTTTAATGAGCATTTAACAGTGAATGTTACATATGTGTTATAAGATTATAAGATTCAATAAGATTGTTTTATAAGATTCGATCAAATTCTAGGATTAGTGTTATTCCTGGATTAAAATTATACACCAATATTCGCTCTTTTTTTTCATTCATGTTTCTTTGCTTCGAATCAACTTTATTCACCTCAAATCGATTACTATATAAAAGAATTTATTTGCAAAATGAAAAATCGCATATCGTTAGCGGTATATCGATAAGTTTACTTGTATATTTTCAATTATTGTAAGCTAATACCTCAAAAAATTAGTAAATTAGGAAGGCGGTTGTCCCAATCATTGCCCCGTGGAATAGCGCATAGGTATTGATTGTATTTGCTTGAAGGTCACGGGGGTCGGCGTTGAGATGTACGTGAATTGAGGCATTTGGTGTGTGTCGGCGTTGTGTTGCCGCGCTCTCTAAGGTCACGTGTATGATGTCCGTTCCTAGCACTGAGGACAATCGCTATTCGTGACCATCAACCACAACTAACCATCATGCTCTATGTATGCACGCATCCTCATCGTCTATCGTTATTCACTACTATTTTTATATTTCAGATTTTTGCATCGTTTCCTTCTCTTTATATTTCACTCTGTATCGATTTCCTCTCAATGTTTTCCCCTCATATTTTCTTTCTTTTTCCTTCTATCGCCATCTTTTCCTCCTTTGTAATCTATATTAAAAATATAATACTTTTGCTTATCTTTTTCGTTTAAATCAATCTTATGCATCATTTGATAATCGTAAAGATGGGCAATTAGTTAGCAAATGATACTGAATAGTGGCAATGCCTCTTTATTGCTCTTCAAATATTAAAGATCATGTTTTATTTGTTTATTTATTTATCTATTTATTTATTTATTCCATGGAAATATACGAAAAAAATGTATATAAATACGAACAAGAAAAAATTCACAATTCAGCAGTCAGGGTCAATAGACATTCAAGAGCTAAGAGTAGATTACCGTGCTATAATCAGCAACCAACTTATTTAATCATAATCTTATAGAAGGATATTTATAGATTTCAGACAGCTAAAATCCAAAGAATTTGCGATGATTACTCTCATCTTCGCTTACGTAGACTTATTCGGCTTTCCTCAATAAAATTGGCAACTGAAATGAACAGGTTCCACTAGATTAACGGCAATTCTCTCACGGACCATCCTCGCCGTTTCATTCCAAAAGTGGACAATAGAGTCTAGCAAACGGATTTTAGGTTGCCGAATTATTTCAACACCTTAATGCATGAATAAATTAATGTTGATCATCGGTCGAAGTGATCCGATTCATTGAGATTTACCTATTTTGTCGAATTGAAATCACTTCATGAGTGTCTCTTTGAATTGTTAAAATATTTTTCGTTGTGAAATTATTTGCTGTTTCTTCAAGAAAAAAACCTTAATCCAAGAATGTGCCACACCTCATAAATGCATCATACTATTGTTTTATAATTTTTAAGCGTATTTTATCAATTTTTATATCCGCTCATCTAGTAGAACATTACTATTTATTTCTTTTTATTTGATCTCCTCGCTCCTTTTCGCATTTCATCCCTATAGGATTTTTTTCCCGAAAAAAAAGATTACCTATTCAATTTCAAAGATTAAAATATTTTAATTATTTAAATTAGCAACTATTATTTAATGCTATTAATAAAATCAATTTTATAATTTTTTCTTTCATTTTCTCTAGAAATCAATTTTAGTCGTAAAATTTTATTCAGAATTTGCAGTATGGGAAATTAATCGAAAAATAACAAAAAAAAAAAAACCTCAAATTAATAGTAAATAAATATTTTAGTGGGTAATAATTTGTAACGTATGAATCAATTCTATTCACAATTCTAGTATATTTTTATTGTTGATTTTTTTTTCTCGTCATTTTGCATAGGAAATCCGTCGTTTATTTTCTCTTCTTTTCGTTGTTTTTCCCATTTCTTGCATTTGTTAAATGACACGCAGTTGTTGCAAAAAAAAACAACCGATATTCAATCATATTTGTTTTTTTTTTCTTCTCTTTCTTGTTTTTTTTTTTTCCTATTTGAAAGTGTAGCGATATGTTTCACGAGTGCTAAAAAAAAAAAATTGAATTGAAAACTTTTTATTTTTTTCAGTTGATGGAAAATATTAATTAATATTTCGCTTTTTTTTAAATCAAAAAAAATTTTTGAATAATTGATATTTAAGAATATTTCCTACAAAAATTTACAAAAATTTTTAAGAGTAAATCAAATCGAATAAAATGAAATATATATTTGATGTTGGCATGAATTTTTTGCAATTCAAACCAAGTAATTTTCATTAAATTATGCGAATAGAAATTCACTCAATTTTTCACATCCGTTATTTTTCACTTAATTCTCCTAACAATGTTGAAAATTTATTTGTAATTTTTTCAACGGAAATATTCGCTAGAAAGGAATACGTGGGCGGCAAATAAACTCGTGTAATATTACACAATTCTGTGGAAGCGAGTTGAATTTTTTAGATTATTTTTCTTACTTCCTTCGTTGCTTCATTGTGAGAGAGAGAGAGAGAGAGAGAGAGAGAGAGAGAGAGAGAGAGAGAGAGAGAGAGAGGGAGGGAGGGAGAGAGGGAGAAATCTAAGCTGCAACTAAAGGTCATGCTTATTATCATACTACAAAAAAGGTCGAGCTTTTATACTCATTTTACTGCCCGCATAAGATTAGATTAGATAGCATCAATTTGCATCTATGGAAAGTGGACATTTTCTAAAGGTGATATAGATGAAAAAGATAGAACAGATGGGCGCTATGCAAATATACAGATGGTGATTTTCATATTCTTTAAGATTGAAAGCGAATAAATCGAAGATCTTATCATAACCAGATTTATATCACCATTGTTTTAATGATTATATTATAAATTCACTCTTTCAACTTTCATCGAATATCAAATTACTGCTCTTTCAACAACAACAACAACAAAAAAAAAAAACTATTGACAAATTTTCTATATTTTATAAAATTACTGAAATATTTGACGATAACTTTAGCGAAATTATAATAATTATCGAATATTTCCTGTGGTATATTTCCATTGCAAATCATCATCGTCTTACAAAACTATTCATTTGTATTTCTTTAATTATTCATTCGTACTCATCATCGTTATATTCGTATCATTTATTGAGAAGCTGATAGAGTTGCTAACTATATCGTTCGTTATTATATAAAAACGTAAATGTTAGAGTATATTTGACAAATTAGGTAAATCATTCATTATCGTTGAAATTTGCACAATTATTACGCGATTTTTAGATACGATTTTTAAATTATTTTATTAGGTGCGCTTAATTTTTAAATGAACGATATCATTCATTTTCATTTGCCTAGGGCGGATTTTCTCATATCTATTTGATTATCGTTTATATCCACTTATCTGCTCTACGAATCCGCCCTTTTATTCATTGTTCAATAATTTAGATATCATCATCTACACTATTGAATACCTCAAAGGAATTTCGCAGAACATTTCAACTTTCTCACTCGTATAATGCAAATATATTCGATATTATATTTAAATAGAGAGCATTCCTCGATCATTTTAATTTTTTTTTTTTTGCATTGCATTGCATTGCATAAGGACTGATTAGGTAAATTGCATTGCATCGATGAATATCGATCATTAATACCGAGCATCTACCCGATAGTAAATCGATGAATACCGAATATTCTATTTGAATAATATAGTCATAAATTCGTATGGGAAATTTTTTTGGAATTTTTTTTTTATATGGGAAAAAAATCACTTTCTTTCATCTTTTACAGTTGTATGTCTGTTATAAATAAATTGCATTATTTAACCTCTGCTCCCACTGGTTGATTCACTTATCTATTGCATTTAAACTATGGTGATCGATGAATTCAACGTTTGCAGTTGATATTTAATTGTCATTCAACTATTGCAAAATGCCTAATTTGCATAAATGCAATTTGTAATCGTTCATTAATGAGTTGCAAATTTTTTTTTTTTTTTTTTTTTTTTTGCATTTTCGAAACAATTTTCAGTGTGGATAGGAATTGCATCGTAAGAGTATAATCGCGCAGCAACTGTTGTGTACACCAAGTTGCACATTTCCGTCGTTAACCTTAGCTCTTTCTTCTTTCTTTCAAGCGTATATAAAGTGCACGTCAAATACAATCGATTCGTTGAGTGAATGATCGAGTAACTCAAAGCTGAAGGACGATGCGAAGAGATGTGTCCTTCAAGATCACGTTGAAAGCGATGCCTCAGAAAGCTCTCATCTATTTTCGAGGATATTCACAATGCCTGGATTGCTAACGTTAGGGAGTAAAATTCCATCAAATCTTATCACTCAAATTGTTGTCACATATTCTATATCATATCAGTTTCATGCTTATCATTATCAATGAACACTATAGAGTTTTCGATAGTAAAAAAATTACATAGTAAATTTCTCTGGTGACTTTCATTTTAGCATGCTTTCTTTCTTTGGGCATTGTATTGAAGGTATCTCTTACAGCCAGATGGTCATTTCATTTCAGAAATTTGTTAAATAAGCTTCTTTTCTATAAATCTTTGCTATTTGAAATCGGCATATATTTGATAGAAAATGAAATTTTCATCAACAACTAGAAAATAAGCTTGCTTATTTTTGTTTTCTCGATAGATTTGTGCAAACTGTGGCTGCTGATACTCAACACTGATCATATGCACTTGCAAGATGGGTTGATTGCAGCTGTTGAGATGTGATCCATTCATCTAGTTTTTTTTTTTTTTTTCCTCACTATTTAACACTCTCTATTAAGCTTAACCATTTTGGATGATATTTGCAGCGATAATAAAGTCTAGATGAGACGAGTGAATCGTACAATAAAATAGTCTGATCGTTGCTATTGATGGCGCCGTCTGCAATTTCTTCGTCTTTGCTTTTTTTTCTTTCTTTCTTTTTCTTTGCACTCTTTCTTCCGTTTTTTTTTTTCAAATTTTTTCGCAACGTTATTTGGAACAAGGACACAACTACTTACAGTTATAATTTTTATATGAGAAAATCGTTGCAAATATATATTACGATTAGAATTATAGTCATTGATCAACTAAAATCCTATTTCGATTTATTCATTTCTTTTGCTTTCATTGTTATCGACTCTCATCCGCTTATATTTATATTGGGAGATTTTCGAAAAATTGAAGAAATTAGATTTTAAACGTTTGTAATTTGGCAATATATCACTAATTGCTCCTCAATTATCGTCGATATCTTCTTATCACTCAGTAACATTCGATTTATTACGTCCATCTTGAAAAATGTTGAAGTTTATTTAAAGATAAGGTTAAAGAGTGATTGTTTGTTTTTTTTTTAATGTTGACTTTATCAGTTCTTTTTATTACTTAGATCGATGTGAATATATTTGTTGCTTTTCTAACAAAGTTCTTAAATATATATCATGTTATTTAAGGATAAATCAAATGAAATTCTAATGTTTTTCTTTTCGATTAGTTACTCAAATTCTTTTTTTTTAAATTGAAACTTTTTGAATTAAAAAAAAAGTTTTTCGATTGAGAAAATTTTATTCTGATATCTCATTTATTTCATATGCATTATTTATTTATTTATTTGTTTATTTATTTGCTTATTTAATATTCAAATTTTATCTTATTACATGCATAATATGCATGTTTTTTCCTCACTCGTTTTCATGAATGACGTCACTTTCGCACACTATCAAATTCATATTTCTTAATACTTCCTCGTATAGATTTTCATCGTTTCGCCATTTGTCATATTTTTTTATTTACAGATTTTTTTTTTTTGAATTTTCAATTTATGTGGCCTCAATGCATAATGGATTAATGCAATTGGAATGTTAAAGAGTAATTTTTAATTTTAATTTAAATTTATTTAAAGTAATTTTAATTTAAATGTGAGGAGATTATTTCCTCCCAAAATAAATATTATTTCCTCCCAAAACAACTATAAGTTCGTTCATTTCGCTTGCAAATTATTTAAGTGTTGATTTTCGCAGAAATGGCGAAATTAAAAACATTAAATGTGACTGACGATTAAGCGATATAAACACATTTGCTAAATGAATCTTATCGTTTCGTTTTGCAGTGAAATGCATTTCGTGGCTATAGAAGTACTCTTATCAATTGTTGTATTATCATATCAGTACTATTGAATCACTAGTGAATTAGAAGTGAAACAAAGGGAAGTCGTACAAGCTGCATTTCCGCTTTTCCGCAATTATAGAGCATACCTTTGTTAGATTTAGATTATCGTCTGATTGTTTTGCTCCGGCACTATTCTTCACAAATAGGAGGAATATATATATATATATATATATATATATATATATATATATATATATATATATATATATATATATATATATATATATATATATATATATATATATATATATATATATATATATATATATATATATATATATATATATATATATAAACGCTCTTTTTAAGCAGTATATGGGACATAAAAGTGGTCAGTGAATCAGCTGGTCGTATTCGAGGTTATAGTCTTAAATATGGCTATAGTGCAAGCAGTGTAAGATCAGTTTTATAGCAGTTGGTCTGCTCTCAAAATGTTTCATTCCTCCTCCCCCCTCTCCCCAATTTCAGAACATTCAAAAAGGAAATGAAGGATTTTAAGCTAATGCTAAATTCAATGAACCTAGCGATCGATGTATATTGTGTACTCAGAAAAGGCTTAGGCGGAAATCGAAACGAGTGAACGAGAGTGTGGTGTGTGGTTTCGCGCATCTGGCATCACCAATGTGAGTCTCTCTATCTGCAATGGGAGGTGGTGTGCTGCTTCTATACGTCTACATCCTCATTGCAGCGTTGTATTCTTCACTTCAGCTCTCTAACGTTTTCATTGCGGTTCTATTCGCTAGCGAGATGAGTTTGCTTTCCTTTTATAATTTAAATACTTTTGGTCTTTTAATCTCTCACCTTTAAGTTATTGCCTTTCACATTCACTATGTTTATTTGCCCCTTTTTTTGCATAACATTTATTTATATTTTATGCTACTTTTTATTTTATTTATAAACGTATAGTATCAGTGCTATCAGTTTTAGGTATTTATATATTTGCATGGATAATTTGATCGAAGATGGAGCTATGTTTTATATCTTATAGTCTATTCTTATAGTCTCATAATCAGAAATAGTAACATTAAATAATTCTTTTTCGCTTGCTTATACTCCCATAAAGAATGCCGTCAAGCATGAAAATATTTAAAAACGATGGTATTAAGTATAGTAGTTGATTATTAAACTATAAAAATTGATTTTAACAAAATTCTTTACGGCCCGTTTGCTCAACCGCTACGGTCTTGATCGACATTTTCAAAGATAACACCTCACTTGAAAAGCTAGAAGCACACTGATTCTTGTAACTAAATACATTCTCGTTTCATACACATTAACCCTTGCCTCAAGGGATTTATAGAGAATTTGCTGTGTCTTATTGTCATCGCCCCCTTACAAAGGATATTTGCATTTAAATTATCCTATCCTTGCTTCCGCTTATTTTGAACACAAAAAAATGATTGATAATCAAGAAATTGAAGTAAGTTAGTGAAATAACTCATTAACGTTATTTGAATGCTCTAAAAGATTATTTAAAAGAAGTAATCAATTTTTTAGCAATTAAAATATTTGAATTGCTAAGAAATATGATTAGTAAAATTTATAAATATTCTTGCAAAGTATTTTTTCAAAGTTTTTTTTTTGTTTCATTGTCTCTCATATTGTTCTATTTGACGTGAAAGAAAAGTTTTTTTTTTTAAATCTGTGAATGATTGTCTGTTTTTTCGGATGTTTTGTTGCATAAAAACATTGGTTAACTGAATAGTTCTCAGCAGTACTTTATGTTAGTACTTTATACTGATATATTCATCGATAATTCCAAATTCTTTATTGGCTATTTGATTGTCTATCGTTCAACTTTTTTACGTTATAGAAAATGCTTTAATTATCCTTGCAATTGATGACCATTGATAAAAATATTCTAAATAATAGACGGAAAAATATAATTTATTATTTTCGTTTGTTTTCATCTTTATGCGCTTTTGCAAGAATGCTTATGTATGTATGCGTCTGTCGCTTTGTTTGTCGCTATGATCGTTTCATTTGCGAAATTGCTGGATTTAGAGTTTTGAAGTTTTATATTTGCGTTATATACTATGATGATTTTACATATTTCACGTTGATCTATCAACACCACAATGAGCCAAAACCTTTTTTAAAGTCGAAAAAAATTTGCATACGTTTTTACATCGTTCGACTTCTCGTTTTATACGAGTTAGTTATTGCATTATGGAAAAGTGTATCTTTTATGGAAATTTCTAGGAGCGATCGGTTTAGAATTATGAAGACAACGTTGTGCAAACTTCATTTTTTTTTCTTGTTCACTTGTGTGAAAGCGGTTGGTCAAGTGGATGGGATTAAAAAGCACATATCGCGCTAAATTGCTTTAGCACATATGTCCACTTGTTCACACCTCCTGTCCTATGGAATTTGCAACACATTACGCATGAAAATTTTACAAAAAAAAGCGCCAACTCCTGCGCCGTCTCCAAAAAGAGCCGAAATGAAATTTCTAATCCATGCTTAGCCATAGATTGCTAACATTGAGTTTTATGACTTGAACTTCCGAGCAGATAGACAAGCATTTGCAGATATGCTGAACTTTCGATAATCTGATTTTATATAGGGGCATCAAAGTGGCGCATGAGAACATAAGCGAAATATTGCGGTGGTTAGAATATAAAACTATATATATATATATATATATATATATATATATATATATATATATATATCCACACAGTGGATATAGATTTTGCAGAATCGATATTTCATATAAGAGTGTAGCAATATCACCTTTAAGAGGTCATTAAGAGCAGCCGAAAAATAGTGTGGAGGAAATAATATTGAGGTATATTAATGTGCATAATGAACATACATAATAAAAGTGCATTAAATGAAGTGAAAATTTGCTCATATTAAAGGCGTTTAATATGTAGAAAAACAAATGAACTCTTGCAATGTTTTTCTCACTCACATTTAACGTTTATTTTATAGTGATCGATGGCGATTTGAATTCTACTATGCATTAGGAATTAGGTGGATTGTTTTTTAGTTGCTAGAAAAAAGTTTTAACGAATCGCTTAGTAAATATAAATATATATCATTTTGAACATTTTTATTTATAATCCACTAGAGGGACTAAATAGACAAAAGGTAATATTATTTAATCGAATAAGATTTTTTAAGTAATATTTATTTAGATCATTATTTCATACGTTTTATACTAAAATATATAATATCGTTCTAGTGAGTTTTCATATAATCTTTGAATTAGATTAGTTTACGAGTCGATTCGATGAGTGAATTTTATTATTGCGTCTAATGAAGTGAAAACTCCTTTACTTTTGCAGTGTTTAGGCATTAATTAAGTTAAATTAATTCAAATATTACTGTTTTCGTTATGATAAATAAAGAAAAAACCTCATTTTTGATGCGTTGTTTGAATAATTTCAAGTTTGCAATCGTCGGCCTCCAATCTATCTGAATGCAACTTGAGCTAACATGATAACCATGTCTTATCCTTCTTCTTTCGACTTTTATTGGTCTTGATTATTGCTTTGAAACTCGTTTCATACCTTGCTGATACTATGATATGGAAATGATTTACAAAATATGATAATTCACAGGTGTTTTCTTAGAGCAGCACTTGTACTATACTCTGTAGCAATAATAGTATAATCGATAGTGTCATATTTGTCAACACATCCTTAATCAGGTGAGATGGCGGGATCCTTTTCCTCCATTCCGCCACTTGTATACATATTTCGAGGGAATACTCCTCTCATAGCACCCAAGAATAAAGGTTGCAGGTTTATGGTGAATGTATTTGAATTACACTTTCGCATATGCGCACATTGTTACAAGCATATATATATATATATATATATATATATATATATATTTGCATTTTCTAGGATTTGTCAGTTTATTTATTATTCGGATACACATTTTCGTACCATTTATATATACTCTTTATAAATCCATTCAAATGCTCAGCTAATGAAGCAATATTAATTCCGTTTGGCAGCGTGTGAAATCGCTACTTAATATAAGAGGCAGCCCAGGAAAGTTCTTAGCTCTAGGCCCACTCGAGGATGGGGCCTTTATTCAAGGGAAATGGCATTCAGTGGTGATGCAGTATTTGTTGCGGCAATATAATTATACGTTTAGATGCGTTTATATGCGTATATGCGAAAGTAAGTAAGCATGTTAGTGCATATACGCATAGTTCTATGAGAACGGACTATTTCAGCACTCGTGGGATAGTGTTGTATGACCTCTAAGGAATTCCCAATCCTCGCTTGCCCTTCAGCTGTGGAATCTCCCGTATTCTTCTCTCTACTTTTCATCGAATTTGGTAATTGTAAGAGTAAGCTTTGTAGTTAGCAAGCAGCGAATCTTGTATAATCATCGCTGCATCCCTATAGTGTTGTGGCGTTTTGATGCAAGGACTGTATCCTTTGATCTCTTTCGTTTCTGACTCACTTGTAGAATGAGTTCGAGAAGTTGAGGGCTGAATTGTTAGATGGAGTTCAGGTTGTCCAGTGCACACTTAATTGAGGCATTGATCACATCAAGGGCATCAGCTATCAGAAAGCCGTCCCAAAAAGCGACGAGGTCATCTTCGATGGTTGACGTCTGCAGTGATAGATGTGCGTTAAGTAAGGCAATGCGCCGGGTAGTGCCTTTCGGTGACAGTGTTCATCGCCGTCTTCTTTTGGTGCATCTCATGCGCGCACGCGTTTTATATGCATGAGTGTCGGGTTGTTTGCAGCTGCAGAAGAGGTCATACGAATAATCGAATGGCACCGACTTGAATTCACCGACAAACCAACCGGGCAACCTCGTTATCCACCACATGTACACCCAACGTGCCAGCAGACGTTATTTCAACAACGCTGAAACGTTTTCGAGGTATCTCTCACCATTGAGACGCTCATCGCCGACTGTCGACTCGATCGACATCTACTTCATTCCATTAGGCATACCTTTTACTTTGTTCTTTCGTTTTCCTAACTCACGTTTACCATTCATCGCTCGTTTCCGTTTTTTTTCGCAGTATTTAATTAACGATTGAAAAGATGCTTTGGTCAACGTATTAGTACTAATTTTGGCCACAAAATATTACGAATCATAATTATATCCAGAAATATGGCCAAAAATTGAATCATTCATGATTATGCACAGAGAGCGACCGGTTGTTGTTGGTGAAAATCGATGAAGGTGATCGTAGAATAAAGTGTAGTTAAAGATGGCTAATAAAGTTGAACTTTAAATCAGTTTTTTTGCATTTAAGTAAAGTTCTTTGCTGTTTGCAATAATAGCTTTGCTAGTTGTAAATTGTTGGCGTGGTCGCGAATTTCGAATCGACGAATATTGGCAAGTGTTAAAACACGTTTTCTTTGCTGTTTTTTTTTCAATTTCATATTGTCTGCAGACAATATTTGCTATTGGCAGACATTATTTGCAGTCCTTTCGAATGAATTAACTAAACGCTTATGTGATTTATCTACTTTTTAGGAATATTTGTTGCCTATTTCCTTATTAACTTTCCGTTGCTTTTAGATAGTTGGCTTCCCTTTTAGTTCATTCGCCAGTATTTCCATTATATATTCTGCGGATAAAATTTTTTAAAATATTTTTATTCCCTAATTTTGAACGTTTTTTATTCGTGTAAAAATTTTTTCAGAGATTTTACTGCATGTTGATAAATTTATGCACAAAACAGTATGAAGCGTTTTTTTTTAAAATATGTTATGACATAAAAAAATTTTTTGAATACTCACCCCTCCGGCATGATATAATTCCTAATTTTTGCAGAATTTATGATTGGTTTTTAAGGCGATTGTATTCCTTATAGGCAATTATCTTCTCTCGTATCCGTTATCTATTATATCTGTAGGATCTATCTTTATTATCAATGTGTCACTGGTATTCGTAAATATCTTCAATGGAAACCTCACGGTGCGGATTATAATTTTTTTTTTTTATTCGATTGTTCATGGAAATGAGCTTTGGGCATTCGTGAATTCAGTAGTGCTTACTCACTCGTTTCTAACAAATATTCATCAATATTATTTCAGTGATATCGATTAGAATATTTGTGAATTCAAGAACGATACACAAATATTCCATTTTATCGGCTAATCGATTTTAAGTTTAATTAAATTGACGAATTTTAAAATGACAAATTTTACAACTATTTGATAGCAGTAAAATTGAACGAAAAAAAATTTCAAAATTGGTGCTCTCAATCAAGACTATTTCTTAGCAGACAGTTTTTGAGAAATGAAATCAATGGGGAGTGGTGAGAAAAGAGGGAAGAGGGATGGGTGGGAAAGGGACAAAAAAGAGGTTTTTAGTATCCCTTTTTATTTATTTCTATTTTCTTAGTCATCTACAGCAATCCGTAATGCAAATGCGAAATGTTTTCCAAGTAAACAATCAAATAAATGTGTGTGTGTGTGTGTGCGTATCTATTTATATATTTGTAGAATGCATCGAGAGATGAAAGCAATCGAAAAAATATTTTATTGAGTGTTGTTCACTGCCATTGTTCATCTCCTCTTTGGATAACGCGTTGACGTTATTTTCAGTCCCTGAATCACGTTCATCCGAATTGCTTTTCTCACGACGACAAACTACTCACTTTTTTTGCGTTATTGACAAAATTGTATACGTACCATATGTTTGTATGGATGAGTGATCGGTTGTCTGTCGGATAGCCTGAATTCGCGAATCGCTACAAATAAAGCAAAGAAATTTGGTGATATGAATTCGAACAATTTGGAAATTTTCCAGTGTGATCTATATCATAGATCAATCAATGAACCTCATGTGGAATAATTCTCATTTGAAGGCCGCTATGAATTTGCATTTTATAATCGACTAGATTTTGATTTTAGTTCGATGAGACCGCTAGAAAAAAAAAGAAATTTTTTTGCAAAAGATTTTTCTAAGCAGTTAATCATCTTTTGTTTATAAATTTTGTTTATAAGAATACATAACTGAGCACCTTCTTTTTTTTTTTTTGTTGGCAGTTCATGTAACAAGTTGGTTTAATGAGCGGAAATGCAAAAACACCTGTCGTGTCAGCTCTTTCTAGCGCATTTTCCCATTTGTTATACGTTGTCATCGAAAAATATTAGCAAGTGGCAATTCACTTGGGAATATTGGCTATCCAGTGGGTTGATGAGATCTTGAAAAAAGCAAATTTTTTAATTGTTGAAGCAAATGAATGCACCATATATCTAGGCATAGAAGCTTTCGATTGTGTTTGTCTATGTGGACTGTTTGCAGCATTTCCAAAACGAACTGAGGTTCGGGATGAGGGAAGAGGAGGGGGAGGGAGTTATATAATGACAAGTCATATGTATATATATATATATATATATATATATATATATATATATATATATATATATATAGATGTAAACAATGTACTACAATATTTAGCAAGATAATTTCTAGTTTATAATGTTTTGAATGAATGAATGAAGCGACGCATGAAATATTCATTTTCGAGACGTTTGCTTGTTGCTATCGAACAACGAATCGCATTCGTTGTCTGTGTGGTGTTGCAAACCCGTTTCTGCACACCACCATCCATAACCCATCGTGCAATTCCACTCCACTATCGTTTCGTTTCTCATCTTTTATACGCATTTCCAATGATTATTCGATTGTTGAGCCATATCGCGTCTATTCGTTTATTCGTTTATTTATTTGAAAAGAAATTTTTTTCTTTTATTTTTCCATTCAAAGAAATTACCATTATTATTATTCATTTAGTGGTGTGCTTTCCAATATTCACTATTGAGCGCTACTTTTATTTATCATTGACATATATTCGTGTGAATATTAGTTTATGTAGTGCCCTTCCTCATATTTTCCTTACTGAATGCCGTCGTATATTTTTGAGGAGAGCAGATTTAATAATGTATGCTATCGAAAATTTAGTATTTCTAATATAAATATTTATCTATGCTAATAATTTTTAGCAATATTCTTGAAAATATGAGAATATTCTTTTTGTTTTGCTAAAGGAAAGAAGAAGAGAACACGAAAGGGTTGAAAAATTGTGAGCTACATCCCTCAAATATCATTCAATGCAACAATATATAGCCTTTAGGGGTTTTTCTTTGCGATTATTTGTGATAGATTGGAAGTATGCAATGAAGATCACTTTCATCGTCATATGGCTAGAGAAATACAACTCAATTCTTGCCTCTTCTACAATTTCAGATTTTTATTAATTTAAAAAAAAAAAATTTAAAATTTCAGATGCAATTCAGGATAATTGGGATGGAGGGTGGGGGGCGGAGAGGAGGAGGGCTTGGCAAATTGCTTCATTATCATTGTTTAAGTGAAGTTGTTGCAATTCTGGAAATAATAATTCCATAATGCCAATTTATTGTTTCTTTATTGTTAACTTTTATATTATTAATTGATTATTTTTATAATATAATCGTTTTTATTCATAATCATTGATGCATATATTAGTGATGATGAAAGATATATTATAAGATATGAAAGGTGATAAGATATATTAGTGATGATGAGAGAGTGGTAAAGTTAGGGAATTCGAAGTGGAAAGTACAATTGGTGAAACCGGATAGTTATTGCACTCAGTGATATATATATATATATATATATATATATATATATATATATATATATATATGGGAGTAAAATTTGTTAAGACATGAACGTAAAATGATGAATTAACACAACAAATCCATCCTAATGGCTTATCACTTCTTACGTGCAAACGTCAAATGTGAAAAATGTCGATATGTTTGCATTCTCGATTATCATTCTTCAACACATTTTCCCCTTTGTTGATTCATTTTGAAACCGAAATAAACAAAATAATTTCTTCGCGTTTAAAAAGTTGTTGAATATCAATTGATGGGGGAAGGAGGGGGATAAGGGGAAGGGTAAAAGAGGTGAAGATAGTAGAGGCGAACTGAGGCAGTTTCTTTTTTCTTCCGGAAAAACTTCACGATATCATTTCTATCATCAAAATTTAGCATTTTCAATTCTTTGTGAAAAATTTTTTTCCCCTTCAAAACAATTTTTTTTTCTATCTTTGCGACGCATTTATAGTCACTTGAAGGATGCAATTTATGAGTGTGCAAAGAGTGTGTCTATGTGTGTCTATGTGTGTTTGTGTGTGTGTGTGTGTGTGTGTGTGTGTGTGATGTACGTATCCGTGCACAAAACGTGACCACATTCTTTGTGGTCATTCAATTCGCTTTGTGTCCTCTATTTTTATGTTATTTTCAATGTTTCGTTGATCCACTCAACATTTTTCAATGCATCATCACGATTTCAAATTTTTTTAAAATATTCATTCCGTATGCACTCTATTTATGATTAAATGAAATATTTTGATATATTTTTATTGAATCATATTATAGTTGACCTCATCAGTATTCAAATATCTATTTATATTATTTAAGCGATCATTTTATCAGTTCCTTTATCAGATGCACATTTATTTTTTGCAGTGGTGAGTGAAAATTATGCCAATAATTCGAATTCAACCATAACACTTTTCATTATGAGTTCAACCGATATGCCAACTTACGGCCTATTCTGCTTACCGATTGATCTTACATATGCGATTATCGTCCTATAGTAAATGAGGTTAAAACCGCTTCCATCATAGAAATCATTAGCCATACATTGACAATTGTTCTGGTATGGGACTGCTCAAAGAATTTGCACAAATCGTTGAATCTATTGCGCGAAGAGGCTTAAAGAGGTTATGCGACTCCACCAGTTAGCAGTTTCTTTCTCGCTTTTTTAATGTAATGTGGAGAGGAGACGTATTTGATTATTTTTATACGAAAATCTTTTTTTTTTTGTTCATTATACAAATATATGTGCGAAAATAATTTCAAAATTTATACCACGAAACAAATTGTAAAAATAATTTTTTATAAAAAATTTTTATACGAGGAGTGATCATGGCGATCCAACTTTTCCCCACTTTACCTTCTATGATGGCCAATCTTTTTTTTTAATTTGAAGTAAAATGAAATGACTAATTGGTGGAAATTGAAGTGCTTTTTTTTTGCTTTGCTTGTGTAAGAGCAATTTACAACTTCGAAAAAGTTGGCAATGCTCTTATTAGTAATACTCATCAAAAGTTGATCTTGATTCCCAACTAAGCGTCATAATATGTTATAAGTATAAAAGTAATAGTAGTAATAATAACACTAATAATAATAGTATGATAATAGTAACAGTAATTATTTATTGTTATATCGATAGTGTAAAATACAAAAATGTTTCATATTTTGGTGACAATTCCCCTTATCCATAACGACAACGATGTTCGTCTAAATTGTGGCTATTTTCAGCTAATTTCCAATCACTTCCAATTATTTATCACTTATGTGATCATATATTTCGCTTCTTGAACGCATTGATAAGTGGCATAAATAATAAAATATTCGTTTAATAAAATGCATTTTCTATAAATATTTTATCGGATATATATATATATATATATATATATATATATATATATATATATATATATATATATATATATATATATATATATATATATATATATATTTGCGAGTCATCATTGAATGATGATAGTATATTCATAATATTGATGTGATTTTGAAGTGAAAGAATAGTGGATGAGCCTGTTATGTCTCTCTTTTTTTTTTTCAAAACAGTTCGTGCAAGAAAATTTTCAACACGATTTGTTTCTTTCGAGTTTCGTTGATTTTTGCTCATTGAAAGAGATTCATTGAATTCTTATAAGTGTTCTTCTTTTTTTTTTTGTTGCTGTTGTGTGATCGAGGATTTCATCGAGGGATGATGGTTGCTCTCCAGAATCTTGTTTCTGACAGGATCTTTTAGTGTTGCGCCTTCACGCGCGTCTTTATGTTACGAGATGTGGCCTAGACGTCTTAGCGCGTTTTGTTGCGTCGGCTGTCTGGTTAATGTGTATTGCGCAGCAGCACTCTGCTTGCCCACCCACCTCTGGGCTCTTCTTTCGTTGCCGGCGTCCCATTGATTTCGTTCGTACCTCTTTCTTGTCGCTTCTTCATGGCCTATTGGTCGTCGTTCTGCATTGAGTTGTCCGCACGAAGTTCATTCTACTTTTGCTTCAACGATTCCATCTTTATACATCTCTCTAAATAGGAGGTTACTTACTCATTGATATAAATTTTATTACTAATAAGTCAACTCCATACTTGCGAGTACTAAATAACTCAAAATGCATTCGTATATCAATTCCATTTATGGTGATTACCTTCTTCATTGCAATTTTTCGACTCATTATAAAGTCCTTTTATAGTTGATAATATTAAAGATATAATTATAAAATATTTCATCGTTATTTTATAGGTTTTTCTTCGCAGTGTTCCCCATTTTAAAAAATTCTAATAATATTCTGCCAAATTTCAGTTATGTTTTTGTTGCATTGAAATTTTTTTTTTATTTTCTTATATTTAATAATATCAGATATAAAATAATCGGTTTTTTTAATGTTCAAAATCGTTGAAACGGAAGTTGGCAATAAAGGTATATACTACATTAAGTAAATTTTTTGCATATTTTCACAGCAAATTCAGCTCTTTCCTATAAAACTTTTATGGATCTTACTGTGGAATAGAACTTGCAACGATTTTCTGAATTCTGTGCGTGGAATTGTTCTCGCGTCGATGTTATAGACTATCGCATATCGTTTATGAGTCGTCAATAGACGAGAGGCTACCTATTTTAGCGATTCATCGATGAAATTCAAATTAAACGTTGTACATATCTAATAGCTCTCTAACAACAAATTTGCATAAATTTGCATAATTAACGTATATAAACGATAATTATAATTGAAATAATGGAGATAAAAAATTATATTTATTTTTATTTTTATTCATTTTCAGAAGAACAATGTGAAATACGTGTAATATTTTCAATTGCTCTTAGCAGCGATAAAAATAAATCTATAACGACAAACATTACTTTCGTATAGTTTGAATACTTATTGTGACGCTTTGCTTTCGCCCTATTTTTTTTTTCGCTCTACACATCACCCTTTTTTTTCTCATCTATGTAATGAAAGTTTTTTTAAATAGTTTTTTTTTTAATCTTCTCCGACATTCTCTCTCTTTTTTTTCTCACTAAAAATCGTTTCCATCGTCTACTATTGTGTGAATCGTTTTTTTTTTTGCGACATCATTGTTTGTGCTGACGTGTTTACTTAGAAATTATGTATATGTACACATATTATTATACTTACTTTCATACAATATAACGATTCATTAGTGATTTGTACATTATTGCCTCTTAGATGGTGAGTGAATTTCGGTTAGATTCTATTGAATGCGATGCGTATTTTGTGTGAAATTTGTTAGAATAGAGTGCGGTTTTGTAGCGTAATTATGTCTGATGCAGTTATGCAATGCAGTTTTGCAGTGCAGTTATGCAATGCAATTTTATAGTGCAATGATGCCGGTGTAGTTTTGTAGTGTAGTTGTGCAATGCAGTTTTATAGTGCAGTTATGCAGTGCAATTTTATAATGCATTTATTGATGAGTGTGATGTTGTTATATATGCCTATACACTTGCAAAACCCTCTCTAAAGACTGGAAAATCTCCTTTGTTCATCTGCAGTCGGAAATTTTACAGTCTTTTTGCGATGATGTTATACTTTTCTGACATATATATTTTATTTGCGACTAGCATAACATCAAAAAAACTATACGACATCTGAAATCCCTCAACGACAACAGTGAGATATCAACACTTCCTTCGCATTCATTGATATTCCATTCTATTTCGTCGTATGTTCGGTTGTATTCTGACGAACTTTTTTCATTATTTTTTATGCTTTAATTTCCTCTTTATTTTGTGAAGTAGTAATTGTTTATTCAATGACGAGTGGAAACATTTTCTGCTATGAAATTCCAACTCTCGACCTTCTGCTTTCTCGACCGATGATATACCGAGTGAGCTACTGTGACCGACTTCGGTCATCATTGTTTGTTTACTCGTTGTATGGACTCTTTCGATTCTGCACTGATGAATGCTTAGCACCAAAAAAAAACAGAATACAGCTAGCATCAGTTGGGGCAAGGTAGCATACACTGTATGGAACATGACCACGCCTTATGACCAAGCCCTTTTTAGCCCATTCAGACTTAGATAATAAATAATAAGCGTCTTTTGATAATTACTGAAGGTGCTGTCTTTCAGTGGGATCAAAACCAGTAGATGAGAGTGGGTAGAAGCATCCATAGTAAGCTGAAATACCCCTCGTGAACAGCATTTTTAATAGTCATCATACGGTGGCTGTAATATCATTATTACGGTAGGTGTACGAGTTGGAACTTGTTTTTTAATCGGTGCTATGTGTTTCACTTGACGTCGTTGTGAAGAATGTCGCATTTGAAAGCGTTTCTGTGGTTGCATCATCAAGTGCTCGAAATTCTATTGGATGATTTCAGAAGTTGGTTGTTGCCTGAAGGCATCTGTCGCTGTTAGTCGAAGAAGCGAACGAGTGACACACATAAAGCGTTCTGCTTCGTGTGTCTACAATCTGTGTCATCCCTCGTTTGCATCATAGTTCGGCCAGCACGGCATTGCCGACTTCCATAACGACTCGACGGCTTCAAGTGTTGCTTGCAAAGAGTGACACTTATCGGGCCACGAAGAGATTTGTTGCGCGACTAGGATCGTTAGCAACGCTGTCTCATTGCTGCGGTGTGATCAGCACTCTTTGCTGATTCAGAAGGAAGTTGGCTCGCTGGGAACCGTAGGACAACGCGTGCGTCGTCGTACGCGGTGGACTTCGGATTCGGCGTGCTTGCTCTCTAGTCGACGAGACGGGACGCAAGAAGAGCGGAAGCAGTGACGGCGACCTCTATCAAGGGTCGTCGCTTCCATCTGCAGGTGAGCGTCGTTTTATAGATACTCTGATCCACCCATTATAATGGATTATTTCTAGTGCAATACATATTCACAAGGATCACTAGTATATTTTTCTAAAGAAATTTTTTTTTTGTTTGAAGAATATCTATACCGAATATATATGATTAGGAATTAGATGAAATAGCAATAAGTGGATTGTCTGCACGAAATTTTTTATTACTTAAAATTAATTGTGAGTTATTTTGCTTCAAACTCGACTCGATCTTGTTAAGCTCATATCAACTATAATAGAACCATTCCCCTTAAATGCATTGAATTCTTTATGCTATTGCATTTATCTTATTTTCTCACAATTGAAGCGCTACTCTTTTCGCCAAATGAAATAGTCTATGAGAATATTTCGAATTCATTTGTAAGTATTATAATTGCGATTAAATATTTTATGAGAAGTCGATGGATTATGCTTCTTCCTCTACCAGTTTTTATGAGTACTATTGCAAATTATCGCTAGAAGTGATTTTGCGATAACGGTACCAGCTCATCTTATCGTCAGCCGACTGGCAATTGCCACACATCAGTGCAAGAGAAATATTATAGGTGAAACCCGTTTCGCACGAAGTCACAAGAAGATACCATATTACCATAAATGAGAGGCCCGTGCAGTATAAGGATTATGGACAGATAGAAAATTTTTAAAATCTAAATTCTTTTTATTGAGGATGATTTAAATCGACGGTTCTATTGTTTTATGCAAAATTTGACGATAATTTCCCTCACATTTGCATATCTCTTAGTATATCATTTCATTTTTAAGGGTAATGTTTAGTTGCAACTTTTTTTTTTTTTTGCTGTCATATAGCTGAATATATTTACTAATTGTTTTTTTACAAAAGTTTATTTTCTTAGTGAACATTTAATTTTCTCTTTATTATGTGATATTTTGCACAGTATTATTGAAGCAAATTCCAAATGAAGGGGGCGGTTGCTATGTTTTTCATCGGTTTTATTTTATTTTTTCGTCCTTTAGGTGCTTTCATTAATGTTCTATACGCACAATTCTACTACCATAAGTAAGGAATTGTGATGGTGGAGAAGATTAGGGAAAGTTAAGAACGTTAGATGCTTGATTCTATTCTATTCCATTCAAAAGTTCTTATTAACTTTCTCTAATTTACTGGAAATCATTCCTTCACAATTAGATTATAAATTGCAGGTCAAACAAATATATTGTATACTTACTTTTTATTTCCTTTGCTCTTTTTTAAAACTACTACCCCGTTCATCAGTGCCTTTGATCATCTCATTTCATAGTGCAATCTCCCTTCTATAAAAATTTTTTTTAGTAGTGACGAAGAAAACGAGGGTATAGTAAGATAGTGTTTTGGAAAGGGAAAAGAAAGAGAAGAAAGTGGTGATGCAAAAGTATAAGGAATTAGATTCCATTCTGATTCATCAAATTTAATGAGGCTTTATTCACTCAAAATATATATCGCAATGATTTAGATAAAACATAATAAAAACTTTCTTTTTTTCCCCAAAAGCATTTGTATAGTCAGTGATGTGGTTTATGATGACGAATATAAAATGAGCATACTACAAACAGATAATAAAAAAGTTATTCTTTCTTACTCAAACTCTTTCTGGATGGCAGGACTTATGGCCCTATCGTTCATATCGGCCAACATGTCGTATCTTATCTTTGTTACCCATTTAAGTCAATATAAAAAATAAGTTATCTTAGACGCTTAATATGAGAGCTAAAAATTTATTTGGTGGTTTTTTATTCGAACATTGCAATAAACTACTGAAAGTTTATCTTTTTTTTTTTTTAAATTATGAAAATTCTTAAATGCGCCTTATCATTTAAGCTTAAGCTTATCAATGATAATGGGATAATATTACGAAATAAGAGGGAAATAATAACGAATTGAAGCATCTGTTTCATTTATATACATTCAGGCAATAACTTTCTCTTATTTCGACGGATTTTTCGAATGAAATTTGTTCATTTTATTCATAATATTTTTCATTTTATTTAGATCTCAAATTTATAGAAATCTTTTGATTTGTTTTCCTCGCAGAAATTCTCTCAGCAGTATGATTGAAAGTTTTGTTGCAATCCCACTAAAATATCAATTTTTAACTAATATTGGTAAAAAGGTTAAAGGTTGGAAGAATAGTGGAGAGGAGGTGGGGGGAGGGGATGAGGTTGATAGAAGAAAGAGGAAGGACGGAAGAGAGCGACAAATTATAATGTTCGGGTTGAAAAAATAGGAATTAAATGCATTGCTAAAATTATATAATGAAAAACTTCATAAAAAGTTGAGATAATCGAATATTCGATCATAATTTCCCACAAAAATTTGTTGAAGGATTTTTAACATATCCATTTCCGATCTTTCTTTAAGATTCTATATGGGTGATGTTTTCTCATAGAATTGATATGTAGTATGAGTTGTAACTATAAATTATTATCGATAC
The DNA here is from genome assembly GCA_037389465.1 of Baylisascaris procyonis. NCBI lineage: Eukaryota > Metazoa > Nematoda > Chromadorea > Rhabditida > Ascarididae > Baylisascaris > Baylisascaris procyonis. The sequence goes on from JAZARR010000250.1 coordinate 2,440,681, forward strand.
ATTTAATAAAGTTATAATAAGAGGGAAAAGATGAGAGATGGACATATCGTCGTATTTCTATCGTATAATCCCGTAGATTATGTGTTAAAAAAGATAACATATGCAAAAGATGAAGACGAGAAAATATCACTAAAAATAGTAGATTTGCATCCGCTAAAATCTTCCATTTTTCTCTAAAATTTTCCCTCGGCTTAACGCATTAGCAAACTTTTATTTATTTTTTTTAAATTTATTTTTATTTTTATTTATTTATTTATTTATTTTTTTTTTTTGAATGAATTTCGAGCTCTTCAATTAAGTAAAATTATTTTTATATATGATTTTGGCAAATTTACATTTATTATAGCACATTAGAAAGTAGCTATATGTATTCGTGTGTTTGTAGGTATCTATTTCTTTATATTAGTAATATCAGCTCAGAAACCACCGAAAATGGAGGTGTATATCTTGTTAGGCAGAATCTATGCAGTCAGTTGCCTTCGGCCTCCAATTTTTATGTTGATTTGCCGACTTCAAAACAGAACATTCCTACAGTCATAGGTATTTGAATGTGTCGAATCACATTTTGAAATTGCTTGTATAGGTCTTACTCATATTTTTTTTTGTTAATAATGTGCAAAATAAATTTGTCTAGTTGGTATGAGTACATCAACGTATATCTGCCTATCGAATCCCTTTATCCAATATTTACCATTAATTTATAAGCCGGATCATGCAATGCACTATTACGCATCAAATTCCCCATGCGTTTATTCGACTTGGTGGTCCCTAATAAGAGTGAGAGGATAGGGAATTTCATAGAGGTACATATATAATAACTATCTCATCTAAACGGTTCGTATATTTTTTGGAAAATGACAAAAAAAAAAAATAACCTATTTGTTGATAATTTTGATATGACGGGATTAGAAGAAATTTTCGGCAATCCCGTCAGCAATTTGAGAAATAACATATAGAAATGAACGATGTGAGAAAGTATTTAAGGTGATTTTGCAATTTTGGTTCGTTCATGCAACCATCTCGTATCGGTACGTACTGTGTTTGCCGCTGTGTAAATACGATTTAACAGAGGTCAACGCCTATTGCTTCCTCATACGAAATGGGCGTTTCGTAACTGCTTATGCTCATCTCCATTCGTTTTTCTTTTTGCCTCATTCCCGTCCGGCATGTTCAAATATGATCATTAATGCAAAATTGAATTGATTTCTAGTTGTAATTTTAATATCTCTATGATTGCGTAAGATGTATTGTTTGCGTTATTACTGCTTACTACTTTATTAGTTTTATTTACTTACCTTTTTAAACTAAAACTTACTTTTATTAACTTACCTTACTACTTTTGTTTTATTATAGTTACGTAATTGGTTGACCGCTAATTTCTATTGAGTAAATCATGTAAATGTTTTATTTTATAATTTAAATAAAAAGAGAGTCATAAAAAACCGAATGGAAAAAAATTCTATTTTTCCGGATAGAACATTTTTCTCTAGAAAAGTAGAGAGATTGCTCTTCTTCTATTCGTTATTTTGCTTTGAACGAAAATTTTTGTCTTCCTTCATGCGTTCCTCAAACTTAAACGGCTGAAATCCCTAATTTTTCCCCATAAATTTTTTTTAAACATCGAATTTTCCATGAATTCCGACCTTTGACCTCTGCTGATCTTTTGCGAGTAATTCCATATCGGTTGCGGAGATCTTAGAAATACTTATGTGCAATTCGCGATCAAAGAATTTCAGGATTCTTTTACAAAATGGTAAAGAATCGTTGTTTTTGAGTGATGACCACTGTTCCTTTGTCTTTGTTGTCAGTGCTGCTAGCACAGTTTTGCTCACATTTTTAGAACATGATCAATAGCTGCGATCTTCACGTAAAATTTGTTGCTCATATTGTTTGATGAACGTCTTTTTATAGAAGATACGAGTGCTACAGTCGATCCATTTTTTTGCCTGTCAATGTTCGTTTAAGTCTAGCCTTGGTTCTGCTTGGAACCACAAATGTACGTTGTAACTCATGCCAATACATCATTTCCTTCGAATTTTATATCCTTCATTAATTCAGATGTATCCAGCTATCGATCTGGATACATCTGAATGAACAGTGACGATGAAATTGGTCGAGCGGTCATATTTTACAAGGAGCTTTTATATATTTTTAGAAACGAGGCTTTAGTGCGACAACAAAATTTTTGCAAGACTGTGCAGCAGGTAAAGGTGGTTGAGAGAGTAGAAGACTAAAATAACAGGTAGATTTCGATATAATTTCATCAGTAATGCTTAAGGAGACGTTATGTCTTTGCGATATGCAATGCTGTGATGGATGTATCGCCATGACCAGATGTCACATTTTGTTAGCATTCAAGGAATATTTGCAACAGACCAGGGCATAAATTAAAAAAAAAAAAGTTCCCGGTGATCATAAAAGGCTGTTCAATATGAAGCTATGACAGTCATGAGGAGCAAAGAGCCGGTGCATTCATTGTTTTCTGATGATGCATAAGAGTTCGCTAGCACCTTAGAGCAGCAAAATTTCTGCCAAAGGCACTTTGCGGTCATCGTCAGCCCCAATAGTCAGTCGTCTCAGGCAGGCAGGCACACACACACAACCCGTCACGTCTGAGCGGCGGCGAGCCGTTCATCGGTGTCGGTGCAAGCCGGAGGTCTGCGCCCTGCCTCAGCCTTCACCACTCTCTTGCGTACAGCTGCTGTCCCAGGCTGTATCATGCGTGCAGCGATTGCGTTTTTAAGTGCATTGCTCATACGTCATTGTTCGTTCGTTGCCTACATCAGAGGACACTCCTCGAGCTCGAGTCGCATTCCTCACTTAGTCGACACTCTCTGATGGTTTGTATGAGCTCACCTCCGTCTAAAAGACGCAAAATATGCGATATAACTTCACCAGGTAATTCTCTACCTTGGCTTTATTCATCGCTTTAGGGCATATATAAATTCGATGCTTGAAGATATTCATGCAGTCTAAAAGTATTACTATTCATAGAGAGGTATAAAAGGTAGTAGGTATCTGACTTCGGATTCATTTTTCGTCGAGCTGCTAGAAGCCACATCTTTAAATTTTGGTTTTAGCTCGATGCAGTGATGTCATATTTGATCAAAATATATTTCATTTGTTTTTTTTCGTAATTGCTTTTATTTAATATCATTTTCGCTTGCGAAATTAAATCTTCTGGGATCTTTCTATTGTTTTCTTCTTTTGTTTTTTTAAAATTTTTTTGTTTATCTTTTATCATCGCTCTGAAATATTTTAAATCAATATTTCACTATTTGAATCGAATATTTCACTAAAAATAAACGCTCATTTTATGAATCATTCAAATCAGCAATTTATTTAGCTTTTAAATTTTCATTTTTAAGCGTATATTGTTGAGATTATGGGATGTCGTCTTTGCTTAGGATAACAATCATTATTTATCTATTGTTTTATATGTGATATGTGACATTTTGTTGGAAGGAAGGGGGGAGGGAGGGGATGGACACAGATTTGAAGACAACAAAATTTGCAAATAAGGGAAAAACGGGGAAGGAATATAAACAAAGAGGTCTCCGAAATACTCTCACTTTATCCATTTCTTTATTACTTTCATCTATGACAATATGTAAGTTTTAGAGGGCAGAAGTTTTCTCCTCAAAATTGCGGAAAATACTTTAAGATCCATGATTATGGCGTTGTGAAGAGTTTATTTGATTTACTTCCGGCAAGAGAAAAGAGGAGAAGCGAGGACAAATTTGTAATGGAAGAGAGAGAGGGAGAAACTCATCTTGTCTCGAATTCTTCTTTTTAATTTTCAACCGGAAGTTAAAATTTGAGTAAACTTTCTGATAGAAATTATTTTTTATTTTTTGCTTTTTTTCCGCTGAAATGTTCATAGAATATTTTAATAAGTATATATTTAATTGATTAATTAGGTAAGGTTGTATTCGATGAAAAACCATTCATTTGGTTTTCGTCAAAGATTCCTGTTTCTTAACATTTTCCATTGTTCATAAGGGTGCTATCTATTGTCCTATTCGTATCGTCTACATCTCTACCATTAAACTCTCGAAAATGTTTGTGAAAATATTTTTAAAAAAAATTAGCTAAGTATTTTTAAATGTTTGTTTCTTAATATAAGAGAGTGATATAATTGATTTTATAGGTATCCACAAAGACCGTTTGGATAAATATTTCACATCCGCTTGTTGACGAAATTCGATGTTACATTTTTGCATTTTCGCTGAGCTCAAAGCTGTTAAGGAAATGATTTAGTGCTTGTTGAATGAATGTACTTTATCATAAATTGATATATATATATATATATATATATATATATATATATATATATATATATATATATATATATATATATATATATATATATATATATATATATATATATATATGCATATTTATGTTTATGTTTATTAACGTTATATATCGTGTATTCTTAGCATCTTTATATTCTTTATCTAAACTTTATATTTGCATTAGACTAATGAACATGTGCGATAAAGTCATATAAGACCTAATTAAACAATCGTATATTTATGATTTTGTAGTTGGTCTAGTTGGTTGTTCTCTAATGAGTTGCATGACCTTAAACAATATTTGCTGTTTAATTCAAAATTCATCTCGAATTAAATGAGTTATATTTATTTTAATATCTGCAAAAAAAAAATTTCTTTTTTATTATTTATTTTTTTTGGTGACTAAAATTACTGTATTTTGGCAGGAAAAGTTTTTTTTTTGAATAGGTTGTTTTTCTTTGGAGTAATAATAAGCTTCGGTATGAGGGATAAATCGTTAGGCAAAAATTAATTTACAATGGATAAAAGGATACTACCTAACCTCCATCTTCGTTCTTGCCTCCCACCCTTATTTCCCTCTCCTTTTTTCCTCTTCCTCTCCCTCCTCCTGTACCTTCTCTGGTTATTTTTCAGTTTATAGTTGATAGAATTTGATTATAAGCGAAGCAATAGAACGCTTAATGATTCAGCATCATTCTTTCAAGGTGTTTTTTTTTTTTAAAGTTATTACTGGAATATTGCCAATGAATTAGTGCATTCTTCCCGAAAATCGATCTCATGAGCGTGTAGGCTCAATGTTCACATCAATAAGGCGGAGTGCGATCTTTGATCGATTTCCGCTTAGCATTGCAGTATTCTCCTTCTTTTACACGCTATTTCCATAATCTCTCTAGCGTTGACACAAATTCACATGCATCGCTTAACAAGACGTCATACCATATTTTGTTTTTAAGTGAAAAAATCTATTCCATACTAAGTAGTTTAAAGGTCACATTATTGATCTTTGAGCCGTTATTTGAGTACGATGTTTTCTGTTGCTTCGATATAGCTGCAAAGATCAAGTGGAGAGGGCGAGAGTTGAAGGGGAGGGGGGGGAGGGAGTGCAAAATTCTGTAACGAGCCGCTACTTGTGACCGCTAAAATTCTAGAATAGATAGCCGATAAAAAGCATATATTTGAGTTAGTGCTAATGATTGCTGTTTTTCCTTTGATTTCGAATCATAGATCTAGCCATTAATGCGGATGCTTTATCGTCTCGGATAAAACCAATCTCAACATTCCACCTTTTTATCCTCCACCCCCCATTCGAACAAATCACTTATATAGATCTTTAAGAGTTGTGTATCAATACATTTCATTAGGTGCTTTCTCTATCTTTTATTGAGCAAAGAGAATATTTTCACATATTTAACACAGTGTACTATTTATCGAATTTAAGAGTTTCCTGCAAAAGTCTCAATAATTTTGTGATAGGGAAGGGGATTGGATTCAGGGCTCTTTGAGACGGGTCCTTTCGCCAAATACTGAAGCGTTGCTATGACATTCGTCAGCGACAGTAGCTTCATATCAATATCACTTAGAAATCTATGCTACTAGTTGCCTATTGGGTCGGCATCTTTTAAAATGGGAGAGGATCTGAATTAAGAATGGAATTGATTAAACCTGAAGTCAGACTTCAAGTGGAGATTTCAAAATTTTAAAATACAATTTTTTGTTCTATTCTGAGCTTGAGGACTATCCTTCACTTCGCTTATGCAGATGCACTATCCAACAGATTTATGTAAAAAAAAAAAAGTTGAGGAGTATTCTGAGCTGTAAAAAAAAAGCTGTAAAAAAGTAAAAAAAAAGTATTCTGAGCTGTCCTCAACTTTTTTTTTTACATAAATCTGTTCGATAGTGCATCTGCATAAGCGAAGTGAAGGATAGTAGATGGAGAGGGAAGGGGAATAAAAGAACGAATGCTTCAGAGTGCAATATTTCTACTTCCTAGACACCCTAATGTGGAACGTCTTTTGCCCTTGTTATGCACTTTCAATGCTCACATGCGAAACGGAAATTTGCAACGTTATTGCATTCGGTGATGTGTATTGCCAAGCTTTTTGCCATGCTTTATCACGTATGGATTTCCGGTGGAATGTTTTTTTTTTTTTTTGAGATGACTCTGGTATTCAGGAATTTCTTTAAAAAAAACCGTCACGATTTAGATAATTTTTTTCCACTTTTTAACTATAGTCCTGTGTTTTAATTCTTCTTACTTTGCCTTATAGCCAGCCCCAACTATTCGCTTTTTTTTTTTTTAATTTTGTTCTTTGAGTTAGTGGCAGCAACTCGAAGATAATGAAAAGTACGATGTAATGCGTATCAGGTAATGAAGTGAATGAATCGTAGTGATTATTTACGTTCGCATAAATTGGCTTCGTTTCAATACTCAAATCTTTTATTAGTAATCAGTAATCGACGGAAACGCTCGATGACTTTTTTTTGGTAAATCTATTTTTCTTGATGAAATATTTCAATCTTAAATCTATTTCAATCTTCAACATTTTATTTTGAAATCTTTATTGAGTGTTCTAGAGACTGCCCATAGCGCAATGCAATTGTTTGCTCATTCTATTTATTCGAATCTTTAGTTACTGCTTTCGACGATACTATTAATAATCATTTGATTATTTATTAAATAATTTTATTCCGCATTTATTGTTCAATTGTTTGATTTTTTTTTTTTGCGTTCCATCCTTTCCCGTTTATGAAATTATTCCCGTCTATCTCAGTTACCAAATTTCTGATTATTTATTCCGACGTTGAATTTTCACTCACCTAATATTTCATGAATTTTGGCACATTTTTAAATATACATAATTGGATATATTAATAACATTTTGGTGCTATGCAGACTATGAAGATTATTTTTGCATTTTACATTCAATACTCTTGTATTTATTTACGTTCAACTGAGGAGGGGGGGGGGGGGAGGGGTGGTATACCTTTTTGTGCTAATTGATTTGATCTTCAATGATAAAACAAACAACTACCGAGAATATAAATGTTAGATACAGTTGTGTGTGAGTGTGTGTGTTGTTCTATTCTGTCTAGGTCTAATTTTTGGGGGATGATTTGTGCCTCTTAGAGCATGGTGCTGCTTTCGGGTCACATACACACATCACGGTACTATGTCCATTAGAGGGAAATAGTGTAGAAATAATGGAGAGGCATAGAATGAAGGAAACGATGATTTGCGGCGGTGACCAGTTGTATCGGGCAGTCTGCATTGTACCCCGAGCCACTTCGTCAGGTCACGTTGAACACCACGTTATATGTGTTGCCCCCGACAAATCCAGCCCGACCCCCTAACAACAACGTCCAATATTTGATTGTTTCTATCTTATTTGCATCCTCGAACCTTTATTGGTGATTTTTGATAATGTGGTTTGATTATTGGACTAATGGTTGACCGACTCATGTGGATAGTTACTCATAAAGAGGTGTTTATGCTTGATCCAATTCAGAGTTTTAAGAAGGGGAAGGGGGATAGCGGTCGGAGAAGAGGATTGATGAAATTTCGTGTAGCTATTTCCATTCGGAATCCATTATGGATTGACCGTTTTATAAAGTAATCTCCATATCATTGATTCTCCCATTTTATAAAAATAAAATTCAATAATTTTATCAAAAATGTTTTTTTGTTCGCTAGGAATTAATTGACAGTTGTTGGAGCCGTTCTTTTACATAGCGCTCTTAGATATTATTAACTCATAACGAATATTGCAGCTATATATTTTTGTTTCAATGAGAAAATTTTTATATGGTCATTAAAATGCTTATAATTTTTATCACTCAAAAAAAGTGTATGAAAATTTCTCATATAATAGTGAAAATTCGCAAAAATACTTTGAAAACTATTCATTAGCACTAGTCTGTTTGCTTATGATTATCGCACTCTTATTTTCATCTGCGATATCGATTTTATTTTTGTACATCAAAGAGGAGCAATTGAATTCAACTGAAATTTCGTTGTTAATTATAATACTATAGAAATATAGCTTGATAATCTTGATAATACCATTCATTATTGATGAATAAAGTGATCTTTGATGAATCCTATATTTGTTTGTGAGTCCAGCTTGTGGATTCAAATGCATGATGTTCTGTACTTGAACGTAGATCAAAGAACGCTCATTTTCATCGATCTGCGAAAACAAATTCAAGCCCGAATAGTTAGGCTTTATGTGAGTAGTAGCATGCGCCAATACGTATTATGTCTGCTCATATGAGCTGCATATCGTCACGAATAGGCGCCGCATACATCACTTCTCTTGCCATTCGCAATTCGTCTGCGATCGTCGTGAGACCCGCCGACTCGGCACGCGAACACTCATCGGACCTATGCTGGATGCCTATGGTATAGTGTGATGTGATTCGTGCATAGAGAAAAAAGTTTGTCAGAGATGCAGGAGTGCTTTTCTTCTTTTGCCTCTCTCGCAACGCGTCGAATTAGAAAGGACTTTGATCCATTCTCGGTCTTTCAATAGCGCTGAGAGTGCCACCCTTAAAGGGCATTTTCAGTAGTGCAAACAGGTCGATATAAGAGGGATGCACACCCGATATATCCTTTTTATTTGCTAGTACAATATTTTTTGCTTTGGTCGACTCCACAATTTCAGCTCTTATTATTTCTAGTGGTGAGTGCTTCTCGATGAGTACAATATAAAAGTAAATATTTAACGTATTTATTGTTATGTTACTTGACGTTATTAAAGCAATAACACTCTTATTTATTTACTCAATAATTGAATGCTCGTTTTTCTTCATTGCTACTATTGGGAAGGTATAGGGGTCAGCTCCCCAGTCGTTAGATCTACCTTTATGCTCTTCACCTTTATTGGCTTACTTTGTACGGCGCACTTTTGATCTATAGCCGACTGATCTACCTTACAAAGAATGGTGATAAATAATGTTGACTGCTAACACATATTTCAAATTTTTGATGATATGCTTGATTATGTGATAATGCAATAATATTCCATCTAGAAATAAATACACGCAGTATTAAGTTGTTATCATATCAGTTGTCGCATATTGCAGCGGTATATTTGAATATATTTATGAAATTCGTTAAAGAATGCGTAATTGAATGTCTCAAGTTTGGAGTTTTATTTGTGCGGAAATGTTTTTCATCTTTTCGAGTTTCCTCTTCTTGTTAAAAAAATTTTTTTGTTGATATTTATTGATGATCGCCTTTCTGGTTAACATGACCAGCTCTATTTAGATACATTATTTGAAAATATTATATGACCGTAGTAGAAAGAAGAATATTATTTTTCAGGAAGTAGTTCGTCATCCGGTTGCTCATCGTCAGCAGCCCCAAGTGAGCACTTCATTGAAGCAAACGTTTTTGCCGCGCAACACGCCGCTGCGGCACATTACGCAGCCGCAGCCGCTGCCGCATCGCTTCGTCGTGTCAATAATTCACTTGTAACGTCACAATCCACTGGTTAGTTATAATTTATACTTTTATCAGTAAGTACCCCGTACTAGAATAAGGTGAATAAATGGAAACGAGATAGGGAATGAGAGTGAATTGGTAGAGGGCAGAAAGATGAATTGAAGGATGGAGTCGTAATAGTAGTAAAAAAGAGTGATGCCATTGATAATTTGGCTTCCTCTACAGGTGTCTCAAATCCCAAATGGCAACTATACGATAAATCATTTCCGTTAAGCCATTCTCGATTATAATTCATTTCTATCATTTTTTTTTAAACGAATCTAAAGATGCTTTTGATAGTTTTTCTTCGTTTATATTCCCGCTCATCGATCGATGCATAAAACCTTGAAATTATTGAAATTACTCTAAATTTTTTTCTCTTTCCGTCTCACTCGTATTTTAAATATGCTTGCATAGTAAAATAAATTTGCTTTGAATATGCTAATTTTTATTCACATAGAATTTTAAAGCATTTAATCTTAATTTAAATTGAATAATTTCATTTAAATTGAACACCTCATGAATGCTTCACTATTTCGTCTGATAAATTTAAGCGCTTCCTGCTATAATTTTTATTTTTTTTTTTAAACTAAAGCTAATAATCTTTATTCTGGTTAATTCGGAAATGTTTCTTCTTCCTTTAATTTATCCCCCCTCCCCCTGCAATATTTTATATTCTTAATCAAACTGTCGATTATTTTCCATTGCCTAGGGTGATGTACTTTTCTTTGCATATATAAACTATTGAATTTTCCCTCATACTATCAACTCATCGATGACGTCATTGATGGCCATTGTTTACGATCTCTATTGCTCACACCCATCTATGCCTCAATCATTAATTGCCTCATATGCAGCTTGCATGCTAATGGCTTCCGGTTGTTGCGCTCAAAAATGTTTTATTGTTGTTTTTTGTGAAAATTGGGAAAAATTTTATTTCAGTCTTCATGAGGATATAAAGTTTTTAAGTGAAATGTTTCATGTCCCAATATATATATATATATATATATATATATATATATATATATATATAATTAAATAAAATAATATCGCAAATGATTTATACTAAATGTAGTGGAATAATTTCCTTGCAGGATTTCCTTTAGCAGCATTAGCTGCACATCACTTCGTTACAGCTCCAAATTACTTCCAACCTGCGGTGGCACTTTGTCAAAGTCAACCCAATTTAACAGGTTTCATTTTATGTTTATTTTTCTTTCATTCAGTTACTACAAATATGAAACGAATAAGAGTAAACATTTATGAGAGAGTGTTTTTCTTTCATATTTAATTGATTTGATTACTTTCGAGACGATTTGCTGAGTGCTAACAATCGTTTAGTTTTATGTTTTTTTTTATTGTTTAGTATATCAACTGTTTTTATAATTATTCATGTTATGTTCATAGTCGAATCGTTGACACTATTGCTAATCGAAAACCTTTTTCTAAGGTTTTTGTGAAATTACATATGTTGAAATATAGTTCAGACATGTTGAATAAATCCTGGAAAAGCGTTTTCCGTCTAAAATATTAACTTTATAACTGGCAAAGATTTATTATTGAAAGAAATTGTTGTTTTGTTTACAAACTTTTGCTTTAGAGTAATGACTGAAGATTTTTTGTTGATATATTTCAACATTTCAGTTTTTATTGCTAATCTTTTACTCATCCATTGAGTGGATTATTGTAAGTGGATGGGTTTTTATTCTAAGCGGTTACTATATATTTTTATTTTTTTCAATAGGTAGTTCTTGGGTTTAATTATAATAAAATGCTTAGGTGAGATGGCGTTAGTGTCACACGTGAATGCAGCCGGTACAATGGTCGGTGGGCCACAAATGTTCGCTGCTCAAAGTGCCTCTGCTGCAGCAATTAGCAAAGAAGCGGCACATGTCGCTGCGGCAAGTGCAAAAAGCGCTAAACTTCCACAACAGGTTTCCTTTGTGTATTTCAGTGATTTTTTTTTTCTTATAATGCTGAGATTTGTACGTTGTTCATTTATTCGTTCGTATATTAATGTCCAACTTGTTGTTTATTCAATTATTTATTTATTTTCATTGTTTGTTTTTTTTTTATTTTTTCTTCTTTCATCTCCTTGTTCCACATTTTCTCATTAATATTTGATCAGTATTGCATATAGGATTGAATTTTTTAGCATCGATCATCCCTTTACTTTCTTAGCACATCTGTTTATATTTCTTTTTGGAAATGCTAACCCGACTTTAAGGTATAGAATTCTCCAATTTTTTTATGGTCAGTAATCGATTTTGATTTCTAGATTAGACTGGAATGAATTTTTATCATAAACGATAGCTAAACGTATAGACACTTTTGAAACGAGGCAATATGCCTCTCTAATGTGAAACTATAATAGGTTTAGTGAAAAAAGAAGAAATATAGCTTAATTATGATTTATTTAAAAAAAGAAATTGCACTTTCCTGGCCGTCTCAACGTTTGAATTTTTTTTTTTTTGATGCACTTTATGTTTAATGTTCTCCGTTTTGTGTTGATATTTGTCGTGTGTCATATGATTATAACGATGTATGATCGAAGTACATGTGAACTATGCGTGATTGAAGTTCCCTAATCTAATTATGGAAACAGGAATTAATTATAGAATTTGAATGAAATTGAAATAAGTACCTTTTTTTTCATAATTTTTTTAGAGTATTTGCAAATTTTGAGGGATTTTTGCTAATACGAAAGTTCTGAAAATTAAACAATGACGCTTTTATGAGTGAAAATAATCTCAACATATGCGTTATGATAGTTTTTCTTATCAATGATCTTTGAACCGTTCCTCATTGCTCTCTTATTAGTATTTATAGATCAACTTCAAGCAAAAAAATTTTAGGACGCTAATGTAGGGTTAAGCAACGCGTCTAATGTTACATTATGATTATATTTTCGTAGTAGGCATTACGATTACACGATGGGAAGTATATTTACCCGGCCTGGGTAATTCATGAATATTTCACTCAGACCCTCGGTCGGTGGAGAATCTCGATAGATATTCAAAAGTTTACTTATGCGGATTAGTGTAGAATTTTGTGAAGATGCTTCGTACTGCTCTAAATTTCTTTGTGAAGCAATTTGTTGCACATATGAAACATTTGATGAATGGCGTTCTAACGTTATTGTAGGCCATCATTGTCTAAATCGATGTGAAGAATAGAGTCATCACTATAGAGAAGGAGATTCATTATTTTTTTTATGAGAAACGCATCGTACTAATAATGACATTTTGGATTCTATAAATAATTTGCATCTGAAAATCTCAAATTTCAGGCATCAGGTGGTGCTCATGTGTCGCAAGCGATATTAACTGCCGCACAACCATTCTATCATTCACCTGGTGTATCTCCACAAGAATTTCAACCAGATCGTCCAATTGGCTATGGTGCTTTTGGCGTTGTTTGGTATGTTTTAGTGTAACTTAATATTCTGTGGATCTTTTATCATTGTTTCATCGAGGTTTTACAGAACAATTCCTAAGCGTCTATTTTGCACCATGAGATCGCTTTTACCTTCTACCCAGAGTACGATGATTATAGTTTTTTTTTTGTTTTGTTTTTTTGTTGTTTTTTTAATCAGTGTACTAGGCTGGGAGGGAGGTAATGCAACTACCCAGAGTGGGTCATCCTATGCCGATTTTCCATCCATCTCCATCTTATCGCTTATAAATACACTCCTTGAATCAGAAAAATTAGCCTTATCTAAGATTGCTTATATTTAGGTCGGTGACGGATCCACGAAGCGGTAAGCGTGTTGCGCTGAAAAAGATGCCGAATGTTTTCCAGAATCTCGCATCTTGCAAGCGAGTATTCCGTGAAATTCGTATGCTCTCTAGCTTCAAACATGATAATGTGAGTCAATTTTTTTTACAGTCTTTGAAAAAATATTTATTAAATCCCTTTAATGATGTTTGAGTTGATCAATTTTTTTTTCTTATGTTTGTTACATTTAGTGATTGTAGAGAGATTCGCGCTTAAATTAGCTTTATTTTTTTCCAATGTTTTAGATATCTTCAGGAATAATTGTTTATGACTCTAAATGTCTCTAATGAGCACCTTTTTATAGTTTTCTGAGTGTTTTTTCTTAACGTTTGCTTCGAACAATTTCGTGCTCCAATTATTTGCAATACATGATGACCGAAGAGGGAATTTCATAAACAAATAATCACTTCTCTCTAATTTGGTACTTTGGAAATGGGGGGGGGGGGGCAGAAAAGATTAAAAATAGAGCTTTAGGTTTGTATTTGAAATTGCAACTCGACCATACCTAAATAAAAACCAACTCCATTGTTTATTCGTTAATTAGAGTTAATTATTCAACTTGCACAACTTCCTTCCTTACTAGATTCTCTTTCAATGAAATTGTTATATGTTATTGTCTTTGAACCTCTCGAATTCTTCGTTGTATTATTAGTGCGTTATGTGGGGATAGCTGATTGACGCACTTTACTGTCCTCGATTTGTGCATGTGTGTATATGTGTCTGTCATTTTACGATGCGCTCATTTTCAACGATACTTTATGACGTCACAGGCGGAAATAGTGTCCAATGGCGTGGTGTGCATCTTCACATGGCACAACTCCCTTCGACCAGCACAAATGTCTCTTCATCTTTGTAATTACAAGAGAAGTTTGGTGATAAATTTAAGGGAATAGTATGACTGCAATCATAAACATTATGCACATCGGAGGCTAATTTTTCATATGGGAGAAAGCATTGGATTACCTGTTCAAATTAGAGGTTGTGGCAGGCACACGTTTGCTGGCACCAACAAGATGGAAGATATGAAAAATCGGCAATAATATGGGGAAGGAGGGGAGTGGTAGTGAATAGATTCACACTTGAACGGAATGCTGAATGAATCACACTCCATATATATTCATAATTTTCTTAAGCAAGTCAGCTTCTATTTGTTCAGTCTGCGTCGTTGTATCGAAATATTTTTCCATTTTTCTCAACTTTTATTAATGAATTATTGTGTTTATCGAATTGGGATAAACAGGAATTGGAAGCGACGCTTAGATAAACTCATATTTATTCTTTTACATAAGTTATTGCAACTTGTTGATGATTTTTCTTCGATAATTTGCTGCTCTTGTTACCTTTAGAGCTTATAAACGAATCTTCAATGATTCATATTTTAGTTTGAATGGCATATTCGAAAATTCATGTGACATAATGACAATATTCTCAATAAATGCCTCATATTTTTTTCGCTATTTGCGTTATTCACTAAATATATAGGCAAAAAAGTTGGATGTGGGCACGAGTGTAAACAATATTTGATCATCAAGTGGACACAGCGGTCTGTCCACTGTCCACTTTGTTGAGTGGTCGCTTTTTTCTGATCTATAATAAACAGCGCGTGCCTTTCGTGAGGTGACAGTCCATTGTGTGTTGTGTGTTAAAGAATCGATTTCTTTTTGTTGTTGTTGTCGAATCGTTCGCGGATCAGCGTTTGCGCAGTATTGTTTTCGTATCGTAGCACATCGGTATTGATAGAGGGCTGCTATGTGATGATTGCACTCTATTGTTATGTTTACATAACTTTTTTTTTCATTTTTCTTACATATACACTCATCGAATGCACAACTATATAATATATGAGGGACTAAGAAATCGTTACTAGAAATGAGGTTATATGAGCTGGTGAGGATTTTAGGATGGTCGGAGAGTATTATAAAAGAAAGAGGAGAGAGGTTTGAGGATTGTTAACAATTAAATGAAGAGCACTGATCAAGCATAACGTTATAGCTGGGCAAGACCTTGGATATGCTAATAGCATTGAAACTTTATTTTATTTTATTTTCCAATTCAAATTTTTATCGTTTGCTTTCAGTATGAATAAACGTTTTGTTGTTCTTTTTTTCGGATATTCGTATTTTTATACGTTTGAACGTGTATATATTTCAGGTGCTCTCACTGCTTGACATACTACAACCGGCAAATCCACACTTTTTCCAAGAATTGTAAGTTTTTGATGATTATATTGCGAAGAAATTCCTTCACAAGTAACAATCGCTTTAGTGTATAATGTTGCACATATATTTGATATTCACAAATAAGGGATATATATATATTTCTCAGAAATGATTTTATTTAGAGTTTTATTCGATTTCACCTAGTTATTATTTTTCGTGCATCATAATCAAACTTACCTGACAATTTATGAGCAGTTTCATTTATATTTATTGTTTTAGGTCTCATTTTCTTAGAGGATCTTTAATCTTCTTGTTAGTAGAGGTTTTTCCGTTCTATTTTTGAAAAAAAAAGTAATTTTTTCGTAAAAAATAATCACTGATCAATGGCTATTGTTCAATGAGTGGGATGCCACTGTTGATGCTGGGGATGAAGGAAATGAAGGTGGAAACTTCTGGGGTCGGGACGATTCATGAGGAGAATCTATCTGATCCAGCAATTGCATCGATGTATTTCATTGAGCATTCTTCTTTTTTAAAATCTTTTTGAAGCGATGTAATTTGAATAGTTTGCATTTTGCAGATATGTCTTAACGGAACTAATGCAAAGCGATTTGCATAAAATAATAGTCTCTCCTCAGCCATTGACATCCGATCATGTGAAAGTGTTCGTCTATCAGATCCTCAGAGGTATATACTATGTGTTTCCCTCATATTGTTATGAACGGGTAGCGTGTAGATCATCTTTTCGAGCATTGCTAATTATGGTAAGAAATTATTTAGAGTGTTTTTCCGAATGAGTTGTTTTTGATATTGGTTCGTTTATACTGAAAGTTTATGGATGTGGGAATCATAACTTATAGTGAGATGATTGCCTGGTGAATGATTAATTAACTGATGGGAAAAAGAAAATATGGGGATGATCATTTAGCCAACAAAAGTTCGTTTCTGTAAATGTGGAGTGGGAGAAGGAGGGGTTGAGAGTAAAATGATAAGGGGAAATGTTTAACTCTGTGCTTATATTCTTCTGAAGGTTATAATAGTATATTGATATTGTTTATATGAAATGAAATCCAATTTCAGGATTGAAATATCTTCATTCGGCAAATATTCTTCACAGAGATATAAAACCAGGCAATCTTCTTGTGAATAGTAATTGCATCCTCAAGGTAACAGTTAAATTTTGTTATTGTATCCTTTTTTAGGCTTTAATTTCATTGCGATATTTTAGATTATTAGTGTATTATGCGCTTCTGTTTGAATTTCGTTGAAATGCGATCGAGATCGGTTCGGAACTTTTTTATTCTGGTTTTGCCGTGAACTAATGAGATTCATGTAAAGGGAGTGGTCATCAAAATTGGTCACTGGTCATCTTCTCGAAATATGATTGATTTTTTGGGAGAAAAAAGTTCTGAAATCCTCGCTTACTTTTGCTAGTCGACTTTTGAATGATAAATCTTCCGGAGACTACTTTAGATACATAAATCTTAGTTAAAATTTTAATTAAGGGATGTTTTAAAGCATTATATGAACTTTTTTCAGTTCTCTCAATTAAAAAATCTTTCTGGATGCACATAACAATTTTGTTAATGAAAAAAATTACCGTTTGAGTGGTATCAATTTTCCCAAAAAGTAGATTCATTTGAAGAAGATGAAATCGATGATAGCCTCTTACGTCTTAAGACATTTATTTGCTGTGAGGATCGTAATAATTTTCACATTTCAGATATGCGATTTTGGTCTTGCTCGAATGTGGGATTCGCATGATCAACAAAATATGACACACGAGGTGAATGAATTTTTAAATCTTTTTAGCTGAAAATATTTCAATCGTTTTCTAAAGTCTCTTTTTTTTCTGATATCTTTTTTATCGCAATAAATTTTATTGAGGACAAAAATAATCGCAAATTTTAAGAGATTTGAAATTGGTTTTTCGGCAATTATCTCTACTATTTTCTGAAAAAAATCGGCTATGTTGTCGAGATGATTTGTTATAGGAAACCCTTTTTTTTCGAAAAGGCGAATTTTTCAAAGCAGCTGAATTTCTTTAGAGTCACGTATGGCCCATCATAAATGTGTTATGATTGTTCGTCTTTACATTTTTTTATAGTTGTAAACTCGTCATTGAGTACATTAAGATTGAGTTTAGGTATTTCGCGTCATGTTTAATTTTTTATTGTTTGAAAGGTATATGAAAAGTCGATAATTTGGAAGAGAAAATATATTTTACAGGTGGTAACGCAATATTATCGTGCGCCAGAACTTCTAATGGGTGCACGTAGATATACAGGCGCAGTGGATGTATGGTCGGTTGGATGCATTTTTGCAGAGTTGCTTGGTCGTAGGATTCTCTTCCAAGCACAAGGCCCAATTGAGCAGGTTCAATTTATGATCGATTGTGACTGTCAAAATTTGCAGTGTTCGCAGTTTAAATCATTTTGCTCGCTCATTGGTAATTGATTTTCTTTATTAGTTTAAGTACTTTTTATAGTTAATCACTTAGAGCAATGGCATGATGATACTAATAAAAATCTTTTCATTTTCAAGTTATTTTAAACATAGTAATTAATTTCTGTTTTTACTGCTTTTGTTGCAATATTATAAGCTAAAATTTTATTTTTGTTATTTTTAATGGGGTTATATTTCTTGTATTTATTTTAATCATTTTATTTATTTATGTTTTTTATTTTGATAATCCTGCAGAGATGTTATTGAATTATAGTTGAATATGATAATCGATTTACTTGGAACACCAAGTGCCGATGAGATGAAGAACGCTTGTGAGGGTGCTCGTAACCATGTGCTACGATCACCTTATAGACAACCGAACACAATGCGTTTATATAGCTTATCACATCAAGCAACGCACGAGGCCGTTCATCTACTCACCTCACTCCTCGTCTTTGATCCAGTGAGTATCTAAGAATCATGCTTATAACAGCTTTTCAGTTTTTATCGTTTAAACAGCCTTCACTTTCGTTTCTTTTGGAAGGTAAAATGCACCTTTATAGATTTGTTTGCAATTTTAAAGTGTTTCGTTGTTTATTGATACATTCTTTGCTAAATGGCAGTGTCAGAGTCTACTGAAAGAGATCTTTTCGCCGATGAATCTTGCATGCCATCGAATATTCGAGCTCAGCACTTATAACTGACACTCCGTTCCTTCCCAATACTTAATTATTCCAGAAGTTGGGATTGTCGTAACATTTTGTTCGGTATATGGTGGTTGTTTTAGATTGCTTATAAACTAAGCGTAAAGGTAGCACCAGCTCGATAATAGACAAGCTTATAAAAAGTTAATAAATTGATTTATAAATGCAATTAAATAAATAAATAAATATTTGGAATGATATTGATTGATTGATTGTTAAGGATAAGAGGATCAATGTGGACGACGCTCTAGCGCATCCTTATTTAGAGGAGGGACGCATGCGTTTCCACTCATGTATGTGCAGCTGCTGCTATACAACGCCCAGCAATAATCGTGTCTTCACAAATTCATTCGACCCCGTGGTGCGTATTTTTTAATTTTTCTTCGGGAATTCGAGATTCAGTTGCATTTTATTTATCCTTTACATTCTATGTGAGGCTAAGATTGGAGTATCAAGATAAGAGAACAATTTAAACTAAAAATAGTCGATTTTATAGGGGAAGGGAGGGAGGCTACGAGCAAGTAAATAATTCCCATGAATCCAAATGCTTGGTAATTAAAGGAAACGACACATTATCAAAGAACTTTGATATAATAGAATCGAACACAAGAATGTGTAGATTTTTTATTTCCTCTTGATGCAATCGAATGGAATTAGTGAAGAAAATATTTTATGAGCGGAAATAGCGACGTATTTGGAAGTAATATTTTAAAGTTCAGTTTTATTTTAGCATATATTTTCAAATCTTTGAGTATACAGTCTGCAGTGAAAAAAAGAATGCTGCAAGAGTTCGATGGTTATGCTAGGTGAATGAATGTTATCGTGTAGTGTTATCTGCGAGCGTTTTATAGGCCAAATCAAATGGTAGTGACAAGTGATCGGAGCATTGCACTGCTCAAATTATGGCTTGTACTTTTGAAAAGGGTACAGAAATGATTTTTAATGTTGCACTCTGAATGAAGTCGAGGGCGGACAGAATGGATCGGTACCATTTGCAACGAATTACATTCGTTGTGCAGTACCGTTTTTTGCTTCCCTTAGGCCCACCCTCACTCTTCAACCCTTTTCAAAAAATTTTTTCTTTTATCTTCTTTATCCTTATTTTTCTAAATGTTTTCGAAATCGTTCAAAGATTTCATGTCCAAGTCAAGAACGAAGTAGTGGAGGAGCTCACTTCATCGGGTATACTTATTATGAGTCAAGATGAAGAAAATGGTATGTGTGTTTTGTGATGAAGTTGAAATACCCAATAAACTGAACTTTAGCTAACTAAATTGAAGCATATTGTGTAATGAAGACAATTTATAGCACGAACAGCCATTCGACCCGAAATGGGAAAAGGAATTGTCACGTATGTCTATGTTCGATCTTCGTGATCGAATGTATAAATATGTGACCGAGCGAACGCCTCTCTTTGGAGTACCACTTTGCATTAACCCTAACTCGGCTGCTTACAAAAACTTTGCCAGGTAATATTCGCTATATTTGTTCCTTTGAAGGATGTTTTTCTCAAAATCAGACAGCATTTTTTTTTTTTTTTTGAGGGTTGGAATCAAGCTGCGAAAGGATGCTTACTTATGTAGTTGTAGCTATGTAAGTGGGGATGGTGGAATTTTCCGGTTGTAAAGGAGACAATTTCTATTTCAGCTTTTTTAAGTGAACGTTCGTTTTATTGTTCAGAATTTCGGTAATTGACAGGAAACATCCTTCTGTATAAAATGGCAGACGTAGATAAGAACGATACAGACACCTTTGTTGCATAACGTTCTACTGTAGAGCGGTTTATAGTGGATGGGCATCAACGCTTTTTTACTGTTGTTGATTGTCAATTGACATCGAATATTTGGAAATAAGAAATCAAGTCCAGCTTGTGGAGAATATTAGCGACTAGGATCTTTCATTCGTCAGCCCATATTGATGTTGTTTTGTTGCAGCTCATCAGTGGCACAACCTTCTGAACTTCCTCCCTCACCGAACGCATGGGATTGATCATCATCGAACTACAGCAAAATGTTAGCGTCTCGAAAAGTTCGATTAAAAAAAAAAACTTGAGAGACTAAGGCAGAAAAGAGCAGAAAGCCGTATTGAGAGAAAGAAAAAAGATTTCTGCTATTCCACGAACGTTTCATTTCCCTTTCTTCCTCTAGATAGGGGATATTCAAATGAAGAATTTATCATATCTTTTTTGTACTGTTATGGTTTATAATTTAAAGATTATCCTATTGGCTTAACTGTATGCCTTAGATTCTCAGTTCATTCATTCACCCAATATATAAGGCATCTCATCTCATTTGCCGATGAAAGTGTTTTTTTTTTTTTTCGAATAGATATGTGTTGTTCGTTTTTTTTTTGCTATTTTATAGCTTGCTGCAATGCTCTTTAATTAGCAGCAAATATCCGTTTTTTTGTGACTCTCTTCGAATGTATGCGGTCAGAGAATGAAATAAGAAAAACGCTTTTTTTTTTCTACTTTTAAAAAAAAGGTTTAGAAAGTTTTTGCATTTTAGGGATTTCTTCCGGAAGGGCAATTCTAAAAGTCAATGAAGTTGTTGATGAAATTTTCTTTTCTGGATGATTGATTTCTAAAAATTGAAGTAAATAAAGATTCTGATATAGTTATTTTCTTTTGAGTAAATTTTTTTATTAAAATTGTTACATCGAAGGGGGTCAAACAAAGAAGCGTTTCTGAAGTCGACACTATCGAATTGATGGTGTGATATTTGGTGGAATCAAAATGGCTTTTTTTGGTGAGAGTGACATTGCTGTGGTCGCAATGCATCTCACATCACTACTCCTCTCAAGTCTTTCAAATTATTTATTTTTATTATTTCCTTCTTCAATTGTGCTTTTTATTATTGCCGCACTTTATATACTGCATTGTATATTGTTTTCAAGCACTCACATCGTTTGTTGTGCATAACTATTTCGGTTGTGTTGTTTGTTTACAATTGGGTACATAGCATTTGTTACTGAATATGAAGTCTTTTTGGGCAACCTAATAGGCCAGTTGATAGATATATGCTGACTAAATTAAGCCGGGAAAATAATTAATTAAGTCATGTAATTAAATATAAAACAAGAAATATTTTAGAAAATCATTTACTGTTGTTTCGACAGCACATTATTTCTTGTTGATAGCGATAAATATATTTGTATAAGTGTTTTTTTTCATAGAGGAGATAGAAAGCAATAGAGATAGATATTTTGGGGCCGACAATGCGACACTACCTTGATGAGGTGTGGGGTGAATATTGTTTCATTCTCACTCCCCGTTTCAATGTTCCCAGCGGTGCATTTGTTGATGTATGCGTATTGATATTCAACGGTGCTTTACAATCACATTATCGAATAATGATTCTAACGCAAATTTCTCTTCATTTGCTTTTTTATTTATGTGTTTATTTTACGTTTTATTGAAACAAATTGCAGTGGAGATGTTTTAATTGAGATTCCATTATTTTTTAAAGCTTAAATGCTTATTTAAAAGAATTTATTTAAAAAAAAAATTTTTTTTTTTTTGGGGTTACAAATTGCATTCCACAATGATATTGGCAATTAAATGATTGAAATATAAATTTGAGTAAAGATTTGCTGCATATTTCTCGAGAAATGAGGAGTTTATCGATTGTGCCTACATATGTACTGATTGATTGTTTTGCTATAGATTCAAGTTGCCCGCTTTATGGGAGTGAAATTCATTGCCCCAATCTATAGCCATAATGTTTGACCATATTGCTTGCTCCGTGAATTGTCTTTCGATGCCATTGCTGCCCACTCAAATGGCAGTTGTCGTCGCATGAATAGCACTCAAATCTTTACCTCTTTCTCACTGTCTCTCTTTTTTTTTTTTTTCGACAACTATTTCATGTTTTTATACTTCTGGGCAGTCTCCCTTATTTGAAAAACGGATAGATGCTAGTTCATTATTCGAACAGATTGACTAAATTATAGATTCCTAAAGAAGAAAGAAATAAGATTTTGATGATTGGATACTGCCCTACCGCCGATTTGCGTTTAGCTTCCGTTTATGGACGACTAGAATAGAAATTCGATAGTTAAGAGGTTTTATTGAGAGACATATCGAAAGGGAGAGGTATTGCCCATTTGTTGATGATTTATTCTTTGGTTGATATTTTGTGACTTAAAAACTAACGATGAATTCTGAGAAAATCGCAACTTTTTATTCACCTCTATCGATTATTCACTGCCATCGCTATTTTATATGCGTTTTAAACGCCGAATATTATTCGCCCACATTATGGGGCTTTCGTATGTTTTATTTTCAGCGATTATTTCAATTTATCTATATTGTCTTTCGCTGATTTTTCGCATCTGCCAATTAGCAAGCAAATCTGATGCACACAAATTTTTGCACCACGTTCACAGTCGGTTCGTTCTTCGCACATAATTGTTTCTCTCTATTAGAATATATAGATTTCTTTACTACTTTCCTCAATGGGACTTCCTCAATGAAGTGAAATTTTATGAGTCGTTTAAATAACGAAATAGATTTGATTAAATCCCTATCATTTGTTTTCATTGATGAGGATGATTAATGATAGCTTATTCAGATAGCTTGTTATGGGAGTGCTTCATTTCGGATCAGTATCATTCGTTTGTAATTATATTCAAATTTAACAGCTATACAATTTGTGAAGCTTTTTTGAAATCATTATAAAAGAAGCCTATATGACATAGTTTTGAATTATTGAAGTGCAATAATCGGTATATGATTGTTGCGATTTTTTTTTTTTTTAAATACACAATCAAATATTTTGAAACATTACAAATAATTTTTTTTTTCTGTTGCATTCTAAATTTTAATGATTATTTACGATGAGCTTAAAGATTTGATAATTGTTTGCAAAATTGTTTTTTTTTGCAAGTTGCAACAGCAATAAAGCTTCACAATTAATTATTATTGTTGATTGTGTTTAATTTTTATTCGTCTCAGTCATATATCTTCTACGAATTAAGCAATGTGTTTTTTTTGTTGTTGTTGTTTTTATTTACTCAACAAACAAATAATAGTGCTTTTTTTTTTCTAAAGTCTCTAAACGAAACGCCTTTCTATTTATATTTTTTTGCCATTTTGTTGAATTGTCTCTCATATTTTCGCTGCCAAGTGTATATATTGAAGAGTTGATCGATCCATCGATATGTTGGAATCAATCACTCAATCACAATTTATTCAACAAATGCCTCGAGTGTTTCTATTGTGCTCCATTGAATGTTTAGCTACTTGCGGTTTTCAATCAATCTATATCATTATCTTCCGTATATGATTGAACATCAAACAATAAACCGCAAGGAAACGAACTAAACGAAATTTGTAGTCGATATTGAATTTAATTTCAATTTGTATTTCATTTTTTTTCCTCGTTCAATTTGTTTGTGCTCGTGTACATCAATAAGTGTTGAATCTGTTGAATGTGCCTATGTGCACAATTCAAACTTCCAAAAAAATTTCTCTCATTCAACTTATGTGTGTATCTTCTTCGTGATGCCAATAAACCGTTTTTAATCAGCCTAGTTTTTAATCAGCATAGCCAAGTTGACAACTTCCCTCCAATGTGATATATCGAAATGGGGAAGTAAATACTTTATGAATAGGCGCGATATGTGTTTTTTGCAATTCTTCTGATCGGGCTAACTGCATATAGAAGTTATTCGGAAAACTAATAGGGGCTACCAAGTGACGTGTGCGTTTACGGAATTGATCAGTTGTATATGTTCTATGGGGTTCATTTTTCCATACTTGCAGATTTGAATTACAGAGTACGATTAGAGCACCGATTAAGCCCTTGAGGGTGACCAGACGGAGCTTGCTTGTGTTATTTGTCAGTTGAAACCACTTTGGGGATAAAAAGACAAATGCCTACAGGCACAGATAAATGTGCTTGCAAGCACCTTGCCGGTCGCAAAATTTTAATCGTCTATGAAGATAACAAGAGCAAAAAAAGAAAAAAAAAATTGGGGAGTTTATGAGATGTGCGTCGACCGGTTGTGATTTGTCGATTCGTTGAAGTTGAGCTCTTTTAAAATACGATTGAGCCGGTTCTCTTCTATGCAGGCGTTGTTGATCCAGTGAAACTAGAAACGGAGAGCAAAATACGATGCCGTTTAGGGCAAGTCGTTGAATGTGATACAAACATTTTAAATTTTTATTTCTGCTTTGAAGTGATGGAATCTAAATTGAAGTCAATTTGTTTGTTTAACGCCAGCGAGCATATATATCGACTAATATTTATGCAGGCACTTGCACGTCAATTGCTGCAGTTCATAGTTAAACCGTAGTGATCACCACATTCTCAAATTGCAAATCCTCAGGTTTATTTGCTTTGATGAAAATATGGGGCATTACTGAATATTATATGCAATTTGGCCACTCTATCGCTGCCACAATAATTAAGTAAAAAAATTTTTTTTTAATTGAAATGCGTCAAAAGTAAAATAACACAAAAATTTGCATAATTTCTGCCCGATAGGCATTTGTTATAGAGAGCTATTCTATAAGTTCATTTTAAAATTTATTTATGCCCTAAGTGGCTTACTGACTCGAAATGTCTGATAGAAGTACTCGTAAGGTGGTGCGATTAAACGAGAAGGATATCGTTGCTGAGTGGAGAGTCGTACGTAAACTAGGAGAGGGTGGATGTGGTGTTGTTTTTGAAGTGTGTTCTTTGGTGAGTTGACATTTTCGATGAGAGAGTACATTTGAAAGTTGCGCTTAAATGAGGCACAATACATACATTCGATATAAGGCCCTTAGTGTATTTAGTATTGCAGATATATAATGATCACAATAGTGATAAGAGATTATCATATCAATGCGCTTCATAAATTTCATTCTTTTTTTTTCATTGATTAGTGATTTTAAAATGTAAAAATGATTGCGAAATGAGGACATTTCTATTGATAGAAGTGAGTTCGGATGCGAAATATAATGAAAGTTGGAAATAGATTCTATAGAGGAACTATGAAAAATTAATGCAATAACTTTTGGTGAAATCATGTTTTTTTGGTTACTAAATGAAAGAAACTAACAGTTCTATTGTGCCGATGCAAATATCGCAACCATATTCCTATTTGCGTTCTGATGATAATCCTATTCTCAAGCGATGAAATGTTACTATACGGTAATCGCATTGTGAATACTTGATGTCGCTTTAAAATGCAATAGCCTATCTTTTAGAGAAAACATCCAATATTTAGTTTACAATTAATCGTTCATTAATATTCTAGCTAAGAAGAGAATTAAGAAAAATAATCACTAAAATGAACAATAGATATCATAGATAAGAAGATTTTTATTCATTAGAACATTTCAATATTATTTTATTGTATGGAATAATTGAAATTTAAAAATGCAAAATGAATCGCAATGATGTTAAAAGATGTGATACATTTAGTGCAAGAATATATGATTAAGATACATCGAGTTAATTCTTTACTCTTTATGTCTATGTAATAATTTCAGTCTTAATAATGGTGGATTTCAAATTGTATTATAATAATATGAGTGTTCAATTCGATACAAACTCAAACATAAATATTTTAATAATGCATATGCTTTTTTTTGTTGCTGTAAACGTGATATTTGTCTAGAAATTACTATTTTATGTTGATGAGGCAGTTACATGAAAATAACCAATCGTGGATTAGGCCAATGATTGGGACATTTAAAATCCCAGTTAGGAGGCTATTGCTAAGATATCATTTTAGAACAAAAAAGGAATTGATTTAATTTTTTTTTTTAAAGTTACTAGCAGAAGACACGAAAGGAGTGGTTACAACCTCCTATCTTATCAGTAAATGAATGAGAATTGAGTTACACTAGGAATCGCGCCAATGAACGGGTTCAAATTTTTCCCATATAAAGTTCGAGTGGAATTCACTGCCGACTAGGCTAAGATGTCTTCACTAGGAGGTAGAACTAATAGTCTGATGTTGTGGATTCATTAAGGTGAACGTAAGTTAAGGGATTGCCTGGATCGATTTGGCCATCGGGAAGATTCGCAATGAAAGTAGAGTCACGTTATATTGATCGAGATGAACAATTGTTGCTTGCCGAAGCGACAGTTTTAAAGCGAATGCGCAATTCCAAGCATGGACCGAACTTGATTACAGCTGGTTACTTTCTTTTTTTTTTCAAACTACCTTTATCAATGCAGCTCTATAAAGTTTTTTTTTCTTATTATTATTAATTACAAGTATTTCAAATGATAAGTTTTTGAATAAGTATTATTATTAATACTTATTCATATTCAGTATTTATGTCAAGATTTTCTGAAAAATCTGTATGCGAAAAGATTGATTTCTCGTTTTCACTATTAGTTATTTATCAAAAAATTTTAATGAACAAATTTATTTTTGTATCTTTCAAATATTTCATGTTGCGTTGTTGTATTGCATTGGATCAATGTTTTCTTTACGCCCCATTCGAAGAATATTTTGCATTCGTTTGTAACTTTGCAGCGTTGCAGTCAATATGTGCTAACTAGTTGCGATAAACTGCAAATAATGACCAAATGACCATTTTAATGCACAAAAATAAATTCGGAAATAAAATTGTTATCAATTTTAGGACGAACCGCTTCGTTTAACTTTTTACTAATGGAACTACTAGGAAGATCACTAAATGATCTACATAAAAGCACACCAACTAGACGTTTTCCAATCTGCACCGTTCTAAAAATTGCTCTCCAAGCTTTATCTGTAAGTTTATTATTTTTGACCGCTTCGAGTATTAGAATAGCATGAAAAGAGTATATTTTTAACAGCAAAGAAATGAGGAATTAGACAATCGATTTTTTCGAGTCAAAAGCAACGGATGTTTTGGTCGATGACCGATGTTGTACTTTTATCGGTTTTAATGCCTTCTGGCTTAAGCCGAACAAATCATTTTTCGATTGTTTTTGATGAAAGCATTTAGCTTTCTATGTTTGAAGGTGTTTAATCGTGATGATTGAGGATAGCACTTCATATTGCTATCACATAAAAGGTAATTGCTCTAGCATGAATTGCTTAAGATCGCCTATCAGTCATAACGCTATCACACATCGACCACCACAGTTTAATGCAAAATACTGCTCGATCGCCGTTTTTGTTTTTATTATAAATTTTTCTCTTGTTGCTAATTTTAATTTTAGTACGATCATTGCTAATTTTTTTTTTTTTTTTTTTTTTTTGCAAAGGAGATAAACGCAATCCGTTTAAGGCGCTTCGAGAGCTACATGGAATATTTTTTGTGCATCGTGATGTGAAGCCTGGAAACTTTGCCATTGGTCTACGAGAAACCGCTCGTATATATATTTTCGATTTTGGCCTCTCGAGGCAATTCGTTACGTTCGATAAAAAGAAACAGAGAATTTGTCTACGCCAGCCAAGAGTGAGAGCTCCTTTTCGAGGAACGGTCGCCTACTGCAGCCTTAACGTTCATCGACATAAGGAACAAGGTCGCCATGATGATTTACTGTAAGTTTCTTTTCCACATTTTTCATAAAACATGCGTCTTTTTGGATGTACACACGCACTACACCACACACACTCATACACATGCAGAAAACATAAACATTCTCACGTAGCACACACACGCACAGCCACACATACATACACACTTATACTTACAAACGTAGATATATGCACATGCTTACGCACATGCGCAGTTACACACGCGTAGACACACGTACGCAGACGTGCACATATATACATATGCGGACATACGCAAGCACACGCGTGCGCAAACGCTCACACATTTTGATACGCTCGAACCCGCATACGCGTTCGTATGTGCATGCGCATGTACGCAGAGACGAGGAGATACAGGAACATATGCACATGTGCAGTCATAAACATAAACAAGCCCGCATAGACACGCTCGCATACCCACGCTACGCGAGCAGACACAAAACACGTACGCAAACAGACATGTGTATAATCACGTGCGCATATATACCTAGGCGTGCACACATGCATGTACACTTATACACACACACATCCATACAGTCGTATAGAGCCGTGCACACGCACGTACATAAATACGCTCATTTATGCACGCGTGTATGCGCACGTTTGATGTTGGCACAATAGATATTATGGAATTAAAAAAAAAAAACTATAGGTATATTTGAATACGCATTTCGCAGGCGAATTCGAATATTTAGATTTCATAGTAAAATGCTAATAAGCAATGCTTTATTTGAATGAACTAATCATTTGAGATGATTTCCTCAGGTCGATGATGTACATGCTAGTGGAGTTTATATCGGGATCGCTACCATGGAAAGGATTCCATCGTAAAGAAACGGCTGCCATTAAAGAGACAATAAGTCAACAACGACTTCTTCAGGTATTCCATTCAATGTTGCAACGTTAAGTTGGATAATATTCATATTCAATGCACAATCTCATTTAAAATATTTCATAGATATGACGAAAAGAGAACGTTTCGATTGTCTCATCAAATTTGTCATTTATGCAAACTAATCATTGCAAGTTGACTGCAAATCGATGCCACTGATCTATTTTCCATTTCATTATTGAAACTATGGGCCTCTATATGTATTTGCTAGCTTTTAATTCCATTTCGTTAGTAATTGAAAGCCGAAATTCTAATGTCCCGAAATGGAATCTAACTTCGGTGTTATGATGGAAAAGCGTTCTGCGTAAAATCGTATAAATTGAGAGAACATTAAAATATGGATGAATGAAAGGGTCGTTCTACAGTAGAGCTCACATGAGATTATACATTCCTAAGCATGATCAGAAAATCAATACAACACTATTTTTGCGCGCACGTATTGCAGTGTCTATGTACGCGTATGCGGTAATTTCTCTATGTGTTGTTTTGAACAAGACATATTTTCATTTCCCGTAAAAAGTATGGAGGAAACGTTGTAATGGGGTTTATAGAAGACCCTCAGCCATATGAGTGCTTCAGGGGTGTCCAAAACAATTTGCTGATATCTTTGAGCATCTCTCAATATTGGAATATCGAAATCGACCAAACTATGATTTTATTGAGGCACTTTTCCTCTCAGCGATGCAAAAACGTTGCATCAATAAAGATTCACCAATTGAATGGAATAAAGATCAAGTTGGAGAGAATATTCCAATCAAAGAAAAGAGTGAAACCAATGCAATTGCTGATCATGATCATACGATTGTTGAAGATCCCACTAATCCACGACATCTTAATGAACAACCATGTGCATAAGAGGATTTCTATAATCTTAACGAATATATGATGGAATTAAACGATAATCTCTTTGGAAATATTACATATCTATTTGTATTTCTTTTAAGAAAATTTTATCACATATTTAAATATCTTAGAAAGGAATCATTTAATCACATTTTAAGTTAAATAAATATATACCGTATTCTTTTATTAACACATACTCGAAGTTGGCATTCAAAACTATAGCGAAAGAGTGAAAAATTCTTACGATGAACTTTTTTCTGGATATTTCGTTGTTCTCTTCATTCGTATTCTTATAGTGGCGTTATAGTGTTATACTTTAAGAGAGGCTTTATTTTTGCAATATTTTTTTGTAACACGAAAGAATTTTTACATATTAGTGCAATAGACTAGAACGATAATGTTGCACTTATTGTGCAGTGTAGCAATGTAATTATATATTAATGTTTGAAACTATGTATTGATGGATTTTTTTAAAATTTCAATACGCATTATTCATCTTAGACACATTTTTGCATATTCAATAACAACTAGACAGAAGCTTTAATAATAAATATTTGAGGATCATTTGGTTTTGTGATTCATATAGAAGAATTGTTTCTTTATAAATGACTGCTATGACGTACTTCATGCATTCGTGATCGGATTTCTTCTTACTGATGATTAATTTACTAATTTGAATTGTTTGTTTTACTAAATATCTATTGCGTTTCGTAGATAAACTTGATTAGAAGCGTACTGATAATGCTTACTGATTAACCAATGAATGAATTCATGTGAAAAATGGATAAAAAATGTGTCCTTAAAGAAATATTCGTTGTACGAAATAATTTGTTTGCAAATGATTTTCATTATAAAATATTTGCATTCTTTTTACGCACATCAATATCAGCTAGAATTTACCTAACTATTTGAATAGCACATCGAACGCTGCATATAAATTCAAATTCCATTTGTTATGTTCAAATATTGATTGTTGCTACCAACCGATTGCTGACAGATGAGAAAAATTGCGAAGCCAACGACAGTAAAAAGGATCTGATTTGAACATTTCCTTCAGCCACAAGGGAACATTTCATCATCATGCATTTTTATTTCGAACAACCATCTCGAGCATCAATATTCATATATCTTGTACTTGGTATTCGAGCTAAACGATCGCATAGCCGCTTGCAAAATTTGAGTTTTGAATTGAAGTTGGGATTGATTACGTTGATGATCTGCTTTTAGCTTAACATAAGACTTTGTGCTGCAGTTGAATAAATGCACATCATGGACAAATTGGAATTTGAGCTTAGCATGCTCCGAATACAATTCGAGTAATTGTCCTCTAATATCCTTAATTCTGAAATTACCATATTTGTAAATTATAAGATAAACATAAAGCGGAAAAAGAGGTTTTTTTTTAGAAGGATTTAATTGAAATTTATTAAGAGTCCAATAAAAGATGAACTTTATAAGTTGATTAGTCATGAATCATTTGATGTTTGAATATAACAATTTAGATGTGACGAGTAAAAATACGTGTTGCATTTATGCGTTATGCGATCTACTTTGTAGCAGCGATATCTGCCCATAAGCAATTTGCGTTCCCATTGCATAAAACACTTGCGCATTCAGTTTTTATTCACTTTCAACGATGTGCACATCTGGGGACGCAACCATCAGCTATTTTTATCTCTATTCGCTGCCACCACTACGTTTGCATCTTTTCGTTTCACGAGTAATTCTTTTTTTTCGGTGTAATTAACCCTAATTAGCCAATATTTGTACTAGCAAAATTTTGAACGCACATTCAAATTCAACTCAATTTGAGTGGTTTCAATAAGTAGAAAAAATACAGAAAAATATTAGATTGCGTTTGCATTGTTATGTGTTTTTTGCGAATTTTTGTATAAATACTTGGTCGATTTGTCCCCACGTTCGGTACAATTTTTTCTTTCTTCCATTCCGTTCATTGCGCTCGCTGTTGGATCTCAAGAACCGCTGAGGAATTAACTCTAGCGATTCATGAAATATTGTAAACAAGCATCTTTGGTTTAATTACTTAAGATTGAGGAATAGGCTAATGATAGCTTGTTGCCTAATGAGCTTAAATCTTGCCTAAAATGAATAACATTTTATGAAAACATATGTACGTTTAATCAACATTTTTGATTGTTGATCGAGTAATCTTTGCCTAATTATTTGTAGCTTAATGCAACAAGCATAGCTTCCCATGGTAAATCTTTAAGTCATTGTTTCTTTAGTTTTTTTTTCAAATGTAGTTAGTGAAAATTTTTATGTCATCGATCTTTCCATAAAGGCGAGAGGAAATTTAAGAAATAATGCGATTTGGGATTGATCATGTATAGTCTCCAATTTGGGATGTTGAGGAGATAAATTGCGGTTTCTTTTTTTCTATCTCTGAATTGGAGAATGTGCAGAGGGAATGTGGGATTCAGAGGGAATGTGGGATCAAGTGGAATAGATCCTAAACATATCTATCATTTGCATTGTTGCATAGACTATCAACATTATGCGCATGATACATTTTAGTGCGATTTGCTAGTGCTGAATCGCTGAAAGGATATAGTGGTTGTTTTGTTGAGTTGCAAATGGCAGAATAACTAAATATTTGGTTTTCAATACTCAAAAGATGATTCGGTGATTTTATTTAGTACCTTCATGGGTGATAGGTAATTGATAGAGGTTACGGCTTGAAATTAGTGGAGCAAGTCGGCTCAGTGCAATCTTGCGTTATGATGGAGCTGGAGCAAGCAAATTTAAGCAATCCTATGTTATAATGGAGCCAGCAAATTTAAGCCAATTCTGTGTTATGATAAAACAAGCAAATTTAATCCAATTCTGTGTTATGATAAAACAAGCAAATTTAATCCAATTCTGTGTTATGATAAAACAAGCAAATTTAATCCAATTCTGTGTTATGATAAAACAAGCAAATTTAATCCAATTCTGTGTTATGATAAAACAAGCAAATTTAATCCAATTCTGTGTTATGATGAAACAAACAAATTTAATCCAATCCTGTTACGATGGAACAAGTGAGTTCGGAGCAAATGAGACCAATTTCCACTTATATCGGTTTCTATGTTAAAAGACCATTTGCATATTCAGTTCTATTTGTTGGGTCGTGAGATGCATTTTAACATTTGCTAAAGAGTTGCCGATTGATCGATTAAATTTCTGTTACCTATGCGGACTAATTTTTTGAGGAATTTGACTTCCGAATTGCAGCACATCACAGTATATGAATATATGTGCACATGTGTGCGTGTCTACATGTATGTGTGAGCGTGTATGTGTTTGTGCGTGTCTCGGTGGTAGTATGTGTACATGTGTGCGTGCGCGCATCCGCTAATTAATCCCACTTCATAGAAACCATGGTAACGAGTTTTAGTGAAACTAGCCTATCTATACCTCTAAGTCCACATCTACTAAACCTAGTTGCAATAATTTCCGCTTGATCTATGGACCTCTAATGGAATTATAAAAGTGCAAATCAAATTTCGATCTATAATCACGAATTTTCACTCATAAATATGCGCAATTGCTCGATTTCATTCAACATCGATGTAATACGTTGAACAACGAAAACGCGTATTATAAAGGCATTTCTAGCATGCTTCCCGACTTCCGGCTGTGGTCAGCATTTTTGAATTGTGCTGTTTTTATGACCATTTTTGCCGCAAGGTTGTGTCAATATACGTTGATGGTGCTAACTGTTATCGGCGATATTCGATTTTCTGCTCTAAGAACGATTTTAACGGTTTTCATATTTGAGATCATAATAACACGACGGATACAAATTGCTCCAAGTGCAAATGTTTTATTTTTGTTTATAAAGTAAAGTAAATATTGTTGTCAAGCGGGTTTATTTTGATACAGCGACATTTTCTGCCTATATGATATAAAAAAAAAGATAAATAATCTTAGCTTATACTTTTATACTTCATATATAACAAAATATCATCACCAAATATCCGTAGGCATGAAAGCATCTCGATATAAGTCGTGTGATGAGTATATCAATGCATCAACGTCGCAAGAAAATTTCATCACAGCATCGAGAAAAGCTCTCAGAGACATATTTACTAAATTTTATTAGCGGACTGCTCGTCAAATGAAGTGAATTTGCAAGTTCTATTACACCAACGAGTATATCGCTAAGATAGAGCTTTAGCGAATTAAGAGCCATATGTATTCCTATATTATCAGTGGTTGAACATGTAATTCAACTATAGCTGAAGTGGATTACCCCCATTGACGTTTATGGAATATAAGTTTTACAAGAACGGATAAACGATTAGCACTCGTCGTGATAGCATTTATTCGACAATTTTCTTGAATATCCTCTTATTTGCGGTATTATCGGTGATTTCCATGCTAGAGAGATGCATCAATTCAGTTGAGTGTGAACGAAAATGCATTCAACTCTTGTAGTGTTGGCATTATCAGTTGTACTTGAGAACGTCATCGATTTATAATTCCATTAAGGATTTGTTGATTTGATGAGTTGGATCCACTGCAAATGACATGTGATGTATGCGAATCAAATATTTATAGCTCAACAGCTATCACGCTTACGCCATATTATTTCACATCGTTCCTTATGCCATCACTCAGAATGAGTGAAAATCGGCATGGGTAGGGTAACTGCTTGCGGTGATCGACTGCCTAAATTGAAATGATGAAGATCCATCAAGGGAGGATTCCATTTTTTAGACACTCATATTAAGTTTTAATTGTTACGATGCAACTTTGAAATGAATATATATATATATATATATATATATATATATATATATATATATATATCTATATATAATGTATAAAAGAGGAATTTTATCAGTGAAGTGTTAAAGAGGTGTGTTAAGTTCAAGACTAACTACAATTTTCGCAATCTAATTCGAATCTCTGTCTAAAGTAAACCAGCCATAGATTAAGCCAGCAGCTGTAGTATAGGCGATATTCAATGTAATCTGTTAAATGCATTATCGGGTTTTGCTTTCTCAGCAATGTGAATACTTTTATTCCATGTGTTATTGTTCAACACTTCGATTATGTGGTAACTTTCAGATGTTGTTATGCTTCTATATAAGAATGGTTAGGTTTATTATAGGAGTTAACTGCGGTGATATGTTCATATGCACAAGCGCACACTAGATTACCATACATAGGGTCCTACGATTGCCTTTTTATTGCCAACATGAAGCCCTCTGGGAAATTTAGGAAAATTGCACAAAACTTATGAGATATCAATTGTTGTCATTTAACTGGTTATATGAACAGTAGCAAGAAAAGGATTGCTTCAACTTTTTGATGTTAACAGTAATCAGTTTTGCTTGCTAATTTACTGAAGTGTATAATGAATGTTCTCTCAGGTGATGATAATTGATATTCCCTTATTTGAAGAGCATTCCTGCGTCAAAACTTGAAGTTATAGGCATCAATATTTTCGTATCTTTATTAAGTTATATTTGTTTTATGAAATAAGGGATGTTATAGTGAAATTGAAGACTATATTAAAGTTGAAAGGTGACTGCAAGAAATATTTGGTGGAATGGTATTCGCTTCTCCGTTCTTCCATCTCTCTTTGAAAAAGTTATGAAAATAAATAATAAATAAAATGCTTAAAACGCCTACTTTCAGAATCACTGTGGAAAACTTTTTCTTAAAAATTTCGTTGGAATTTTTTTAGAAAATTTTAGAAATTCAATGTAGCAAAGAAATTTTTTTTCCAGCAAACAGTGCATGCTAAATAAATATTTATGCTGTTGTTCTAAACGAGAGTGGTGAGAGAATTTTGTATGGTTGGGGGGTTGCTCGTTGATGGGAGGGGAACACTCATTGAGGATAATTAGGCGTTCTATTGGCTGCAACGCAGCTATCGAGTTGCCAATGTGGTGCATTAAGGTCTAGATGCTGAGTGGCAGCCATTGGTGCCACATAGCCGCTCTCGACTTTCATGCCCTTCAGTATATATTCACATTCGGTTTATCTTGCATTTCTTTTTACTTTTTTTTTGCAGGAAAGTATATTGTTAAATGAAACTATTGCAGCGGGTATATCTACTTGTAGGTTTCGACAATCAAATAACTAACTATAGAGAACTTTATCGAAAGTAATCTTAAAGTTAAGCTAAAACTTAATAGAAATGTGCTTATTTCGTTGATGAGTGCTAGCATAATTTCTGAACAACTTTATTAGAATCTACAATAATTTTTTTCTTGAAATTCAAAATGGATTTTTTGAGAATTTTTTTTAAAGGAAAATTGAGAGAAAAAAACACCCAAAATTTTGGGATTTTTAGCATCTTTAACATACGATTCCTATAAATTCTACCTAAATCTGATTCTACAAAGCTCATTGAAAATTGAGAGGAAATGCATGGGTGTCTATTTATTAATGGAATTCATATTTCGGGCAAATTTGCAAGTAATCGTTTTCATTAATAAAATATTATTTAAATGGTGCCATTTAATATCA
This sequence comes from Baylisascaris procyonis, assembly GCA_037389465.1. Classification (NCBI taxonomy): domain Eukaryota; kingdom Metazoa; phylum Nematoda; class Chromadorea; order Rhabditida; family Ascarididae; genus Baylisascaris; species Baylisascaris procyonis. The sequence goes on from JAZARR010000250.1 coordinate 2,477,238, forward strand.
CCTTATTATGTGAATTTTTCAAATGTTGTATATATGTTGCTCTAAAATATTTATGGGAAAGTTATTCTAATCGTTCGATTTTAAATGACTAAATTTGGCTTTATTGAATTATATAACTGAGTTACTGAATTAAATAAGCGAACCTAACTGTTTATTCAGCTTAAACGGAAGAAACTTAACTGTATTTAGATTATTTTCAATTACACTATATTCGAATTGTCTATTCGAGTGTTATTACTATTTTCGATAGCATTTAAGAAAATGGGAGTATTTTCAATATTCTCTATTCATTGGGATTTCCTCTCTTGAAAAACGATGTTTACTAGCTGAAAAAGTGCCGTTTAAAAATTTAATTCAGTTAAATGCTTTGAAGTGTTCTTTGCTTCATAAAAACATTTGCTGCTTGCAGAGCTCCAACATAATGAAGTGCTCTTTAGAGCGCCGAAGTTATATTACTTCAATGCATACGCTTCCTTAATAAATTCAAACTTTTTAAAATTAAATTCGTAAAACTACGTTATGTAAAATTAGCGTCTTATCTGAGCGCATAGATCTATAATTGTTACGTATGAATATAAGTCTATCTGATCATAAATTTCAACATTAGGGTCACTACAGTTGCAAGGATGAAATTGATAGGTGTAGTGAATATTACAGGATTATATTTTCTATATCCTATTTTTCGATTGGTTCTGCGGAACTCTCTTGTGTCAAATTTCTAAAAATCTCTCTAACATTGATATATGAAATTCAAAATGAAATTATAAACGATTTTAATAATGTTAGAAAAAGGTTTTTTATTTTACATCAGTTGGTGCACTAAAAAAAAGAGACTCTTTTATTAGAGATTTTTTAATGAGCATCTTAATGCTGTGAAATATACGAGCAATAATTTTACATATTTAATTTTATATTGCTCATTTATAAGATTAATTGATCAAATGAATGGGATGTAAATTACCTATTATGCTAATTGCTTTGGCTTTGTTTAGACATCATCCGTACTTAAGTCTTATTTCGCCAGCACATTTTTTTACAAATATACTGACATTTTAGGACATTTTAAGATACAAATTCTAGTCTAGTGAGAAGAGGCTCGTCAATATTCGGCGATATTTGCAGCGAATGTGATACATGCCGACGATACTAGGCTATTAAGGCATTTATTGGGTCGGGGGGGGGGGGGCGCAAAACAATTTATCGTACGAGCTCTTCATCAACAATGCATCGACCGAGTTGACGCACACAGCTTATTCGATGAAGACATTTTAACTTTCATAGCATTCCATTAGAAACATCCCAATAGAGTTTTTTGGACGATTCTGTTGATAGAAAATAGATTTGAAGTGAATGACTTTAGTGATTTAATTTCTATCGCTCTTTAATTGAGTTCTTTTATAAGCATTACGCTCATAAATAATTTTTATTGAAGATTATCACAAGTTGGAATTTATATTTGAAAATTTTTTCGATTGTTTCTATTTGGATTTAATTTTTAGCATTTTTCGAAAGGGATGTTGTACGAACTCGTGAATTGCTTTATTGCTATCGTATTTTTGTTCATTTAATTTCTATAGGTAATTAATTACAGCAGTAAAAGTAGTTCGAAAGGATTACGATTTTTTTAGGTCGTTTTGTTTGCTTCTTGATGATGAGCGATTATGCGCACTCATATTTTATTCGCAAGTCGCTTTCATGCTAAAGGAAATTATCGCTCATCCATATGACATTAGCACTTATGAACAGCATATATATATATATATATATATATATATATATATATATATATATATATATATATATATATATATATATATATATATAGCACATTGCTCATTAACGGCCTGCCTATCACCACTTCAAAGTCAAGCAGATACTGAGAATGGTACTGCCAGTTTATTTCCCGGCAGGATTAGAGTGTTGCAAAATCTCGATTTATCGATCTTGAGCAGTGTTGTTATTTTAATTGTTAGAAGAGTGATTGGTAAAGACGAAGGGAGGAGGGTGGGAGTGGAGGGGAGGGGGGGGGGGAAGGGTACACTTCCATACAATTGAAGAGACATGTGTGATGGATGAGAAAGAAATGAACTTTAATTCTCATGAGGTCTTATGAGGGGAAAATGATATAGAATGAATTGATTTTGCTCATCTCCTTATAAATCATTCTTTTATCTTGTCTTATTAGTAGACTTTGCATATTTGCTGATTTTTCTAAATAGAACGAATCATTTCAATTGAATTTCAAGTGATACACTTTGATAAGATGCTTTTGAATAAGATTTTTTATTCTACTGCATCGTCGGATTTTCAGAATTTTCTTAGAAGAGGAGGAGAGGGATTATTAGCTAATGTGTATTCACCTTCAAACAAGATACTGCAGTAACCCCAACTTTATAGGATATAAATTCCATTCAGAGATTATAATCTGCGCCTCGAACATAATTGTTGTATTCAAACATATTGTGGGCATTCCTTTGCTATGGAATAATTGTGGGCGTTATCTTATCGCTGAGGGTAAATAATTCACTAGTCAAGAGATTCATTTGTGATCTTAGTTTTATTGTCTGTGGATGAATGGCCTATTGTGATTCAACTTTTCTAGACGCAATAGGAAGGGGAAAAATTCTGCTAGTTGGACAATTGCATATTTACATTCTTTGTGAAAATTTTGGAAGTTTCCGGGAATGTTTAAATCAGTAAAAATTCTTTTCTTAATTTTATCATTCCATAATTTTATATATACAAAAAAATATTGACGTAATTTTATTAACCTCCTTTGTAAAACTCTTTTGTTGAAGAATTTTCCTCTTTTTATGCATTCTTGGCGAAGAATTTTGGCCAACTTTGATCAATTTATGATTCTACTTTTCCTTCAATACTGAAACCATTGCCGTATTTTTTCCAACTATCTCTCTTTTCTTTATTAATGCCAATGACCTGTTTTCCAAATACCTTTCATATTTAGATTTTAAATTGAAATTTAATTTATTGCAAGTGATGCAGTAAAATCTAGCAATAAAAAAATGGTACTTTCAAATGTTCTTCACGTTGTCAAAAATCGATAATGTTAGAATGTTGACGATCGAGTCGAAACATTTCCTTTAATTCGTCTTAAAAATGCATTTTTTATGTAATCTTTATTGTTGTTTATTTCAACAATATTGACTTTGATTTCTTCGACGTCTTATTTATGCACCATGTTGTATGTTTATCTATACAAAATTTCAGCTCATAAAATACGAGAGTTTCACTATGAAATTTACTTTGTCTTGAAATGTATGCAAATATAAAGTGAACGATAAGATGGTATCGCATCTTCGATTTCTTTGCAATTTTTTAATCTTTCTTTGTAAGCTATTACTGACAAACGTGAAATGAAATTCAAAATTTGGCTTATCCCCAATCAAATGCGTCTCAAAAGAACCCTTTTTTTGAAGATTTGCCCACTTCTTAGTCTGACAATAATGAAGCATATTTTAGATTCTATATTAACTATGACAAACGAATGGAGCAGTTTGCTAAGCCGCAAAAGCGCATATCGTGCTAATTTTTTTGATGCGCTTTCTCTGTGTTTTTCGTTATGAATCGTTAATAGGGAATCATAGTTTCTAATAAGAGACATATATATGAAATAAATGAAGATCAGTTAATGCTAAATATTGATTAAGAGAAAACAGAATATAGACGAGCAGTTTTTTCTTCGCAATGAATAAGTAATTAGCCATATGAGTTCGAGGGAGTGATTAGCGATTTGCATTCAAGAGGATTCACATAGCATTTTTAAATCTCTAGAAAACAACGCTTTCAACGATTGTCTATCGATACGTTTATAGATAAAACATTCGAAAAAGGTGGAAGATTACGAGAAAGGATTGTTTGCAATTTGCAATTCCCTCATTTGCAATTTCACGCAACAATGCTTAGAATGCAATCTGCGTTCGGTGAATTTACACACTTTATTTATCTCCGCTATGTTATCGCATCGTTGTCTTCCATTGATGATATGAAAACGTTTTCGGTAAATGAAATATATTTTCATTTATTTATTTCTATTTGAAAATCCCATAATTACTTTACCTTCAACAATTTGGTCTTCACCAATAATAATATTTGTGAGTTATTTCTATTTCATCTATATTTTAGCTGCATATTTCGTTTTCTAGGGTTGATAATTGCAACCATTTTCCGAACAATCGATGAAACATTGGCATGCGCTACCTCGATCGAAGATTGTTGAAAGAGGGAGGGGAAGAGAATCCACCAAGGGGTCGTTCTATTCGAGACTATGCGGTAGGGTCTGTAACATATTCGTTTTTAGTATTCCAAGTGATTAGCACATTTAATCTTCTTGAGTTCAACTAATACGGAGCGTGTTATCTGCAGCGATCATGAGAGAGTTTTCGTTAAGCATCAAAGATTTGCCTCTGAAATGCAATTTTCTGGCACTAATCATTTTCGCTTATTCAAATTTCATCACTAAAGCAATGAATATGAGTCCCACTTGATGCGTCTAAGTATGTGCTATCCAATTCGAATGCGTATTCCTTCTCATCAAAAAGGGATATTAAATTTGGCATTATTACGGTAGGTGAATGACAATTACGGTATTGCTTTTAAATTTCCTTAGGGATTCACTTCAAGACAATGTCATCTGAGGATTGATTATCTTAAAGTATCACTAACAAAAGAAGAGACGTTAGGAATCGCTGAATGACTCTTTTGAATTTTTTTTTTTATTGGATTACTTCAAAGTTTTGTTGAGGAAAACTTCAGGCTTATTTAATTCTGTGTCACTTGCTATGAGCTTTTTTTGTAAATTTTCTGTGCAAAAGCGAATTGTAGCTACATCACGCCTGTGCTAACGTATTTATGGTTGTCTGCTTACATGTATTTGTGTTTGTCTATGCAACAATTTCGATCGCAAATGTGGAATCACTGCAGCTAAAGATGCAAAATTTGATTAGTACACACCATTGGTTGACTTTTAGTGTTGTATTTTAAATTCGTCCAACATTTTCGAAAAAGTTGTTAGCGTTCAACGATGGAATTTGCATGAATTTAACATCCGCCGATTTCTAATTTTGCGCCGATAGAGTTATTGCCTACACCATTTTTTTTAAATAATCTATAACTTATACCGTATTTATTTTCTATAAATTACGCGTAATAACATATATAATTTATCTATAATAACATAAGTTATTTTTCATCTGTATGTAACGAAAAATATATAGATCAAATGAGTGGGATGCAAAAATGCATATCATGCTAGTTGCTGCTGAATTCTTTTTGCATATATTTCTCTCCAAAAATAAAAAAAAAGATGAAATAAAAAAGGAATCAATCATTCCCCATCATTTGAGGACCGGAAATGTTTTTTTGCTGCATTCGAAATTTTTCGTTACTTCGTAGCATAGCGTTTTTCGATGCGTTTAACGTAATGCCTTCTAATCTGCGAAAATTCCAAATGGGTCAAATTTCTTTAATCAATAAAAAATCACTGTTTATTGATTTGGTATCATTTTGCAATGAGGTTTATATCTCAAAAATGCGAGAAACGCGAGTTTTCCTTTATAGAACAGCAAGTAGTTGATGTATTTGACCTTATCGTTCGAATTAATCTCGTTAGTTAAAGTGATCTCATAACTTGAATCTTTCATACTCATCTTCCGGATGATTTTCTCCATCTGTTTTAACGAAGTTATTGGATTTAATTTTCTATGTTTCGATAATAACTAATGGATTTAATTTAATTAATTAAAAAATTCATTTAATGCATGAATCAATGCTGATTACGATGAATGCACACAAGAAATTCGCAACATTTTCGCATGCGAAAATCAATGCGAAACGCATTGTTAGATGATGTGTGCAGCGCAACTAAATGAAGCGTATATTGGTGAAGGAAGCTTTGAGTTGCGACTATCCTCAAAGGAACGACGTTTCGTTGTCAGCTTACCTAATCGATCAACTTTCTAATGGAAAAACGTATGTCGACGGCTTAATGTTTCTAATTTCGGATTGCTTTCGTCTTTTTTTTTAAGAATTCTTTTGCAGTGCTTCCTCTATTAATTCATTTTCGATTTGATTTCCAATGTAAATCTCATCTTATTCTTGATGACATCTGATGATAATGTAACATTTTCTATGACTAATCGATAATAATTTATGCATAAAGTAAACAGACATGTTTTAATGCTTTGTTCGTTTATTTCTTTTGTGCAGCGTGCATACACATCGATTAAGCACAAGTCTAGTGCATATGAATGCACTTCTATTAGCTGCCGCTCGCCCCAAAAGAGATGAAAGCTTTTATCGATCGTTGATAAGCAGATTAGATTGTTCTGAGTCCAGGAAGTATATATGTGAAAAAAGCTTTTCAAAAAAGCTGACTGGACTTATTTGAAGATCTATGTCGAAGATAGTTTGCTTTTAATGGCAGTTTTCAGGCATTATATGCCGGATTCGATGGATATCATTGAGATAAAGGTTTTGAGGTGCAGATTTCACTGATTTCCTCGTGTCAGGTTCTTGGGATGGATATGTCAAGTACGGTTTATTCGTTGACTACAGATATCCGCTTTTTTCCTCTCTGTGACATCATGCAAGTGTCTATAGAATGCGGTGTTAATGTTAATTCGCATTGAACGCCATATAGAGTCAACCAATGAACGATGAGACATTAATCCACATTGTTTTAATGTATCAGCTTGAGCGATGCAATAAAACAATGAAATATCGAGCGACAATGAGTCGCGGTGAGCCCGACCAGTGAAACAATAAAAGTTATTGGGTTATATTGTGTAACAGCGAGTCGATGCATGTTCTTAGACGTTAAACAATGTGACGCAGTGAAAAAATTCGGGACCACTGCGTCCCGGTCGCCCATAAAGAATGGCAGCCGATAACTTAGCAAACATAGAAATCACTTCACCGGAAGTGAAAATGCTCCCAACTAAGATCTGTGGATCAATTTTTAACGGCGCATTAAAAAAAAAAAGAAATAAATATCGAACCTTATCATAGTAGTAAATTTGCTTGTGTGAATTAAAAAAACAGCTAAGAAGGAAACGAATTATGACATCTGATGATAAGATTGCGGAAGAAGATTTGTGAAAAACAATCTAACTCTTGTAAAGTGGATTAAATTATCATGCATAAAGATTTATGCAAATACGCTCATTTTTACCGTTTCAATTTTTATTTTTCCCATTCATTTGCACTTATCTTCAGAAAAAAAAAAATCTTTTTCACGTGTTTTAAATTCGTATTGGCAAACATATGAACACATAAATAGCTGCTGCTTAATTCGTTGTTTTTATCGCAATTTCGTGTCTTCATAGCTGTCATAAAAATATGTAAACATCACGAATAGGTATTTGTTTATTTATGCGTGGACTATTTTATTTTGATCATATCTGAAAGCCACGTGACAGCCAATTAACAAAATTGCATTGGTCACCATTTCATGGAGATCTTTGATCTGTTATGTGAATAAATTTTCCCTTATAAAAAGCTATCTTCATATGGCTTTAGCTCAATGTTTCAAATATTTTTTGCTGATTTTTTTTTTATTTGAATGCTTAAAACTATCGAGGAATGGTGAAGAAAATATGAGTTTTTAGTGTTTGGTTCATTTGCAAAGAATAGTTGCCTTATAATGCCTTAAGAGCAATCGGCGAATAATGAAATGAATCGACGCTAAAACAATAGTACTTTCATAGCTAAAACAACGGTTTGACTATTGCCACTATTTTTATGCTCTATTTCCATAGTTTTAGAGCTTTATTTTAGACTAAATGTAAACTTTTTTTAGTGTTACTGCTGTGAATCAATGAGTGAAAATAATAAAGTACTAAAAGAGATATTGCTTGAGCATTTTCATCAACGATATAAGCCGTCTATTGTAATTCCTCAAAAAATTTGTAATTATGATGATTATATATTATATCGTTGGTTAATTCTGTGAGCCGATATTGCGAATAGTTTTGATAACATCCTTAGCAATAACTATCAACAGCTTTTGCTTTAGGCTTTTTATATATTTGTTGTGATAAAATTCTGAAAAAAAAAAAATTAGCCACTAATAAAGCCACCGAGTACTACTATTTCATGAGACGTAGTATTCGCTCGTCTTTCTGTTGCGATTCAATGTACGCTTATGCTATGCTACCGTAATGTTTTGTTGTAGGTAAAATGAGAAGGACGGAAGCGAAGGGTATATCATTTCGTGATCTATTTTGGCTACGAAAAGCAGAGAACGATAGGTGAGTCTTTTTAAAATTCATCTCTTATGAACGTATGAAAACACCTGATAGTAGTCCTTATCCGAAATAATATTAAAGGTGTTGAAAAAGAAAATCAATTTTGTCCTTTAAAAGATCAAATATCTTTTTTTTTTCTAACGGCAATAAAAAATTTTTTTTAATGAAAATCGTGTAGAAATCGAAAAATTCTCATTAGCTACAAATAAGATCAATTAAAATTATGTTTTCGATACGCAATAAACGAAATTAAATCTTCAAAAAATATCGATCGTTATTATCCGTTGATAATTTTATATTTCATTTTTAAAATTGATAATTTGAGAGACATTTCATTTTCTGCAAGAAATCGCATGATTGCATGATAGCAGCAAATTTACTATTTTAATTTAGGCCTAGAATAGATTTCATATAATATACTTTACGTGTGTTTTATTATATATCACTATGGAGATAGATTTATTGTTCATGTTTGCTATTCGATCATTTGGCGCGTTAACTATAAATCGTAAAGTTTAGAATAGAAAGTAAGATTTATATCGATGAAAATTGTTGAAATATTTTCCACATTGCTAAGGCTATATTTTTATAATTTGTTTTCATTTCATTTTTTAGTTCGGAATTTTTCTTCTTTTCTTTTTCGTTCGATTTTTGCATATTTCATTGTTATTCTTAATGATTTGATTCAAATATTTTTCTTCATTTTCATAACGTTTTCTCATGAACGTCGTTCCGATGAAATCCTTTGTGTTTTCGCTCTTTTATTTTGTCCATTTATCCTTTTTCATATATATATATATATATATATATATATATATACATATATATATATATATATATATGCATATATATACCGATGTCACTTGTTCTTTCACCTAATTCTTCTAGTAGAAATCGGAAAAAAAATTGCTGTTGTCAAACTGATTATATCGCCTTCCATTTGGGGAGTACTGATCCTCCGCTTTCTTCTTCTCGACAAATACGCTGCTAGAGGGTGAAGGGGGGGGGGGTGAGGATGCGGAAAGGGGGCATAGTGGCTTTCAAAAAACACTTAGCATCAGCATCAAAAAATGGATCGGGGTAAGGGGGCAATATGGTCAAAAAGAAGGAACAATCGTAGCTGTCACGAAAGCAATTGAATCGGTTACCCTCCCCTGGTTTATTCTAATCAGATATCAAAAATTTGTATGCAAAATTAAGAGAATCACATCCAATATGTCCGTAAAAATCGAGCACTCAAAATGCACTAAAGAGAAATATATGTAAAGTTTGTCGGGATTTTTATTTTGAAGTTCGTTTCAATTGTGCAAAAGAAATATATCAGGAAATATTAGTGAAATATTGTTTTATAACCTATTTTTGGATGGCAGTTTAATAGCACAGAAGGAATCTTCAGTTATATTCAATTCCGCTTCCTTATTCACTCCGGATGGGAGCAGCACGTGATTTGATCTATCTCCACATGGTCATTGGTTAAACCAGGTCATGGCGCGGGCATTAGGACTGCTTTAATCCAAACCACATGCAAAGGCATTTATGATCATCCACCTCAGATGTAGCGATTATACTGAGGCCTAACATATCTAAAGAATGTCTAAAGCAATTGTAATGACCGTTCAGTTGTGTAAAGAAAAATGTGCATTCTGCATCTGAGGGCACATCACAAAAAAATTTTCGTTCATAAAATCGATAGAGTTGTTTTGTAGTGAAGCATTATATTTGAGACACGCATATTTAGCTTGTGCATTTCTGTACAGTATACGTGACGGAGGAATTTATGGACTTGTGGAAAGGCCACTTGCGCCGTTTTGCATCTATGTGAGCATAAAAGCAAATTTCTTGAGCCGATCATTTTTTTAGGCGGGAGTTTGCGCTGAGTTACTTTATTTTCACATTAGTGAATGGCACGGTATTTTCTCGAGTGGGTAGTTCCGCCACGATATTTGTATATGCAAACACCTAATAACAATGAAACATACTGCCCTGGAATACTTTAATAGTTTTCAAGAAATCGAATGTCTTTATTATGAATGCTAAGGTTGAGCAATTGGGAAGCTTGAAAAACGGAAGTATGATGCTTTCATTCTGGGAATTGTTGATTCAAGAAATTCTGCGTACGCGTCAATGCGTGTATTCCGCTTCAACAGTGCTCTTAACGGTAGAGTGGACTGCAAAACGAAATCGAAAACATATTTCAAATGGAATGCTTATTTTATATAAATTGTTTATCGATTTCGACTGAAATTGAGATTTTCCTGTCGTACATTGCGCTTGTCAACAAATTCATAAAGAAAAGAAACTTTTCGTCTGATATAGTCGAAAATGCCAACGCTATCTTTAGATTAAACGAATAATAAAAAGGCAACTTTATTTATATTTTGAGAGAGGTAACGATTAACGCAATATTGAAAGAGATAAACAATTCTAATTAAGTCGAAATCTTCGTTTATTATGAAAAAAGTAATGTAATTACTATTATCAGTAGATGTTAGCACTATGGTGCAGTGTGTAGAGCTTCATTTCCATTTTAATGCAGGTGTTCGCATCTTAACTGCATTGTCCTATTTGTTAGTACTTCATGGTTCAAATATTCATAAAGCAAGTACTACACATGTTTGCACTATTAAGGTCAGCTAACGCATCTACCCGCTTCGTAAATTCATTGTTTAATGCACTACGTACTCCATAGCACAACTGCCCATTTCTTAATTAGTCTATGCGTTCGTGCCATTATATATATATATATATATATATATATATATATATATATATATATACATATATATATATATGTTTGTACTTGTATTTATATTTATATTTATATTTATATTTATATTTATATTTATATTTATATTTATATGAAGACAATGATGATTGACCCATTAAATGCATGTTTATGTGATAAATAATGCAACTACTGAGTTGTGTGTGCCTGAATAGTAGGTCACTCAAAAGTGATTGAGTCATTTGTGTAATGCGTCGTTAACGCGACTTAGACCCTAAATGTGATTTGATTTTCCATGTGAAATGCTAAAGCGTTTTTCTTGAAGTAGTTAGCGAACACAAGGCGATCGCACTAAGCGTCAAAGTGACTTTTGAGATCGTCGTTTGTTCGCCGATTCTTTCAGGTTGCGTTTCAATGTTTCAATGTTTTTTTGTTTTATTTCCCAACAGCTTTTATTTCTTCTAAGATTTCTAGCTGATCATACTTAAACAATTGCCAGTTTTATATATATTAAAAAAAAACTGAACTGCGATGATGAATAATTCATTGAAAAGTGTAGATGCAAAAAGTTATACTACATACACGACCAATAAATGAAGACAACCATCGCAGTCATAGACATGCTGCACTTATCCCTCCAGCAAGTGTTTTTTTTTCTTTTGAAAAGAGGTTGGAGGGGAGGGGGACGAGAGGGAAGAGGAGCAGTGAGTTGCTGCTAGATGCAGTTTACAATATGATGGTTTTCACTGATTATCGATGAGGTAATCACGTCAAAAGTTTGCTTCTTGTTTTGATGGTCCACAAAATTGGTCACTATAAATCACGCTCATTCCCACCATATTTCATCTAAGCAAAACGGCACATTATATGCTTCATTGAGTTTGAGTTGACTCGTGCAGCGAAAGGCAATTTCGATCGTGTCGAGCGTTTACACTAGTTCGTTTAATTCAGTAAAATATCCATTGCTGCCGTCATTTATAGATACAATATTGTTTAAGGCTGATGGATATCGAAATATAGCTTTATTAGTCTAGTATCGTTGTAAATTGAATAAAATTGAATAATTTCAAGCGGAAGAGAAATGATGAGGAAAGGTGACTGCATTTTTGCAGTAATTATTTTCACTCAAACCGTTGATTTCAATCACATTTACACATCGTTGATAATTGAAATGATTGTTAACACTGAAATTAGAATTTAGAAAGGCATTTATATATGTCAAGCTAACGAATGTCATATTTTATTACAACAATGAATTAATTCATATGACGTAATAAGATAAGAAACAGACGGCAATAGCGTAAGTATTCTGTGGAAAATACTAACCCACACCTAATGATGATCATACTGTTTTTCCTCAAATTTTTATTAGTATTTTCGATAATCGTTTATGAGTATAATATTTTGATTTAATATGCATCAACAAAATTAAAGTTTAGATAGATGGTGGATCTAAGCAGAGGGATTAATTTTGATAGAGAAAACCTCAATAATAAGCAACTGCTTTATTAGATCTCATCTTATGATCTATATTTCAAGCTCATAGTCTGTAAGATTATTTAATAATGATATATTATTTATAATAACATCGAAAAAATTTTAATTAATCATCGTCGATTTATTCTACGAGAATTTCCTCAGTGAATTTTTTTGAAGAATATGAAAAATGCCGTACTTGTCAATCATGTTAGTGGAAATACTGGGAATTCAATTAAGACGTTGTTGAGCATAGAGCATTGCCTTAATAATTTGTTGGCTTTATACTAACAAATTTTCAAATGTTGAAATGCTGATGTTGGCATGTTGGAGAGCAAATTGCATTTGCTTTGTGGATTTTTTTTAAAAAATAACATTTTGAAGTCATGCGTTAAGAATATTGCTTCAAATGCGCTCTCGATTCGTCTGTTTAGTTGAGTGAGATTTTCACGGACACTGAGCGATCGAAGTTTCTTGGGTAGTCTTTCTCACATACAGCTTCGATTTATATTCGTTTAATTTGAACCGTTGTCTAATTTAATCCATTTTCATGTAGTAGTTGCAAACTGACACGGGTTAAATCCGGTCTTAGTCCGCTTTCTCTAATGGCTGGAGACCGGAATCGGAACAATATTTGATGCGGTTGCTTTTGAAATAGTTCCGGCAATTGATTCAACAAAAGAATTAGTTAATAAGAAAGCAATATATATAATTACTGCAATCTCATTCGCTATCATTGTTGAGGAAAGTTTCCTAAAGCACTCAGAATCTTTGTGCTGCTTTTATTATGGAAAATATCTCAAAAATTTCTCACTGATCTTGAATTTTTTTCTCACAAGAAATTCATTGAAGCCACAAGTTGTTTTTCTATTCACCGATCGCCTCAAAACACTTCAAAGTCAATTTTCAACCAATCCACTATTTCTTAAATGAATCCCTTGAGAGCAAAGAAACACTTCGATGTTTTATCACGACATATTGTTTAGTTTCTCATTATGAGATCTCGCCCTCGCCTAGTGATCATTTTTAATCGAGCATTAATCTGCACATTTTACCTCTTCGTTCATCACAATTATTCACCGTTATTGCCTTCTTCTAAATGCGTTTGCCAACTCCATCACAATAATTACTTCCTTCATATCGATATATTTCATCTTATTTGAATAGGTTATATCATTACCGTGTCAGCGCCATTCATTCATTCGTTATGTCAATGTCTGAATCTTATCCGGATATATATTATCTCCGGTTTTAAATGATTATTCGCTATTCACTTTTAGTTGGCTAATCTCTTTGTATATTCTTGCAAATTTTCATTTGCAATACGGCTTCATCTTTATATGCGTGTGTGTCTGCAACAATAATTTCAACTTAAAAACTATTAAAGTAGAAGTAACGGAAATTGCTGACAATTTCCATCTTTCATATCTCGAAGGAGACATGAAAAGTTAGGGGCATTTGAATTGTAATCAGCTGTCACGTACACTTTAAATTGGTTTGAGTGCATTTTGTAATCGAGCAAAGTCGAAGAAAAAAATTTTTAACCGTCGCTTATCCTTTTTTTATGAAGTTATTCCGCTAGCATTTCTAGATGTTTTTTTCTTCTTTTTGGAATAAACATTTGATAAGCATTAAAAATGTTTTTTTTTTCACCATTCTTGTCTTGAATTAAATAATAATTTGCAAAAATTATTTCGCATTAGGTCACATAAAATAGTTATTCAATGCGTTTCTTTGCATTGCAAATCATACAATATTTTGCAACTATTTCAATGATGGTATTGCTCGATCTATATCAAAATTACATTTGCATAAATTAATAGAAATATGATTGCAATTATTGCCGAAATTACTGATATTAGCATGAACTTAGACAAATGATTGCATTAATGATTTTATTAATTCGCATTTTTCTTGCAAAGAAAATTTATTCCATTGATTTCAATCACATTATAATTTAACGTGTTGATATTTGAAGTGATTTGTAATTGCAAAACAATAGAATATTATTATTCAGATATAGCTTTGTTGTAATTATGAAGTATGAAACATTTTTTTTTCGCACAGAATAAGCATAGAAAAATACCACTGCACTTGGAGGATTGAAAATTAATTCAATGCCTCATTTGAATGATTATTTCGTTTCTTTTTTCATCGCAAATCAAAGAAAAACAGAAATTCGTTCTTTTTGGACAGAAAAATACGAAATTTGTGATTATTTATGATTTGTTACTTCAGTCTAATAGATCAAAAATTTCCCGAAAAGTCATCTTAAAATATAGATTTATCACTAATCAATAGATAAAGCTTATCATATCATAAAGCATTTTTTGTTAAATGAAACAAAAAAATGTAAAGTTGTCTTAAGAGTTTTTATTAACGAAAATAAACTTAAATGAGTCCATTCAAGTGATCTAAACGATTCCAAGATAGAAAACTACAATTAGATCTATTAGTTTCTAACGTAAGTTATATTGTTAACTGCCCTATTTGGACAGTACCGATTGAAGTTTATTGCACAACTAAATAGAACGGTATAGATTTAATGCATCAATAAATGCGTTAAAATTAAATACTGAGTATATCATTATTATCATCCAGATGGCAGTGTTCGTATACTCATAAATCTGTATTTCAAAGTTAAAGAAAGCATTTTTGATGACTTTTTGGAGAAATATTCAAGACGATATCTGAAGAGACGAAAAGAGATGAATCTTAGAATGTAATCTTTGATCGGTATTATCTTCATCAATTTATCACTTTTGATGAAGAAAGCCATAAAACGCTATTATAAGTAGTCATGAATTGTATTATCAGTTTATGTATTGTCAGCTTGTTTATATGTTTACTATTTATAAATTACATTAGTGGAAATCGTTATAGAATATCGTTAAGGATAAAGGGTATGATTTTGGGCAAATTCCTGACAATTGTTTGTTTTTGCTGACAGCTGGCTGCAAATGCTATCGAGTAAGCTCATCGTGATGAAACTATGATTGGACGATTTATTTTTAACTGAAAAATGTGTTCTTGCACTGAAAAAGAAACACGAGACAAAACGTGCAACAGAGCAGGCCCAATAGACGTTTACGTAATTCTGCTGAATCACATTCATAGAGTCCTAATGAATAATAAGAGCCAGTTCAATGTAGAAAGAAAATCTCGTCGACATAGAATATATGGAATTTCGATGTTCCTTTAATCGACTATGCTTTCTTACAGTCAAAGGGTCAAAGAATATTGATTTAGTGGGGGATCTTATGATCATTCAAATTTCGTAGGCATACCCTCAAGGTAAGTAGACAGACATGTACCCACCTAGGCATGATTGCCGATTCGTCGTATTATCACTTACAAATGCAAAATTTGCATCAGCAAAAAATATAAAGAGCAGTTACCGCAATAAATGGACAAATACGCCAGAATAAGTCTTTTTTTCGTATTGTGCCCACGTTATCAAATGATTTCTAAAGTAATCCTGAATAGTATGCAAAATATTGCGTCCATATCATTTATTAATTAATGTGATTGCTTGTATAAACCCTCTTAAAATGATTTATTTTAGACTCGATTGACATAAAAGAGAAACCAGCGGGTATAAAAATGAATGCAAATTTTTGGCATCTTTAAATACCTATGGCTTCTTTTGAACGTGAAATAAGTATAGTTTTCGAGGTAAGCTAATGGTACAGATTGTGCCTATCGAATTAGGTAACTATAGCTTCAGCACTTCGCCTTCCCTTCCCCCCAAGCGGTCAATCTTTATGTGCGTCTAAGTTATACGTGCATATATATATATATATATATATATATATATATATATATATATATATATATATATATATATATATATATATATATATATATATATGGCAAGATGGTTGCAGTTATATGTGCAGGATTACATAAGTGTATAGCATATAGGAGTGAAGACATTCTTTCGTTATTTAATTACGTGCTGCAGAACAAGTGCTTCTCATCTGGAATACATTCTAAGTTGAATCAAAGAAAGAAGTCAGAGGAGTAAAAAGACTCAATTTTCATCCACATTCGATAGGTTCTAAACAAGTTGCTCCCGTTCACTAATCCATAATTAAATGACGACCGCATGTCTTCACTCTTACATCATCATGTATCCTTTTTGTGATTTACCCAATGCATTTGTTTACCCTAATTTTAACCTTCATAAAATATTTCGATTAAAAACTTTCATAAAAAGAATATATTTCAATAAATATTTATGGATTATTTATTAACTTGATGCGTTTTCAATTATGAGCCGTTAAAAATTTATTCTACCAAATCTTGTGCTAAATAAGCGTAACGTTCATCTCATATTGCTTCAGAGAGATTTTTGAGGTTTATCTCCACTTATCCTCTCATTGTACCGCATTGTTTCAAATATAACCCCGGAGGAATGTCCATCAGAGTTGAGAGACATGCTATTTTCAGTGTGGTGACTTTATTTTTCGCTGGTCAAGGAGATCGATATACGTATAAGATTCAACCATAGTTATGATTTAATAACAAGGAAATTCATAGAAAATGGATCCAAATTTTCCGCATAAATTAAGGGGAAGTGTTCTACTGATGGTAACAAAGTCAAGAGTTTATTATATTATCTAATTGAAAACCATTAATCATGAAAAATTCCCTATATTATATTTTTTTCGGAATGCATTATTCTCGAAATTTGTACTGCGAAATGAATGTTAAAAGTATGCAGTTAGGCTTTCATTGAAAATGAATGACAAAATATAGCGCAATAGCGATATGCAATGTTCTTGAAGTTGTTCTTTTTTCGCTGCTTCTCTTGTCATTCCTGACATAGTGCACGTTATTGCAAACGTCTCTGCTGACATTGACATGCATTTTTCTGACAATGCTTACGGTAAGTGTCAACTAGGTTGAATGTATGCATCAACTATTATCTGTTCGCTTTCAGTGTCAACTTTGCAGTGCTCTACCCTAATAAATTGGAATCTTCTCCTTCTCCTCAGTAGTGAACCTCAGAGTGTTGAGCTTAACTGCAATCTTGACACCCATTTGGCTTGAATTGTTGGCTTGTTTTCTAGACGGTGATTTCAACACGAAAGCGCATAATGAGCTAACGAAATTCATGACCAACTTCTACGTTCACGATCTGCATCAGAGAATCTGAATTCGATGTTCAAATGAGAGGATTGAATGATATGTTATTTTTAACGAATTACTTCGCACTTGGAATCTTGCATTAGCCTCGCAATAGTTCCAGTGAAATTCACGCTATTACGTAACTAATTCAGAAATTAATTTCAGATGCCTAGCGAAACAGTCATGACGAATTTAATATTTCCCACTAGCGAACCAAAAGAATTTTCCCCAATATTTCCTTCACTATCAATTTATAAACATCGATGAGGAATTAATTACTATATTTCAAATAATCGGATATTGTCGATCCTCAATGCTTAGCATTAAATAAGTTTCGCTTGCATGCGTTGTCTCATGATGCGCTATTTTAAAAGAGCGGAAGGATGATGTGTGAATAAGTAAGTTATCATCCATTAGTATGCATGAGATTAGTCGTCATTTGATTCAACTGCAGAGGCAATACGTCTTCGGCAATGCTCTTCTATTCCACTACTACTAATGCTCATCGATCAACATCTTTTATAGATAGCCGTCGTTCCTTATTCGCGCTCTCCAATGTTTATTCAACTGGTTATAAACATTCATGTATTTACGGTCGGTCAATAGAAAAAAGAAACAATTACGCATCGTTAGAAATAACTCTTACTAGTAAATCTTACTAAATTCTATTACGATACATTGTTATGTAGTATTTATTGCCTGTTCTATAGCTAAGTTAACTGTTGTTGTAATTAATTTTTCATGGATTCCTATTTAACGACGAATGAGTGGTGAAATATTGTAGTTCTCTTAGTATCAGATTTGAACAAAAGTATTTCGGTTTTTAAATATACCAGTTTTGAAGATATCAGTATCAATCGACCTGACGTCAACTTTCCTCTGGAAATCTGGATGATGGGTATTGACGCCGTCAAGAAAAGTCAATTAAATTAGTCTTATTCGATGCAGATTTCTTCCGTCAGATAGACATTAAGATCCTCGAAGTGTGATCGCAATTTGAGGGGATCATGTATACGAAGAGGATGTGAGAGCACCTCGATTTTTACCTATTTCCTCAATTTTTACTCAATGAGTTTGGGGACTGTTCATTATGCTAAAGCAGGATCGATATCCTTCAGTTCTCCACCACCGGAAAAATGTTTGTTCGAAATCACAGCAATATTCCTACGGATGGATGTGACGAATGTTGTGAAGTTGCTCTAATGTTGTCGAGAAATGTGGGGAATTTACATCTGCAAATGACATTTGCGATCAGGCATACGTTTTTCATGAGTCACATAGACATTTGTGAAAGGCAAGACTTACGCTCAGTTCCTGCTTTAGAGCTGCTTCGTTTGCGTAAGAGGCATAATTTAGACAATCCACGTTGTCCAGCAATGTTTAGAACCAACTTTGGTTCTAAATGTTGATGGATATCCTCAATTCTTAAATATTTTATATAATTTTCGACTAATTAATAGAAGAAATTGATCATTGACTGCGTTTATATGGCGGATGCATTATTACAAATCCATGTTGCAAGTTTTAGAAAAAAGGGTTATCTTATTTAATTTCTTGATAAATTTTAATAAATGGGCTAGTATTAGCTCTTAGTGAAGATTTACATCCGAAATTTGTAGTTCAGTGTATCAATAAGTAGAGATGACCGTCGGTAAAGTTATGTATTTTTTGTGCTTTTGCATTCTATTCCATCTAATCAACTGGTTTCATAAATCACGAAATAATAATAATAAAATTGGAAATAATAAAATTTGCGACATGATGCATGTATGTTTCAACTGATTCGAAATTTTGATTCACAACTGATTCAAAATTTTCAGTTTTTTCCCGATCGAATCGGTGTAAAACGTAGCGCAAACAATTCCAGAATTTGTGTAAATTCTTGGCACATTTATGGGCCTATAAACTCTTTTCGATGGGGAAAAATCAATACGCAAATGTAGCGTATAAAATCGCATTTGATGCGCATGGCGACTTTGAAATTTAACAGTTCTATCTTTAATGGCTCCCCAATTGGAGTTATCCGACAGGCAGATAGACAGCACATATGTAGGTGAAGGTGCAGCATCATTATAATGCAATGTGAAAATGCAAATTAATGAGGTGATTGAAAGGTGTTAAAATCCTCGAGCATTGAGTTTCTTATATCTTTACACAATAGGGAATTAATTAAGAGCTCTATTTCGTAACTTTATTGTTTCTTCATTTTTGAGGCGGCAGTTTTTTTCGCTTTACTCATTCAGAAAAAAGGGTAATAATTTAATGCCATTTCATTACTGCTTTGCATTTGCAAATATTCGCTCAACTCTAGAGTAAAAGCCTGCATCATATCAACTCATCTGGCATTGTACCCAATTTTTTTCATTTATGGGGATGATTTTTTCTAAGTTTTACAATACAATTCACTCAACGATTCAATAA
Organism: Baylisascaris procyonis; assembly: GCA_037389465.1. Taxonomy (NCBI): domain Eukaryota; kingdom Metazoa; phylum Nematoda; class Chromadorea; order Rhabditida; family Ascarididae; genus Baylisascaris; species Baylisascaris procyonis. The sequence goes on from JAZARR010000250.1 coordinate 2,497,257, forward strand.
TTTTATGCCAAAAAAAATTGCGAATTGAAACTCGAAAACTATTTTTAGCAACATTTTTATAACATTAAATTGCCATTATACCTATCCACATATGTCGCGTTGATTAATTAATAAGCTATAGTCAACCGATGTCGTCGTCGTGCAATAACTGCTGATTAAATTTGCTGATGTGACGTCATCGCGATTCATCTTAAAGGTTTGCTGATATCAACCTATCACTTTTGCATCTAATCTGCTAGCTGCTCATCCTTTCTCTGTGCTTAATGAAAGACTAAATCCATCGATGTGAAAAAATCTCAGAAAAGCTCCGTCAATATAAGACTACAATGCACTTTTATAGGGCAACGAAATAAGTATTGTGCTAGTACTTTTCTATCATCGTTAGCTGTGTTGTCAATTCCTCTTTGAAACATCTCAACTTTTGTTAGTGATTCTGTCTCCTCATTAATGACTTCAGAGTTGCAACTATTTATGTATTATCTCAAGTCGATTCGATCTTTTTATTCATCATCGACCACTAAAGAATATATTTTATTCTCCTTAACAAAAGAAGTGGAGTGTTTTATCTTTCCCAACTTTCCTGGAGGAATATTGCCTCTAGGGAAGCTCGATATATGAATATTTGCAAATGATGGCAATGAATAGATTAAGGCTTTTCATTGAACACAAATTTGTATGAGTCGCATCAATTTTCAGTATGTGAAAAACGGCATATGATCTGCTTCATGCTTTTAATACAAAATGAGCCTATAGATTTTCGTGCGAATTGGTTGCGCTATAAATGCATTTGCTTGAATGTTTTATTCCATTTAACGTTATGGGTTTACTGCTACTTTAAAAAAAAAATTATTTTACAAGTTTATTTAGATGAAAGTTATTTCACAGTTTATGCTAATATTATTTGATAATTAGTCTCGTTTGTCTGAATGTGATCAATACAATAGAGCTATTGCAGTAATTACTGTTTTATGTGGTGCGTCAGAAGAAGATGCGCGTCACTTTTAAAAGTAATTACTATTCTTTTGGCCCGTCTCTCCTTACCCTATCTTCTTTTGCCGCCTCATCTCATTTTCATCCGCATTGATGGGAACCGTTTTTGCATTATTGTATTTTCGGGTCAAAAGCATCTTCATGGAGACACAAAAATCATGCATTTTGTGCAGTGCTCAAAAATTTTGCTCTCGATTACTAGAGGGATCTCGTTTTTCATTTAAAATAACGATCAAATATATCCTTACGACTAATATCTCAAAATAGATCATACATTTCCATTGTCTTCCATAAAATTCACATCGCTATCTTCTCTATTTATAGCGTTTATTACACAGTCGTTAACACTGTGCCTTTTCACTATCTATTCCACTGTTATATGTTTTATGCTTTATAATTTCAATCTATTAGTCTAAAGAGGTGTCATAATCGAAATTGATATTCATGACCTATAATTGTGGAAAACTTAAAAGTAATATCTCATCTCAATTAACTTATTTCTTTAAGTTCTGAAATTAAAACTACATGAATACATTTAGTTTGATATAATTTACCACACCCGCATGGCCCACAATGCATGAAGAAGGGATGCGGCTGCTTATATGAATCAAAACATAACATTATCTAATTTGTCTGAGTAGTTTTTTTTCTCCCGACAAGATTAAAATTGATTATGTTCTGCAACTTTTCATATTATTTCATTGAGTTTAGCTTATTTCTCTTAAAAAGTGAAATTATTTATTATGAAAGTTTATCTTCAAGTTATTAAGACATAATGGCCTAATCTTTTTATTTGCAAAACCGAATATGTGGATGATGCAGATTCCCATAAATCGTGCTATCCCATATATTTTTTTTCTAGCGCTACTATTTCATGCTTCTGTAGCGATAGCGGACTTGTGAATGAAATATTTATTCTTTAGAGATGACTTCCGACCTAAATGAAGGTAATTGACCTTTATGAAGTCAATAGTCAGCAAAACATCACATACTCTTAAAGCTTTACTTATTTCTATATAGCGCAATGTGAGATGCAATAGAAAAGAATTAATGCTTTCAATTCAATTTAATTTTACTTTTATTTTTATCGTATTTTATATGATCGATGTGCATAAAACTATTCAAATCGCATTTGTTTAACTTCGAATATCTCGTAGTATCAATAATTTCATATTTCCTATTAAGACAGGTGGCACTTTATTGGCAAATTGCTTTTTTCGTTGCCCACTCCTACATGTTTATTCCTTGATTGATAAGTGTTGATCATTTATTGACTCAGATGTAATAACCACTCTAAAGCACTTTCCAATTACAATAATAAATGCTTATTTTCTAATAATGCTTATAACTAAACAATTATTACTAATAATCAATCAGTCATATTCAATCAGTGGCAATATCAATAATACTAACTTTACTACAATTTTGTCTTTCTATTAGTAAATAAAGTAATCTAGATAATCTAAAGTATATGTTGAACTATCCAGTCGTCAACAATCAATAATGCGTTCATTAAATTGATGCTAATTATATGGGAAAAGCGTTGACGTGATTGGATAAGAATTCGATATTCGTTGAGATAAAAAATAAAGTTAATTGCAAATCAATGATAAAATGAGATTTTTTTTCTTGTGCTTTTCCTCATTCAAAAAAAATGTAAATTCTGGATAATTTGCAAATTCCAAGAATTCGCCCTTCCTGTCGAATCATATGGTGTCTTATTTAAGCCACGCCCTCTACATTTCCTCTTCACTCCACCTAAATACGCATGCATTTCACAACATGAAGAAAAAATTCCATCTTTTAATAATTAGGCAGGAATATAATGAATTTCTTACGTAATCTTCTATATGGCTACCTTTTGATCACACCTGGAAATGGATCAATTATGCAAGATTTAATGCGTTCTTTGTGAATATTTCTTGATATAATTATAACCTTTACGATGAACGATTACAATGCAAATCCCAACGGTATTTCATTGTAATTATTCTCAGAATCTACTTTCATTAACTTTCATTATTGTTTACTATCTATAACTAGTAATACAAAAGTGATGTCAATAAGTATAAATACTATTATTTATAATTAGCAGTATAAAAGTGACATCAATAAATATAAATTCTCTAAGCTCATAGTGCAATTTCATCATTGTATTTATATCAATAAATCTCTTGCACAATTCAATGAAAACAGTATTCTAATTGCCTATAAAAAACATTATCACTATATAGTATTCTAGTATAGTGTCTTTTCGACGATTAGATCATTGAATATTCTCAAATTTAAAGTTTATAAATTTCGAAAATATTTAATCGATATAGTTGAGGAGTTGTAGATCACATGATTATCGACTGTTAATAACTGTTATGCAAATATGATTTCAATTTTCACTGAATGAGAAAATGAGAAGAAATGAGTGGATTCATTTCGAATCTCATATATTATAGGCAATTTTAAATTACGTTGAAAGAATGTTAACAGCAATTATCCTTTTAGAAGATAAAACTTATTTCGAATTTGCAATAAAAGTTTCCTAATTAGCATAATCTATTTCCGCTCTTATGCCATTCGCTTTTTATCGACTGTATTTTCGGATAAGAGTATAATGCGTTATTAAGGAATTAATTCTCTTTAATAATTTACATATGAATTAATTCTCTTTAATAATTTACATATTCGTCAATGAAATACTGTCGTCTTAATGACAGTGAAATTTGCATTTTTCGAGAAAAAAAACTGTTTAAACGAATAAAAAATTCTTTGCAATTGGCTTTTTTCGATTTTTTAAAAGGCGAGAGGATTAAAAAGTGATTTTTGTTGTTCGTAAGTGTTGATTGGCAGTAGGAAATTATGCACCTATGCCAAAATTATATTTTTAGTGCATCGTTAGCATACTACTCATATATAGTGAAGGCGTAGTTGTATGCTGAATTTGTTGATCGTGTTGAGGTGATTTTTGATCTCAAATGTAAATCCAACTGTGAAGAAATTTTTGACTCAAGTTTTGCTCATAGCGGTTAGAAAAATAAAACTTTTTTTGGAGTTGCGCTTAGACCGCAGAAGATATTGACGATGGATTAAGCAATCTTTCGCTGTTCGATCGGTCAAATATGTTCGAGTAATGCACTTAAATTTTTGAATTGATGAGTGAAGCGGCCTTTCATTTTTTCAAAACTTTTTGTCAGCGTTGAATTTGAGGCGGTTCCATCGAATACGATGATTGCAACACTGAAATTAAATAATTGAAACTGTTCAGCCGGATTTAAATAATAGGCTGAGTGATTTTTGCAACGTCGAAGGTGTATTGCTGCAAAATATTAAACGCATTTTGCTCACATATTTGATTGATAGGTCGTTCTCAAAAAAAAAAAAAAATACATCAGCATCTTTCAATCAGAGTATTTCCATACGATATTTTAGTTCAATAATTGTTTCTCAAGAACGTTTCTAAGAAAGAAGCGATCAAATGCAATTGCAAATGCAATGATAAGTAAAGAAATTTTTTTTTAAATTTCAAATTTTGCTGTCGCATTGCAATTTTCAACAATTATGCTTGCATGGATTTGATAATGCGTTGTTTACAAATGCAAATAGATGAATCGTTAATTGCTCATTAATATCTGCGTGATTTCTTTTTGCTTAAGATTTGCAAATTTATGTGCAAATAATGCAAACGTTGCAATTTATAACATAATATTGCAACTAGCATCATCACTGTATTATTAAACTATAACTTCGTCATGCTCTTGCCTATATATTTGAATAAAAATGTTACTAAAATGATATACTCTGAGTTATAATCTTCCGTTGAAGTTGATTTTAAATAATAGTATTTTTATTGCAAGTAAAGACACTAATTGTTGCAAAAAAATATTTGAAAAATTATTTGTTTGAAAAAAATATTTGAAAAATTTATTGCATGAAATATTATTCACAAACAATAAGCAGTTTTATCATTGAGGCATTCGAATGTAAATAATTCTCGACGCATTGCAATAGAGATGTTTTTTTCTGATAGTTGACATCGGCGAGCACACAATACAACTGTGTTTTATTTCGCTAATAAACGAGTTCATGCCCTTCAGCATTCTTTCTTTAATTATTTTTCACGTCTTTTTTTCTGCTATTTTTCTTTCTTCATTTTTTGAATATGCTCGATTATGATCAGTAAAAATTAAAATGCCTAAATGATTTGATTATGTAAATATTTATTATTAATATGCAAATCAGGCTTGATAAAAGGATATTAATTGAATAGTCGGGATTTGATATTTTAAAAGTCAGTTTTTGAGACTAGATGCTGATCGCAATTCCATTTCTTCTATTTGTTGCAAAATCCCCTAAAGCATTGATCTCTAGTTAATTGGGGGTGCGGATCAGGTCGTTCCTCGGGTATGTTAAAAACGAATGATCAAAATGCTTTAGTATTCTTTACTAATGATCAGAGGCAATCGATAAACAATGTTCATCGATAGTTAGCACGCAAGTTACTCTGCGTTGTTCACGTTTCAGTAACCGGTCTGTCGGCTATTAGTTCTCCTTGTTTTATGCCTTTTTTTTGATTGTGCTAAGAGTTTTATTGTTACGAATTTTGTTTTTTTAAATCTCATAAGGCTAAAAGCAGGCTAGAGATACTTCTCAAATCTTGAATACGTCATTATTGTCAGTAAATTTCCTCATTCCGTAAGTTTGCTCACTCCGCTATCCTCTATTCTCTAAATTTTGGGAGAAAAATAACGTCGTTTTCACGAATCTCTCCATTTGCACTCGAGAAATCGAATTCTAATACACCTTTAGCGTTTTCTACTGTTAATGTGATCCACCAAGGCGCACCAAAGCGCCTTCCTCTAAATAAACGATTTTATCATTTCCAACGGAAGCGTTTCTTTTGAAAATTTTTGAGATTCATTTAATCTCGAACTCATAATGGGATCAGTAGCACATAACTTTAAGCTGTTTATAAATTGATGCAACTAGAATTAAACATATTTTTTTCCTTCAAATTATTTCAACTCAGCGCTAAAGTTTTAAATAATGCTGTATATGTTTGGTTGACTGCTGTTTTGCATATATATTACCGTAAACATTCACTGTATCTCTTCTCATTGAAATGCATTAAGAATCATTTAATATTCTGACAAATATTTATTACGATTGGCTATCTGCATGAATTTCTCTTTGAATTAAATAACCATACGTCATTCTCTCAATTTTCAAATTAAAACCCTCTGAAACTCTAAATTTCGATTTTATAATTTTCAAATATTTTCATTTATCTTTTTTGAGCACAAGGGAGATGATCTCCTCAATAATACAATGCCATTTATTTGATGGCTTTTGCGAGTGTTTGGAATGCATCCTATGTGTTCATCTCCATAACGATATTAATATGATTAGGGAATTGTGACATCTTATTGATGAGAGGGAGGTTGATTACTTCTATGCATTCCATCCGCATGACGCTATCGTTGCAATAGTATTGAATAATGAAAATTGCTGCATACATAACAGACCAATTAATCTTTAGCAGCTTTATTTGCATATTTCTTGTTATTCCATCGAGACTTGCCTATGTTTTTAACGATAAAATATCCCAAAAAAACGATGAAATTTAACGATGTTTTAAGTATTTAATGAAAAAAAATCAGTTTTTTAGGCCGTAAAAAAGTGCATTTTTGCATTGCGATTAGTGACGTCATTATTGTTGCATTTGTAATATGAAATTAATAGATTTAAAGTGCAGAATATGCAATGATTTAAAGTGATTTCATATTCCGATATTGATAAATATCGTAGCTGCTACAGTAATCCACGAAATTGCATTTGTTATTTCGCTTTGAAATTTCGCCAAAACCATTTTGTTCACTTTATTTAGTGAATGATGCAACTATAAGTCTGATGAGAATTTTCTTCATTTTCTTCTATTTGGTGCAACCTATAATTATTCGAATGGGAGAAATACGGAGATAGCAAAGGATGGAGACTGTTTCATGCATCGTTAGAGGAAGGTTACAGTACCTACCCACCGTATCCGAGGTTACAGTACTTGCAGTACCTACCTATCCGAGGAAAACCTCGATTTTCAAATCAGAAGTGTTTATTGTCCCTTCATTGATTTACATCGCTTGAGATTTTGACTTTTATCACTTCAACATACTTAACACTTTAACACAGTTAACACAGTATAAGAAATAAACGACATTTTATGTTTGTTTATTTTCTTTTACTACAATTGGAAAGCTGGATCTGTAGTTGCTACTAGATGAAAGAGATTTTTACTTAAGATGGAAGGGCTTCGATATGATTACGATTGTGACGCCCTTCCATCGATCGCAATGGGAACATTACCACGAAGCGAGTCTCATCTCAATTTTATATTTTATTTTTTCTAAAAGGAAACGATACTCTAGAGATTATTCTGGACCATAAGTTCTCTCTACAAGAGTTGCATTCAGTTCTCTTGAAATTGCATCCATAGTAATGAAATTTTATTGCATTCACAACGAACATAAATAAGTACAGTCCTCTCATTAATACTTCACAATGAGGGCTTCTCACAAAATTGATGTTGTATTCTACTTTTTCGAAAGATGTAATCGAATAGTTTAGTGAAGAATTCAGCGTTTAAAAAACGACGGGCACTTTGAATGTAGCAATTTTTTTGAAGCTTTTTATTGAAATGAATTAACTTTAAGAAACAGGATCAAATTTTCATCCATATTTGTAACTATGAACGGGGATGTTCCCTAATCTAAGGATAAAACAAGTGAATTCACTCTACGCTTGTGCGGAAAATTGTGCCGTATGATATCTGATTATTCCGGCTGGCCAAAAAAAAATGTTGCATAGCTTCCAGCTTTACGATATCCGAATCCAAAATCTTCTTCATGCCCGACATCATTATCGTACCCACTCGTTTAATCTTTCAGCTGAATCTGAGTGTTTTCGATCTACACTCTATTGCTATTCTTGTGTATTAAATGTCTGTTCATCTAAATTGTGGCTTTGCACACTTTTTGCTGTGTCATGTTGTTCATTTTCGCATACTTTTATACGTCTTCCCTCTTGGAGATGCTGAAATAAAATGTTCTATTTGGCGCATACAACTGTTAAGCTGATCCAACTCTATATTTGAGGTATTTCTGAGGGGATTTAAATTGCAGGTGGGAATTTTAAAAAATTCAAACAATAATACTTAAAAAAAAAGATTAAATTGTACATTGGTGTTTCTTAGCTTAGACTCACTTCGATAGGTCTACAAGTGGATGAGAATTCAGAGAAAATTGTGAAATGAAATTGCGTAATTTGGAGCTCCTGCGTCTAAGAATTCAACTTATGTATTTATGTACAAAACACAACCTTATGTACAACTTATTTATTTATGTACAAAATATGTTATTGTACTTTGAATTATGATTACCTAAGAGAGGTAAACAAAGTGCTTTTGATTATTTTCCACATTTGACGTAAGAATTAGATCATATGAATGGTTTTTTATTGATATATTATCTGTTTATTCAATGTTTATTCTATGTGAACACCTTCATCGAACATCTTCATTCAACAAATTCTTATACCTCTTTTCTCTTTCTTTTCATGAACACAGTTCTCTTTGAGTAATTCCTTGTTCTTGACTTACATTTGTGAAGATTGGTTTTGTGCATCCTTATTTTTGATCATCTTTTATGAGACTTTGAAGCTGATAACTCATAAATCAATTAACATTGATGACTCAGTACTTTTTTCTTCAAAACTTATAGATGAACTTCTAAATTCGACCGTAACATGCTTGTCATTGATCACATTGATTGTAAAAGTCGCTATTTTTGGTCATAAATTGTGATGAATTATATTCAGTGATGAGGAAAAAAGTCATCGAAAGTATCGACATCGAAACAATGCGTTTTTTTTCCAGATAACTTTCCACCACAATCATGAAAATTTTTGTGAAATTATTTATTTTTTAATTTTTTTTATTACATATTGAAAATATTTTCAATTCTTTCCTTTATTTGTCTCTATAGTCTGATTAAACCTTATTCACTGAAACTTTTGAAATTATAATCAATCACCTCAATTATTAAAGAGAAAGAAATGAGGAAAAATCGGTGCACGATGGAGATATTGCTCAGTTTTGTTAGTGCTATCATTCATGATGCATTCATTCTATGAGGTCTTTCATAGCGAACTAAAATTCGCTGAATATGATGATGATAACGAACTAAAAATAGCGAGAAATTTATAGCGAATTGAAGATGATGTTATTTGCTAGCATCTCATTGACAAATAAATTGCCTAAAATGAGAAAGAAATGAATGAGTTAATGCAAAGAAGTAATATTTGCATATTGTATGATTACTTGGCTATTCATTGATGTTTTTGGTTTGGCATGTTTTCTTTATTTAATATGCATATTTTTAGGATGAGTAGTGGCTCATTATCAAGTCGTCCAAGCACATCATTGCTCAGTGTTGGACAGATGGTTCGTCAACAATCCGACACTACACATATGAGTCGACGTTTAACACGAAGTGCTGCCATTTGTGATGATCAACCTGCAACATCGTGCAATGTGATTTGCAACGAAAAGGTTCGTCGTTAAAAAATTTTAAGAAATTATTTTTTGTGATTTTTGTCTGCAGCCGATGTTGACAGATTTTTGGAGAGCTTAAATCGCGAGTGTTGAGAGTTTAATCGAGTAAAAAAGTTAGAATGGAAAATATTTCCTAAGCAATGCCTCATTAGATATAACACGTAGCCTCATTAGATATAAGACATTAAATATAACATATATTCATATTAGTGCAGTATTGAGATAAGTAGTTAGCGAAAATGAGTGAGTTAATCAAACGTTGCAATTACAATGGAACACTTCATTGGCTTTAATTATGTATGAATCGTTGAAAAAATGAAATTTTTCAAATGTATAGAGGCGATATCAATGCTTAGTGTGTTGGTTATGAATTTCTTGATTCGATAAAGAGATAAGGAATTTGAAAAAAATAATTTGCAACTCAATATCGCTTATTAAGTTTTATCCATGCAAACTTTGGGGGAATTTTTTCAAATTCATTTCATATGAATTTCCACAACTTTTTTTTTACATTATAAGAAAAGTAATTGTTGCATATTTTGTTGGCATACCAATCGGTATGTCTCTACTCATCTCATAAACAAAAATCATAAATCTATAAAAGTCACAAAATTTTCTGTGTGCTAAATGTTCCACGTCCTTATATAAAGGTATATTTGTTGACTTGCAAAAGTTTATGTTGTACCATATTGCTTATTTATTTCAATCGGCAAAGCATTCATTACGAATTAATGTCTCTTCTATCGATTTCATTTTGGTTTAGGTTAAGTTGTAAAGTAGCGGGGAAGATTAGAGCTTAGGGTGGTTTCCTTCCCATCGGATGCTGGCGAGTCGATTCACTGTTGTTCCACTTAAGAGGAAAGTCCAAATTTCCTCAGTGAGGATGCTGGTCGGAGTGGCTTGGTTGGAGGAACCCAGAGAGTCTATTCGATGCCTTTTTTTTTACTAAGTGAGGTTGTATTTACTAAGGAAGCCAGAGTCTTTTTTTCGACTTATGCGGGAGGAGCCATAAGCTATATACAACCTCTCATTTCCATCCCCTCTTTGCCGCTCATTAGAAGACTTGAAGATCGGTTGCAATTTATCATCGGTGTTATGTCTATGATACTTAATGTGAGAAGTTATGAAGTTCCCATGCAATTTGTAGAATGATTACCCGAAGCTTAGACGTGAAGAAAAAGAGCGAACTTCAAATAAATATGACGTGAAATAGGGATAAAATGAAAATTGAGCCATCTATTGCACATCTAGCAGGTTTGTTGCCTGTTAGAATGAGGATGAAATTATACAAATCTTCTTTCTCAACGGCAGCTGACTTTTGTTTAGATTGGTTTTCGCATTGCTGTGCTTTCCTCCTCGACTACGTGCATTCACAAAGCAAATTACTCAGGCCTATGGTGTTTGACTTATTTAAGCTGCGATGCATATATTTGATAGTTGATTCCAAACAAGAATGGCTACCTTCATACTCCTACAAGACACCTGCTCATACAGCTGAATGTGCTAATTGTAATCTTGGTAATTGAGTTGCGCTTAAATCACCTTTTGAATATATGTCGTCATCGACATTTAAAGTGCTTTTCTAGAGTGTTTCTTTATATGGCGGTGAAGATTATTGAGAGGATAAGCGAAGCAGCTTGGAGCAAAACGGCATTTGACAATTAATTTCTTCCATTTTTACTCTTCGTGACGTTATTTATTAATAATTTTATCATTCTTTTTTTCATTAGTTTCTAATTTAGGATGATCTTATCCGTTATTCTTTCACACTATTTGTAAGGAGTTATAACTAAGTAACTACCGCATTATTGTTGCAAACAGAAAATCGAATTTTCAGTTGATATTGAAGGTGAGCAAGCTCTTGGCCCAATTTTGATATTCGATTCCTCTATTACGTTGAATATAGTGCACTATTGGAGATAAGATAGAGGAAGTTATACCTGTGGATTAAAATGTACCCTCAATATGATAGAAACGGAAATAATCTTTCTTGAGTTTACTTAATGTTTTTACAAATTATAAATTTGCTTCCGATAAAAAATGTTAATTAATAATAAAAACGTCGATATTTTAATACGGCTGATTTATAGTCGTTTTTAATTTCAACGCTAATGGTTTTTGTGTAGATATCTGGTTGGCGGTGTCCGATTCCCGATTGAAGAATTCGTTAAGAACCTCATTTTCGAGGCGATTTTGCTGTTTTTAATTGATCACCAGCGATGATCTCTCTGAAAATGATGAACAACCATGTTTTCTTCTGTTACAAGAATCCTTGTTCACTATTTCGCAAAAAAAAGGAGGCATGATAGAGAGGGGAGGAAAGGTGGTGATTGAAAGAGCTTACATTGCCAATGACTCATTACATATGCCTTTATAAATAGATCATAAAATGAAATGCTAAAATCACTTTTATTAATCGATAGTGAAACTACAAGATTTTCAATGAAATTTTTTTAAACTGAACCGATCAAAATATTTGCTCAAATTGAGTTGTTCAACTTGTCAAATATTTTCACTTGAAAAAGTGTGATACAACTTTTTTTCGATGAAAAATTACACGAATCATTCAGGTCATTTATTCTTTCAAGGGAAGTAGTTAAATCACTTAAGCTTTTCTTAAATCACCAAAGTCGGCAATGAGTTCGTAGACGTGCCCTTAGTTGGCAACTACGGGCGACTGACTCCTTGAGGCGCTTTCTTTTTTAATCTAGGCCTATTCTTTTATCGGCAATTCGCTGTTTCCATTTTTCTTCATCGTTGTAGTGAAATGGTATTCGACCTTTGCTTTTTATTTCTAAAATGCACGCATTTTATCGGTGAAATATGCGTTTCTTATGCTACAACTAACACATTTCCCACTGTGCACTCTTATGATATGGCTTTTTACGGTAACCTCGATTTCAGGGACAACTTTATTTACTTCAATTTACTCTAGAAAATTACTTACATAAATAGTTTGCACGAATGAAAGTGAGTGTGCAATAAAATTCCCATGCGATTGCACGAATATTTGTTAAGCAATTTTGATCGCGAAATTGCTATTACTGTGTTATGCTTCGATGTGCCAATAGGGAGGCATGTTTTCCGCCTTCGATGGCCTCAATTTGGTTTTCATTTTAAGTCGCATTACAAACCTTGAAAACGTAATCAACGCTTCTCTCTTTTTTTTTTTCAATTTATGAGCGTTAATAATTTTTTATAATCTACATCCTTGATTTTTTGCATCTTGAAGATCTTTGATTTTAGATATCTTTGTAGGGCACAACAAAAATTTGAACTCTAGAATTCAGATCTTTTGAATTTCTGGAATCGACATCGGCTCTTAGTTGGGATTCTTTTGGAGCCGTTTTTGAATCAGCTCTTCATCGGAGCGCAACGAATGCATCAGTTATTTGTTTGAATTTAGTCATTGCTTTATAACAACATTCCGGCTGTTATTTTGACTAAGTGAAATAAAAAAAAAATTCAATGTTATTAATCAACGAATCCAATTACTGTAAGTGATTCGTGTCATTATTGCTTCTTTACGGTGAAATTTTATGATAGTTTTCCGTTTTTGTTTGATCGTAGTATACATCTTTGCTGATTATGACGGCATATGAATATTATTATTTCGGGGAAATGTTAGTGATAGCTAGCATATAGCAGGATGAGATGGTTCAATCTATTAGAGCGCTTTTCTCGTTTCTCTTTTCATTTCAAAAAAAAAAAAAAACACTTGATAATCGACCAATTCGAATCTTATCACAATATCATTAGTGAAGTTATTAAGATGTTGCGTATCTATGACAGATTTTTCAATTCAAACGTTAACATATTGCCAATTTTTTTTTTTTTTTAAGAGAAAGTTGTCACCTTTAGATGCATTTTTCGAAAAAATTGCTACACAGAAAGTAATTGGAATTCATTTTACTATTAGCATTTTTTCTTTGGAAAGTTGTGACTTTTGACACGACAGGGGTGCAAAAAGAGCGATAGATGTGGTTTAATTTAAGAGAGAAGCGTCTTTCGCTTAGCATCATCGCTTATTGATGGCAATAGTGCTTCTGTCCGCCCAATTTTCCGTCCAGGATGAAGTGAAAACGCCGCTTTCGTATGCGAAATTTTCCACTCCGGATATATTTCACTCTTACGAAACAAAGGAATTCCTTCTGAATGTGTTATTTTATGTGAGATGTTAAGGTGATAGGAGAAGGAGGAGACGAGAAAAAGGTAACGGTTGCAGTCATTTGACAGTAGCTGAAAAAGATTTCGATAGGTGAAGGATGATAATGAGGTAGTCAACTCACTAAGAGGACCAACATCAAGAAAAGTAAAGAATTCCAGGCTGAGAGGATTGCTAAGCTATGTTGTCTATTCGAATGTGTCGCTAAACGAATCAGTTAGTAAATGTTGGTTTTGATGTTTATGGCTAAAATCAAAAGAGAAGAGAACAGAGAGCAGAATATGTCAAAGCGCAATTTTTATATATATTCGATTGAGTGCAGAATAGATTGAACACAAAATGAAGGAAATTAAAAAATCTCCGTCGACTTTACGATCACTCGGAGAATATCAGTAACGTGAATGTATCTCAAACGCCGTCGCAGTAGACTTATCTGCTGGTCTGTAAACGTCTCTTTAATGATCAGTAGCTGGTATGTGTGCGTGGAAGTGGAAATGCGTAGATGAAGAGTGTTTTACGCATTAGAGCTGCTTAGGTCAACAGGGTGTGGGGAATTAATAGAAAAGATTGGATGATTGGTGCAGCTTTGGGTGGTGCTAATCACGGATGGATAACTGAAGAGCCGTTGGCTTTCGACGAATTTTGCAGAGAAAATACGCAACATCGTTTCTTTCATTCACTTAATGCGTAATTTTGATTTATATTTGTAACGACATAAAATGTTACGGTTTTCCAGTATGAGTGGCAACTAATCCATCCAATTTTAGAACGAAAATTGGGGAGAAGAGAGGGGAGTGTATTTTGGTGAAATATTTCACAATTACAGCACTATTAATTATTTTCATTTTTCTCTCTAAAGTTTTATAAGTGCAAAGAATATTGTGTCGATGTTAGAATAATTTGAACGCTTCTATATAATAATAAATTTTGCTTTCGTACACAATAGTCATTTATTTTTATTTTGCTTATAAAAACACTCTTTAATTATTCAGTTATTATGGTTATCATTATATTTTCGCGTGCATTCGTATATAACATAAAATGCTTGCGTAAAACCAAATGCTCGAGCATAGTAGGGATTGTTCAAATACTATTTCCGCCTTTTCTTCGTCGAACATTCATCTCATCAGCTGTGCGTTTTCTCACAAACTCTTTTGCAAAAGAGTATGAAAAAATTATCTGACATAAATCCATCTAAAGATACAACACCGTAGCAGTGAAATATTTACGTAAAGGACCCATTAACTGTAGCTGAAACAGTAAAACTTTTACGCGAGAATCCATTCACCGAAAAAGCACTGGAATAGTGAAATACTCACACATTGAGGTAAAAGATGATAGAATATGATGAGGAATCGTTTTTTAAAACTTAATTGAAATATTCCATTGATTTATTATTTGTGTAACAAAAATAATAATAATTTAATGCGAAGTTTGCAATGTTACAATAAAAAATAAGATATAAAGGCTCAGTATAGTGCAATCGGTGGTCGTAACTTGTATTGGCTCTAATATATGCAACGAACTAATCCATTGTCCGCACATACAATATTTCCCTGAGAGAATAATTTGCTATTCATTTCAGACAACGATGTCACCGAATTTGAATCGACCTACACGATACGTTAGGGTGGTCGATCAACAAATTAACGACAAATATATTCAACTCAATCAATATCGATTGATGGAAGAAATTGGACAGGTGTTGTATTCAAATGCATTCAAAGTGTTATTGGGTTTCGAGAAATTACTGGTGTTCGAGATGAAAGCAGTGAAAAATTTATGCAAATATCACGAAAATGGATCGTTTCACAAGAATTCGCTTATTGTATATTTAGCTTATTGTATTGTAGAAAACTTTTTCAGAATTTGCATACACTACTGACTTTTTGCTCTGTGAGATATTCCATTTGAGGGGTATTTAAGTTGCCATTTTGTAACAGTGAAGTTTAATTTTTTTCAAAAGAACAGAGTTATTCCGATATGCTTTAAAATACGGAGTGAAAGAAAACAGTGAAAAATACATAATTGATGCCAGTTTATACAATGGAATCCACTATTGACTGTGACACCAAAGATGGATTACATATAAAAGGCTTTTTTGCTTCTTAAGGCATCTACTACCATCTAAGAGCCAACACGTCTATGATGCTTGTATGCATGCGTTTGCTTATCCAATTTTTTTGCTTCTCTACTCAGAAGAGATACCGTAATGAATCTTGACAGGCATAATCGATCAGTGCCCAAGGAAAATCACATCGAACTAGGCAATTTTCAGTTTGTTTCATCAAATTAGATTTGATGTAAGACAAACCAAACGAATCTATCGATTTCAGCAAGAAACATTCCACCAAAGTTTTTCATCTATTCGATTTCTATCTACTCAATTAAATCTAAGACAATCTTTTTCCTCTGAGTATTTTTTAGATGAAAGAGACTAATCATTACTGAATTGCATATCTGAAGGATTCTAAAAATTATTCGACGCAAATTGTCCATCAAATGCATTATTATCACCTTTATTT
The DNA here is from genome assembly GCA_037389465.1 of Baylisascaris procyonis. Taxonomy (NCBI): domain Eukaryota; kingdom Metazoa; phylum Nematoda; class Chromadorea; order Rhabditida; family Ascarididae; genus Baylisascaris; species Baylisascaris procyonis. The sequence goes on from JAZARR010000250.1 coordinate 2,513,533, forward strand.
CATCGTGTTTTCTTGAGCAATGGGGAATTTTTGCTAATCTCTGAAGGCCTCGATAATTGATATTTTCTTTTTTTATTGTGGAATCAATCGTTTGAAACTGAGAAATGCATCAAATCGTGATTCTCTTACTTTCGCAACAAAATACCCAAATAAAGTTTAATTACGCATAATTTTTTTGCCTCATTTTTCGTAAGTTTTATTTACAACAGTTTCTCATTTATGCACATCATAAATGCAGCGTTACATAAGTAATTGATTGAAATCTATATATATTGCAGCAATAATTTTGCACTTTTTAATGAAAAATTCTTGAATAAAGTGGTATTTATCGTTGAAATGCTATTTTTAGGGCTCTTACGGGATCGTCAAACTCGCCTACAATGAAATGGATAAAAATTTATATGTAAGCGTTTTTCTTATCTTTTTTCCTATCCCAGAGATAATATTATCACGACAAATGCTGTGTAATATTTTAAAAATCCATTGGCCTTAGGCAAACGTCTTTTTTTTGCTTCAAAAAAATGCGTAATCAGCTACATTTAGCTGTCGTTGGTCTGAAATGCCCTAGATTATTTGTTAAGAAAAGTGAATAATCAAGCTTGAGGAAAAGCAACTTTGCTTAAGAGATTTATTTTATTTTTCAGCTAAATATACAAACGCTTTTTAAAGGAAAAGTTTGCATGCGTTTTTTTCATTCTTTACAATGTCTTCTATGATTATATGATGAGAATGCATTTTTTCTCAATGAAAACAATTTTTCAAGTTTTCCAAGAAAATATTTTTCATAGATGTTTTCCAAAATGCCTTTTTTACTAGTTTAATTCTCTAGTAAAAAGTTCTATGAAAGAGTACTAGAAAACTAGAGGAAAAATTGTGATTATGGATATACAAAATATTTTTAAATGTTGAAAAATGGAAAATTGTACATCCAAATAAAGCGCTATCATATTGCAGGCTCTAAAAGTGCTCGATAAAATGAAATTGGTTAAGAATTTCGCTTGCTTTCGTAAGTTTAAATCTTTTACTTGCTATGAGGAGTTTATAGTTGATAATATTATGATTGCTTATCATTTTAGACGTCATCAATAATTTTAGCTTATATTTGATTGCAATATTCGAGTTGGTTTTCATGCAAACAATTTTATGTGCAATGCGATGCATTTGCAGACAGTTTATGCAATGCAAAAGCTGACAATGTTTTTCTAAAATAGATATGAACGATTGCATTTAGGACAGCCACCCATACGACGTAACAGGAAGATTATTAGTGCACCACACAGGGATCCACTGCAATTAGTTCAACGAGAGATTGCAATTCTGAAGAAGTTGAATCATCCAAACGTCGTTAAGCTCGTTGAGGTTAGCTTGCTTTTTATATTATTATCACAAGTTTTCTCATTTCATCGAAACTTACCATGGTTACGAATATTTGCAATAATCCATTACACAATTATCACTAAATTAGAAATATTTTCGATGTTATATATTTCAGGTGCTCGATGATCCTAACGACAATTACCTTTATATGGTTTTCGAACTTGTCGAAAGAGGGTTCGTTGTGCATTGTATTAGCGAACAATTAATTGTAAACTAACTAACATTTATGCTTATATAATTTTTTTTAAAATTTGTAATAAAGCTTCAAATAATTTTTTTTTCCTTGCCATGTAAATGCAGTATATTTGAAAACTACCACAATTTTTTTTTTACAAAGAATTTCTAAATTGTGCTTGAAGTCGTTTTGTGATTCTAAAATTTCCTAATTATATCCGATAAAAATTCAAAAAAATTTCAAGAAAGCCATATCTAATCGTATAACAAAAATGTTTGCTTTAAGATTCCGTTAGGTAATGAGATTTGTTTGAATTTCAGCTCAATTTTGGAAATTCCAACCGATAAACCATTGGAGGAAGGGCTTGCATGGAAATATTTCCGCGATACTCTTCAAGGTCTCGAATATTGTAAGTAATATCTCATAGTTTAATAAACTTCAAATGTATCAGAAATTTTCGAGAAAATTTTTACTTAAAGATTAACTGTTTCTTTCAGTTTTATTTCCAAAAAACTAAAAATATTTTGCAATTTGGAATCTCGAAAAAAGCAAACTATGTTTTGATTAAGGTAATAGAAGAGAATTTTCTGGGCAATAAATAGAAGGTCAAGGCTTCCTTTCTGCTAAAAATCGCAATAATAATTAGCTCAATCGTAAACGTTTAGAAGAGTTTAATGTCCGACTTATAAAAGGTTATCAAGTTCAGCTTTTGTTATAACTTTTATTGCATCGAATAATTTGAGATAATTGTTAAAAAAAATTTAATGATCAGTCGATAAAGAATCAAGTTTTATTTGGAATGTACAGACGATTACGAACGACATCGTCGGCATATTTCATCATTACTAAAAGCGGAAGCATTTTTTTCGAGAAAATCTTATTAAATTGCTCATGAAATTATAGGTTATGATCATCGTCAAAGATCGCTTCTTTTTATATCTTAAGAGCGACGTGTAATTTTTCTTTTGAAAGACATTTACTAGTGATCTAATTTAATTTTATTGAAATGTTATTACTTATATTAAGGTAATATTAAGCTAATATCATTTGCAGTACATTTCCAAAAAATCGTTCATCGCGATATAAAACCTTCTAATCTTTTACTTTCCGAAACGGGTCATGTAAAGGTTTGTTTGAATTATATTTTATTATAGATTGCATTGTATTTAGTTTCGACGTTTATTGTTATGAGATTTTTCATATTTAAGGATTTCTTAGTTATCATTCTTGAAGGATCTCTTGATGTCGATTTAATAGGATTTAAAGCTAATCCACTATCCATTTTCTCAATGCTTTTAGAGAATGAAAGTTGTGTAAATTAAAGGAAATCACTGTATATTATTTCATCCTTGAAATAACTCCAAGTTTGAGCACGATCGATTGATAGTAACGGAAGGAAAAAGCCTAGTTCTTTATCGGTATTGAGGGCGCACTAAAATGTTAAATTTGCTCGTTTTCCGTCGCCTAGAGGCGTACGATATGTGTCCATTGTTAAACTACGTTCACTGTCAAAAGATGGGTGCTGCATGTCGTTTGATCGACCCCATAGAATTCCTATAGTTCAGCATTTGACGGCGCTTATAAATCTTCGCATTCCGAGTCCTTCCAAGCAGTGGAAAGAGGATCACTTCGTTATTTTTAACGTTCCTAAGCAGCTAAAAGCCTTAAAACTCGTGTTGATCTCTTACAAAATTCCGACCATCTCCACTTCATCCGTTTATTAGTAGTACAGATAATAATTGAACTTTGTGTTATCCTTTATTAGTAATAATGATAATTTGTAACGCAAAGTGACTTTGTTAAGGTTTCAGAGAGTGAAGGAGTTTGTGTTATCCTCGAAATAAAGGATATGTTTTATTTTCAAAGAATTCCATGGGTATTTTAGGAAACGAGTGAGTGTCATGATGCGCTCCTTGACATTCTCTGTGTTTGGATCCGGTACTGAGGAAATCTATAAGTTTTTGAGTGGAGGAGAGAAGGGAGTGGGGGTGGAGAAAGAGATGAGCGGTTGCACCAAGAGAACAAGTTGCCTGTATAGAAAATTCTTCAAGTTTCTAGCAGTTCTTGCTTCTAATTCAGTAGTGAATTATTCTAGCCAAAACTTTAGCAGGAATTTCAACTTCGAATTTTCTCGCTGCAATGTTTTGCAAAATTATTCAAGTAACCATTTATTAGTATCGTGTTGCTATACTGCAATAACGGTGTTATAATATCCTCAGAAGAACATTCTTTACGTAGTAAGTATTTGAAATTGGGCACAAGGCTATTTTTGAGAGGAACGATGGATTGTTGCAGGACATTTCATGAATTTCAGAGGCAGATACTTCTTACAGATGCACTATGGCGTTGTGAAGTTATACTGATTTAATAGTATTCTGGGTGTCTGCTGCCACTATATACAGCACTAAATAAAGTACCCGTCTAAAAAGAATTAGTCCAATAGCAATAACCGTATTGGTGTTTTGGTTAATTCCGTAGTCCTTTATGGCGACTATAAGTGCATATCATAATTCACTAAATGATTACTATAAAAGCCTCAACTATAAAAAAACCAATGTCAGTCGATGTGCTTCAGATTGCTGATTTTGGCGTATCGTGTGAATTTGAAGGAATCGACGCATTTCTAACGGGTACGGCTGGTACACCAGCATTTATGGCTCCTGAAGCACTTGCAGGTTTCTTTTTCTTTTTTTTTTTATTTGAATAAAACGACACTAACTGCAGAAATTGCGCAATGGTAACACATTTCCGAGTTAGTGATGAATGCTCGAATTTCGTCTGTGCTTTTGAAAGGTTTTTGCTTTAACGTGAAGTGTGTAATTAGATTTGTCTCACGGTGATTGGCAACAAGAGGAAATAAGATATCCTTTTGCTCTTTTCGTATCTTTTTTCTTCATTCCTTTCCTCTCCTTAAAGAGGACATTCGAAGCGCTAGTTGAAAATATTCACTTATCTTAATGGTAGTAATATGAGGTAACTTTGATCATGAATTTTTTATAATATTCAATTAAAACGACAATATAACCAGTAAGAAGTTGAAAACCGAAGAAAACGATTAGCAATATAAAAGAATATCACAATCTTCAGTTAATGAAACGCTGAGTCAAGAGCAATTGTATAATCTATTCGATAATTGTTGAGCTTGATAACAGTGACAATAACCTTCAGCTTTAATAAATTCAACGAAATGTCCAAGTAGATATACTTGAAAGAGAGGCTGAATAATCGACACACATGCATTGTTCAAAAAATAGTTTATTGTAATGTTATTGTGGGTGCTGTGATGAGATACATTTTTTAAATTATATTTCCATATGTTTTTACTTCATAATTCACTGTGATTTGCGTGAAAGGTTTCCCCGTTCTTCTCGTGATTGCTCATTTATTGTTTATATTTTATGCCATGCATATATATATATATATATATATATATATATATATATATATATATATATATATATATATATATATATATATGACTGCCTAAATTCTACTGAAGATGGAACAATTCAGAATAAAATTTAAGCACAATCCTTACTATTTTAGCAAAATAAAATCGTCATTTTGAATCAAAGGAAATTCGAGTATTTGAATTATTACTGATTCTCATTTATTACTGAATTTATGTTTCGTCAAAGGTAGCAAGTTGGTCAATTTTCTTTTTTTTTCAGAAGAGTCATCTTATTTCTACAGTGGTCGTGCTCAAGATATTTGGTCATTGGGTATAACTCTTTATGCGTTTCTATTCGGCCATGTTCCCTTCTGGGATAATTATATCATAGCGCTGCATAAAAAGATAAAAACCGATCCAGTTGTATTTCCTGAAAAGTAAGTATCACCATTCTTTTTATTTTTTATTTTGAGGCAATAATTTCAAAGATGAATTCAATGATGAAGGGTACCAATGATTGTGAGAAATTATCATTCATTGATATTTTTTGGTTTTTATGATGACCATCTTTGTTGTGGAAGGCAATGGGACTGATAATTAAAATAAAGAGAAGAATTGCAGGGTATTTCAATTCTTTTATTGAAGAGTTCATTCAATTCAATTTAGTCGAATTTGATTCAATTTCTTCGAGAGGAAGCATGCTGAACGTTATTATCGTTTCGATTTCGATTTCTTTCATTCAAAACGAATCGCATGGCACATTGCATTTGTTTTAAATGCACGGCTGTTTTTTTTTTTTTTTGGATAGCTTAAATGAATGTACATCATAAAATCGACAGAGAAAAATACTCCACGGAATACTGAGGGGGAGATTCTTTAAGAATCGGCAGCATGCAATAAATTCTACATATTATTTTATCAGTAACATCCCAGATGTCTGAAAAACTGGATAAGTAATTATGGCTCAAAGAAAAATCGAGCTCATTATATTTTTCCCAAAGTGGTGGATTATAGACGCTTATTTGCTATTGCTTCAGAAATTCAGTTCATAAGGAGTGATATGATCGCTCCTTTAATTAATTTCAAACTGTTGGAGTCTTCTAAACTTTCGATTAATCGAACACGGTGGCCTTTTTATCGTTTAGTTATTCGGCTGTCAGCCCCCTTTCGGTCGAAAGTTTAATTTTTTAAAGCCCATCAACGTTTTGAACTGTTTGAGCGCGAGCTGCAAAATGTAGCAGCTGCTAAATGCTTCATCCGCCGTTATCTCCTCCCGCCTCTCCTCTCAGCCATGGCTCTCGCGAGCTTCCTGAGGAAATCTCGTTCACACCATTGAAAGTCCGTGACTTTGCCCGAGGCATCGTTTATATCGCGGAGATTGTACTTTATAGTTTAGGTCAGACGTTTCACAGTTGTTGACTGAAGCGCAATACATAGAATTTCCGGTCGTTCCATTATGTTCAGTGACGTGAGGTTGGCGGCCGAAAGGTCAAAGAGCAAAGGTCACCGATGATTGTATTCGGGCCACAGCAGTACGGTTCATGGGAGGAATAACGCTGCTGCCGTCATGTACGCACTGCTTAGTGTAATTAGTTGTATCTTCAGACCTACAATAAGCAGTTCACTTCGTTCACTGATTCTCAGTCTACTGCAGAAAGATCCTGGTCTTCGTATATTGCTACCTGAAATAAAGGTGTGTGTTTTTTGCAACGATTGCAAATAAAGGTATTGCAAAAGGTGAGTTTTGCAAAAATAAAGCTATGAGAAGGATGAATCATCTTTTAAAGTTTGCAACGATATACTTTCACAAATTTTCGCATAAAGTAAATTGACGTTCGCCTCAAATAGAAGAATCTTTTCGTCGTTAATTCATATGTGAAAATTCTGACATGAAATTGTTCACTATATGAAGCGATTGCTTTTTCTATGATATTTTATGAGCGTTTACTGGTGTGGCTAAGAGCGGATAAATATTCTTCTTTACGTATTAAATTTATTCTTTGAAATGTCTGGTTAGACCACTATTATAATCCCAGAACAGTAGTTCGGATATTTAAGTAGAAGTGTTGAAGAGAAAAAAGCAAATATAGGACTGGTAAGATATCTTTCAGGTTCATGATTGGGTTACAAAAGGTGGTAGATACCCAATGCCATCGGAAAGCGAAAATTGTCATCTGGTCACCGTGACGGAAGAGGAAATTGAGAATTGCGTGCGCGTAATCCCACGACTCGACACGTTGATTCTTGTCAAGGCTATGGGACATCGAAAACGATTCGGAAATCCTTTCCGGTCTGTCTCGTTAGTGCGCTTGAATTGTATTTGATGCTTAAATATCCAGTTTTCGGTGAGTGATGGAAATTTTTTGTGAATGTAATTTCATCAGGATATGCGAAATTGAAGAGGGAAATACGGCAGCCGTTCACTCTAGATGCTTCTCTGTTAGAATTAGAAAGAAAGAGGCCGTATGAAGGTCGGAATTCCCACTCCGTCGGTTACCCACGTAACAGGAGAAGAGGGAATGGTACCTTCATGTCATACCCACTCCGACAACGAACAGTTCGCTCCTCATCCATCGAACTCGTTGCCATCTCCCTTCAACGCTTGCGACTGATAAAAGCGTTTTGTCTTGTAATACTCATAAACAATATACAGTACGCAGGAAAGAAGCCATTCGATGAGGGACTTTAGAAGAAATATATCTCTAATATCGAAGCTAGAAAGAGGGCGGGAACTTAGCGCTACGATTGGTAACGTGGAGAAGAGAGAGAAAAACCGTATCAATCCTGACTACGGTTATATACTCAACTACGTTTAGTTTCTCTGACCTTTCCCACCACTTTCTAATTCCTCTGTCAGATTTCAAAAAAAAAAAATTCTTTTTTGCCTTTTCCAACTTTTCCCGACCAATTCCATCCTTTTGCCTCATTTTTTAGATTTTTAAATATTATTTTACTTCTCCTTCTTAATGATCTCTTCACATGTCTCGCATGCCTCGACTTCTCGACCTTTTACGCTTGTTCCATTTTTCTCATAGTTTTTCTTCAAGATTATTCTATTTTTTGCCACCTTCCCACTCTTTCATCGACTTCTTCCAACTTCGTTTTATTCCTTCCTATCCTTTCCACTCTCTCGCTTTCCAACCTTCTTCCATTTAACATAAATCCAACGAAAACATATTATCAGTGTCTATTTTATGCTGGCTCATCGACAAATTTTATTTGTGTCGTCTTCTCAGACACAAATTGACCAGGCAGAATGAACTTCGACATAAGGAGGTGGAGCTGAGATACTGATTGTGCCAATGAATTTCGCTGCAATAGGTTCTTCAATCCACAAATCTGCATACTGAAACTAAAAATATAAAAGTGTATAAATATGACTATAACTTTGAAGAAAATCGCAAGAAAGTAAATGTCGTCATCTTTAGTAATAGCTCAAAATTTGCAATATTTTAATAGATGAAAATTTTTTTTTTTTTTTTTGAGAGGAGATGAGTTTACTCAGAAACGTTTCCTTTTATCTTTTCAAGTTTTTCCCCACAGGAAAACATCACATTCTCGTCTCAAAGTTTTAGATTTGTCACTATTTTTAGATCTATTTTTTCTGCAGAATCCATACATCCTATAAGAAGATGTATCGATTTTCTCCAATAATTTCTTGTTACTCATTCACATTCGGAAACAAGAAGCGCATCTCATTTCATAACACACACAAAAAAAAACATGAGCATAATTGAATAACCTATTAATGCTAAGAAATATCATTGGCATCGATTTCCAGAACGAGGAATGAGAATACATCAAATATTCGAATACGTAAGGCAACATCAATGAAGGATACAAATTATGAGCCCAGGCAACATGTTGGTACTGAGAATACTAATTTCGACAGGTAATGGTCTTACCTTTCGGATCTGAAGTTAGAGAGTATAGGCGTTATTCCGGTATACTGTAGAAATTTGACTGGTCAAACCGGTCCGACCACCTCATTTCTCACTTATCGGTTCATTGGCATAGGAAATGAGCGACTATTGAATGATCAGTTACTATCGCTAGATTGTTTGACCACTTCTACGTCGATGATTTAAAAGTACGATTCATGAAGGAAAGAGCATCGAGCCCGTTCGACTGGACGAATTTTACAAAAAGGTCTTCTATTTAGATAGCTATCATAGTTGCTTGGACTTTTTTGCCCTCTATGACATTCAGACTTTAATTAGTGGCCGAATTCTCGGCAAACCTTGCAAAGTTTATTAAAAAGTGCAGGATGCGAAGCGCATATCCAAGAGTTTTCATTAAGAAGGAAGACAGTTATCTATGGGCTATTTTGAAAGAACGAAATATAATAAGGTTCGGCGGATGTTATCGATTATAACTGTAGCGGACTGCATGAAATAAGTATGGTATAGCGAGTCGTGAGCTATGAAAATATAATCGAAACTGTGAAATGCATCTGTTGTACGCGAAACGGCATCACGACAACTTTACTGATTCTGTTGTACGCGAAACGGCATCACGACAACTTTTTCTTCTCATATAAATTACTGTTCATAACAATGTTTCATTTTCGTAGGCGAGAGAAGGCGGAACTCTTGAACCCTATCGAGGTGGAGGTAGAAGGACTTTCATTATGTGGACGTGCCTATGAGGGGACTCGAGCTCCGCGAAGTATCAGTCAGGCAGCCGCAGCAAGGCACTAAGGTGAAAACCAATTACAGAAACAACAAGGAACAAAAGGACAAAAGTTAGGTATGCTATGGTCCCATGAGAACGAAATAATCATCTTTTTGAAAGAGGACACTAAGATCCGCTTATGCATTCATTTGACGAAAGAGAAGCTCTAACTAACAATAATAATAATCTTTATTAATAAAATAAAAAAAGGTTACATGTACGATATATATACGGGGAAACAAAGTATATGTTAGATCAACATTGCACGCAACCATACATTTAAAAACCCAAAACGTGGTTTATGAAAGCAAATATTAGAGATCATAGGAAATAGAGACATGTAGGAAAGTTGAAAAAAGGAAATATACGAGGTAATTAGTCATAACTGATATCGCCGATTGATCAGACTGCTCCAAACGTCTCTTAAAGCATGACAAATTATCAGCTATTACTACATCGTATGGCAAACAATTCCCAACGCGATAAGCAAAAGAGTTAAGCACATCACTTTGATTTGATGATTTACTTTCAATTCGAAGAGATGAAGCCTCGAACGCAGTGCAAACTTTGTAAAGGAGAAAATGCTGTCGAACGGAATGCGTGCGAAATCTTTAACGTAACTGAGCGATCTGCGATGCCGCAGAGGTTTCAAGTGAAAAATACGAAGCCGCTGTTCATAACTAGGCTGGAACGGTCCATGGAAAGCTTTTCTAAAAGCTCCCTTAGTGAAGCACCATTGAGCTCTCCCAGTTATTTCGATGTCCTTTTTTTGCGGACGGGAACCACATCTGACTGCAGTATTCCAAAATGGGGCGACAGTAAGCAACGAAAGCTTTTCGATAGTTTTCTATGCAACTGTACAACCTCCGTGAAATTTCAACACTGATTATGCCAATTAAGGTCGGAATTCACATAAACACCTAGATCGTTCATCACTTCCTTTGCAGGAAGATCGAGACCACAAAAACGCAGAGGACATTCTTTCAAAAAAATTAGGTGCAATACAATTTTTGAAAGTCTTATAAAAGAAATGTGATCCATAGATCAAAAGCGGCAAGAGTGTTATGCTGAGATAATTGAAGTTCCCTTTTGGGGCATTTTGTCGTTGAGTGAATTAAGATCTTACAAATGAAATGTGCTAATCATTTTAAAACTCCAGCTATTAACTGACAAATTTTCCACTATGAAGTTGTGAATTTGCAGATCGAAACAGTAATCTCGGATTACGTGACGCCCGATAGAGCATCGCAGAGGAAAAATTGCTGGTACCACAATAAATGATGACCGAATAACGATACGATTGCTATTTTTTCGGCTGTTCGTGCATAACAACTTGCATAACGATCGTTTATTTTGATATATGAGTAGATGCTATTTTTTATCTCAACTTGCCAATTAAATATGTAGGAGATGTTAAGCCTGAAAAAAAGAATGTGCTATAATATCGTGTGCTAGCGTTTTGAATCGTAATTGTCTGTTATAATAACATAAGTTATTTATACTCACAACAAATTTCTTCGTTTTCTGCTCATACATTGGCATTGTAAATAGCAAAAATATTTCCCATCTATGCAGCCGAATCACGGATAGCAATGAAACAATTGCTGGAGAACCCGAGTTCCTCTAATAATTTCTGGAAGATAACCCAACCTGGAGGTATTTGATTGGAATCGATGTTTATAAAACAAGACACCTGTTAGGTTGAGAAAAATACTCCGGTAAGACCAGGAAACAATAGTATTACATAGCGGCACCAAAATTTTACAGCGTTTTAGGCGTGCATTAATTCAATGCTTAGATTTTTCTTTTATTACGGCTTTCATGATTTTGCACTCTAAGTTAGGATTACGTTTTGCACAGCCGCTGAACGGGCGATGATTTTGGGGTCTTACAAATTCGACGCAAAAAAAAAGACTTTAGGCGTCAAGTGCTGCTTAGGTCTTATAGTATTTCTCTTTGCTTTCTACGTTATGCAAATGGCACTATGCAAATGGTGAAATGCATTGGAATAAGGGAAATTTTCGGAGAATTGCCATTTTCTTGTATTATTTTGCTCATGAGGATATTTCTGAATAAATTTGCTTGATTAATCTTTGTTAACTAATGACCAAATAACTCAATAACCTTTCACTAGTTCAAAAGAATTTCCTCGAAGTAAGACGAACAAAAATGTGAACTCAGCTCGGACAACAAACGTAAAATTTATTAGTGCGGCAAAGACTGGAGCATTATATAGCAAGATGGTTATGCAACAGGTGGAATTATAAATGTTGTTCCCGATTTCAGCCAATTTGAAAATCCACCGAAAATGGGATGAATGGTAAAATTAAATCTTTAAAACGAAGACCTGCAAGATTTATGTACTCAAACTTCAGCCATCGCTTGACCAAATGATCTAGCAAAGTTCCGTGCCAAACGTTTCTGCTCCTGTTACGTGGCTTTTCTCATCATCAAGGTTTTAAAACGCTACATTCCCTATTGTGATCAGATGTTAGGGTACAGAAGCATGAAGCACAATGGGCCGAGCTGGTCTACTGAGAGCCCTAAGCCATAAATAGAGTCGTCGGTCTCTTTCAGTCTCCTTGCTCTTTCCCTTCTCCCCCAATGCGATAAGCCTATCATTTGTGATCGCAGTGTTTGCTTGGTTTGTTATTGAAAGCATAAGGTTTCCTTCAAATGTCCTTCTTGAAAATGCATTCACTTTTAAGGGTTGTGAATGCACATGCCTTGATTCCACAGTTATTTCAACATAATAGATGCACATTGTGAGTTGGTGCCAGAAATCCGATAACACCTAAAAAATAAACGTGAAAACATACCACGAGTAACCAACGTACAGAAGTCTGCGTCGCGTGACGATACGCATCGGCTTCATTAAAAGCGGCGTCCAAGTGCACCATGATGCAAAATCCAATGTCGCCAACGGTTCAAAAATACTTGTACGGTGTTGTTCTGTGCTGTCAATACTCTCGTCTTTATTTGTGCAAGTGCAAAGTATTTTCCTATTCGGAAGCGAAGACCTGCAAGAAATTCTTCACCAAGATAATGCGAAGTATTTTGCAGTAGTCAAAACAGCATTCTCTCCCTTGTATGATGAGGATGGACGGAGATATTAGTAAAGAATTATAGAGTAGAGGGCAGTTTCTTTCTTCAAAGACTGGAAGGGAGGCATTTGATAGGGGAGTGGGTAAAAGTGGAGCTCACCTCAGGTTACGCATTATTATCGCACTCATAATTTCGAAGTGAGGAAATGGACGGTGAAGCAGTGAACGGTTAAACCAGAGGTGGGGAGGGATATATAGCTTCTCCATTCCCTCGTCAATAAATCTTTATGACAATTAACCGGATTGAAGCTAAGCTGTGCACAGCAGAATTCCTCCAATTGCAGATAAAACCTATGAAAGTCAAACAATGCCACTGATTTTCCATTACTTCAAGACTATTTACAGCAATATATTGCTTGTAGCGGTTGCTTTCAATTTGTGCCTCGTATCGCATCATCGCCACCAAATCATATGAAATCGCTTGCACTACGTATTCTACTAAAAGCATATAAATGAATCATCCTATCTGCATTTGTTCTTACATCTACCTCTCTGCGAAAAATTCAATCCGCCATGAAGAAGGGCTGCCGACAATGACATTTGGTGATATATCTACCATAAGATAATCCTTTCGAATTTTTTTTCTTTTATAGCGGCTAAAGATCACAATGAGTTAAACACCATCGAGCCTTGCCATGAAGTTCTCATATTGAACAAATTTTCTACCTAAACAGGCGACTAACTAGACAAGTATATCAGCATATTAACATGTAATATTGCGATTAGATAAGCAAAGATTGTGCTGCTCTCATTTGATTGTTAAAATAGGCTAATATTTAAAACGCTGATATGGCAGATATCGCACATAAGATGAGTCTGCTCGTATTTAAGAAGGGAAGGATTTATAAACCCTCCTCCCTTGTGAGAGATTTGAAACAAGGAAATCGGTTGGAAGCAAATAATTTTACAAAGCATTCGCATTGTACTTTTGTTGAAGCCTATGCAATGAAAGAAACATCTAGATGGAAACTATAGTGACCCTGCTTGGATTTCGGCACTTGAAGAAACGGGCATAGCTTTAAGAAAAACCTTCGGCATGCCATAAATTACACGGCACTGGACTTTTCCACTAGAATATCCTATGAAACAAATTTGCTCTTTTCTATTTTTCACAAGTGAAGGTCCTCATCTCCTATTCCGCCACAGGTTCGCCAATACCGTATCCGGCTGTGGTTACGGTTTTATCCATTGCATTTTAGTGGTCTCCATATCGCTGCTCTCAACTGGCCACTGATTAGCTATTGTTATTGCAATACTCTCACCTCTGGCCACTCTCCTAACGAATACGATTTAAATGAACTCGGATGGGAACCAAAATTTAGATCGGTATTTGCCTGCCGAAAAGCATTCGTCAGTCGATTTTCTTCGGGTTGAAAATTAAAAACGGTTTCCTGCTCGAATTTCCTGCTTTAAGTCGCGTATTTTTGAAATTTGATTGATTTCAGCCTATTTTTGTTTGCAACCGAATGCTTTTGGTCAACTACTAGATGAAAAAAAGATTTGATTGATTGCCACTGCTAGATGCTAGGTCAAGTTAAAGCAATAGAAACAAGTGATTTTCAGTTTTGGCAATGTAGCAAGAGTTTTAAATAACGACATACTTGAAAAATTTCAGAATATCCTTCTGCGGTATCTGGCCGACATTCCTCTGATCGTTGATATCAACTTCGAACAACTAGACGAACTTTTGCCGTATACACTGCACACCTTCAAGTAAAATACACGTGTTATTTCATTTTTCAATACTCCTCACGATTATGGTCTTATCAGTTCATAATCAAACGTGACCAAACACTCTCTCCAAGAAACACTCCTAATAATACATCCATGCACAATTTTAAGGCATCAGTCAAGCGGTAGAAACCAAGATCTAGTTGCAGTCTAGCCCATCGACTTCGCTGCTATATAGAAGTTTGCTACCATATTACACATTTTTCCAGTGAAAAAAAATCGCTAACCTTTCAGTCTAGCGTTCGTTTGAAAGACAACCTAATTATATACCTTCAGATTGCAACGTTATGGTGCATTCTGTTATCATCAGTATCTGACTGCTACTATTATATAACACAATAAAACTGATTTATGATTGCTCAATAAATGCAAAAAAGAGAAAACTGTTATCTAAGTCGCTCGCAACGTTTATCTGAGTGACCACATACAATTGGCGGTTGATAGAGGTTGTGGACAGCTAAATCAGTTATATTAACAAAATGTACGCTGAACTCGACAGGATATCGTTCTCGGATTCGAATCCACCAAGATGGACGTTCAGTCGAAATCATCGCATGCATACTGCAAAAAAAAGATAGGCAAAATCCACCTACATTAATGCGCAAGATGTCTTTCCATGTTTGAGTTGCATGTTCACCGTTCCAATTTAGAAATTCTCGAAGAAGCTCGTCTAACGTCCCACTAACCTTGGCGCTAAGTTGTTAGAACCTAACCGTCGTTACGTTTAGATGCCACCGACATCTCTGAAGAGTATGAGAATATAGGTAAGCAAGTCTGGCATGGTTATAAAATTTATGATCTCCTTAGATAAGCGATGCCACAAACCAACAAACACAATCATCTTCAAGCTGATACGCTGCATATGTTGTAATTATGTAACGCTTTAATCATAAGAATTCCCAGTGAAAAAAATCACATGCCTTGCAGTTTTTTTTTTCACTGGGAATTCTCATTGAGAAAAAAAATTAATAGCTGCTTGACAAGTAAAATGCAAAAAAGAGTGCACTATAAAAAAAACAACCTATAAAATAAAAAAGCTTCTGTCAGCGAGTATTTGCATGGATTCATTAACATAATTCACCTATTGCCGCTAAGAAGAAGATTGTAATCAACGTTGCGTTTCTATAGAAATTTCGCATAATAGAAATTTTGAACTATGATTAACATAAAGGCAAATGAAAGTAGAAAAAAAAAATGATAAAAGCGAAAGATTTCATCGAATCGAATACCTCAGAAATATGTAGAAAAAAATTTCATCGAATCACTACAACAAGCATTCTTATTTAATAACGTCAACAAGTTTACCACAAAGAATTCTTAAACACACCTAGCAAAACATCTCTAACGCCTAACTGAATATCATCGTCTAATGCCATCACCCTCGCCGCCATTCAGAACATCATATCTCTCCTGGTTTGACTACATCTATAAGTGAACTAACGACGACTGCTAGATATCAGTGAGTGAATTGGTTTAGTATGGCGATAACTTACCCGCATACCACATCATCTATAGCGTGAACGACAAGAGAGATTCTTTAATTTTGATCATTGAGAAATGCAAAAAGAAGGAGGCATTAAATGGCACGTGGATCATTTCAGTGGTTAAAAAATCGAGATGATAGATCATTCATGGACCATCCTGACGAAGGAAAGAGATGAAGCAGAAATCAATAACTTCTGCACTAATCAACTCATTAGCCATTTCACTATATGAAATTATGTCTCAACCTTGCGCTTGTCCAATGCAATATTAAGCGAGAGCAGTCCTGATCAATGCTAATCAATAACACTATAATCAACAAAAGAATGCTTAGAGCAATGATCTATCAAAATGCAAAGTGAAACTTTTGACAACTTTAGCATATTATCGATAAAAGGCGGTAAACTCTTTTCAGTCTATCTACCTTTTGTATAGAGTTCGAATTGGAATATTGCGGAGTGGAATCTCTTGCTGACGGCAGATGATCGATGTGTTCACATAATTTGAAGTTTCAATGCTATTGCAGTTCGACTTCCGGCGGTCAATTATTGCAAAATCAATAGAGTTGTCTCGCTGCAACGCAGTTGTTATCTCAACATTCCATATTGCTCTGCAAATTCTGCTACCTTTATTGACATAATTTAGTCCCAAACAGGTATATTGGTTTTACATCTGCAGGTAACGGCAATATTAACCTATTGACGTGTAGGTGCGAAAATCTTCAATTAAAATCAGCGAGGATAGGCATGATCATGTGAGATCATTGATATCTGAACATCCTCTTCGCTTAAACAATAACAAGAAGCATATTCTTGCACTGCTCACTTGAATATGAAATTGCAATAATTGTGAAAATCCAGAAAATCTTTATTTGTTTATGAAATGCAGAAGGTCTTTATTTGCTTACGAAATCAAGAAACTCTCACTGGGAAAGCTTTTTTGCGACACTGAAAAAGCTGTGCTTCGACGCATAAATGTTGTAAAATGCATCATATAATACAAATATAACGAAGTTTCTTGTGAAATAAGGGAATTCTTGAAGGAGCTGCTGTCACTTGCATCATAGATTGGTAGTTTTTCCCTCGAAATAGATCCTTAAATACCCCAGCAGACTGCTCTACACGTGACAAAAGATGTGAAAGAAAGTTGCTTAAGATTTAAAGAGGTAATGCCGCACGAGAGGTGCCTTAAGTAAAGAAAATCAAAGACTAAGAATTCTTAAATAGAATAGACTAAAATAGAAAATAATCTGGGCGGAATCGAAATTTTAAATGGCACTTGGCAAATTGGATTTAATTTTATCGCTGAGTAAATTTTAGTTTATTTCAATTTCAGAGAAGAAGATAGTATAACAACAATTCTCATCTCGTTTCCAAAATAATAACCAATACAATCACCCTATGCTGATCAGATACGATTTAGGCTTTATTGCATGTTTTGTCCACTTCTTTTCCCAAACAATAGAACAGGACCTGCTAGGACGTGAACTTTGTCCTAGAGCCAAGAGCTAACTGCTTTTCCTCCTAAGCCAATCGAGCCAGCACTACCGGAACACATTGTCAGCAAACGTCAAGACATGTTATCGTTGCATTGTTGACGCCTTTATCGATGCACTTCTTGCTTTATGTTCGCTATCAAAAAGCGGTGAACATTGCTACTCGAATACGCGGTCATCTTATCTTAAATATTGATTGATTTGGCTTTAATTCTGCATATAAACCTGACTAATAGCATTGAGTAAATAAAACATCAATATGGAAAACGCGCCAGAGGAGTTCGCACTATATGCGCATTTATAATTTTATTTCCCACATCAACGAATTATATGGGTCGCCAACAAACAATATAATGCGGCTATTCATATTTTCATTTTTAACATGAGCTCACTAATCGTATTGTTCTCCACTAAGGGTTTGTGTTTCGGCGTGAAATCTACGTGATTCTTTTTATATCTTTAAATGTTTTTAATTCATCTTAAAGTTGGTCGTTCAATGAATATGACCGATGTTACCCAACAATGAAAAAATTATGCTCATTAAATTTCATAAAATTGATAGTAACAAACCGGAAATTAAAACTACTAAGTGAGCAGGTAAATTCAGGCGTTCACAAAAATGTCTTGATAAAATCTTCTATGATTTGCTTGGTAAACGCAAATTTGTGGGTGCATGCAGTGAATCATGATAGTATGTGATTTAATGCTTCTAGAAAATTCACTATTCACTCCTTTGTTCGAAGAGCAATGTGAACGTTATAAACGTAAATCCATGTCGATTTTGTCTCATATTGATATATTCTTGACAAAAAATTTGCTTTGTTATTGTTATATTATAAATTATCATAAACGAAAGTGCATGGGTTAGCTAAAGTCATAAATTGCAACAGGCAAACATAATAATAAAGCCGAATTCATTAAATTTCATCAAATGTAAGAGATATTTGGGAGGAGAGGAATTTTATTTTGATTATTCAAATTCAGTGCTTGGTAATAATTTGGGAGAGAATCAAATTATTAGTCACAATTGGATCCCATTCAAAAAATCCAAAATATATGAAAATTCTATTAGCTGAGAGTGATACTTCGCGTACTCAAACATTGCATTTAAACGCAAAAGAAATTTCGCTTTTTTTTAAATATCCACTATGAAATCCAAGCCGAACGGAAATAAAAAATGAGCCATAAACCGTTTAAATCCGAATGATCCATTTATAATTTCTGTTCACATTTTTAGTCACATTCCTCAGAGTAATTTTGTCCATTTTCCTAAGACATGAATAAAATGAGTAATCACTCGATTTTATTCGCTTTCCCCATTGCCCACTCGATTTAATCTTTCCATCCCAAAACAGATATTTGTGTTTCTAATCACCATCCATATACGGCTATTTATACTATTTATTACATATTGCATATATTTGATATCTCTCCGCGAAACTTTTTTGATCGCTTTGATCATGCACAGAGTTCGCAAAGTGCGAGTGCGTCATATGAATGAAAATAGAGGCTTAGTTCATGATCGTAATGACTGATAATAACAGCTATAACTAAGCAGTCAACGTTATCAGAGCTAGTTTCCCACCCACATTGTTATCCTTTCCCACGTACACATATATTTTATATCAATTTATAAATATTGTGTAAACGATGAAATATCGTCATTGGCTGATAGAAGGCGATTGCATTCGTAATTCGCATGTTTACCAATTTCACGTACAACTACCTTTGATTAGCATCAAAAAACTAGAAATCTGATTGACAAAGACGGATGTAATATATTTTGTGTGATTGCACAAAGATTAACGCAAATAAATGCAATCAATATAATATCTTCGATAAAACATCTCGTAGAGGAAATGAAAAAAAAAAAGAAAAAAATTTACTTGAGATAAATACATCAAATACATTGCGTGGGCTCATATAAACGAATAAATTGCGCGGGTACTACCGGATATATTCAGGAAATATTTGAAGTAGAATGTAGAAAATGTTTTATTTCTTTTTTTTGCACATCTTTATTTCGAGTAAAACTTAAAAATATATCGGCTGTGTAATCAGAAAAAAATCAACTCAAATAATTTTGCCACTCTATTTACGATAATATATCACACTTGAAAAATTAATGCAATGCGATTTCATCAGTAGTAGTGATCTTTAATGCATGAGAAATTTTTCTCTGCAGAGGATCATTCATTTAATATAGGGAAGCTTGACAAAGCAATATGAAACTACGCTGTATGTCTGTGTCGGTCTGTCCGACGTTTTCAACTTGAGAATCAAAGAGGCACCAGTAATAGAAGTTGGCAGATATTTTCAACAATATATCGACTGACGCTCATTTCGCTGTTTGGCTGCAATATACTAAAGCCTTACAAATTCACAAAACAAAAACCTGTCATAAGATTTGCACTTCAACTTTGTCGAACAACCGAATAAATGACGGCCAAATCCTACTCTTTTTAATCAGAGATTTGCAGAGCATGAAGACTTTGTAGATAAACGCATAATCAAGCGTTTTATGAATGCGCTATGCGCTTTCGAAAATTTACGTTTGTAAAGCGTAATATAGTAGCGTTATGACGTGTGCATGCTTATGTGTACGCATAACGCATGAGATTTTCTTCACGTCCAAAACTGTGCACTTAAATTAGAATCTCAACGAAAATCCTCTAGGTTCAAATACATGATGGTCCATGGAGTTTTCAGTAAATTTATGCGTGATTAGATGCATTCATGAAGTTGAATGCATTTTTGAAGGCGATACGGACAAAAGATGAACATTTTGCATTTAATGTACGAAAATCAAAAGCAGTTAGAATTTTATTACGCAATTCTGATTAAAAAGTGAATGACTTGACAAATATGAACCTAGAAGGCGCATATCGCGCCGGACGATTCTGATATGCTTTCTTGCATAGTTCCTATAGGAGCATTGTTATGAATCGAGCATCATGCCGAACTAAAATGCTAAACTATGACTCTATTTAGTGAAAAGAGCAGCGATTCAACATTCGATTGAACGCTGCGAAGATGCTCGAAGAAATAAGTGATGTTAATCATCTGAAAGTGGTATGCTTCAAATTTTAAATGCTAAGTGAAATAATAAGCTCGTAGTATGTGTTGATTTTGTGTTATTATGGAATGATGGCAAATGCTTTTATTAAGCGTCGAATGTTGCACTAGTCCAGTTGGAATCCTGATAACAGCTGAATAGTGATAGTTTATTTCGATGAGATGAAATTATGCGTAAATTTTGATCTTTTAAATTGTACTCATTGATGCCTCATCAACACAACAATTAATCTAAAATCATTCACATGAGGAGATCGCCTTTGAAATTTTACATTCATTCATTCATCAATAAACTAGTCATATTGAAATAATTTGTGAAGAAAATCTTCAAATAAATGTGCAAACATTTTTTTTTTCACTTCTATGCACTCATAAAGATTATCAAACTAATACAATCGTTTTTTTTTTTGCTTTTTCAATTTTCGTTTATTTCAATCATTTTTTAGGTTGTTGGATTTTATAAATAAAGGTTGTTGTTATTTGTTAGGTAATATTCGAAAGGAAAGAATATTTACAACATTTACAGTGACCACCACGATTGCATTAAACGTTATATCTAAAACCATATTACATGAAAGAAAATTCTAAACTTTGTTATAAAGCCGATTACAAACCTTTATATATCATTTAAACGATTTATAAAAACAAAAATTAAATTGTAAATAACTCGTTTGATAACAATCTAATGTTCGAATAGAGAAAAACTGTTACGTATTTAACAACAATAGGTTGCAATAAATGACCCGACTCATTGCTGCTCATTTCGAGAGGTGCGGGCAAAATCCCTTACGGCTATACATTAGTGCTTTGTAAGTGTTTCCATTGATATATTGGAAGCAAATTGCTCCACTGATAGATTCAATGAAGAATTGTATTCTACTGTTCTTTTCATTTATTTTCCTCTTTCATGCAATGAAAGGCGAATCGATTGATTTCTTTTACTCTATCTTTCATGTCTTCCTTTTGAATGTAAAGTATGAGTTCCATTTTTGCATAGCTATCATATTGCCAATTCGAAAACCCACAAAATGCTTCTAAATTTTTTTTATAAAGGCGACCTTAAGCACTCGTTGATTTAAAAGTATCATCTATGGTTTTTGAATTTTTCCTGATAGATAAAGATTTATAAATCGACAAGAATGAATTTGCTAAAACGTTCAGATGGAGGGGGGGGGGGAAAGGTGGAGGTGGAAAGACATGATGAAATAATCAAAGAATGAATTTCATTCCATTGTTAAGAGAGAGTAATAGTGCAGTTAAAATCCCTTCCATGCATGTCATTCTCATAAAATAGAGAGTTGTAATTGAAGTGTCCATTATATTAGCGAATTAGATCTTCGAACTGTTCTCTTTTTTTTTGTGTTCTCTTCACTAAGCATCTATCTACTAGAGATGAAAATTTTCACAAGCATTTAGACATTCCCAAATCGGAAAGATAATTCGTAGGCGTTTATAAGGCAATAAGATAAGTGGAAATGATATGCGATAATTGCATTGAACCCACTTTTTGAGCTGTTTATATGTGATGACGCTGCATTCGAATTAGAATGTATAAATTTTAATTAAGTGATCTCATGCGGAAATTGTGTCCTAAAAAGTTTCACATACATATGCGCACACGTGCGGATGTGTTTGATGGCGGTTGATTAGCGAATGAAAAAAAAACAACGACTCATCTCGCTGAATTAGATTTGAGTTAAGAAAAACGAGAGAGTAATGAACAACGAGATCAACGACTAATATACATTACAATCGAACGGGTAATTTCATTAATTTAAAAGCTGCTCCGTGAGGCTAATATTAATATTAATTAGCACTTTCGTTTCTATATATTTTAGCTATTAAATTTCTTCCTAAGTTCATAAAAACTAAGTTATTATTTACTCACTTATTATCAATTTTCATCATTCAGTTACCTAATATCTTTATATGAATATGCTCATTTATGTGTATAAGTGAATTTCTTCGATTTCCTTTTTATTAAATTTCACATTAGATGAATGATTGCAATAATCGAAGGATATAATCAGTTTATTTTAGAAATGAGGAACGAGACTTTATCGCATGTGAAAATCGACGCATTGAATTGTTGAAGAAAAAAAAAAAGAATTTCAACAGGTAAAATGCATTAGCCGAAATGATTCGTTAATAATATGGGTGTCAATAGAAGGAGAAATAAAAATCACTACAAACCGAATCCTTTTCATTATAATATTATAGTGCAAATAGCAACCTCCATTAAAATATTATATTCAAATAGCAAATAAGCGGTGGTAGATATAAAATAGAGTGAACAATTGAAATCTTTTAAATTCACATAATAATTAAGTAAGAATTGATAGTCACAACGTATATATATATATATATATATATATATATAAATGAGAGATTATGGCAATCAAATTTATGGTTCGATGAATTTTATTTTAAAAAAATTTACAAAAGATGATAATTAATATCTAAGAAAAATAAACAACGTCGATTAGCTATTTGCAAAACAAAAGTGAAGTGCTACTTAGAATGCGACTCTTGTGTAAAGCAAAATTTTATGTGATTTAATTGAGAGATTGAGAGAGAAATTCAGCACATTCACTTCCACAATAAAATTTGCATAGAGTAGTGAAATGCTTGTTCATTCGTTCCATTGCTATTTGATAATTTGCTTTCAGGTGACGATAATTCAGCAAGAAGATTGCAGAATTCCTCTCAATAGTTTTTGAATTTTGTTGATTGACTTATTCGTTCAAATAAGGGATGATAAAATAAAAGAAAATTCATAATGCTTGAGAATATATGTCTTCTTTTTAACGAAAAATACATATTTCTCATAATCCCTCAAATTTTCAACAATCTAAATCCCACAGTTGGCTGAACGTTCTCGGTTTTTTTTTTTTCTGTTCAATGACGAAAAAAGGAAAGGGAAAAGTAGTGATGAAGTTTGATAAATGAGTTGAGGAAATGCGAGGAAACGCCTCGATCGTACATTTATGCAATCGAAAAAAACGCTCCACCACATTGCGAGATATGCCCGGAAGATGCCAAGAACACATCGTTACAAGTTCGATTACTGCCATCAATGTATCCCATCTTCATTATCAAAGATATTCTTCTACTGTGAGCAATTATCACGCCGAATTAATCCATCCATTCGAATAATGAGACCATTTTGAAAAGCTTGAATGGTCAATCACATAATGGCATGAAGAAGGCGATAAATGACCTTTACAGTAAATTATGAAGAAATTTTGCAAATACGATAAGCGTTTCGTTTGATGTACACATTTAATAATGAAGCATGTGCTTTGTGTACGATTTTTGTGTACTTTATGTACGACAATAAACGTTCTATAATGTACATAAACCATTTATATTGCCTGAATGCATAGAGATTTTAAAAGAATAAAATTTATTCATATGTGCAATTCGCTGAAGAAAAAGCAAATGTTTGCTGATATGAAATAAGTAGTGAGGAAATTAAAGTGATGGGAAATTCAAAAAGACGATTAATCGCATCAACTGATCAGATCATCGTTAAGCATTCTCAAGCATATTATACGAATATTTATGGCTGAGTATGTGAAAACATAAAAAGGACAGTCAGCCTTTCATGAGCTCGACAACGAAAACTCCAATCGATACTTAACTAATCAAAAAAAAAAAAAAGATTCCTCGAGGAAATACCCAGACAGCTAGACAGTTAAAGTTAAAAACAATTTTTTCTAGAAAGCGATAGGAAATTTCTACTGCTATTCCCACTGCATAGTTCGAAAATCGATCCTCATGCGCAAAACATACTAATATCTCAATTTATTTTTAGACCAAATACAATACTACGGAATTTTATACTACCAACATTATTCCCCACTGAAAGTTATCAAGATCAAACATTCAACCCTAGTGACAGCTGATTTCGACCGCAAAATATTCTTTCATTGCAGAATTTTAACTATGTTTTTGTTGCTTCCGAGTTTATGACGGTAAACCAGTGTTACATATCCTCTCATTTTCTATCATTCTTTAAAAATTCCATTCTCAGTAATAAATAGATATAGTCGAAATAAGCAATCGCTATAACGATGGAAACATCTTAAGTAAAGGGAGTTTGCAAATTTTTTGACGATGCAACAGCACTTACCTTTATTTGCATAGTTTCATTCGTTCAAAAATGTTTAAAATGCTAATGCATATTTATCGAAATCTGTTTACTTGAGTTTGTGAAGTTTTCACTAAATAAATTACATATGCTCGTCAATTTTTGAAGAATATTCAACAATAAATACAACAAATTGATATTTTCATAGGAAAACTTTAGAACTTAAAACAGTTTTAAAAAAATTAAAGTTGCAGATGCAATGCACTTTTCCCACTTATCCTCCCATATTTATCGCTTCCATACATTACTGTTAAATTATAAGGCGTTTAAAATAACGTTCTCTTATCCTACACATATCATCTAAACGTTCCGATAAATCGTCTACAACAAGTTGATTGTTTCAAATTTCATCAGTGGAATGTGCAACGCAATCGATTGCGAAATATCTGGAAATTTATTAGCAACTTTAATTTTTTTTTTTTATTTTCTCGAAATTTCATAGATTAGAATGAAAATCAGGAAGAGTGAATTTCATTTTGTTGTATATTATATTGGTTAAATTTCATAGCTCTAGCTTACTTCAATGGTTTGCGGATTTTAAGTTGAAACTAATGCGTAGATAAATATGCGCAAATTCACGATGTGACTGTAATGCTTCTCGCAAATGCATTAAAGCATTCGGTTAATAAACCGATGCTAGCACTTTGATAAACATAAATAGTTTCCATGCGTGTGATGCATGAATTTCATTCAGCTAAATTGATGAAAAAATCAGAAATAGTATATATTTACCTTCAGTGGCAGCCATCGGCTTCCTTTCGATTAGCCGTATACCAACGAGTAGATAGTGTTTTGAATATATTAAATAATCGAGAGAACTTGAACACGTGAATACATGAATACTGCAATAAATCTTTTGTAATTTCAAGCATTTATTTAAATGATGTGCAATAGACACAAATATTTGCCCATAAAATTGCATTGTCATTTTCTTTTAGTAAAAATCATTTCTATCGTATTCTCTAGTTAGATTTATAAGACATCTAAAAACACATTTTGAGCATTGATCTTATAGCGTTTCCCTCATTTGTTCCAGTGAGAAATACCCACTCTCCAAATGAAAAGGCTGCAATGGACAATTCAACGATGAAATCCTCTGAAAATTTCTCTCACTTTTTTCTCCTTAATTTTACATTTAAAAACTTTTTGAAATTTATCTCGCTGAAAACGAGCAATGTGGAGAGGGAAGAAGAAAATAATAGAAACTAAAATATTCGCAAACCGATCAAGAAATTATGAATAAAATCAATGTTGCGCTGCTCTTGAGCAATACGAGAATGAGATTATTATTCGAAAATCGCTAAATAAACCTTTTGCAATTATATTTGCATTTGTTGTTTCATTATCTCATCCTTAGTCGGATCGTCTACACTAGCGGATGCATGTTATCCATATTTCCTGTAAAACTTGTTTTGATTACTTCGATGTTAAATTGAAGCGTTTTTTTTGCAATAAACAACAAAACTTCATGTTGAGTACAAAATTTAACATGTGCTGTTGTTGTTTGATTTTCTCATCTCAAAAAAAAGAATGGGAAAATTGAAAATGCTGTCTGATTATCAATAATTTCCTCAAGGGAAATCGCTTAATTGTCATTTATTACTCTATCATCATTGAGTTATTATTTCCCACGTATTAGTGTTTATTCATTTCATATCTCTCTTAATTAATTTCATCCACTTAATTATTTTATTCAACTTAATTGATTTTGATTTTTATCGTTTCATCTGCTGTTAGCGCTATGCCGTTTGCGCAAACCAGTAAATTCAACATACAACTCGGTAGAAAATTCATTTGTTGATTTCTTCGAAAAGAGAAATAATTGGGAATAGACGAAAGAGATAACAAACGCCAAATAACCAACTCAAATAGCGCATACAAGAGCGTACTTATTAAATGAATTTTTTTTTTTGTATAGCTGCAACAATCGCAATAAAATCCATTCAAGAGATTTCATAGAAAATACGGTATTAATATATACTAATACACTTGGATAGTGAAAAAAATCTCACAACAAAGAACACATTAAAAAAGAGCTGAGCTACAACTACGACCGGTTGAATTGTACACGAAATGTGATCTTTGAGTGCTTTCGGTTGGATGCACTTACTAAGAATGGTAATGCCATATATATATATATATATATATATATATATATATATATATATATATATATATATATATATATATATATATATATATATATATATATATATATATATATATATATATATATATATATATATATATATATAATGATGCTTAACTCATCATTTTATTAGATTAGAAGTGATACCGTTCTTTGAATCTCTTTCTTACTTAGTTACTGAGTAAGGTTTTTTTTTGAATCACATGATGTAGTCATCTATTCACGTAGTTTTTATTTCATTGTAACACATGACTTCATCTTTAAGAGTATTTCAAGATTTGATGGTAAATTTTTCTCATATACTTTTTCATTCGATGAATAAAAAAAACTTTTTTCGCTCTATGTTTAGAAGAAGCTTCCTGTTCAATAGTTGTTCATCGGACATTTATGGTATATTAAACGTAATCATAAGTGAAAAAAACTTTTTCACAATCGTTTTTAAATGTCTATTTTTATAGTTGAATGTGCATGAATCGATTGTGCATTTAATGAAGCGTAATCACCTAATCAATTGAATAAATCAACTTGAATTAATTCGATTCGATTCGAAGCTCATCGCTTACAATAATCATTGCTATCGTACATACAATTCATTGTATAGATAGAATAGATCTTATGCACTTAGAGAGATTAATTAGTCGATGATAGAGTGGGAGGAGAGGGTGTGTAAGATAATTGTTCTATGTGAAAGTGCGTTGTAAACACCAACATCAGGAGGTTTTTTTTGTTTGCACTCTTATTAAGAGGATGCGAGAACGTTAGGATATGTCGGCTGGCGTGATCATAAAATGCCTAGAGAGAGAGAGAACGAGGGGGAAGTAGGCGCGACGAATAGCGTCATGTAATCAACCTAGTGAAAACATGCGGCAGCTTGCCGATAGAGCCAGCTAGCTGCCACGAGGTCTACGTGAGGCGCGTAAGAACACGCACGTTGTCGTTGATTTGCTCCCACGGACTAGGCGTGTCCGCTTCATATAGATTCGTAGCCGTCAACCCGGCGTGTTCAACGGATGACGTAAACGCATGGGTTCGCGTCATGCGAAGAGTATAAAGATGTTGATATGAGCCCATTTGTGAACATAGTGCAGCTGTTGTTCCGAGTGGGTTGGTGCGTCCTGCTAAATGCCCGCTAGCAATGCGCTTCCCGACCCATTTTCAGGTGTGATTCAGTTCAATGCTTCTATATTAGCTTTATCTGATTCGATGAGTTGGGAAACTGATAACTTCAACATCAAGCAATTACAGACATACTGCGCTGAAATTCTGCTTGCTGAACTGCTAACTGCATTACTACTCTAATTTAGAAATGCAAATATTGTTGAATGTAATGTTGTTTTTCTTTGTATAGCCTGATATTTAGTTAAGCTTTATGTTGCTTTGAAGATGCTTCGATGCTGAAATTGTGCATTAGTGTTTATTTTGATCAATCCTTCTTGAGTTTGCAGAATTGATTTAATTGGTTCAATAATTTGCATAATGCAGAAAATTATCATAGTACAACCTGTCACTTGGAACAGTTTAAACTTATGCCAATTATATCACTGCGATACCGGTTTGCAAATTTTCAAATTCGTTATAAAATTTGCCTTTACTACGAGCAAAAAATATTGTTTAGGGTGTTTTGAGAGGTCAGTGCGATATATGCTTCTTAGTTGCCTGCTTCATATTAGCAATCGCATATTTACAAAGCCATCCCCAAAACATAGACATTTGTTGCTTCAATAAGGAGAGAAACACTAAAAATTTACAACGGTATTGAACGATTTGTGAAGAATTTTGATCGATTGTTTAGCGATCTTTAATCGAATGAAGCTAATTATGAGAAGATAAGTAACCTTTAAGGGGATAGTATATGTGAATATTGACTTCAAAATTGGCTATTATTTTATCTCTAGCATAATGCAACAACTGCGTGAATGACGCAAGAAGGTATCCCCAATCGCGAATTCCCATTCATATCAAATATGACATTGAAAGCAACTTAAAGTGACGAACATAACGCCATTTTTTTTGCAATAGCATTGAACAAGTTATCGCAAACAGATAATTTCTCTTTGTTTTTTTTTTTTAAATTTTCCATTATTATGTGAAAATAAGTTATATTTGCAGTGTAAAATTTTCCTTTATAGCATTGTTTAATTCAATGCTCTCTAAATTAATTGTCCTATTGGTGCATTGCTAAGGAAACAATGATAATTGAATTGATTTCTCGAATGACTAGCATAGTTACCTATCGTCTTAAATAGGGATGCTGTTTACCTTATATCGTTTCACTGATGTTTTCGTTTAGTAAAGTCTATAGGCGATATTGATGCATGTTAACATAATAAATCCGAAATGCACACCCATAACATACGACGCACATGCTGTATGTCCTCTGTGGTTTACTCAAAAGATAGCTCTTTCGTGAGCTGCTTCTAATGAATTGCAGCAAGTGAATGTATTTTATTCCACTCGAAATTTTCTGTTCTGCATTTCGCGAAATATTTCATTTTCTATGCAATTAATGCAACTTTCTATGCAACTTTTCTGCACTTCCCTTCAGATGATTCAAATATAGTAAATATGGTAATGCGATTAGTTTTGTTAGGAAAGTCACTCAGTTATCGATAAGAATGGATCAACTTACTCAATTTTTTCTATGGGTGAGCATGTAGCTGAGTTTTTAGTAAAGGCGGAACAAGTTTTTTAGTTGCATATAGTTTTCCAATGTGATCGCACACAATAATGTTTGCGGGGAAAGCTTGAGAAAAAGCGTTAGAAAAGTTGAAATTGCTGTTGAAGTTTACTTTGATATAACCGTTTCTTTGAAACCATTAAAAAGTGACTAGATTAGCGTTAAAGGTTTGGATTATTATAAACCTAAAGGAATTAAACTTGTTGATAATTATGGGTTAGTTAAGCATTCTCTGATTATTTATTAACTAGGGCATATACAACAATAAAGTAAGTGAAGTAATGAAATAAGTAAAAGAAAATAAAGTAAACAGTAAGAATACAAAAATTTTCATCAAAGCATAATTAATTGATTTGTGATTGTAATGATACAATTATGATCGTATTTATTAAAGTAATGATTATTGAAAAACGATTAATTTCATCAATATTTTTGTAGTAAAATGTAATCAACTTTTCACAAAATAAAATCGTCTTGAATATAATCATAAATATGAAAGATATGTGAAAGAAATTCAATAAAGCTAAATGACTCGATGTGTTATAATTGAGAAAACGCTTATTCGTTTGAATTAATGGAAATTCGAAGCATCGTAATTTTTTTTTTTTAGAACTGATCATAGGATAGAAATGAAAACGTTTTAAGTAATTTATAACACAGTTATTTTGCTTACTCACTAGAAGTATTCATTCATGTTTTTTGCTCGCACGATTCATTTCCCGGTTTTTGTCTGTTATTATGTGTTTTTATTTTAATTTCAAAATCCATGAATGCTATAATCAGTAGGCACTCAAACGATGACAATAAGTGATATTTTTTGTGTATGTACTCGATGAGATATGATACGCTCCCAAGAAGGTGATATTTATAATGAAATAATCGATATCTATGTATATATCTTCCTATTGATTCCGAACAACGTATCATTACTTATTACGTAATAGGAATTTCCTCTTGAGATTCGCTAATTTTCACGTTGCGATTTTCTTTGATCGAGAAGAATTTCCTCTCTTTCCCACCATCCATATATGCCCATCTAAATAGGAAATAATTTAAAACAAACGGACAATGGTATGAAACCGTTTATCGAAATAGAGACATAAATTAAAGAAAAAGAAACATGGGCGATTTTATGCGAAATACTATCTTAGGACTTTATAAATCCAATCAAGGAAAAACAGCTGCTAACAGCGGGCATAAATTCCTCAACGTTTCATAGCCGTTAAAAAGTCTCACGAAGTGCAGTTACAATAAAGAGGACTAAATTTTGTGAAATGGATCATTGCATAGTAAAGAAGTAGAATTTCGTTAATGGGGCATGATCAGTTGATGCGTTCATTAAAGTGGCGCAAATATCGGTTGATGAAGAAGGATCTACACAGCGAACCGATAGGACAATATACCACCAGTAAATGATAGGTTTTTTTTTCCAGAGAAATAAGGGCTTGTCAGTGCTGGATCAAGAAGATATGGGATACTTTCTGCACAAGAGAATGTTTCAGTTAAAATCATCTTCGTTAAATTATATATTCTGAAGGTGTGAAGCAATAAAACTAACATATGCATTTTAAGACTGCTTATTATGATTTTCTGAATAATTTACCAATAATGTGAATGTGAGGACTATGCGATTTCACTTCTCATAAAAAAATCGGATAGGTGGAACTTTACCACTTTACTCACATATCATGATCCGTTTTTGTATATCATGATGTTTTTTTTATCGAGCATTAATATCACTATATACTATAAGAATTAAGACCTTTTTAACTCAAACTCTTCATTATGAGGGTTTTCCAAATCATCGGCTGCTACATTGCATGGCAAATTGGTGAGCTAAATATGGGAAGGGAAGGCATGATGGGAGAGGCTAATGAACTAGATGCAATCGACATTGAGTATTTAAAGTTATTTTATAACGTAAACGTCAAGGCAACGTACCGGAATATTATAATTGAGAAATTCTAGTTGATTTGAGTTGGCATAAGTTTTCCTAAAATATAGAGTTTATATAATCGTTATGATGAGTTGAAATCCGTTTAAAGAGCAATGCTAATTAACTAGGGTGAATCTTTCAACTTAGGCAACAATACCTAGCCATAATTGTACGAAGTATCTTGTAGTTTGCTTCTTTAAGGAAATTTTCCTTAAACATTTAAAATCGGCTGCAATTATGTTGCGTTTTTTTTTTTAGTTTCTATTTTAATTCTACTCATTCGCGATAATCTGAATCTTTTGAGTTCAACTAAATTGATCTAAATTTAAATTCCCTCGATCTTATATGTTCTATATCGATGTCAAACATTTACATGAATGTGGCTTATTAGTTGAGGCATTTTACATTCTTTTTTTTTAACGCAATGATCTGTTATCATAGATTTTGCACTCTCTAACATATTGCTTTCGATGGATAGATATTGTTATAAACTCTTCTTATGTTTTTGTAAATAATCTCGTAAAAAAAAAAAACAAAAAAAACGCAGAAATAATTCTAATTGAATTTCTGCTTCAATTCACCTTTTCATAGTCGTATTTATGTAGTTCATTTAGGGATCACTAATTATTGCGTAAGAAATGATTACACTCGAGGAAACGCCTTCTAGGATTTAATCTTTCTTTTAGGAAAAAAAAAAAAGCGGAAAATGCTGCATTCAATAGAAAAAAACTGATATATTTTACTAATATTTATTCATTCAATCATATAATAGCAAAAGAGCAGAAAAGGCAGTAAAACATCTTATTGATCAATGAACAACAAAATACAATATACGAATAAATACGGGCAATACTATACCAATAAAAAATACGTTGTAATAAAAAACTTCACCAGTTATCATGACGATGTTGACCTCTTATAAGATGCTGGCCCTGCTTCTTCTTAAAAGAAAACTCTTTAGAGATACTGAAAAAAAAAAAACCTGAAAAATTACTTTCCTATTCAAATTAGCATGGCGAAGGGGGGATTTCTCCTTAATTTTGGAATTTTGTTGGTAATTGCAATCATTTGTCGACCGTATCGTCAAATTCTCATTGAAAATGGAAAAATGAGTAAAAAGATTTCGTTGTCTTTGTTTTCGTTGTTCAATTTTTCAAAAATGCAAAATGTTGTAGCATTTTCTTCGATGCATAATTTATAGCACTCAATTTGACGACCTTTTCTTACGGTGTTCTCTATGATGGCACTCATTGAAGTTATTCACGTTGCAAATGTCACCGCTTAAAGCTCATGAAAGCAATGCGATAATCATTGTGGTATAGTGTCTTCTTAGATTTTATATACTTTAGATTTTTAGAATTTTACTTCTGTGTGGATTTTTTTAGTTGAAAATTTTGCGAAAGTCGTGGCAATAAACCATCTTCTCGCTTATTTATAGCTAATAAAGGTAAAATGGGCTCTATAGCATGAACGTGTTTGATAATGGGCGTTTGAGGAGGAGTTTGGCTAGAAAAAGTCAAGAAGTTTTGAAGCATAGAACAGTGGTATCTTTGGAAAATTTTAAGTCTTGACTGATCTATAGGTTGTGGCTGTAAGCTATTCTATGTGGCTCTTTCTTATTGAATTTGTTTTCTGCAGTTATCAGTATTGCGGCTATTTGGATTGCTGCGATTAGCACATAACAGTGCGCAGCAATTTTATGCAAAGACTTTGGCGATGGCGTTGCGTGTTTGTGCTGATTTGACTTTTGAAAATAAATGCGAGCAAAGAAAGAAGAAAAGAAAATGAAGCAGCATACTATCATGAGCACTGCTTCAGAGGCAAGATGTTAAGTTAAGATAGTTGATACTATCCTACGGGTCTATTTCCCTGACCACGAGCTCTTAACCGTCCATTAAGTACCAGGAGGTGTGCCTGTAGAGTAGGCTCGAAGATGCAATTTCACGGGTGTCAATTCGGAAATGAGTGGCACTGGATTTGCAACCCATTTCAGTCGGATTTTTGTATGTTGCGAGTGGCTTTGATCTCAAAATTTTGCTCTAAAATATTTACCCATGATGCTATTGTCCCGTGACTGATGAGATTGTCCAGCCGCGCCACTGAGCAACTAGGGCGACATTACGAGCCTAGATCATGTGTACTTTATGTAATGAACACATTTAACGAATTATTGCACTCAGTTGTAGTGCAGTCAACCACTCATTCACTACATAATACAACACAATGGTGAGCACAAAGTTAGTGTGAGATTGTGATTTTCTTCTAGTTGTGATTTTCCCCAATTTAAGTAGGTGTCTGTCTGTCTGTCGGTGATTGCTGTTAGTATTCGCAACTACCTAAGTTAGAGCAGTGAAATTTGGCGGATTTAGTCCATTAATGGCATCGAACTCCGTAATCATTATTATTAGTGTCGAGACTACGAGTTTCTGTTGTTGCTTTTTCAGTGCCGTTAAATTCTCACATAAGAGTGCATCAACATGAAACTGTTCTTGTTATCTTTTCTTCTGCTTTCTTTTCTTGTCTCATATTAGATCCCATTACTCGTCAATCTTTCCCTCCATATTTTCCTCGAGAAATAGAGAAAAAAGGTCATTGAACGATACGTTATGCGATGGAAGACACTTTTTCCTAAAAATATGCAAATTTCAATCATTATGCCGTTATTTTACGTATGTAAAATTATGCACAAGCCTAGAAAGTAATGTTTTTTTTTTTTTGATTTGTCGAATTAATAGACAATCTATTTCGTTATGCTTTTTTTCTATGAGTACATCTGAGCGAAAAAAATTCAACAATTCCATATATTTAGCCTACTACGATAATAATTTAATAAGTAATCTCGGGTGATTTTCCTATACATTTATTTCCTCCTACGTTCATTCGTTCGGCGTCATTCTCATTCAAATGCTGTAATTGTAGCATCTCTATTTGTTAAAAATGCCCCTTCACGTTTGATTAACCTAAATGAGTGAAACATTTTTTTTTTTTTTTGGATTCTATTGATAACCATTCATTTCATTCGTTTATATATACTCAACTTATCGCAACATCACTTTGCTTTTCTCTTGTTATACAACGTTCATCATCAACGATGGAACAATTCCGAATTCAGATTCATCTATATTTTCATTACAAGAGTTAACTGCTACCCTTTCAACCGGAAGATACATCGAAATAATTCTTCAATAAATGAGAACGATTAGTTTATTTAAATATGAATTTCTAAGCGAATTTAGCTCTAAGATATCAACTACACAAAAATAAATTTCCATTGAAAAAATTCTATGAATATCTCGTCCTCTTTCAAGGTAAATGGTTATTTATTATGTATATTTTTCGATATCTTCAATACTTTGTCAATGCTATCGCTAATATGCGCTTTGCAAAGTTGCTCTTGCGATATCGTAGCGATGCCTGAATATATTCAAATCGGTAATTATCTAAGTTAGAAATGCGAAATTTGGTGGATATAGCTCATTGATTGACATCATACTCCATAATTTACGTTGATCCATCAATTTCGAACACAACTGTGGATAGTCGATATGCGGAAAAGTTTCTGCGTCTTACATTTAGAGGTCTTTTATTTTATACCAATGGAATCACAAAAAAGCGATTCTTTAAGGGGGATTTGGGGAGTGGTCAAGTTAACAAAATTAAGAAAATATTATTTTGCATATTTATTATATGGATATAACTGATGAAATGAAATAGACAACATGCAGGTGCCGATATCACGTGCGCCTTTCTAGCATGTGCGTTCTTGTGGAAATTCGTCGGCATTGAAACTATCAACTTAAAGCAATATCGATAAACAAATCCAATTGTTTCCTGTTTTCAGAGGAGTCGACGAACTTTGCATAATTGCGATGTTCGTATAAGCACGATCCAATGTTGCTTCAACAGTGCCCCGAATGTCTCGACTCGCCGGTGCATTGCTTCACTTGCGCCGATCCTCAGGTTTCTAGCAATTCTCACTAACAACGTTGGTTGTCCGGATCTAGCATATCGTATCGTCTACTTATATTACTATAGTATAATTGTTCTCATTGTTATTATATCAGCATTTAAAACAAAATTCACAGCGCACTCGACAAAGATGCAACCTATTAATTATGTAGATCATTATTGCGCTTCAAGCGACGCTTCAAGCATCGCATATCAGTGACATTATCGGCGATCGCACTCAGGACACGTTTCGATGCAGCGGTTAGCAGTCTAAAATTCATTGATCACTAGGCTTTCATCAACAAATCTCATGTGATCCTTGCTCTTACCAATGGCTGATGTTCTAAATGAACAGCAGAATGCGAAGAACTCTATGAAGCTGCATAAAGTGACAAACTTATTGGGAGAGTGGATAAATACTGAATTGCTTTGGGAATATTTTTTGCCTAAAATTGATTTTTTTTCGCTCAATAGGAGGAGGTTTTTTGGTTTTTTTTAATAAAAATTCATAAGGAAGAGGTATTGCAGAGGTTTTTTTTCTAAAAAAGATTATATAACTTTTAACTCTTTTAAATCTTTGAAAGAAATAAAGTGGAAATAAAGAAAGGAGAAAATTTTTCTGAACCTCTCCAGAGCGATTTACAACTTTTTTTCATATAATCAAACAGAAATTTTTCCGAGCAGAAAAAAAAAATACACATATATAGGCGCACAACGCTTGTGTATGGCAACTGCAATAAGAATAAAACGTCTTTCAACTACTCAAAACATAATCCCGACGAAATCAAATGTTCCAGGTATAATTCCAGGTACAGATTCTTAGAGGGGCGTCACTAACAGCGTTGAAGAGGAGTATTAGACTGATTTTGCAAGGCGTAGAATTATTTAGATCCAATCAGTCTCTTTTCTCACTATAATTTACGCGACCACTAATTTTATTCAACATTTGCTGGATCAATAAACGAATTAAATCATTCATAAAATCAAATATTCTTCATTTCAGCCTATAAGGAAACGTTTTATATGGATGTCTAAAATCTTCTTTTGCAGAGTAATAGAGAAAAGCTGTGTGTAAGGGTAAAACCTCCGGTAATTTACGGTGCTCGTCACAACGGTTGTGCACAATCGTTCGAATACGCCACATTATCATCGACGGCACCATCTGTAACGGAATCACTAGACGACATCAACGCTGATTCCACTAATTTTTTTCGTCACATTTTTGCTAGCGAAAGTTATTCTGTAAGTTTTGTTGTTTCTTTAAACAAAGATAAAACTGTAAAATATTAATCATCCTGCACTGAAAGTATATCGCTAAATAATTACCTCAGTGTAATAAGCAAACTTTAAACTTTGAAGATTATATTCATTGGTTTGTTGGCTCTGCGCAATTTAAAGTAGGATGCCAAAAAACCATCTTTTTTTGTTATGAATCTGCATAGGAATTTATGAGGTTTTCAGCTAATAAAGAAGGCGGTTAGATACCTACCCATCTTGAGCCGTCTGACTGCCAATGATTTCCTTATCGAGTCTTTTAGAAACCAGGGTTTGCCTGGGTTATGAGGTATTTTGCCAAATCGGCTAATCGTGCTATCACAATAGCAGCTCGTTATTTTGCCTCGTCGTTTTTTTGAGACGTTGCAGGTGTGGAAAAGCATTTCAAATGAATTTTATGTAATGATTTGAGGTGCATAAATCGTAGAGGGACATTAGGGCTGCCTTCTTTTATTTCGCGCAACAGTGGTAGTTTTTATGGACCATGAGCAATGGAAATAAGGGCGTAAAAAACGTGAGGTTCTGATGGAGTCACCTATCTGAATTTTGACAGCCGGACCTTCCAGCTTCCAAAATTCTAATAGAGAATGACCAAACTGAATGCTGGCCAAATATTAGCTGAGTTTAACCATACCTCTCAATTAAGTGGTGTAGTTTAAGGGAGAGCGATTGTTTTGTGACGATATTCATCTGTCGATGGACGATCCTTTCGCATCATCGGAACCGTCATCGTCACGTATTGAAGGTATTATTTAAATTTCATGAATTCTGCAATGGCACGAAGTTTATTTGAACGGCAATTATTCCTAATTGTTTTGACGAAGGATAACAGCTTCAGGTTCAGCGTATTTTATTATTTTTTTAACATAGTGGGAAGTGATATATATGGGCACATTTCAATGTACCAATCGTGGATCTTTGTGAAGAGGTTTAATAGAGCGCAACGATTAGCAATCTTTAGAAAGCGCCTATTTAAATTTCGGAATTTAAAATCGTTTCGAGAAAAGGCAACTTGAATTTACCATATTCAGTTTTAACTAATTTCTCTGCATCGGTGGAAGTCTACAAGATATGCCGAAGTAAAGAGAAACATAAAAGACCTCATAGAATACCTTCTAGGATATTCTATCTGTAAAGGAAGACTCTATGAGTGCTAATTGCTCCTTCGGAAACATCCTTTGTTCCTCGAATTTTCTACGGTATCCATAAAGGCGAAACATAAATTATTTATCATTTGTGTGTTTTGTGTTTGTGCTCTCTATTCGACTATCGTGCGTATCCGTACCCTTCACCATTGTTGAGCAGCATTTCATTTTTCGTTTCATGCTTGTTTATGTTCGTCTATTGTTTACGAATAATTACACAACAGCAATTGTTGTCCTCCATTTTGCGAGGTAGAGTAAGAGCTTTAAGAGGAGGCTAGCAGATTATTAGATTTTCACTAATATGAGCCCACTAATCCAAGCATTTATTTCAATATTCAAAAACAGTGACTTAATCTTTCATGTGTTAGCTGGTATACGCTTGCCGTTTGACAGAACCAAATGAGAAAATTCGTCGTTCAATCATACTGCATAACCAATTGAGCTAAATTTGCATATGTAAATTACACGGCATTTCAAAATGCGCATATGTTTGTTGAACGTGAGTAAATCGAGCCCAAAAAATGGGTTGAAGAAGTGGGAACATATGGCGAGATATTAGTTGAATTTTGGAGAATACTCGGATATTGGAATTCATATGCAAAATTTTCGTCTATAAGATAAATTTTCTAATCGTGAATTTGAAATATCGTTGTTGACTTCCATAATTTATAGCGGAAAAAATTTGTTATTTCCGGCTATCTTGTTTACTGCCCCTGAATAAAATATCGAACGAAATAAAACGGATAGTTGAATAAATGAGGTTACTATTTTAAGCCCCTATTTGTATATTACTGCCTACTGCATTAAGTTATAATGCAATCATTGACGTTAGTAAGACACGTTTCAGCGATTCATAAAAGTACATTGAAGATAGCTGATGAAAAAGCAACGTATTTGTGCATATTGGAAGTAAAAAAAAAAAAAAACTCGTCCAGTTGAATTGAGATAAGCACTAACGTTGCTATTTATATTATACTTCGGGAGTATATCGTAGGCCTATTCTCATAGGATTTTATAGATAATATCAATGGAAGACTGCTGATCCAAAGTGTACTGACATAATTACAATTTTAGCACATCATGAAATAATTAAATCTGATGGAAAGTTGTAATGTAGTACGCATATATTGTTGGGAAGGGGATTGGCCATGATGCTTGGAGTGGTCCTTATTGGAGGTTTGTTGCATCGACAAATCTCGCATAATTAGACACTTTCAGAAAAGGATAGCATACGGTTTATAGAACACATTTCTATTTGCGGCTTTGTGTGATAGGTACAAATGTAGACCAAACAGTGCACTGATGACGTGCCCTTCGGGAAATAAAAGGGTCGTCGTAGAATGTTGCTCACTTCATGATTGTCTCTGCTGTCATAAATTCCTTGCTAATGAACAGTCTTTGTCAGATGAGGGCAATTCTATAAGTGATGTCTGTTCCACCGTGATTGCTGGCGTTACGAGCTTATCACAATTGATACATAACATGTGCGGTTGAACTGCTGTGACTTCAGGAAGAGAGTAATGGTGGATGAAAACGTCCGTAACAGCTTAATCTGTTAGAGCATCTGCCCAGAAAGTGAAGGGTCAGGGGGCTTTCATCCGGTTTCCGCATAGTGTATTCCCAAGTCGAGCTCTGAAGTAGGCAAAAAACCGCTTTGCATTAAGATGTTAGCTATAAATGAATGTGTAAATGCATATAAATATAATTGTGAATATAAATTATATATATATATATATATATATATATATATATATATATATATATATATATATATATATATATATATATATATATATATGCATGCAGAATCTCAGACCACATTGAGAGTATATATATATATATATATATATATATATATATATATATATATGCATGCAGAATCTCAGACCACATTGAGAGCCATGTTCGAACGTTTCATTATTCCTTATTTGCCCGTCGTTTTGGTCATATTCATGGATAACCATAGACTTCTAAGCATCTCCAAGCCTCTTATGCAACAACTCCCGCAAAGATACTGTATTCCCAGGTACTACATGTTGGTTTTGCTCATAAGAGTTTGCTGTGTACGCGAAACATGTGGGTGGGTGTGTGTGTGTGCTGTGACGCAATTGAGGACAGCATTGATGAGGACATCATCTATAATTGTATTGCACATGTGAGCACGAAGCAAATTGGGCCTACTATCACGCGCAATGAGTGCCATATCTTTAGAGAAGCATACTTGTGCTATGCTCAACGTTGCTCATCCTTAAGCAAATTTTATGCCTCATTGTATCTGCATTAACTTAAATAGCTTCACTGTCTCTTAACTTACTCATCGAGAGTAAAATAGTGTTTATTTGGATAGTATGTTTGTTAAAATGACATATTCGCATAGTCTATACGAAATATTTTGTTTCCAAACCTGGGAGAATAATATGTTTTAAAAAGAAATTCCTCAATCGAAAGTCCGAGAAGAAAAAGTACGGATACGAGAGACAACTGTTTTGAATGCAAAGAAGTGAAAAATACATACGAGCAGAAAAAGTGACACACAGCGAACCAGCGAACTCTTAAGAGCAAAAGTGTAGTGACTTCATCACTGGTGCTCAATAAGTATAAGGGAAGATTTGTTCAGCTTATAGCCGGACAGTAAATCAGATCACAACTTAAGGTGCCGGAACCAATCGTGTTGCCATGTTTACCATGTTATTCTATATTTATTGTTCTATATTGATCTTCGCGAACGAATTTCTACGAAAGTCTAAAATGCCATCCATCCCTCTCCCTTCCCACATCCACTCCTTCCATTCCCCTCCGTCAGGCGATAGCATGCTGCTAACGCAATTGAGCAAGGCTATTTATTTTTAAGTGAGTGCATCTATAGTGTTTGGCTATTATGAGCAAAAATAAGCAGCTTTTTTATATAAATAACTGTAAAAAAAAGCTCATTTAGCTATAATCAAGGAGTTACATAAATAATACAGATAAAAACTGATCGAATTTCATATAGAGTTAGATATTTTAGGTGCTAATGAGATTTTTTTCTATTTCTTTAATATAACATTAACGCTTTAAACCCTGCTAATTAGGAATTATTGATGAAAATATTATTAAGTAAAGAATAATAGGTAAGTTTCAGATCATTACTATTATTGAAAAAATCATTAGGTATCATTCGTTGTAGAAGAAAATATTGCTGATGAAAGAATATTTGATTTAGTTATCTGTTTTGCTTGATCTCGAAAGTCGCACTTTGCTCATCTTTTCAAAAAATTTCGTAAATTGTTGCTTCCGGTTATCAGTTTTCGAGTACATTTAACGCAATGAACGTTCATTTATTCGATTGTAGCTCTTATCAGGGGAATATTTAGCCTCATCAATTGCCCATAATAGCTTTTTTTTTGCTGCAATATGCTGTTATTGTGTGAGCAATATCAAAGAGGTCATCATTTGAATCATGCATTTATATCAATACAAACCTAAAAACCAATTCATAATTAGATATTATATTAAATAAAACCGAAGTATTGCTTTCTTTGCAAAACAAATAGTGCTGCAAACTTCATGTTCTTTGTAACAGCTGCAGATTTCTTACAGTTTCAAAAAACTGCTTATTTTAATACATGAAAAGTTTTGAAAAGCTTACTATCATTTGTTACCTTTCTACAAGGCTGTAAAGTAGGCTTGTTGATAATTATAATTCTCACAATATTTCACTTATATTTGCGCCGCAAGAAAGTTGGACCATTTTCATGGCCGAAACATTTGAAGTAGAAGTTGCTGAAGTAGCACCTATGAATTATCATTTTTGAATTATGTGAATTATCATTTTGCACTCTTTGAAAATATTTTCCTAATATTGCACTGAAATCAATTTTCTATTTTTCGGCAAGAAGCTTGGTTGTAATTTCATTGCAAAAGCAATTATCGCATAAAGAGTTCCAATTTAAGAAAAAAAAAATCTCGCGAATATTTTCTACTACACAAATAGTTGAAATAGCCGAGAGTAATAAAAATTTCTCAATTTCTCATATAAATGAAGATTGTTGCAAAAAGCTAATGGGATTGCAAATGGCCGAAGTGTACAGTGTGAAAAAAAAAACACCGATGCATTAATTATAAATCAGAACGCATCTAAAATGCAATGTTATGCAATTAGCAAAAATTATTCACGATGAGAGAGAGGTAAATGGTATAATCTACCGCTGAGATAAAAAAAAAAAAATCCCATTTATGTACATAGAATGCAGTGAAACAACGGTGGTTTTATTTGTGAAATGACCGCAAATAATTTTGGAAAAAAAAAAAAGAGGTGATGGTTCATTTGTATGCAACTTGAAAATATCAATATTTATGACATTTGCAGAATTATTCAAGCATAATAAGAGAAATATTTGTGCCATAATGAGGTGAGTAAAATTGTTATTGATGAAAAAAGATTTACGAACAATTTAC
This sequence comes from Baylisascaris procyonis, assembly GCA_037389465.1. Classification (NCBI taxonomy): domain Eukaryota; kingdom Metazoa; phylum Nematoda; class Chromadorea; order Rhabditida; family Ascarididae; genus Baylisascaris; species Baylisascaris procyonis. The sequence goes on from JAZARR010000250.1 coordinate 2,555,757, forward strand.
AAATTTTCTCATATCTTCTATCACAATAGCTAATTTTTTTTGAAGCTTGCTCAACCGTAAGCATGAACTTTTTCATAGAATATATAAAATTTTTCATAAGCGTCGTATTTTAGGATCCTATCTAAATTATCCAAAAGGTTCTAACCTCAAAAGACGTACTTTAGTCAATCATTATACAAATGCGATCGTCTTGGAACTGTGATCAACATTTATCATATATTTTGCGTCCCCCTTACAAATTACGATAATGTTGCAAATCACATCATGAAAGAGGACCCAAAATATCTTTCAGTTCATAGCGATATTCTCAGCTAATAATAAAGTTTATGAACAGAGGAGGTGCACATAAGTTTTTTTCTTTTCTTCCATTCAAAATTTTATTTCCTCTGTTGCAATATGAGTTTGAAAATACTTTCATCTCGAATTTTCTTGGATTTTGCGTGGTTTTTTCAAAAAATCATTTGCAAATTCATAATGGCTAAGTTTCAAATAGTCGGCAATTTCAATTGCTGAAACACTCATAGAACTGATAAACCTATTGTTCACCTTGACAAATGTCTATGCAAACAATGAAATTGATCTTATCATTTCAGTCAGTTAAAAGTACTTAATAATTTGCATTTATTTTATTCGAACGGTTTTGCACTTTGCATCGTTCAGGGAATTTAAAAAAAAAAAACTAATTTTTGATTGAAAGTTTTCAAATCAGCCGAAATACAAAGTCCGTTATCGACATATATCGCTTAATGCATCAAAATTGAATGTCATGTCAGTTTCCCTTTTATGATTTGTCACATATTTTCTTTGATTGTCACGTTTGAAAATCTTTTTTCTCAGGCTGTTTTTAGAGAATTCATGCACTTGCAATGTCCCATATGTATGACTGAGTCACAGCTCTAAGAGTACTGTAGATATTGAGATTGCTGTGATAATAGTGCCTATTAGATATTGGCTAATTTAGACAAGCATATGATCCAACCGTGATGGAGGAAGGGGTCATATAGAGAGAGGGGCGCAACAAGTGTGCGAAATGTATGCATTAATGAGGTAGGTGATGAGCGAATGAAGATGCATTATCGCTTTCATTGCTTTATCGCTTTCTGTTAATCATTGGAACACTTCGTGAAGGGAGGTCAAGTATGCCCTCATGGTGTCAGTAACACTTGATGACATCTATAATCCCCAAGGAATCGACTGCACTAGATGACGTCAACTAGACTTACGATTGTATCTATTATTTGGTGTGGTGTCGACGATAAAACAGTGATAATAGACAATCCAAGAAACTAGATTAACAATAATCGCTTAACTCAATGACAATCATGGACGAAAAAATATTCAATGCAAGTTCCAGAGCCTTAAACGGTTCTTTAGATTTGCAAACATGGATTATTGATAGGAAAGAACGAACGCATTTTAGCGTTCATTGGTCCATATCATTTCAGCATTTATGGAAACGGTCGTGCTGATTGATTGACTGAAGATTATCACAATGTTGGTGATCACTCAAAGCCTGAAGTTGCGTCAATGTTTTGATGTAGTTTTGCAGTGTGTCTTTTGCTGCTACAAATGACTATCTTTAATCTTATATGTCTTTCGTACAAATCCGGCTCACTTTAAATCATCATCTCTAGGAAGGTACGGGCTAAGAAGACTGCAAAAATGAAAGCGATCATTGAAAAAGTTTGTTTTCGCACTCAAATTCAAAAAAGTTAAAATTTCAGGATCAGCATCAGCTGGAGATCGTTCGATGGTGCAGCAGGAGGCTCGTTCTGAAGGTGCTTCAGGTTTGCATATTTCCCTGCTGTACTCATATTATGTTAAGTGGAGGCGATCAGATCAGATTCACTGTTCAGGTGACTTGGTATCATGCTATGAAAAAACGCTGCATCTTTTCGATCCTCATTTTCGCTAGATGAAGCAAATTTTAATGCCTGTCGACAGATTAATGTAACATCTACTGAAAGCGGAAGAAACTCACCGACTACAATGTTTTCTTTTCAGGTGGTCATGGTGATGAAAAAGCGGGAGAGCCACCAAGGAAAGATGAAGGTAGAAGACGGTTATTAGAAGAGAGAGATCAAGATTTAGACCGATTGCTGAGTATGTTCGATCCACAGGTGAGGCATTTCATTCCATTTAAAACATATGCAATTTTGCAAAACATTTGCAATAGTACACTTAGCAAAGGTCTACACTCATCAAAGTCCCTTTTTCGCCATACCATATGAAAACTTGGGCCATTGAGGCTGTATTCAAAAGCGCTGACTGCAAAAATAATGCGCATTGAGGCTTATTGTTTTAATGAATTCGTCTAAGAGAACGGAGTGCTGCTTTTTCTACGGTAGTGATTGCCTTGGCGGTGTGCTCATTTTGTTTCGCCTCAAAGCATTCGACCTTTTCTAGTTACGTATAGAGATCAAAGATTTTCGATCGAATCAACTGGCTCTTCCAGTGGCTATAGAAATAAGACGCTTTATGATAGTTGCATTTTCCATTTTTTTGCAGCGGAAATAACCTAACAAGGTGTAATTAGTCAACAAATTATAATAGTAAGGCCATTGTAGTAATTGAAAGTGGCTATCTAAATTGGCAACATATATGTTCGATCCATAATATTCCGTGTTCTTTGAACAAATTTGAATGCTGCGTCCACTATAGGCGGATAATCTTGCCATGTTTGATGGTCGTGTTCTTGATTGGCAAGCTAATCGCAATGTTGGACCATGCTAAGCATTGAATGCTGAGACGGGAAAATTTTTGAGCCAAACGCTATAAATTCGCGGAGTGTTCATTCAAAATTCGGAGCACAAGGAAATCCTAGAGTAGTATAGAGGGTTCTTGTATGAATCTACTCATCTTTAAATGATCACTAAAGTTTGGCTGTTTTGAGTGTTTTTCGCATTCTTTTAATCAAAGCAAAACGAATGCGTATTTCTCGTCAAACATAAAGAAATATTTTTAAAAAAATATGATAAATAGGAAGATAATGAATATGGTATGAATTGATTGGCATTTCAATAATTTTTGGGCGAGATAAAGTTCAATATGTGAGGCGATGAAAAGGATTATAAAGAGTGTAAAGGAAAGTGGCCATTGTTTTTAAATTAATCATCGAGTTGATGCCAAAAAAAAACCTCTACAAAGGACTACCGAATGTAAACGTTGTTTGATTCACACAAAATGGCTCATATTGAAAAAAAAAACAACCGTTTGCACTCATCATTGAAGCGCTCTTTCTCTCTCTACGCCCGATATGGTAAACAATACCTAAACTTCATTGGCATATTCTATCACATTTTTATGTTGCATTGCTAAGGTTATACGCATCAATTGTGCGTCCGTTTAGTGCGCATATCGCCGCTGGCTTTTGTCAGATTTTCTTCTTCAGAAATAATTCGCAACTTTTCTTTATGGCCGCTTTTTTATCTGTTTATTGCTAAAGTTTAGCCAACTACTATAGTTGATCCTTAATAGTCTGTGTGTATGTGTAAATCAGTCTCTAGGATTTTTAAAAAAAAGAGTAGATCAAAAGAAATTTAGAGACGCCAAAATGTTTGGATTTCATCTCTAACCGGAAATGATCCGCATGTTTATATTCAGCATGATCACTCTAATTGATAAGCTTTCTTGAATTTGAATTTTACCAACAACGAATGGTTACCGGTAAAAATTCATATTTGAGTTACATATCAACTCAGATTTTGCGATGGTGTAATGGTTCTTTTCATTTTCTATAAACATTCTTATAATAAGTATCAACTTTTAAAGCCGCTATATACATCGATAGACAAATCTCAATACTCTTCCGTTATTAATTTTAACTTTCGTTATTTTTGAATTGAAAAAAGCATTGCATAATGCTATTGATGCCGCTTTTTCAAATGTTTCTAACAATATGTGTTTTGATCAATCACTTTTCCAAGCCACCAACATCCTTCTCTATGAAGAATTTGATACGCAGAAAATACTGCTTACAGATCCTGAAATTTCTCAAAAATGTTTCATTATTCTTATTTATATGAATCAATGAGATTCTAGAAGAATCTTGTTTTATTGCCGAACAAATGACGAACTATGAACATTAGTGCGGTTAAATATTATTTCTTTCGAGATTACATTTTTGAAAGATATTGGGAATTGTTGCTATCTCTAAGCAGTAGAAACCACCTTGGTATAGCCATTTCATTATTGGTAAATAGCAACCATTTCAAGCAATAGCATACGGGATAAACGCATATATGAGGCCATATGGAAAAATTGGTTGATACCATAAAGGCAGAAGCATAAACATGCCAAAGTTTTTCTTCCACCAAACGCCAGAATTTGATGAAACCTATTTCATAGTTGGGGTCAGTAGAAGCAGCTATAAAAAATCCACTGTACCGCTTAAGAAATGCAAAAATTGAACGCTCATTGAATTCATGAATTCTTAGAAATAAAAGCTCCGTATAGAGATTAGAAAAATTGCTGCGCATCTTAAGAAGAACCTTTCTTTCTGCTTTGCTCTCGCAAATATATGTTAAATTCCGCGCAAAAAATATAAAATTCTCAATTGAAGTAAGTAAAATAAGATGTAGATTCTTTCTCTTGGCATTAAGTTCGCAAAATTGCTAACAAAAATACCCTTACTCAGTAAAGATCCTTATTTAGCCGATATGTTCGGTTGATATACTTATTTAGAAGGTATACTGAGTAAGAACATTTATTTCGCTGATAAACATTTAGTGCTTCATAAAAGGAACGTAGATAAAACCGCGTTTGAGTGTGTTATGAAATTTGCAATGTTCGTCGTCTTGATAAGTTAACTTTTACGGTTGTTTCGATAGAAATTTATGTTCATTTCTGAGATCGTATGAGCCATATTTATGAGATCCTTTCTACTTTTTTTTTTCTCATATTTTAATGGACTCAAAATTCTTTATCGAATAACGGGTGCAACAATACCCAACTCCCCCCTTCATTTATTATTCTCATTGCGACCCTCGAATATGAATTATTCATCAGATGAAGGTGTTAAAGAATTGGCTGATCAATGTTGGCATAATTTTAGTGAATTCGATAAGGTCATCAATTCTCAAAAGATTAATTGAATAAAGATCGATTTAATGAAAAATCACAATTAAATTAATTAATATGCAAATGGCTAGCAATACCATGAAAGTAGTTCATGGAAAAAGCTTTCGATATGTAGATGAGCTAACAATGTTGTGCAATGCTAAGCGCACATGTGGGAGACGAACAAGAGCATAGAGGTGAGAGACGTCTCCTGGAAGTGCATACATACCTCTCAGATAGACAGATTCATTTTCGACAGCAACCAATGAAATCACACACAATGCAAAGCGTTGCGGTGTTGCCGTTTCGTTGTGCGTTGTGCAGCCGTTTCCCCATCTCTTCCGGCATTGTTTTGCCGTTTAGAAAACTTTCCACCTACAATATGAGAATTACAAGCTCTTCTCTTTTTTTTTGTTTAATACTTCTAGTTTTTAATTCACTGCAAATATGGAAAATTATTTCAATGCTATTTTTGTAATTTTTATCTGCAATATTTCCTTTTTTCATCGAATGAATATTTCTTTTATCAAAAAATTTTAATTTTTGCATGAATTCATTTTAAAGAAGTTTAGTTTTGTGTGCAATATCTCAGAATTATTTATGACTCCTTAGAGTTGAGAATTTACGCTATGTGAAGAGTTTTATCACTTCTGCACTCGCTATGAATTTCATTGCAACCAAAATATGTTATGGAATTTCCTCCTAATCCATCGTTGATGCCATCTCGGTGGAAATTGTAATTCAGTGCTCAATTTGATACATTAATCATATAAAAAACTTTTTAATTTATAAAGAAACATAGTGATTTAATACGTTTTTGCATCATTATAAAGTATCTAATGTGCATTTATAATAAGCACTTTTACTATTTCTCTAAGGGAGATTATCTAAATAGATAAACATCACGTCTCTATTGCCTATAAAATTATTGCTCAAAATTCATTCCAGAATATCAAACGGTGACTTATAACAAAACAGCCAATAAAACTAACATTATTTTTAACCAAACTCAACTAATACGAAAGCTTGATTCTGTATCGATGAAGTATTGAAGGTGCTTGAATGATGGTGTACTCTTGCTGAGGAAACGATAGATAGCCGAAGGCGTCTATCTAACTTTTACGAAAGAGAATCTTTTATCTACAGCAGTATTCAAAAAGGACAGATAACTGGAGGACATAATGCAATAGTGGGGACGATAGAGAAAAGAAGAAGGAGGGATTTGAAGATTCCGAACGAAATAGATTAACGCGATATTCAGTGAAAATTGGAGGCAGTCACTTATGAGAGTACGGTCTATTGGTGTGCACCACTTCCTATTGACTATGCATCCCTGTTGGCGCCGGTCAAACTGACGTTTCTTCAGTGAAATAAGCATAATACTACTGAGCTAGAGATAGGTAAGTCGAAATCGGGCCCGACATGCATCTAAACTTTCCAGCGCTGATCATCGATCTTCTCGGCAGGGGATAGTTATGACAGCCCGAAAAAGGCCATCTGGCAGGGTTAAAAAATCTATCAAGGCAGTAAATCGACAAAAAGCGTTGCTAAACAAAGGCGCGACTTGCCGATGAAGATAGTTATGGAATTCGAAAGGAAGAGGACCGCTGGGGTAAGCGCACCTTTTTTTTCTACAAGAAATGGAAGAAGTACCAAAACTACGAGAGAAGAGGAGTGAAAGTGGAAGGAAAGAGCTAAAGAAATGAAGCAACCGCAGGTACCAATAGTGGAGGATAGCGATGCGGGGAAACAGAAAGTTCTCATGCGAATAAACAGCTGAGAAGTCCATCTACTTAAAATTGTCGTATATCGGAGCAACAAGAAATGGCGCGACTAATTACGTAGGCCTCCCAGCAGATCACCGTCGGTACAGCAGCATCACTGTCTTTAGTAGGGAAAAAGCAATGTGCATTTCGAATGGACAGTGCTTTTATGGAAAGGTAAAGATCATTTGTTTGCCTAGGACTGTTTGGAACCCCCTAGAAATGATAAGGAATGGAAAGACAGTTAACCATGACAAATTTTTTTAGATAACACAGAAATGTTGCCATTTCACTTAAGCTACAAGTTCCACTGCGAATTTCGGCGATTACAAAAAACAAAAGGAGTTTTAGATCTTGCCTTGATTTTTTCTCGTAGTAAGAATTTTATCTGCGACCCGCTCAATTATCGGAGGATTTTGTTACTATCAGAAGAAACAGTGAGCGAGAAACAAGTCGGGCTTCATCCTGGCTATTCAACCACCGGCCACATCAATATATGGCCGGGCGCAAAAGGATCCCCATTGCGGCTATAGCTCACGTGCGCTTAAAATACCAGGAAAAATTCCCAGTTAGAAGGACAAATTAGTCACTTTAATCGTTACTCTTCATTTTTGTCATCGATAAGGCATACGTGACACGATGTGCGGCACGAGGTTTTTTCTCGAACATGGTGCTGTATCCCACTAACTGTAATTGTGCGAATGATATAGTCCCATACTCCAAAATTGGCAAGAGAGCTTCAAAATAATGTGAGTATCATCGAAGCTTGCAATGCGATTAACAACTAGTTTTTCTAAAGTCGCCAGAAGTAAGGGACCAACCAAACAATGTGCCGATAAATCAAAATAGTTCGTCTTATGAAGTATTTCTAATATTAATCTCTAGTGAAGTATTTGAATGAATCGATCAGTTCTGCCATTTGCGACCAACAGCAGAATCGAAAATAGGCTGAATAAAAGGTTTGTCCGCAGGATCAGGAAAATTTAAGATGAATTTTATGTGCATCCAACGCAATATATATATTACGATGATAAGCGTACGTGTGAAAATTAAAATCAACGAGACCACCTTTACTTCCCTTTTATATCACTTCAAATTGAAGCCTAATCGAATCAAAAACGGCAAAAATGAGCGCAATGGAGAACCGCGGAGCGTTCGCAGAGGCAGGAAGATCATCCAGAGGAGCAACATCCTACACATTTGACCTACTAGGATAAATATCGAGGAGGAAGGGCAGCAAATCAGCAAGATAGTTTGATTCGTCGAGGCAAACTGAGAATGGTGAAGTCGTGTAGGAAGGAGTGAAACTAAAATGATATTGTCAAATTGGCTCATTGGAAAGAATAGAGGGCAGAGTATTTTCAAAACCAAGAAGGCAATGTTAACGAAGATGAGAGTGATAATCACCATAATCTGATACAGCAGGCAGTAGATAGTAGCAACTGAGGTCCTTTTATCTGATAGAAAAAGTTGGGAGGAATAGTACTTATTCGTAGGTCGCTCAGCAGTGGCAACGAAGAACAATAGTCCGTTCGGTGAAGGTGTGCAATTTTTATTAGAATTACGAGAAGATTTCTTTCGAAGAATTATATGTTTCAATAGAAATTAAGAAAAAGGTTGCTCTGATGAAGGACTTAATGTAAAGATGCTTCTAGACGCAGGCAGCAGAAACTCTATGAGGCAAACTGGAGATGAAATTGAATGAGAATACGCCATGATATCATCAAGAGGTATTGCATAAATAACTGATAAGCATTCCACTCTTTGACATAGATTCAAATGAAAGAAATCAGTCTATAAACCGCTGACGCTCAAAAAGAACTCACATATGAAAGCTGGTTATTGTGGGATTTATTCTTGTTTCTAAGCTTTTTTCTGGGTTCTTCATCGTACAAATTGACGAGCTATTTCATTGAGAACAATTCTAAAGAATGAGTGTAATTTTCAGGGAACTTTTTATTGTTAGCTTAGTATTTCAGGATTTTTTTTTTTTTAAATTGAAACTGTGCAAAGAAAAAATGCTCAAGATTTTACATTAGTCATTAAGTTTATTTGTAATTAAGACCAGAATAAGAAATAGAATGAGTGTAATCATTTAGTGGTGATTGATTCCATATAATTTCGTTGCTAGCCATGTAAAGCTCATCGATTTTTGCACGTATACGTGAGAATGTATGATGCTATATATTAGCACCTAAAACCTCCATATAGACCTTCAAAACGGATGCAACTTAAGTCATTTATGTACCGATGTCATTATTGATGATCTTTTATTAAGAATGTCATGCAATTGTTTGGCAACGGAAGTTCGCTGATGGCTCTCTCTTTTGCGAGCGCATCCGATGTCATTCACAGTACAGAATGCCCTCTTGCGCGCGAGTATGTATGTGTGTATGTGTATATCTATGTGTATATGCGTATGTAATTGTGTACGTGTGTGTGTATTTGCATGCGTATGTCTGTCTACTTTCATCTAACTGTTTCCCAATAAAATTCTAAACTCCCTTATATGAATATATCGAAGTATCACTTAGTGCTATTCATTCGTATTTATCGAACTTTATGCGCGTTTCATTTTGTAAAATTTTCACTAACGTTTCCACTTCGACCTTTTCGTATAACAGTTAGAACTTCGATATCAATTAGCAATGCCACAAACATGAAAGAATGCGATTATCCTTAGAGCTTACATTATTTCTAGTTGTTTCTTACATGAAGTTTTTTTCTTCGCTTCATTTTATGCAATCGATCAACTAAGGAAAAATTTTTTAAGGGAATCTCTTCTGACCTATCAAATTTTTTTTTAATCTAGGTTAATTCATTGCTCAATTCTTGCGTTTCTTTTACGAGCGTAATTTGATGCCTAATTCGACTAATTTATTTTGTGGAAATTTCGAAAAAATCTAACACCGCTTCTTTTTATTCTTTTCATCATTTCCATTGTGCATTTCATCGACTATTTTAGTGCTGAAAGTGATGCGAATATGAACTTAGCAAGTTCAAAGATTTTAGAAAACTTTTGAGTTTTAGCGAGAGCCAGGAACATGAAAGTTTTGAGTATCGATGCTTGTGCGCATAATTTAGCTTCGTGCCTTATGTCAATTCACATTAGTGCATTTTAAGATGCCATGATGTCGGCGTAATTATATTGAAGAAATATAAGTAATTAGCCAAACGGTCATAAACTAGAAACTATTAATAGCAGTGATTGCCTCTGACAATGAAAATTTTGACCGACTTTTGCAAAAATGCTTTGCAGTCTTCGCAAGCAGTAAAAATTCTTACAGTGATGCACTAAAAGCTCAAATATTATATAAAAACCGCTTAAAAATTATTCATTTAGAAGCGTTTTCAACATATTTCACTCGTAGCACTATTCCAAGGAATATCACTTGAGGGCATACAATAGTACCTAAGATTACTTTGCTAATTTTGAAATTTTTCTATCAGAAATCATTTGAGGCAATAAGTTCATTTACGCCTAATCCACTTAGATTTGCCGCCACAGATATCGTTATATTGTGGCTCTCATAATTAACTGTTGCACTCACTATAGAAAAGTACACTTGTTAAACGTCTTTAAATAATTAAAGGATAATTTCATTCATCGTAGCAAAACTTCTGAAATGTTGATGCATTCCGTAACTAGCATTCAAAGCAAATAGGATGAAAGTACGATTCACCCATGAAGACCTTGCTGACAACGGGAGATTACTTCTATGTGCAATTGAAGCAAATTAAGGTAGCAAACGCTGCTTTCTATTTTTCACTAGTAATATTGAGCATAAAATTTATCAATATTTCTCTTAAAGATTTTGCATAATCTATTCACTAAAAGGATTTTTTGAGATCAGAGGTGAATGCTAACTGGAGACAAGCATTAACAAAGATCACAACGCCACTTCCTCTTCCTTCCCTCTCGTTACCAAGTCCTCTTCCTCTCAAATCTCTTCGTCCCTCCAACTCCCTCCCCAACTTCCTGGATCGGAGTCTTTCTTATGAATTTCCGGAGAGTTTTCGTAAATCAGTGATTCGAAAGGTGTAACAAGAAAGTTTTTACCATAGTACCTACTGGTGAAGAATTTATGAAAAAAGGCCATGTGAAAATTATGTAAAGACGAAATTCTTTTGGCTACTAAAAGTTTTGCCGAAAACAGTTACATTAAGAAAATATTGTAATGCAACCCGATATGCTGCAAAGTGCTCATAACATTTTGGCTAAAATCGCTTTTAATAAGTGCAAAGAAAATAATGGAAGAAGAGCTGATGCGACATATGCATATATATCCCAGTAGCCTATTCAAATATTGGAAGAATATTATCAAATATAAATAGTCCATGTTCATACCCATGCTTATGTGCCTTATCTCTTTAACACGCTTTCTAATCCTGCATATCGCAAAAATCTTCTACGAAAACAAAATTCCATTTTTACTTTCTGACCAGTGTAAAATATAACTCGATGTGTTACGACACTTGTGAATTAGCTTAAAATTAAACCCTCGTGAACGTTTATGCTCATAGTATTTTGCAACTCGAACAGTTAATTGAGTTGCAGAATTGGAGCTAACTGCTATTAAGATGATGGGAACGGTTGCATAACATACATTGACCTGATACCTGTTCACTTCTGGGAATATTCACTCTCAAAATTTGTCTTCACAGTCAATGCCATATCATTTAGAAGCTCAGTAAGGTTCAACTGTTGAGTTGAAGCTTCGATATGTTTCAGCTTTACTCGCTTATTTTTTTTAAAAGTTAAACTTGCTTTAAAAGAATTATGGATTCCAGTTTGGTTTCTTTTTTTTTTTTTGTAGTTTTGATGTGTGCACTTTGTCCTCCATGTCTATATTTTATAGATCCTTCATATTTTGCATTAAATTCTCTCGGTCGTTTTGTTGGGACTTTGTTTCATTCAATTTCTCTTATTGATGAGACCGTTTCATTGAAACTTTCACGCTTGTGATCTCGTTTGTTAAGTTGCGAATACTAGCTTGCAAGAAGTGAAAAAATGCAATTAATTTTTTTAAACGAATGAAAGTGGTAAGGAAGAGGGGAGGAGGGGTTAAGGGTGGAAGGATGCTACTTATGAGAAGATCGTTGTACGTTCTATAATCTCATCTATTTCAATAGGCGCTCTAAGTTTGCTCTAGCGACGTGGTTAAAAGCCGTTCTCTGGAACAAAGACGTATCTGATGACTGAAGATCACATGATTAAAGGACGGGATGAAACTTTGCACTTATTATGATGAGTTTTATAGGAAATTAATGAACTCTGTTTGTATCTGTAGTGATTCCATTTTCTGGAGATTTTCCTATGAAAATGTCTTTTAGAATATCTCGGCGTTAAAGGCGCTCATATTCGAAGGAAGTAATTAAAAATCACGTTAATTGCTGGTGGAGTTTGATCTAGTTTGACAAATGAGAGGAATTCACTTTACAAGTTTTCGGCTCGACTAATTATATTCCTCAACTATTATTCGTTTATATTTTGAAAATACTATTGAATATTTTTTGGGTAAAATAGTTTATAAAATATAAGAAAAATAAAGAGTAGAATAGATATTAATTGTAAAATTGTAAAAAGAAATTGCCACAGTCAGCAATCATTTGATGAAATTTATGGATAGAATGATCGATCACCACTGTGAGTTATTTAACTTATTGTTGAACTATTAGCACATTGATATATTTGACCTGCAAGATTCGATCCATCAGATAAGGAAGACCATACCTGAGAGAAAGTTTAAGTGAAGGAAAATTTTTAATTATGAAATGAGGAGTATTTATTGGTGGAATAAAGTGGAAATTCAACTAATAATGAACTTCATTTCCGTTTAGCATATGCGATATTTCCGTTTAGGAACTTCATTTCTGTTTGCATTAGATACAATATTTGCTATTTGTCGATCATTGAAAAATTTCTTGGCAAAAGCGGTACTGTTCGATGCTGGTGAAATTTCCGCTCATTTTTATATGGAATTATGACAAAATCGCTTCGCAACTACTAGCGCATTGTTCGTTTCTTCTCTCCTATCTGAGCGGCAATGATCAATTCAGCTCAAGCATCAATATACTGGTAAAATTTTGAAGCCATCCAGTGGTCTATAAATTATCTGATGGATCAATCTATAGATAAAAAAATCTGCCGCTCTAACGATCCCAGTTGGTTGGATGATTCTGCCAATATCCTTGGAAATAGAGTTTTCCAACATCTTAATTTATGTGGCGCACTGCAATCACTGCGTAACTCTGCAATTATCGAACTTATTAAGCATTTCAAGCAAAACGTTTAAACCCTCAATTATGCAGGAATCGTAGACTTTTTTTTGCTCGAGCATTGTGCTTCACCACCAGCAATACTACCCCACTTATTAAATATTACCATTACTACCTTTTTCTTTTCGTTAGTCATGTTATCGCTTACTATAAAAATTGTTGGAAAGGTTCTCAAGTTGAAGAACTAATATCATCCACAAATTAAATCATCCACTTGAATTTATTCAAAGTTGGCTCTTCGTAAAGCAATTGTTTTGAGTGTTATTTTTCAATATTTGAAATGTGTGAAAAACTTTTCAAACCAGAAAACTTCATATTCTTATAGTACTTAAAAATTGAATAAAGTTTTTGTACGAGAATATACTAATATTTTTTATTTCACACTCTGTTTATTCTACCACAGGCAAGGTTTGCTTAAATCTTTTCATTTACCTCTATATTGTGCTTCGAATCTCTCCAACTCATTCATTGTTTAATCTGATCTCTGCTGTTATTCATATGAATTTTAACGGTTAGCTGTCATATTTGCATATTCAGCATTAGTTTGTTCCTTATGATACAATGCGATTGCGACACGCTATCCGTTCTTTTCTTAATCATTTGTTTCAATATCTTTTAAGATTTCTCTTGTATCACTCTACCACTTTGAAGTCGAAATTTGTAAAATATGCGGGAGTAATAATTAAATGGCATCGCATCTTCATATTCAAAAATTTTTGAATTTTGCAATTTTTTTTTTCACCAGATTTAAGCTACTTCCATTGTTTATTTTAGTTTCCGTTCTTTGAATATCATTTTATGAGCCAACAAAGTGCAACGCAAAGCAGCAACGGAATTCGGTTAAATCTGCCGAAGTATTCGAAAAACGTTGTAATTGTTTGCATGATGCAAAATTGCATAAGTAGTTCTTAATTACAATACTATTCTATAGGAGTGTCAATTATCCGTATCAACAACAATGGATCAAAAAAGTATGCCAATCCTTAAAGCAGAAGCAATCTCGCCACAATCGCAACCTTCAACCAGTCATCCATCACCAACATATCGCGATTTCTTTTTACCTACAGCAACACCGACATATCAACGACCAATGCACGGAATCTTTACCGGGTAATACACTAATTTATTCATCATCCTATTTAAGTTTCTCGTAGGATTCGATCAATCAAGTTTTATTCACTATGCATATCAGCTGTTCGATAGCCGATCCTCGAAAGCCGATTGAATTATTTCAATTCGACAATTGAGATTGATAAATTCGCTGCGGCTGATTAATAACTGATTATCAAATATCGCAAAATTTCACTGCGAATATTTTCTGAAAAATATCCTTCTTATTAGCCTATTATTACTTATGTTAAGTATTTTTGCATAGCACACTCTTTTTCTTTTGGGATCTTTATCTCATAAGTTGAAACCATTTTGATCTTTTTATAAGTAGCGATATAAAACTTTATGAGCTTTGCGACAACCACAGCATAGCCGAATTTCAATAAAAATACATAAAATTAACTTGAAAATTTACACGAATATAAATGAAATATGTCTCTATCATAGACTATTGATTTCTCATAAATTTCAGATAGCTTTCATATATATGAACACATGAACATTTTCTTTGGGCTTTTTGTTTATGAAATTAGTTAGTTTCAATGTTGCACTTATCGATAAGATACTGATATCGTATAAGGTAATATCTGATCATTGCTTGAAATCTATTCAAGTTTCCACCATACAATCTTACTAATGTGTCTCTACGCGTGTAATCGATATTTGTTTCTTCTAAAGAGAAATTCTTCGATACGCATGATGATCTTTGCATAGAAATTTCATCATGTACTAAAGCAATGATCACTGAAAAAAAAAGAAGTTGACTAAAGTATTGCTATTAGATATTTTATTTATTTGCTCCCTCGTGCGCTAATAAATTAAAAAAAAATAGAAATTTTAAATTCGAAGAAATGAAGAGTATTTTTTTGAGACAACGATTCTGCGGTGTTGTTTTAAGATTAAGAATGCGTGAATTTTCTTCATTTTCCAGCGTACAATCGATGCGTGCTTTCTGACAGCAATTTTTTATCTTTAATGCTTCTATTCACAATTTAGAATTAGTGACCATTTCAAGGAGGCGTTTGAAAATTTTTGAGAAATAAGGTTTTTCTCCATTCATTATGCTACAGTTCTTTTCACGGGTTTTGTATAAGGAGATGCATTTTATTGGTCCAATCACGTAAATTGCTTGATAATATGTGGATGAAAAACTGCTGAAACTGAATTTACAGCAACGCTGTGAAAATTTTTTTTCCACCTTTGCTTATCCAGTCATGAGGAAAGGCAAAAGAAAAATGTGTTTATTTCCTTTTCGAGTTGCAATAGTCTTCTTTTTTTTCTATGAGATAAAAAGTCAGTATCGACATGCTGCAAACCAATTATGCCTCTAATCTAGGGTAGGATTTACTCCAAACCAAACATATTTAATACACTTCAAGTCAAATCTGCTAAGCGCTGAAGCTGCAGCCGTTTTATTGCATATCTATTCTGATCGTCTCGAAACGCTTAAGGTACGTTTCGAAAAAATTTCCACATTTCCTTCCACACAGCAATCGTCATTGCAGGCTTGACGAGAAATGAATAACAAATGCAATCAACATCATTTCTTTTCCCCGCTGCAACAACTTTTCTTGACCTCAGATCTCTGGAGAGGAGATCAAATTCCTTTTGGCAATGAAGCAAAATCTTAAGCGAATGAAGCAAAATCCTCGCCGATGGAACGTTTGGATGTTCGTTGGTGGCTTGCTCGAGCGAGCTGTGCTAGTCGAACGTTCGTTTGGCAATTTGCGCTGCGACTGCGTTGCGGATACTGTAGTCAACGGGGCAGACAACAAAATGATGAATCAGGTGGTGGGCACGTCGCCCGCCTGATGTAAGAAACGATTATGAATTACGAACAGCACAAATCACTCCCTCTCATAATGGGACCAGAGAGATGGCTAAAAGGGGAGACAAGGAGAGAACATAAACGATGAGGCAGATAGCTGCTATCGTTTGCATCCAGAATCTGGCAGCTCGTCGGCTGCGTGCTGCAGTGACGTTAATAGTGCATCAACAGTACAAGTGCTTCCTGTGTTACCTTTCTGCTACATAGCTCTTCTTTGCCTCCACCTTCCTTCTACATCCACCCCTTTGACGAACGTTTCTGCATTCGAAGAATAGTTCGGCATTTGATTTACATAAGGATTGGACGTCTCATGCAGCTTAGACTAGCCATGAAGAAAATTTTTTTCCAACCCTCTTCAGCTAATTGATCTGTGGTGAAATTTTCGGCCGCTTTTGGAGGTTTCTATTGATTATGATGCATCTGAACAATTACTTTATTCAGATGTTATGCGTGAAGACTGTTGTAAGCCAAAATGCGATCACTTTTGCGCTGTCCTCGACGGATAAATTTTTAAAAATTATCGCGCTGCAAGTTTACAAGATTTGCGTTTTTTTGTTGCGAAAATATCATCTAAAAATTAGCAAAACATTAAAAAAGATTTAAAAGCTCATTTGATACTAATAAGCGTTGAGGTTTTCATCTCGCAATATATTATCATGCACATTAATATTATGCAGCGTTTGTTCTCCTTTCACTAAACTGATATTCATCATACTCCCAAAATCAGGTCTCAAACTTTGGATGTACATATAAAACTTGATCACATGATATTCATGGAATAGTCACATGATTTTCGCCATTTTTGATTTGCTTTCATCCATCGAAGCACTTGAATTTTACATATTTCATTCAATAGCCTCAAATCACTAGAAGCTTTAAAAATTTTTTTAATCGCTTAGCATACCTCCAGCTTATTGCATATTGCATAAATCTATTGAATGTCTTAACTGTATGAAATATCAGCGATATTCTATTCTCTTAATACCAAAGAGCAGCGATGGTCATGAAATTTATGCTCATTTGTTTTACCAACAAAGTGATAAAATCATCACTCCTTTCATCAGATTTAATAATGGCTAGATTTGTTCATCGATTTATGCAATAACGGCAAACTCAAACTTTCCAAATCTCATTCTCAGAGGTATTATACCTATAAAATCTGGCCTCGTTCTGCCGGCGAAAGGTTCTCATCTAAAGAAGAAATTTCGACAGGTAACGCTGAAAACTTTTCCTTGCAACAAAAATTCGTAAAATCTTATCCACTGAATGTGAAAAGAAATGTATGCAGATATTTTGATAAAGAAACATTGGTTTATTTGACAACAAATACTTTTTAAACCTCAAAAGGTGAATATTCTTTTTGCTGCAATTATGTTCGAGCTCGGTTGTAGAGGACAACTATTTCAGGTTCGATTTTCCTCGCGCGTCTTTCGGAGGTCAACCACCCGAGCTTATGCCTCCTCCTTTCTCGGCTCAAAATTTCCCGGCGCCTTCATTCATCGAAGCTCCACATTCCCATCCACCTCCCGCTCATCAGAACACGGGTACGGCATAAAGCATTTTCACTGCCATAACTGTCCTTGATAGAAACAACCAGAGTTTGCACTTTTTCATGCTTCCGGATATTTTTTTGTGATATCTCATTTGCATATTCATGTATCCAATATGCCTATTCGATTTTCTCCATTCTCCTTACAAAATTTGATTCACATGAAACCGCATGACGCAGACCGATTTCGATCAAACGTGTTGCATTTGAGACTGCAGCCATGGAAAAGTGAATGTTCGTTAACTGCGCAATATGAGGTAGGTGCTAAATTCTTTAGAGATCAGATTTTCGACGCCTCTCTCACGTCAAATTTTGCTCTTATTCAAAAAAAAAAAAAAGAAGAGAAAAGTGTTTGTTGTGAAGAGGCCTGAGGCAAACTATGATTAAGAAATGCTTTCGTCAAATGCAATAGAAGGATATAAATAATCTAACAATCAACTGCTGAGGTAAGCGGCATGTGAAAATTAATTCGTACGCGAATTTTGGGAAATCGCATTCGAAAATCCCTCGCGTTGTATAAATCATCCATCGCCTATCACAGTTTACATACGTCATTAAACTTCTGCTCGCGTTATCTTTTCATCCACTTTCTCTATCGTATTTTCTCTTGCAAGCATATATGTTTCAACATATGTGCTCATTACGCCATCAAAGAGTTTTTAACTATAAGAGTTAAGACTAAGTATCTCTCAATCGTGTGAAAATTCCCGAATGCGAATACACGTTTTTCGATTCTCCTCTCGCAGAAATACGATGCGATTTTCATAAAAAAATAATACAAAAGGATTGAAACTTTTTGATTATCGATTATCTGCCTATATTTTCGGACTATAATTTCATTTCGGATGTAATATTTTTCAAAAAAAAACTTCAGTTAGGCGCACAATCATTTAACGACCATTAGCATAATCGATTTTCTTTGAAGTTATTATTTGTGTGCATTTGTTATATTTATGCAAAACTCGATTCAAAGCGTATCGTAAAGTAGATTTCTGCGAGAGAGAAAATCATCATATGCAATGCGATCAACATTTATGATTGATTACACATATGACGAACGACGAAGCGAGTTACCTCTGTGCTTCTAATGCGTTTTTTTTTTGTTCAAACACACAACAATGGCACGTTGCTAACACAGTGCTTCCTGCGCGTTCCTCTTGCCAATTGGGTAATACTTCATTTCACATCCTCCTTTCAATCACCTTATTTTTTGTGGTAACACTCATCTTGCGTAGCTTATAAATCTGGGGCACTTTTTCATTTATAGTCACCAGCTGTCAGGCTTTATGCTCTAAGGAGTTAGCGGTTCTTCACCCAAGTTCCTCTGCAGGGGTTCTTCCTCCACACATTTTTTTTGGAAATACAAAGCTTCCAAATGTAGCCTCTTCCTTCCTTATTCAAAATTTTATCTATCCTCAAAATTTATCCTCTACAGCACTCTTGTTTACCCTTCATATAATTAGATTTTATTGCTCCGCATCCGGTTTTTCATTTTTCTCCGTCTTTTGAAACGGTATAATTTATACACCAACATAAAATGTCAGCCGTCGAAACTCGGGAGGGAGTTTGGGAGAGAACAAGAAAACGGAACACATGAATAGCAATACTACGCAAGATGTGGATTTGAAATCCAAATTCAAGCGATCTCAAGTGAGAATTCACACAAAATTCCCCTCCACATGTAAACTATTGTATCTTCCATTTTTAGGAGGCTCCATTAATGAATCCTATGTGAGAAAATTCGAAAAATTCTTAATCTGAAAACTTCTTCTTTCGTTCGAAATCAATTGTTTTCATATTTTCTATTTTATTTTCTTTCACTTCTTCCCTTCGTTTCATTTCTTTCATAAAGTTTTAATTATTTTTTCTCTCTCAAAATTCGCCAACTCTCTCTTATTTGACTAAACTCTCAACATATTTATTGTAAGCGTTAAATTGCATTTAAACCTTACATATAAGTCTATTTATTCAATGCATTATTAGTAATATTGAAGGAATTCTTACACTAAGCTATATATTTTCACCGATGCTTCGTATACATTGTATCAATGAGCCAAGCACATGGTGCAAACAGTTCTCTTTGAATGGTGGTTGAAACATCTAAGTGCAATTCATAGTCGAAAACAAAGGAAGCGTTTTTTTTCCGATTATTTTAAACATTTTCTCTTATTTTAACAATTTTCGTTCACTTTATTCCTCAGCAATGCTCGCTTTTTTAGCAATTAGGTTGATCATGAAACGTTATTTACATATTTGTTGACAATCTCTTCTATGGGAAACTGAATTTCCTTTGAGCTTAGATGAGCGTAATTATCAGCTTGTCGTTTTCGATTCTCTCTGAAGATATACGTCAAATGTTTAAGCAATATTCAGTGCTGATTGAGATGACGAAATATGGCTACCCATCGAATACATTTCTATTAATGTGCTTGCTTATCGCATCAAACGCGCTTACAACCCCTGTCTGTTACTTATTAGAAGTTAGAATTTATCAGTTGTCATTACCACGTGAATTGATCATTTCTTGGTTTTTCTTCCACCCTCATATACCGTCTTCGAGCGAATCATCGGTTGACCACGCTGTCTAAAACAAATATTGGAGCAGTCTAGGCGCAATTAATATTCACCGAATAATTTCCAACCACAATTGGGCTTTAAAGTGGTTAGCTACCATAAACTTCAGGTCATGCGGCGCCTCCATTCCAATTCCCGTATGGTGCCTTGACTCCGGGAGTTGTATCGGAGAGCAGGAGGGGAAGCCAAGGAACGTTAAGGTGAGGGACTCAATTTTTTAAAGCTATTCACCTTAGGCCTGCTCTTCTCCGGTATTTTTTTGGCTTAAAAAGCATAATTAAAAGCATTCTAACGTTTTTCGCCTCAGTCATACTTACACGCTGCCGATTAAAACTGCACTAGTGCAGCGTTGCAATTCCCAAGAAATCAAATAAATGAGTTTTTTGGAAGAATTTATTTCGCGGTTGGAGTGCTTTCTTGGATTTATTCATTTTTTTGACGTCATAGTTTTTTGAGACACGATTTTATCTTTTTCTTCAAAAGAAGTTCAGTTCGTTAGTGGTATGTGCAGTGACTACTCCTTACTTCACGGTATATTTTCGTTGAACTTTTCCATAAAAACTGAGAATAGCTTTAATTAATCATACCTGTGTGCGAAATTTGTAAAAAAAAAACTTCTAATGGTGTCGTTTCCAACGATTCATGCTTAAGCTCTGGCTCGACTGGTAGCGTGGCTGGAACACCTTCACCTCTGAATCAGCCGACATCGCCGCCATTCGGTGCTTCAGCTAACCTCGTACGATTCAGGTACGTATTTCTATGCTAACTTTGTATTCCATTGCGATCTTCAAACAACATCTTTGTTTCATCAAGGCTCATTTTCACGCATAACTAGATTTTTATTAAACGTTACTGTGATTGCGTGAACTCGTCGGTTGCTTTTCTCGAAAAAAACCGATGCACATTAACAATTTTCTGTCCAATGCGTAATTTTTTCTAAATGCCTTTAAGGGCGCAGAAGTGCCCATTCATATCGAAATTTCTTCCGAGTGTACGGAGATGCTTTAAGAAGCACAAATTCTTTAGCGTTTTCAACGATCCGGTCGGTGGTAGCTCATCAGGGCTACAAGCAGCAGCAGCATCATCCGAAACACTTGGTGAAGAGAAGCTTTGTGCCGTCTGTTCCGACCGAGCTGTGTGTCAGCACTATGGTGCCAGAACATGTGAAGGTTGCAAAGGATTTTTTAAGGTAACTGTCTTCATCTTTTCGCAACGAAATGAAGAAACATTAGGCACTTGATTGATGAATGCTTCAGTCATCATGCATTTGGCTAATAAACACGATGACCAATATGTATGAGTAGATCATGTAAACAATTCTATTCCCATTCACAAATACAAGCTGCTTATTAGGAATATATACTAAAATCTCATCCAATTTCATGATCTCGGTTGTGCAACAAATGAGAGAAAATTTCGCAAACGAAATGATCTCTATTTTTTGCATATGCAATTCGGAGAACACATCAGCCTGCTTCATTGAAAGCTGATGTGCTTTCTGGTTGCGTGTATTCGTTGCCAGAATATTTGATTGTTGCTTAACGTTATTCTTGGTCATCAACCGTATGAATGATATTTGCCTTCAAACAAATCCAAAAAAGAGTAATTCTTCTCCTAAATTTGTTAGTATTTTTTCATCGTTTCATCCAAGTATCGTATCGCCTTAGTCAATTCAATTCATTTTTTTTGGCCCTAAAAGTTCAGCATAATTGCTCATGTAAATTGTTGGTGTTATTCGACGAAAATAAATGTTTCGATGTTACTCATTCTAAAATAATAAATCACTCAACAAATTACAATATTTCAGAGAACTGTACAAAAGAAAGCGCAATATGTGTGCACCGGAAACAAAAATTGCACAATCGACAAACGGTTTCGTAGCAGATGCCAATATTGCCGATTCCAAAAGTGTATCGCCGTCGGTATGGTTAAGGAAGGTAATCTTCTCCAGCCTCCTTCTGAATCGCTATTTTTTTTTTTTTGTTCGAAAGGAACAAACCTATCAAGAAATGCCCTCGTTATTTTATGTGCCTATATTCCATCGTGTACTTAGTTGGGAACTGCACCGAAGCATCAAAAATATCGGTGGTCACATGAAGTAATTTGATCGAGAATATAGCTTGTCTTCTGATAGCCCTAAGAAACACAATGCTGCTTATATAATAGAAGCGTGTTGAATTCGATAATGTGAAAAGTCGTATTGATTTTTCACTTTCTAAATAAACTTCAGTTATAATTAAGGCATGAAATATAATTCAACTAAGAGTTGAAGTATTGAACATGAGATTAGAGCTTATGAAATATTGCCTGAAAAACCTCAATGGAGTTATCTAAAAATTAACTGAAATGCTTTATAGCAAATGTGATTATTAGGAATAAGAAAGTGGTTTTTTTTTTTTCATCATTTAACAACGCTTTGGAACGTTACACTTCAGTGGTGAGGTACGGTAGCCTCTCGGGTCGGCGAGGCCGTTTACCATCGAAAACGAAACTGGTTCATTCAGACGATCCACCAAGTCCACCACTGCCGCTGCTAACACTTATAAATAAAGCATACAACGATTCTAAAGCAACATCCGAGACTTACACTTCATTTGTAAGTTACTGCTAAATCTATCTGTTTGTACTATTTTCTGGTATATCTTCCTCATCTCGGGCGTTTGAAAAAAAGAGACTGTATCACTGCATCTGCTTTCTTTTTTTGTTGTAAATTACAACGCCATACTACGTACAGTCAGAAATTGAAAATGATGGAGTAACAAAGAATAAATTCTCTTCTATAATCGAAAACGATCATTACAACTATACCAAAATTACTTCCTTTCTTTACATTCTTCTTTCCTTTCCTTTTTTTGGTAACTTGCCTTATTCTTATATGTTGCACCTTAATACATATTCTGGACTTCCTTAATATTTCTAACGATTTTTAACGCTACTATATCGAATCAATAGGCTGATTTCTGTTGTTTTCTTCAACGAAATGCTTGAGTGTGTAGTTCTGTGCATGAGCTTTCATCGGGGTAACTATTTGATTATTGTTTGATTTTTATTCATAAATTTTCAGTCATTATTCTTGCAGAATGGAACAGTAGAACAATTATTATTGGCATTAGATGAAGAATTCGGCTCCCTAATGCAATTCGTCGAGAAAATTCCCGGTTCATCGGAAATCTCACAATCCGATACTATTGCACTCATCGAGCAAAATTTCTTCGCTCTCGTTGCACTCAAACTTTGCAATCGGTAAAAATCCTTTATTACACTTTGCAATAAAAGGGATGTTATTTGTGCAAATGACACTCAATTATTTTTTTCCTAGCCTCAATAAATAGCGTGGCATTTATGCCTTTAACTTACTACATTAGGCTCTTCGTTCACATTTATATTCTAAGCACGTTAGAAACATGAGAAAGTCGTAAGGTGGTTGCAGTAAGCTTGGTCAGTAATTAGAAATGTTTCCGTTGCATTAATAAATTCTTGGATGAGGTACATTCGACGATATTTATTGCTTTTCTAGACATTTACTCGTTACTGAAAACATCCCCGGAAGTCAACATTTTTTTTAAAAGATGCATGTTGTTGATGAATGCGTTCATTTGGGGCCTGAATATGAGCTTATTAGTATAAATTCTCGTTTGAATAAACAATTTCAGATGGACTGAGGGCAGTGGTCTACAATTGGATCGATTTGAAGTTGATGTCTCGATTGTTCCATCTCCATTCAAAGTACTCTTTGCTGAAATCCATGAAGATGCATTTCGTTTCAATCGTATAATACAATGGGATGCCTCATCATTTGCAGCATTACTCGCTCTTCAATTCCTTAATCGAGCTGGTAATTGTTATCTATTGGCATATTTTAATACCTACGAAACCGCACAAAGGTCGATGAGACCATACTTGATTGTTAGGGATTATGTAATGTTTGCAGCAACTTTATTGAAATCACTTTCAGAAATATTTCGTCTGAATGAAATCGAAAGAAAAGGAAGCTAGCTATTTGTTTCTATTCATATATCACTTCTAAATGCTTATATTATAGCATTACATTGTTGATGCTTGGAGTTTTCGATAATGTATTCCGTTTAGCTGCATTGATTGAGTACCTTAACTATCTATTAAAAATGTTTTGTCCTCTTCCGTTCCCGTTTGACCTCTTCGAGCACTAACCTTTTCCCTACGTCTAATGGACCAAAATGATAGCGAACGAAGAGCATTGTAACCCTCTGTGAAATGCGTTTATTGCTTGTGAATTATTTTATGCAGGAGGGAATATGGATTTTCCTTCTCTAGTAATCTCTGAATAAGTCAGGAATAAAACCGAAAGGGCAATAACTGAGACTTCTGAGAATAGTCGAATTGAATATTCAATTGAAGAAATTAAAAGGAAATTTCGAACCTTGCATCCAATGTTTTACAAGCGTCATCAAATATTCTACGGTTCGTGGAATTTGGATTTTTAAATTACTGAATGGTCAGATTGGTAGAGTACTGACAATAATCGTAGAAAAATGCTTTTCATTCCGGTTCTCGCTAAGTGATAAGTTCAGCTCTTGTAAGTTAATAGCGCCAAATTTTTTCCGTTGTTCCTTTTTACATCCCCTTCTCTCATTTCTACCTAGAGGCAGTCGAAAAAGATCCGATGGGCGCAAGATCTGAACTTTAATATGATAAGAGGCGAACGATGCCGGTAATGCATGGGCAACATAATTCAGAGCATATCCTTAAACAAGAACTCATAATTTACAAACTGTACCAGAGAGTTTTGCTAGTGGATCACGTTCCGCAATGGCCAATTTTAGCATAGTTTATTCTGGAAGAAATATGTAAGACAATTTTCTGAATGAGAAAATCAATAGATTGTCTCAACACTAATATTAAAACTCTTCAGAGTCACCAAGCGAACCACTCAGCTCTGAAGCGGCTGTTGATAGGCTGAGGGGTACGATAACGAGCGCACTAAAAGATCATTGCTGTAGTGTATCGCCGCCGCACACCAAAAAGCTTCAAACAATTATCTCTCAGGTTGTTGTTTCTTAAGTGATCTATTTATTCACTAAAGTAATTATTGAGATTTATTTAGCCTCATATTAGCATAAATTCTTTTATCGATAACATTTGCATTCATAAATGTACACATCTTAGTGGAAATATGCAAATTGCGTATATAAACTGTTGTGGCGTTTTGCATCTTCCTTCTTTTAAAAATGTCCCTTCTCTCTAAATGACGAATCTATGTTAAGCTCAGAATTCTTGAGAGATTTTCCCGCCCTAAAACCTTACAATTTTCTTCGGATTTTATCATTTGTCATACATCGAAAAGAAATGTTGAATGGTTTTCAATTTTCTCGTGGCGTTGAAAAATTCACGAACTTCATATCAATGATTTTCTGATATTTGTGTTGAAAAGTGAGAAAATATTAGCGTTAGAAGAATAGTGTAAAAATACGATTCAATTTTCATTTGACATGCTTCAGTGGGAACATGCATGAAGTATCGTTTATGCTTACTACCTCTTGAGAATGCACATAATCAGCAATGCTCACTATTTCAAATCTACGTTATTATCTCTCGTCTTCTAGTTTTTAAGAGAATTTTTTTTTGCCGACAATTATATTAGTGCATGAAACGATAAAATTTTCAAAAGTAACCGTAGAATATTTAATGGCTATTTTGAATAAGTGACCTATTCACGAAATATCACTTCTATTTAATGCCTTTTGTCATTTTCTTTATGGAAATGTTATCGATCCCCATTACAATGAGAACAAATAGGAGTGTTGAACAATGTTAAATGTTCAACACGATATTGGCAATTGTACCTCTTAGCACTTCTTTCAACCATTTGAGATTATTTCGAAATAGTTTTTTTTTGAAAGAAAAGACTAAATTTTGAAAAGATTCCAGCTGTATAGAATGCCTTTCCAGCGTTAGCTAAACGATACCGATGCATTTCATATATTATGCGCATTTTGAATAAATATGCGATTGAATTTTTTAAAAGATTTTTTTGCTCTACTGCTAGGTCCAGAGAATAAAATTCGGCGGCAACAATCATTTTCTATAAGAATGAAAATTGCGGGAAGGTGCACTTTGTTAGTGATATGCAGCTTAGCTTCCAATAAGATCAGGTCGCGGCGGGTTATTTATATCGCTCAAAAGTTGCCCATGAAGATTTTTCACACAGTTTGTAAAGGGTACCAATTACAATGAGATCGAAATTTTTGAAAGACGGTTGCAAATGTTGTGAAACAAACAGCAACCCTCAATTACACTACAAATACTTATTGAAGTAAGCGAAGCAATGAGATAAAACAAGTAGTAAAATATGCAATAAGAAGCAGCGCGACGTGTATTTTCCAATTCTGCTGAGAAATTTGTATTTTTTGCTCTTTTTTTTCGCAATTTTTGCAACTATATAGAACAATTTCTTCTTCATTTTATGAGCAGTTATTTTGCCGTTATAGTATGTAATTTTCGAAAGCGGTGCAAGAAATGCCTAAAATAGCCAGAGGGGTGACAGTGAAGATTCATCTCCCCAAAAGCAATCAAAATCCAACCCTTTCATCTGTTGATAAAACTTCACTCCTATGAACTCTCACAATAGAAAATTTGTGCCATAGACACGAGTAAGTGTAACCTTCGAAATTATATAACACGAATATTCGACTATTTTTTGTTGCCGGCATCAAATTTTTGCAGAAATTTGAAGATGTAACAGTGTCATGTTTTTTTTTTATTCAAGGAAAACATTTTACATGAGGCTGTGAATCTCAAAGCGCTATCATGGAAGAAATTACAATAAGTGTTCATTCAGGTAGAAGCATTCGCAAAATTCGAGCATTTGGGAGCTGAAGTACTAAATGCATGCATAGCGGCTGGTGTCCAACTTCCGGTACGGATCAATGGCGTTCTATTACGCTCGGGTCAACAACCATCCACTTCTACCAAAATGGATTTCGGTGAATTTCCATTCTGCCCATAAAGTGGATTCGTCATTTGCGCCCAACACCGCTCTAAAACATCGCAGGAGCTCCTTCCTTAATAGTCAAGTATTTAAAGTATTTTCCTAGAACGCACTACGAAAATCCATAAGCTGCCGCCCGTAATCGAATATTCTGAATAATCTCTTCGATCTTTGAGCTTGCTGTCATGAAGGATTTCAAGGCAAGAAACTTCAACTGTTCAAGTGATCTTCTATTGGTTTCTTTCGATTATAAGTTATGATCATATCGCGATAGAGCAATGTGTACTACTAAAGGCAACTATCGATATATTCGACTTCTGCCTACCGAACATTACGGAATGTTGAAAAAATTTCAAACTCTTGAATCTCATTTTGAATTAAACTTTTGGTGAAAATTTTGAATCAAACTTTTGAATCTCGAATCTTTTCGGCCTCGAATTGTAAAGAACGATCTTCGTAGACCAATCAAGCTCCAGTCAAGTCATAAAATCTAAACTTCTCTTTATGCTATAGCACCCATTAAATTTGGTAGCAGAAGGGTGTCGCACATTTTGCAGCTTTGCGTCGGAGCGTGATTTGCTTATGGTCTTACGAACAGATGCTCAATAAATCTGAGTGGTCAATTAGAGCTGAAAATTTTAAAGTCATCGACAACAATTGAACCAATGTTCTGAAGCTAGAGGTCGGTATTCGAAAGGCTAAACTATAATTTTTGATAAACTGAATGTTGATTGTTACGAGTCTAGTAGATCTCTTCGGCTAATTAATTAATCAAAAACTCATCGAGGAGAGAAGTATGATCAACAAGAAATTTTTCTTGTCTTCTTTTCAGTGATTCGTTATAGGTATATTTATAAGATGATACCGCGATGCTATAGGTTAGAGGATTTTAAAGGATTTTAGAGCTGTACGTTGCAAATTTTTGCATTGTAGAAATAAAAATTTGTGTACGTAAATGACAGAAATAGGTTCCACATTGTCACTCATTACTAAGCGATGTGCTGAAAAAGCCGGCTTATTGATTCGAAAATGTCAAATTGTAGAAATTGGATGCATTCATTCGAACAGTTAGATGCTTATTTACAAACAGCATAAACAACAGTAAAACCAATAAAGACTTTCGGATTTATTTGCACACAAGCGGAAATTGAATATAGCGTTTCGATGTGTGTTACTGTTGTTTTGCTTGCACTCTATATTTCATTTCCTATTCCTCTCATATGTGTGTGATGTCTTCTTTATAAATAATTTTCTAAACAAAGACGAGTAAAGAAGGTATATTGAGCAATTGATAGCAACAAAACAATATTATAATATTAATTAGCTTGCTTCAAACAATCAGAATTACTTCCTGCTTTAAATAAAATTTTCAATAGTATAGTAATGCGTTGATTGATAAATGCTGCATATTTTAAAGATTCGTTTCGATTCTCAGATTATTAAATCTGAACCTTGGATGATTCTGAAAGCGTTATATTTTTTTGAAATGAGAATAGAACAAGAATTAAGAGAGTAAATTCCACTATAGTGCTAAAGAAATGGAAACGAAATTTCAGATGAAATTTGAAAAGGTAATTACTGCAGTTGTTTTCTATTTGTTACCAAAGGATGTGAACTTTTCATCGTTGTTCATATATGCCTTCGATATCGCCCAATTTGAATAGATTTCCTATCATATGTTTTCGTCGAATAGAGAATTAAATGGTAACTTAGGCAGTAGTATGTGTGTATTTGCGTGTTGAAGCACTTTTGTGACCAAATTTGCTCCAAAGTGTGCATATTCTTACATTTCTCATGTGCTTTGCTATGTCTAACTTATTACTTGTTCAAAAAATTCGTGTACCAAATTGCTATTTTTCAGATGAAATAAAAAAATATGACCTATTCATATAAATGCAGTAATACTTTTACTAAATTGCATCGAAATTTTTTTTTAAAACAAGTCTTTTTGAACCATCAAAAATGATAAACAACGAAATATTCACCGGGGATTGCGATCTCCATCAATAAATAATGTTATAAATGGAACTAATGATATGAAGAATTGTATTTAATTGAGCAAACGAAGTTAAAATCCAGTTTGTGTCCAAATGCTGGTTTCTTCAAAAACTTTCTGCTTGCTTTGGGCTAGAAACCATTTAAAACTTGTCTCTTTTGACTTATAAAAAATAATGTGCAAAAAATAATTTTCGTTGCATGCAAAAATCGTTTTCAACAACAAAATACAGCGAAGTGAAGTTTGCGAGGCTTCCTTTCAAATTTTGTAAGATACCTTTGAGCGTACACTCGATAAGCGATTGTATAACTGGCAACAAGTTCGTGAAAATGCATCGAAATCAATTTAATGCAATTCGAAAAGATATTGAACCGAAATATAGAAACAACAGTTCTATCAAGCATCATATGATGCCAATGAGGTTGTACTGAGTACTTTATATAGGTGAGCGACTATCACGACTAGTGCGAAGGCAGACAGGCATCAATGATCGGAGTGGAAGGATGAGTTAAGCACCCTTCAGAGAACAGGAAGACACTAGAGAAAAGGATAGCGATATTAAAGTTAGCACATATATTCATCTGAAGGCAGACTCATTCCTGCTGTTCCATCTTAGTAAAAAGATTTGTTCGAGCTCTACAGATTTTGGGTACAATTACGACCGGAAATACGCTAATTCACCAATACGCTCTATTTGATAGGCAAAATAGATATTAACGAACAAACGACGAGAATGGGAAAGTAAATAATTGTATTCCCTAGGAAATTGGCATTATATCACATTACATTACACAGCTCAATAAATAAGTTCGACAACAATTGGAAATTTACTCTGAAATTTATAGGTGAGTATAAATCTAAGAGGCAATTAAGATTTTTCGAGTTTTTTCATCTATTTTTGCCGTTTAGTTGAATGAATCTGCAATGCAAATCACCTGATGAATTATTGCAATTCTTCATCAACAAAACTTCAGTATACCAATAAAGCTGCTTTAATTTTGCAAACCAACTAGATGTGTTGCAAAAATTGCAATGCTTTTCAACAGTTTCTTCCGTTGCATAATACGCAGCGAGCAGTTATTTAGTCGATTCACAAATCTGAACATTTTCAGCTAAGCACACTCACCGTGAACTATTTAAGCAAATATTGTAAATTCTGCAAACATGCATGAAAAGATCTGAAATATCCAAGTGCTTAAGAATAGAATTTTGGAACATTAAGGATTAAAACAAAAATTAGCGCTAAGGTATAGCTCTAAACGGTATAGCGTTAAATGTAGGATTGAATTTCACAGTAGAGACTAGACGATAAAAATTTATTTCGGAAGTAAGAGTTATGAGCTACTTCGATCACAACCTCCATTTAAAAAATTCATTTTTAATCAGCAACAAAATATTCATCTCAAATTGAGGGATTTTAAATAAGCCGAAGAGCAAAACAATAGCACACTCCTCTCATCTATTCATAAAACTACAGCAAGCACCGTACCATTATGCATAAAGCTGAATATTTTTCTTTTGAAGTAGTCGACAAGAGAAGTCATGAGAATAAAACGACACTCATCCCACTCATATCGTTCATGTAACAGACAATGTAACATGACCGATACCATTCTGATCTATTGCCAGATGGCAATCACTGTTTGAAGCTATTTGAAGCTATCGATGATGGAGACAATGAATGAGGGATAAACTTTAATTGCGATAAGATGAGGATATTGCATCGGTAAAGATCTTTCGCAAAATATATTTTCATATGAATGACAGTTAATTACAAAGTTTTAGAATCCTGGGATGATCTTTGAAAGTTTTTCATATCTATGCGACGTCTACATTAAGCCATCTCTAGAATGGAGCAAATTCGTCCATCGCTGTGCGTTTGCATAGCTAAATTTTTTGTTAATATCTGCAATAGCCGGTTAAGAAGACACGAAAATATAAAACCATGGCACTTTTGAAGCGATCTTTGAAAAATTCATCTCTTTTTTACTTTGTTTCATTTATAATAGCTTCCTTGTTACGTGATGGTTCATTGACATTCAAGTTCAGCTTAAATTGCACTCACCACTTTCGTGTAATGGAATGCACTAACGTCAAGCTAATATATCCGATCGAAAACAAAAGATGTAATCAATCCACTCATTGCAAATTCTCATCTGCGTTTTCAATAATTCAGATCTCATGATATGCTTCTTGATAACAATCTTGATAATCCGCAGACGTCAGCGATAAAACATTGCAGGGCAAAAAGAATTGACCACTGTAATCATTTCCGAAATCTCACTATAATTAATTACCTTACATAATTTCTTTACTCCTCGCTGAATTATTCACAACATTAAAAACATATTGGGAGAGCAAGAAAGTTCGAAAATGGAACAAGTCCATCATTTTTTTGGGAATCCAGTCGAGATTTCGACCGATTCCTAATTAGACATCACTCGATGCGAGCATTTCCCTCAGGCGGAAACGACGCGTAATCATTAGCAACACACGCTCATAACTATCCAATGCAGCTGAAATTAAGCAATTTGTTACGTTCGAAATTGACAGAAAAATTAGCTGTAAATGTTGTATATTTTTCGGCAAAGTTAAATGCTATCAATGAAATATATTTACTAATTTCTCATAAAAAATGTTCCCCAATAAAGAAATTTCATAACATTTTAGTCGTTATATTATTCTCGTAGAAAATTCTCTTATATCTTTGTTTCTTATCCCTTATCGAAGACAGCTTTCATGCATTTCACCACAACGTCAACAATGTAAACAAAGCCGGAATAAAAATTCCTTTCAACAAACAAGCGGGCTAAGAAATCTCCGAGAAAAGTTGACCGACAAAACACCCGAAGGATTCGCGAATGATTTCGGTCAGCAATATCAATGTTTCGAGGAAGTAGTATTAAGAAGGCTAAAGGACTACTAAAGACGGATGAAAGGGAAGGAGGTGGGGTAAGAAAGGGGTTAGTAAATCTAGCAGATTTTGTTTCAAAACAAAACTATATGCAAATATGGGAAATGCACTTTTACTGAGTCTGAACTTGAAATCTCCTAAGCTTTCACACTTGTCTTTCATTTAAGCTAGATGATGATGTTCCTGATGTTCTCTAAGTAGGTATTGGAGGGCAATAAAGGATTGGAGAACAGTGAAGGATCGAGTAGCAGGTTATGGTAATGTACATTCAAGCTGAGGTACTCGAATAGTTGAAGTACAAGTTGAGGTGCCTAACTTCATGAGAGGTACTCGAACAAATGCATGAAGTATGCGCGTCACTTTCTGTGAAGTACGACTTGAAAATTTCGACGTTATTTTTGCTCTCTTCTCGAATTTCGAATGAATTATTTGATTATCGCAAGAAGCGTACGCTAATTCGCTTGGAATTAGATTAGTTAAGCCGCTTACGCAAAGATCTTTGAATTATTTGCGATTCGATGCAACATCTAGTTTGCCTCTTCTTCAACAATTTCACGCAGCAATTATATTAACGATTTCGCGATCGTTGAATGAATTCACCGATGCTAATTAATAGTTTCGAATATACTCATCGATTGTAGAAATTTTCATTCAGTGTTGATTTTCTCAGAAGTAACAATCAAAGAAACCTCACCTGGAACAAGAAGTCCTACCTGGAGCGTCAGCTTAAACCAGGTTTCTTCTTCTTCCGCTTCATTGTTTACTTAAGATCATCGTTGCTTATTTACGATCATATAACGTCGTATAATGAAAGCACTGAACTAATTCACTAATTTCGTAAATTATACATGTCATTTTAAAATAAGTCGCATTCATCGATTGTGAACATACATCCCGTGTTGTCAGCGAAGTTGTAGATAGCATCATCTAATGTACTTCGTCCAATAATGGCTAATGAATTGCATGCTCTACTGCAATCAGTGATCGTCTTCATCCTTGCTGATCTCCCTTGCTGATCTCCTTTCCTATTTCAGAAGACATATAGTGTCTTCTTAGTGAAAGAAGTTAATTTGACAAAGACCTATTTGCTGACGGCATAATAATGGCGTAATGTTATTTGTTTACTTATATAATAAATCCCCACCAATTTCATCTAGCAGTAATGCTAGATGATTAAGTTTAAGAGAAACGGAAAATAGAATAAATGCCAGTAATGGGGTCACCTCCCATAAAATTTAAAAGAACAAGCCAATGACTTTCAGAGGAATTAAATAGAGATCAATCAAAACTACTTCATTTATGACGCTTATTGCTAGGCTCTTATAATTTCTATTTGCTTCACTTAGATGAACTGTGACCATTAATTTCATAATACTATAATATTTTTAAGCGTGATATTGCATAAATGGCTTTGTAAGCAATATAAGTAGCCACTTACGTCAGCATGCTGCGATCGAAGAGAATGTAAGTGTAGAACTGTCAACTCAACGATACAGGATAATGTTCAGGCTTGTATGTGGAAATGTGATATTGGAAGTGCTGTCCGATGTACTCTTCAAGAATACGAGATGTTTTTTTTTTGTGGAAATGCTTAACAAAGTTTCACTCTTGCTGTATTGTTTTTCTGTATTGTTCGACGTTGTCTTCATAGTTCACATCCTGGCACGTAAATTTTTTTTTGGTGGTTGCTTGTGGGATAACTGATATCCTTCAAGAAAAGCATTTTTTTCATAATAGATTTTTTTGAGCTCAGATGTCAAATCCTGACGAATCTCTAGATGCATACTTCATAAGCTGATCTTTTTTATTGCAACTACTCATGCTAGAAATGGCTTATATTTTCTCTTTCTACTTTGTTTTGTCGGAATATATCAGTCAACTGCAGAAACCTAGTGACTTATAAGTTATCGTATTCATATCGAAGTGCTCCATCCCATTTATGAATTCTGGGGGATCTTGAAGCGATTTTCTAGTCATACCGTTAGTGTTAGGAGAATTTCTAATGCATTTCCTTAAATTTATAGATGTACTCCGATTCTACTTCTGCACTGTTGAGTAGATGAATCTATGTCAATGTCTATATTTCACGTTTAGATGAAAGAACCTCATGTTTCTTCATCAATAAACATCCTCTGCTATATGTATCCATGTGCATTCTTTCACCTGTCATATTAAAACATTTATAAACCAATACTATCAATATCATTCATGTATTTTTGTCTTTTTTTCTCAATTTAGTTGTGATTTCAGTTGAAGATTTGAGAGTGAGTTTTATTTTGTTCGGTCTCTATGCTGGATAGGCTTGGCTATGCTATCCTGTTTTTAAAAGGGAGAAAAAGTAATATTTTGCTTGTAGCTGAGTGGAAATTCATTTGTTCTGGCAGAGCAATGGATCGCTTTCACTGCGTTTTATTGAAAACTTTCTCTTATAGTTGGGTCGAATCATGACTGAATTTCAGGTGTCCTGGTCAACATCAACGGTATAAGGTGACAAGTAATTGTGATTATTGGCAATTCCAATTACGGATTGCTATCAACTGGACAGGATTTCAGCATTGATGATTACTGATGAGTGTACAAATGTGGAGTTCTTCTCTGGATGATACAACGCTCTTTTTCGTGGGCTCGTTCTTTCTTATGAATGGTTGCATTCTGCTATCGGTTGGTGGTGTTTTGTATATATGAGGAACAGGTTAGTTGGTTAAGCAGTGTCTCAAATACCCATTTTCATGTATCAGAGTGATCTCAGCAGGTAAACTTTGTGCTGAAACCTTTGCAATTATCCTCAATTCTGGGTAAACGCTGAATTATTGTACGTTAGATAGACTATCGGCTTAAGCAGAAGGGATGCTATTTGTGGGTGTTCTTAGAAGACTATGTTTAAGGCTAGATTCTTTTCGATCGCATTTTGAATATAATGGATGAGATTATTATGACTACTATCTCTCATTTTGAATGGTGTGTTATCATCAAAATGAATTTCACTAGTAGTAAGTTGAGATTTTATGTTTGTGAGCAAAAGAATCTGCTTAAGTGTTGTTCGGATGCTATAAATATATTATGTTCTTTCATCTATTATCCCTCTTGGATTTTTCATGACTTGGCGTAGAGACAGTCTTTTTTTTTCTGATTTAGGAAATTGAGGCGGTCAAGTACTAAGTTGGTGTATGTTTAGGTACAACTTAGTTACATAATTCCGTTATCGATGAGCGACTTCAATTATCGCCTCGTTTATTGCCGTCTTCCGCGATGGTTATGTGCCAGGCTTCCCAAATTGTTGCATCTTCTGTTTGCTAGAAGAGAAAATCTTGAATCCGTTTTGCTACTCGGCAGTAGAGGCGACAGCTGACACGATTCTGATCTCATTTTCTGTTAAATTTGTGATTACACCGATGAAAAAGCAAGCTGCTTTAGGAGCTTATAATGGGTGTAATAGCCATGTGCTTAGTTTACATTTCGCGGATTGCAAGTGCATGATAAGTCGCGAACCTTTCATTGAGCTGTTAAGTGACAGCTTTGAATATTAGTGCCCCAACATAATTAATGCGTCTAGCGTTTTCCGCTAATCAGTATGCTTACTTATTGGTAATCAGTATGCTTATAATCTGTGGTCAAAAGCACTCCACTACAAAGGGGGTGATAACTATGCCTATACCTATGGTTATGTTTAATTGCTAATTCAGAATGGTTTCAGTCGGTAATGTTTCATTATTGACGGTCCAAAAAATGCATCCGTTCGTAGAGCAATGCGCACTAATACACCTCAATTCATTCTAAGATAAATGTTCATAGGGAGAAATTTATTTAGCAGCATTATGCCAATTGGAGTTCAGTAACCTCTTTAATTTGGGGTTGATTTTGTTGCTGACATGAAAATCGGATATTCAACAAATAGCTAATGAAACGTGTGCTGGGTGGATAAAGGGCATTATGAAAAAACACATGTTAATTAGAGACAATGAAAGATAAATTCGATTAAAACAACACAAGCACTTCAAAATTTTTTGTGAACCGTATACGTTTTGATGACGGCATCCATGAAATCCATAATGACATTGAACTATTGGCATCCATGAAAATGGAACCTTAGAAACGGCTTGTGCAGCTTCAAGTCGATCGTTCTTCACTATAGATGGCAAATGAATCCGATAGCCAATTTTCTTAGTTAAACCTTTCAAATGCTCTACCATCATTTATCGCCGATGTTCAAGGCAAATCGATCTTCTTGCAAGAGAGGAGAGCATACACACAATTAGGGCACTCGGCGGTATAGAGTGGAGTTGAAGATAGTTGAAGATAGACTCTCGCTACTGATTACTATGCACATGATTTTACTGTTATATCAATGTGTAGATAGAAATTCTTATTGCCCATCGATTCTTATCGATTGTTCATTTTATTGTAGCGATTTTCTTGTTGCATTCATTGTACGAATGCTTGCATTCGATGAGGTTTCTTTTCGATGTCGTCATGTCGATGATGGGCGAGTATTCACGTTTATTACGTTTCATTGGTATATTACTTTTTTTTCAATTCTTTCGTCATTTTTTTCAGTTGTTTTAAGTTTTTAACTTAAGTGCATAATAATGTGCAATATTTACCGATCAACTCACCTATAGTAATCACCATAGGCATCGTCGAAACAAGTTAGCGTATAGCTTATGAGCGTAGAAGGAGCTGCATCTACGAGTTCATTGGTTTGCACCAATATGTTTGATGGTACCAGTTGTGCTACAATGACCAGCAAGATTTGCTATGAGGCTAAGGTGTGATTGCCAAAAGATAATAGGGGAAAGGTTTTGTGGAAGGTAAATGTGTCTTATATGGCTGACTTACGAATAAGTTTGTTGTGAAGAGGTTTTACATGTTTTATTTTAAAATAGTAAGGAAATGTATATGATTTTTCAAGTCGAGGAATTGCGTATTTGTAAACATCCCGCTGTTGATCCTCATTCGTCGCTCCTTGGTATCGGACACTGCACAGTGGACGTGATCCACAATGAGGGATGGTTATTAAATCCAGCATCCCTCTAGTCAACACCTGGAGGAAATCATGGGCTTGTAATAATCTCATTATGTTGTGAAAACTTAATTTATGATGTCATTAGCTTTAGCGCTATATTGCATAAAGCAAAAGCTGGCTGGATAGGTGGGAGTGAGGAGATGGCTGTTTGCCGTCCGACTAGTCGATGGGTCATAATGGATCGTTGTATGGTTTGCGTCTAGTTGTCGGATAGATAGCAATGGATTGTTGATCCTGAAGCGTTGATCTATTGGCTTCTTAGATGTTTTCAGTGGATGATAAAGCAACTGTTAAACTTTTGTTTGTTACGTTGTAGGGTGCACCTGTTGGGTGTCAAGCGACGTTCTTCAAGATTGCGTGAAATGCTTGCAAAATACACGTTG
This sequence comes from Baylisascaris procyonis, assembly GCA_037389465.1. NCBI lineage: Eukaryota > Metazoa > Nematoda > Chromadorea > Rhabditida > Ascarididae > Baylisascaris > Baylisascaris procyonis. The sequence goes on from JAZARR010000250.1 coordinate 2,593,201, forward strand.
AGCGAACTAACCCATACGTGATCACCTGCAATTGAATATACGCAGCAAATACTGTAGATCTGATAGCATAAATGTTGAGAGACGCTGATTATACACATTCCTATAATCTTTAGTTCTTATTTTTGTGGATCGTGCTTGGTTGATGCTTGAGATACTTCTGGATTACATATTCCTGGATAGCAAAGGAAGTGAGCTGCATACTTTGACGGTTGTTGCTTCCTGACTGCAAAAGGATGGTGACGGACTACTGCAATACTGTCTGGACTTTTGTAATCGCTCGATCTATAACCGTGGAAAGCGGGCAACCTATTTGAGAGCTGCACGAAATACTTATCGGTTCCCTAGGGAATGAAAGAAGTTGATCGGGTTCATCGATGGTCGTCACCGGCTGACTAGCAGTTGAGGGTGATGAAGTACCACATAGTTTTAACTTCTAGTTCGCTGTTTTCGGTAGGCAGTGCACACTGTTAGATATCAGTTTGTTCTTTTGTGGGACATCCCAACTCCCAACCTACACAAGTGTAGGTTATGTGCTACTTTACTTCCCTTAGATATTCTATATAGGGATGAACCATTGGACTTGATGTATATGCGCATCTTTCAAGTTTACTGGACGAGACGTGTAACTATCGCATGTGTAACTGACATCAAACAATTACCATCTATGAAGATAGTTACTTTTTTGATTAGTTTTTCATTATTTTTTATGAAATGAGTTGAAAGTTTATTTGTCTCTTTTTTTTTCGTGATTCTACCACGTTGTCTGCTGTGATAGTTGTTATATTTAAAGCGTTGATGTCGTCAATGCTATGCATATTTTTAGCTTCGAGCTTTCGCTTATTCATTTTGTGAATTCATTTTTTCTTTGTTTCTTTTCGCTGAGATGCTAGAGCTTAGTTCGCATCTAAACTAGTGATACGAATTGCTACTTTCGTCGACCACCCGCGTCATATAATTTCTTTAACTGCAACAAATCTTATCTACTTTTCAATAGCATATAGCAAGCAGCTTTGCCTGAGTATATTTTTAATAATTTTTATTGTTCTAGAAAGAATTTATATCGATCGCAAATGTTGTGCCTTATTCCACTCAAAAGAAACCTCCCCTCTTAAAAGGTATACGTTGAGTATGTCGTATGTATGTCGCGATTAAATTTCTTTCAAACGCGACGATTCTCGTGAAGTTTCATTTCATTTATTCAAATGCGCAATCTCTCAAAGATTATGAAAATTGAACGAGATGATTCATTAAATCACACAAATGAATTTTCTTGTGTTGATCACATGAGCATAATGCTAATGACAACGATATATCAATCTAAGCAATTTATTTTCTTCAATATAAATAATGCCAATAATGGAATATTTCTTATAAATTGAAAATATTTTATCAAAGAACTAGAAATCTTCTGCTGAAAAAGGAACTATTCTAAAAATTTATATGTTCATTCTCATCCATTTGCACCAATTTTCTTTTGCAACTTTGCGTTCATTAGCTGCCCATATTTAGAGTAAATCGTTTCTTCATTTCTTCGAGCAGCGATTATTCAATAAACGATGCAAAACGATCAACAAAACAAAAATGCCGTTGGGAATTTTATTTCACACAAAAATTCAGCTAATTTTGTTGAGGAAATTCTTTTATTGCTAAAATACATTATGAATATGTTATTTTTTATTGCATTATGAATATCAAATATTTTAGAATGACTATTTTTCTCGTATCGTGCAATGGCGTTTTTTGCTGAGGAAAATTACCGACAACTTTCTGAATTTCTTTTGCAAAACTTTCCACTTTTTTTTGAAATTGAACGTGTCTAGCTCTGATTAGATAAGATTAAAAAATTTTTTTAATGTGTATTTTGGCATCTTATTGGTGGCTGACATAAAAATGAGTTATATAACACATGTGCTCGATTTCTATGCAGTAAAATATGCAAAAAATGAAACCGCTAAAACGATTCACTGATGAGTTTTTTTTTTTTCGCGTTTTGCCGTTGTATTAAATGTGTTTGCTTGGGCGTTACGATATGTGCCCATAGCGCATCACCATTAGCAGCTTGATGGAACAATTTGAAATGAGCCACTGAAAAACTTAGCGAGAGATCAGGGGATTGTAATTATTATATACATCGCTCTGGTATTTCATTTTTGCCATTTTTTGGCAATTATTTTGCCTCTTGTGCTCTCTAAAGAATATTGCTATTTGTAAAATCTCTATTTTTGCTCATCAACATCGTAGATAGGAAAATTAGTCATATCATGAGAACAACTGTCCTAATTGATGAATGCATTTCATTAATTGCCTAAATTCAACGATAAACTGGCAATATTCTTCGATTCATTAAATCCGCTATGGTGTTTCAAAATTAAATTTCACATACTTTATTACATAGCACCTTTCTTTCAATGTAGTAGAATTGATGTTGCTGCATTTTATTTATCGTATATATTTTATTTATCTTCGAATGCTTAAAAAAGATTGAAGAAATGAAACCTAAAATGATACATCTAATCAATTTAGATGCATCGTTCAATCGTACATTTGCTATTAGGAAAATGCATCTATTTATTACACAACAACAGTAGCAGTGAATTTTGTGAAGAAATTGATGTGTATCCATGGTCTCATGGTCTTTGTGGATCACCTTTAAGAGGAACGAAATTTTTTTCTTGTTCGTTTGATTGGTTTATTTGCATAAAAATCTAATAAAATACTTTAGGCTGGTTGATTCTGCCTAAATGAGGGTTCCGTACATCGTATAGATGATACACTTGGAAAATTGTGCATTCTATAGCCATTGCTGCAAACATAAAAGATAGGAGAAGGAAGGAGAAAAGATCTTTTAAATAGCGATGCAAGTGATGAGATATAGGCTGCTAATCAATAAGCAATGAGATAAGCAGTAAACGCCTAAGGAGGCCGCTAATCTAATCCACACTACTCGACGATGAAACAGCCATGAGGGTGGTGATGATGATGGTAATCCTTTTTAGATTTCATTGTTCCATTCCCTTCCTTCTCCTCCTTGATGTTTCTCTGAGCAGAAGTGATAATACGATAGCTTTTGCTCACTCTAATTATTTCACTTCCAAATTGCATTCACTTCGATGAAGAGAAGAAATTTCGATGGAAAATGATCCCATTTCAAAAGAATGAAGAAGAAATTTATTTAAATGAGAGTTTTGCTTACTTTTAGCTTAGAACTACATCCAATTAGCAGTATGTTGAATATTAAATTACAATGTTAAATGCTACAGGAAAAAAGAGATGTTTTGCAGTGAACTCATCACGTCACTTTGTGGCTGCATATCCTCGCACATTGATTATGCATCCCTTCATCCGCTATAGCTGCCATCCCAGCCTAATTCATCATCGCTCTTTAGCGCGTTTTCCCTTCTCCATCACGCAAATATCTTCTGAAAATGGCCATCCCAGCCTATCCACATGCCAACGAATAAATAGTGATATTTGACATATGCGTGTATAAGATACGATTTTGTGGACCATCATGCAGTAATAGGAAGTACTGTCTGCCCTCATCTCGGAAAATGTGCCGAAATAACCTTCTGTAGAAGTGCAGAGAAATTTTCCATTTTTTTACGTATATATATATATATATATATATATATATATATATATATATATATATATATATATATATATATATATATACAGCATTGCTTTTTTGTGAGATTGCTCAATAACATCTAATTACACCGCTGAAAATGAATCCCACTTCTGAGTGGCTTAAGCTTATAAAATTCCAGAAATATATTATAATATTTTGATGCTGCTGGTATCCGCATTTCTGTCTTTGCTACATTCGCAAACATCTATCTGATCTGGAATGCATTTTCCATCCAAAAATTAAGAACTTTTGCAAGGAGGTGGACAGAAGCAAAAGCCAGATTGATATGTTCATTTTGAAGTCTTCCAGGAAATACTGCTCAACGGTCTATTTGAAAAGGGAAAGACTCAAACACTCAGCGTGCGTTCCAATTTAACTCTCACCACTTAAAACAGAGTGCATTGTTTGTGAATGCTGGCATTATGAAGAAAAACTTCGACACCTTAAATTGTTTCCGCTTGAAAGCTTTGCCTTTTTGTAAATTCGTTCTAATGACACCGTTTTCCTCACACGGTGATAATCGCATGACAATAGGCAACAAGCTCACGCTTACTGTAATGCGCATAGCGATATCGTTTTGCAGATAAAACTGCTGAATGTATTGTGTGTAAGGCCATCATTTGAAGGTGGCAGCACCTACTGTAATGAGCCTCGGTATATTATCCATAGGTAACAATGTTTACTGTAACGTGCATAGGTCTATCGTCTGCATGAAATAATGTTTGCAACGCTCATAGGAGCATAAGAGCATAGATTGAAACAGTGTGAGGGTTATCTTACTAACAGAATGCCATGAAATGCTATGTAGCGGTTTTTACCGGTAGAATTCAACGGTGAATAAAGAACGATGAGGAAGCGAATCGCTGAGATTGCATACTGCCATCGTATTCGTGCTATCAAAAGTCACATATGAAAGCGACTATTTTAAGCTGTTTTCCGCAATTCGCTTAAAAAAAAGCGCTGTTGAAAAGCGATAGCGCTTTTTATCTCGCTCATTGCTCTCTCAATCCTCCGTAGCAATAATCCATTAGGCTTCCTCGTAGGCTTGATCTTCATCCTCTAAGCTTAACTCTAAGCTTTTACGAAGTAGTTCGAAAATTATGAGGATTTGTATTATTGCAAAGAATTATTGTAGGCATATATGCGCATGCCCCATAATATATCGTTAAACCAAATATCACCACTTCTCTTGGTTAATTTGACTCCGATTAAATGAGAAGACGTGGTCGAGTGAATTTGCAAGATAAGCGTCGTTATATTGAACTTTGGTTGTGTAGTTAAAAGAATTATACCATCGGATGAAGGGGCCTTTACAAAGTGGCGGTGGGATAAAGGGAGGAAGAGTGAAAGCGCATGCGGTATGCGTTGCTGGTTTCGTTAAAAGATAACGCTGCACAATGCTTAATGCTATGCAATTAACAACAAAAAAACTACTATTGATCAATGCCGGATGGACGAACGACGAATGAAATTCTACCAACGCAAAGAGGTTAAGCTACAGCTCATTTAACAACGCAATTCGCAATTCGTAATATATCAAACTTAAGCACTAAATTACAATCGCTATTGCAGTCTGCTGCATTTTGAAAGGTCCCAGTTGTCAGCAGTTCCAAGTATTGCATTCTTCACGTAAGCAATATTCACAAGCCAGAGCATTCAAATATCATAATAGATAATTGCCCAGCTATGTGCTATATATGCCACCTAAATACGAAATATTTTATGCGTAATAGCGCTCTAAGGTGTATTATGTTAGCGGTAACGATGAGCATAACAACGCTCTCTCACTTACACAACAACGCTTCACTGCTGACAGACGTATAAGGACTGCATGACAATAGGATCGCTATTGTTGCATTTGAGATGAAGCGTATATCCTTTCTTTTTCGACTCACAATGCGTGAATTTGTTGTCACTATGATGGGAACATCGATCACACTGACACGCATATGCCACACACACCTCAGTCATTGCAGCCTATCTGTCCCTAATACCTTTAGTAATATCTGCACTTTCGCCAACCATATTTTGTTATAACTTGCTAACCTCTGGCTATTTCATGACTCACTATACTTCTAACTTTAGAATAGTAATATCGTTTTTCTTCAGTGGCACATATTATTTATCAATTTTTAGCGCAATTTCTCTACCGTTTTCACGTTCACCATTTGATTGATCAACTTTGAATGGATAAGTGATCGAGCCAAGTTTAATTAAGTTCAAGAATTTGCATGTACATTTCCCTTAACTATTGAAATTCAGGACCATATGAGACTGCAAATTCATTTTACTTGGTTCAACAAGCAATTTGGCAAGTATGCTAATTTCTAACATGAAGAGATTCAAGTAAGAGTCTGCATTCATCGATTAAATTATGAGCATAAGTGTGCATACATCAGCAGTTATTCACAGCTGTTCCCATGTAAGATAGAGTGATGGGAATCTCTCACCGCATTTTCAGATATTCAGATGATATATACAGATGATCGTTCAAAATGGGCATCAATAATGCCGCATAGAGTGCAATCACTTGAGGCCAATTCGTATAGTAGTTCTGCTGCAAGCTAGAGTTAATACTATGTGGTTTCCGCAATCGGCGTTTAGCATGCTTTTGCGCAATTCAGATGACCATTGGTTGCCAAAAAAAAAAATTCGATCAATTGCACTCGGCCCATAATTGTGTGGCCCATACCACATCTCATCGTTTAAGCCATCGATGGTGAATGCGGTTCGATTGCTCCTCTGGGTTTGGTGGACCCGCTCTTGCATCTAGCGCATCATTACCCAGCACTGCTGCCTCATCGAATGCTGCTTTATCCACCACTGCTGTAATGTTGTGCAATTTTTTCACAAATGACAAATATGGTGAGGAAGAACAATGATAAGAAGAAACACTAAGGAACTGAAATATATTTGATTGCTATTCCCATCGATATTTTCTATTCGAAAGCCAACACATCCCTAATAACCACAGAACAACATGTTCAACCATCCGATAGTACCGCTACATCCTGTTCGTGTTCTTCTCCATTTTCATAAGTTATTTTCGTCACCATCTTCGATTCTATTTGTGCGTTTTGAATCGATCGACACTCGCCATTATTCTTCTTTCCTCTGATTTATCGCTTTTTCGAACTTTTTCATGTACCGTTCAATTATATTCCTTTTTTGTCGCATTTCTTTCCGCTTAAGCAATTCTATATTTTTTCTTCGATGAGAATGAATCCATTTAACACATACGTAGCAGTACATTTGAAGTGATAAAATTCATTGCTGTTAAAGAACGAACCTTCTTTTAATGATTTGCATATTCTGTTGTTGTGAGCAATGCTTCGGTATATATTCCAATAGCACAATTGCACATGAGTAGAGATGGAATGAATGCAACGAAGGTTTACTAATCAAGTTTGAAGTAGGAATTTGCGCTTTTACGACATGAAACAAGACCATAATTGATCAATCAATGCAGCTCTTCTTTATGTTCTTCACTTTCTTGTGCATTTTTATGCATACACTCAAGCGCTTATATCTTATCGTTGATCTCTCCTAGATGCTAAATAAAATTCGGAAATAATTCATATATTTGTTCGAAAAAGAGTTGATAATTTTTTGTTTGAAAAATCGCCGAAATGAATTCGAAGCCACTGAGGAAATCTTAGAGAAAGGAAATAAATCGTATGCGTAATTCATGCTTTAACTCAGCAACTGCCCGAGGGTATTTGCGAATTTTTTCTAACTTAGCAGCTTTAAAAAAACGCAGCGAAAGGATGTCAAAGTCAATACTAACGGTGCTTCTCTATCATTTAGACATTGCATTAGCAAATTTAATGTAGGCGATATTCTCTTCTCAGTGAATATAGCTTTGCTCACATTTCCTCCATATACTATAAGGGATTTCATAGGTTTGTGCTCAGCGCTCGACTTCAAACAACATTCGCTGCATCCTGTAAGTTTGTCAAACTTTGCGAATCACTACGATATATTTCAGAAACATTCTTAATTTACTATCTTATGCTTTCCAATAATTTACAAACTCTTCAAGACGATGATAAGCTAATCACTATACTCTAATCACTGTGGTTGCACTGAATAACATCATCTAACCCACTTGATATATGTGCTCATTTCTTGCTTTATTATCTGCCCTCTCAGATTCAAATAATGAATGCGTTTGAAATTAAGCCAAATAATACTCTCTTTGCAATTCAAGTGGATCAGACAATCCTCTTCAATAATATTGAGAACACTCCTCAAAACGATACAATATACGCGCTATTGTCCTTATATTATGTTAAGTAATTTGCTTATCGATCGTTTCGTTTCGCTTATTTTCATAGAAAGAAATGGAGTCCTTCATCTAATAAAACGTTTACATATGAATGTTCCGTTGGATGCGATGTTCTTTTAATTTCTTGCACACCTTCAAAAAACATTATTTCACTAACATTGCATTGTATCAATTGATTTATTTATTTTACTCAATTTTTCATTAATGAATGTTATTCTTCCCTCTTATGGTGACTGATTCGTTATCAGTTCATTAGTAATTTTTGATGGTAACTTATATATTTGTTGCTCAATTCAATATGATAGTACAAATAATTTGATACTTATTCAACCCACAATAAACGTTCACTTTGAGGGAATAAATAGTAGTGATAATGTTGTAATCATTCATCAAAAAGTTGTGAGTACCAGAATGCGTACTATGCACTAATGTGGAAAATAAATTCATGTGGGGTCCTTCGAATATCAAATCCCCACTAGAATATTGGTTACTAATTTTGTTCAGTGTTTCTACATTATTCATCATTGCTCTCTATATATTTTAATTTTTTGAAGAAAGGCTTTTCAAATTTGCTAAGATCCCTCAAAACTCATCCGCTTGAAGTAATCGAGTCATTTCATCTTTTTCGATAAGTGGTTGTTTCAATCAACGGATAGTCGATGACCGATGATTAGAAATCCTTAGGGTCAATTGTTTAGCGATTAACTAAGCGAAAGTTAATTATTACAGAATGCAAATGCAAATTCATGATAAATTCAATGCAGTATAAAAGAGACGCCGTGTTCATTGAATTTTCCATAGGGAAACTTGAAAAAGCTTTTCTCAGAAATAATTTCTGTAGAAAAGTGATCGAAGAAAATGAGGACGCACGTGGTGTTAACTATGAGAAGAAAGGAGTTCCGGCATTTGCTTGTATTTTCCAACTATACTTTCCTTTGTCGGTCAACGTCATCAGATGGTCTATTCTGCATGGTCGTTCATTTGCATAAATTTGCTAGCGAATAGAAAAAGGGATTCGCAATCGTTGATGTTCGAAGAGAAATATTTTTTGTTCGGCAACTAAAACACTTTTAACAGCCCTGAGGCGTCGCTGATGAATTGCTTTTCGTCAGCTTTTTTCCCACATTTTTATCACCGATGCCCAAGCTCAATTGATCAGGTTTTTGATAATTAACTGATTACATATTATGCTTCATTCCATGAAATCATTTTCTTTGCCTATAAAATTTCATAAATTTGTCGATTTTTTATGAAAATCAACTTTCTTGTTGAAGAAGAAACTTGCTCAAGTTATTCGTTGTTTATGAAATCGAATTTTTTTTCTAATGCTTCGAATAGCGTCGATTGGGCGCTGAGACTGCTTTGTTCAGCTCAGCAATCCAATGCAGCGGCCATTTCGTTATCCATGAGTGTGTGCTCAAATGTAGCAGAAAGGCTAGCACGGTGCATCAGTTATTGCTATTGCTGCAGGCATCCACTGAAGTATATATGGTCATTGAAGGTATATAGATATGTATACCCATCACTTTCAGCTTTCGTGTTGCAAGAGGAATATATATGACTACTGGGAGTATATATATATATATATATATATATATATATATATATATATATATATATATATATATATATATATATATATATATATATATATATATATATATATATATATATTTCCGAAGGGAATAAAGAAAGGACAATGCTCACATCATGTTTGCTCAGAAATGCTGGAACATATATTTCTAATTTTTCTCACGGGTTTCATGGTTGCTGTGATATGGTCAGAAGATTGAATGAAACAAATTCTCTTGCTTCTGAAATCTTATCTGCTTATGGTTGAATCGATATAGTCGAAAAGGATTCAGTTTTGAGATATCATTTCAATAACACAATATATTGAATTGATTATCAACTATTATTCTATGATATTACAATACTAACAACGTTATCAGCTCTTATCAGTGGCTATCCGTCATTTTACAACTATAGCAATCCTTCGCATGTTATCGTTTACGTCAGATTGTGCTCAGCTATTTTCAGTTACATTACGTCATGAAAGTGAAATCCGACTCCACAAGGCAATTGATTGCTTCGCTATTCAGTGAACGTCAGCTGTTAGCGCTCTCGTTGTGTATTTTCCACAAGTCTTCAGAACGATGCAATCAGCTTCTAGAGTTTATTCATTTCAACTCAAAAAGTGATCATAATTTCCTCTTATCGTTTCTGAATTCCCTTTAAAAATGATATTTTTTGAAAGACAAAAATGACGTTGCGCTTTAGTGCTATTTGACTGCTGCTTTGGCACATATTTTATTTACAATTTCTGATATTTCTCATGTAATACTTTTGCTTCTCGGAAGCTTTCTTATTAAGACAAGTTTAGTAGAGATGCCCTAAAGAAGATCGTTTTGAATTGGGGCCCATTTTCGTGCCTTCGGGGTAATAGTAGACGCGGTCTCCTACTCGGACCAGACATTGTGGCCAAAGGTGATATCAATGATGTGTTCTTTATGATTAACTCAGCTGAACAACGGCTCATGAACGTCATCAATAGAATTTATCAAGTATAACTGATCAGCTCATTTTTTGTCATTTAGTAATTTAATGATCAATGGGGTCAATGCGTTTTATGTGACCGCCAGATTGCATATCGATTTATTCAAACGATCAATGAATGCGCTGGAAATTATATTAATTTGTTTTGCTAGCCCAGTAAAGATTATAAGATTTCAGGCCTAAAAAACGCGTCACCCTTTTTTTTTGTTCCACGTTGAGCGAATAGAAACTTCAATGCAATTATCGAGAGGGAATAAAATCTATGTTCGCTTGGCAATTGTTTGTGTCGCGCTATGCGTCGAGCGTATTGAATGTAGAGGATCTTCATGTATGTAAGCTAGCTAGCTTGATTGCGTGCTAACGAGTTGTCCTTACTCGCTTAGGTGCACACGTTGTTTGAGCCCCTTTTCAAAGATCCTTTCTCCAACGAACTGAAGCGAACAAACGTTCAGCAGTGTGGCAGCAGATAAAAACTTACCTGGGTTTAATTTTTTTTTGAATTACATATAATTGATGTTCTTTCATTGATTTTATAACACAATTCCTGATAATCTTAAGCGTCAGGTGGAAGAAAAAAAAGGCGTTGGAAATAGAATTGTTTGTTTTTTTTTTTTTGCTAAGATCATTACAAATGAAATCAAAAATCAAGTCCCATTTGAAGTACTCAAGTTCTATCAAATTCTTATCGTGCGACATATATGAATGTGAATTTATAATCTTAATATAACGGAAAATGTGCGATTATTGAGTGAATAAAATGTACCCGCATCACCATTTCTTTTTCTTTCTTTATCATTTAGCTTTCTACACATTCAATCATCAATATTTTCACAAATCAATTCTCATTATGGCGATGCTTTTTCAATCGTTTTCATTTACTTCTCCATTACTAACAAACAGAGAAAATTTTCAAATCACCGCTCTTTTGTCGCATTATTATTATATGTCTATCATACATGTAGTTTTCGTCAGCTTATTAGAAAATGCGAGTAATAGTCTATATTAGTCAGTAGATTTCATCTTAAGGAATAAACATTTTTAGCGAACTGCATAAAGTTATTCACTGCACGGAATAAATGCATCAAATTAGTATCGTTTGCATTGTTTATGAAATGCATTGGTGATGATTCGATGCGCACTTTGTTCGTGACTAATTTACGTTTACTTCGGCAATCTTCATTCATAATTTATGACTTTTTAGAACGTTAATTTCATCTATTAGTTTTTCGTTCTCTAATTGACATATGATCGATTTTTTTCTGCACTATTTCTGTCACATTTCACTCCGAGAGATTCCATCTCTCAATAACGCAATAATTACTTCTTGAAATCTCTTCATTAGTGAGTAGTCATTTCCTTCGCTTCTCTCTTATCTTCCTTTGATGCTTTCCTATCAATGATGTGTCCTAATTTCTTCCTCTCCTTTCTTATACTGGCTGATTTCTATATGCCTTTTTTGTAGATTCCATTATTCACATCAAATGCTCACGTTATGTTTTACGAGGATATTCGGAGTCTCCGAATGTGTATATATGCTATTTACATTACCACCTCAATTTTTTGAATTTATTCCTGATCCGTTTCTCTATTGACAAAGATATTTGATTGATAATAGTTGCATAATAGTATTTTTAGCTGTAAGAATTCTAAATTGCGTAAACAAGTTGATTCGTTCATGTAGAATTAGTTTTTATACTTATCTATATTTTATAGTGGCAATGTTCGATCATAAACTCATAAAAAATATCAAATATTTTCGGGAAAAAATTATTTTATAAACAATAAATTGTGATCTATCTCATTTTTTTTGTCCTTATTTAATATTATTCCTACCATATCCGATTTTTTAGCATTTTTTGATGGCGTCTAACGTTGAAAAGCAATTACCTTTAATAAACATCAATGAATTATAGAAAATACTGAAATAATTCTTATCACTGAAGATGTTAACAGTGAATAAAAAAGAGCAATTGTTGAAAATGTTTCAAGCGCTGCTTCTTCGGTTTTTGTATATAGAGATCAGCGTATCGTGCCAGGATGAAGGGGGGGGGTGGGTGTGAAGGGAGGGAGGGAGGGAGCTGAGGGGATATCGATAAGCTAAGTGGTACGCTGACAGTGCATCCGCTTCGCGAGATGCTAAAAATATCTGAGGCATGCATAGAATCGGAGGACGTGCGATTCTGTATCGTCGTGATAGCACTGCCCTGCTCTCCTGCTTATTGCATTCATATCGATTTTGCTGCTTTACTGGAACTTTTTCGAGCGTATTCTAACTTTACTTTTTTGAGTGTTGCTGACCGACAGTTAATTCATATTAAACGGTTGAAATGAATCAAAAATCCGGTTTTCTGCTTGAATAAGTTAAAAAACTTATGAATGTAACCTCCGTAAACATGAGTTGTAGTTGCGTTTTTCGCATAGTGAATAGGTATTTAGGACTATTGTGTGGTGGTCAGGAAACCTGAGAAGGCATGATACAAAAGGAAAAGCATTTACAATGTATGTGGACGTTGAAATTTGTAGATATAAAACGTGAAACTTTCCAATCGATCCTGAAAATACTCAATGGAGCTAAGATTTCTTCCTTTTTTTCGCAAATATGCAAGAGGAAAAATTCATAGCATAAAAACTTCATTTGCAATTTGATAAATGATGAATTTCTATGATTTCTTCTTTTTTGAATGCATTCACAGTGAGTTAGCTTATTGATAAAAATTTCTTCCACTTTTTTACGTTAATTTTTAAGCAATTTTTTTCTCAATAAAAAAAATCATTTATAAAAATTGTCTGAATTTCTCAATATTATAGAATATTCGTATGTAAAAGAAAAATCAATTATCGCAAGTTAACTCTTCATAAATTCGTTGATCTAATCTAGCCCAATAAGATTAATGTCGTAGATCGCCTCTGTTTATTTAGATAGTATGAAGTAATATAGCACTCACAGATGGCTGCATATTTTGCATACAATTTATACGAACTGTAATTAATTTTGACTATATTTTTACAATGAATTATCCCTATCCATTTCCAATGTACCTAAATCTGAAGTGAAGTGCAAGCTGGAAGACCCGATATTGTTCCTCGTCAAAAGCATTCTAAGCGAAAATTTTCATTGAAAAGTGAGTCTGCGCATGAACAGCTGCTGGCTGATTTATCAGTTTAAATTTTCTAATGTTTATTTGAAGTTTGAATTCGTTATCTCAACTCTGAATGCGTAATTTATGCTTAGGTAATGTTTGCTAACATTTATTGTTGGCATATGATGTAGCAATTATCAAGAAAAACAACAAGCATGATTGCACAAAACGAATCGTTGTAATTCTATTTATATGTATCTCGTTTGTCGTATTTCATACAAAACATTTCCCTTAAAAATTTAATGACTATGCAAATTAGTGGACGAATTTTGTTTACTCTTAGATTTTGCGGATAATTAAGTTCCGCACAATTTGTCTCTTTTGTACTATAAGTTCAGTGCTATTTGTCTCTTTTTCTATGCCGTTTTGATGTTAACGCCTCATAATTAATTAACAAGTGCAAAAATGTTCATTGCATCAATTTCTTCGATGCGATCCCTTACTATCTTTAGCTTCTCATGTTTCAATAAAAAAAAGGACTTCGTTATGTTTACTATCAAATGTTTAACCTCACTTTATGCAACAATCTTTATTTATTTATTATAATGTATTGTTGGTTGCTTCTGTCGAATTGTAAAGGTGAAAATGATACGGCGGCACATCAAAACATTAGAATATATCAATATGGTTTTGTTAGGGCGCAGCTGTTAAAAGCATTGGGGTGTGAGAATACACTATGCCGACTTAGGTGATTGATTGTAATTTTATTGTTTAGTATACTGTATCTTCAATGTTATAATTGTTTTAATCAAACTGGATCTAATGCTTCCTCATTTCTGCACCGTTTTTTGTTTTCAACTGATTTTATTATTATACTTCAATCTTCGCTTCAATATTTTCAGATTTTCCGTTGTGATTTTATCGAGAAATCAACGACATTCACTAAAAAATGTTACTGTCCCCTAAGGCTGTTTATATTGCTATTTATATTTCTATTTCATTATTTTTTTCTTCAGAATAGATTTTTCAAGTCATTTATTGCGATCATGAAATTAAGTATCAGTTTTTTTTTTTTCTAATAGTATCGCCAACATACCACATATAAAGGAAATGTGTCGTTTTTTTTTTCACTTTTTCATCTGAATTTTCGCATTCCAATTCTTCATTCTCATCGATTTCTATCGTCTTTCTTGGCTTTACATCTATCTCTGCTTTCAAATTAACTGGAAATTCTATAGAAGTTCTGTAAATAGGCAATATTTTATTGTGCCATATTTGACGGTAATTATGTTTCAATTAGATTTATGTTGTTTATGAATTCTATCAAATATAAGGCTCGGACAAAAGCATTTAGAGTCGAAGTAACTACGCTGAAAAATGATGCCACGTGAATTCCGTTTCGCCATTATAAAAGAATTCAATTGCAAATGTTAGAAGGATATTTACTCGCTAAATTATTCGCTCATTTCGGGCTCAGTGTTCGATAATTACAATAAATCGGATTTCCTTTGAGAAAGCTGAACATGATCAGCGATTCCCTGCAGAATCACTATAGTGATGAACAATGATCAGTTAACTTGTTAACTATGACTCAGATAGATCCGACTGAATTAAACAATCTTTTAGCATTTGAAATGGTTTTCGCTTGTTCAGCAAATTACTCATTAATTCGTTGCCATTTTGCACAGTCAAGAACTGCCTAAACGGATGTTTTAGTGTATGTCTGGGGATGGGGGGGGGGGAGAGAGTGAGAGAGGGGAGAGAGAGGAAAAACTAAGTAATGAAATTAAGTTTATTCAAGACGTTGAAGAAGTGAATGCAAGAACGCACATCAAAAAAAATAGCCAATTCATAAATGTTTCATTTAATTTCAGTGCCATAATCATTAACAACTCGAAATAAACCTCTCGGGATTGAGCATGTATACAACAAAATAGTGTATCATGGTTGTACACCATAGTCTCTCCATTACATAAATTTATTAACCGAAGTAACTGGTTTACAAACTTCTTTGACTTATTCATTGCCAAGTCGCTTAGATAAGGCTGTATATCAATTTTTCAAACGAACACTCGACTTTTTCCTATATTTCTTTTGAGAAAAAATTCCAAAAAATATCGAACATATAAATGAATCCAATAAGATTTGATGGTTTTACGACAACTTATAAAGGGACCTGAATATTTCGTTGTAGCGAAAGCAATCTTATCAAGCGCGTGTGTTTGTATTATATAAATAGTAAATTCGCATGAGCTGATCGGTTGCGCGATAGCGCTAATCGCTCTTTATTGCATACGAGAAAACGAGCGATTTGGCTATATATAAGAAAAGTTCAGATGAATAGATGTACAATGTGACTACGATAAAGCATGCATATCTATGTCTTGTTGACCGCGAATATTTTTCAATCGCACTTCTTCGAATTTACGAGTTGATAGTCAGCTATTCATATATCATCGCCAGCTATTGCACTCGAGAGTTACTACTTAAAAATCAATTCAAAAAATTTCAACTGTTTTTGCGTTTATTGTTATTATGCACAACAATATTTTTTGAAGAGTTTATCAAAGTTCAAGCTACACTTCCACATAGCACAATATTCCTTCAAAACCTTTGCTCTTTTATACCCTCTAAAGTGTGTGGCGAATTTCTCGCAACAGAACGGCATGTGATCGTAAATCGTCCTTTGTTCACTAGTCGAATGTCCTACTCTATCATCGGTTCTGCCTAATCAAAGCTCTTCTTCAAGATGGGATTTGCAAAATTAATCACTTCTTGCTTGAGTATTCTTTCTCACTGCAGAATAAACGCTTAATGATTATTGATTGTTAACAGCTTTTTGCTTTCTCGTTTTACTGTTATCCTAATTTTCGGCAATGAACGAATTTTTTTATTGTTTTCAAGAGCATTTCTTGGGTGAAACGTGAAAATAAGAGTGTCGACTTTAATTGAAAATAAGAGCTCCACTTCGAATGCAAACGTTATTTGATTACTGACGTTTGAAGCTGTTCTAATAGAACTGCCAATTCTATACATTCAACAATGTCCATATATTTGACATCTTGAACTCATTTTTTCATATTTTTGTTTATTTCACCTCATCAAATCAGTGCGTCTCGCCTATGCGGAAAAGATAAAATACCCAATGCTTTCCATAAAAGTTCTCGTTATCTGTGATATTTATTAACGGTTTTGCGTTTTTTTTTTTGGGAGCATATTGTAAGAGCTGGCGATTTGTATGTAGAAACGTCGTGTATATGTACAAATATTTCATCAGTGTGATTGCTGCCAACATATTGACTTTTCTCTTCATAGTTATCGGTATAAAACCATGCATATCACTCAAAACACATCCAAATCTTCAATCACAATTGTGTTCGTAAGTATTTTCCATAATAAGGGGAGAAGGGGGTGGAAGAAGTAAAGCAGATAGATTATAATTTGTTTCCATTCACAACCTTGCAATTTCATGCCTCTATGCATAATTTGTGAAAGTGTATAACTGTGAATTCTCTATGTTTAATCTGAATGAAACGAGATGTTTGATATATTATTATAGAATAATGCATTAATATTGATGGTGATTCTAATTGAAATGACACGCTTTATTGCGTTAATATCATTGATGAGAAGGAAGTTTACGAAGCTGCTTTTGAATTAAATCACTGAACCTATATAATTTCCCAATTCGAAGAATGATGATCGTTTTTGAGTGGAATTTCATTCAAAGTTATATAATAAACATAAAGATGTCACTAATGCCGTTTACATTTACTATCCCAAACCTTCATTACTTCACAACAATAGAAAATCGCTTTTCTTAATATCCACTACGTGCTCCGCGAGCACTTCGGTCTTGATCTTCATGCTCGCATACTTTGGTATGTTTTCACACTTCAGGGTGTTAAGGAATAAATGAGTGAATAAATAAATAAGCAAATAAATAAATAAATAAATAAGGTGAGAGCTTATAAATGGAAAAAAAATATCCTTGCCCATTCTCGTTAGGAATGCTTGAGAAATAGAGCATTTCACTGGTGAATATTTCGCCTCAGGCACAGAGTGAATGTGAATCGTATAATTCGCGCAAAACGAGTGATTTAATGTCCTCATCGCAGCATATCATCTGATCGTTGTGGTTGTGCAGTGATATATTCATTCAACGATAGTGACAGCCCTTTTAATTACTCGGCATCTATATTTGTAAGGGAAAAGTAACGCTTTTTCCTGTAAGGTAACGAGAGCAACAGCTATACATTTAAGTGAATATACATTTAGATTGCTGCTCTACGGACTTATTTAGATTACGCATAAACATGTGGGAAACTAGCATAAGTATACACCTCATTTTATATGTGAGGTATCAACAGATTGCAAGGATGAAGAAGGGGCTAGGGATAGAGGAGAGAGGAAGAAAAGAAGAGATTTTTACATCACTTCGCTTATGATGTCTGCTTTCACTGAATAAAAAAACACTTCTGCGTTTTCCTCTTTTTTTGCAATTTTTCTCTTATAAAGGCATATTCTGAGTTCAAGATGCTTGTAGATTTGAGGCAGTGCTTATATGTGTATGATTGTCTGTCTGCCTCTCTGATTTTCTGTCTATTTGTCGGTTGATTGCAACTTACATTCGATTAACTCTGTGATAATAAATTTTTCACGGGTAGCGATTCATAAATGCATCTGCAAATCGAATTATATCACCATACGGCAACCATTTCACCAATTCTGCAGTTCTACTATGCGAGAACCCTTCGAAATTTTTCCTTCGGGACTACTTTATGTAATATATTCATCAGTCACCCCACACAGTGCTCTGAATGCGCGTTAAGGTTTAGCCAAACATGCAAATCACTCATGGATAGACGATCAGCAAATTCTCTAGCAGCATTTCGAATCTCAATGCAACTTCTAACTGCCGTGATCAACACTATTGATCTAATAGCCTTGATCAAAAGCAATGATCGTTTCCATAGTATATTCATTCATTTTCTTGTGAGCATTGAAATTATTTATCCATTCTGTTGCTCAATTTGTCGCTGTCGTCATATGACGCTAACAATTTTGGGAATCATTGCGACAATTGAGCGAAAAAAAAAAGGACGCAAATCTCGGAAGTCGAATGCCAAGTGCATTGCACTTTCGTCATTTATATACTACTCGGCCATGCTGGTGCCATCTCAGATTGCCCTTTATGTCTCGCTTAGATATCCATGAAACTAAAACCCGGAATTCGGTGCAAATCACAAAGTAACACCGATATTAGCAGTCCATTCAATCCATAAACTTCTAAAGAAGCTATCAATATTTAAGGTTGTTCAGAAACTGGCGCGCAATTCGCCAACACATTTTTCTTTCGATATCGGTCGGCTCACAAAACAACATCAAAATTTGTTCGAGCGGTCGATCATTTGAAATATCAATGCAATATTTTGCATATTTATCGTCTGCAGTCTAAATATGAATTCACTTGGTCATTTGAGCGGAATGCAAAATGCACACTTTGTCAGCTCTGTTAAGTGCTTCTGCTGCCAACATATCGGTGTTAATCCATTCTTTTCGAAAGAAATTACAGGTGTTCAATAGTGCCAGCAAATTTTCGTGCATCTTGTTTCCCTCAGATTTTCGTTTCCCACATTGGTCACGTGAAGAGAATATAAAAGCGCCTATCACGCTAACTGGTCTTGCACGCTATTCCACTTGCTTTATTTCCTTTTCAACTTTTGCAAACTTTTTTTTTCGTTAATTCAAACTAGACAATTATTCAAAATGGCTTAATTTGAACTGGAAAATTAGATTTCGTTATTAATTTTTTTTCAGAAAAAGTCATATTCGCTAGGCGTTTAAATTCATTTCTTTTTTTTTTAATTGAATTCATCTGCTTAAAATGTTGATTTAAATTTTTAGAATTCGATGTTTGGTCTGCACTTTAAAAATCGAAACGATATTAGCAAAAACTGCTTATCCTCTTTTTTCTTCTTGAAATCTTCCACTTTCTAAGCTTCTGAAACTTTTATGTTTATGTTTCGTGTCTCTAAAATTTTGTCGTTTCGTTCATTTTCAAGAATATTCACTTATTTGGTTGTTGAGTGCAAAAGTGAACGTTGCGTTGCTTAAAAATCAACATCTGTGGATACTCTCAGGATGTTTCTACTATATTAGGAAGTGAAAATATGATCGATTTGCAGTTTATTGCAATTTTTCAAGTTTTTTTTAGTAATTGCGCATTTTGAAATGGGTAAAAATTCAACACAGATCATGGTAAGTTATTTGCAGTATAGAATCTAGTTGATTTTCGCTCCCGAGTGGATAGTTTTTAATCTGTGAACAATGAATGCATTGGTTTAGTTCATTTCCCATCTTAAACCTAACTATTTGCGTGCATTTTGTTCTATTCATTTTTTTCGATCAATTATCCTGTCAAATGTCTTGTCGAAAATGCGAAAATATCGTCCAACTTGTTTAGAGTTGTCAGGTCAATGTCCTGCTATGGTGTTGTTTTGTAGGATGTTGCTTTATGACGGTATGCGATAGATGTCAGCGATTACACTTCAATATAGACGTTAAAAGAAAGCGCGTTCGAAGACGGCGATTTGTGCGGCTATCACATAACGGCAGTCGGTAGAACGCCGGGTGGTAGCATTACCGCGCCTAGCTAGGTAGCAGCTTAGCTGGCCTATCGATTAGTGCACACAACACAAAACATGATTGATGCTTTTCGCTCTGCCTTGCGGACCCATACCGACTTTTCGCAGCCGCGTTTAGCGTGTGCTGTGACGAGCAATCGACACCGGGCACCACCGGCATGCAGCCAGAAAGCCGCCTTCCCTTCATCTTACTGCCTTCCGGTAGTTGGCCGACACAAGTGTCGGCTCAATCGCCATCCCCCTTTCACGCTTTATCACTTTGAATAATTGCTCTATCTTCGATCACTTGGCAACTCAATATGCCATGTGATCATGACAAATGAGTGAAATAAAATTTGAAATAAACATTTGTCGTCATTTATGGCTCAAAGTATATTACATTCAAAATGGAAGACTAGTTAATAAAAAAAAAATTGGTCATTTAGAAATATTGTGCATTACACTTGTTTGTTCTGATGGTGGATCAACGATCACAGACCCTTAACGCTTATCATGAACGTTTATCGCTGCTTATGATATTATGTCTTTTTTTAATGAATAAAAATATCACATTGTCCTTTGTCCTATCACATTGCTCTAGATTTCCGTTCCTAACAATAAGGATGAAGCTTCAGATGGTTTCCTATTTCTTTGAAACTTTCTCATCGGTGTTGTTTTTGTTACATTTAAATATATTAAATGCCTATATGCACTAGATATGAGTTACTTTTGTGTATATGCTTTTGTTTGCCAACACTATCGTTTTATTAATTCATAAAGCGTTATGTTAGTTTATCGCATATTGAAAGATGAGATACGATTTCAACATTTCCGCACCATTTATTCTCAATCACATGATTGTAATCATTATATTTCTTTCGCTAACCAGGTAGATCATTTATCGAGTATGTACGTCTTACTCTTCAAATGAAAACAAGTGTGAAAGCATGTCAAAGGAACAGCTAAGACACGCGCTTTTCCAATTGTGCTCGTCAGACCGACCGGTTACTTTAATTGCCAACAAATGTGAGAATCTGCGTAACAATGTGTTCACATTTGAATTGCTCAGACCATTAATTCAGTTTTCTTAACATACCATTAATTTTCCTTATCGAACATATGATACAAAAGGTATGAGATGAAGCCCGGCCTGTTTAAAATGGATCTAAATTTTTGGGCACGTTTAAGTATATATTAGCTTCTCTTGGAGTAGTATATCGGTCAACCTTACCGCTGATATTGAAGGTCGATCTGTGATGTGCGCTATATTTGACAACATTGCAGCTTTAGCCTCGATACCCTCCGAGTTGATACTACAAAAAGAGAGACGCACATACAAACATCGAAATGCGCTATACGAACGCAAATTTGCGGAGGCGCATGAAAAAACCTAAACAGATTGAGGATGCCCTGTTGCATTCATTTCATGTGGTGTGCTCTCCAAAATGCAATTGGGAAAATGCACCGGTAAAGCCTGCACAGTATGCGCTTTTGCAGTTTTATCAAGAAGTTGATTTCGTTAACTACAAGCATCTAACAAAACAACACAGAGCAAAAAGTACACTAACGAAGGCAGCTCTTTTGCTCGCTGATATATCAACTAAAAATTTTGAGGGAGTCGGCCATCCTATGCTGTGAATCATATCACTTCATTCCTTAACTCCTATCATCTCGTTCCTTGATTCCTTCGTTTATTTAAGATTTGTAAATAAGCCCCAGAGATACGCACATATTATAAACTAGCAAACGTACGTGCGCACCGATTTGACGATGCCATACCACCAACCATTTGCACAATCAGTCTTGAAAGGTGGTTGGAGGGAGAACACTCCTGATTTTTGAGCTGCAAATTATGCTCATTTGCGGCCACATGTTTCACATTTAAACTATCGGGAGATAAATTAGTGCTTTAACGCAAAAAGTATCGATTTTAAAATATATCGTGAAAATAAATACATTTCTAGATGCATCTTTTTTAATTTCTTTTTGCTTTTAGAGTGATTTTAAGAGCGATGTTTTATGGAGAATTTTGGTAATTACGCATAATTCAAATGCGGCAATTATTACGCATAATGCTTCACATAGGGAATGGATAATCATATTAATATAATAGCCAAATAATTTTTATCAAATCAATTGCAGCAATCATTTTCTTGCTCGCCTTACATTTCGTTAAACTTACTTTCGTTACCGTAAGCTCACGAGCATAATACACAATAATGCCAGTGCATTTAGTGTATTGAAATCAGTGGCGATGTTTGGTTTCTTTTTTCCAAAATTATGTTTTTCGCTCATGGATTTAATTCTAACAATACTGTAGAGCATTTCCTTGGATGCACTGTTACTGTGCAAATGCCAAGGCATCAGAAAAACAGGTCACAGTGAAGGGATGCATCGCTTTTTGAGGGCTACATTTACGCTTTCTGTGACGGCGTCTTGCCTGTGGCTGTACATTATATATATATATATATATATATATATATATATATATATATATATATATATATATATCAAAAATGATAAATTGCTGTGTAAAACATGAGGCACGATATGTCAGTTTATCGAATATTTCTCGTCGGTCTACCGATTTCGAAAGAAGCTGAAGACATTTAGATGTTTAGATGAAAAACTTCCATGCACTTGCATCGGTCGATTTATCAATTTACGCCGGATAATTGTTATAAAACAAATGGGAATTATGAGAAGAGTAAGCACGATACGCACTTTTCATTCCATCCACTCTCATGGAATATTTCGAATGTTAATCTCTCATGGAATATTTGTGGGAGCGGTCAAGTCATTTCAAATAAGAACGCGTTATTTTGCATATGTTCATTATCTTTTGTGAAACTATGAAGTAGATTGTTTACATACTATGGGGAATGTAAAAGTGCATATCATGCCAACATCTGTGACACTCTTTCCCATATCTTTTTAGTTTTCGAAAGAATAACATCGTTGAGAAAGGTGAAGTTTTCACATTCAGCAAATCGACATAATTTGCAAGCTCCGCGTTTTTCTAGCTCCGCCTCGATGAGTGCATTTAATGACTAAAGAAATAGACCCTCACATTGTTGTTTATATGAGAGTATTGGATCGTCGTTCAATTTTTGCACTTCATTCCACGTCCTTACTTGAATTGTTGCTAGAAAGAACTGCAAACTTTTATGTCGTGTACTTGCGGATCCTCAACTAGAGGAAATTCTCCGTCGTTCTTGTCTACCCCTCCACACTCCCTCACTGTCATTGGCAAATATAGCCTTTTCGCGATCGAATCGCTTAGGGATGACATCATCCTCGGCGAGAGTGGTTCTATGCAACATATTTTTTGAAAAAAGGGGCTTTTCTCAATAACTGTTGCTTCTCAAAAAATACTTTGAGCGCCTGTAACAGTCTGACGTATACATTTATAATTCCGCGGAGATGCTCATGAAGTCTATGATTGCGTCTTTGCATCACTGATAATCTCTCGGCTGCAACTTTTTCTTCAAACATTTTCCATCAATTTCAAGCAATTTTCGTAACCAGAGTCCCTCTCATTCTATCTTACTTGTATTACTCATTTCCCAATTGTTTGCTTGCTTGCTTTTCAATGACATTTGGTCTCAAAAACATATATTTCCTATATAATTACAACCAACATTCTCCTGGTAAGCTGACTACTCTCATCCGATGGTAAGAGACCTTTATTTAACCGATTTAAGAAGCGTTAGTGATCAAATAGGTGAAAATTGTGTGGGAGAATGCCTGAACTAAGATCTTTCGTCAGTTGTGTCTCCATCATATTTAAATTTGAAGTTTATGAAGCTTGAAGCCTCAATTCAAGTGCCGTATGCACCTAGAATATGCCGCATCCAATACATACATACGTATAATAAATCAGCACAACACTGCACACAAATATCGACGTTTGCATATAAGTAATGCGAAAATTTGTTATCTATATGCAGCTTAATTTTTGCGCCTGAAATATGATTTCCATTCTCAAATCAATTCGATCTTCATTCCTTTTTTGCATCCCTCATATCGGCAATCATTTCTAAAATCGATATGCATATTTTATGCGATGTCGTTGTGCTAAAATTATTTAAGAGTATTATAAATGGTGTTTTTGCTGCGACTTATTATTGCAGATTGAAGACATAGAGACTATTATATGAACTATGAGAGCATATATATGAGTATATCTTGGGGTAGTTTTCTCGTTCACACGCAATCTTCTTGCATCAATTTATTCAATAAGCAAGTATTACATTCGTTCCCAAATTTCTACTTTTTTTAGCCAGCCCAAAAATCGGGCAATCCAGCAGTAAATTCAAAAACGTTCATTTCCTTCATCGCAATCATTCATTATGCTTATCCAATACGCTGAACAATCTTTTCTCGGATGAACTTTTGGCGTATTGTAAGAATGAAAGTTAAACGTTGATAAGTATTAATTAAGGCCAATACGAGAATAAATACATAGAAGTTTAGAATATTGCTTAAAGAATGAGAATTGTACATGCACAAGTACAATCAGAAGCCAATATTCAAAGATGTCGCTAAATATGATGTATTTCAATCAAATCATAGAACAATTTGTTGAAGTCACAAGGATGCACTTGTCCCAACGGATAGGTTAGTTGTATAATTTCAACCAATCGAAAACGAAGCTGTGAACAGGCTTATTTCTTATTGCGAATGCATTCCGCTCCTTATCTTGCTTGTCGACAATTTTCTAAATCCATCATAGGCGTAATCCTTTTAGTTAGATCTTGTATATTTCAAAAAAAAAAAAATCGAAAAGTATTTCCCGAATTCAAATTGTTGTATTGAAAACATTGCGAAAGAACAACGATAGAATGTATGATTTTTTTTAATATTTGTTGTTTTTTTTCCATTATTTCCTCAGAGTTTTTAATAATTGTTGCAATAACAAATTCGTCTTTGCGATCACATACATTTCGCCTGAAATAACTCACTATATAGTTCCTGAGGAGGAATGTATGAGTGTTGTTTTCCTTTATGAATAGCGATCTTTTATATAATTCGATGAGTGCTTCAAGGAAGCGAAATAAGATGATTTTCCACTTTTGCTTGTAGCAATGACGAAAATGGACGACAAAAGCAAATTTGCATTTCGCTAAGCTTGACATAGGAGTGCTATCTCTTTTCGCAAGCAAGTATGCATGCATGTATCGGTGTTTGTGTCTACATGTGTATGGATCCTCTTGTCTATCCGTAAGTTTCAAATCGGGGACTATTAAAAATAGTGTTAGGATATTTGGCAAATATGACAAATACGGTGATTTCGTGCACTACTCTTTATGTTGATCGTTATATTTCGAAAAGAATTATAGACATAGCTAAATACGAGAGGCAGAAATTCGAATAACTACACATATCACACCCCCGGATTTGCATTTTGTAACAATTATATTAATAGAACGATTTTTTTTTGTGAAGAATCTGTGGCAGGGATCAACGTAGTTCAACTACAAGAGCATTATTGCTAATATTTATATACTAGCAGATAATATATGAAATTGATTGATTGCGTAAACGGAATGTAAAAGAGCATATCTCACCAAATCCGCTAACATAATGCTCCACTTGTTGTGCCATTTTGGTAAATTCCGTCGAAAAAAAGTTCATTATGGCGACATGATCTTTGCTTTCTTTCTGTCTGTTAAGTGATCCCAACTCAAGAACCATTGAAACTAAAATTACGAAAGTTAAAAAGTATAACTTACGTCGTAGGACGATCTTCTAGTCCGTTAATCCATCAAATTCAAAGAAATTATAGACATTTAGAAGGGCTAAAAATTTGTGAGCACTTCATAGCGTTCAGCTTTCAATCGGTCGTTGCACAGCAAAAATCAACTTCTGTAGAAGATGTATTGGTGGTTGGATCTTTTAAAATATGAAGCAATTATCTCACATATTTGTTTGCTGGCGATTTTAAAAACTGAGTGAACAAAATGTGAGGAACGCAAAAGCACATATCGTGCCAACTCCTTCGGTGATCTTGTTCATTTGTTCTAGCTGAACAGTTTGAAATGTTTACAATGCTTACATAAATATTGTAAAAAGTTCAAAGCGATGGGAATGTGAGGCTCCCGCGCATATGGCATCGTTGATGCACTTTTGACTTCTCTAGAAGAACTGAAGCATTGCTGACATTTTTCACCAGCGACCCAGCGACTTTCACAAAGCGTTTTGTGTGGTGAGGATCTACGAGGCGCTTCCGCTTCCTTCCAACTTGCGGCCTTCGTAAAGCTTATTTGACAGATGGCAGAGTATAAGAAATGCTGCCACTAGGTGATTTCTCAACGAAACTTCGGCAGGAATGAGAGAGAGGGCAGTGAGGGCAGGATCATGACTACCTAAAAGAAGAACAATTCGATATTCATTTGCCTCCTCCCTCTCCTTCAATTGTAATTGTATCAGAAAGCTCGAATGCCAGAATATTGCGGTGAACTTCTGAAACCATTATTGCAGCATCTTATAAGCCCTTCGCAAGAGAACCTTTGATTAAAGTCCAAAAATCGGCCTTCGTAGATTATCTTCCGTGCTATTTTACCAAAGAAAGAGCCTTTAAGTTCTTGATTAACTGTTGTTTAAAAAATGCATTGATTCAGGGACGGGATGAGAAGGGGTAACTGCGGAAAGCCATTTTATTTTTCAAGTTTTTTTTTAGTAAAAATCAATCATTAGTGGCATCATTGACTATATTGTTGCTTCCTTATCCATTACCTTCAACAATCACATGACCCAATACATATTTCTACTTATATCTTTTCTATGGCCAGTACATATTAAAATCCGCGTATCCTTTCGTCTTTAGTTAACTATCTTTCTTTAATTTCTCAATTATGAATGATACTGTTATAATTTTTATCTAACGTTGCTATCGTTACTCAATTATCAAATAGAAGTGAATTTGCATGAAATTGAAAAGTGAATTATATTCGAATCGTTCGTTGTGTTAATTTTTGCACTTCTCTCGAAATTGTTTCGTCTTATCGTTATAGATGATCCGATATGCAAATGATATGGATTCGTGAATAAATGCTTGCTTAAGTGACTATTTCCTCATTCATAACCGTTCACGTCATAAGATTGATTCGCATATCGACTCTGGCCAATAGGTCCCTTGATAGCGTTAAGCCATTTTTACGCCCCAACGCTTCTTCAATTTCAAAAAGCTCTCCTATGCTTTATTTCATCTCATTTTGCACTTGGTGGATATTCGCTTCTTAGAAGGTTTTTTTTTGTGAACTTGTTCTTTGATTACCTAGATGCAGTTTGATATCTCTTTGATATCTCTCAACCTTAAACTACACACTTATCGTATATTTTTTCGAGCTTTGATGGTTATGAGTGAACGAATGAATGAATAAATAGATGAATGGGTGGGTAGATGAACGGATCAGTGATTGAGTAATTGTACTATTCACATATACAATGATGAATGAATATGAAATATAATTTTATATAAGAGTAATTATTAACATATTATCTGTGGAAATTAGAATCGAGGTGAAGGAATACAAAATAGACAAAGCAAAAGAATTTATTCAGACAATAAACAGAGAAAATGATGGACTAAAAAAGCAGGAAAGCATAAATAAAGTACAAGATAACAAAATAACGAATATGATTTTAAAGCAACTCGACGATAGCACATGGAGATGACAGTCATTATTTTATAATTGAGCAATTGAAATTAGTTGAGTGCATTTTTAAACCTTCCAAGTAATGACCACATCGAATGTTCGTAGTTTGCATTTCCGCACATCTTCAACTCTAGTGAAAAAGGAAAAAATTGGAACCTATTAAGCTGGCTTACATCTAGGAAGAGAAAGTTTGACAAATCTTGCACAAAGACTACACCCATTTGTATAGCATGGTTAAAGCTTTATTTCAAACGTATGCCATTGTTGTCATAAACGATGCTATAGGCCAATGAAACATAATAACTTACAGCATAATAACTCAAACAACTCAAAATGACTCATCTGAAGTACCTTGAATGTTCTTGAAAGAATATGTGGAAGGCTATCGCACAATAATTGAGAACGCATAGAAAACCATCACACTTTTTTAAGTGGGGAAGAGGGAGGGGGAAAAGATGTGGAGTGATATGATATGCTGAAGCGGTGGTCGAACCTAAACGATGAACAGTTTAATAAGCAGGCGTAGACCTCCAGGTAAGAATGCTTAAATAATAATGGTGAATGAATCAGTATTTGAGT
The DNA here is from genome assembly GCA_037389465.1 of Baylisascaris procyonis. NCBI lineage: Eukaryota > Metazoa > Nematoda > Chromadorea > Rhabditida > Ascarididae > Baylisascaris > Baylisascaris procyonis. The sequence goes on from JAZARR010000250.1 coordinate 2,621,622, forward strand.
TTTCGTAATATTCGAAATATGCCCCAAAATAAGAAGTTGCCTCCGTGGTAACGTTCAAATTTCTTCTTAAAAGAAAGTGGAAGGCGGGAAGCCGTCGATTATAGCTGGATTGCATGCTGTTTTGGCCACTTTTCTATAAGATCGACACTATTTGAGGCTAATGATAACGACCATTTCCATAACGAAAAATTATATAATCGAAGAAATTTTGAAGTGGAAGTAAAAATATCGGCCCCCATTTCCCATATGGAAATATTTAGAATTTGAAGGTGAGCAACTCGACTTAACGTTAATAAAAATTAGAATACAAAGGTGCTCAAAGAGCAATTAACCTTTCAGGTGCTAATATACCAAATTGAGTCGCTCATAAACAAGTGCTTAAGTTATTGATTGACGAGAAATTTTATTTCATTCGGTGTGATTGATAGCTTTGCATCATTCTATCGTATCTTAGAGAAAGCGATTGATTTATTCCATTTGAGATATTGAAGCGCCTTCAATTAATGCGTCAGGTGTTGATCTAATTAAACAACGCGTCGAAATTCATCAATTCTACTGAACTAAAACTTTTCATTTCTTTTAAATCCTTTAATTCTTGTAAATAAAAGTTCGATTCTATTCGAGAATCTACGAACAGATCTTACATTGTTATGCTTCATTTAAGCTTAAATGACTTTCGCATACGTCACCATAGGAGATGAAGCATCGCTGCCAAAGATACCCAAGGGAATTGGAGACAACATTGGCAGCAATTCGATCACGGCACACGCAATTATCGTTCAATGTAAGCGTGTAAAGAGGAAATCAACGATGAAAATGGCCTTTGATTTCGAGGAATATATTCCATTTTTTGAATTTTTTTTTTATAATTCGACGCTTTTTGATTGACATTTTTCACCAGTTTACCTATACTGAACGAGCTGTACTTTGAGAATTTTTTTAAGCTATCATGGATAATAGCTTGGAATTTTTCTCATTCCAATACGACTATAGTCAACACCTTTTTTTGGCTTTTGCGTGTTTCTTTTTTGCAAAGTTATTTTGCGTACAGCAATATCTTCTACATACGTATATATTCGTATCTATTTGTTTATCCGCCATATCTGCTACTTCAACTCAGGAACGAATGAAACAAGAGGTGCAAAATTTGATGAGCAGTGTGCAATTAATAGACTAACGTCTTATAGCATATTTCAGGTTGATCTATCGAATTCGAAAAAATGTTCTAGGCATTCAGATGCGTTAAAAATTTGCATACAATATATATTGGTGAGATTCTCACTTCATATTGATAGCATCACAAAGAAAAAAACGACGAACCTTCGATATAAAACATTGTCACTCAAACAATTCGAGCGTTTAAAATGCAAATATTTTTGCATATTCTATTGTTATTTATAAACTCCCAAGATATTGCTAAATCGCATAGTGTATCGTCTTTTCCAGCATGCTTCTCTACAAATTTACTTTTTCATATAGGTTTGTTCATTCGTTTATGAAAACTCATTTTTTTTTTCATTTAACCATAGTGCAATAGAAAAAATGAAATTGCTTACTTCATTTTTATTAGCAAGGAAATCTTTCAAATGAACCTTATTAGATATTCAATATAATTTAGGTGCTGAATGTCTGAGTGCTTTATGAAGATTCCAAAAAAACGTTTCAATTTCGCTTCTAAATAAGCGAAAATTCTTCTCTCGCATTCATTCATTACTTATCAGTGGGAATGTAAATTCGAATTGCAGTATTCGATTGTAGTGCGTATACTATTTTATTTGAATGTATTTATGTAGGGTGTTCTCTTCTTCATTCGGTTACTATTTTATTGACCGTTTCATTAACAGTTCTTTTTTTTTCTAATCTGTGAAAGCGCATCCCGTTTTCATGAATTTGTTGAATAAACGCTCTTTTCCTATTTTTTTTTTCGTATCTAAAAAGAGGACTATGTATTTAATAATATCAGAATTTCTTGTTTGTTGAATTTTCTCTCATAATGGAAGTGAAATCGATTCAACAGTTTGAAATAAAGAAATGAAATGCGAGCGCATGCCGACACAACGTCAAACAACGTCGCGGTAGCAAATCCACTTACGCTCAAATAAGACTCATTGAGAAGGGAATTTTCGTTCTGTATCGCTTTTATTCAAAATAATGACATGTGAAGTAATAGTGTGAATCGGAGCGTTTTTTTTTCGTTCGTTGCCTAGAACCACTCCTCGGGGATCCTTGAAAATTGCATCGAGAGGCCTCTTCACTGATGCGGCCAATTTTCATAAATTTATATCCGCTAAACCAGCTTATGAAGGCATTTTTTTCCGCACATTTTTCTTGAGAAAAGAAGCTTAATTTTCGCGCTCTTTAGGTTTTTGTGTTTTGCTACATATTTTCCGCATGCACCTTCTTGCACTATTCCCCTCCATTCTGCTTCCCTTCTTCCCCCTTCTTCTCGTTCTTGATTTACTTATACTTTCACTTCATGAATCGATGTAATCACTTTCTTGTGCAATGACGTCTTCACTTGTAGATGGATATAGATGGATATTTTCGAAAGTCGAAATTGGATGGGATTTGATGATTGGAGGAGAAATATTCATCATATCTCCTAATTCCTAGAGAAATAAAAGAAGAAACGATTTTCTCAAAATGGTAGTTTTAGGCGTTGTTTGCAATTTTTTAGTTGTTAGAAATTTTTTCTAAGGCACTTTTGATATACTGTGAGTGCCCAGTAATATAAATAGTTATGAATTTTAATTCACGGCTAACTCTTTCAAAAAAAATTTTTCAAACAAAATTTGCAAAAAAAAAAAATTTTAAGAATCCAAGAAAAAAATTTTGTTCAAACAAATCAATTCAAATAGATACGTTGTGGATTTTCAGTTCTTGACGATTTTTTCTCCTGCATTTCGCATTCATAGCTAAAAGCTATATTTATCTTTTTTTTGAAATGATTTTCAAATCTTTTCTTTCAAAACTTTAGCCAACTATTTCCAATAACTTCGCTATTCCTCTTTTCCACTCTCATCTATCTCCCTAACATTTGTTTCTTGAATATTCATATTTAATTATCATTTATCGCATTCAGTATTGTTGAATTGATAGCGATAATACCATTTCGTTTTTCTTTTTTAATTTCGAAAAGGAAAATTTTCTTTTGTTTTTTTCAATAATTTTTAAGATCAGCCATTTTCATATGGCTATTAGCAAAACTTCTATTTTCTTTCGCTATTCAACTGCAAAATATTGCAATTTCATAATGTTACATTTGCTAAGTTTGTTAGATCTTTATCATTTATTTGTGTATTTGCATTTACGTATTACTTTAATGAATGGTACTTTCAATTGGGAACCACTGGTGCGTAATTTGTATTACATTGACTTCCTCTATCAATATTGAGGTTGGTGCAGGAAGTTATTCTTTAGCGTAAATTATTCCCGGTACAAGTGTGCACCTTAAAAGCGGTCGAGTAGCGTTTTCAACGGAGCAAATAGGGAAATTAATCTTATGAGGACAGAATATTTGTATAAGCAATAAGTTCTATGAAAAACGATTTGGTTGTGTTCATTATTGTTCAAGCGTTATCATTCAGTAGTAATCGATGAAGTTGGTTGATTTTATAAGCGTAAATGATATAATGCAAACGTCTATCTAATGCCCGATGTTTTGAGCTCGTTAGCAAGTCGAAACTATCGATACGAAATTTGGTGGATTTAATAATGGGCTATAGCGACACTTCTTTTACCATTTTTAGTGTCGTTTCATTAAATTTGAGGAAAAATTGCTTGCATTCTACATTAGTTGATTTTTAATTTACAATGGTCGCCCTACAAAGAAATGAAATCTTTCGTGATGTCATGCAAGCGGTCAGCCGAATTCATATATTTTCTGCAATATTTTGAAAGCGGTGGGCCAATTGGTCAGAATACAAATGTACATAGCGCCGCCATCTCCTCTTCAACGCCTCATCACTTTCTACGATTGCACGCATCACAGTATTTATGCACTTTAGCAGATTTGCATTTATGTGGCGCATTATTGCCACGTCGTGTCTACTTCAACTATCGTATCCACTTCTATACTTATATCTGCTTGCTTGATAGTTTCGATTTGGGAACCGTTTTATTTTAGACCTTTGAAATTTGTTGAGCATAATATCGGTTGTGTGATGAATCATCTCTTATACAATAATGAAAAAGAAATCTTTTGAGAAAAATTTCTTACCAACAATTTGGAGTGACTAAAATATGATCGCATCATTTTCCCAACTTAAGTTGATCAGGTGAGTAGCACGTAAAAACATCTACTGTACAGCTTCTTTAATCTTTGAAAAAGTTGAAAAATGATCCCGGATGTGTCTCTATTTGTTAATTTTATCACCATACATTTCCATTACTTTATTTGAATATTTTCAACCTTACCGTCACAAATTTTTATTTATTTACTGAATTGGCCTCATCTCCCTATCCGTTTTACTCTCTGATTAGGAAGTTTTTAATGCAAAGAGTTGAAGAGATGAAAAACTAAAAAATAATTATGGATGTGTAAAATTAAACGATATAAACGTTAGCAATTGTCGTTATCGAGAAACACCAGAAACGAATAAATATTCTGATGCTGCAAATCGATAAGAATGACATTAGTTGATATTATTGATAAATGGAAAAAGCTTTATTTGCTTGAGGCATCGTTAAATGCTCGAAACAGCTCATTTAGAAAAAGAGAAAAATCTTTTTGAACGAGAAACACAAAACGCCTCTGCATTCAACGAAAAGCTTATAAAGAGAGTTGCTTTTATGAAATCTTTTTCGTTTAATTTCTTCAGAAAATTTAATAAAAGAGGATATTTCCGCTCATTTATAAATTCTTTTCTGCTAAGTTTATTATTGATTATTTGAATGGAAATAAATTTACGATCATAGCGAAAAATTTAAAATGACTGAACAAAAACGTATACGGCTATTATTATCGTTTTGAACGTATGAATATGAAACGATAAATCATGAATAGCGAAATTGCTGGATAGCGTAAATGCTTGTCACGGATTCGGCTACGTCATAGTTGAGAATTTTCTGCTCTTATTTTTGTTTAATGCAATAGATAACTGTGAAAATATCTCTTTACAATCGTTATTTTTTCTCAATGTTTCTTATGTTGATATATATGCTAAACGAGGAAACTATCAAATACCCAATGATAGTGGTTGTTAGAGTGCCAATCTTATTATTCTCTATATATGATATCTTCTATTCAAGGTGTGACTATGCTAAGAAAAAGCTCACGTTAAGGTTATCATCATACATAGCTACACCCTTTGTCACTCCTTACACTCTTCCACTAGAAGCAGCTGTCATTTGAATAGGGTTGCAAATATTTCTTCTTCTTTTTTTTACTGAGAACGACATTAAAGTGTGCTGTCGCCAGTGAGTGTACTGCTTTAGACGCTCACCGTTCACACTTTCACACTTCCTGCACGCAGACATAATTGCTTGCGTGCAGTTATTATCGCTTTATTCTTCGCTGTAGCAAATCTATTCAAGCGGAATTGCGAAAATACAAAATGCCGACTATTCAATGGTGAAATGGGGCTGTGCTTGAAGCTTTATGGGTACATACGTTGAGTCGATACCTTTCATGTTGCGCTGGTGATTATACTTCATTTTCTTTTCCAGTAAACTTTTTTTGTTTCCAATTTTTTTCAATTTCGATCATTTACTCCGTTACCAACTGACTTCTCAATCTTTCAAAAAAATATTTCCTCTTAGTTGAGTTTCGTCTTCATGTACGCAGTTTCGTCATCCGTTTAAGTCAGAAAATTTAGAAAATAATAATAAAGATTACGTTATCAAAATAAGAGGCACTAATAATGATGGGGGGGTGAACTGACGAAAAAAAATCGGATATTTCCCGGCTGCATTATTTTTCAGTTGTTTTTTTATTCATAAGGAATTGATAATGTCTTTATTGTTGCGATTTTCACATAGCCCGATTGCAATTTCCGCTGCATTTGTATCATTCCAATTTTTAATACTGCTAATCTTTGTTCTAATTTATTTGAAATTCAGTGGAGAATTTAAAATCGGTTGCGAACATTTATCTAACAATAATTATTGCTGTGTAAATTAAAATCGCAGAATCTTATGCGGTTTCGCAAATTTCCTTTGCAAAAATGCATAGCGCCAATGCTGCTATAGTTGCGCGCATTTATATATGTATGTTGATAGTTCGTCCGATAGTCTGAAGTTCCGAGCTAGTGAACGTTGAGTTTCACAATCTGGTTTATTCAAATATGCGCCCGAAACAGGCCCCTTTATACCATATTTCACGTTGATGCATCAGTATTTATTGAAGCTAAGGGGATTCAGATGTGTCAGAAATTCATGTGCATGTTGAGGAGAGATTTGTAATCTGCACCGATTAGGCCGCATAAAAACTAAGCTTTTGTGGTAGATTTGTTTGTGTGGTCGGTTCACTTGAAATATTGAGGCCATAGTTTCTCGTTTTTTCAGGTACCTTTTTTATTACTACTTATGCAATTATTTAACCTGGTAGACTCGTTTGGCACATTTCTCCATTTGTTTTAATTTATATGATTTGATCAGATTGTTCTTCAATTGCATAGAAGTGTCATCTAAAAAAATTTTTATCTCGAACAATGCTTTCTATTTTTATGACATGAGATCTTCTATTACAAGGGTTAAATCAACGATAGTATAACAGTTGTGAGATGGTTATAGTAAATTACTGTGAGTATTTGAGAAAAAAAAAAGAACTAGCTCGCTCTCTAACATTCAGCTCAATTTGACTACGTGCCAGTTGGATAGCTAATTAACTAGCTCATTTGCATAACTTCTGAGGATAAAATGACGCACTTTACTGAATAGAATATGAGTTTACTGAATATCTTTTATAACCGGCTAATGAGCCTACCACATCAAGTTTACTGCCGCATGATTTCTCGATTTTGGTATTTTTTCTACTTATTGTGGTGTTGATGTTTGAACTAATGAGAATCGGCGTTTCCATACTCACACTTTTTGAATGAATAGATCTTTTTGAGAGCGAGTCGTCGCAGTTTCGCAAGTAAGAAATATGGGCCATATGTAGGTGCTCGAGATATGCATCTCTCGAACAATCTCAAAACTATGTAGTAAATACAACTTGCAACAACGCATTAAACTTCGATTCGTATCAGCAACAATACAGATGAGATAAAGCGAAAATTTTGCAGCAAAATTCAATGAAAAAAGAAATTTAGGTTTTTTTTGGCTGAGGCAATATTCGGTGATGGTTGCCCATGATGTGGTGTTTTGTTATGTCTAGGAGGAGAGAAATAAAACGAACACCACAAGTGCCGCCGTATGAAATGCCGCTTTTTGGTGCAGCTGTCAATGACGTAAATGCTCTTCGAGGGCAGTTGCCGCCTCATAAGAAGTATGGTCTTCATTGCTTAACACTTTCAACATTTCACCATCAATTCCAGTGCAGTCAGTCTACGATTAAAACTTTTCACTATGCGATCCGTAAAAATTATGCTATTTTTTGTGCGATGATTGCTGTTAAAATCGAACAAGTTCACCATTATGGTTCTTTTTTTGTCTATTTTATAATTTTCGATTGCACATTAGTAAAATTTACCATATTCGAACCTACAACTACTCATCATCATAATTTTCGAGATGATATAGGACGTATTTCTAATTTCTATAGTTTTTTTTGTCCTTTCTTGATGTTCATCAATGCGCTAAAATTATAACCGCAAAGACTGCAAGCTAAAGCACAATTATATGCTTTGATTTATGACAGTTGGTGATTTAATTTGAAAAATTTATCATTTATTTTTCTTTTCAACAGCAGAATTCTGAGTAATTAGACAGACTTTCCTAACTTCTTGCATTCATCCGACGAGCATCTGCTAGAATATTGTTGAAACTTATGAACTATGCGAAAATGAATCAAATAATGCAATTCTGACTGAAAATAAAAAGTAAATGAAGTCTTCATGTTCACAGTTATTATGGTCGTTGTATAGTAAATAATAGTAAACATTTTTTACGTGGTAAATGATAATTGTAATGATTAGTAAATGAAATGGTCATTGTACAATGAATAGAAATATAGTGAATGATTTTTTTTCGATACAATAATTCCAAAAATTTAATTGCGTTCTTTACTTCGATCATGTTATATACGAAAATTCTTCTCAATGGTTTTTGTTATCGTAATCTTCGACGCTCGCGATATATAGGATACTCGTTAGTCGATACGGTAATTTTTATCTCAACAATTTCTTTTCCACGGCTGCAGTGAAATACACTTAATGAAAGAATTTGGTTATGTTCGGCTAACTCCACTACATTTCTGATCACAATCGAACATTCATTCAAATGGGAAATATAAATGCGCTGATAATTCACAAAAATTAATTTTAAAAAAAGATTTTAATTAGGAATTATTCATTATTTCCGAGATCAGATGCAATAATACGTTTAATTCTCTCATTTCTCGCTTAGTCGTCTTTCTGTATTGTCTATTGTCAAGTTTTCATTCCATCTATGCACAATCTGTAATTAAGCAACAGCAGTTCGCAACAATTTATCGAAGTTTTCTGAGTGATTGGATTCCTCTTAGTAACCTTCCTAAATCTTTAAAAAAGAGAGCAGCTATTGATGGTTTTTCGGCGTCTTGATGATGTTATCATATCACTTTATATTACGTCTTCGAGATTAATGCAAAATTCGCATCATTTCGGTGCAATGATTATGATGTTCGAGTTCACTTCCACATAAAATCATTTCTCACCAACTAAACGGTAGTGCTATTGATTGCTGATATGTCAGAGGTTTTTCTAACACATAATTAGCACCGAGAATTAAATTCCTTCTGCCTCTCTATGTGACATTTTCATGTCTTAGTCTGTTGGGAAAGTATCCACGCTCGAATATTTTCATCAAACCTTTCAATTATTCTCCGATGGCTAAAAACATCGATATCATCGCTAATTTTAACCTTGTAGCCTTTCGCCTTGCTCGTGAGCATTCATCTCGAACAGCAACTGTTTAAAAATATAAGTTCTTTCTTTGTCCTTTATATTTTTTGGCTGTCTACTAGCAATCCTTGCACTATTGTGTGTGAGGGAGGATCATTTAGATCAAAGTTCACCTCAAAGCTCATATGAAATTTAGGTCCTAGCTGAATGTTCACATTGTTAAGAAATAGGAATTTAAATTTGAATTGAAAATCAGAAACTGAATCGAATAATTAGAAAAGAAAGCCTCATCATCGAGGAGGAATTTGAATCGCAGTGGGGAGCAAATATTTACTTCTTGATCACCCCTGTCGGAAACTGTTCTTCTTAATTTTTAATTTTCTCTCTCACAAACCCACATAAGGCAAACAATTAAGAACTTAATGTAAAATTGCTAATAAAAATTTTAAGTTTGTCGTTATTAAATGTGAAATTATCGAAAGCTTGAGGCGTTTTTCTCATCCATACGTCTCGCTACTACACTTCAATTGTACCCGATCGACTCATTTCCAAGTACTCCATTGGGTCACTTCTAAATTTCTAATATGTTTCGTTCAATACTTATAAGTCCAATACTTCCACCATCCGGCATCTGTATGCTATATTTCTCCCATCCTATAGAAAGGAATGATTATTGGTTTTCGCTAATCCAAAAGTCATCCTCAAAGAGAACAGCAATTTATTAGCTTCGTTTCTTTAATGAGTATCCACTATAAGATATCGTTAAACCTCGTTTATAAGCTGCCTAGCTTATGACTGAGCAATTTCGAAGGGACTATACAATCAAAAAGAAATTGTTTTCTTCTCAAATTTTTCAAGAGGCATATAGTCAGAGATTAGAATTTTTAACTTCTTCTACGATTGAGAATAGGCATAAGCCAAAGGTGGCGGTATATGATGCAGATAGTGATTTGTAGGCAGACAGACGCTAAGAAAAACTAGCAACAGCCACCTAAAAGGTGGTTTGCCCTAGTTTTATAGCAAGGTCTGGCGTAGTTGGCTTCTCGCTGAAGTCGGCCAGAGTTTTTTTTTTTTTCATGTGGATGAAGCTTCGAAGTAAGAACTTGAAATAGCTACTCCACCTTCTAGCCAATTCCTAGTTGCATCCAACAACGAAATGACTTTAGTCCTGTTTTGTTCGTCATATACATAAAGGATGTTTCCGATAATATTCGGAGTATGACTAAGCTCTTTGTTGATGACTTCAAAATTTATCATCCATTATATGATCGTGTCTTTGTTTTCCATATTCTGCACAAAAAACAAAACATTGATGCTATATAGCTAATTGGTCGAAATTATGACACTTAAATTTGTCTCATAAAAAATACCATATGTTTTTATCAACTTTCGGCGCGAATGTTCTGTCAAATTGGGCGATGACGTTCTTTCCTCTAAGATCATGTCCCTGATCTTGATGTTGTGACTGACCCGATCTTTCCTTTAGAGTTGCAATGCTTCACCACCCCCCCCCCCCTCCCCGTAAGGTCGCCTAGAAACAATATAAAGCACTATCAAAAGGTCCTCGTTGCTTTATCAACCCATTTTGGAATACCTCTGTATGCTCATCTCATGCGATTCCTGATGTCACACTAGTGGAGGATGATGAATGCACTTCATTCGTATTGCTTTTACCTCGATCCCATAGAATGAATTGCGTTATCAGGTTATATGACTGATATATCGCAAATCTGACTTCATTTCATCATTTTCTACGAAACTAATCGACACTTTTGCTGCATTTTTTTTTCCCAGAAATGTTTCAGTATACCCATCTCCGTAGTCAACGTGAGCAACTCGCTAAGATATTTTGCACCACAAACAATGTGTTGTATAGTTTCAATTTTCATATTCTACGAGCTTAGAATCTATTTTCGGCCGATATCATTGTGCCTTTCAAATTGCGATTGGTTAGTTTTATCGTTCACAAGATTGCTTTTCTCACTGAACTCGAGCTTGTTCCTCAGATGCTTTGTGATATTCTACTTTTTCCTTCTGTTACCGTTTCCGCAGTCTGTTCTACTACCTGGCTTTATGTCCTTACCAACATATCTTCTGATGCTGCACCACTTTGGGATGTTGAAACTAAATAAAATGAAATAATGAACGGAGACTTATGACGGCCTGTAAGTTTCTAGAATAGACGTATAATCGAGAAGACGTTCGTAATGAGGAGACATATAACCCGGATTTTATGGAAAATGTCAGGCCAAAATATCTCTTCCTCGATTCTGATTAGCTTCGAATGTTTATATGTCGATTAGCTGCATATCAAGCGATCAGAAATCATTTTGTGCTATCAAATGAAAGCAATTTTGTGTCATCCTTACGGTGATAGCATCATAAAAAATATTTTCGAAGTCTTTCGTCACATAAGGATGCTAAATATTGCAAAAACTATTAGAGATAATTCGGGTAAAGCACGCCAATATGGCACCTCCAACATGAAAAAACACCTCCATGTGATGGTGACAATTTTTTTATTTATTTGAAAGGTTGCACTAGTGCGTATGTTACACTAATATGTAATAAATAAAAGGCGTGATCGTCAAATTCGTCCTATCCGAAAGCAAAAAGTTCGCAAATAAGACTGAAATATGATTCGGCACGCAATCCAAACTATCGCTATGGCACACCTCTGTATACACGGCTCTCATAGCAAGCTATCATCCGTTGTAACTCTCTACTTTTATTCAATAGGAGTACCATTTTTGTTGTGTGTTCTTATTGCATACTGTCCGGAAGACCCATCCGGAATAAAAGTGAAGAGTTTTTGATCCTGTCTGTTGGTGACATGGTTTTCTGCGTTGTCTGGATGATATCCTGTGTCGCATTTCGCACTATTCATAAATGGTTGATATATATATTGCCTTGCAAAGATTCACTGATTCAGGCAAACACGTTGGCCCGAATAGTGAGGACAGTAACGTCAGAAAGGGTGACGGAGCGTGGCATCGCGCAACAAACGAAATCGGCGCACGGTAGTTGGCCGTCCCCGTCTGCTAGTAGTAACCACAAGCATCAGTATCCGTCGCAGAACAGTCACAAACTGCGCCCTCCTTCGTGGCCGCGTCGCGGCGGCCCACACCAGCTGCACGCCCAAACAAAGCGCTGTCGCCAACGAGGCGCTAAACAACAATGCGGGCGGTTAGTCTCACCTTTCTACGTTTATCTTATGCCGGCAGTTTTGAAAATCTCCAACCGAATACCGTTGAAGCACATTTATGAATCATGGACTACAAAATTTTCAACTTAGAAGAGAGCATATATTGCAGAGAGGATTTGCAGTGAATAGAAGTTTATGCTGCAGCTTATAGGATGGCCGCTTTTTTAAAACTGTAGCTTAAGGTCAAACGTCATTGCTTTTTTCTTTCATAAACCTCCTCTCTCTGTATTTTTTTCCTCGATAAGAAAATCTCTGCTTTCTAATATAGATTTTTAAACTGTCATGAAAATTTTGGAAATTGCGTTTGTGCATTCAGCATTGTTGCTGCCTTGATTTTTTTTCTTAGCGTTAAGGTAAAAAATGAAGAAGTTAGTTGCATATGGCTTCTTCACTTCAAGAGATACTTCTACCATCCAACTTGGTTTCCTATGTTTTTATAAGAGAAAAACTATCACGAGTTATCATCTGTGACGTCTTATGCGCCATCTCAACCTTAGCTAAAAAATTCCAACCTAATCCTCTGCTCTTGGTCTACTGAAAAAAAAAATGTCGCCATAGTTTCGAGTTTTGATTTATTCAAATACATGGTTCATGCCAACTTCACCCTCCAAATGATTCACCATCTTGTGATTACCATTTTTTTTCGTGTCGCCCAATTTGTTATCGACGAAAAGCACTCAAAAAGATTATTATCTGAACTCAATTTTCAACCCAGATGTTCTCTTTTTTATATTTCATCTATTCATTTGAAAACCTAGGAGCTGTTATGTGCGTGAGATGCAGTCATCATCCAACATTGCTAATAGCCAGCCTTTATTGTACTATGCTGGACCACACATCGCAGCTGCATTCTTCAGTACTCCTTTGTTGTTTTGCAGTAACCATTGTGAAGTTACTATTATATAGTCCTTTACAATCAACCTTACTATTAAGCTACAAAATTTGGTAGAAGCAATATTTATTAATGATAACTTTACTATTAAGCTGCAAATGTCATTCACTTTAGCATGTAAGCCACTTTCGATATTACTCAACTACGCTAATTAAAGACTGCCTCCATTATTTCAAAGCATCTAACTTTCTATGTTGTAAGGATGTCTCTTAGCACTTATTGATCCCTCGTTGTTGTCTCTTCTACTTTAACTCTACAATTTTTTATTCGTTTCTTAGCAGTAAATGGATACTCACTTCCTGCGATATATGTTTATCATATAGAGTCTTAATTGAAGTTTCTGCAACATAGTTTTTATATCATTTTTTTCTTTAATGTTGTGCCGTTCTTGTTCGTTGTTATAGGTTATGCTAGTTTGATATTAGCTCTCCTCAATACCGATGAAAACAAAATAGAATTTGTGCGAATAAATGAATAAATGCAATCATGCCACTGAAAGTATACTGAAATAAATTATTCATAATTCTATCAGTCAATTATGATCAATATTTGCATATGATACATCCTGAATTATGCTAATTAATACGAATTTTTAATCGTTGAACTTGAGTGAAATATTGAAAGAATTCGAAAAAATGCAATTTTGAATATCATAGTGATATCGCCTTATATATCGTTGTTTCTGAGCAGTTTTTTTTTTTTTTTTTTCATTCGACTTAGCAGACTCTTTAGCGCATTCACCAAAACAATGACAACAATAATAATGGCACTAGTTTAAAGAAATATTTTAGAAATGTGAAATTTGAAATATTCACCTTTATCGACGTAATCTGAAATTGTTGACTATGAGATTGCTTAGTTCTAATTTTCTTAAACAATGTCTCTATATGGTCTATGTTACAATTATCATCATAATATCTAACGATAATGAGCGCTGGCAATGTTTATTCATTTTGCATTTGCAGGATTGCTTGCATTTATTAGCGAATAGCACTAACGATCGGCAGTTGTAAGTTGCAAAATGCAACTAGATCAGCTCTCTAAGCGTATGATTTACTACGGTAAAACAAGAATATTTTCGCTCACTTATTATTGGCATCTACCTCATGGTTCTTTCCATGAGTTTCGGCCAATATGATGCTGTTCGTCGGCATGTGAAGAGGCTAAACAAGATGGCGCATTAGTGGTGCAGTTTGATAGAGGTTCTGAGTGAAAGAGAATCGTCATTTGGCCATTGTGGTATGTGTTCGTGAATAGCCATTCAAGGCTGTCCGATATGTTTCTCTCCAGGGCTGGTTACGTCAGCAAGTTTTATGGACACTGAGAGAGAGAGGGGGGGAATTGTGGGTTGTCCGCTGTGCTCGTTTCGGATGCTAAATGTACGCGTAGAAGGCTATCCGTTCACGTTTTTTGTGCATCGAATTCACACTTTTTCGCACTCAAATTGCGCTCTTCGATCGCCGCTGCCACTGTCTTAGCTCGTCTTCTTTATCCTCTCATCATCATGCTATTCTGTCTATGTTTCGCTGTTCCTATTCAAAAATGACAAGTATTACCGAACAATATATAGAGGCAGATTATCAAAGCAATATCAATATTGAATTCGACCTGAAATGTATTGAGTGATATCGGAAAAAAATAAAGTGAGCATTGGTTAGGTTAAATTTTTCTTTTTTTTGAAGAAATATTGCAGCGCTGTTGTTTTTTTTTGCTCTTCAAAAAAACATAAGTTTGAGTCGTAGATATGGGGCCACGATTGATGGAATTAACGTTCGCAGCCTTCTAGCAGAAAGTCTTGCGATTATGCTTTCGACAATTTCAGTAGCAGATCCGCAAAGCAGAACATCGATTAAAGCTTCACCGATGTCACCAATGTTTCTCGAACATTTTATTAGCCATTCCGCTCTTTCATGAATATTGAAAATGTGCAAAGAAAATATTGGAATCCGAATGAAATGGATGATAAACTCTGTCTCAGGTATTTGTTTTACTGCTATACTTGAAATATTTCTTAAGAGTTAACGGTAATGAAAGCGGCAAGTGAAGAATTGAGTCGATCGCTGGTCGACTCGCTCGTTTGCTCTCTCCCTTACTTATCCAATGTTATTCCAGTGATGAGGCGAACGTCGTGTCATCATGGACATATTTTGCACTGAAATGTTGCTCGCCCTTTGGCAGAATCGCTTAAGGGCAATAGCGAATATCAGTCGCGCAAAATTGTTTTAGTATTCCCTGGGGTATTCCCCCCCCCCCCAAAAAAAAAGGAGTGGTCAAGAATGTTGACGTCGCAGTGCAAACATTCTGAAACATACAATATTTTCTTCCTGATCATATTGCGTTCGTTCTTCGTGCTAAAAATGCAACGACATCATGGAAAAGAAAAAAGAAATTACATCCATTTCTAAATAGGAAATTCTTTAGACGTCAATTGTTGTTGATGAAATAAAAAATTCACTATAGCTATGGGAAAACAATTTCTTTTTGAACTATGTATACTGACAATATTGCAATGCTTTTTGCATTGGAAACGATTAAATCACGTATAATAAGGGATGACAAAAAAAAATGCTCAAAAAAAAACGATACGTATTCAGAAATTATTATTGTGCTAATAGTTGAGATTAAAAGAAATTTTATGCGCTTTGTACTCTTTTTAGATGCGAAGCTTTGTATAGATTTGTTCACATCATATAAAGCACTACTGCTTCGCTTTCTTAGGTGCAATGCACATGCACAATTATGGCGTTTGACTGACGCTGAACGCTTCGTCGTATCTCCTCTCATTTTAGCTCCAAATAAGTATCTTTGTCTATATATCCACGATTTGCTTGCGTAAATAGTAATGTTGCTAATCTATGCTGTGTATATAGGCATATATATATATATATATATATATTTCTTATTAGTTCATTTAGTTATTTATTTCTCCGTTCATTATATATATATATATATATATATATATATATATATATATATATATATATATATATGATGTGCGATATAATATAATGATGAACATGGTGCGCATTTTGACAGATGTTGTTTTCTTGTTTAAGAACTCTGAATGTATTCACTGGGTGCTAGGGAGGAAAGGTAAAATTCGTTTAACATTAAATAAAAACCAGTAGCTTTGCGCACTATTCCGCCAAAACAAACAAAAGATGAAAAATGAAGATGTACGGAACAATTTAAATGATTCAGGAGGACATTCTGTCAATATTTACTCGTCATCTGCTAAAACAAAATGATATCCCCGAGAGTTTACGCATAGAAAAGTGGTTTTCTGAACAAAACAGCAAGCGGCGTTCATAAAACATATGAACTGATATAAAATGCTAACAAGACATTATGTTATTATGACACATATTACCTTCTTGGGCTTAATAATTCCCAGCATTCAGGATGTATAGTCTTGCACGACTTTTGATATGAACATAATCGGTTAAACTGGGAGTATTAGCTTCAGCGTCTTAGCAATTGACCTAGCATGACTATTTCAGTATTTCGAACTGTTGAAATGACATGAGCTGCCAGTAAGATGTGTCGTTTCGATACTTTCTGAGACACAACAAAGCAGATAGAAATTGAGGACGATTGCTAGAGAATATCAAGAGGAACTCACACATACTGGATAGCTTACTGTTTAGCACTATAAATAGAATGTTGTTTGATTTGATAACATATAACTCATAAGTTATTCTTGTATCGACAGATATAAGCGTCATTTTAAAGGCGTTGAGAGAGAACATTTTTTGCTCAACATTGGCGAAGATATAATTGCGAAAACAGTGAACCAATATAGTCCATATTCTCACTCAATCCTGGAATATTGATATATAGCTTTAATTTACTGAATCATTTGCAGACAATATTGATAACGGCTGAAATATATAGCAAAGATACCTATTTATGTTCACAAACACATCGAATAAATTATACGTGAAATCAGTTAAAATTATTTTCTAAATTTAATCAGCCTTTCTATAATTCAAGTCGCAAATGATTTAAATAGACTGAAAATTTTGATAAAATCATTCTAATGATTATATAAAACTGTTAAATCAAGAATAAGCAGTAAAGCCAAATAAGTCAAATGTATTGCCACGAACAATGGTGACACGGTTAGAGAGGTGTGGATGCACATGAAAGCTCTCATGTGCTATAGAACAATGCGACATATTTCTTTCTTGTTCTCCGTTTCGAGAAGACAACGAGCAGAGCCATCCATGAGAGCGCCTCGTTTTGTGCTCGCAATGCTTAGTTGAATCGCGCAGGCTGCAGCATTCTCCACTTTCGTATATTCAACTCGCCAATTTGCAAACATCGCTGCACCTTAGAAATTAAACCGCTTCCTTCATTCCAATAAATTAAATCGCTTCCTTCACACTAGAAAATATAACCGCTTCCTTCACCCTAAAAAATTAAACCGCTTCCTTTACCCGAACAAAGTAAACTACTTCTTTTACCTAGGAAACTAATCAATTTTCTGTTGCTCACTAATTTCATTTCTATTCTACTTTGATTGATTGTATCATGCGATTTGGCCGATTATGTGCTGCAAAATTTCCATTTCATTTCGGTTGATTGTGTGATGCAATTTGCCTTGATAAACCTTGCACATCGCATACAAAAAGATAGTTCTGTTGATGTCATATAATCGGTATGCTTCTGATTGTCTATCTTCGAGTATCTAGATCATCATTGATGTGCAAAACTATCCGGTCATTCTTTTTTTTTTTTTTTTGCAAATTGCATACTCTTTTGCATTTCATAAATTTTTTTGCATTGTATATATTTTTCTTTCATATATCTCTATTGAAGCTAATGTTTTGCTAGACAACGATGAGAATTTTCATGCGGCTAGAGTTACTAGTGTAACCGTTAATTGAATATGCGTCAGAAGCATCATTCAAAAATTTTCTAAAACTATTTCGATGAATAAATGAGTGCATTGGGCATTCGATTGTTGTGTTTGTTGCGTTTATTTCGGGGTAAATTTTGCAAAGCGTTATTCACATCTCAAACTTCTATATACGTATAGTGACTATCATTGAAAAGCATCGCTGTTATGTTCGTATTTCAAACGATTTTAATACCTATCATAGCACCTCTTTAGCACTTAATAATTTGTGTGCAATAATTGCTTCATTCAGTGTAATAGTTTTTAGACTCGTCATTGAATCTATGAATTTCTTTTAGGTGAGGATAGCCCTATTGTAAAAACGATTGTTTCTTTCTCTTTTTTTTTTTTTTTCGCTTTCTTCGAACATATTTTGCTCGTCAATATCAATTTTTTTTTTCGAGAAAATTATGGAAAGTTTGCAAATTTATCATTTATTGATGTAATACACTATGCAGAATGAAATATTCGATATGTCGGTTTTGCAATTTATTCAGAAACTAAAGATAATTTTACTATATTTTCTCATATTATAAATCAATCTTTAGGGTTTTTTTTCTCATAGATTTAATTCAAATTTCAATGAATCATCGTAACATTGATCGAATAGATATGCTAAGCATATTGAAGAACATAACTATCATTAAATATAATCGAAGCAACGCTTTTCTACGTGTATATTGAAGGTTACAATAAAGGAGTCTAATCTCTTGCTAAAAGAGTGGTTGCGTGCAATTTTATATGGTCCAATTCATTCGGAAACTCTTTAGGGACTCAATTACCTTTGCAAATAGTTGTGCGCTACTCAAATAACGGAAATGTCACTTGCACAACCATAAACGCACTCGTGAAGCTTATTTCCGTCACATTTTCTCCTAAACTAGTTTGCTCTCAAGAGCTGATAGGCGTCGTTTTTTGGTCGACAATCGCGATTCAAACAATTTCAGTTTCTGAGTTTCATTCGCAGAAATGCTTAAGAATTATGATTATATCGCGTTTATTGTTTTATAGTATTGGCAATTATTTCCGACATATTTTTAATTCAAAAAATTTCATGTTTTAATCAAAGTAATGCTTTTTTTTCATTCTCTTCATTAAAAACATCCTAAGAATTTCATCGTATCATTGCAAGGTTTACTTCCTCTCTGTGATAACGTTGGATAAGTAAAATCTAGCACATCCTACCTCTAATTAGTAATACTTACACTCATTTAGCTAGCGTAATTCGAATGGTTCGATTGGTCTTTTTATGCTATCCGATCTCAGCATCACATACCTTAGGAGATGATGTTTACGACCAGCTTAGTGCAATAAGTATTTAAAGTTTAATGGGCAGTCCATAATAAGCAGAAGTTCTTTCATGCTGGACTATTGCAACGAAAAAACAACTTCATCGAATATTTCAAATTTTTCATCTCATTTATTTCTATAGCGTTTTCTCACGAGTAACCACAGCAATTGTTGAGTTCTTTCCTATCGAATTAACTGCAATTCGAATGAAAACACTAATAGAAGCCGCAAAAAAAAGAACGATGAAGTGAACGATGAAAAGACCATCGTACATTCACTTAGCGATAATGACATTCGAGAAACGACTTCAAAGTCGTGCTCTTCTAACTATAAATTAGATTGTTTAAAAAGGATTCGTTACTAGCAAAACAAAAATTAGCGTTTCATTGGCCAACAGTTTCACTTCAGCCGATATTACTCTTTGCCGTTTTTTGATTGACTCTTAAAGCTCTCACCTAACTCTGACCCAAAGATAAAGGTTACGCTCGTGTGTGTTTAGATGCAGTCACCGCTACTGTACCGGTGCTTCTCGTGCCATTGCCACATATATTAGGCATTTCTTTAGACCACAAAACAAAGTACACGCGCCATTTGCGCCATAAACACACAACGGAACGCTCGCTTGAAACAGGCGTAGCTAGGATCATTTGCCTTCGTGGCATCACCGAGATAAATGCGGCAAGGAATTGATCATGGCGCGCTCTTCTAATGAACACAGCAGCGCAATAGCCATGGTGGCTAAAGCAAACCGACAAAAAGCACTCCTCACAATTAAGCAAAATCCGAGGATAGCGGCAAATCACGACGAACAACCAGCCGGCGATACGAATGCGCTCTCTTTGATAAAAGAGCAAGCGAGACGATGATGAACGTTGCTCACATATACCGTCGAAAATGTAAACCATTCTCCACAATTTCGTTCTCACATGAATGCATCGTCCATTCTCATCCGGTGGTTATGTCAAGTAAAATTACCACCTTCGAGGTAAGTATTCAACTACCCAATCTATAATAGCTGCATTGTGCCTAATTGTATGGTCGTCATGCCCGCTGGACAATTCTTTGCGCATTATATTAATGCTTAGCAGACTGTTCTTCTTCCTGATCAGTTGAATTCGCATATTAGATGAGATTTTCCTGGGGACAGCCGATCAGCAAGCAAATCTCGATATTTGGCGAACCGCCAATTAAAAGGTTCATTTGATTGCACATCATTTTTTCAATGGTTTATATCCTTTTTTTTTTTAAAGCCACCATATCAGCTCCAAAATCTCTATCATATATAGCAGCATCCTTCTAATGATGGATGGAGGTAGTTTTGTACGTCAGAACAGTAGCAACGAAAACAATGTGTGCGGAGGTGAGAAATTACCGTCGCGTATCATCAGGTAAGAGAGCAGGATGTATGTGGAGTAGGTATGAGGTATGAGAAACTGGTTTGGAGGGAAGGGTAGGGGGAGACGGAGTGTTAGAGAAATAAATTGAGTGAGCCTCATAGCAGGGGATTGAATTTTCAGTCGAAAAATTTATAAAATAGATAACTTAGGTGAGCGAACTTCTATCAATAAGCGAACGAATAGGATAGCGAATAAGAACATTGCTGACTGACTAGAACAAGACTAATTTACTGGAAATCTCCTTAGCAATCGCAATAATTTAAGTTTAATGGACGAAATGGAGTAATGCTGACTCGTATGGAGACGACAGAAAAAAATCGCAAAGACTGTCGGTTGAATTAGAAGAAAAAAAATAAAAGTTAAGGGGTCACTGCTTGTGCAAATTAAGATTACAAGCAAAACAGGCTTGTTAGGGCACCAAATAATGCAAAATCAGTGATTATTGCTAACTGCATGCCCCAACAAGCAACACACCTGATGCAACATAAAGCAACCATACGAATGGCAACTAAAATAAGGTGTGGGAAGACCGCTCATGTGAAGTACTGACAATCAAATTTTTTGAAATGCTGTCAGTGGACGTTTGAACAGTGCAGGTATAATTGTAAATGGCTGGCCTGAATTCTTTTCAAATATCAACAAATGCCATTCGAATTGAGATAGTCCTTAAATAATATCGGTTTCCAAGTTTGCACCTAGAGCTCGAATCTATTCGAGGCGTTCAGCGATAATGAAACCGCCTCGATTTGGGATGGGGTTGACCTTTGCTGTTCTATCAAACTTTGCTATCCTTCTTGTTGGCCCATCCCGGGTTTATGTGTGCGTGTGATAGCAGTTCGATGCAACATCGCCAGTTCCACACGTACGAAGCACGGCTAAAAGCAAAACAGGGATTGTGTAGAACTGGATCTAGATTAATGCAGACTCGACTAATAAAGTCATGAAAGCGATCCTAAATTTATGAGAACTAAATACAGCGATTAATATGAGGCATAGCCAAAAACGTTGTTTAAATGAGGAAGGGTCCAATCCAAATTCCCATTAAAACGATAGAGAGAAAAAAGACGAGATCCACACAGCCATAACCATTGAGCGATAAGAAACTATCTGCAGCGATTTGGAACCAAAATATTGCAACACTCTAAGATGATGCATACCACCTGAAGGTGCTTTTGAATCTTACATCTCCAACAGTACTATGATCGACTCGCGTTTTACGCTACAGTAAGCGCCACCAATAGCATCAAAGGCGTATTGTTCAAACAGTGAACGAGCGAGCGATTAGTTCACTTTTGCTGCGTTGCCCTTTGCAATCTTTCACTGATTTTTAACTTGGTTTATTTTAGTCCATCAATTATGTTACTCCTCTTTTTGTTATTGGAATTTTGCTCATTTACTGACTCATTTTAAAAGTTCCAAATTTGAATATTTATTTCCTTTCTTTTCATTTTGCTTAGTTCATTTCTTCTCAGCTCCCACTTCCACTCTCCTCATTGCTTCGATTTCACCATACTCCTCTCCGCCCATCTCTTATCCATTTCACATAGCTCCTTCACCTTAACTATCCATGCCATGTGATATGCGAAACGTCTGTTAATGCTTTTCGTTGTTACTGTTTTTGACAAATAAAACTATCTGTTTTCTTTAATTGTATAATGCAAGAGCATGCACATTCCATCTTCCATTTATGAAACTTTTCATTTTATATCAAGATCCTTTCAAACATAGTTTATTATAAAACATCAACACAAGAATATAAAAATTCGAGAGGCGAAAGTCCATAAACTGACTGAAAAAAAATGGTATAGAATATCAGGTGCGCCATATTCTTCTCATAATAGATTAGCTTCATGAATCTCCAATTATGAATGCCATATTTTTTTATATTCTTAAAAGCATTTAGTTTGATGTTTCACAATAATGTGCTTCATTGAAGAAATATTTCAAAATATTCACGTAGAAAATATCACAACTATGATTAATTCTATATTGATTGAGATTAGAGCATAAATCCTCGCCATCGTTCTAGAAATCAACAACTGCCAACTTAACTTTTAATACTCTTTAAAGGCCATCATACAATACTTTCGAAGTTGTATCTTTCTAAGCTAACCGAAAAATCAGAGATGTGAAATAGCGTTGAAATGAGAGGATATGTGATGGTGGCTTGGGCAAGGATCGACGATTTGCAGCCGAAGAGGTATAAAATCGCTCATTAACGACGGCTGTATCGAATGAAAAAAAAAAAAACGTTGATATAGCGCAACACTAGGCGTTTGCTTTTGATTGCACTCACCTTTGCGTCTTCTGCAGCACCCTCAGTTCTCAATCGTTATGAAGCTGTTTAGAGGTTGATTGTCCACTTTTATTCATTCTTTGTTAGTGTACCTCATACTAGGGCTTAAGATCCAAGTCTATCGCGTCAAAGAAAATTGTTTCCGGTTGGATGTGTTCAACTCTAATTTTAAGAATTTTCTTTATTTTCGCTCACGGTCTAAATTTTCGTTTGCCTTTTTTTCTATTGCGTAAAGAATCGTTTATTTATGAGAAATTTTATCGATTAGAACAATTTTTTTTGATTCTTCAACTATCATTATTTTAGAAGCGTTTTTTATGAACACAATATTCTAAAAAACGAAAATTCATCATTTTCTTCATATGTTATAGATGAATTTAATGAATGTGAATTTTTTTTTTCGTCATAGGAAACACCCGCAAGCGATGCAATTTAACAATAAGTGTTTCGTCTTAATCAAAATTTTACAATTTTATGCGATTGATGTAAAATTTACAAGAGAAGTTAAGCAATAGGTTTGTTGGATGAATGTGGGTTGAATTTTTTTTTTATAGTCGAAACAGTTTGTGCGAGAATGAAAGGTCAGTGAGTGCATCAAGATTTTGAAGTTTAAATGAAACGTCTGGTAAGCTTATCGTCTGCGTTAAAATAATATATCGCTTCGACGCTCATCAGTCGGCTTACGCGTTTGTGAGAGAATATTTCCAAGTGAATTATAAATGAGAGCGCTTGATAATGAGTGTGTGCTTGAGGCTCTGCTAGTGTGCATATGCTTCACCTCTCTGGACATACTTTATATACTTGCATTTTAAGTTTATGCTGAATTCAACGGTTTAATTGTGTTTAATACGTCGATATTTCATTTCATTGCATTTCTTTCGCATTTTCATAGCTAATCTCTATATCTCTAACTATACCCATTCAATAATTTTCTTTTCAAAGATTTTATGAAGAAACATTATCCATTCTTTCAGTTAAATAAACTTATTTTCGTCGATGGGTTACGATTACCTAAGCTATCTTTTCAAAATTTCTTTGATCGCTGAACCGTGCAGCAAATATTGTTAAGTGGTAAGAGTTACCAGGTGGAATTTTTTATTCACAGGTTTAATAAATTTCATTATTAGTTATATACATCAATATGTTATTGTTTAGAACAAATCTGCGATACTTTTGATAATTGTAACTTTCAAAAAAAAAATTCTAGAAAATTTTATAATTACTAAAATTGATAAAATAAATGAGTATTTATACTAATGAAAAGACTGAAGTTCCAATTCTATCAACCACAAATAATTGTATGAATAGAATGTATCTATCTGAAATCTATAGAAAATATTTGATTCATTTCAAAATTTTCTTCTACAAGTTTTGGCGATAGTACTTACTCACTTTTTTAATAATTTTTATGCATATCATAGGTTTTATTTGTGTTTCTATATTCAGTTTCCTTCAACTGCTTGCAGAGAGAGAGAAAGAGAGAGCTATGTTGGCATTCGCTCAAATTGGTCTCATATTACCTTGTGACGCAGTGGTGAGGCGAATCTTTCGAAGAGTAGCTACGTTGTTAAGTTGCCGTCGATACGTTCTTCAGTGTGAACTGTATTTTGTGCACCTTCTTTAGGTAGGTCGGAAATAACCACTTAGGGTGACACTTGGAATCCGTTGCTGCT
The DNA here is from genome assembly GCA_037389465.1 of Baylisascaris procyonis. NCBI lineage: Eukaryota > Metazoa > Nematoda > Chromadorea > Rhabditida > Ascarididae > Baylisascaris > Baylisascaris procyonis. The sequence goes on from JAZARR010000250.1 coordinate 2,646,259, forward strand.
TCAAAGCACTTTTCTATCGCCGAACTTTATCCCATCCTATGCAACATTAAAAAGTGGTCCGCTAGACGCGTGTGCTTTGCCGCAAATGATCGAAGATCACTTGCTATTGTAGTCACCTATGTGTTTTTTAGTCCTTTTTCCATTGTTGATATCTAAGTGATCAGTTACATAATTTGCAGTTGGCGTGCATTTATTTATTTATTTATTTCAATGAGCATGCCATTCATTACGAACACGCATATCTCCACCTGCTCTGACCCAATGGCTGTCTTGTCCACTTGGTTCTTTAGGTAGGCGTCTCCTTCTTGGAGGTCGGTCGCGTGAGGGTTAGGGCTTAGGCTCGTCTCCTGCCCGTGGGATGCTGACGAGCCGATTCATCGTCGTTCCTCCTATGACTGTCGGGACTTGTTCCACCGCTCTTCCCCTGATGAGGGTGCTGGGCGGGGTGGCTCAGCTGAGCCGAGCCAACAATTCTGGTCGGAGCTTCACAACCGACCGCGCAGTAGGCAACGCAGAGCAATGAATGGCGTGCATTCGTGAAGCGAAAATGAACCCTTCCCCTCCCCCTCTCTCTCCTCTCTCCCTCCTCTCTCTCTCTTCATCCAGAAAAAGGATACCTCTTGTTTACGACCGTTAGATGGAAGCGTCTTGCGTGGATAGAAGCATTCACATTAATAGCGCACTATACCTGTTCGCCTTCCTGCTCACGATCACTGCTGAATCCAGAATGCAGTTTTTATTCAAAAAGGCTAGCTATTTCCACCCAGGTCTTTTCTAAGTCTTAGAAACGTCATTCAAAAGCAAAATAGAGTCGTCTTCATCATCTTTTAAGTTTTTTCCAGGTTATTTTCATTAATCAGATTCATTTTTTTAACTGCTCTAATTTGGCGATAGCAGCTGGTTCCCATTAATAGTTTTTCCTTGTTTATTCAGGTTTTTAATCACCTTTGTGACGGAATGTTGAAATATTGTGCTCATATTATGTTGTATTTATAAAAATTTTCTTCGCTCGGTTTGGCAATTGTAAGAGCTATTCACAGGCTGCTGCTGAACAAAAACTTGAAGTTTGCTAAATGAATTTCGCTAAAAATTTGTTGTCACGAAAATATGCATTTATGTACTATTGCAGAAAGTGCACATATTATTGAAACTTCCAAAGTTGCAAGTCCCTATTAAATTTCCAACTAAAATTTCATCTTCAAGTGCATTTTGACTCAATGAATTTTGCAACGTTGCATTTTACTCAGTTACGTCTACATAAATGAAAACTAATAAAATTTACAAAAATCGATGGGTATTTCACTAATGAGTGAAAATATTTACATATTTCATTGTTATTTCTTAACCTTTCTCTTTTATGTTTTTTTTCTTAAAATATACACATATATTCCTTCTTGTGACATATAATTCATCTGAATATTATATGTTTAGATTGTGATCTAGATGCTTTTTTATTTCTTATACTTATTAAAATCAGTATCGTACTTTAGTTATGATATATTTATGTAGTTGTTTTTTTCTCGAGAGAGAACAAGTAACGCCTTTCTTAACAAGCAAGCTAGTCGAAATGTACACAATGCAGCAATGCAATGGCGCGTTGTGACACTTCACCGTGTTTGCTTTTGAAAAAATAATTAAGCTAGCATTCTCTGGCTGCCATTATCGATCCCAAATGCGCATTCTGGACCTTAGACTATGCTATGTTGCTGTTGTAGATACTGCTAGAGGTATTACGATAATAGATGGTATTTTTGAAGTTCTCGAAGTTGCACATACCTATATCTTCTATTATATTGTTGCTCTCAGTTAAGCTAGATAGGAATTCATGTTCTTAATGAAAAAATCTACATGAGTATGCAAAAAAGACTAGTCTGCTTGTCAACAAAAATTTGCTCACTATTTGTTTGAGAAAGGTGTTCTATTTTCAAATAAGGCATCGAATTTGTTTGAGAAAATAGTTTCAAATTCTATATGAACCTCGAGCTATTTCGACGTATCGTTTGCCAGTCGGATGCACCATCACATCTCCTCTATCTCCGTCATCACCACGTATAATCCCACCGAGGCACGCAAATATAGAATATCGCTCAATAATTCAGCTATTACAATAAGTGCAAATGGCATCTTAAAACTGTGCTCAACGTTCCTTTTTTTTCACAAATAATTTCTGTTCTATTCTGATTATTGCTATCTGTTTTTCTGAGCATGATCGCGTCATTTTATGTTTCATTGATAAGATTTCCCTCATTCTTTCATAATGCATCATATTTTATATGTTCCTTTTAAGTGAAAGCAATACTAAATACGCTTATGGTGAGGTGCTGATCGACGATGCGTTGCGTCATCTAGCGCATTTCGATTCAGATGCGCCTCGAGCGGTAAAGCACTTCAACCGCATTGCTCGCATGTGTTTTGAGGTAACAGCAGCGGTCGCAGCGTCAGCCTAACTTGCACTTCCTTTCTCAATTCTGCATCTTACCAGTGCACATCATTAAAGACGGCTGCGTCAAATATGTTTGCTCTGCGCTTGCCATTCCAATACCTCTACCACCTATAGCCCACTATCACGTTATCGTTATTTACTCTTTTATCCTTGTCATTGAATGATATCGAGTCGTACTTCCTGAATCCATTTATTACTTTTAAAGAATATTGCTTTTCTCTTCAGAAATTGAAATTTCCACTCAAATTTAACAAGGAATTTGCATAATAGTGAGCTAAACAAACATTACACGTGATAAGCACCATATAGTACAATGTTCCGCTTTTGCAAACTTCTCTAACTATACCAAAGTAAACGCTTTATGCTCGTGACAGTTTTTCATTTCATAGTTTTTCAAGTATGAAATGCTAAAAATTTGCATAATTTATGCTTACAAAAAACCGAAACTTTGAAGAAACCTTACTAATAGTTGAATCTGAGCTAACGGTTTGAATTGAGAAATGCACATTAAAGCGTGTAGTCTGTATCTCTTAAAATAGAGGTATCGAACATGATTGTATGGTTTCTAGAGGCATTCAAGCATAGATTATAATTAGACAATTTCTATAGATTTTCGGCCTCATATTCTTGTCATTGTTGAAAAACACTTTCAAAAGGGGCACATTTTACTTGCTGACGCAAACTCATAACGAGCACATATGCGCTTTTGGATCGAAGTGCATCGTAACGACTTTACAATGTTGTCTGAGAGATATACTAACCGTGTGGTGCTTACTGCGGCCTAGAAATATACTAGTTAGCGATTGTTGATCTTCAGCCTCACTCTCCACTATCACGCCGATCCATGGCTTCATTCTTAGCTAATGCTATGAATTTCACCTTTTCTCAACCTACTCTTCTATTGTTTTGAAGTTGAATGATATAAATTTGTTGTTATCATGTCTCTCTAATTTTTGTCGTTTATTATTATTATTAATTCGCAGCTATAAAACAGTGAGTCCTTATTTTAGTATACAAAATGCAGAAAGCAAAGTATGTTTATTGGATAACCTTGAGTGGTTTTCTCTAAAGTTGCAAAGAAACAGCTCGTACCATCATTGACTTTTATGAATAATCCCTTAAGAGATTTTTTATTCAAAAAGTAAGCTCCGTCATATTCTTGAACGCCAGCTGAGCAGTTCCCATTTGAAAGCAAGCTGCCTAGTTACCTCTTTTATTTATAGTTGCGATCAGCTTTTTCAAACTTTCAGAAGTGAGTTCTTTTATGCGCTGCTGCACGTTTGCTTAAATGAAAGCGCATTATGGTATCACCATATATATAGATATAGTTCAAATGTGTACACTTGCATAGATATGAACCTATTCATCTGCCGTTTTATACCTGAATGGACAACTTTCTTGGCAATATATATTTTTGAAGTTTTTTTAGCTTCTTGGGCGGCGATTCAAATATATATATATATATATATATATATATATATATATATATATATATATATATATATATATATGAGCATTTTTGTCCGGTAATTTCAACTCGAGAACCACCGAAGCTAGAGTTATGAAACTTGCTGAGTATATTGTTTACCATAAGTTGGCTTCAGATGTCTTTCGATGCTCATTTTACGCCGATTGAATTGCAGAAAGATGAACTTTTTATGCATAATTTGCAGAAACCTCAACTGAATTCAGATATGAAAGCAGTTTTTTGCCTATTTATTTATTTGGTTAATTAATCGAAAAAAAAGAGTGCAAAGGCACACATCGTAGCAACTATTCTGGAACTTTTCCCACTTCTTTATTTATATTGCCTCACCAGCAACAAAATTTGGGAAGCCACCCGTCACAGTTTGCCATTAAGTGACCCTTTCATCTAAACAGAAACATACAAGACGGCAACTATAATTTTTGAACGCATTAATAGAGACACATATAGAGTCATAATTCATTTTTAATATCCGTTTAGAAAGAAATTTGAAAAACAGATAATACGTTTAAAAATTTCTGCGAATAACTTGCTGTTTACCTCATAAGAGGAATATTCAGTTGAATTTCAAATTCGAGCGATTTAAAATCATCTCCTCATTGCACAATTTTAATTCCGCTGAATTGTCTCTCAATATGATCTTCTAAGTGGCATATGAAACTCAGTATTATTATGTGAGAGAAATGTCTACCATGGTATTCAGTGCTACTGCAGGCTATCATAAGCAACTTTATCACTGACGATCATCCAAAAGGTTTCCCATGATTACCTATGCGGTAGGTATCTAAGAGACTGGACTCAATCTATTATGAAGATTGAAAATTTTAATTTTTAATTAAACTGATATTTGTTAAACTGAAATACGCGACGCTCACGCTAATGTATTTGCATTCAATTTTAATACCGCCTGTACTAAAATATTTCCTTATTTATGTCCAATTTTTATTGTTACAACAAACTATAATCCTAAAGTATATTACCTTTCAAAATACACATAGAAAACCATAAAAAAAAACTATTCAGTGGTAATCATGCGTTGAATATAAGTGAAGTTTTTTTTTCGTAGAGGAATCATCGCAGTGGGCAACTGTTCCACGAAACGAATAAAACGGCATAGAAGAATCCATCGTTAGAGCGGCTGTTAATGTTGTGCAATGGTTTATGGGCACATATAAATGAAACAAGAAAATTGTGTCTCTCTCATCATTGCTTTGCCAGGCGATAGTTTGTAAGCAGCAGCAAAAGAAAAACAACACAACCTAACTCATGGTTATTACATCGTACCCTTAGGCGTATTTGACATCCGCTTCTATAGATATATATCGACGATGGTAATCGTATATTCATAAACAAATGATTGCTTCGTTTAATTAATCAAATTAGCCTACCATGACGATAAATAGGATCTGAAATTGACATCACGCATACCTGAATTTGTATCCATAGCTTGATGTTGAGGAAGCTTGAAAGCCAATCTAGTAAAACGTTCAACTGATATATGCTGCAGAAATGTGAAAAGTGTTAAGGAAAAAACTTTTTGAATGATTTCCTTTCGTTTTTGATATTTCTTTCTTTCAAAATATTCGATATCTTTTGCTAACCCGTGCGTTTATATTCGTATTTATGAATGCGTGAACAAAAGCGGACATTGTTATAAATGAGTTGAGGATTCGATATATGTAAGGTTCGCATAACATATGTCGTGAAGAAGGGGTGCTTATGAACATATATATATATATATATATATATATATATATATATATATATATATATATATATATATATATATATATATATATATATATGCATCGTTTAAAGCTGTCGAGCATTTCTATAGCCAATTTGACGAAAACGTTTAAGAGAAATTTCTGGGAAGCTGAATGTGCGAGATAGAGTGCAAATATTGCAAAAGAAATGCAGCAAACGAAGTACACTCGAAAGGCATTCGAAAATCATGCAAAATAGGTGAGGCAACAAGAAAAATTGCCGAAAGCAGTAATGCAGATAAATGTAATATTATGGACGCCATTCAGTAGCCCTCTCAGCAATCCGCATAAATCGCGCACACATAGCTATTTTGCAGAGAGAAAAAAAAAGATCCCGCTTGAAACTACTTCATTCTTCATCATATTCCTTTATCGTCATTTGCTCTCAATACTCTTCTTGTGTGTTGTTGTAGTCTACATTGATTGATATTTTATTTTATTTAATGCATATTTATCATGCAAATTCAACGATAGATCATTCTCGAACGTATGAGAAACTCTGAGATCTCATTGTGTTCGACTAGTTGAATCATTTTCACCTGAAATGGAAGTTCCAAAATTAGCTGAAAATGGTAACATTTTAAGGGAATAATTCTTAAGTCTTTATTCTAAAATTACGACTACTTTTAGGAGAGGATTTTAATGTAAGTGGCCTTCATAATTTGCGCAAATGAAGAATTCAGACGATAAAGCTAAATGATTCAGATCTCTTTTTCTATCTTTTAGAATACACGATAGAGTTTAGTTGAAATGTTCCAGAAATATCCCACCTCTGTTAATGTGTAAAAATTAAAAATATGAAGAAACATTAAATGAAATCAGACAATCATCTTGTCGGAAGTGTTGCACTGAATCAACTCTCATCGACTTGAAAGTAGGGAATGGTGAACAATCTCAAATCTATTATTAGGTTGGAGAAAAAAAATTGGCAACAAAAAACGTTAAGAAATCATCAGATTCCAAAAGAAGATAGACAATGGAAGTGCAGCATAATACGCCAAGTACAAGCCTATCGCTTCGCACGATTTTTTTTTTCTAACGGCTATGCTACCCTATTGAAGCGTGTAACACGAAACGACCTTCTATCGACGTCACGTAACATTATCACGCTAGTTTCATCCGTTGATTTCGATGCACAACGGTGATGTGCATGCTAGACTATAGCATTTATCTTCTTCGAAAAGCAACCTCACGTTTCAACTCTTTCATTACATTCGATTATCGTCCCCACAATTTCCACATCTTATTGCTCTATCTTTGAGCATTTCTGCTAGAGATGCAAACAGCGCATCAATTATTGCTCTTATCTCGACTATCCTATAGAACATACTCGTATTCTTACTCTTTAATATGATAATATTCCTACCTGAGCGTTTTTCCCTCAGAAATTCAGCTGAGTGAAATGAATGATTTCATTTAGAAGCAGGAAGAATTCATTTTTTTGGTATTCGTTTATGATATGGGAGATAAAGTGAAGCGCTAAGTCATTCACTAATTTTCAGCTGTCATTTTATAATCTAGCGAGCATTTGTATCAACATTAAGCTTGAAATCTATTCACACTATGGCATACCACATTATGTTGAAATATAATATATCGAAGTACTCGATTGAAAGAATTTATACTCGTGTTGATTTAATTTGTATGGGATGCATCAACTGAAGATTTTATCGATAAAGTTGAGCGCCATTGAAATTGATGTTAGTAGACTCATATTGAGAATAAAAATTTACTTCGTATATCAAAAACTTTCTCTTTTATTGAGTTCAAAACTAGAAATTAATGCATAATAAATAATATTTTTTGTATGACTTTCCAAAAAAAAAAAGTGGATTTTGTTAAGGTGGCAACATTTGGTACTCTTCAATGTCAGATAGCGTTCGAGCTAACAACAAAAGGGAACATGATTGAAGTATAGGCATTTAAAGTGACAGCAGCGATTAATCATTTAGCTTGTCAACGCCAACTTAAACGTAGCTGAATGAATATGTGCGTTGAGCTGAATTCGTCATAGATTTGCTAACAATTCGCTTAACGGGTTTCTTTATGCAATTTATTTGAATCGATGTCAGCTACCTCAAGCATGAACGTCACAAATGCTCACTAGGAAGTGCAGCATATCGAAGGCAAATTTATTGCTTCATGAATAGTGTTAAGTGAGCGCTCGACATCGATGCTACTCACTATTACTCCAGTAAACCTTTTTTTATATTCATTGCAATTATTTATTGAATAGGATGCTTGTGATATGCAATCATCTATTTATCATAAAATAGTTGAGCATCCCTCTCATTAGATTTTAGATTTCAATTTATGAAAACTTTCCTCTCGATCATTTTTTTTTTCTAAGAAAGCGGGCGAAAATTTCCCTTAAACGTTCTTTTAATTTTTCATTTATCGTTGTTTTCTTGCATATTTGCAAATTTCGTTTGGAAAAGTCTATCATCTATCGTTGCACGTGAATTTTCTGTTTATCACATTTCATCGCAATCGATAAATTTCCAAAAAAATTAGAAATTATGGGAGGGAAAAATTTGCACTCATTTTACACTTATCGGTTTGCAGAAGAATAAATTTTTTAATGGAAGGTTTGTATGATTCTATGATTCACTTAAAATAAGCAATTATTAACTGTATACTTTAATTTTTGTTGGCAATTTATGAAAGCGGTTAGTCAGTTCGATGAAATGCAAAAGTACATATTGTGCTAATTGTTTAGGCACTTTTCTCAATTTTTTTTTAAATCCAGATAGTCGTTTTGTCGAAATTTTTTGCATTTCAGAAGCACTTTTCTACTATATTTGATAATTTTGTGGACGAAATAATACCACTTCTATTTGTTCCAAATTTGCAACCTCCTCTAGGCATTTTTTATCATTATCAAGAGTGTTATCACCTACTCAGATAGATGTGATTGAATTTGTCTACATTAAAATTTTTAGCTGCTTGATCTCTTGAATTCTTATTTTGTTCTATTTCCACTTACTATGTTATAATGCTAAAATAAACCTCAAAATTACTATGCTATAAGTGATGCAATAATTCGTACTTATAGAGTGACGAGTTGCTTTCATGTATCGCAAACATAAAGTATACAATTCAACAGTTTTGCTTATCGTGAGCAAAAGTTTGCGACAATGAAAAAATATAAACAACAGAGTCGAAGCGATTTGTATTTGTTTATTTGGCGGGTTATTGCTAATAAACTGCAATTCATTGGCCAGTGGAACGTGTTAATCAATCGTCAAAGTGGGGTTTTTCAATTTTTGTACGTCATGCTTTATAGTCCCCTCTCATTTTGATTGTTAGAATTGCTTTGTCTAGGTATAATCTAGGAGTTGGTAAAGGGTGGAATTGTTGCACGGGACTGAAAATCACGATTACGTCTAATAAGGTGGGTTGTTTGCGGCAATGAAATGGCTAATGGTGGTTGCACGTTCCAGGAAGGCTCTCTAGAATAAGCTTTGTCCATGTTGCGATGAGAGTCTCAGTATGCACTCGATGTTCACTGCATCGATTGCTTGCCGGCTAATTTTCGTTCGACGTTGTGTGCGCTTGCGATCATTGCGTTATTTACCTCTCTTTTGCTTAGATATACGACGGCTGTCTGTTGCACTGAGGCGTGTGCTGGCCGTGATCAGCGCAACACCAACATCGGTTGGTGCATAACAGTTGTGTCTGTCCATGTCTGCCGTTGCATCTCGTCGGTCATGTTCACAGAGCTACAACATCGAAATGAGTGCATATAAAGCGATGATCAGCAATGACTGCGAATGGATTTCAACGAACTGTTGTATGGCGTCGTTGTTGGCCAGTGTCGTCGAGCGCCTTTACCGCTAATGCAATTCTCTGTTAATATTCCGTGTGGCACACAGTTGGATGTAACCTAGTTGAAAAGGCGTTTTTCATTTCGACTTCACAACACTTCCACGCTTCACTTTGCTACTTCACGACAAATTCCCTACTGCTACGATTGTATATTCACGATTGCCTCCTGGCAGCTATTATTGCCAGCCGACTCGTTTCAACCAAGCAATTTGTGTGCATAAGCACCTTCGTTGTTCTTCCGTTTACTATTACTATTGAGGAGATTTGCCAGACAATTCGAGTTTGTTGTTGTTGTCGTTGTTGGCGATTTTGTGTGACTGTTGGTAGCACATGGCCCTACCCACTCAGGCGGGCACCGCTTGTGCTTGTTCCGTTGAGAAGTTATGAAAACGGCTGTCTTTGGCCGTGACGATACATGCGACGGTTCTTCACTAGCGTTAAGTGGTGGTGCGGTCGCACCTCCGTTAACTTTTGCGCCACCAGCTACCTTATCCGCTGCGGCTGCATTACATCCAAGACGAAGTGGAGGCGCTGTTACTGGTGCAGTGAGTTCGTATCGTCCACAGCATCCGAGACGTACATCGCGTATGCAAAATGTGAGTTTTAAACTGCTATTCAAAGCAAATATCTCGAAATATATGGATTTCTTTCCTTACTCTATAATTAAAATCGAATAATCGTTCATCTAGAAGTCATCGTGATCAAATATGACGAGTTGCTGAAAATTTATCAAATCATTTACACCGTTCATTCTGCTGGTACAACGATTCAGATGATGCACTTGTTGCGCTGCGCTTTTTAATATTTATTCTTAATTTATTACTTATTACATATCCATCATAATAACTTCAATTTCTCATATATTAGGTGGTTTATTTCTGTCTTTTACCTCTACAGCAGCGACAGTTTTGTCTTTCCCTTTGTGGCCATCATCTAGAGAGCATCTAGATGTAGATCAATCTCTGCCACGTTGACTACTTTAAGGTTTGGTGGCTTCAGAAAGTGGTTCATTTCACGTGCATCAACATTTCCGGTCATTCCACAAATTAAACTATTCATTTTACTTTTCACTGAACAATTTCGATATTTATACGTCAAAATAATGCTTTTAAAATTTGAAGAAATTGTTTTGCGATTATTCTAATTAATCTAATAAACATAGATAGAGCATTATCAATTAACGAAGAAAATTTATCCGAAATGAATAAAAAAATATGAATTATTTGAGAAAAATTTTTCACCTCTCTATTATTCATTATTAAGGAATAATATGCATCACATTTCATTTGATCATATCTAAAATATTCATTAATACTGTAATATTTCATCAATATTAATTTCTAAAATGCTAAACATTTCAAGTATCATCATATATGATCGAATAATTATTATTGTTGCACAAGAGTACTTTCATCATCAAAGCACAATGGATGGAACAGTCAAAAAAAAACCTACTACCTTATTAAATTCTGAGATTTATATATCCATATTTTTGTCACTCATATTGATGCTGAAAATAATGTTGGATTATGAATATCATACTATAAGCAGCCTTAAGCCATTGTAAGAAATCTATAGCTAATTTAGGAAGGCTCAAGTTGAAGAAGTATTTTGGTGGAATTTAAGCGATGCAAATTGTCATGCCAATCCCATGTGAATTATACATTCCGTTCGTTCCATTCACTGACGCAATTAGCATTTGCACTGCTCTAGTGGTTTTTTGAAAGTTAATTGTGAATGCCGACGAATAAGAGGGCAACCTCCTCCTTAAAACAACTCGCCGAATGCATATTTCAAATTATCCACCTAGCTTGCTTGCCATCACCATAGGGTCCTTTCTTACAAAGATTACGTCGAAGTTTTTCCACTAGTATACAAAATCTATCTATTTTGCAATTTTTACGAAAATTTTCAAAAAAATCCTCGGAAATGATCAATTTTGTTGTAGCGGAAAGGCGATCGATGAGTTTCTTTATTAAAGACCTTCATTTTCTTTCCCCTTCCTCCTCCTTCCCCACCAGCCCCCTTCCCTCTGTCCCCACCACATCGTTTGGATTAGTTATTCAATTAGTGAAGTATTCAATACGGTTCACGAACAAAAACTGAATCGACCCTCACTCTTCCTGTTGGCTCCTATATGTTTGAGATATGTGGCTAAAATTTATTTTGCGCGAAAACTCTCGAGTATATAAATAGCGTTGTGGAATTGGTTGGGTGTCATTGTCGATAAGCTTGAAGTGTTCTCGAGCGTTTGCAAATTCGTTACGCACATTCTCGATTCGGCGATACATCTTCGCTAACGAGATGAAGTTCGGACGTACGTTGTTATATGAGAGAGGAAGAGAGGAAGTTGCATCGCACCAACATCATCACTAAACTGCATTCTCTTCATATCTAAACAATTGTCAGTTTAGTTGGCAGATTTGGTCATTGCTTTTTCTTTGATCCTCTCTTCTTGAGAAAAAAATTGCAAGAAAAAGAGAAAACATCAATGACTATCATCCCTATAAGCTGTACTCTTGAAAATTTTTCGAAAAAAAAAGCCAGAGTAGATGCATTCTAAAATATGCTATCGTAGAGGAAATATAGAATTATGCTTTTCATACACGATGAAACATTATTACATATACGGGTATGCAATTATTAGCATGGAACATTCGTATTGATGAAATTCGCAAAAAAAAACCTTAGATAACAAGCAGCTTATATAACAATGACAGCAAATATCTAGTGAAAATGGTTCAAGTATAATTTAAAAAAAAATACAATTAATCCAAATATGTCGCATCATTTATGATACATAATCAACGTATTTAACATAACTGTCAACTTCAATATCAATCAGAAGTAAAACCAATGCTATATGCTTGTTAAGTATATTAGACAATAAATTTTCTGTTGCGTTCTAGTTTCTGAGAGTGGTCTTTCGTTATCACAACCTTAATCTACCGATAGATGTCAAACGATTATGAGCAGTAAATTTGCTAACAGATACCATCATAAAAAACGGTCGATTAAATTGGTTGTTGCTGTGTTCGAAAAGAGCTGATAGCATTCGGAGATAATAGTGATAAGTTGATGATAAAGCTGAATTTAGAGCAACTAAGGACAATGTCAAAAAGCGCCCGAGAAAATTTTGAGCATTCTGTTTTCTAAAGAATTTTGAAGTTTCACTTAGAAGTAATTGCGACGTCTTGGCATTCATATGAATAATCTACGAAATGAATCTTCGCAAAGAAAAAAAAATTTGTCTTCGATTTTTATAAGAATTTTTCTTTTGTGTAAACGATGATAGCGCTATTTGCTTCATTGCTGCATTGATTACCAGAAAATATCGCCGATTTTATTCACTCAACTACTAAAATATACATCTACAATTAAAGAAAGTAAAATCGAAGTAATCTATTGCAATAGCTAATTTTGTGCAACTTTTACAAGCGATGTAGCATCTGTTTGATTAATTCGTTAGGCATTCATTCAGTTTGCGTATTGCTTACTGCGATTGTCGGTATAGGAAATGTCCAAAATTTGCGATATGTTTTTTCTATCAATCAAATAATTGTTGTGTAGCTATTTCGGGTATAACATTTTTTTTTCACTATATTAGAAAATATTTTTGGCAAGTGAGCAAGCTTTCGACTTTTGATGGATTTCCGTCGAAAAAAAAAGAAAAGAGAACAAAAGTGAAAGACTTGAGTAAAAAGTAAAGCAAAATCCACTAGATTTTTATTGCTAATGCTTATTTTCGAATATTAAATCAATTTTGAAATGAGTTTTTTTAGCGAAATTCTCCCTGAAAGTTGCACTTCACCAAATGCTGTAAATATTTTATTGGAATCATTTGCGCATATTAATGCGAAGATTTTCAAATCTCAGCGATTATTTTGTGCTGGTTTTTTAGTTGCAATAAACCAGCTAGTGATAGCAAAGGTTTTCTCATGAATCCTTGAATGCGACAAATTTCCTCGAAAATTTTTTTTTCGAGAAATTCCATGTAAATTCAATGTTCAAAATATATGAAAAATTTTCTGAGGAGTTATTGTAATTTTATTTGTGCGGAAAAAAAATTTTTTTTTCAAAATTCTCCAACTTAATTCGATATTTCGATGATGACCGATTATATCGTTCTTGCTGTAACGTAATTTGACTTATGAAAAACAATTGGAATGACAACTGCCTCGTCGGCGTATCAATGTTCGATGAAGGAGTATTGTGTCGAGAAATGCTATTCATCCCACTGAAATGCTATTGTTGAACACGTAGCGCTTGCTATACACCAAGCTTGCCATTGTTGTTTTCTCTTGTAGCATCAACACTACGCACCGATGCTGCGATGAACAGATATTTCAAAGCTGAAAATAGTGAATTCAATGCTGCCAAATTTGCACAGGTAACAATCTCGATCCCACTTTATTGCATCTTCGAATACTCATTAACCTTTCAAGGTGTCTATTTAGTTATGTGATTATTTATTTGCTGCGTTCGCTAATCCCATAACCATTCACTTATTGAAAAGGGGTATTTGTAGATCCTACAGTATCTCCCTCTTTTGTTTGCCTATAAGCGCTTAGAAATTATATAGTTGCATCGGTTGAATCTCTCCTTCGAGTATTTCAGCTCACTTTTGGTTGTTAATGCCCACCCATCTTGCATTCATCGATTGTTTGATGTATTTGCATAAGATTGATTTCTTATCACTAAGTGCAAAAAAAAAAGAAAAATTGAAGAACATAATTGCATCAACCTTAAGCGTGGTACTTGAATGGCTGATGTATAGCAAGCAAAATTTTAATTTCTTTAATTATACTTGACGCTTGATGGATCACATCCTATTCAGTACGCGTAGTTTTTATGCTTAATAACCATTCGTATTGAATAATTCCTCTTTGTATGTATAACCCTAAAAGTCAATTGTATAAAGGAGTTATTTCTATAGGTCTAACATTAAATAACTATTGCTCTACTCGTGCTGCCACTTCATTAGTACGATCGCTTTGACCATGTATATAAAGATTATTGATTATCGCTCTTCAATACTGTATTTATTCACAATTTACGGAACATTTATTCACACAATTTTACATCATAACGTAAAATTATCCTATGTCTTCTGTATTCCACCTTCCACCCATACATTTGTTTTACTTGTAACGAAACTTCAGTTTCTGTATTAGTATAGGGTTCTCTTCTAGTATTTTATATTAGTATTTCGTCTTGAGAATGTTTTAGTGAGCTTTAAATGTTATTCATATTGCTTCGATAGGTCTAGTATTGAATACAGATCAGATAAATATTGCTCTACGTGTTACCACTATACGGTCAAGGCCGTTAACATCTGCAGTTTGGTTTATCGACTATCATTTATCAACATATATGTTTATGGTTCACTTATGTCGACTATTTGTTCCAATATATATTAACTTTTATCCTTTCATGCACTCTATTTCTAAATTTATAGATAAATTATAAATGTAACTTATTTAAATACTGTTTCTTCTATTATACCATCTTTAACTTTCATTTTCCTTTATTATTTTGAACTATGATGTCGAGGTTAGTGTTAGCGTTTACAACTTTTATTTTTACTACACTTTTTCTTAATTTGTACTTTTCATTTATTCAGATAAGAGTTATTTTTCCATTTCTAATTTTTCTACTATTAGTTAAGCTGTCTATATAGATTCTTATACTAACAGGGTTATGCGTTTCGTTCTGACAATAACCCGCACATAAATCAGGTGCACACGTCAACGGATTAGGGCTGAAACTTGGTCATCTTTTGTTCTCATAGGTAAACTATCTGTGTCTTACTTCCTGCATTCTTAATAAATATTTAGTCTCCTAGCAGTTGTCTATTGCATCTCTGCTCATATCCGCATAATGTCTGCTTTGCCTTAAAAAATTTTTCTTTCTTTTTTTAATTTCGTTTTACCGGAGCATCATATTCATCTGGGTCTATACTAACTTTGTGTACATAAAGGACTTTGCGTCAGTATTATCTCAGTATAACATTTTTATCGTTTTTGATTTTTGGATTATATTATTTATGAAACTTTCAAAAAAAATTGGAAAAAAGAACCTCTATTTCTCACTGCTAAAACTATTTCTATTGTCATCATTTTTTCAGTAACATTTTCTTGAAATCTTTAAAAATATTCAACATATATTGTTAAAGATTACCCTATTATGAAAACGTTTGGTTTTCATTTAAGCAATTGAACAGTTTATCGATTATTTTTCGATTGATTTTAAGTAACATTTAGCAGAAAAGGTTAGACTATTCAAATCGTGTAAAATTATTGAATCTTATTATGTGACATGACAAGTTGACCTTCATCGTTCATTTTCTTGGCTTTAAGCAACGTTTTTTATTGAACAATGCCTAAAAAATTCGCTGCATAATAATCCTTGTAGAAAATTTTCTTCAATACTCAAAAATAAACAATTATACCTCAATAAAAATTTCATTTTCTCATAGATTAGCGTCTTTAGTGTATTTGAAAGACTTGTAAAAGATTATCATTAAGAGAATGAAATATTGAGGGAAAACACAAACAATGAATATTGACCGCCATTATTTATATTTGTATTGTGACTATGTACCATCATAACCTTTTTTCATTTCTTTTTTAGCAATATAATATGCATCATTTAAGGCAACAAATCTACTGATCTCTATTTAATACTCTCGATGAAATTTTCATGTTTTTTGATGACCGTATTGTTTGCAGACGGCTGTTGAAAGATCGGAAATCCCTCGAGGGTAATTTTTTTTTCTATCCAGCTATAATTAAATTGATATATTAGTGCAGAAGATGACTAAGAAAATGATATAATAATTTTAAGTGCTTCACAAATGTAATTAATACGCGGAAAAATTTCGATTTTGAAAAGCGCTTCTAATAAAATTATAATATTTATGACTTTTATTTTCTAAAACTTCAACTATTAAATTTTCTATAGAGTTCTTGAAACGTTATTCAATTCAATTTCTTTTGGGTTGTCTCTGTTGCAAATATTTGCAAATGACGAAATAATGAAAGAAAATTTTCATTTCCTCTGCTAAATATTTCATTTAAGCCTTATATCTAATAATTCGTCTCTCAATTCCATTATATCTTCATATTCCGATTGTTGGTCACTTATGCCAAATATATTCATCGCTGAAGTGGAAGTGTGACTTAATGTGGGAAAAAACATTTTTGAACGGGGCAGAGGAATACAAATTGCATTTTTTTTTCAACATTAGTATAGTTTCGGAACGAATTTTAATATAATATAAATCATAAAATTACTGTTAATTTAAAGATTTGAGATCCTAGTATTTCTGCATTTTTTTCCGATTCTTCTCTTAATATTACCCAAATTTTTGAGTCCTTTTTCCCAAAAAATAAATTCCACTAAAACAAATGAATGGAGATGGATGCATGAATGAATGGAGATGTAGGTTTAATTCATTGAACGACGTTTCTTTTTTTTTTTGATGCTCGATAGTGCAAAAGAATACTTTAGCACGAGAGCGAATAGAAATTCAAAAAAAAAAAAAGAAAAAAAAGCGAGACCGAACATTGAAAGGGAAACGCAAATAAAGCGAATGAAATAAAGGCTAAAGAGAGGAGCGTGAATAAATGCGAAGAAGCGTCGCACTTTTCAAAACGACTTCCTCACTATTTCTAATATTCGATGAAGATTTTGTTCGAGAAACTCATTTAATCGAAATGTTGAACTTTTAAAGTGCACAATTTAAGAGCAATTGAAATAATGGTATAATTGCATTATTTCTACTATACTCATTATATTTCATTTTATTTTTTAATTATCTGACACAAATTTAACTTGAAACATGTACACATGTGCAGAAATTATTAGGTGCTTTTGGCATTATTTTATTTTAGAAATTATATATATATATATATATATATATATATATATATATATATATATGAAATAGATTACCTCTTCAGAATAATTATTTTTTATTATTATTTTTTATTACTACGTTCGCAAAAAATACACTAATAACTTTGCTACAAACTCAACAGCCACTAACTTTTGCGATAAGTGGAGCGTTTCCTCTCATAGCTTTCTCACTTTTTAATTTGTCATTTAATAGTGATGGACAGAAGTGTTCAGTATGGTGTATATTACCATAAATGTAGGTAAATGTAGATAATCTATGAAAATATCATTTATTCACTATTGTTTATGTAACCACGTGAAATATGAGGCATCAATCTGGATCCCATTTTCAAAAAAAAAAATTTCCGTAACGGAATCCTTAAAACTGAAAATTTCTACTCGCGTAATTTTGTGCTACCAATAAGGTTTTTTTTTTCATTTAGATATTCATATAATGCGTTTAAGATATGCGCCACAAATTATTTGACCTCTATCTAGTTGCTGCCTTTAAGCGTTCATTGATACCCACAGCAAGCACTTCGCTATTACTTAAAATTTCTCTCCAAAAAAAAACTTTCACTATTAATTACAATTCTTCTTCTTCTTCAAAAAAAAAAAAACTTTCCTTGAATTTGTATCTTTCCATCTTAAACGTTATCTTTAAGACAATCAGAGTTCGTTAAATCATTAAATTCCTTCAAATTATTCATACTTAATTCCTCTACATTAAAAATTCTTTGATCTGTTTTTATATATTCGCTTATTAACGCTTCTTTTAATTTATCACTTGCGGCATATTTTTCATATTAAGCTGGATTTATGCGGTATTAACTTGTCTAAATGAGTTGAATAGTTTTTTTTTTTTTTTTGTTTTGTGGAAAATATATTTCGTGTAAAAATTATTAATGGTGAAAGAAATCATTTCTGTGAAAATGTGACAATTTTTATGAACTTTGAGTATCAATAAACGAATAATATCTCAAGTAGTTATTGTTATATTTTGCAAAGTTGATCATTGGCATTTAGCTGTAATAAATCTCAATGATGCACTACCGATTTATCAAATCTGATGGTGGGATATTTGCTGTAATATTATAAGAAGAAATCGAAATTTCACCTTCCAAGAGCTTTTGCAAAAAAAAAAAAAAAAAGAAAAAATCGATTCTCTGAAAGTTTTATGGCGCTGTCATATCTTTAAGGAGGAAGAAGAAGGGGTCGATGAAGTTGATTACTTTTCAATGATACAATTGAAGACTATCTTCTATAGTTAAATCTAATTTTTGCATAATATTTTCTCTGGTTTTGTAATGCATATATAATATTGACAAGGAAATTCTTTACAACATTGTAGGTTGCAACTTTTACGGTATCACGCATATACGGTATTCGTTGCAATATCAACAGTGATGAAGTAATTGAAGAACTGTCTCTAGTGGGCGAGTGATAAAAATATGGAAATTATATATTCCAATCCAATCTCAGGAAAATGATTTCCCGTTGAAGCTGTATAGCTATTAAGTTTACATCGCACGCCGGTGACGTCGTATATCTAATCTCTCTGATTGCGATAAGGCATGAACTGACTTATCACCAAGCGTTCTGTGATAGTTGCTCTGTTAAGCTACTCACCTGAATAGTGTTTCAACCTCCTGTATGCTCAAAATCCTGTTTTCTCTGATAAGATCGCATTTTACTTTAAGAAGCCGTTTATTACTCCTCTAAGCAGGTTTTTTTTGCTTGCTACTTGCATGATGCCTGCGCCACGATGAAGCAAGCGTGAGGTGGCAAAGTGACGTGGTCATACAGCGAATGTTTGCCGACTGACGGGCCCTGTGTGCGGCGCCCAATTACGCTTGTTCCGTTATTGCTCGAATTTCGCTTCTGAAGCCGTCGAGCTGGAAGGCTTCTCGCGTTGCGTGCCACCGTTGATGCTGCCGACTGTGTGCACGTATGGCATTTACGAATATACTCACCTTATCCGACGACCGTAACGTGACAAGCCTATTTTGTGTGGTTGCTACGGTCACCGTAACGAGTTTGAATTACCTCCATTACAAAAGAAAGGTGAACAAGGTAGAGCTCATCATTAGAGCTGCAAGTCGTAATGGTGTTCATGAGCTTAATCTTCATCATACTGCTTCACAGCTCTGAAATTCGACGTACTGAATGCACAACGAACTCTTTTAAAATGCCGCATAAGGTAACTCTTTAATTTCAGAATTTCCTTTGCATCTTTCATTACAAACTATACACATCAATGTCCCTCTTTGCTAGAAATCCCCGAAGTATTGGGATGTCAAATACATTTCACTCAGTTTTCAACTTTTTTTTGATGGCTTTAGTGACAGATGACCAAATAACTAGGTTAGTGGAGTTTGCCAATGTCGCTAAAAAATGGCATTATTGTGATAGCGTAATACCGCAAGCCTGCAAATTTAATTTACACTTTCTTTCAATTGCAAAGTTTATTAGTCGACTTCCATATATGAATGTAAAAATATTTTTTTTAATTGATTCAATCAATTCTTACTCTAGAATGGATGAAATATTTTTAATGAAGACACTATAAGTTGTGATTTTCTTTTACTCCTTCATTGTCTTTGCTTCTGAGACATGAATTTTCCTCCTTGTTTATACATCCTTGTTTATATCTTCGAGCGATATTCGATCAAGGGCAGTGCTCATTTTTGACTCTCAATTAATTACAACCTCAAAATGAACGCCATAAATGTGTTAAACGATTAATTTTCATCACTTTCTATTAGATAAACACTATAAAGGACGGTTCATAACTTTGCATCTGTTGCTATGTTGTCTCCTCGATCATTTCTGTCCCATACTTTTTATTACTTTTGGCTCATTACTCTACTCTATTTATTAAGACGATTAGGCCACTTAGAATGAACTCTTATTTTCGGAACTTTAATCGTTTCGCATCAGTTTCGTTTTTTTTTTCACATTGTTTCTTCTCAATGCTATTTGATGATTTCGCCAATAATAATCATAGCTTTATCTCAAAATGTTTGCTTCAATGTCGACTAACTGGATCGGGATTGCTTCGATATGCGTAAAGAATAGATCAGTGTATTTTTAATGCTACCTGAGTTGTAGATCGAAGTTGTTTCAATGTTATCTAAAAAATGAATGAAAGTTGTTTAAGCTTTACGCGGAGATTGAGGATTGCCTCAAATTTCTAAAGAACTATTAAAATATTAGTCTATAATCAGTAGATTAAAATTGTTCTACTGTTGGCAGATATAGGTAGAGGTTATGATGCATATTGCTTTGTACATGCGCAGTACTTATGACGTTTATTGCTTTGAAGATGTGTGAAAAGTGATGACGTCATGGAATTAGGCACTGATTTAATGGGAAGCATTCAAGCAGCTCTTCCGTTAATGAAATATTTACGAATCAATAGCGATAAAAGAAACGAAGATTGTTAAAGGTTCCTCTTCTTGTCGAAGCGTAAAGCTGTAAATTTTGCACTCTTTTTATTTCTTCTTCATCTTTCAATTGATGAAAGGGTGTGCTCATTGATGCAGAAATGCATTCAATATGTGCCTATTATGAATGATGCACAACCGCTCGCATTCGTTTTCTTTAAAAATGAATTCTAATCGATGCGCTTACGAGTTTCAACGCTAACTTTATGCTTATGCGCATCGCACACCAACAACTCTGGACGATTTCCTATATGCTTCTGCAGTTACCTATGGATTACCTATGAGAGCATTCTGTTACGAATCCGATATCATCGTTCAATGCCTAATCAACCACCACAAGTATAATCGTTAAATTAGTCTTGCCGGTTGCATAATGAGTGGATTGAGTGCAGCACTGTGAATCCCTTGATCCATCTCGATCCCCTATATGGGGTGGCCATCAAGTCGTTATGAAGAAATGAGGAAGAGGGATGTGGTGGTCGGATGAGTGCTGCCCCACGCGATGTTTGCTTTGACAGTGCATCAGAGCGGCTTTCATTGCACGAAGGCCGATTCCCATTTGCACCAACGTGAAACACCGTGCATTGTGTGTGCATCAGCTCGTCTGCCTTCTAGCCGATTGCAAAAGCTCACCCCTTGTTCTCGCGTGATGTAAAATTCTCAGTGCGACGTCGAACCTCGCCATCCTTGACGTTGTCGTCACGAGGTTCTGATATCGTTTGCTCCAAACCAATAATTGAATGATCACAAGTCGAGTTAGTTTTCCGCTACTTGCGACCGTACCTGAATCGGATAGCGAAACCGACGCATCTTCCCTCAGCAAGCAGCCATCCGCTCATACGGTTAGCGTTTCGAGATGTCCCCCATTTTTCCACCGATCGGTTCGTTTCATCACTGAGTTATTACTCACATACCGCTGTTTTGACTGGTTTTCGCTTAGAGAAAAAATATCGCGAATTTTCCACCCCTGTTTAGTGCTACAATGAGAGAGTATCGGAAAGAAAAGAAGCGAATTTGTTTCTCCACTAGAAATGTTACTCATTCATGCAAGAAAAATATACAAAACCACTAATCACGAATAGTCTGATGGAGGTATAGGTAGTCTCTCTCTCCAAATGTAAGTTTCCTGCTGCTTATGAGTTTATAATATTTGGAAACTGCAATGCTTCGTAACATTTGACTCATTTTTTCGCTAAGCACGACCAACGTTCTATAGTTTCTTTGCCTTAGGGAAAGAAATGCTCTAAATACGGGTAGCAAAGCACTAGCTCGTCCTCGATATTATTGGGTCTTTAAAACGATAAGTAAACGAAGCAAGGAAGATCTACGAATTTTAAGCGGCTAGTGTCCAACTCGAACACTTCAACGTATTCGAATCACCTACAGCCTTGCGTTGAACGACATGTCAGCACACAACGACATTCGATATCAAGTATTAGCAGTGGTGCTGAAATTGCTCAGTCGGCAGCACGCCATGCGAGCGTTTTCTTACATCGTGTTTCTATGGCGCTTCCATCACTATCTTCTGATTCGATGCCCATTTCAGCAGTGAGTAAATAAAAATATTTTTATATTCGGATACAAATTCAGCTATTGATGAAAGTTATTGTGATCGTTTTTCCTTGATTTTGTTGATGAATTTGATCATGTCGTCCTTTCTGTTTTCCTTTTCACTTATTTCTCTATATATTCACCAACTCACGGGATGTATTTATCCATTTCATTACATTGTCATCACTAATTGTTGAACTCGAATATTTCAATTGTTGTATTTAATATCATTGGTATGAAGTCATCGAAAATCTATTTGAAGAAATCATCGTGTAGGAAACTGTTTCAACAACTATGATCGTGAGTTATTTCTCACTAAAAATTAATATACCACTTAACTGCTCTATTCTTGACACACTTTTTGACTATTCGCTATATTCCAAAACAACTCATTATTACAATCATGTTTTTAACAATTACGATTTTGCATAACGTTCAGTCGATTATGCACAATTATACTTCTTCGTTGATTTTACAAAACTAGAGCTCATCATTCAATAAACTGTTAGAGTAGCTGAACAAAGTGTGAGCTTGTAAATCTCGAATATATATATATATATATATATATATATATATATATATATATATATATATAGTAGCCGTATGTCATCATTTATATTGGAAGTTGTGTTGTGAATGAGTGACCGCCGTGTGGCAATATGTCCCATCCAATCATCTTCGTTGCACCACCTCCACATCAACACCTTAATTGATTTTTGCTGTTGAAGGAAGCCAGATGAAAATTTGCTCTGCCAGCAAATGACGTTGCTTCTTTGCTTGCTATATGGTATTCTCGAATGCTCAATATTCATTGAACGTATTTCCTTATAGCATATCGCTTTACTATCTGCAGTGATATCTTACTTCCGTTTATTTCTTTCTTTCCTTTAGTATCAATTAATTTTATTTAGCAGATTTATATTGCATAGTACCATCAGCAAAATGACTGTTTGGTATATCCAATCGTGTTGGTATTTTTAATTCTATATTTTCTGATCGCGGATTCAGAATAGCAATAATGGAATATAGATGCTGAATTGAAAGGTTTACATAAAGAGAAAGCATGTGTCACCAAATCTCGCCTTTGTAATATTTTCCGATTGCAACCGATAAGTTAAAGAATCCGATAACGTATTTAACGGAACTACTGTGTTTATTGCTCTCAGGGCTGTGTAAACCTGTAAGAACGACGCGTAGTCCCTTATACATTGAAGGGATCGCACTTAACATCAATCGGAATTTTTGCGCCTACCAATCAATACAACTGATATAAGGGTAAATTTTGGAAAAAGAAGTATTGATCGGTGAAAGCATATTATACGCAAGCCCCTACATATGCTTTCGTCTTGCCATTAGTACTGCATAAAGTTGCAACTGCATATACAGGCAATACTTTTAACGTCATATATATATATATATATATATATATATATATATATATATATATATATATATATATATATATATATATATATATATATATATATATATATATATATATATGAATCTATAAGCACTCTTCTAAAGAATAGTTTTATTCCAGATTTTGCATTATTAAATAGGCAAAATTTAGCTACATAATGCACATAGCTGCGGCGCGGCATGTGGGCATATCATCACTGATGTCTAAAGTCTCATATTGCTCTAATAGTTGCGCTAATTAATTCTGTAATTTTTCGCCAGGATCGCGTATATTCCATATCTTTGTGTGAAAGATTTCAAACGAAATCAGCATCCTGTTGCGTAAATATCTGAATAACGTTCTAGCATACTCGACGTCGTCTGTTTTTTCAGCTATTAGGGGCAAATCATGAACTCTTCATATGTGAAGAAGCCCCTTTCTTATGGTTTTAGTCATTTCTATTGATCATATCTATACACAATTCTGGATAGGTCTTATTACATTGAAGTGTGCACCATGCCAAGTACTGTATTGGATCTGTCAAGGTATTTAGTATATTCTTTGACGTACCTATAATGCATTTATAATTATTTTATCGTTTTCAAGGTTTACAAGTACACATTAATAAGTTTTGCACTTCTCCTTTTTACTTTGGTTGCGATCCATTTTTTTTTTAAATTTTCATCACTGTTCTAGCAATAGTTCTCATATGGCGAATAAATTTTAATTTTCTATAAATTTTTTTTGCAATATTCGCTTTTTTTCATTATTTTATACTTCTGAAATAAATAAGATATGGCTTTTTTCTATGGTTAATATTGTGCATGATGGTATTAGTATCTCTCATCATTTCAAATAATAAAGCTTCTCTTAGTTTCTTTATAGAACTACTCTCTTTATTTAGCGCTTTTAAAAAGTCTACAACATCACTATAAATTTCAAATGCAATCGATTTTTTCTTCGATGACGCATATAAGAGTTGTCTTCTAAGTGAAGCATTTTAGTATTTAACTAGATTTTTTTAAAATTTCTTTTGGTAAGTTTTGGACTTCAAAGAATATTCATTTTTTGTGCACTTTAATGCAGATGTATTGCGATGACATTGCCGAACAACGTCGTGAAGGTATGCTCGGATTGTATTTTCATTTTTATATTCATTTCCCAAATAAGCAAAAATTATTTCTGTTTTTTTTTCTCTCCTCGGCATGATGTAATTCTTGTTGTATTTCCCCATTTTTAATCTTCTAGGAATATTTCCAAGTTTTCAAAAGTCATCTGTAATAAATACATTTTTATAGGTGCTATCGTTGGGGGCCGACGTCTTGCCGGAGTACAAATTACAACCAACAAGGTAAGATTTTATTAGTTTCCTTTCCATAGAATAAAATCATAAAATTTCCTATCTTAGAAAATATTTCTTTAAGAAAGTAATGACATATGAATGAATACGAAACAACTTACTTAATTAAACATTAGTTTTTTACAATTTCTTTTCATTAATTCAATTTGTTGCATTTTTCAGTTCTATTCATTTGAATAATTCAATGAAATTAGCATATATGAATTAAATCCATAATATTCTCCTTGTGAAAAATCGTGTATTCGTTAAGGATCCATCACTGTACCATCGTACACTATTCGCCGTTTAAGGCGGTTTGGGATTGGATTATTCTGCTTTTGGTCATCTACACTGCCATTTTTACGCCTTACGTCGCCGCCTTTTTACTCCGAGAGGTATGCCTTCGTTTCATTGAATATTTCAATTAAAAATTATTAGCTACTAAATGCGAAACAATTCAAAAGAAACTCTATTCATATTTAGGCGATCAGCCACTTGTATAAAAAATTATCAAAACCTCTCATCTCCCTGCACCATCCCATAGAACCTTTGTATATGACACCATAATTGTGTATTACAATCGACATCGATGAATGATGCTTAATTAGAATTAATTTTATGCGAATCAATCAAATATATTGATCGAATTAAATTTTTCGATTATTTTTTCTTTTATCTTTACAATATCATTGTATAATCTGCATCCACTTGCCAAGTTATATTAACTCAAGAAAGTATCACATTCAATTTGTAGGATAATCAATGAATGAAATGCCATTTGCATAATTAATTCCTTTATACAATCTTTTATGTTTTCAATTAAAATACATTATATCCGACTAATCAGTAAATAAAGAAAATACATTTTGGCACTCCACTCAATCGCCTTTGTTAGTGGACATCTTCTTTGAAAAGCTTTAAGTGATTATCACGTTTTTTTTTTCTTCACTCAAAATATTTCAAACTTTTATGTTTCTTCTTGCTACATTTACACGTCCCTATCTTCTAATAAAATAATATCTGAAACACAATTTTCCTTTTTTTTTCTCTCTTTTCGAAAGCTTTTTTTCCATCTCAAATCGATAAATTTGCAAATGAAACGTATATATGAAACTAATCGAATTTCTTTGCTATCTATTTCACGTATTAATTTTCCTCAGAAAATCCCCAATATTTATAACTCCATCAGCGTTGGTCTTTGACGTGTTTGACAGATAACTAAATCTGCACAATTAAAATCACTCTTACTATCACAAAAATGATTCTCTATTACTAAAACTCATTATTTCACCGGCAATACTGAGTTTCTCGAATCGATTTCTACTTATACAATGATACACAGATCCTTTCAGAATGACTGTTTTGTCAGAGCGTGGTAGTGTTTACAATGATCAATATTGTTGTACAATCGGAAATTTTAAAATTCAGGCGCATTTTTGAGATGTTTTTGTATATGGGCATTATTTTAAATATATCCACCAAATAATATCAAATAAACCAATAGCTGAAAAAGGATTTCAAAGGAAATACTTTTTTGTTCACATCATCTTTATATGAACGAATCGAAATGAAATTAATTTGCATGAGCGCATATGCAATTGAAGCGTCGAATTTATCGGTTTTTATTCACTGAGAGATAACAACACTACGGCTACTGTCTCATTTTATTTGCATGAAGTCTCGTCAGTAAAAAAAAAAATAATCATCAATTTATGACTGGAATATCTCTTATATTCAGAAATTTTAAAAAAATTATCGACGAATAATTTTCATAAAATTTATTTATATTTCAAGCAGTTAATATGAAAATATTTTTTAAAAAATGAAAGAAATTAAAGCTGAAATTAATAGTGATATTTATTAAATGTGGAATAGATTTATGGTTGTGTTAAAATTTTTATATCTTTTTTTTTAAATTCGCATACCGATATTGTTATAATGACAGTGTATATATATATATATATATATATATATATATATATATATATATATATATATATATTATGGTGAAATGCTCAATGATTGGTGGTTAATACTTAATTATTAAAATTAATGACTAATTAATTTATAGTTACTGTTTATTGTCAAACATAATATCTTTATAGCGATAGTGTGTTAAAGTTTTAGCGGATATCGATTAGATCGATTTTATGAAATTGAAATCACCCTTAAGAGATCACTATTTATATTATTCAAAGAAAATTCTATATGAAACGATTTAATTATCTCTACTCATTAATTCTATCAAATATTTTAATACAATTATGTATAAATAATTGAATTATAGGATAGCACAAGAAAAACGCGCTTCTCGGAACCGTTGGAAATAATAGATTTAATTGTCGATATAATGTTCATTGTGGATATTATTATCAATTTCAGGACAACTTATGTTAATGAAAATGATGAGGTTTTATTGTATTTTCTCTTTCAATTTCTTCTTTATTATTTTTTGGTAGCAGATTTTTTTTCGCATTCGTATATATTCAATCCTCAATAATTCTTTGTTTTGTGGAATTATTCAAAGCAAATATAAATTAATCGCCTAATTCAGCAACTTAAAATAATATATGAGTGGAGAAAATTATAAATCGCAATAGAGATGCAATCAATGCGATGTGATTACACTTTTAATTGCTTGAGAAAAAAGAAACGTTGCGAATTTCATATTATTTAATTCTCTCATTCCGCTTTTTTTTGCTATTGACTATTTATCGATTTATTTTTATTTAATTATCGTTTATGTTAGCTATAGCTATCGTTCTATGGCGAAACATTTCAACATCGCTACATTAAATGATTTATAATTTATCAATAATTTATCTTCGAGGAGGATTTGCATATTGTTGATGAAAATTTACAAATAAAAAAAATCCTATTTTACAGGTTGTGTCTCATCCAGGTAAAATAGCGATACATTATTTTAAAGGGTGGTTCATTATCGATATGATCGCTGCTGTGCCATTCGATTTACTTCTCGTTAATACAAACAGCGATGAGGTGAGTCTTTTTTTTTCTCAACTCCATTATTATATGTTGTTTTATCTGACTTTTTTTAGAGGGTATTGATGCAAAATTAGACCTTATTTGATCTAATTCAGAATGGAAATTTTAAATGTTGTCCAAGTGATGATAGAGCAAGAACAACGAAAGGTGCAATTTTCAACAAGATAGGAAGCACATGAAAGATGCGCTAATGGCTTGTAATTTTGTAATTTCACTCATTAGACCAGTCGTCAACAAATAATAAAGCTTATGCAAATGTACTAGTGCATCGATGTTTAAATCAATTAAATGGTTTTACAAATTTTCTACGAAATTTTCCACCCTATGCGACATGGTGGCTCAAAATTCGTCCCTAGACGCAAATCTTTAGGTTGGCGACTGTAGAATCTTTCGAAGTTGATGTGCGAATTCAAGCTTGATGTATCAATTCGTCTAATATTGACCAACTTATCAAATCACCTATCTCTAGCTTCAGTGATTCACAAATTGAAATATCAACAACGGATAAAAACACACATATTATACTACACAATATATCATCATACAAAGATACCACATTACTATAATATATTTGTCATATGCAAATTGAGTAATTAAATAATTCTCAGTTTGTTTTAATCGAAATAATTATAATCAAAGTAATTCTAATTGCGCAATCAAAATACAACGCAATTGAGTAAATTTGTTTTAATGAGTGCATATTCTTGCTTGAAATAAAACATTTATATCATTCAATATTAAAATATGCAAATATTCTAAAATACTCTCATGTATTGATCGCTGAATTAATATTCTATGAGAATATCAACTTTCACTGAAAAAATAAATAAACGAAATTTCAATTCAATCGCAAATAGAAAATTATATATTAATTCGCATTACTTCTAAAATAACGCAAATGATTCATTTCTTATTGATAGAAGTATCTTAGGAATTTTTGCGCTCTTATATGCTTCAATTCAAATAGTTTTATTGTATTGCTGATGCTCTAACTATAAATAAGGCATATTTTATTTGATTATCCTCACAATATTTTCTTATCATCAAATGAAGCGAACCATATTTTATCTTTTACCTCATTCCCATTGAATAAAAAAATGTTCAGAAATTTTTTTTTTTTGAGAAACCGCTTGGGAAAATTTTCTGAATTATAAAAGTGAATGCATTTTCATGTTATTATTCAGTCGCTAATTGATTTGTTTTGGCACAAATGAAACGGTTTGAGAATTGCTCAAAGAATCTGATGCTGACTCATGAGTTGACTTCTGTTCGAAGCGGAACGTCTCATCCACAAAAAAAAACGAATTCCACATCAAGTTGAGTAATTTCTTATTTTGGATCGAGTCATGAAACTCGAGGCACACCGTAAAGCGCTTTCTAAAGAAATCAATCATCTTCGCTCAAAATTTTAAGTGACTGATTTGATTAGGGCTTTCGATCCGAATCCATTTATTTCCCTTTGAGCAATTCACTTTCGCAAGTAGCGTCCTAACAAATTTGCATATCCTCAAATGTAACAAAATCATTGCCATTCATGGAAGCATCTTCATCTTCAAACGGAAATCATTCGAATATGAAACAATTCCTAATTATTCAACAGGGATTTTCTTTGAAAAAAACTTATTTCACTTCTTTTTTTTTCTCATAGGAAGTGGTAAAATTTCATTTGCTGAAAAGAGTTGAATTGTATGACAGTTAAGTTGGACGTTTTTTTCTGTTCTATTTTCGACTGATCTTTCCATTCAAAATTTACAGAATTCTGCCTTTTATTTTGATCAAGTTTGATATGCAACTGCTGAGTTCCACAAATATCTCCTTTCATACAAATTTTTGTGCAAGTGAGCGGCGAAAAAAAAAAGATGAATCTATAGTTCTTGATAGTAAAAACAAAATTATGCATTTGTCTCGTTTTTATGTTCTACTTTTCTAAAGATTATCATTACGGTCGTTTTTTATTTCATGAGCATGGAATGAAATTAGCGGACGTAATGTGTCAAGATTTGCGTTGCGAAGAGCTCATTCAAAGATCATTATAATATATGATATTACTTTAAATATTTACTTCTCATACTATCTTTGTACTAAATTGTACCAAATTTTGCACCTTATTCTGATATATTCTACTTTACATCCTCGTATACTTCAGTAAGCTAAAAATGTACAAAATCGTAACTTAAATACACTAGTAAAATTTCGCTTAATCTGCAATCAGCAATGATGTCGTCTTTTCTTCTCATATCACATGGAAAATATAGACAAATATAACTATTCCAAAATATGAGGAATTTACTAACAACGGAAGGAAATAATCGTTTTTAGACATTTGAAAATTATGAGAAAACAGCTGGTTAGTTTCATGTTTTGATAGTAAACTCATAAATTGGCAATATAATTGACAAATGCAAAATAAGAGTATCACAAATTGCGCAATTGTTTAATCGTTTAAGCATTTCCCCAACTTTGATCCAATATTGATTTCTTGAATAATTACAATAAATAATTAAATATGTAATTAAAATGATTGATAATGTTGAAGGAGACGGTTGGAAGTCTCAACAAAGACGAGGTAAAACACTTATTTGCCTACCGAAATTTTATTACTCTTTTTTTATTACGCATGCATATTTAATATCTCGCTGTTTTGCTCGTTGAATCGTTTTAAATTCGTTTTTTTTTCTTTTGCTACGAATGATAGCATCGATTAATGTTCGATGTGTGATTGATTTTGATCAGTCGTAACTGTAATTATATGCTGATATGATATTGATAAGAGATATCAGATATTCTTATCTCTCATTGATCATCCATCCAAGTAAGCCACTCATATGCATGCGTCTGTGTGGTGCATTTACCTCTCCCTCTTTTCTCTTCTCCTCCCCTCTCTCCTCCCTCCCCGTTCCACTAAAAAAAAAGAAAAAAACGAACAAAAAACGATATATGAAAAAAAGTCTTGAAGAGTGTCGAAATGCACGTACATTTCGTTCTTACATTCGTTTCGTGTGTTGTAACGCTTACTGAATTCAATTTATACCAGTTATTTGACACTTGAACTTTGTTATATATACATGAGTAAGAAATTCAGATGAGACATAACTAAAGGATTTCAGTATATAATATAGATTAAAGGGAAATAATAGATGAATAAACATTAAAATCTACTAATCAGTGTTCCCCTTTATCAATCATATTTTCTATCTCTATCATACTCTACATATATTAAATGCACTAAAACACTAACTTATACGATCAAATATAAGTAAGACAAGTATGTCGTTTTTCACATCTTCTCGAATTGCATTGAAATTACTTTTTTGATGGCCACAGGGCCCCTTCATAAAGTTGATAATAGTTTAGCTTATTATTAAATTATAAAGGTCATACTATAATTCGTTTACTATCATGGCGAAGTCAATTGGCATCAACGATTTGACATTAGTAGATGTGAAAGAATTCAGTTGAATCGAATAGGCTAATCCCAGAACACTTAAAAAATAAACATAAATTTATGGAATTTAGCTTTTTTTTTTTTCGTTATTACTTGGAGTGCCTATCGGTTGATTTAAATCGCTCATAGCATCATAAAACTGATTGATTTGCTTCAAAACTAAGTGTGAATCTACTTCAATTAGAAATAATTTTCTTGATTACATAACGTTTAGAATTACGCTTATACCTGTGGGAAAAACAGGTAACGTTTAAATATCTTTTTATACTTATAGAAATGACAAAGAGTTTGTCAAAATTGCTCTTTCATATTCATTTTATAATCTCACCACACTTATTGTGGAGAAATATTGTTGCGATTAGCTTCCATTATAGGAGTCGTAAGGAATGCGAACTTTATATGCAATATTTTTGTTTCTAAAACAATTATATAAATGTCATAAATGAAATCCTTTCAAAATGAACAAAATGAAGGCGGATTTGTTGCCTGAGCACCGAATGTTTCAACACCTCGCCCCCTTATCCCATCCCCCCTCCCCCACTTCCCACTCCTTTCTCATCAGTAAGCAAGAGAGAGCGATGCAACATACTAAGAGAAGCTGTGCAACTACTCGCAATTAGAGCTTATTTGATAAGTTATATGCTATACTCAGAGACATATTATAGAACCATACTATAGTAATGCTGAAGCATTTCAATCTCAAATTTTTAACGCATATGAAGCACTCAATAGTTACTCGATTTTCTAATTATTTTCGAACAAAATGAATTTTTTCGAATGCTCTGCGATTATTTTTGTTATTACAAATTTAAAAAATGACAAATTTTTAAATTTAAATTATTCATTGAATATTTTTATCAATCATATGCTGCAATGAATTCAATCGAAATATTATAGTTTGTGTTTTTATTATATTCAAATTAATATTATTTTTTTTTTTTTGCAGTGAGCACTGATTATTCACATATTATGCATGCATTGCTAAAAAAAACATTTGCTGATAACTCTCTAATGAAAATGATTCATTTTATATTATATTTTTTCAAAAGCAATAGAAATATTTCAGATTTTTTGGTTCTTTTTTGCGAAAGTTTTGCTTCGTTTTATTTCCTTTTCTCAGAAAAAAAAAATTCAAAGAATAATAAAATATCAAAATTTCCATTAAGAGAGTAACACAAACTATTCTAATTAAATGTGTGAATTTGAGAAATAGATTTATTCTATATATTTTGTTATTTAATTGGCTTAATATACTTACAATATTCTTTTTAAGCGCTTTTTCTAAAACTATTTACACAGAAAATTCCTCAACTCATGGATTTTCTACCAACTGATATCTTTCGGTGGATAACAATTGCAGTAACAATCTAACAATGATGCTGATCCATTCGCCAAAAAGTGCTTTTCAAAGACCACCAAATATTGTTGTTGTTGCAGTAATCGGCAAAATGAATTATTTATTCAAATATTTCCTCCAATTTCTTGATCGATCTCAACTCAACAATTTTTTGAGAACTTTTTAAAGGAAGTACTTTTGGTGTTTTGGCAGTATCATTGTTATTTTTTTAAAGCATCCATAAGTTAATCAAGCAAAATGTTTTCTTTTCAGACAACGACGTTGATTGGTCTTCTAAAGACGGCACGTTTATTACGGTTAGTACGGGTGGCAAGAAAGTTGGATCGCTATTCCGAGTACGGTGCGGCCGTTTTATTACTGCTCATGGCCACATTTGCACTTATCGCACATTGGCTTGGTTGTATTTGGTATGCGATTGGAAGCGCTGAATTACCGCATAAAGAATTCACCTGGCTGCATCAGCTTGGTTAGTTCATTAATCTTCTCAAAAATTACTAGTTGAAATAGTGATGAAAACATAATGGTTCTTCAAGATAATGAAGCAAGTTATATATTTAACATTTATGTTGTTTGCAAACGTTTAAACATTGAAAGCGGAAACAATTTCATTGAGGAGATATTAATTCAATTCAAGTTGACTCTAAATTGTCTGAAATCTGAAGCAGAAATTTGCATGCGCAAATCTATTAAAATGCTTCGTTATGAAACGATGTAAATGACGCTTATGTGAAAGGCTTGCAAAAAAACGAAAAGATTTTTTTTTTCTGCCTGGTTCTATAGTGAATTTTGGTATTGAACTTTGTTTTTGCGTGTACTTTTGGTGTGAAGGGGATTGAGAGGAGAAGGACGTGCAGGGAAGGGGAGGAATGTGATGGAATGGTACTTTAACCGCCTTGAATGATCGTTGCTTTGGCGCAAAAAAAAAATTCTCTCGAGATTCCTTTTAAGTTTTAGGGTTGATTTCAAGGTGGCAAATGTGCATCATAGTTCTAGCTGAAATACTAATTATTAGACAAGAAATAAGAGGGCACAATTGCAGCAAGGCACCTTAACGAGCCTTATATTGCGACAAATGGAAGTACGCCGACAGGTGGCCCGTCATTAAAGTCGAGATATGTAACTTCACTCTACTTCACACTCTCGACTATCACCTCGATCGGATTCGGCAACGTCTCTGCGACAACCGATTCCGAGAAAATTTTTACTATTATTATGATGATTCTTGGCTGTAAGTAAATATCATTTTCGACTCCTCTTATTATTAATTTAAACGTTTCAAAGCGGTGAAATTTGTTGAACGAAGAGGGTGGTGAAGAAAGTTTTCAGAATTTCAAACATTACTAGCGATGAGTTTCATCTACAAAATAAATCATGCTTGTCGTTTCCGATCACTCAAGCAATACCACTGATAGAAAATCTTGTAAACTGTTTTAAAACTTGCATATATTTCTCAGTTTTCAATATTTAACTGCATTCATATATATTTTCGGCGAAAAAGATGGAAAAGAATAGGAATTGAAATAAGAATATTTATCTGTATATCGCTTCAAGCAGTGTAAAATCTTCATTCACTAAAATATAGCTGAGTAGAGCATCACGAAATTATAAAAGAAAGAATTTGTTTAGTAGATAGTTCAAAAAAAAAATTTATTATTTATGCAATCGTTCTTCGATCTGCCTCACAATGACTGGCTCACAAAATGCTTAGTCAAACTTTCATTCAACTACTGGGATAAAAGAATTAAATACGTTTGAAAACTCTACACGCTACTATCCTATTGATTTTCTTGCAACTAGCGTACCAACTTATGCCGTTCTTATTCTTTTATTTAATTTTCGTATTTTTTTCTCTACGATTTAAATTGCTTTGCGTATTCAGTCTGCGTTTTAATAGTGCAAAATGATATACGTTGCGTAAAGATGAAAATATATTGTAGCGTTAATGTATGCGTCGGTATTTGGTAACGTATCAGCAATAATTCAACGACTATATAGCGGTACAGCGAGGTACCATACTGAGATGTCACGATTGCGTGAATTTATTCGCTTTCATCAGATACCGAATCCGTTAAGGCAACGGCTTGAGGAATACTTTCAACACGCATGGTCATATACGAATGGTATCGATATGAACCTAGTGGGTGTTCTTTTAATTTCTTTTATTTTTTACGCTTGAATTCAAATCTCATGCAGATTCATAAATATTAATAATGAATATTCAAATTTTTATGTTCATTTTACAACTTTATGCAATACACATATCGATGCATTGCCGTAAACCACATTCTTAAACGAAAACGAAATTGTTACTTCACTAAATTCCACCATTCATGTCATCTATAATAGTCGAATTTAACAGTTGCGAATTATAATAGAGTTATTTTTAGCGCTTGTTTAACAAAAAAAAAAAAAAAAAAACAGTGTTAAAAATTTTATTGAATAGTAAAATTATAATTAAAATATCTTTAAAAGTTTTCTCGTGCATTGTTATTGTTTGCAAATATATGCAAAATAAATTTACAGATGATTTCCAACTAATAGCAATGTGTAGCGAATCGAAAATAGAGTAAAGAAAAGAGGATAAAAGCGCTAACGTTCGCTTATAACATTATAAATGTTTATTGCATGAACAACAATTTGCGATATAGGGTAGTTTAAGAAATTCTTATTGAATATCGATGAATATAGTATGCATTTCGTGAATATATTCACTATTGTTGAGAATGTTTTTGCACGAGTTCTTTAGCTCGTTCACTTATATATCAACCGAATCCCTTAGGGGGACATTTACGCATTTCCACTAAATATTTGCTATTATAGAATTTACATTTCTCGATACATCTACGCTAATGCAAGAAAATCGACCGAGAAAAAAAATTCATATCGCAATTCTTTGTTGCATTTTTTTTTTTTTTTGCTAAAAATAAATCTTTTAGTGAAATATTTATGCAACGTGCACATGTCATTTAAAACTTCCGTATATATATATATATATATATATATATATATATATATATATATATATATATATATATATATATATATATATATATTTCAAAATATTCTATTCAATTATTTATAAGAAGTTGATGTTTTGTTCAATCAGGATCACTCACAAATGAGTTGCAATGATTTTTTTTTTAAATATTGCTTCTAAAGTATTAACAGTTATTCGAATCTAAGTCGATATAAAAATGCGAATTAGCTGAAAAGGACATAGCAAGAAGTGTTTTATAGGAAGAAATTTCCAAAATGGGAAAGTAGAGGTACTCACAATGATCGAATTTCGTAGGAAACATTTTTGGATTATGTATTGTTAAAATATAATTTGAATTTTTATGCATAAAATTCAATATTAAATATCGTTATAGGTATTGAAAGGATTCCCGGATTGCCTTCAAGCGGACATTTGTCTGCATTTGAATCGAAATTTGCTCAATAATTGTCCTGCATTTGCTGGCTCAACACCTGGTTGCCTCCGTGCTCTTAGTATGAGGTTTGTTATATTTTATATTCACATTTCAATTTTCATTTATACCTTCAATGATTATTAATGTGTCACTCAACAATATGAAAAGGTTTTCATCCGCTTTGCGAGATGAATTCACTATCGCGTTTATCATGCTGTTTATGCCTAAATTTGTGCTTATATTTATATTTACATTTATATTTATATTAAATTTACATTTATCTTCATATTTATATTTATATTTATATTTATATTTATATTTATATTTATATTATTTATATTTATATAGATCATAAGTGCCAAAAAGCCATCAAATAAGTTCATAAGATGAATTTTTAAATCTGTCGGGTATTTATAAATGTGCAAAAGTTGTTGAAATCCTCCCACATTGTGCGCCAGTCTTTTTGACGATGTGCTCCACGGTAAAGACAGTTTTTGGATATTGCAGCAGTAATTCTTTGCGTTTGATGAGTTACAATTGAAACGTCTGAAATATTGGAATAGCATCGGTCAAGTTTTGAAAGTCTCTTTTTTGTGATTTATCTTTGCTCTTTCATGAATTCTGAACCGAAGAAATGAAGCAGTAATATTGAATAAGGAAATATGACCAAGTTGCTCGGATCTAGTATTGAATTTTTTTCACAGTTATGAATGATTTATTACAACAGCTGATATGGACGATTCTAGTGGTATGAATTAATCGGCGACTCTAACAAAAGTTGGCGACCCCGATTAAAACTTCAGTGAGTGCCACAATTTAGGCTGCCATCCCTGATACCACTCAGCAAAACAGACTTTTACTGGCTGCAATTTCTGAAAACAAAAAGCAGGAGCCTTTTTAGCTCCTTCTGAAGCAATGAGTCGATTCACCGGTGTTAATTCTGAAGTCGAATTGATGCTAGGTTCTATTTCACTTTGATTTTAGAACTCCAGCATGATAGATAATGTAGGCTTTATTCTCTAGAGAACACGAGAAGCAGCATTCTAGCTCATTCACGACAAATGTGGTAAATTCGTTTGCATATCTCGTTATGAAATTAAATCAAGCAGAACTCTTTTTCATCGCAACAAATTTCCCTTAATGTACTCTTGGGTACGTGACGATAGGTAAAGGCTTTCTCACTAAATGGCTGTTTAAATCTGTGAATGTTTTGATTTTCTGCGGCGATGCATCGAATCCAACAACGATAAAGACCGACAATCGAAAATGATTTCACTCTTTGTTACGCACATCTCTAAATTTATATTTAAAAGCACATTGTGAAAACGTCACATTTCGAGCATATATGTTTTTGTTTGGCTGACTGTGTC
Organism: Baylisascaris procyonis; assembly: GCA_037389465.1. Taxonomy (NCBI): domain Eukaryota; kingdom Metazoa; phylum Nematoda; class Chromadorea; order Rhabditida; family Ascarididae; genus Baylisascaris; species Baylisascaris procyonis. Next base: position 2,684,007 of record JAZARR010000250.1, read on the forward strand.
TAATGCCAAATTCGCTGTCATTTTATAAAAGGTCCAAGTTCCGTTTTACGTCATTAAATTTTGTTAGCAACAACCACTCTTTCATAGAAGATCTTTCTTAGTGTTTTGCTTGTTAAAGAATAAAAATGCATATTTTGTTGTTTTTTTTTTGGAAGTTCATGAAGTTGGCTGATTTATTGAACAGGTTTGCCGTAGTGCCTTCTATGCTAATTTCCCTAGAACATTAAGCCATTTCTTTTGAACTAGCACAACAAGTAGCCCTTATCGCCAAATCTATTGTTACTTATCACAATATTACAACTTGTTGTTGTACTAGCTACAACTATATTTAGTAGAATGCTGCTATGCCAACATTCATGCTCAGTAGGATAAGCGCTAATTATACTATCATTACTCGTACTGCAACTAGCATTATCAATAATATTAGCAGCAATATTAATACTATTATTATTTAACTATATCTATTACTAGTAATTAATTTTTATATTTCAGAAAAATACCAGTTTCAGATTTCTTAATATCGCCACAATTAACTAGTAATATCTATTACTAGTAATTAGTTGTAGTTGCAGTGATCAACGGCCAATAGCTAGAAAATATTTCAGAAAATAGCAGTTGCACTAATTGGCATAACTAATAGTAGCATTACTAACTAATTGCCTTCTGATATACTCAACCTGACCGCTTACGATTACTACTGAAACCATTAGTATTTTTACTACAAATAGCACTCTTACTAATCAACACTGACGCTATTACTAACATTTGTAATTATTTTTGATAGTGTCACTATTAGAACTGTTAAAAGCACCGAGTTGTACTTGTTGTTTTCAGTAAATTAACCGCTACAGCTGCTCGATGAAGTAACTGAGGGTGCCTATAACATGAAGGCTTCTATTTAAGAACTAGGCCAGGGATTTATCTGAGCCTCAAACTTAAGGAGTAGCGAAAGTGCTGGAGTCCACAGTTGAGGAGTTAGACAAAGAGTTTATCGTGACCTTTGATAGTATTGAGAGCCTTCGATTCAGGAATTTTCTGAAAGACTAGCGAGCCGTTCGAATCGAACATCCCCAACAAACATTGATATGAGGACTTTTTATTCGGACTCTTGCTTCTGATACAGGAAGAAGCCAATGAGCCAAAATAGTGAAAATTTTTGACTCTCTTTCCGGAGAAAAGATGAATCTCTTCCCCAGTTCATTCTGGAGCAAGAAATCAATTTCCATCCTTGGCTCTGGAGTCATCTAAGAATCGACTCCAAAGTTCAAAGCCAGTTTTGACTCGTCGATAAATGCTGGATGCTTTTTCTCGTAAACTGAAATGTTGATTTTAAAAATGAGAAAATTTTTATTCAAGACATTCAGTAGCACAAATTTTGCTTTAATCGTTCTCTATGGCGGGTTGAAATCAGACATTATAAAAAAAATTTCATTAATACGATAAAATATGGAAGCGTTGCTAATGATTTAATGCATTCAGGTTTCGCACTACGCATGCACCACCCGGAGACACATTGGTGCATCGTGGTGATGTGCTTACCGGGTTGCACTTCATTGCGAGAGGATCGGTGGAAATTCTTAAGGATGATATGGTGATGGGCATTCTTGGTTAGTCACTCATATTTCTTTGAAAATAGCGTCATATCTGCGTCAGATTACTTGTCTTATATGTAGGTGACTAAAATATTCTGAATGAGAGAGATGAATTGGCAGCAAATAGAAGTGATGAAATATAGAAAGAAAAACTTTGCCTTTTTTCTATTCATCTTTTCCATCTCTCTGCTTTCTTCTCTGTTTCTTTCTCTTTTATTACTATATCGCTTGAATGCCGCATTAATCATTAAGTGGTATAACCGTAAATAAAAAAAACTACTAAAGTCTCTCTTTGTAAGCATAAATTTTCTAGGCAAAGATGATATCTTTGGCGAGAATCCACTATTATATGAGGATGTAGGCAAATCGTCGTGTAACGTGCGGGCGCTCACCTACTGTGATCTACATAAGATTCTCCGTGATGACCTCCTTGATGTGCTCGATATGTATCCCGAATTTGCCGAAAACTTCTGTCGTAACCTCGTCATCACCTATAATCTCAGAGATGTCTGTATTTCAAATAATTTCTTTGATGTTTTTTTTTTCACTCTGCAAATTTCCACAATCAATTCCCGCTACAGTATTTTATTTTATGCGTATATGCTTATGTTGGTTTGATGTTTCGTTGGGTAAGTAAGAAAGTTGGAGAATTTGATCGAAAAAAACTTTCTTTATGAGTGATTTGTTTCAAAGCGTCACATTGCATAATGTCATTGCTTATAGATCTTCGACATATTCATTCGGCCGAAATAATTGACCATCAAATATTATCAAAGGATAAATAAAATATTTATTTATTTATTTATTTATTTATTTATTTATTTATTTATTTATTTATTTCAATGCGTTGAGAAGTATTCATGTTGAATGAATTTCAGGAGGCGCAATCAACACGGAAACGCCTCGATCGGCATAAATTGTTACGTATGTCCTCATCGCTCAATAAAGAAAAATTTCAGTCACCACAAAGTGAAGGTTAATTTCTTTTATTAGTATACTAAATTTCAACATTAAAAAAAACTAACTCACATACTATTTAGTGATAGACTTAAAACTGATCAATTGGCGATGCATTGCCGCCTCAAGTATATTCTTTTTACGCAACATCGCCGATATTTATATAATAAAATAAACTGTTCTCTTAGTCTATATCGTCTAGATATAGGGCATAGGAATGTTGAAATGGATGCAAAATGCTACTTTTATTAATTTATAGCCCATTTTTGTCAATATTTTTGGTCTTTTGCAGGAATGACACATTTGTTTACCAGATCGTACGTGTTTTCGATAAATGAAATAACGAAATATGCTGTCAATAGTAATAGTTTTTTAAGTAATTCTATCAATAGCAATAGCTTGTTAACTATGTTTATTTTCTGCTATTGCTCTTCTAAAATTAAAATGAATTGAATAGTAGAATAAAATGATTAAAAAATATCTTCTTTATTTACTTATTTATTTAAATAAATAAATAAGCTGAGTATCACTTTTATGTAATAAGAATTGAATAATTTGCAGTTGAACGGAGAAACGATTTCGCTACCCGTGCCGAACCTACAGGTGTTTAACTTAACATATTTCATAAGTATATCCCAATTAGTACCTCTCATCAATCAGGTTGATTTAAAAGTAACACATATTACATTATCGCAAATGGCAAACATTTCCGTATTGAGCTTTTTTTTTTTTTTGATTTACCATTAATGTTTTTCTTTTGCGTTCCTCTGTTTATTCACACTGCAAATTACAATTTTTTAAATTACTCATAATATTACTACTATAATTACTCTAATCTTAACAGTTATTATTATTTGCAATTAATATATTTGCACTGTTATTATAATCAACGCTTAAACTAAAATTCCTTTAAAAAAATTTTCGATTGCATAGTGGCTAGCACCTCAATTGTGGAATGTATTCGACTATATGTAATGTTGCACTAAAATTTTTATTATCATTCAAAAATTCCATCTAAAACTTCATCGATTCCTTTCACTAAGCTAACGTCGATAATCGAATTTACTTATTTTCTATGTGGTCCCATATCTGTCAGCGATAGTCTTAACTTGGTTTAACCTTCTATATTTCTCGCTAAGATATCCTTCAATTTTTGTTATGTTTTCATTTATTTTTCTTCTAAATTGTCCTCTTCACTGATGAACTTTTCGTAAATTAGTTATATCAAGTACAGATATGATGATATATCCCGTTCCTCTCATCTAATGCCTTATCTATATTGGCAAATACTTTCTATGTTTTTACTTCCTCAATAAAGTAGAAACTTTCATTCATTTACTTTTCAATATTTTCCAATAAGATCATCAAAACGGAAATTGTCACAATTGAATCTATCTAGTGCGGAATTGAAATTTTGTTGCAGCCGTGTAGCAAAATGCAATTTTTTCAGTAATTTCCCGTCGACTTCTATTCAATATCAACATAAATTAGAATGTTGTCATTAAAATCTAGCTAATAAGTTGCTCTTGTTATCAAATATTCGATCAGCCCGAAAAAATGCTCATATATTTAATATTCATTGGTTAATTCTTTGTGCGTTTTGAAGTTTGTCGAATTTTTGCGAATAAACAATCATGAAGAGGGACCATTCTATAGAATTGTTTATGGTTCTTAAGAATAAGGGCACTTTTATGCTCCAAGATTCGTTCTTGTGAGCGAAGTCGCAATTTTTTGTTGAATTGATTGCTTTAGCTTTAGCTACTTTAGCTGGGGAAGGTAAGTGGATCTGTAGAATGTGACCACAACTACTGACTTGACTTTTAATACAGTTTTCCTATTCGGATTTAATTCCTTTAACGGTATAGTTGAGTAATTTGCAACAATTGCAGTCTCTTTTATCCTTATTCCTCTCCCCTTCTTTTTCTAAAATTCACATTTAGCTTATAGCTTTTAATCTGGAATGGACTAAATGATGGATTTTCATCTAATCATCTCGCATAAATGGTCGTCATATTTAGTTCTCAAAATAACACGAAATATTATAGTTTGAAATTTTTTAAATGATTTAACGTTCATAAAACGAACTAGCAGCGAACAATCAAATTTTTTTTAGAACCCTATTGATGTGATCTCCATTTGGATAAAATTTTTTTTTCACTCTTTTGAAATTGTTTAGACACATCGTTGTTTGTTTTTTTTTTTATTTTCTTTACCACGCAACATTGCTATGGGAGTTGATATTCTCGTTGTAGTTTATGTTGTATTCGACGTTCACGAACTCAACATTTAACTGAAAAGATTTTTGCTGGAAAAGTTTTTTTTTTCATTATATGATGTTTCATATAGTTTTATATATTGGTTTCGTATAGTTTACATATACATAGAGTTTCATATCAAAAGTTTCATATAGTATAGTGGAAAATGTGTCGAATTATTGTGGAAACAAATTTTGATTAAGTGATTTCTTCTTGTTTCGCATATTCCATATAATAAAAGCTTTTCGGTGGTTGATGTTAGAATACCGATCATCTTACGGAAATTGACTGCTAGTTCGCTCTCTTTTTGCTCTATTTTTTTCTTCACTTAGATGCTTTAACGCTTTCAGTGACCAACATGAAGATCTTCTTTTCTATCTCGAATTCTTCATTTCTAAACTATAAGCAATCGAAATAACCGCTACAATAGTTACTAAGGAAAATTTGATACAGTACACTGCTTGCAATATGCTGATTTTGCATATTTTTTGAAAGTTTTCTTTCCTTGTGAAAAAGCAGATTATTTATCTAGGTGAAACATCGTTAGTGGGTCGACATGTACGCTATTCGGAGAATGTGCCTTTATTAAGGCGTGAAGGTGAAACCGATGAGGATCACTATCAAAATCCGTTATTGAGGCATCGTAAGTGATTTTTTGTTTAGCATATCTGAAATGATTTTCCCTGTACTAATCGAAGTTGCTTGAACATATATCGCGATATTATTTCACGCTTCAGTCTGTGTTTTTGACCACGTTGAGGGTAAAAAAAAATTTCCCGGCCGAAATCGTATTTAACATCGAAGCTTGGACTAGACCTAACATCTGGGCTGGTAGCTGATTTAACATGCCTCATTGTGGCTATGAGCGTTCCAAATTATTTACTACTGCAGAAATAACATAATAATCGCTTTTGTAAAATCGTTGTAACGGCGTATGTAAACGAGCATCTATCCGAAAATTTTCCTTTTTCACATGAGATGAAAAATCACGAAGACTAATAGCTTCTATGGTGAAATTCATCACCAAAATCCATCACTTATTTGTTGTAAGGTCAAAGGTCACACTCTTTGCTGAGCATTAATGGAGGTCAGATGCAATGGAATCACGTTAATAATGTCTCGGTTTTTAGCAGGTAGGAGCGACGAAGGGGACGATGCGAGGTACCAAGTACTAGAAAGGCGGCTTGGTGATATCGAAAGGTGAGGAATTTCAACAATATCCCGAACGTAAGCTGTCTTTCTTCTAGACACTCGTCCTGTAAAATTTTCATTGAATCCAACAAAATTTATTATTGATATTTTTTTCATTTCAAAAAACTTTTTACTGGCATTTATTCATCTAATTTTTTTCATAACGAGAGAGGGGGATGTATATTTTTACGACTCGATACCATATAATTCTACTATTTCAGTCATTTGGAGAAGATGGAAAATAAAATCAATAGCAATCTTGAACAAATTCTGAGGGTACTACTCGCAAATGGAGTGCAGGTGAACCCATCAAATCGATCAACAAACGCCCTACACGATACCTCTAATCGGATATTTTCGTCTCGTAATGCCTCAGGAGCTCATGTATTCAGGGTAGATCTTTATGGTTGTTTTTTTTTTATATGTAATACTTTATTGAGCATCAACTCTTTCATTTTATTACAAGCCGTTTTATATAGCAATGCGTAGATAGAAGAAGAGAGTAATCGCTAGCTTGAATAGGCGGGCGGATTTATAAGAGCCGTTTAAATCTTATAGATTAACGACTATTTATGTATGCATTCGCCCATGTTGATATTATTTTGGATAGATGTATAAGTTGAACAATGTAAATATGCTGATTGATAGACATAAATAGAAGTTCTTCAGCTAGACGAGTGATTGCGAAGCGTTTTGACTGTAAGAGGGAAATGCTTTGATGGAGTAGTGGAAAGGGATTGTTTTCTTTATCTTCTTCTCTTAAAGGCGAGAAGATCTCCTCGCTACCTTGAACTGCAGCGAGAAATTTTGAATGCATTTGTTTTACATATGAATTTATCTAGGGAAGATAATCTGCTGTTGTGAAATTTACATATGAAATCCGTCGTATACGTCACACATATTCTTCTCAATTCGCCCTTCTTCGAAAGAGCAACATTTTATGAAAGCAATAAATGAGTAGTTTCAGATTCAGTGAAATAAATTTAATACTTGCAGTTGCCAAACGGGAGTGAAGATGCGATGCAAATATCACGGGTGCCAAGCGCGGGCAGTGCATGCAGCGGTACAGAGCACACCACAATGGCATCGTCCGTGGCGACGACTGGCGCCGCAATATCGCCATCGTCGGGCGCTCAAGGCGCCCAAATCTCGAAGCAGCCTTTACGTCCGGCGCTCATCTCGACTGCTCCATCGACGCAGCAATCGGTTTCAGTGAGGGCCGCCGATCTCTCTCCGGACGATACCGATACTTTGTTATAGTATACTGTTCAAGTGTGCTCTCTTAATCGTAATAATGTGATTTGATTCTCACAGCAGTTGTTTCATTTGATTGATTCGGATGCCAAAACGCATTCCGAGCTCATTTATAACGCAACAAAAAAGTATGCTTCAATCTTCAATTTTCTGTTTTCTGACGTCATGAAGAAGAGCGTTTAGCGTCAGTTAAAAAAAGGACAACTAATGTTTGAGGAAAGCGCTCTTTTTGGCCGGAGTGGGCACTTTTAACGACGGGAATATCTTCGTTGAGGGATCATAGAATTCATGATCTTCGCACAACACTAATAAAAACTATTTTTCGCAATAGATAATCATGTTTTCTTAATAGCTAATTTTACTTTTTATTTATCCATGAAATTACGAATAAATTAGAATGAAAATAGAAAACTAAATCTCGATTAAATAATGTCATAAATATTGAGGAGATAGAAAATAACAGTTGAATAACAATTGGATAGAGTATCCGGTTTTCATATTGATTCCTCTCGTATTGATGCATTTATTCGATGACTAATTTCATAAAGTTTGACTAGTCGTTTCCGATTCTCTAAATGAAGCGGCCTTATATAAGAGGTTATAATTGAAAAAAAAAAAAGTGAAATTAGCTAATGAAAACGATTAAAGCGAAATACATGAGCGTGAACGTGTAAGTGGCATTGCTCAAAAATAAATAAATAGATAAATAAATAAAGAGGCGAATTTGAATCTCATCGAAAATAACGCCACTTCACAGCACCTCATGTTGTTGCAAAACGGTGCCGTTTGTTTTGTTTTCGTTTGTTTGTTTGTTTATCTTGTTTGTTTCAGTTCCATATTGTCTAGTGCTTCCCCTTCTTGCCAAATGTTCTCGAATGATCTCGGCCAATCGAATAATGTTTCATATATCCCTCTAACGTACTGCTATTGCCGCTAAGTTTTAATATCGCTCTCAACGTGTAGAGCAATCATAATACGTTCACTCTATTTAATGCCAAATATTGATTTGCAAAATCAAATGAAAATATTGCAGTCTGAAAATTTTTTGCAGTTTTCGAGCGCAGAGTAAATCTCGTTGCCATTTTTTTTGAATTACGTTATTCGCTCTTTTTTTTCGTTGTAAATTATGAAATTCCGATTTTTATGTTTAGAGAACGTGGTTTTATATTGGAAGTTTCGTTTATATTTCTCTCTTCCCAAACGTTCTCTTTTCCCCATTCCTCTTTCCGAAAAAAAAAATAATCGGTAGTGTATGCGTCTAAAAATGGCCAATATTATTTCGCACCGAATAAGTGAAGAGTGTTAGCCGAATCAATAGAAGATTTTTCAATGAAATTTTTGATGAAATATTGATGTAAAGAATTCAAATATGAGATAAACCTTAGAGATTTCTATGATCAGTTCTTTCATTAAAAATGTCATTTAATAATGATGAATTTTGTTTGATTATCGCAAAGAATAAAATTCTATCAGAGATAAATAATTGCTGTATATGCGTTGATGGGTAATACATTGTTATTGCTTCATGCCGTTCGCTAAAACACTATTGCATAGATCGAGATCAGAGGAATTTTCTATAATAATTCATTTTAGAAAACTGCAACTTGAATTTTTACATTTCATTTATCATTATTTAGAAATTATATTAGTCGATAATTGTACCACAATTACGGTAATGAGTAACGCTTAAGTTTATTTATTTTTATTTCTATGCAAGTAATGCGTGGAATAGATGCATTTGTAAGCAAACATTGCCACTTAGGAGTGGACGAATTCGAGAATAGTCAATAATGAGATTTACTAGCAACATCTATCGCTAGGACACTATAAATCGCCTTTGATGGTCGTATAATGCACGTAGAAAGTGCGGAAATCCTTAGTGGCCAATTGCTTGTCGGCCAAAACGCACAATAATTGGCCATTTCGCTGATTTCACCTTCAATGGTGAGCAATTTCAAAGAATTTAAACGCTTCCCTTTTATTGCACTCTAAAGAGAAATTCTTTGGCACCCAGTCGAAGACGCCTTCGCTGGGATCGCCGTTCACGTGGCCCTCTTCCAAACATTAGCTCTTAACTGAAACAGTCCGCAAAAAAAATTTGACAGAGCCTTGAAAGCCGAATATAAAACTGGCAGCTGTTTTGAATAATCTATTGGGGAGACATGAGTCGGTCATTAGGATTCCCATACACAACATAGCAATTGAAAAACTTCCGGTCATTATGTTTCAACGAAATAAAATCACAGAGCAAAATTCAAAAGATGGATCGATAGAGTTTTTAATTCTCTAAGGAATGAATCTAATGATACGCAATTTGGCGCATTAAGCTCTGAGATATAAGAGCTAGCTTGTCTAACTCTGCGACACTTATACACTCTCATTAAAGTGTTAATGGCAATTCAGAATGTTGGCTCGGGATTGAACGATTTAAATGGGTCATGCACTATTCGAAAGGAACACGCGGATGTACGGGGAATCGAAGAAAAACGGCATCGAAGGGAGATATTATAAGAAATTTTAAATCCCCAAAAAAGGCAGAAAGTTATGAAAAATTTTTAAAGTTTTTGTAAGAATCTTTTTCTCTCCTCTCCCCCCCCCCCAACCCTTTTTATTTATGCATTTCTGCAATGCTCTCATTTTAAATAGCTCTCAGCGCATATCAAAGAAAGCTCTTCGAACACAGAGTTTTCATCAACAATGGTTAGAAGTTCTTGAGGGAAGGAAATCTTCCAATTGGCGGATTGCAAAAAAAATATTCGCCTCAGAAAAACTTCGTTAACGCTAGTTTGTGCGCACTGATCATGCGAACCATTCAAGAAACCGTTAGTTATATTTTTTTAGAATATGTTCTCTATATTTTTTATTTCTTCACAACTTACCATACCTATTTTTTTTTCAGTTTCATACAGTATCCCTTTTACATAATACAGTATATTACATTATACATACATATATATATATATATATATATATATATATATGTATGTATATTTTACAATGCACAACAAAACTGCTTTCGAATAGTTTTCGCGCATTCTTGTCTCGTTGCCAAAAAGACATTGCTGCAAACATGGTAAAGTACAAAATTTGCGCGCGAAACGGAAGATTCATTTCCCTTCCGAAATAAACATATGCATGCCGGATTTTCTGTTGCTGTTGGAATATGTGTATGTGCACGGACACAGTGTTTCTTACACGTCAAGCTTCTCAATATTTATGCATTTTCATTTGTGCCCATAAATTAGACCTTTTATCTCTTTGAAATCAATATTAACACCCGCTGATATCCCATATTTAAGTTTTCAATGAAATTGAGGTACAACCGACTGGAGGGTGATGAATTGGTGCAATAGTATTTGATAGAATTCCATGCGATGAATTCATTTAAATCCATCCTCAGCAGTAATAATATAGCGGTGTTTTAGCATCTACGCAAGCTTAGAGAGAAAACACATTGAAAAAAGGTATTTTTCACCTTATTTCCGATCATTGAACAAATCGAAGACATCTGAAATTTCACAAAAAATTCACCGTAATAATTCAGTCGTTTTTTCATGCTATTCTACAAGTGCCCACATATAAAATGTGTTATGATGGACGTCATGTTTTTTTTGTCTTTGTGATAGTTATATGGAATGTTTATAGATCTTTTGCGCATTTCTTGGGATGACGAAACGTTACACATCGCAATCTTTTTTCCGTCTTTATAAAATTTATTTAATCAATAATAATTTATTCAGGTTTTGCTCATCGTCACAATTCATAACGATACGATTAACGCCGAATAACAACAAAACTGATTGCATCATAACATCTCTAAACTGATTCATGACCGGAAAATAACCAATTAGAAACAAAAAATGGCTCCGGTACTACGAGATGCCAATGTCAAAGACGGACGACATGTTTCCGGATCGCCGAAAGGTAATTGACGACTGTATGATGGCGAATGCCAATTGGCTAGAAGTATGCATAAGCATGGGTAATTGCAATAAGTGTCATGTGCACATGCGACATTTGCGCCAAATTTGGCTCTTCTCTGAGTGCGCAAGTTTTGTTGGTAAGGGAAACAAAAATTGTTATTGCTTTGAGATGTCTCATCTATTCATATAGCCATCATAAATATGTACGCAAATCATGTTCATGACCTGCCTAACCCCTAAACGGTCATTGAGCATTCGCATATACAGCATAGCGTTGAAGAGGATCTAGTCCACTAAGCAACTAAGTGGTTTGCTAGCTTTGCGATTTCAACTGCTCTAAATTTGTGACCCGGAGTGGTTAAGTTATTAGTTATTCAATGAGTTGGAGCCATAAAAAAGAGATCCAAGGTGCATTATGTTATAAATAAAAATAATGGCAACCTACAAAAGATATTTACAAATGCGAAATTTATAGGTCCATGACAAAAAGTGATTTCCACACTTCTTTCCTAGTCGGTCTGGCTACGATCAATCATCGTCATGTTCCTGTAGGCGTCTTTGATCGCAGAATTGCCGTTTTAGATTCACTTATCCTTCAATGAAAATTTTATTTTTTTGTTCATTTTCAAATCTTTTTTTTAATCTTTGATCGTTTTATCTTTTGAATCTGTTTGCAAATTGTTCATTGTGATTCAATGCATTTTTTATAATGTTTTCAGAAGGATATCGAACACCTGTGAAAGGATTAAGGAGGAAAACGAAATCTGATATGAAAATCCACTCACCACCGAATAAAAATTCACCATTATTGGGCGTGACACCAAGTAAATTAATTGCTGAGCAATTTGAGAAGGTCAGTGAATTGTTTTATTTATTTATTTTTCTACTATTTATTTTTTGTTTTTCGTAGTTTTATTTTCTCTCAGTTATTCTTTATGAATATCATTTGACGTTTCTACAGGAGATAAATTCAACCATTCAAATTGTTGAGATCATCGATTTAAAGAAGATGTGCTCCCAAATGCATATTTTTTTGAAATTAATATTTTCCTTTCAGAAATTTCATCCTTATAGCTGCTCTCTTCCTTTTATTTCTTTCATTTTTTCATTAGTTGTAAGGGTTAGAGACTTTATTCTTAGCATAACTTCTCTTCAAGCACGCGAATATCAACGTTCAGAGTATGCTGTTTAGAAGTTTAGCGGTTGTTAGCGCGCTTTTTTCAAATGATTATATTTTTTTTTCGTGAAATGAAAACTTTCGCAAAAATCTATCTTGGATGTATGAGATTATGACAGAAAAAAACTCCACTTCGTTTGCCTATTGCGTTATGAGTTTACCTCCTAAATCACTTCAATTGCCGTATTATTTGTGTTGTATTGTCATGGTGGTCACAATAGTGTCTAATAGGAACGAAGATTTTATTTTTTTATAAGCTTTACCGATAGAGAAGTCGTTTTTAGGTTTGTTATCTAAATAATTGGCGTTTATTTCAGATGGGTTTAGAAGCTGAACATATGGAGGTGAACGAGAATATCGATTCGAATGTGTGCACACTTAGGCGATCTACTCGACGTCTACACACCTCAAAACGATATCGTTATTCGCCAATCTCTCCGGAAAGGTAAAAATTTTTTTTTTGTAATTGAAACCATTTTATTTGTTTATAAATTTTATTTTCATATTGAGTATATTCTATTTACTGAAAATTACACTCAAAGTTATGCATTTTTATTAAGAAGGATGATAGACTAACGAATCTTTTTCTTGTTTTCTTTAGCCGATTTCATTTTACGACCGAAACATTCGTCGATATTACTAGAGAATTTGATCAAAATTTCATGGTATGTTTTGGAGGTATTATAAGCAAATCTTTATCTTGGCTCAAGTTTTGTGCTTTCATCATTATATATAGAAAGTCAGTAGTCCTTAAGAATATACAAACATTCATATAGGGAACGCCTTAGTATGAAGATCGAAATGACCTTGAATAGGCATTAACTTTTATTTATTTATTTATCAAATAGGCTGTCGTTAATGCACGTACTTTTTCGTTTCTCATGCTGTGGCCAAGTGGTTTCATTCTTCACGCTGCTGATGCTCCTTTGCCTTGAACGTTTATTCGCCCCAATTATTGCCTTTTGAGTGTTTTTTTTTTGCTTCCTTGATGTTCTGGTTCACATAGTTATTGGTTTTCTCACTTCTAGATGCTGAAAAAAAATAAAGAAATGACCGGAAATGACCCATAGTAGCCATTTTATGTAACAGGCACGATGACGAGAGGGATTCTGTTTTTCTCTGCTGTTGGAAGTGAAGCTTTCAGAAAGACGAAATCCGCTTCACTACCACGTCGTCGGAGCATAGCGCCTACTCGAGTGACCGCACTCCGTCAAATTACAGAGGAGAAGGATATTCGATGTGAAAGAACGAAACAAACTATTATAGATGGCGAGAAAGTCGATTTGAAGAGGCCGATCATCAAACTCAAGATGGTCAAACAAGCCGGATGCAATTTTAATAAATACCGAATCATGCAAAAGGTATCTCTTCACCTAATACGCTTCGCAAAATGTACTAATGAATTTTAATGAATTTTTCTTTTTTTCGTTTTTGATGGAATATCTGAAAGAGTATGAGAGATAAAACAGCGATAATTTAATGAATAAGCTGGAGTTTCCGTCATTAAATTGTCGTTGTTTTATGCATTCGATCATCACAAATCTTCCTCTAGCTGCTTGAATAAATTGAGCAGTATATAAATATACTCGGATAACGCTTACGGATATATTTCATCCAAAAATTATAAGCGGAATGAATTGGTGCATTCTTTTACTATTTAGCTTAACTCTAAAGAAATACAGAATTATCTCATTGTTTAATCTTTATCGTTCAGTTATTTATGTTCAAAAATATTATTCTCTCATTTCTGCTCATATTTTTATTGCAGTTCAATTGTACTTTATAGTAATGCGATTGTGAAAGTGGAAAATAGCGATCGTTATCTATGTGAAACAAACTTTATTCGAAAACAGTAACTCTTTCAGTGGAAGGCATAAAGTTTACGGATGGTGCATAAGGGAAACTATGCGTTGTGCACATTGTATTTCACATATTTGGGTGATGGAAATAGAGTAGAAGCTGAAGCACAGTTCATTTTTTCAGGATGCGTTTCTTTTTGCGCGAGACTTATTAAAGGACATTTGTATTCGCATTTTTAGGATAGTTCGTTGAAAAATAATGATTCAATAACTCCACGACGCAATTCGCGTAAACATCTTCCCAAAGATTTACCCGATGAAGACTATTTGGAATCAGAATCTTCTGAAATTTCCGAAGATGATACGTCAGGAAGTGAGGAGTTATCAATGACTTCACAGAAGTAAGCACTACGACTTTTGGTTAGATTGCAGCGTGTCAGAGACGAATATTTGAAGTGCCTCGCTTTAAACTTTCTTTCATGAATACTTTATGGAGATTTTTAAAAATTCTTAATTTAATATTAAGTGAGAAAAAAATATCGTCATGATATATTTCACAACCATAAAAAAACGCCAACTTCGATTCGAGCTTAATTTGAAAGGGAAAAAAGTGATGAAAATATAAGAAGTTTTTCTAGTTTTCAACTCAGCGGCTGGTTTAAGTAGGATATGCCACATACACCTGTGACTTAGTCTCCGCTACACATTTTCCTTCTTTCACGCTGAACGGTTGCCTATTTCTTGATGAGAGTCGTTCCTATCGTATATGATAGAATCCTCATATGTTAGTAGATGATCGCATCTAGATTAGTGCTAACTACCAGAAAACATTCTGCTTCTTTACGCAATAGTTGCTTATTGAAGATGATTCTTCTTTATGTGCCATCAAATTAGATCATCAATTATCCCTTATTTATTGAAAATTTGCCCTGTAGCTTTTTCTTTTTAAATCCTATGCTCCGATTGATAGTGCTTTAATTTATTCGCATTGTTAGCATATTTTTAGTCGACGTCGTACTCAAAAATCGACCCGATCAACAAAAAATCAACGTGAGTGATATTTTTTTTTTTCGTTTTCATCTGAAGTAATGACTTAATAAAGTGATTTAAGACTCAGATTGGGTTAATAAAGGGAGCGGATTGATCATAACCGTACTAATTATATCATCCTTAGATTGCTGCCGTTCATTGAAAGCATTAGAAAAATCAACCGTTAAATTTCTAATCATTGTATTTTGGAAGAGATAATAACTATACATTTCAAAACTTTATAGAACATATAAGGTTTAAAAGATCTGTGTGAGGTTTATGATAAATTCAGCTATGCGTCCTGTCAATAAACGGCTTTTCGATTCGCCGATGAAACGAATGTTCGACACAACAACGGCACCGCGTAAAAATGTGAGGGTAAGTGGAAATTCTATCAGTTTTTTATGTTGTAGTGCGTTCCGTTTAATGTACATGACTTTTTATACGAATATGTTACTCTCGTCGTTCATTAAATAACTGTAGATGATAGCGATTAAGTCCATAGGTTTTCTTTACCATAACTCAGTTTATCCCGTAAACTATTAGTTGTTAATCCCTCATGTGCCTCATAGTTGTTTTTTAAAGATGCACTTTAGTTTTTGCTCGTTTAGTATAATGATTGCACCTGTTAAATAAAGGTTTTCACTTGTCGAAATGGAGAAGGGAGATAGACGAAGGTAGCCGTTCCACATCTTTGGTCATTTCACATCCAGCGTCGATCCTTCATTGGGGGAAGATTCCATCCGTATATCCATCAACTGCAGTAATCTTGTTAAGCACATGGAACTTGTTTGATTATCTAAAAAAGCTTCTCGATTTCTAATTTCTGTCGTTTAGTGTTGACGTCTAGTGGGATCATTTGTTGCGTGATTTACCTGTTCTGTTTCTTTTAAATAAAATTTATTAACAACAGCGAATTTAACGGTTACAATTTTAATGAGAGTTGCAAGAATAAATGGGGACGATTAAGAATGCTAGAATATAAAATATTATTTCAAATATGAGGAAATCTTGTGCCAAAAATTTTGCAACAATGAAGTCGGAAGAATGAGACGGCAAGAAAAAACTTGCAATTTTTTCCTTTCGAAATTGAAAGGAAAGCATTCGACTGATCCATTCCGTTTTTCTTATTGCTGGTTGATGGAAATTCGGTTTTCGTTACACATAATAAATGCGGAATAAATATGTTTGTGCTAGTGATCGATTACACTCACATTCAATCTAAACTTAAATGACAAAGGATGTTTCAGAAATCAGATACCTTAGAAGCAGTACGTCTTCGATTGCATACTTCTCAACTACCCGAACATTTGCCGTGTAGAGAGGGCGAATTCGAGCAAATATGTGCATTTGTAAAACAGTCGATTCGCAAGGATGCACTCTGCAGATCGATGTATATTAGCGGTGTACCAGGTACCGGCAAAACAGCTACCGTTATTCAGGTTAGATTTATTCTAGCTAGATGTAAGAGTGCTATAGAAACTTCTGCTGTGTTATCCGAGAGATTTTTACGCAACTATTTAACTTTTGAGTTCTTTGCGGCAATTAAAGGCCATTGCAACATAATGCGTACGTATGGCGATAACTTCGTTCATCGACAGGCTATCTTCTGATCCCGCGTTGCCATCCTTTGATGACTTAATATGAGAGGACCATCTTCAATGTGGGAATCAAAAATAGTAGTAAAAGGGGTGCAGATTTAAATAAAAAACTATAGTCGTTCATGCATTCGTCTCTTCGATTCCGATCTTTACATCTCCCTTTCACCCCTTCCCCCCCCCCCAAAAAAAAAATTGTTTTTCTGGGGCTGATTGCTCCTCAATCGCGACCGAGGATGATAGGAGAGGTGCAGCTCAACAGAAGAAGGTTACTATCTGAACTAGAAATTAGGCATAGACTGGATATTACAAACTGAGCGGAAAGAGTTGGTGACAATGGAAGAAAGACGAACCGCATATAACGAAGAGAGTAATCTCGTCCACAGTGTATATAGCTTCAATATTACCCCCTATTAGATCGGTTTTTCTAGGCTATTCGTCACCTAAAGTCGTCAAAGAATTGTGATGCGTTCGATTTCATAATGGTGAATGGGATGGAGGTTGCCGATCCGAAAGAAATGTTCGCCGAAATCTACATTCAATTGTTCAATGTGAAGAAGAAAATTGCGCCAAAGTGAGTGCTTGTATTGTTATTGACGATATTGCATGCAAATACTTGAAAGAACGAGGGGTGGGGGGGGGCTATATTAATGGCCGATACGATATGCATTTTTTGGAGCTAGCAAGGCCACCGAATTAAACGGAAATTCTCTTTAATGTTGATAAATTTACTGAATAGACTTTGACCCGGGCACTTTTGGAAATCATTTAGTGTAGCTAATACATTATGCACCGACCGTTGGCTTGCGTTACTCACTGCGCTCAACATTTCGATGGTCATTGGGAGATAGAAAAAGGGTAGATTGCAAGGTCAGTGGTCAGATAATGGATATTTGGCGCTCAACATTTCGATGGTCATTGGGAGATAGAAAAAAGGGAGATTGCAAGGTCAGTGGTCAGATAATGGATATTTGCATCCTTTTTCATAGAGGCGAATTTTGGCGAATATTTGTTTCAGTACGGCTCGCCGAAAATTGAACGATATGTTCCGATCGTTTGATAAGTCGCGTCTTCCACTTGTTCTGCTTGTTGATGAGGTTTATTTTATTTTATTTATTTATTTTTTTTTGATCAATAATATATGATATGACTTTTCCTGTGGTATTGATGGGCATAATTCTGCAACGTTACCATTATAGGAAGATGAGGGAAGATAGAAATGGGCCTAGCTAGAATTAATTCTTTCTTATCAGTCATTATTTGAAGATGCTTTCCACAGAGTCGACTTGTTGCGGAAACTTTTGATGTTGAATACTTTAATGGATTTTTACTGGTATATTTTGCCTATTGTTGGCTTGTTTTATTTTTTTTTTAGTTTTTCTTTTCATAGAGGATAGTGGAAAAACTGAAAGAACCAGCTATTATGATGAGCTTAAATGCATACTTCCAATTAAAATTATTTGCAGAATTTTTTGGGCTGTTATGGAATAGGCAAAAATTAAAACAGTCTTTCTATAAAACTGGGAATTTGTTGTTGATTGTTTTAGTAATGGAACGGTTGAGCTAAGAGGTTACTGTTGATGAGGAATGTAGAAGAAACTTATAGTATCGTTGAGATGGATATTGCAGTTGGACTTGTTGTGTACAAAACGACAGGATGTCGTTTATGATATTTTCAATTGGTCATCGAATGAGGAGAGTCGTGTGAGTGTGTTAGCCATTGCGAATACACTTGATCTACCAGAAAGACTCCTTTCGAGACGTGTTGGCAGCCGATTGGTGAGTCAGTTTTAATTTACGCTCTCTATAAGCTTCATTCACATCATAGGGGATTACTGCAACTGGCATAATGCAAATTTATTATTAAGTTATATTGGTTGGATGCCGATTTTATTTTCTGTTATTTTTGAATGATCCATATTTTCATGAAAGTGGAACATTTTTTAGAATCTTTTAGAGGTGAATGTTCTCAAATTGACAGTGAGTATCGTCCTAAATTCATCGATATGTCACTAATAATCGAAACGGTGTCTATGAGTCGTTTATTAGCAATCATCCATCCCACACTTCTTGTCAATGTTTTTTCTAAACGGTTGCTTGAAAATATTGTGTCGAATATAGTGTGAATCCTCAAGAATATTCTGAGAAGAGGATGCAATTGCTTAGTATTATTGGTGCATTGCATTATTCAATTATGATTCTATTTTACGAACAGAGGGGAATAGTTATTTACAACTGCTTTAAGAGTGCACAGATGGTGCATATTGTTAGTTTTGTTATTAGTGATCGCTTTAAGGGTTTGAATCGGATGTGTTTCCAACCATACGATCACGACGAAATTTCATCGATTATCAAGGATCGTCTTTGTGGATCGGCCGCCGTCGAGGAAGACGCCGTTGAATTGGCCAGTCGTAAAGTGAGTGTTATCTTCAGTGCTTATTTTTTATTGCTCAAGTGTAAAACTGCTTTCTACTTTACTTCCTTTTCTTCTATCCGTCATCATTGGCTAGTTTGGCATATATATATATATATATATATATATATATATATATATATATATATATATATATATATATATATATATATATATATATATGCCAAACTACCATATTGGTCCCCCTAAATTCTGGATAAAGTAGATTTATGCCATCCTCATTCAAAACTATTGTAGCGTTATTTTCGTGCACATATATTTTGATCTTTGATCGAACTTCATTCGAATTTCGTCGTGGTCATGTAAGGTGGAGGTAGGTTAGAGTTGGCGATTTGAATAATTGAATGAACATTTGTTGGAATAGTGAATGAGGTTAATTCATTCTATCGAAAGTAATTGTCTAATGTTGTCACCTCCATCACATTCCAATTGCCTCAATTTTAGGTTGCATCGGTATCGGGTGATCTCCGCAAAGCGTTGGATATCCTCAGGCGTGCAGCACAGATCGCAATTGACAGCAAACATAAAAAACTTACTATGAAACATGTAATTTTGAAATTTGTTTAATAACTTCAATCCGCTTTTTGTTTTCTTCGTCTTGATAGCTATGAGCCCAGAATATAAAAGGAACCTAGTCGAAATATAAGTTGCTGATCAGCATTTCGGTTTTTTTGGTATCTATGGTAATTCAAAACAGTACCGTTTTTGGATATACACGCTTTGTTCGCTTTCTTTAGAATCGATCAATAAAAGCAAAAAAGTCTTACATTATCGTTTTTGAAAGCTTTTAAGGTTCAAGAGGCGGTGAAAGAGGCATCAACGACTGCAAGTGTCGAATTGGTCCGTTCGCTCTCGGTGCATTCGGAGCTCATTTTGCGTGCTGCCTTAGCCGAACAAGCCAGCTCTGGTATGTTGATTTGATTGCTTTTTTTGAGAGAGGCTTTTTTATCAGTCATTCACTATTATTTATATCGTCGTTTTAGTTATATTCTCCCCTCTGTAATGTTCTTCGATTCCTTCCCAGCCTGCTGTGGTCTTAATTAATTTCATGATGAATCGAAAAGCTAAACCTATTTGAGAGAGAAATTTCTGTGGGAAAGGAGTTGCATCCCCCAAACTGCTTGAGGGGATTTTCGATTCGAGATTAAACTGAAAAGTTTGTTTTATATTTCCGGGTGATTTTAGATAAGAGAGCAGAATAAGGTTTTGAATTGAGAAAAGTTTCCTCCCGATTTCATTGAGGAATATTATATTAAGAAACTTAGTTTTTTAATGAAGTGGAGTATAATAATCTCACTGGAGAAAGTCATTTCGCTGCTTATAAATTATAGGTCTCGATGAATTGCCATTCAGCGATCTTCTCAAGCAATATCGTTTGCAATGTCACGTTTTCAAATTGCCACCTCTATCTATGAGTTCTGCTTATCGTAACGCTATGGAATTGTGTAGGTAAGGTTTTAACCAAGTTTTCTATCTTTGCTTATTTACCAATGCTAATAGGCCATTGAATTGTGAACGCTTAAATTTTGCATGGAAGCTGGCGACTTACCTTTCACTACCGCCATCTTTTTGTTGGCTATTTTATATGATTTATGATAATTAATTTGTATACTGAAGAGGTCATTATTGACATGATTGGTTCATAGAAGAGATTAGCATTGTTGATTTTGTTGAGCTTATATGTGTATTTCAGTATGCATTTGTTGGCGGCAGCACCTGGTTTCAACGCCTTCTCGAGACGCTTTCGTCTTGGATTGACCACATATGAGGCAAAATTCGCTTTGAAGCAAACAGCCATCCCGGTTTCATAGAAAATTTGAACGAAATGATTTCATTTAATGCAAGAATGATGGAAGAAATCATATGGGTCTCTTTTAATGGGCAATAGGTATTGTCAGATTTTTATTTCGAAATCTACTATGAGACGATACACTTGAATAATATTGCAAGTTGTTGTTCATATTCTATTTTTTGATTGTTTTTTGTTATTCCATTTTTTAATTTTATCTTTTTATCTTGTAATCTTTCTTGTAATGCGTAATATCCACTGTTTTATGTGTTTTTCAATGCTCTAAAATAGTTTTAAAGTTTTGAACTAGAGATTTTGTTTTATTTAATATCTCCTTTAAAATGACTGAGCGAATGGTAGCTCTTTTCCTTGAAATTCAGATAAAACAGTATTCAACAGATATTTCGCTTGTGGTGCTCTTATTGCATGAGTAGTGGAGATGTCTAATATGCGATGGATTAATCGTTAGGAAGGGCTGTAAATTTGGCTTGGAAAAGGGTATCTATAAACCGAGTGTAGTTTAAGGTTTCATTACTCAGGTACATCATGTTTTAGCATCGGTATTGACCATTTGTGTCTTATGTTTTTGCCTTCCCTCCTCTTATATCTGCTCATTTTTCATTTCATTGTTTCATAGATATTAATCTGCTGTTGTGTAGCTTCGCTAGAGAGAATCTATTGCTTTTAGGTAACATTGATTTTTATACTCAATGTTACGCTAATCCTCTCCTACATGGCTAACTCAGTAAATTTCCATTCCCGTGCTTGCATAAATTTACCATCGTTTACTATTGAATTTCGTCCAGCTCCATGATTCCTTGATATCCAATATACCATTCCATGATTTGAATTTTTTTTTTTCATTTGTTTCAATTTGTTTTTGTTGTATTCAATGAGCTGAACTGTATTGATGCGTTTACTTTATAATGCGTTACTTAAATATGCTATTTTTATTCGGTACATTGTTGTTGTGGTTTTTCTTTGAATCACTTATTCATTTTTGTTTATAATGAGCGTCTTGATTTTATTGTTGATGACTGACTGTATGTGAAATGATCTTTTCTATATTCATTTTGTCGACCTCTTTTTGTCGTTATTTATGAGTTGAATACGCTGTTTATTTTACACTTGGGAATTGCGCATTAAATATCATCACAATAGTAACAGTTAAAAGATGCATTCGAAAGAAAAATCTTTGATCTGGCGTTTTGATGGTGAACCAAATTGGGCGGCCATTGGGAGTGTGAGTTTGATGCGCAAGCAAACTGACATTTCTACTATGAAGTTGTTACAATAAAGGAACATAAGATGGCACATAGTTTCTATAGGTATTGCTTTTCTAGGATCGTCTGGAAATTTTTCTGGATCCCTAAGATTCGATGGGAATAGCGAAGGTGAGAAATGTTGAACACATCTAAAACAAGCAAAGAATTCGAAGTTGATGAGAAGGCAGCTGAAATGGTCTATATAGACCAAGTGGTGAGATGCGTATATTGCTTTTTTTGTGAAGCAGAATGGTGAGTTGAAGCGGAGAGACAATCTTCGTTTTGAAAGATGGAGATTTTCATCATCGATTCGGAGGGAACATCCTGTTTCTAGAAATGAGTGTAGTAAATTTTTGGATTAATGTATTCAGACTGGAATTTTATGGGATGCTCTTAGGGAAAGTTGTCATTTTTCACTGCAGGAATTGTTTTGGCGATTGTTATGGGAAAACATTCCTCATCAGGTGACGTTAGAGGGCATGAGATGAGAGAAGAAGAGATGAAAATGGAAAATATGAGGGAAGACAGAATCAAGTTCGTTGTAGCTACTTCATTTTGAAGCTGCAGAATGATGCTTCTTCAAGTCGCAAGTTCATGTAAGCAGAATAGAGGAGCGGAGAAAGAGTTGGGGTTAGGAAGAGTGAGCTTGCCATTTTCATAGGAACCAAAAAAGGAAGGTGGAGCCATCCAGTTGAAATTTGACACATTTTGTTAACAAAAGTCGTAAAAGAAAGATGCAAATGTTGTTGTTCGACATATTGCAGACAAATGCATTTGTCATCAAGCATTCGCAAATGCTAAATGAAGATGTGCGTTGTTCAGATGAACGCCGTCAACTGCCAATGTTTTCCCACACATTATTTTATTATTATTTGAAGCGTATATATATATATATATATATATATATATATATATATATATATATATATATATATATATATATATATATATATATATATATGAGACGTGTAGTAAATGATAAAACAACTAAATACTCTCGTGATATATATTTGCGTCTTCTGATAATTACCTTATCAGTGAGATAAGCCAATGAATGGTTGATATACATATATGGGGACGTACATTAAAGATAAAATAACTGAACATTCTCCTTACATGCATATCTTCTTATTGTTCATAAATTGTCTCCGAAAGTAGAATTAATTAAATTTCATCTCTATATGCATTACGAATCTATAAAATATAATATTTAAATATAGGCTCTACAAACTAAATAATTTCGATAAAAGTTACCGAAGTTCAATAGTGCCATAATTTCGTATTATTTTATATTCCGTGAAAAATTATTACCATACAGATTACTTAACTTTAATCTTAACTAAGCATTTAAGTGAAAACGATTCTCAAAAAAATTTATTTTTCAAAAATTTATATTTATATTTCCGGTTATCAATATAATGAGTGATAACATTTATTACTTGCATATTTTTGTGTTTTTTTCTTCAATGAAATTTTCTTTCTTTATTAAGCTATTAACTACTTATTGATTCAAAACATAAATTCTAATCTATTACTACTAATCTCTAAGAATTAAACGTTAGTTTGCAACATAATTTGCATATTAGCAATATAAGTGCACATTTCAAAGCGGCAATGAGCAATGATGCAGATGGTGTTTAGGCTTATATGATAAATAGTGTGCTTAGTAGCGTCGTTCCAACATGCCTATCGCTTCTTTTACGATCGATTTTGCTTATCTTATAGCACACTCCATATATGTCAATATTTCAATAGAGTGATTTTTATTAGATCACTATCCTTCTTTATTTTCCCAAAAAAAAAAAAAAATTGAATTGTTTAGATCTATATCTCTCAAATAGTCTAAATAATAGTTTTATTTAATTTAATTACTGCTTTAATAGGGATAAACTTAAATAATTCAATAAATAAGTGATCGATGTAGAATTAACATTTTAGTTGCGTTATTGATGAGGAATAACGTTATGACAATTTAATTTCACCTTTTTTTTTTTTTAAATGAAACAATGGAAGCGATCGTTCAATTTCAATGCTTCAAAATAATTCAATATATGACGATGTTTTAATGAATCAGCTTGTTTTTGCTCGTTGCGTTTCTTTGCTGCTTATTCATCTCTTAGCGCATATAATCATTCCCTATGAATTCCACATCTATATGCTTTTTATTTCTTTTAGCGTCTCAAATTTTATCGACAACAAATTTCTTTCTATCTTATATGAGAAAAGAAATTCATACTAAGCGTTTAAATATATTAAAATAGCTGATTGCTAGTGGAAGAATTTCTTGATCCTTTGCAATTATTTGTTGTTGCATATCAAAGATAAAAGTTGAGCGCGGTATGAGTAAGACTATTAAAGAAATTACATAAAGCAGTCGTGCACCATATTTTAAGCTGAAAGGGATCGGCAATGCTGGAGAATTCGAGCTCCCATGTAGGGTGTTCGGATGGACCTGTCATCGACATTGCATTGATATTACTATACATATCGCTCGTCATAACGTCACGTGATAGTCATGAGAAAGCAGTTGGACCCATCAGTCATCGCACTGATCTCTGATATCAAACTTCCTGGTCGAAGTGATTTAAATACTTTGAGACACACCTAAAGCACTATCAACTGGAATGTACCTGATGATTTTGACGAGAAAGCATCACACTTCTCCTTCTTCATTCCCTCCTCTCCCTTACCCTCCCTCCTTTCCTCTTTCCAGACCCCCCTTAACACAAGAAGACGTCCGAGAAACCGTTCCTTTCAAAAATAGTTCGAACGCATTCAATTTCTGTGGAGTTGAACACTGCAAATTAAAACATTAACAAGCATATAATCTTAGCTGAATAGGCAGCTGTTAGTGCGTGAAAAGGGCGATATTCTGTACTCGCGATGCGGGAAAAGGTGTCCTCAGAACCTACAAGAAGCCTCTGACGAACTTCGCGGAAGGTGCAAGATTGTAGCCAATCCCGAACTGCAGTTTATATATGAGTTTTAAGCTCTTACTGCTCAAGCTCCTTAGGGCACCACTGAATTCTTAGAATCAATCCCCCTCCCTTATCTTTTGGGTCACATAAAAATATATCGTTGAAGATCTGAAAACTTCAGCAATGTTTATAGAAGAGAGTTCGACGATTTCCTTCAAAAAATTTCACAGAGGCATATCGCGTACAATGGACAAAGCCGAAAATTGTGTAAGATTAAATTTGCGTCGCGAATCTTCTTCTTATTCATTCTAAGCTCTGTTGACGTTGTAAAGAACATCTCTCTTTATGATTCAGGTGGACATCGTCAATTATTCCTTTTTATTCAAAAAATAGCTCTTACTCTATCCTTAGATGCTTTCTTGAGAATCTAAAATGCAAATGTAATAATGTATCTGATAGCAATTGTTCTTTATTACCAAATTAAAGGTATCACATTATTTTATGGGATTCTGATATATTACATCTGTATCGTTTAAACATTAGCAAAGAAAAGAATATTGAATCGAATTCCCATGTGAAAAATTCTGATGTCGTTTCATAGAGAGAAGAAAAGCTTACTCAATGCCATACGTATTCTGACACCAGAGTAGTCGTCAAGCCATAAACCAGTATTACTCTTCTGCATTAACCGCTTCGCTTTCATTTCACTCACTTCAGTGATTTTCATGTGTACATCAATGCAATTTCACAATGCATCCAACTGTTCATATTAATGGTAGAAATAATGTGCTCATTTCATCGTTTTTGTGCGTTTATACATTGTATTTTTTATAAAATTTCAATGATTTTGTGTTTATTGTGGACCGCCTCTTGCAATCATATTTAACAATTAGCGACTCCGGAATCGAATTCCTCTCAAAATTCAATCGTTTGTTAATTTAAATCGAATCTCTCAATCATCCACTATTTACAAAACATTGAAATGTGTTCTGCATTGTTATAGAGTAATTTGACTGTAGAATTGTCTATCGTTGGTCAGGTTATCAATGAAAACTTACATATTTTGCTTTGTTCAGTGGAAAACGCTACGTGAATTTATAGGGCGATAGATGCGTTGTCCTGAATAACTCTGAATGAATATTTGGCCATTGCTTTTAAATAGAATTTATTTGTTTGCCGTTTATTGGAACATTATTGGCTCTTTTTATCTGCTGAGGAAATGGCATCCACATTCAAATAAAACAATGATTTTAAGCAAAAGAAGTTGTTTTAATATATATTAAATTTTGAATTATCTTACCCTTCAAAGGTTTTGTATTCAAAAGCTATTTTATGCATTTTTGTAAGTTGTTTGTAAAAGCATCTCATGATAAAAAAGATTTTTATGCATTTTATATAATTAATGTCTCATTTTTTATACGTTTTAAACGTTCGAATTATGCTACTAATAAAAGCCATTTTAAATTATAGCTCTTAATTTAAATTTTTTATGGTTAAGTTTATTTATTACGTCTAAATTATTCTCTAAATTTTTTTAATGACTTAAATAATATCTAAATTATTTAAATTATTTAATCTGTTATGACTTACAAATTGATTCGATTCATTTCTAGATCATATATCGATGTCTCCATTTCTTGATAATATATAAAAGTATATTTTGATGCATTGATGCACTTTAATCAACTCGTCGGCGTTTTTATAAAGACGAATAAAGCATAACTATCCGGCATTTATTTTTAGACTAGCAATAAATTAATAAATTCCAATAGAAAAAATGAAAAAAAAAGTTCCTTTTTTTAGCCGAAGAAAATGTGGGAATGGCATTGCCTCTTTGCGGAAGTTGAGAACTGATGCAGCAATAGTGCGATTAAAGATCTCATTGTGTTGAATGTATGCTCATTGAGGTGGGGATTCTTTGTTGGCTGTGTGATGTTCATAGAAAACCTTTCGAATACGTCTAACCTCGTTGAGTAAACAAATACGTGCACTCTAAGCATCGCATGTTCATTTCATCTATCCAATGAACTACCAATTTCGCATGCGAATTCTTCATTATTAATGCTTTTAAATTACCAAACATTTCATGAAGCATTGAAAGCGATAACGTTAGATCATCCGATTGGCAGGTGAGAATATGATTGGATTTTTTTTTGCAGTTTCGAAAATTTAAATATTAGCAAGCGAATGATGATGATTCATGGGATATAGTGGAGGCCTTTAAGTTCCATTTTTGTCACCCCTTCCCGCCCCCCCCCCCTCAGCAGCTAGTTAACAGGTCGGTTAGGTGAGTCCTATTTAAATATGCAATGCAATTAAATTTCGCTCTTATTGCTTTCTACAACCACTAAGGGGTACTAAATTGTGCATGTGAAAAGTGTTGTGGTCCAGGAACAACGAATTGTACGTCATATCTATCTGTATAAGGAATATTGTGGTTTAGGTCATATAAAGCAAGTGATAAATGAGAATTATGGATTTTTGGGAGCTTTCTATACTCGTGGCGTAGTTTTTTTTTATTTTACTTTAGTTGCAATGCGCATCTTTTGATATTGTGAAGAATTTCGCCTATGATCTCTTGATGATGGTTGACTATAACTTATTCTATATGATTTAATATTGATATTGAAAAATAAATAAAACATTAATATATTTCTTTGAATTTCTTGTTGTATGCAATTTTTTTTGATTAATTTAAGCAAATAACTAATATTTTAATGAAGCATTTTTTTAAAGTTTATAAACTTAAGAAAGTTTAAGATGTTGCATAATACGATATAATATGTTTATATTACTGCCACCCAAAATGAACTGTTTAGAAGCTCTAACCATATATGCAAAAACGTTGAAATAAATTCGATTTTTTTTTTTAATTTTCATATGGAATATCTTTTCTGAATAATTCCCGAATTTGATATGAGCTGTTGATGAATGTTGGATACATTTTGAAATAGTGTATGCAATATGAACGAACGTAAATAGACGATGATAGAAGAGGAAGCGATGGAACGCGTGCGGTGCACATTGTTTGTATTGAATGGTATTGTACGTATGTGTATGTATGTGTGCTTATAGCGCATGTCCCGTATCTACGAGTCTGGTGAATATTACCAAAAAGTAAAGGAAACTGGCAACGGTTTGGTGAGTTCATTTTCACTTTTTACGCTTAATATTTTTTATTCGGCTTATTTGAGTTGTGTATTTTCGATGCGTTATATGAGTTTTCGTTAATTTTCTTTTACTTTCTTATTATTGATCAAAGAATCTAAGCTCTATTCATTTATTGATGGTACTCAACTTTCAATAAGTTTACTAAATTTAAGTCGTAATAATATTGGGAAAGGAGGGAGGGGATGAATTCTATAGAATTTTTATAGTTGAAACTTTGATCATGATTTTGATGTGCCGAACGTCCTGAAACGTTAGATCTTTTCTTATAGCTGGCCATAGTTTCCCATCATCGAGATATTGAGAGATATTAAGCTAGTATATCTTTAAAGTTATAAGTGGACAGCGTGAGGAAATTATTCAAAATGTTCTCGTTTGAATTTTACCATTTTCAAAAATCAATCAATCAATCAATCAATCAATCAGTCAATCAATCAATCGATCAATATATATATATATATATATATATATATATATATGCATATTGATTGATTGATTGATTGCTGTATTAATAATTCGATCAGTTTTTACTATCTTCCTCAGATTCAGTTTTTATTTCTTTTTGAAAACATCACACGTAATCGATGGGAGTTGATCTTCGTTGCACATAGATGTACCAACCGGTTCTGTTGTTAAATACTATAGTTAGAAATATTTCATTGCTCACCTGACATATGATGAATGTTTTCCATATGAAGCCGTATTTGTGCAACATTCTAATGTTTATATCGATAGCACCACATTAATATAATCGATCATGACGTAATCGATTTTTGCAAATCAGTGAAACAAAGTTTAACTCATATAAGAATATTCACACAATCGAAGGCATATTTATATGCTCTAGTTTATTAAATTCAGAAATATTCTTCTCTACAAATGCATACTAAATAGCAGTTCAATATGGATAACAATTTCCGCTTTATTACTTTCAAATAGCTTTGTCAAAACTTGCACTTAACATCATGAGGCTTTATATGTTTCATTATAGAAGCACTGATCGATAAGATTTGTTCAAAAGAATTAAATGATATTCTTAGTTATTTGATCTATTACGATGCGCTTGAAATGTTATTAAATCATTTCAGGAACGTGAATATCTCGAAGAGGAAAAGTGGAGGCGTAGAGATCCATTCGATGATGAGTTCTTCAATCGTGGATCATCGACAAATCCAAATCGCAGTGGTTCTAGATTTTCTCAGCCATCATCCCTTCGAAATGTGTAAATAATATTGCCTATTTTATTCGGAAAAATTGTCGCAAGCACGAACTTGAGAAGAATTCGATTTTCCAATATATTGCATTTATTTTTATTAAATTTATGTGCTTTTAATTAATAAGCCGTCCTATAATTGCTGATCACATGCAACTTTTTTCGAATCATCTTATTCCATTGGTCTCAGTAATGCCGTTTGGGTTTTGAGTCTATTCTTTCTCAGTTAGCAACTAACTTATGCCGCTCTATTCTGTAATTTTCTATCGTACTCTCAGAGCACAACTATAGAACGTTAGCTGCATTGTGTTAGATAGTCCAGTGGAGGGATATTAGTTAAATTATTAAAGGATATTAAATTAAAAGATATTAAATTTCACTGGCCATCGACAGTGATGGAATTAGGCGAAAAAATCTGGTATTATGGCTCAATTTGCCTAAAATAAAAGCTTTTTGGCTAATTATGACAGAATTTTATAAGTTTTTTGCAAATATCACTTTAACTATTGGACGGTACTATCATATGCTGCAGCTGAAAAAATCACAATCATCATCTTTTTATGCTTATTACGTTTGACATAAATATTATGCATTGAAACTTGTGCTACCTATAACTTTCTGTAAATTTTACATACATTTCTTATTTGATATTTATTTACTTCTAACGTTTATTTATTTATTTATTTATTTATTTATTTATTTATTTATTTATTTTTTTATTTAGACAATAGCGAAACATCAAAATAATTTTTCTATAGGCTTTAGAATTCAACATGTAAAAAGCTTTCTGCGACTTTAGTATTTAGCGCAATTTAGACTGTTTCCTAACGCACTTGAGAAGCATTGTTAGTGTTGTTTACTTTGAGAGTAAACTATGTGAAGGGAAATTTTTGTGAGCGCATCAATAAGCCGTAAATTTGCACATTGTGGAGCCGTAATTCAGCCGTTTTACTCGTTTAACTTTGAAATTCACCTTTAAGAGCAATTGTGCATCTGAACGCTGCTGAGTCTATTTGTTTTGCAGAGAGCGATCTTTTGCCGATGAACGAGACTTCCAGCAAAAATCATCACGGTCATTGCTTTTTATTCTTTCAATATTTCTTATTGTTATTCGTTAAATATAGTATCCGGATGAATAGTTAGAGAACTGGAGCTGGATTCTTCGATTCTTTCGGGATCATCCCATCTGGGATTGTTTGAAGATGGATCATCCCATCCAGGATTGTTTGAAGATGGATCATCCCATCTAGGATTATTTGAAGATAAAACTTTTAGTGATTGTGCTATTGCCCTATATGAAAGAATGCGTTCTTAATGATTTGAATGCTATCCATGAGAATATTGTTTCGAATTTGCACTATTTGAAACTTCCCAGTATTAGATATTGCTCTACATGTGATCTAGACTAAACGGCACCTTTTATAATCATTTGAAAATGCTTGGCAAATATGACAATATAAGATGAGTTTACGTAAATCGATTTACTGCTTTCCATTTATTGACTTGTGGTTTTCTTCTCAAATATTTACATTTCACCTATGCACTTGTATGCGAATTATTTTTATAATCGTTTAAAATTGCGTAAAAAATGATGGAGTGATTTTACTACTTGAAAATATTGCAGCATTGCAATATGGCATATGCTTAAATGTTTTTAAATAATATTTGCAAAAATTTTACAAAAATTTTCTATGAATTTGAAATTTTTGCAGTATAAAATGAAATGTTTAGTAAATAATGAAAGCATTTGATTTGCATATTTTGGTTGTGCGATGAGCTTTTTTTTTTCCTTTTTTTGGTATACGACGATTATATTTAGTGAATTCAATAGTGTAGACTAATCTCTGTTTCGATCGATCGTCATCTATATGAGTCGATAGCATTTAGTTTATTGCATGATTTGCAAATCAATTTGTTCATGGTTTATTGTGTGATTCTCAAATCTATTTTATTCTTGATCAGTGATCGACTTAAAGCGATTTTATTTTTGTTCAAATGAATTGTGCAATGATCGAGAGCAGCGAAAATGATTATTTAAAACATTTTTTTTAAATTTTTTAAGCATCAATTTAAGTATCAAGCATCTAAGCATTTATGCATTTTTAAGCATTATTTTTTAAGCATTAATGGGAGCGGTTGGTTTATTGTAAAAAGTGTAAACAAGTATCATAACATTTATGAATACAATTCTTGACGATATGTTTCCGCCTTATTCACATTCATTTCGAAGGTGGACTTCAAATCCTTTCTACGATTTGTTGCAAAAGTCGATTTTTGCATCGGCTAGCATTGTGATTTTGAATTGCCAATTTGCATTGTGTTACGTATAATTATCTTTTCTCTATTATAGAGTATCTTCTTACATAGCTTCCCCTTTTTCACCTTTAATTAACTGGAGGCAGTTAAAATATACCGTGATGATTATAAGATTTATTAAAAAATATTAGCTCGCATATCTTTTAGAATGAGGAGTTATCGCAATGAAATACGAATGGATGACTGTCCATCACGACAGCGTTCAACTCCGCCTGCTTATAGGGATGAACCACCTGTATACAGCATCATTAACGTATGCTTAAATTATTTGAAATTGAAATAAACCTGAAATTCTTCCAGAAATGCGAAAAAGAAATTCATCCATCATATGTGGTTGCAGTTGGAATTACGTCTGCGTTATAGACAGTGAAAAGCAAACGATGAAGCATAGGAAAAAGTCTACGGACTTATTGCTTCGATTGCTTGAAAAATGAGATTTTCGACTTTTATCGGTGCTTTGCTATGTGCATGCCGATTTAATCGTTTAATTTGCAGTAGGGAATCATAGCCAATTGCAACGTTTGAAATATAGAATTTATAAGGAAATCGATCGTATAAAAATCTTTTATCTTTTCAGCCATTTAAAAAAGTTTTTTTTTTTAATTAACCAGCGTTCCATCAGTGTAAACAAGGAATGCAAAGAATTGTCTAAAATCATAAAATTTATATCTTCCATAACTAAGAATAGAAATTTTGTAGATTTAATTTCTTTTTTATAGAAATATATAAAAAATTATAATTTTTAAAAACTATTTATGAAATTATAGCCAAATTTTGATATCAGAATTTATCTAATAATTAATAAGTACCACCTAACTGTATTTTTAGATCTTTTCGTCTTCCATTTTTCTAATATTTAAATAACGTATTTACAAATGAATAGATTTTCTGTTTCTTATCAATAAGTCTCTCTTTTTTTTTTAGAGTAGACCATCGGATTATAGCTCGCGCACCGATTTTCACGATGAAAAGCCTCCACAGGTGATAAACATTTGTGATTTGCACTACGCTTTACTATAAAATATGCTTCTTGATTGATTTTGAAAAAACCATCCTCACATTTTGTTATTTTGCCTGCTAAGTGAATATGAAACATTTGTGTGATGATTTATGATTGGTATTGCCAGCCGAAAATAGTCAACAAATAAGTTCTGTAGTAAATGCAGAAAGCGATCTTTCTACCATTTCGTTGAACGTAGTGATTAGCAGTCACAACTAGCTGATCCCGAAGATATTTTAAGCATTCAATGAATGATGCCTTGAGTCGACTGTGTTAACCCTTGTTTTGCTTCCTGATGTCTTGGCAATATATTCGAATATCCACTTTTAGACATGTGCAATAATGAAAATAGTTTTTCTCACATCGTCAGCTATGACAACTAGTTTTAACTGCCACCTACATGGCCTCCCACGAAGCGTTTACTGAAACCCCAACATTACTGTTCATGGCACCGATGTTATAGCTTATTGGTGTCGTCAACAATTCATTTTTAAATGAAAAATTGAATGCCAAAATTACCTCCCCAACTTCATTCATCGCTTCATATTTTCATTTTATTTCGTTTTATTTTCTGCCTTGGCAAAACTGCGCATTGCAAAAAATTTGTTTTCCAGAACATTGACATATTTCAGTTCGGAATTAGCTATACTAATTCGAATGAAATTTACGATCTAGTGATTTAGGTGTTTTCTGGAAGCGGGTTCTAAAAATCATCTAGTTCTCCTCCAATCCGCTGTTTTATGATCTTTCAAATCTCCTCATTTTCTGAAATTCCCTGGCTCTTATACTGCTAAGGAGATAAGCTCTTTGCAAAATGTATCCGCTGCAATAATTCAAGCGGATTTGTGGATCGAGAATTTGATTTCTTCTTTGGCCGCTTCCTGCAATAAATTGATTTCAACCCCGTTAATTAGCTGTTTATTTTATGGTTGTGGCACCGAAAAACCTCATCATTTGAAATATTAGCATAGGGGAAATTTCTTTTTTTTAAAAAAAACCTCGCAAGTGTTCAATGAAGTTTACATTCTATAGGGAGAGGTGATTCGATCTCGGCCTGGTTCTCCGCAGGTGGTCGCCGGACCTGGAGAAATCATCAACACGGAACATGGCTTCACAATTGAGCTTGACGTCAAGCATTTCCGACCACATGATATTAAGGTTATTATTATTTTTAGGGCGTATCAAGCTTCTTGATAAGATTTTTATCGTTTTTTTGTCATGTACAATTTTTTTATTGTTCTGGGCATCGTTTTTTTTTGTCAGTTTTATTTTAATTGATCACAGATTTGATGTGCGATCTTTTTTCTGCTGCGAACAAGTTCAGTGCCGGCTGACAATCACTTTTCTTTCGCATACAGCAAGAAAATTTTTTCGTAAAGCACAAATTGAAGTTAACTTGAGATATCTACTTGGTTAATTTTTAAATTTTCTTGCTAATTAAATGAGATACTTGATGCCACTTCAATAATAAGTAGTTTTTTTTAAGTTGTATTTTCGATTATTAATGATGAACAAATTGTTTGAATATATTTAGGTGACATTAACGGGAAATACATTATCGGTGGTGGGCGATAGATTGGAAGACGATAATACCTCCTCACAAACACTTCGACGAAGTTTTACTCGAAAGTACTCGATTCCGAATGATGTTCGTATGTCCTCCATATCTTCCTATATGACCGATTCGGGCCTTCTCATTATTAGGGTATGATGCATTATTACGTTTTATAGCTTCAATTTTATGAGAATAGAGAAGATGATTGGCATTTTTAGACAAAAATTTCGCATTTTTTTTTCATCAACTCGAAAATCAACACAATAGTTTATGAAGCGAATATTTATTTTTTAGCTTCTATATCGAAAGATTATTGAACATTTCATTTCATTTCATTTCATTTCATCGATATAGGATAATAGGCAAAAGCTTCTTTTCTTTATGTCACACGAAAAATTTCACTTATCACTTAGACCGTACAAAAATCTATCGATGTTTGTCTCATAGTAGTTTTATAGATTTCGCCTAGCTTACTTTGTTATCCTCCAATTTTCTCATATTTTTTTCTCTAGTATATGAATTGAATGCAATAATTTAAGAATTGTTAAAGGATTGATAGGTTTTCTTACGCGCAATCATCATCAACGGAATGAATAGCCTAATTTTCTATAACATTAACCTCTTGGAGAGCAGTATAGGCTACGCTTCAGAAAGTACATATCAGGTAACGAGCAAATGGTAGACGGTGATGGAACACTATTTTGATATCTTGTTAAAGGTGCCTTCGATAGGTTTATTGTTGGTCAAAGGAAAAGATTTAGTCACCTTTTGCCATCGCCCTTCTTTTTCTGTTTGTTGTCTCTTGCCCCAACTGCACTTATTGGTCAACCTTAACCATTTGATGAGAAGAGCAATATCTGCTAAAATGTTTTTGAAGAGTTAATTTTCATATACGTTGTTTCAAAATATTTCTGGATTTTAGTACAGTCTGAAGTCATGTAATCCACCACCTGTTGTTTATGTGAAGCTCTTTTACAATATAATACTTGCTCATCATTCATAAACATAATCAGTTTCCCATGAATTTTGATACTGCTTAACGAGGTAAAGAAAACGGAGAACAGTGGGGGTGATTAAACTACTCCGTAAGGGGGATCAAATTTCGCCAGCAAGCTACATTTATCATTGCAGTAACTCTAACTCATCTGCCCTAAAGCAGAGTGCTGTATGATGGGGGTCGAGGGTATCTATGAGTGTGTGCAGTGAAATGTGTATCGACAGTTCGTATGCTTTTTATATATCTAATTATAAGATGTATTCGATCTTAGCATTGTCCATCACCTCATGCGGAAATTGTCTTATTGCAGAAGTAGCCATAACGATGGATTATTTGACCGAAAATGTGCTTAGACGTTAGTATGAGAGCTTCGAGAAGTATGTAGAGCTGAAAATGAATTGATCTTTCCAGAAGCTTTAGTGAAATCGAATGATTTATGTTCGTCATATATAATGCTAATACTATATGGCTTGAAGATTTACTTATTTTATATTATATTTATGGCTTCAGCCAATTTCAGTGGTTTTAAACATATAGTAGGAATTTGAATGCAATCATTGGATTTACATATTGAAAGAGCAATTTATTTATATAAAGAAGAAAATGGAATTTAAGGGCAGTCGAAAAGGTTGGAAGGAAACGGAAATCTCTGTGCATGTTGCTCCGCCGGAACGTCATACTACTTCATCAGTGATAAGCATTGTTTAGCATAAATTGATACGAAATTTATTATCGCTTAACTCCTCAACAATTGCTACACTTCAATATGGAAATATTTAACAGTATAAAACATTTGCTTCTTCAGGCAAATCGATGAAATCCTATTTATAGCCGCAGTAAGTTGAAATCATCATTGCGATTGTTTTATGTTGTTGTAGCATTGAAATACATTTAAAACGATGAGAAAAATTGCACTTGTTGAAAAAAATGCATATTTTGATGATGAATATTCGTTTACACTGATCAGTTGGGGGATGTTTTTTTTTTTTTTTTTTAAACTAAAATTGTTGATTCTTACAAAACCATTGATGAGATTTTTCGAAAACTAGTCCACCTTCGCTTTAAATTGATGTGAGGGATGAGATCAGCTACTTTCTTTTTATTTTTATTTTTTAAAATAACCATCGCTCATCGTTTGTCTCGTTTAATACCAAATAGCTGTTAACTGTTTCGATTGTTATTAAATTTCTTCCACCCATTAAGTATAGAAAATCGCTACTTATTTATGTACCTTTCTGTGATATAGTATGTCCACTTAACTTGTAATATTCATTGTGAATTATTGAAGTACAATATGAATTGTTTTCATATAGAATGATTCTGCTTCATTCAATGATAGTGTAATGCTTTAATATACTCAAACATTAAAATGACGAGATTTTTCGGTTGTGATAAAACTTTGAAGTGACGTTGTATTCTATCATTGATAGATCGAAAAGCCTATCAAACTTCTAATGCAAAATTTTTCCTTTACAAATGCGATATTTTTACTCGACATATATCTATAATCGATCAAGCTATCGCATTAATATTTGCAAACGATATGCGAATAATTGCGAACATATGCGCTCTTGTGCATCTAAATTTGCGACTAAAACAGATCTCAGCTTTCTCAATCGATAAGGTGATTTTGAAATAAAAATTATATTCAAACTTAGAATAGACAAAAAACGGGACTTACGGAAATTCGCTCAAACGATAATTAAGAGAGATGGTTGAGAGAGAAAAAATACGGACTATTAGGCCTATCTTTAATTGATAAATAATAGGTCATATTTGATGTACTCTTATTGAAGTTGATTAAATATTTTATGAAATTCATCCTTCGACAGTTGCAGCAATCCCAGTAACCGTTCACCATTAAGGAATTTCCGTAATTAAATCCTCAAAAATCTATAAATTCGGAGTTTCATTTCGACGGATGCTATAAATGCTAATATAACAATAACTAATCACATATTTTCTTTGATTTTTAAAAAGTTCTTGTGAAAATTATCTAAACATAAGAAAGAGATATTTTTTGAAGAATAATTTCTTTTTGAAGAAAATTTTTTGGAAAAAAAAAGAAGTGAAATAATTCGATAGCAATGAATTTCATCAACGAAAGTTGAAATCAATTTCTAGAGTGGTTGAGAGGGATATAACAACGTTCAGCTGAGTCAATCAATTTTTCATCAATATCTGATCGCTTCAGGCTGTGTTCGCCTGAGATTTTTTCGTCGTTGATTAGTGCTCTCTCT
The DNA here is from genome assembly GCA_037389465.1 of Baylisascaris procyonis. Classification (NCBI taxonomy): domain Eukaryota; kingdom Metazoa; phylum Nematoda; class Chromadorea; order Rhabditida; family Ascarididae; genus Baylisascaris; species Baylisascaris procyonis. The sequence goes on from JAZARR010000250.1 coordinate 2,721,677, forward strand.
AGTACACTGACAGCTGCAAGCTAAGAGCTAATTCTTGCAAACGCAATCACTATCAAACGTTTTGTGCTTAGCCACAAAACAACCAATTGTTTGCATTATTAGATTATCGCACAATTGAAGTAATAGAGTTACTATGAGGCTCTTATAGTTATAAGTGGAGAAGCTGGTATTAAAAAGGGTATAAGTTCGAGTGCATCTAAATACAAATAAAACGTTTGTTTGTTTCCTATGTGGAGGGAGTGATTATTGGCATGAAAGCATGTTCCATTTGGGATTAAGGAGATATAATATTGCAGAGCTTACAGTAAACGTTAGGCTTGGCAAAGCAATGCTCTTTTGGAAGCGTTGCAATCATGCGTTTCCTTGTTATGTCAAACACTTAAAATAATCCATAAGAACAATTCCACCTAGAAAATTTCAGCGATTATAATTTAACTCTTAGATTTATAGAGCACAATAATTTTGAACCTTCTTAAAATTTATGAATGAAAATATTGCATTTTTCAAACGTCATTATAGATTAAATTTTAGAGCTCATAAGTTTAGACATCTCAGAATTCTTGCAAAAGCTTAAAAATTATTCCCAACTAATTCCTACCTGTATAAGAATTTTTTACCGACGATAGGCAAAAGTCTTTAAATTTATTTATTTGGTACAATAGAGTGGGCGTTGCAACTGATAAGCAACGGTGCTGATCCTTCCTTCTCCACTTGTTTTTTTTTTTCATGTAGTCATAATTTACGCAAAAATTTGTTCATTTATTACTTCATAACTTTTTATTTTATGTTTCACAGTTATGTACATCGATGAGAGCTAAATTAACTGAACAGAAGTCTTTGGTGATAGTTGGCGCTAGCATCGATCGTATCAGTGGCGATTGAGTTGGATGATATTTTATTGCACATTTACAAGCCAAAGTGAATGTCTAGTTTGCAACATCTGTGCCACATATGTGTTCAATATGCGCTAAATAACTAACATTCAACTATACAAGTAATCATTTCAAATAGATTCAATGTGGTGATCATAATTGTATGCAATTTCCGCAATTTGTTAAAGAGCAGAATAATTCAGCTATTTCTTGCAATTGCAACTTGCAAGCTAAATAACTTAAGATTTTGAACAGAAAATTTTATAATTTTTATAAAAATTCTTTTTTTTGTTGGAATTTTAAGGAACTCATGAAAAAGTTTTATTTATAACATCTAAAAATATGATTTCGATTTTTTTTTTAAAGAGCTCAAAATTGGAACTAATTGATTCAACACTATACTTAAAAGCAACTAAGAAACATTAATGAGTTTTTCCTTAATAAATTAAGCACTGAAATATTATTTGAAGTATGGAATTTGTTTCATATGAGTAATGCGAATAGAACCAATAGAGACGAAGGCATAATCGGAGGTGCACTCAAGAAGGTTTTATCGCCCGAAAAGTGGGCGCATTAAGGCGAACGCAAGTTTGTTAGTTTACTTATCTCCATAGTGGATGAAGAGTGACAAAAAGTGGAGTCGAAACTCAATATTTTCGCAGTTGTGTCTTGTATTCGTTGAATTTCTCGGCCGTCAAACTTGAAACTAGTACCAAATGAATTCACCTTTTACTGACATTTGAATTATTGCTTAATATTTTTGAGTAAGGATGTTTATTGTTTTACGCATAAGTTAGAAAACTTTTTTCTTTAAATGCTTTGTGTAATCAACACTTACTGGCTTACTAACGAGTGTCGCGTTAAACACCTCTCTAGAGTGAAATGTGGATTTGTTAGAAATACTAAGGAGGCATCTTGTAAGAAAAGAAATCATCATTCGCACACAAATAGAACAGTTCAGACAGTCGCCTTGTATGTGCTTGAAGTAGAGGTGGAGTTAAGAGGGAGGAGCTAATTGATTGTAGACTAGTGAGGTAGAATGCTAAACGATGAGTGTGCAGTCAACAAAGGGATCGGCTGGATCGGCTGCAAGGAGTTTATGGTGAAGCACAATTGGTGTAATCCTGCATTGGTTGTTGAAAGCGTCTCGCAGACATCATTTGCCCTGCAGCGATGCTTCAGGTTGCACATCGCTGCTGTTTTCCATCTTCAATTACGTCACGATCGACATTGATACTTCGCTTACCTGTCTTCTCCATTCTCCAGCTCGTCCTCGATAATCGGAACGTTGTGAAGACAATCGATTTGCTTTAAAAAATCCGCCCATAGGCTATAAGTAGCACTTTCATTGTGCTTTCTCGAATGACAGCTGTTTCTATGTTGAGGTGCGAGTAGTTGCTCTCATTGCCCCGCTATATTAGATAGTTGCTGATAATATGAACCTACGAGTTTTCACGATTAAAATAATAATTTTATACAAAGTTATCTGAACTATTCACTTTTGTGATCGAATTTTCTAGCATCTAACTCAACTCTTCAGCTGAGGGGGCAGCAGGGAAAAGGGGAAGAACGAGAAGATGAGCTAGAGAGGTGGAATTGAGATATCAATGATTCCATTTTTGATTGCTTTGGTTGATACTGCTTTAACAATTAAATGACAAATGGGAACATAGTTGCTGAGTTGGTCTTTTCCCATCTAAACTAGTGTCAATGCGATTGTGTAGTTGAAAGATGCACACTTAATTCACGATTAAACTACCCTTCAAACCATCGCTATATTAGAATCTTTAATGGCGGCATGACAGTCATCTAGAACGCTTACTCGATAATAACGGTGATAGGATCACAGATAGAAATTGCAACGATTTTATCGGTTCTATTCTGCCGATGTTTGATTTCGTTTATATCATGCGACGCCGTTAAAGAATTAGTCTCGATTCCGTTGTTTTTTTCATGTATCAAGATAGATAGCATCCTATGCCTAATGCAGCAAAAAAAGCTTTTCGACAGCTGCTGCTAAGCTTACTAGCTTATTGAAATCTAATGGGAATCAAAGCACTCAGTTTAGCAGGATCTATACGAAACTACTCAATATATTTTCGTTTAAATTATTCATTTTTCTTTTTAAATTTAGCCAAGATAATTTGCAATATAATAGCCGAAAAGTCTCTAAAATTCGTCAAATTTTCGCAAAGTAAAGAGATATGCTCATTTGTATAGTAACCTAAACGCCTATATAGGATTACGTTTAGGATAGCGAGAAATTATTTCTTTTATTATTTGTTCTTTTCGTTCTTTATCTTTATGCAATTGTTCCCTTTTATTTCATTGCCTGCTATATGCAATTGCCAATGAATTCTATTCTATGTATTGTATTGATGTTTTGGAATATATTTTTGCTATTCGAGTCGATTGTATTGTAGCGATTGAGTTGTTCTAATCTGTAATCACTAAAAGCATTATTTGTATGATGTGAGGTAACTCATTAGATGAGGTGCTAAATTCGAGCGATTCAGTAACCCCCAGCTTTATCTACAAATGACAACCGACAAAAAAATAGGACTCTATCAGCAAGTGGTCACTGATGCATTATAATATCTTGCAAAGGCATTTGTTGCCATTCGTATTCTTACCACTTTAGACATGTCATATCCGCTAGAAATCAACACGGAGTTGTTGCTATTTCTAACGCTGCCATTAAAAGATATGCAACTGAACTATAAAACAATGAAGTAAAAAATTTCAAGCAAGCATCCTGCTTTCGGAGATTCGTTGTAATCTCCGGTGACGACAAGTGCGTGCATCGGAGCCTAACCTACCGTTAGAACGGATACGCCCCAGTGGCGCAACTTGGCTAACAGCCATGTTAGCGAGGATACCCCTCCAAGTGACGATTTTATTAGTGATATGCGAACAAATCTCACTACGTGGCTTCGTTGATGCTGCAGCATGTAAAGGATGCGCACCGCCTTGTATATGCCCTGGACAAAAGGGTGAAAAGGTTTGATCATCATACATTATTATTTTACTTTGAAAGGCTTTTATTGATGAATGAGTAGGTAGTTTATCTAATTTGGGAGCACTCAGCCGAGCAAATTGCACCATTTCAACGGTTTGTATAAATGGCTTTTTTTTTCGCGGCTGTATGGCATCCAATTGGTGCTGAATGGTTTAGCCGTGAGGCCGTAGCCGTGAAGGGCGTAACACGATGGCATTTGGTGGGGCATCGCAGCCAACAACTCTGGCGAAGCATTCGCGGACCTAGCCAGATATACCCACTCTACGGGCCAAACACCAGAACGCAGTGTTTACCCTCACTGAGGGTCAGCTGCGTTATGTTCTCATATGGACAACAAAGAGTTCAATGGGCGCGATCTACGATCATAATCGATATGAATGACGCATTGTTAGAGGATGCTGCAACATTTTGGGACCACTAAAGCGAAATCGATACACAAATTCGATAAGAGTGAAATTTTGTCTTGATGAAGAGAGAGAGCCTACTTTACTACTCTGAGTCCATGTATTGATGAAAGAGCTTGTTTTCGTTCAATTTAGAGGTATTCAATTCGGCCTAAGGTTATTTCCTTTGAAATATTTGCAAAGCTTTGGGTCGGAATTTTTATCGCCCTGATCGAACCTCACTTTTCTTAATAGTAACGGTCATATGTAGGTCAGCATGCTATAATCAAACTCTCAAAATCTCCGAAAATGTTTCTTCTTGCCAATCAGACAATCTAAATTAATAGATTTTTTTTCCGAAACGCTAATTTATTGGTCTTAGAAGGAGATTCTTAGGAAATTTATGCTGTAATTATTAGAAATAATACCACATTTTGTCATATATTGTTCCACTTAAGTAATAACATTATGAAATATGACTGTGATTTCCTCCTTTAATAATCATGTGACAATGCTCGTGAGGCTTATCGTTGACCCGGAAAAACCTCCTATTGAAACCTGATTCGCAAGGCTTGACAAGAGAAGTCGATCTCATAGGTTCAGTTTTACACCGAAGTTTTATTGCATTATTCGAACCTCATTTTGCTTAACGATAAAAGTCAGCAAATCGAATGAGTGAGAATTTGAGATGCGTTAAAAGGTGGCATTACAATAAGACAGATCCGCACTTTGGCGATCAATAGCCATTCTGCGATCACTTTCATCCTTCACCAATTTTTACTGCATTTTGAATTGAATTCATACTTTAAAGTAATGATGCTTCCGAGATATTGTGGCTATCGTCATGTCCTTTCATTATATTATATGAAGAACTTTATTTTTAAATTCACAAAAAAAAAATTCCAATAGAAACATGTTGTTGCAATTTTCAAAGAGACACTTTTTACAACAACAAAAAAAAAATAAAAATTGAAAAGAAAGGCTTCGTTTTATAGGATTCCTTCCTTTAAGGGTGTACAAGGATTCCAAGGTCCACGTGGTCATCCAGGACCTCCTGGTCTTGATGGATTAGAAGGTAACATCGGTGCGCCAGGGCTTCGCGGCTCAGAAGGAGATTTCGGTGATCCAGGCGTTAAGGGTGTCCGCGTAAGTTCAGCTTTACAATTATAACATCCTCCTCAACTCTTTAGATCTCCACTGAAACAGACTTACATTCGATTCATGATAATTTCTAAACAAAAAGTTGATCCTTAAAGAGATGACAATCTTTCCAAGACTAAACCGTATATAATTGTATCGGAAGGTTCAATAAATGTATCATTAAATCGATGCTTTTCAGCATAGACGCATCAGACTGCAGCGTTATCACAAGCTATCGTAATCTTGAATAGCGTTATTGCCAGCCGCTACCATTTCTTGAACAGTCCTTTCTCATGAAATCACTAACTCAGTTTTCCCTTCACTTTCAAAAATTCTTATTTACATGCTCAACAAGCGATTTTAAATTAATTTCATAAAATATGAATGCGACATTTGCAAATCTGCGGAATTTTGAATATAGTTTCCCTGACATGATTGAGAATGAAAATCTTCTATAACAAGCAATGCAGTTTTCGATGTAATAACAAAATTCATTGAAACATCTGATAGACATTTGTTCACTTTTATCACTGCAATATTTTTTGCATTCTTCTCACATTGTAATCGTTATAAATAAACTCTATAATGCCCATTTCTTGCAACAATTTCTTAATTACATTGAACCGTTGTGTCTTAAAATTGTACCGATTTACGAGAATATCAACGCTTCTACTGCATATGCCGAACGGCAAATAGCAAATATTATTTGATTCAATATGCTATCTTTCAGATGTCTATGCCAATAGTACTACCAACGCTTTTCAGGGTGAACGAGGATTTCCGGGTGCACCCGGTAATGTTGGATTGCCCGGTCTTGATGGTTTGCCAGGAATGAAGGGTGAAATGGGTATTCCTGGATGCAACGGAACAGATGTTTGTTGAGCTCATTATTTAATACAAACGGATGTAGTTTTATTTTCGTGGCTTTCCTGCTTTTATATAGTTGTGTGAATTCACATTTACAAAGCGCATTATAGCAGTTTTATATATATATATATATATATATATATATATATATATATATATATATATATATATATATATCTTCATACTTCCATTACTTTCAACTCGAGAACTGTACAATTAAAAAATATGTTAGATGTTATGCCAAGTGATAGCCTAAAACTTCAACTTTCATTTAACTTCGGAAAGAGTAAAAAGTATTTAACATGTGAAGAAATTAAAATGCAGTAATTCATATGCTGATAAATCCATTATTGAGATAACATCGTTGTGAATATTTACGAACGATTTTGCTTCAAATATCGATTTGGTTCAGTGTTTTCCCCAACATTACAAATTTATTGTTTTGTCACTTTATTTTTTTTTTTTTAATTTATTCATAGCCAAATTTAGATTTACTAATTGTCTAAAATTAGGCATTCCGTCCAAAATTTATTTTATTCAAAAATTTATTAGACAAAAACCTCACAAAAATGCTAATTAAACTATCATAGAAAAAGAACGACTAATTCGGGAAATGAATCGGAATGCGGAACAGCTGGTTCATAGTACTGAGATGAATTGCTTCTTGTAATGGTACCTCATTTGCGAGAATGAATACATCAAACAGCACGTTTCCTCACAAATGCTCACAAACAGCATCGCCTACTTCGCACCTAAAAATAACTGTAGTTCAGATGCATATATTATGCTGATTTCAACTGATATTTAGATATAGCATCTTTATGATAACATAGTTTAAAAATCTCAGAAAATTGATACCATTTCCCAGAAATACTTAGAAGTTATTCTAGGGATTCCTTTAGACCCGTAGAAGCGAAACCGACCGACATAGGGATCTACCTGGCGAGAAAAAGGCTTAATTGTTCATTCTTACCGATTGTCTCAGAGATTATCGATGAAGGAAGATAATTTAAACGAAAAAAAAAATTTATTTGCTCGCAATGCATTCATGGCATAAGCATTTGATGAATTTCAGTAGTACGAAAATTGACTTCCCATCGTTTAAATTCATTGCAGGGTTTGCCTGGAATTCCTGGCTTGGCTGGCCCTCCTGGCCCACACGGACCTCCTGGAGCCGCAGGTCAACCCGGCAAGCAAGGACCTCCAGGTGATGGTGGAATCAACTCTGTCGGTAGAAAGGGAGAGGCAGGTGAGCCTGGAAGAGCAGGGGCACCGGGCACACGCGGCTTGGATGGTATGCCAGGGCAGAAAGGATCTAAAGGAGATCCTGGACCAATGGTATGTCGTCCTCTTTATCGTCGTTCAAAGCGAATTTGATTAATTACGTCGGCAAGGAAATTTCTTATTGTTGGTTTTCGTTTTCGATTTCTACATTTATTAGAATATGTCTTTCAGACATTTCCAACAGTTTTAAATCGACAGGTTCTCTCATACTAAACGGAATTTTAACTGAATGCATTATACAAACATCGGAAATCACTGCTATATTTGAAGGGCAAAGATATAAAAATATGTCAACAGTGCAGAAAATGTCGAAGAAGAAAAATGAAGAAGCCAACAAAAAATGAGCTATTTGATGATTGCAGGGACCTCCTGGTTTTCCGGGGCCACAAGGACAAAAAGGACGAATGGGTACGCGTACGCCAGGTATGAAAGGTGAGAAAGGTCTTGCAGGACCTCCTGGCCCACCAGGACCACCAGGAAACTTTGCTGGAGCGTCTGCGCCCGAGGAAACCGAAGTCATCCAAGGCCCGGCTGGACCACCAGGTACGTTCTTTGTTTTCCTGGGCTTCGAAGGCATTTACGCAGCGACAGTTCATACGCTGCATATCTCGGTATGGGTGCTTATAAATTATCTGCTTTTGGCCATCAAGTTAACCGAGGAAAATAGCTGAGAGAGAAAGCTTTCAATGTTGTGGAGTCGCCCAGTGTTTGGAAGTTTTATGATCGCTCGTTTGGTAGCAATGATGGTTACTGCAGTGAATAGAATCTCGTAAACCAAAAATGCATTCGTTAATTATTCACACACTCTTCTTTAGATTCACAGATTTACTTAAAGTTTTTCTGTTGTGATTGGATGGAAATTTTAAGGGTTGAAAGGCGAGAAGGGACGAGATGGACCAGTGGGACCGCCGGGAGCACCTGGTCTTGATGGACCACCTGGCTACGTTGGTCTTAAAGGGCAGAAAGGTGATCCTGGAGACGCTGGAGCAAGGGTTCGTGATTCCATTATATGAGCGCCCCAAAGTTCGTCTTAAAAAAATTTTCGCTGTTTAACAATCAACAATGTACTTGCCTTGCTATATAACTCAATGGGTAATTAAAAATAAAATTGTAGAAATTTATTCTAAACTGATCTCCGGATATCATTACATCTCGAAATGTGTTCGTATTCGAAGTTAAGCGATATTCTATCACCTATTACTGCATTCAATTACTTGAGATGCAATCGTCAAGCACAATTTTTGAGGGGAGTGTTCTTCATTTTATGAAATCTTTTTTTACTTAAATTGCAATTGAGAAGCAGCTCTATAAAGAGGTCCATTGTTTGCATTAACTTTAGGGAAAGCGAGGTAAAGATGGGCTGATGGGACTTAGCGGAGCGAAAGGAGAGACGGGTGCTCGAGGTGTACCTGGTCTTGACGGATACCCAGGTCAGAAGGGAGCTGCTGGCGAACTGGGTTACAGCGGAAGACCGGGACCGGAAGGTGACCCAGGACCACCAGGAGAATTTGGAGTTGGTAGAGGACAGCCAGGACCACGTGGAGTGCAAGGAATTGATGGAGCTCCTGGACCGAAAGGATCAGCCGGTATGGTTGCTACGAAAACAAATTTTCGCAAAATGAATGCCCATATTCACAAATCCGGGTATTTTTCGAATTGTCAACTACGCTCAGAAATATTGCTCTGGGCGATATTCATGAATTGTACGTCCAATAATTTTAATTCTTCACATCCTCCTTGAAGGAATTCCGGGAGATCAACTATTTTGGAAATAAAATATTTTGCTTCACTTCCGCCCACTGCAAACTTTTGACTGAGGTTTGAACACTCATGCTCTTAATGGTGAAGGTAGCAATAAAGTGTTTCACTTCTCCAAAAGAATATTACAGCTGGATTCTGTTGTAACATGTGGTGACTCTTAAAACTTTTTAATTTTGCTAAGGTGCCTTAGAATATTTTTTTGTTCCATTTGGGAATTCTGCTTCATTTCGGCCTATTTTTTCAGGAAGACCTGGTGGAATGGGTCCTGTAGGACCGAGAGGTCACGTTGGAGCGCCTGGTCCTCCAGGACCACCGGGTCCCGAAGGACTGCCAGGTTATTCTGAAAAGGGCGATCGTGGAAAGGATGGCAATCCCGGATATGCCGGTGAAGCTGGTCCAACAGGTCCGCTGGGAGAAAGCGGAAAACCTGGCGAACAGGGTCTGCCAGGCTTTGATATTCAGGGCCCACCTGGACCCGAAGGAAGACCTGGTAGAGATGGCTATCCAGGTGTTCCTGGTGATGTCGGTGACCCTGGTATGGCAGGTCTAAAAGGCTTCCCAGGTACTGGAGTCAAAAAGATCGGCCCACCGGGCCAAATAGGTCTAATTGGACCACCGGGTGAAAACGGAAGAATTGGTCTTGATGGCAGGCCAGGCTCACCTGGGTTGCCGGGACAAAAAGGAGACGATTGCGGTTATTGTCCAGATGGTCTACCAGGACAAAAGGGTGAAGCTGGTGCTCCTGGCCCTGATGGATATCCTGGACCGCCTGGCCCTAACGGTAATATAGGTGAAAGAGGCGCAAAAGGTGCTGCTGGCAAGCCTGGACCACCTGGACCAAGTGGCATACAGGTTGGTTCAATTCTTCCCTTAACGACTTTTCAAAGTTGTCAAATGGTCGTTTTAATCTCTTTATTACCCTCCATATTACGTGAAATACATCGTTTTGGATACGGTAGTGAGCAATTTAACTCAAAGCTTCCAATTCTTGCCTCTTACTTTATAGCTATGACAACAAAACTTTCAATATATCAACTTTCTTGTACAATTTATAAACTTTCCCAAATAGTATTGGCAGAGGTCATAGCATTTGTAGATCTCAATATCACAATGTTTAACCGACGTTTGGAGTAATCATGTTGAAAATATTTTTATAACTTAAGGGATCAGTTGGACTTCCTGGACTACCAGGTTTCCCAGGATTGAAAGGAGAGGCTGGTGATATCATTGGTCCAATGGAAAATCCTCAAGGATATCCAGGAACAAAAGGCGAACGTGGACCACCAGGCATGTTATTTTTCAATTCTAATCGTTGAAACTGCTCATATTGTCCGCAATAACTTAGTAGCTTATCGCTAATTGCTAGTTCTAACAACATTATCAAGTTCTAACAACCGTTACGCTTTCTAGATTAAAACTCATAACGACGATCAGATATTTGAAAGCGGAATAGTGGTCACCAATTCAGATATAAAATCTCTAATTCGATTTTTTTTCCACATGTCAAACATTTGAAAGAGCAAGATGATAAAGTAAGACCCAAAATAAAATCTTATTTCTCTTTTCTCTCTCCGCCTTGTCCTCTCTTTTAGAAGAAATATCCCCAAAAAAGCATCGAAATTCCCGGATATTCAGCTTTGTGAGGTAAGGCTTGCTTCTTTTTGTAATACAGAACTTACTGCGAACTTTTCGACAGCCAGTGCGTTTGATCATTAAGCTTTATTTTCAGGAGGAGTTGGATTGCCCGGATTACCTGGCCCTGATGGAGCCGATGGTCCTCGTGGGCCATCTGGACAACCAGGACCACGAGGAGAAAAAGGATTGCCTGGTATTGACGGTAAAAGAGGTCGAGATGGCATGGCAAGTTCCACAATTTTTCTAGTCAAAACATTTGAAATAAAACATCTTGCTCTTTTTTCTCTCATTTATGACCTTCACTCTCGTTCATTTTGTTCAAAACCGCTTTTTTTTTACCATCTGATAGTCGCTCTATTCTTCACTAAGCGATGCTCATATTTGCGAACAAAAGTAGTAGAATAATTGGCGGCTTAACAGCTATTAACAGCAGTAAAGTAATGAAGTTGTGATATTTTTACGAATTGTTGTTGCAAAGTCGATCAACCATATCCACTTCACTGCAGATAAATGCAAACGATATATTCAAAAAGTTAGATTCCGAAATCACAAGTATATCATAAAGGTGATGAATTCTAGATCAGTTGTAGTGATAAGCTGATCGCATCGCTATTTCACACGCAACTTTTTTGAATTTTTATTCTACTTATTTTTCTGCTTTAAAGAGTTTCTTTAAAATCAATTATTCAATTGTCAAAAATCATTCGTAAGAGGTTGGTAAACTGAAGTATGACAACCTTTGGTCAGCCTTAAGTATTAGCGATGCAGCCTTTTCTTATAATTTGGCTTTTTGCAAGCATATTTGCAATCAGTCAATAATCTCTCACTGAACCGGTTTTCCAGATATTTATTAGAGAAGTTATGATTGGGTTCTTCAGGTTGGCCGTCCCGGACTTCCCGGGCCGCCTGGAGATTCGTTCCCAGGCCCACCTGGACCTCCGGGCGTAAAAGGCGAGCGCGGAGAGGAAGGACTGCCCGGTCTGCCTGGCCCACGCGGGCCTCAGGGGCCGATGTATAGTGGCTTGATCAAAGAAATTCCTGGCCCTGATGGATTCCCCGGAGCACCAGGCTTGCCTGGGCTACGTGGAGACGATGGACTTCCGGGGCTACCCGGGGCACCTGGTATTGAAGGAATTCCTGGCCTAAAAGGTGAACTGGGATCTGATGGACTCCCTGGTGCACCAGGATTGGATGGTGCTCCCGGTCTGCCTGGAATGCCTGGTGATGATGGCTTGCCTGGAGCAGACGGCTTGCGAGGACAGCCTGGTGACGCTGGTCTTCCTGGTCTTCCGGGTCTTCCAGGTCTCCCAGGCGAGCCAGGCATTGGCATGCCTGGTCAGGCTGGTTTCCCAGGACCGCAAGGTGAAGACGGATTACCTGGCTTGGCTGGCGCCGAAGGATTTCCAGGAAGGCAGGGTCCAAGAGGAGCTCCAGGTGTTAAGGGACAACCAGGTAATGCTATGCAAACATTGAAGTAACTGTTGGTCTTGAAGTTTAACTATTTAAAATACGGCCAAGAATGTGCAATTTCACAAAAATCTGTCCGGGAAGAAAACGCCATTATTTTTCGATCCTTCAAAGGAAAATACGCAAACGAAGTTAAGCTCCATGACTTATGAAGTTAGTACGCTTTGTGAAGTCAGTTTTTACGAAATTTCGCTGCCTTAAAAGTTCCTACATATTTTGTGAGCCCACATTTTGAATTGGAATTTTTGTGCCAGTTACGACTTTTATAAATCGGGTCTTACGAGCAGATCAAACAACAACATTTTTCCCATGACACTTATAAGGTTTTTTTAGGCGAAAGTGGATATCCAGGATTGTCTGGACTGCCGGGATTGAAGGGAGAGAAGGGACTTCGTGGAATTGACGGAAAAGACGGACGAATCGGCAAACAAGGAGAACCTGGATACGCCGGTCTACCAGGCTTGAAAGGAGAGGCTGGTGTGCCTGGACCAGATGGACTGCCTGGACCAAAGGGAGAAACGGGAAAGCAAGGGTTCCCAGGCCTTGAAGGTCCACCTGGGTTGCCTGGCATCCCTGGTCTAAGAGGAGAAGATGGCACAATTGGATTCCCAGGTCTTCGAGGGATGCCTGGCGATGACGGTGCTCCAGGAATCGATGGTTATCCTGGTATTAGAGGCGAGCGGGGTCTAGATGGGCTTCCTGGCGAGCCCGGTCGACAAGGAGAACCTGGGCTTCCAGGAAAAATGGGACTTGCAGGTCTTCCTGGTTTGCCCGGAATTCCAGGTGACAGTGGCGCACCGGGAAGCAAAGGTCTTCGAGGAGAACCGGGCCGTAGTGCGCATCATGGACTTCCAGGAGAGCCTGGATTGCCTGGACCCGAGGGCCCTCCTGGCCTCCCGGGACTTGACGGCCTGCCTGGAATGAAAGGTTCAAGAGGTGCACCAGGGCATGGATTTCCTGGTGCCCCGGGACTGAAGGGTGAGCCAGGAGACAAAGGATTCGATGGTCCGGACGGCATTGACGGATACCCTGGTTTGCCAGGCATGATCGGAATACCAGGTTCGCTATATGTTAACAGATAACATCCAATACATATAATGAATTTTTGAAACTAGATACAAACATGCTATTTTATGGTGATCTGGAGTAAGTGGCAGTAAAGCGTACAGGTGATTGCACCACACTCAGCAGAATAAGATGCAGCTAATCGCCAACCACAATTCTGCATAGCACATTTTCGCTGTTTTTAGTGAACGTTGGTAATCGTGGAAGAACATTTGATGGCGGAAAGATCACCAGCTCTTCATGAAAATATGGGTTGCCAATACAGCGGGCGTATCGGCTATGCAATGCTTTGAAGAATGTCTCCAAAATAACTAAATTAGAGCACTCACTTTAGTGACCGGTTTCCATTACTGGAACGACATGCTCATTTTCACTGAGCGTTTCAGAAAGGAATTACAAGATATTCTAACGGTACTGCGAAAATCGAATGAGAGAGCAGCATAGGGATTGAAACCTGCAATCAACGTTAAGATATCTTGCCATTTAATAGCAATCTTCCTTACGAAAAATTAGTAAACTCGAAGCATTCCACTTGAGGAATGATAAAATGACGTCACAGGACATGTTTTTAAGCCTGTCATCCGTTTTTCTATTATAGATTATCTATATCCTAATCATTAATAGCTTAATTTTTTCATCATTTATCGGAATGACGTGCGCTATTCTGTTCATTCTACGTCTTAGTTTCTTTTTTCACTTGTCCTGTTTCTTTCCCTTTTCATGGATTTCTCTTTTTTTATTTCCCATTTTCTAATTGTTTCGTACTTTTCCATGCAGACAACGTTTCTTTGCCTTTTGTAACGCCAATTCTTGCACTATTTGATCAAAGAGTATAAATGAAGTGACTGTTAGAAATCCACAAGCAGCCAATAAGAATATCTTAGAAAAATATTCGTCAGTGTTTTCACACGCTTTGTTTTAGAATCCATTTCTATAGAAGATGTTCAGCTCAGCACTAACGGAACTTTTGGTAAAATAAAGTGATTTTAAGGTCCTAAAGGTCAAACTGGTGACGCAGGAAGGAATGGCGAACGCGGATTTGATGGTCGCCCCGGAATTCCGGGCATAAAGGGTGAGCGGGGTGCAGATGGTTTGCCTGGACTACCGGGTTTGCAAGGGCCGCCTGGATTTGACGGCCCACAAGGGCAGAAAGGACACAGAGGAATCGCTGGTGATGCCGGTTTCAACGGTCGGGCAGGTTTGCCAGGTTTGCCAGGCATAAAAGGAGAGCGAGGGCAAGATGGGCAGCACGGATTTCCAGGAGAACCAGGACCAGTGGGAGCACATGTATGGTTTTCATTTCTGCCCTAAATTAGCCTGTAGCATAAAAAAATAAACACCTACCACCTTATAAACACAGTCATTGCGGTAGCTGTGGGGAGAGCAACTCAACGACGGATAGATTTGAGTGTTACAAATTCTTCCGGGATGAGTTTTTTAATTATCAGAATATAGAAAATAATCTAAGCCAAAAAACTTACTTGTAAAACTTTTCGGCAAAGGCAGAGTTTTCGCCTTAAGCAAACATTCTGCTCCTGCTTACTACAGCAAAAAACATCTAGTGGAAAAGAGCATAGACCAAAACCAAAAATTGGTCATTGGAGAAATCAGAGAGCGACACAGTATTTCCTCATTGATGAAAATAGCATATTTCAGGGTGAAAGCGGATTAACTGGAGCTCCAGGCTTACAAGGTGAGCCAGGACTTCCTGGAAGAATGGGACTTCCTGGACAACCTGGAGAGCCCGGCGCACCTGGTTTTCCTGGTGCACCTGGACTTGAAGGAATACCGGGTATCCGAGGTGAACGTGGTGACGATGGTCTCCCAGGATTGCCAGGCATTGACGGAATACGTAAGCGACGACTTATTCATGTTTTTACAATGCAATGTAATGCACCACTTTGCACAAGAGCACTTCCCATATGGTGATGAAACCGTGTGGAGATGAAGGCAGGTTTTTTCAATTCATGATGTTTCTGTTTCAGCGATACAAGGACCTGAGGGTGATGCGGGCTATCCAGGAAGAGACGGTACGGATGGTCTCCCAGGTTTGCCAGGGCTACGAGGCGATGATGGCCTGCCCGGTTTGCCTGGCCTAATAGGTGAACGCGGAGATGATGGCCTGCCAGGCTATCCAGGGGAAAGGGGACTTCGCGGCATTGATGGAAAGAGGGGTAAGTTTTTAAGCATTATATTTCGGTGATGTGAACATTTAAGCAGGCCCTTCTAATTTTTAATTTCAATGTCCTTGAGATTTTCAAAATTTTCGACCACATTCCGTATGGGTAATGATTTGTCGGAGGCGTTTTGTGTGTTTATGCAAAAGTGAAAAAGTATTACTGGCAAAGCTTTTAACTCAAACACTCCAGATAGCAGTCATGGATGTAACATTCAGGCTGACACCTCTAATTCAGGTCCGGATGGAGCCCGAGGCCTCCCAGGACCTCCCGGATTGGATGGATATCCAGGCGCGCCAGGCGAACGAGGCATGGATGGTCTTCCTGGGCTTCCAGGAATTGATGGAATCCCAGGTTATCCGGGAGAACGTGGTGAAGTCGGCCTGCCTGGACTACCCGGCATGCGCGGTGAAAATGGACTTTCTGGGCTGCCAGGTCTGGCAGGACAGAAGGGCTCACGCGGAGATGACGGACTTCCTGGCCTTCCAGGCCTGCCTGGTCCTGTTGGGCCACGCGGAAGACCGGGACTACCTGGCATCCCAGGCGTTTACAACGCACTTTTGCACTCGCCAAAGGGTGAGAGCGGCGAGGCGGGACCACCGGGACAAAAAGGTTATCCTGGAGAGACCGGAAGCCCAGGTTTGTGGATGCAAATTTCTTCTTATTCATCTAGCTTATTAACTCACCCGTTACAAATAGATAAAAATTCCCTATTATACCGGATACTTCTCACGTCAAACATAGAAGAGGATGGTGAAACGCGCTGTCGAATTATTTATGCGCAACTTTTTTGCAAAAGTAAGAGCCTAACATTTCTTCGCGAGATAACAGATCTTCAATTCGCATTTTCTTTATAAAATTATTTGTAACAACCCAATATCCTTAACGAGCCGTCGGTTACTTGTTGAGCATCTCGATAAACTGAACACTTTATTAGTCGAATACGGTCCCATCTGGGCCCACGAGACGCTCAACGATGTAACAACGAAACAAACGAAGACCGCCCCACGAGCCAACGAATACAACGCTCGCAATAACTCCAGAAGACGAATAAAACACTGAGTCAGAGTGGGCAATAACAGCTCTTATATACCCTACTCGTAGTATCAAAGCGATACATAAAAGAGCAAAACATAGTGCACTCTATTTAACGGTCACAGTCCAACTGCTCCACCACCATGATCGAATTGCTCAACGGTCAAAAATCGTTACATGTTGATCGCGTTTAATGCGACAGTTCTCTCTTTTTTTTGCAAAGCATAACGGTTTTCCTTTTTCGTTTTAATTCTTCATTTCTATTTAAATTCATACTAAATATTTCAATCAACATTATCTGTTTTCATTTCCAGTGTACAAATGTAGATTTCAACGCCTCGATGGCTTTCCTTGCTCACGTAACATGGATGTGATTGCTCTGCGCATGGCTACTGGTCTCTTTCTCCACTGATAAACACACTTTACGCGTATTTCAGCGATCAATATTCTTCTGCATCAAGCTATAGGGCCAACATATGCACTAATCCGATTTCAGGTCTGCAAGGTCCGCCAGGCCCAGCTGGACTTCCTGGTCTATCAGGACCACCAGGCAACCCAGGTCGACCTGGACCACCTGGATTTAAAGGTGCAATGGGAGTCAATGGACCTCCAGGTGTCGCTGGACGAGTTGGTCACCCTGGTCCACCAGGTCCACCGGGATATCCCGGAGGCATTGGTGGTTTAGCACCACCTCGAGGTTTCACGTTTGCACGCCATTCGCAGACTACCGACATTCCAAGATGCCCACCTGGCTCGCAGATGCTGTGGACTGGCTATTCTCTACTCTATGTTCAAGGCAATGGACGAACAAGCGGACAAGACCTAGGTTTATTGTGCTATCACTTATTTAAGTAATTTAAATGTAAGAATTTGCTTCAAAATGAGCAGTGCTAATGAAATGATAAATGAACATTTCAGAGTGGACTCAGATATCAAAACGATGCGAAATGATATTAAAATTGCGAAATATCATCGGTTTCTAGATTATCTTTCATGATGTTGCAATAAGCATACAGCTGCTGCGTGTATTTCATTAAAATCTCAGTTTGAAGCGGTAGATCACAATAGATTGAGTAGGCTTAATTTCCGACCAATTAAATGATACCCTATCTATGTATTCGATCATGAGTTTCTGATTTAAAAAATTTTCTATTTTCAGTTCCATCTAAATAGTGCGAATACCAATTTTTATTGAATGAGGTGGAAAAGTTTTCAAATTTTACTTGTTTTGTTTAGAATTCAAATTTTACTTTCAAATTATTTGTTTTGTTTTAGGACAAGCGGGTTCGTGCCTCTCGAAATTTAGTACGATGCCATTCATGTTCTGCAACCTGAACAGCGTTTGTCATGTGTCGAGTCGCAACGATTATTCGTTCTGGCTTTCAACTGCTGAGCCTATGACACAAATGATGAACCCGGTTTGCTTTTTTTTTTGCTCTCTCACACATATAAGAGCGTTGCCTGAAGGTGGTTCAATAAATGCGATATGAATTTTACATAAAGAGGAGCAGATTTTTGACTAACTTCAGCAACGTTTGTAATATTGCTGATTATTGAGCAAAATATCATAAATAGAAAGCTTTATGCTAGCTGCGATGAGCATGATTTCAGATTTTTTCCAACTTGTTTCTTTAATTCTTTCAATTATATTTTAGGTCTCCGGCACTGCAATTCGACCATATATCTCCAGATGTGCAGTTTGTGAAATTCCCACTCAAATTATGGCGGTCCACTCCCAGGATTCATATGTTCCCGAATGTCCACGTGGCTGGTCACCACTCTATTCAGGATATTCGTTCGTTATGGTAACTTTTTTGAGCAACTTTTCACTCGTCTTAACAACGTTTCGTTCGCTTACTAAACAAAGCTATCGATCACTTTTCCGGTCATGATTTGGTTATGTTAACGTCGGAATTGTCACTAAGTAAAGGGGTCTTGAGATGAAGAGTGCGTTCGTGTGCAATGAATTTATATATACAATAGCAGTAATAAACAAGCCATGGCCAGCTGACCTTTTTTGCATTTTGCATTTTATACTATTTCAAATGCAATCCAAATATCAGCATTTCTTTATTGAACATTCTATTTTGATGCAGCGTCCATAAGCCCCTATCTTATTTCAACATTAACAGATAAAACACGATTTGTTTTAAGCATACGGCAGCTGGAGCTGAAGGTACAGGACAGAATCTACAATCACCTGGCAGTTGTCTGGAAGAGTTCAGAGCAGTACCGTTCATCGAATGCCACGGCAGGGGAACTTGCAACCACTATGCTACCAATCATGGATTCTGGCTTGCTATTGTTGACAGGGTTCGTGTTGAAAATCTTCACGTTCCATTTTCTCTAATTCACATCATTATCTCATCTCATAGTGCTTCAAATATTTCGTACATTTCACTGTCTCATGAAAAATAGAATTGATGGGAAGGCAAAGATATAAACATAAACTTTGGACATTCAGCCTATATTTATGCTTTTCACTGTCGCCCTTTGCATCACTGTGATCACTATGGAAAGGGTGGAATAATGTTCTCGTAATATTCATAATAACCGGAGTCGGAACCTTAATTCGTTGACAGGAGTCGGGCTTTTTATTCAAACTCTGAAGTTTGGGAAAGTAGATGACTGGTGAACAAACTTGAGTTGTGCGTTGGTACCATAATTTCCAACATAATATGGTTTGTGCAAAAGCTGTTAACAAACGACAAGAGTGAATAACATGAGTATAACAAGCCACGGATGTACTATTACAGATATACTACCAGTAATTGCAATTAATATTGAAGTATATTGCAGAATAAGCAATGGCGAAAGCCAATGTCACAGACTTTGAAGGCTGGTGGTCTCAAGGACAGGGTTAGCAGATGCCAAGTGTGCCTTAAGAACAGATGGTACGTTTCTTTCAATATATTTCATAAGCAATGAAAGGGGATAACTAGTTTCAGAGAAATTCAAAAGAGATAATTTAAAACGCTCCTTTCACTTCGTAACGATATTATTTTTTAAATCCCCATTGAATAAACTTTACAAACATGAGATTCTTTTTTAAAATCAGAAATAAAATAAATGAGGACTAATGTTAAGGAGTATAAACATTTACTATTTTAACTTTAGGCAACAAGTACGATTATTACTTGTACAGGTTAAGGACAGTAGATGCTGAGTAAATCGATCTAAGGATTCTATCCTTTATCTCTAGAAAATGTCAAAAATTGGGATTCACTTTTTATTTACAAGTGGATTTTTAAAGTCGTAGGCGATTACAGGTCGGCCTCAAGGGAATCTGACAGTAGCACTAATAGGCCAAGAAGGCAATATTCATAACAAAGTGCATAATTAAAATGGATGTAGGCAAGGCAGAAATTTGCAAATAGAAAAGCCTTCCTTCTATGCTCGAAGGATTCTATAAGATATTGCTTATATATATAAATAAATAAATAAATAAATATATATATATATATATATATATATATATATATATATATATATATATATATATATATATATACGAGTGTAGAATTTATTTTATATAAAGTATGCGAGATGAATGGTCACAGTATGCACCTTGAAAAAAGTTCTTTGCACAAAATTTATCCCACCTTTTATAATGTTTTTTCTCACTTCCAATTCGGATCCTAAAGACTTCTAACGAATGATAAATAAGGCAAAGAAAAAAACTCGTTGAATCACTTCAAACACTCTGAAATCTCTAATGAAATTTCGAAGAAATTCTTATGGTGAGAAGTTTTTTTTTTTTTCAAAATCTCTCGATTATTATGTTTCTTCGTTTTACTTGTGCAAAATGATAGATTTTCTCGTAAAAAATTTGCATATGAATTTTCAGATCGATCTTCTCGGTGGCTTCAGCACGAAACGGATTGTAAATGGAAAAAAAAATTGCTGGTGCTAATTTTTTGTATGCGTATTAGCGTTTTTTTTTTTCAGGAACGTATATTTCAATCACTGCTATATATGAACTGCCAATATTATATTTTCTTTAATAAATAAAACATCAACCAATTTGAGTCGTTGATAGAGTTTTTTGTTTGTTGTTGTGGTCGATCAATCATTTCAATGCTGCCGCAAATAATTAAAATATTCGTTTCAATGCTGCCACAAATAAATAATTAAGATTTTGTGCATTCATTTACATTACATTTCAACATCTACGAAGCAATAAAATGACCTTTGACCTGTGCGCATAGGATCGGGAAAGTTGTATGTTAATAAAGAGATGAAAAGCATTTATCGCATTTCTTCTTTTCAGGAAGCTATTTGCCCTTTTATCTATTCTATTCTATTCCAACGAATAAATATCAAGCGTTGCTTCTCAAAAATTGCCGGTAAGAAACTTAGAAGAAAATATTCAGGATTAGAATGATCATCGATTGAAGGAAAATGCGAATATATTATCTCGTTGAATATGGGAGAAACGGTTTGAATAAGGAAAGCGGAATGCTCGCAACAAAATTATATCCATGAGAAGTGGTTTATTGATGATGAAAATAAGCAAACAGATGTAATTTGAGGTTAATAAAAGAAAATCTAGAGCCGAAATCATCCACTTTTTTGGCCGATCGTTTTCTAAATAAAAAGCATCGCGAATAGTTATGCCTCATACTATCATATCCTCAGTGCTTTCGTTTACATGGTCATTGCTTGGCTACTGTGATTTAATAGGAAAGCCTTACCTTTTTATTTAATTATCATTTTCACGAAGAGATATAACTATCAGGCAACTAGTATTCAAGTAGTTAAATAAATATTCACAAACAAGGTCAGTCAAATTGCGCCCTGTGAAAAATAACGAAAAAGCAAACGAGCGATTAGCTGATAAAAGCGGCGCTCCAAATAAGGACCGCTCTACGAAAGACCCACTAGATTGACCTACCGCAGTGCTTTTTTTCCACCATAATGTGCTTGTTATACGGTAGATTATTTTTTGCTTATCAGTCAGGTATGTTACAGGTAGATAAATAGCATAAATTAAAGCAAATAGTAGCTATTGACTTTAATGGCCAAACGTTGGCCACAGACGGGGGCGAACTCGCAATCTTCCGATTGATGGACGAATTCTGTGACACTGAACCAAAACTCACTTTCATTGATCAGTATTTTAACATCAGCCCGATCACTCAAGTTTCTAAGGAAAGAATAGCTAATAATTAGCGCATTCACCGAAGCTCATTAGTACAGCATTCGCCCGTCGATCGAAGAGTCGTGTGTTCGCATCCGCCTCGAGGTCAGCCCTTTATTTCTCATCAAAACCTATGATTGCCATCTAAGTTTGAGTCCGGCTGGTGTAATAGATGACATTAAACATGTACTCGGCAAACATGCGGATTATCTGCTGATAAATTAGAACATCACTATGAATTAGTAGTAGTAACGCTTTTAAAGTATTCTTTCAGGATTTAAAATTCAGGGAACCTATGACTGTAATAAATAGGCGATTAGATGAAAAAAAACAATGCAAACAATATGGCCAACATATTTTAAGGATCTCAGGCATCAAGAATGATAGTAGGATTAGAGATTTAGTTATGCAAATTGCTATTTTAAACAGACATACTGATCGAAATGACATAAGCAGAGATCATCGCTTATATTCTCTACGTATCGCTTTCATATGCTATATTTCGTTACATATTGCATCCCATAAACACATATCGAACAGTCTTCTAGGTGATTTTATAATACAAAAAACATTTCAGCCACTAAGTGTGAATATTTTGTTGTGATATATGATTGATATTCTATTATTACCTATTATTTTAGTGCTATAAAACTCTTCAAAGTGGCTTGTTTCGAAATGCGTCGAATGAGATGAACATCTACTGCAATCCAATGATATTTTTGAGTTATATAACTGAAAGCGTCTTTTTTTTTCTAGCGCTAATTTGTTTAATGCGATTGTACCGTCGTCGAACCTTCTCAACAAACCTAATCGAACCAGCATCCCTTTTGTCTTCTTTCTGTTTATTGTACCCTTAAATTTTGGATTCATCACCTTGTGGGCGGTCGCTAGCAAGTTGACAGTCCCTTGTCAAGAAGATGTGCAGCTGAGCGTAAAAACACACCCCGCCCACATACTCGGAGCAAAGGCTGCACATTCAATCACTCGTAGATGCTGTTTTATTTAGGCGGCTAGTTCACTTTAGCCGAGACGGAAGTGCCACCTGTTTGGCACGTTCACACCGAATTTAATAGCGTTTTGTGTAATAGTAGCCTCTTATAATGCGGCGTTGTGGCTGATTGATTTCCCATTAGCAATTTCCTTATGTGATCTTTCTTGTTTACTAATTAGTTGATTCGCTTTTACTATTGCGACGTATCGTTATGACAATTTTTTTGTGTTGGTTGAATTTTTTTTTTTTTTTTGATTCCGTCAACAATTCTATATAGAAACCAAAGTGAGAAATTATAATCAAATAATAACCCAAGCCCAAGAAATCATAAAATAATGTTTTTGAACGCAGATTCTTCGCTATTAATGCGATAATCGTCGATGTGATTGCAAAAATAAGTGGTAATATTAGTTGTGAAGTTAATGAAACTAGTCAGTTGGTCATTCAATTGGTCAATTGGTCAGTGATGTATACCGATATATTATAATAACTTAAGGTGCGGTTAGCTGGCGAAATGGCTAAGTGATGGTCACTCGTATCATAAAGTTTGATACTTGTGAACAAACCTCATTAAAATCAACCAGCTCATGATCTAATATTATTGACGCTTTCAAACAACGAACTCAAAAACGAATGATGGATTAGAGATTGTTAAATGCGGATAAGCCTACATAGATTTCGCTATTTAATGACTGCTCTATTTCAAGAGTTTACTCATATTTTTGTTTGAAAGAGAATCAACCCATAAATGGCTAATAAAACTTCTTCCGTTGAGAGACCAACAAAAGTTGCGTTTATATGCAAATTGATGCTTTCATTTGTTTATATGCAAATTGACGCGTTCATTTCCTTTGAAAATAACCTATTTTTACCAATTTTTTTCAATAACTGTAAGAAAATTTCAGTACTACATATTCTTGAGTAACACTCGAATTCATATTGTGAAAATCTTGAAGATATTTACCTAAAAATAATGCGTCGTGAGATTTTCAGCGCAAAAAAAAAAATTGTTTTAGTGAAAACAAAAAAAAGGTTTCTTTCATCGTTATCATTAACGAATTGCAGCGATCATTGGGAAATATTTTTACGACGATATAAAACAATGCTATTCAACGTTGTCGATGATTTGAACGGTGGTTTGCATTTTTTCGATGGTAAACGAACTACTATAAACGCTTCAAATAAATTCAACGTCTTTGAGCCAAGAATTGGTAATTTTCACTCTTTAAAAAAAGATTTTTTTTTAATATCAATAATTTTATTCAACGTTTCAAACCATCAATGCCATATTTGAGTGATAAGAATGAAAATCTTTAAATATCTTTCATCTATCAAAGAGAATTTTGCATCACATTAAGAAGCCAGCTCATTTCACTGCCTCGTTTATAACTTCGAAAATTCTTTTTTTCCTACACTTGCATATTAATTCGCTTATTTATTTTAATATCTAGGAATATGTAAATAGAAGCATCTTCACAACAACTCTATTCCACAGTTCAAAACACAGCACCATATTAGCATATATGCAAATTAAATTAATTTTCTAGGAATATTCCAATATATTAAAAATATTCAATAAAAATGAAGGTGTTTTCGTATCGAATTAAATCTCTGGAATATAGGAAAAGTGGTCACCGAATGTCCAATATCGGATGCTGATCATGTCGACAAGGTGGTTTGTGCAGCAAGCAAGGCGCAACCACAATGGGCACAAAAGACACCTCTCGAAAGGGGCAAAGTGCTGAAGAAAGCTGCCGATATCATTCGAGTAAGTGATCACTTCACCGACTGACTCTAATCCAAAACTTTTAAATCATTGTTTTAAATTCAACTAACAGTTTCACTCTAATCATCCAAAGGTTTAATGATTTCGGAAATAATGGCGTGGTTGCTTTAAAAAAATTCTATGTCTACGTCCATCTAATGAAATGTTGTATATTGTTAGATTGTAAAAGATGATGATCAACACTAGATCAAAGATCAGTCTGTAGAGGGTTTGCGATGCGCAGAAATTGTAAATACTGAATTATTGTCGTCGAAAATGAGTTGAAGTAAACAAGTATCTCTGAAGTATCTTCAAACCTGTTACAAATGCTGCCCAACAAATAACTGTGAATAGCACTCAAAAGTGTTCTTAAATTCGACGAGATTTTTGACAACCTTCTTATCCAAACTTTTAATCATTAGTGAATATTTCTATGAGAATTGCAGGAACATCTAGAAGAGTTAGCTCGATGGGAGGTACGTGGCAATGGGAAACCTATCTATGAGGCGAGAATCGACCTTGAATCGAGTGCCGATACATTTGATTTCTATGGTGGAATTGCCGCAGCCGTCCTTCAAGGTGTTCATTGCGCTCTCTTTTAATTGCATTTAAGTTGCCAAATTCATGTACGATTACCTAATGAGGCGAAATTATCGATTAATCAGTTGAGATCAGCGAAATCAAAAGAAGCACTCAAATCCATCGTTCAAATATGATTGGCTTTTGGATTGCGAATCCACTAAGCTATGAATTGCCTATGAGAACTCGATCTTACTGATTAATTCGTGTTTAGATAGGTAGGGCATATCGACAGCGGCATACCCACAAGCGCGTTTTATTAAGTGAAGTCAACACTGCTGCGGAACACTGCAAGCTATAAACTAATGTCATATATATACGCTTTTTAGTGATACGTTCAAGCCCTTGGACATTAGTCATGAATCTTTTGAAGATGCGATATATAGGCATTACTAAACGCTGAACACAATCCGTGATCATAAAGCAAACATTTCAGGAAGCTATATAGAAGTTCCCGGTGGATCGCAACAAAGATTCGCCTATACACGCAGAGAGCCATTGGGTGTTGTTGCGGGCATTGGTGCTTGGAATTATCCTTTTCAGGTTTGTTTTCGCTTTAATCTAGGCAAATAAAACAAAGAATTATGCTCAGTTATTTATTTTCAGACAGCAATATGGAAGATAGCACCAGCACTTGCAGCCGGGAATGCTATTGTCTACAAACCAAGTCCATTCGCACCAATTAGTGCCGCATTTATTGGTGAAATATTGACAGCCGCCGGTTTACCAGCGAATATTTTCTGCGTTATACAGGTAATATGATAATATAATCCATACTCATACCTGTGAACGCATATTGTACTATTTCGTAAGGGGCTTCTCTTTTATTGTAAAAATAGAAACAGATTCAAAAAAAAAAAAAAAAATCATAAATCAATTATATGGAAGTGGATTTTTCAATAGTATTTTTTGCTTCAAATCTTCTATTATAATATTTTCGCCAATAACAATATCTGCCAGCTAGCTGTAAACGTTATACACAACAAAGTTATAAACTTTTTTCAATGGGGTAAATACTTAATTATCTTTACCTTTTTAGTGTGATGAAAAGATAATACAACATCGGATTGCAAACGAACGCATAAAATCTATAAAAATTTTATTTCTATAGGGAGAAGCGGAAACTGGTGAAGCGTTAACAATGCATGAAAAAATAGCTAAAGTAACATTCACTGGTTCAGTGGCTAGTGGACGACTTATACAAATGAATGCAGCGAAACGTAACATTAAACCGGTGGGTTTCATTTGCATAGATAATTCAACTTTACATATCTCCTCACTATTGAGTGAGCTGTTTTCGTTGCAAATATTTTCAACATTTTATGAATAGAAAACATTCTTCTATCTATATTGCTTCCTTTGGTGATCTCTAGTCTTTAAAACGGCAATGGAATGACGTGATGAAAAAAAAAAGTGAAATATTTAAAAAAAAAGAAATAATAAACGAAAATATATAGGAGAAAAGCGAATGGCCAAATAAAAAATACAATCTTAAGCTAGAAAACTTCCATTTCACGCTGCAAAAATTTCATATTCGTATAATAAATTAGCAAGTGAATCTTTCATTTCGAAATTTTCACCGTCATCTACTTTCATATATGACTATTGAAGTATCGAAATAAAAAATTGTTGCATATTAAATTATTAATGTTTATTTCAGTGATTCAATATTATAGGTAACCCTCGAATTGGGAGGCAAATCACCACTAATTATTTTCGATGATGCAAAACTCGATACTGCAATAGCTGCCGCTATGCTCGCTAACTTCCTTAATCAAGGTAAGTTATAAGTAATGATGGGGAATTGAGGTGCTCAATTTTTAGATGAGGTGAGTTTTTTTTAATGAACATAAATTAGTGAAGAAATAGCCCAAAAGTTTTTCATCACTCCGTCTATAGCCAAAAACAATTGGATTTCCTAAATGTTAAAAACTTTATTTCTAATTCCACTTGCCTCATAGTCACTTAATGTGTTCCCCTTTTTCTTTAAAATTACCATCTTTCATCGCTCTATCACCCCAACATCTCATCATCCCTCAGCTGTTGGGGAGAGAAATATAGGGCGTTGTAGTAGTTCAGTTGCACAAGATGAGCACGCATTTTGAATACTGCATTATGAAGCAGCATCACTTATGAAGCAACAGAAATCCGCGCAAATAATAGCACTTTAGGATGTATTTTACTGGCCTTATGGGTGTAAAACTTATACTAAAATTACGTATCATAATTTTCATAGTGTACCTTATTTCTCTTTTATTATTATTATTATCCATTATTATTATTATGAAGCAATAGAATTTATATATTACTAGTATTGCAGGTGAAGTATGCTCTAATGCAACAAGAGTATTCGTTCAACGTGGTTTGGTGGATGAGTTTACAAAGCGAATAGTTGAGGAAGTCAAATCGAATCTAGTTATTGGAGACCCTTTGAAAGAAGAGACAAGAGTTGGTGCGACGATCAATGAAGGACATCTAAAACGAGTGCTCGACTATGTCAACTCAGCTAAACAAGAGGTGTTGCGCATAAGTGTGACTTTGTGCTTGAGATGCTGTAAAAAGTTGCTTCTTCAATATGAAGAGTTCGAGCTCAATTTTTTCTTCATTTTTTTCTTTATTCACAAATATTCGAATATTAACGCAACAAAAATTTCAGGGAGCTCGAATATTAATCGGTGGTGAACGTGTACATCCACAGAACGTTGAAGATGGATTCTATATCACTCCTGCAGTTATTACTGATGTTAATGATAGTATGAAGGTCGGCTTACTTATAGAGCAATACTGAAGCAAATGATCGTTGAAATTTGTTCGAAATTTTTGTTGATTGAAATCATAATTGTTTACTGTTTTTTTTTTTCAAAACATTGCATAAAAATCTATGAGATTATTCTTTACGGTTATTTAAAAAAGGATTTTTACACGAAATATAGTCACATAGATAAGCTGTTGATTTAGGTTGCACGTGAGGAAATATTTGGTGCCGTTATGTTGATTTTAATATTCGATACGGAAGATGAAGTTGTGCAACGTGCAAATAACACTCAATATGGATTAGCGGCTGGCATCATCACATCGTCAGTTTAATTTATGTTTCAAAAATTTCGGGTGTAGTTTTGTCTATTATGAGTGCAAATCGAGGCGATTCGCTTACACTATTGAATTAAATAATTTTAGAAAAGGTTATTATGAAGCTTAGAAACGAAAAATTATCAATAAAATGTTATAAATATGGCTGGAGTTGTAATCATAAAGGGTTGTAATCATAAATAGAGTTGGAGCTGAAGAGTGAGCAGAAATTTATTCATAAATTCGAGAACTGTTGCTAAATGAGTGAAATTTTGAGTAATTTTCGATGAATGCTTTGATGCCAATTATTTGCAATAATATTTGCAATGCAATGATATGTTCTTTGCAGTGATCTTGCAAAGGCACATCGAGTATCCGCAAGACTTCAAGTTGGCACCGTATATATTAACACCTACAATGATACGGAAGTAAGTTGACAATTTATTGGTTTGTTTTTTCGTTTTGTTCATTTATTTCATTGAAAATGTATAGGAATGGAATTAAAACAGCCCTTGTTGAGTACTATCAGCAATGCAGTCTTTCCAAAATTCCCCCACAAGGCATGATGGCTATTCATAACAATTCAATAGTATCCTGTTTAATGATTGATTCACCGCTCAATTCATAAACTGATATGAATGAAGCTTTATGCCATCATCGCATTTCTTTTACTGCAAATACCCTAAGGCAAACAGGTACCACTCAACTGCGTCATCAGAACAAATCAAGTGACCATATGAGCTCCAACGTGGTAACCCGCATGAGAAAAACCACCATACCCAAAACAAATAAAGCCTTACTGAGTTTCTATAGAGTCAATATTTCACTATCGGTTCC
This sequence comes from Baylisascaris procyonis, assembly GCA_037389465.1. Taxonomy (NCBI): domain Eukaryota; kingdom Metazoa; phylum Nematoda; class Chromadorea; order Rhabditida; family Ascarididae; genus Baylisascaris; species Baylisascaris procyonis. The sequence goes on from JAZARR010000250.1 coordinate 2,750,763, forward strand.
GAACGAAGAGAGCCACATTGAGATGAATAGTGATTCTTATGAGGAACATGCATATAATGGATATGATGACTTCAGCAATTAACCTCGAGCACTCACTTCGTTACTCGCATTTTCTCGCCTTTCAAATTGACTTGTTTTCATTCAAACTTGGGATTTGTGCTTATTGCGACCATTTTTATGTTGTTTCCCCCAATTTAGAAGACTACGACCAGATAGGCAAGCAACTCGTTTGAATCATCGGATTACCACTATTTATTACTATTCAAAAAGCATTCCCTATGCATTATCTGTATTTTATCGCCTATCACCTCCCTTTTCAATCACCGTAAATCAAGACCTATATTTGCTTATGCTCGCTTATAAATGAAAACAATAATGATTTACAGGTAGATGTTCCATTCGGTGGCTATAAAAATTCAGGCCATGGTCGCGAAAACAGTATTGAAACTTTGCATTCATTCACTCAAACTAAGGCCGTCTATGTGAACGTGGCCGAAAAATTGGAACATTGCTTTTGATGAATTATGCAAACAAACTGTAGACTAATCAAACTTTGCTTTGCATAAAAGATTTTGCATTCATGTTACTTGTTTTTAATATGCAAATAAGCTGTCATCGTTGTAGTGCGTTCTATCTTGTGATGTGCTTCAACAATGTCAAACTAAAATAATAGCATATTCAACAATTTCCTTTACAAGAAACGCATAACGGTAACAAATTCAATCATCTCAACAATGTGTAATGATTTATTCACTCATCGACGATCGTCGTCTTCTCGCTTACATAAACGCCGTCTAAGAATTTCCGGATGTCTTTATTCTTGACGGTCGTCGATTGTTGGATACGTGCCGCTGCAATAATAGCACAATTAAAATTAAATCATACAACGCATCTTAAAGTAATCCACTATTTCACTAAATGGATTCAAATATTTTAATAATGTTTGGCTCGATTCTTAAATATGATACATTCAGAAGCCATACATGCATTATACAACGACGCTATTGAACGCTTGCCATAGGAATAGAGGGAAATTGACCATGATGAGCCATATGATTTCAACAATTTCCTCACGGTTAAGAGCAGCATCTAAAAAAGTAATAAAGATTCCGGTGCCCTTGGATAAAATTTAGGATGAACTTGGTCTCCATCCCCTGTCATCCCCTTTCTCATTTTCTCTCCTCTCGTAGTCATCTATGGCGATCACTTCTATAACAATATCTTCTGCAAACTCGACTTCGTTCGAAACGCACTATTAGTTTACTGACATCAGAACGTGAAAATAATTCATTGCCAAATAAGTGTCATACTATAAAGGAAGAATTTGCACTTTATTTTATAGCTACATTCGTTAGGTACATATAAACGTCCTATGTACTTGATGGACGGGGATCTTTCATAATGCTTACCCGCTTGCGAGACGAGTTGAATGTCGTTGCCCTCAACAATCAATTCATCCTTCTGGGTAGTCGACATCGCTGCCGTAACCCCCTCGGGCAGTGGTACACGTCGAATGATCTTCTCACCCAAGAAATTTCGGATCTATAAATTAAACAAACATTCAGAAATCATATTCAGCGTATCATCTCCACGACTTTCAGTCTTTTAGCGACTCATCAGTACCATCACGCTTTATTGACAACCTTCACATAAGTGATGAAAGGATGTATGCATAATCAGTAACGCTGATACTATATCATACGATCCCCGATGAACGGAATGTATTCTATTAGAGAACATTCTCGCAGATATCCATAAATAACTTGACATTCCTATTGGCTAAAAGAGAATTATATGAATGGTTCAGCCTTTAAATCTGAAGGTAAGAGCACTGTAGTTGTTATTTACTATGAGCAGATTATTGTAATCAGGCAATTACTTACATAGTATCTATAGATTTCCTATTAAGATAACAATTTCCGGCAGAATTTATTTGCATTTCAACACCTCTATAACCTGAAGCTTTTCAAGCTTTTCACTATTCACTTATATAAAAAGATAAAACAGACTACAATGTAGACGATCCTTTTTCAATAAGAACGCTTCCAAATTCAAATATTCGTTGCACTCTACCAATGGAATTTCACTGTTATACCGAAGATGAGTGAATAATTCATAAAATGAGAAATAATTTGGTAAAACGTTACGCTATGATTAGATGTTAAACTAGTTTTTTCCAACAGTACGTAAACGTGAGAGATAATAATAGAACATGAACAATAAAATGGCAAGGGCGGGGGGGGGGGGTGTGAAATCCAATACGGTTCGATATATTTAGTCGTTACTGTCGAAATAATAGGTTTTAGCGACATGCAAATAGCTAAAATATTGATCGTCAACAATAAATATCAATAAATATCAACAATCATCCATTACACGAAGCGATAAAACATATATTGTGGGAGATTCCCTCTTAAAAAATTATTAAAACATCTTTGAAGAACAGAAGTTGATGATTTTAATGCCACAAAAGGGGATCACTAATTCGCGCCTACTGAAACATTCAAAGATACACTTCCCACCAGAACTAGCGCTTGATTCAATGATGATTCATCAACCAAACATCTTCCTTCTTTATGAATTTCTGCTCACCTTTTTTTCGATGCAGTGAACACAACATTTTAAAAAAGATTTAAATGCAAAAATTTTTCCTCATTTTTCTATCAAAACGCATTCAGCGCATATCAAAGTATATCAACATGTAGAATTTTAGATTTAAAAAAAGCGTATTTATACATTTCCATAAGTTATTGATATTTGAGTTTTAGTATGAATAAGCGCTCGTTTTTCAGTTGACGATAAATAGCTAGTATAATTTCTTGCGTATAACTTCATCTACCCCCAAAAACATCAACCTCGAAAAACTGCAAAGTCTTAAGTCCTTCCTTTTCTTTATTCGAATATAACTCTCTGCTTTTTGCAGTGGCACATAGTGAATCGGCTTTCATTGGATTGAAACATCGAGTCTGACAAACTGCTAACAAATTTGAGATGATTGGAGAATTCGAAAACGAAAATGCCGTTAAATATGCGTCTCTTTCAAATCTTCCCGAATATATTCAGTTGTGTCATGTATTTTTGAATATATAAAAAATAACTGTTTTGAAAAACCAAGAACACCATAATTTTGAAAGCTTATAAATGCAAAAAGAGTGAACTTGAGTTAGCTCCCGATCAAATATATTGCTGACTCCGTCGCTTAATGCTTCATGATCACCAATGCATAGCAATGTCCTAAATTGATAACCTCAAATTCATGACCACACAAGCTAAGCTGAATTATCAAATTGCAGCCTAGCAAAAAAAATAAATAAATAAATAAATAAATAAATAAATAAATAAATAAATAAACAAAAGAAACCTCACCTCAACAACTGTATTTTTCTCTTGCAGTGAGATATTGATTGGGAAATGTGCATAAACGGATCGCATCTTATAACGATAACCTTTTGTTACACCTTTGATCATATTCTCTATATGGGAGCATACCGTACGAATTGCGGCAATTTCCTTTCGAACGCCAAACCATTTACGCACACGAATTGTATCCTTACCAACACGTTCAATTTCCATATTCACATGACGAAAATCACGTGTCAATGTACCACGTGGTCCTTTCACCGTTACTTTCCTTTTATTTATTGAAAATGTAACCCCTTCGGGGAATTTCACCGTATCATGCGACTCAATTACCTTCATTTCGATGCACCTTTACCTGAAAGGCAATAAAGGATATTCATTCACAAAAAAAATGAACAAAGGAATAGTCGTGAACAAATACATTTCGATGAAATAATCGTAGAAAACAACTGAATATGAAAGTGTTTTTAGTGAACTCTATCTTCATGTAAGATTGAAGAAACATCACACAGAAAACTGACATTTTATAAAAGAGATTAACACTGGAATTGAACATAAGGTGAAACATAACCTTATCATATCTTTTAAAAATCACTGCAAAAATAGATAATAAAAGCTAATATTTAAAACAAAGGTAGCAAGGACACATTACTGTATTTTAAGTGAAAAAACTGCAAGAAATCGGACTCAATCACGCAAATATGAATAGCAAAACTTTAGAAGATGGTGTTAAATCCGATTTCAGTATCGATCAAATTCGGCTTATAGCCATACGCAAATGAATGGAAACTTGCCTACGGTTGTGTTTCGCACTAAGACCGGATGTAACTTAGACCCGAAATAGCTCAGGTGGTGCATATTGGCAACCTAAAATAGCTAGCAATATTCTGAACGCATACATTCCGCATTGTATTTGCGATAAAGTAAGCAACCTTCCTCAGTCACAAAGAAAAACGATGACCAACATTTCCCCTCCGACAACTTCTGCGACAAACACGAATATTCATTCAGAGATAACTTGAATTAGGCAAAAGATATTAACCATGTATCTCTATGCTACAAATTTCACAAAAGATAAAACAATTACTAGTAAATTCAGGCAGGTTGTAGAAGTATATCCAAGGATTATACAAAAAAGCTATATTAAAGAAGCTGTGAAAAGCTAATATTATGGAAAATATAGGAAATGCACAAGATATTTAAGTAATGCAAAAAAGTTGTAATAACAGCAAGTAATTTAATGTCTTATTACTGCAGAAAATACCGTTCACTTCAAGTAATCGTTTCGATAAATACAAAGAACAACTCTTACAGCTAAAAATCGAACACAACATTTTCTAGTTTTCAATGCTTTTTGTGGATTTTTTTTGAGGAAGTTAGTTTAGGTGGACATGTGTTGTATTTCCATACGATATAAGTTGGCCACACGTTTCAAATAGTGGTAATGTTTCTATCCGACTCTATTTTCACTCGAATATTTTAATTGTTATTTAGCGATTTCCCATGTATGAGGGCGCGTCGTTTTTTTTTTCTAAATTCCGCTTCGACATGTTAGTTCGACTTTTGCGGTTTTTCAATGTTTCTTGGTTAAGCTTGGTCCCGATGACCCTCGGCCTGCTTGCGTTGAAAGCGGCGGCTTGATTGAGTTAAAATATAACTCATCTTCTATGATCACGGACTAAGCCATATAGCTAGTGGAACCTAAAGCCGGAGCCTAAAAACTTTTCTCGGCTCTGCTAGTGGCCACAACCAGGTTTAACTCAGATTCGTTGAAGTGATTAAATAAATGGAAGGACAAGTATTATTTCCGACCCCCGATTTTGGTCGATCCCTGTTTTTTTATCAAAAAGCATCGCCTTCTGACCATTTTAATTTCATGTCTATTCGACACAACGAAAATTCGCCATACAAGAGGCGTTACGGTCGGGTTGTTCATCTTTCGTTGTTCGCACGTGTATGTGTTTGTATGTGTCTGTCTGTCTACTAGTTCCGACTCGGAAATCACCGAACTAGAGTTTCGAAATTTACTTTTTGCAGCAACCGATTTGATCCATATAAATCGAAAAGATTATAGAGCTTACATACAGTTTACAACCATCTGGCTTAGAGAAAGAGATGTTTTATCTAAGGTTGATGCCAGCTGTTCATTGGATTAAAATGTAAGTACACAGTGCGCGTTTTTTTTTTTGTTTTTTTTTCCTGAAATTCATGATATCCTCGGAATAAAAAAAGCGCATATTGTGCCATCTTCTTTGATGCATTTTTCGACGCACTGTGCATAATTTGATTTATGATCTGTCCGTATAGTATTCTAGCCCTGTGCTTCTATAATATTTGGAAACTGTATGATCTCTTCAAGTGAATATAAATTATATAATTTCATTTAAACAATTTTACTGTGAATATTTCTAATCGATTTCAATGTTGCATATTTTCTTTGTCGATTTCTTACTTCAGCCATAGAATTGCGTTTTTAAATTTATCACATCTCATAAGCGTTCTTTCTATTCCTTACCGTGATCTTTAAACATGCTGATATCGCTATTCATTACAATATGCTCATTGTTATAGGTTTTATTGATTAATTTTAAGGGTAAAAGGTAAAACTTTTGACGTGTTAATACATCCTTCATACAGTTCGCTATCGACATGAGGATTAAAAAAAAGGTAAAACATTTTAAATGATTTTTTTTTGCTTGAGATTAAATCAAATGCTACTAGAAATTATGTTTAAACGTAGAGTTTTCTTTATTAAATATAAATGAGAAGAGTGTTTACTTCTTTTTTTATTAGTGTTTATTTGTTTACCTATTTTCTTTATTAATGAGAGCTTTTTGTCTACCATTTCCTTTTTTTTTTAAATTTGCAAAATAGCCTCAAAAAAAAGTGTTTTTATCTTCCTTTCTAAATGCACTCTTCACTGAGATGAGTATTCCTTTAAATTTTCAAAACATTTTCACGGCGGAAATTATTGGCATTCCCTTAAATATTCACTATAAAAAAATCCGATGAAAAGCACTACTGAATAAAATCGCTAATAGTTTTTTTTTTCGTGCAAATTTCATCGAAATGAAATATTTTCGTCGCTTCAACAACAAATAACTTATTGCTTTGGTTGTGGTAAAATTATATCGTTAAAATCTTTTCAAAAATTTTTCGACATTATGGTTTAATATTTTTATTGGAATAGTTTAATATACAATTGCTTTTTCTACGATGTTAGTTCGGTTTTTTTTTCACCATTTTATTTATATATTTTTTTTTTATAAAAATCGATTAAATTTTTATAAAATATAAGTTGTATTCAGCATGAATCTGGTGCAGCAACGAACTATATAACACGAACGAAAGCGTTGAAAAAGTTGCAATTACCGTTGAAAGATTTTCGACGTCTTTGTATCCTCAAAGGTATCTATCCACATGAGCCAATTCATAAGAAGAAAGTTAATAAAGGCACCACTGAAAATCGTGTATACTACTATGTGAAAGATATCAATTTCCTTGCCTCAGAGCCAATTATCAACAAATTTCGCGATTATAAGGTACGTTTATTTAACCATATTTATTTTATTTAGGATTTTATAGAAAAAGAAAGGATAGGGGACTTTTTTATTATTACTCAGCGATTGTAAGACTTATTAGTTGCTTACATATTACGACTAAATGTCGTATCACATTCGTTAAGTTATCGTTGAATTCATAAAACAAATGATTGATGCATTTCTTCACTAATAGATATCACAACTAAATGCATATTTTCGACTTTTAATTTATACAAAAACTAATGCCATACACTTGCATGGATGGTTATCTTTTTTTTTTTACTATTTTTGCGCATTTTTTAATTTTTATTTTTACTGATAAAATGTAAATGCATCAATGAGTTGTATATTTCACTTTTTCTTTCTTCGATCCTATGAAGGCAACGTAATTAATCGTCGAAACTATATCTCACTTTTTTTTTTAAATCAGTTTCCCATCTGGCTATACGAGGATATTTGTGGGATGAAGGACAGATGCTAGGATGTCGCCATTATATCTTAATATTAAATCGGATTTATTTATTAAAATGATTTATTTAAGGATATATTTAATTAAGATTTTTCTTCGACGTTTAACAACAGCAAAAGCGAAACGAGAAGAAGATCGCGTCAAGAGACTCTATGAAAGACGACCCGAATATCAGCTGGATAACATCGTAAAAGAAAGGTTAGAAACTGATTCTTTAGGTTTTATTTACTAATCGATAAGAGAAGCATTAGAACATGCATAATGTTTATATTGATCATATTTCGTTCACTCATTAATTATTTTTTCCACCTTTAATTTAAATATTTCGTTATGTGGAACTTTTCTGCACGAAATGATTTTAGGTTATGCTTGAATCAAATATTATTCTTACTAATTTTGAATTATTAATAAATATTTTGGCGATTAATATACTGATGAAAAGTAATTTCTGTATTAAAGATATCCAACATTCGCATCAGCATTACGTGATTTGGATGATGCGCTTTGTTTATGTTTTGCATTTGCGATATTACCACATACGAAGATTGTGAAGGCATCATTGGTGGCAGCATGTAGACGGCTTACCGCCGAATTCAACAATTTCATCATTGAATCGCATTCACTTACGAAAGTTAGTACCATCTTTTCTTTAATTTATAATGTCGCTTTGTTTGATGCTCATTTCATTGTTAGTATACGTAAAAGTTCGCAAATTTAGAGATGCAAAATTGGTGTTTATGGGGACATGATACAGAAGTACCGAATTCAGTTACGGTTCTCATTTTTTGGCTCTTTGTTAACTAGTATCTTTTCCAGTTCAGAGATGAAGGCTCGTTTTTACTCGTTTATTAAAATATTAAATGCTTATTGCGGCAATTATTATAAGAGGCATTTCTCTTTCAAACGAGCAAGCACTTGAATGTGAAATTTTATTTCATCGCCGATGTTCCTCATCGACATAGTCGATGAAATTCTATGACCCTAATCTAATGCATTGTTCGTCTTTCATATACCGTCGATTAATTTAAATGATTATTTCTAGGTATTTATAATTTCAATGATTATTTCTAGGTATTTATCTCGATAAAAGGCATATATTACGAAGCACATGTGATGGGTGAGCGATTAACATGGATTGTCGCACATGAACGTGGTGTGGGACACGTATCGGAAGTGGATTTCTCGGTGATGGCTACATTCGCCGAATTCTATTCTGCAATGCTCAGCTTTGTCAATTATCGACTATATCAATCGATTGGCCTCTTCTATCCACCGCAAATTGCTTACTCTTCATCGAATCAAAAAGTCGGCTTATTTGATTTATCAATATTTTGCATATTTTATGATTCATAGTCTCTCGTTCTTCTTCCGTTTTTCGCGTCGGACTCAGATTAAATACCGAATGCCATGGATGGGGAGGGTGTTTAAATGACTCGGCCTGGTCGACAAAGGATGGTGGTCGTAACTTAGTGGCTATTTGAGCTAGTAGTGAACTCAGTTCTTAGCACCGTTAGATTTCCCTGTAAAAATATATGATGTATATCTGAGCAATTAGTTGATGCTAAGCGAACTGAACTATTGGGAATCATCGTCGTTCGAAGTTGTTGTTACGATAAGTTTTCTTCGAAATATTTGAAATAAATTCTTTTCAGATGCAGTCGAATGTTGATGACGAGGACGAACAAGAGAAAGTTTATAGTTTAGCTCGGTCACTCGCTAAACGTCCTGATGCAGAGAATGAACCAATGCCTGATATCAGTATTGCTGAAGGAGAACAAAGTGAACTAGCAGAGAGTATCCGTGATGAGGCACGTAGAAAGAAACTTTTTATAAATTGCCACTTTTGGATCAATCGAGAGGCACCTAAAGATATGCTTGCCATTATTATCAGGTTATTTTATTTATTTATTTATTTATTTTTTGCATTAATTTTTAGTAAGTTTTTAATACGTTCTCCATATTCGTCAACTTAGCTCTTGTAATTATTCTACGTTCAATTGGTGATAGTTTTGGAATTATTGTTATTTTGAATTCATTGTTTTTTTGGTAGTTATATTTTTAGAAAATCTCGTTGTGTAGGCATCTTGCTGCAACTTCAAAAGTATTGGTTGCAATAGACTGGTTTCCTATGCAAGTATTTCTTTTGGGTTCCTTAGAAGTCTATAAATATTACTGAAATGCTAAGCGATAAATTATTTGAGGTAGATGAATGTTCAAAAGATTGTAGGTAAAGGTAAAGGTTGGGAATAGGTAAAGGTTAAAGGTTAAATTGGGCAAGAAAGGTCCGGAATAGGTAAAGGTTTTTTCTTATGCGTCGTGCAGTTGATTGATCTTTCCAAGGTGCACGTATGCAATTTTTCATAGCGAATTAAAAGTTGAGAAGTTACGAATTAGTTTTAATTGGATGTTTTTTGAAGTCGTCTTCGACAGTGGAGAATAGATTATTTATGATATAAGATATACGATAGCCGTATTCCATCGAAAAAGACTATTCCAATTTAATGGTATATGGTATTGCAGAAGTTGCGGAGGTACGGTATCGTGGGATAATTGTCCCGGATTACCGTATAGTGAAGATGACAAACGTATCACACATCACGTTATCGATAGACCACTTGTCGGTAATGTCAATATTAATAGGTGCGCCCGTCTACAAATATGTTTTTCAACTTAATGGATTAGAAATGACAAGAAAAGATCTAACAAGTGGACTACTTATCCAACCAGTGAATAAATTTGTTTTCTATGAAGAGATAACGTTTGAGTTTTAAGCACTTGCTCAAGCAGATTTCTTATATTTTATCTTCTTTTTTTTGAACGCGATGGAGATATTCGAAAAAATCTCATCGTAGAAGACAAAATTGTTTCAAGCGTAGTGGACATCGTGCTTGCTGAATGTCTAATATAAGGATTCTTATGCTATTTTAGGCGTTAACTATCCATTATTGCGTCTGAGAGCGTTTATTTGGTTAAAAGGTGAATCAAGTTCTAGATGACCATATGTAAATCAACTTTCTTTTGGTGTGACTTTTTGATCTATTGACATCTTTTAGGGTATATATCCAACCACAATGGGTAGTTGATAGCTTCAATATGCGGCGACGTTTGCCAGTTGGAAATTATCTTCCTGGTGTAGCATTGCCTCCTCATCTCTCTCCATTTACTATCGATACACCTGGACAATACGTACCTGAGGAGCGCATCGAACAACTCAAGGAGCTTGGCCATGGTGGAGTTATTGTTGCATATATTGTTTCGTGACAGCTTAGTGCTTGTGGCTTTGTTATTTATCACTAAAACTATGAAATCACCCTTTCATTAAGTTATTGACATACTCTCAGAAAATTTTTGAAATTTAATTTCAGATGGCATTGAATCCATTGAGCTTTTTGCTGTTGTCAATTTGCTTATAAAGATGACCTTTCATAAAAGGACTAATTTCTTAGATGATTGTCCGATGATTTTCTGAGTCAATTCGTCGGTCAAATAGTATATCGACCATATAGCCCACTCCTGTTGATCGTAGATCATACAGTTTTCGAGTTCGAGTGCTAGATTAAATGCCGTTGCGACTATATCCCATTTCAATCGTATTTAATCCACGACCATGAGGTCAGTCATGTGAAGGAAAATCTAAGATTACAGTCTTCGCCTGTGATTTTATAACTCAGTCGGTTGTTTTACAGATGTAGAGGCACTGTTGGGTGAGAAACAACCAGAAAAGAAAAAAAAGAAGAAAAAAGTGGTGGAGAAGAATGAAACAAGCGGAATGAGTGTTGATATTGGCAAAACACATAAAGAGAATAAACAAAAGCAACTGAATGAAGAGGTAATCGTTTATTTTTATTTATAGCTTTTTGAATAATTGGATCATTCCATCCACAATGAAAAAGTTAAGACCACGGATACCATTGACATAGATTGCCTATACTCATCGAGAGACAAGCAATGAGTGGGTGACCTTTATTTGGATGGTATCCTTTGTCTGCTGGCGGTGATAGTCAAAGTATATGAAGCATGTATAGTGAGGGACTTATTCGATCTCGTGTTTCTGTTAAACGATTCGTAAGTTAGATAGCCACAAATAATTTTAGCACGTGAAGAAGCCTTTATTCTACCTATATCCCAACATCTGGGAAGGCCGCTACTACGACCTTGTAAAATGTCGGCGATAATCGATTTTCCTCGTCTTCTATCCCATCTGACATGGTGGTATCTAGCAAAATCTGAGCTGATGAATTTGTTGATTCTATGCTGTTCCATTTGCATCAAACACCTTAAAGTTACCTTATCAATTTGTGTATAAATAAAATAATTGCAGGGTCATGATATGAAAATGCGAGAGATGATGATCGCAAAAAGATATCGACGAGTATATCATAAAATAAAGCGTGGAAAGAAGAAACAAGCACGAGAAGTGAATACACTTAAAATAAAAAGAGAAAAATTGGCTGCTAAATCTGTGGAGTGAAATTTTATGATATCTTATGATGGTTATTGGTTGTTATATGCGTATCAGTGAATAAATATGAGTTCAAATAAAGTTATATATATATATATATATATGCCTACATAAGAATGATACATTGAGCAAGAGATATAAACTATAATAAAATGACAGAACAAGCCAAATTTTTATCACCTTTTTTTTCTCTTATTTGGGAGTTTCTTGTCAAGTGGGAAATTTTTTTCCACCTTTCCAATACGTCGGGTTTCTTCAATTTGAGCACGGGTTCACTTTTCTAAAGATTCTGATTGCTTCAACTTTCGTTGAGTTCCGGCGATTGACCATCATAGACACCGATCAGTCATTTTACTTGTTGAGCCTACTATTCAATAGTTATTATTTATAGGCATTTTCTTTGCTGAGCAAGTACTACAATGGCAAATAAGTAAACAGTACATACAATACGTTGAAATAAATGAGAAAATACAAGAAAACAGTATAAACAAATAAACAATAGAATCTGTGATAAGGTGATAAATAAAGTGATAAAATAAAATCTGTGATAAAGGTTTGTCTATAGAAATTTGTGAAACGCCGATGTACAATGAATTCAAAAATATAAGAGGCAAATGGGTCTTACCTCTACCGACATAAAATAGTTTCTAGATATGCGATCACTAAGATACATTTCAACGAGGAAGTACCTAAGTGTTCGAAATTTTCGAAGAAAATTGAATTATATAGTTTGCCGCACGAACATCATAGTTTTTTTAAAAAGATAACGATTTATTTCTATGTTTAGTGCAATCTTCAAATGGAATTTTTATTAATAAATAAGACAATCGAATCATTAACATACTATGAGAAATTTCACCTCATTTGCAAATTTTTGAACTTTAATTTCAGGGATTGGGCCAATATTTTGATCTGTTTTACGGCTACTGAGGATGATCTTCTATTGTTGTGGACACTACAAAGATAGTCACCTAAAAAAACGATCATATAAGCCGCAAAAGTGAAGCCATCAAATAGTGAGCCTATTTACAAGAAAGAAAACTGCACACTTGAAATGCACAGTTCTCCAGGTTTTGCTAAGAAGTATATATACTGAATTACATAGCTAGCCGCACAAATATATATATATATATATATATATATATATATATATATATATATATGTATATATATATATCGACTGCCACATTCTCGACTCTCCATCATAAACAATGTACATATTAATCAAACCAATGATCCCACTGACATTCCTCTGACCATGGTTTCATACATATAAAACACCAATGAGTACCACAATGAATACAATGTATATGTGCACATCCCCCGTTACGTTCGGTGGGCACTCCACAATTTGGACATAAGCGGCATGTACTCTTGATTGTGAGTTCGGTTGCATCGTTCGCTTCACATATGCATTGCTGATGACGACAAATACCACAAAATATTCGATGACATTCTGGACACAACACCTAAATTTAGAAATATATGACCAATCTAACTGGGAGTCCCCCAAACTGGTTAAGTGACTTTCCCAAATTGGGCAACCATTTACCCGGCAAGGTGAATAAAAAAATATGATTATTCATTTCATTTATCAGTTAAAATTAGATCAACAAAAGAACAACACCGGATGAGCAAATATATGGGAAAAACATCCTGCACTAATGTTCAAAACTACGGAACAATGTCTAGTGCGAGAACGCCTCCGATGAGCAATCGTCGTACAAATCCTTAACAGTCACATCCTGCGGTCGTGGAGTAAACTCGGGAATGTTAAAATTTGCGGCGTTCAAAGTGTCCCTAACTGGGATAGAAAATGACCTGGGAACGAAACTGGGTATAAGAGGTGCCATATTTCACTTTCGTGGCTTTTATGGCTTGTAAATCATTGCCCGAATATAAATATACAAACATATGCACAAACACTACATCGCTATAATATTTCTCTTAAAAAAATTCATAAAAACTGCGTAAAAATTGATATAAAAGAACGTTGTCTCGCTTATACGAATTCAAGCTAAGGACTGGACGAATCCCCAGCGTCATCATATCTATGTGCAGGAAAAAAAAAGCATTTATTTATCTTATTTTTTAAGCTCTCTTCAGCAATATCCGCATCACCGATCTGACCAACTGACCTTTGGTGTGGTCGTATCTTGTTCCCAAAGGAAAGCAGCTCCACACTCGGAATATGGGCAGAAAATACCTTCATTCTCGAGTGATACAAACTTTTCGGTTGCCTTCCTTTGATAATCGGCATAGCGCTCTTTACCAAGTAAATAAAAAACATGCGCATCAGTGACACATCCTATAATCCAAACATTGCGCAAAAATTTAGTGATCAATTCAACGAAATATTTGATGTCCAATGACTTATTAGAAACGACCAATCAATAATAAGATGAAAATCAATATTTTATGGCATAACCATTCATTCAATACATAGTGCATCATGGATCTCTTTCTAATACAAGTTTCCAAACATTTGAATTTTAGTTATTCAAATATGCAAATTTTATTAGCCACTAATATTTCCAATTGTCTTCATAATTCACTTTTGTAGAATTCAAACAATGATTGTACTAAACACTGAGTAAGCCTTCTTCTGTCTGACCACAAGTTCCGTGAGAAACTTCACAAATATTTCATAGCTATAAATTAGAAATGTTTCAGAAAAAAACACTCCTTCACCATCGCTGATCTGAAAGATTTAAAATCGATGAAAACGAACCTCGACATCCATAGACTGGGCACGTAAGTGTATAGCCATTTGGTGGTCGAATAACAAATTGCTGTTGAGTGTATGCCGTCTCCAAATAGGCAGTAAAGCAATCGATGCATGTCTCATGATGACAACCAACATCCACCACAACCTTCAGTATAATTCATCCTTCATTCTTCTTTCACATATATTTTATAACACCTCCCCCTATGAATTTTAGCACCGCAACACAGTAACGATGGTATAAACCTAATGAACGCCGAACTAAAAAAAATCTATAAACCCTTCATCTTTCAAGATTTACTCTTAATCACATCCAATAAAGGAGTTTCCCGTTATTTAGCTAAATGCAATATCTGTGTAAAGCTAAATCCACCGAAATTTGCAATTATTTCTCAAGAAAATGTAATCAAACCGTTTGTTTAGCTTTACAAATGTCGACCATTCCTTTAAGTAAGTCTCCTTCTCTATGGGAAAATCTTACTTTTCAATTATTTTCTGATATTAGTTTATTTGAAATGCACTGTGCAACAAATGGAACTGAAAAAAATATTAAGCGATAAATTTGTAGTGAGAAATATACCTTCATAGTTGTATCGCCACAAATTGAGCATTCACCATTACCACTATAGCCACGAACATGCGTTAATGGTACTGCAACCTGAAAACTAATACTTACATCACCATGCAATTATATATCGATAACATAACATCCAGGCAACACTGCCTTTCGGTCTTTCCCACTTGCTGAGGTGAACA
The DNA here is from genome assembly GCA_037389465.1 of Baylisascaris procyonis. NCBI lineage: Eukaryota > Metazoa > Nematoda > Chromadorea > Rhabditida > Ascarididae > Baylisascaris > Baylisascaris procyonis. The sequence goes on from JAZARR010000250.1 coordinate 2,766,077, forward strand.
TAAAAATAATCAATTCGTGCTGAACAAAACAAAAGTTTTAGCATCGAATGTAATAAAAAAAAAAAAATTGGATGCCAATTTACATATTATTTACTTAAACAACTATACTTCTCAGTTGTTTTCATTTTATAAACCAAAAAACATTTATATGTCTAGTTTTACATATAAGCATCTCATCTAGAAACGAAGTTAAACGATCAGAAGTTCAGTTAAACTTTATATAAGAGAGTAACTAAAAATTGCCTCCTAGCACAATGATTATCAGCTTTATTTGGATTGATGAGAAATAAAAAAAGTTAGCGGAATATAATTAAACACCGAGAATCTTTGCCCCATAGATACGAATGATCTAACGATTACGTTCATAATGATCTAATTGTTGATCAACAATTTTTTTAGATCAGTGTATACGATACGATACTAACTTATAAAGTTATAAATGGAATACGATAATGACATCATTAATTAAATCAAAAAAAAAATCTATTTAAAAAAGCATTATTATTGAAAAATAAGGATCAACCTTATCACAAATGATACATTTGAAGCAAAATTCGGCGAATGTTTCCCTCTCACAATCATCACATCTCGCATCTATCACATTCCTATAAATCAATTTTTTTTTAATGTCCACTTTAATAATCTAATTTAAATCAATTGCTCAATTACTCAATGAAAATTTTTATCCGCAATCTAAACAGAATTTTATAGGATTGTAATATTTGAAGTTTGGAATAAAATATAATAGTATTTTTTCAGCTGTATCATTTATTTATTTATTTATTTATTTACTTATTTATTTATTTATTTATTTATTTATTTCAGTGAATACAGCATTCATTACGAATACATGTCTCTTCATATCGCTTCCACCTGCTCTGACCCAATGCCTCTCTGGCCCCTTAGCTGCTGTGGTCTTTAGGTCGACACCTGTTTCTTGCAGGTCGATCGCGTAAAGGTCAGGGCCTAGGCTCGCCTCCTGCTCGTCGGATGCTAACGAGCCGGTTCACCCGTCGTTCCTCCTATGAATCCTAAAACTTGTTCCGCCGCCCCTGTCCCGATGAGGGTGCTAGACGGGTTGGCTTGGCTGAGCGGAGCCAACTATTCTTATCGGAGTTTCAGAACCTGTCGCGCAGTCGACAAGGTAAAAGAACGAGTAAGTTGTATCATACCGATGAAAAATTCAATGAGATTCACGATAACACAATTGAATATTGTCCTCTCAATTGCTATCATTTTCATTAGAATACAATTAAAATGTATAAAACATTTGATATATCAATTAACAATAAAATACTTCAAATAAAATATTTTCAGCTAAATTTCTACAAGCGCTAACTCAATATCGAATGGAAGAGAAATTGTTCGAAAATTACCTGATAGCTGAAAAGAAAAAAACTCATATTTAATGAGTTTATATGAGACGTTTTTATGAGTTGTATTTTTAAAGAGTTTCAAAAAATTTAGCAAACTCCCTATAGTTTCCTTAAGAAATTATTCTAAAAAGAAAGTCAGAACATAGAAATAAAATAGAGAGATGATAATCTTTTTTTTTTTTTTGCTTATAAACAAGTAAATAAAAGAAAGAGACGATTAAATAGTGTTCTTCGACTTTAATTTCAATGCAATTAAACACTCTCGAGATTTGTTTAATTTTTGATTCCAATAAAATTTCAAATGTTTTACTCTTCTATTGTCAAATGGAATAAAACTTACGATGAAAGTACATCGGCCCATTTTTGTGGATCACGTTTAAGAAGCACTGAATTGGATTTACAATTCGCACAATAGACACGAAGCTTGCCTCTAGCTAACGAATTGCAGCTCTTACAGAATACTTGAAATGAAGGCACATCAGTTCGTTGTTTTATACTTGATACATTGCTGCTTTTATCGTCTATTGAAGAAACATCAACAACAATGGCCGCAAGCGACCTGAAAATATACTCTCATAATCGAAATGTTCGGTCGAAAAAAATGCATTTAAATCTTAGAGATGAATTATTTAATCCTTCTTTGAAAGATCAGATAAAGGCAATAAGTTAGCTGGTTAATTAAACCTCATTGTATTCAAAATAAAAATAAAAAATCCTTGGAAACTAGCCTTATTACTCAATTTTTTTTTACATCATAATACCACTGTTTATGAAATTTATATTGGAATTATGGAACTACTATGAAATCCATTATTTTGAACTGTTTTTATTTATTTAAAACCTTATACTTTACTGATAATCACTCATTAATCAATATGGACAGAGTTAATGATTACAAGGTTCCAACAACATAACTTTAGACTGCAAAATTTACCTGGGGGAGGTGAATAAGGTGAGATAAGAGGGGGAAAGTAATTAAGGAAATTGAACTATGACCCAATAACATCGAAAAGAACAAACGTTTGTGGACCAAGAAGAAGTGAATGTAGTGCCGTTTCTCCACCAAGTATTTTACCACAAAGAATAATTCGAAATGAGCTCTCCGGTACACCGATTCGTTTAGAAAGTATTTCGGCAACATCGTTTACCGTTCCTTCTGATGGCACCTCAATTTGAACACTCATCGATCGATCCAAATTTGCATACTGTTGATGAGAACGATTTCGTATCGATACCAACAGTTGCATTCCCTAAACTACACTTCCCGATTAATATTTTTTACTCATCAATTATACTAAAAATATCACTGAGATAAACGATTGATATTAAAGTAATCGAGTCACATTTATAGGTAATGGACTTGATCCAGAGAGGGATTACCCAAACAGGTAGGAAGAGGAAGAGATTGTAATCGAAGTGGTAATAATAAAAGATTTGACAAAGGAAAATTTTGGATTTTATCATCTCATTGTATTCGTTTTATTGCCCTGATGCGCACAATAAAATTTACTAATTTTACATTGGTTTTACTAATAATTACAATTGAAGCATCCGCAAATAAAACCAATGTTTCGCGTATGAAATGTTGAGTGAAAGTGGTAAATTTCATGGGTACTATAACAAACTTTCCAGCGAATTTAGAACTTCACCTAGGCGCAAATGGAAACGATAATGGTCGTAATGAATGCTTTGTTGGCTGAAGTAACGTAAATAAATACATCAAAATATAGGAAATATTATGAATACGAACCGTTCAGGAATTCCAGAAAAATTAAACCTTCCGGAAGTTGCAAATATCACACTTTTGCAAGCATATTTTATGGTATATGATGACAGCAATAAGAATCATAAAATATCGTAAACAATCCACATTATTGTACCACGTTTTACCGCATATCTTAAATACAAGTAACATCTAGTAATACTTAATTAAGAAGACAATATAGCTCTCTAGATGATGCGGCAATCGGCCACAAACGTTAACGAAATCCATTAGCAGGGCTTTATCACATACGGTAATGACAGCTGAGATAACGAAATTAGCTGACAGATAGCTGTCACATCAAACCATTCACAAATCCTTATACTAAAGAGAGAATAGACAGACTCATCCCGATGCAGTATCTGAAGGCATCGTAAATAAGAATTTCTTGCCCTCATCACAAGGTAGAACATCGCAAACAATTGTATGAATCGTCATCCTACGTCATTCGCTTCGCCAATCCTTCGATCACTAATTGGTATTTGTCAAGCCTTAATTGATGAACAAATATAATAAGCTACGGCTTTGAACTTTTATTTATTTGCATAATATAGGCTATACTAAAGAAATTTTCATTCCGACGTCATTACTATTACTGTAACAATAAACACATCTAATAATAAGTTGCATGACGTCATCCAATAAGTGTTGTTTCCTTAGAACTATTTCTTGGGATTGCCATTCTTAGTCTTGAATACGGGATGGAACTGGAGATTCGAGGCATCTGAATCGTTGTGACTCAACCAAAGATACATCAATTGGCTCCCACTCGGTGATATCGTGATC